>CM024270.1:5561410-8342115 GCA_013621005.1 Aeschynomene evenia
CAAATCTCTTTCGCATTATTGGGCTAAATATTTTGGGCCTTCAGCGTTACTTGTGGAAGCATATTAAAACCAACCAGAGGTAGTAGTGTGAACCCGGTGGAATGAATGTGTGTTTGGCGCCAAATAGGCATCACCACCGTAGTGTAGTTAGCTGTGAGCGCAAATTTCAGCTCTTCAACAACAACAACAACAACGTAACTCTGATTCAGTCTGAGAGATACACGAACGAGAGAGAGGTTAGCGTAGCAACACATCAATGGCTGAGATTATCTCTCCCATGGACATCGACGGCGACGACCGCACTTTCTCAGCCAAGCCTGATAAGGGCAAGAGCGTAGCCGTCTCCGCTAACACTTCCGCCGACGGCAAGGCCACTCCGTGGGTCGAGAAGTACAGACCTCAGTCCCTTGACGACGTCGCAGCTCACCGTGACATCGTTGACACCAGTAAGCCTCTGTCGTTCCCCTTTTTTCATTTCTACTAGGGTTTTATGATTTCCTCTTCTTCTTGATCTTATTCCGTTTTGTTACCCAAACAGTTCTTCCGAAAACGTTTCCGTTAGACATCTCGATTCGAAAATTTTCATACTTATAGCATATGTTACCTTTCTTTGTTCGGTCAAAATTCCAACCCACCACTAGGGTTTAAGGTATGTGATATAATGCTGGAGCTAGTTGCTTGGTTAGCGAGAAGGGAAATCTGAAGAGTCATGCTAGAATGGTGGAAATATACGTACTTGCTTTGTTCGGCTAGTATCAATTTTATATTGGTTCGGTGAATATTGGGAAATTATAAAGTGTTTGTTGTGGAGTCATCAGGGTCTCAATGGAGTCATTGATGCAGTGTCACAGTGGCTCTATTTTCTGTTTGGTAAATACATAGAGTCAGAGTCATTAATGTCTTGTATCATATTTATTTTGATAAGATAAATGATGGTTAGGGTTGGAAAGTGATGAGATTGAAATTTTGAAAAAATGAATAAGGATATAATTGGAACGAAAATTCATTAAATCATCACCTGACTGACTCTGTGTCCACCAGTGACTTCGTAACTTCACCTTTAGAGTGGACAAAAATTGGGAAAATTTGTTCACTAGGTCAGAGTGACTTTATATCTCTCTGATTATGACTCTAAAATCAAACAGTCTACGGAGTCTTTTTTTTACTCTGACCCAGAGTCAAAGAAAACAAAAGCAACATGAAGGATTTGTGATTTTACATTTTACAGTTTTTTCGATCCTTATGTGTTTGCAAATTGAGTTACTATGTTCAGTGATTATTGCATCTCCTTTGGTTTTAGTTTTCACATCATTCATTGTTTTTTCAATTTTTGGGTAGTTGATAGGCTGACCACTGAGAACAGACTGCCTCACCTTCTATTGTATGGTCCTCCTGGCACGGGCAAAACTTCGACTATACTTGCCGTTGCACGCAAGCTGTATGGTGCACAATACCACAATATGATTTTGGAGCTGAATGCATCTGATGATCGAGGAATTGACGTTGTACGGCAGCAGATTCAAGATTTTGCTAGCACTCAGAGCTTATCATTTGGGTTGTATTCTATGCCTGTTTTTTCTCCTACTTATAACCATTCACTGTACAATAATTGATTAGTCGTCTTTACTGTCTTATGACTGCAATTAGTTACTTTGCTTTTATGTGGTGATTTCTTTAGCTGTGGTGTGCATATATATTCTATGATTATTATATTCTCTGTTCTGCATATTTTTGAATAATTTGTAACATAAGCATGGGAAATGGATTTTTATTTTTAAATACAATCTCTGTGCTGAATGTTATATAACTGGCATAATTTCTTTTTTTCTTTTTTGGCATTAACTGACTATCAAGGGTTCTCTTTCAGTGTAAAGTCCTCTGTAAAACTGGTCTTGCTAGATGAAGCAGATGCAATGACAAAGGATGCCCAATTTGCACTACGTAGAGGTATAAACACATTTTGATACTATTAGTAGCTTCAATTCCATTTTCTTCTGTAATAATATCCTTCATCTTCTTGTGGTGCAGTGATTGAGAGATATACCAAAAGTACTAGGTTTGCACTTATCTGTAATCATGTAAATAAGATCATTCCAGCACTGCAATCGAGATGCACTAGGTTTCGGTTTGCCCCTCTTGATGATGTCCATGTCACTGATAGACTGAAACATGTCATTAAGGCTGAAGGGTAAGTATCATGTGATAATTGAATCAAATGATCTCAAGATCCTTTATAGTTGAACTGCAGGTGTAGTTAGAGAGATATAGAGTCCTTGTAGGTCCCACAGTTTAAGAACATTTTCAGACTCAACTCTTCTGCCTGTCTCTCTCTAACTGCACATATGCAGTTCTAACGCAAGCGATTCAAATCCCTGAAATATTAGTTATTTTTAGATGATTAGTGTGATCAAATTATTACAGAAAGTTTTTACTTCAAGTTATGAACTCATTGAAGAGCCTTGTAGGTTTTTTGAAGTGCTTATTAAGGAAACCATTAAATTATTTAAACATTCAGTAAGACTTACAATTTGAATCATGTCAACTTCCTTTGAATGTTGAATGGAATGATAGTAATGGAAGGTACTAAGACAAGTGCAGTATACTTTGATGTTATTAATAGTTGTAGCATTGTGTTTCATTCTTGGGCTTATTAACTTGCAATATGATGATTAGCATTTTGTAATTGGACTAGGCTTGATGTTGAAGACAGTGGCTTAGCTGCACTTGTTCGGCTTAGCAATGGTGATATGAGGAAAGCTTTGAACATTCTTCAGGTTGTATTTCTTGGTTCCATTCTAATTTTGTTTCAGTATTTATCTTTTAAAATAGAAGAGTAATTGTAGCTGTTGTAATGAGTCGAACTCCATTTGGATGATGACTACTACTCTGTTTCAGAAAAACTACCAACTTGCATTTCATAACCATGGAAATCGTGTTATCAGTTATTATATCTTGAATTGTATAGTTCTTTTCCTGTCAGAGGATTCTGTTTAACAATTCTGTTGCTCTAAATTTATGCAGTCAACGCATATGGCTTCTCAGCAAATCACTGAAGAAGCTGTTTACCTGTGCACCGGAAACCCACTGCCCAAAGATATTGAGCAAATATCTTACTGGCTTCTAAATGAACAATTTGCAGATAGTTTCAAAAGTACTAAATGATTTATTACCCTCTAAATGGTGCTTAATATTTTGAAGCAATTTATGATTATTTATTTTTGGCTTTAATTTCAAATAGGAATACATGAAATGAAGACGAGGAAAGGATTGGCTCTAATAGATATTGTGAGAGAAGTGACAATGTGAGCCTTCCACATCATGCCAACTTCCACGCAAATTATTTTCTTGATCAAATTTTGACTGTATTGTTATCCCATACCAGGTTTGTTTTCAAGATTAAGATGCCTGCAGCGGTCCGAGTACAGTTGATTAATGATTTGGCAAACATAGAGTAAGTATTGTTAGCCTACTCTTTTTTACATGCTATTTCCTTCCTCCCCTACCTAACAACAGTTTCTATACTACTTTGTATCATCTCTTTCATTACCTCCAGGTACAGATTAACTTTTGGGTGCAACGATAAGCTTCAGCTTGGATCGGTAATTGCTTCCTTTACACATGCTAGATCCGCACTGGTTGCAGCTGCCAAATAACCTAATTCCGAACCAATCGAGCTCGCGCTATTTGCTTTCACATGGTCTTTGGCTTGGCTTGGTTACTGTCTTCAGAGTTGCAACTGTGACTGGGAGGATCTGAATTTGTGTGAAGAAAACTCTCTCTATTGAGTTTCCACTTTGGAGGATTTTCACAAAATCTTGAAGTAGATCTTTCGTTCTTAATTTTATTATCAAACTGTTTGCTGCTGTTCGGTTGCAGAGACACCATCAAGGTAAAATGTTATGATCAAGTAACTGTTATTACATCGATAGAATGAAATACCTACACTACACTTGATAAAATTTGATAGCCCAATGCTCTCAAAATGAGAACCCGTGCGAATCTCTCACGACATAGGGATATGTTTAAACACTCCATTTTTCTCTCATCATTGCAGGGAGAAATCTGTTAGTGGTTGGTATATCACTGTCTGCCACGTGTCCACATCATATGAAATCCAAGCTAAAGAGTCTACTATTGTCTATTATCATTTAAAAATCAATAGTAATACATGTACATCAATATATAGATCCATCAATCATCCATCAATCATATTATGCTATTTTGGGTCCATCATTTTAAATAAAAACCAAAAAACTTACACATATCTCTCAACCGCCAATTGAAATAATATCTGATGGATGCTTGATAGATAAAAATATGATGTACGTCTATCATTTTTCTTTAACAATATGTGGGTGAACAATGATTAATCATCGATCTCCCAAAACTAAACTAAAGTCCACTCGGAAAACAATCAATCAGACTATCGAATTACTGATCAATATAGGATATTTTTAGAAGAATAAAGTAGGTATCTAGGGAAAATGGATTAGATAGCTCAATAATTTATTTGTATTGCAACAGTCTCTAATCCGTGGGGCTCTATTCTGAGCCATGGATCCAGATCCAAGTGGATCCTACACAATACAACTCTAGCAGACAGACAGTTCATGATGGTACACTTGTTCTATAAATACAGAAAAATCGATCATTGTGCCTGATGCATGGACCATAGTTAATACTAAAAAACAATCAGAAATGGGTCAAAGTGGTTCAACTTAGACAGGAAAGGAGAACCAAAAAATAAAATATGGGAAACGAGTCGGGATCTAGAGTACATATGCCCATCGGAACTTATCAATTTACCATCGTTTCATGTAGCAGACCGTGACAATTGTAGACAGTAGTATTATTTTTCAATTATAATAACACAAAACATCTCAACAAGAGCCTATCTAATCAGCAAATCCACCCAGGGATTTTTAATACTATTCTACTGCTGAAATCCACTTCACCCTCCGGAAGTTTTAAACAACGGGTACGGTCCCAATCAGGTTAGTATTTTAATTTAATACAACTACTAGCTTGTCGATCACTTATATATCCTGGCGTAGTTTAATAGCTTGGTCAATTTCTGGGTACTTTTACGTTTCTATTTTAGTTGGGTCACTGACTCACTGTTGAGCTAAAAATAAGTCTTTGTTTTTGTCTGCGATGAAGTCCAAACCCACGAAGAAAACACCTCTGATCTTCGTTATAGCTAAAAAGTGAATTATGTGGGAACCAGATCCACTGCGACTTCGTTGTCGAAGTCATTTTCCATTCAAACTTTATGCAACTTGATGGTATGTCCGTACTTACTCTCAGGAACGAGATAGACCCAACACACAAGGCCTAGTCATCATCACGTTGGCCTCATGTAAATGTAATGTTTCACATTTATCAGAATAATGATGTTCATCTTTATCTTCCACTGTTCCTTTTATTCCTCTAGCTAAAAACTACTAGCATACCTTATTTCGTTGATAAAATCACCAACATGGACCCAAAGCAAAACACGAAATAAATTATGAATTTGCATATCGAAAACAAACGATCAGAGTCTTGGATGAATCAATAAGATATAATCTAATAATGTTATATAAATCCACAAGTAAACGCAGTTCGATGTCGCGACTCGCGACCCCCAATTTTAGAAGACTCATTTAAGATGGAAAAAATTAAAAACAAAAACACATAGTATTAAATAGACGAAAAATACACGAGAAAACTAATAAATTAGAAAGTCGAAATTGATCTGTCCATCATTACTACTAGTACATAATAACAAAGTATGCTCTATCCCTATCTATATTGTAATATACACCCTAATCCTATCCACTACTCCAACGTGCACCGTCAGATCCCAACTAATCATCCGTAATCCACGGTGGTGCACAATGCTGCATCCAACACACCCATTTCCATCTTCAATTTCCCTCCTCCCCTTCCAATCAATCAAGTATCAATCACCGTACAGGCCTCCACACAGGCACACTCATGGACCTTACGTCTCGTGCTACCGTGCGATGCACCCACACCGTGAATAATCTCATCACAACCGTTCAAGACTCAATCTGTGTCTCCCATTGTTCATGCGCTCAGAATGGCTTCTGCAGGTACATGAACATGTCCTGCAGCGGCGACATCTGATTGGTGCTATTGAACTGGGACCCAAATTCGCTACTGAGCGAGACATCGATGAAATTTAAGGCAGAATCAAGGTTCTTATCCCAATTAGGCTCGCTCTGCACCTCGCTCGCAAACTCCGGCGATACCACCTGCTCCGAGCAGCTCGAATCAGTGTGCAGCTTCGGGATCGAGTCCGACTTGTCAAAGTACATGTAGTCCGTCATTCCCGCCGATACTTGCGCCGGTGGATGCGGCGGAAGCGCGCCGCCACGTGGCACGATCTCTGGCTTCCTGTCCTCGATATCCGATGACTCTGTATAGCGGCTGACATTAGCAGCGCTGCTGCTGCTTGGCTGTTTCTCGATTGTTCCCTTCTTGTTGTAGATACGGCACAGCACCCAGTCATCAAGCTGCAAAATCACAACCGTTGGATCAGTCCACAATCATGATCAATTTTTTTTTATTTCATTTGCTTGCAGAAAGTTTAAAATCTATCGTTTGCAGGAGCAAGTAACCAGATAAGAAGGAATAATTTCCATTTATAGATAGTAATAATTTGTGATTTTTTACACACATGCCTTCTTTAATAGAAAAGATGGATTTTCAATGGTAAAATTGCACCCACAAAAAATCAGCAGAGACCACAAGTTGCATGTGACGAAGGCCCCACTAAATGGATAAGGTAAGGCAGAGAGTATAGTGGCCCATTTGACTGCATTTATTTTGTATGACTCAGGGTCATCACAGGACTCAGTGAACAGGACAGGTGAACAGAACAGGGTCACAAGAACTCAATGATCAGGAACCTGACCCGGGACTCGGTGAGGTGAGAGTCCTAACACCTAACCCGGGACTCAGTGAAGTGAACAGGGTCACAGGATTCGTGAATCGGTGGACAGAACAGAGTCCACTCCATCGGGACTCAACAGGGTCACCTGACAACCCTGACACCTGACTCGGTGAACAGAACAGTGAATAGAACAGGATCACCTGACACCTACGGGACTCGGTGAACAGAACAGAGTCAACCCGGGACTAGTGAAGTGAACAGAATCACCTGACCCGGGACTAGAGTCACCTAATACCCCATTCAATGAACATAGTCACCTAACACCCAACTTCTTTTCACTCTGACTCGAGTCAAGAAAAATAAACACTACTTTTCAATTTTCCTCCTAGAAAGATTTCCTCCCCGTTTCCCTGTGGGAAAAAATCCCCGACTGTGGGAAAATATCTAAAGGAGGCGGGATCGAGGTCCCGAGAATCCCCGCCTCCCCATCCCCACTGGGATCCCTAGGTGAGATTGCATCTGAACCGTTCACATTAGACGTGGTGTAAGGCCTCAAGCATAGATGGAGCCGGGGCAAAATAGTAGTCCCATCATAAGGGGTCTCATGAAGAAAATGTCTAATGAGAAACCCCTAAATCCCTAATAATGTGTTTGAAATGAAGGGCATGTATGTAGTGTCCGGTACAATGTAGGTATATACCCTGAGACTGTTCTTTTTGCGAACAGAGCGATCTACATCGGCGAGACGGTACTCGTGCATAATCCAATTGGTCTTATCTCCTTTAGGTGCTTTCCCTGCATAAAACACCAGAGCTTTCTTTATCCCAACTGGTTTGGGCTGTCCTATGGGCTTGTCCGCTCCGGTTGCCTTCCAGTACCCGGACCCAGCGGCCCTATTCGGCCTTGATCCATTCGGGTACTTCCTATCCCGTGGTGAGAAGAAGTACCATTCTTTCTCCCCGTAAGACGCCAAACCTATAACAACACAATTAATTAACCGATTGACAGCTAATTAACATTCACAGTTTAATTTCGCAGATTGGGGGGAAATTTGATAGATTACCAGGAAGTTCCCAAGGGTCGTACTTGTAGAGGTCAATTTCTGCGATGATGGGAACGGCGATGGGCTGGGACGTGCATTTGCGGCAGAGATAGTGCATCACGAGCTCCTCATCCGTTGGATGGAATCTGAATCCAGGTGGCAACTGAAGCTCTGATGCCATTTATATTTTCTTTTTTTGTTGCTGTTGAAGTGAGGATAATTTCACTGAGATCTTATCAGGCAGGTCGATGGGCCTCGCTGTTTTCCTGTTATTTGAATTGTGAGACACTAGGAAGAACTACGGCGGCGCTTGAAACTTAAAACGTAAGGGAAAGGAGGGTATTTATAGCCAGCTAGAGGGGACACGTGGCACGAGTAGCCAGCAGTTTCTAGAATACACGTGGGCGATAACGTTTTTGGTGGTGGTGGTGGTCGTGAGCGTGAAGAGAGAGGGTAGGGTGGGGAGGGGCTAGAGAGAAGGGCCTAGGGGGGTGGTGACGCAGGTGGACACGTGTCGCCATGCTAAGTGTGGTGCGTGCGTGTCGAGTGCCCACAAGAGGTGATTTTGTCACTGCTTACGACATTGGTTTTGGACGGGCCTGAGGCCCAGTCGGTTGGGCCCTACCCCCTCTTCTCTGTGGAGTCGGCGCCTTCATTGATTTTTGTTGCTGCTTATTTGACGGTCGATCCCCTCGACACGTGGCTCCTGCGGGTTTAACTTCCGTTGGATCGTCTTCTCGCGTGATTTATGATTTGGAGCTTCTTCCTCGACACCCTGCCCCACCACACCGCGTAATCTCTTCCCTTGCGCCTCCTTTTTAACTTTTCTGCCCTTTTTTCATTTCCCCCTATTTTGCTATTTTTAGTTTTTATTTAAAATAAGTGAACAGATTCACATCAACCAGAAATTTTAAGCAGATATATATTTGAATTTAAATGTTTTTAAACTCATAGAATCTCAATATTTAAGAAGATATTTAGGGCATTTAACAAGTTTTTCTGCTTTTGGAATTGCTATAATTGATTTTCTTACCTTATGTGCTTCGTCGGGCTATTCTCGTTTGGTGATAATGTCTTGCATAATTATTTCTATGAAAAAATTATTTAGCGGTTAGGTACTTCCTAAATATATATTTACTTTTAGTAAAAAAGGAAATGTTGCTAGTATGAGTTATTTCATTTATGATTATGAAAGGGAAATATACATGAATGAGGATCCTGTGATGATTTTTTTGTCTGTTTTAGTTTTAAAAGTATGCATAGTGACTGTTTTCTATCTCAAAAAATAATGATGGTAAATTCAAGAAGGGTTGAATAGTAGTGTACTAGTAGTTGGTAGTAGCCGCCTAAAGAATAGGCCGGATTCATCGATTCAAAATGCCAAAATGCATAAAGTATTATTTATCCGTACATTATATTAATCTGTATTCATATAGACATAGTTGCAATTACTATTTATTAGTTTAATTATATAAATTAAGTGACCTAATTTTGTATAGACTTGCTATCTTGAACATACGAGAACAAAAGTAAAAATGAAAATGACATATTGACATGTAATTAATCAATTAATTAGGCAATTGAACCTTTTGAATTTTTATCATGATTTTCATCACTGAACTTTGAAGTTGGAACATACATAAGAACATTGACTTGCACGTGCTGGTGCTAGTCATAGAAAAGGAAGCTACTAGGCAAGCACCCAAGCCCAACCCTTCATTATCTTAATAATAATAATAATAATAATTTTGTCAATTTTGTTTTTTCAATGGTCATAGTTAATCCAGCCCCACCTTGTTAAATTTATTTTACTACTACTGCTGATTTTGGGTCCAAGACGACAAAAAAAAAGCGCCAAAATGGGAATGAAAAAGGAGATAAGGTAGCGTCATGTATGTGTAGTGGGAGGGAAGGGTCAAGAAAGTAGATAAGCTGATCTTGTGAGCCGTGGTGCGAGCGTGCATGCCGCTTCGCTTTCGGTGTTCGGTGGCTCTTCCCTTCCCTAGCTAGCTCCTTCCTACCATCTTTATCATGTTTGTGCTATGTGCATCTACCTTTCACAGAAAAATTCTTAGTCTATATTATATCTAATGCGTTTCAAAAATATTTACAATTATATATTCTTTATTTTTGTTATAATTTTTTTAGTAATTAAAATATACAATTATAAATATTTTTAAATCACATCTTAAATATAATCTTGAACTATCTAAAAATTTCTCCTCTTGACAATCACATTTCTCTCAAATATTAAAAAAAATCCTCTAACTACTAATATCCTGCTATTACTAGTATTTTAGGCAAGTGTTCAATATTCATACCGAAATTAAAACACCGAAAGCATTATTTTTCTTTACTTTTAATAGCAGATAAATGTGCAGCAATTTTCAAACCATTATTATGAATATTCCTTGCTTCTATGGTTATGTAATAGTATCGCGCCATAGTCAAAAATCAACAGAAGACATATTTTTAACTGATTGATATAATTAAGGTCGTAATTATTTTATTTTATTTTTAAGGTAGCTCGATTTTTAAATGAAAATAAAGAGTTGCAAATTTTATAGTTTAATTAACCAGTGAAGCATCCGAATTCCTCAACCAAATGACTATGATATTGAGTTCCACAGGGGACGTAAACATACATGACAAAATAATTGGTTATAGGGTTGAATTTTAATAAGAATTTAATATTTAACTATGCATTATCAGATAAAAGAAACATTTGGCTCAATCATTTTATGTTACAAAAATATTCTTATAGCTAAAAAACTTGTAAACTTTGTTTTAAATTGAATGATATAAAAACCCGTGTAACAAATAACACAAAAGAAAAGGGTATAAACTCTCATTGAAAATAGTTAATGACTTGTAATTGAAACTAAACCTCTTTTTTTATGCTTGTTACTTTGACTGATTGAGACCGATATACAGGCTGTAATAATTGCACGAATGAACATTTGCTAAAACGGCTGACAATTAAAACGACGTCGGGTCAAATAAATTGAAAATTTGGTAATCTGTTTGGGTCCACTTTGTTGATTTCTCACTTATCTCGTAGACTCTTTAAATTTTTATCCTCATCCTTCACTATTTATTCTCCTACAAATTCGCACTAGTAATAGTTTTCTTCGGAGACCATAACTAGTATTTGTGATGCAGTTACCTTTTGTGCCAGCAAAATTTCTGTGTCAACTTACTCTTTTTTTATACTGACAAAACAAAGAAAATCAATTATGTAGAATAAGTATTATCTTATTCCATCATTGATTTTACTGGTTTTTCTACTATAAATACTATATGTATAATAAAATTTTGTATAATATTTATACAATAATTATATTTAAGCATTGGATTGGATTATTGAGTAAATTCATATTATATTCCAACCGTGAATATAATTCTTGTATAATTTTACAATTTTCATTATACATATAACAATTATCTTTTTCTATATATATATATATATATATATATATATATATATATATATATATGTGCGGCTCACAATCAAAACCTATAAATAAAAAATAAAATAAAATTAGCATCTTAAAATTAAATTTGAATTTGTATCTTACAATATTGAAATTTGATTTTAAGATACCACTTCAATTTTTTAAGATATTTTTTAAAACAAATTTGTGATTCAAAATTATCTCAGAAAAATTGAAAAAATTAATGTTTTTTATTTTTTTATTTTATATATAAGAAAATGAAGGGTTGAAAGTAGAAATATTTGATAATATCCAAATATTTAATTGTCAAAAATATCAAAACATAGGTATCAGAGTTATGGTTACATGACTAATAATAGAACCAACACATAATTAACACAAATTGCACATTTAAAATTGAAAATTTGAGGAATTATATATTTAAAGCGCAATTCGATTTACAAGCATGACTTTCTTTATACTCTTGAAGCACATTGAAAATAGTAATACTACTAGCACACATACTTTTCTGTTTTAAGACAAAATGCTCTTTCAACTTTACAATTACTAGTAGTAGTGGGGAACATCTAACTACATTGTGTTCCTGAGCATACTATAAAATAAAATTGATTAATTATCTCCATTATATTGCAACATAAATTAATGAACCAAAGGTAACAGTATTATTATTATTTCAGTTACTGGATTCGATCATAACACTACATAACCCCACTCAAAGTGGGTTGGCTTGACATTTCAAACAGGACTTTCCTTTTTGGAATTTCTTGAAGCTGAAACATTGTCTACATGAATTGAACACGTTCTGTTTCTCTATTTCGGCCCTATTTATTTATTTATGAGAAACTTATTCACAAAGGAGAAAGGAGGGTCATTATATAGGGGCGGCCTCAGATTAGGACTTTTATCTGCCGTCAATATAATGTAACGTGATTCAGATCAACAAAGCAACACATACATATATATACATCAACAATAATGCTAGCCGCCATGAAAAAGGTCTCATTCTCATTCTATTATTCCACATACACTGGTTTTAGTCTAGCAAAATTCGTCCATGGTTTTTACATTTCAATTAGACCTAATCTATCTACATTGTAGTGATTAGGAGAAGCAATACAGAAAACAAAACAAAAAACTATTTAATAAGATATAAATAATAATGTTAATATATATATGTAAAAATTATTATTATTACTCACTCGTGATCAATCGCTTTACATACAGTGCAAGGGGCTTTTTGCTTGCTCTCAAAATTTCAGCCGTCTATTTAAATTGGATGCATGGCATGCTTGATGCCATATATATATATATATATATATGAAATTCTTCAAATTACTACATATTAATGAATATGTTTTTGTCGTCTTATAAAAAAGTAAAACACATCAAACTTATTCTGTGCGGCATCCATGCTTTTGTTTATTACTTGTCTCTTTTCATCATTCCATATATAAGCGAATCCTGCGGCAATTGCCGTTTTCACATTGCGATTACGAAAAAAATATGTGATCAAAGAACTAATATATGTCAGTTAATAGATAAAACGGAGCTGATATTTTGTCTTATTCTCGTAGCTCCTATGTATATTTCTCATTGCAACATTGATGAGAGTAGATTAAGATATGAGGCTTCCAACATTATCTTTTGTCGTTACACATCAATTTGAAGTTCAATGTTTCTTATTGAATTAGACTAATTAGCATCTATCTTTTATGCACTAAATTTCATAGTGTGATATATAAAAAAGGCATTTTCGCAATCAAGTTGCAGCGTGACATACAGCCTCCAAAGAAACAGCAACGAACCTTCCCATCTTCACGTTCCATCAAATATGCATAGAGCAGATTGCAGAATAATATGAAAAAAGCAAGCAAGGTGTATGTATATATTATGTGGTCTTTACTATTTTGGAATTTACTGATGACAGTACCATGTGATAGGATTGAGACACTGTACAAAATCTCTCATATTGTTAAATCCAAAATAAGTACAGTACAGATTACAATCGCATCAATTTGTCATTTTACTGTCAAGGAATTTTATTTTTTATTTTATTTGAACTCTGACTGTAATCCTCTTTTTTTTTAACCCGAAATGATGGTTCACAGGAAGATTCTTGACACAAGAAAAGAAAATAAATCATGTATAGTACAGGCTGATTAATTCTTCTAATGCTACATTTATTTTATTAACTAACTAAGGTTAATATTGTACAGATGCAGATTAATTGCAGTAACTACTTATGTACACAAATCGAATCAAATCAAATCTATTTACAAATTACAATCCAAACTGAATAATAATCAAGGGTCGTTCTTATCAGCTACTTTAGGAGCTGAAACTTCATTGGTACATATTGGACAAACCTTCTTAATTTGAAGCCATGTGGTTATGCAATCTTCATGAAAAGGGTGCTTACATTGAATTGCCACCACGGTTTCACCTTCTTCATATTCAACTTGGCAAACCACACATCGATCAATTCCAATTCCAATTCCACTTTTGCTTTCAGAAGAAGATTGGTAATGATAAGTGTAAGGGTGTAAGCATGATGGGATTTCATTTGCTGATAATCCTCTCTGTTCCTCTCCTATTCTTTCCCCTAACTCAATCAACTCTTCATAGGACAATTCATCTGGATCAATCTCATCTTCTTCCTCTTCTTCCGATTCCATTTCCATCTCCATCTCCATCTCCAGTTCCATTTCTTCATCATAATTGCTTTCACCTCCTTCATCATCACTTTCAAAGGTGGACTCACTCATTTCTTCATCGCTTTCGCTATTGATAGTTTCTTGCGTCGCGGACGCTCCATCTTGTTCTTCTTGCATGCTCATTGCCAGAATAAAATCAAAGTTAACTTGCTCAAGTTCAGTGTATGGAGTTTTGTGGGAAGATTGTTTGTCCTCTTTTCGTTCCATTGAAGGGGAAAAGAGATTTTTTTTTTGGTTCAAATGAAGTTGATTGGTTGAGAACAGAACAAAGAGATTATGCTATATTTGAGGGGATGGATAAAAAACAAAGTCTTAAAACATTTCTCTGGGGGGATGAACAAACTTCCACGTCAAGTAATAGAAAGTTGAAAACCCTTTGTTCATGGAATCTCAATATTCCAGATTCTTGGTTACATATTCCTAGGTTCACTATGCCGTGGCGTTACACATAACAGCTAGCGCTCATAAAACTTTAGGAGTTTCTTTTAGGATAAGGCACCCTTTGTCCAAATCATTAGCATAACATCTTCCACAAGTAGCAATATACCTTATTCCAAATATGTAACCATCAAATATTCTTTAATATATGCATACCATTACTCATATACACAAATTTATTGGTTGACCATTTCTTATGAGAGGGGGAAAATAGAGAAATTTCAATAGGAAGTATTTTTTCCCTCTTAACAAATCACAAGCATGCATTAAATAATTAATACAGAGTGGTTCCGTATGTGCACTTTCTAAACTATTCTGCAATCAATCTCTACCTTCTAAGAATTCTTTTCCTATTGTTTAGTATACCTTTTCTAGCAAACTTAGATGTACGTGTTACCTTGATGTCATGAACTATGCCTTTGTGATTGACATGCTTAATGGCATCATTTGTAACAGAGGAATCTCCATTACTATGATGCCTTTTGTTTCTATAGCTGAGATTTCTACTAATTTCGACTCGAGCACGATCACTCTTAGGCCGCAATGACTTCCTAAGGTGGGAGCCTTTATAGTCTCTCCTTCTACGCGAAAATGATCTGTTTGTTTCGGCTTGAAAATGGTTTGAAAGGCTTTCACCATCACTATAATCTTCCTCACTTGTAGAGTAGAGCCTGTTATCTATGGCTTGTCTGAACCGTCTCCTTCTCCTCCTCTTTCTGAGTTTGTGCAGTTTGACACAGAAGAAAGTGCAAGCATACTCACATATGCAACAACAAGAAGAGCAACATGCCCACATTGCTTTGCAGATACTCCGTCCTATGCATCCGAATACGCCCAATTTGTGTAATAGATAGAGGAACAACAGAACTGCAAGAAAACAGAACACACTTTTCATATATTTCAAACTAATTAATTAGGCTAACTTGAAGTTGTGCAGACAACTTGATAACATACATATACAATATTGTGACGAAATCACAAAAAGAGATGAACTCACCACCATAGAGCAGAACAAAAGCCATGGCCAGTCTCAAGAGATTGGCAACGCAGAAATTTTCGATGTAGCAAACAAGGTCCCATGTTGGTCCACATACTGAGCTGAGACACATTCCATCGCCATATTATTATTATTGAAGTAGAGATTGAAACATAATAATAAGAGTATTGTTTGAGGAGGATGGTAATGGTGTAACTATTTCTAACCTGCAAGACTTTCCGGAGAGAAACTCAATGGGGGAACTAAAAAGTTTGCCAATAGCATTGCCCAATCCCTGAGCAAATGACTCAATGACGTTGCCCATATTACAATAATAATATATTTAGGAACCACAGAGCTGCCTCCTGCACCACCAACAACTATTTCAATACCATTGCGTGGTTACAAACATGTTAATGCACACAATAACAGGTACATGCACACAAAGTCTCAGGCATTAAAAAATCCCTTATCCTACAAAAAAAAAAAAAAAACTAACCTAATGAAAAAAAGAGTACCAAAATCATAACAATTTTTCCAAACACACCGTAAAATTGCAAAGAACACCAAGTAATGGACAAAATACCCCAAGCAAAATGACAATGAAAAAATAAATTACTTACAGATTCAGTTTCATGTCCACACAGACAACGTCTACTCTGGTTTGGGGGAGCATACCAAGTCTAGCCAACACGAGGGGTGGATAGAGTGCTACTATCCATCGCGCCGATGCAAAGAGCAGATTAACAGCGTAGAGGGCAAGGAAGAGAATAGAGGCGGTTTCTCTGTGTGTGTGAGAGAGAGCATCAATGTCATTTGAGAAAGTTTGGCAAGTGGACGGTTGTAAGTTGTAACTGCTAAAAAGAAACGGGAAATAATTCGGGCACAACAAAAAATATAGCCAAAACAGCCAACAAATTATATACAACATATATAATATAAAATGCACAATGTATATCACATGTAATGCACAACCTATTTCACTTATTGTACACAACATATATCACATGTGGTAGCATCATCTTTCTTTATAACATGTAATATATGTTGTGCACATCATGTAATATATGGCATGCACAATATGTAATATGCACAATATGTAATATTCATTGTGTAATTTATATTATACATGTTGTGTATAAATTGTTGACTGTGTTGACTGATTTTTTATTGTGCCCATAGCAATACTAAAAAAAAACTGCTGAGAGAAAATACAAAATAAAAACTTCAAAAACAAAATACAGTACTATCTGTCCAGTCACCCCAGTTTTATTGTTCCCAGGGAAAGGGAGTCGATGCCTGATTCCACTTCATTTTTTAATTTTTCCGTTATTTGATGTTTCCGTCGTATTTTCTTTTGTCAATGAATCTATTATTACAACGATTGTCAGTCTGCTACCTGTTTAATTACTTTGGCAATTTTTCGGGTAGTTTATCAATTATCAGCCTTCATGTTATGAACGCAAATCCACCAGACATGTGTTTGGGATAATTTTCTGTTTTCATTTTAAATGAAAATAGAAAATGCTTAAACCAAACATCACTTTAGCGTCAGATTTGCGAGTATCACCCTGCAGCCCTGGAGGCTGGAACAGATTCTGCTGCATGATGCAAGAGGGGTCCTTTTGCCCCGTGTTTGTTACAGGGTGTTTGGAAGCTATATGAAATTCAATTCTAATTGAATTGAATTCCGGTGTTTGAAATAAAAAAATTCATTTAAGTTGAAGTAGAATTCAATTCAATTCTATTGTTTTTACCCAAAATCAAATCAGACCTATTTCACTCCGATTTGTAATTCAATTCTATTGACATTTTACTTATAATGAGAAATGTCAAAATTACCCTCTAATTAAAGACACTTTCCAACTTGCTACTCTCTTATTCACACACTTCAAAGGATAACATAGTCCATTGCAAAGAATCAATTCATTTTATAAGCATTCCAAACACTAGAATTCAATTCAATTCTATAATTTTACTAATGTATTTCAAACAATGGAATTCAATTCTAACAAGAATTCAATTCCTAATAGAATTCAATTCAATTTCATCACACAAAAAGTTTCCAAACAGGCTATTGTCTTGTTTTTTCTCTGGGCCTAGGCCCCGTTTAGTTACCAAAAAAAAAATCCTCTGCAACGTCTTAAGATGAAACCTGGTTAAGAACTTAATATAAATGGTGGGGGTCATGGTTTGAAAAGCATAGCCTCCGAAGGGATGCAGGTTCGAATCCCCCTCCATCCAAAATCCTCAATTGGTGAGCATCTCTTCGTAGGGAGATCCCCTACCGCTCAGAGGCAACGTCAATGAGTCCTGTGGCCTCGCCCTGCCCGCTTGCCTCCCCTTACTGCCACTTTTGAGAATAAAAAAAAGAAAAACTTAATATAAACAATGATTTCTTGGTGTTTTGAATCTTGTCTTGAAATAAACAAGTCTCGATGTCGTTACAATGATTTTGTTTTTGTTTTTCTTAAAGGGATATAGTAACTTTTTCCTCGTCATAATTTGTGTCCGTGATGATAATCCATATTATTCAGAAGAAAACATGTCGTTTCAAATCGTTGCAATAGTATACTCATAACTTATTTGTTCATAGAACAAATACATTTGTTAAAGTGCCACAATAACAATGTACCATCTACACAAGGAAAGATGGCATATGATCTAGCGCTTGTTCTTCTAGACTATGATAAAAAAAAAAATGAAAATCGGTTGGGGTACTGCAGCAAATAAATGGTCACCGGGTTTTGCTTCAAAGTAGTTAATCCATCCTTCCCTTCAATATCCTTTCCTTTACTTCGGTTGGTGTGCTGCAGCAAATAAATGGAAATCCAGTGAGTCACTTCATCTAACAAGGGCATACAGATGCCATTGTTTCAGAGAAGAAAATAACTGAGCAAAGATGAATAAGCCAGCAAAAACAACAATGTTGAAAAACAATCAGATGCAACATATGAATGGAATAACTCCCTTCTAAAGGCTTCTTTTACTTGCTAAATCATCCAATAAAGTGGAGACATACAACACGAGTAAAAAATTCCAGCCAATTATACTAAGAAACAAAGAATTTATATGCTTACACAACATAGACATGTCCACCCCAGCCACTTAAACAATCACGGTCCACAGATGATAACAGTGCCTGGGAGATAGTCTCAAACAACTCCTCTGGTTCCTGTGTCATACATGAGAAACCAAGGGAACATGAACCCACAACACATGAAAGAGAGACTGTGAGAGACATCTGTGCAGGTATTTGCAAACTCAAGAGAAAAAAAAGTCACATAAAAGAAAACAAAGTAATTTTTGTGACAAACCATATCAGGCTTAAACATTGACTCGCAAGCACCATAAAGAGACTCAGATGCACTGCCAGCAACAACAAAATCTTTTGCAAGTTCCCTGCCATAAAAACAAATCAAAAGCCACTGCTAAATTAGCATCACAGAGATACATACATTCAGCTCATGACAAATTTGAAATTCATATTATCCAATTAGTTAAAGGAAATACATTCAGAAAGCATACAATCTTGAAATTTTTCAGATTAGAGGATACATTTCACGTGCATATCATCATATCACAAACCCTCTTCCCCCTAACATATGGACACAGATTATAGAACAATTTAACTTACTTTGCTCCAATGCAGTCCATTGTGCAAATAAACGGTTTGTCATCATCTCCCAATCCAGCAATCACAGGCTGGCAAAAGTACGGTCCAAACCTGCAAATCAGAAGAAATTCTATTTAGTTCTTGTACAGTTTCCAAATAATAATGCTTAAAAAAATATGCATAAGGCAGCTAAAATAAGCTATCAAAGTGATTCATATTAGTCCATTCGGTGATTCAGTTAGTCCTCGCAAACATTACCCTAGGACCAACTTAAATCACTTTTTGCAATCTTGATTACTGAATCGATGATTTCTTAATTCCAGGAATAAGCGAAAACAATAAGGACTCAAATGCTTCACAACACGATGAATAAGTGAGAGCAGGTATAGAATTTGAGATCCACAGAGAGAGAAATGTGACGAACCTTTTCTCGTAGAGAAGAGCGGAGACTAAGCTGGCGAAGGTTTGGGGCTTCATGTCCCTTTCTTCGCGGAGGTGATAGAGCTTGTGGCGGAAGAAGAGGCGCTGGCAGAGCGTCTGTGCATCGGTGGCGAGGCCAGAGAGGCCGATGAAGAGCTTTTCGTGGATCATAGAGATCCTCTGGAAATCGGTGGCCACCGTCTGGAGCTGGACGCCGAGCCTCCGGTCGCTGCCGATGGCGAAGCAATTTTTGCCAACCATGGCCACCACGGCACTCCCATTGTACTCAAAGATCGACATTCCCTAGGCGCTGTATCAAATCAAAAACCCTAAAGCGGTGATAAATGGATAAGAATGAAAATGCAAAACCGAAGCTTTCACTCTCTTTGGGGTTGCTAGCTCTAGCCTCTACTATGCATCTGAAGTTGTGAACAAAACGAATCCTGTTTGGGTCCAATTGAAGTACTCACTGGGTTTTCTTTTGGCGGAAGCTAAACCAATACAATAACCCGCCCTGCAAGACAACTCAGTTCCATTTGTTCTTCCTTTCTCTAATAATTATTCACTTTCTACTTCTTTTTATTAATATTTATTTATTTAAAAAAATTAGACAAACAAAAAAATTATGATATGAAAAATGATATTGTTAAAATCTATTTAATTATTTTTTTAATAAAGATGAAAAATAAATAGTGAACACTTATTAAAAAAAGGAAGTAGTATATGAAAAATTACTTAGAACAATTTTTTATTCAAGATACAAAATTGAGATATAATTGTATTGATACACGTTAAATTGAGATGTAATCATTTATCTTTGTAGAAGTCATTTGAAACCATGCTATAATTAAAAACTCTTCAAAACAATGAGAGTAAAATTAACTCATGATGTTGTACTAAATTATTGTCTAATTTAAAATTAAATAAATAATACAAGTTTTTCCCTTGGTACCAAAGTGCTTATCTTAATTTTATAGGGAAAAGGAGCGAATATTTTATAAATAAAGAAAAATATAATAATTGTTTCTCAGAGAAGGGGTTGTATTTTACATAAAAAAAGTACCATATACTTGATTATAAATAGACAGAAATCTGAGCAATTTTGACACCTTTGAATAGTCAATCATATCTTTTACATCATTTATTTAATCTTAAAAGTTCAAATTTTATTTATGAAAGATTGGATTCTACTTACGTGATAAAATTTGTGTTAGTTCTAAAGTTTATTTAAATCAGTGAACATAAAACTGGAATTGTTGAACACTGAAATTCTACACTGAAATTATTTTTTATTTAACATCCATATTAAGTATGACTTTATAGTTTTAAAAGCAGAAAAGAGGACTGAAATTGTAACCAATCAGAAAACCTTCATTATCATTGGAACTGCTAAAGGTTAAGCCATTGACATGGCTAAATTGTGCTAAACAAAAAATATCAATTACATCCTGTACACATAAGTAGTAAAAGCTAAGTGTACAGGTTCTTGTTATTTTACAAAGGGAAAGTGACAGCCTCTGATCAAATTTAGTTGCTTCCGGTTGGTGTTGTAGGAAAAGGCAATGTGCAAATTTCAATGTTGTCCAAAAGGGCATGGCATGAGTTAAATCCATGTTGAAGCATGAGTGAATCAGAGATCAAAATAAGCACTCTCTAATCTTTTCATTCATTTGATGATTCTATCTGCTGAAGGGCAATTGTTTATCTCCTCTCTCCAATGCATCTCTCCATAGCCTGTACCTTACACCAAGCTTGTCATAAGATACTGGCAAATTCCAAACATTTGCACCTTTGTTCATCCTCTCTTGCTGCCCTAACACTAGCCGTAGATCCTCATTCAAAACCTTTAATATGTAAAACATCAACAGAAAAACAGAAAAAGTTAAATAAGACTTTGGTTTCTTTCTCACATGTTGTTTTGATTGAACAAAGATTGTACCTGTTCTGCAAAATGCCTCCACAAAAGTTGCATAAAAGGAATGTGCTTGAGCAAAGGAGCAAAGTCAAGTGACATTCTGTATAGCAGTCTTGTTTTTTGTTTTGAAGATGGTAAGCAGACATGAAGCTGGTGGAGGTGTGTGGCGCACTGCTTAGTGCTTTGTCCCTCCAATTTACCAGGCTTTGAGATTCCGATGGTCGATAGAACCATGCAAGGTGGACGGAACTCCATATCAATTGGATACGGGTCCCAGTACCCTTGTAGGCCTGATGCAGGTGTCAGAAATTTCACTAAGCTGCAAATTCAGATTCATGAAGAGAGATTAAGTGACAAGACATGTATTTGCTTTCAAAGATAAAGTTTAGACTTTTAACTACAAAACTGGATTAATCCATCCATGCACAATACCACTATGAATGTATACACACTAACTACATTATGACATTAAAGTAAATGTCAAGAGTCGCTATTTGGTCGAGGGTCAGAGGCATGAAAGGTAAATGCAATTTGAAATGAAATGACAGTCACATCTCAAGTTAGTTAGATCACTTGATCAAGTGCAATATGATTTTTCCTTTTCATTGATAAATATTAATTTTGAATGACGGATGGTTTCCACTGTTCTGAGTTTAATCAAAACAAACCTGGGAACACTCCATCCCTTAGCAAAAGTTGAAGTGTGAGTAAATGGGGCATGTGCAAGATCCAAAAGGTTGTCCAAAAGTAACCCATGTTCGATTGGAAGCTCCATAACAATCTGTCACATGAAAAGAGCCATCAATGAAGTAATGAAACTTATTATACAAAACATATAATTTGAAATCCTTAATTATCCAATCAATATATCTAATGGGACATATTTCTTTGATAACATACCTGCGCATGCACTTCAAACCCGGAAGGAGGTAGTAACGATGGAAGCGTAGCTGTTG
The DNA here is from genome assembly GCA_013621005.1 of Aeschynomene evenia. Taxonomy (NCBI): domain Eukaryota; kingdom Viridiplantae; phylum Streptophyta; class Magnoliopsida; order Fabales; family Fabaceae; genus Aeschynomene; species Aeschynomene evenia. Next base: position 5,583,844 of record CM024270.1, read on the forward strand.
GGGGGTCATTGCCAGGCCAAACCCAGATCATCCCCTCTTTCTCAAAACACGGCAGTGATTTTATTTTCGCATTTAGCAACCGAGTAGAGGGCATTTTCTCACATTTTCCATCAGTATTGTATTCCCAACCTGATATCCAAGCATTAGATAATTCAGTCAGTAAGTTTCAGCAAACATCTGTGTCCGTGTGTCTGGAAATGTTGCAAATACATATATGAACAAGTTCATGTAACTTGTTGCAATGATATAGTCATGCTATTGAGGGAGAAACTTCTTGAAGAACCAACATTGACTACTAACCATGGTAAGGGCATTGAATACGACCCTCATTTACAGAACCAAGGTGCAGAGGACAAGCTCTGTGTGCACAGGTATTCTGAACACATCCGGGCTCCCCATCTTTTCCTCTAAAGATAACCCATGGTTCCTCAAAACATTCTATTGGAATCTGAAATTTAAAAGGATTAACATGCTATGAGAATTCACATTCAGATAGAAGTAACTTGCATATGCAACCATAACTTTCTGTACGACTGTCCCTCTCGGTACCCATCCCCCGAAGAAATTGGAAAACGAAGGAAGACAAATGAAAGAATGGGTAAGAGAAACTTGAAAAACGTTACACATATTTACTCGCACGCAGTCTAAATGAACCACAAAAGGCATTATAGTATCCTCAATCAAAAGTCACTTGATTGATATTATTACATTTTATCCACTATTTTTTAAGAACATGTTCAAAATAATTACATTTTATGTTACTTGGTGAAAGACAATAATACTACACTGCCAAGTCATAACAGCCTCCTAGTAGATTTTAATAGTAAGTGTGTGATAGAAAGAATAACAAACGTGGACTTACCATCGTATCATCCTTCAAGTCAGTAGAGAAAGCTACAGGATACCAGAAATTCTTCATCTGTGGATGGTATGACTGAACTGGACCAGATACTTCCAAGCTTCTCCGTGGAAGCCTTCTCTTATCAATATCTACAGATTTAGCTGAAGAAGTACTGGGAGAAGATGATGTCTCAGAAACTTCGGCTTTGCTTCCATCTTGCAAAAGCCTATCATTTACCAATTCTTCCATGTGAGCTAGTTTATCTAAAGCAGTGGAAACCCTTGCCTCAGATATATGGACCTGCAGTTGTTCAGAGGCAGCATGAATATAGCCACAGATTAAGAAATTATGAACAAGTTCCTGTCAAGTAGGATGAATCTAAAATCTCTGCTGTTAATGATTAGTACCTGTCTGTGTGCTTCAGCTAACTCGCCCTGCAACTCTGCTAGCTCTTTTTTCATGGTGCCAATGGACTTAAAATCACGAGCTAGAGGATTAAGCACTTCCACCACCTACATACACCAATCATATTTGGAGTTTAAAAACTCAGAATTTCAACAAGACTAAACCTTTAAAAAGATGTTATGTATAAATTCATTGAGGGACCAAATATGATTATATATAAAAATAATTAATAACTGAAATCAGTACTTGAAACCTTTTCGTGGAGGAGCATGATGGTAAGAACATCCTGCCGAGCTCGCCAATCACAATACTGAATATCATATCTTGCCACTTCTAAGGCTTGATATACATCCAAAAACTTTCCTTTATACCGTGGGACTTTAGATCTTGGATCCTCCACATCAAAGAGAGGACCCCACGCATTCTTCTTCTCCAACTCTTCTCCAAATACAGCAAACACTCTAAATCGACCTTTCAAATCCTGAAATTTGGCATAATAAAAAAAGGTCATCTACCAAGTACAGAACTACAGACCGTAAGTTACAACTTCAGCTCAAAAATGGGGTAGAAAGCAGAGCCTAAAAAACATAAATTTTCGAGTGTAGATTGTTGCCAAGAACTACGCAGCCACAACCCATTATGCTAAACTAGTAAATTTTGAACTAACACTGCGCCCCAAAATTACATAAAAAGAAAGAAATCAACCTCAGATATCTTTTTTGTTGTAAATAATCAAATTAGTTCCAAACAGTTTCTCTCTAAATCTATCAATCAATCACTCTCTCATGGTTTCAGTTCAGAAGCAAAACAAATAACAACACAAATCCTCCAACAGTATGCTCAACTTAAAGTAAGTTCAAATTGATCCTCAGAAACGAAAAACAAAAGGGTATTATTATTATTACCTTCTTGGCGTCAAGCTTGGATGACCTACCGGATGAGAATGGGAGAGAGAGAAATGCAGCAGTAGCTATGGCGTTCATGGCTGTGACAGTCTCTGAGAAGAGAGAAGAAAGAAACGTGTTGTCTTAAAGTTTTGATGATCTTTGTTGTTGTTGATAAGAGGTTGCGGTTATGCGCGATCTCGGTTGGCCTTCTGAGGGGCGCCACGTGGACTCGCATGGACTCGTTGGCTTCACACGTGGCACGTCTTCCTTCCACATGCTCTTTGCAGCTCTCATAGTATCTTTGCAACAGTGGGCCCATCACTCCTTGCCAACTCGGATTGGCCACATCTCTTCCCTATCCTCTTCGATTCCTCTTGGGATATTTGTCTTTTCTTCAAGAAATTTTAATATTTTATACGGTTCAAAATCTTGCTTCTTTTTTAAAAAATATAAAATGCAAAGCACTTACACAAACCAAATTATTAATTATTAAGTATTTAATTAATTCAATACCAATTTAAAGTTTTGTTAGATAAGGCTCATTTACAATTCACAATTAAAATTAAAACTTTGTATACATAACATGATTATTGACTTATTCTTTGGATTTTCATTGATAAATGTGTAATTACTGTAATATTATTATGAGTATTTTAGTATAATATTTTACTTAATTAAATATTAAAAGTAAATAATAATTCTGTAAATAACACCCTTTTTTAGCATTTATTTTAATTTTATTTCAGGTTATTGACTCGGCCCATCAAACACGGGCCATGTTCGTAGGCCCAATCCTAGCGTGAACTCCACGGCACCAAACCCCAAGCACGGAGCCTATATATTTGCTTGCAGATTACTAGTTAGGTCATTCACAATTTCACATACAGTAGTTTAGGTCTTTGAAATTGCTAGGAACGAATTACTGATAGAGAATTTGAGAGGCAAAATTATCTTATTCATCGCACATTAATGGAACTTCAGTCCAGTCAATCCTTCGTCAAATTTTGGAATATCACCAAATTAAGCAGTGTCAGTTACTCCTCTAAGGGCTTGTTTTGGATGTCATTATGGTAAAAGATCTTTTTTTAATTTATTTTTTTAATTAAAATTTTTGAAAAAGTAGAAGTAATTTTATGTTTGGATGTAATATAGAAATATCTTTATTTAATCGTAAATATCTTTTTTATGTTATATAAAATATCTTTTTTCAGAAGATCGAAATTGCAGCTTCTAAAAAAAGATTTTTTTTTACTTGTTCTAGAGATTGTGCTTTTACTTGACATTAGCACCCAAACATATAAAAAAATTGAATAAGATCTTTTTTAATTAAAAAAAAGATCTTATTTTAAACAAATAATGGCATCGAAACAAGCACTAAATTTGGTTTTTTTTATATTTCCAGGCACATTGTTGGGTTACGCATTCTTTCTTGTTATTTATCGGTCCAGAATATTAAATCTTGATTAAATCTAGTATTAATGGGACTTCAAGATTGACTCTTGATTCATTTTCTGAGATGAAGACGGAAAAGTTGTGTCTTGCAGAACCTAAAAAGTAAGATTTTCTTGTTGTCACTGTCAAGAAAATTGTATTCATATGTAAATGCACCGTTCTTTTTTCTTTTAATGTGCCAAGAATTCTATGTTTTGTTCCTCGTAGACAAGAAGAAATTATTGCTCAGCAAAATTATTAAAATCCTCGACAAGGTGAAAACTGAAAAGAATTCGAGAATGGAGTATAGAGCTCGAAACCACAATATAAACATTTAGTAAGGCTTTCTGGAATTTTGCATGCAAGAAGATAAGAATATACTTGTGAATATTATGTGCATCACTTTTATTTTCAAATAAACATGGACATTTTAAGTGCTTCAATCTTAGGTTACAAAAACGTTAGATATATTTTTTTTATTTTGAAAAAAACTTATCAAATAGTTTTGCAAGATATAATTAGATGCAGTGATAATAAGTTCTATTTTTTCTATCCTATTTCGTTTTTATCTCAATGAATTATTTTTATCATACTATTTTTCCTTTCCTTTCAGGAAATTTCCTTCAGTTTTTATGACTTAAGAATAGATGCGAATAACACAAGATAACAGAGTACTATGTGGTAATCAAAATCAATTGGTTCGTTGAGGAAAAGCAGAGAAGGAAGAGTGATGGGTAACAAAGTTGAGTCTTTTTTCGTAGGCACTTTGATTTTGTGGCTTCTCTCCATTTGTTTCCAGATACTCTTCAACAACCACACCGAGCTTCTCTACATCGTCGCCGGTTCCTTTTTCTACCAAGCCTCTAATTCCTTCATTCGATTCTTCTTCTGCAGAGACAGAGACAGAGACAGAGACTCTCTGTTTGTCAACACCTCCGTCTCTCTTCTCCATTCCACCATCACTTCTGCTTCAGGTTACTTTACTACCTTTCATTCCAATTTCATGATGGCGCCTCTTCTATTTTGCACCCATTTTATTAATTTTCGTAATTTACCGCCTCATTAATTAGCATTCTAGTTGAAACCCATATTTTGTAACTCAGGAAAAACCAGAGATATTTCACCTGTTTCTTGATAGAAATTTGTATGCATTAGCTTCTTCTGGTTCGGGGCATAAATGATCAGTTCAGCCGCTTAGTATTGTTGCTAGTTATTGGAGAAGAAAGAAGGACAAATATTTTTGGAGAGCTATCATTCTCTGCAGTTGTGATGAGTGGTTATACTAGTAGTACCAGTGGTAATTAATCTGGCTTGTTGAATCTAAATTAATATTATTTTTGGGCAAAATTAGTTAGGGTTAGGTTTCAGAAAAGAATCCACTCAAGACTGAATATTTTGATTTATCAGAGAATACCAACATAGCCAATTTGGATAATCTCTAGTAGTCAAGCATTTTAGTTGTTGTCTTATTTTGTAATGAGCTGTGTATTGTAAAATTGCTAGGTACCTATGTATGATTTATGAGAGTAAATTAGAAAGAGTTAGGGTATTTTGGAGTTTAGGGCTTGGTAACCGATTATGGCAGAGTAGTGCAAAAGACAATTTGTTAGAGAGAGAATAGAGAGTATTTATATAAGAGAGTAGGAGATAGAGAGAGGGGGGATTCAGAAAAAATAGTGAGGAAAAAGAACCTAGGATTAGGAGAGCCTTCCACCTCTCGAAAGTGGAAGAACTATCAATATTTCCCTTACTTTCCGGTATTTCCATTCTGTTCTGTTCTGTAAGTTTTCCTTCTATAATCAATATTTTTCCTGAGAAAGAGCAAAAATACCCCACATTGGGTTTGCTTATTATTTCTCAGTTTCCCTACATTTGGTTACTGTTTTATTTTGCTATTCCTGGTACCAGTTCTTACAAAAATACTGTCATTTCTTTATCTGATAGGTGTCCTATTGCTAAAACTCTTTTTTGCTGGATTTTACATGATTCCTTTGGATATTGTCACTTTGTATTTTTTTTGTTCTTCTTTGGCTTGTCATGATGTCCTGTCTTTTGCAGTGATATTTATCTTGTTCAGACAGTTGTTAATTAATGGGTCGAGTGGAATGTTTGACCACTCGCAGTTGGTAGAACATACTTGGCCATGGGCATTTGAAGCATTGTGCTTTTCATGTGGCTACTTTGCATATGATCAGTGGGATATGCTTCGCTACCACTTGTACAGCGGTTGGATCCCTTCTATCCTTGTGCATCATCTGGTTCTCCTTATCTGCTTCACTCTTGCGTTGTATCGAAACATCACCATCAACTACCTCATTCTCACTCTAATTTGTGAGGTAAGATACTAAGCTTCAATTATTTTGCAAACCTTCCTTTTCTTTAAGCAATTAATTTATCCCATGATGAGTGTGCTGTATAAACAAAGTATGATTTTCTTTTCTGTGATGTCGCAGCTGCATTCCATCTTTCTGCATGTGAGGAAAGTCAGAAGGATGGCCGGTTTACGGGATTCAAAGAGCAGTTTTGTTAAACTAGAATGGTTTCTTAATTGGTTCACATTCTTTGTGGCAAGGTTTACACCTCACATTCTCATCACAGCCAAGCTAATACGCGATGCTCACAAATTCGAAAGGGGTATGGAGCTGCCTCTGGCTCTGTTTGGCATGGCTGGGATGAATTTGTTGAATGTTGGTCTTGGCCTTGATCTCTTTAAAGCTTTTAAAAGAGAGATTAAGTCCAAACAGACTAAGCATCAGCATCATGAATGAAAGAAAAGAGAGTCCAAGCAATATAATACAGTGTTATACTCATTATTTATTTTTGTACCAGTACATATGTGCAGCTCTCCCTTCATGGTGAGTGATGTTGTATTTTAGTTCCAGTCACTACACAAACTGATCATTTATTTATTTGTAATCTCCATACCCCAAATTGTTTTGAAGGTTGTAACTGTATGTTACATTTATTCCTCAAAATTTTTCTCTTAAAGTGTCCTTCATTATTCTGGACCAACCTACAGTGGGAATTTTAAAGGATTTTCAGCTCAACTTTTTGGACCAAATAACTTGGTCCTAAGGACACAAAAACGCATGGTAATCGTCAAACTCAACATAGAATGTCAATGTATTGTAATTTTACCAGAACTTGTATTTTCAAAATCTACTTGTTTCAGCAAAGTTATGTGGACATGGTTCGTTATTCGTAACAGACAACGTTGCAGCACTGTTGTCATTGATATCTCTTATAATGATATGAACACTATGGAACCAGAACTAACAAGCCAAAGGGGTGGTGGCGCAGTTGGCTAGCGCGTAGGTCTCATAGCTTCTGAGTTATCCTGAGGTCGAGAGTTCGAGCCTCTCTCACCCCAAACTCCAATCTTTTAAGTTTTTACTGCTTTAAAGAGCACTTTTAAGAATATTTCAAATATGTTCATATGGTTGCTAAAAATCTAAACATCAGTTCAACAATAGAAACGATTTAAGACAAGAAAATCATATGAATGATGCTATCTTTAAATATTTTTCTTTAAAATGACGGGACCAAGTTTCCTTTCTACACAACTGCAGAAATAAATGACTTCGGTCATAGTTTGTTCTCTATATCCTCACTGAATTTGTAGTCTTTTGACATGATTTGGCAGAGGCAGATGATGAAGAAAAAGAAATATTGTGAGCTTTCTCACATAAGGCAACCTTGAAGAACTAGAATCTCCTAGGTAATTGTGCCATTTGAGTGCAACTTTGTCACCTCTGCAACAGCTTCTAGTGTAGCCAGAGAACTTAATTGATTTCCCAAAGATGCTATTGTTTGTTGGCATTCAGCAAGCTTTCCTGCAGCTAGTACTAGGTCCTCCTGCCATAGATAAATGTCACATGAATTAATCATAATTCATAAACTCATACCAACTTTGGAACATTCAATATAGGTTTCAATGATCACCAACCTGTTTTATCTTCATGTCACTGTATGAGTTAGCCATTGACCAGATTTTCTCCTCCTGTTTCGCACTTTCTAACTCTTCCTTGAGTTCCTTATACTTGAGTTCTATTTCAACTGATATAGCCCTTTCCTTATCAAGATCTGCTTCTAATAAGTGAACTTTTGCAGTTATTGATTGAGCCTCTGCTTCCATGCTCATTAGTTGGTTTTCTATCATTTGCTCTGACTTGTTAGTACTGTCTAGCTCTCTTTGCAACTCCTCCAATTTCGCTTCTGCCTCTCTCAGCTTAAGTTGTGATGCCTCAATACACTCTTCGCTTTTCATCAGAGCTTTCTCAAGCTCAGATTTATCTGCTTTCGCCTTCTCTAACTTCTCTGTTAGTTCATGCATTTGACGACTCATATTATCCTCTCTAAGGGAGAATTCTCCATTAATGTTTTGATTAGTAACAACTGACTCATCGATAAAGCTTTTATTCATAGTTTCAGGCAACGCAGCTAGTCGTTCCATTTCAAGGAAATCGTCCATGAGGTCAATTTTGACAGAAGTGGATGGAATTTGTCTACACTTGTCATTCTTGAACTGGTCAAGCTCAGCAATTAGTGCAGATGCCCATGAGTCGGAACAACTTGGCTCGCACTTGTCTGGTTCTGAGCCACTCTTCCGGCTCTCCACTGCATTTAGCCTCTCTCCGTTGTCTGATAGACTATCTGTGAAAGACTCAACACAAATTGAGGATGCTGTAATGGATTTGTGATCATTAACTGTGGAAGCTCTACAAGCCATGCTTTTCAGTCTCCGGCATTCGGCCTCAAGCTTGGCCACTTTGTTGATGCTTTCTAGATGTTGCTTGCTAGCCGTCTCAGCAGCTTGGGTGCTTAAATCCCTCTCTATTGTCCTTATTTCCAGCTCTTCTGATTGAACTAGGAGTTTATGCCTGAGTGCAATGTTCTCTTTCTCCAAAGTTTCGACCTTCCGGCACATGTCAAGATCAACTGATGAAGGAGATCTAGCATTAGAACCTTCCAATTTACTCTGGACCTGAATGAGCTGGTTCTCAAGTTCAATTTTGGCTGATTCCAAGTCCTGTGTTTTTCTTATTACAGCATCATGGATATTCTGTTCTTGCTCTTCTCTTGTCTGTCTTAGCTGCCTAACACACTCCTTAAGTGCACCATCCAGATGTGTGACTTTATCTTCAAGAGCTGAACTTCTGAGAGTCAGAGCCTCAAGTTGCTTCATTAAACTTGCCACTTTATTTTCAGCCTTCTCCCAGCCTACAAGTTTATGCAATGGAAATGGTCAAATTAAGAGACATCCAGAAACTGCATAAGAGACTAAGAATCATACAATGTGAAACCAACACACCACTGACTTTCTCTCAAGATGAATTGCTTCAGGCTAAAGTCAAACAACACCAGGCAAATTCAAGGAAGAATAGGAAGGTAATCAACCAATAGAATATAAGCTATGCTTGTTGCAAAAGGTAGAAAGCAAAAGTGGAAATATGTAACTGATCATTAGAAACCTGCAAGGGCTTCTTCAGCGACTTTGGCATGCTGCTTAACCAAGTCTTCTTTGGGACTGACATGCAAAAGGGCTGCAGATAGTTTCTCTGAAATATTCCTAAATCCATCAGTTACATCTCCATTCTTTACACTTTCCATATCACCCCCTGCTTCATTTTCATCCTTCTCCGAAAAAATACCATTTTTATTGATTATTGTATTTGAGGTGACTTCAGGCGATTCTGCATTGACAATTAACAGATCGCCAACATCTCCGGCATTTGCCGCATCTTTTGATGTCATGACATCTGGTGACTCATTGCGGCCTATGAGGGATTCATTCAATGCCTCATACTACATAGACAAGAAAAATAGGGCTTAACAGAATCAACATTATACAAGATGAAACTAACTATCAGTACAACCAATTTCCACAAGAACAAATGTGCTAGGCTTCTGGAGTTCTGTTTTGTTTCAGTTATGTCTAGTGACATTGGGATTCTTACCTGTTCATCTGAGTGCATCTCAGAATCAGACCCTGAACATTCAGTTTGGATGGAGCTCATCTGCAGACATTAACAAATGTTCAGAAACTCACTACAAATTCTGCTTTTTAAGTTTGATGTAGACAATACATATAACAAAGCTTGGTTTATGCTTCAACAGCTTGTTACAGAACAGATTTTTTCCTGTTCCTATGGAAAAGTCAAAGGCTGGGAACACATTTCTTCTTCAAAAATCTCAGATGTTTGGACACAAAAAAGGCTACTTTGCTTAACATTTCTGACTAGCTTTGTTTAGGATTAGAATCCACCGATGCCCACCATAAACACAATGCATGTGTAGAGAATCAACCTTCTTTTAGCTTTATTAGAATACCCCAAATATTAGATGGAGGAGAAGAATCATAGTATGTGTAGCATCATTGACACCAGAGGTAATGAAACAGTAACTGATAATTGAAAATATCCTATGTTGAGTTACCCATTTCAACTAAACAGCATAAAAATGTCTTCAACTGTCTCAAAATGCCAAACTAAGTGATGAAAAACAATGCATTTCTTATCCTCACACAGCACTGTTACCTATACATAAACATAAAGAGAAAACAAGACTGCAGTCTGCAGGGAAAGAAAAAGCTCAAATACCTTTTGATTTTGGAACCAGCCTTCAGGACTCAAGGTTTCGAACAAGGGACAAAATGGAAAGAAAGGAAGCAGAAACAGTCACTTAAAGGTAATATAAATTCTTTTATTATGGCAGCAATAAAAATATCCGGTCAAGAAATCTGTTGAGTGCAACTAAGAAGGGAAGCATTAACATAATAAAGGTGACAAATACTGACAAACAAACAAGTAGAACTGTAGAAGTATAGAAGATGATGGAGAGGGCTTTCTGTTTCTTGTATTTTTGCTTACCCTCTTCTTTTTTTTATTTACTTTCTCTTGATATAAAAATAGATGACCATGTGACACTACATGTTCTGTTGTGAAATTCAAGGATCTGTGCTGCATGACCAGAGTCACTTTTTCCAAATTTCAAGAACAGTTTTTTTCAATTTTAATTTAATTTAATTTCTTCTGGTTTTATTTTTTTCAATAGTTTGAAATGGAGCTTCTGTTGCTTATTCCCGCCATGGCCATGGAAAGAGGACTTTGTGTAAGACAGACAAACCTGCCGGTCATTTTCTGAGTTTTCTTCTTGTCTCTAACCTCAACCTACCCTGCATTATTTCATTTGAAATTTTGGCCTAAGATTATCTATGTCCAATGTACATAAGATAAGATAGATAGATAGATATATAGACATAGGTAACTATTTAAGGAACAAAATAAGGTCCAGAAACATCTCACATGCAACTACTCTCTGTGGTGAAATTATTATTTCTTTTTTGAAAGATTTTTCAATTAAAAAAATATTTTCATAACTCATGAGGTTACATTAATAACAATCAACCTTTCTTTTTAGTTCCTCACTTTTTATTTCTGCTTTTTCCCCCTTATTTTAAGAAATGGAATGAGATCATATTTTTTATATACAGTAAAAATTCAAGATTATATATTTTAAAATGTGACATTTTATTATTTTTTCAGATACACTATAAAAGAAAAAGACTCTAGACTTTAAATAATTAAATTACATGATTTTTTTATAATAGAAAAATTCATGTGTTTCAATATTTTAAAAGCTAGTCTTTGGTTTACAATAAATCTAAAAATTTTGAAATCTCATATTTTGAAGTATATAGCCTTCAATTTCTACAATATGTGAAAAATTCATGTCATTCAATATTTTAAAGGTTATAGGCTTTGTTTTACAATACAATCTAAAAATTGTGAGAAATCTCATATTTTGAAGTATATATAGCCTTCAATTTCTACAATATATGAAAGAATCAAGTGATTCAATATTTTAAAGGCGCCTTTGTTTTATAATACAACCTAAAATTTGTAAAATCTCATATTTTGAAGTATATAGCCATGAATTTCTACAAGATGTGAAAAAATTAATGAAATTCAATATTTTAAAGGTTTTAGTCTTTGGTTTATAATACAACCTAAAAATTGTGAAATCTAATATTTTGAAGTATATAGCCTTCAATTTCTACAATATGTGAAAATTTCATGTGTTTCAATATTTTAAAGGCTATAGTCTTTCTTTCACAATATATCTAAAAATTGTGAAATCTCATATTTTAAAGTATATAGTCTTCAATTTCTACATTATGTGAAAAATTCATGTGATTCAATATTTTAAAGGCTATAGCCTTTGTTTTACAATACAACCCAAAAATTGTGAGAAATCTCATATTTCGAAGTATATAGCATTCAATTTCTAAAATATGTGAAAAAATCATGAGATTCAATATTTCAAAGCATATAGCCTTTGTTTTATAATACAACCTAAAATTTGTGAAATTTCATATTTTGAAGTAGATAGCCTTCAATTTCTACAATATGTGAAAAGTTAATAAGATTTAATATTTTAAAGGCTATATAGCTTTTGGTTTATAATACAACCTAAAAATTATGAAATTTCATATTTTGAAGTATATAGCTTTCAATTTCTACAATATGTGAAAAATTCATATGATTCAATATTTTAAAGGCTATAGCATTTATTTTATAAAACAATCAAAAAATTGTGTGAAATCTAACATTTTTAAAGTATAAAGCCTTCAATTTTTACTATTTGTCAAAATTTCATGTAATTTACTATTTTAAAGGCTATAACCTCTGTTTTATAATACAACCTTAAAATTGTTAGAAATCTCATATTTTGAAATATATAGTTTTCAATTTCTACAATATGTGAAAAAATCATGTGATTCAATGTTTTAAAGACTATTGCCTTTGTTTTACAATACAACCTAAAAATTGTGAGCAATCTCATATTTTGAAGTATATAGCCTTCAATTTCTACAATATGTGAAAAATTCATGTGTTTCAATATTTTAAAGGCTATAGTCTTTGTTTTACAATACAACCTAAAAATTGTGAGAAATCTCATATTTTGAAGTATATAGCTTTCAATTTCTACAATATGTGAAAAAATCATGTGATTCAATATTTTAAAGTCAATAGCCTTTGTTTTATAATACAACCTAAAAATTGTGAAATCTCATATTTTGAAGTATATAGCCTTCAATTTCTACAATATGTGAAAAACTTATGTGTTTCAATATTTTAAAGGCTATAGTCTTTATTTTATAATACAACCTAAAAATTGTGAAGTATCTTATTTTGATGTATATAGCCTTCAATTTCTACAATTTGTGAAAAATTCATGTGATTCAATATTTTAAAGGCTATAGCCTTTATTTTATAATCCAACCAAAAATTGTGAAATCTCACATTTTGTATATAGCCTTAAATTTCTACAATATGTGAAAAATTCATGTAATTCAATATTTTAAGGCTATAGCATTTCTTTTATAATACAACCTTAAAATCGTGAGAAATCTTATATTTAGAAGTATATAGTCTTCAATTTTTACAATATGTGAAAAAATGATGTGATTCAATATTTTAAAGGCTATAGCCTTTGTTTTACAATACAACCAAAAAATTGTGAAATCTTATATTTTGAAGTATATAGCCTTCAATTTCTACAATATGTGAAAAATTCATGTGTTTCAATATTTTAAAGGCTATAGCCTTTGTTTTACAATAATAAATCTAAAAATTGTGAAATCTCATATTTTGAAGTATATAGCCTTCAATTTCTACAATATGTGAAAACTTCATTTGATTCAGTATTTTAAAGGCTATTACCTTTGTTTTACAATACAACCTAAAAATTGTGAGAAATAATCTCATATGTTGAAGTATATAGCCTTCAATTTTTACTATATGTGAAAAATTCATGTGATTTAATATTTTTAATATTATAGTCTTTATTTTATAATACAACATAGAAAATTGTGAAATCTCACAATTTAAAGTATATAGCCTTCAATTTCTACTATATGTTAAAAATTCATGTGATTCAATATTTTAAAGTTTATAGTTTTTATTTTATAAGACAACCAAACAAGTTATGAAATCTCACATTTTAACGTATATAGTCTTCAATTTCTACTAAATGTGAAAAATTCCTGTGATTTAATATTTTAAAGTCTTTTGTCTTTATTTTATAAGACAAACAAAAAAACTGTGAAATCTTACGTTTGAACGTATATAGATAGCCTTCAATTTTTACTATATGTGAAAATTTACGTGATTCAATATTTTAAAGTCTATAGTCTTTGTTTAATAATACAATCAAGAAAATTGTGAAATCTCATAATTTAAAGTATATAGCCTTCAATTTCTACTATAGGTAAAAAATTCATGTGATTCAATATTTTAAAGTCTATAGTCTTTATTTTAAAAGACAACAAAAAAAATTGTGAAATCTCAAATTTAAAGTATATAGTCTTTAATTTCTATTTTGTCTGTCAAGTCGATTTTGTATTTTTCGTTGAATATTTTTAAATAATTTTATTTAGTTCTATTGTATTGATAATTTTTTTATAAAATAATACTATTTAATATATTTAAAATCTCTCCTGATCTTATTTTAATTTATTAAAATATTAGTATAAAAGATTAATAAAAAGAAAGAGAAAGAATTTGAATAATAGAAGTTACAAATAATAGTAATTTTTTTATTTTAATAATTTTAATTTTTTATTTATTTATTCTATTTTTAAATATAAAAAAATAATCAACTTTTTTAAAAAAAAAATTTATAAGTAGTAATTGATATTGATCCCTACCTTCTAATCTCATCTCAGCTCAATCAATTCATATTTTATTTCTTTCTGTCATTTTGCAAGACATTATAAGGAAACTTTGAAGAACATGAGAAGCTCGTAATTTCAAAAGCTTTGGATTTCGCTGTGTTATTATGGAATCGAATCATTTCATTATACATGTTACGTAATCTACAATCTATACTCTGTCCTAGGTTGAATTGAATAAACCTTTATGAATAATATTACTACCAAACCAATAACAATGCAAGTTGTACTAGTTGAAGCACCCAAATTACAGGATCATCAATATAATCGAGGGTTGAAATTGTTGATTTGGCCATAGCAATGGTGTAGTAGCTGTACCGCATAAATATATATCATATAATGATGAAATCCGTGACTTGCAGAATCCTCAGCTCAGATGTCAGAAACAGTACCTCGCAATAATATTATTGCTCCTTAAAATGGGCGTATATATGTATAACACAACCAAAACTTGCATGCTGTTATGCACAAAAAGATCGTGTGCGACACTATCTGCAACTGTTTTATTTTCTTTAACGTTAGGATTAATTGTGCACAGTGTTCTCCTTTTAGTAATTGCATATTTGCATTGCATTACACACACTTCTTGTCTTCTTCTAAACCAGCGAGTGAGTGATTGATTGATTGACCTTATATGAAACTTCCGATGCTACCATTTTCCTGTTCATCATCACTTACACACACACACACGTAAATTAATTACTGCAACGTGTTACTATTGTGCTGTGCCGTAAAGGCAACGCATATATTATCATGAATTCAGATTCTCATTAAACAAATTAGAAAAACAGGGGAGGTATCTGTTTGTTTTGGGCTATAATATTTTTATAGAGAATTTCTTGTTCAAATAGGCCCATAAAACAAAAAATCGATCATGAAATGGCCCATCTCTGGTCCATACATTTTGGGCTTCTATGTTGGCTTTGGTAGATTTGGGCGCACAGAATTTCATGAACGTGGGTTAGGGTAGGTCTTCAGTGCTTGTAGAGAGTAACAACATATTGGTTAATTTATATATTTGAATATGTACTGAGTTAATTCTGATTAAACTAACTCGTGTTGCAATTACATAGTGCAGTTAAATTTATATAGTTCATGTTTCAATTTCAAGTGATGAGAAGAAGGAATGAAATTAAATTACCACAGAAACTTCTGAGGTGAAAAGTTATGGAAAGAAAGTGTGAAATTTGGGTCATCACTAATGATGATAAGATAATATTTATGTACTAGGAATATCCAGTGGCACTACACTTGGGTGAACGTGTCAAACTATGATTTGTCAACTTCAGATTTCCTTGTCTAGTTCTCCCTACCAACTTGGAGCTAAGCAATTTCTTAGTTTAGATTGTGAGCAGAATGAGACCTTAGCCACAGTTCCAATTCCAAAGAATTTAGACTTGTGGTCCCTTTGTCCTGATGAGCAGCTTCTATCGCTTTTCAATTCTTCAGTTCCATACTTCATTAAGATTTTAAATCTCTCAACAGTAAGAAAACAAAAAATAAAATAAAATTAAATTTAAAAGAAAATCCAAACAAGGTGAGTGAGTGAGTGAGTAGTAGTACTGTACTCGAAGCAGTTTTGTGGTAGAAAATGTAAGGCGTCAAAAATTAAGTGTATAATACAGCAAATGATTTCTTTCCCTTTATAATAGCTGAAAATTGAAATCAACACATTATCGCCACAACAACATATGGTATATTGGTAAGGGAGACGTGGGCACTCTATTTGCCTGTCAATAGATCTTACAACCACAACCACATCCACATCCATAGCCTCAACAATACTTTGTTATGGATGCTATTCTATTCCCATATATTTTGGTAAATTCTAATAACTAATATCTTGAAGATAGTGAAGCAACAAGGTTTTCTTCTTCTTGTGTGAAGAAAATGGCTCAAACCATGTTGCTCATGTCTAGTGTCTCTAGTAGCTATTCCGTGGATTTGAAGAAAGACCCTCTGCTCCAACTACAGAACCAAAGATTGAGGCCTAAGTTCTCTCATATCCCATTCAACCCACTTCCTTCTAACTCTTCTTTCTCTTTCTCATCTCGTACATTCACAACTTTGGCTCTCTTCAAATCAAAGACCAAAGCCCCTCCTGCTAAGGTACGCATTTTTTTGTAGTATTCTTTTTTTCTTTTCAAATTTAACGAAGCTTGTGTTTTATTCTTTTTTTTTTTTTCATAATTGAAGCCAAAGCCAAAGCCTAAGGTCGAGGATGGTGTATTCGGCACTTCTGGTGGGTTTGGTTTTACTAAGCAGAACGAGCTCTTTGTGGGTCGTGTTGCCATGCTTGGTTTTGCAGTGAGTACTAATTTCTCTCTCTCTCTCTCTCTCTCTATATATATATATATATAGCTCTATCATCTCCTTTGCAACAAGTAGTTATCTTAATTAATTTCAATTTAATTGCGATTGGTTATTGTTTCAAACTTAGTCTTTTTTATTTATACGCACGCTTAAATAGTTCAAATTGTTTGACACTTATTCTACATATATAGCCATAATCAAAGCCTCGGAATTGAGTTTTGTGAATACAAGGCAAAATGGCATATTGTTGTAGCAGTAGTTTCAACAATTAGTAGCAAAAGCTAAAAAAACCTGACACATAATTAGATAGAATGTGTAAGGTAACCAAACCACTGTCGATACACACAAGAACTACTCAATTAATTTGAATTAGGGTTTTGTGATTTGAAAAAATGGGGTGCATATTGCATAAGCATAATTGGTGGTGGTCTGGTTTTGCAGGCATCATTGTTGGGTGAAGGAATTACAGGGAAGGGAATTCTAGCACAATTGAATCTGGAAACAGGGATCCCAATTTATGAGGCAGAGCCTCTTCTCCTTTTCTTCATCCTCTTCACCCTGCTTGGAGCCATTGGAGCTCTCGGAGACCGTGGTAAATTCGTCGACGACGAAGAAGAAGCTAACACCGGCGGTGTCATTCCCCCAGGCAAAGGCTTCAGAGGAGCCCTTGGTCTCCCTGAAGGAGGTAACACCCTTCACACTCTGCTCAATACTTTCTCTATCTAAATTTGGTTACATTGTTCAATTCTGATGATAATATATATATATATATATGATACTTTGTAGGTCCTTTGTTTGGATTTACGAAAGCGAATGAGCTATTTGTTGGAAGATTGGCTCAATTAGGTTTTGCTTTCTCTCTAATTGGTGAAATCATTACCGGAAAAGGGGCTCTTGCACAACTCAACATCGAGACTGGCGTACCCATCAATGAGATTGAGCCACTAGTGTTGTTCAATGTTGCTTTCTTCTTCATTGCTGCTTTGAACCCTGGCACCGGTAAATTTGTTACTGATGATGAGGAAGATTAGACACTAACCTCAATCTCTCATCTCATCTGTTGTACACTTTGAACCAACTCAATTAAGAACAAAACTTCTTCCCTCTATGATCAGTTCCTCCTATCAATCATCATCTATGTGCATTGAGTTCAAATCTTAATAATGTACAAATTTTCCAACTATCATTACAGTGCAATGAGTGCTTTTTTCGGTGCGTATATACGCCTAAAGGACATGTCATTGGATTAATTAACATTTAACAATTATTATTATATAAATTTGCCTTTTAACCATCATTGAAATATATCGAATACGAGCTTTCGGCTATTGCTTTAGAAGAAGGGTCAGAAGAGCAGACATGATTCAAAGCGTAACTAGAAGCCTTTATTTATTTATTTATTTAATTATTTAATGGAACCTTTGATTAAATGATTGGTAGATTCTTCTCTTTTTCCTCGTTGGCACGGTGGCACCTACTTCGTCTACATGCCAGCATAAAAGATTCCTAGATAGATTTGATATATAATGTATAATCAATCATCTTATTAACACGCCATTACTATTTTTATTTTGAACACCTTGTAGTATGGCTTGAATAGTTAACAAACAATTCGATAACTACCTCTGAAATAAACAAACACACGTGGGTTCCACTTTGCACGCGGGATTCGTATATCATACATACACTTGTGCCGTAATTTTGATTATTACATCTAATTATAAGTTTTCACCAATTATCACGACGCAGATTATAATTGACACTAAATTAAAGAATTTCTTAGTAACTACGGAAGTGCGTGGGGGTGAAAGTGGTAACTAGGAACTAGGAACACGTTCCTTCCGCGGTAAGCGGCAAAAACGCTAACTTCCAAGTCCAACAACACAAGTCAGTCAGTTACTTTTCTTTTTTCCTAATTTGTGTGCCTGCTGCTGCTCCTGCAACTGTGCTTCTTTCTCATTCGACACTGATTATTTTTGTATTCATCGGGAAACACGATAGTAAGATGGACAATTCAGTTGTGTCTAATAACATCAATGGACATGTTCGCCACACTCGAACCTTCTCTTCCTATTCCTGTTCTTCCCGTAGGGATGTCCGTTACAGGTTCTCTCTTCTCTCTCTCTCTATCTATATATATTGCTGCTTTCAATTCGCATTAGTTTCCTTTGACCAGAATTGCAAATCTGAATTTGGTTTTTTCCCCAAATTCTGTATCTCTAAATGTTCAGTTTAATTCTCCTTCGACAATTCATCCATCATATACAGTACATATTTTTAAAATTTCTTCCGGCTTAAGATTTTAATTTTTCATCAGGATGCATTTTAACGCTTATTTATGGTATAAGATCTCTTTGTCCTGTGGATGTTGATGCTGCTATGCTAGTGGATCTTTTTAGAATCTAGAACCTGTGGAGTTGGAACAGTATCTAGATATAATATGTAGTGTGTAGACAGACCCATATGTTGAAATTGTAGCTTATTTCCATTGATAGATGATCCCGTTCTCCATGGAAATGGATTGGATTGATTGCTTTGAATTCCTATAGCAATTGACCAAAAATTTCTTAGGGGCTTCTATTGTTATTACTCTTCTGGAGAAGAAAACTTTCGTGTAACTAATTTGCCTAAAGTTTGAGAGATATATAACCAATGTTTTTTGAGACCTTCATTCATGGATTGGAGGATATGTATGCAAAGAAAGTGATATAATAGATGTATCAAGTATGGTATTCTCCATCTCAAAGTGCTAATTGCTGAAGCTCTGTTTAGGCTTTTGAGAACCGAAAATGGAAAAGAAGAGTTCCAATTATTCCAATTCCCTCCCTCTTTCATTAAAAAGAAGTCATATATAGTCTAATCAGAAGCACAAAACAACCTCTTACACATAAGACAGACATGTGATGCTGATAGCCTAAATTTTCTGCTTCCAAATGCATTCTAGACTTCTGATCTCACCATGGTTTTTAAGTTTTAACATCATTAATTTACTTAATCACACATGATGATTGATGATTTCAAGAATGTCTCTGTTTTTTGGCAGTTGTGGTAGTTGTGGGTATGAGCTTAACCTATCCTCCTCGAGCAGGAACATGTCATCCATCGGTTCAAAATACGGGAAATCCATAAAACGAGGCATTATATCATTCTCCAACATTGATGACAGTAGATTCAGCCAGGTCGATGAAATTGAATGCGCCCCACACTTCTCCAAACACTCATGGGGTTTGTTCCGCCGCAAAACCAAGCTCCTCTGTCGCAAATGTTGCAACCATATTGGAAATGCTTACAATGGCTACACATCATCGTTTCCTCTTGTATCAGACGGGGCAGAATCTGAAGCATCAAGCCATACAAAGTATGAGATCCGCATCCGTGCCTTACAGCCTTCATCTGAAGAACAACCAATCACTCTGTTTGCTTGAAAATTGTTGAAATCCCTGTTCAAATTTGTATCCGTGTTTTTTATTTATGTATAGTTATACTCACCAGCGATAAGGAACTTGGAATTTCATTAACATCAGTGTGCATTAAAAATTGTACAGTACTCGTTGTTGTTGGATTATATTAATGAATAAATCATATTGCAATTCAATGATAAATATTATTGTTGTATATGTATTATAAAATTTTTATTGTACACATATCATTTCTCTTTCATTCATTAGTAAGTGGAAAATTTTGGGTTCCTCAATGATATGGTTATTTTGCTTATCTCCTCTCTACCTAAAGTGTGATTACATATTAATATGTGAATTATGACTGTGTGTAATTTTTTACACAATTATTCAATTATGTGCTGCCATTTCGTTCATAATTGTATTTTCTCTCTTTCACTACCTAAAAAGTCATACAAACATAGCATTTTGATTGGACATAATGTAAAATATCTTTACACTATCAAATAATCAAAATAAAACTCTTAATATATATATATATATATATATATATATATATATATATATATATATCATGTAAGTCAATATTTTTTATCCTGTAGTTTTTATTTTATAATACAACAACAAAAATATGAAATATCAAATTTTAAAGTATACAACCTTCAATCTCTTCTATATGTGAAAAATTTATGTGATTCAATATTTTGAAGGCTATAAAATTTATTTTATAGAGTTTAATTTTGATACACTGACAGTTTTTACACTGTCGTCCAATCAAAACGCTCCGTTTGTATGACTTTTTCAGGTAGTGGGAAGAGAAAATACAATCATAGCTGACGTGGCAACACATGATTGAATGAGTGGATGAAAATTAAATCCTATTTTATAATACAACCAAAACAATTATGAAATCTCAATTTTTAAAGTAGGGAAAAAAACATTTTACCTCCCTAGATGTTTGGGTCGTTGCAATTTAGTCCCTGAACTTTTAAAACGGGCAATACGATTCCCTGTATGTTTTATAACGTGCATTCTGTCTCATCCGTCACAACTTCATCCATTTCTCCGTTAAATAAGCACATGCAGTGCACATGTCATTTATTAAATGACTAAAATACCCTTTTTTTACGGGAAAAAAGCACGTAGTATGCTTTTTTCCCGTAAAAAAAAGTATTTTAGGGGGTAAAGTGCTTTTTTTCCCGTTAAAAAGATATTTTAGTCATTTAATAAATAACATGTGCACTGCATGTGCTTATTTAATGGAGAAATAGATGGAGTTGTGACGGATGGAGCAGAATGCACGTTTTAAAACATACAGGGAATCGTAGTGTCCGTTTTGAAAGTTCATGGGCTAAATTGCAACGACCCAAACATTCAGGGAGGTAAAATGTTTTTTTCCCTTTAAAGTATATAGAGTTCAATTTCTACTATATGTGAAAAATTCATATTATTCAATATTTTAAAAGGTATATTCTTTAATTTATAATACAAAAAAGTGAAATATCACATTTCAAAGTATATAGCATTCGATTTCTATTATATGTGAAAACTTAACGTGATTCAATATTTTAAAGGTTATAGATCTTATTTTATAAAACAATCAAAACAATTATGAACTCTCACTTTTTAAAGTATATAGCTTTTAATTTCTACTATATGTGAAAAATTCATGTGATTCATTATTTTAAAGGCTATAGTCTTTATTTTATAATACAATAAAAAAATTGTGAAATCCATATTTTAACGTATATAGCCTTCAATTTCTACTTTATGTAAAAAAATTCATGTGATTCAATATTTGAAAGGGTGTACTCTTTATTTTATAATACAACAAAAAAATGTGAAATCTCACATTTTAAAGTATATAGCCTTCAATTTGTACTATATGTAAAAAATTCATGTTATTTAGTATTTTAAAGATTATAGTCTTTATTTTATAGTGCATCCAAAACAATAGTGAAATCTCACTTTTTAAAGTATACAACGTTCGATTTCTACTATAGATGAAAAATTAATGTGATTCAATATTTTAAAGGCTATAGCTTTTATTTTATAATAAAACAAAAAATGGTAATCTCACGTATTAAAGTATATTGTCTTCAGTTTCTACCATATGTAAAAAATTCACATGATTCAAGATTTTAAAGGATATAATCTTTATTTTATAATACAACCAAAAAAATTATGAAATCCCACACTTTAAAGTATATAGTATTCAATTTGTACTATATCTAAAAAATTGATCATATGATTCTATATTTTAAAGGTTTATAGTCTTTATTTTTTAGTGTGTCCAGAAAATAGAAATAACGCACATTTTAAAGTATATAGCCTTCAATTTCTACTATATATGAAAAATTCACGTGATTCAATATTTTAAGGCTTATAGTCTTTATTTTATAACACAACCAAAACAATTATGAAATATCATTTTTTAAGTATATATCGTTCAATTTCTACTATTTATGAAATCTCACATTTTAAAGTATATAGTATTCAATTTATTTTATATGTAAAAATTTCACGTGATTCAATATTTTAAAGGCTATAGTCTTTATTTTATAAAACAACCAAAACAATTATGAAATCTCACTTTTTAAATTATATAGTTTTCAATTTCTAATATATGTGAAAAATTCATGTGATTCATTATTTTAAAGGCTATAGCCTTTATTTTATAATACAATCAAAAAAATTATGAAACCTCAAATTTTAAAGTATATAGCCTTCACTTTCTACTATATGTAAAAAAATTCATGTGATTTAATATTTTAAAGGGTATAGTCTTTATTTTATAATAGAACAAAAAAAATGTGAAATCTCACATTTTAAAGTATATAGCCTTCAATTTGTACTATCTGTAAAAAATTTATGTGATTCAATATTTTAAAGACTAGAGTCTTTATTTTATACTGTATCAAAAAAATAGTGAAATCTCCCATTTTAAAGTATATAACCTTGAATTTCTGCTATATGAAAAAAATTCATGTAATTCAATATTTTAAAACTTATAGTATTTATATTTTAATACAATTAAAATAATTATGAAATCTCATTTTTAAATTATATAGTGTTATGTTCAATGTCCAAGAGATATGAAAAATTAATGTGATTCAATATTTTAAAGGTTATAGCCTTTACTTTATAATACTACTAAAAGAAATTTATAATCTCACTTTTTAAAGTATTTTGTTTTCCATTTATACTATATGTATAAAATTCATGTGATTCAATTTTTTAAAGGATATAGTATTTATTTTACGTTGTATCCAAAAAAATAGTAAAAGTATCTCTCAAGTCACTTTTTTATGTTTTGGCTAATGTTTTATAAAATAATATTATTTAATTTAATTTTATAGATAATTTTTTTTATAAAATATTATTGTTTAGTGTAATTAAAGACTATCTCAAATCTTATTTTAATTTATTAAAATATTAGTATAAAAGATAAATAAAAAAAATAGAAAATTTAAATTGTAAAAGTTACAAATAGTAGTTATTCACTGGTTTATTATTAACTCAGCTGGTTCATTCTATATTTGACCAAAGTTGATTGATTCTTATGCATGTGACCACAAAATTCCCTCAATGCACAGTATTTAAGTCAGCTAAATGGTATTTGTGTACAGAATTTTCTTAACACTCATGATTTAATTTGTTTGTTCTCGCCTATAGTCAAAAACAACTTTTATGAATGGGGATGATATCACATTCATCACAATCTTTAGCGATGCGGATTGGCTCAACTAACAAGATTAACTTGTTCTTATTATTGTTCTTTACCATATAAATCAAAGTTCTCAAAATAGGAAAAATTGTAAAAAGAGCCTTGGCCAGTGGCAATAATACTTCTTGATCTCAAGCCAATAATAGTCAAACATAGAAATCAAGATGTCAGTTTAGTTGCTTGGGCCGATTTCCATTTGCCACTTGAGGCCTTCATACAAATTAAACCTAATAATAATAATCTCTTGGACCATTTCAACCAAATATAGAAGGCCCATGTGCGCTCCCATTAAAACCAAACCGCCAGCACCTCAACTTTGAGTAAATCTTAATCTTAGCCACGAATTATTTCCAATTTTGGGAAAGGTCAAGGATGCCATAACATCGATGTAAAGAAAGTGAAAATCGATACATACTTAGAGAAATAATTAATTATAGAACCAAAAACGGTTTTCCTCACTTTGCATAAAGTATGTGATTGGTCAGCTTTTCAACGGGTACGTTGTCAATATCTGTGCTTTTCTCCCAAATTACTCAAAACAATTTTATTGAATGTACAAATTACTTTCAAGATAATGAAACGAAACACATTTTAGTTAGAACATTTTAATCTATTTAGTTTTTAATAAATCAGAAGAAAATAGTTTGCAAAATATAATGAGATGGCAACAAAAGAAAAGCGGTTTCATTTCACGTGGTTTGTTCTGTTATAACGTGGAAGCTTTGAAATGAAATTGACAAGAAAAGTGAGAAGCTAAAGGCAAAGCAATTTTGAGAACAAGTGGCCACAAAAATACAACTAAACCCAAAAACAACAATAGGGACAAAGTATAGGTTGTGAACAGAGGCCTATAGCTATCTAGCTACTACTGAGGTTTCTGTAGTTCAAATTGCATTATGATCTTTTTTTTCAAATCAAATATCACTCCCATACACATAGCAATAAATTCACCTTTTTATGAGGTTTGACAAACAAAATAATGTGGCTTTCTAAAGTTTGTTCCAACTATAAATCATTGAGAGAGGATGTCCTTAATTGAAGGAATTGTAGCCAAAGCAAACTACTGTTCTGTTTCTGCCCTACATTGTCATGAATACAATAGGTTCATCACTTTATAAGTAGTATGTATTAACAACTTTGAGAGATTAAACTTTAGTAGCCAAAGCCATAACGTTTTTTCTCTATGCAATGCATTACATAGTGGTATAATGTATACCAATAATGCTTGTGCTAAAACAGAAATACGTCCAACAAGTTTCTAATATGTGTTATACATAAGACGTAATGTGTATTGTATGTATAGCACATGTACGTAAAACACACATTACATCTTATATATAGCACACGTTGGATACTCGTTGGACGTATTTCTATTATACTATATACATTATTTAATGTATACATTATACCATAGAGGAGCACATGTACACATGCATGATTCAATTTGGCAGGGGACTAAGGACATGCGCATATATATACAAACACATGCACATACATACACAACACAAGATATAATAACAAGATATAGAGAGAGAGAGATGGACTGGATCAAAGATTAATCATTTGAATGTGAAATAATAATAATAATAATGGTATGGACCATGGAGAGGATGCAAAGACATGTGCACATAGATTTTTATCGATCGATTGTGTTTGTGTTTCCCTATCTTCTTCTAAGGTCCTATTTTGCATTATTAGTTCACCAATAAAGACATAAGTTTAGATTTCCTTGTTTGAGTAAAAGTCTTAGCACTTCAATTTATTCAATCCAAGCCCTAATTAGTTAATTAGGATAAGGATACACACCCCACACGCAAGGGGGTCGTTATATATATGGAAAATGCTAAATGTACATCTAATAGTATCCTCCACCTATTTTCCACCTCTTTGAAATGTTGGCAACTTGTCAACATTTGTATCAAAGTTGCCAACATTTTCAAATGGGTGAAAAATAGGTGGAAGATGGTTTTATATGTACTAATAGCATTCCTTGTATATATATATATATATATGGCCTTATATGTCCTAAAACGTAGTAATGAAGCAATGTGTGTGTGTTTGTGCTATACCTTGTAAAAAGAATAATTATTATCTCAATCATATATATAATTTTTCATCATATGATCCAAATGGTGCCACATTTCCTCCAAATTTTCTCATATGGTCGATGCATTTGTTGATTATAGTTGGGTGAAGATTCGATCATTGTCTTGTCATTTTCGTGAGCTACGATTCAAAGCTTTTTTTCTTCTCTACCAGCTCCTTCTTCCACTGTGGTCCTTATAATGTGGACGCATTCATGGTCCTACATACATACCCGCTAGCTAATGCCATCACTCTGGTAATGTATAAAAAAATGTAGTAAGATATATAACACTAAGCAAATTATTTACAAGATGCTAATATAATCGGACAAACACACATGCAATATGACTTGCACGTGGAAACGGAATTTACAATTGGGATCCATGATTAATTATTGAACAAACAATTGCCAATTATTTAACTTTATTTAGTTTGACAATATATATAATAATTTTGACCAGAAAAACAAGAACACACAGCACATACATTCACTCACTTGCATTTGATGAGAATTGTTAATTTGAAAATTGAGGGAACAAAGACATTCATTCTCTCACTAAGACAACAATAAGACAAGTCCTGTAACATTATGTGTAAACAGGGCCCTTATTCGCTTCATTGTTTCCCACTATGGGTACCTAACATGGAGGTTTCTGCAGTGTTTTCAGTGTGGAAAAGGGAGCACTCAAAATGTTTTAATCTTCTCGATTTAAGTATATATATATAATAATAATAATAATAATTCTTAAAATCAAAGCAATAATTTTCAATTTTGAACAAACTCTTTTACAGCCTGCACTGTACTGTCTATATAGCTAGCAATAGCAATGGAGGAATAATACAAAAAAGAAATACAAGAATAAGAACCTCATCCCCTCAAAGGCTCAAAGCATTACCCTTTTCTCTCTCTCTTTCCTTTTAGTAAATGAATCTAAAGCACATTTGTGAGAGAGTAATAAAGAAGAAAGCTAATTTTGTTTTCCTTTTGTTTTTTGACTTTACCATGGGTGAGTAGTATTTAATATATCCAGTGCAAAGCATAAAAGAGCAAAAGGCAGAAATGGTCTTTTTCTTCTCTCTTCGCTAATGCTACTATTACTATAGTGTCACTTTCTTTAAAGACAACAACTTTATTCACTCTACGGTCTTCTTCTTCCTCTTTGTCAGAGTCCTCATCCAACCACCCTTTCTCACCTTCACTCCTTCCACCTTGCTGCTTACGTGGCACACACCACCACTCCTCCTCCACCGGATCAGGTGGAACATGTGACCAATCCTCTTCCGCCACCTAAGCGTGTCACGTGACTTCCCATGCTCTATCACGCTCTTGTTCGTGTCCTTGTTTTGAATCTGCAGGGTGCTGGTATGATCATGATGATGGTTCCAGTTGCAGTTCTCTAGGGAGACCTTGTTAGAGACTGTGCTGCCCTTTTCCCATGATGCCACCCCATTTTCTTCAAACTTGATTGAGATGAACGACTCTGCAAAAAGTTCAATTTTATTAATAAAATCCGGTACATAGAAAAAGGAAAAGGAAAAGGAAAAGAAGCAAAAAAATAAAAGATAAATAAATGTAACTTTTGATAAAGATAATAAAATTTATCATTTAATGTAAAATTGTCCAGGGTTGGTTTACTTTTTTGTACCTAACGAAACTGCTAATTTGGATTGTGTGGACAATAGACTATAGACGACGAAGAAATTAGAGCTGTCAATGTGATATTATACCAACGTTACGTATGCTTGTATTTATATTTGAGCTAAAGCAATGTTAACACTTACACCTAATTGTTCTGTGTGTGTGTCTATCATGTTGCCGACTGATTTGATTGAAATTAAAGCGGATTCAACATCAATGGGTAGAAAATCAGTAATGCTTATGGTATAATATAAATACATGTATATAGTACATATTACGTCTTATATATAAAATACGTTAATGCTCATTGAACATATATTTATTTTATATAACAAACATTATTTATCAGCAATTAGTAGCAAGTAGTGTATTGGGTAGAAGTTTCTCTCCAAATACTGTATATTAGACAGTAACTCAGGGGTATATATAATTATAAAAAAAGTAGCTCTGGTCTTCAATATTAATGACATTTAGCCAGATGAATGATGTCCCCTAATTCCCCCACCAAATTAAACCCATGGTGTTAATTTCTCTAGTGCAGTGTAGTGTAGAGTCATAATGGTCTTGGCGTTTGCATCTGACAGTCTATATAATATGCCACGCCACGCCAAGCAGAAAAGAGAATGTACAGAACACAACAGAACTGAAACGCCTTCCCTTCCTTTCCTGTCTCAGCACTCTTATCATAGCAATAGCAGCTATGCCTTTCGACCTTAATTTCGTCATCATCATCATCACAATCTCATATCTTCCGCATCAAGACACACACATCCAACACAAACCATGCACCCATAACATTCTCCATATGAAAAAGCTAAATTCATCAACACCAACCACCACTTCCCCTAATTACCTCACCCATCGACATTAATTAATGCTAACAATAATAATTAATCACACTCAAGAAAAAAAATTAAAAAAAAAGCTTTTCTTTTCCCATTTTAATCTTTGTATACTTTTGCATATAGTGGCAGAGGCGGTGAAACAGAGAAGGGAAAAAAATTGGTGTACCTTAACATTAAAGAAACTAAACTAAATATTAATCATAAGTTAAAAAAAAGTAAAATAAGGTATATATGTATTACCTTCTGGACTGGGAGAAGCATCATACTCAAAGTTAATCTCAGATTTCCATTGTTGGGGCTCATGGTGGCGAGTGAAGAGAGAACCAAAAGCAAAGATCTTGTTAATAGAAGAAGAAGTTGTTGCTTTTCTGTGTATGGAACTCTGAAGCCTGTTTTTTTGTGAAGCTTCTTTTGACGAAGAGTTAGTGCGGTGGTGGTGACGGCCTTGTTTTGCAGCAACTATGAGGAGCCTCTCATTCAGGCACAAGGGGCACACCCCAACCACTACTTGCCTTGGGTGGAAATAGCAGAATGGTTTTTCCTCTCTGTATCCATTATTATTATTGTTGTTGTTATTCCTGTTCATGTTATGATATGATATGTGTGGGTCGGTAACAATGAGGAGGAAGAAGGAAGGAGATGAAGAAGAATGCAACAAGGGAAAAAGTTGAAAGAAAAGAAGGAAACCCCCAAAGTGATGTAAAGTAATTTAATTCAAAAGAGATGCAAGGTATTGTTGAGAATATATATAGTGTGAAAGGGAAACTAAATGGAGGATCATAAGCATGGTCCCACCAGATGTATGAGTCTCAGCAATTTAACGTGTAGTGGGGATATATATCTATACATATATGTGCGACATACAGAAAAAAGGGATTCCTAGTTCCAAGTTCCAACTCAGATTAATAAAGGTATAAAACTACCCCTTTTTACTTCATATATAAGCTAGCTAGTTAGTTTTTTATTTTGGGTAATATTCGTATCTAAAACATTACAATATCTTTATCATAATTATATTTATGAGCGATTGATGTAAGTTGTAACAACAGTTAAATGACATCCTCCCATCTCGCTCTATTCCTAAAGAATCTCTTTTAATGTCTATAATAATTTCGGAAAATACTTAGGGCACAACAAAAAAACCAGCCAAAACTGCCAATAAGTTGTGCACAATATATATAATATAAAATGCACAACATATATTATATGTAGTGCATAACATATATCATCTATTGTGCACAACATATATCACATATTGCAATATCATTTTTCTTTGTAACATGTTATATATGTTGTGCACAACATATAATATTCGTTATGCAATTTATGTTATATACATTGTGCACAATTTGTTGGGTGTGTTAGCTGTTTTTTTTTTGTGCGTCTAACATTGAATAATTTCGGACATAATAATCGCATTGGTGCGCATATATAGGTGAATCGATCTCCTCGTGTCCAATCTTCTTGTAGGGGATGTGATGGGAGTTAGGCTATGATCGATTTGGTATTGGTAGTGTTTCAGTACTATGGATCGAGTACTTAAACTGTAAGTTAATTTTGTAATGAACAATAAAGTTAAGATGTATGTATTGGAATACAATAATATTTTACATACAATATAAATACATTCAACTTGCATTCAATGTGTGCTATCCATGTTACAGGATGTGTGCTATACGTATATTAGCACACGTTGAATATGACGTATTTCTGTTGTACGTCAAACATTACTGATTGGAATATGTCTCTTTAAAAGTAGTGATTTTATCACATAACGCGTCTATTAATTCCTTTGCAGTCGTAACAAAAATTCTTTATACACAAGAAACACAGTATATATATATATAGTTATGTTAATTTCTACTCAAATATTCAATTATGTATTTAATTTCTACATCTGATTAAATTTCATAGAAATTAAAAAAATATTATCAGAATAAAAATTAGATTATTTCATTTTATTTTCCTTCAATTTAATCAATTGAACTATTGGTGGCTAGATCATAAAAACGAGAGAAGTGAAGAGTTAAAGAAACAATGCATGTTTGATGATAGGATAAAATGGGAATAATAAATTTTTAAGGATAATATTCTATATGAAAAATTATACTGGTAGGATTAATTTATCCACTCCTCCGACCTCAGTTTTATCCATAGTCGTCCCCAGAAAATAAAAACATAGAGCTGTCACAGTGTCCAAATCAAGAGCTACGAAAATATTCGTGGATAAGGTCAAAGTTTGCGACTGCCATTTAAATTGCTAATTACTCCTTTATTTATTTTTTCTTTTTACTTTATTTTTGGGGTCTAAGCCTCAAAAGGATATTTGTGTTCAGAAAAAGGTCAAAACAAAATTGCTGTTTCAAGCGAGCGCTTGGGCTATATGCCCCAGTCTCATTAACATATCTAACTTGAAGAATTGTAATCTAACCTTTAATTTCATTCTATTAATTATTTGTTTGACAGGGAAAAAACTACTTATCTTTATTCATCAAATGAATTAGAGGACAACTAATGAAGTTAACAAGGTATATAGGACACAATTACAAATCACAAAGAAATCCAAAAATAGTATACCGTTGGTTCAAATTCACAGTAGAACAGAGAGGGAAAAAATGCAGTGAATTGAGTGTGAAAATAAAATAAAAATTTTAATAATGAGAATAAAATATGATGCAATATATGATAGCATTACCTTTTTGTATAGATTATATGAAATATTAAAGAAATGAAGTTTAATTCTAACAAATTTAACCAAATTGATTTTATTCTATTCAATATTCTCCAGTATTATTAAAGATAAGAAATCCTTTAATTGAAAGGATTGCCTGGCAGGATGTCTTTGATATTATATACTACGAAATTATGGAATGATAATTGAGACATTACCTTTCCCCATGGGAACTAAAAAAGAGGAAGGTTTTCCTTTCTAAACGGCAATTATTTGAAGTTTGAAAAGTTATCATAATAAGCACCTAAATTTTCCGAAAGGTGATCAAATGACAGATTGAATTATTCAGCATTCACCTAGGTAAATAGCCATATTTGTAAATTAGTTTTGTTGAAGTAGCATAACTTTTCTTGTCATAAGTAAATCTCTAAGTAGGTAAAAATAGTCATGCATATACATATATCTTAGGTAAAATTGCTTGAAAAGTAAACCGAAAAAATGAAGTTTATGTTTGAACTAAAAATTCCGTCGCCTAATTAAGAGGCAATATATATTTGTAGATTGTGGTTGCTGATGAAGTGAATTAGGCAAATAAAGTCAGCGTGTGGGACATGTGGTAGGCACTGGCTAAGGAATTAGTAGGAATTCTGTTCTTTATGATCTCTATGTTTTTGTCAAACATGTGATGCAAAGAAGTCACAAGGGAAATGACCAATATACACGCACTCACTCCTTCCAAAATCACATTATTTTCGTACAAGTACTTTGGGGAAAGAAATGAAAAAGTGTAAGGGGAAAAGTATAGAGAAAAATTATTGATTGAAGAATCAAAAGGGGGAAAATAAATTAAAGTAGTAGTGGTGATGCATAGACAATGTATGTATGTATGTAGGTATGAATGACGAAAAAGGGTTAAAGGTGTGATGGAAACAAACAAACTAATGGGCACATGGAGAAGAAGTGGTGGGGACTGTTTCTGATTTGGTTGGCTTCAAGTCATGCTCACATTATGGGCCAAAGTTTAATTTGATTGTGGCTCTCCTTCATTTATATATACTCCCCTACCTCCAATTTGAACCCTTGTCTCACTACTAACTATTTTTCATTAATCAAAATAATTAAACAGACTTTGGGATATAAAGATAAAATAAAGTTGGGATTCCAATACTACACTAAGGTGCCTATCTACTTCACTATTATATATTTTTTTAGGTGGTACGACTCTCTTATCTTTTTAAAAGTTAATGAGATAGAGAAGTTATAATTCACTCACAGTGTGATTGATTTGGATATAGTATGGGTGCAAATATTAGATTTCTGAATAAGTCCATTTGTAAAAAATAACAAATAGAGCCCATTCCTCTTTTGCCCCTTAACCAAACACGAAGAGAAGAGGTTAATTTACTTCTGTATATATTTGAGATTATTAGCTGCAATATAATAATAGTCTCTGGCCTCCACAGTAGTTGGATAAAATAGGTGATGTAAGCATCGCAGCAGATGGTTTGTTTGATGCTGCATGTTGTTTGTGTGTATTGTTAGGTGCAGATTTCTATATATGTGATATTGTGCTTTTGATGGCAGAAATTGTGATTCAGTATAGATAGGCATTCCGCATTTCTGATTATTCCACCGCTTAACTGACTAATCACAGTTCTGCATGCACAAATAATATCCCTGATTAATTATTAATTATATATATAAAAAAGGCTTGTTGCTTAAATAAGTTAGTTAGATGTACAAGTGATGTGAAGGACGCGTGTCTAGCATAGCTGTTCAAGTTATCCAAAAACTAGTATTGAGACAAATAAATGCAAAAACTCTAAGCTCAGTAGTAGCTTCATTCATATAATCATATATATCATTAGGATGAACAATTAACAAGATAGACCGACGATCCTAGTAGTTTGGGGTTTGGCCGTAGTTTAATTATGAAGCACATACACAACTAACTTGATAGCTACCTAGCTCTTCTTGGCTGATGGATGGACTCACTCGCCAGCTAGTGACAAAGGCCAGATTCAAGAGTCAACTTAATTTTCTCCATACATCACAGTGCACACGCACAAAAGGAAGATATATAGTATATTATTTTATACATAGCACTTATGACCACTCGATCCTTATAAACCCTTGCAATAAGCATCAATCCCTTCCTATTTGAAAGCTAAATTAAATTAATTTAAACAATCAATATGGATTTGTAGTGGACCGACAGACCCAACAACCCTCCTTGTTTTCTCGATCCATTCCTAGTAGCTCATTCATAATCATATAATGTTAACATATGTTTGTATATTTCTAAGCTGGAGAGATTACACGAAATTCTTCTTTCTCAAATAGCTTTTATTTGGACTCATTCAACTAAACAAATGCTACTAAAAGCTATTCTCTATCTTTATCATTTTACAACTTTGGGCCTATTTTTCTTGCTTGTTTGTTGTTATTGCCCATATTCCTTGCACTTGGGCTTTTTTAAGTTCAATCTTGTAATCAATGACCCAAAAAGTCACAGTCATAATCTTTTCAAATTATTGTCGCACATCACCTATGCTAGCTAGGCAAAATGGTCATGGAGGAAGGAAATACTGAATTGCAAATGATACAGCAAATGTGAATGCAAGATGAAGCAAATTAAGCGAGTTAGTTAAAGCTAACTTGACCGTAATTTTTGGCTAGCTAGCCTATAATTAGCCTTATAGGTGCAGGTAGGAAAAAAATGCCAATTGTTTCATCATTCTAATGACTAATACCACAATAGTTCTAATACTTATGCGATTAGTAATTTGTTGGCTCGATAGAAGCAAATTTTTGATTTTATACTTCAGTATCACCTTGCTGCCATATGAGTTAACTTCCCCAACGACTCACGCAATTAGCATTTGGCCGTAATTTTCATAAAGTTCACAAGATACATCGTAGGTTGCAGAAACAAATCACATGGAATATAAAATACTTACAAATTTGATGTCTCTATTGTTGTGGTACAATATTCCTCAAATGAAACGCATGCATGTGCGCTTTAATTCACTTTGCCAAACTTGTTGCAATACTCATGTATGTTATACTTTCTTGCTCAATTTATGCCGCGGTACCTTAGAAAAAGGTCAACATAAAAAAGTAGTAGCAAAATCAATCAAGACGCGTTATACACATTGTGTCAAGTACAAGGAAAACGAATTTGCCTTCCTTTTGACGGTGACTTTGTGAAAACCGTTTGAGAAGCATTACAATTTACAATAGATATATGCACATTAATTAATGCGAGGCAGCAATTAAATTATTGGTTTAGATTGTGCTTTTACTTACTTTTCTTGGATGTTTGGTGGATAAACATTCGGTATTTCGGTTAATTTTCACTTTGTAAGCTCCACACATGTATACCACAACATGGCACTACTCTACGGCGTAGCACGTATATGTACGTAATACATACGGTTTTCTATAAAGGAGGTGGATCTTGTCGCTTTGGGGAGTAGAAGCCGAGCAAAGGCATTTTTTTTGGCATATTATTTGGTGCTTCTACATGCCCTTTTGTTTATTCTATATAATATATCTTTGTTTTATTTAGTTCAAATGAAAAATGGTATACTATTTTTAAGATGGTTTAAAAGGAAGAGAAATTCAATTTTTAATTGGCTCAAAAGCTTATTGGAATATAGTATACCTTACATTAGTGTGTATATTATGTCATATTGCCATCTGATATAAACATTTACATTTATTGTTAAATAATACACCTTGACATTCATTAGATATATACAGTACTAAATGAAAAATTTGGGTGTAATTGTTCATCCAACTTTGGGCTTTATAGAGGTGACTAGGGAAGGTTCTTCTGGTGGTATGAATTTATCAGTTGTTAATTTAATAATTAAAAGAACTGGTTAGTTAGCTGTTATTGTGCTGGAATATACTATATGATTTCAGAATTCAGAACAGAGATTCATTTCAGGTGATTAAAATAATAATCACTGAAGAAAATTAAGTATCACAAAAAGAAGGGTATTCATTTGCATTCCTGTTACTACAACGAATATGCAACAGAGATTCTAATATAAGTACTAATTATTAAGGTTTTGAGATGACAGCTAGGCAGATAATTGAAATTTGAAAAGTTTTATATTCGGGAAAGTTTTGAAAAGGTTCTTCAATTACAAGGCTTTTGGATCTCAAATAGACATGAGAGGGAAACTCCTCCAATTCGAGCATGCTTCACTAATCACTATCAATTACTATTAAATTCCATTTGTCGGATAGGTAGGTGGCCAGCTGAAAGATAAATTAAAGCATTTCTAAATGGAATATAATTATATTCTATATATGAATGTCAGAATATTTCTTCTTAAAGTGGAGTATATAGAGATAAATATTTGTCATCAATAAAAATCCAGTTGCAAATAATATGTGTTAATAATATTGATGATGAACTTTTGTTTATTTTGTATTGTGCGTTTTATCTCAAAATGATATGCCTTTAATCTATGAATAAATAGATAAAAAGAGTAATCCATCTGAGGACAAGTAAAACATGGCATCTAACTGGATACGCCATTTTCCCAATCCTGATAGATACAAACAGACACATCTCCATTGATTGGTGTTATGTATGTTATATTTGCTTTCCCTTTCTGAAGGTCTAAAACATACTGCTCTACTATTTAATTAAAATAATAATTAATATCCTAATTCTAATAATTAACCCGCAATCACAGCATGAATCAGACACACCATATCATATATAGGCTTCAATATTCATCTTGACACACACAACAATACTAGTACCATACCAGTAAATCAGTACGTAATTCGAATATCGTACGTGTATGACTCGTAAATAGAATTGCTTTTGATTAATTTTCATTTTCACAGCCATTTATGATTATTATTATTATTATTATAAGAAAATCCTAAAAATAACACCAGACATGCACTTAATTGCAATTTGGGTTATTATATGACATAATATAATTAAGCTGTATGAACTTGGTTTTGTTTTTTGTTTTTGTGTTTTTAAATAACATAACGCCACTTCCAAAACTTGCCATATATATGACACTATATCTCACTTCTATTTGAACCGAGAAATGATATACGTATATCGGATTTTTATCCATCAAACATCCATCAGATATTATTTTAATTGACGGTTGAGAGATATGTGTAAATTTTTTTGTTTTTATTTAAAATGATGCACCCAAAATAGCATAATATGATTGATGGATGGTTGATGGATCTAGTACTATTGATTTGAACCGAAGAGATGATTTATAGTAAACTTTTTCCTGAATTTATATTTTTTTTCCTCAAAACATGTATTTTCACGCAATTGATTTCAAGTAAAGATAGAAGTTGAATAGTAGGTATGAGAGTAAACTCCATTTATTTACGAGGGATGTTAAATGAACAATAAAAAACCAGCTCAACCAGCCAATAAATGAGATTTTGGGTCACAATTACTTAGCTCATTACAATTTCTATGATAACTTGGGCTCAATTCAAAGCTAAAATAGGTCTATTGTTTACATTGACTAGTTTTTTATTGTCTATATAGCATTATTGTTTATTTATACACTAGTACATGATCAAATGATAATATATAAAATAAAGGGATTAATTGATAGGAAAAGGTCGATCAAACACGAGGATATAATTTTCTTTACATAATCTGATATAATAAGTAGGGCGATAAACTATACTCGTATTGTAACATTAAACTTTAAGGCGAGAGGAAAAATCAAAAGTGAGTATATTAATTAATTAATTGAATTAATTTAGTAATGAAGAGAATAAGTAAATTGGATTGACCCGGTCCAAGCCGAAGCGAAGCAAAGCAAAGGTAGGAGGCCCAATGAGTGGCAAAATGTGTGGGACCTACCCATAGTGGCTCGAGAGCATGTATGTGTGTAAGAGAAGAGAAAAATGGCAAAGTATGGGAATGGAACTTTACCTACAAATCAAAGCACCCAGAAACATATAATTTCCATGGCATGAGGAGCTTATAGAGAGAGAGAGAGAGAGAGAATAGAAGCGTTTCGAATAATTTTGGCAACATTAAAAACGCCAGAGAGAGAGAGAGAGAGAGAGAGAGAGAGAAAGGACGCAAATCGCATGAGAGTGGAAGAGGTACCTCATTCACCGTTACCTGTACCCTCACCTCCTCCTCTCTTCCATTCCATTCTTATTATTTCTTAGCATTCTCTTTCTCTTTCTATTGCTTGCGTTTCTTCTTCTCCACCCAGCTGCTTCTGCTCTGAAACGGGTGCCGAGCTCCGACTCCCTGTAATTCGGGTTTTTTATTCGGATCCGGAAAATGGAAGACAGCATCATCTGCCAGTGGAGCGTAATCAGATCTCTCTTGTCCATTCTTCAATGGTGGGCTTTCAATGTCACCGTCATCATCGTTAACAAGTGGATCTTCCAGGTGAGGTCCCTTTTCCCCCCCACCTCCTTCCTTTTCTTACCATCTTCTATTGCTTTCTCACTCTCTATGCTAATTATTTTGTTTCGATAACCAATTATTTCAAATCTTTTCATGTTTATGTCATAGGATTTCAAAACAATGACGACTTCTGCTCTTTTTTCTACTCTAGGAGAATTTTGCCTCCCTTTTTTTTATTAGTTTCAGTTTTGTATTTTTGGTTTGATTTGTTTTTTAATTTTCACAAAATATGTCTCCGTAACGGAAGAACTTTTGATCTGTGAAGTTCTATTGGATTCCACCGCTAGGAGTAGTATGCAGCTCAAGATTGATGCTCACTACATTAAGAAAAACCGTCCGAGTGGGCTTATCTTAAATTTGATTTGTTTTTTATAAATTTAATTTGTAAACCCTGTTATCCCCCCTCTATGATGGCACTTGAGCTGCGTACAAAGAATGCTATAGATTGCAAATTCCTTTTTCTGGATCTTGGATTCGTCATAAGAATTAAACTATTGAAACGAGATATTAAAATCCTACATTGTAACTGTCATACGCCTGGTCATGATTTAGTGTGGCTTTAAAATGCATTCAAAGTTGATCTTGATGGGTGCCATGTGTTATTAATTTGGGAACAAATAATTCTGGCTTTGAGGCTTTTAGAAATGTTTTTCCTTCACCGTGAAGATTAGGCTTTCTCCTTGTTTACAGTATCTACAAAACTCAATTCTGTCGTTGTCTTTCATTTACTTGTTCCATCTGTAAGGAAGAATAGGTTCATCAAGCTTTATCACTTCTTCCACAATCCAAAATCAATGTGTGTAGGATTTCCTTTTTCTATCATAGCATAGGTCGTTCAATCAGCTCATTGAAACTTAATGGATTTAATGGGTGCTTTATATTTTTCTTTTAGAAACTGGATTTCAAGTTTCCGCTATCAGTATCTTGTGTCCACTTTATCTGCTCATCGATCGGAGCATATGTGGTGATTCACGTGCTTAAGCTTAAACCACTAATATCTGTTGACCCTGAAGATCGCTGGAGAAGAATCTTTCCAATGTCATTTGTGTTCTGTATTAACATAGTTCTGGGGAATGTGAGCCTTCGATACATTCCAGTTTCTTTTATGCAGACAATAAAGTCGTTCACACCTGCAACCACAGGTAAGGTTCAACAACCAGTAACATTTCATATTTGCTACCTGCTCTATGTTGAATCTTTGAGAGTACATGCATCTGATTATGATGTGTGATGAATTGGCGCAGTTGTTTTGCAATGGCTAGTGTGGAGGAAGTATTTTGATTGGCGTATTTGGGCCTCTCTTATACCCATTGTTGGAGGGATTCTTCTTACATCTGTGACAGAGCTTAGTTTTAACATGTTCGGATTTTGTGCTGCTTTAGTTGGCTGCTTGGCTACATCTACTAAGACTATTCTAGCAGAATCTCTGCTGCACGGATACAAATTTGACAGGTACAGTCTCTATGTACTATGTATGCTTGCATTTTCTTGATTGTTTTTTACATTTTATTTTGTTCAATACTTCCTCTCTCTTTCTGAATTTTATGTTAACCTTTCAGTTATTTGCATGTATGTAAAACCTACTCTTCACAGTGGATAACAAGTTTATAATTCTACTTCGACTTTGTCAGTCCTGTTAAACGTATCTTTGGTGTTCCCAAGTTTGTTGATAACTGCTGCCAGCATCTATAAGGCAGACAACTATATGCATACTACACCAGAATTTCTAA
Source organism: Aeschynomene evenia (assembly GCA_013621005.1). Lineage (NCBI taxonomy): Eukaryota > Viridiplantae > Streptophyta > Magnoliopsida > Fabales > Fabaceae > Aeschynomene > Aeschynomene evenia. The sequence goes on from CM024270.1 coordinate 5,622,993, forward strand.
ACTTTACTCACACAAAAATCTTGTGCTATACAATAATTAATAATATATATGTGGAAGTAAGCCTATATGGTATAAACATGATGCGAATTGCATATTCAACTTAATTGGAGCCGTAATCACTTATAATATGAGCAGATATTTTTCTTCTGAAAACCAGGCTAGTTTTAATTTGGCATGGTTGTTGGAAGTAATTCATTTGGTCTAGATTTTACTGTTTGGTGGAAAGTTGCTTCATCTTGAATGGATCAACTTTCCTATGAACATGCTCGATCATATGTCAAAGGATAAACTTTTTTAAATCAAGGTTCTCTTTTGTGATTTTTATGCTGCCATTGAACATCCGTGATTCAAAATATGCCATCTACCATATGTAACCATTTTGGTGTAATGCACTAGTGGTGTGTTCTATATTATGCTTTTGTGGATGCTCAGAGTCCTTTTCTTTACACCAAACTGACTTATCTTAAAGATTGATGCAAGATGTAGATCCTTTTTTGGCTGCTCTCTCTCTCTCTGCATCAATCTAGGTTCCAAAAACTGCTATTGTAATGCGAGTGTGAGAATCTTTATTGTTGTAGCTAAGTGGTTTGTGTTAACACTGTGAAAGCATTTCTAATCAACATCCACTGAGATGCTGAATTATCAAAAATGTATTTTGTGTTTCCGTTTGTATGTTTACTTAATAAAAAAAAAGTTTTCAATGATCTTTTCACCGAATTGATTTGGCATGCCTTTTCAGCAGCTAATTTTTCTTTCCATGTCTCTTTAGTATAAACACAGTTTATTACATGGCACCTTTTGCAACCATGATCTTGGCGCTTCCTGCTATGTTACTTGAAGGCAATGGAATCATGGACTGGCTAAATACTCATCCATATCCTTGGTCGGCCCTCATCATCATTTTTAGCTCTGGGGTTTTGGCTTTCTGCCTTAACTTCTCCATCTTTTACGTGATTCACTCCACCACTGCTGTAACGTTCAATGTTGCTGGAAACCTCAAGGTGAGATCTACAGTCAGATTCAAACCATTTAAGCTATACTATATTTTCCTGATCTTAACATTCAAAGCCATCACGGTAGTTGTTAATTGAATATATACCCTCCTACATATCCTGTTTCATGTTTTGCCTTAACCCTTGCCTCATATTTTCATTGAGTTTACTAACCTTCACCATTCAACATAGCATTCTTCTGCTTTTGTTGATGATTAAACCAAATTATGCTATCTTACATGCAATTTTCAAATTAACCGGAATCATGTTTTGCGTGCAGGTTGCAGTTGCTGTCCTTGTTTCTTGGCTGATATTTAGGAACCCGATTTCATATTTAAATGCTGTGGGATGTGGCATTACTCTTGTGGGATGTACATTCTATGGCTACGTGAGGCAGATGATCTCCCAACAGCCATCAGTTCCTGGAACTCCTCGTACACCAAGGACCCCTCGGAGTAAGATGGAGTTGCTTCCTCTTGTAAATGATAAATTAGATGATAAGGTCTAATTCGGTATGAGGTTTCTTTCGTTTGGAAGGGCACCCTATAGTGAGTGACAGTAATAGAGAAGATACAAAAAGAGATAACAGTGACTTTGGTTTATTTATTCTGTTAGATGATTACCCACAATTCTTAATACAAGGTTCTTTCCTTTCTATTTTCTACCGTAGAGTTGTTTCCTTTTTCTGGTTGCCATGGATTGTGTATGACTGTATGATTCATTATTGTTAAATTATTTATAATTATTTCTCTGAAAGCAAACGAATTGGATCGAAGTAGTAAAACTTTCAAATTGACGTTCAAGTTCCCAAATCCCCTGTCCATTATCGTTTAAAAAATAAGATGTGATGCAAGATTACTACTGTAAATGACATTTTCGGCCTTATACGCTGAAAAGTCATCTACCAAAGAAGGAAAGATTGTTCAATCACAAGCATGGGCAGATTGAAGATTCTCCAAATCATATGCCATAGACTAAAAAAGATGACATCATATCGTAAACATTACATTAGTACAAAGACGAAATTAGAACTAGTTACAGGGTGAAGTTAAAATAGATTATAGATGACAGTACACATAGATATATTATTATTAGGTTAATTAATTATCCCATATACCCCTTGTGAAATCAATCCTAATTCGGAGAGGAACTAGACTCTATCATAAGATCTAAGCAAGAAGCCAAAAGTTCTTCTGCCACCTAGTGCTGATAAGATAGCCATTGCCCTGGCTTCTCTTCCTCACTCCTATTGTCAAGCAATCTGCATTATTGATGCAATGCTCTACAAACTCCTCTGTGCTACTGCTATTGCTGCTTCCACAAAGGCTGTAATGATAATTCAAAAAAATGGATAAATTTTGAGATACTTCACTTGGTCTTTAAAACATCAATAAGGAAATTAAAAGAACAGATTTTACTAGATTCTCACCAGCTAAAGAAAGAAGATGGCTTCTTTTGGCCCAGTACCAGGACAGAGACCTCTAGCTTCTTTACTTGGCTCATCACAGTGGCCAGTTTTGGTCCTTGGATCACAAGAGCCTCAACTTCCACCTATTTCAGATGTTAGATTATCATTAGTTTTCTTAATGGTGGGAGGGGACAATAAAGGGGGGAATATGAAAAAAGAAAAGCTGAAGAATCTGAACACTAAGCCATGATTTCTCTCCGCACAGTGAATTAAAGAAGGGACTAAAATGCAAGAAACTCAGACTCTTTGTTTTGTTTGCCTCAAAAGAAATGAAAAAAAGTTAGAGAAGAATTGATGGAAAAAGAAATACTATTTTTAAAAAAGAGAAAAGGAAAAATTTCCTAAATTCTAATACTAATAACTTAAAAATCTTTCTGAACAACATTGAAATTCACAGAACTATATGAACCCAAGATCTGCCAAGCACATATATGAGCATCCCAATTCTGTCAGGAATCATGCAAAAGGAAACTGAAGAAAAAGAAAAAGAACAAGGAATCTGTTCTGTTCTGTTTTGTTTTGTCTGCTCAAAAGTGAATGGTAACACAATAATTAACCTTAACCTCACCCCCAAACCAAACTTAATTACCTCTGGCTTACAATCTTTGCAGAGTGATCCAAGATAGTTGACAAGGTAGGTAGAACAAGAAGATTCAGAAGCCTGATCCAGAGGAACAACATGAAGAAGGGTAAGCAAATCACCCTTATTTGCCACATGAGTAAGAGCCCACATCATTGCATGCTTGGAATGTGAAGTTGCATCAACAAGCACCATCACCCTCTTCCTCACAACCACACCACTCTCTTCACTTCCATACAAGTTCAATCCTTCCATGTTATGATTCAAACTTGCCTCACAACCACCACTCTCTCCCCAACCACTGTTATACCTGCTTTTCCCACTCCACCGATTTGATGTTGATTTCCAAGCCTCCTTTGCACTCAACTGCCTCAGAAACAAACCAGAACTGTTGGGCATTCTCTCCTTGCACACACACAGACCCCTCAATCTTTTTATGGCTGGTTTTATCACACGAGAGAGAGTGTACTAGTGTACTGTCACTAGCTGACGAGATACAACACAAGCAAGTGATAAGGGTATAGGGTGATAGAGTGTAGCAGAGGTTTTGTTTGGTAGGTTATTATGGCTGGGAAAACAAACTTGCTATACTAGTTGCTACAGAAAAAGAGAGACTCAGAGAGAGAGAGAGAGTAATGTAATGTGGGGGGAACAGGTGAGGTGAAGCAAATACTATTGAAGTTGGGGCCTTGGAGGTGGTTTTAATTTTTTGCTCAGATTAAAGTGTCACGGGAATCTGTGTTCTGTTTTGTTGATGATGAGAAAACAGTATCTTTGTGAAATCTTTTTCAGCTATATTATTTCAGAATCTTTTGTACAATGCTTCTAAATTTGTAATCAATCAATACTGCTATTTTGATACCGGATGTTCCAATTCATATATTTACTTTTTAATTAGAACTATTGTATTTGACACACAAATGTGATAAGTAAATACTGTTATTATAAAAATAGTATTTTTCATTTGCAATACATTTTATCTTATCTATCCTCTGGTCTTTGGTCATAACAACAAAAATTACCCATAACTTATGATGGGGTTACCTCATGCCACATGATGCACATGATGTAAAGTGGTCCTTAAAAAGGCATAGCATTAGTTTGATCTGAAATGTATATTAGGCAAATTCATGATAAATTCATTATTAATTATGATGCAAGTCTAATGTGCGATATTAACATTTAAGTTACCTCTCCTCTGTGATATGATGATGACTTTGGATAGAGATTTTAAGGCACATCACTTTTGCCAAAGCAATGTTGCTATAATATAGCTATGGTGTGTAGGGAGTAACCACTATAATAAATCTAGATTGTAGTTTTTGGTTGAAAAATAGTCTGATATTTAACCATTTTTAGCCGGAAGCTTCGGTGGAATAGCTTCCTTGTTCACCTTCCAAAGTAAACATCAATTGATTTGTCTTAGAAAATCGAGCAAGTAGGCATGGGAGGGTCATTAATGAAATCCAATTAAAGCTTAGCATCAAAAAAACAATAGTAGTAGTAGTACTAGTACTAGTACCAGTTAAACATACAAAATTACCAACATGTAATATATTACTCTACTAATTAAGAGTTTCAGAAATAGTAATTGAACTATTGGATTGGAGAGTCAACAATTCAGCATAACATAAAATAAGTCCAATTAAATTAAAATAAAATATCATAATATTTATTTTTTGTACTAAAGTAGTAGTAAGATGGTTTTCTTTACTTCTCATTCACTCGTCAGAGGTCACAGGGCAGTAAGTAAAGTAAAGAATCCTGGCTTGACAGACTATAATAATAATAGTAACAAATTCAAAAAATATGTAAAAGAATTTAAAAGTGTTTCCTATATATGATTATTAAATTACTGTATTGGTTGTTATTATCATTATGATTATAATAATAGTAGTGAGTTACTGATGCAGATGATGAATGGTGTCAGAAAACAATAGGGACCCCTCGTGAATTGAGTTTTGTTTTGTATGGCATTGGGTTGCTGTGAAGTGCGAAGAAAGAAGGGTCGTACCTTCAAATTATTGCTCTCCGAATACCTCGCTGAACCAACTCAAGTGCTCAACTATATACACTACAAACTCCACTAAATTACTATTCTACCCTTTTCCACTTTGCTTATTTACCTGAAATCTTCCAACTTAGCTCTGTACTCCGAAAATGATAATATAGACTCAAGTTTATTGTGAACTCTACACGTGACAACATATTAATCAAGAGTTTCATAATATTATTATAGTTATAACTTTTAATTATGTCTTGAATGGTTAATATGTTGCCACGTGTAGAGTTCACCGTGAATCTGAGTCTATATTAACATTATTCCTATTGAAATTGAAATGGGGATGGTCCAAAAGCTTAATTTATGGAGAGGGTCATGTATTACTTGAATTAGGTTTGTCACCATGCATTAATAACATGATTTTCCAAAATTGGTGGATCAAATTAAATAATGTTGGAGACAATACACTATCCTTTCTCGATTCATCAATCTCTACTTGTCCCTGTTTTGTATTGAAGTGCAACAAACACCAAAAACTTATGCATTCATGTGAGTTAATGCAATGAAAGTATGCTGTAATCACTTACACATATATGGTTATGGAACTGCATGGACAGTACATTGCTTTTATTTTAATTAATTTCTGTGGTCCCTTCTTCAGGACACCACCAATTAATTAACACTTGCTCGCTGCACTTAATTCAGAATGCAGACTCTTTTCTTTTGTGGGTCGCTGAGAAATGCAGGATCAAAGTTTAATGCAAGTGTTTAATTTAGCAGTTTATAGGGAGTACTTACATAAGAAAGTAACAAAAAGTAAAATGCAATTTTCATAATTAAAAGTGTGTATATATACAAATATTAAATATTATAACCAAATGGGATGGTTCATACTACTATGTGACAAATTTAGAATGCAGATTGAGGTTCAGATCAGATGCATTGGATTTTGCTCTTAGGATTCAGTGACTTTTCTCACCTGATGACCATTTAAATAAATAAATAAATACCATATTTTATTTATAATATAAAATGTAATTTAATGTAGTAAGGTACTCACAATAGTTTAATCAATAAATATGAAGGGAAATTTGAAAGTTGAGAACGTGAAATCTCTGAAATGGCAGTTAAAAGAGGGCATCACATGAGGATCGAAGTACGTCATTCATTCAATTGATGAACGAGCATTGAAATAAGGGAAGGGATTCCAAAGAAAGAAAGAAAAAAGAGAGAGTAAAGACGAATTAGCGTTCAGCGCGCAGCATTCTGAGCCTTGACAACTCGTGAAATTTGTCTTAATAACGATAACGAATGTATCATATTATAATACTAATACTAATAAGGCATGGCATCATAATCAAAATCTCCTTGGTGGTCGTGGGTATTTCCCAATATTCCGATTGGACCCACCTTTGCAATTTTTTAACTGGACTTTTCAATTTTATAATTTGAGTTTAATTATGTTTAGTTTGTGGTTTAAACGTGAGTTTTTCTACTATGCTTTAGACTAAGATTTTCTTTTTTTTTTCTCTACATCACATCCAAACCATTTATGTGCTTTATAATTTCTTTCATGTCTTTTGGTATTTAATGGTTAGATCGCACTTAGAACAAGAAAAAAATGCTTACTCTAAGAATACATTAGTAATTTTCTTTAAGTACATGTGGAGGGAAAAAAGTGTATACTTGTATATATACAATAATTTTCCAATGAGATATTAGAATTGTCTCTATGCAGTAACTTCTTCTTCATAAAGTTATATGAAAAAAGCAGTACACAGATTTTTCACCATGTACAAAAAAAGTTCATTCATTTGTCTGACCACAATCTTTGATGGTGAATTTTTGGTTTTACTGTTAGACCGCATGGTGTGTGTCGGCTATGGTATGGCTGTGAGCAAGCAATTCGTTGTGGTGGTGTGCCAAAAAGAAAAGAAGAAAAAAAAAAAAGGAAAAGGAAAGAAAAACAAAGAGAAAATGAAAGTGAAGGTAATCATGGCGCCCTATGGTGTTCCACAAAAGTTCTGAGACTGAGACTGAGGCACAGCCAAACCTGGAGGGGTGGCAGGTTTGGCTTCGCATGCCAAAAGCAAAAGAAGCGAAAACTAGCCAACGATCATTACACCTGCACCACTAGTATAGTTTTTTCCTTTCATGTTTAAGTGGAATTTAAGACAAGTTCTTGTATATTTTTACTTCCTCCACTATGAACATTTACCTTTCACTCTTATTTTTTAAAACAATTTTAAGAATAACGATGGGAAAAAGATAAACATTTGGGAAAATTTCAATGCACTTTGAAAATATTGAAGCTACTTTTTCTAATAGTATAGTTTTCTTATTTAGCTTCTTAATAAGAAAGTCCTAAAAATACTACTACTGGTTAACAAGATCACTAAAATGGTATTTATTAAAACCGAACTAATGGAGAGGATGGATAATACTACTACTACTTAAATGCAATACAATACAGAAAGCATAGAAGCAAGGTCGTTAATGGCTCATACAAACAGGAAAGAACTGGAAACTCTCCCTCACCTACCCCACACCATTATTTCACCCGCCATTTCGAGTACTGTCATTTAGTATTTAGTATAATAATAATAATAATATATGATATTATATATCCTTCCTTCCCCTTGTAAGGAAGGGTTGGGTAGGTAAGTAAACAGTAATGGAGATTAGGCCTTTGATTATCTTTAATTAGTGTGAGTTATGGGATAAGAGAATATGAATACAAATTCAATTGTTGAAATTTAATAGAGCAAGAAATAGACTATTCCCATATCCTTCTATAGTCTTTCTATTCGAATAGTTATAAACACTACAACTAACGTATTTCATGCTTTTCTTGCTATTTTTACCTTAACCTATCGCTCGCTAACAAAGGCCATGAATCACTTAGGTTTTCCCTCAGAAAAAAGAAAACCATTTAAGCTTTACAAAGAAGAAAGGCAAAGTATAAATCATTTTCAGATTTCCTACATCTTCTGCAGCTCCTATTTATTACCTCCTTGCTTCAATTTACAATCTCAGCCCATGACCATAATCATCAATTCATCATAGGCGGAAACAAACGAAGTTAACGTGATCCTGAGTCAATCATCAGCGTGCTTGTGTGCAGCCAAAACACCAAAGAATGAATACTTGTATTAAAACGTATTTATAAAGTTACAGATAATCATGGATCCATGTTTTCCACGTTAGCTGTACATTGTGAAGAAATCTTTCTGAAGAAATCACCTTCACTCACTAATGAAATATCTTCAGGAGACAACATTGTGCATCTGCTCAAGTAATGTTGACCACCCCGAACCCTGCATTCAATTGAAACATCATTTGATTGAGCAAATATTCTAAAAGATAGTACCTGATTAACCTTTTCCAATGAATCTAAAAAAGGCTGAAAAACTACTGAATTTTCCTCATAAACATGTACCTTCCACCTCTCGTAACACCTTGCGAAGCTCGCAAAGTTTCTGATCTTGAAATTCGGCGCAATGAGGAAAGATATTCACTGAAAGCAACACCTTTCAGTGCCAAGGATATTTTTGCAGGAACAATAGACTGGATGGCGTTGAATAGAGATGGAACTTTTTCACTGTATTTCAGGATCCCAAAGTAAGAATTGATATCAAGACAATCCCAAAAATATTTAACACGATTAAGAGAAAAGACAACATCGCAAGTGGAATCTCTATATAGATAAAAGGCGAAGTCATATACCTCTTCTGCACATCATTGATTGGGTTGTTCAACTCTAAATCCTTTCCAGCGAAGATATCCGTGTATTTTGTGAGGTCCAGTCTGGATAATTTACCCAATGCCATGACATCAGTTGTGGAAGCCAACATCTCAGAAGTTAAATCAACCCTGTTCTCACAACCCAACTTTGATCCAACATCTGCTATACGTTTAGCATAGAAACAAAATCCATCAACAGCAGCAGTGGACACCATTACTTGCTCATCACAGCAACTAGATGGGGCTTCATCAGAAATGGATATTGGAGATTCCATAACATCCTGTACATTTATATATAATTGAGTGCTTATACGATAGAAAGGAAGACAAATATTACAATTTTCATTTCAGCTGTAAAAGACACTTACATATTGTTTCTGCTGATGATTAAAGGACAGATCAGCCTCTGAAATTAGATTGCTCAGCCCACTAACGAGTTGTACAACTTCAAAAGCGCCCAGCTGCTCTGAGATGGCATGCTGTCTCAAATCAATTCGACACTCGCGGAGATTTTTCCACAATTTTGGTACGGCATCTGTATCTATTGATGGACTGGACTCAACAAACTTCGACTTCAGCTGGAAATCCACACGACTGCACTCATCCATGACATTGACGGCTGTAGTTTCAATATTTTCATCTTGTATATCTTGCACAGCCTCTTTTGGAGGGGACTCTGGAATTGCAGTATTCATAAAAGAATCTGAATTTTGGTGAACTTTTATTAACCGCCTACGAACACCTAAAGTCGATGGTTTTAGCTCATTATTCACAGAAACTTCTGGAGGACCACCAAGATAGCCAGAAGACACTGCTCCAGACATTGTCTCTGCCCCATATTCAATTGCAGTCTCAGGAACAAAGGTTGATTCTGGCACACAGGAAACATCTAATGATTTACATGTTTCATTTAAGCATGTGTCATCTGAATGCTCCAATTCAGAACAAACCAGTTTGCGGACTGATGTGCTGGGGTAGTTTTCATTCAATTTAAACTCAGAGGGAGATTCATTATTGTCTTCGAGAGACTGTCTCTTGTTAGCTTCGTCAATAGTGTGCAGAGGATGCCCATTAGTGGGGTCCTCATCCTCAGAATCAGAAGACATCACTACAAGTTTCCTTCGACTTCCATTTTGCCACGAAGATGCTGTTGGGGAGCCCAAGTAATCAGAAATCTCAGCATTATATTGAATTTCAAGCTCACTGTAGTCTGCTATACACCCATTTCTCTTAATCATCTCCATCTTCTTGGCCTCTATATAATCAGCCTCTGTATATTGCATATCTAAATCATATGGCCTTTCATTTATATGAAGCTCCTTCTTGAGTAACCCTTGCAACCTAGAGGTTTCTTCCATTACATATATTGATTGGGCAAGTTCTTTCTCGACTAGTTCAGATAACTGTGAGGGGAAATCCCAGGGCATTATTTTAGGCAGGATTTGATGACCAACCTTAAGATTAAGTGGAAGTGAACCATAACCAGTTTGCACTTTTTGATCTGAATAGTAAAGGGGGAAGCCATGAGTTTTTGAACGATTATAATTTTCCTATAAGATAATAAAAGTAGCCATAAAGCATGCCATATCCAATGATGTGAATGCACATAGCTGAGAAATACCTTTTCTAAATATTTTACTCTGGAACCAGAACTGAAGATGCATAATGGTTTTTCGGATGTCTCCATTACAAGACTGTATAAACTTCTCTAGTAAAAGAGGATGGATGTTGACTCCTTCAGTGACACAAACCTGCAGGCCATTCACAAGATATCATTATAAAGTTGGATTTCAATTGTCTTTCTTCCGATTGGAAGAACAGGGGAGGGAAACCCTTAAGCACATACCGTGTATAAATGACAAAGCACCTCCTTTGGCGATGGCAAAGAGAAAGAAACATGGAGCCTATCAAAATTATCTGGCAGGCGAGGATTATCACCTAGTTTACAAAAGATGTTTATAATCGTGACCGAATTGATAAAAGGTATATATTGAATAATAGTACATTATTATAACTAGTCATCTTACTATTGCTGATCAATATAATTGGTCCCCTTGCTGCTTCAGCGATCTGTTGTATGGCAGCAATACATCCACGATCTTCAGGAAAAAGAATGTCCACCTCCTCAACTAGAATCAAAGTTTGGACTTTATCACATGTAAATACATTAGTTTTGCAAAGTAACTTCTGTGATGTTTCACCAGGGTTACAAGCTTCGTCATCAGATAAGGTTATCAATTCAACCGCCCCATCATTCATCTCATCAGCTGCTTTACCATTAGGCAAAGGAAGAGCTGGGGAAAATTTCGTAGTTTTCTTTTGTGATTTCGCAGTGTCTTCTGACTGCCTGAAATTGATACATCATATAAGAAATACTACCACAAAGCAGCTTGGCAGAAAAGCAGGTTAATGACTAATGTGGAACTTGATTCCACTTGTAAGTTCGATGCTCTTATTTTCTTTATACATACTCTCTTGCTACATATCTCGGCAAAGATTGATAGAAGGAAGGGAGGAACTCGTCCAGCCCCTAATCAAAAGCTAGGTAACCTAAGACATCTAGGGACTCCAATAACACTTCTTTATCCATATTTTCATGCTTTTTTACAATCCCTTCCTCCTTCCTTATCTACTAATACTTTGTTCTTTTTCTTCAGTTGGATAATCACATTCTATAGCCTATAAATCTCCAACTAATGACATAATGATAGCAGCCAAAGCTTAACTAAAAATGTACTGTTTAGCATTCTGGAATAGAGTATTGTTTGCGAAACACTCAATTTGAAAAAAAGTATCAACATTCCCATGTTCAGTGAAGAACTGCTTTCCTGTGAAATGTGTCATGCTCCTTAAAAGAAACGAAATACTCAACAAAACCAACGAAATATTGCAGGAAGGTGAAAGCATGCATACAAGGAAACTACAGTCATTCAAAATTACTCAGATCAAGTTTCCTCAGAAAGAAAAAACTCATCTCAAGTGGATTGAAGTTTGCCAGCAAGACAGATGGGATAAATAAACAAACCTTTTGAACCCAAGTGAACTTAAAGTATCTCCAAAATACTGCTTGACAGCAGGCCCATTCCGACAATGTGATGCATTGAGCTGTTAAGACAACACAAGCTTTAACTTTTGATATCTTAATTAAAAAGACAGGCATATGAATAACAAAGAAAATGAATCTGTTAACAATAATAAGTACATATTATGAGAGGAAAAGAAAAAAAAAATGCTGATAATAGTTTGTAGATCAAATACTGTACATGTCTATTTCTAAGAACTTCCCGTTGAACACTAGGCTAGCAATTGGGAACTACAATTAACTCTTTCCACCATACTTTAACGACCCTTTTAACTATAACAATATACATATAAAAAGAATAATATTTCAGAATATCATTTGTCAAATTGAGCAAGAAACAACAAGCTTGAGACCAAAGATAACAAACTTCATTCTACATCAGAATAAATCCAAATCTGGAAATTTAATTACTATGATTGATCTACAGTGATGCTTCCCAAAAATCAAAGCAGCTAGTTTCAAGATGCATGAGATCAATGAATATTATCATTACAAAGATGCATCAGTGTATAAGCATAAATTCAAAATATATTAATAAATACTAATACCTCAAAAATCTCAAATCCTTGCTCTTGGGCACAAGCATAGACAGCTGCAGACTTGCCACTCTATCATATGATAGATATACGCATTAGCTACCGGTATGAATGAGGAAGTGTAAACGAACAAAACATAGACTCCAACAGCAGGTTAATGATACTAAAGCCAAGAAACAATTAGATTGTACAGACGGTAAAGTTTAAAGTTTATGCACATGTCTTTAATTGAAATACTGGGCAAAACAAAGAAAAGGATTCGTTACTACTATCATTACAACTGACATGGCTTAGTAATAGCACATACAAGCTAGTGTGTTTTCATAGCCTTTCAGTAAAATTAATGCATCCACAATAAAATCTCTACTGTGTGAAGAAAGAAAAACTGATTTTCATTCTCAAGCACACTTGCATGCATTAAATAATATTTTATCAATCAAAGCCTCTAAATTATCGTACCAATGGTTTTATTAGTTTTCACTTTTTGTTATATCTTCTACAGCTTACTTCCTCATGGTTTAAATTTTCAAAATTGGGTTGATACCTAGTTAAGTTAACAGAAAGCCCTATATGAAAAATTCCTATGGCCTAGTTCTTTACCTGAAACTACTCCACCCATCTTTTAACAGTGTTTTCAGAAACCAACCACTAATTACTAATCAATGGTAGCCTTCAGTAGATGCATACATGATGAACATGGAAGGCAATTCATGTGAAAAAGTGAAACACTGCAGTGCACGATTTTGATAAAGTAGATTTCCACGCACCCCTATTGGCCCTGTAATTAAAAGAACATTCTGCAAGGAGTCCTCCTCATCCATGTCTTCTGAATCATAATCACTAAGAGAACACTTATAATCATCATCACCATCATCAGCTTCTTGCATGTCTTGTTTATCACCATTAGAGGAATTCTTCCTGCTTTGGTAACGCCTTTGATGCCAAAGATGTAACCAGTCACGCAAGAAATTCACAGATTCATCATTACCACACACCTACAACAGAAAGATGAAACAAAAGCAGAATTTAGGAACATAGAAAATTAAATGCTAGTTTAAAACTTTCTTAAAAAGAAAGTGTCTGACCTCAATGGCCTTTGTTGGCTTGTACTTGTATGTCCATAAGCTGGCCTCAGCCTTATCTTTACAACTATGGTAGTATGACCTCATACTGCAATGCATAATACAACAAAAAAGACTCACTACCGGGAAATGAATTCCCTAGCCAATCCTTAAAGAATATTAACTGAAAAATGACATCATGACTGTCTTACAGAGTACAAGTACTATTGTACTATATCTTTAATGGCTAATTATTTAATTAATTCAATTGCTAAACAACTGAGGGAAAATGGCCATACTTACGTAAGCTAGATAGAGAAGATGAAATAAACGCATCATTCGGCTATATGTTATTGCCAAGAAGCTATTGCGTTAATGAGCATGGTCTAAGTCAAGCGTGTTTATACCTTTCCTGAAGAAATCTACTCAATGGCTCAGTGTCTGACTGACTGAAAATGCCAGCTTGCCCAGAATAAGTAGCAGATTCATCAACTTCCATTTCCTTAAAAGTAAACAATTTTTGGCCAACAGTCAAAAAAATGCTCAAGACAAGTTATACATACTTAACTCTCTAAACTAGCTTCCACGGATTTTCCACACGCAACAGTTGAGCAAAAGGGAACGATTACTAGGGAGTAGGGACAAAAGCCAATTACTAAAATATAAAACAAATTATGTACCGTTGCAGCATCTTTTGGCATCTTAGGACATATTGGTTGCTCATTAGCCAGTGAAGCTGAGTTTGATGGTGTTGTTTCTTGCAAATTTTCTGGCTGTATAGAAAGTCTATCTGAAGAAGACAATGCATTTTGTGAAACTGAAACACCGGACGGATCCAAAGTACTAAGAATCCTATCACCATTTAAGGATTCAACAGAAGCCCCCAAAACAGGCAAATTTGAACTTCCTGGACCATTATTCACACAGGCTTCCTTTCCCAAAAAGGTCCAGCTTCTCCAGTCAAGGGATGAGGTAGCCTCCTGCAAGAATGGATTTTATGACTAACTTAAGAAAATATAATAATGTAGAAATCAAAACCAAGAGATCAATGTAATATTTACTACCCAGCTATGATCATATCAAAGCAATAACAAATCATAGGCAAAAGTACCTTACCTGAATATTCTCAAATACGTGAATAGGACCAAACTTAATTGTTTCATCCTCCCACTTCACTGTGCGTAATTTATTTCCTGATTCAGCCTGCTCCTGAGGTTTCTTCCCTGTCTTCCATGAGGAAAAAAATGGATGGATCTCCCTCCCTGCAAACATCCTTGAATTTTCCTATTTAAACAGATAAAGAAAAAGGTGTCAAAGATTACCAGGTTGCAGACTCACAGTTAAGTAGCAAGGAATTTATGTTTCAGCCTAATGTCTTCAATAGGTTACAATTATAGCATGAATCAAATTTATGTTGGAGCTATTTCACATGATTCAAAGCATATAATCCCTCAAAAGTTCCTAGCCCAAAAAATAACAGTGTATTAACCGAACTCCAACAACGATTCAAGAACTAGTGCACCAACCTCAGCTGAGAGTTTTGCCTCTAACCGCAAATCAGGCACGGGAGTATCAGCCTGAGGAGAATCAGTTAACACTTGCCGCGAAGTTGACCCCTTACTCCCATTAGCTGATGCATTTTTCTTCGGCGTGCTATTCTGCTTGCATATGACAAAAAAAAGTAAACATGATTGTAATTTCGATTTCCAAGGCTCAAATTTTCTCATTCTATAGCTCGATTTGTAACACGGTATCACGGGGAAAAAAGCTCGGGGGTTAAACCAAATAGTTAATTAACATAAACCAGCATAAAAAACACATAATGCTGAAACCTAATCAGAAATAAAATTGACATTACAATTATAAGAAGAAGAAGAAGAATTAACCTTTGATGTTTTTCCAGGAGGCGTGAGCTTTGGCTTTGGCTTGGGCTTCTTCCTCTTCTTTTGACTACTATCAATATCACTGGAGCGGTAATCGTCGTCTTGTTCATCGTCTTTATCGTCGCCTTTTGCATTGGGTTCAGGTGGTTTTTGATTGAGAGGGAACAGCGTCGACTGGACCAACCTCCGCCGGACACTGCGGCGCACCGTCACGGGGTCCTCCATTGCAATTGCAGTTTGACTGAGTGGGGTGATGGATGAATTAGGGATTTGGGGTAATTGGATAGTGACTTTCAAAGTTGAAAATCGGGCGAGAAAATCTTGGAGGGAATCAGACTTAGTTCCCGCCACACTATACTATTGTTTTGATTTGGGCGCTGAAGCCCCTTTTCATTTCATGTGTTCATTATTTAAAACATAACTCATTTTCCTTTTCCTTTACTGGAATATAATAAAAATTCAAAATATTGATAATAACACACTATGGTATATTATTATAGTATAATTATGATGTGCTTATATTCACATCTATTGAGTGGTTGAGTTAAAAAAATTTTTACTAATATGTCAATTCATAATTAGATTTTTGTGTATAATTATTTTACATGAATTTAAATTAAACTCATATTATTAGTTTACTAAAACTTTTTGGGCTAATTTACATAGGTGGAGAGAAAAAGTTATTTAGTGCACTACACTAAATGCAAAAATAATTCTGGTCTACACTTATAGGAAACCGGAACACACACTTCAGATTTATGCATTTCTATAAAATAGAAGGGACCCTTCCTGTATATGCTTTTTTTTAAAACTGGAACACTTATGGTCAACTACACTAAGGGCATGTTTGGATTATCGTGTTTCTGACTTTTTTCAACTTCTGACTTATCAGAAATTATTCTGTCCTGTTTGGTTACATAACTTATGACTTCTACAGAAGTTATTTAAGTGCTTTTGGATAAATCATAATATTTGACTTCTCTAGAAGCACTTTTCAAAATAATTGAAATAATTTTTTTTATTTTATATTTACATACAAAATAACTTATTCATAAGTTACTTCTCAAAAGTTACTTTTATATAAGAGCTTAAATAAGTTATTTATCCAAACTGGCCCTAACTGGAACACTATAAATTGTGTTGGGATGACTCTTTCTTATTCACACTTCTCATTTTTCATAATGTCTACTTTGGTTAAAACCTTTCGCATTGAGAAAAAAGATAGAGTTGACTATGGATAATTTAAATGATATTAAATTTTTTTGGTTGTATTATAAAATAAAGGCTATAGACTGTCTAAAATATTGAATTACATAAATTTTGTACATGTAGTAATAATTGATAAGTATATACTTTAAAATGTGAAATTTCACTAGTATTACAAAATAAATGCAATAGTCTTTAAAATATAGACATACATGAATTTTTACTTACAGTAGAAATTGAAGGCTATATACCTTGAAATGTGAGATTTAACTATTTTTTTGGTTGTATTATAAAATTAAGAATATAGCCTTTGAAATATTGAATTACATGTTTTTTTACATTTAGTGGAAATTGAAGGCTATATACTTTAAAATGTAAGATTTCATTTTTTGTGTGGTTGTATCCTGAAATAAAGACTATAACCTTTGAAATATTGAATTCCATAAATTTTTATATATAGTAGTAATTAGAGGCTATATACTTTTAAAATGTGAGATTTCACTATTTTTTTATTATTTTATAAAATAAAGGCTTAGTTTTTAAAATATTGAATTTCATGAGTTTTTACGTATAGTAGAAGTTGAAGGCCATATACTTTAAAATGTGAGAGTTTATTTTTTATATTATAAAATAAAGGCTATAGGCTTTAAAATATAGAATTACATGAATTTTTACATATAGTACAAATTGAAGGCTATATACTTTAAAATGTGAGATTTCAATGTTTTTTTTGTTATTTTACAAAGTAAAACTATAGACTTTAAAATAATGAATTTCATAAATTTTTACATTTAGTAAAAGTTTTTTAAAATGTGAGAGTTCACTATTTTTTGGTTATATTATAAAATAAAGGCTATAAGCTTTAAAATATTGAGTTACATGACTTTTTTACATATAGTAGAAGTTGAATGTTATAGACTTTAAAATGCGATATTTCATTATTTGTTGATTATATTATAAAATAAAGGTTATACTTTAAAATATAGAATTACATAAATTTTTACATATAATAAAAATTGAAGGCTACATACTTTCAAATGTGATATTTTATAATTTTTTTATTCTATTATAAAATAAAAACTATACACTCTAAAATATTGAATTAGATGAATTTTTTACGAATTTGAAATGATTTAAAAAAATTATTGGGTAAAAGTCTTGGGTAATTAATACAAAGGAATCCAAAACTGGCCATTTGGGTCTTGATACTTCTTAATTGAGGTGGCTCAATTTACAAATACCATTGGACCCGGATGTGATGGGTTGAACTTGAATTATAGGGTTATGCTAATGTTAAGTAGTTTGATCTCCATAAAAATAGAAGAATAATAATATCTTTCAAAATTTTAGTCTAAAGAAAAATTAATATAGGATAGATTTCTTGAAAAGGGTGACAGAACAAATGATTAAATGTAGATTTAGTTGGATAGATTAGGGACGCCGTTTAACATAGAAAAGTATCAATAACATTGGCATATGAGGGCAACAAGAAACCTATAAATTCCTTTCCTAAATCCCTCAAAAAGTAGACTATCCGACCCAATGTGGGTCACACCAGGTTGTCCACAAATCAGAAAAAAGCAACCTCCTCAATTTTACAAAAATATCCCCCTCTTACGCTGCTTCGAATACGACAACTCATGACCATGCCAGGTACAAAAAAAAAAAAGGATCTGCAGAAAAATATTACTGAAAATTTAACTAAATCATTACACAATTTGAATATAATCTCCAAAGTAACACAGATGGCCGTTTTCTGATAACAAATAAATATAGTAATACTCTGCCACAAAACCGAAAATATAATAATTACTAAATGATTAATATATATATTTGTTCCATAATTAAAATATTCATTCTCAAATTCTCTTTGTTAAAAATACTTAGCTGGGTAAATAATTGAAAAATGAAGGATTGGAGAGAGAGAGAGGGACAAATGAGTCCAGCAAAGCAAGTAATGTTGAAATCTCAGTGATCGAGAAATGTGACTAGTGACCATTGTCCTTGTGGCTGGCTCGATGCAACACACCTGTCTCCTACTCAAAACTCATTCATTCCTCCTCTTTCAAAGTGAACAACTTTACCACTCTCCAATACTCTTCCTCACTCTCTCTCTCTGCTTCTGAGAGGGAGCAGAACAGGAACAATACCCAGAAAACCCTAAACCCCTCATCCTTCATCTCTTCTACCTGCAACTGCGAATTTCCACTCTTTAACTTAAAAAAATTTAACACCCCAGAACAAGTAGGCCACATTGTACACTGTTTGGTTAAACTCCTTTTGAAAACACACAAGGTTCCTTTTTTGACCCACCATTGCGTGTGAACACTAAGGAGCTTGATTCCCTCTCATCTACCTTCTCTAATCAACCGCTCAACGCTCCATCCAAAACCCACCAAAAAAATCACTTTTTTTTGTGGCCAGCTTCCAACACTCGCCATGTTCAGAATACCAAATCAAAACCCCATTTTTGAGTGCTGTTTCGTCTTCCTACTCTTGCAGGTTCTCCTCACATCACCACCACAAGTGGCATGCAAATCCACCATAGAGCCTTGCACAAACTCAGACTCATGCAACGCCCTCCTTGGCTACACTCTCTACACAGACCTCAAAGTCTCAGAGGTTGCTTCGCTCTTCCAAATCGACCCCATATCTCTTCTCACAGCAAATGCCATTGACATCTCTTACCCTGACGTGGAGCACCACATTCTCCCTTCAGGGCTTTTCCTCAAGATCCCTATCTCATGTTCCTGTGTTGATGGGATTAGAAAATCGGTTTCAACACATTACAAGACACGCCCTTCTGATACCCTTACTTCCATTGCTGACTCTGTTTATGGTGGTTTGGTCTCTGCTGACCAGCTAGCTGAGGCTAACTCCATTAATGACCCTTCGGTGCTTGATGTGGGTCAGAGCCTTGCGGTGCCTCTTCCTTGCACTTGCTTCAATGGCACTGATAATTCTCTGCCTGCTATTTACTTGTCATATGTGGTTCAACCGGTTGATTCTTTGGCTGCTATTGCGGCTAGGTACTTCACAACTCTCACTGATTTGATGAATGTCAATGCCATGGGAAGCACATCTATCACTGATGGTGATATCCTTGCTGTTCCAATACCGGGTAATTTCCTCTTTAGGTTTAAGCTTTCTTTTTTCGGTCTAAAGTGATTGATCACTAAATTTCGGTTCCTCTGTTATCACAATCTACCTTCCATTCTATCTATTTTTTTTAGTTCTAGGCTTTTGTTTGTCAATCTTTTAGATTGGTGTTGTTTTTGGAATTTATGATTTCTTTTGTTTGGTTTCCTTGCTTATGGTGTGTAGTTCAGTTGCTAACAATGTTTCTCATGTTTCAGCTTGTGCTTCAAATTTTCCAAAATATGCTTCTGATTTTGGCTTGCTTGTCCCTAATGGAAGTTATGCCATTACAGCAGGCCATTGTGTCCAGTGTAGCTGTGGACCACGGAATCTAAAGTATTGAATTATTGCTTTTCTGGTTTTGTGATTTGCAATCTATTCCTTCTCCCTTTGTTTAATAATTCTAGATTCTCTTTTAGGGTTGGGGTTGGTATGGGGGTAAAAATGGGTTCAATTTTTTTTTCTGTACTAACTTTTTGCATTTGGTTTTCTCACTGTTTCTACAGCTTGTACTGTATGCCAGCTTCTCTGGCTGTTTCTTGCTCCAGCATGCAATGTAAAAACAGCAATCTCATGCTTGGGAATGTTACGATTCAACAGAGTAGTGGTGGTTGCAATGTTACTTCTTGTAGCTATGATGGCATTTCTAATGGCACCATACTAACAACGTATGAAGCTTCTCAAAGAGATACATCAGTAATATCTATTATGCTACACTTGTCATTGAATTTTTAAACTCATTCAATCTTTCTTTCCACCCTGCAGGCTGTCCCCATCCCTTCAACCTCGATGTCCAGGTAAGAGTGAAGCAGCCATTTATATGTTCATATTCTAAATGCATAGTAGAATTGTATCCTTTACATTCTAATCAGTGTTCCAATAGAATGATTATAAGTTGTTCGTTTTTGGTTACTATGGTTACTATTAGTACAATGGGGTTTCCTATTTTGCTGCTTGAAATTGCCTTGTTTCTGAATAGGCAATACTTTTAATAACTGTGATTTCTCTATGTTACATAGAGGTATAATGAAATCCGATGACTGCAACTTAGTGTGAACTCAATGTCCACAATTCTACTAGTGTAAATTAGTTCAACTTATATTTGTTATCATGCAGCATTATAATCCTGATTATAAGTGGCAGAAGGAACCATAGTAGTCTATACTTATATTTAGTTCTAAAGATTGGGTGATCAGGAAGTTTCTAATTGCAATTCCTAAATCTCAAACTAAAGTTTCTAATTGAAAAGTGAAAACAGATTGTTTTCCCCTTCCCAAATCTCAACCTAAAGTTGGTGACATATAGTAAGTCACAATTCTTGAGATGCCTTATAAATTTGTTTTAAATCATATTGCAGGAGCTCAGGAATTCCCTCCTCTCATAGCCCCACCTACATCAGTTAGCAGGGATACGGTATTTGCGCCTGCACCATCACCTCAGTCAGATGGATTCAGTCCAGCAACACCCAAATCGTCGGTGGTGCCTTCAACGGGGCTTCCAGGATTCTCTCCTGCGAATGGCCCTATTAGCGCCCTTTCATCCGGCGCTTCTGCTGCTTGCTCCTTGGTTAATCCATTACCCATGTTGACATGTGCACTTGTGTTATTATTTGTCAAGTTGATGATCCCAGCGGCATTGTTGTAATCTTTGTCAATTTTGTAGTGGGTTTAGCCCTGTCACTCTGTTTGTTACAGGTGCTCCTATCTATTGTACTTACTGATACTCATTTACCACTGCTTGAACTGATTTGTGGATCTGGAAAAACTATGGGATTTTGATTTTTGGGTTTCATCACATTCAAATGCTTAGCATTTTATATTATTTGGTGCTTCCCTGATCTAGACAAGTAATTCTAAGCAATTTGTGAATCAATCTTGATACGACCATAGCATACACAACCAGAGAAACCTAAAAGGAAAAACAAGAAGCAGAAACAAAGTCGATCTCTATTGAACCTTGAAACAAGCCGAAACTTGATCTTCAGACAGATTTCAGATTATGGAAATAGCCACAATATAGCTGGAAACTCCACTCGTGCTAGAAGTTGCAGCAACAACAATAAATTATTAATTGTTTGGTTTTAATATTGCAGAATTAATTCAGATCGGTATGAATTTTATTAAAAACAAAAATGGTTTAAAAATAAATAGTTTATGAAAAGCAATTTCTAATAAAATTACTTTTTTCGAAATTAATTCTGGAGACATTCTCATTTCTCAAAACCAAACATAACTAGCTGTTCTTTCTTCCCACTCAGTCTCACAGCTACTGCTAGTATTGTAATTCTTGTTCTACCTCAGCCCTGATTCTGAAGCATGCCTTCCGCACCTTCGAAACTGTATTCTGGTATGTTCCTTCCTTCTACTCTCTCACCATCTTCCTTCCTTCATTCACTCACCTTGATCCCTTTGATTGGTTGCAGATGACGTCAGCCTCCTCGTCGTGACGCTAGACACCAACCCTTTCTTCTGGTCCTCCTTCTCCTCCCCTTTCTCCGAGTTCCTCTCCCACGTAACAACCCACTCTACTCCTCCGCTTTTCTTAAACCCTAATTCGCTTAAACCTCTTCGTCCATTCATATTTCCTGTTTTAACTTCAGGTGCTTGCGTTTCTCAATTCGATCCTTCTTCTGAGTCAGCTTAATCAAGTGGTTGTTATCGCCACCGGATGCAATTCCTGCAGCTACGTTTACGATTCCGCTTCCACTAAGAGCCATGGCTCCACAACCGGCGTAATGCCCGCGCTTTATTCCGATTTGCTGCAGAAGCTCGAGGAATTCATCGCTAAGGACCAGCAACTGGCGAAGCCTAACGGTGCCCAAGGAGCACTTCCTTCTTCCCTGTTATCGGGATCATTGTCAATGGCACTTTGCTGTATCCTCCTCACTGCTTTGTTTTCCGCACATTGTTTGAATTCCTATGGATTGTGAAGCTGATGCTTACTCCCTATTTTAATGTTTGGGAATTTTGATTCTTATCATTGTTTATGATCGGAACATTTTTGTTTGACCTGATTTGCTAATCAGATATACAGAGAGCTTTTCGCTCCGGACCCATTCATCCTCAGCCTCGGGTGTGTACATATGATATAACCTGATTAGTTTTCTTTGTTCTATATTGATCTGTACGCAATTTATTTGTTATACACTGTTTTGCGTTCCTATTTCTTTATTTTTTCATTTCCATTCAAATTTTTAGTAACTAGTTTTGTATGTACTAATTTATGAACAGATTTTGTGTTTGCAAGGATCTGCAGATGGACCGGAACAGTATGTTCCTCATGATCTTTATATTTTACGTATTTATTTTTGCATTGGCCTTTTGCTTCATTTCACGTGTTTCATTGTTTTCAGGTATGTGGCAATCATGAATTCTATATTCTCTGCACAGCGCTCAACAGTATGTATCAAATCTTTTCTTTTCTTTTTCCTCTCTGTTATTGGTTTCAACGTTAGCATTTTGTGGGCTGCACACTGTTAAGCAGTCAGTCACTTTCAGAGTTTCAGGGATAAGTTATGCTATGAACAGATGAAGTAGCTTGTGTTTTTGTGTGTAAATAACACTTTTGTGATGCAGGTTCCTATAGATTCTTGTTATATTGGTTCTAACAACTCTGCATTCCTCCAACAGGTAGTTAAGTGCACCCATTGAATGATTTGGTGTTGCGGTTGCATAATATGTATAATTCACTCTAATGATTTGATTTTGTATAATGAATAACAGGCTTCATACATAACTGGTGGCATATATTACAGGCCTCCCCAGTTGGATGGGCTTTTCCAATATCTTTCAGTAAGTTGTTTTCTCTTAATTGACTGTTTCAAAATAATGGTCTGATCATCAATATAGTTTTTTCCCCTCTTACAATTCACAATCAATCAAGTAAATTGTCTATATGTGTGATTCTTAAGATTTGAAACCAGTGACAAAAATTGTCTTGTGTGCCTGATGCTGCAACTTTATGGAAAATGAACTTATAAATTGAGAGGGATAAAGATGTGTCACTTTTGCTGAAATTACATTATTTGGCCTGATTTGGCACTGTGCAGACGGTGTTTGCAACTGATTTGCATTCTCGTGCATTTTTGCGGCTTCCTAAATCTGTGGGTGTGGATTTTCGTGCCTCGTAAGTTATTCCTTTTGTAGTAATCTTTTCCTGTAATGCTAGAAACATTTGGACTGCAACCTAGCTGCAGTGCCTGAAGCAGTGTAAGGCGCTGAGGCCCTGCAGCACCTCGCCTGAGGGCCTTAGGCATGCTTGAGTGGATTTGACTGCACTGGTATAATGTCAAAATCAGACCGGGTATTGTTATAGATGAAATACATAATGTAATTTTATGGACCAATACTTGTGTTATGTCAAACTACTTTTACACTCACAATTTTCTTTTTAGTGGAAATTATTAGACATGTACATAGCTAATTGTATCATATGGGCAGGTGCTTCTGTCATAAGCAAACAATTGACATGGGTTATGTATGTTCTGTATGCTTATCAATTTTCTGCGAGCATCATGATAAGTGTTCAACTTGTGGGTGAGTGTTTATATCATGGTTCATTTGTGTTTGTTATCTGCAAAGATGTATTTTGAATGAGTATAATGAAAAATATACTGGTGAAGATCAACGATTTATGATAAGGTATGTCTTTTCACGTTCTGCAGGTCTCTATTTGGTCAGGTTCAACAAGATGCTGCCCCAGCTGCTAACCAAGATGCTACCTCAGCTGCAAACCGGAAAAGAAAAGTTTGATGCATTTTATATTCGTGCGCATAACATTTATTTTGTCACTGCAATTTGAAAGCAGATTGGAAAGGGTTCTCATCCGTGTCAGCAACACTATGAAATTTTGGCGTCAAATTACTTATCCGTCTGTCTGATTGGGTAACAAGTTCCTCATGGAGATCATTGTAGGCCTAAAACAATTAGGGGCATGTGGATAATTAAGTGGACAGGAACCGGAGCTTCATAAATGGCTTTTATAATCTAAATTCTAATGGTTGTCATGTCTTTAGAAAGCTATCTGCTTCTTTCCGATGAACTATCATGAATTTTTTGTTGTATCGGAGAAAGTTGGGTCTAATAAAAGGTGTTCAATTTGTAATGATTGATGGGCATGACTGGCTACCAGGAACGCAATAAAATTGTGTTGATGACCTGTCTCCTCTCTTCTCTCTCTCTGGACGAGGCAAATGTCTTATCTACTGAGCAAAGATTATTTGAGGTTCCTTGAGACTAGGCAGTGTTGAGGTTCGCACCATTCTAATTTATGCTTTGATGATTCAGTCAATTTGGGGTTATACAGTGATGGGATGTAAAGAGACATTTTTTCAAAAGAAAAAAAAGATGAACAGCCTATTAAGTGTTAAATTCAACATATACGTACCAAAAACTGCATCCTTCACACTGAAAGCAAACGGTAATAACAGCCCTCGTGAGAGCATTACAGAGACAAGAATGACTAATAAAGTAATAAGTAATAATTGGATCATTCAACAATCAACAGTCAATACAATTCATCCACAAATGAAGCCAGACTTAGAAGCCAATGTTACAATGTCAACAAGAAAAGGAAAGTGTCAATGTTATTTACAATTAATTACATTTGAGACAAGGCACTACAAGCTTCAGGCACTACTTCTATTTTACATTTGACATGACCGTGGAATTGGCATTATCTTTAGAGAGCCTTCAAAGCTAGTTTGCTGCCATGGTGGACACCTTTTGCGGCAAGTCTCAACACTGCACGGGTTTGGTACAGCCTGTTGTGAAAATAAATCAAATTCAGACTAACGAAAAATTTAGCCATCGCCCAGCTTTTGCTGGCACACTCTTATAATGGAATTCAAGCAAGCTAAAAAATGTTGCATGAACCAACTTTCATTATGCAGTGTACCTATCTTTGTGTTAGCAAAAGACAGGTTAGACAAGTATGCACACAGAAAGTGATATACTTACCCTGCCAAAGCAAGCCCCCAGGTAGCCAGAGTATAAAACAACTTCCCAGTATGCCAAATATCTATAACCCTTTCAAGTTTGCTTGCACCAGCTAATGCTTTTGATACAGCTGCCATAAAATAATTTAAATGAGATACACATATTATGTCGATGTTAGGCACAGCTAACAATGGGGGATTTTACTGATATTCTCTAAGTATTACAAAGACATGAGGAAGAGGTAGAGCTCATACTCTCTAAAAGTCTAACACTCTTTTACAAGTGATCAAAGACACTCATTAATCCATTATTTCCTCTATTTATAGCTAACTAACTCTCCTTCCTAACTAACCAATGAGATCCTAACACTCGATTGCAATGGCAACGAGTAGCCGAGTACAGAGTTATATCAATGCAAAGGGAAGCCAATTAACAGAAAGTGAATAATATTAATAAAACAATATGGATTATAGAAAGCATAAGACTAAAAAGCAATGAGGCAAGACCCTTTCACATGATTTCCAATAATGTAATGGAAAAGTCAAACAATTCAAAATCTAAAGGTCTGAGTGCAAACTTACTTTTCTGCAGTTCCTCTGGTGATAACTTCTGCAATTACAATGATGCAATAGTTAAGTACATCTAATCAAATAAATAATAGCATGCAGACGTAGCAACTAAACACATACCAGAGCTTTGGGATTTGAAAGAATGCATCTTGCCATGAAGTTGGCAACTCCATCAACCACGTGCTCCTCACTGATTACCATGTAACTTTCATCATCAATCCCACTCAATTCCTCAACATTGCTTGGATCAAGTTCATCAGTAACCCACACCCACCAACTGGGATCTTGGGAGTCAACATTGATCAAAATATCAGCAGAACGATGATCAAGTTCTGTCAAAAGTTAACCAACAACAATCATCAATACCCAAGCAATTCAATACATATATAACATATATTCACTCAAGTAACCCAAGAGGAATATAAATGCATATATACCAGTGGCCTCCTTGAAAGGAAATTGGGTGCCACCATTAACTTCTTCCTGCTGCAACAACTTGAGCCTAGTTAGGTACTCATCAGACTTCACGGTGGCAACTAATCGATCATGAAACTACAACCATCAACAAAAACAAAATATGAGGTAAAAAAGACCATTGCCATCACAAATTATTTCAATTTGCACCCTCAATTTACAAAGCACCCATTTTTTGGTATAAAAGATGGCCAATTAAGTAAAAAGACAAAGTTTATCAGAAAATGAGATTCTTTGATGAAATGAAGCTGAAATATTCTAGGGCATACATCGGGAGGGCAATTGTTTAGGAAAGTGGGTGATTCAGATAGGTTATTAAGCAGCTTCAGATTCTGGTCAAGCAAGTTCCTCAGGCGCCGATTCTCCGATCGCAGAGACTCCAATTCTTCATCGGAGCCAGAGGAGCAGTTGGCCGGAGCCTCTTCGGCGGCGGCTTGGTGGTGATTGTGGTGGCGGAAATGGTGGCCGCATTCCATGGCGGTCCAAGCGACGTCAGCGACCTCGAGCACCGTCTTGGCCACCTCCACGGCTTCACGGTGGCCTCCCATGATTGATGATGATGATTCGAAGAGGGAAATGCGGAATCGGAGCCTGAAATGGGCGGAATCTCTCCCTCACGAAACCCTAATTTGGTTTTCGCTGGAAACTTGGGAGGTTATTGTCGTTTACGTGTGCAAGCGTGTTTAGATGTTCTGAAGATTGGCACGTTTTAGCATCGACGACAGCATCAACCGCGATAAATTCCCGTATCCTGTTTCCTGTTCTCAAATTATAATAACTTGCATATTTGGATAAGACGGAATTGAATTGAATTCCAGTGTTTTGAAATACATGAATAAAATTGTAGAATTGAATTTAATTTCAGTGTATGAAATATTTATAGAATGAATTAAATTTTTTTAATGGACAAATTTATTCTAAAGCACTTTGGAATTTGAACAGAGTAATTTAAAGAGTGTAATTTGAAGAGGATAATTTGGACATTTCATATTTTAAGTGAATTGCCAATGGAATTCAATTGAAATCGGAGTGAATAGCTCCGATTTGTTTTTGGACCAAAACTATGGAATTGAATTGAATTCCTTTCCAACTTAAATGATTTTTTTGTTTCAAACACTGGAATTCAATTCAATTCCTGTAAGAATTGAATTCCAATGGTGTTCCAAACACCTTGTTATGAATTAAGTTAAATCAGATAAAAAAAACAAAATTATACATTGTTTTGTAAATACGTAAAAGACATGTACATCTATACTATTCTATCTTCTATGCTATTTTTTATCAAAAAAATTATCACTCTCTTTTTAAAAAAAAATATTTCTATTACTTTATAATCATCTTTTATAAAAAAAATTAAAAAAAATGAGGCTTAACATGTGCTTTATGATATAAAAAAAATAAAAATAAAACGATGTAAATATTGTGTTTTTTATCCATATGTATTGTTAAGTTTAATTTTAACATGCTAAATGTAGAATTATATAATTATGTAATATCATATTAATAATAATATTTGATTCTCACCTGTAATACTGTTGGATAAGCTGGCCCTTAATATATATATATATATATTTTACGGTGCCTCATGATTAAGAATTAAGATATCTCTTAAAAGTTTATTATATATATATATATTAATAAGAAAAAGTGAATAATAAAAAGAAAATATAGTAATAGGAGGGCCTCATGTGTCAACCGTCCACTCCAGTGAGTTCGCATTAGAAAAATAGAGAAAGGTCTTGCTAATTGTTATGATCCCTTCCTCACTTGGTTAAGGGTTTAGTTTAGACTTTCGAGTGCAGATCCGAACACACACACAAACAAACAAACAAAGAAGGGTTCTTTCTTTGCAGTGCCCTAACAAGACACAACACAATTACAGTACCAAATTTACCAACCCCTCTTCTTTTCTCCTTTCATTT
The DNA here is from genome assembly GCA_013621005.1 of Aeschynomene evenia. Taxonomy (NCBI): domain Eukaryota; kingdom Viridiplantae; phylum Streptophyta; class Magnoliopsida; order Fabales; family Fabaceae; genus Aeschynomene; species Aeschynomene evenia. Next base: position 5,651,586 of record CM024270.1, read on the forward strand.
CACATTTGAATTTGAATTTGGTAACACTTACTACACTGCAAAGAGGAGGAGGAGGAGGAGGAGGAGGAGGGGGAGGCATGGCTGAAGAGGGCGAGAAGAAGGAGGATGCTACCATGGTCAAAGGTAACAACGATGATATCGAGTCTAAGATTGAGACTGCTATGCGCTCTCGCCTCACTCACTTCAATCAACAATCCGAGTATGTCCCTTGACGCTTCTTTCTCAATCTCATCTCAGCTCAGCTCTCTTCAAACTAGTAACAAACAGCTCACGACTTCCAATTTCTTTTCGCTTTCATTGCAGCTCCTTGACGCTTGAAGGGGTTCGTAGATTGCTCGAGAAAGACTTGGGACTTGCCGAATTCGCTCTCGATGTCCATAAGAGGTTTATCAAGCAGGTTTTGGTCAAGGTAGGTACCCCTTATTATTTCTAGTTAAGAAACCCTTGGTGGGTATGTTTCGGTGGTGAAGGTTTTCGTAGTGAAAAGGAAGGGGAAGGAAAGAAGCTATCTTTTTGACCGAAATAAAAATTGAATTTAGGGAATTATACAACTATTTTAAAGCTAAAAATAAGATTATAGAAGGGTTATAGGGTGATTTATCATTTGATTTTTTTTTTTGAAAATTTTTAAATTGAAATCCCTTTTTTCCCTCCCAAAAACACCCTTAATCTCAACCTAGCATGGATGAGTGTATGGTGTTGATTGTTAAATGTAAGCTTTACAATTGCTACTACTCTGTACTAGTGATAACGACAGTTTGCTTCTGATAATTTTGTGAATTTATTATGTGATGAAGAATGCTTGGATTTTATAATATGTCTGTGCATCAATGTGTGTTGTTTCTCCCTCATTGCTTGTAGTGCTTAGAAGGGGTTGGTGATGGTGATGCCCCGAAGATGTCAGGGGAGGCAGAGGAGAAAGGTGCAGGTTTACAAGAAGCCAAAGGACCAAAAGAAGAATGCCAATCAAAAGATGGAGAGGACCTTCGCCCTGAAGATAATGAGAAAATGCAAGACTCTCCAGTATTAGGTTTGCTTAAAGAAGAAAAAGGAGTTAAACCTGAAACCAAGGAAGCTAAAGGAACTGGAAGGAAAGTAGTTCCAAGTGAGACCCTTATAAAGAAAGCTATGCGGAAAAGGTCTTCTTACATCAAGGCTAATGCTGAGTATGCTATGGACTCTTTTAATTATTTATCGTTTTGTCCCCCTCTTTATGACAATGCATATATTTCCCTGTCATTTACCTTCGATAAGGTATGACATTGAGTGCTGTTCACTGGCTAATTTCAGGAAAATTACTATGGCCGGCCTTCGCCGACTACTAGAGGAAGATCTTCAACTTGATAAATTTTCTCTTGATCCCTATAAGAAGTTTATAAGTCAGCAGCTAGATGAGGTGAGTGAAAAATCTAAGAACTAGCAATGCTGCCCATAAGAAGCAGAAAAAAACACTGTCTGATGCTTAGCAACTCTCTGTTAAATGTAAAGGTATTAGCCTCTTCTGAAGTTTCAGAACCTGCAAACAATGCTAAGAAGATTGTTAAGAAGAAACCTGAACCCAAAGTGACTAAAAAGGTCAGCAGTGAAGAGGACTCCGATGCTTCAGATTCAGATAAGGAGAGTGATGAGGAAGATGAAGTTAAGCCTAGAAAAAGAAGTGTTCCAAAGGGCAAGATGCAGACCTCTGTGGGACCTAAAAAGCGTAAAGGAGAGGAGACCAATCAGTCAAGTAGGAAAAAGGTCAAGCCTGCCAAAGCAGCCTCAGGGGATGATAGTGATGGAGATGATAATGGAAAAAGCTCTGAAGATGATCAGATCCATTCATCACCAGAGAAACCTGTCAAGGTTGTACACTAATTTTTATCATATATGCAATATGCTTTTTGCAATGAGAAATGCTTTTGGGCCATCACTGTGTTTTTAATAGAATAAACATGGTCTTTGAGCTTAATAACTGCTCTTTAATTAAATAATTACATGGTTGTCCTTCTGTACGAGTTTTCATAATGCTGTCCTCAAAGTTGTTTATAATTTTTCATTTTGTCCACATTAAATAGATAATATGTATTGTATTTGTTTGTAACTTACTGAATAACAGAAGAAAGAAGTTTCAACTGCTGTGTATGGCAAACGTGTGGAGAACTTAAAGTCTGTTATTAAAGCATGTGGAATGAGGTAGTTTTCTTTCCTGGGTTCCTTTTAATGATGTAAGATCTTTGCTGGGGATCATAGCTTGATGATATATAATTTTGTCAGTGTCCCTCCCTCAATTTACAAAAAAGTCAAGCAGGTGCCTGAAAACAAGCGGGAAGGGCAACTGATTAAGGAGTTAGAGGAAATTCTATCTAGAGAAGGACTGTCTTCAAATCCATCTGAAAAGGGTGAGCATTACTGATAAGCTTATGCTTTTTAGCAATCCTTATGATGTTAGCTGCAATCTTTTTCATCTTGATTGAATAGAATACATATTTGTCAAAGGAGCTTTTGGGCTTGTAATTATCAGCTATTACCAATTACCTTTCATATAACCCAAACAATTGAGATGTGAGAAACTAAACTGAAATACTTGTAAGTATAAACATAACAAAGGTGTCTTGGATTTTATCCATACTTTAAAAATAAGCCATTTACTGTCTTAAGTCTTAACTTTATTCATTATATATGTTATGTTAACATCACTGGTGAAAATAACAGTGTACATTTTTGTTGCTGTATGTTATTTGTCTAATAAAAAGTGTTGTTCTTGAAGTTAGATGATGTTGTTTTAAGTAGTTTATAAGTCTTCAGCAACTATGAAATTAGTGAAGAAATTTACTTTTGTGTCAATTGCCATTAGAATGATAATATCAGATTTTCACTAATTTTTTTATTTGGAAATTTACACCAGTGTCACTTGTATGACTCCTATTATTCCCCCTTTCTTCATTTTTCCCTCATTTAATTAGAAATCAAGGAAGTAAAAAGAAAGAAGGCAACAGCAAAAGAACTCGAGGGCATTGATTTGAGCAATATTGTGTCAAGTTCACGTAGAAGGTCAACAACTAGTTTTGCAGCTCCTCCACCTCCAAAGCCAAAGCCCAAGCCCAAGCCCAAACCCAAGGCTGAAGTTGAAACTAATGGCAATGATGCCAAAGATGGTGGTAATGACAAGAATGATGAAGACATTGATGATGAAGAGGATGAAGAAGAAGAGGAGGAGGAGGAGGAGGGGGAAGAGGAAGAGGAGGAAAGTAGTGATGATGATGGAAGCCAAAGTGAGGAATTTAATGAGGGTAAGTTTATATCAGATGTATTTACTGTTTGGGCTTTGTTTATTTTTCATTCTGTTGGTTATTTCAGACGTTATATTACATTCTGGGATCATGTGTTCTTTAGTGCTTTTTTGCAATGGTTCGGTAGTTTGTTGATAGTAATAGTTATCTGCTTTGGTTGAGTCAAATCACCATGGATCCTAGGAACTCAAACTTGATTGTCCTGTCAAATGATGTCAACATAAGTTTTTGTAGTTTTGGGACATGACCTATATTTTAAGTTTTGCATCAGTTCGTTTCATTTCTCTAGTATTGAATCCTGTGTTACCGAATCTTGCTATGGTAGCTAGCTTATAATTAAACATTATGGTGAAGAGGAAAAAAAAGTGAGCTGCACCCCACATAGTTTGTTATGTCAACCGAGTAAATAGTTTGGCGCATCATCTTCTCCATTACTACAATATGCATGTGTTACTCCATTTTTTGCTTTGTTGTGAAGTTGTTTATCAGGTTCACTGTGTTCTTACTCGGTACTTTCTCCCATGTTTGCAGATGAAGATGATAGTGATTGACCCGAGGCAGATTCTGCAGTAGGCAAACAGTGATTATTATTTTTTTGGTGCAATTAATTACGAGGTATGTAGTGTGGTCTTTGGTGTATAATGTTATGGGTTGCAATTTGCTATCTCCTTTCCCTGAACTTCTAGATATGAAAATGCACTGAACTTATTGTTAGCTATTATATATATTTAATTTTTACTGATATCTCTGTGGACTACTTTAAGCATTGACACTTATTTTTGGAACAAAGTTTAGGTAAACAACTTCTGTTAATTTTTACATATGATCATACGAAATTATGTTCCATCGGTTGAATTTGAAAATCTAGTTGGATCAAGTTCGGTTCTGTTTTGTCATTTTCTGAAAATTTAACAGCAAACATACTTCCCAGTCTACTATGATTGTGTTGTCACTTATTTCATTCAATATAGAAATCCTTTTAAGAAGCGTATTGCTAATTCAATTTCTTCATCTTTCTGAGTGGGCTTGACTAATTAATCGGGCCTATAGATTGGGCCTGTTGTTGTTAAACTGGCCCAACCTTCCTAGCTCAGTTAACTCCATTCAAGCCAAACAATAAATAGAAGTCTGGTTTTTAAGACCAAAACCTAAAAACAAGGCCGGATTTAAAAAATATAAATAGTAATCAATCTTCAATCATGCGTTTGACCCAATCTTCTATGTGGTAGTTTTTGCCCTTATGCAGTACTCGATGAGTCTTCTCTACTTTCTTTATACAAATAAAATACTAGTACATTAATTTGTTGGTTAGGACTTGGAATCACGTCAATAATAAATAGTGAAAGAAAATTAAAATAGGGTTGTTAGACTCACTATACTGCCTGACAGCGAAGACCCACCATAGGGAAATTATGAAGATTGTGTTTCTTCTTTCTGTGGTGTCCAATTGATTGTTGATATAATAAGCACGCACACACACAGACACACTCACAATCTAACACAGAAGTGACTCAACATTGATGGTTTGACGAACATGCCTTGATGGAAGACACGTCGATTCCCTTTTGCCGAAACCTCATCGAAGTGAAAGCCACCTTTCCAAACCAATACATTATCGTCATGCATGCTTCTATTTGCCTTTTGACTTTATTTGACTCCCTCACTTTCGTTAAACCCCTTTGGCTGCTTCATACTTGTTGGATTTAATTATTGCCTCATACCATACAATGAATTTGGGCCAACTTGCCCTACAACATAGATATATAGGCTTTACTTAAGTAGGTTTCTTTCGTACTTGAATAATGAGTTTATTACAAACAAAAAAATCAAAGTTTGAAGCAAAACTACATTTTTTATTGAAATGGAGTCTATTTCCTTTTCTTAGTTTATTACATAAGTAATTTAAATGTTAGATATCATGAATTTCACATGAACAGCGTTCCTTAAATTTGGTAGTTTGTGAGGTGGAGACGTGGAGTACATATATCATATATGTACGTACTTAACACATTGTGGGTATCTCATAATCGCGTTTCCTTAATTTCTTACTGTGTAACTCTTTTTTCTTTTTCTTTTTTGGGTTTATAACTCTTGGTATTTTTCAAGTACGTGTTCACCTATTCTCATGCTTGGCTTTTTTAATTTGCGCATGAATATTAAATTCAAGTGTTTGATTGCTTTTAAATCTAAGTACTATTACTTTTTAAAAGGTAGTGCTTCTTTTGAATGGCACATTAAAAGTGTGATAAACTTCTGAAATTGAACCTGCCCATATCTTACATTCTTTTATTCATTAATACTAGTATTGATTACTCAAATGTAATATCAATCATATTTTTTTCCTTTAGGTATAAATAATAATCTATATTTAAAGTACAATCTATGTACAAAAAAGTACAGTCTGGCTCAAGCTTTAGATTTTGTTTAAGAAATTAAAAATAAGTGTCAAGACCATTTGAATACTAAAAACATCAGTTAATGTCTGCTTATAATACAGTGATTATTTTAATGATTAATTTATGACTATCTTATGGAAGTATATGGTTAACGTAAAAGTGAGTTGGTATGTCCAACTGTATTTTACGTAGTACATACTGCATACTATATAATTTTTTTTAAAATTAAAAAAGAAAAGTACTATCATATCAAATTATATGTAAAGGCGTAGTTCAAAAAGAGTAGAGGTCGATATTAACTTGAACAAGGCATTGTCACTGAATTAAAGCTTATGCATTAACAAAATAACAATAATAAAGCAAGACCAAGAAAACAAATATATTTGTTATATTAACTTAATGGATTAATATAAAAACTTAAATTTATCTGTCATCAGAAATGTGTGATGTGATTTAAACTTTTGAGCATTGCTTTCTTAACCACTCTCTAATATAAACAAATGATGTTGGTCGTACAACAGAATGATCAACTAATATTCAACATGTGTTATATATAATATGGAATGTGAGCTATATGTATAGTACATGTACATATAGCACATATTCCATGTCATATATAACACACGTTAAATACTAGTTAGACATATTTCTGTTGTACGACCAGTATTATTGGATATAAAATATGTGCCACATAACAAAAACTTTATGATAAATGAAAAATAACGTAAAACACATACACACACTCAATAATTAATGTCATGTTTCGTTTAAGGCATTGCTATTGCAGTGCGTGCTCATGCAGAAAAAGACACGTTCGTGACTAGGTACGTTGATGTTGGAGTTTTTTTAATAAAAAATTGTCGACGATATACAATTTTATAAAGGCATTATTATTATCTCTAGAAAAGTATGATTAGTCTTTCTTTTGGTCAAAAAGGTGGGATTTCTTTACTAAGAAAGTAGGTACGTAGCGTCCTATTTCTTTCCATCTGCGGCATGGAACAAACACTTTAGTTTTGTGCAATAATGCATTTTATTGTGTCATAGTTAACTAGTGTATATATATATTTTTTGATAGATTAATTAAAATGAGCCCAAAAATTGGAGGAACAATGTGATGGCTTTCCAATCCATCGCAAAATTGATTAATTCTCTACTCTTGGTTCACCAACAAAATAAGGCATCCAATATTGAAAATTATGATGTAAGGTGTGGCAACTAATTAATAGAGAAGTTCAATTTTGATTAAATTACATTACTACTTTTTATTTCAAAAGATTAGGTATTTTTCCTTGCATGTGTTTCATTTTCTTTCTTCTTTTTTTTTCCATTAGACATCGGAAATTAAAGATATGGAAAGATAATTCTTCTTTTAGGCAAACTTCGCATAGTTCATTGAATGCCGAAATCATCGTGCCGGTGAAATAAATGTAATTGAAACACGTTTTACAAACTTGTCTCTGATTGAAAGCATTGCTAGCCGAATATGAAAGCTAAATGATTTGAAGCAACTTTTGCGATATAGATAGAGCAAGTATCAGCATATTTAAATTTGATAAGCTTGCATTGGAGGACTGGACCTACCACCCACTAAACTAAGGCACGTAAACTACTTTCGAAGTAATAATGTTTTGCTTCTTACCTGCAATCTAATAATGCACCTATAATTTAAAATAGTGGATATACATTCTTCCAAAAAATATTGTGTCTAATATAGAAATATATTTTAACTAGATATTTTTGAAACATTTGTTAAGATAATTAAAGAAAATATATATATCATAGAAAGATGTATTTTTTATATAAGTGGTCTACTATAAAATTTTAAATTTTACAAAATTTTATTATTTTAAGTATTTTTAAGGGTATTTGTTGATGAAATTCTAATTTAATTTATAACATATATATTTGCACCGGACGGACATTGCTTGCAATGGATCAAAAGATGTTGAAGATGATATGACCGACCACTTGTCCATAACTGGCGACGGTGTAAATCACTAAATTGAACTAGCTAGCTCCGCACGGCAAATATAGTGTATGATGAGCTAATTAATAATTGAATATCGTATATATCCTAAGTCCTAACTAGCTAGATATAGGGACATTCTAGAAAAAGAGTAGCACCAAAGAAAATTGATGAAAGTGAGGTCGAAATTCGAATCAACCCACCACCCATTTGGGGGGCACATATTCAGCTTCTTGTAAGAATCTATATTATTCTAGATCTCTCTAGATTAGTACTAGTTAAATTATGTCCCATTGCATAATATATATATATGGTTCCTCCAGATTCCTATGATTAATTAATATATAATTTTTGCGCCTCCTGGTGTTTAATTAGCAGCCAGAAAAAAGATATATGATTGTGCATTGCACTTAAAGAATCTTATGGAATTTGATTCTATTCGTTGTTCTCTTGTTTCGATTCTCATGATGAACGCGTTACTAGCTACTATCTCACCCCCATAATTGAATTGGTTAAACCAGATTTTAACAATAGAATATTTGGATATGTTGTTATATATATCTATCTAATATATAACTTTTTTAAATAATTTTAATTAAGCTGAGTCAATGATTTTTTTCAAGTATAAAATATAACTACATATGATTAAACGACGTTTTAAAAATTTATACCAACAGGAGCAAAGTTTTTTCTACAATACTAGTATTATATTATTATGAGTATTGCTAAAGGCATAACAAAAAAAATCAGCAAAAACAGTCCACAAAGGAATTTGGACCACAATCACTCAGCCCATTAAAAATAAACTCATAATTTAAAGTACTATTTGGATCATAAAATATTAAATGAGCTTGGTTGACTGTTTTGACTGATTTTTTTGTTATACCCCATATATTTATATACTATTCTTCCAATTTTCTTATAAAATATAGTGTGAGTCTATAATAGTAGAAATTTTGACTCTCTCTTCAATAGTAAAACTAGAAATTTCAAGGGACCATCGCCCTAGCAACCTAGCTTCGCCCTTGCCAATAGTATAGTAAAAATAATATATTGGAGAGACTCTTTTATAAGAAAAATGCTTAAAGAAAAGTTGATTACAATTTTGAGATTCATCAAAAGCTTTAAGAGACATTTACATACATTTATAGGTTACCTATCTAGAGATGTATGAATTGCGAGCATGGTTTCAACTTAATAATAATCCTAAGTTGCTTGCTATGCACTTATCTTACACGTCTCAGTAGCAATAATTGACCCACCCAAGATAAGTAGGAGACAAGAGCAAGAAAGAACGTGGAAATGACATATGGGAAATTAAATTAAATGAAAATGGTAATGTAATTATATGAGCTAGCTAGAAAGTAGAAACCAAATTGCATGGACATGGGAAAAGCAGCACCCAACAAAAAAGTGGAATACTAGCGCACATTTGATTGATTTATTTATTTCTACATTTAACTTGTCACAAGATTCATTCGTTCTAAAGACAACTATTGTGCTCAGGGGTTTTGATTCTGGAATCTGGACACTGTGCGTTCCTCTTTTATTTATTCATTCATTTAGGTACTAACACTGTCTAGCCTGTAGGGTCCTCTCTGTTTCTTAGCGGTATATATATGTATCTATCTATGTGACACAAACAATTAGTAATTGAGTTGCAAGCAAGAATTTGATTCTATTCGATCTTCGTTTTTTGGATTCATCGTTGATGGTAATTGCTGACACAAACTCCACACTGTCACATCTCCGAATATTTGACATTTAAAAATCAAATGACCTCATACATGGAGAATATATATATTGATATGAACAAGGATCAATCATTCAATTCCAAATCCGTAATTTCCCTTTACTGTTCTGTTCTTTCCCCTCCTTATACCAGTAATAAAGTTGGGAGATAGTTTAATTTGACTCTAGTCTTGTACTTGAGCGTGGGTCTATTAAGTTAATTAACAAATAATACATATGTTATCTGTATGTGGTGATATTTGAGTGAAAATATTTGACTTTATTACCTAATAACTAAAAGATTTGATAAAGTGATAGGCATAATTGATTTACAATTTAAAAACATTGTAAATATATATACATGCACAACAAACATATATAAAAGTTTCTGTACAAGCAGACCGGAAACATGAGATAAAAAGGGCAGCAATACGTCAGCAACACATCTATGATATGTGGGCTAGCTAGGTTGACCGCTTGACCCATATAATAATAAGTATGCTCAAACATATATTTCAATATTTTTATTGTAATGTATTAGAAACAGAGGATCACGGAGCTTTTTAATGAAACTCATCATGTTAATTAGTATTTATATCTTTTCCATTAACCAATTAGCTAGCGAAGCTACCTTTTCTTTATCTTAAATGATTGCCTCGTTGATTAAACTTAGTATACAAATTAATTTATTAATTAATGACCCATATAGTGATTTTTTCCCCAACTGATAAAACCGAACTGCTGTGAACTACGAAGAAAGCGACCAGCAATTTTAACTTGGAATATTTTTTTATTGATAGCAAATTCCATTGTTGGGACGTTTCTTTTTCTTTTACAAATGGAATCTTTGCTTAAGCAATAAGCACATATATTGGTATTATAGTATAGCTGCTGAACATGATAGGGAATAATGAATAAAGAAGTAGTAGTTCCGGACAATAAACAGAGAGACGACAAAAGCATTATATTATTGCATTTCACACTATGATGATTTAAGGATGGAAAACATGGGAAAAAGGAGAAACAAGAAAGGTTCATATGAAGATGAAGAAATGCTAAGCCAGTGAGGCATGGTGGTAGTAGGAAAGATTTTCACACACTGCACAAAATCTTTCTTGATACCCCTCTCTAGCTAGTTTAATTTGGGGAACAAAAAATTACAAAGCAGAAAGACCCCTTTTTATGATGCTCCTGGTGGGACATTCTTCCCTGCACCACCTTTCTTCAAAACCTCAGCATGACCGTTGATCTCAATGCCATCAAAATTGTCTGACTCTAATGATTTTGTACCGTCCTTGATTGGCAACCCTTGCTCTTCCCCTTTCCCTGATATTTCTGTGCTGTTCTGACGGTCTTTGCTTTTCCCCCATACCACAGTGTAAAGCCCAAACACAATCAGAATTGCTCCAAATACACTGCAGCAAAAATAATCAAATTTAATTGATTGATTGATTAATTGATCAAGAATGAAGCCAATTTTGTGTTGGTACACTAATTACCTTCCAAGATGAACTTTCTCAGCTAAGACAAGGGAACCCAATGCAGCGGTGATAATCATGCAGAGAGGGCTGAAAGAAGTCAAAAACACTGGTCCACGTTCCCTGCTCACAACCCCTTGAACATAGTATGCCATTCCAGAACATACCACCCCCTAATAATAATTTTGAGTTCAAATTAGTAATTAAGTTGCATAATTAATATGGGAAATTAAAGGAAAGGTACTCACAGAATAAACACAAGCAAGGAGCCTTGAATCCCAGCCTATGGCCCAGACACTCAAGTCCCTCTCAAATATAAAGGAAGCAATTGAACCCTCAATGATACCCATCAAGCAAATCCAAGCTGTTAGGGACAGCTCTGCTGGGTACTTCTTCAGAGTGAATGACTAATTATTCCACAACAGCAACAACCAAAATATATGAGTCACAATATTATTATTATTATTATTATTAATTACTTCATCAACACTTAATAACAAAAATATATATGGCCATTGTGTTCTTACTTGCAAAATGAAGAAGCCAGCCCAACTGACTAAACTTGCAATGATCTCAACAGTGCCAATACCCCAGTGCTGGTCAGAGGTCTCCGCGGGGGCGGTGTCGCCGTGGTGGCTGCTGATAGCTCCTCCGCCCTTGATGAGCTGATACGCAGGGCCTTTGTACAGAGTCATAACCATCGCTCCAGACACTGTTATTACGGTTCCAATTACCTTGGCTACGCTGTGTAATTTTTTCCAATTTACTGTCTCTAACCTGCTCAACACACCAATATAATTACCATGCCATCACATTCTTTTATAAATCAAAATTTACTTGTCCAAAAATTATGCATATATATGAATCTAAATATCTAATTAATTAACATGGTTAGCATAATAATTTTTTTTTTTTAAAAAGAAAGCAATAATGTTTGTCGTACAACAGAAATACATCCAACAAGTATCCATCGTGTGCTATACATGATATAGAATGTATGTTATTTGTATAACACGTACGTATAACACATATCATATATATCGTGTATAGTTAATGTTGAATACTTTATAGCAACTATAACTAGAGTTTGTGATAGCGTTTTTGTGAACTAGTGGCCCCATGGGCATGCAGTACATATTATTGGGGTTATCATTTAATTTGATCCACGAGTGCAACTACCCTTTTTCTCTCTCCTTTGCGTAAGCAAATAATAATGTTATGGTGATGGTGATTGAAGCTTTATTTAATTTAATTTGTTTTACCTGAAAATGAGTGCCATTATAAAAGTAATGGCTGGGAGGACATTCACAGTGGCAGATGCAAACGTTGTTGAGGTACTCTTCATCCCCATGTTGTACAAGTTCTGATCAAGCACTGGCCTGTATGCAATAATAATTCAACTTCATCACCAACCAAATTAAATTAACTCATTCATTAATTATGCACAAGTGCTCTTATCATCTTATAGAGATACACATCAATTTAGCCTTGTACGGACCATCTTTGCAACGCAATATCTAAGAGGGCGTTTGGTGCATTACCGAGGAAGATTACCGGTAATCTAGATTACCTTAGGGATAGATTACCTCCAATTAAATTACCGGTAATCCATATTATCTTATTTGGTATATACAAATAGGATTACCGGTAATCTGCATTACCTTGTTTGATATATTATCCACATTACAAGGTAATCTATATATATATTACTATAATACCCTCTCAATAATTATAAAATGAATTGATCAAATATAATTATATTATATATATTATTAAAATACGTAAAATACATACAAAATAAATTAATTAAATATAATTATATGTTAAATTTAATATCAATATTTTTTTAGTTTTAATATTAATATAATTATTTACTAAAAATAAAATTCATTAAAATAATTATAATATTTTTGCAAAAAGTGCAACATAGAAAAAACAAATATAACGCAATAAATTTTAAAAAAAAACACCAACAAGAAAGACTACGTGGATTTTTAAGATAAATTAGGATTTGTGTTAGAAAATTATAAAATTAGGAATAATAGTGTATTTTATTAGAGGGATAATTGTGTAATAAAATAAATTAGAAGATTACCTAGAGGTGGTAATCCAGATTACCACATGATACAGAGATAATCCACATTACCACTTTGGAGGTAAGGTAATCCACATTACCAATATATTTGTCAAAACAAACGAATCAATCTGAATTACCAGGTAATTTAATTACAAGATTACCGGTAATCTATGCAGATTACCTCGTACCAAACGCCCTCTAAGTGCTTAATTGCACTAATTATATATATATATATGATTGGTAGGTGGGAAAATAATTTATTTATTTTTTCTTTTTTTGAAACATTGCGTTTTATAAATGATTTTGTAGTGTGATGATTCTTTCTTCAGTATGCTGTGTCCACTAGAACGGTGGGCCAATATATATGAAGCGTCATTTTTAGCTGATCTCATTTTTATTTTAATTTCATATTACAGATTATATGCAGAATATTATATATTTTGTTTTGTCTCCCTAAAGATTTGGTTTTTACTAATCAAGACACCGAGTATATCAAACGATTAGCAGCTGAATTAGTAATAAAGAAAATCACCACTGATCATACGGTTAGAATAATCTCACATGCATGGTGCGTTCTCAAGATTTAGTGAAGTACATTCAATCAAATATATGTAAAAGAAATAAAGTTTATATATTTATACATATATTATAGGCATGGCTTTTGCATGCATGCATGTGATGAACTAAAAGTAAATATATATTTTCACACATTCATCAATGAAGAGGCCTAGAACGAATAAGCATTCAAAACTTATGGTTACATACATCTGATTTCAAATTGCTGTACGCAGTAAAAGACTGCAGCCACACTCTTATTGCTTGTTGGGGCAGTTTTTGTAACCGTATTATTATAGTAGTAACGGTAACTAAAGAGCCATGCTAGAGGCACAATAAAAAAATAGTCAACACAAAGGCACAATAAAAAAACAGTCAATACAGTCAACAAATTGTGCACAACGTATATAATATAAATTGCACAACGAATATTACATATTGTGCACACCATATAGCACATGATGTGCACAACATATATAACATGTTGCAAAGAAAGATGATGTTGCAATATGTGATATATGTTGTGCACAATAGATGATATACGTTGTGCACTACATATAATATACGTTGTGCATTTTATATTAGATATGTTGTGCACATCTTGTTGGCTGTTTTCGCTGATTTTTTGTTGTGCCCCAAGTATTTCCCGTAACTAAATCATCAACTTTTATGTAATTATTATAACTTATTTGTAACCGCAATTGCAAAACTATATAATTTAATTTAAATTGATATATGCAATTATACATATTCTATACTTGAATATCATTCATAGGAGGAAAGTTAAGTTTGAAGAGGCCTTACTCAAGGAAACCAAGCGCCACTATCCTCAGGAAGATGGGCAGAGTCATTTTTGGCCTTATTTTTCTGTAAATATATATACATATCATTAATTTTAATTAATCAGCTGATAATTATACATCACAAACATTAGATGCAATTTGAAATGTAGGAGAGGGGCATAATTAGAGAGAGAGAAATGATTAAATGAAGTGAAATGGAATACTCCTAGCTACTAGCTAGTAATAGTAATAGCAATAGTGTACCTTTCAAGGACAAAGGCAAAGGGGGTGATAATGACAATGGCAACTACATGACGGTAGACAGAGAGTATCCAATGGCTCATACCATGCTTGAAGGAAACCATGGTAATGATATACATCCCTGAGTATCCAAATTGAAGGGATATGATTGCAAGGTAAGGCTTCAAATTGCGAAGCCCCTTGCTCAATTTCCCACTACCATTTTGCTCCTCCATTTTCTTAACTCACCAACAATAATAACTGATCACTCACACACACTCTCTCTCTCTATCTCTCTCTATGTCTCAAGTGAGAGCTAGCTATGTGTGTTGTGTTGTGAGTTATGAGATTGTGGGTGACACACAAAACGTGAAATGGCCTTCTTATAGACCAAAAAAGCAAAGGCTTAATTAAAAAGAAGCCCCAGTTTCACACAACACTTGCACTCTTGTCCAAGCCACTAACTCTCTCACTTCAATTTTTTCACCCCCAAAGATAGATTCCCTTATCCATTTTGCTAACACACGCCCCTATTAATTCCTACCAATTACTATAATACTCTTCAATAATGTTTCTATAAAATAAAAAAAATATGATGAGGGAGATATTATTGTATGTCTAGTTGTGTCTACGGAAAATAGTTTATAATTAATAGTATTTCTATTGTAAATTTCTTTTTAATTTCGTCTTCTTGTCTGTTTGTTTGATTTCATTGACCACCAAATGGAAATTAGGTTTAGTGCGTGCTTGGTTATGACGCAAGCAATTTGTGTTCCCAGGTGGTGTTAATTAAGTAAGACTTGGTGCTGTATATGTGGACACCATTTAGGAAAAAAACAAATGATGAGTGAAAATATCATTCGTTAATATGGTGTTAATTATTACCTACCTCTCTATGTCAGTTAATTATTGAGCATATCATATGATTTAGTACTCGTCAAAAAATAATATATATAGATGAACACTATTATGCTTAAGTCACTTATATCTAGATCAACACACACATATCAATGTGTGCCATGCATAATTTAATTTGTAATAATCGGAATCGTATTTGATTTGAGCATATAGAATCTCACTCAAATCTTGTTGGAGTTGGGTTAATAAGGTTATTTTCAAGGATCCGTTGGGTAACTCTGAAATTCTTTCTCCAACCGACTAAATATATACTCTATACCGCATCCAAAATAAGAATATTGCTGCTCCTATATACTATATATATTGATATTTTGACTTTGTGGGTGACCTCACATCATCTTATATTCCTTTCAACCAAAATCAGCCACGATACAACCGCGCTTGCTAGTTAGTGGTACCTTGGTATTTCGCGTAGATATAGCAATGCTCAACTCAAAATATAATCTAAATCTAAATCAATACACATTGTACTTTTTCTTTTTGTTCAAGTTCTTAATTGCAGCTTTTAAAATAAGAACAAATATTATCTACAATTTGGCATTTTAATTTAATATGTCATGCTTATTTATTTTAACTTTGGTTAAAATGACAAATTGTAATTGGAAAATAAAATTTATTGATGGAATTTATTCATAAAAATTTTCTCCTATTTTTCAACCTCAACCAAAAAAATATCCTTAACAAACTTTTTTGATTTAGATGTTATTATAATTGCTGTCCTCCGTCAGTGAAGGTTGATATATACAACTAGAGCCATCATGCATTTATCATGAGTTCCAACAGAAAACTTGATGCTATGATCGATTAACGTGGGTTACGAGGGCAGTAATTTACTAGCTCAATAGTGTTAATTATTTCCATATTAAAAAATGGACTACTATATTATCATTATTGAGACTTCTTTGGATTTCAGATTTATATTGTAGATAACATGGCTCCCACCCAGGAAAATATAATACCAACCGATCCCATTTGCGTATGAAATGCCATAACCTCATCTGTCCTCTAACATAACATACGTGAGACTATGAAAAATTAAAATGATTTAAAACAAAAATTCCTCCCTTTCCTTTTCCTTTTTAAGAGTAATTATTTTAGATAAACATTGAATCTATCGAATGCATTGAAGAATTGCGTATTGCTTTAGTTCTATTTGTGTCAATCTGGGTCAATTTGAATTTCCTTTAAAGTCCAGTTACGCGTCCACTTGAAATCGAGTTGCAAGGCATCTAAAAGGAAAATGGATGTTAGATACTAATTAAAACGACATATGGGGAATTGGGAAACTTTGTCAGAATGCCAATTTTGGATATCTGATTTATTTTCAAGCATGGAGAACGCAGCTTTCAAAAACCACACTTGTTATCCATGATTTTGTTTGTGTCATGGTCGATGATGCTGAGTCAAAAGTCAAAACACCCGAATTGGCTAACTTGTTAGTTATTATCCAATCATAGCGAATTAAGTGCATTCTTTAATTTACACTACATTACTTTTCAAGAAAAAAAAAATCTAGGCAATAAAAAATTTTGTTAATGAATTATGTGTAATGTATAATTGTTAAACTTTAAATGAGTTGGTGAGTCATACCTCATTCAGCAATCACAATTATATTTTCAAGAATTGTATGTGTATTTTTCTGAATATTTAGCATTGCACGATTTCAAAAATCTTTCGCCCTAATCTATCATACTATATGTTACTCCTATATTTCTTGATATATATAAGTGCTTGATGATTATTCATCAAGGGTGTGCGTGTAATAATGAATTGTATACATATAAAAATATATGTGTGTAATAAAATAATTTCTCTATTTTTTTTATCCACTTTGCATGTTATGTTTATTTTTTTATTTGTCCTATCAGTAATTCTAGACAATATTAAATATTATTTTTCCATTTTATCCTTATTTAATTCATCTTCTACTAAATAAATTACACTAATTAAAATAATATGTCCACTTTAGTTAAGGACAATATAGTAAAATACATTAGTCTTTTGATAATTTTTAAATAAAATTAATCATTAACTAAAATATCATTAAAATAGAAAGTGGCCAAATAGGAAAAAAAAAATGGAGAGAGCAATATTATATATCTACGAAGATAATACTCATATACCTATATATATATATCAATAATGTTTGACGTACAACAAAAATACGTTCAACTTGTATCCAACGTGTGTTATTCATGTTATAGGATTGTGCTATACGTATAGCACACATCTTGTAACATGAATAGCATACGTTGAATACAAGTTTGACGTATTTCCGTTGTACGTCAAAAACATTACTGGATATATATCACCGAAAAATAAGTACTAGTTTATAAGAAAGTGCATGCCGAGTTTATGTTGGAATAAGTCTTTATAAATGCAATTATTAGTTAAAAGTGTGTTAAATAATTAATATGTACAAATCTATTGCTAATTTAATGTTACTTTTAATCATGTACTGTATAAAAGTTTATTTATTCGTTTTGGTGGGAAAATTAAATTTTATTAAATAGTTAGTGTCTGATTCCTTTTTTCTGTTTAATTATTTAATTTACTTGTAATAACAAAATTGTCATATTTTCAATGTTTGACTTTATGGGTTGTGTCTCGTTAATACACCAAGGGGGTGTTTGGTTGGGGTAATCTTCAAAGATTCTCGGGAATGTTTCATGAGAACATATGTTTTCCACGTTTGGTTCGCAATTTGGACAAATATTCCTGAGAATGTTGCATTCCCGGGAATCAAACATTCCCACATTTTCATTCCCACCTTCCCCTGGGTTTCCAAGATTCCCATCCCATGGGAATGTTTAGGGGAGGTTAAATGACATCAATGCCCCCATTATAATTTTAATATTACAAAATAACTAACCATTATCATATTCACCCTCAAGCCTTTTAATTCATTTTTTATAATTATTAGTTTTTTATATGTGTTTATTTTTTTAATTATTATTTTTTATATGTGTTTATTTGTTAATTATTAATTTTTTATATGTGTTTATTTGTTAATTATTAGTTTTTTTTATTTTAAATAGCTAGGGGTATATTTGAAAAAATACGTAATATTCCTAGGAATGTTAGTTTGAACCAAACATAGCATGGGAAAGTTTAATAAAATTCCCAGAAATTCAAGGTACAAACCAAACTCATGAATGTTTCATTCCCGGGTAAGTGATTTTCAGGAATGTGCATATTTCCGGGAAAAAATCAATCCGCGAACCAAACGAGCTCGAGGGTTACAATTAACGCTGATAATACAAAGTAATCACTCATCAGACTACAAATTAAATGCGTATTCGTAGATAGACAGATATATACAAGTAGTTTATTTTGAAATTATATTATTTTATTTTATTTATTACGCAAATTGGGGGCATGGAAGAGATGGCCCAGGAATTAAAGTTGGTGGTTTCGTGTTTGGATTCCATCAAGCAATCAGGTTCCGGTTGGTGGAATCCCACCATGCAAAATATATTATACTTAGAGAGAGGAACCATATCATTTTGAAATAAATGTAAAACAAATTAATAATTACTCCTAGGCTACGTGGTGGGGCTATAGGAACCCAAAACCACATTTTCTTTCATTAAACAGTAGAGACATTACCATGTATTTTACTATTTGTATGGAGGTATGTGGCCCTTAAATTTATAATAATAATAATAATTAATTATATCTCCCAACACACATACAATATATATACAATATATATA
Organism: Aeschynomene evenia; assembly: GCA_013621005.1. Lineage (NCBI taxonomy): Eukaryota > Viridiplantae > Streptophyta > Magnoliopsida > Fabales > Fabaceae > Aeschynomene > Aeschynomene evenia. The sequence continues at coordinate 5,670,720 of CM024270.1, forward strand.
TATATATGGATAAGCCGTTGTCAGCTACCAAGTGGCCAAGTAGTCAACATTCACCCATCATAAATATATATATATATTGATATTGATATGCTTCCCTACCAATTCTCTTTATGTAGTACAAAATCTAAAATCCCTTAATAACTATCTAGCATGCATGTCCATTATATGTAATGTGATTAATATCTCTAATAATAATGTATGTTTGTTTTGCATCTTCCTTTATGAAATTCGGGTTAGCTATTTATTCATATTCGTCCACCAAATAAAGGAATAGAATGCTTGCGGCATGTATGATATACCAATCTGTCTCAAGTCATATCAGTGCTGATCGATGAGAATTACAAGAGATCATACATAGATAGATATCATAATGTCAATGAACTTGCTGCACAGAACTTGGCATATATTACTTTCTATCTAACTATTCTATATATATATATATATATATATATATATATATATATATGAGGTTAAGTGCGATACGTTGTATTTACTGCAGAGCGTGTGCGCCAAACAATTCTACGTGTAACATCATTAATTTCTATCACAAAGCTTAGAAGTTTCTCATATCTTGGGTTTAATTAGTGTATAGTTTTATTTAGTAACATATGGATTTGAAGCAGGTTTTTTTTTTTATTGTAAATATAGTGGGATTTGGAATGGGGTAGCCCTTGGTTTACGAAGTTGTGGTATTTAATTAGAGGCGCGGTTTTGGATTGTGGAGTTGAGCACTTGAGCTAATCCAATGAGAATAACTGTCTCCATTGGAAGTGACAATCGCATAATCGAAACACTTGTTAATAAATTTGTATAGCCCAATAATTTGCTCTTCAACTTACATGATTAAAGGTAATGCATTGATGGATCGTTCATCTCTAAAAGTTTTAAACTTTTCTAACTTTTGGACTGCTAATTTGTATGCACATATATTATTAGTAAGCAAGTGCGTATGTCGGTGTTGGTTTCCTAATTATTGACTTAAAGAACTGATTAATCACAAAAGCAAACGGGTTAATCACACATTAAAGGAAGTTAGAGGCTGGTCTTTTAATAACTTTCCTTACTGAACACAAAAGGAGAGGGTAAAACTATAGAAATTTTATATGGATTCGTTTCATGTGTGTAAATGTATGTATAAAGTCAATTCACAAAGAGGTTGTTAGTTAAAGCATATAAGTTGATATTATAGAACGCTAAAATTCCGAATCAGACCAGATACTTAAGGCACTGGGTCTGCTTTTAGGCTACTTTATGCTCTTTGTTAAAGAATCGCTATCGAATAAGAAGCCAATAACTTTGGTTTCTAATTTTACTTTTTTATTTTATTTTGTGATATTACTAATTTGTTATCACTACAATAGTACAGCAATGTATGAGTACATAAGGTTTCCGAAGATGCTTCTTAATTAATAACCCTGATTACGTCACCTGAACCACGTCAAGTTAACCTTTAATCTGCAGATTATATTTATTTCAAAGGTCTTTTTCTTCAGAATTAACTATATATATAGTCAGAATTAACGAAGGAAGCTGCTCAAAATGGTCACTTAAAATTGATTCAATTGCTATATATATATATATATTCCACCTATCTCAATTTCACTTTACATGAGTATTGAGCAACGTACGCGTGACACTGATCCTTGTCACTATGCGTATATAGGAATCTTTTACACCGTAGATAGTACAAGTAAACAAAATCGAGGCCCCCTTGAATTATTTTGGCAGGCCTTGTGTTTTTGATAATTCGGGCTCTTCATGGTGAATGACCAATTGAGCTTGATTATCGTTGGCACCATCATTTTTGGGAGCTATGACCGGTAACTGTTGTTGTAGTGATGAGTTCTCCATTGGAGGAGACGTTGGCATCCCACCTTTCTGTTCCTTTGATTTTCCCCACACCACTGCATAAAGCCCAACTACCACCACTATTGCTCCGATTATACTGATACAATAACATTCAACCACAATAAATCCCAACATTAAAACAGAAAAAAACATTAGGAAATTAAATGCGAATTGAGAAACCTTCCAAGGTAGAGTTGCTCTGAGAGGATGATGCAGGCCAAGGCGGTGACAATGATCATACGCAAGGGATTAAAAGCGGTAACAATAACTGGGCCCATGGCCCTGCTAACCATGCCTTGAATGTAGTATTGGACTCCTGAAGTTACTATTCCCTGAACAGTGTATATAATGGGCCTTAGAGATAAGAAAACTGTGGGTGTGTATTGGGCTTGGCCAATTATATGGGCCCAAATATAAAGAAAGATTACCGCACCGCATAAGCAGGAGCAAAGAGCCTGACATCCCAACCGAGGGACCAGGCATGAGGCTGGTGGCGTTCCGCGTAAATTGCTACAACAGAGCTTTGAATTGCGCCCACAAAGCATACCCACGTGGCCAGGGACATCTCTGCTGGGTATTTCCTCAATGTTATCGCCTGCAATATAATAATTTATGTATTATTATTGTTATTAGCGAATAAATATATATAATTAAACTAACTAACCAGGCACTAGCTAGTAGTTGGTAGTTGGTACTATTACCTGCTGAATGTAAAAGGCGGAGAAGCCAGCACAACCAATGAGAAGGAAACAAGTGCCAATGGCCCAGTGGGAGCCAGTGGGGTCGGCAACATTAGTGTTATTCTGGGGCTGGGTGGTTGATGATGACCTCACAAAACTAACAACCGAACCTTTGTAGAATGCCATGATTAGGGTGCCTCCAAAAGTCACTACAGTACCAATCACTTTAGCTTGACATGCTACCTCCTTAATCTTCATGCGCTCCATTCTGCACAAATTAATCAATATATATATATATATACTAAATTAACATCCTTACATGATTCTCATCCGATCACGCATTGACTGCCAGAATATATAGAATTCTTTATTTGTCTTTTTGGTAGTCCATTAGCTCAGAAGATCCAACAAGTTTAATTGTCACGCGTGTCCATTTAGATTTAGATTGTGGTTTATTGGAATATAAACTGTTAAATAAGTATTAGCCTGTCACTTTAAATTTTTAGTAAAATAGTTTTATAATATAATTTTAATCGATATTTTTTTTTGTACAGTAACTTTTCATCTAATTCATCCAAAAAGATTTCTTTTTTACCCAATCTTATTTTACTAGGTGGCAGAGAATATTTGGGCTTGGTGAAAAAATGGACCTAATATTGACAGAATTGGCACTCATCTCATTATACAAACAGACTTGAATTTTAAATGTTGTAATGCATTGTTAACAATATATTTCTCTTTTGTGGGTGTGGCTACTATTAGCCATCTCACAAAAAATGACATGTAATTTGATTAAAGATAGGTGATTTACGTATCTTTTAAAAATATTAATTAACACGTAATTAATAATTATATCCTAAGTAACATATTTAGATATCCTAAAAGATTATAGCTTCTTTAATATGTAAAAGATTTTTTTTTACACTTATTTTAAAAGAAATGTTGCAATATATATGTATGTAACTTTGTTATTTGGTTGACTCTGTTTTAAATGTCTAACTTATAATATTCATAATAAAAAATATTATGAATATAAACATTAATTAGTACTATAATAATATGAGGTAGCCAATAGAAGAGAGATGGTGGAGAAATGGGTAGTGGTTAATTAAGTGGACACTGGAAAAGATAGAAAGTGGGCTGTCCACCACACCATTGATACATGATACATACGTACTAAAATAAGTTTGCGTTCCAAGCAGGAGAATTCATTCATATGAGCTGGTGAGGTAGTGGGATCTGTGGAGGATATTCACTTGCGCTTTTTGTTTGCGTCACACTTTCTTTCTCTTACAAATAGTATCACTCATTAATTTTGGTGCATGAATATAATTAAATGAAGTATAATTAGGACCAAACGAGGACATGTGTAGGCTGCAAGGATGCAGTATAGGTGACTCATAGCTTATGTATGTTGTCTTGCTCTCATTTATTATGCGGTTCAATTTGTAAACATGCAGCACTGCTGTACGAGTTTTGTTTTGCTACTGCTTTTGGATCACTCCTACGTGGAGCAACTATGCTTCCCCTCCTTCACACATCTATTAATTATCCAATATATATATATATATAGTGAATATGATAGTATTTTTTACATTCATTCATATATAAAATAATTTAATTAAGTAGCAGTGTAAGTATATGTAATAAGTAACTATCCAACACTCTTTTATGATATTAAAATACTCAACTCGTGTGTGCATATATATATATATATATAAATAAGCTTTTGTGCACAAGAGAAAATAGTCCAAACAATCAATGGATCCAATTTGTCAATTTTTTCTTTTTATCAATATAAGAGTGAGTGAGAAAAATTATTTTTTAATACAAAATTTTTATATTGGCTGACTTCTTATCATGTAAATAGCAGTATTAATATATATATATATTGAATACATTAAAATTAAAGTAAAAAATTAAGGGAAAAAAAACTTTTTTATCCAATAGTGCTGGGTTGAAATGGTAAACCAAAAAACATGGTATAAAGAAGTTATTAGCAGGAAGAATCGCGAGTCTAATTATTGTCAATTAAAGTAATAAGGTGGTTGGATTGTTATGGAATAAAGCATATGCATTATTAATTTGTGGTAAGTAAATATATGATTTGATGAATGAATTACTTACCGAAGAATGACAGCCATGACAAACGTAATGGAGGGTGCGGCATTCATGACAGCAGATAGGAAAGATGCTGAGGTAAATTTCATCCCCAAGAGAGCGAAGCATTGATCAAGTATTATCCTGTGTATGTATGAATCTGATATTATATATATTGCACCAAAATTGAACTGAAAATTTGGAGAGTTAGATGAGCATTACGTACTCGAAGAAAGCGAGGGCCTGAATCTCGAAAAATACCCGGGGAGTCATCTTCGGCCTAACTTTCCTGCAAATTATATAATATATGTTTTAGCAGGCGATGAAGTGAATATATAATTAAGCAAGCTTGATATATATGGTATTTGGGAGGGAGGGGGACCTTTCTAGAAGAAAAGCGAAGGGAGCGAGAGAAAGAGCGGCGATGGCATTACGGTAGACGATGAAGACGTAATGGCTCATGCCTTTGTTAATGGCATCCATGGCGAAAATGAACATGCCGGCCGACCCGAATTGCACCCCCAACAGAAGCAGATATGGCTTCGCATTTCTCAACCACGCACCACCCATCTCTATTATCTGATCTTCTTCTCTCCTCTCCCTCAGTGAGTGGGTGAGTGAGTGCGTGCGTGCGTGCCTGAGAAACGAACTTGCCTATGCTATAGCTATTGCGTGTTTCAGTGCCAAACTAACGAGTGCCTCCCTCATATTTATACTTTTAATTTTGTACCCCCAATATAATAATATGTACAATAATACGAGCAATGCTAAAGAAAAAAAAAAAAAATCAACCAACAAATAGAAATTTGGGTCACGATCACTCCGCCCATTAAAAATATACTTATGATTAAAAGTGCTAATTGAATCATAAAGTGTTAAATGGACTTTGTTGCCTGTTTTGGCTGGTTTTTTGTTGTGCTCCAAGCATATGTGATCATTTAATACAGTCAATAAATTCATTGTAATTAATTTTTTAGTTTAATTTTGATGCATTGACTTTTATATTGTCATTATTCCGTTTATATGACTTTTAATATAGTAAAAGAGAGAAAATATAATCATGACTGACGTGACTTCATATGATTGAATAACTATATAAAAAAAGATACAATATCGGTGTATGAAAATTAAATTCTTTTCTTATACAAGTAATCACTAATAAAATTTTAAGATTAAATAATTATAATTTAAAATTTTATTTATTAACTAATTTAACTAATTTTTTATTATATATAACAGCATCATTAATATAATATATATAAATAATCGAAATACTAAGTTACTCAATATTCTCTGCAGTTTATGGCGGCGGTACTACCTGCTGGGATTAAAAAGTGAAATATGTTCATCCGTTTGCTGACTCATCTCACATAAGAAAGAATGTGGCGGGGCCTAACAGAAATTTATTGTATATGTCCAGTGAAAATAACACAAAAAGTTAAATGGTAAATATCTATTTTAGAATTAGATAAATTCTTACTCTGGGTTTAAGGACATGAGCAGTATGGTATTCAACTATTCTTCAATTTCAATGGAAGAAATTAAAGGAAAGAATGATGGGTGGGGATTTAAAACTTTACTTTTAGTTTGGTGTATATATATATAATTACCAATTTTAAGTTGAGGGAGAGTTTTTCTCCATTCAGAGTTATACAAGCCTTCATCTTAATTTTTTTTATTATAAATATTTGCTATTTTGTTATATTAATTTATCCTTAAATATTTTATAGCCCCTATATATAAAGAATAAACATTTTTATTTAATCACATCTTTTACTATTAATAGAATATTATGTCTTAATTTTATTCTTAATTTTTTCAATTTTCTAATTTTACTTTGTTCTACCATAAATTTCAAGATAAGCAATGCTACACATACATTAAAATTGACACTAAATTAGCCATCAATGTCAAAAGTTGGAGTAGATAAGTATAATTGTTTGATTGTATTACTTTAAGAATTGTCATTATCTTAATATAAAAATTTGAATATAACATTAAACTGGTGAGTCAGTATATAGATTCAGTAGCCTATAAATATTAAATTGTATCAGCGTTAAATTGAGTGACTGATTTAATATCAAATTTAGTGTACGAATGATTTCACTATTTCAAGATATTATATATACATCGGTACGTAATAGTATAGGTACAACATAAAATCATCCAACTTGTAATTATACGCTGATGAGATTCATTAACAAACAAACCCTATAATTATGATTAATAAGTTTGATGCTAATTGGATCAATTTTAGTTGTACGATAAACATTTCTCATATTAATAATGCTTCTTGTACACCAAAATGCTGCCACCATATCAGCCACCCATAATAAATGCATATGGTCTGTCACTAATATTTTTGTGGATTACACCTTAAAAATTACGTTAGTAGCTGAAAGTGGTTGATAAATAATGTACATATACCATTGTTGTTCTCATATATACATCAGGTATGCCAATGAGGGTTGGCACACCTGGTTCGGCCTTCTGCCCACGCTAGGCGTGACTTGGGTTCGAATCTTGGGGAGCCCTCTTTGGTAGGCGATCTGTAAATTTCACCATAAATCCTTATTGAGATTGGTGGTATACCCTGACCTTGCATGGGGGCATGCCTCCCCTAATCTAAACTTTCGCTTATAAAAAAAAATAATATACATCATGTATTTAGAAACGAGAAATGGACAAAATATACATAAAGTATTTAGAGAGGAACGATATAAAGAAAATGAAAATGGGAATCGAAACCCAAATCTTGTTAGAAATTATACTTCATTCGGTGTAAGTTTATGACATGAGAATTGGAAACAAGAGTGACGGAACTATACGAAATATGGATCACATAATGTGCTTCTTGCCACGATAGTAAAGAACGGGAATCAGGGAATAAAAAGGAACATAAATGCTACGGCAGATACATTTATGAGTTGAACAGAGATATTTACACGTATTTACATTTCTAATTAGTAAAATAAATAGAATAAAGTTTTTCTTTTCATGTTTAGGTAATATTAAACAAGAGAGAACCAATTATCCTTTACTATGTTTTTCTTACCTTTTATTTCCCTAATACCTTTATTTCTATTTGTGTAAATCAAGCAGCATAAAGTAACGGTCGTGGGGTATAGCCAGCCGCATTGGAAAGTCAACAAATTTCTATCTAGTCTAGGTACAAAGCTGCTATAATTTCTGTAAAACATTATTACGTATGAACGAAATATATATATATATACATACTAATTATATATATAATAATAATAAGAGTTTTGCTAACAAGTGCCCTTTTAAAGAATTAAAAATGAAAAGATTCATCCTGAAAATATATATTTTTATGTTTTCTATGCAAGAGACCCACCATTATTTTTAAAATTTTTTTTAAAATTACTATTTTAAGTATCCTTAACAAGTGTCCTTAGGACACTTTGTTAACAAAACCCTAATAATAAAAATGATAAAATCGCAATAAAACTTCCACTTAATAACAAACTTATTAAAAGTAATCAATAATATATGATATAGATAAAAGGAATTATTATGATTTCTAAAAGAGTTAAAGACAGAAAATGACTTATAAACGGGAATAATATAGCCAAAGGAGAAAAGTTAGAGGTGTCAAGTAGTTAATAAGAGTGAAATGTTAAGAAGCGAACAAATATAATGCGAAGTGTTAAACTAAACCAACAAAGCAAAGTTTAGTTGTAATTAGGGAATTGACAAGCTGCCACTTGATGACTAAGTGGGAAGCTTGCTGGCCACTTCATCCATTGAGATGCGCACCATATATGTCACCCACATACATACGTACGGCGGTAACCCTCCTATTTCAATTATCACTCACTATAAAGTAGTAGTATAAACTAAATTCTTGAGGATTATATATTAATTATTTTTTCGATACTTTAATTACTTACTTATAAACAGAAGAGATCTTATATGAGAAGTAGTAAGAACTTGAAACAAGAAAGAGAGAGTCATATATATATATATATATTATATATTATGTATAATACATATTGAATACTAATTTGACATATTTATTTTATATAACCAAGATATATATACAGCATATACATGTATTAGAAGAATATAGTAACTATATATCCAAATCCAATTGAAAAGACATTAGCTTGCTAGCACCGGTTATATAGTTAATTTGCATATATTTATTTTTATGCGAACCAGGTTCCCAGGCATTGGAGCATCAGATTCCATCCTAGCTCACAATGTATGTATGTATTATATGTAATAATGTGCTCGAATGAAGCTAAGCATCTAAACACACGTAAACAAATATATTCCATGTCTGTCCGATCATTATATTGTTAGGTTACATACAATCTGTTGTCAATGATCGCGCGCACTGAAGAATAATGGCCAAATACATTAGATAGTAAAATTCATGGTTATAACAAGCCCATATCAGAATCGCAAACCGTGTGTGTTAGCTAGCTAGGTTGCATTAGATTCCATTTTATTAAGTTGTAAGTACATCATATATACATTACAATTTCACGTATTGCAATGTTGTCATTAGTCAAATCAATATTATATATATATATACTAATGTTTGTTATATAATAAAAATACGTCAATTTAATATTCAACGCGTACTATATATAATACGTAATATGTGTTATATGTATAACACACATACATATGCACATATTTCATTTAGATGTTATGTTAGCACATATTAAATATTAGTTAGACGTGTTTACGTTGTACAATAAATATTTATATATATAGATAGATAGATGTACGTGTAGTTCACTTGTAAACTTGAAACATGGTGCACCAAAACTTAGTTCATGCGGCATCAGGTTCCCCCTACTGGCTACCCCGCCATGTTATTCTTTGATTTGATATCGATCAATCGGAGCAACGTAACACATCAGCTAATCTCAAAACATATCATCAATTTATGAGTTATGGTATAGGTATAAAAAAAAAAATATCAGCTATAACAGCTAACAAATAGGAATTTGAGCCATAATCACTCCATTCATTAACAATATATTCATGATTTAAATACTATTTGGGCATAAAATGTTAAATGAGCTTTGTAGACTGTTTTAACTGCAAAAGTGTTGTTCCCAAAATATTTATATCAATTTATTACATCAGCAGCACCATATACATTCCAATTGCGAGTTGCTTAGCTTGTCGCCTTTTGCTAAAATAAATTAATTAAATAATAACCAACAAATTTTCTTTTATTCTGTTTGTTTTTTGCTTTCTCTTTTTTGTACCCTCCTTTTAACTAACTAACTATATACATATAGGTATATTTATTTCCGTACTAGTGATTCATGGAATAATCAAAGTAAGAGAATTCTCGACCAAGCATAAGACAGACGTAATGAGGAAATTCCCCCAGCCATAAACTATATTGCACTTTCATCATCATATCACGCGAGGTTTAATTTCTCTGTCCATTTCTCATTACCTAGCTACTAACTTTATTTTATAACTCATCATTCTTGAATTTTCTTAGAATATACTAATTCATTACTCTATGTTCGTAAATGAGTAAGTTATTTTTATGACTAAAAACACCCTTTAAAAAGTTATTTTTAATTTGATTGATTTTGAATATTTTTTATTATGGTATATATAATATCACCACTCATATGGTATAAGTGTTGTAAATTTTTATATTGTATATCAAACATTTCTCGAAATCAATAAATCTTGATACCCAGTAAAATAATAGACAAAACAGCCAATGTGAAAATGAGGGAGATAAATTAGTTTTTGGTAAGTTGAGTGATCGTGACTAAAGCCTTTATATTGACTAGTTTTTTATTATGCAAATAACAATACCGATAGAAATGATATTCTATTACTTCTATGATGTTGGTGGATTTGCATTACAAGGATATTAATTAATTAAACAAATGATTAACAATGCAATGTCAATTGACTATTCATCCATTAATTGAGCTCACTATTCAGATTCATGTCTTGTATGTTGAGGTGAGTTTGATGGGATATATTTGTTTTACCTTTAATTAATTAATTTAATTTCTTTGGTGCGCTCTCCTAGCTCTTGACTAATACTAGTACAATTAGATAATGCATCTTGTTCATCACGAATGCCATTAATTACTTTTTTACTGCACACACAAATTAACATGACCGCTTAGATCTAATTTTCAAGGAAGGCTCTTACTTAATTGGATACTGAAAATTAATGCCAATGCCCATCCATAGCCACCATTTTAGACAAAATATAGTGAGTGATATGATTCACGAGGGCAGGTGCTAGACATTAGTCCGCGTAGGACAAGATTTAGACGCACTACACTCTACACGCAATAATAAAGTCCATATGGAAAAATAAATACTAAAACTACTTATATGGTAATGGATGTGTGAAAAACACTATAAGAATGCCCCAATAAACTAATAAAAATCGAAGCTGTTTGTTTATTATTAATAATATATATATATATATATATTAATTGGAAGCAGAGATGGATGTGGCATAAGCGCACTGACCTGGTTTTTGCGCAAGGTGGTTGAAGTGCGTCGATTTAGCGTTTCGCTTTATTAATACATTTCCCCGCCCTCCTGGAAGTTCCACTCTGTTCATGAACACAACACAATTTCATCATCTTTACTGTCCAACGTACGTACGGCTAAGTCAAACTTTGGTTTCTGACCAACTTTGGTCCCTGTACACATGCTGTCGACTCAAATACTTTATGCTATTGATACATGGATTCTTAAAACTAGATATCTCAATGAATTACATTCATGAATAAATATGATAAGTGAGAACTATTATGAGAGATTCAAAGATTATAAAGTGAATGTGTAACATATACTTTTTGATATACACATAGTATTTTTTATTGTATCCTTTTTAGATAAATGATTTATCTAGATCACCGAGTACTTTATCTACTGTTTGAATTGCTCTATTAATTTAGGCGTTATCTGATAGTAATAATTCTACACATGAAAGGATAAACTCTAATAATAAAATAGGTGCCTGATCCATTTCCATCCTCTTTCATAGTTTTTGGATAGGTAATGTGGTTCCCTAGACTAGAGAAACATATATATAAAAGATTAGATTAAGCTATAAAAAGCATGGAGAGTTACAAAATAACACGCAAAGTTGTATATAATAAAAGTTTACATATATTACACTGCGCCACCACTAATCATCGTAACTGTATAAAGAATTAACTCTTATGATATAGACTTGGTGCATGCCTTCCATCATCTTTTACAATTTTTGGACTGATAATGATCTAACAAACATCCAGAATGGCAGAGTTTATATAAAATTTTGATATTACACTTCACACTCAACCAAAGATGGACGCATTTCTCTTTTATTTTTCTTCTTAATTCTAACAATAGTATTACTTCAGAAGGTTTCGTATGCATAGTAGTGTTATATCCAAACATCGTTATTAATAATTTTGTAAGAAACATGTTTTCTATATTACAACACGGGTATGTGTGATTCTTTCAACTACACTAAACTCTATACCCTAAATCATTGGGAACTTGATTAATTTTACTTTGAGCTCAATTAATCTATTATGTCTACCAGGGAATGGGAGTTGTTTGAGAATAAATTTATTATTTAATTATGCTTACAAAATTTGAATTTAAATTTAACAAATGCTGGATCAAAATGTGATGATGCTGATATCTCATATCTGATCTCTCAACTTCCAAAATAATATTTAACTTGCGTATGCATAAATTGAATGTGGAGAACACACTCGAAAAAGGCAGAACAGTAAAAAGCGAAAATTGCATGTTGTTAATGCTTTTTAAATTCAATTAGTCATCCTTGACTTTAGGCCTAGTACTACTGTATGTAATTGCATTTTGGATCCTCTTCTTTATTTAATTAATCATATTAATTTGTTAGTAGCTAGAATCCAGATAGTTGCTTCCCATTCAGCATGCAACATCAACAGCAAATACAAGTCATCGTCCAAATGCTGAGTTTGCGATGAAAGCAATAGGGATTCGCCCTTTCATCCACATATTAATTATATATTGCTCCTTTTTCAATTAGAATAAGCAAGAATATACATATAATGAATAAGAAGATGAAGAAGATGGGTAAGTAATTTACAGAGTTATATATATACACATATTTGATCTAATATGCTTCTTCATTTTCATCTAGCTAGCTTCTGCCAAAGAAAACAGAGCCTTTACTAAGTCCGGATTGAAAACAACCTTCTTATAACTCTTCTCACACCACCTCATATTTCATTGATTTTAAAATAAAAATTTAAAAAATATATAAACCTTTTTATATTGAAACAGGAGATTTGTACATGGGGCAAACTATGGATCAATAAAAGAAAGTAACTAAAAGCAATTAATTGACGGCTACTTAGCAATAGGGTCCATTCATTTTTTTTCTTTTCTTTTTCACTTATTGGATGGGTTTCCTTTAATTCATTTGGGAAAATAGACCTGTGTGAATCTATCAGAGAAATATTATGAAAATTTTATCATCAAAATTAATTAATGTGTTAAAATATGGGATGTGCCTACCTTATACTTCAGACTGTACTTAGTGGAATTTACAGTTGCTACAGATTCAAATTCAATATACCTGCTAATTGCTGCTGAAGATCATCATACGATGATATATATAAATAAACGTGATTATTAATTAATCCTCACAAGTGTGTGTTGCAGCAGAATATAATTGGCATGAATCATATATAGCGTGGCAAGATGTCCACCACGAATCCATTATTACATTAGTATAATAATATCTGATGATGACACAACGTAACAGATAGATAAATTAAATATTTGATTATATATAATGCGTATTGGATTGAGTGTGGGCTTGAATCATAAAATGGGCACCGCTATATTATATTATATTATATTATATTATATTATATGAAAAAGAGAGAAGAATGTAGCTCTCTCATGGAATGTCGTCCATCCCACTCAGCTCACTCCCAGTGAAATTATCTAAGTTGGAATATAATTATTGGTATATTCACTAAGTCGGAATCCGCCACTTTTAACCTCTTACTTCAGGGTACAGTAGGCCATGAAATATCAAATTTATCCTCGATCGAGCACGCTGCTGATCACTCCTATTTAATTTGTTATAAGCCAGAAAAGAGAAGGCAAGCAAAATCATATATATATAGCTTTACATGTGTTTGGACAACTTTTGATATCCTTTGAAAAGGGGTTAGGTGGTGAGAACCCCTCTTGATGGGCTGAGCCCAAGAGGAAAAGCAATGGGAGTTTGGGCTACGATGCTTTAAAGGGGGGTTTGAGGGAAAAAGCCCATTCCTAGTCGAAGCCCAACATCCTAAGGCTTGGGAACGTCTCTGTGGTATGGTGGGCTTTACAAGATGTCTCCACCACATTGGAGGCAACCCAATATAGCTTACCAAGCATGACCCAACCCGATGGCCCGAAGAGTATGGGGAGTGAATATGTGTGTGTGCTTGTGTGAGTCTGAGGCAGCAGGAAGTGAGTGAACAAACTAAACTAGGAAATCCTTAATTGGTAATATGTGTAGGGGTCAGTTAGTATCATTATGTTATTTGCCATATTAAGTAGAAAGAGTATAGTAGCTGGCTATCTATTGTTACAAGCATAATAGTGGACCTAGAAACCAAAAAAGGCTATGGAAAAAGATGTTTGCGTGGGCTTCTAAGCATAAGTCTAGAAGAGTGACGGCAGAGAGGGATCAGAGTGGGCATGAACAGTGCACGACCCGACCCGAGGCAGGGGTCAGAGCGGAAAGGGTCAAAAGGGAGGGGGTCTGTTTTCTCTTTGGTAAGACTTTGGGTTGGACATCTTGGTTCTTGCCACAACTTCATAGGCTGATTCTCTTTCTTCATGAAAATACATTGATCTTTCTTCTTCTTCTTCTACATTCACACACTACTCCTCACAAGTTTACGAACCCAGATCTATACTACACATTTCAGGTTGAAACAACATGAAAAGTACAACTACAAACAAATTCCTTTAATAATTTATTTCTGAATATATATATATATATATATATATGTATGTATGTATGTATATCACATAAGTGCATGAACACTGCTGCAGTAGCTTTATTGATCTAATTCATGCATGATGGATCATCATGTGAAAGCTACAAGGTCAATAAATGCAAATTGTTGATTTTATGGCTGCAAAATAAATCATCACACAGTTCATAGCTAGAATCACACTCAATTATTATTTGTCACTTAGCTTTCCCCAAATGCAAATAATTAAATCCAGATGGCCTTTTTTTATCTCCCTCGGCTTTTGGCAATGACAGAAAACAGAGAGAGAATTAATAATTCATAACAGAATGAATGAATGAATGAACTGAGTTGGTTAGAATCAGTTATAGAGAATTAGAGATGAGATGATATGTTTACGTACGGTATACTCTATGATTAGCTTGCTAACTGCTAAGTACTCTCTATGAGTGAGTGTAGTACACATAATGCAATCATCATCTTAGCGCTCTCTCGCTCATAGGCAATACTAGTAGTATATATGTATATATAATTAAGGCGAGTACTTCGGTGTAATCCAAGATAGAGGTAGAAGTCATGATGAATTGAAAAATCCAAAGCAGTTTATATTGGCCTAGTTTTATGCAAAAGCAACTATACCTGAACACTGCCATGGATGGGGACATTACTATAATCTAATCTGGCTTCCTTGCTTGCCCACCAAATATTGTTTTCTCTATCTATCCAAAATAAAACAAAATAAATGAATAGTAACATACATCCTTGTAAGAGAATTCCTAAGATTATGACGACGGCCCCCAATCCTAATGATGATACTGGGATCGATTATATTTATACATACATAGCATGATTCATAAGATTAACGGGGAGATATAATAAAATAAAAGATAACAATTTCAAAAGCTACTCACCATGAAATAAGTGTGCATGCAATTGGGGGCGCCATACATGTATCTTGCTCATATACTAAACTCAGCAGATCAGAGCATATTATTATTTAATTAATGTCGTCATATCACGTTATCACAAAGTTGTCCTTCATAATTCAGGTGGGCAATGATATCAACTTTTGAAAAAATATAATCAATATTTTTTTTATTTAAAAAGGATTAAAAAATTCTTACTGAATGTTATTCGAGTAAAAATAGGAAACACGTGCATTTCTTTCCTATTTAACCTAATTTGTACTTTACCTATTTATATATATTCAATTACATCTAATATAAGTTTTGGTATGCACCAACACTTTTAATTAAATAATATATATTTTATAGTATAAAATATATTAATCAAATCATAAAAAATTCAAAATTTTTAATAACTAGATCAAGTCTATCAAATTTCTCACAATTTCAGAAAAAGAATTGATACTTTATCATGCCACGTTAATTTGATTAGTAATATATTTTTTAAAATACAAGTAATAATCATTACAAAACATATTTATTGTTGTTCAATTTTTTTTTTAATTTTGTATATATAAATGTTCACATAACTCAATGATCAGATCGATTAAATTTAATTTTTATAAAAAAAATATATACATATATAGGACTTACACATAGTCTAAATGGATTTTAATATATAAGTTGTATATATAACGGACTTCAATATATATTTGGGCTTCAATGGAGTTCATGTACAATTCGAGATTTAATTAATATTGGTCTAGTGCTTAATTGGACATCAAAAATTAATTCTCTGACCCATTAGACTGCGACTTATCTCCACTCCACCAGCACCAAAGTCCAGTCATATTGGCTGAACAAGCCCTCTTACCTCGTCTTCGTCCCAAAAAGAAACGAAAAAGACCTTCATGACCAAAAACAAAAAAGCCCTCTTACCCCTGACAACCATTAGTGGCAGAGTTTTTGCAATAAGCATTATTGCTATTTAAACATCAATCTTTTCCAAACATCTTAGTATACTGCTCACAAAATAAGTGGCTCATCACAATTTTTATTATCTACTTTTTATAACTCATTATCTTTACATCATTTTATTTACTTTTTGGAGGTATACATTAATAGTCAATGTAAAAATATCTTATTTATTTTGCAATGAACTAATGAGTGGATATTGTACTTGATGGAGGGTATTTGCAATGATTTCGAGTCCTCGATATTTAATGATGGATTTGAGATGATATTTGATTTGTATATAAAGTTATTTTAACATCTAAAAATGAGCGTTTAATTAAAACACTAATTTTATTATCATTGAATGTGATGATATAATAGTCTTTACTTATTTCTTTATCTATTCACAATGCGATAAATTGAATGTGTGAAACTAACATTGGTAGAATATATAAAGAAGAATGAAGAGTAAAAATCAAAGTAGTGAAGAATGAATATTGTTACATGAAAATAGAGTGCAAAGATTTGCTTTCTGATTGAAATATAATAGTTCATATGGAGACTGCCTGCGGTAGCTACCGAATATACAATCCAATCAATCATGATATGGTAACCGCAAGCATGAAACAATATAGAACAAGGCTAGCTATTATATTGCAGATGGATGATGATTTCATCATGGCAGCAAAATCACACTACTACTATGCATTAATGGCTCAATTATTATTTGTCACTTGCACAAATATCAACTGAGATGGCTTTGTTTGTTAATTGTTGTTCCTATGTCTTGTCTTTGGCAGTAGTGTTTTTAGATATGGGATGATGTAATTGGCAGTTGTTGTATCTCTGCAGGTTGCTTAGCAGTAATTGGAGTAGAGTCGTCTGATGATGGAGAATAGTCTTTGCCTTTTCCCCACACCACAGAGTATAGACCCACTGCTATAACCATGGCCCCAATGATACTGAAATATATATAATTAACACGATTCAGAACAGAACAGAGAGCTGTATAAAATATATGTATGTTAATATATAGATAGTGACCTGCCGAGGTGGAGATCTTCTGATAGGAGGAAGGAGCCCAAAGCAGAAACGATGACCATGCAAAGGGGATTAAAAGCCGTTAAAAATACTGGGCCTCTGCTTTGCAATACCAAGCCTTGCACATAGTACGCTATTGCTGAGCTAACTATGCCCTGTCATTAATTAAAGTAAAGCAGCAAGCAATTCAAGTTTGATGATAATAATAATAATAATAAAGGGTAGGGTAGGGTATGGTATGGTATGTACTGACGGAGTAGAGAGGACCAAAGAGCGTGAAATCCCAGCCGATAATCCAGGGTTTAAGGCCAGAGTGATGCTCAGCCACCAGCGCCACCACTGCAGCTTGCAAAGCACCCGCTAAGCATATCAACGACGCCAGTGACAGTTCCGCCGGGTAGCTTCTCAACGCTATCGACTGCCGCCCATACAGTATACATACGTAATCAATAATAATAATAATAATAATAATAATAATGATAATGTAATAGTCTTGTTGCTTGCTTGCTTGCCTGTAAAATGATGAAAGAAGACCAAGCGACACAGCCGAGAAGGATAAAGAGAGTGCCGGAGACCCAGTGGTTGATGGTCTGAGTCTGGTGAGGGGAGTGGTGGGATGCATCTTGGACTGCGTGGCGAGAATCAAAAAGGTGGATTACAGGGCCTTTGTATACTATCATTACCAATGCTCCTCCAAAGGTTACCAACGTCCCTATCACCTTCGCTATGCTCCGTACCTCATTCATCTTTACTCGCTCTATCCTGATATATCCATGCACCATTCACACCATTAATTAGTTTTTATATACATATGACTAATAATTGCTTTCTTGCGTTACACGTTACCTGAAAATTACGGCTAGCACAAACGTGACGGAAGGCATGGCATTCATGATAGCTGATGCGAATGAAGCCGAAGTATACTGCATCCCCAAGAAAGTGAATCCTTGATCGATCACTGGCCTATATATAATAACAATATCCTCATATCTTATCAAATCTATTGGATTCATCATTAGTAACACAATATTTTATATTCAACTTATCATCTATTGTATAAGTTTAATTTAACATTATTCTTTTATAACAGAGCATTGTTACATGTACAATAAAAAATAGTCAAAATAGTCAATAATTGTGCACAATATATACAATATAAATTGTACAACGAATATTACATGTTGTGCACGTTATATATCACATAATGTGCACAACATATATCACGTGTTTCAAAGAAAGATGATGTTGCAACATGTGATATATGTTGTGCACCACATGTGATATACTTTGTATATTTTATATTATATATGTTGTGCATAATACTTTATTGTTTTGAAGAAATTTTTTTTGTTGTAACTAAAGTATTTAAAAAGAAAAAAAAGTAGTATAGCTACTAGAATCTGATGTGATATATATGTGTACCAATAGGTATAAAGAAAGAGTAGAAGATTATTACTCCAAAAGTCCAAGCACCAATATCTGTATGAAGACACGGATTGTCATCTTTGGCCTAATTTTCCTGCAGAAATAATATATATGTTACGCGCTTCATTTATAAAAAGTCAAAGTCAACTCGACCTGTGCATTTAATTTTTGGTTCATTATGAATAATAAACAGAATGAAAGAATATAGTATTATACCTTTCAAAAATGAAAGCAAAAGGGGCGAGGGAAAGTGCAGCAATGATATTGCGATAGACAACAAAGACATAACGGCTCATTCCATGGTTGAGACTGGCCATGGAGAACAGGTACGTTCCTGCCAGCCCAAACTGCAGCCCCACCGTTAACAAATAAGGCTTAGCCTTTGTGAAGAATGCCTTGTCAAACATGGATGATGATGTTTCTCCCATATCTTTCGCTCTTCCTGGCCTTGTTATTAGTATCGTGTACGTGTTTGAGAGTAGTGGAGAATATATATTAGTGATGGTGTTATTAGTTAAAACACACTTATGAGAGAGAGATCAGATGGTATCAAATGCATGAGGTGGCCTCCCTTATAAACACCTCAAGATCGAGATTAAGAGCACACTCGCTCACAACTATGTAAGAGGATAAGGGATACGCACAGTACTCGTAGCTAGCAGCTAGGCCCATTTAAAGTTGTTATGCTTTATTAATTGGTCATTCTCAAATCATAAATAATAAAAGAAAAGGGCGTTATTGTTTAGTGGACTTCTACCCCTGGTGCCTTGCTTGATTCCGTTGAAATTATTTGATCCTGCTATATACCCACCCCTGTGACTCAGAATACACTTTCCCATCCCAGTATATATGCACCCATACTATATATTACTTTATTCCTTTCTCCTATGATTATGAAAGATCAGTTGAGACTGCACGCAGAGTACAATGTTAATATGCAGCATTATATACTCACGATGTATGTTAATATGCAGCTAGCATTAATCAAAGAATATTATTTATTTATCTTTTAGTTTTGAGGAGAATAAATAAAGTGATTTACATACAATGGTTCGATCCGTGAAAAATAAAAATGGTGCTAACATATATAGAATCCCTTTCGATTCATCCGTATCCAAATTATGATAGTGATGGTAAACAGCAAGAAGAATAGTACGTATGGAATGGGGCTACGGCTACCAAGTAAAACTAATAATGCTTGATGTCATGTCATACACTAACATAATTAAACTAACTAATTGAAGATAATGGATGTAGATTCATCTCTAATATAATGCTAGCTATCAGGTAGTACATTTTATGTGATTTGTTAGTTGTCGGTTTTAATTTTGATTAAGTATAGTAGTACTATTCACACTTATTTAGTTAGTATCAATTCAAGGCTTTTTGTTAACTTCAGCCTAACTACCCCTTCTATAAAAATTGTTACTAGTGTCTCATTATTGGGTTTCAGCTTTATTATATATCTCATCGTCCACGCATGCACCTCTGATCTTGGGAGTGAGCTTTATTAAATTTATATATGATTATGGTGCAGTGCTCGCAGAAGATTGGAGCATATGGAGTCACTCAAAGTCGAAACTTCGTTTTCTTCGGCACTATATATCTATTATTATGTGAGAGGAAAGAAATTAAAGCAAGGTTTAGCAGAATGGAGGAAATTCCAAATCCCCTCATAGCGGGATATCTATATAATAATAGTAATATCAAATTTAATTTAAAGATAAGAGTGAAGAAAGATAGATGAAGATCCCCGCATACCGAGGAGCATGTCGCTGTCAACTTTGTGATTGATTAAAAGATACTTTTTCTTAAGCAACTCAAAATTATTGGGTTTAGGAATCTCTAAATTAACTCCCAATTATTTAGTTGCTTCCTATTCAGCATGCATAATGTGAAACACACAGTCCTAAATTGAAATTATTTCTATCCTCTTTCCTCTTTTTCCCTTAATGCTCTCATATGTAACTATGGAAGCAATTCCAAATCCAAAACCACATCTGGACTGCAAACCTATGTGCTAATATCAGTGTTCATTATTGTATTGTATATGCCCCCCACGATCAACGTCTTGAATATAGAATATAGAATATATCAGCCTGATTATCAAAAATGACGGGAGTACATCGACATTTCATCCATCAAGCATCCATTAAAGAATGAGGGATATGTGTGCGGATTTGAGTTTTTGTTTTAAATAGTGGACCTACAAATCACATAATGTTTTATGATGGATGGTTGATGAATGTGTGTTTGATGTACATCTAGTACTATTGGTC
This sequence comes from Aeschynomene evenia, assembly GCA_013621005.1. Classification (NCBI taxonomy): domain Eukaryota; kingdom Viridiplantae; phylum Streptophyta; class Magnoliopsida; order Fabales; family Fabaceae; genus Aeschynomene; species Aeschynomene evenia. The sequence goes on from CM024270.1 coordinate 5,691,953, forward strand.
AAATTACAGCTATTATTAGTTGCATTAATATTCATTACTGATGTAAATTCTATCCTTATATTATGCTTCGTTATGTATGTCTCCCATTATTTGTTGCTACAAGGAAAAGTTTCTAGGCTACACAAACATTTGAAGAGAAAAATATATTTTCCTCTTTTTAAAGAAACGATGAGCTAGCAAAAATTTTAGCTTGATATCAATTATTATTTGAAAATTATTTTTAAATATATACTATACACATTTTTGCATAAAAATAAGTGATTGGTTCAAGTGAGAATCTTGTCAAAATTGGCTGAGTGGATGATGAAGTTGTTATTAACCTAATGAATGAACGTTTATATACAACGTTGGGATGACATGCATCTAACATATATAAGAGATAATAAAGCATCTAACTAACTTAACTACTAACCTTGGTTAATTTAACTAAGCATTTTAGACTATAGAAGTAAAGGAAATTAATTTGGGAAAAAAACAGAAAATAAAAAAAGAGGGGGACTTACAATTTCTATAATAAAGGGACGATGATTATAGGATCATTAAGACTAAGAAAATATGCATAAAGGAGTCAGGGTACCACCCAAACGACAATCTACTATTTATCTTGATCTGCTAAAAAAGTATGAAAACAATATATAATTAACTGCCCCCTTTTGCTAATGTGGTCAAGACATCTGGTTGGTCAAGCCATTGAAATAATATATAATCCCATTATTGGCTCTTTTTCATCTTATTAAAGTTTTTTGCTTTAATTAGTCTTGTCCATATGTGTGACATAAGAAACTTATTCAATAAAACTTGCTTTTTTTTTTCATTATTTCTGCAAATAGAACCATTTGTTAACCAAAATACCGAAGATATCCCTACCAATTATATGTATATGTTGGTTATTAATCATCAACGTGCTACTTTGGCAAGGTCAAATTGAAAAAGAGTTGCACATACACTAATTAACGAACAATTCATGTCATCAATAATTTGGCGTTCTTTTTTATAGATATAGTGAAAGAAAATAAAAATATGATATGAAAGAAAGAGGAAAAGTTGGGGAAAATTATTTATATAACATATATGACGTATGTATGCATGCTGGGTGGAATTCCTTTTCATGTTCTTCCAAGTTTTGGACCGATCACACACACGCACATGATCTTATCCGCTCTAATGCACTATGTGCAAAAAAACTTTCAATTAATTGAGCATATTAATTATATCATTATGAAATTATGAATATGGAATGTGAAACTTGAAGTCCAACTCTGAAATTTTGAAGGAGACTATGGTTTATGAGTGAGTTTGTTCAACAAGAAACATGTGTTTTTTCAGTTAGAAAAATAAAGAAAAATGATATTTGGACTTTTATGTAGGTTTAGACATTCACTGGAATGTGAGAGGAGTGAGGAAGAAAGAAGAAATAATGAAAAAATTGAGTCCAATATGTTGTATTGTATGGGTGTTATTTAGACGTTTAAAAATTGTGAATGTTGAAATAATATTATAGAAAAAAAATAAAAGAGTAACTTGTTAAATTTCATATAAATAAGAAATCTTTCTTGTTTATTTTATTGATTTTTTATATTCTTGGTGGATTGAACTATACTCTACTGCTATTGTTTTTATTACGTATATTGCTAATAATCTATATCTATATAATATTGTAAAAGAGAGGTTAGGGTTATTACTAATTTACCCATTAATTGAGTTTCTATAAATGTGACACGTATGCAATTTTAGGTATCCTTTATTTTTATTCTTTTAAGATATTTATAAATCTTTAATGTATCTTTTAAATATTAATATCCAATATGTATCTTTTATTTTATTTAGAATAATTGATTTTATGCATAAAATATTTGGAAATAATAATATTTGATTTGGAAATGTCTATTCACATTTCATAATATAAATTTGAAAAATCTTATTTTGAAATATATATGATAAAATCTTCTTTATATAAATTTTCTATTTACATTCACATTATAAAAAAATCTTCTTTCAGATTCTTTTCTTTGTTTATAGCATTTGATGTTAAATTATGGTCAAATCATCTATATATATATATATATCTATATATCTTTCCACCTTCTCAACCCTTTCAACTTCATTTTTTTTCTCTTCCTCTCTCATTCTGTCATCTCTATTTCTTGCTCTTCTTTTTTTTTTTTCTCTTTCTTATTTCATTTTTTTCATCTACCTTCTTAGTCATCCTTCATTTTTTTTTCTATTTTTTAATTTATTTTTAATTCTTCTTCTTTCATTTTCTATTCTTTATCTTTCTTCTATATTTTTTTATTGTTTCATTCTTCTCCTCATTTTCTATTCTTCATAATTTAATATTTGACATGATTGATTAACTGTCTCACGGGAAATGTAAAACATAAATAATGAACATGTTTTTTTAAAAAAGAATAATTACGAATTATTAGTAGTTATTAATGTTTGATAATTAGTGATATTTGAATATTTTATCTATAATTTAGTGATTTTTAGTGATTGATAATTAGTGAATATTTTAGAGAATTTTAGTGATTGATATTACATATTTTCAATATTTTTTGTTAATTAGAAATAATTATGAACATGAATTAGTAATTTTTAATATTTTTATTGATTGTTGGACGGGAATAGATATGAATAATTAGTAATTATTCATGATTGATAATTATTAGTTTTGGAATATTTTCTATGATTTCGGTAGTTTTTAGTGATTGATAGTCTGTAAATTATGATTATTTTTTGTTGATTGTTTAAAGAGAATAATTATAAATATTTTATGAATACAAATTTGATATTGAAAAAGTTGAAAACTAATTATGTGATTGACTAATTTTATTTGCATCCACACTAATATAATGATAATTTTATTATGTATTTTTATTGTTATATTTACAAAATAAATTTATGAATAACATTTTTATTTAACTTCATTTTATATAAATATTTTTTTATTAATTATTTAATATATTAAACGTAAAATTTGATATAATTTTCGTGCATAGCATGAGTACGAGACTAGTATAATCGTAATATGCAAGTTGCCTAGCTAGGCGGCTAATTAAGAGTAATTCAATTGGGCTTTGAACATTGAGATGAGTAGATTTGACATGACACGAGGCATCCATATTAGAGAGAGGTAAAACAAAAAATAAGCAAAAATTACCAATAAATAGGAATTTGGGTCACAATTATCTAGCCCATTAAAAATATACTCATGATTAAAATGTTATTTGAGCCATAAAATGCTAAATGAACTTTGTTGACTAGTTTTAGTTAAAAAAGTGTAGTTCCCCAAATATTTGTGATAATATTATTGCTTCCCTATCAATCAAGCAAGTAAAGGATTCGAGTCGATTTGTTCCCCAAACATTATGTGGAAGAATATATATATCAGACAAGTTAAGATCATATATATATATATCATGCACCTACTATTTCTCAACGGTAAGAACGAGAACAAAATAGTTCGACAATGATATCATTTCTTCTTTTTTTCCTTTTTCTGAAAAAAAGTTTTACAGAATTCGGTCCATTTTAATTATATTAAGTGCGTTTTGATTGATTTTTTTAAGAAAAAGTGCATTTTTTTTAAAAAGGTGCTTTAATATAATTTTGACTGTATTCATACAATTTAACAAAATAAAAAACACTTGTTATGCAAAGGTTAATTTACCATTTTTTCAAGTTAATGATACTTTATTTATAAAAAAAAGGTAAAAACAATATATAGAAACAGAACTGATTTTCAATAAAACTCCACCAACTAATGGCGAATATAATTGTTCAATGATTAATTATTTAGGGTTTACATGAATCCATTCGCTCGAATTAGTTATAAAACTCACACATCAATTAACAACTTAAAACATAATTAAAACACGAAAAATGGTTGTTGTACAACAAAAATATATTGAACTAGTATCAAACGCGTGCCACGTGTCATACGTAATGTGTCATATGTAATAAATATTACATATGACACATATAGCGTATGATACATAATATGCGTTTAATACTAGTTAAATGTATAATTGTTGACTAATAAATACATGGAGAAGTTGAGTGTTTAAATTTGCCAGTAAATATATGTCGTCTATCAAGTGAATTGCATTATTATGTCACAAACTGGTGAAGACTTGACCGTGCAATTATTGCAACCATCAATTCTGAAATATTTGGATAAAATAAACAAGCACAAATCCATCATGTACTGAGAAAGTGATGGCAAACTCAGCCTAACTTTGATCATTGAACATTTGAACTTCCCGTTTCCCCAGTCAAATATAAGCCACACTGCATATTTGACAATTTTGCGTGCCTCATTTAGCCTTCATGAACTCTCAAAATTTCCAACGTGTTACACATCTAACTTTGCTTAAGAAAGATCGAAAAAGAAAGATCCAATGCATTACATGCACGTGCACATGGGGATATTCTTCCACAAAATTACACACGCCGCAACAGAAATCAAATATCGCCTGCACAGAAAATAGCCAAATGCTAGAAATATCACACATGACAAACTTGCTTCTTTTTAAAAAAAAATTAAAATCTTCTCCAAATTTCAAGAATTACACGGAACTTCCTTAGTCTAAAGTCTAAACATTGTATGTAAATACCTTCACGATATAACGCCTTTTTTGTTATTAGGTTTGTATAATTTTCTCATATGAGAAGTGCAGTTTTATACTTTTATGCAATTTACTCAATACACAATACTTTATGAAATATTAGACAGAAACAGTAGAATCCAACAAATATTTTTTTTTAAAAAAAATGGAGTTAACTGAGAAAAAGTTATAAAACAAACATTAGTGAATGGGTCGAGAGTCCTGAACAGAAACGCCTATTGTTCTCTGAGAGCAGCAGCTATCTTCTTATGGACAAGCTCCACTCCTAGACGTGGAGACAATCGAGGCAGTGTTTCCTGGAAAACAGGGCAAGGTTCACATAAGAACTAATGCTACAACAAGATGAGATAATCAACAAAAATATGAGAACTCAGAAACCAAACTGGGAGAAGGACAAGAACCAAGCAAATGAAGCAATAGGACTACAATATTTTCTGTCATGAAGCAGTAAAAACTTGTATGGTATTTTTAAGGCCTGTGATGGCCTAGGTTGAGCTTGGTGCAATCAGCCACTGGGCCTGCACCATGAACTGTGGCCCAAGTACAGCTGGGGAGAACAAATTGATAATCGCTTATGCTAAATTTAATGCTTATCATGTCATGAAAAGACGGATCCATTAGTCAAATGTGTATGTGGCTAATTAGGTCTGCATGTGGGATGTGGCAAATTGTGTTGTGTTATTATATTGGATTATCATTCTAATAACAGGCCCACAAATTTCTTTTATCCATCCTAGTCCATGTTGCAGAAAATGGCAGAGCAGTTAAATCCACCCTAAGCATATAGGCCAAAATTTATCATGTTTCATCTGACAATAACCCTGTGGAGAAGACAATATGAGTATGCTCTGGCCAAATCCAGCACCTATATCCAAGTACTCTCTCAACCTCTTTGCCTGTTTTTTGCAGTAATATTGTTTTTGCACAGAGCTCCAGACTTATCCATAGTATGTTCACACAGAAAACTTAAAGGCTACACTCTAGATAACAAAGAATTTTAAGTTCTGGAATCAAACAGATGACTATAACAACATGGCACTCCCTGCTTGCTCAGATACCTATATTGCCATGTATAGTTGTTAAAACATGTTTCAGACAGTCAGTAATGAGAAACTTAAGTAAGAGTTGCTGGCAATTTTTTATCCTTGGCAAATTTATTGAGGATATAAGTGTTTAAATGTCATGTATGAGTTCTGTATCATATGGTATGACTATATTGTTTTTCATATCAGTTTTGACTTTTGTGCTACTGCTTTTCATACTTATCAGCATTTCTCTATGTGGTCAATGATAACCAAACACCACTAGAGAGTAGAAATCTTATACAGCCGGGAAACTAGAAAACCTAAGAACTATTACGACCAAAAACATGGGAAGAGTAATAATGTACTGTTGCTAGACTCCCTGCTAATAATGGATAGTTTGCTTGCAAGCACCACATGCCAGGTCCCATAATGGGAACAGGGCATGACAATTTTTTCAAGAGTCATGTGCCTAGTCTCATAACATACATGTCAATAGTTTTCAAGCACCAACTACAATTATTGAAAAGGGCTAAAGAAAACTAAGGACTAACACAAGGTGTTCATGCTCATGTACTTCTGCACAGAGACCTGAAGGCTTGATAATCATCCATAACTGGATTGTCTTTCAATCACCACCAAAAATTCTTTGCCCTACTACTGATTGCCTTTGCCTACAAGCATCACATGGCATGTTCTGTAACAGGACTAAGGGCAAGAAAAACACACATGCCACTTTTTCTCAAGTATCAAACTAAAACGATTGAAAGGGAATAAAGGAAAATAAGGAATAACACACGGTAGTCAGATACTAGAGCAAAGAAACCTGATTCTCTGCAAAACCCTAATACAGATAAACTAAGCATTGACTTGTAGCCTTACCTTAACCAATGTAGAAAAAGAGCAACAATTCATCCCCAACAAGGGGCGTAACTAACCCTAAACGTTTTCATTTTCACCAGTTAATATGGATAGCATTTTAAGCACATTGCAGCATTTTCTAGTCCCACCCATACCCAACCTCCATCCGCAATGGTTAAATGTATAACTGTATGGTAGAAAGGGATAAAATATGGGAATTAGAAGAATATACCTCGGTGCCATCAGGGTTTACTTTAGCCAGCACGGGTATCTCGTATTGGTAGGCTCGTTCCCACTGTGGATTGGTGGTTATATCCCTTATCTGACCAGTAAACAGAAACAACCTCAACAATCGAGACACACCACCATAAACCTCGTACTAACTAATAGCGAAGTCATAGGAGGAGCAACAGAGAGAGTACCTGGAGATCAACGTCGTGAAGGGAATCAGGGCCAGCGAGCAAGAAAGCAGCTTGGAGCTTCTCTTTCAGGCCATCGCACAAACAGCAATCGGGCTTCGAGTAAAGCACCAGCTTTCTAGAAGAAGAAGAAGAAGATGAAGATGATGAATAAGAGACGAAAGCCCACTTCAACTTGGTGGCCCTTTGTCCATTTCGCCACAAAACTGGGGTGGGCCTTGCCGCTGCCAATGCTGCTGCTGCACTTGCAAGCGCCATTCTCTCTTGTCAATGCCTACCGCAGTCGAGGATTTGAGTTTTGCTTCAATATTGCTTCTGTTAAATTGTTAATTAACCGGACTTTTTATTTTATATAAAGGACGTAATTCTTCTGCTACTATTTTTTCTTTTTCTTTTTTTTTGTAAATATAAGAAAAGAAGAAATTTATGAAAATAATAATACTTCATTTCTGTACAAAAATTACTTTATATCCTTTTAGGTAAAACTATTCACACAATTGTGAAGCGAAAATAAAATAATGAGCGTGGTATATTTATATTGTTCAATAAAACATTTTAAGCATAGACATGTATTCTGACTATTAATATTGTTCAATAAAACATCATCTGAAGTTTTATTCTATCCCTCCTTTAAGATGGGACATGTCAGTTTTGGGGGTCATGGGAGCTCATAATTGCAACGCACATTTTGAATTAGGAATGATATTGCTAAAGCAACATGAAAAGGGAATTATCATGTAAAGCAGCTGCTCAATTATCAAAACCAATAACCATCATTCGTTTAGCCTCAAGAAAGTGACAGAACTCTCCAATTCTGCATATATATGTAACGTGAAAGCCCACCAAACTCCTTGCCATGAAAACTCACTAACCCTCAATGATACATGAATAGATCCACAACAACAACAACAACAACAACTATACAATGTTGAACAAATCCAAGATTCCCCAAAACTTGAGGAAGAAATCTGGTTTGGGAAGTGTCACTAGAACTAAGAAAGCAGTATCTATATGAGCTTCTTCTTCCGGAAGAAGCGCTTCAGGTACCACAACTGCAACCCCGAAACTAGAATGCAAACACCAAGAGCCATGATACTGAACCACGCCACTTTGGCATTTGTTGCTTCACTAACCTCCCTCATTTCTGCTTCCCTATATCAATGTCCAAGAAAAAGGAAGTTGTAAAATGCATTAGCCAAAGCATAATGAATGATTAACAAGAGTTATACTAGAAGTATTGTAAAAGAATGTTGTTTCCCAGCATCAATTAATAGTTAATACCTGTTCTTCAAATAAAGTAGATTCTCATGGATGGCTTCCACAGCTCCTTCAAGTTTCCTCAGCTCAAGTTCAACGCCCTAAAAACCAATGTCCAAAAAGAACATGAGATTACTCTCTTTTCTACAAACAAATCCAATTTAAGATATTACAAAGCCAAAGATAGAGAATAAATGAGACTCATGTTATGGAATTACCTCAATCTTTTCTTTTCTTGCAACGGAGTCCCAATCTTTGGCAGAAATACCAGTTTTCCATTCAAGGCTGACACTGGCGCTTCCTACACCATCATGTTTACTATCCAACCAAAAGCACGCCACATAGTTCCCACTCTCGGTGGTTGTAAATGCAAATTGGCCATGGGTAACATTTTCTTTCTGGTGAAGGTTATTTCCATAAGGAGATGTCACCTGCCATAAATTAAAGGAGCTGCTCAATATGAAATGTTACTATCATGCTAAGACAATGACCAATATCGTTATATTATATCACAGTATCACAAATCAGATCAGAGACTATGAACGAGGAAGAAATCTAGTCTTATATTTGTTGACTAATGATCTACAAACAGGGCAGGCTGATAGCAAAATTCAGAGGTCAGAAAATTCAATGTTGTGCAGCTATTCAATGATTTTTTTTTTCCCTTATCGTTCTACAAGGTTCTGGATTTAACAAAGCAAAACTTGTCTACTATCTAATTTGGCAACCATATCGCATACCTAGGCAAAAAATAGAAAGTGGCTAAATAGGGAAAATTTAAAAAAAAAAAAAAAGGATGGGAAATGAAAGAGAAGGTACCTTGGCAGAAATAGTGATGTGCTGGTTAGGGTAAGCCTCATCGGGTACAACATAGTAGTCGGCTAAAACGACGACGTGTGATTGGATTTCCTCGGAGACGCACTTCGTTCCGGAAGTGGGGATGGTTAACCAAACGGCCTGAGCTTGAGGGAATAGAAAAGTGTTGAAGCATAATAAAAACAAGAGCAGAGCGATTCCAGTTCCAGATCTTAGGTTAATGTCCTTGCCCATTACCTGACGTTGACCTTTTTCCAATCAGATCTGAAATTCTCAATAATCTTATCCCGGATCAAGGAAAAAGATGAAGACGACAAGAGACACAATTAGTACTAGTTACGATATTAACAATGGTTTTGGTATTTAATCAGAGTTAGTTTGATTTGAATTGAGTTGAGTTGAGTTAATTTGAGAGAGAGCTGACTATTTTTCTCTTTTTTTTTTTTTTTTTATCTGTGGCTCTGCCGTTGTTTGGTTTCTTCTTGAACTGGTAATGAATGTTCATCACAGCGAACAAATGCGAGTACAGTAGGGGATGGTGGTGATGCATTTACATGCTACGTGGCAAGCCATCATCCAATCATAACCACGATGCCCCTGTCCTCCTTAGGAAAGGTGCCACATAATCACGACACGTTGGATTCTTCCTTACTCCGTAGTCCGTAGACAAATAATTTTCTTCCTCCGCCAATTGTGGACACCTCACTTCATGTTTACTAATGGGTTTTACATAAGTATCTCGTAACTACAAATCATTGGATTTCCTTGGGCCTAGGCCTTCTTTATGTAACACGTAAAAAAGAAAATCATACATTTTGGGCCTCTAGTTGTACACTTTGCAAGGTTTTCACTATAATGAAAATTTCCTGACCCACAAACATTACACTGACGATTTTATATAGCAAAAGTCATAACTATAGTGACAAAAATAAAATATATACAATTTTAGATTTAGATTATTTTGAATAACCTTGTTACTCTGAAACTTTCTTTCTTTTTTTTAACAAAAAAAGTTGTACATTTTCTAAATTTGAAAATGGAACAACCTTCCTATTTTCTATGGTAGGATTCCATATTAATTTTTGTCCCTATATTATGTATCTATATTTAATTCACAAATTAAATAAAAGCAAGAGATGGAATAGTGAAATGAGTGTAGTAGTCATTCATTCACTTTAATTTGTGTGCTGAGTGGATGGAGAAGTTGGTGTTGGCCCCTTGAGATATATAAATTATTGCATGTAGTATAGTCAGTATACAATATAAAAACAGCTATAAAACACTGAAGGAGCTATCAATAAGGATATGGTTGTTGATATGGCGATACCCACTCGCACCACATACATTTTCTAGGAAGTTTCACTACATATATATATCTTGTTTTTCTCGATCTTAAAATTTGGAAAAATACAGTGGATTTGATTTCATTCCCTATAATACTAAGAATTTCCCTCACCACACCACCCCCACATGATCTTGCCTCTTCATCCCCCAACAAGCTTCCATATTTGAAATCCTTGCCTGCATCCACACCCATGCCTCCCCCAGGTACTCCCTCCTCATTAATTAACTCTATATTTTCAGACTAAATACCCTTCTTCTAATAACTTATCCTAATAAAAATTTACGACTCTAGCTAGTCCACCTAGCTGTACTCAACCCTCAACTCTCAAATGACCAAAAAGAGAGGGTAGTATTTTTTTTAGCATTTAATTTATATATGTCATTTATTAAATCATGTATTGTGAGATGAATCGTATTAGTTAATTGAAACATTAATTGCTTAAAAATAATAAAAATAAAATAATCTAATTGAATATTTGTATAAAATATTTGTATATTTCTTCATTGTATAAAATTAAACTTCTTTAGGGTCATATAACATGAAATAAAAAAGGTGTAGCAAATATTTGTAACTTTTGATATTACACGGTAATAAGTTGTAACTTTTCTATCAAAGTAAATATAGTTTTTAAAACCAAGTACAAATGTAAATACTTGAACAGCAGTTTAAGTACCATGTTCTCGATTTATTCTTGACGCATTACATATGTAAAAAGTTTTAAAATTAACTCTCTACCCATCAAAAAAAGATCTCTATCAAGTTAAGAATTAATTATCAACTACCCATTCACGGATAGCAAGAGGAAATAGCTTTTAAACAAAATAAGATGATAAAATTAAATAAAATTGAACAAAATGAACTCTTCCACTCCAAGGGATTCATTTTCATTCATTATGTTTGCATTTATGGTAAGTGCTATCCATTACAATTGGCCCTACAATGGCCAGTGGCTACATAATTTGGTTGTCGCTTTCTCCTTCTGATAGGAGTACGGATGGTCCTTTAGTTGGTACGGCCAGTTAGGACAGAGTACAGATGCGGTACAAAATTGCTCAACCATGCATGCATCTACATTTATGGTCAAAGTATATAAATATATATAAGGAATGATATTATATTCACGTCCATAAAATAGATGTTTATAAATATTCATTCGAATTTAAGAGTGAAGAGTAAAATAAGTATTATATAAGTGATGATTTTATAAAAATTAAAAGTGATAGATTAAATATATATATGGTGTACGAAATAATTGATGTTAAAATAGTTTTGTTGGTATATAAATCCATTTGTAATTAAATTATATGTTTTATACAAAAAAAAATTGCTAATAAAGTTTTAGATTGATTGAAAATTGATTTAGTGATGATTGATGGATATAAAAAAGGGGAGAATTTATAGATTTATTATTTTTAAGGTTTGGGGTAATGATACTAAGTATGTTTGGGTCGTTGCTATGTATGCTTTTGATGAAGAATGGCATAGTTGTTTGGATCCATATAACAGCTTGCACACATACAGCTTTTAAATCAGAATTCAAACTATTGGTGAATTCTAAAAAGTGGCACCGGATGATCATGTATTATCACATATATAGATAGATAGATAGCAGATAAGGTAACATTAAACGAGTTAATTAAGTACACCAAATTATAATTATATTCCAGATGCCAGAATGGAGAAGATCACATATGAATAATATGATCTTGGTGCATGATATATATGGATAAAATCCACTTGCAAACGAAGTTTCCTTCAAACTTCCAACACCCCGAGCATGACCCTGAGCCTCTGCTGCTTCCTCTCACAAGTCAGAATATCTCATTACGGATTCGCAAAATCCTAAACCAAATTGAGTGTTGTGGGCAAGAACATGTGTGTGTGAGCGAGAATAATCATTAATTATAATTATAGCTAGCTAGGCATGCATCAATGGCATGTCAAAGACCGTACTCTTAGCTGCCACAGACACTCAATTATATGAATGAATCCTCATCAATTTCGTTCCTTGGGTTGTTAATTCGAAACAAGACCATGTTTTAATTAAGGGGAAGGATAGATGGCTTAATTAAAATTAGTTCAATATTTGGTATGCTCCTGATCCCCTGTCTCACTCTCAAGTGTGTCACAACAGGGGAAGGAAGGAAGGAAGGAGGAAGGAGTGGAGAAGCAACACGACCCGTACGGATTGACGACACTGCTATCCTATTCTATTATTCACACATGCCTTATCATTGGACAGTGCAAATGCTTCCAGTGCATTAATTATAGCTGTCACTCGTAATTAATTTGTTATGGAAAATACTTGTACACAATAAACATCCATTCAAAACAATAAATAGACTGTGCACAACATATATAATATAAAATGCACAACGTATATTACATGTGATGTTATGCACAATATATATCATCTATTGTGCGCAACATATATCACATGTTTCAGCATCATATTTCTTTGCAACATAGGATATATGTTGTGCACATCATATGATATATAATGTGTAAAATATATAATATTTATTGTACAATTTATATTATATATATTGTGCACAACTTATTGGACTATTTTGACGGTTGTTTTTTATTGTAGTTGTAGTCATGCTCATCTGTTATTAATACTACTCTCATAGTAGTTTATTCTCATTTCAAAATAAAGACGCCTATGATTATTGTTTTATCTCTAATGATTGAAATTCCATTCACAAATACTACTAATTTGAAGAAAAAAGGAAAATCCCACCATGTTAAAAAGATTAATTGCTCACATACAGGATATTTTAACTAGAGTCTTGACTTTTGATCGAGAGACGCTAAAGTTTGAACGAATAAACAAAACAAATTAGCAATATTGTTATTTTATAAATCCATGCTAATTCTTGCGGACAAGTACAAAGCCTTTGCTGTAAACTTGACAAATCTAACACTTACGTTGGCCTACTGCATAAACTATAAATAAAAAAGTACATTTGCATATTAAAATGTTATGATGAGAATTTTATATTAATATAACTCATTTCATGCATAGAGATTGTCAATTTCATACGTAAGAGGCATAATTTAATATACACACAGAAACAATAATAAAAAACCAGACCCAAACATAGCAAGAGGAAAGAAATAGAAAGCCCTTTGAACCTTTGAAAAATCACCCTTGACCCAAATTTAAAAAAGCTTTGTTTTTTCCAGCATCAGCATGTGAGATGAGCTGGCATATTTTTTTTCCCAAAGTAAAAAAGCAAACAATAATTAGGGTCTGAGCCGTACCAATATAGATTCCATTAAACCTTAAACATCTAAAAGTTAAAAAAATAAAAATAAAAATAGGAGGTTGGGACATAGAAGAAAGAGTGCAAAAGTCAAGTTACGCAGGCGTTACAGCACCAACTAAGCCTTGTTAATATGATACCGTTGAGATGTGAGGCTTTGATCAATTATTATTAAATAATATTGTTTGTTATAAAGAGAGACATAATAACATATATAAGGTACAGTTACATGAGGAAAAGGAGGGTCCATAACCATACGATAACGCGGTTTTGGAGATGAGTACAGAGGTGCAACAGCTGTGCTCCTGTGTGATTGCATAAGCAAATGGCTTTCACTGTTATACACTGCGCGTGTCTATCATCATATTTATTTATTTATTTATTTTCACATTATATTGTAACTTTTTTGTGCATAACAGCTTACTCCAAATGCACCTGCAGATCCTGGAAGCTGCCTCTTAACTTATAAAGAATCCTATGTTTCTCTCTCTCTATTTATACATTATTATTGTTGTTTAATTAAACCAATTAATATTAACATGTCGCCACGCCTTCTCCATATAGTTACAACTTATTAAGATAACATATAGTAATACTAATGTGTCTACATCATACAAAAAATACAAAAGAATATATACTCAGATTATGGTGATACAAATTTGCCCATACTTTTTTATTTTTTTCAGTTCAGTTCAATCTGAGGCTTATGCATAAGTCAGAGCTAAAACAGACAAGTGATTAATTTGATTTATTACTTCACTGTCACTGATTGGTTCATAGGGCTCGATCGAGTCTAATGCAAAATCTAGACTAGCATCCATGGATTTCTACACCTTCAATAACTTATAATGTTGTTGTTTGAAATTTTCTTCACTTGTAGGCTGTACTCTACTCAATCTTATAGTCAGATCTGAGTAATTAACATTTAACAACAATGCTGCAATAAAGTTCCCAACTATAAAAGTCGCATCACATTATTATTTCCTGCTGTAACAGAGTAACTACCCCCCATGAATTTAATTGAGCATCACAAATGGCAATGTTGACAAATGACTGCAGTTCACATGCTTTTAAGCTAACATTCTGCTATGACTAAATCAAAAGTCAAAACTCCCCTAGGTTAAAAAATATAAAAATTCTACAATTTTTACTGCAATAGTAACAAGTGATCACAATGCGCTAAAGAACAAGGGTTATAAAGATACATTTCTGTATTTTGTTACTGAATAATGAATGAATAATTTCTTGCAGGAAAATTGCAATATGGGGTTAATTTTGTATCAATGAATTAGTTTGTTTGTGGTAATTTATTTGTTCATTATTGGACTATTTTTCATTGTAGGCTAACACATGGTAAGTTGTAAGTGGTAATTAAGTGCCATTTACTTAGGTGAAGGAAGCTTCACTAAGGACAGAAAAGTCATTTTAAGCCAAGCTGGGTCTGTATTAAATTCAAATAACTAATCTCATCTGGCAACAATAATGTCCTATCTTTGACTGCAGGATTTTGCTAGCTTGAGACTCAAGCCTCCCTCTATAAATACTGGACTCTACTTCCCCTCATTCAGCCTCCATCTGATTCTTTCCCCTACTTTCACAACAGCAACAAGAAAGAGAAAAACACACACACACACAATAAGAAAAAAGAAAAAACCTCTTGAACACCCTTTCTACCTCCAAAGAACTATTCTTCAAACCAGTCCTATAAAGTTTCACTGAATAACTGTCTTTCCACTTGCAGCAGCAAACAACCGGCATCATCATGGTTAAGACAGAGGACAAGATCCACGCAGAGCCATCAAAGCCAATGAAATCTTTGTTGTCATCAGGATCAGGATCAGATAGCAGCAAGAAGATGAAGAAGTACAAGGGGGTGAGAATGAGGAGCTGGGGGTCATGGGTATCAGAGATAAGAGCACCAAACCAGAAGACAAGAATATGGCTAGGGTCTTATTCAACAGCAGAAGCAGCAGCAAGAGCCTATGATGCTGCACTCCTCTGCCTCAAAGGCTCCTCTGCAAATCTCAATTTCCCTCTCAACACTTCTTCATCACAACATTACATAAACATTCCTCAGGACACTGTAATGTCCCCAAAATCAATCCAGAGAGTTGCTGCAGCTGCTGCTAATAGCTTTGTTGACATTAACAACAATGCCACCATCAGTAGCACCCCACCTTCCCCTGCACCTTCTGCTTCAACCCCATCATCATCATCATCAGTGTCTTCCCCATCAATGGCAGCTTCATCTCCCTCTGATCAAACAGATGATGATGTTTCACTCATGTCATCTTTTGAGGCATACACTACTACTGCTACTACTACCACTACTGGCTGCTATCAACCAAGTGAATCAATGGATGCTATGTTGGAGCCTTGGTACACCTTTGATGATGGTTTTCAATCCCCAAAGTATGTTGATCAGATGATGCTGAGTGGTGCTTTCTTTGATCTTGATTCTTCACAGATGCTTGGTGATTTATATGAAGAAAGTGATATTCGATTGTGGAGTTTCTGCTGAGGAGGGAAATTCAAGCCAAATCAAATTCTTTTTTTGTTCATTTTTTTTTCATCACAAATTCTATTCGTTTTGTCTTCAGTGATACAACTTGAAGATATTACTGACTATGACAAAAAAAATTAATAATCATTTGTATACCCTATGCTACATATAGTGCTATCTATATATTTAGAAGAAATTCATACAGAGAAAAGACAATTTTTGGCCTGCTCTCTGATGTGGATTTCTACATTTTGATGAAGTTATGTATCATTGATGCAAACCTTGTTAGTTAATTGTTATATGATGTCAGTGTCATGAATGGTTGATTTTCCATGTGTTATGGGATAAAAGAAAGAAAAAGAAAAAAAATATGGTCATCATCAATTTATAAACCCAGATATGAGATATAAGTCATTCCTTTCACTTATATGTAACTATGAGAAGAAAAAAGAGAAAAAGAAATTGGTACAGTGAGGATCATTGGGAAACCCTTTAATTTCATGAGGAGGTGTCAGAGATGCCTGTTTCAAATTCACTGAGAAGAGGGAACCAAATACAGAACACGGTAACTTGAAAACCATTGGAAACTGTGTCCTTTTGTAAGCAGGGTGTGTACTTGGTTTCAACGTTTAAGTTTGGTATTGTGTACCTTTTACTTAATTCTCTTAGAAAATTAGAGGGAATAAAATCCTGGCTAGTAATTGCATTTTGTGCAAAACTGATGGATTTGATACCCTCCCACAGTTTTAGGTTAGGGAATGTTATTGATTAAGGTTGGTTAAGGCCCAAATAATAATAATAATAATAATAATATAGTTTAAATTAAAATTAAAGATGATTTGATTGTTGTATAATGATTTCTCATCAGAATTCTTTGTTGTTGAGTTAGGCTAACTTTGTTTGTATGCCTTTAGTAGCATATGTATCTAGCGAAAAAAGAACATTTCTAGTAATGACTTTTGATGCAAGCAACTCATCTTTCTTTCTTTTGTGATTCATGCTGCTAAGGTAACGTGTTAGGAATAATATTTATATATATGCAAGATCTTCCTCTTTAGTCCTTACACAAGAATGAGAATGGTAGACAAACTTTGACGCTTTTTGCCAACTTTTGAACTTGATCATGTGTCCGAATTAACCATTATAGGGTCGAGCCAACAATTAGCACACATGACCTGTCCCACTCTTTCTTTGTGAAATGGGCTAAGGCATGGGATACCATTCTCACTTGTTCCTCTTACATTGCATCTAGCTAGCTAGCTACTCTCATTCAAATACAAGGTTCCTTCCTTAGGCTGTGCTTTCTCACAATTGGACTGCATATGAAAGGCTTTTTTGCTTTTGCTATTATTTGTTCATAGATATGGGGTAAGAAATAAAAGTCACATTATTTGGACATTAACTGAATAAAAGAGAAAAGTGATACAAAGTTAGAATATATATAACCCAAAATATAAGGTGTAAAATATACATGACATTTAGTAAGTGGTTATAAATAATATTATAATATTTCTTTCTCTGTTAATCATTCATTCTCTACCAATTTAGTTTATGTCACTAAATTCTGACTGTCTAGGATCTTTTTAACTAAGAATATCAATTGAGATACATGAAAAAGAAAACAGAGATAAAAGTAAGAGCCTTCTTATTTTACACTGTGTCCCTATTATAAAGTCTATGTAAAAACAGATACAAAAAACATTGCTTGATGAAGAAGGGTAGTGGAACTTCACCTTCCTTTGACAATACAATCATGGGACCTTTTTTCTGCTATGCATGTATCATGTATGTAATCTTGGACCAACATAGGACTGTATGTCCCTACAGCATCAATTTGATTTAGCTTCTTCTCAATTTTGTGCACATGAAAATGATATAACTAAATGACAATTAAAATGTAGCATTTTTGAGACATAGTATGTGAGTGTTCCTGTTTAGGCCATCAGCATGTGATTTCAAAGAATTAATCAATCAAGGATTATAAAATATATATGTTTAATAATTTATTGGCCTTTTGTTTGATATTAACAAGCGATATTTGCACTTGCTTAATGCAGTGCCCAAACAAATTTGTGGCATTTTGTGCAGATCAGTCCCCTTTGGAATGATTGCAATAGTTTACTAGCTCACCATACCATTGTATGCTTACACAAGTAACGTAAAGTATATAGAATTTAACAAATACTAAGTCCTCATAATTATTAGTTAGGGCTATCATTGCTAATTTTACTTATTAAAATGTTTGGTGTAGTGATTATATATGTGTCTCGTATAAAGAAGCCATACATAAAAGTAGAAACTATTGTATTCTGGTATTTCATGTGGGATCACCTACTCATTATATATTTCTGATTTCCCATTCAATGATTGTGACAAAGAATAATTTCCCCACTATAAAAAGAAAGGCAGTGGTAGGGAGGTCGAGATCCAACATTAAGCATGAGCTTAATTATTCATGCTTGGCCTTATTAAGACACAATTTAGAGGAGTGATTAATCAATAATGGGCCAAGATTTCAATCAAGAAAATGTTAAATATATATGTCCCCAAGATTAACATGAATATTTTGGGGGCTTTATTATTATTTGATTTATTTCACATGGCACCCTTGCAATACGACAACAATTGAAGCAATTTTTTTAGACGCACAAAATTTTGCATATATCAAGTGAATGTACTGTAGACAGGCGCAATAACAATAGTGTTTTTGCTTCTCTTCACTGTCTAGTCCACAATATTACCAGATTTTGGCCTAAAACGTGTGAAACTGAAAGTTTGAAAGTTGAAACTATTGTCTGTTGATAGCACCCTGAAATATATATACCAATCATACGGCTATTTAATTTGGCAAATTCGAGTCTAGGGGAATACTATGGTGTGCGTATGAGTTGTAGTTACACATAATCCTTGTTTAATGAAATGAAATTTCAAACTTTGGGACACTTCAAAAACAAAAATATGATTTAAACATTAAAAAAGAGATATTCAAGCAAAGGAATCACATTATCAATATTGGATCATTGTCACTCATTTTATTTATCTATCACCTGTAATAAATATAAAATAAATAACTTATTTAGATATAATTTGTTTATATTTAAATAACATAACTCTGTTAAAGATAATTAACTTTGGGGTCTATACAATATGAAATATGAACCTCGGACTAGCTAGGCCTAGGATCCAAGTAACGAGGACAAAATTGAAAATTCTAAGATGGGGTTGCAGACTTGCAGTTTTATAATAATATTTATTTATTTATTTTTCATTGAGGAGTGTTATTTTAACAATAATGATATTTGTGTATACACTTCTCTTACATATATTTTCCACACATTTTATCACCTTTGGATTTTGATATGACATCACTCCATCACTTACACTTCTTTTCTCCACTATTAAATTAAAATGTATATATATTATACATACCAAAAGGTATGTGTAATGCTCTTATTTTAAATCTAGGTGGTCAGATGAAACTGTGGAAGACACGAAAGTACACCTGGAGGAGAGGCAGCACTTTCTTTTTAACTTTTTTTTTCTTCTCCTTATTATTATTATTATTATTATTTTTCCAAACCCAAAGGTACTTACACCACAACAAACAAAATTTACAGCTAAAGAAATGACGATTGACGAGTACACAGTTCCATTTAAGCTATGTTTGGTTAGGGTTGGAGAGAGGTTGAAATTTTTCAGCAAATATTTTAAGAAAAGCAATGTTTTTTTTTTAACAGAAAGATTCATGGATATAAAACATGAAGATAAACTTGTTTGATTGTTTGTCAATGAGGTCTAGACCTCATTGATTAATAAGAAAGATGTCATTTAAACTAGACCTCATTGACAAATTGTTGCCCTTTTTATTTTTGCATTTTGTCATATTTTGGAGAGTGTAATGGGGTATTTAATGATTTTTTTCTCTCATATATAATTGAATGATTATCTTTGATTTTTGTTGCAAATGGATTATTTTTCATCTACGTTAGTGGGCCAAGGCCCTTACTGGGGTTGTTGGGCTTTGTGGGCTTAAAAGGGAAAGAGAATATGAGTGTTTACTCGTTTAAGTTATTGGCCATAAATAAGAGATCCATATTCTACCAAAAATATAAAATAAAATAAGAGATCCATAAACACGCTGTTTCTTGTTCCGATTAGCTTCGGCAACCAGTACTAGGACTCGACTTTGTTGCTGTTGTCTTGTTTCTCTTCGCTTCTCTCTTCGGCTGCAATCTTTCAAAGGGTCTCTTCGCCTCTTTCTCCCAAATTCCCTTTCGCCGCTCAATGGGTCTTTCAAAGGAACAACTTCTTGCGCGATTACAGGTTCTCTCAATCTTCCCACACTTCATTATGATCTCCTTAATTAATGCCCAATGCTTCCCTTTTCCCGATTCACTCACCTTTTTGTCTTTTTTGGTTTATTCAATTCTTCTTTCCCTGCTCACTACTTATGCACTGATGTTGTAATCGTAACTTTCCTTCCAACTGTTTTCTATATCTTTTCTTTTTTGTTCTTTCAAATTTCAATTTGAGCATTGCCTGTGTTGTTCATCTGACCATTCAATGACTCAAACATAGCTTTTAGTTTTCACTTTTCACAGTTGGTACTTAAAAATCTACTACCTTACTACATATACAAGTTATGGGCATTGTTCAATTTTTCAAATTTGGGATGCCCTTTGAGGCGATAGCATTTGTGATGCATATTCTTCTGTTGGTGCCCGGGGATAATTGTTGTATGTTTCTGTTATGGTTTTCTCAGGAACTTCAGATTCAGTTTTCCCAGTATGAGCATCCTGTTGTTTTGACTGTCGAGGCTCAGGTCAACACCTTTCAAGAATCAATGCAGTGTTTTGTGTACAATGCTTTTCTTTTCTTTTTTTCCCTGATTCACTATCCGTTTTCTTTCAGGCAAAGTATGTTGGAAATTTGGGGGGTGGGCTGAGCAAAAATTTATTTTTGAAGGTATGCTAAATGTTTAGATTTTAAGGGAAAAAGGAACTTTTTATTCATGTTGCACTTCTTATTGTTAATGCATGCTACACTTTCCCAACAGGACAAGAAAAACAGGTTTTATATTGTTTCTGCTTTAGCTGATACCAAAGTTGATCTTAAAGGTATGTATAATTTTGTAAACCTGAGAGGAATTCGTTCACTTGCTTATTGTGCCTTACTTTTGATGGATATCAATGAGAATTATTGTTGCTTCAAATCTGAGCAGTGTTATCTCAGCGGCTTGGTTTGGGAAAAGGCGGCCTGAGAATGGCACCTGAAGAGGCTTTAGGTGAAATACTTCAGGTTTGTCTATGCCTTTGATTTTTCATATTTGTTTTGTAGTTTTGTTGTTCTAACCTTCATCTCCTTTACTCTTTATTTACTTCTTTAAGAAGCTGTGCCCATTATAGTTTCTAAAACTCTTAAGGGCATATGGTTGAATATATCTTGATTTC
The DNA here is from genome assembly GCA_013621005.1 of Aeschynomene evenia. Classification (NCBI taxonomy): domain Eukaryota; kingdom Viridiplantae; phylum Streptophyta; class Magnoliopsida; order Fabales; family Fabaceae; genus Aeschynomene; species Aeschynomene evenia. The sequence continues at coordinate 5,713,523 of CM024270.1, forward strand.
TTCAATAACTTAGTCCTTGCATTAAAGTTATTTATGATGTTTTTGGCGTATAAATTGTAAAAGTAGGCTAATTTCGCTGCTTATTGCTGCATTATATAGTGCAGAAGGAAACCAATTCATGTTGATGCATTCACTGAGTTGATAGGGTAAAATGGTAAATAAAGTTAGTTCTTTCAAAGGATTTATGCAACCTCGTTATAGAAACTTCCTCTCAGATTAATATTTTGTTAGGATGAATAATACAAGACTTAGAATCTTCATATGTAAAATGTTCTTTATTGTTTTTAGTTTTTACATTGATATTTTCATCGTTACAAGTTTCAATCATATAATGATTATGTCTGTTATGCTAAGCAAAATTTGATAATTACATAATTTAAGAAGATAATTAACTTTGTGAACATGACATTGTTGAAATTATTGTCATATCTGATGACATGCTTTTTTTCTTTTCTCATAAGGTGTCCCTGGGTTGTGTCACTCCATTTGCATTAGTGAATGAATCAGCACGGTATGCATTCATTTTGGATCTGTTTGCTTACTATGAGATATCTGGTTTTTTTTCTTAGTATTGCTTGCTAGCATACATAAAATTTAATTACTAAACCGTTCGTCATAGTTACATATGTAAGGTTTTTACCTTTTTCAGTAAGAAGATATTTTAAATTCATTGATAACAGTATTTCCCTCTATCTTTTTCTGCTTAGTCTTCATACTAAAGTTTATTGTTTTCTCAAGAAAAGCTTATAATTACTGGTGCTTATATCAAACATTTTTCTGATCTCTAAGGAACTAATTCCTTCTGCTTTATGTCTTTTCCTTTCTGAAGAGACGTTTCACTTTTATTGGATCAAGGATTCAAGACACAGGAGCACTGTTTCTTCCATCCACTGTCAAATGACATGTCCATATGTAAGTGAGTAGTCTAGTCTCTGTTATGAAAAGAAAAGTAAAAATAAAAGCTAGCTACATAAATTTTACTAACCTTGTGAAGTTGTTGAAAACTATTCTGATTTAATCCCTCCCCTTTCCTAAGAGAACTCCTTTGCTTGTATTTGTCCAATACCTTGGGTCTACTACTAATTGATAACTAAAGTCCAAAGAGGACTTCCATTCATATTTTCTTACCATTTGTAAAATTTTGGAAAACAAAAATGTATATGGTATTTTGTATCCCGATGATGCTGTACTCTGGTCAGTATATTAACTAGAGTCCAATATTTTAAAATTGCAGCTTTAAATGCACGTGATCTTGACATATTTCTTAAATCAATAGGAAGAAATCCCTCGTATGTTGATTTGGAGGTGAGATAATTTAAGGGCACCTATTGTTGGTTATTATTATTATTATTGATAAATTGACTTGTTATTCATTGATAATTATATACATCTGCTGTATGCAGGCCAATCCTGCAGTGGGGAAAGATCAACCACCTGATCTTGCTGCACTAGTTCCATCAGGTTCGATAGTTCTGCCTGATCAACCAGAAAAGCAACCTTCTTCACAAGTTCCTAAGGATGGAAACAATGTTTCTGTGGATAACAGCTCCAAGACAGTTTCAGGTACAAATTATACTAACCACACTATTCAATGTGTTCATACCTTTAGGATGTGTTTGTGAGTTGGGTTTTGGAGGGGGAGGGGGAGGGGGAGGGGGAGGGGAGGGAAGGGAAAGACTTTGAGAAATTTGGTTGTGTTTGTGAGTTGCATTGATGGGGAGGAGAGGTGTTTGAGGGATTTTTAAAACCCTTCAAAACCCTCCAAATTCCTCATTTTCAAGTTCCCCCAATGTGGAGGATTTTACAACTCACAAACAAGGAGATGTCATCTCCTCCAAGCTCCTCCCTTCCCTCCCCCTATCTTTTCCTCCAAGACCTTCCCCTCTCCTCCCCTTCAAACTCCCAAACAAAGCCTTAGATTTTTTTTCATTTGTGAATAAATATTCCATATTCCCCTTAGATCTTCTTTTCTCTTTATCGACCAATATGCTAATCAATATTGTGCTGGTAGCAGAAACTCTGTTTGTGGCCTAAAGAGATTTTGCTAATGACAAAGTGAATCTTTCTGATGCAGCCAAAGCTGTCAAATCATCTGTTAGTGAGAAAAATGCAAAGGGGACTGCTGCAAAAAATGCTCATCCATCAAGCTCCTGTGCTAATGTTGGGCAATTCGTTGAGGAGATATTAAAGAAAACATCAGAATTATTGCTTTCACAGGTAAAACAATTTATGCTTTCTTTCAATATCAAACTTATTGTTTACTTCCCGCACCACGATGAAGAATCTTGATCGATCATACAGATCAATGAACAAGCTATAAAGCAACACGGAGAGCAGCTGGGTAATGTGGTATCGGACAATTTGCAGAGAAGCCTGAACTCAGATTTTAAAAACCTTGCTGTAAGTATTTGATGATACCATTCAATTTTGCAGATACAATAGGTGAAATCAATCCTTTATTATGTGAAATTCTGGTTCCAATCAATGGATTATTGTTAATGTTAATTACAGATGATATTTAAGAACACTGCATACACCGAAGGGTTCCATGCTGGTACTCATCATCAGCCCAGGCGCTTGTGAAGTGTTCAATAGGTGATGTAAGATTTGCAGCTATGACAGTTAAAGAGGGACGGTAATTTTAACGCTACCTTTCAATTTTTTGTTTATGACCGCATCATGCATTGATTGAATCACTTTAAATGAGTTATGTTGATCATTGGATATATATTTCTAGTTTACAGCACATGATTGTAACGCATGAGTTATTATTATGTAGCTGGAAATTTTGTGTAGTTCTGAATTTGTAGCATATTAAAAATTTGAATACTAAATTATGTTACACAATTACACAAGTCTCCACCACCATTGTATCTACATTTACATGTTTAGAAAACACACAATGCAACATCCATCCATGGAATCCGAACACCGCACATGATAGGATTAGAGAGTCGGGCAACTTTGAAGTATTTGTTGAAGAATTCCATTTTTAACTTGATGATGGAAAGTCCAAGGCCATTTTAGTTTTTTTGTAATAGCAAATTCATGTTGCTCCTGTCCTGTGAAACGCATTCCTGCCACATAACAATAATTTAGAAGCACATTAGGCCTGTTACTTTATCTTCTTAGAAGGAAAAGAAAAAAAAGAACAATTTGATAAAAGTTGGTGATGCTAGTAAACAATGCATGCTTCATAAAATCACACAAAACTTACTCAGTCAGGAAGAGCATGACAGCTTTGTCTATATTGTGATCAGAAAGTTGCAAGTCACAATCCTATCCATCATCGCCTAAACCTCAAGCTAATGTAGTAAAGAGCTAAAGAATGCAGCAAGAGCGTTGGCTTTGGTTTGCTGCTGAAATTTAGTACAACAGATCAGATATAAATATATTTCAGTACATAAATATGCAATTTGAACTCAATATATCTGGCATTCATCTGACCCAATTAATGGTGTCTAAGATTAATGTACAAATTTTATTTTCATAAATTAACAATCACCCCTTGAAGATGAAGAAGAAGAAGAAGAAGATGCAGAAGCAGCAACGTTATTATTCCCTGCTCGATCTTCAGCGTGATGAACACGTCGATGATACCTTCCATGGAAAGGCCACAGAGAAGCGATTCCACGTGACGTCCACCTCAAGCACCTCCGAAACCTACCACCACCACCAACTTCACCTTCTTCAATGCACCCATAGTCCTCTTCCTCAGAAACTGGCACCTCGAGGCGACAAACAGGGCAAGAGTTATGAAGCCTAAGCCACGGAACAATGCAATCGGAGTGGTACACGTGCTTGCAAGGAAGCTCCCTCACTTCCTCGCCAACCTCAAACTCCTCCTGACACACTGGACACTGCGAATTCTCCTTCAAGTGACCGCTCTCAATCTTCACCGTTGGGATACCATTAATGGCCCTCTCCGGCGCCGGCGCCGGCCCGGGCCTGTCGTTCTCTGTCAGCTGCTCGATCAGCTCGTTAAGCCCAGGCCCCAAATAATAGTCCCTTGGGTTCGCGCCACGTGGAATTGGGCCCTCTCGCCGCGGAACAATGGGTTCCAAGGGGTTAGAGGAAGGGTCGCCTATGGGTTGGAGAATGATCCAGGTTCGGGGGCGGGCAGGTTCGGGTTCCGAACCTTGGGGTCTGGGACGGTGGCGCGCAGGGGAGGAGCTCTTGGAGTGTTGTGGGGTCGTCGGCGTGGGGACGGCGGCGGCGGTGGGGTTGGGCGGGGGTGCGGCGGATGGGGGGATCGAGCATGAGGGAAAGTGCTTCGAGCAAACGGGCTTCAGGCGAAGGGTCGTGGTTGGTGAAGTCAAGGAAGAGCCTTGGCGTTGGGATGTTGATTTCGACGAGGAATTGGCCGAAGCAGCGTGGGCACGTGACCTCCGTGGGGTTATCGGCTGCGACGCGTGCCATGCGGTTGCACTGGAAGCACCAGTACAGCTGGAACCTCCTGGGTGGTGGTGGTTGTTGTTGTTGTTGCCCATTCCTTCTCTCTCTCGGTGGGCTCAGAGACATGATGATGAAGAATGGCCTTCCGAATTTGGGAAACTCAATGCTTGTTTAGAATTGATAACGGAGGGGAAGAAGGATTTAGTTATATTATATATATGAGGAAGGATGTGATGAGTTTAATAGAGGAAAGGATGACTTGACTTAAAGAGTTTGCATGAAGTGATTCGATCTGTTGTTAGAGTTGGGTTGGGTTTGTGTCCAAACAAAGCAACTTTGGTAGCATAGATTAGGCTTTGAGGTTTTATTTGTTTCAAGTATGTAGGCTGCCACTGTTCCTTGCTCAAGAGGGAAAAGGATGAGTGTTTAGCGAAAACTGCCAGGGAGGGAGAGAGGAGTGGAAAATGAAGAAGAAGAAGAAGAAGGAGGAAAAACTATCGATTTATAATATAAAATAATATCATTCACTCTTTTTCACCTAATAAAATGTTAACAATTTTTATGTTAGCAAGTTTTCAATATACTGATTAAAGTTTCTAACATTTTTATAAGGTGGAAAAGAATGTATCAGTAATATTTTTGTTTGTGCTCGATGGGTTGAGTATGCTCCGAAACTGTATTTGAATACTGAACCAAAAATATTTAGGCTTCAGCTCAATGCCTGCGTATTGTTCATAGGAGGCTTCGTTTATAATTCGCATACACAATAGCCGATAGATACTAGATAGTATGTCTATAACATGCCAATTTTATTGGCCAAAATAAGGGCTTTTAGTTTTGTATATAGTGAAACAAAGCTATAAATCCCAAATAGATCGACCAAAACGATCAATACCAAACATCTCAAGACCAAAACAAATAAGTCTTTGTAAATCAAAAAAAAAAAAAAAAAAAAATAAGTCTTTAACTTTTGAGGCATTAGAGACATTTTTCTCTTTCATTTCCATTTCCTCCTTGATGGGTAACTTTTTCCCTTTATCAACCATAGAGGAAACAAAAATAATATTAACAATAACAAGAAGGTGTCTAAATGAGATTTTCACTTTATGATGGTTCTCAAACATTTTATTCATCTATAACATTCAATAGCGGTAAAATGAATGTTTCACTTAGACAAATAGGAAAATTTCACGTTTTAAACTCTATAGCCTTTAATTTTTACATTGTTTAAAAAATTATGTAATTCAATATTTTACAGACTACAGTCTTTATTCTTATAGTATTTCTATAAAAATAGAAAAATCTTACTTTTAAAACTCTATAGCCTTCAATTTTTAATTAGTTTAAAAAATTATGTAATTCAATATTTTACAGACTATAGTCTTTATTTTTATAGTATTTCCAAAAAAATAGGAAAATCTCACTTTCTAAACTATATAGCCTTCAATTTCTACTATGTTTTAAAAATTATGTAATTCAATATTTTAAAGACTATAGTCTTTAATTTTATAGTGTATCTAGAAAAATAAGGAAATCTCAATTTTTAAAGTTTATAGCCTTCAACATCTACAATATTTAAAAAATTATGTAATTCAATATTTTAAAGACTATAATCTTTACTTTTAGTGTGTTTTTAGAAAAATAAGGAAATCTTGCATTTTAAAGTATAACCTTCAATTTCTACTTAGTTTTAAAAATTATGTAATTCAATATTTTAAAGACTATAGTCTTTACTTTTATAGTGTTTCTAGAAAAATAGGAAAATCTCACTTTTTAATGTCTATAGCCTTCAATTTCCAATTAGTTTTAAAAATCATGTAATTCAATATTTTAAAGACTATAGTCTTCACTTTTATAGTGCTTCTAGAAAAATATGAAATCTCACTTTTTAAAGTGTATAACCTTCAATTTGTACTTTATTTAAAAAATTATGTAATTCAATATTTTAAAGACTAGAGTATTCACTTTTATAGTGTTTCTAGAAAAATATGAAAATATCACTTTTTAAAATCTATAGCCTTAAATTTCTACTTAGTTTTAAAAATCATGTAATTCAATATTTTAAAGACTATAGTCTTTACTTTTATAGTCTTTCTAGAAAAATATGAAAATCTCACTTTTTAAAGTCTATAGCATTCAATTTCTACTTAGTAAAAAAATCATGAAATTACATAATTTGAAGAGTATAGCCTTCGTTTTATCGTGTTTCTAGGAAAATTAATGAAATCTCACATTTTAAAGCCTATAGCCTTCAATTTCGACAATATTAAAAAAAATCATGAAATTACATAATTTGAAGTCTATAGCCTTTGTTTTATAGTGTTTATAGAAAAATTAGTGAAATCTCACATTTTAAAGCCTATAGCCTTCAATTTTTACTATATGTAAAAAAATCATGAAATTACATAATTTGAAGTCTATAGTCTTTGTTTTATTGTGTTTTTAGAAAAATTAGTGAAATCTCACATTTTAAAGTCTGTAGTCTTCAATTTTTTACTATATGTTAAAAAAAATCATAAAATTACATAATTTGAAGTCTGTAGTCTTTGTTTTATGGTGTTTTTAGAAAAATTAGTGAAACCTCACATTTTAAAGCCTATAAGCCTTCAATTTCTACTATATGTAAAAAAATCATGAAATTACATAATTTGACGTCTATAGCCTTTGTTTTATGGTGTTTCTGGGAAAATTAGTGACATATTACATTTTAAAGCGTATAACCTTCAATTTCGACAATATTTAAAAAAAGCATGAAATTACATAATTTGAAGTCTATAGTCTTTGTTTTATAGTGTTTATAGAAAAATTGGTAAAATCTCACATTTTAAAACCTATATCCTTCAATCTCCACTATATGTAAAAAAATCAAGAAATTACATAATTTGAAGTCTATAGCCTTTGTTTTATGGTGTTTATGAGAAAATTAGTGAAATCTCACATTTTAAAGCCTATGCCTTCAATTTGAAGAATATTTAAAAAAATCATGAAATTACATAATTTGAAGTCTATAGCCTTTGATTATTAGTGTTTATAGAAAAATTAGTGAATCTCACATTTTAAAACCTATAGTCTTCAATTTCTACTATATGTAAAAAAATTATGAAATTATATAATTTGAAGTCTATAGTCTTTGTTTTATGGTGTTTTTAGAAAAACTAGTGAAATCTCACATTTTAAAGGCTATAACCTTTAATTTCTACTATATGTAAATAAATAATGAAATTACCTAATTTGAAGTCTATAGCCTTTGTTTTATGGTGTTTCTGGGAAAATTAGTGAAATCTCACATTTTAAAACATATAGCCTTCAATTTCGGCAATATTTAAAAAAATCATGAAATTACATAATTTGAAGTCTATAGCCTTTGTTTTATAGTGTTTATAGAAAAATTAGTGAAATCACACATTTTAAAGCTTCCTTCAATTTCCACTATATGTAAAAGGAATCATGAAATTACATAATTTGAAGTGTATAGCCTTCGTTTTATGGTGTTTCTGTGAAAATTAGTGAAATCTCACATTTTAAAGCCTATAGCCTTCAATTTTGACACTATTAAAAAAATCATGAAATTACAAAATTTGAAGTCCATAGCCTTTGTTTTATACTGTTTATAGAAAAATTAGTGAAATTTCACATTTTAAAGCCTATAACTTTCAATTTCTACTATATATAAAAAACTCATGAAATTACATAATTTGAAGTCTATAGTCTTTGTTTTATGGTGTTTTTCGAAAAATTAGTGAAATCTCACATTTTAAAGCCAATAGGCTTTAAATTCTACTATATGTAAAAAAATCATGAAATTACATAATTTTGAAGTCTATAGTCTTTGTTTTATGGTGTTTCTGGGAAAATTAGTGAAACCTCACATTTTAAAGCGTATAACCTTCAATTTCGACAATATTTAAAAAAATTATTAAATTACATAATTTGAAGTCTATAGCCTTTGATTTATAGTGTTTATAGAAAAATTAGTGAATCTCACATTTTAAAGCCTATAGTCTTCAATTTCTACTATATGTAAAAAAATATTATGAAATTACATAATTTGAAGTCTATAGTCTTTGTTTTATGGTGTTTTTAGAAAAATTAGTGAAATCTCACATTTTAAAGCCTATAACCTTTACTTTCTACTATATGTAAAAAAATCATGAAATTACATAATTTGAAGTCTATAGCCTTTGTTTTATGGTGTTTCTGGGAAAATTAGTGAAATCTCACATTTTAAAGCATATAGCCTTCAATTTCGACAATATTTAAAAAAATCATAAAATTACATAATTTGAAGTCTATAGCCTTTGTTTTATAGTGTTTATAGAAAAATTAGTGAAATCACACATTTTAAAGCTTCCTTCAATTTCCACTATATGTAAAAAGAATCATGAAATTACATAATTTGAAGTGTATAGCCTTCGTTTTATGGTATTTCTGTGAAAATTAGTGAAATCTCACATTTTAAAGCTTATAACCTTCAATTTCGACAATATTAAAAAAATCATGAAATTACAAAAATTTGAAGTCTATAGCCTTTGTTTTATAGTGTTTATAGAATAATTAGTGAAATCTCACATTCTAAAGCCTATAACCTTCAATTACTACTATATGTAAAAAAATCATGAAATTACATAATTTGAAGTCTATAGTCTTTGTTTTATGGTGTTTTTCGAAAAATTAGTGAAATCTCACATTTTAAAATCTATAGTATTCAATTTTTGACTATATGTAAAAAGATCATGAAATTACATAATATGAAGTCTGTGGTCTTTGTTTTATGGTGTTTTTAGAAAAGTTAGTAAGATCTCACATTTTAAAGCCTATAGCCTTCAATTTTGACAATATTTAAAAAAAACATGAAATTACATAATTTGAAGTTTATAGCCTTTGTTTTATAGTGTTTATAGAAAAATTGGTGAAATCTCACATTTTAAAGCCTATATCCTTCAATTTCGACAATATTTAAAAAAATCATGAAATTACATCATTTGAAGTCTATAGCCTTTGTTTTATGGTGTTTCTGAGAAAATTAGTGAAATCTCACTTTTTAAAGTCCACAGCCTTCAATTTCGAGAATATTTAAAAAAATCATGAAATTACATAATTTGAAGTCGATTGCCTTTGTTTTATAGTGTTTATAGAAAAATTAGTGAAATCTCACATTTTAAAACCTATAGCCTTCAATTTCTACTATATGTAAAAAAATCATGAAATTACATAATTTGAAGTCTATAGTCTTTGTTTTATGGTATTTTTAGAAAAATTAGTGAAATATTACATTTTACAGCCTATAGCCTTCAATTTCTACAATATGTAAAAAATCATGAAATTACATAATTTGAAATTTATAGCTTTAGTTTTATGGTGTTTCTGGAGAAATTAGTGAAATCTCATATCTTAAAGCATATAGCTTTCAATTTCGACCATATTTAAAAAAAAAATCATGAAATAGTCTTTACTGTTTAAAGTGTTTCTAGAAAAATAAGGAAATCTCGCTTTTTAATGTGTATAGCCTTCAATTTCTACTAAGTTTTAAAAATTATGTAATTCAATATTTTAAAGACTATAGTCTTTGCTTTTTAAGTTTTTTAGCAAAATAGTGAAATCTCACTTTTTTAATTTATATCCTTCAATTTCTACTAAGTTTTAAAAATTATGCAATTCAATATTTTAAATACTATAGTTTTTAATAGTCTTTACTTGATATTTTATCCTTCAATTGGTACTTGGAGCAATTGAAAACCATATACTCAGAAAGGTGAAAATAAAAAGATATCATGATTCCCTGGTTTTATTAGACCACGCAATATTATTTTTGGATTCCATTGAACTTTTTTATGAACCAATGAGGCCGTAAGGATTCGTTCATTACATGGCCCAGTTTATATTATGCCTACAACGTGAGGACAAACATTGGAAACTACTTACGACGCCCGCTGATGTGGTCCACGAAGGCCTTTTCTTGTAGTGAATAGTTCAAAACTAGACGAAACATCTCTGGATATAGACTTGACTTGGTTTAATCGAAGTACTAGCCCATTAGTCTCAGTGGGCAACGTTGTGCTGTTACTGTTAATGGCCTTTTCCAACCCAAAATCTGGAACACATAATAATGACTTATCTGTGACATCAACGTGATCATCAATTCATCATCGATACATCGCCTTCTCTTACCATGCTTAGGTCTGACCATTCCTTTTCTTTGTTAGATGAGAAAATTATACTATCATGTATTTTTAAATTTTTGAAGGTTTCTTATTGGTGGTACATCATTGACATTGTAGCATGCTCAATTATACTCTTTTTTTCTTTATTTCTGGTCAAAACAATTTCTTCATCTGTACGTTATTTCGTATGCAACTCTTTCACAACCGTACCATATTGCTTGTGGGAATACAATAATCAACTGAGAGGAAATACCGCTATGGAGTATGGACAGCATTGAATACTTTTGATGTTTTTCCTATATTTTAATGTCATTGACTAATTTATTCAACCACATGTTCATGGCATCATCAATATTATCTTTTTTGTCTAAATAGTTGTTTGTGTAGTTTTCGGTTGCAAGTGGTTGTTAGTTATAAATTGTGATTTTGGAGCTTCAACTCCGGTCACTGTTGCCAAAGTTTGTCAAAGATCGATCTCATTTATACTTTTTGAGTGTATATCATAACAATATAATTAGGTTTAGAATTTTAAAATTCTTAATTTATTAATAAAATATACCTAATTTTATTTAAAATCCTTAAGACTATCCTCTGGCCCTAAATAAAAAGATTTGTACTCCTTATTTTTAATTTAAAATGTAGCACCTGGTAAAGCATTTTTAATTTTTTATTATTGAAGTTGTTTGTTGAATTTCGCCGGTTGTGGCATCACTCAATTATACATCTCATTTAATTTCTCAAGAAAAGGAAATGCCAAAGAAACATTTCGAACTCACCGACCCTTGTCTGCGTATTTTGACCTGAAGACAAATTTCTTAAATGAAGGTATATGAATTCAATAATACTAGTAAATAATAGAAAAATAATCAAATTAATTGATAAACTTATTTAATAATTTTTTGGTTCAAAAAATATTTTTAATGAATTAAATGATTTTGACTCAAAATTTTTATATTAACTAGTTTTACTTAATTTTTTATTGTGTAAATAGTTGCACTGTACTGGTATGAATTATATGAAACTAAGTCATCAATATTGATGCGTAACATTCTTTTCAATATTGGCCACAAGGCTTAAAAAGTCCAAAATGTCCAAACCACTGTCATCAATCCAAGTTGCAAACCCTCATTTTCATTTAGTTCCTCAAACCATGTCATATGTGATTTTATATGAAGAAAAAATGATCATGACTATTCGTTCAACAATTTGGACTTATTTAATTGAATTGATCTTTAACATAAAGAAACAATATCAAATATTTATGATCAAGTGATGAAAGTTTAACCCGCAGGGGCGTGTTAGATATCAAAATATTTGAAGCTAAAATTAAACTACTTGTGGAATTTGTAATTGAACCATTAATTGGTTTTGAATTATGGGTTCGAATGATGGTCCACGCAGCTAATGAATGGTTATAAGAATTAAAAGCAGAGGTAGTGATAAAAGAAACAGAGGAAAATAACAAGTGGAGGATAAATCCTTTTGGTGTTTTCGTAATGTACAAGTGTGGATGCATGTGGTGGTGCAATGATACGACGTACGATTAATGAAAAGCCTTTTTTTCTATAATGGTCAAATTAAGCCAAGATTTCAAAATGTAAAGTAGTAATTTATTCACAAACATGGACTAAACCTGATAACAACATTTATCTACAATTAATTATATATAATACGGAGATACATATTATTATCTGATATATGTATATATCTGCTTGTAATGTGTATGAAAGTCAAGAAAGACGATTGGATTAGGTGAATTGACCCACCCACTCACAACCCACAAGTGGTTCATGCTCTTACTCTTACCACATTTATATATATCAGAATGTGATTAGTCACTGTAACTAGGAAAAGGACCCAAACTTGTGTAGGAGAAATTAAAGTGATGATGGTATTATAAGGTTCACATACAGATACAGGAACACGACTTTAAGGTTTTTAGTTTACATCTGATTTATCTTTATCCCGCGCAGCTACTTTGAACTAAGGACAAGGCTTTGATATGATCTTGTTCTGTTTCAAAGGTTCAAACGTCACTATTTAATACTTTTTTTAGGTTTCCTAGCTATTATTAAAATCTTCATTAGCACTAGCAGGTCAAAGCAGACAATCTCCCTATTTCAAGTGAACATTACCATATAGGGTCGTATATAATTTTTCTGTCATTTATTTAGCTATTTAATTATCAATGACTACATTTGGGTTAGAGCAAAATCATGCATATCTTTTCATTAACTTTGAAAGCTAAGCTACACCTAAATTACTCTATGGAATTTGAGCTGGATCGAACATGTTGTCTATTTTTCCAATTTTCAGTTTTGGGTAGGTATATCAATAAGTGAATGCTGTTTCCATTTTGGAGTACTATTGGATTTAAATAATTCCAATAATTTCAAACTAAAATTCTAGCTATATATATTAATTTTTTTTTATGATAGGGACCATCCAATTGAGTACTCGCATTTAAAACAGATTTGGGAAAATAATGATTGAAAATGACAAGCATTGTAGGACATCCAATACACATACATAATTTCATCCCAATAATAATTATTAGGCAAAATATAAATACAAAACTCTAAAAAGCACACACAGAGGGGTCACTAAAATTTCCTTAAAGTAGATATAAAGAGAATCATGTCATGTGTTAGAGCAAATAGCATCTCTCGAACCACATAAAACGACGACAAGTTTTTCTTTTCTTTATTCATTCGCATGAAGGGTGTAATACGCTAATGCAAAAGAAAGGCACAACGTTGTGTAGTTTCACAATAGGTTTTTTCATTGATGTCAGAGAAGAGAATATATATTCGACTTTTATCTACCACTTTCTTGAAACTACCTTTCAGTGACTCTCAAAGCTACCCTTCATTTTCTCCTGATGAGGAAGAAACAAACAAAAATTTTATTATTAGTGACTGCGGAATTAGATAAACAACACAAGCAAAATAACAACATATGGCAAGGACAAGAGAATCCTTTCACATGCATCTTCAATTCAATGTGCTCAAAAACATTTCAAATTGGCTCCCACCTAACGCATCTTCATAAAGCTTCAATTTCTCGATCAGTTTAAACAAAAACAGGTCTGCCAAAATCTCCTCTGAAAAAATGGCATTTGGCTGTCCATAGAAATATATACTACTTTCAATTTAACATCATATAACTCCTTAGGACCCAGAAAAAAGAAGTTATTTATCCTATTCATCAGGATTGGACCTACCAATTGGGCCATTGCATTATTATTATTGTTATTATTTTATGTAATTAATATTTTTACGACAGTTAACTTCAAGAACAAGGCTCAAAAGTATGAGAACATCACAAGTATCCAAGAGTGCCCAAAATCAGAGAAACAAAACATAGGTAGTCCTGTTTACATTATGATAACGGGTTTTTGATTAAATCACAAGCAAAGAAAAGAGAATCCCAAAAGGATTATTGGTTTCTTCCACAATTATGTTGTTATCTTTACAATCCTCACAGTTAACAAATATCCTGAAGCAATCATAGCACGACACATGAACATAAGAAAATTGATGCTTGGCCAAAGAGGAAAAAATAATTAAACACGTTATATTGTCTAACAAAACTAACAAAAAATTAAAAAATAAAAAACAGAGAGAATAATCAATAAGTGATCGAGTTATCCGTTCCAAAATTAGTGGGATACTAATATCCAAGCATAGCTGCATGATTATAAACTTGATCTGTATTTGTGTATTAAAAAATGTACTTGCAATAATCTTGTTCTTGGGGTCAGAGGTACACTCCAATAATTTTTTTAAAAAAATAAAATAAAAGGGAGAGACAGGGGATATATTAATTAATGGTGGGGACAATGACACCAGGGAAATGTTGTATAAGTGATAATGCATAATGAATGCAAGAGCCAGACATGCTTCCCCGCCCAGAACTCTAATAATATTAAATAGTAAATACTATACTATATTGATTTTGAATTAGTGAATTGTGTTACTTATCGCTATTATTATTAGTTTTCAAAATTGCAGAAACATGCACTAATCTATTTTTATTTCAATTTGAGATTAATAACGACAACAATCACATTGATTAATCCATGCATACGACGACTCAATAATATTTTATATTGGTTCTTAAATCTCAAGTGTCTCATACATCTTTTCTTTTTTATTTGAACTTGGAACTGACTGTATAAAGATTTGTAATAAACATATAAAAAACTGTAATAATTTTATACTCTCGTCCAATTTGATCATATAATTTTTAAAATAATGAATAATTAAGTCAATTATTATGACTAATAATAATTTAACTGTATGTCTACCAAAATTAAATTCATAACCATATTAAATTTTTTTAATATGTTACTGTATTTTATAATTTTTACATGAGACAAATAAAAATGAGACGGTGTATGTAGTGATATGAAGTCAAAGTGTATTTTGAAAAGAATGCCTTGTGGCGACACTTGGAAGAAGAACCCTGGATGGTGTAGCCAATTACCATTGTATGATGGTAGCACCGTATAGTAGTACAAGTTCTCAGCAGGTATATTTTTTATGGGGATTCTTCAAGAAACTTTGACCGGCTAAAAAGGTTCATGTACAAGAAAGAAAACAAAAGCCTTTAAAATCCTATTTATTGGTGTAGTTTGGGTACTGGTCAGAAACTGACCCCTTTCTAGGCGACCAAACCAATGAAATTAGTACCAATTCAAATCAGAGTTCATCCAATCAATGATGTTGCTATTGTAGTAATTTTGTTGTAATTGTGGTCCTAGATGATAGATATACTATTCTCATGCCCAAGATTTTAATTTATACTCTGTGTATTGCATGAAGCAGTGAAGAATTCTTTGTTCCCTCAAATAAAATCAAGATATAAGTGTTCGTTCCTCTTACTGTGCAGTAACAAAATTAATCTATTTTCCCCTGTTGGACTTTTCTGAATTGCATGTGGAGTCGTTGAGCAAAAAAGTTTAAACATGACAGATTTGAATCTAGGATTAGATAAAATACAATGTGAAATTACTGTCATGAGAAAAGAATCTCACACACATCTTAATAAAATAATCAACCCTTAAAAGGAAGGAAAAAAAAAGGTGAAAATTTATATGTTTTCTTTTAGAATAAGTGAAACTCAGATTGTAGATCCAGCATGCTAGAAAAGTCATGCTCTTTTTTCCTTTTATCTTTTTAAGAAAAAAAAAGAGATAAAGATCTATTCTTACCCACTTCAACATCATGTGCCTAGAGTTTATAAACAAAGTCCTAATTATAATAATAATGGAAAGAGAATTCCTGTCATTGTCCTACATGAGTAGAGTGTCACATGGATTCTTATTACAAATATAATGCCTATTATAATGTCATGGATGCATTTGTTTCCTAACTCTTGTAATTTTGTTCCATCTAAGTAATGGCGGTTCTCTAATACTACTAATATTTACTATATTATTGTTATTATTATATTGAACAATATACAACCGGCTTACATAAAAACAAGCAGACAGGATTTTTGGTGATGGGTGGTTTTGACCCTTCATAAGGAGTAGTTGGCCAAATTGGTGAGTCTCATCGTGCTCATTATCACCCTCACAGCTCCCTTGTGTTTGTTCTTGTCAACAACTTGGGTGTTACTTGGGTATGGGCACCGCCATTGAGTCATTCTTTACACCAGCATATGTTATTTTTGTTTACATAATCACACACTAATCTTAGACCTTATTTATCTTGGCGTTGGTTGAATAGTGAAGCTTCCAAGAAACACCCCAACATGGACTTCAACATAGAGCATGGGTAATTGCCAATCTTGGAGCCAATAGATATAATATTCTCAAGACCAAAAAAGAGAATATAGGACAAATAGAAAGCTAACCAAGTTTCTTTTTCCAAAAAACAAAATAACAAGATAGATGATAGAGAGAGGTTGGTCTTGAGAAAATTCTTCTTTCATTGATTTACATGGTTTATGTACATGTTACAGTGTGGTGAAACAAGCATTGAAAAACATACTCTCTTCAACCTCCAGTGAGCTTTTTGCTCACCGGGGTGACACCTTCAAAGTACTCTCAGAATTAGTAAAAAAGCAATGTACAGTTCCAAACAAAAGAAAGCTAGCTAACATCTAACTCTTAGACATCAGTGTCGCAAAATTTTCCATCCATCCTGTTCTGAACAGCTTTAACAGCAGCCACTCTAGCAGCAGTGGCTGCCCTGTTAGCAGCGATTACTGCCTTGTTCACCTGGTCATCGACTCGCCTGAGGTTTATAGCATTCTCCGCAGTTTTCCTCGCAGCCTGCAAAAGAGAACATACACGTATGAGAGAAAGCACCAAGACACCAACATATTGGCAAAGCGAGTGAGTATAACATACAAGATGGAAACCATTGTAGGTGATCAGTAAATGTCAATAACATATACCTGAACTGCTCGAACGACAACATCATTTTGTGGTGGTAGAGGGTGCTTGAGGTTGCCAGCATCCCATTCACCACATCTTCTGTCACCATTTCGGAAAGTATATGTTCCGCTACCTTGCCTTCGGCCCTCGTGCCATGCTCCTTCGTAGCAGTGGCCATTGGCAAAGTAGTAGACCCCAAATCCATGTATTTTGTCGCCAAAATACTCTCCAGCATACCGATCCCCATTTCTGCAGCAAAATTGAACATACAATTCAGTTAAAAACAGAACTCCAGAACCTCAATGTTGTCTGTTTACTACTATAGACTCCCATGAATAATTATCAGGAAAGATTAAATTGATAGCAAGGCCATGAAATATAATTAATCAAGAAACATAGATTAGTATTAGAAATATGATATCAGTGAATTCTGCAACTAAGGCACCCTAATCAGATGAAAAGTCAATGCATAATTGATCTTATCGAAAGACAGAGCATATGAGAAAGAAAACAACTGGGACTTGGTACATCCAAGTTCTACACAGCTATGCAAGAAAAGAAATCTTAAAATATCAAGGGCACACCCACTGGGTCCATCCCAATAAACCCAAAGTAACAAAATTCGGATCTTTTGAAGAAAATCCATCCACGGGGGCAAAACCCAGCGGCAAAGATTCAAACACGCAACATCTGAAACCACCCAAGAAAAGAAACCCCATACACATACATGCATATTTCCCAAATTAGCAAACCCAACATACAGACTTGGTGAAAAGCACAATAAGCACTGAAAAATCAACACACTAAACGAACAGCGAATCTAAATAAAAAAGAAAATTCTTGATTTTTAATGCAAAATTAAGAATTGGAAAGAAACAAACTTGGCAGCCCCTAATCTCGAATCGAAAATCCACCCAACACAATCAAGAAAACAGGAAGAAGGGAAGAAGAAACAGACCTAAAATGGTAACAACCAAGACCGTGCTTGACGCCATAGTTAAACTCGCCGATGTAGGAGCTGCCATCGGAGCAAGTCTGGACACCAACACCATGGCTCTGGCCATTAAACCACTCGCCAGCATAAGAATCCCCAGTGTAGAACCTGTAAACCCCATAGCCATGCCTCAACCCTTGCCTATACTTGCCCCTGTACCTGCTCCCCCTCGCCCAGCTCTCAATCCCATACCCATCATACCTCCCATCAACCCAATCCCCCTCATACCTCCCATTCACGAAATAGTTGTAAACCCCACTCCCATTGCACCTCCCCATGTGAAACTCCCCCTCGTAGAAATCACCATTGCTGTAGAACTCCACCCCTTCCCTCACTATCTTCTTCTTCTTGCTGTTCTTCTCTTTCCCCACCTTCCCTGTTTCCCCGATGAACCACTGAACCGGCTTCGACCCCTGGCTCTTCGAAAACCCCAACCGTTTCACGTTCTCTTCCCATGAATGCTTCAGCCCCGAGAGGGACCGATTGATGAGGGACTTATTCTTCGAAGCGAGGTAGAGCGCAACGGCGACGAAGATCAGCGCGAGGAGCACGTTCTCCGAGGTTGGGATCTCGTAGAAGAAGTAGAACAGGTAGAGGAAAAGTGAGCACGCGCCGAAGAACCCCAGCGACGCCAAGGCGAGAATCGGGGTGGTCACGCGGGCTGGGCCAGGCCTGGGCCTGGGCCTGTTTGTCTTCTTGTTCTTGTTCTTGTCATCTTCGTCGTGGTGGTGGTGGTGTTCTTGGTCGTTGATGAGGATGACGTCTTCCTCGTTGACGGAGGAGAGGCTGTGGATGGAGGATCGGATGGTGGGCGAGGATCGTAGGAGCGAGGATTGGGTTCGGGTGAGCTTGGCTTGGCTCTTCTGCGATGGTTCCATTCTGGGGTGGGACCCACTCCACAGTTCAATCTTGGGCGTTGGATCTTCTTCAATTCCCCCTCCGGTAGCGGGATATTCTTATCACGATTGGTCTCTCCTCTGCCGCCGAAACCATCTCAGGGGCGGCGCACCGTCGTCGCTCACACACCCCACAACTGAACTGAACTGAACTGAACTTGTTTCTCTTTTTTGACAGGGAAAAGAAAAGAGAGCGCACAGCACAACTCTCGGTGGGTGAGTAACGTAGAAATATGAAATTCGAATGGAAATTAGAAACGTTTCTATTTAGTTTTTAAAATTTAATATTTCATTTAATTGGTTTAAAAAAGGGAAGGGGAAATTGAGTTGTTCGAAGTTGGAAGTGAAGGTTACGAGTTACGAGAGATGGGGGGAAGGTTAAAATGAAGGGAGCGTGGTGCCGGGTTTGGTGTTATTTATGGGGCGATGGGGAAGAGGGAGTTTGATTCAACATGGGCCGTTGGATGCTGATGATTTGGGGATGGGTCTGTGGCCGTCTGATTTAGAGACTTAGATGATGGCGGTCTTGACGGGAAGATGTATGTGGTCGTCGGATCTAGATTGATTCGATGCCGTGCCTTTTCGCTTTACTGTAGCAGGCCGGCACGTGCCTTCACAGTTGGGAGTATTATTTTAGCATGCGACTCGTTCGCCTCAGGTTAATTTTAGCCCATGGTTTAATCACCCTCCAATCCCTCATCATAATCATTCATCTCAAACAAATCAAAGGGGCATCATTTGCATGGGTTCAACTCCAGTGGAGCTACCATGTGGCAAATAGTAGAAAAAGGTAGTAAATATTCTCTATTTAGCTCAAGAGTAATTTTTTCTTTTTTTAAAATTACTTTTTGTTTGTTTGGAAACTTAGTCAAAGTAGTGTCATTTGCATGGGTTGGAGTTAGGAGTGTAAATGATCATGCTTCCCAAGTTGCTCTAATTTATTTCCTCCACCATTTATTTTTATTTATATGTAAATTAATGTATTTGAATAAATATGTCTATTTTAATCCTTTAAAAGTGCATGGTGCTATTTCTGATGTGTAAATTTATCCAATTCGTTATTGAAACAAGTACATGTGCGAGTCATGGTATAATGTTGTGTGCTTGATTTGATATTTTTCGCCTAGTAATTTTGTTATAATTTTTTTTCTCTACGCTGTGTACTTTTTTGTTTCACCCGTAAATGAACATTTCATTTTCGTATTCATAGCAAAGAGGATCAATTACAAGGCTACTAGTATATTGTAGTGCCACTCAAATTTATTATTCATTATCGATCATTAAAGATGTTACGCGCTTCCGTTATTTACAGGCCACCCAAATAAATGATTTACTTATTGGCATGAATTATTCTGTATCCTCTTCATGATCATTTTAATTGCTAAAAATATATAAACAATTAATTAAAATGATTTTAATTGATGTATCTATATTTTTCTTAATTTAAAATTGAATTTAATTTCAATCAATTATAAAATAATTTTATAATTGATATCCAATCATTTACTTGACATATTAATAAAAGTCTTTAACTCAACTGCCTGTTAATTAAAGAATTCCATAAATCAATATGTTTCAACGTAATTGTGAATACTAATAATTTATACGGTAAGCGCATTATTATTAAATTCTTTACATTTGCACTCACGCATATTGAATACTAGTAATTTTTTAATATTATGTAAATTATTGTAATTATCCATACAATAAATTGTGAATGTGGTTTTAAAATTGGAAAGATTTTAAGTCAATTAATAGGAGGATATTGTAATACTCCTTTAGAAATACATTTAATATCTTTGGAACTTAAGAATATGTATTTTAGGATAATATCACAGAACTCTTTGATATGATGCACATTTTCACTCTAGCATACAACATTCAACCTCATTCTTACCACTAGAGTATATTTTAGAAATTAAAAACATTGCTAGATGTAAAATAAAAATATAATTTTAGCTAAAACAGTTAAATGTTATGCATTATATGTTATATGTTATGCATATCATATATCACATGTTATAAATAAAGATAATTTTGTAATATGTGATATATATATATATATATATATTATATTATATGATATATGAGGTGTATATTAATTATTTTATCTTATTATTTACTTAAATCAATACTTTTTGATATTTTAGGCATTGATAATCAATTCTTTGTACTTAGACAGAAACGTTACCCTTCTTTAGATCTTAATGATCATACATTTTTTTTTCATGAATATTGTCAGGTACACAAATTGATGATTACACCTCTGAACACAACAATATTCTTCCCCCACCCCTAAAAATTGCTGACCCCATTTTAAATTGTGAGTGGTGATTCTGACTAAAGTAGTAACTATAATATTAGAATTTAAAACGTTAGAATATAGACAAATTAGATACAAGACGAAATAAAAAAAAGAAACATGAGAGAAATACCAGGTTAGATTAGATGTATTAAAGTCATGTTCTTTTTATGTAGGTAACACGTAATTCTGCTCTTAATCAGATCCTCTGTGTTTGAAATTTGACCTGTGTCGCTACTGAATTCCCTTATTTCTACTGTTGTATTCAACAAAGGTAAATGTAGAAAGCTATGGCTGAACATTCGCAACATAAATGGGTACATTGAACATGACTATTTGTAATTCGTATATACTAGTAGTTGGCAAGTTGCTTTGATCCCTCTTTTCAACATCGTAAATGAATTTTGGCTCCCACATTTGAGACGGTGAAATTAACTAGGGCCTGTTAATTAAATTAATGCTAATCGATTGACGTTAAGCAAACAAGGTGATTGTTCTTGGTCCAATAAATGTACATTTTCTATTGACCAATTCATATATGGCCCTTTCCAATTTTGAATCTGGGAGGAGGATTTGCCGTGTGAGCATCGGATGATACAAAGTCATCACTTGGTCAGTCAATTGTTGTATATCACTAATTTATCATTATGTTTCATTTTCTTTATTATTAGTCACCATAAAAAAATAAAATTGTTGCTAAACCAATTTTGCTAAGCAATGACATAAACCCAAATCATTCGGGAAAGTTCAGCTCCTCTTTGCGGCAACCAAACTTATGAAAAGACATTTCTTCATGGATTGCAAATGCTGCTTTTTTTTTTTTTCTGGTCATGATTGATTTTAGAAATGTATTTATTATCTAAACCAAAAAAAATCTCAATGGCATCTTCCAATTCAATCCATGATAGGATCCCCTTTATAAAATAATTCATTTACATTAAATTTATACTAAATTAGTCATTTAATTTAATTCTAATACAATATAATATTTACAATTATTTAATCTAACTTATATCTTAACTCAATTAACATTATATTCTAACATTTATATTGAAATAATGACAATTTTTATACTAATATAATTTAATATTTATATTTACTCAATTAAATTTTTCTATTGGTGGATAATTTAGTGTCACCTTTAATGTACATGTATTACAATAATGCTATATGAACCATGAAAAACCAGCTTATACAGCCAATGGGCCTATTTTGACTTTGATTTTGACCCAAATAAGCATTGAGATCGTGATGGGCTGAATAATTATGGCCCAAAATCTCATTTATTGGCTGATTGGGCTGGTTTTGTATTGTTTATTTAGCATCATTGCATTGCATGTATTATTACTCATTTGTTTTGATTTCTCCTAAAAATGATTACATTATTATTATTTTTGAATGGCTGATAAAATAACATGTTGGAATATGATTTCATTCAATAGTGAATGTCTGCTACATAATATATCTTTAAAAGAAATTTTCATTTAATAGTATAAATATATATGCTAAAAAAAATCTTATATCTAATATATAATATAGCTAATATGGTAATTCATAATAACTAATTAATCCATATTAGTAGATCATCAAACCCAATCTAATATTCCTTGTAGTTGGCCTGCTAATTTACTTAATTACTCGATACTTTTACAACTAACAGATATAAATGTTAGTACTTCATACTCCTAATTTTAGGTGACAATGAACAATGATTACGAAAGGTAATCGCGCTTTTTAGCGAAGTACAATCTGTTTTGCACCACAAAAATAAATGTTACTAGCAATTAGTATATCACTAAGTAGAACTTTGCAAGCTGTTCCAGGTTCACTCACCAATAGAAGGTATATATATAGCTACAAACCACAAATTATTTTTATTTCGATAACTTTTGATCAATTAATGATAACTTTTTCATTATACTGTAGAAATAGTTATATTGAGAAATCTTAAATAGGTTTAGCTCTAATTAAACTGGGATGACGAAGTGATGTGTAGATAATTAATAGCTTATAGTTGATTGGTTTTGCAATTGTGTGTGTGGTTGCTTATACTCTTTTATCCCGAAGTAACGGTGGGCCAGCCCCTAAGCCGCAAATGAGTATGCCTCATTATGAGGTTGATGCTTGTGGGCCTAATTCATTTTATTTATTAATTTATTATCTTATCAGCAAAACCAAAGAGAGGAGGGGGAAAATGCCATTTTCCTACGGCATCAATTACCAGAGGAAAAGATAAATAAAACAAAATTAATCAGTGGTTGCAATAGATAGAGCACAACACTGATGCTAGCTTGCAAGCTTTAACAATCAAACATAACACCCTCCCATACGAAGTACAAGCCAAGATAATTCAAACTTTATTATTATTATTATTATTATTATTCAATCGTTTATTTTTGTAGAAAATAATGAATCTTTTTATTAAAACCAAAAACATCTAAAATATTTTTTTTTCAGGTATACATCTAAAATAAAATTTTCGTCATGAACTAATGCCTTAACCAGCCCCCTCCTGTTGTTCAAATCAAACTGGGCCTAAGGATGAAACCATAGCACATGTTCATCATTTTATGTTTCAAATGGGCCCGACGGGTTCTTTTAGATTTACAAGGTACATCTAGGAATTGATTTAACGACCCAAAAATTAAAAAAAAATGATTTAAGGTGTTGTCAGAGTCATTGCATTACATGGTTGCAGGCATTAGTCTCTGTAAGATTATGATGAATTCAGCCTGCACTGATTGAACAAGACTCTTAGGACTTCCGTATTTATAATAATAATAATTCATGCTTCACAAATAAAATAATATCCAAGAAAATAATAATCTCTCCTTCATCGTCCTTTCCCTTTCACCCTTCACCATTCTTCTTAACAATCATTCATCAGTATATCCTACGATACGATGTCTCCACATTATTGCATTCCTAATAGCTGTCAATTTTTTTATATGTCAAATATTTTTATTTTTTTTAAATCCTTATGTAAGTACCACTTTATCAACATAACTAATTTTGTGAACTTGATAGTTTTATTCCTTTTTTCAGGGCTAATGTTTTTTTTTTTTGAAGTATGTGCAACTACAGACAATTCATCGTTTTCGAGCTGTTTTTGTATTTTTCTTGGCCCATTTTTGTGACAGGAAAAATAGAAAGTAAAATATAGGATGCTAAATCAGTGTCTGTTATTGAATTGTAAGTTAGAAAATATCAACATACATATCAATTGCTTCATTAAGATTCGGGAAGCATAAGAGAGTTCAATCCACATAGAAAATGACTCAAAAAGCACTGGTAAGCTTAGAGCAAGAAAATAAGGGGTCATACTCATAGTAGGTTTTATTATTGATTCAATATATCCAAAACCAAGGGAAAATGGCTTGGGGACATGGGATAAGATTCCAGTATAAAAACATGATCATGCCACCATGGACACACAATCCTTAACTGAAAAAAGTTAAAATGAACTCTCAATAACATGAATTACCAGCCTGATAGTAATCATTTTCTGGAGATCATATATACCCCCTTTCACATGATTATTCAATACTATTCACTAACCAGAAGATACCCATAACTAGACTGCCAGGCATATGATTCAATCAACCAGAAGTTACCACAATCCAACATTGAGGTTTCTAAGAGGAAAATAACTTCAATCTAATCAAATCTTGAATGACTTGATCACACGTTAGGATCATTTTCTAAGCTTCTCCTTCATCCTCTTAACAGCAGCCCTAAGAGTATCCTCATCCTTGCAGAATGTGAATCTAACAAGATTCTTCCCCTCTTCTGGATTCAAGTAAAATACACTGGTGGGGATAGCCACAACTCCAACCTCCTTAATTAGATATTCACAAAATGCAACATCATTTTCCAGCCCAAAAGGTGTGTGATCTACAACCACAAAGTAGGTTCCACTGGATGGGAATACTTTAAAGCCAACAGCTTTCAATCCTTCCACCAAAATAGCCCTCTTTGCCATGTAATCCCTCTTTAGCTCCTCAAAGTAAGAATCTGGCGCTCTGAGAGCTTCCGCAGTCGCCCACTGCATAGGAGTGGAGGTTGCGAAAGTGAGGAAAGAGTGTGCCTGTCGTACTCCCCATGTTAAGTGCGGGGGTGCTATGGCCCAACCAATCTTCCATCCTGTTAGGGAGAATGTCTTCCCCAAAGAGTTCATCGTCACCGTCCTTTCAAACATGCCGGGCAAAGAAGCTGGTGAAATATGCTCCATATCAAATGCCAACTTATCATAAACTTCATCACTGAAAAGCAGAACATCATTCTCAATGCAAAGAGATGCAATGGTATCGAGTTCCTCACGAGTGAACATCTTTCCAGTAGGGTTGTGAGGAGTATTCATAAGAATAGCACGGGTATTCTTTGAGACGGCGGACTTCAGTTCTTCAATTGGGACTGCAAAATCTGGAGGGCGCAAAGTGATGCTTTTTATTTTAGCACCAGCCATGGATAAAGTGGCTTCATAAGAGTCATAAAAAGGAGCGAACACGATAACCTCATCTCCAGGATTTATCAATCCTAATATAGTTGCAGCAATTGCCTCTGTGCACCCACTTGTAACAGTAACTTCCTTTTCAGGATCCACCACAAGTCCTGAATCTTTCTTAAACCTTTCAGCAATGGCAAGGTTCAGGTCTGGAACTCCATAACCACGGGCATACTGATTTTTCCCATCCCTGATCGCTTGAATTGCTGCTTCCTTCACAAACTCCGGACCATCAAAATTAGGAAAGCCTTGACCTAGGTTTATGGCTCCATGTTTGACCGCAAGCATACTCATTTGCGTGAAAATCGTTGTTTTGAACTTCTCTAAGCGCTTTGCAACCTAACAAAAAAATCAACAATCAGCAGAAAGCACACACTGACAAACATGATGACCATAACTACAATATGTTTATCTCATATCCTTTGCATTTTCTTTTCCTGGTGCATAGATACCAGGCAGTGCACAATATAGAACCAAACATCTCCCTCCTCTTTCAGATAGGCTTGATATGGTCCTAGGCCCATGCACTGACTACAAAGGTTTCATAAACTAGCATGTTACCATCCTCTAATAATACTAAATTAGTGAATTGTAGAAAACACATCCTTCACCATGCAGGCTGTAATTCACATTTCTCAGCAAAAAGGGGATGAAAGCAAAATGAAGATAAACGGAGCACCACATCACGATGCGAATACAAAGAAAGAAATTTCTAATTGGCAGGACAGAACCTAAGATAAAAGGAATAAATATGGTTGCAATTGAAGGATAACACGGATAATAACATTCAGACATCTGATTCTGCAACAAACATTAAGATCCCAATTAGATAAAACTAACGAAAGCCACAAACTTCAATCGCAGTGAAAACCCCACGGTCTTCAAAGAGGGTTTAACAAATAGCAATAGAAGTGCAACAATAAAATCCAGCACAGAACAATTGGGAAATAAACAATTTCATAGGGCCACAAATTAATTAAAAAGAAAAAAGGGATCTAAAGAAGTGAAAGCATATAAGCAAGTATAATTGCAATGAAGAGCGAATGAGGAGAAGAGGGTGGAACCTGCAAAGGATGGTGGGTTTTGGTGTCATTGTCGGTGGAAACGGTAGTAGCAGTGGACATGGTGGCAGCAACTAGGAAAGACGGGAACTTTGGGGAAGAGGGAGAAGAGAGGACAGTGTGGAAGTGCTTTGAAAAACCAAGGAATTTGGAGGAAGGGGTGAATCTCATGAATGGGTGGGTGCAGGTACAAATACAATGAACCTGATGCATAATAATAATCATCAATCAACCAAATCGAATTTGATTCTGTCTCCCTCACTCCGTTGCTTAGTTATGATATCATCCTCATCAAGAAGAGAAGAGAACAGCATGGGATTTGCAGTTTTGCTTACTGTGAGTCAATGTGTGGTAACTAGGTTTGCACAGTGGACGATCACGATGATGCCTTGCTTCTGACCCAACTCGCACGTGATTGTTCTTCCACCGTTGATTCTTCCGATATCAGGATAGCGTGAATCACGTGGTCCCTACACTCCCCCCCCCCCCTGCGGGAGGTTTCATGCTGCTTCTGTAATAATTAATTAATTAATTAATTAGATGGATTCAATGTTAATTAATTCGGAGCATAATTTCTTTTCTCAAAGGGAAGGATACTATATTAAACTCGAGAATAATTAATGTTTTAAGCTATATAAACATTGGGCTCTAGAAAGCTAAAGCTAAACATTTCTGCGTGTCTTCTGAAAAAAATTAAAATAAAATAAGATTCAGTGCGTCTGATCATTGGGCTTAAGAAAAGACCGAATTTAATAGAATAAATGGACGGAAATAGAGCACTCATTCTAAATGGGTCACACCAACTTTGTTAAAACTGAATTGGATCATAGTTCATCTTCGAAATCAACCATTCTTTAGAGACCCAAGAATCGTAAACTAATAGGACATTGACCCTTTGTATAAGTAGCTCGTAAAAGTTAAAACCCAAAAGGGGGCGTTTGGTTGGGTGGAATCCTTGAGAATTCCCGGAAATATTTCATGGGAAAGTCAGATTCTCATGTTTGGTTCACTTTTAATCAAAATATTTTTAGGAAAGTTGCATTCCCGGGAAACCAACTTTCCCACATTTCTAATCTCACCTCCCCCATGGGAATGTTTTGAAGAAGGTAAAAAGACTATATTACCCTTACTATAACTTATTATTTCTAAAATTATCCTTATTTAATATTCATAAAAATAATAATAATAATAATAAATATAATAATATTTTATTTTTATTTTTAATTTTAAATTTAATTTTCATTTTAATTTAATTTTAATTTTGTATTTATTTTTATTTTAAATTTCATTTTCATTTTCATTTTAATATAACTTTATTACTTTGATTTTTAATTTGGTGCATACTTTTTATATACATTTATTATTAATTTTTGCTTTCATTGTTAGGGGTATTTAAGGAAAAATAAAAATATTCCCAGGAATGTTAGTGTGAACCAAACACAAGAATGATTCATTTCTGGGAAAGTTATATAAGATTCTCGAAAATTTAATTTACGAACCAAACACTAGAACACTTCGTTCCTGAGAAAGTGATTCCCGTGAATGAAATTCCCTGGAATGTGCACATTCCCGGGAAAAAAGTCATCTGCCAACCAAACGCGCCCAAAAGAATGAGGAAACAGGAACAACTAACAATAGCCCTATTGCTTTATGGCTCATTTGTAAGGACTTAGGCTTCGGCCTTGTCCGTATTCTTTGGGCTTGCGTATTTTCAGAGCTTTCGAGGGATGGAACTTTAATCACCCATCTCCTGTTTGATTGAATAAATACAAATATGACTGAGTATAATATATAATAAATGTATTTTCTTTCTGAAGAATTTCCAATGTCATAACATTATTTTTCTTTCATTTTCCTCTATTTAAACAAGAGAAAAGTGCAAAATGACTTCTGATTAATTGCAACTGCGTGTCTCCTCGTGTACTCTAGATCTTGTACACGACCTAGTATAAATGCATTTTTGCTAGTTGAACAATAATAAATTCATAATTTAGACATTTTCATGCACAAGAAAAGGCACAGAGCATAGCAGTGAAAATAATAAATTAACATTTTACAATTTAAATTTGACGAAGAAATGTCACCTCAGGGTTGCCATCTAAAATCAACGTCATATGTGAGGTTACTGCCTAAGGTTGGCGCCGGAACCTATATCTCTCTCATGAGTTTTATTTTTCCTTAAATTAAATGTATCACTATCAAAACTTAGAAGCATATATTATGTGTATCTATGTAACTTCCACATGGATCGATGGATCCTTACCCAAAAGAAGATAACTTTGAAATTGATCAGCAAAAAGGCTTTCCTCATCCTTTTCTCTCCCGGCCTATATGCTTATCATGTAAAAGGGTCTCATTCATCACCATCATTTGATATATCCCAAAGCATTAGAATAACAGAAAAACATAAAAACCATAAAAATATCCTGATCCTTCACGCTGTTGACTAGTAATCTACCGATAAAATCCTTACAATTAGAATGCTTACTTGAGTTTTTTAATTGCACTCAGTTGGAAGAATAATACAGAGTTTTACTCTCTTGAAATCATATATACATATATTTCAGCTTATTAATGTGTGTGCCAATGATCATTCAGCTCAAAAGAGATAAGAAAGACCGAAATTGGCCAAAATAACTTTGTTATTGATCATGGCAGGCACATGACCAGACATAGTTATTAATCTAGTTGCAATAATTAATTAAGATGATGATTTTATGTTTTTAATGTTGATGATGCAATTGAAATGAAGTCGAAAATATTAATGTGTTGTACGGGGTACATTCCTTAGAATCTACCAGACAGGATGACACACGGAAGAGAGGGATATGCCACCTACCACACTCTCTTATGCTAACCTTAATTTTATGCTTTCAACATAATATATATCTGCTTTCTTTTTCTTTTCATTTCCTTGTACAACTGAATATACTGTTTAGGCCATTTTAAGATAAATTCATTAACAATCAAATAAAGCATTTTCTAAATAGCATGCAATTATTCATTTTATTAAAGAGTATATTTGTCAACCAGCAGCTTATTTATTTTGAATGCTGAATATTATATATTAATTTAACCTGCATATAAATGTTATGTATGAGTTCCAAATTAAAGGATATATAATCACATTGAGGCTATCTTTTTTAAACTATAATAATCACATTTGCTTTTATAGTAGAATTTCGTAAGGACCACTTTAATAACAAGTGAGTGCTCACAGTATTCCTAGCTAGAAGATGGACATTATGTATATGTAATGATGAAATTGAATAGGATTTTGCTACTATAGCCTATATGATATGTATATGTGGACAGGATTATATATATTGTTGGGGTGTGACTTTGCAATATTGGACAACATTAATTTAGTTTTAGTATATCTATCTTCATCTAAGATTCTGAATCGTTTTCAACAAACTCCTTCCTTCTGGGAACAAAAAAAGTACATAAAACAAAGTTACGAAAATGAAATGAGAGAAGTGGTAAACAATGAGCCTGCAGATTTGGTAAAAATATAAATAAGTTTTTCGTAAGGACACTGATATGAGAACATAAAAGGCATCGTTTTTGACAATGAAAATATTAAAATGTTCTCGATGATTCGTAGCATGATGAATGATTATTGTCCATCATATATATATATATATATATCATATGTTCCTAGCTAAACCCAATAATTAATCTAAAGAACGTGCAAAAACTAAAAGGGGAAGAATCAAAGCAGTTCCAGTGTAGCAATGTCATGGGCACTTTTAATTACTTTCTTAATTTATTTCAAGCAATCACAGTGGCTAGCTAAGGGAGGAAATTAAAAAAGAAATCAAATGAATTAGGGTTACAGATGACAAGTTAGCAAAAATCCCATAACCTAATTAATAAAAAGAAACAAACATTATATTACCATAAACGGAAAACAACAAACAATTAATGTTTCCATTTCAGAAGGTCAACAAAAACAAATAACTAATTATTGTTAAGGAAGGCACAGGTACAGCAGTAGGGAAGAGAGTAGAGAGTAGAGACTAATGAATGAATTGATTCAGTGAAGAGCAGTAGGGTCGGAAGAAGAACAAGTCCAAACGGAGGCAGAAAGCAAACGCCGTGATCTCCAACCCAGCACCAACTTGTTAGCACCGCATTCCTCCACCCCGTAACCGTCGTTGAACAGACTCAGAAGCAGCTTCGCTTGTAAATGATTCGCGAAGCTCACCGGTACACCCCTGAACCCCGCTCCACCCAACCATTCCCCCCACGACCCTCTCTCCTCATCCACCCCACTACCCGTCCGGTATATTCGCGCCAACGACCCCGCTATCCGAGGCCCAAGAAATACCCTCTCCACCAGAGCCCGGGCCCGGCCCTGCATCGGAAACCCTGCCTCCAGCGAGTCATAAAACGCCGAGTAATGGTGCAGGGAGTCCATGAACCGGCCCACAAACCCAACGTCCCCTCCGACGGGCCCAGCCTCCTCTTCCACCAGCGTCACCAGCGTGGGCCTCAGCGATTTCGCGCCACTTAAAAACGACGCAACGGAACCGGACGCGCGGTAAGATAGGTGCGGGAGGTTGAGCATGCAGTTGAACACTAATGCCTCTCCGCGAACCAATTTGAGAGTATTGGGCCTAAACGTCTCGTCTGGGTCCAGCCTGCACTGGTGAAACGAGAACGGCTGGCCCAATGAGTGAGCGAACGCCGTTAGTCTCCGTCCGGTTTCGTGGACGGAGGCGATGGATCTCCGTCCGGTGCCGGTTCTGGACAATGCGGTGATGCGGAGGTGTGGGCCGGATTTGTTGGAGGCGAGGGCCTGCATGAGGGAGGCCCACTGGATGCCTTCCATGATGTCGTAGTCGACGATGTGGACACGTCTCTGGTGGGCCACGGCCTCAACGATGGCCTGATTGGCAGTGAAGTGGGCGAATTTGACGTAAGGGGACATGTCCTGAAGCAGTTGGAACGCTGCGAGCGTGTCCGTTTGATCCTCGCGGTGGGACCCGCTACTGCTGCTCACGTAACTGCAATTGTACCGTTTGTTACTGTGCGCACCCCCGGCGCCTTCTAGCAAGGAATGGAGGGCGTGGGTAAAATGCGCCGCGAGTCTTTCCATGTTGGAGGAGTGTGTGGTTGTGGCGGTGGTGGTGGTAAGGGGGACCAACTCCTTGAGCCGAAGCAATATCACTCGAGCGAGCTCTCTGCTCTTCGTTGGCCCGGTGAGGGCCTCCGCCGCCGCCATCAGAAGGTGCACCAGCCTCAGGCCCTTCGTGTCATCGTCTGCTTCCGTTTTTGCAGTTGCTGGTTGTGCTGGCGGTGGCTCGTCTTCGGCGGTTGCGGTTGTGGTTGCGTCGTCGTCATCTTGGGGAGTGAGGTGGAGGGGGGTGTGGTCGTCTATGATGGAGTCGATGAGGTGGTGGAAGTCGTCGTGAGGGGCGGCGAAGGCGTCCCAGTTGACGACGGGGGACCAGTGGTTCCAGTTGCAGGGAGCAGGGTAGTCGTCGGAAGAGGGAGTGTTGGTGTTAGTGGTGGTGGTGCTGTATCCCGAGAAGTCGAGGTTGCTACCATGCATCTGATCCAGCATGTCCATTGTTATGGGCATAGCTGATGAACTGAATAAACTCGTTGTCATCAGAGACAGAGACAGAGAGAATTAAAGAGTATATATGTTTCTGTGGAAGCAAAGCAAAGCAAAGGAAGTAATAAAAAGGAAACGACGAGTGATGAGTGAGAGATTTATATATCTATGTCTATATATAAAGGAAGCTAATTAAGGGATGGAATGGAGGATGAGTTGAAAAAGAAAGAGAAATAGAGATCTGAAGAAGAATGAAGAAAAGAGACGGTGCCCACCCTGGAAGTCCAAAAACTGATTGGAGCCACTCAAAGTGTTAATTATGATGATTGAGATCACTACTTTGTTTATCACTAATAAATTATTCCTGCCGTTTTTCATTACTGTTTTTTTCTTCATTCTTTATAATTTCACTTTAAATATAAGGTCCTTTTCATGCATGTAAGCCTACCCATATAATAAATAAATTCCTTAATAAAAAATATTCTTCATTAATTGGGGTAATTGTTTGTTACTACAAAATAATAATAATAATAAATTAAACAATTATATTTATCGTACAACTTAAATATGTTTAACAAATATTCAACGTGTGCTATATATAAGATGTAATGTGTACTATACATACGTGTGTTATACTTAGAGCACACATTACATTTTATGTATAGTACACGTTGAATGCTTATTGAATATATTTTTGTGGTACGACAACATTAATCCACGTTTCCATTTATTCAGGGTGACACCATTGATGCAGCCGTTATAATACTGCACGACAATGTTACATTTAATTATGTTTAGCACAATACAAAGGATGAAATTGATACGGAGAAGTGATGAAGTGACTGAACCAGCAACAAAATAAACTTATTCACATGTGAATTACGGCATCTACAATGATAATCGCACTTTAAATTCTAATTTGGCCCCACACTTTGCCCCATAAATTAAATACCACGCAATCAATCAAAAAAGGTGCAAGTATACTAAATTTGGGAATATTTTCATTAGTTGAGATTAATACAAGTGGGATTCATTCCCTCTAGTTGACTTGGTTCTTAATCCACTTGCTCTAACACTCTGAATATGTGATATTAGTCTTTATTTCAATCTGTGGGACTCAAAAAGCAAAAGAGGCCTTTTCTTTAGTCATCAGAATAGCACTTTTCAGGTCTTTTTGTATATGTTGCCCGAAGTTTTAATTAACACCTAGTTGCAAACTTGTATTCAAAGCTTCCGTAGTTATATATGATTCAATAGTTATCTTCTCATAGTTGAATACAATATTGAATTTATAAGTCATTTGAATAAATTACATTTACATAAATATATACCTAATATACTAAATATTATGTAATAATGAAGAAGAAAAAAAGTCTCGCTTTTGATTAGGAAAATGATGATTGAACTTTAAAAATCTCTATCTTTGCATCAATAATTTTGTATTCACCATTAAATTATAGAGTATGAATCATACTTAAATATAATTATACATAAAATTGTATGTATGAAGATCAATTTTTTTTCAAATAATAAAATTGTTATCAATAATATGCCTCATCATTGCCAATGATACGTGCAATCATTTGCCATTTGAATTCAAAATAAATCTAGGGCGGTATAAGCTATACCAAGTGCTTGTGTGGTTGAGCACTCCCCGTGTAGTATATATAATTTGCAATTGTTTGTGAGATGGTAGACATGTACAAGTGTTTTCTGTCTTAAATGTTACCTAGGTATTACTTTTTAAATAAACTCTCCTAAAATAAAACAAAAGGAGGGGGAATGGTAAAGAAATCAACGTGGCTAGTCCCTAGTGGCTACAATAGGTTGCTATTTTATTTTTGTTTAATTTGTCGCTTGAGAAAATAAAAATAAAAAGTAACTAAAATATTTGCCTAATGTATGTTATCCCATACATAGTATATGGATAAGTGAGATAAAATTATAGTGATATAATGAATTTCAACTATTTCAATACGCGACTTAATCCCATTAAATGAGGTTACTTTTTAAATTTTAATTAACAATTTTATTTAATGAGTCATTTTTATTCTTAATTATTATTATTTTTATGTCAGTATGAATTTAGTAGTACAAATAACAGGTGTGGTGGTATGTAAAGATATGTGCAGAGAGGCTGGGCACCAAGGCCCCTATTTTTAGACGAAAGAGTTAGCAAATATAATCACAATATATAACCGCACTTAGCTTGCATGAAATAATCACAACATAATCAATTAACAACATTATTGAAGAAAAAGAGTAGTTGATCAAATTCAATAATTGTTATAACAGGAGACTTTTCAATAAGGTTTATTCTTGAGTGCAACAAAACATAGTACACACACTACATGACTAATGACTCACAAGTAATTAACAACACGACTACCCCTCAATTTTATATTAATAGTCATTTTATCACTTTTAATAGATTGAAAATTAATATATCTAGCTATATTTATTTGTGTCTAAATATATTAATTTTTTAATGTATAAAAAAAGTTAAAATAACTATTAATATAAAATGAAAGGAGTATTAAAATATAGTGAAGTAAAGAAAAGGGGGCATGATAAACATTTCTAATTTAATTAATTTTGAGAAACTGATTAATTAGGAATTAGTAGCAAAAATGCAACAAAAAGAAAGGTTCTAGCTTAGCGGGAAGGGAAGGGAGAGTGTCATCTCAAACAAGGAATGCATAGAAATCATCAAAATGAAAGCTCAGTTTTGTTCCAAAGTTAAGTTTTAACATCCTCATTTCATACGGTACATCACGAAAAAGACATGTATAAATGACAGTAATAAGTGAACATTATCACAGTGTCGTTAAATATCTCAAAGGGAAAATGTTAAAAAATCTTTAAATCTGTTGGGCACAATCCCAGTGCGTTAAGGCTAGCTCCCTTTAATTTGTACTATTTGTTTGAGCCACGTCATTATATTGTTGACAATCAATCACTATAGTACCCGGCACTCTCTTATTGGCTATGAATCTCTTGGAATGTCTTTTCCTATCCCATTGGTCCACGTGGACACCGGGCTACACACAATTAATTATACACAAGATACTACTGTTTCATTCTAAATATGGTATTAATTTTACATGACAATTCCGTTTACGGTACGGGATATTCATCGCTTTTGTCTTACAATAATAATATTTGTACATACACTTTCTCTTACATACATTCTTCATCCATTTCATCACCTTTGAATTTTAATGTGACATCACTCCACTACCTACACTTCTTTTCTCCACTCTTAGATCAAAACATATGTATGTTGTACATACCAAATGGTATGTACGAATAGCATTACTCTTTGTCTTAATTAAATTAGAGGCATTTTTTTTTGGTAGGTAAATTAGAGGCATTTGGTGAAACAACAGATTTGTCCATCATCGGTAGCTATTTTAAATTAGAGAATAAAATTTGAAAAAAAATATAGTTAAACTATTTTATTAATATACATCAATATCTTACCTTATACTAGAGGGAATGAATTGGACACTTCATCCAATGATTGATCGGATATTTATTGGTATAAGAGTTTAAAAAAATAGTTCAAATAACATAACATTAATTAAAATTTTATAAATTTTATTAGGATTTGAAAATGAATGAATTTGATCAAATTCAAATTATGGAGAGGACTGTTTGAGTTGAGATATTTCTTCTTGAAAATATGCGTTTTTAATTAAACTAAGGCTGTGTGAGTTAAAGGTGGTTTTGTTGGTAGGTACAGCTGCACTTGTTAGAGGGAGGGTATTGAAATTGAAACGACCTTTCGCAAATGAAGTTAGTTATACGCTCGAAGATTCAGTACTCGTCACTTGACGAATTAATCATAGATTTAGCTCCTCTGGGCAAAACATATTTTAATCGTGTCTACCTCTTAGGGCACATATTTTTGATAACGTATTCAAATATTAATCCTAATTTCTGGTTTATTTTAAAATGATCAACCACGCTCAGAGAGAGAGAGAGAGAGAGAGTCAGAGGTGTTTCATTTGGTGTTTCACACTTAATAGAATTAATAAATAATCAACCCCGCGAATAGACATGCATGATTGATGAGTCAAGTTTTCATCAATCATACCTAGATTCGAAAACTACTACCTTCAATTAAATATTTGTTAATTAATTAATTAGACACTGTGTTCAATTAATCACACAGTATTATGTATTGTTAAAGGACGTAAATAGCTCGCTCTGCACGCCCCGCGTGAATCATGCTAGCTAGCTAGCTTACACTTCTAATGAGGTAGTTTTGTTATTATTAAGATATTTATACATTGCCTTTCTATACATTCCTAAAAGTTACTTATGCATTATATATATATGCCAAAGGAAAATGACTAATTAATTAAATATTTATTACAGTATAAAAGTAGGGTATAAAACTAATGCACTATTTTTTCAATTAAGACTATGTTTATAATGATGTACATAGGACATGACCAGATATAGATACAAAAATAGTGAAGAGGAAAATACAAAATTATAAAATTCTTATATTATATTTAGATTAGTGTAAAAAATGATTTATGTTTCATTCTGCTTAATTTTGTGTCTCTTTTTAGGAGAAGTGAATCGTCTCATGTTATTATCATATTAAATCTCCATTATTTATATAGTCAACTTCTTATTTTTTCAACCTGAGATGATAAAATTCCCTTTTCAGAAGCATAGAAATACACATTTTTTTTTTCAAGACACTAATTTTTTGTCACACATGCATAATCAAATAGTCATTTATGTTCTGCATTGTATTACTCTATATTCATTATCAAAGACGACCTAAAGGTTCGGATCAAAGTGAAACTCGTAATTCAAAAATTAGAGTACACCTTCATATTATTTATAAATTATTCACAAATAAAAAAAAATCTAAAATTCGAATCCAAATCATAAGAGACCAATAAGTGATAAGCTACTCCTTATTGCTTGACGTACTATATTTCATTACATTTTGAACCCAAATAATTATGTAACTACTATTACAATGTAGTAAATTCTCAAGATATTATTGTGTTTCCCGGGTGGTTATCAGGACGGCAAACATGTGAACCTTAAGCAAAAGAAAGCCCATAAATTATGCTAACTTTCACTTACAAAATAGTATAATTTTTGTGAAAATGACACTGATTTCTTAGGTTAAAAAAAAAGTTCATGCCCAATTTGTCATACATGGCCATGCGCACGCCATTAAATAATTGAACGAGACCACTAACAGAGAGTGGCAGCTATACTATTATAATCAATAATCAAATGAGTAGCTAACCCCTAATGTAGTAGTAGTGCCTAGTGGACTAATAAAGTCAACGCTATATGTTTTGGAATAATCATACGTGGGATTATCTTAGCCATTACTGCAATTAAAGAGGTACACAATTACAATTATAATCTAATGGCCGGCATGTTCCTCAAAGCCAAGCAAGGAGGCAGTCTCTTTTTTCTGAGACATCCTCCCATTGGGGGCGGCATACGTACAAAATCAATCAAATTGCAATTAGTATAAGGGTTTTGCTAACAAGTGCCCTCAGGACACTTGTTAAGGAAGTAAAAGAGGAAAGATTTATCTTAAAAATATATATTTTGATATATTCTAGTGAAATGAATCTATCATAACTTCTTTAATTTTTTAAAAACTTACCTTTTTTAGTATCCTTAACAAGTGCCCTAAGGACACTTATTAGCAAAACCCTTAGTATATTACCGGTGATTATTATTATTATTATCAGGGTAGGGTTTGTTAAAATTTAATGTCACTATTTTCATGTTAAGTTGTTAACAACAGACGTATATATAGTATATGGACTTTGGAGACAACCTCATCTTTCAACTTTTTTCTATTACAATTATAAGATTTGTATGATGATAACTAGTCATATTTTAAATTTCCATCGGTTGAGATTATTATGTTGCGAATTGCAATAAGAGAGAAATTGTGGAAAAATATTGCTATTAAAGATCACAATTATGTCAATTGGATCAATATTGAAATCATTGATATCCTTGCTTAAAGTCTCATGACAATAATAATAAAAAAAAAAAACATACACCGATTAATTAGCTTCATTTCCTTTTTCTAAATTGATCTCTCCAAGTTTGAAGATATCAAAAACTATAGTTGCAATCATTTTTTATCTTTTTTTGACGATCAAATGGAACAAATTAAACTGAGAAAAAAAAATTAAGTTTGATATAGTACTGAATAAGTTAACTATGTATTATTATACAAACAAATAAATAATCTAGTTAGCTTATATATATATATCTACTATTTAAAAAGTTGTAACTGAATGACAAAAAGGTAGAAACTTCCATTACATCGATCATGAATTATAGAAGTTAGTGGGAAGCATTAGCACGCATAAAAAAGTCATCCAAAATCAAGCTAAAATAGGCAAGTCCGATACTTTAATCTTTGTTATTACCCTGTACTCATGAAAAAAAAAATAATAGCTGTAGCTAGGTGAATTAAAATAATAGAGTAGGTGCAATTATATATTGGTCGATTATTTTTTATTTTTAATTTTTCCCCAGCTAGACTTCATTGGAGCCAAAGTGCATGTTAAAGATATTGTCTAGTATAATTAGTTCCATACAACAGTATTATCATGTAATAAGACAAACAAATTATGATGCAATTTGGGTTTAAATATTCTTCAGAATAGACATTGATTATTAATGGTGATGCATGGAAGCATAGGGATTGGAAATATCCATCATCCAAGTAAAAAAAAACACATTATAGTTGGCACAGTAGAACAAAAATAATTGTCTAGACAAAAATTACCAGAGACCAACCAATTAGTTCTGGAAAAAAAATAAAAAACAAATTTCGTCAACTATTGTGCTATATTATATAAGCTCTTGTATATACCTAGCTAGCTATAGAGATTCTCTGTCACTTGCAAAGAGCCAAGATTCCCATATTATTTTTAGTACAAAACAGTGATTTGCCCTGCATTTGCGATCACTTAACACTGTACTGGGGAATATGTACTGTACAAGCTAGCTAGTTACTAGCTAAGAGTGAGCAAAGCCAAATAATCTTGACCCACCCATTGTGACAATTAGTGTACAAACTACCACATGTTTGATGTTTCTGTTGTCGCTAAGGTAATTCATTGTTAATTCTTAAATCATTTAGGTACTGTTTCTTAATCATGCTCTTCATTTATTTCTTAATAAACAGTTTTAGGTAGAAGTAAAATCTAGTTCCAATTCATAATCCAATATTAAATCATATTTTTATAAGAATGTTATTTACACAATGAAAAACATCTCAAAATCCGTCAATATAAAATATTTTTGTCATAATCACTCGACCCACTCAAAATTAATATTTTAAAAGAAACATTTTTTTTTTGTTAAATGAATCCATTGACTAATTTGATTATTTTTCAATTATTCACTAAATAACACTCTAAATATTTGTTGATTACGTATCAATAATAATAATCTAAGAGTTACATTCAAATCACGACAATATACGAATAGAAGTTCGGTAAGATAAATTCATTATATTTACCTTGCCCCTTGTCTTGTAAAGCACATATAATTACCCAATTCGGAATTGTTTATGATATGTTACCAACTAATTGGTAACCATAAACTCATGCTAGATACCACATAGGAGGTGGCAAAGCATGATTCACGCCCGCCATACCTAATTACCTATGCCTATATTTCCTCTCCAGCAAGTTGGAGTACTGCTATAACATAACATGTTTTTGACTCCAATATATGCGCTAACCATAGTAGCTATATTATTTAATTATCAAATCATGTACACACTGTTTCTTGATCATGCTTTAATTTATTTATACACTTTATAACATTCTTTTATTGCGCTTTTATGAATTAAAGTTATAGATTGTATTTTGATTTGATGATTTTATTTTTCCAATAATTTTGAGTAGTTATTCTTACAACTAATAATAAACCTATATTTTTTAGTTATTATGTTCTGAGAAATTGATATATATTTTCAAATGATTTAATTTGATTTACTTTCAATATAAAAAAATATTATTATCTAATTACATATTACATTGTCACCATAGCATATAGTATATAAGCGTTGGTAAAACTTTTTAACAACAAAGACTATATATTTATAATACTTATAATATGTTATTAAAATTAAAAATCTAGCAATATTTCCTTTATATTTTGATTCTAGCAACACTATTTAAATGTCGATAAAACTATCAATTTAACAAGTAATCATAACTTTTGTCATTCTGTATTGATATGATTCATATGAACTACTTACCCGTTTTAAAATTTCGAAGTAGTAGCATATAGAGTCATAGTTAGGGTTAGCTAGCCTGAATTATTAACTAACTGATAAACTAAATTAATCACTTACTCACATTATCATTACACAATAAATTCATTAATAAGTTATCCTACTTTAATTAACCACGACTTTATGTCTCAGACACATGTGTTTGATTAATCACGAGTTGCACTTTCTTCAATGTAGCATTATTTATGATCTAAAAATATAAATTCCTTTGTCTTTACTTATATATTAACCTAAATTTTTGAGAGAGATAATCATGTACTCCCTCCATTCCAAAATATTAGTCTTTTAAGGTTTTTACACGTAGATTAAGAAATTCAATAAATATTCTCAATTTTATAAAATGATATATTAAAATGACTAAACTACCTAAAACATTAATGAGAAAGAAAGATGATTAGTGGTCCCTTGAAATAATATTCAAGAAAGAAAGAGAAATGATACTAAGGGTATAGTAGGTATGAAAAAATTAAATTAGCATTGGAAGTTGAAAACGACAATCATTGTGAAATTTTTTTCCTCCCTAAAACGACTAATATTTTGAAATGGAGGGAGTAATATTAAAAGCAACTGGCATAGATCAAAGTCACAATTATGGTGGAAATTTTGGAACATGAACTTTAAGGGGTTTTGCACCTATATTTTGTAGTTCTTCATTTATTCAGTTACTCTTGTTTGACCTTCCCTTTGCAGCTACGGGAACTCCTTCTGCGATTGATTCCATTCTTCTTCACGATAAAACACTTCAAGGGAACAAGCACCCTGAACTTTTTATACCGATACTGTAAAAAACTAACCTCTAATGACTTTATGTAGAGGCATATGCTCGACTAACTTCTTAAAATTTTCTTAGAAATATAAAGTATATATATATATATATATATATATATATATATATATAAATACAAGTGATAGAATATTTTGTCTCCACTGCTAAAATATTTTGATCCGCCGATAAATGCACCGCCCGAGTCTTGTTAAGAGGATATGTTAGAACTGCTTACTAGTTACTTGTCTTGTTTAAAAGGAAGAATCAACAATCATTTCATGTGAAGTTGAAAAGAATTAAAGTGTTGTTTTTTTTATTGTTATTATAAACTTGAAAGCAATTTGATTGTAGAAAATGAAGCAAATGGGAACATTCGAAGGTTGCTAGAGCAAAATGGTGGCTGGCTTTGTTCGCACCCGTTGTCTTCTTTCATGATATATTTTTTTATTCAATATTTAA
Source organism: Aeschynomene evenia (assembly GCA_013621005.1). Taxonomy (NCBI): domain Eukaryota; kingdom Viridiplantae; phylum Streptophyta; class Magnoliopsida; order Fabales; family Fabaceae; genus Aeschynomene; species Aeschynomene evenia. Next base: position 5,755,338 of record CM024270.1, read on the forward strand.
AGATGTTGATTTTTCTCCCCTTTTGTAGGATTGGAGTATTGGGCTTATACCCCACAAAAGTTGCTCCTTAGAGTGGTACTTGCGTGGCACAAATTCTATTTAATTTGGAAAGAGCTTAGTAAATTGTATCTCTTAACTAGTGTACAAATTGCACCTTAATAAATTGTGCAAATTTATTGAAAAGGGGAATTTACTAACTCGAAGAAGAACAGGAGACAAGAATGACCATGAACAGCGACAAAAATATATAAATTAAGTCGTGGTACTGTTTTAAACAAGAATACAATGTTCCATTTGACAGCTGCTTAGGCCACAAATATCAGAAACAAGAATACAGTAATACAGAAATGTCTTAAACTAAATTTACCAGTAAAAGAGTGGCCCACCCAAAATCAAAAAATTTATTGGGCTGCAGTTCAAACCAAGGCAAGAGAGAGAGAGAGTATGAATTAGGCTCCACAGAGGTCGAATGCGGGTGAAGAAGAGTAGTGTATGGAACTGGCCGAAATAAAACAAAGGCCAATTTCCAGAAAGCTTTTGTTAGAAGAAAACAGACACCAAGGCAGAAGCTACAACAAACTTTGGTTCAGGGCTTTTAAGCATAAGCACTAGAAAGTTTAGACCGTGTAACTTCCCCGCCTAAGTCAAACTATACGCTACTTATCTACACAATGGAATCAAACAGGATCTGCCACTTCAGAACTATAAAGAAGTTATTATGCTAAATAGGAGCTCATGTAAAGCCTCGCCCCAACATCAAGGGGTCCATCATCACCACCAATAGCATGGAGTGCCACTGGGATTGTTGAAAGAATACGTACTGTGAGAGGAAAAACTGCAGGGTCAATTTCGGCCTCTGAATTGGGCTCCCTGTTTCTCTGATTCACTGCTTCACAACCGTTAGAATCATCCACTGCAACTTTCAGGTCACAGGGAAGAGTGAGCAAAGCAACTTCTTCCAATGCCCTCCACTTATTAGGGCCACCCCTCCTAATTGCACGCCTATTAGTCGTAGACATGCTAAGCACCAAAGATGAGGTTGCTTCAAGCCACTCCACATACAGTCCTTCAACTTCATCGTAATAGATGCGTTGTTCAATCTGAATATGAAAGAGGTACATATAAGAATAATCCAAGTATATGTAACAGAAAAGCAGCAACTTGTATCATCAATTGCATAAATTGAAGAAAACTCATAAAGACTATATATTCATAGTCCGAATTCTTTTCTACATGAAATCATGGACAAACTCTAGAGCATGCAAATTTTAAGTCTGGTGTCTAAGGCATTATCAAATTCTATGTTCTCATCAACATCCCAAACCATAATCGCGGTATCACAGGTGTCTCCAAAATACTTCAACACCTCTCCTCTGTTTGAACAAACTAGAAATGCATGCAAGTAGTAGTCACTTATACAACCACCTCTTAAATAACATACATGCAAACTTATATGCAATAGTTGGCCCCAGTAAGGGAAAATTTTTCAATTTTTGGCAATCAACATAACTAAGCAAGTGTAAGCCTTCTAGAAATGAATGAAGTAACAAGTAACTTACAGCTAGCTTTTGAATATAAATTGACATGAATCTTGGGCCCAGTCCCAGTACTCTTGCTTCTGAGAACAACACCTGAAGAACAGAAGATAAGCTCGCTTGTAGTGCAAAATTAAATATTTAAGAACCAAGCTCAGGCATAAAACACAGCATGAATACTGGAAAGCTTCTCAACATAACAAATATCAAAGATGAAAATGTATAATGATGATTCAAAACTACATACCCCCTTCTTCAAGAGATGCCACATGTAAAGTTTATCGCATGCATCCTTGACATTTCTACTAGCTAGCTTTCTCTCATTGCAATAAGCAGTAACATCTGCAAGTATTTCCATGCACGGAACTCCATGTTTCAGAGCTGCAGCTGATAGTGCTTCCCTACCTTCCACTGATTCTGCAGCATCTTTATTGAAGTTGATACCTGTGAAACACCTCTGCATTCCCTCTTCCTTGACTGGAAATGTCTTCTGATGCTTCAGATATAACTCCTCAGCCTCCAAAGCAGCAAGCAGTGTCCGATGAACAACAATATCAGGGTATCGTCGTAGAGGTGAGGTAAAATGAGTGTAAAGAGGGACAGCCAGAGCATAGTGACCCCATTCATGCTCCTTTTCCTTTAATTCTCCACTACAGAAGTAAGATGCCAACTGCATTGGTCTTGTAGCATAGTTGATAAGAATTTCATAAAGCAAAGAGTCATCCTTGAGCTTTTCCTTGATCTGCTCTAATGACCGATGGAACTGGCCGGATGAAGAAGAGTCCAATTTTAAACCATGTTTATGACAAAATGCCACAAACTCCTTCAGTTTTCGTATATTTGGTTCAGGATGCCTTCGTAATAATGCATTATCAGGATAAGCTCTACATATGACTTCAGCAGCTGTTGTATTGGCCAAAAGCATAAATTCCTCAACAAGAAAATTTGACTGTTTCCTTTCAGAAAGTATACTGTCATAAGGAATTCCATCATCATCAAACAGGAAAGCAACTTTAGGGTTTTCAAGCCTCAGAGCCCCATCTTTAAACCTCTTATCTTTCAAAACATTCGAAAGTTCATACAGGCTCTTCACAGAAGTAACAATATCAGGCCATTTAAAATGGCCATGCACAGTTGGGTAGCTATCTTTAAAAATGTTTGAACTTTCAAAATCAATAGCCCCATCAATAATGTCCTCAGCATGTTCATATGAAAGCTTACAACAAGAATGGATAACAGTACGACCAATCCATCGGTTTACTACATGCCCAGAAAGATTTATATCCAGAAGCATAGACAATGCAAGTCGATCCACTCCAGAATTAAGTGAACCTATATTCTCTGAAAAAATTGCAGGTAACATTGGTAGCTTTTTTTGCAACATATAGACACTTGTTGACCTGAACTGAGCCTCACTGTCCAAGGCTGTGTCTGGTAAAACAAAGTATGATACATCAGCAATGTGGACACCTACTCGACAATTACCATTAGGCAATTTCTGAATTGACAATGCATCATCCAGGTCAGTAGCGGTTGAAGGATCAATAGTAAATATGCACAAATTCCTTAGATCCATTCTACTTTGTAATTCCTTTGGCGGCACCTCCCACGGAAAATATGGCAGACAAGACAGAGCTTCCGGTGAAAATTCAGACACACAAATTGCATTCTGGAACAAAATTGCATCTAATTGTGTTTGAACATCACCACCCCGTCCAAAAACATGCAATATGTGAGCTTGGGGGAAAAAACTGTCTTCCATCCAATCATCAATTTGTGCTGCTACAAGATCAAATTCAATTGTCACATCCCCACTTTGCAGCCTTCTCTTAATGGACTCTGGCAGATCTCTCACAAAAAGTATCATTTTAGTAAATCTTGGATCAATTGGAGTCAGCTGGATGTAGTCATGCTCAGACACCAGGTTCTTATTCTTCTTTGCATCTTTTCTGCTTACACCCCTGATAGAAACCCACTGCTTCACATTTAGATGACCAACAATACGCTCTCGACGTATAGACCTCTCAACTATAGCAACCACCCTGCCGGTAGGCCTTTTAGAAGGAAAAGAATTAACTAAGGAACAGATCTCTTCCACTGCATTATTTACTTCATTCTGTTCAAAAGCATAACAGTGCTGTCCATTAAAACCATCATTGGCAGGTCCAAGTGGATCTAAATGGGACATTGGACCCAGGGAATCATTATGCTCATAGACAAATTTCTTTTCAGGAAAATGGCAACTTCGATACTGATTGGGATTGTGATTAGTATCCTCTGGGTTTTGACCAGGACAGCTTCGACAATGGGCAGATTCATCATTGGTATCTATCTCACCTTTATAGTTATTACTAGCTACTTCATCATCTTCTGTGAGAAGGTTACAATCTTCCAGTGCTGCATTATTGTTGCAAGTTTTGTTAGACCCTTTCATTTTAGTCCACAATGAGAAAGGGTCTATTTTAATTGCAACAGTGTCACCCTCCACCTACATAGGACAATCATCAGAAACATCCTCCAGCTAATATGACAAAGCATAATGAGGAACATATTTTCACTGCATCAACTAACGAAGAAGCATTGCAGCTCCATCTAACAGCCATGAAATATAATAGATGAAACATTTCATTGTTGAGGAGAGATAATAAACAGTATCACATTACACAACACACTAAATTTTTTGCCAAAAGTAAAAATGAATTTCTTTCTGATTCCCACCCCAAAAGGCAAATCATATACATGTCATAAAACAGTGATAGGCATGACCAGGCATATGTAATAAGTTAGTCACACTTTTATGTGAATAATAGATAAGCACACACAAAAAAATAATAAACCTTAATGATGAATGGTATATACTAAATGTTGATATATAATTATATATTTTTCAGTATTTCATAATTTATTGTTCTTCCTGCGTGCTTAATAAATATACCATTAGTTATCATAGAGGTTAAATTAGTATGATCAGGTGATAATATAAAATAATTAACATCAACAACAATGTGTTGGTGTTATACTCAAACATCTTGCCCCCACCCCATTAACATTCTGGGTACTTACAGCTCTATTTTGGGCCGGAATTCCACTAATGAGAATATCTGTTGGAACTCCATCAATCTTGCAATAGGCCTACACATACAGAAAATAGCATTAATCACATTGCAATACATCTTTACAAGTAGCATGAACCATGAACCCAAATAACCAAGAATGTAGCAGCTAACAACCTCAAGTCTGTTGTGTGCATTGACACGGAAGAGAGCTTTAAAAACATCACCCTTCTGCAAAACAGAGAAAAGAATATATATATAGTAAGCAAAATCTGTCCCCTAGTGACAGTATCATCTTAACATTTTTTCAGTTAATGCGTACGAGAACTAGTAAAGTACGGTAATAACCTCAAGTGCCTTCCCCACAGACTCCATAGACCAATGTGGACTAAAACAGCATCCCTGGGCACCAAACCCTATCTGACCCGAAGGAACTGAGTACGTGTTCCTAAAAGTCCCCGCATCACGCGTTTGCGCATCAAGGAGCTCCGGCACTTGCTCGTTGATGCGCATTGGTGGCAAAGAAGCAAAAGTGACATCGGATTGCTCGTTTGGGGAAGGAACAGTATTGTCCCCTTGCTGATTCGACGAAGAAGTCGTAGCTGCAGGTTCAGTGCTGTTTCCCGTGAGCTCCGATGACGCCCCACAGATCTCGTTAACTGAATACAGCACTAAAAATTTTAGCGTAGCAGAGAAATCAAATGCTCCATTTCGACTTTTTGGTTCTTGCAGTTACAATTAATGAAATTAGAAGATTGCAAAAAGGGGGAAAAGGGTACCTGAGGGAGAGGAGGTAGGGTTTTGCTTGGAACGGCGATTGGAACGGCGCTTCTTCTTCTTCTCCTTTTCTCCGTTATTATTGTTGCTATTATTATCGAAGCCCTCAACCACGGACGATGATTCAGCCGCAGCTCTCATAGTTCTCCCGGGGAAAAAATGAGGAAATTGAAAACGAAATAAATCGAAGAGTAAAAAACCCTAAATAGAAAAGAGGAAATCTTCCGATATTTGGGGGAAAAAATATATAGTTCGGAAGAAGGAAGGAAAGGAAAGAAATTACTCTAACAAAAAAAAAAAGGAAGAGAAAAAAAAAATAGAAGATAAAAGGAAGAAGGAAGGTATGAAGAGTTGGATAGGAAGAGAAAGGAATTAGGATGGTTAGATTAGAGTGGAAGGGGAAACAAAGAATAAATGTGAGAAAAAAGATGAAGAGAAGGAGGTGGAAAGGGACCTTATCATTGGTCGGCGGGGACATTGGCGCCGACTATCCATTTCCTTCCCTCCTAACTTGTTCCCTTTTTTTCCTCTTTTTTTTTTATTATTATTATTTTTCTTTTCTTTTCCTTTTCACCTTTCTTTCTCCTATTCCTTGTCTTTTTTTGAGCTGACCTAACTCTAACCTTTTGCCTTTCCCTGTATTTTTTATTTAATTAATTATTATTCTTATTATTAAAAAAATGTATCATGAGGTAGAGCTGCAGCATCATAATTATTAGATTTCGTTTTAACAAAGCAATTTGGATCTATTGAAGCAAAGAAAGACCACTGATTTGGCAGGTTGGTGACAACATAAGAAAATTTATATAAAAAATATCACAGATCGATTTACTTTATCCACTTGATTAACAATTTGGAAGTATTTTTAAAGTTTAATCCGGTTTGGATTATTTGTTTCTTCAGAGTTATGTTCGATTCATGAAATTTTAATCAAGTGCTTAACCTAATTTATTTTAATTGAAAGTTGATTGATACAATCATCAAGTGAACCAACCATTTTTCTTTTGATTTCAAACGATATGATTTGTCAAAATTTGACAAGAAATAATTTGTGGATGTGGAGTATGAAGGAGTGAAAGGGAGAGTCGGGGAGGGACCATAGTATAGTAGGCATCGTGCGACACTTGTGTGTGTGTGATGGCGGTGGGTACGTGACAATAGAGTAGCTAGGGAGAATGGTTCGTATCATTTCACTCAGATTCAGTTATAACAGATCTACGAGATGACATATATATATATGGTTTTGCAGCTTTAATTTTGTCATCATTTCCTGTCCTGTGAAAACATTTGTAGTATTTAATATTTATTTAAATAAAAGAGTTTTGCTCACCTGCAGACAATCACTTTGTCTATATAGTGAAGGACCGTTAGATGAATGACACGTGGAATGATTTATGATGCATCTACTTGAACATGATATACCCTAGTTACTCAACACCTCTATTTCTCTTCTCCCTCTCTGCTACCCCCTGACTCCGCCGCCTCCTGCAACTACGTCGCCGTCCAAGATCCCTGGTCTCCGCCGCACCGGAACATTACACCACCGTCGACCAGGCCGCCTCTGCTCCTGTAACTTCCAGAACACCACCGTCGGTTTCATCTTCTTCGGCGTTCATTTGTAGGAACCTCTGGGAGAATCGCTTCATGGAGCTCGACCTTCAAGGCATGAATCTCTCAAGCTCTGCGGCAAGAATCTCTGGCGCCTCAACCTCGACTCCAACTCACTCTCCTCTCCGATCATCCCTCACGAGATCTGCACGATGATGCAATTCCTTGTACACTTCGACTTCTCCGATTACCAATTCTCCGACACAATCCCCTCAACGCTCTTCATCTGCTCTTACCTCAACGAGCTCGATCTGTTGAATAATCTTGCTGTTACTGTAGCTTGTGGTGTTTTGGGTGCTGCTACTTTGTTGGCTTACGTTTGGGTTGTGGTGGTGGGTGGAAGAAGGAAGGGTTTGGTAGTGATGTTGATGTTGGCAGTGGCAGGGTGACGGAGTTCAGGGACAGCGGAGTTGGAGAGGGAAAGAAGAAAAAGGATATTGAGACATTATTAGAGTGTACCATATTTAAGTGGAACCATCATACTCCTTTCCACATGTCTTTTATCCAACTATTTTTTACCCTAAAGACAAGATTGCTTGTCTGCAGGTGAGCAAGACCCTAAATAAAAACACCCATGGCACGAACCCTGGGCCTTCATATTCTTTAATTGATGGAACTAGTAAAAATGAATATCCATACATGTACTATAAAAAAAACTATATGCTAAAGAGATATTATGTAATATGTAAAATATATATTATATATTATGCATAATATATATATCATATATTATAAAAAAATATGATATTATAATATATTATAGATAATATGTTATATATGATATGTATACTAATATACGGTGTGCATATATTATATATTGTGCTTATTTTTTGGTATACCAAAAATTTCTCATAATATAAATAAAATAATTAAACCCTTGTTCATGTGGTACATATAAGTATATAACCTGATTAAGCAACTGGGCATTTTGTCCTTGTCCTTGCTTTACTCTTCCCTTTATTTTTGTCGTGAATGGTGTGGGTGCGAATATGCTTTACTTTTTTTCTTAATGCAGAATTCTAATTTCCATATATGTTGTGAAAAGATAATTAAAAACTATGTACCTGCATCAATCTTAGTTATTCAGTGTCGTTCGTTTAATATGTATGTATCACGTCATTATCTTTGTGTTGATTAAAACGAAACTTTGAAACATTAGAAAAAGGAGAGAAACTGCAATCAGAAAAAGAGTATGTCCAGAATTAAAAATTGACTATTGTAGCTCTAGAAAAAATGTTACTCCATTAATTTTTTTTATTTGTTTATTTTTTATTTTAAGTTTATTTTTTTATTTGTCCATTTATCAAATTTAGATAATATTTAATATATTTTTCCTGTTTTGCCTTTATTTAATTCATCTTCTATCAAATAAATTGCACTATCTAAAACAATATGTTCATTTTAATTAAGGAGAATATAGTAAAATAGATTAGTCTTTTGTTAACTTTTATATAAAATTAATCATTACCTAAAATATCATGAAAATATAAAATGGATAAATAAAAAAGATGAAGTAACTAAATTTACGAAAGAAACAAGATTGTTTCATGTCTCAACGACATAATAATTTAATAATTAAGGTGATATTTTATATTTATTTTTTTTTCCACTTTTACTTTCTAACTTGTTTTTTTATTTGTCCAATTAGGAATTTTAGACAATATTTAATATATTTTTTCTGTTGTACCCTTATTTAATTCATTCAATCATACAAAGTAAATTACAACAATATAACTACTTTAATTAAGAATAATATAGTAAAATACGTTAATTTTTTACTAAATTTTAGATAAGGTCAGTCATTATTTAAAATATCATGAAATTATAAAGTGCACAATTAAAAAAAAAAAAAAAACAAACGGAGCACAAGTCGTAGTGAATAATTAAGCCGCAAGGGAGAAGCATTGGATTACGAGTGTCGTATCGTATGAAGCTTCGTGACAGCAACCACCAACCATAATTTGGCATGTATGTGGGGCGTTCCTGAGCTGTACTAATTAAACAGTTAGTTGAAATTATATGAAATTATTATGTTCATAATCATTATTACTACATATAATAATACAGAAAATTAAGCAACCCCGCATCGCTCGCCAGATTCTTAGGATGTATAGTATTTTATCTCGCACTTTGTTATTCAAATTAGGTGTATATAGGCTCACGCATTTGGTGTTGCCTTAATCTTAATAATGTGCTTTGAATATGAAAAATCTCTCTATTTTTTTTCTTTGTTTTGAACGTTTCAAAATTTTAAGAGCTTGAAAGAGATGATAAAAACAATTGTTGTTTCCACCAATAACGAGAAAGAAGAAAAGACGACGAAAATATTGACGGAGGGGTTATAAAATTAAAATTTTAAAAAAATGTCAAAGAGATAGATTTTTTTTATCAATGTTTTTTCTTTTAGAATATCGTGATATATTTGTTTACCGTCTTAAATTTCTAAGCGAGATGTTTACGGTCTAATTTTTTTTTGGTAAGAAGTTTACGGTCTAATTTAATCAAACAACTAACTACTCTTTTTTTTTTGTGTTGTCTTATATTCTGTTTTATTACTTCTTTTCGAAAAAAATTTCCAAAAAAAGTAAACAATAATTAAGCAATAATAATAGCAAAGTACACATGTGAAAACAATAATGCTAAATGGACAATGAAAAATCAGCTCATACCGTCAATAGGCCTATTTTTGCTTTGGTTTTGGCCCAAATAATCATTGAAATTGTAATGAAATGAGTAATTATGACATAAAATCTCATTTATTGACTAGTTGTGCTGATTTTGTATGATTCATTTAGCATCACCATGTGAAAATGTACACGAGAAAGAAATAGCAAGTGTGAAACATTAAAATTATCAATGCCGCCGAACATTATACTAATGAACTACTATGAATTAACGATAGTGATAGTCAAACTTCTTGTGTCGGCTTGTTAAATGATTTCGTAATATTAATTTCAAAGATTATATGATTGAATTGTTTATAAAAACATATCTACCATTTTTTCCCACTTGCTCAAACGATTATTACCAGACAAACGATAGAGCTCATAATAATAATAAATTTTTTTATGAATCTATTAGTATAGTTTTCAAGTAAATAATACTGTAAAAAATAAAAAATGGCATTGTATTTAAAAAATATAAGGTTATTAAATTATTCACCAGTGTCCTTTCTTAAATAACATAACCTGACAATTTAAATAGAGTGAATGTTCTAACCTCCCGCCAAATCTTGGAAGCTGTGAGCCTGTCTATATTGCAATTGGAATGGGGAGGTACCGTAAGATAAAGAAAATCGCAATAACAATTAACTTCGTATCAAAATTATTATTATTGTAATTAATTAAAAAAAAATTATTAGATGCATAAATAGTAAGATTTTTTTGCTTTGCATCATTCATTACATGACACATCAACTATTCTATCCTCCATTATAGTTGACCTTTTGGATTACGTATCATGCAATGAATAATGCAGAACAAAAAAATTTCATACTCCTAATAATTTTTCTTAATTAAATAGTACACAAATAAGATGAGGTGTGGAAGAATGCATCATGCATGTATGATGTATCTATGTTCAATTATTTCCCGATAATTAATTCTAGCTACTCTTATCATGCTAGCACACAAGTCCTTACATTTTAAAATAATAAGTTGCGTTTATTTTATTTATTATTATAAAACAACAATAATAATGATAATTGGAGGAGGAGGATATTATATTAGTCACAAATGCTTGGGGCACAACAAAAAACCAGTCAACACAGTCAATAAAGCTCATTTAACACTTTATGGCCCAAATAGCATGAGTATATTCTTAATGGGCCGGGTGATTGTGGCCCAAATTCCTATTTATTGACTGTTTTGGCTGATTTTATGTTGTGCCTCTAGCAATGCTCGTTATTAGTATTTGTGGGCATAGCAGTTATCAGATTATTACTGGTCCGGTTGCATGATGCAAGATATGGGAAAGAAATGGTATTGAGTCATTAGTTTTGACAACTAATCGCTCAGACCATTACATAAATACATATATACATACTCACATCAATAATAGCATAATTCGGCCTCTGGATTTTTTTATTCTTTCGTGCCTATCTTGTGTAAAGATCGATCATATAATAAATAAATAAAATAATGCCACCTTCCTCGTCATCAATTGAAAATTTTGAAACAATTTGTTAAGAGAGAGGTAGCAATTGGGATGGAGTTTCAATAGTCAACGCTGATATGGGTAGCAGTAATGTAAGAAAATTGAAAATCAAAATAAAAAAAAATGGAAAGCATTAAACCAAACAGACCAACTCAACTCTTTCTTGTTCCCTCTTCATTCAAGTCCAAACCAATGTGTTTCTCCCACCAGTTCTGTGCAAACTACACCATGATTTTCTCTTCCATTATTTTCCTTTTCCTTTTGTTTACTTCCACCACCACCATCACCTCTGCTTACACTTTTACGGGTTCTATCAATCCAAATTTCAGTGCTTCATACCTCAAATTCATTGATAACTCTGGCACCTTCTTGTTATCTCCCAATAAAACTTTCAAGGCTGCTATATTCAACCCCGGTGGCCAACAAACCCGTTTCTACCTTTGTGTAATCCACGTTGCATCAAGCACTATCATCTGGTCTGCTAACCGTGATGCTCCCATCTCAGATTCTGGTACCATGAATCTCACACTCAAAGGGATTACCATATCTGATAAACATCATGGAAACATTAATCCTCAATGGTCAACTCCACCATTAAATTCATCAGTGCACAAGCTCATCCTCACTGAGATGGGAAACCTTGTCTTACTTGACAATTCAAATTCTTCTCTTTGGGAGAGTTTCCAGAACCCAACTGACACAGTTGTTATTGGTCAGCGTTTACCTGTTGGATCATGGCTCTCAAGCTCTGCATCAGATTCGGACTTGTCAACTGGGAACTACAATCTCACAATCACTGCCTCTGATGCAGTACTTCAGTGGTACAGACAGGTATATTGGAAGCTTTCCATGGCTACAAACGCATACAAGAACTCATATGCAACAGTGGAATACATGGCTATAAACACAACAGGCTTTTACCTGTTTAACCATGGTGGAACACTTCCTGTCTTCATGGTGAGTTTGCCACTTGTTGATTTTAGGATAGCTAAATTGGGTAACTCTGGCCAGCTTGTTATCAGCAGCTTCTCTGGAACTGGTTGGAAGCAGGAATTTGTGGGGCCAGATGATGGTTGTCAAACTCCACTATCTTGTGGCAGAGTTGGGTTATGCACTCCTGACACTAGTTCCTCATCACCTGTTTGCTCTTGTCCCCAAAATTTCCGTGTAGACTCAGGTAATTTTGGTGGTTGTGTCCCAAGCAATGGATCTTATTCCTTACCATTTTCTTGCAGTTCTAGTTATAGTTACAGTAATCAATCAAATTCTTCTTCGGTTGTTTCATTCTTGAAACTTGGTAATGTGAACTACTTCAGAAACATTTACTCTGATCCAGTCATGGATGGGGTGAATTTGTCTGTCTGTCAAAAACTATGTTCCGAAAACTGTTCCTGCTTGGGAATTTTCTATAAAAACTCATATGGTTCTTGCTACATGATTGAAAATGAGTTGGGGTCAATTCTCTCAAGTAATGGAGGCAGTAATAATAGGGACCTTATGGGATTCATTAAAGCCTTTGTCACATCATCTACATCAACAAATGATTATGATATTGGTGATGGTCAAATCTCTCAACATGGTGGGTTCCCTGTGGCTGCTGCTATAGTGTTGCCTATTGCCGGGTCAATAATTTTCATGGTCCTGGTTTTACTCTTGTGGAGAAGATCAAAATTTTCCAAGACCGCACAAGATGTGGAACTTGGGAAACCCAACAATGCACACTACTCTTCCGGGGACGACCTTGATGCCTTCTACATTCCAGGCTTACCAAGAAGGTTTGACTATGAAGAGCTTGAGAAATCTACTGAAAATTTCAAGACCCTGATTGGTTCAGGTGGGTTTGGTGCCGTATACAAAGGGGTACTCTCTGACAAGACCACCGCTGTGGCGGTGAAGAAAATAATCAACATTGGACTTCAGGGGAAGAAGGATTTCTGCACTGAGATTGCTGTAATTGGGAACATTCACCATGTCAATCTGGTGAAACTGAAAGGCTTCTGTGCTCAAGGGAGGCACAGACTTTTGGTTTATGAGTACATGAATCGTGGTTCACTTGATCGAACCTTATTTGGAGGAGGACCAGTTTTGGAGTGGCATGAGAGGTTTGAAGTAGCTCTTGGAACAGCACGTGGACTTGCTTACCTTCACAGCGGGTGTGAGCAGAGGATAATTCATTGTGACATCAAACCAGAGAACATTCTCTTGCAAGATCAGTTTCAAGCTAAGATATCTGATTTCGGCCTCTCCAAACTCCTCAGTCCTGAACAATCTGGTTTGTTCACTACAATGAGAGGCACTCGCGGTTACCTTGCCCCGGAGTGGCTCACAAACTCTGCAATAACAGAGAAGACTGATGTGTATAGTTTTGGTATGGTTCTGCTTGAATTGGTTAGTGGGAGGAAAAACTGTTTCTTCAGGTCAAAAAGCCATAGTGTTGATGAAGACAGCAATAATAATAATTCATCAGGCTCATCAACATTAGGGTTGCTTTATTTTCCACTATTTGCATTGGAGATGCATGAGCAAGGGACTTACCTGGAGCTAGCTGATCCGAGGCTTGAAGGAAGGGTTACAAGAGAAGATGTGGAGAAGCTGGTGCGCATTGCATTGTGTTGTGTTCATGAAGAGCCAGCACTGAGGCCTAGCATGGTTGCTGTTGTTGGCATGTTGGAGGGTGGGACCCCATTGCCTCAGCCAAGGATGGAGTCTTTGAACTTCCTGAGATTTTATGGCAGGAGGTTTACTGAGGCTTCTATGATAGCTGATCAGCAAAATGAGTTTGGCTCTGTCATGAATCATCATGAAGTGGGAGGTAACTCTACAACAAGCATGACGAGTGGTTCACAAAATGTTTTTTCTTACATTTCTTCACAGAGTGTCTCAGGGCCAAGATAATTAAGGTTCTGTTAGATTTTTGTTTATAAGACTGAAATTAATGCAAGTTAACAAGAGAGGAAGAAAAAAATCAAGTATATGTAATTATTAGAGTTATATTTTTGTACACTCATATATATTTCAAAGAAATTGAAAATTGCTGACTTTTTATTTTATCTTTATTTTTCTTTCTCTTGGTCGCTCCCGTTACAAATCAAGTGTGTAAATTTTATTTATTGCACAACTACCATTTTGCATGTAGTTTGGACTTTGAAAATTAGTTGTATGACTTTTACATCTTCATACAATGTCAAAGCACACCTTGGATGCTTTATCGACCACTTGATTATAGGAATTCTTGTTGAGCATTTATAGTACGAGTATTATGTGTCATTCACATGTTTTAATGTAGTCATGAAGAAAAAGTTGACCATTTAAAATTAGATTTATTATTGATGTGATCATCATCACTTATTACATAAATATCAAGTCTTATTCCATCAAGTGAGATCGATACGTAGATCAAAAGGTGATATTACAACTCATCATGAATTATGTGTGAACTTAGTTCATTAACCTCATATCATCTTTGATTACATCTATCTAATTAGATATTCTTCTAATTGTCTCTCAGTATGATGATATCATCTAAGATAAAATTTCAATATTTCACTATCTTATTATAATGACAGGAAAATTGATGCTTCATGCTAAGACAATTTTGTTAAGAGGAATTTTTGTACAAATATTATTACTCCAATCTAAAATCTGATTTCTTGATGATATGATCATCACTTAGTGTTCAATTAGTAGCAAGAAAATTGACGCGGAACACATGCACATACATCGTCCTAAAACAATTATACTACTTAGTAATTGCTCCATGCATCTTCGGGAAGGAATTGGCGTTGAAATAATAACGTAAGTTTAATTGATACAACAATACCACAAAGATCATCATAAAATAGTGAACAACATCACTTGAAATTAAACAACAAGTGCTTATCATTTCGCAAAGTAACTAATTAAGACATAACTTAAGATAACATCATGCATGACCTTCTTATCTTTATTCTCAACTAAGGAAACCAATAACCTTCATTCGTTCTTTTATTTTATTATTCTTAATAAGGACACATAGAGCAACACAAAGCAAATAAGGACAGTAGTGTTGTTGGGTCTTCTATTGGGGGATCTTATTGAATTTGCGGTAGCGGTACTCAGCGTAGGTTTTCTTTGAAAATTTGGGTGGGTTGTGATCGTTGAGAAGCGGAGCAAGAGGCCCAATCACTGCCTCAGGCGGAGGCACAGCGAACACCGCCCATGACATGCGCTTCCGTTCCTTGTTCACCAAGCTTCTATGCATCACACTCTTGTACTTCCCATTACTCAACACCTACGTACCACAAAGAAATTCAGCAAAATAGATTTAAAAAGCTAAGTGAAAATGTGCCACGAAGAAATGTTTTCAATTATAAGAGTACATAGTTTAATTAATTAGTTAATTAATGACCTCAAGTTGATCACCGATGTGCACGAAGAGTGCATTTTGGAGGTAATCGACAGCGACCCAGTGATTGGCGTTTTTGACCTGGAAGCCTGGAACTTCGTTCTGGACGAGCAAGGTAAGGGCAGACATATCAGTGTGAGGTTCAACTCCCAATGCGAGCTCCGGTTGTGGGCATGGTGGGTACAAATTTATCTTCATTTCTAGTTCTATTTCTTCATCTCCCAACTCCGTCTTCAACACCTTCTTCTCCAACCCTAGCCCTTCCGACAATACCTCCAATATCTTGTCCGTCAATCTCAGCATCTCCTTATTGTATTCTTCTGTTACTTCCCTGTAAAATAAAATAACATACATACATGCTACATTAATAACTTATATGATAATTAATGGACATACATGAGTTTCTACTTCTTGGAATAATATGTATATAGTTGCAAACCGAAGTTCTTCACATTTAAAGTACATTCCGCTCTAAAAGATAACTTTTAATTAACGTCTATTTTTTATTTTTCTTTCGAAAATTTTTGAATAAAATATCAACATATTAATGTTGGGAACAATTAATTTTTTAATAATTTATAATCAACATCAAATTTTCACTATTAGCTTTTGAGAATTCAGACTTTAAATTTAAGAATAATATTTATGTTAAAATCTATGGAGGAGGAATATTTGATGTATGTAAATTGATATTTTTCAAATACTAAAACCTATAAATTAAATTTTATAATTTTCATTTAGCAGTCAATCAATCCAACATATAGCTACGTTGATATTATAATTTCAATAATGATATTTGTATGTACATTTTCTCTTACATATTTTTATTACCATTAAATTTTGACGTGACATTACTCCACCACTTATATTTTTCGTCTTCACCATTAGATCTAACACAAATGCTTGGGGAACAACACTTTTGCATTCAAAATCGCCAACAAAGCTCATTTAACATTTTATGATGCAAATAGCATTTTAATCATGAGTATATTTTTAATGAGTTAAATAATTATGACCAAAATTTCTATTTGTGGACTATTTTGACTGATTTTTTTATTATGGCTCTCACATGCTCTATGTCTAATAATATGTGTGTGACACATACGGTTTGGTCAATATTCTTATAATTTAGAACAAACCTGTAGGAAGGAGGGTTTTTGGGCCACTTGTGATAGTTGACCCTGGAAGGAGGGGCCATGAGATGAAAATAGTAGTCAATCCACTCGACTTTTTGTTCATGGTTCTTGGTCATCTTTGTGCCGTACCCTTCAAAGTTGCCTGTGGAGTGGTCATTTGCATATGCCTCTTTCTCCTTCTGAGGCAGCGCAAAGAACTCCTCCCCCACCTCCTGCAGCCGTTCGATCAGCGCCGCCGATATCCCGTGGTCGGTGATGAGGAAGAATCCCCATTGCGACGCAGCCTCAACAACTTGCTTCACCAAATCATTATGGTTTGGGTTAGAGAGTGAGATGACAGGCACCGTCACACCCTCCACGGCTTTCGTATTCTCGGGTCGTTCATTTTCTGGCCGTATGAACTGCAGTGGAAGCTCCTTCAACTCGTTCAAAGCCAATGTTTGAACTCTATCCACTTCCATTTTAATATAATATAATATATATTATTTATATCCAAATATTTGTACTTGATGTTGAATTGAAAGCAGCTTAATTTGGAGTTATGATGAAGAAAAGGTTCACATACAAGTGGAGTTATATAGGCTCATCTTGCAGCAAAAAGCCAAATTAGGCATCACATGTGAATCTCTCTGCCATTCAACCATATCTTGCAGTCATCATTCTTATTTTATTTATCAACCATTAACTATATACATATACATATATATTTTTTTGGGGAAAGAAATTTGATTGAGTGGAAACTGAACTGGATGTTCATTATAACAATCAAATTAATATCATAAAGTCTTAGACATAATTTGTTGGTTGAAAATTGTAGAGTTACAATGACAAAATCTGTTTTTTCTTTTTTCTTTTTTTTTTTAATTTCCTTAGGAAGGGAAATTGGTAAACATAAAACGGGTGCCTTTTGGTCCTGAAAGTCGAAATTGATGGCTTAAATAAAAACAAAAATAAATTTGCCGTTAAAATAAAAAAATTCCTGGGTTTTTTTTTTTTTTCCGCATATTTCTTTTGTTTTTGTGTGTGTCGCTGTATCTAACATTCTAACCTCCTCAATCGGACTTTCAGCTTCGCGTGCTGGACTGCATTCCTTTTTGGTTTATTGCCTTATATATATTTGATGTCGCTGTCTTTGATTTGGTTTGATAAAAAAAGTATTGTCTTCCTTGTGGAAGGTGTGTTGTGGCTTGTAAGTTACCTTACAATTTTTACGAGGAATAGTAGATAAAACTAGGAGCATTGATATTTTGTACTTCAACAATACATACATTGGACTTACTTCTATTAAAAGATTGAAAAAAAAAAGGAGAAAAAGTGAAGAAAAAAAATACTTAATTATTAGTTAATTATTTACTCATATATATATATATATATAAATACATGAAAGTAAGTATTTTTAGTGTATATGAGGAATTATTGTAAAAATAGGATGGTGAATGTATACATTCAACATGTAATCTCACATGTCAAAAGAGATGTTTAGCCAGCTAGCAAAAACTTATGTGCAAAATATACATACCAAATGGCGAATTTATGACATGTTAACAGATGAATGGGGCAGTTTTGCACTTAGCTTGTTTGGATTATAGCTGCTCTCACTCGAAAGGGTTTCACCTTTTTTAGATGCACTTATTTACAAAAGATGAATGATATTGGTACATACCTTTTAGTATGTATAGTAAACATACATCTTGATCCAATAGTGGAGAAAAGAAGTGTGAGTGATGGAGTTATGTCATATCAAAATTCAAAAATGATAAAGTGAGTGGAGAAGATATGTAAGAGAAAGTGTATGTATAAATATCATTATTGTTTACAAAAATAAAAACATCATTTCAAACTCAAGTTTGACCAATTGCAACAATAAAACAAACAAGCAATTAAATGGTTGTGCTTGTCTTGTGTAATACATTTGCTGGTTTCCTATTTACATAGAATAGAATTGCTCAACAAATAGTAATTATTAATCTATTTAGAAAAATAATATAATTATACATCTATTTGAATGTATACATTAAAAAATAATCAAGAAAATGATATTAAGATAATAAATTAAAAAATAATAATAAATGAAACTCACCTCCTTAGAAATTATGAATATTGAAATCAATAATATTTGATGTACAAATGAAAAATCAACCAATACAATCAATGAATTTATTTTTTACCGAAATAATTATTAAGATGATAATGTATTGAACAAATATAGCCTAAAATATCATTTATTAGCTCATTTCTCATTTTACATTTAACATCATCCTATTTAAATAATCTTATCATCTATTTATGCATTAATCAATAAGTTTTTAGTAGCTCCACGAAATGCAACCTCTTAGCTTTGATGGATCGTACCCACTAACTAATTAGAAACCGACAATTTCGCGCTTCAACCATATTATGCACAGAACCCCCGCCCTCCTTTAATTTCTTCTTCTTCTTCTCTGTTCTTTCTTTCATTCATAGGCAGAGACAGAGAGATTACGTTGTCCCATTTGGTTATTAATAATTATTCAGACAACACAAAACAACACAACTCAAATTAAAAGAACAATCGTCGATCAATAAATTAAATAGTTTCAAAGACATACATACACACATGTTAATCAGGTGATTGTATATTTATATATAATTAAAATGAAGGTGCAAAGCATATCTTCCGAATCCCAATCAACAGAAACGATCCCTGCCGAGTTCGTAAGGGCAGAGGCAGAGCAACCAGGGATCACAACCGCAGCAGAGCTGGAAGTGCCAATAATTGACTTCAGCAACCCGAATGACGAGAAGGTGCTGCAACAGATCGTGGAGGCGAGTAGCGAGTGGGGAATGTTCCAAATTGTGAACCATGAGATACCACCAGAGCTCATACGGAAGCTCCAAAGGGTTGGGAGAGAGTTCTTCGAGTTGGCGCAAGAGGAGAAGGAGCAGTACGCTAAGGTTGCAGGCTCTGAATCCTTGGAAGGTTACGGGACACAGCCTCAGAGGGGGGCGGATGGAAAAAGGGGCTGGGTGGACCATTTGTTCCATAAGGTATGGCCACCTTCCCATGTTAACTACCGTTTCTGGCCTACCAACCCTGCTTCCTACAGAGAGGTGAATGAGGAATACGGCAAGTGTATTCATGGGGTGGTGAACAAGTTGTTCCATAGTTTGTCAAAAGGGTTGGGGCTTGAAGGGAATGATCTGAAGGAGGGAGCCGGTGGTGATGAGTTGGTTCACCTTTTGAAGATAAACTACTACCCACCATGTCCGCGCCCAGATCTTGCACTAGGCGTCCCGCCTCATACCGACATGTCCTTCATTACCATTCTTGTTCCCAACGAGGTCCAAGGCCTTCAGGCCTCTAGAGATGGCCATTGGTACGACGTCAGCTATGTTCCCAATGCTTTGATTATTCACATTGGGGACCAAATTGAGGTACTATATATTGCACCCTTTCATCTTCAATCAAATATATTTGTTTCCATAATATTTGAAAGAATATTGTTAGAGACACAACAAAAAAAATCAGTCAAAACAGTCAATAAATAGGAATTTGGGTCAAAATCACCCGACCCATTAAAAATATACTCATGATTAAAAGTGCTATTTGGACCATAATGTGTTAAATGGGTTTTGTTGGTTGTTTTGGCTGATTTTTTGTTGTGCTCCAATCATTTGAGTATTTGAAAAGAGATTCTACAATGCAAAATCAATAAATAAAGAATGAGCATGTGGCTATATGGACAATAAAAAATCAGTCAAAACAATCAATAAGTTGTGTACAACATATATAATATAAAATGCACAATGAATATTATATGTCGTACACATTATATTTTGATGTGCACAACATATATCTCATGTTTTAAAGAAAGATGATGCACATTTTATATTATATAATAATGCATGACATATATTAATTGTTTAGAGTGAACTTTTTGTTTTCCACCAATTATTTGCCCTAATTTGTACGTGCAATAACAACTTTATTGTAATGGACCTTTCTCATATTTTTTTTAATTGTTGTATGAATAATTGAAGAGAGATGGATATAAATGAATTTGAATTTTGACAAATTCTGTGGTGACAGGTGATGAGCAATGGAAAATACAAGGCCGTGCTTCATAGGACGAAAGTGAGCAAAAACGAGACAAGAATGTCTTGGCCAGTGTTCATAGAGCCACAACCAGAGTCCATAATTGGGCCTCACCCGAAGCTGGTTAACGAATCTAACCCACCAAAATACAAGAGCAAGAAATACAAAGATTATGCGTACTGTAAGCTCAATAAGATCCCTCAATAACTGAAACTAAAATTTGAGATTTATTGAAAGGAAAAAGAAAAAGAAAAAGCTGACAAATCACTCATAACTTGTTAGATTTTATTGTAATTGTTATCACCCAACATTCAAAGAATGTAAAATACTCAAAACACTATTTACAGGATACGTGTACTATTTGGTTGAAGTGTACTTTATTGTTTTTTTTTCCTCACCAAAATTCATTCGATCTCCTTGACAAATACATGGTACAACCAGCATCTTTTAGACAGTTTTGACATCACTTCTAAATTAATAAAAATCTTGTGACCCCATCAACATTTATCAAAGATCTATCACTTTAAGCCTCGATTCACTTTCCAATATTGATTGAAAATGATGATGAGCTTGAAGAAGAGAAGCAAGCTGGAATAAATTACTCTGCCTCTCAGAACTGCTGATCGAGTCCTTCCTTTTTGAAAATCTCTCAGCACCTAAGATTAGGATGGAGCATGGGGTGAGAACTGGACTAAACAGTTCCACACCATGAAGTAAGAAAGCAAGATTGCTTTTTTCTATGCCAAATTGCTAAGTGTCAATGTCAAACCCCTTAGTCCAAACAGGTACACAATATATCAAGATTCCAAGAGCGAATGAGACACATATTGTAATAATAGCATAGGCATAGGCTCTCCAAGGATGAGTGCTTTCCCTCATTGCATTGAACTCAGCAGCGAAAGTAGATACAGTACTTAGACACCCCAATAGACCAAACTGTATTCCAGTTACAGCAGTGTCACAGTCTTTGGTGTTCACCTGCATCAAACAAGTAAATAGTAATATGGTTATGTTTGTTTTTCTGATGACAAATAAAGTCCAGATACCAAAAATTTGATTCTCTTTACTTAGAGAGTTACAATCTGTGCAATTATAGAAGAAAAATGATTCTTGCATAAATTAAACTTCATCCTCACAGACTCTCCATAGACTTCCATACAAGCCATTGGATATAGGCATATAGCACATTGGTGCCACTATAACTTTTTTCTGAATGGTCCATATGAATTCACCTTCAAGTCTGTGAAGGATGTGTGACAATAAAGTCCTTACAACTAGAATAATTTTCTTTGGTAGAAAACACTGAATGTACAAATGATTCTTATTTCTTGATTCCTTCTATGTTAAGAATGAATACAAATGATTCTTATTAATCTCACCCATGACCTTTGTTTCTGCCCCATTTATTTCATGCATCAGTACAATTATTGGTCAATGACAATTAGTAAATAAAGCTTCTTACCAATGAAATAGCACTATCTTACATCTACCAGTACTCGTTATAATTAATCAAGATGTTATTTCCTAGAGTTGAAGTCCAAAGAGAGCCAAAGCAATTTAACTGCAGAAGTAAATCTTACTCTGAAATTTAATTTTGATCCTATACAATACATGACTAGAAGCTTAATGATTAGCAAATGTAGGGGGATTGGAATAAGAATGATAACAGAGAAACTTACTGCATTCTTGAGACTAGAAAGTGCAGCCATAATGCAAGCAGCTGATACATTGGCAATTAGAGTCCCAAATGGAATCCATTTAAGCAACCCTGCTCTTCCTAACCCGCGTCCATTGAGCCGTGCCAAGAACCATCGAATCCACACGCCTACAGGTCCAACCATGCAAGCAAACCATAACTCAGCATCACTTCCACCATGCTTGAACTTAGCCTTCACCAATGCACCACTCACACCCCATAGTATTGCCAAAATCACCAAGAACATCACCATAACCACCATCTGGCGGCGGCTGCTATCAACTTTGCAGTTGATCTTGGAGTTACCATTTCCTGAACTCATATTCAGCCTGTTGAGAAGCCACCTTAAACCCTTTCCAGTTTCAATCCCAAATATGATGGAAAAAGCAACAAGAAACAAGCCTGAAAAAATGCAGATGAAGTGAGTTAACAAAAAAATTGCAACTAGGCCAAAATGCTTCCAAAGTAAAATGACAAATCTCAGATAGATATAACTACAGAAATCGATCATTAGATGAATTTTATTTACCTACAAGAAATCCAAGTACAGCGAAGACCCAGTGTCCTGTACTACTGAGTTCAAGCATTTTCTGATTCCAACCACTGAATGTTGTAAGGCTCCCTAAGTAACCAGTTGTTATTGCTATGGCTAAATGCTCTGAAACATTGCATATGTCCGCTTTGAATACAACACCGAACCATCCCATCAAGAATGAACCAACCTGCAACAATATGCAGAAAATTGCATTAGTGTGATGTATGAACAAACATAATGAAAGAACTTTAGATTCCTTTTCACCTAACAGCAATTTGAAACTTCTATGAGTTTGACTGTATGTACTAATTATTATCAAAACAAGATTCAATTTGCAATAGTGCAGAATTATAGCGAGATTCAGAACAGATTAGCAATTCTGGAGTGTTAGTGATTGTGAACACAACAGAACACTCCATATAGTCTGAATGTAACCAAAACACAGCAAATTAAAATAACAAGAGGATGGAAAGAGAGGCAGACCATATTGGAAGGAAGGTCAGGGTAAAGAATAGTTTGGTCACTTGTCACACCGGCAACTTCAGGGCCAAATAACTTTTGCAGTAAATATCTTGTTAAGACCTGCATATTATTATATTATGACTGTTAGAATCTTGAGAACAACTGCAATCATTCCTAGCATAAAATTTGGCAATATACACAAGTAGTTCAATAAGCATTCAATTACAATCAAGACAGAGTAGGGACTAGAACTAGCAAATAGAGCACCAACATAGATCGAACTTTTTAGTCAGTATTAGGTGATTCTCTTTAACAAACCCACATATTTGAATAAATAATAACAACTGAACTGAATTAGTCAAAAATGTTAGAGGATGTATGTATATATTACCCCTAGAATCCCGAAAACAGCCATATGAATCATACTTGAAGCATAGTCCAGCAACTGGGGCAAGTTTTTACGAGGTTCCTGGATGAATTAAGGAGGTAGAAAGAAAGATAGAGATAAATAAAAAACCAAAAAGGAAGGAGTTCATAGATAACATGCAGATCCAATTCCAAAGAGAAAAATGAGACCTGCTTTGGTGCGTCTTCAGAGCAGAATAGTACATCATGATGGGAGGATGCGAGGTCGGGTGGGAGGGGCTTAACAGAGGAGTTTCTAGCGTGTTCCTGATCTGATGAGACGGCAAGAGCGGCATTAGCATTAGCATTAGCATTAGCAATGTTTTCATCTTCTGACTTGTTGTCGAAAGAGAAGCGGAAGCTGGCCCTATCGCTGAGCCTTCTGCTGGGAAGTGCTCGATCACCGATGTCTCCAGCCTCGGAAACGCTCTCGCTCTCTGCATCATCTTCTTCTGTGTGGTGGCTCATACGGCTTGACGATATGCTCAGTGAACGCCTCCTTATTGAAGCAGCAGAGCCCCCACTGTTCATTCTCTCCATATTTATTATTTATTAATTAATTAATTAATGCGAACACAACGCTTGGGAGAAGAGAAGACAAGAGAATCACGCAGACAAGAGAAGAGAAGAAAAGAAAAGAGAAACCACGCAGTTGTGTGTTGTGTTGTGTTGCTACCGCCGTGAAAACTTAACCGCATGTTGAATGACAAAACTTATTTGACTTTTAATGTACCATGAATTTGACTCCTGCACTTGCGGCCACTCTGCCACCAGTGCTGTTAGCCTCCCGATGCTGACTGACTCTGTTTCTTTCTAATATTTTATATATATCAATCATGTGGCACAGTGCAAATAGGATGCCTCAACCACGACTCATGACTGCCCTGTACTGTATTGGACCAGTTTCCTTTCGTTAACATATTGCTACTTTCTCTTATTACTACTATTATATTTATATTCTATTAATTAGTAAATTGGTACCAATAATATACTTATTTTTGTCTAATATTATCTGTCAGCTAGAAACACGGGGGAAATTTTATTTTGTTATATGAAGACACTAGAGGGAGTAATGAGATCCATTTTGTTCTTATCCCTGGTTGCTGTCACATGTATATTTAAATGTGGTAATCATATTATATTTCTATGATGAAGAAGGTTTCTTATTCTAATTACTGAAAGGCATGATTAGAAGATTAAAATGAAAAAACAGATCCTACCATATAATATATTTTTCCTACATAAGCGATGACTTAGATTACAGAGCTGGATAAATGAGGAAAAAATAATAATAAGAGATAACATAAGCGATTAGCAATGATGTAAGTGTCCCTGTTGTATGTAGGCCAGTGCTCTGAATTCTATAGTTAAAGATTTTTGAGGGTTTTCTTTTTCTTTTTTTTTACAACAAGAAATGGCATAATATGTCAAATAGACAGATTTGTACGTAAGTTGGCGCTTTCAGTTGAAAAGACTAGTGGATCTACGACACATACATGATGGGCTGAGCAGAAGAAATGTGGCTATAATGCCAACCTTTTGAAATAATGATGAGCTTTCTAAAGGAAATAAATAAATAATTTCGAGTATGTTAGGGCATATTTTATCAAAAAGGATGTAAATAAATGTCTTTTACAAGTTCAGAATTCAATTCATTTTAAAGGAATTTGTCTCGAAATAAACTATTCCAACTACATACGTGTATATAATTTTTAACAAGAGTAGACAATCCTTTTTAAAATTTTTATAATTAAATTTGTATTTATCTATGACAGATCATGTGCGTATAAAAACATTCAAAATTTAACACAAAATTATCATTTCTCTTTTAAATAATGGACAATGGGGACACTGGCATATTAACATTTACCGCGTTCAAGTATTTATTTATTTTTAATTACAGTGCATGAAGAAGAAGGGATGAAGAAATAATATAAATGTTGTGTTTGGTTTTGAATGATTGTTTAATTTGTGTGGTTTGCATTGAAACCCACGGGAAGGTGTTAAAAAGGTAGGTGGACCTAATGGGCCAAGGGATTTGGCATTACTTACGTCAATGGTTCACGTTCACATGCACCGTCCAATCCCTGATTGATTTATTGTTAAACTTGTTTATTCTATTCTAGGGGGGTCATTCTCATATAAAGATAAGCATATATGTCTTTCTGGTATAGATATAACGTGGCACAATATGAACTGTTAGTTGAAAAGTAGTGTGAGGTAAAATTTGTAAAAAATTGAAAATGATAAGATAATTAAGGGTTGGAGAGAGAGAGTAAGCAGGTGATGAAACTACTAATATAACCCCAAAAGAAAAAAAGAAAAGCAAATCCCAAACAGTAGCATTGCATTGGTGGAGAAAAATCAAAGAACATTTTTGCTGCCTGCACTAGCAAAGCTAAGTGCAGAAGCTCCATGGGACGATGAGAGAGAGGGTCAGAGATGGGACGGTGGTGTCGCCGGCGTGGGCGAGGATGTCGTATCTACTATTGGGTGGACCTGAGACTTCACCGAGGAAGGAGACAGTGGCAAGGTGATGGTCACCGGCGGTTGAAGGGCGAAGCTTGCGGCGGACTGGGCTCGACAATGGTGGCTGTTTTGTGTTCCGGTGACGGTGATTGCAGTCAAGAATGGTGGTTCCGGTTGTTGAGGATGATAGGGATGAAAAATTGAAGATGGTGATACTATGAGGATGATGATGAGTTGAGTATGGTGGTGAACTGGTGATGACAGTGAGGTAGGGAAGATGATGGAAGGTTATTGTTGACAATTCCACACATATAATTTATTTTAGTACAATTGTATTTTAATAATTTAATCCTAACCAACTCCCAAATGTTTTTACACTGCACCCACTTTCAAATTGGAACAGGCTAGGTGTGCTCCTAATAACCACTCATCACATGTCTTTCTCATATAGACAAGATATGTTGTCTATACAGGAGAATGCACCATTCTAGGGAGTATTGAATACCATTTCCTTCTCTTATCCCCTACACGGAAGTGAATGTGTAAGCAGTGCTCTCATTAATTTTCCTGAAACTTTGTCCCATAATAGCTAGCCTCTTAACTGCCTACAACCTTCCAATAATGTCCACCTAAACTGGACGCATGCATGTTGATGACTCATCAAGATGCCATTATTCTTAATACACCCGTAACACTATCAAATTCTGTTAGTTTTATTTATCATGGAGTACTATTTAACTAAAAAAACAAAAAAAGTAATGGTAAAAGTAGACATAATAAACTATCCCATGAGAGAGTTAAGAATGATCCAGCTTTCTATATATTAACAAATTTTATTCCAAAAAAAAAAAGAGTTATATGGCTAAAAAGACCCTAGGGATTCAAAGAAATCAGTCACCATATACGAAATTGCGATTGTTACTGGACAATTTTTCATGGCCAATACTTTTTTTTCGATAAAAATAAGCTAATACTTTTTATTTATGCAGTATAGGAGTAGCAACGTGATGCAAACAGATCCAAATGAAAGCAACAAAACAAAACACAAGAACAGAGGACGAAAGGTAAGTTAATGACTGAGGCCTCCGTTGGAGGAATCAAATTCTGCATCTCACAAAATTAACTACTACCCTATCCGGCCAATCTATTGATTCTTGTGTGGTTGGTTGCTTTATTTTTGGTTGTTACATTCTATGGTTAAGATTTGAAATCTATTCATCTTCACATGGATGATATGAACTTTAAGTGATCCAAGACGAGCGAGGATAAGCTAGCGAAATGTTGAATCAGTGGAAGTGGAATTGAAGAAATTAAAGGAAAAATGTAACGATTTGACATTAAGTCACCGGTTAACATGCACCGTCCATCTCCACTCCATTAAACAAGATCCTTCCTTGATTTTCCCTTTTCCTTACGCAAGACTGTGTGTGTGTGAGCAGTGCCGCAACTCATTAATTTCCTCTAACGTCATCTCAGTATCCCAACCGCCTCTAATAGTTGGACCAACCTATTTGGGCCATAGGTTGCCCCATCGGGCCCAATATTATTCTTATTTGTCCAAAATATCACAAAAAAGATACTCAATGGCTAGTTATTCTCCAAACAGATAATCAGTATGTTAAGATTCCCAAACAAAAAGAAAAGGCTATTGTAATCACAACATATGCATATGCCCTCCAAGGATGTCTGCTTTCTCTCATTGCATTAACTCAGCAGCAAAGGTGGAGACAGTACTCAAACAACCCAGTAAACCCAACTGTATTCCAACCACAACTGTATCACAATCTTTCGTATTCACCTAAACCATACACATAAAGCAGGTAAGGTATAGGTTAATGTATGTATCACTATTAGAAATGTACTCTATAGTAGAACAATTATCATATAGATAGTGAGTGACAGAATTAAACTTACATATATTTTCAGGGTAGAAAGAGCAGAAAGAGCAGCCATGACACAAGCGGCAGAAACATTGGCAATCAGAGTCCCAAATGGAATCAATTGCAACAACCCAGGTCCTATTCCTATTCCACGCCCATTGATCCGAGCTAAGAACCACCTAATCCAAACACCTAGAGGCCCAACCAAGCATGTTAACCACAACTCAGCTGCATGGCCACCATGTTTGAACTCTTCCTTTTCCAATGCACCAGTGACACCCCATAACAGACCCAACAACACCAACAACACTAAGGTCACACCCAATTGGTGTTGGATCCTTCCCACCTTCCACATGACCTTAGAGATACGCGTGCCACTTCCTGGCCTCATCATGACAATCCACTTGAAACCCTTTGTTGTATCTATCCCAAATATGATGGAAAATGCCACAAGAAACAACCCTGCAAAATTCCACTTGTTTACAACCTCATCTTGACATTCATATATACTACTTGTCGAAATGTGCCATATTACTTGGCTGGTACTCACCTATGAGAAAGCCAAGCATAGAGAAGAGCCAGTGTCCTTTAACACTGAGCTCAAGCATTTTCTGATTCCAGCCACTGAAAGTGGTTAGGCTACCTAAGTAGCCAATGGTAAGTGCAACTGCTAGATGCTCAGAGACACGAGATATATCTCCTTTAAATACAACACCAAACCATCCTATCAAGAAGGAACCAACCTGAACAAAATTTGAATCAGGGTAAACTGAAATGAATGCAATAATACATAGCACTCAATCTGTGCATGCAAAATTAGAGGGGGAGGGGCAAACCATATTAGAGGGCAAGTCAGGGTAAAGAATAGTCTGATCACTGGTCACACCAGCAACTCCAGGGCCAAACAACTTTTGCAGTAAGTATCTTGTTAAGACCTGCATAATTATTTATTGTGGTAATTGGGGTATTAGTATCATGATGATAACTTTTATGTCACATTATATGAAATAACAAGAATAATAATAGTAACACTTTAGTTGATTGCCATAACAGAGATTGTACTTTGAGTACTCAATTGAATTAGATTATTGTCACTCGCGAAGACATTATTACATGATTTATACATTTGCTCTGCTTCAATTTATGATAAAGTGTTAGGCAGAGACTTGTTCAATGCTTCCTCCTAATTTAACAGTTTTTTCAGACATATATAAACCAATTGGTGAAGACAGGGGGAAAATAATAAGGGGCAGAGGTTAGCATATTATCCCAAGAATTCCAAAAACAGCTAAATGAGTTAGATGTGAAACATAGTCTAGTAACTTGGGTAACTTTTTGTCTGCACCCTGCAACTAGATATAAGATAACATGATCCAACCATGAATAAGTTGAAATAAAATGAATTTATTTATATTATATGCACATTAACAAGAACACAAACACATAAAAAATAATAAATCTCGAAATGAACCGCACTTGTTCTATATCTTGAGAGACAATTTTTGCATTGGTAGAGACAGGGGTGGAGTGGTGTGCAGATGAATATAGTGAGAGTATAGAATTCAATGGTGCCGGAACTTGGTGCATCTCATTGTCCTCTGAAATGGAAAAACGTCCATTTTCTGGTGTGCCACTGAGTGTAAAAGACAAGCGGAAGCCACTGCTGTCATTGGGTCTTGTACCATGAATGACTCGGTCCCCTATGTCTCCAGCCTCTGAGACACTCTCACACTCAGCATCAAAATCATCATCTAACTTCTGATTCACTGAAAGCCTACTCACTGCAGAGCCTTAACTGGTCATGCGCTCCATCGATCTACGTAACAAATTAGATGAAGCTAAGAAGTAAGAAGACAGTAATTGCATAAATCAATAACATTTGCAAGCTGCATTACACACCTGAATCCTAATGATTCCGGTTTTATGTAGGAACATGTGATAATATATGTTAAATGTGATCTACAGAAGTTAGAAATCAAACTCTTTTCAAATAAAGGAAAATCGATAGTATGTTGTCTTTTCCCATCCAATAATATAAAAAAGGTTGTACATGAAAACTACTATTGTACCCAAATAGTTAATGCCAGCTCTGAAATGATACAAGTTTAAAGATTCACAAGTCGCAGTGAACAGTATTTGCTTTTAGCTTTCTCTACTTTAAAAATTAAAACCACATACATAACGCAACAATGAGAGGATAACGAGACCACATATGGCAAAATGCAAATGCACCACAGCACAATCGTCAACCATGAGCAATAAGAGGTTTCCAAGGCATATATATGAAAAATGATAAGTCAGGTGGATTCATTAAGTAAACATTAAAGATTCAAATATCTTTCAAACTGAAAGATCTTGAAAATAAAGCAAAGTAATGCTCCTTTTGCGGACTAATGAATCTCAAATCATACTTTAAGATCACTTTTAAGCCTAATCATGTGGGTAGATGTCCCAGGCACAAATGTATAATTACCTTAATTTCATAATTTAATAAGTCTGAGGGCATGGTAGAGATAAAATGTAAACCAAGGTTTGATTGATTCCGTATTAACCTTTTTCAAAGCATCTTTGAGTCTTTCTAATTAATTAAATTAAGAATACTAAAAAGAGTCTTACTTTAATAGTAACGAATAATTCCACTCAAAATATTTTAATGCAAATCTAGTAGGAACTAGAAATAGTGTGAGTTAATTAAATTTATCATCATGTTTATAAAGGGGTTAGACATTGGTATATTTCACCGTTGCAATTTTGTTTTGTTTTCTTCTATTGTCATTTTTCTTTTAATATTATTAATGTTTGTTGTTTTTATAAATTTCCAAGATATTGACCAAAAATGTCTTCACATGGTGTGGGCCGTGGCCGGCTTCAGTGGTATGATGAAGAAACCAGTGCGAAGATGAACAAATGGAAGGTGCTGCGAGGTGCACCACCTTAGTATAGAGATAACAAATAAAATCTTTAGTATAATAATTGAGTGCTATTTTTACTTATATTCATTTACACAAATGATTAGGGAACAACATTTTACCAGTCAAAATAGCCAACAAAGCACATCTAACACTTTATGGCCCAAATAACATTTTTAATCATGAGTATATTTTTAATTGGCTGAGTGATTATGGCCCAAATTCCTATTTATTGACTGTTTTGACTAGTTTTTTTTGTTGTACATCTAGCAATACTCATTTATTTATATACTCAAATATTTCACCCACAAATGAGACTCAATACTTAATTAATACACTAAAAAGTTATTGCGTTTTTTTTTTGGGTTAGGTTTATGTGTGTTCTTTTTTCGTTTTTGGTCTGATCAGGTTTAAGTGTTTAGAGTTTAGACTAGGCATGATAACTTCAGAGAAGACAAAAAGAAATATGCATGATAATAAACCCCAATTATATGAGATTGGGCCTTGCAGTAAGTTAATTTGGATGGTGTTTACAACTCGGGCAAGAACAAAAGGATTGATTATTTTTTATTTTAGAATTGAGAGCCTAGAAGGAGGGTTCGGCCCAATTAAAGTAAGAAGATTAGTATTATAGCTTAAAAAGGAAAAAAAAATTAAAAATGAAACGAGATATATATAGCTAACGTGGCAATAAATGTGTTTGGATAAAGCAGGAAAGCGAACGGCGACCCCACGTCTCAACGCCAAAGGGATAACCCAACAAATAGCGACTAGAATTGGAATGAGTTGGTCCCACCTAATAAAAAAGAAAAAAGGGAAAATGGTGAGGATATGAATTTGTTTATTTAATTTAGAGTTTAAAAGCATGAATTTATTAAAAAATGTTAATATGATAATTTGATTGAATGAATGGATGTAAGGAAAATATACAAGAAAATCAATCAAAATATTTTTTAAATATTAAAAATCAATATTTTTTAAATATTAAAAATCAATATTTTGTTTACGTTTTATTTAATTTATTATGTGATCACTAAGACAAGACTTACACACATGAGCACCTCTCAATCCCATTCCTTGCTTCCAGCCATGGGAATGGACGAATCACACTTTCAACGCTCAGCTCCACATTCCAGTTCACCATAACCACCTTCCCAAACAAAACAAAGAAACAAAGAGAAGAAAAGCTTCTAGTTTCTTCTAGAACCTTCTTTCACTTTTTTTTTTTTCCTTCCGAAGCCATGGCGGAAACTCGGAGATCTACGGGCACAGTGAAATGGTTCAACGCGCAGAAGGGTTTCGGATTCATAGCTCCCGACGACGGTGGCGAGGATCTCTTCGTCCACCACACTTCCATCCAGTCCGACGGATACCGCACCCTCTCCGAAGGCCAGCCTGTGGAGTTCGCCGTCGATTACGGCGACGCTGGCAGAACCAAGGCCATTGATGTCACCTCCATGGCAAGATCTCGCCGTTTTGGTGGTTTTCGCGGCAGCGGCGGAAGAGGCAGAGGAGGTGGTCGGTACGGCGGGCGCTATGGCGGCGGTGAAGGCCGCGACGATGGTTACGGTTACGGTTACGGGTACGGTAGAGGCGGAGGTGGTGGTCGGAGAGGAGGAGGAGGAGGTTACGGCGGTGGTGGAGGAGGTGGCGGGTACGGTGGTGGTGGAGGTCCTGAGTGTTACAATTGTGGACGAATTGGTCACCTAGCGAGAGATTGTTACCACGGACAAGGTGGTGCTGGTGGCGGGAATCGGAGACGCGGCGGCGGTAGTGGTGGCGGCGGAGGCGGCGGTGGCGGAGGTTGTTTTAACTGTGGGGAAGAAGGGCATTTTGCGAGGGAATGTCCCAATGTTGAAAAATGAGTGGGGAAAAAAAAGTGGTGATTTTGATTTGCCCCGTTGAACTGAATTGAGTTTGTTACTGTTTGAATTGTTGAGTACATAGATTCTGAAGATTGGGCGCAGGTGAAGAACAACAACATGAGGCACGAGCAATTTTATTTTATTTTTTTATTTGGTTCCTAGCTATTCGAATTTGTTTGATTACTTGTTCTTGCAGGATTTGCTGATTGTTAATCAATTCCATTAAATGCGGGTTGTTTTCAAGAGGTTATGGCTGTTGGCCGTGTTGAATGTGAAGCAACGGATTAGTGAATGATTAATCTAATTCCGCAAAATAATCTTGCATTAACTTTTGCTCTGTCACTGTTTGTGTTAACTTTTGCACATGGGTAGGGTGTGTGTTGAATCCGCTGCATCATGCATGTGCATGGAAATTCTGCATTCCAACCAGAGAAGCATGTTTTGTCATTTTATTATTAGTTCCTTAGTTTCATCATTCATGTATGTGTTGATAGAACAATGAATATATTAGTATTGTTTGTGGTCTGTCTGACTGGTCTCTATCTATAAACCTCATCGTAGATTAATGATAGTTTATGTTTGGATTGGCGTAATATATGTTTTAAACTTCAAGGAGGAGACTCTAATTATGGTCAGATATATAGATGTTGGATATCATTGATCGACCACTGATGCGTTTCTTTCAAGCAAAGCAATACACATCCATACAAAAGATGATTTGGGATTCTCTGTGTGGAAAGAGGTTGAATTTTCTGCCCCCCTAATTCCCTGGTTCATACATATCTTTGTGGGGCAAGGTCTTAGCTTGCAGACCTTATCCATTTTGGTGATCTTCATGGCATTCACACAATGGTCCTACCGCTGGAAGATAAGCGATATTGTATGCTAAGCAAATTTAGCCCTATTCAGTCCTCTAGTTTGGTGTGTGGATAAAATATGTTGTCATTTCTGTTCATTATCCTTTTATCATATATATAATAATAAATGTTGTGGATGTTCTTTCTTTCATCATTTGATCCATTAAGACCTCTTTGTTTGTTTTATTTTATTTTTTAAGTGTGATTATTAAGGCCTTACTGCAAGTGTTATTACAGAACTAATCATAAGTACATACACTTACTTTTGTTACTTGTTTAATGGTCACATAAGATGCTTCCAATCATGATGGATATGCTTTATCCATGTTATGCAGTTACGAAAGAGTTTAAGGTCTCTGTTTTCTCAATAAGTTGATATCTTGTTCCAATTCATACGCATATATATTCTGCGTTGCCTCATAATTGCTGGTGAAACTAAAATCATCTTAGCTCTTAATTAGCTTATCACCACTATTTTTGCTGCTTCAATGTTCCGCCTTGGACTTTATCTGAACTAGCATGAATGACTCGTGAATTGTGATTTACTGTTAATGTTTTTCCTTATGTGAAGAAATAATAAATAACAGGTTGTTGATGATATTGTCCATTTGTGTGTGAGAGATAGCCAGTGGTACGTAGGTTTGTAGCGATATTTTCATAGTGCAGCCAAGGCACGATTTATATCTGATGTGGGTAATGATTTCTCTCTTGTGCATGCATCATGTGTGTCAATGAGTCCGAGGTTAGAATTAGAATGTTGCAATCTCTTATCACCCAAAATCTTGCAAATTTGACACTTATATGAATATCATGCTTAAATTAGTTCATTATCTACTATGGTTTTCACAATAGAGAATATTTGAAGCTTTTTTTTGACTCTGTGATAACCAAGAAAAATTATTAGTTTAATCAATCTCCTTCAGTTGATGCATTTCATTTGCTAAATTTAAGATATTTTGGCTGATATTGTTCAAGTTTTAGTTTTTGGGGTTCAAGATTTAAGGTCTGCTCCAAGTTGGAGGTAGTTTTTTTGTTGAAGAAGAGTGTACTGTGCTATTAGGCCTATGCTAGCTGGACTTTCAGTTGGGTTTTATGGGGAAAAGGGCAAGAAATGAGGTCTAATTACGCATCACTCGTCTCCTTGAATTTTTTTATTGGGCCTTTCTTAAGGATTACGATGATTCAAAATGAATGTTTCAACATGAGGACAAGACTCTTATCAGGCCTTATTAGCCACAGGAAATGACTCTAATTAATTAAGCTGGAAAAAGAGAGAGGGAAGCACCAATTTATCTGTGTAAACAGTGACATGCTGCTACTGGAAAGTGCCACAAGATAATGTTACATTGTTACTTGAACCTCTGTTCGGTGCAAGTTGAGTAAGTTGAGTATGGCTAGAGGCACAAAAAAAATCAGCCAAAATAGTCAATAAATAGGAATTTGGGCCACAATCACCAAACTCATTAAAAATATACTCATGATTAAAAATGTTATTTGGGCCTTAAAGTGTTAAATGGACTTTGTTGGCTGGGTTGGCTGATTTTTTATTGTGCCCCAAGCATTTGTGGTGCAAGTTATATTCCCAAGATACCAAACTTCATGGTTCAAATGGGGAGGGACTATAACAAAAGAACTGCACACTAGTTCCTTTCAATACTATATTTTTATGGGTTTTGCTGTTTAAGAAGTGCCTTAGGATACTTGTTAATATTTTTATGGGTGATACTAAATGAACAATACAAAACCAGTCCAACTAGCCAATAAAATGAGATTTTGGACCATAATTCCTAAGTCCATTACAATCTCAATGATTATTTGGGCCAAAACCAAAGCTAAAATAGACCCATTAACTGTATGAGCTGATTTTTTATTGTCCATTTA
The DNA here is from genome assembly GCA_013621005.1 of Aeschynomene evenia. Taxonomy (NCBI): domain Eukaryota; kingdom Viridiplantae; phylum Streptophyta; class Magnoliopsida; order Fabales; family Fabaceae; genus Aeschynomene; species Aeschynomene evenia. The sequence goes on from CM024270.1 coordinate 5,791,020, forward strand.
GCATTATTATTTTTTTATATATTATTATATATTGTTAATTATTTTGCAGCATCTTGTTTTTCACATGCTTTAAGAAGTTTTCCGACATGTATGTTCACTTCGGCCGCGACAATTTTAACCAACTGGATTTGCATTTCATTGCATTGACCGTTCAAAATTTGGTATATATGCATGTATCAAGCCATCATCTACAGAGAAATTAAAATAGGAATCAATGAAGGGAACTTGGGTGCAAACGTTTTGTTGAGAAAGACAAATCATATAGATTCTATTGGAACTAAACTACTCTTATCTTATAGAGGATTGTCACATGTACAGTTAGAATACTCAATATATTTTATACACGATATATGTACTATGTATAATATATATATTATACACACCTGTAAACATAATATATATCACATACTGTAAAAAAATATAATATTATAATATATAATATATAATATGCATAATATATCATATATATTGTATATAATATGTAATATATAATATATTATATATTATACACAACTTATTAATTGTTTTGAGTTAATTTTTATTATCCATAAAAAAATTCTATATCTTATATATACCACTCAAGTTGCGTGGCCTTTAAGATAACATTTCCAAGTATATTATATAGCACTTGTCATTTTGACCATTAACCCACCACACTCTGCCATTTTTCCAACTAATAATCCAAATCAAAAGTATAATAGGGGTATAGATGGTGGGCCATTATACAATCCTATGGTTGTATGGCTCGTTGGAACTTACTTTGGAAGCTCTTCAACATCATCTTGCTTGTGTCCATATATTATGGACTGTTGCTACGTGTCTCTAGTTTTCAAAATCATTATGAAGATATTCCTCTAATGATGAACGTAAGAAAAACTTCTCATAAGTACAAACCAATACAAGTCCCATCTGATTCTTCTTGCCGGATCGGATCCCTATGGACTCACTCTATGGTCAATTTCAAGCATCATTCCGACACATATTACTGTCCACAAAACTATTATTGAGTTAATTATATAAACCTGCAGACTCCCACATGCAACCCATGCCATTATATAATAAATATATATTATGAATCATCAATCTCTCTTGCAAAATCCTTGTGTGAATTTAATTTAATTTGTACCTTGTTCTCTATGTAAATTTGAAACATCCCAAGTGGCTACCAATGCTTTCTATTTCGGTAACTCCTAATTATCACACACATACATGTAATGTAAGTTTAATTCTTTTTTTTTATTACCACTTTTTGATCATATATATATATATATGTGTATATATTTTTTTGAAAGTCATGATATTAGAGTTAATAATCAGAAAAATATGACACATGTAATCTGACATGCATGACCACTTGTATGTATCAAAGTGACAAGGGTGACAATTCAGACCCCGCACATATGTGCCTTATCCAGCAATGCTACCTGTTTGTGTTTGATATGCTTGGCTCTCATCTATTCATCACTATGTATATATATATCTTTGATCGATCATTGTTTTGCAATCCAACAACCCGAATCAGTACAAAGGGATTAAATTAAGGTCTTACTACGTACATGTCAGCCTTTGGATCCTAGCGTTTATCGTTGCCAAACCAATTATTAATCATCACTCTGTACTACCTATTTAGCTACTGATCGATGAGATCGATCCAGCTACGAGTCTATTTTCTTTTCATTTTCCACGCACAACGTGCAATTTGATCTTGGCGTACCAAAGTGATTTTAGTGTGAACACTAGTCTATAATTAATATCTGATATTTAACTATATATATGTATATATTTATAACAAAAGTGAATTCCTTTAATTTTATTCAATATAGATAGATTCACTGTTAGGCGACCAAGTTTTGTCATGGTACCTTTTGTTTGTTATGAACTTTTTCTAAGTTACAGGTACTCTTACCTTACGCCACCACTTTACCCTCCTTATCTTAATTTCTAGTCCTGTATATTTAATTTGCCCCCAAATAGATCATGGATAGATATAGATATATATAGAACCATCTTTTTCTTTTACTAAAGTCACTTTTATTGTTTTGGCACTTAAAAGAGTGGGGTCCACCGATTGATATTTGTTGATTGGATAGCTAGTCAAAAGCAAATTAAGACCTACTCTCTATAATCATCAGATTCAATAGATCCGTTCTGGTGGTGAGTGAGTGAGTGAGTGAGTGAGGCCTCACACACAAGAAAAAGTAAATAATTGAGAGATCCTTTATTTTGAGAACTAGTACTTTACACAATCCTTGACTTGAGGAAATGTAGCATTGTTGGTTACCCCATCACTGTTTCTGGATAATTTTTCTGCCATATGCTCCTAACTCAAAATAAGCCTTTCAATTTTAATCGCTACCATCAATATGGCCACAAATTTTCTGTTGTTATTTCACTTTCACTATTAACTATATCCATATTGGACATTGGGAAAAAAGCTACCTATAAATGAGCTTGTTTCGTAAGAGTACATATGAAAGATATCCCATTTTTATTATGTTTTAAAAGAATCATAAATCATAATATTATCTAAATCGACCCCTAATAATACTCTAGACACTTCTTTTCTCGTGTTAGATTCTTAGATTAGATCTTGAGAGAGTATATATAAGATGCTTTTCTAAGTTTCATAGCCTTGTGTAACTATAGAATTTTGTTTACCTCTTTATTATTATTTCTTTCCTTGTGTGTGAAACGACTAAAGAGGAGTTTTCCTTTCTTTTCTTAAGTTTTTTTTATTTTTTCCCATCAGAAAAACTAAAGAGTTGAAGTGAAATGCTGAATAGAGCATAGCATTAGCATGTGGATGAAGTAGCTGTCAAAGCTTTTATTCACGTTGCAGCTATCTTACTTTTCAGCGTTTAGCCACGAAACCAAGGACGATATGGTGGTAGGCCCACCAGAACTTGGGCCCATTTACCCATCAGGCCCATGTGGTTCAAGTTAGTTGGTCGTATGATGAAAAAATACTGTCCTCCCTCCTTCACTTTTATTGAATTAACCCTGAAATGCTGTGTATTTGTTATCTAATTGAACGTATTATTCTTTCTTCTTCTTAGTTTTTTTCCCTTCAACATATATGGACACACCAACTGTATAGAAATTAGAAAATATGTAAACAATAAACTTTGTATATATATTTTATTATATATTGGTCATATAAGAGAAGTATTGTGTTTGATATTGAATGTTGATTTTTAAACAGAAATTTTTTATAAGTCTATAATTCTCATCTGAAAAATGTTTAGTTGTGCTAGAGTAATATATCTAATTAATATCCAATATATAATATTAAGTGAGTCATAAAAAAAAATCAGCCAAAACAGCCAACAATAGAAAATTGGACCTAAATCACTCCGTCCATTAAAAAAATACACATGGTTAATAATGATATTTGAGCTAAAAATGTTAGAATGAGTTTTGTTAACTGTTTTGACTAGAAAAATATTCTCCAAACATTTATATATAATATATACACATATACTTGGGGCATAACAAAAAACCAGCCAAAACAGCCAACAAAACCCATTTAGCATTTTATGACCCAAATAACACTTTTAATCATGAGTATATTTTTAATGGGCTGAGTGATTATGGCCAAAATTTCTATTTATTGACTATTTTGGCTGATTTTTTTGTTGTGACTCTAGCAATCCTCTAATATATATTACAAATAAAGAAGTCACGGACGTTACACAATTTGTATGTTTTCACATTCTAAGGTACTCAATATTTCAATATCAACAATCACTAGTTGATGAAATTTTTAGTAGTTCTGTTTGTTCGTTGTGTTTGTCGTCTTCTGCCACAGCACACAAAAAGATGTACACAGATTAGAATGGGTAGCAACCAATCTAGTAACAAGTGCCAGAAACGTACCGTACGTGCATGTAGAGATGGTAAAAATTAGACAAAATGGAAAGGAAGCTCTTTTCTCACAAATGTTCAAAAACAAAATTAAAAATTGACTAAAAGTTTATACTTTATTTTTTTTTATAAAAAAAAGTTAGATTAGGGCAGACACACACCATACAAGGTCAGGACATACCACCAACCTCAACGAGAATTTATAGTAAAATTTATAGATCGCCTACCAAAGAGGGCTCCCAAGATTCGAATTCAAGCCACGCTTAGCATGGGCGAAAGGTTGAAACAGGTGTGTCAACCCTCTTTGGCTTGATACTTTATTCCTATATGTATATATTAGAGTAAAAGCTGATACTATATAACTTCTATATTATTTTTCTTTTCTAATAAGAAACGAAAAATTGAAATAAAATTAATTCAAACCAAAACCTTAAACTCTGCAATTCACCGTTACCAAATTCTCACACTTGTCCTTTCAGAGCAGCTTGGCAATCAATTAAATTTAGAGGAATCCATATCAACAGATAAAGGAACTATTTTTTTCATCTTTACAAGCAAAGGATCTGAGATAAAGATTGGATGATGATGAGATCACACCATATATTAATCAGTGTGATGAGATTTGAGCTTTAAGGCTTAAGCTACGTCTTCCATCCCAACACATATCCTTCCATGCAACTTCAATTTAGGTCGTTGTCGTTATCGATCTTCCAACATAACATTTCCCATCTTTAACAAATCTTAAACCAGCTGTACCATTTTTATTGGATACACAATATATATATATATATAGGTGCACTTTGTGGAAAGTAATTCATCTCAATTATCAAATTGTAGTTATTTTTTTCCTATTGCTCTGAATGTATAAATGTACTAAAAAGGAAATTCTCAATTCACTAATGCTGTCATATCATCTCACATTGTTCACCGGTGCTTTACCCTTACCAAAATAGGATATACAGGTCTGGTTTTGCTTCGGGGCTACTTATTTGTTATTCACACGTTTCATGTTTTTTTTTTTCGATATTGATAATCTAAATGATAACATAAGTTGATTAGAAAAATAAAACAATCCTCATCAGTCAAAATTTAATACTTAGTACTTTGTTCATCATATAATTATTTGCATAAAAAGAGAAAGAAAAAGCAAGTCGCAAGCATATTGGAAGGTGATTGCACAACAAGAAATGATTAATTAACCATCACACCAAATTCTAACTGTGAGTTCGTATATATCAGGGGTTGGCCGTGATTGCCATCACACCTTTAATTTAGCTGACACAAATTAATTAACACCAATAATTGGGTTCGTACAGTAGTAAAAGTAAAAAATTATATTGGAAGGAAAAATATAAATGGGTAGAAGGAAATACGAATCAATCTCTTTACACACATGGATGTATGATCTCACAAAATGAAAATATGACAAGAAAAATAAAACGAGTAGGAGTTCCGAATGAAGCTAATTAAGTTAAAAATAAATAAAATAAAATAATTAAGGCTTGTGAGGGGGACACTGGTAGCACTTTGCAAAAAGGCCAAAAGTGTCAACTTGGTGTATGAAATTAAGCATGCTTGCCCATCCTCCTAACCCAAATCCCACCACCAGAACCCACACCACCACAAACACGTTCACCGAGTACGATCCTACCCATCCTCCTAACTTCGATGGTGGTCTCTCCACAGCATTCTGCCAACAACAAACAAAAACAGAGATGATATATATATAATTAGGAAATATTATATATATTAATTTTATAATAATATTTGTTATTATAAAACTAGCACACACATTTCATGTTATGTATACCACATGTTGGATATTAGTTGGACGTATATGTGTTATACATGATGGATATGTGAAGGAGTACATATATACCTCCCTAGCGGGTGCAGAAGCAAAGGTGACCATGTGAGCCATGGCAGGGATGATGTAAACGGTGAAGCTGACAAGGAGAGATCCAACGGTTGAGTTGATGGGACCAAAGAAGGGGAAAATGATTGCAAGGAACCATATTGGGATGACCACGGGAAGCCTAGCCAAGGCCCTCTTGAACAAGCTCTTGGTCTCGTGCACCCCAATGAACTTCTCCCACACAAAGTAGAGAGGAGTGCAAGCAAATCCGAAGGTTATGAACTGGTGAATGAGCATGAGAATGACGGCGGTGTCTCTGAAGGCAGTCCTAGGGAGCAAAGAGAGGGCGTTGGAGTGGGTGAGGAGCATGTCCCCGAATGCCCAGTACACTGCCGCCGCTGATGGTAGTGTCAGTGTCAGCACATACACCGTTGCTATCAGATATATCATCTTGAACTTCTGTGGTTTCCACATTGCATGCATTATTTCCCTACATCACATGATGAGGAACAAGATATAATAATAACTTTTTCTAATTAATAACCATATCTATTCTCAAATGGTAACCCCAAATAAATTCAAATTTATTCATGTTTTGGAGTGCTCACACTGTCACAGCATGTCCACCGAAAGTGTAGAGAATGTTGGTAGCCCCTGTGAAGTAGAGAACCAATTTGGTTGGCCCTGAGTGCTTCACCCCCTCAACCTTAACAAAAACAAACAACAGCCATATTAACTTACACATACACACATTATATAATAGTATATATACATTATGCAGAGCAATATATATAAAATAATGAATTGAAAAAGGTACCTGTCCGTGGGTAAGGGAAGCTATGGTCATATACCAAGCGGTGTAAGTGGTCATGATGAGGCCCAAGAATGACCAGATTCTATAATTGTGGAAAGATGGGATGAATACTGTTGTTGCGCAGCATGCTCCAAATATGTATGTCCAAGTTCTCTTGTCCAGATTGTCGTTTATGTAGTATATGTTACTGAATTCCCCATCACAACCATACATACATACATGTATATACTATATCAATATTATTATTGTTCAAGCATTTTATTGTTAGATATGATTATGTATATACATATATATATATATATATACCTTGCACAGGCAATTAGTTGAATTACTGATCCAAAGAGAAGGAAAGTACAGTTGAAAAAGAGACCAAGATTCCTCCAGTGTTTGCCTAGAAGTCCATCAAGAACTTCAAACCACTGCAAACAAACATACATACAAGATCTATCCATTAGAAGAAGTAAGAATAATGGCCTAAAGTAACAATATATAGATAGATATATATATCATGCTGTGTAGGTTGATGTGTTGTGTGGGCCTTAATTAATTAGCTTAGCTTGCACATAACACAAGATACATACAGGCTAGCTAGGTAGGTAGCATATTCAGATGAGTGATGAGTTAGATACCTGAATTACATGGTTCCTGAAATCAACCTTTTCTCTCTCCTTTCTGGTTCTGTACTCCACATAAAGCACACTGATGAGGTAAGCAGTCCAGCTTCCCATCAGTCCATAGAATAGCTGAAATATTATCCCAGATACCATCCCAAGTTGTGAAAACGAATATGGCAATGTTAAGAGCACTTGTGCAACCTGTATGTACATAAATTAATTCATTACAATCCACCCCAACAGATTCAAATGATTAATAATTCAAGAATTATAATCATAATAATAAAGAGTAGTGATGCATGAATGCCTGATTAGAAGCACAGCTAAACCAAGCATCATAAACAGAGCCACCATGCCAGAAGAGCCTGGATAATTTGCTAGCAGCAGACTTAGAATCTTCCTCTCCCCTCTCCATTTCTAAATAATTCCCTGCAACAACAGTCTCCACCTTCTCTGAAGCCATTATATTATATATATGTATATATGTATTGTGGATTATTTAATTATATGACTATATATGATCGCCTCCTCAGCTCCCCCTTGGATCAATATAATTGCTGTGTGATGAGGGAATGAAATGAATTATCAAGGCAAGAAGCAAGGGACTACTAAGCTAAGTAAGTAACTAGTAATTTCTTTTCATTCACTCACACACACTCCCTTGCTAGCTAGCACTTAACACATTCTTATGCACCCTTTCCCTTTCCTTATATAAACTTTTTTGTACTCATGACAATGTGGGGGGACCCTGCTTAGAGTTAGTTCACATGTATGTGGCTAACCCTTTTCTTATTCCTCTCTCTCTCTCTCTCTCACCAATCACTGTTGTGAAGGTGCAACTTCATCATCATCAGTTTTTGTGGGCTCTGTCTCATGGGCCCTCGCTATAGCTGCAGTGCACGAGCGGGCTGGCCCACCACTGCCCTCCTCTTTATTCTCATACAGCCCATGCACATTGATTGATCATGAATGAATTTACAAAGAAAAAATTAAAATAAAAACATATTTAATTTTCTGCAGAGGGAAATTAGAAAGAAAAAATAAAAGTTAGGAGTGTGAATGTCTAAGTGGGGGAGAGGACTAAGATGGAACGTATCATTGCTCTCAAGAGGAGGCTTAGTGCTAATCATGATTAGTATCACACGTGTTCCAACTGGCTTCACTATAAAAAATTCTTGCCCCATCTTCCTCTTCTTTTCATTTTCACTTTTCTTTTTATTAGTCAGCTATCTTAGATTATCTTACATGTGATGCATACATTTCGGCCATCGAAGTGGGATATGTATTCATCATGATGCTAAGTGCCCTATAAAGCTACGAGTATTTTAAAATCCCCCTAATTTCCCATTTTAATAGTATATGTACAATTTATTTGAGTATAGTATTTCACAATTAGTTAGTTAGTAATGGCAGAGTCCAAATAACTCGTAGTTTCTGACATGATAACTGGTCAATTAAATGAGGAAGGTGCATTGAGCCAAAACAATGAGCCAATGAAGCTCTTTAGTTCTATAGTGCCAATTAATATATTTATATATTCTTAGTTGAATTAAATTTAAATTAACAATACATAAAAGTCGGCTAAGAGATTCGAACCCTGGTGTTGTTAGATAACAATATACATATAAACCACTAAGCTATGATTTTGGATGTTGTTTGATTATCTATTAAATTTATTTATTAAAGACTATATTTTTTTGAAAATTTTATTTTATATATAAATTAAAATATATTTAATAGACCGATTTAATTATCAACCAGTTGAACCATTGACTCACTGGTTGAACCACTAACCCGGTGATCCAGTGCCTCGATCGAGTCGAGTCCCGGGTCGAGTATGATAACTATGGAAAGAATCATTCCAATTATGAAGAGCATAGTCATGACTCATGAGATCCTTATCTTTTGGTCAAAAAAGCGAATCAAGAAAAGAAGATGGACGTCTGATTAGATTGTTTGGTTGGGCATGGCCCAACGTTTACTAACCCATTAGGCCCAGTCCTAGAGAATCGATGGTCCATTGAATAAACTTCATTGTAATTGTGACCACTTATTTTTTTTTTTTGGTAATATCGATAGATAAATAAAATTAATTAAAGGGCATGATGACTACTGACAAAATATATAAATTTGGTAATTGGTATGGTAACTACCCACCCTAATTGGCAATCATTGAATCTAAGTTATCTAAAAAAAGGTTGCCAGTTGCCTCTGATCATGAAAACCATATGAATCATAACTTTTTTTATTTGAGATCCTAGATGGTTACTATACAACACCAACCACTTTTTAAATTTAATTATAATTAAGTAATTAATGATCAAATATTGGATGGTCATTTTCACTTGAGTGAGTGAAACTTGATTTTGATGGTGATGGCACTGAATGATAGCCCTGATGGTTGCTTTAAATTGAGCAAAGAAATGGGTTTTGTTACCCCACCTTGCATATGGGGTGGCATAAATAAGAATGCCATTATCTTCTTTTCTTGATTTCTGACTTGGATCCGAACACATCGATAAGGGACCAATTAAAGGTTCAAAAGCAAGGAACTCATCCCCACTTTGACTTTGGTGCTTGCTATATACACATCAACTTTTCTCTCCATCCCACCCTTCAATTTTTATGCTACAGTATAATATAATCAATCATATTATTTTCCTCTTCTTTTTTTATTGGACGCGGAAAATAAGCCATGTTACCACTACTCACTAAACGATAACATTAATGTCATGTATATAGTCAAAGTGCTTAGAATGTGATGATAATTTCCAGTTTGATGCTAGAAAGTGTTAATTATTGAGATCACAAAAATGCTATACATGTTTTGGTGAGTTCTCGATGAAGCAATATTTGTTTCATTGCTTAGGCATGGACATGGATGCTCGTAGCTATGGGTCCTCTAGCCAAGCAACACTATCATTATACTATGCACTATAGTTGCTAGATCCAAAGAAGCACTTATAGGAAAAATGGAATTCCAATTTCCAACTAACATTTGTATGGAATGAGACCCTCTACTATGGCGACAAATTGTTACTTCCTCCATTTCAAAATAATGATCGTTTAGACTTTTTTGATACATTGAAAAATTAATGTACCTAGACATAAATTGTGTCTAGATACATTAGTTTTTCAATGTAAGTTAAAATGACTATTATTTTAAAATGGAGGTAGTTGGTTGCAAGACAACATTTCCCATTAATGATATAATATGAATGTTTGTTGGTATGAAACCAATTTGGACGACCTCTCATGACATTGATAATGGTAATTAAAAATCCTTTTGACTTATATATTGGAGTATTGGTGAAAACAGGCATGAGAAATACACATGGCTTGTCGATCACATCATTTTATGCAGTGTCTGAAAGTATAGAAGGAATCATAGAGAACTTTGGTAAAAGTTATGATATATATATGTATAAAGAGAAAAAACAATGGAAGTGTTATTTCTTCACCCCTTCCACCTTTCCATGTGCACCTATCAACTGGGAAAGAGACCCAAAGAAGATTGCATTACTTTTCGAATGATCTTATTAACCTCCTTTTATATTTTTGCGGTAATAATATCATCAAACAATTATAGCATGTTAACTATAGTGAAGCTAAATAAGCAGATAGAAAATAAGAGGACAAAGATCAAAGATAACAAACTGTCACTATTATTCACTCATGGGAGTCGAGCTTTGACTCCTGCGGGCTTGACAGGTCCAGTTGGGTGGGTTGGCCGGGCTTGATTTGGTCCCAAATAGCTGCAAACTTAACCAACATGGCGACCAAACGGGCTTGTCATGCTTTGCTCTTGCTTATGGGCTTTTTTGTTGCCAAACAACAATACCCAGCAGTTCAGCAGATTAGAAGGCGACCAAAATTCTTTTATATAAATTCATTGATTTTTTTTTTGTTGCCCACGGTGTCCGGAGCTTCGTCCCGACTAATCCATCGCCCCGGGTCGCGTACCTGGGAATGACAGGTGAGGCTCCCAGCAAGGATTTTTTCCATCCACAAGGCTCGAACCCGAGACTTTGCTTAAGGGACAACAAGCCGCTTACCACTTGTGCCAATCCTTGTTGGTATAAATTCATTGATTTAGTCTTAGTTGTTTTGAACTTTTTTTCCCGAAAAAAGAAAAAGATGTTTGTCATTAGTCAATATTTATTATTTAAATTATGGATACAAAAAATTATTTAAGAAATTTTTTCCCGCAACAAGACTATCAAAATCCAAAAGTCTAAAACTATTTGATAAATTTGCCGGATTAGATTTAACAAGGAAAACAAAAGGAATAAGGAACTAATACTGATTTGAGCAAGTGTCCACATTGGCTTACCCTTATTCCGCCGTTTCAAGGCGAAACGACAATAGCGTTAGAAAAACGCAGCAGCAGAAGAGGAAGAAGAATATCGTATCAGGGACACAACAACCCACAAATATTGTTGAAACAGCTGAGAGAGAGAGAGAGAGAGATTGTTCAGAGAAGTGGAAAAAAATGGCGGGCGGTGGAAAGGTGTCGTTCAAAGTGACGCTCACCTCCGATCCTAAGCTACCCTTTAAAGTGTATTGAAATTCTCATCTGATCCGATCTCATGTGCTTTTCTCATCAATTTCAATTCGTCATGGTTCATTCTTTTTTATTCTAAATAATTAAATGCATTTATTTAATTATTTTTTCCGAAATCGTTTCAGGTTTAGCGTTCCAGAGGCTGCACCTTTTACTGCCGTTCTCAAATTCGCAGCTGAAGAATTCAAAGTCCCTCCTCAGACCAGCGCTATTATCACCAACGGTAATTCCAATCTCTCTCTCTCTTTTTTTTCAGCAGATTAAGCCTTTTGTTGATTTTTTTTAACCAATTAGATTAGTGGTTTGATTTTTCAAGATTAGGGTTATGCAGAGTATATTCAGTGAGGGCTTCTTTGATTTGGAAAATCGTGTTCTGATTCCATTGTAGTTACTGAGTACTTGTTGCATAGGGTTAATCTTTTGTGAATTATTAATCTAGACCCTTTGAGATATATAATCTAGATGATGTGCTCTTAGGATGTTCGTCCTATTACACGCTCTAACTCTTAATGATAAATAGTCGATGCTTCTTCATTATTCATGTACTTTTTCTTCTTCGATCTTAAATTCCAGTGCAGATAAATGGGATTTTCCCCATTCCATGAAATATAAGTTTCAATAACCTATGTCAATATGTAACAAATTACTTGTAATTAGTTGGTAAGCCCATCTTAGGTTGTTAGTTGTTACTTTGTCATTTGCTGGCACTAAAAATTGTAATCCTGTTCATTAAGAAAGAAAAGGAATATTGCAAACGAAAGCTGCCAGTAACAATACTATCATGGACCCCTATGAATGCAGAATCACCAAATCTAAGAGTGCTTTTGTGTGTGTATATACTCGGTGAAGTGAATTTAAACTTTTTTCTTATTGACTGGCACCTCTCAGTATCAAAATCTATGTTTCTTGATTCTTGTTATAGTAATGTCCACCTTAGTTTGTTACACTTCATATTTATTACTTTGTATGCATGCAGATGGTGTTGGCATAAATCCCCAGCAGAGTGCAGGTACGTCGATGCTTTATCATTTAATTTAACTTACCATAGTGCCTAAAGAATCATTCGTTTTCCTCGTCAAATTTGGTTCTGCATTGCTGTTTTTTCTTGTATTATCTATTACTTCAGGAAGTGAAATAAATCTATGTGACTCAAAACATTTGCAATAGTGTTACTCTGATTAAATGATATATTTGAAATGACTGCGTTTAGACTGCTTGATTCACATGGTGTTTCTTATTGAAGGGTTATATATTTATCACAACATTGAATAAATTTGTGCAATACAGAGATTGATTATTGTTGTTATATTTCATTTCTCAGGGAATGTGTTCCTTAAGCATGGATCAGAACTGCGCCTGATTCCGCGTGATAGGGTTGGAGCCTCTTTCATGTTGCGGGATGTCTGAGTGGATATTGACCCTTTTTCTTTATTATAATATATCTGGACTGTTGTAGCTTTGTAGTAAATATCGAGTACCGGTGCTATTAATTTCGCATAATTGGGATCAAAAGTTTCTGTAACCTATGAGTTTCTTTTGAATAATGGAATAAATTCTTGGGAAAATTTTGGAGTTAACTGCGATTGAGTCTTAATTATGTCAAAGCATATTCGAATCTTGAAGCATTGTTTGTTACTACTCTACTTATAAGAGATGGCATTTCATAAGTTCATATTTTCATAAGGGAAACCATGTTTATCTTGAGCTCTCACTTAGTATTAAGGAAGTCCACGAATTCTATTTCGATATAGAAGATTGTTTTTGGTGTTTTTCTTTTTGCTCCCTTTGGCCATGCGAAAAAGGAGAATTGAATGTTCCGCAATTTTGTAAGGCCAATTTTGCTATTCTCGTTGTTCAACATTGAAGCTAAGAGTGTTCTAATGATTGAAATAAACTATTTTAGCCAATTTTGGGCCAACTCATCTATCGAAGGATGAGATCAGAGTTGATAATGATATGAACTACAAAGCAACAGAACAAAAATATCATTATCAATTATTTTTATTGTATTTTAATTTTCCTACTGTCACTTTCTTTGGCTTCGCTTCAAATTCAATGCCAAGGATAGTCTCTCTAGTCTCTAGAGGTTCACTCTGCTAACCTACAGTTGCAGAAACACAGAGGACGAGGTAGAAGAAGGAGAAGCATAGTGTGTGTTACCATGAAATCCAAAATCCCTTTGGTGGGCCTCTCATCACCCGTGACGTAGCTATGGATTTAACCACCAAAATTCAGTTAGCATTACGCTCTTGTGTGACCTTTCAATCTATCAAACACACCAAATCACTTCACTGTCTCGTAATAAAACTCGGCCTCCTTAATCGCGTTTTCCTCCTAAACAACATAATCTCTGTTTACTCAAAGTGTTTACATCTCGATGACGCGCGAAACCTTTTCGATGAAATGCCTCACAGAAACATCGTTTCTTGGACTACGATGCTCTCTTCATACACCAATTCTGGGAGGCCTCGTGAGGCTCTTTCACTCTATAACAACTTGCTGCAATCCCAAACAGAGCAACCCAATCCGTTCCTGTACTCTTCGGTTCTCAAGGCATGTGGTCTTGTGAAAGATGTTGAGCTGGGCAAGATGGTTCACCGACAGATATCTGAAGCTAGGTTGGAGTTGGACACTGTTCTGATGAATGCGCTCTTGGACATGTATGTCAAATGTGGGAACTTGAGGGATGCAAAACGTGTTTTTCATGAAATCCCATTCAAGAACTCGACTTCGTGGAACACCCTCATTCTGGGTCACATGAAATGGGGCTTGATTGATGATGCGCTGAACCTGTTTGATCAAATGCCGGATAAGGATGTTGTTTCTTGGAATAGCATTGTTGCTGGTCTTGCTGAAAATGCTAGTCCCTATGGATTGAATTTTGTTGCTATGATGCACTTGAAAGGCTTTAAGCTAGATGAATTCACATTCCCGTGTGCTCTCAAAGCATGCGGTCATCATGGTGACTTGACCATGGGGAGACAGATTCATTGTTGTATTATCAAGTCGGGGTTTGAGCCTTGCTGTTATTGTACATCGGCGTTGATTGATATGTACTCGAATTGCAAGTTGTTGGATGAAGCAGTGACGATATTTCATCGATTCTTCAGAGACTCTGATGTTGCTGAAAGCTTGACACTTTGGAACTCTATACTTTCTGGGTATGCTGCCAACGGAGATTCTACAAAGGCTCTTAGTCTGATTGTACATATGCATCATTGTGGTGTTTATTTTGATTCCTACACCTTTAGTATTGCTTTAAAGGTTTGTATGTACTTTCCGAGCTTGAGGTTGGCATCTCAAGTACATGGTTTGGTCATCACCAGTGGCTATGAGTTGGATTATGTTGTTGGAAGCATTCTTATTGATCTTTATGCAAAACAGGGCAATATTAATCATGCATTGAGATTGTTTGAAAAGTTGCCAGATAAAGATGTTGTGGCTTGGTCTAGTTTGATTGCTGGTTGTGCTAGATTTGGCTTAGATATGTTAGCTTTGACACTCTTTATGAATATGATTCATTTGGATCTTGAGATTGACCACTTTGTCCTTTCAATTGTTCTGAAAGTTTCTTCAAGTTTGGCATCTCATCAAAGTGGAAAGCAAATTCATGCTTTCATTCTTAAGAAGGGGTATGAGTCCGAGAGAGTTATTACAACTGCTCTTATCGATATGTACTCAAAATGTGGTGAAATTGAGGATGCCTTGGCTTTGTTCCAAGGTCTTTCAGAAATAGATACCATGTCTTGGACGGGGATTATTGTGGGATGCGCACAAAATGGAAGAGCAGATGAAGCTATTAATCTTCTGCATAAGATGATAGAATCTGGTAAAAAGCCAAACGAAATCACCATTTTAGGTGTTCTTACTGCTTGTAGGCATGCTGGTTTAGTTGAAGAGGCATGGACCATATTTAATTCTATTGAAACAGAGCATGGATTGATACCATGCCCGGAACATTACAATTGTATGGTTGATCTACTTGGTCAAGCAGGACGTTTCAAAGAAGCATTGAAATTGATTAATGACATGCCATTTAAGCCTGACAAAACAATATGGTGTTCCTTGCTTGGGGCTTGTGGAACTCACAAGGACCAATATCTTGCAAATATTGTTGCTGAGCATCTTCTTGCTACTTTTCCAGAAGATGCTTCTGTATATGTGATAGTATCAAATGTTTATGCAACTCTTGGAATGTGGGATAGTTTAAGCAAAGTTAGAGAAGCTGTCAAAAAAGTAGGCTTAAAAGGAGCTGGAAAAAGCTGGATTGAAATCTCATGTTGACAATGGTGGTTTCGTTAATGGCAACTTTGTTCCAGCTAGCCGCTAGCTTACCCCTCATACATAGCCAATGAGATATTTTGAGATGCATCACCGACCTTTCTAGCTTATAAGTAATGGCATTTTCTGAAGTCTGAACCGTGAAAGACAGTCTTCATATTCTGGTGACTGCATCAGTTCAATTAGAAAGCAGAAGCTGGAAGCATCACATTTTTACATGACGACTAAACCCTTAATAGAAGACACTGCACCATAAAGTGCTAGACTGAGTACACTGAAAAAGTGCAGTTCAATCTGATAATGGTAAGCTTGTTACACCTGCTATATATTTCCATGAGGTTCACACCTTCAATTTTTGCATCCCCAAACGAAAAGGTAGAAACTAAAAAGCTTAAACCACTTTTAGTAAAGAACTAATTAATTTCAATTTCAGACCATAGTTTTAATAGTAGAACTGTCTTGTTTTTTTTCTTTGATTTACAAAAACTTTAGTGCATTAGTAGTGTTAATAAGCATACTTATATTTTCTAACTTTTTTATGTTGCATTCAGGGCTGGTATGTGGGAGTCATCAGGTCTCAGCTCATGTTTTAGCATGGTTGAGCAGCTTGACATTTTCAGCATTTCTTTGCAAAGCTTCCATCCAATGAGCTTGCGAAAAGATTGCCCTATCTAATCTTTGTAAGTAGTTCTACAGGGGCTTTTGATATGATAATAGTAATAACATTAATTTAATTATTACAAAGATACGAGCCAGGATTGACTGCTAGGTTTGATACATAACATGATAGTTCTCTTGACTTTTTTATACCAAATATTTTAGGTTTCGGGGTTTTTCTGTGAACTTTATATTTTTTATTTTCTTCCAAAAAAGGGTTACTGAAATTTGCCTCTTTGGCAAATCACCTATTGGATATGTATTAAAAATTCAAAATGATTAAACAAAAATGTATCTGTTTGACTGATCTTTCATGGAATGGAACACATAATATGTAGTTGCCACCATGAGCCAACATCATCACCTTTCTTTTTGTCTTCTCTTGTTCTGTCCTTATTGCCCAACGTTGAGTGTAGATTGAGACACCACCAGGCAGCACTGGGAACTTGTTGGGGCAGACATGAACATCTCTTGAGCTATGTCTACCACTTTTGTGATTATTTGATCAGAGAGGGTTTCATCAACCTGGTCAGAAGAAACAAGGGTAAAACCTTATCTCATGGTTTCATTTGCTTTAATTTTTTAAAACCGCAAAAGCCTTCATTTTCTTGCTAATACCATTGCCCATTGCACACACTAGTTTTTGCAAATTGCCAGTTAGCAACAAACAAACAATGCACAAACCCTGTAACCCCTGTTCCTTAAATTCTCCCAAAATGAGATGACCTAGTAAGTAGTATCTAAAAGTGGTCCTAAAAATTTAAGCCCTGGATCAACCCATATGAGCGAGACCCATCATTAGCACTAGGCACACACAGTAGATTCTAGGAACATGGGTAGGTCCCACTAAGGCCGATCCATTGCTATAATGCTACTATGTAACGTCTCCACCATTGCATGCTAGTGGCAGTGTCTTCTATGTATTTTTTTTGTTGAAGCCTTCCAAGGAATTTATATTCTCTTGCTAAGTTGATCTTTTTTTCTTTCTCAAATCATTGTATCCACTTTGTCTCTAGACTCAAGTGTTTCACTCTCTGACTTGTTCCGAGCTTTTCCTCTTGTTTCGGTCTTCGCAAGCATGGCATGGCATGTCAAGTTCTGATTCCTTCACTGTTTCCTATAACTATTAAGAAGTAGTACCCTGCAAAAGCTACCGCGAAATTCCCACGCCAAAATTCTTTCTGCCCGTTCTTTTCGCGCCATATTCAGGTGGCTATGATGAAGAGCTCAATGATCACACAGTGTGCCTCATGCCAATAATCAAACCTCAAGTGGACCTTTTTCTTTTTTAAGCCACAAGCATTTCATGGACCACTCACCAGGTTGCTACATCCTATAATTAACTCGGCTTATGATTAATGTGCCTGCTTAGTTATTAGTGCTTCGTTTTCTTTTTGGTGTTGTTTTGTGGATTTTGGGGGCATTGTATTTTAATATTGATAATATGATCTCTTGATGTTGTTGGTGATTGATATAATTCATGGTCTATTGCAAACTTTGGGTAACAAAATTTTGGACGATTATCTGTTTTCTATCATGCTACAATGGATACAAAACAAGAGTCAAGCAGTGGTGTGTGTAGTTTTCCGTAATCGATGGAGATTGGAAACGCACCACACAATTCTAGGTCGCACGCGCGAAGCTAGAAACGTTTTAAACCGCGTAACAATGCTAATGCTCATCATAAGAACGAGGTTCGTTCGATGGCTAAACTATGAATATAAAATATAAAAGAAAAATGCTAAATGTACACAATACAATACCTCTATATTCATTTTGTACCTCATTTAAATGTTGACAATTTTAATAAATATGTTTATAATTTGTCAACATATTCATCAAAATTATCAATTTTTAAATGAGTGGAAAATGAGTAGGGATACTGTGCTATGTAATACATATAAATTATACATATATATATATATATATTATATATATATACATGAAATGATGCACTTAAATTCCATTAGTAATACTGATGTAATAGCATACTGCGAAAAGTTTGCTACATATATCGAGCAATTATAGGAGTGATGAAGCTTTTCTTCTTGTGTCATAGAAATCAACTTCAAATTGAAAAAAAAGAGGACAAGTGCTAGATTTTGTTGGTAATTTAAGAATGATTTATACTAAGAATATTGACAATCTACTAAATATTTTTAACTGTTCATACAGATTTGAATAAATTTGTAAGCGATTATAGTCTATCCGTTGACGTGAATCTTGCCTTTTGCACTGATGGATAAACTATAAAATACTTTCTATCGCAAAGTTGATCAAAAAGCCAAGATTTCAGATCGTTAATCTTTGCTCGTTAGAGTACAAAAGTTTTAGCCACTGCAATGACAAAATAATCATAAGGTAAACTAAATGCTGTAATATACAATTCTAGACTAGATAAATTCTGCCATAGATTGAGGAGGGAGTGATACTGATACACATACAAAAATGAGCTGCCTGAAACTGATATTATACTTCCCCCCACAAAGCACCAACCAGTAATTTTAACTAGATCATGCTAAAATTTGAAAACAGCTTAAGCAAAGCAACTGATAAAAAATAATAGCAAAGGAAGTAGTTTTTTTTCAACTAAAAAATAAAGCAAGATACATCAAAAGCCCCTATAGATTACAACAAAACAAGGCAATATAGCTCTTGGATTGAACACATACAACTCATCCAAGTTAGAATAAGCCCCAACAGCACCTGCAACTGAGTCATACTCATCCATGCTACCTTCTGCATTCTTCTTCACCCTCCCTGCTATCACCCTGCAAACCAGCATTGCCCTCTTGTCATTACTGTCATCCTCCGGGACGCCGGCTTTGTCGTGGGCTCTACCGCTTGTCGCGGTGGTCAAGATCCCATTCCCACCGCTGGCTTCACCGGTGACCTTGAAGCCATGCTTGATTATGCTGCAGACATTGCATTGCGGTATTGAGTTGCAGAGGTTGGAGGAACCGTTTAGGCCTAGTGAGCAGGTGAAGGTGGTGCAGTGGAACCTGAGTAGCTCATTGCCATCTGCTATGCATCGAGGGTGTTTCTTTGATAGCTTTGTGGCTTTAGCTTTGATGGAGTCTCTGTACTCTTCGAATTTTGTGATGGTTCTCTGAGTGTTGTGGACCTTCAGGATTCTGTCTATTTTGCAAACCGGGGATTGCTTCTTTAGCCAGCTTGAGTGGAATATGATTTCAACTATGTTCTTGCTTGTATCTTCTGGACCCAGCTCAGAAACTGAAATTCCAAACATACATGACAAACATTACTACAAACCTTAGTTGCTTTTGTTATGTTTGACAGAGGAATATATATACTATTAAGTGATTTCTCTTTCAAAAAAAGTTGATTCCTTGATGTTTTGGAAGATTCAGTGATATGTGCATGAAGGTACCTGCATGTTTGACAGCTTGGTGATGCTCCAAACTTTCAGCTTTCATAATCTCACCACAATCAGGACAAGAGCAAATGGTGCTCCTCAGAGAAGGGTCTCTAGTGAAGCCCAAAACAGGATCCACAACCATTCTGCACTCATAGCAACCAGAGAGCCTTCTGAATGGCATTCCCCTGAAAGAACCACCAGCAGAGGAACTAGAAGATGCTGCTGACAATGAAGAAGAAGATGCAGACACAGCACCATTGAGTTCATTCAGAGGAGGCTTCATGGATCTGCTTGAACCATCATTGTTGCAGCCAAGTGACATTGTCCTTCTCTTGTGAATATCTGGTGTTCCTGTCTCAGGCCTTGCCATGACCTTGGTGTTGTTGCAGATGGAGCCTGAACATTTCATCTTCTTGCTCTTCTTGCTGCTCTCTTCTGGGACTCTCTCCTCTTGGAGCTTCCTCTGTTCCTGTTTCTTCCTTGCTTGTTTAGCTTCTTGCTGCGGCTGCGGTTGCGGTTGCGGTTGTGGTTGTGGTTGCGGCTGCTTCTGCTGAGGCTGAGGCTGTTGAACTTGTACATTTTTACAAGACAACAGACCTCTCACCACTGCCCAGGAGGGTTGTTTCTCTGCTTTCTGAGGCTGTTGTTGGTTCTGGCTCTTGCTGACATGCTTAGTTATGGTTGGTTTTTTATGTGTTTTGGGTTTGCTCATTGTTAAAATTAGGATATGGAAGTTGCTTCAACCTAACAAATTATGTATGTTCTGATGATGGTGGCGCAGGTGTAGGTTTATAGGACATGGAGCATCATATATTGCAGTAGCTGAGATAGGATTGGAACTTGGGATTTGAAGCAGTGTTGTGTTGTCTATAGTC
Source organism: Aeschynomene evenia (assembly GCA_013621005.1). NCBI lineage: Eukaryota > Viridiplantae > Streptophyta > Magnoliopsida > Fabales > Fabaceae > Aeschynomene > Aeschynomene evenia. Next base: position 5,811,923 of record CM024270.1, read on the forward strand.
TATAGATAGAACTAGTAGACAAGTAGAATATTATTCTGGAGTTTGAGTCTTTTGGGACTTTGGGAGTGTGATGAGTAGTGGATTCTTCTACCAACCTCTGTGTTAGCTCTTTGATACTCATGTATGAAGCTTTCAAGAATCTGTACTAGTTTTTGCTCCTTGGGAGATAATGATAGTATGAGTTATGATGTCATGTGTATATCTAACCATAGGGTTTTATCTTGATTAAAGAGTCCCTTTTATTTTTCTAATTAAATGGGAAAAGTAAAAGAAATATGGCCTACCGGTCCCCTCCTTTTCATGATTTGCCTGTCCAATGTGTATTTAGTAAACAGCATTTGTTTCTTAAATATGATACTGACCATCTTTTCTTGCCTCAACTCAACAGACTCCTAATTCCCACAAAGAGTAAAATAAGTAAGTAGTACTTGAATTTGATGGTAATTTATTTACTACTATAGTTTTAGATTAAACTATACCACAAAGAATTACTATAGGTGTCTGGTGAAGTTATTTTTTCTCTGTTACTTGAATTTGATGGCAATTCTTAGTTACCAACTTTGGATGTGATTTTTTGTGGTGTTATTTTTCCTCTGTTTCTTTTTTTATTGTAGTAAAAAATAAAACAAAAGAAGAAAGAAATACTATTATATTACTACTACTACCATGGAATTATATATATAATTAATCAGCTGACCATATGCATCACGGTTTGAATAAAAAGTGGATCGTGTTGGTCCTCAAAAATCGATGATATAAATTGTTGTTTAAGTTGCTCAATGCCAGTATTTATTGTAGGAATCAGTTACCCAACTACCTCTAGAAACATGCACATATATCTGTCCATCAAATTTTTAATCGAGGTGTATATGGTGGATTGTAGTTGCCCTGTATTTAAGTCTATCATCTTTCTCATCAGTTTTTACTACTTCTATGACATTTCTACCATCCTTCATGTGTACACAATTCTTCATCGCATAACTATATTTTATTTGGGTTGCCATTATTACAAGCTTTCTCAAACACATTTTTTTTATATACTGCAGAAGAATTGGATGAATCTTTCTTGTTTCAACCTCGGAAAATGTTGGTTTAGGCTTTAAAAAAAGACTTTGGCTACATCAATCAGCCATAATCGCTGACATGGATCATATCTTAACAGATCTAATACATTAGTAATTAATTACTAATATACATTTTTTTTAAAGATTAATGTTACATGTACACTATAAAATTAGTCATCATGAGTAATAATTCAACATTTTAAAATTAATAATTCAACTTTTATTATTATATATTAATCTAACATTTTTTAAAATTGAATTACTAATTTAAAAATATTAAATTATTACACATAATGACCAATAGTAATTGAGTTTGTAATCTACACGGTGCTTTCTCTTTTTTTAATATGTACTAGTACTAGATAGGACAAAGCATTTACCTATTCCAGCTAGAAAAATGAACCTAATTGTACTAGCTATTTTCATTACATAACTCCAAACCCGGCATGAATTTATGGTGGGAGAGAGTTGAAGAATTAATTAGGTTAGGGTTTGTCGTTATTCTAAGCCCAAGGGGTGGACCTTTTTTTGGGCTAAGCGCATTGCACCATTTGCAAGGTACTCCACTAATTACCCCATAATGGTGCCTCCTCCATGGGGAAAAGCTGATTAGTATTTGATTCCTTTTGCCTCAAAATCATGCGAGCCCCATTTCCCTTGGAATAAAGCTGTCAACTTTAATTTACATTAAAATCAGTAATTCCTATCCAAAAAGTTTTGAAAATTTTGCTTTGAGCGCTAACTTAGACTAAGTCCATGTATGTTGATTAAGCATCAATGCATTCTTTGTAGTATATATTTGCAAGAGCATTAGCACAAAACATATATAGCCGTTGCTAATGTAAAGTTTGTGACACTCTTTCTTTTAATCACAATGTTTGCCATTAGAAGTGGTTTGAATATTACTACTCCAATTTTGAACCCATAATAAATCACTTTTTTTAAACCAAATGGTAAGGCTTTGGAATTTGATATTTGATATTGTTTCACTAAGCTTGTGATTTACACTTATGGATGGTGTGGAAATTAATTAAATGAAACTTCCTTTTACACTTCCAATGGTAAACAGTTACATATGTTTACTTTTTACTTCTTTTAGTACATTAAGATAATAAGAGCTTTACCATATGCTTGCTTGAGTTAGAAACAAGGTGAATTAATATTAACTAGACAAATAGCAGCGGAGGCACTAATAAGGATGTTTTGAATTTTAAATTAGCCTGTGATGGGATTATGGTTAGTTAAATTGCACTTGTAATTATTGTTTTATTGTAAAAATTGAATAGAGAAGTTCAACGCAAGTTAGTACAGGAATTGTTTCATTTAATAAATGGGGGCCATTTTCTGATGTTGTTGGATTATAATTAGACAATTAATGCAGAAGGGCCTCGTGGGCATTAGAGAAAGTGTCAGCTACAGCGAACACAAGGTAACGAAAGAGAAAGAGAAAGCACGAAAAGTGATGAAAGAAACAGATAAAAGACAACAATGACACATACACATCACATATACTTACTAGTATACTTTACTTGTGATGACAAGCAGCATCTCAAAGTAGTAACAATTGGATATACTAACAAACATAGTAGTATTATTAGAAAATCTTTTACCTCTATAGATTATTCATGATGAGGTTGTGTGTTGAAATTAATTTTTCTTTTCATTTTATACTTATTTTGTAACTAAATAACAATTTGGTCCATTATTTTTCTGTTTTTTAATTTGTTAGTAGTTTGGAAAACTTATTTTGATAAGAATGTGTAGCTTGCGTTCTTCAAAGATACAAAAGTGTAATTCCACTACTTTCGTTTTTTTTTTCTGCCTTGATTATTGGTAAAATTGTTTAAGGCAATTGTAGTGCAAGCAGTGATTTTCATACAAAAATTGATCAAATTTCAAGTTGGCATGCAAAGTTGTCAGAACGAATATGTTAAGATTTCACGAGCTGGGCTTAAAAGTTCATAGGAGTACATTTATAGCACTGATTATTTTGAATTTGTACGCTAAACGAAGTAAATATATATAACTGGTGCTAAAAAGATTCTCGTTGGGCTTATTGCATCTTGAATTGCCACTCTGGTCAGGGTATCTGTGGAAGAGTTTCAATATATACTCACACTTAAAATAATTATATGTATATATATTCAAATTTAAATGTTTATCATAGGTTTCTGATTTAACTTTTAAGTATATGTTTATTACAAAGTGCATGATTGGTAAACTAGATACTTCTTTCGTTCGAATTCTCATATTTGGGTTAGAAGAATAGTGGGATATATATATTTCTTATTCAGTGCTTCAATAGGTAGTTCCCATATGATAAAGACAAAACATAGTACAATTTTAAAACACGTTTTTATCAATGCCACGCCAAATGTCAACCACAGTTCTTCATCAATAACTGTCCGTATTTTAATTATTTGAGGCATGCTAGAAGTAATTTGGTGTATGATATGATAGTACTAGCTACAAGTTTTTTTTGTTTTTGGTGAATTTTGTGGTAAAACCTATTATTTTTTTCTATCAGGCCTCTCAAGTCTTATTTAATGGGTCTATAGCACATGTTAATCAAAAAGCCCAAATTTAAATTTACCGTCAACATAGCAAGCCCAAATGCCAGGAGACAGCTACACTAGCGATCGAGCCAGCCCAGAAAAAAATGGGCCCGACAAAGCCCAAAAGGAAGCCCACGAGAATAGTGGGAACCGGGGAAGCGCCAAAGGAACAAGCATTTCAATTTCGAAATTCATTTTCTGGGTTTCAGTTCACCGTCGTAGCTCTCTTCTCTGCGTCACTTCAGCACCAGTGCAGTATCGAGAGTAGAACTTGGATACGATTCCACTATTATTCTTCTTGTTCTTCTTCTTCTTCGCAGTTGCCACAGGTACCAGCAATGCATCATCGTGAACTGCAGCAGTAAGAAGCAAATGCAGGGTTGGATCGTGGATGTGTGGAAGTAGAAAGGGTTGATCCTTCATCAGCATGCGGTGCAGGAGATTGCTGCTCCATGGATGGGAAGGCTAACCTTCCGAACAACCCCGACACTGCTAACTCATCTTCCTTTTCCTCCTCTTCTTCTTCTCCTCCCGACTTGCTCCGCCATGTTCAAGCTGCGCTGAAACGTCACCGCCCTATCGGTAACACTATTTCCAATTTCGAATCCTAGCATATTTATTCATCATTCTCCATATTTTAATTGAGTGCAAGATTTTTCCTATTGCGGAGCTTAAAATCTAGGGTTTTGTTGTTTGGTTTTCGCGTTTTCCGTTAGTTGATAAGTCTAGGGTTTGTATATTTGTGGGGGGGTTTATGTTAGGTACGATGCAGTCCAATTGTATAAGGCCAAGGCGCAGTGTACTTCCGCATCGAGTGGTGTCCGGAACTTCTGATGCTCCTTCTACTGAAGTGGATATGAGCAAGTCTGAAGACTTGTCGTTGAACTTGATGCCTCCGCGCAGACAAAATAATGCCTCTTTCGGTGAGAACCCAGAAGATGCTCCTATCACGCCTCTTTCCTCGATTACGGGAACTAGCAACAATGCTTATGAAGATGGTTGCAATCCATTCAATGCACAGGGGAAAAATCAGGGGAAGGTTGCAGTGACTAACTTGGATGCCCATGCATCCATGCCTTCTCTGCAGGTAGGGTCTCAGAATGTGGATGGTCAGAAGAGAGTCCAGTTTGCTATTAGAACCAACACTCTCGCGCCACAGGGTAAATTCTGTTGTATCTTTCCCCTCAAGGGACTGCTTTTTCCTTGATGAGTTTATTCTTTCAGTGTCAAAGACTTTTCTTTTTTTGGGTAGGAAATAATTTCTAATGTTGTGCATGTCCCAAAACAATGTCAGTATTGCCTGCCATATATTTCCTCCTCTTTTAAAATGCAGGGGGCCATGATGGAAAGGCCACTGAGTTGGAGAACTTATCATCTCATATGGGTTCACTTGGATTGACAGAAATAGAGTGGGTTGATAGCAGCCAGCCTGAAGCACCAATTGGATTCAACCAAGATCCAAAGCACCAAAGGGTTCAGCATGCAGAGCCTGATGCAAATTTGAGACCTGAAGGAGGAATAAGTTCTATGTTGCCGAAGAAAACAACCGTTACTCAGGATAATCTCCAGCAGTTCAGAAACTTTTTAAGTCAGCCGGCAACACAATCTTCAGTAGTAGGACCATCCTGTGCTACAACAACCTCAGTACATTCAACTTCAGCTCCCATGTTAAATTCAACAACCCGTTACTCTCATATGCTTGTAGATAGTGGCTCATGTGTGGCAGCGGAACCTTTGAGGGAGCTTAATGCTAATCCTCAACCTGTAACTGACGGGGTTGTGAAATCTGCAACTACTTCTCTAAAAGACACCAATAGAATGTCAATTGATCAGGCAACAACTGCAGTCGAAGCTCGTGTTTCTCCTATTGATGCAGAGTTGGAACATAAGGAGAGCAACCAATCTAAGGTGCAGCAAGAATGCATGTTAAAAGAAACAAGCATTTCAAAATATTCTTCTTATCACGATGACAAATCAACAATAGCAAAACAGACTGCAGATGTTTCCAACCTACAATCACAAGCACCAATGCCCCAAACCTCATCTTCAAGTGCGAAGTTGGAGTCATCTAAGTTAGAAAAACAAGAGAAGGCTGCGAGTAGTAAGGGTTCAACAGCAGCTCGGAAAAGGACCTATGACCCAGATTTGTTTTTTAAAGTCAATGGCAAGCTTTATCAAAGGCTTGGCAAGATAGGCAGTGGTGGAAGCAGTGAGGTACATAAAGTGATTTCTTCAGATTGTAAGATCTATGCACTTAAAAAGATAAAGCTCAAGGGTCGTGATTATGCTACTGCTTGTGGCTTTTGTCAAGAGATTGAGTATCTAAATAGGCTGAAAGGAAAAGATAACATCATACAACTTGTAGATTATGAGGTATATTGTTTAACTTCTGAGGACATGTTGCAGTTAACACTTTTAGTTCTTGCTGCTTTATATATCTCTTTAGACGTCTGAGGGTATGACAAGTTATGATTACTAAAATTATGATTTCATATGCTTCAGTTTTTGAGGATATGCTGTTCTTTTTATGATAGTTTTCATGATTTGAATTTTCTTTGGACTTAAGTTTGTTAAATATTACCATTTTATTTTCTGATGTATTTGGTTTTACTCAATATTGTAATTAGGTGACTGACAAGGCTTTGCTTGAGGAAGTCTTGAAAGGAGGCTCCTTCAGTAACAAGGATGGTCGAGTCAAGGATGATGGATATATATATATGGTACTTGAATATGGGGAAATTGATTTGGCTCACATGTTGTCCCAGAAGTGGAAGGAACTGGATGGGTGCAATCAGACCATAGATGAGAACTGGCTTCGATTTTATTGGCAGGTTTCAAAATCAACAGTGGAACTTCAAAATTATCATTATTTTTTCACTTTCCTTAAGATGGAGTAGAATTGTATATTGGGAGCTCTGGTTGGGTATATTACCTGAGGGTTTTGTTGAAATCTTTTTGCAGCAAATTCTCCTAGCTGTCAAAACTATTCATGAGGAGCGTATTGTGCACTCTGACTTGAAGCCAGCTAACTTCCTCCTAGTCAAAGGTTCCTTGAAACTGATTGATTTCGGTATAGCCAAAGCAATAATGAGTGATACAACTAACATCCAACGGGATTCACAGGTGATGCTTATGTTCCACCTCTTTTGTTTCCTTTGGATTCACATGGTCATATGCTACAGTTCAGATGCAAGTCTCACTTCGTGGCTTCTTATACTGCCTTTTGTTTCATTATTCATAATTGGGAAAGTGCAGCAATGCCTTATTTTTCTTGTATTGCTGAATACGGTGCATAATTGCATGCTAGTGATGCATGAACTGTATAAGGAATTTGGTGAGGATGATTTAGTTTAATTTTTCAGGCCTTCATTTCTGCTTTACAAAAATTTGCTATTTCAGACATTTTTATTGACTTCAGTCCAAAGAACACAATGTTTTGGTGAAACTGACATCATTTATGTGATGAAAATGGCTAAATTGATTTCAACTCTTGTAGGTGGGTACTCTTAGTTACATGTCTCCAGAGGCATTTATGTGTAATGAGACAGATGCAAACGGAAACATCATAAAGTGCGGTCGGCCATCAGATATCTGGTCCCTAGGCTGCATCCTTTACCAAATGGTATATGGGAAAACACCTTTTTCTGAATACAAGACATTCTGGGCGAAATTCAAAGTGATAACAGATCCTAACCATGAAATCACCTATGAAACAGTTTCAAACCCCTGGCTTATGGATCTTATGAAGAGATGCCTAGCATGGGATCGCAATGAGAGGTGGAGAATTCCTCAGCTACTACAACACCCCTTTCTTGTTCCTCCTGTACCAAGTAATCAATCTTTGTCCCAAAACCAAGGCTGTAAATTGATACAACTTATTGCTGAAACTTGTACATATGACCCTGAAGCGTCCCAGCTATGTAATCAGATCCAACAGGTCCTTGGTGATCCACTCAAGTTAATTACTCCTCACTCACCAAATTCGCCAGATCAACAAAGAATACTGCTGTCACGAATATCAGAATTATGTATTCAGTTGCAGGAATGTTTGACAAATCTTGATAACAAGTAGTTGATGATGAATGAAGATGGTGATTTTTGTTGGTGGCTATTCAAAAATGTTGGGCTTTGTTCAGTATATCTTCTTCAATCTACTTGTAATAATGCTGTAATCTTGGTCATACCATATTTTCTTAAATCAGCAGTTTACTGTCTGTCTTTGTGTGTATTTCCTATTCAGAGTAGGTTAAGATATGGGTAGCAACTAGCAAGTGAATCAATTCAGTACAGGTTTTTGTATAAATTTTGTGTACGAGGCTGCAGGAGCAGGCCCAATTATTATTTGTTTAAGAATGCAAATTGTACTTACCACTTGATATTTTACTTTTACAATTGTGTATAGCTCATTCTTTTAGTTTAAAACATGTCTTAAAAGGGATTTTTCTTATTTTACTACTTACCAGGGAATATTTAAAAAATTAGAAAACCTTTGATTGAAAATAAATAAATAAATAAAGCATGGAAGGGTAATTGCTTTTCCAATAAACAGAAGTATACATGGGTGAATAAATGCAAGCATTAATAGCACCTAATAATCATTTGTGTAATCCTTCACTAGTGATTTGTCTGTTGTAGCAGCAACAGCAGATACAGTAATCATCAACTTGTTCTTCTACTCCTCTTCCTCCTCTTTGGAGGAGCATTTGTGAGAGGCTTCAGCACGTGCTTCTTCCAACTTAATCAAAAGCTCCTTCATGAAAGGTGTGTTTGTCCCATGAGTTATCCTTAGTATATCCAATGCCTTGGTCAGTGATTTAACAGCTTCCTCTGTGTCTCCTAGATACCTGTAATTATCGACACCAATGAACTAACTATCAAGAAAAATTAACAAAGCCTTTTCACCCACTAGGTGGGGTGAGTTACATGAATCAAAAGTACATTACAATATCTATTTGCAAATTCATTATTATTTTTGGTGGAATTTGATGTAGATAGTATGCTCTATGCAAAGACCACAGTACTTTCTACAAGAGAATTAAAAGCATGCTATTGAAAGATGCTAACCATTCGAGTTTTCCACAAGTATAATATTGCAAGCCAAGTAGAGGGTGTATTGCTGGATATACTCCTGCAAAGTAAAATGCGCAGCACCAGATATCAACAACATAATACATAAACTACATAAAAATTATTACAATGGGTTAAACTTTAGCACCCAGTTATTTAAGTAAATAGTACATAGCAACAGAAACTGCAAGCAAACATACTTTGATAGACTGGTATGGTCAATTTGCAGTATGCTAAAGCTTCATTCCAATGTTCCAGCTCCATCAATGACTGCATAATACAAGGGGTTTTCAATTGACAAATGACTAAATAAATTTTCTGCTAGACGAAAAATAAATCAGAATGGGAGTTATGCTTTTCCATACAAAGACACAGAGAACTACAAGAAGGAATCTACCTTCAAAATCTTCTCTCTAGTTTGCATCAAGCTGATTGAGAAAGGATGATAGAGTTTTGTTTGCAGTTTCTCAATCATTTTATATATGGAAATAGCTTCTTGATAATCTACAAGAAGTCAAGGGTTTGACTTCATATCAAAAATCGAAAATAAATTTCATTTGTACATGGATCAGGCTATCAGGGAAGGGTACAGAGAAAAGATCAGGATGCAAAGATAAAAAGAAAAAATTTCAGGTGATCAATATTGCAGTAATAAGTTCTCAGAAACGTTAAAAGGATACAGGCAGCAGACAAAAGCTTAGAAGTCTCTTCTTCTGATAGCGATTTAATGTCGGTTGCAATTTTCTTTATCTCTTCCTTCTCTCTAACCAATCCACATTGTTGGCATTGGAATCCATTTCCATCTTCAATTTTAGAAAATTATAACAGAAAAAGGTCATTGAAAAGAAAGTAATAAAAGAACCTGGCAGGTTTCTATCTTTGATCTCACTCTTTTGTTCATAAATGGGATGATGTAACATCAAACTACATAAATTAACAGCAAGTAAAAGATGATATTGTTCCTCTTCAAGCTACTTGACATTTATTATAGCCATAGACAGTCTCATACCAGTAGTTCGAAGCAAGAAACCATCACATTTTTCATTTTTGCATCTGTATCCTTCTAGAATTGCACTTTCTCGGATATCATCATACTGGCCCTTCAAAACTAACTCAACTGAATTAGCCAATGGCAACATGCCAATTTTACTAAAGTACACAAAAAAATTATGAAGCAGACAAGAAGATATCTGGAGTAAGTAATCTAGCAGGTACCACTTTAGAACAGCGGGGACATGTACAAGTGAACAGGTACTGTTCTTTGAGAGCTTTCTGTCGAGTCATAGTGCTTCCAGCAGTCTCTATATAACTAATAAGCACCTAAAAAAAAAAAAGCATAAGTATTTAATTTGAAGAAGAAAAGGAGAAAGATAAAATTCACCATCCTCCAAATTAATTGAAACTTGATTACTATCATCACCTATTGATATGAGATGTGCCCTAACCCAAAAACCATTTTTAAGTACAAAGGAAAAGGTTGAAGCTGCCAAATCTAGAGAAGATTGTTGTAAAAGAGAAGGTTAAATCCAAATTTTCAGCCCTAGTTGTCCCTATTTGTATTAAATAATCTTCAAATGAAATTTCTTTCTCTATAAGCTAGTGAACTAAATATTGGAAATTCATATTTGTACCTAGGCAACAAGAGAAGAAATACATACCTCAGTACCTTTGCGAACATGTTGCACGGCACGTACTGATGCTGACTTTCCCTCAAAAACCAACACAGAATTGGGCAAGCAGCTACATGGTACAACCAACATTAGAAAACTAACAAGAAATAGAATTAAGATACATTTTTTTAGGGGGGAGGAGGTGGAGTTAAGTCGTTACCTGTGATTGATAATGGAAATAACAGGATACAATCCTGTCCCCAAAGGTCTCAACTCACTGTCACAAATGGTATGCGCATTGCATGCAAACTGAAAGATTATAAGGATCTGACCTTAGAATGGCTTCATGAACAAGTCAATTGCACATAAATCTTAAAAAATGTGTAAACCACATAAACATTGCATTTCCATCAAGAGGAGAAGCTGTAAGTGATTTCACAAAAGAACTAGTTATAACAATTACTCTAGCTAAATTAAGTTTTGAGTTAAAGGACCTTGGAAAAGTTCTCTGCAATCTCTTTTATGTTGATTTCAGGCCACTGTAGAATCAAGTTTACTAGATTACCCATCTGTGCATACAGCAGCAGCTGCTCCTCAGTGATGTCAGACATGTCTTTGAGGAAGTGGAAGTTAAAAAGAACAATCATGATTGAAAAATGTTAGACAATGGACGAAAATCTAAGTTCATTACATTAAACCTTCAGAAAAAATAGTGAAAGGATACGAGAAACTAATCCCTCCACCAAGTTGTAGTTGTCCATAGCAGTGCTTGGGATGATCTGGCAATAAAACGAATAATAAAACAATCTCTCACTGTCATAGTTACTCAATATTCTGATCAATGTTGAAAAATGCAATCTAGATGCATGGGAGAAAATGACCAAAGGCATAAAAAAGAACTTTAAGGAAAAGTAAGTCCCCCAATGCAACTCTGTGAAGCCAAATGTCTATCGGAAATATAATCAAGCAAGATCCAGTGATATTTCAAACTAACTTCCTCCCTGCTGAACATTGCATATTAGCTCCAGTGATTACTAAACCAATAATACAGTCAATAACTGACTAAAGCCTATTGTTGTGACACATATCATCTCCAGGAAGATCACAATACATACATACAAACAAGAGCTAGCTACAAACAAAGCTTGATTATTCCAAGTTGTGACTCATAAGCAATGCGATTTTGCATTGTTATGACATTAATAAGTTGTGCATTGCCTTTATAGGCACATTGTAACACTGGCCAATTAGCCATTACATATATTAGTGTAAGGTATCAGAAACCACTCTATGAACAAGAAAGGAAGCAGAGAGATGAGAGAACACAGAGCTTTGAGAGAAATGATTATTGATTCTATTATGCAAGCCAAGTCTGATGTTTACAATCACTGAGATATATATAGCTATCATTACAAGCAAGGTAGATCCTAACTAAATGAGAACTGATCTGTTAACTACCACTAACAGTGACAACTGTCACTAACTGACTTTGGAGTTAGTTTTTCTCTCATCACTACTCATATCCCTTATAATTAGAACTAATGCATTACTCTAAATTTAACTTTCTTTGCATTTATTTACCTTCTCATTTTGCAACTTCCTTCGAAGATGAAGTTTCACCATCAGTCGAATAGATGGCGTGACAGATTTTCTCTTGGCATTGTCAAGCCTAGATAGAACCTCACATTCAAGTCGATGCAACTTCCACTCAGACTTCTGACATGTGCTTCCACAATACCACACAACTTGGCAACGGGAACACTTCCTAAGGTTAGTTGTTGACAAACACCCATCACACCTTTTCTGGGCTACGGAGTTATTTGGAACACAAACATAAGGCTCTTGACTTATGATTACCTCCCCTGCATCCCCAAATAATGATAATGAAAATGAAATTATCACAAACACTAAGAAATAGCTTGAAACAGAGAGAGTGGGAGTGAACTCACCAGGGTAGAAATCCCTTGTTGCAAAGAGAGAACGACCCTTTTCTGCGACGGTGGAAACTGTCAAGCTACGATCCTCCAGAGCACTCTGTAATTCCTCCATTGCTCTCTAGAACAACCTCGTACTCGCTTCTCTGAACTCCCACTTGGCTATTAATCACTTAGGTCGACCCGAACCCGAAAACCCAATTAGTCTTTTTGGGTTGGATTATCGGGTCCAGCCCGATCCATAGCAGGAATGAAGCTGCAATTTTTTTTAATCAATTTCACATTGTTTTTTCCGACCCGGAGCAAAAAAAGAAAAAGAAAAAGGTTTCTTTCAAGTTTCAATCAAAAGTTTCTCGGAAGTTTGAACTAAGAAACGTCGTAGGTTTGATGCTGTTGCGGCTTCTCCACTCGCTCCGGAACAGTTCGTTGCCACTTTCGCCCTTCTCCACTAGGAAAGTGAGATCAAAACTAGTCAACACAAGGGTCTGCTACCGCTACAATCTCTCTAAACCTACATCAATGTCTTCTTCAGGTTCGGTTATCATCAGTTTCTCTTCTTGCCAATTCTGTTTCCAACATAATTAGTTGAACAAATGGGTAGTTTAAAGTTTAAAGCTTTATAACTGGGGAAGTTAAAAGTTTAGAGCTTTATTGTTATTTATTGAACCATTTGAAGTAGTAAAGATTGAATCTTCAAAATGAAATAGCTTTTCCTGCATTTGGTTTTTCTATCAGCTGTGGACTGTAATTCACCTTGCATGCTGGTTTTAAGCGGGAAGTCATTAGCAGAGAATGAAACTGCTAAAGCTATTAAGAGCAATAACACTCTCAAGCTCCCTGACAATGGAGAATTATCGGTTCTTTTGCATTCGGAATCGGATGGTGAAACTGCTATGCAAGGGTCCTTCAATGTTGATTCCTTCATGAATTCTCTCTCCACTGATACATTTGGAAGGTTTCTCATTTGGTCTCCACGGTTGGCTTCAACTCATGATGTTATCTCTAAGTATGTCTTGCTCTGTTACTTTTGTTGCCTTTTTTGTGCTCTGTGTTTTAGACTATGATTTGGTTGGACGCGATGAGCAGCTGAAAATTGGTCATTTATCTAAATTTCTTAACTTCCTAAAATGATTGCCTTGCTCTTATCAAGTTTTGTTTTTCCCCTCATTTTTTCAAATTAACTATTACCGTTCTCTCCATTGAATAATACTGTCCTAGAATCCTAAACCTTATTCAAATTTTTGTGTAGCAACTTTTGTGAGCTTCCCATTGGCACAGTTTGTGTTGCTGATATTCAGACCAAGGGGCGAGGTTTGATATGGCCTTTTGTATTTGCTGTGATTCAGTCATTTTTAACTTATGTTTTAATTTATGTCCAAGATGCACTGAACTGTAAATTCTCAGGTCGGTCAAAGAATGTCTGGGAGTCTCCATTAGGTTGCCTCCTGTTTTCTTTTATGCTGCAAATGGAGGATGGGCGAATAGTTCCATTGGTGCAGTATGTGGTTTCCCTGGCTATCACAGAGGCAGTGAAGGAAATCTGTGACAAAAATGTAAGCGCTTGGTTTGAAAGTATTGGCTTAATTCCTAGCCTGCCAGAAAGTTAGCTAAGGGAAGTTAGTATTAGCAAAATATTCTTCATTATCATGTTTAACTATATACATTGTCTAATTAAGGTATGCAAGCATGAACAACTTACTGACAAAAATTTACTGACAGCGTTCATTCTTTGTAAACACTAGAGATGCCTTTTATGTAACTCTGAGAAAAATTGAAGTTGTAGAAAGTAATATAATGATGTTATTAGAAAGATTGCATTTTGGTTGGCCAAATGTGAAATTGGTTGGTCAGTTACAACAGCTGAATGTTATTCACTTTGTTGGTTAAAAAATAATGTGTCTGCTTTGTGTTTGGCCAGTTTCCTAAAACAATAAGTATGATATTTTACATCTTTAATTTGTTTCCTGATTAATTCAGATCTCTAATCGTTTTTATTCCAACACTTTCCATTCCATGGATTACCCTGCATCAATGTTGAAATCAAGTGGCCAAATGATTTGTTGACAGTATTAATTTGTTTTCTGATCGATTCAGATCTCAACTGATTTTAATTGCAACACTTTCCATTCCAGGGTTTACCTTGCGTTGATGTTAAAATCAAGTGGCCAAATGATCTTTACTTAAACGGCTTCAAAGTTGGAGGCATTCTATGCACCTCAACCTATAAATCTAAGAAGTTCAATGTCAGTGCAGGTAATAAGGGATTCTTGGGTAAACTAATGCTATGCAATGGTGACCAATTGCACTTCTAAATATTATTAAAGCACTGTTCTCTGCATATTACAATTAAGAAGTTTTTATTTAATTAAAGTTAGTTTGCTGTTATAACTAATTTTGTTATTAGTTAGTTTTCTTCTCAATTACTTGGAGATCAAGTTAATTTCTGAGCTTGCTCGCTCACACATGTATATAAACATTTTTTGATCAATGAAAGGCATCATGCCACACTTTCTACCATTCTCTGTATTGGCATCATTTTTTGAGTAAAATGATTTTAAAGGTTATGCTCTTGATGAAGGTGACAACCATCCCATGCTTTTGCAATTTTCAGGTATAGGCTTGAATGTCAATAACGAGAAGCCAACAACATGCTTAACTACAGCTCTAAGAGAATTGTCTTTGGAAGCTTACCAATTTCAAAGAGAATATGTTCTGGCAACCTTTTGTAACAAATTTGAGAAATTTTATAATCTATTTATTAATCAAGGTACTGTGCTAATCATCTCAATTGCTTGTTGTTATTATATCTGACTTCACCCACCAAATATGATAACCATCCATTCTATAGTGCTTGTTCAAACACACCTAATTCGATTTATGCCATCAAATTGATCCTTTTAACAAACAAAACTGATTGCTTTTGGCTGTCTTTGAAGGACTAGTTTAAGTTTTGCAGTAAATGAAAGACCAAAATTATGTCGATGTATCCTTGGAGGACCAAAAGATAGACACTTTCTCCAAGAAACGATAATAACAAATAATTATTACTAAAAATAGTGTTTTTCCAGTTAAAGTTTTACCTTTAAGTTGTTTCTGGATTTTGAAGTTCTCTTAAACTTACTATATTTTTTTGATGAATAATAACCAATTGATCCCAATACTTTGCATCACTGTGTTTACCATCAAAGATAATTTTGAATTTTGCTTGTTCCATTGAATGCAGGATTTCAAACACTAGAGGAGCTATATTATAAGACATGGTTGCACAGGTGACTAGAATCTCGAGTACCCCATCTGACATACCACAAGTAACATGTGTTTTTCAACTATTAGTTGTATCTGTGGATGACACCTAGAATGGGGGGTTGAGTACAGATTTGGGAATGATAATGAAGCATACACATACATGATTTCTTGTGAGCATGGATATAGAATTTATGCTACTTATGTGATTTAGTTCTGTGACACCTCTCTGCTATTTATGCTACTTTCAGCTTCTCACTTATTTGCGATCACTAATCTCACCCGTCCCAGTAAAACAGAGGCTACAATACTACACGAACCAAATCACCTGCCTTTTGAGTTTTTCAATTCAAATGCAATTTAGTTACCAGTTGTACTGAAGTTTTAAACATTACATTGTTGTATTCTTCATTCTGTTTAAGCCTATATTTTCATGATGCCATTCAGTGGACAGAGAGTTATTGTGCAAGAAAAGAACGAGGACAGAGTGGTTGAACATGTGGTGACTATTCAGGTATATGGCAGATGAAAACTATTAACCCTGATTTGCTTTAGATTTGGATAAGCAATAGCCAATAGGCTATTATGGCGTTGAAAATTTCAAATGAAATTGTTGCTTCAAGAGTGTGTAACACTAATGAATATTAATTGTTTAAATAAATTCTGTTGTCACCATTACTAGAAAGTGATACAATACAAGTTTTCTTTGTATTATTGTACTATTCAATTCTGGTTTTTTGTGTGTAGGGCTTGACATCCTCAGGATATTTGTTGGCTGTTGGTGATGACAATCAAATGTGTGAGCTCCACCCTGATGGTAATAGGTAATCATCAACATTATATCATTTTCCATCTAACTTCACTATTAATTTATTCTTAAGATAAGAGAGGACAAACCGTCTTTGCAACCCCACTAAAGTTTCCACAAAATACTGCTGAAACAACAATTTTCAAATTGGAACAGAGTTATCAGAAACAGTGATCATTCTCATCTGCCACATTTATAAATGTGATGAACGTTTTCTTTTCAAATATGTCATAACATTAAAAGCTTGACATGTTTTTAATAATAATAATTATTGAAATTCTTAAATAATTTTTTACTGTGATGACAGCTTTGACTTTTTCAAAGGACTTGTCAGGAGGAAACTTGACTGAACAAGATTTGGTTCCTATTGATGCATTCCATACGATGCAACAACAACAACTGTTATGCATTCTGTATATATTAATTAGTAATAATCACCAAGGTCTTGGCTTCATAGTTTAACAATTTTCCAATAAATTAAATTTTGTTTTCATGGTTATATCATATTGAGTTCTCTTCCAAACAATTACGCGCCATCCTTGTTTGGTCAAACAAAACGTTTCTACATTATGGCATGTAAGAAAGAGCATAATGCAGTTGCAAACGAATTTAATAAATGCACTTTTGTTTTTATTCTCTTGATAGGACCTAGTTCATGATTACTTTAGTCAATCATTTGTATGGAGTTAGGTGGTCCTTCTCGCCAGCTATGAAATGATTTTGAGGGAAAGAAAAAATAATTTAAAAAGCTACTATTTTGTTTAGTGATTCCATTGTTGTGCTCAAATAATCTCGCCTTTGCTTCATACTAACACAAAAGTGTGATCAAATTGGTAAATGATTAATGAGATTTGTGTTGACTGTCTGTCATCTATCTATCTACCACCAAATCATGACCAAGGTGTCATGCATTCATTCTATAATTTCGAGGTGTTGTCACTTTTCTCCAAATTGGACTCTTCTTGGGTCATAATGACATTTTATTTCGATTTAAACATGCCCTGGTTTTTCGGTGTTTTGCTTTAAATCGAAATATGGTTTCACATACACACATATATCTCTAACATTTTAGTCCAAATTCATCAATGTAATAATAGTGTTACATTTACTAATTGAGAAATTGCTTTTATTACGTCGCAAAAGAATGCTAGTTTATGCTATACATTACTTCACACATCTCATTTTTTTTTTCGATAATTCAAGTGTTGTAACATTACATTATCCAAAAAGTATAGTATTACATAACTCTTCAAGTACTGTAGCATTACATAACTCTTCAACCAAATAACACCAAGAGCTCAACACTACCTAACTCTTCAACCAAATAACACCAATAGCTTAACACCAACAATACCTAGTTGTAATGCTCTATCACCCTTTATCAACACACGTCATGGGCTCAACACCATTTGCACCAAATCACTATATAATTTGGACACACAAGTTTTAGAACCCCCTAGCCTCATTAAAAAACCTCCTAGCCTATATAAAAAATTAACCTATTGAAGAAAAAGAGTACATATATGACACATCTCATAAATAAGGTGATTTCACTTTGAATACATATAAACTAAGGTAGATCTCGCAAAATATTGTTTGAACCAAGCATTTTTCATACTTGTTTAGGTCAAGTATTTAACTCAATTCGCCTCGTATATATATGACACAAAATTGTTTCAAAAAAACTTACAAAATACAAGCTACACCAGTCATCCATACACTTTGAAACAAAAATGTTAATATAGACTCATGGTGTATACAACATAGTATCGACTGTTGTTTTCATAACTTTAATATATTTATAACTTCAAATAGTAGGTGATTTGTCATGTATAGAATTTACCGTCTCTCACAAACAATATTATCTCGGGAGGGATCTATAATGGCCAAAACTCTTTTAACATGAGAAATTCCCCCTATTTTTGGTGGGGAATGACATGTTCTATGGTTGAGATGTTCTTGCTCTTTCTCTTTAAGGATATATATGTGTCTCCTTTTGTTTGTATTTGTGTTGGTTACGTAAGATACCACACCACTCACTCGCTCGGCCCACGCATGGACACCCCTCCCTTTTAATACTTCCAAGTTCCAACAAAATTCCTAAGCTGATATCTATGTTAGTTGAGGCCACTAAGCATGCATGAAGCATCACCATGTAACATCATCCCAATGTCTCAATCACAGAGCATAATCATACAGGTTTAGTCATTCTCAAGAGGCTGCAAATGTGATACAACAACCTCTAAAGTCACAGTTTTTCACCCCTTCCTCATTCTTGAAAAGCCTACCTAGCTAGTTTGTATCTAGCCTTTCTTTTTCCCCCTTTAATCAGAACTTGATCTGCCAACACACCAATAGCCATTAGACAAACTAGCATTTCTTCCGCTAAATTTGGTCTCTTTAAGCTTTTTTGGTGAATGGGATCATGTTCTTCTCTATGTGAGACAATGTGCCCTTATGAATTGCGATTGATGCTTGCTATTATTTGTCATCGACTCTACAGCCCCATGGATCTAGTCCTTTTAGTAAAGTATTGTGATATTTATATATATACATTGATATGTGTGAATGGAAAACAAATGAGAAAATAATTGATAAAAATAGGTGTATGAGTAAGAAACATGCACAAGATATGTACAAAATTATTATTGAACGTGAAAAATAGGTGGTAACAAAAATTTGGTATACGTCGCCATCACACATCCATATTATATCTTAAATATACTGAACAAGCTTATGACAAAAAAAAGAAAAGCAATATTAATAATAATAATGCATGAGGTCTTAAATTAGTATAGCTGTCTAGAGAATGTGGTTTCTTGGCACTATTAATGCGAAGGTTTGGGATCCAGTGCTTTTCACTGTTGCGGTGTCATTACAAAAAAGCTTTAGGAAAAATTGAAATTCTTTAGCATAAGACTATATTTTATATATTAAAAATGTTCAATGTGTGGACAAAAAAGAAAATATGTGAAGAATGGTGCTGTGCTTTCCAGGTTGGTGCTATTGAAAAAAACAAAAAAGAAAAAAAAAAGTTCGTAGATATTCCTATGTTGTTTTCGGCAATCATCATGTGAGTGGAATTGGTTAAGAAACAGTTGTCAAAGTAAAAAAAATCACAGTATCGAAAACTGCCTACATGTTTTTCTTGCATCTACATAACGCAATAACAAAATGTTTGTGACGGATGATGATGGATAATAGGTACAGATCACGTATTGTTTAATAAACATTTTCTTAAAAAAAATTATGTACAAAACTCTTTCGAGTTTGTGCAAATTTGGTACTATAACCATATAAAGCATGAATTCCGCAAAGGTAGTACAATTACTTTTGTGCTTCCAAGCTGGGGATGATTGGAAGTGACGACAAATGACGGGTGAAAATAAAAGTTAAAGGTGGGGTGTGTGTTATAATAAGAAAGAAGCATCATCTGAAGTCGAAGACAAAACAAAAGAGGTCATGGGATGATAATAATAATAATAATAAAATAATATTATGCTAGCTTGAGATCACAGATAGACAGGGCCTGCAGTATATGTGTGTGTAAATTCGTGAGTCAATGGAGAAAGAAACCAAAAGAAGATTAGTCAAAGATCCTTTGGATGATCACATGGGGGAGCAGGCCTTGGTGGGCCAAAGTTAGTTGTGACTCCAACAGAGAAAAAAAAAAAGTTATGGTAAGAGGTTGGAGGCCGAATACGACATTTTACTCATCACTATATATTATTATCATCATGATGGTTAGTACTCTATTTCTCATTCACGCTGTAGCTTTAGATTAATGTTATTTAAGAGAAAATTTTCATGTACACGTATATAATTAATATATAGATTCCTTATTTATTCTTTAGTCGAATTATAGATGGAATGAGTGAGATAATGAGTCCAACGTTCTATTTTCATATAAGTAAATGAATAAGCATATAATACATAGGTATCTATTATATAAAGAAAATTTTAAAAAATAATTAATTTCATACTTATTTAAGTAGTTATTTTTTTAATTTTAAAAATAAAATTTAAAACTAAAATAAATAATAAAAATAATCACATAATCAATTCTAAACATATTTAATTAATTTAACTATAAAATAATATATTAATTTTACAAATACAATTAAAATAAATAATATTACTGACTATATTAATTACTCAAAAAATAAAAAATATATCTCAATAGACACATAAGTATTTATCAAGTCGCTAGTATACATTATTGAATTAGTTATTTAAATACCTAGATTTATCGATATTCAACTTAATCTAATAATGAATAATCAATGTTTTTATGAATTTTAAATCAATAATATTTGTCGTACAATAAAAATACGTCTAACGAGCATCCAATGTGTGCTATATATAAGACGTAATGTGTGCTATATGTATAACACACGTACATATAACACACATTACATCTTATATATAACACACATTAGATACTCGTTGAACATATTTCTATTATACATCCGACATTATTGATTTTAAATAGGACCGCTCAAAAATAAATTGTCATAGATTGAATATTGATACTTTCTCTTTAACTTTATTAAGATCTTAAGCATGGTTTAATCCAATCTATGACTAAATGTTCTTTCTAGATATACTCTTAATCATGTACAATGGAAACTAATGATAATCTGTTGCTATTATCGAAGTAGATATGACTAACTGAATCATTAAAGTGAGATCATCATCAAAAGGGAGTGTTTACAATTATTAATTGGATCAGCCACGCCAAAAGAACAGTAGCCAAATGGGGGAAAAATTAACATGAAATAAAAACCTATATTTATCTACACAAATGTACGTGACACAATAAAAAATCAGTCAAAATAACTAATAAAACTCATTTAATATTTTATGGCCTAATTAACACTTTTAATCATGAGTATATTTTTAATGGACTGAGTGATTATGACTCAAATTCCTATTTATTAACTGTTTTGATTGATTTTTTGTTATAACCCTAGTCAAGATCATTTATCTATTGTCTACGCTTGAGAAGTGGAAAATGGATGTTTTGTCAACCACTTGTTTTTCACTTTATATCTTCTTCAGCATATGTGCGTTGGTTGTAACATTGACACGCTCCCAACTAAGCAACGACGAATGAATTGAAGATGTGATAGCTTTAAAGAGGATATATTAGGTGGAAAATTGGTTTGCCATAATTGGATTCAAGATTCGGCCAATATGAGTACGTGCTCGTTTGGATGTCATTATTTTTTTAAAATAAGATCTTTTTTAATTAAAAAAAGATCTTATTGAATTTTTTTATATGTTTTGATGTTATTTTTAAGTAAAAGCATAATCTCTAGAAAAAGTAAAAAAAGATATTTTTTCAAAAGCTGTAATTTTTATCTTCTGAAAAAAGACATTTTGTATAACATAAAAAAGATGTTTACGATTAAATAAAGATCTTTCGATATTACATCCAAATATAAATTAATTTTGTATCCAAACATAAAATTACTTCTACTTTTTTAAAAGATCTTAATCCAAACCAGCCCTATATACATCTTTTATTCTTAATTGTTATTTTTTGTCTTAAATATAAAACTATCTATGTCAAAATTAGGTTTTACTACAATGTTCTATTTGTTAAGACAGTAAAAATAAAAATATCAATTTTAAGGAAGTGATATTTTATTTAATACTTTTTATACAATAAGTCTATTATAATATTTAACTTTTTTATTTGAAATAATTTTAATAAGTATCCCAAAGGCATTTGTGAGTAAATTCATAACAAATTTATATGAAGGGTCAAAACATAATTTTAAACTTATAAACATAATGACTAATTTGGAATTTATTTCATGAATCATGACCTCAACATTCAAATTTAAATGCAAAATTTTTGGATAAATAAGATTATAGGGTGACAAAATGGTTCATTCAAATCATTTATTCCTCATTTTAAAATAAGTCGTTTTAAATTTTTAGTATTAATTTTTTAATGTATCAAAAAAAAGTTAAAGTGACTTACATGGAGAAGCTATGAGTATTTATAGATCACTCGAAAAAATTCAAACAAACGAATTGAAGTGATGATAATATAGACTAACAGTATGAAGACAATTATGAACAATATTTCTTATGGCAATTAAGGTGGTTGAGGATCCATTATGTGATACAGTTATATATATTTGGAAGAGGGAGGGTGACAAGGCTTTGCTCCCTTAGCTTGCACCATTTTGGACCATTCCGTCACATGAAATTAATCTATATATATTGTTTCAGGATATGTACTAGCCAAAGGGGGCTTCTTGTGAGGGATATGTTGGAACAGGACAGAAAGCCACCCTGTATATGTATACATATTTATATAGAATTGTATCATGCACCTATTTTTTAATTTTGCAATTTTAATACAAATGGAGTGGACAAGATGTTAGGACAATAGCATGATAAATATATTTTTACTATTATATCGTATCTTCTTTTACGAGTATATATGTCTGTAAGCTCACCAATTTAATTAATTAATCCACCCCTTGCTTTCCCCTCCTTTTGAACCTCCTCCACTAATACGAAACTAGCAAAACTGGTAAACTCATAAATATAGAAGGTTAAAATTCATAGGAAATCCGTTTAATTACATTGTTTGTCGCAAGACTGATATTCACAACTCTATTTAAATTTTAGCAAATGAATCGTTTTTTTATGAACTTTGTCAAATGAATCATGAACCAAAAGGTATACCACCACAGTTTTGTATTTTAAATTTTTTTAGGATGTACACATTAAAGAAAAAGTAAGAAGCATTATTTTATTATTTTCATTATTTTTTTATAAAGTTATAAAATTAAAATTATAAAAAAACAGATAAATTCCATCTGTCTTCTTATAAAATGATACAAAAATTAGAGTTTTGTTAATAAGTGTTCTAAATTAATCTAAACTAAACTCATAGTATCAATATAAAAAAAATTTCTGATTCATTAGATACAACTTTTAAGAGTAAAAATAAATGTAAAATACAAGATTTATAATAGCTAATTGACCCATTTAAAAAAGTGTGAGTTGATTATATAAAATAGAAAAAGTTTTTGGTATGTATAGTTGTGTGGTAAAATTAGTGTAGGTGGTAAGGGTGTGGCAGCTAGCTCAGCTCAAGTAGGTGACGACATTAAGTACCAATAGTACTACAATATCAATATATAGATCTATCAACCATCCATCAATCATATTATGTTATTTTGGGCCCACCATTTTAAATAAAAACCAAAAAATTTACACATATCTCTCAACCTCCAATTGAAACAATATCTGATGATGGATGCTTGATGGATAAAAATCTGATGTACACCTATCATTTCTCTACAATGCAAAACTGCATAATCAACACAAAAATTGAGGAGAGGAGAGGAAGCATTCATTCATTTCAATTCAAGCTTTGTGGCCCTTCCCCTTTAACAGTACGCGTTCAGATTAAACGTACGCATCTGCAGCAACCTAGCCCCACTCTCTCTGATACCATACCATACCATCCCAGCAAGCACAAAAGAAATACTAATCTCAAATAAATTAATAAATAAATAAAAAGGTACGCATCTATCTATCTGGTGCTTGTGTTGTGTGCAGTGAAAGATGTTGCTCTTGCCTACACACACACCCCGTTCAACGGGGACGCTGCCACCAAACATGGCCTACGCCCAACACGTGTTCGTTAAGAGCAACGCAGCGTTTTTTCGAGTTTGACTGCCCTTTTTTCTCGGTCAAAGCTTGTTTCTTCCTAAGAGAAAAAACGGTTTGTCCGTGATCCTCTGTGTCTGGGGTACACGCTAACACGTACTTCTCATTAATCCTTATCTCTTGATTCTGTTCAGACTTCAGCGCAACCCGAAAGTGACCCTTCAACACGTGTTCTCCTATTACCTCCATCACAACACACACACACACACTATAATCAAATCAATCCCTTAGCTTATCTAATTTGCAACTTGGATACCAAATAGTAAGCTTGTTTCAAAAATTCTATTAAATAAATAAATCTTGTCTATATACTAATGTATGTATAATTCATCACTTTTTAAAGTTTAAGGCACACACTAAAAGAAAATCATTATATCATAGCTATAGTTGGACCTTGCGTAATATCAAAGGTTGATCTATATTTCTTTTTAATATATAAATTAAAGGAGTCGTCTATCCTGATTGGTGCTGTAGTTCCCTAGTTATTATATTATAAAGTTAATTAAAATGGTATTCTCATGTTATTTAAATATGTTTGGAGAGAATGCAAACTCTAGATTGAATTTGTGAGTCGTACTACTAATTTATTAAATTGTAGTTGAACTCGCCCAATAAAACTAGTAAAATACAGGAACAAAATAGCTAGTAATAGGAATCAACACGTGACACAATGTTACGACCTTACGAGACATAATAAAGGATAATACTAGTAGTTGCTCCATTTAATTTATACCAATTAACAACGTCAATTTCATTTTTCAATTACTAATGAATATTGGATTTGACAAAACAGATGTACTGTTTCCCTTGAGTATTTTCATTCCGTGTTAAATCAATTTAATGATAGAATTAATTAGGAGAACGTTTAAGTTTAAAAGTTGTGCCCACTAGCTACGTACAAAGATTTTCCTATTCCTTCTTTAAAAAAAGCGATTTTAGTTTAAAAATATTTTCATGATTAATTATCTTAGTATAATAGAATAGGAAAATAAATTATGCTTAATTTCCTATCTCAAAATGAAAATTTTGAATTGTCTTTCCCGATGGCAAAATTTGTGGCTTATTTTTGTGCAATGCAAAGTGGCACTAGATAGTTATGGAATTCATTAAATTAGGCACACAGAAGTAATAGTACGAATATCCTAAATCAAAGATTCCTAAATTCTGTTTGTGCATCAAATATTAAACTAAGAAGCTGGAGAGGAAATGTATTTATTGCTATTCCCGTTCTGCTGGTTGGCTATTGTTTTGGTTTTGATAGAAAAAGAAAGATGGGAAAAGTACGTAACAAACACAAAGAATTAAAAGAAGAGGACCATAAGGTTGGCAAATTTTGGGTTAACCATACGCACACGTAACAACGGAAAAATATCACAAAGATATGGTTTAGGCTCTAGAATAATAAAACAAATCCACTAAAAAACTAATTTCTAATTAATTTATGTCATCTTCAGCCTCCAGTATATAGAGTTGCGCAGGAATTTAAATAATTTTATTCAGGGGGTTGGGTTGGACCCTTTGTAACTCAAAGTCTTTGTCCGTCACCATAGATATCACAGCAATAAAAATAAGTGTCATGTTGACATAAAAATAAGTTTCGAATTTTAGGATGAGCTGCTTAGAGATGTAGTCTATTAAATACTGTATACATAATTTTATTTCATGTAGTTTTATCTGTATGAAAATAAAATTTCTAGGTGATTTGAAGGATGTAACTATTTTAAACATTTATTGCTTAAAATGTCATGCAAAATGAGTGATTTGATTAAATGATGGTATTGCGTCATATATAATTAAATGAATAGAATTATATCATTTGATTTAATTATTTATCATTTTAAAAATCTTATAAATAGAGGTCATGTTAATTAATGTAAACTCTTTTATAAACATAGTTAACTAGCCATTTATTAATCATACATGCAAGTTGTGAAATTATATGCTAGTAATAATAAAAAAAAAAGAAATTGTATTATAATATACCTGTCTAGGTGCTACAATTTAGCTTGCCTTCGGGATTAAGTTTGGGAGCAATAAATAATAAATTATACTCTATTGACTTAAACAATACTATTAGGGGTATAAAGAGACTTTATAGATCCAATATGCTATGGTGCGAAATATGATATTGCAACCCAAACTGTACGATGTATCCATCTCCACTTAAGCAAAGCCATATTTCCTTTTTGTTCTTAAAAACAATTAAACTCGACGTCAAAAGTGATTATTATTCCTTACAACTGTGCTAAGGGAAATTTTTGACATTTTTCATAAATATGAAAATGAAAAATGATTATTCTTTTTTTTTCAAAATTTAAAAATTCATCCTCATAATAAATTCATTCTTGTATTCCTTTTTTTATTTTCATGGAAAAAAATCTTAGAAATGAAATATTTCATCGTATTTGGACCATCACCGGAGCTTCCTAGCCTGTCATTGAGATCCATTGGTCTGTCACCAAACCTGTTACCCTTTTATTGAGACTTATCGAATATATTTTTTTTAAAATATTATTTCACGAAATAAATATTTTGTTGTATTCTAAAAAAAAGCTATTTTAGGAATAGTTTTCCTGAAAAATATTATTTTAACAAGTAATATCTCATTCTGAGAATTAGACACATCCTAAATATCATAATTTTTTCTTTCCAAAAAACATATATTGATATATTTTATAAAAACTAATATAGTTAAGCATGGTAACTATATCACAAGCCACATACTATAACTTCCTATGTAGTAATGGAGGGTTGACACAATTTGCGAAGAACAACAATATTTGGGTCCATATTGCAAAGAAGATTGAGTAAAACTATAAATACTTTTGGCTGCATATTAGATACTCTTTAAACGCATAAAAAAAAATATTATACTCTTAAGTCCGGGGTTTACACTGAACTTGCCTCTCAAACGACGCATCACAGCATCAATATTCGGTACTCGTACTTGCTTTTTTCTGCTTCTTATATTAATCCATTCCCCAAAATCTCTCTCTCTATTTCTCATTGCCACGTTACTTATTCATCTTGTATCAATTTTAGTGGTAGAAAACACAAACCAACACAGAAAAATAAAAACACTATCATAGCATAGCCTAAACAAAATGTGATGCGATTATTGTCATTGATTAAACTCCGTACCCCAAAAATTAGACGTGGTCGACATCATTCGGATATTTGCTTTGTATTTTAGAATATCAGACGTATTTTTCACAATAAATTTCAATGACTACATGCCAATACAGTAAATGTCGGCATTCCCATCCCCTATGGTAGTTGGGTGAGTCCTTTCACTTATTTTTTAGACATTTTCATGGGATTTCAATCCATTTATTTCTCCCATATATATATATATGATTGAATATTATGTAATATTATATTTTTTTATATTTATCATTCACAATGCCATAATATTAGAAACATTTGTTTGATTTTTTCTTGTTTATAGAAAACATTTGTTTGGATACTAGAGTAAGATAGTTATACAAATTTTATAGTAATAAATGTATTTAAACAGGACTTTAGTTTTACACTAAATACACTAATTGTAAAAAGCATATTTATATTAATATCGAACCATATTATTCAATTTACATGACAAGTAGTAAATGTGGGTTACTATTATCATTAAAATATCAATGTGTGGGTGAATATGATAATGAAAATCTCTCGATGTACGATTAAAATAGTGTCAATCATTATTTAATTTGAAAAATTCTATACATAAATATATTGATTGTGTTTTCTTTAAAATGGTGAAATATTTGATGACTGTATATTCAACTATATATTAATTCAACTATATATTAATTATGTTGAATATCAACTTGATTGATATTAGTTGTATATGTAGTACTACAAATGATAAGATAATATATCTATACTATATAAAGGGGATTGGAAAAGATAATTACCATTTTTGTCTCCACACTATTTTAGGTAGTTATTTTTTCAATTTAGAATTAAAACTAAAAAAACACAAAAATAATTAAATATAAAAGATAAAATCACCTTTCTTTCTCTTTTCACCTCTAGATTTTTCATATTATTTCTTTTACTATTTATTTTATTTTTTATCCATTTTTATAAAAAAATGATATAACTCTACTGAAATAATAAAAATGCGATTTGGTGAATATAAAGTGTCTAAGAAGGCGCTAGTTTGTATAAAAATGATAGAATTTCAAAATAAAAAATATGCAATAAAGAGTAAAATGAGGAAAATAAAAGTCATTTAGTTAGTTGAAAAGTAGTGCTAATAATTAATTAATAATAATAATAATGAAAACAGTAGTCCCAATGGTAAGGTGATGGAGATTAGTTTAGCTGGTTGAATTTGGGCGATGGCTCAATTCCGAATTTGATTCCCTCCAAAACGTGGAAGGCATATATATGCCCATCCTCCAACGCTCAATTTGCGTCAAGCACATAACATAATGCCACTGAGCAGCCTCCACATGTACCTTCTTTCGAATGCCACGTGTCCTTCCGTGATTGAGCCGGCGGCCTTTTTCTCAGTGCAGCCTCGTCGCAGGCAATCATAACCCGTCAATCGAGAGAATGAGAGAGGGTGTGTGTGGCAAGGAGTCAATCAAAACCTCCCTCATATTTAGACGCAGAAGTAGCGCATCCAATTCCAAGTAACTCCAGCGGTTTTCTTCATTCATTAATCCCCTTCTTCGTTTCACTTTTCTCTCTCTCTCTGACTTCTTCCCCACTGCCACCTCATCTCACCGGCAAAAACAATTAAACTCCATCACCGCGATTCCTTTCCCCTCCTCTCACTCTTCCTAACTACAACCACTTGATTAAGTAAAACACACCATTTACTCACTTCCTTTTTATTTTTCCAATTAATGTTAAATAAACTTACCATATACATTCGTTAAATATTCTATATTAGACTTTGCCCTTTCCATAGATGCCATCACCATAATAAATTTACATTTATATAGTATTTGTATTTACCTTGAAATATCCCGTTCAGACGCAACCGTTTCTATCTTACGCCAATTCCGCTTAGATAGAAATTTCCCCTTCCTTCCGCGTATCTCTGATCATCGCCCCTAGTATGAAGCTTCCTCTTGCCGCCGCCGCCGCCATCATCGGCTACGCCGCCGTGTTCGCCGCCCTCAAAATCAACACATCTCCCTCGAACTGATTGCACACAAATAAAAATAAAAATCTCACACATGCATCCTTTCTGCTGCGTCTCTGCCGTCTCCGACCAGTCCTCCCCCGTCAAGCCCTCTCCCACTCCCTTCCCTGACTTCTCCATGCCTCCTCTCCCTTCCGCCGCCGTTAGATCCGATTCTGCTCCACGCCACAGCCAGAGTCACAGTCACGGAAGCAACCACTCCGGCAGCGTCTTCAACGGCGAGAACGGTCGTGGGAGTCACTTACAGCAGCAACGGGAGCAAGCGGCGCCGGCAGCGGCTGTGGTGGACGTGAACGTGAAGATCAATGACCTAGTCGGGAACGGAATCTCCGGGGTACTGTACAAGTGGGTGAACTACGGCAAGGGATGGAGGCCTCGGTGGTTCGTGCTCCAAGACGGCGTTCTCTCCTACTACAAGATTCACGGTCCCGATAAGATCGTCGTGAATCCGGAGACTGAGAAAGGATCCAAGGTCATCGGCGAGGAATCCCAGCGCAGGATCTCCCGTAACCGCAACAATTCAAATCCCTACCAGCACCGTCGCAAGCCTTTCGGCGAAATCCACCTCAAGGTTCCGCAGATTTTTTTTTATCTTCAATCTAATTAGTTTTCCATCGGAATAATTTCAATCTCTGATTAATTCTTTGATTTCGTTTATTTGTTTAGGTTTCGACGATTCGAGAGAGCAAATCCGATGACAAGCGATTTTCGGTGTTCACGGGAACAAAGAGGATGCACTTGAGGGCGGAGACGCGCGACGATCGGGTAGCGTGGGTGGACGCGCTGCAGGCGGTGAAGGACATGTTTCCGCGGATTTCGAACAGCGAGTTGATGGCTCCGGTGGACAATGTAACGGTTTCGACGGAGAAGCTGAGGCAGAGGCTTCTAGAAGAAGGAGTTAAGGAATCGGCAATTCAGGATAGTGAGCAGATTATGAGGACTGAGTTTGCGTCGCTACAGAACCAACTCGTGCTGCTCAAGCAGAAGCAATCCATTCTCATTGACACATTGCGGCAATTAGAGGTACAATCCAAAGAAAAAAAAATCTGTAGAAAACCTTGATGATGATGATGCCAATCAATCTGGGTTTAGGGTTTTCATTTAGTGTTTCCTTAAATTTGGGGATGAAAATTTCATGTTCGTTCAGTTTTCATATTAATCCGGTCCTTCAATTTTTGAACCCCCCACTTTTAAGGGAACTCTATAGTATTTGTAATTTGTTAAGTATTTCTTCTTTTCCTTAGGTATGATTCTGTATGTTTACATCCAATTACAAAAGCCAAAACATGTTGCCTTATTTCCAGTTCCTGCAGTTCATTTTTGAGAGGTGCCAATGTATACAATAAGTTGTTGTACTGTTCTGTCGACCTTTTTCCCCCTAGTAATCTGTGAGCACAATCAGTTCCACGTCTTGTATGTATTCAGAATAGGAATCTAGAATTTCTAGTATAGATATACCTCAAGTAGGAGTTTAATATCCTACTGTCTCCAAAGCATAAATCCTAAATCTATATCGTTGGAATTTATGGTTAATGGATAGCTAATATGAAGTTTCCAAGCTTCTTTGTTCTCTCTTTCTACTTGTGACTTTTATTGAATGTGTTATTCGCAGCATCTTGGCAGAAATTATGGCTTCAACTTATTGTATATCTGTTCAACTAAATGCTATCGTTGTATAAATTTGCATAAACTGAAGTGAGATACATGTCTTTTTGTTATATTTACCTTGCTCTAAGATTTTAATATCAGCTATAGTCCAAGCATTGTTGGCGATCAACAGTAATGCTAAATTACGATACCCAATTTTAAGTGCTCTTAAATGATTACAGACAAATCAATAGATTACGGTTTTCTTTCACCCCATCATTTGTGTCCTTGAAGTGTACCTTCCTGAGTGAAAATATAGCATCTTTTTTCTTGGTAGCAACACTGCGCAGACCCTGAGGAACTATATTGCCTCATGGGTAAAAGATGGGTAGGTTCTTCTAAATAGGATGAATATTTTTATTATCCTTTTGTCCAATTAGATGTATCAAATCCTGCATTAATGGTACGGATGCGGCCATTGACGTTTAAATCCACTGGATTGCCCAACGTTTTTGGGGTTCCCCCCTTGTTTAAGAAAATGGTTCATTTGTGCGTGGCGAGTTATTGACTGATCTTTTATTTATTTAATATTGTTCTCTTTTATGTGTTTTACATATTGATTGATTAATAAAGATAGCATTCTATCTTCAAGTGTATTAATAAACTTCTATTTATATATTATAATTTTGTAGACAGAAAAGGTTGATCTGGAGAATACAGTAGTTGACGAGAGCCAAAGACAGTGGAATGATCAAGAGGCTTCCTCTAGATCAAGGCAGGAAAAATCTAGTGGTAAGTTTTAGTAGAATAGAAATAGGCTTTTTAGTGCTCCTTTACGCTTAACTCTTGTCCGGGCTGAGTTTTTATGGGATCCCCCGATGTTGACAATGGTTGAGACTTCAAGATTACTTGTCATATTTCTGATCTTTGGTGTTCCCTCCCTTCCATTCCCTTTTCTTTACGCTTTCCATCTCTCTCTCTTTTTTAATGTTAGTTTGTGGTGATTACTTCTCATACCTGCCAACCAATTGTTATAACCTGACTCTGCCTTTTACAATTTTGAATTAATTTTCCCCTTTTTACTTCAGAAGGAACTGCAAGTGAATCCGAGGATGATAATGAGAGAAATGATGCTGCAGAGGAAGAAACGGATGATGAAGAAAATGCCTTTTTTGATACTCGCGATTTTCTCTCATCCAGCTCTTTCAAAAGTAATGGGTCTGATTATAGAGTATCATCTTTCTCTTCAGATGAGGATGGGTTTTATGCATTTGAATCAGAGGAGGATGTAGATCCTGCTATTAGATCTGTTGGAAGCAACTACCCTTATGTTAAGCGAAGAAAGAAATTGCCAGACCCTAAAGAAAAAGAAAAAGGTGTCAGTCTTTGGTCAATGATTAAGGATAACATAGGGAAGGATCTAACTAAAGTTTGTCTCCCTGTTTATTTTAATGAGCCTCTCTCCTCCCTGCAAAAATGTTTTGAAGAAATGGAGTATTCATATCTGCTGGACCAAGCATACGAATGGGGAAGAAGGGTAAGTTCGGATTTGGCTGATTGGTTTCTGTTGCTCTGCTATTTTTGTGCCACCATAAAGTTTTGATGCCTATATTAAGGCAAAATTCAGCGATTTAGTGGAACAATTTTTTTTATATTAGTATAGAGTTTCATTATTTGAATGGATATTTAGTCAAAATTGACATGTGGCAATCACAGGTCAAATAAATGTACATTTAAGTTGTTTAGGTATTGCATCTACATATTGGCTTCACTAACCATGTATAACCATTCCTAGAGAACATTGCATTTAACACTTGAAATCTATACTTATTCAAGCAGCAACACCACATGTTGATTTACCAGTCACACTATGCACAAACAGAATAAATAAATAAAATTCTCATGATAAAAATGTCACACTTTGTTAAGTTCTTCTTGTTGTCTGTCCTTTCAATGCAGCAGTAGTGATGCATTCTTCTCTTTCTTAACAAATTAAAGATGCCATGCAGGGTAATAGCCTCATGAGGATTCTCTGTGTTGCTGCTTTTGCTGTATCTGCCTATGCTTCAACTGATGGAAGAATTTGCAAACCATTTAACCCGTTACTTGGGGAAACATACGAAGCTGACTATCCAGACAAAGGCCTTCGATTTTTCTCAGAGAAGGTATAATCTTACCCTACATAGTGATGTTATTAGTATATTACATTTTTGTAGAGTGTCAGCACAATACAACTTGGATTTGGGGATCGACTAGCTACAATTCTGCTTTCTTCAGTCTATGTTCCCCTCTTAAAACTTGTTAATATTTCTGCTTCCTCTCAGGTCAGTCATCATCCGATGATAGTTGCATGTCACTGTGAGGGTACAGGTTGGAAATTTTGGGGGGATAGCAACTTAAAGAGCAAATTCTGGGGTCGGTCAATTCAGCTTGACCCTGTCGGTCTTTTGACTTTGGAATTTGATGATGGGGAGGTTTTCCAGTGGAGCAAGGTATATATTTTTAAATGCTCCAACTGATATGATTACCTGGTTTGGTTCTAAACTGAATTTTACCTGTTCTTTCAGGTCACTACATCAATTTACAATCTTATATTGGGGAAGCTGTACTGTGATCACTATGGTACAATGCGTATACAGGGAAACCAAGAATATTCATGCAAACTGAAATTCAAGGAACAATCAATAATTGATCGAAATCCTCACCAGGTACTTCTTCTCTTAGCATGAATTATAATTTTTTTCTAATTAATATATAGCCTTTAAGGCTGCGTTTGTTTTCACTAACTCCGGAGTCGGAGTCATGGAGTCACACCATTTGTGACTCCATTGGATGTTTGTTTTCACTGACCCACTAAAGAGTAGTACGGAGTCATAGTGACTCAGGTCACAAAAACCCATTATTTTTGTTCACTCTGCCAGAGGGGTCACGGAGCTTTTGATGGAGTCACGGCCATTTAATAGAATTTCTTGTCTTTTTTACCCCTACCTATTTTTCATTTTTCCCAAATTCTCCACCCTTTGGCCTCCCTCTTCAGTCTTCCCCCCTTCCATCGACCTGTTCTGCTTCGTCTTCTATCTCCACTACCTTCTCCCTTCCATTGACTTCGGTTTCTGCTACTGCTTATGTGTCTTTCTCCACCTCTCTTCCTGAAGGAGCTTCGACGGTGGCAGTGCTTCAGATCTGCAGATCTGGAGGTTTAAGGAGCATCGAGCAAGGTCGACACAACCGCTGCTTCTGATGTCGCTGCCGGTTCTGCTTCTGTGTCGTTGTCGGTTCTGCTCTTCTGCCGCCGTAGGCTTTGCTTCTACTAGCCTCGCTGGTTCAGTTGATGTCGATCTTGTGGTGCCAAGACGGTGGTGGTGTTGTAGTTGGCGATGAAGGGCGGCGCCATTGTATTGTGGAAGGGCTGTGGTGTTGTGCTTGGCGGTGGTGATAGTAGGTTAGGGTCTCCACTGATGGGTGTTTTAATTCTAGGGGTGTTTTGGGTATTTTAGACGGTGCCTATATTTTTGTGACTCTGACTCTGGATATTTTACCAAACATAAAACTGACTATGATGACTCTATTGACTCGGACTCCAGGGTCAGTGACTACAATGACTCCCTGACTCTGCCACCGGAGTCAGAAAAAAGAAACGCAACCTAATTGCCGCTGTTAGTGGTCTTCATGTCTGGACTTCTCATATGCACACATCTTGATAAGTGCTAAGATTTCTATTCGAGAAAATGAAGTCTTTGCTATTAGATGTCCTTCTCATTACCATCATACTACAGTATACTTAATATACAAATTACAATCATATATGAATTTTTTGTTGCAGAGAATTGTTTCTTATTGTGGTTTGCCTTGTGTAGGTCCATGGTATCGTTCAAGATAGGAACGGAAAAACGGTATCAACTTTGTTTGGAAAATGGGATGAAAGCATGCATTATGTTAATGGAGACTACTCTGGGAAAGGAAAAGGTCATGATTCTTTGTCAGAAGCCAGATTACTCTGGAAGCGAAGCAAGCCTCCCAAGATCCCCACTAGATATAACTTCACTCGCTTTGCCATCACATTAAATGAACTTACCCCAGGGTTGAAGGTATGTTTTGACTTTTGATGACAGAAGTTGTCCTTTGAATGTAACAAGAAAATCCAAAGGAATTGTTTTCTCATCAGACTGTGCATATTGTGTGTTACATGTTGACACTGATTATCAATTTCATTTGTGAATGCATAGGAAAAGTTGCCACCAACAGATTCGAGGTTAAGACCAGACCAAAGGTATCTGGAAAACGGGGAGTATGAGATGGCAAATTCAGAAAAGTTACGGCTAGAGCAGCGGCAGCGGCAGGTGCTTACTATAATTTATGCTGTACATCTTTGCCCTTTGCTTTCATTTCAAGATGGCAATTGATCTTCTGAATGTGATTTTCAGGCTCGGAAGATGCAAGAGAGTGGCTGGAAACCACGGTGGTTTGCGAAGGATAAAGCGAGCGGCACATACCGCTACTTAGGAGGTTACTGGGAGTCCCGGCGGCAAGGAACCTGGGACAACTGTCCTGACATATTTGGCCAAATTCCCTCCGACAATATCGTCTCTGAAGAAGGTGGTCAAATTACATCTTAGCTTCCCAAATTTTTTTCTTCAATTTTTTAAACTGATGGCCGGCCATGGGTGTCTCCATTCACTGACTGCTATATAGTTCGCAGTTATGGGTTCATCCATAAAATTCATGTAAGCCATTCAGATGAAAATTTCAGCGAGTAATAATGTAATTCTTTTTTCTTTTTCCTTGTTCATTCCAAAGCTATTATTGACAGAATCATTAATATTCGTTACATACAAAATCAGCATTGTTAATATATTTTTTTTATTATTATATCTATGAAGATAATTCATCAAAAGATGGTTACTCTTAGTTAATAAAAATAAAAATTATTTAAAAAATTAAAAGTAACCATCATTTATAACTTTTACTATATCAATTCTCTTTTTTTTTTCCCTCTTCTATAATATTTCTTTATTATTATAAAGTTATAAATTTTTATTTTTTAAATTACTTCTTTTATATTTTATTTATTTTCTATAAAAAATTTTCAAATAATTAAAATGAGAATTGAGAGATTTTATTTATAGTAAATGATATTATTTTGTAAATGATATTATTTTATAAAATATTAAAAAAAATGACTTGATAGGCACAATAGTGTAGAAAATGTATAGATAAAATTTTATACTTTTAGAAAAAATTATATTATACTATTTTATAAAAAAATTTACAAAAATTTAAGCAATTTATTATTATAAAGTGTATACTCTTTGTTTTTATAATGTACCAATAAGATAATGTAATCTCAAATGTATTTAGTTCTCGATTACTATTTTTATATACTAAATCCTTAAAAATTATATTTTGAATTTATACTCATTAAAAATTAAAAATATATACTATATAATATTCTAAAGTAATAGTCTTTAATTTTTTTATTGTATAAGAAAAGAGCAATCTCTAATTGCAAAATGTATATTCTTTATTATTTAATGTATCTAAAAAAAGTCTAATCTCACATTTTAAAGTATATAGTCTTCAATTTCTACCTAATGTTAAAAAATTTAAAATTTTAATATTTCAAAAACTGTCTTTAGTCTTATACTTCTTAAAATTTAATATCTAACGTATGTTATGTGTTCTACGTAAGATGTATTATATGTAATATTCATTACGTATGACATATATTATCATATCGTATGCTGGATATATTTATATTATACAACAAACATTACTCATAAATAATTGATATGGTCACTTACATTGTGATAGAAAGCAAAACATAATAAGACGTAGGAAAAGAGAAGCAAAAGCAAAAGTTGTGTGAGTCCATAAACATTGGTTGCTTGCATAACTCAAATATGATTTGTCCAACTTCTTCGAGAAGCAGCCAAATCAGAGACATGTTATTAGGCGATGGATCTCCCTCAGTAACTCCAATTTATTTCTAATATGTGTGTGTGTGTATGATGTTGTGAGCATTAGTTACGCATTTTATTGCTGGGGCCCCGCACTTAACTGGCATGATTTGGATTAATCGCTTTTCAATACTACTCGTAGTCGTAGTATAGAAAGGAAGCCCAAACAAGTGTCAGCTCTTTCACTGATCTGATTGGACGCAGTGTCCCGCTCTGACCTGAAAACAGAGGACATAATAAGTGTCTGTCCGGTGATACCTTCCGCTTAAACTCTCCACTAGTATTTTCTTGGACACTTTTATCAGATCATAAATTTGGATAGCGACCTCTGCTTAATTTGTTCATTACCCATTTACCTTGCTCATCGATCATCATGATCTATCTACTTGTCAGACTCTCTGTGCTCCTCATTTTATAATACTGACACCACAAAAGCCCTCTTCTTCAATTCAAACACCGTTTTTTTTAGAGAGATAAAATTCAAGAGGCAAGAATCTTTTTTCTAGATGAAAAATGGCATGAGATAGTAATTCACTTCATACAATGTCTTATTTTTCAAATATAGTTTTTCTTTCTCTTTTTGCAACTTTACTTGTATGATATTCTCTCTCTTGCCTAATCTCCAATTTGACAATGTTTTCTCCGTGATCCTTGGAGAAAAAAAGGAAAAAAAAAAAGAAGGAAAATCCAAGAGTCGTCTACAGGTAAACTTGAAACAGTTTTTATTTTCTTATCTTAATGAAATGGAGCTTTCAGGATTTTGAATGCGTGAATATGGTTGGGGTAGAGGACGGTGTCGGTGAAAAGTAAGGCATTGAGACGCATCAATGCAATTCACACCTTTTGCCGTCTTAATTAAGACGTGTTACCTTCTTTTGTTTTCCTTTTTCCACCCCATTTGAAATAGTACTCACTGGTTATTCTTCTAAATTGAGATTCTAATATCATTTGTTTTCCTTGAGATTCTTTTTTTTTCTAATTAGGGTATAAGTGAGCTCTTAGAAAAGGAACTTGCCTTCTATACAGATTAAATTGTAGGTAGTCCAAGAAGCCTTATTGGTACTACTCTTTATCTATTTCATGTACACAGATGACTTGTCAGACATTATTTAATGTTATTCATTGTTTCTTTTCTTTTTGTCAGTGTTTTATTTTCGTTTTGTGACACAGGACATAACAGTTCTCAACTTGATCCTTTAAATTTTTGGTATTTTTTTTATCATCAACCATGCATACTCTTTTTGGGTCATGCATAAGAACAAAACATGGCAAATCAATGGGACCATAAATTGATGCATGTAGGCCCAATTGCTTTCTCATACTACACTTTCTTCTCTCGACCTTTCATACACGATAGCCCTGTTTTCTAACAATATTTTGGCACATAATTCAGGTAACAAAGTTCTGCTAGCATATTTTGTTACTGTCTATCATTTTCCTAAACGTATTAATTTGAAGAAAATGATAAATGATAAATAAATTACAAATAAAACAAACTTAAATGAAATATCTTTCTTATTTCACTCTCAACACAGAAATGGGACCAAAAATGAAGGGTAAGAAATAAAGCCAAGTTACTGATCCAACAATATGTATGTGAATTTCTGGCATCAATCAATATCAACATATGTGGACAAGAGACAAAATAAATTCATGCTTGTGCACATGGGAACACAATGTCTAGCAATTTGCCCAAGTGTACAAGGAACTGTGTTAGCTAAGTTGTGAATTTCTTTGCCCCAACACTATTTTTGATTTTTTGTTTGCTGATTACCCATTTCGAAGGGAACAAAGGTCCATTCTATAGTGGGGAGCCCCCTCCATGTGCTGTTGTTTTCAGGTGATTCATCAAGATCACTTGAGATTTTGACTATTCCTTACAATGGACGGTCATGATTGCACCAAATTAAAATGAACCATCTGGATCTATCAATTGGAAGACTTGTTCCCTTCACGTATATATCATTGCACCATTTGCGGAATTTAATTTAGGCCTTCAATAAAACATGTCACTTTTCTTCTTTTCTTTTCTCCAAGTTAAATTAAATGTAGACACAAAAGAAACAACAATATTTGTCGTACAACATAAATACGTCCACTAATATTAAACGTATGCTATACATAATATGTAATGTGTGTTATATGTATAGTACATGTACGTATAGCACACATCATGTGTCATGTATAATGCACATTGAATAATATTAATTGGACGTATCTATGTTGTACGATGAAGTTTATTACAAAAGAAAAGGTAACAGCTGAAAATTAAAACCTATACTTTTTTGGGTCTCAGCTCAACTATATATATATATATGCTATAAATATGAATACTGTTAAGTTGGTTTATTGTGGATGTATATGTATGAACAGAAAGCAAATATAGGCAGCAACGAACTTCATGCTGATGCATGTGGCACCATGTTTTTCTATCCGACTAGACACACAGGCAAACATACATTACCAAACTGTCGTTATTCGATATAATTCTTATTGCGATCTTATCGTGATTTTAATTTGCAAACCAGAAAAAAAGATAAAACAGAGTTTTGCTTGGATTTCTTTATTCGGATTTAGACATTTTCCCCCCTTGCAATGCTTAGAAGAAACTAAAAAACAAAATTTTGCTTGGATTTCTTTGTTTGTATACTTACTCATTTTTTTATGTAGGATGCTGTAAACAGAATAATTTGGATACAACAAATAGAAAAGAAAACGAAATATATAGTTTGGCAATTGTTCAGAATTAAATGAGCAATAGTGGTAGATGTGAGGTTCGCTTTTGAACGGGATAGGGATCTCATGAAATTTATAGAATAGTTTTTTAGATAGACACAAATTTAACAAATTAAGAAATTTAAATATATATTCATTAAATCTTAGTTTAGAAAAACAATATATATATATATATAAAGATCGGAGGGATACATTCATACCGGTGTAAGATTTAGTACTCTTACACTTTCAATAACTTTTGATCCAATATATTTTTTGTCGATCCAATCGTTGAATTACAATTACATATCAAAGTGATTGTATGTGTCAAATTTCAAATAAATTGAACAACTATAAGATTATGATCAAAGTATTCTAAGTTACACACATTTGCGAACTATTTATTACGTCGATTTATAGATATACAAAAAATGTATCAAATGATTTCTGATTAATGTAAAATTTATTACAGATGATCTATAGTATATGAGCTTTCAATCCAACTGTAGATTTTGAAAAATACATATTCAATAAAAAGTTAGAGCCGGTGTAAGATCAATATTATATCTTGTGTAAACGTATCCCTCCTCATGTATGTATATATATATATATATATATATATATATAATTGAGAAGGAGTGTGCAGTTAGAAGGATGGAATTACACATCACAGTCTTTGTCTAAAAAAAAGATGGGAATCAAATTGATTGACGTGTGATGGGTTAACCACAACAAACAGGGCTAGCTAGCTAGCTAAAGAAATTAAAGTGGACTGAACTGGCCGGTTATGCATAGTGCGTGGTGGAGACTGATCGATTAAACTTGTTCAGCTGCAACACTACAACTACTGCACTGCAAATATCTCTCTCTCTCTATCCATCAATATATCTGTTATTTTTTCTTCAGCTTTAATTTTATTTTGCGATAAGCTTTTCATTGACACACTCTTCTGATCTCACATAAAAAGTTAAATGAGCAAGAGCAAAGAGGCATGCACCGCTACAATTGCTTCTTTGACCAAATATGTATATACCGAACCAAAAACATGCAGTCTCTGAATATTGGTCTCATATATAGCTTGCACCTATATTTACTGTATTTGGTTATAGGATGACGCAAATATTGGGATTTTATATATATATATATATAGTGAGTTAAACCTCATATTGCTCCTCCACTTTATATGCGTGAATCAAATTAGTCCTCTACTTTGTACTTTGTGAATCAAGTTGGTCCTCCATTTATTTTTTATGTTATAACTATGTTAATTTATAATGATACGAACTGTTCATTATTAACTTAGCAAGTAACATGTAATCCTATAAATTCATAACTCAAGTCCTCCAATTTACTTGTTTTGAATAAAATAGTTATCTTTAAATAAGAGTGGATGATTATTTTGATTCAAAATAAGTAAAATGGAGGAATAATATGAGTTATGTGTATTTTTAGGGTTACATGTCACTTGTCAAGTTGGTATTAAACCATCAACGTTAGTAAAAGTTAACGAAATTATAAAAAAAAGAATGTCAGGAGGACTAATTTAATTCATATATTGCAAAATAGAGGACTAATTTGATTCACGCTAAAGTGAAGAATTGCGGTTTAAGTCTATATATATATATATATATATATATATATAATATATGCATGGCAGTAGCAATCTGTATATATGCGCCGTCTCTCTGCATATATATTTTCCACTTTTAATTATTTGTGCATGTTATGATTGATAGACCGACGACATGTCTATCCGATGCAGAAACAGACCACTTACCAGGCCTCACCACTACCCATCTCTATAGCCCCTATTCTCCACCTTAATCTTAATTATAATATTATTACTTGTAAAATTTGTGCACGGATCAAATAATAATACAATATAATATTCATGATTCTTACTCTCTCTCTACAGTATCATTTGACATTTAAAAAAAATATCTCATTTTTTAGGATGTATATTTCTTTTTTTTCATATTGAAAGAGCCAAAAAAAAACATATATAGACACTATATAGTCTCAACCTTCTCCCACTCTGGTCAGGTTTTGCAGATTTTATTTGGGTAAATTAAAGATGGGTGATCCACTTTAATTGTGACACATATCTAACTCACGTGCTCTTCTTATTATCCTATGTTAACTAATTATTTGATTTTGATTTTTATGTAATTTTGATTGGATAATTATATAACTTGCTTATTTTGTTTTATGTTTAGTCATATCAGTAGCAAACATATATTTATGAACACACTGCTATACTTTCCTTGCTAGAATTCTCTTTCGAATATATATTATTACACGTTGGATTGAAGATAGCAAGCAGAGATTAAAGGACGTTGAGGATGTGATGTTTTGCTTATTTTATGGATAAAGGGTCCCTATTTAAAAAACATTTGTGCATAACAGTGGAGCAGTAATATTTACAGAAATCTTAAGATATTGAGTAAAAGATTAGATTCAACTACGGTCGTAGCTCTAGTTAGTTTAGTTATGTAGAGATGAAAATTAGATATAGGGTGGAAGAGAGTGAAGGAGGAAGTTAGAAAATGGTACGTTGGGATTAGAATCGTGCAGTGGCAGAGAATATTCACCTTAGCTTCGCTTCTTGTTCCAAACTGTACCACTTAAAAACGCATCTAATCAATTACTAATATACTGCATTTAATTTTACTGCTATATATGTACGTAACTTGTAAGAGTGACTTTCCACACACTTCTGTTCTGAGTGGTCAAACAACACTTAAGTGGTGGTCCTCCTAATTTTATTGCTTTATATATATATATATATATATATATATAAGTGCCAAAGGGACGGTGAACTTGTGCAGCATTAGCAAATTATTATGCAGATGGGACTATTAATCTAATCCAAACTCAGTCTAGTTAAAAAAAAATTCTATATAGTAATTTAACTTAATTAATTAAAAGTACTCGATTAGTGTTAAAGAAAGAGTCCTAATTAGCTGCATAAGAAACACCAAACACTGTTAATATCCAATACAACAAAGAACAATTTAATACAATTTTAACTTTGATTTTTTATATAGATTCATAGTTAATAAAAGATTAGTGTGGCAAATGCAACAACTTAACAAAAATAATATAATTAGATATGCAAAGTTGAGTAAGAGTATAAAAGAATCATAATAATTATGTATTGATCAATTTTATGTATTAATTTAAATAAATATCCTTTTCCTTTTTTATACATCAAATGTGCAATGTGTGAGAGTCCAATCAGTGACTTCATTATATTCCTCTAAAGCTTAGAGATTGTAACCTCAAATTTTGGCTATGTATATAGCTGCTGATTTGTTGCTCGATAGGAAAAAACACAAAGCTATATATAATTTTCTTTGATATTTATTTTATTTATAATTTGTATCCAAATCAATCATTGATAGAGATTTTATCGAAGGTGGTCTTTCCATTCTCGTTCACATCAAAGAACAGCTAGACGTGCAAAAATTATTATTTATTAAGCATGGCGGTGGATAAAAATTGAAATAAATTATATTTTTAAAACAAATTCAGCTGAAAAAAAAATCATGATGGATCCTGACGGAGACATCCCCATATATTTTACATACATGGTTGTTTGATTAATCAGTGGAACAAATAATGGAGGAATTCATACACAAAAGTTGCTTAAAGGTGCCGACGAATGCATATATATACTTCACATAATAAAAGAAAAATCTTCACAGGGAATAATATTATTTATACATATTAAATAGTATGTACAAGTTACATAATTTATAATTCAAAAATAAAGAATAAACATTTTAAAATGCTTTGATATCGAAGAATAGATATATATGATGACATATAAAAATAAATAATAATATCTATAAATATCATTACTCTCTACACAAAACAACTTAATTGACATTATAGTTAAGCTACCATTAATTATAAGATATCATAATTAAGCCATTTGTTAAGTATACATTGATCCAAAAAATACAACTATGCCAACCCGATCAATTATTAACAACCTATATAGCAACTATTTTTTCTTATTCTGGATGAATTCTAGCGAATACATATTAAAAAGTAATAAAAATAAAATTAGTTTTAAAATACAAATAAACAATTGAAAAATTATAAAAAAATAAAAAATTGATTTGCTCTCCGAACATCAAAGAACTCCTCATACCAACCCGATTGAACAATATCATAAAAATGAGCCAATGATATATGATGATGGCCATACTATATTATTTCTCTCACAGATATACACACATATACAAAGCCCCTAGCTAACAGAACTGATGATTACTTAGAAATTCGTTTAAATTAGGTAAATACTTTACTTTATTTACTTGCCTGTTAGTACTCATGACAGCTATCTTTATTATAATTTGCAGACACCAATTCATATGGTGAATAGCATTACCACGTTGCAGTCGAGTCAAAAACGTTCTATATATCATGCATTTATAATTGGAACTTACGTACGTAATAGAAGTGGATATGTATGTATAGTATATATGCATTTGTTATTACTATTACCTTTTAATTAATTAATTAATTAATTAATTATACGATAATAATCTGAAGTTGACTTGAATGCCATCATCCCACACGCAGATGTTGTCCCAATCGACTATACCACTTCAATTCATTATTCATAGAGAGCAATACATACATACATATATTGTATATATATTCTTCTTCCATTCTTTGAGGACCAAATTTAAAATTGAAGTCACGGACACTTGGCGCGCTGTTTAATCTTCATCGTATTGTATCCTGTGTAGGTTGTACGTATCATGATGAAGACATGTATACAGCTTCATTGAATGGATATAATTAAATTCCTATAATATTAACACCCATCGTGATTTCATTTAAGAG
This sequence comes from Aeschynomene evenia, assembly GCA_013621005.1. Classification (NCBI taxonomy): domain Eukaryota; kingdom Viridiplantae; phylum Streptophyta; class Magnoliopsida; order Fabales; family Fabaceae; genus Aeschynomene; species Aeschynomene evenia. The sequence continues at coordinate 5,856,182 of CM024270.1, forward strand.
ATTAATATTGATCTCCTTTTCATCAAACTTATTAATTAATGCTACAAATTAACAATAATCGATTTAGTATTTACAATACGAAACTACACGTTATATATGAAGAAGAATAAAGAAATAAGTATGATTAGTTATAATAATAATTAAATAGACCGTTATGATTAGGCGTATAAAATAAAACAAACTTAATTGATGAATGAAGAAGAGCTAGGGACACGTGGAGAACGGAGAGAGGATATATATGTAGATGTAGCAAGAAAGAGGGGTTGGAGATAGATGGGAGCATGGCACGTCGACGTGTCTGGATTGGTAAGCGACGATGACGTTTTAGTGTCCGCCAAAACACCTAAATTGCCAGGTTGCGTGGGTCCTTCTTGCCCTTCATTTTGGTCCAAACCTCCCTTTCCCCTCTTGTTTTTCGAACATCATAATAATAATTCAAGCTAAGCCAACACAAAATATATAATTGCATAATTAAATAAACATTATTTTGATATATGGCCAAAAGTTCCGAATAAATACCTATCACCACTCTTGTATTTTCTTCTCTTTAATTAATTACATTCTCATATATAAAATCTAATTTTCAAGAAACAAAACCATTCTAATGGCCTCTTGTAACTAAGCAAGCAGTTTTACAAATGTCAAGATTAAACGGCATCAACAAAATGATATTGGATTTATATCTCACTAATAACCATAAAGAAAACAATAATTAAGTATGACTAATATAGAGTTCTCTGGCATATATGTTTTATTTATGGTTGCAATTGTGCTTATATATACAATACATCTGGTAACTAAGATTTAGTCTAATTCTGTCGTATGTGGTACACTGTATATATGGAAGCATTTAGTTAATTATTAAAGAAATATACTTATTAAAAAAAAAAAAGCTTAACGTCAACCTTAGCTTGATGCCCATTGGCCATTGCCCCACATAAATTCATTAATCTGCATAATTGTCATCATTAAAACTTGAGGAAAAAAAGTACTATTTTTATCCTCATTGGTGTTCTTTTTGCTCCGTGGTAATTAATAGTATCTTTTCTTAATCTCTGCTTGAGTTAGGAGTTCTTTCTTTGTCATCTATTGTTCATCAAATAGGTGCTTTTATTCTGCCCCAATATTATATATCAACTTTTATCTCTCAAATTTCAATAATTAGTCTGTTAATTCTTCTGATTGATCACCTTAATTAATTATTAAAGCAATCCCATGACAAAAAGTAAGTGTAATATTCATTAATCTAGCCTGTTAATACATACTCTATGATGAAGTGATACATCGATCAATAATTAAAATTAACTTTATTTGTATCATCGATTCAGTTAATACGCCGGTGATTAAGGGGATGATGACTCTGATGGTGATTCATCCAACTCAAACACTAAATGAACAACACTTAGGGGGTGTTTGGTTGGGGGAATGTTGTAAGGTTTCCGGGAAACTTTTATGGGAAAATTATTTTCCCATGATTGGTTCAACATTAGTCTCAAAGATTTCAGGGAAAATTGCATTTCTGGGAAACATTTTCCTCCATTTTCATTCTCATCCTCAATCATGGGTAAGTTTTATTCCCATGCAATAGGAATCTTGTTAAATGTGTAAAAATACATTTATGGCCTCATTTATTATCTTTATGTTATATTTGTTTTATTATGCATTGGTACTTTTGTAAATTACAAGCTTTATCCCGGAAATGTTACTACGAACCAAACACATGCATAGATCATTCCCAGAAATATTGCACAAAATTCTCGGGAATTTAGTGTACAAACCAAGCACATGAATAATACATTCATGGAAAAATGATTCCCGGGCTTATCATTCCTAGGAATCCTATTTCCAGGAATAAAATTTCAATCCGCGAACCAAACGCAGGATAATATATACATGTTGAATGTAGCAACTTGAAAACAGATTGAAAAATAACATATATATCTTAATTTTCTAGGGTGGATGGGTGATGGTGTAGTAAAGTCATTTTGATATTTCAATTTTCACAATTAAAAAAATAAAAATATAGACTAGATATAAATTAAACTTTTACCAACGTAGAAAAGTTAAGTGAATATATCGTATAAGATGGTAAATAATAGTTTATATTTGTTTAAAAAAAACAAATAGCAGCCTATTGCATATTTACTGGATGTACATAAATCAAAATAAGCTTTTTGAAAGTCATAAAAGAAAGATAATGAAAGAAGATGCTTTGACTTATAATTCCTTGCAAACTGTGAAATTGCAATATTTAGATCAAGTAAAATATGTGGAACCATGTATATGAGCTAAGGATTAGTCGTCAGCTACCGGTCGGCGGATACACACGGAAAGCCATTAAATATATATATATATATATATATATATATATATATATATATGGGGATTAAAATTCTCATATACGAGTCTAAAAAAATAAAACGCTATTAAGTTGCATTAATTGTTGCTGAAGTAATTGAGTATATTGTGTTAGGAACAGAGTAACGGTATAAATAAATAATACCGTATGTGAGCGGAAGCAAACTCAAAATTTTAAGTGGATAGTAGCAACTACACAAAACACAATGACACTATTTATTAGTAACTAGGAATAATTCGTTTATGATGTGGAAGGTCAGGCAGAGCTGCAACCACAGAGCATACTAAGAGATTATCCTAATAAACTAATAAATAGATAAATGAAGAGAGAGTAGACACCAATATTTTAACGTGGAAAAATCCCCTTGTAATCGGGGCAAAAAACCACAGGCCAAACTCCGAAAAGTATCCACTATATTTTAATATAATTACAATATAGTGTATCCACAGTGAGAGTCACTTCTACTACAATGAGTAGTATTGCAGAGACCTAGAGAGTATACCCAAATCCCCAGTGTATCCTCACAACACTCTTGGAATTTACTACACACACTCTCTAATATTTCTCACTACAATAAGAAGCTTACAATGCTTCTTATTATTTCTCTCGATGTGTTTCTTCTGCTTGGTGTATTGAATGAAGCATCCTTCAAGGCTATTTATAGCCCAAGCTTAAGACCATTGTGTGGTCTACAATTGCTTTCACTTCAGCCATATTTAGTGGATAGGAAAGCAATGCTTGTTGGCTTCATTGTAGCCATATAACGTGGGGTGGTGGCTTTTGATTTTTTTTTATTAGCCAATAATGTAACAATTCTCCACCTTGGCTAAAAAAAATATCTCAGTTTTTCTTCAACCTCTGCAAATATTAACCAAGTTCAAACAATGTTTAAACTTGTCAGTCGGCAATGACTTTGTCATCATATCTGCAGGGTTCTCAGCCGTGGCTATTTTCTGAACTGCAACAGTGCCACTACTGACATTTTCTCTGACAAAATGAAGTCTGACATCTATGTGCTTAGTCCTTTCATGATAAACTGGATTTTTAGCTAAATGAATAGCGCTTTGACTATCACAGTATACGATTGGTACCTGTTGATTCAATCCAAAACTATCCAAAAGACCATGCACCCATATACTCTCTTTGACAGCCTCAGTCAATGCCATATACTCAGCCTCAGTAGTTGACAATGCCACTGTTGATTGCAATGTCGCCTTCCAGCTTATAGCACATCCATAGACAGTAAAGATGTAACCTGTCAATGACCTCCTTTTGTCTAGATCATCTGCATAATCAGAATCCACATACCCAACAACTCCTTGATCCTTCTTGCCTTCAAACACCAAACACACATTAGTGGAGCCTCGTAAGTATCGCATGATCCATTTCACAGCATCCCAGTGCACCTTTCCAGGTTTACTCATAAACCTGCTTACCACACTAACAGCATGTGAAATATCTGGTCTAGTGCACACCATGGCATACATGAGACTACCAACTGCACTAGAGTAAGGGATACGAGACATATGCTCCACCTCCTCCTCAGTACTGGGACATTCCTTTGAAGAGAGCTTAAAATGTGCAGCTAAGGGAGTACCAACTGGTTTGGACTGATCCATATTGAAGCGTTGTAGTACCTTCAATATATATTTCTGTTGTGTCAAATATAATCTGCCACGATGCCTCTCCCTACGAATCTCCATTCCAAGAATCTTCCTTGCTGCACCCAAGTCCTTCATTTCGAACTCGTTTCCCAACTGAGTTTTCAACACACTAATTTCAGCTTTGTTTCTAGCTGCAATTAGCATATCATCCACATATAACAACAGATAAATCTTCGAACCATCTGAGAGCTCCTTGGAATAGATGCAATTATCATATTGGTTTCTTTTATATCCAGCACCAATCATAAATGCATCAAACCTTTTGTACCACTGCCTCGGGGACTGCTTCAAGCCGTACAAGGACTTCTTCAATAGGCACACATGGTCCTCTTTATCAGGAACTACGAACCCTTCTGGCTGACTCATGTAGATTTGCTCCTCTAGCTCACCATGTAAAAACGCCGTCTTCACGTCGAGTTGTTCAAGCTCCAAGTCGAACGTACTCACGATGGCTAATAGGATCCTGATAGAGTTATGCTTCACCACAGGAGAGAATACTTCATGGAAGTCAACACCCTCCTTTTGAGTATAGCCCTTTGCTACCAGTCTTGCCTTGAACCTTGGAGGTTCTATGCCAGAGATTCCTTCTTTTCTTTTATAGACCCATTTGCAGCCTACTATTCTTTTCCCCTTTGGAAGTTGCACCAGCTCCCATGTCAGATTTTTCTGAAGAGACTCAATCTCCTCATTCATTGCTATCAGCCATTGCTCTGACTCCTTGCTTTCAATCGCATCGCGGTAGGTATATGGTTCATCACTGCTCGCACCTTCCGCCATAGCCAATGCAAAGTCTATACGATCTTCATCAGATGAGTCGAGCGCACAGGAAACAGAATTCAGATATCTCTGAGGTTTCCGAATTTGTCTCCTCTCTCTGCCGGTAGCAATGCTATATGGTTCTGGTTCTCTGGCTTCTTCACCAGTATCTTGTTGTACTACTTCAGGTTGAGCAGTACCTGAAGTACTTGGCTGAGTTTCTTCTGCTCCTTCTTTTAACTTCCCAATGTCAATCTCCAGCTCCACCTGCTTCTTAGCACCATGATCTGTTTCTGCCTCATCTATGTTAAATTCCACCTTCCGATTTAACATTGTCGCCTCGTCAAAAGTGACATCTTTGCTGATAATGAGTTTAGGTGAATATCCTTTCTCTGTGCACCACAGTCTATAGCCTTTCACCCCCTGTGCATACCCTAGAAATATGCACTTTCTTGCCCTTGCCTCAAGTTTACCATCACTCACATGAGCATATGCAGGACAACCAAATATCTTCAAATCGGAATAGTTTACGGGTCGACCGGACCATACCTCTTGTGGAATCTTCAGATCTATAGCAGTTGATGGAGATCTATTTACCAGGTATACAGCTGTGTTGACTGCCTCAGCCCAAAATGATTTGGGAAGTCCAGCGTTGATTCGCATGCATCTTGCACGCTCCAGAAGTGTTCTGTTCATCCGTTATGCAACTCCATTTTGCTGTGGTGTCCCTGGTACAGTATGGTGCCTCACTATACCAGCATTTTTGCAGAACTCCACAAATTCTTTGCTGCAAAATTCACCGCCATTGTCTGTTCTCAGTCTCTTGACTGATTGCCCGGTTTGCTTCTCGACCATGGCCTTCCATTGCTTGAATTTGTTGAACACTTCATCTTTTTTCTTCAGGAAATAAATCCAGACTCTTCTGGAATAATCATCAATTAGAGTAAGAAAGTAGCGTGCTCCACTTAAGGAATCAACAGGGGCAGGACCCCAAACATCCGAATGGACGTACTCCAATATCCCCTTGCTATCATGCTTTCCAGAACTAAACTTTACTCGTTTCTGCTTTCCAAATACACAATTTTCACAGAAACCAAGTTTGCAATTCTTCAAACCTTTTAATAGGCCTTTGGCAGCAAGTATGGACATTCCTTTCTCACTCATATGACCAAGCCGCATATGCCACATTCGTGTAGCATCATTATCTTTTTCAGAGGATATAACAGCAGCAGTACCTTCAACTGTGCTTCCTTGTAATAGATAGATCCCGTCCTGCAGTTTTCCTTTCATCATCACCATTGAGCCTTTAGTCACCTTCAAGATACCGCCTTCTCCGGAGAACTTGTACCCTCCAATGTCAAGGGCACTCAAAGAGATCAGGTTTCTCCCCAGTTCTGGGACATACCATACTCGAATCGCCCTTATAGTACCATCATGAAGTCTGAAACGAACATCTCCTTCACCAATAACAGAAATTCTTCTATTATCACCCAATCTAACTTTTCCTCCCCGCTGTTTATAAAAAGAGAAAGAGTTTTGATTAGGTGTCATGTGGAAGGATGCACCAGAATCCATGATCCACTCGTTTCCGTAGTCCTTACTGTATACTGTTAAGGCTGAGCCAACATCACTATCATCGGAACTTGCAACTATGTTGGCAGAATCCTCTGATTTCTCCTTTCTCGTTGGACAGTTTCTTCTGATATGTCCTGTCTGGTGACAATGAAAGCACTTTATGGTTTTGTGCTTTCGGGACTTGGATCTCCTCTTACTTGAGCTTCCTGATCCTCGTTCTTGACTACGCCCTCTCGTCACGAACAATCCTTCTGCAGAACTATCAGCACCAGGTAAAGATACTAACTTCTGTTGTTCCTTCATCATCAATGCATCTTTGACATTCTCTAATGTGATGTCGGATCTACCATATAATATGGTATCACAGAAATTATCATATGACGGAGGTAATGAAGTCAATAAGATCATGGCTTGATCAACATCATCAACTTTTATTCCAGCTCCTTCAACATCGGATATCATCCGATTGAAGTCGTCTATGTGTTTACTGATTGATTGTTCTCCTGAGTATTTAAAGGTGTACAATCTCTTCCGTTGATACAGCTTATTGGACAAGGTCTTTACAGCATATCTTTTCTCCAAGGCCTTCCATAGAGAATCAGCAGTCTTTTCATCCATAACCTCTCGCAACACATTATCTGCTAGGCTCAGCTGTATGGTACTTCGTGCTTTGCGCATAATCTCATCCTTCTTGTCAGCCTCCATTGATGCTGGCAATTTGTCTTTGCCTTCCAATGCAGTTGCAAGACCTTGTTGGTCTAACAACGCCTCTACTTTAACTTTCCATAATTTAAAGTCGTTGGAACCGTCAAATTTCTCCACTTCAAATTTTGGTGTTGACATCTTGGATCCGGAACCAACCAGGTTCTGATACCACTTGTTAGGAACAGAGTAACGGTATAAATAAATAATACCGTATGTGAGCGGAAGCAAACTCAAAATTTTAAGTGGATAGTAGCAACTACACAAAACACAATGACACTATTTATTAGTAACTAGGAATAATTCGTTTCTGATGTGGAAGGTCAGGCAGAGCTGCAACCACAGAGCATACTAAGAGATTATCCTAATAAACTAATAAATAGATAAATGAAGAGAGAGTAGAAACCAATATTTTAACGTGGAAAAATCCCCTTGTAATCGGGGCAAAAAACCACGGGCCAAACTCCGAAAAGTATCCACTATATTTTAATATAATTACAATATAGTGTATCCACAGTGAGAGTCACTTCTACTACAATGAGTAGTATTGCAGAGACCTAGAGAGTATACCCAAATCCCCAGTGTATCCTCACAACACTCTTGGAATTTACTACACACACTCTCTAATATTTCTCACTACAATAAGAAGCTTACAATGCTTCTTATTATTTCTCTCGATGTGTTTCTTCTGCTTGGTGTATTGAATGAAGCATCCTTCAAGGCTATTTATAGCCCAAGCTTAAGACCATTGTGTGGTCTACAATTGCTTTCACTTCAGCCATATTTAGTGGATAGGAAAGCAATGCTTGTTGGCTTCATTGTAGCCATATAACGTGGGGTGGTGGCTTTTGATTTTTTTTTATTAGCCAATAATGTAACATATTGTTGCTTATTTTCATTTTCGCTTTGGTTGAACTAACTGTGGAGAGGGTCGTTTACTTTGTGATCAGTGGAAATAATGGCTTTTGAATGAAAGCAAGTACAAAGCCTTATGTTAATGTGTGTTCTTTGAGTTGAGTCAACAAAATTAAATTGGAAAAGCAAATAATGGTCGGTCTATATATGTTGATGATGGTAGTTGAAACTTGAAATAATGCATCTAACCGCGTTGGCAATTAACTAAGAGGGGTTTACTTGACACCTACGACAAATAAAAATTATGAAATTTGTCTGAGTATTTTAAATGAATTGTAAGAGAAAATAAAACATGAACAGAATAATTTAGCTTACAAAATACTAAATAAAGAGGGATCAGTTGTAATAAGATTTGTTGAAACATTTATACTACTGATAACTTTTTTATAAATTATGTTTTTTATTTACTCATTTAACTTTCTTATTACTTGCTTTATTGCAAAGCTTGAGGCGTGAGGAGAAAGAAGGAAGTCCAAGTGATGAAATTGGGCCACAAAAGTGGGGCATAGGGCGGGAATAGGTCCACCCCCACTATAATTCCATTTTGCCACCACAATTCCCAAAGCTCATGTAAAGACAGGTATCATTTTGCACTTTCTCATAAATTGTTAATTGTTGCATACCCCAAAAACCATGTTTCATTTTCATCCGATTGCTTCCAAAATCAGTTCATTACGGGCTTAACAATAACTGATAAAATATTTAGAGGAAAAAGATTGAGAGAATAATCCCCCAACAGTGGACGCGGAATCCAGCAAATGAAAATTTTATTTCATTTTCCTGTATTATGATTATTGATTAGACCGCGCAGAGAATCTGATTCCGTTCAACACTCAATTACTCAACGAGGCCCCCTTTTATTTTTTTCTTCTTAACTGAAGCATCACAAAATCAATAATACTTTACGTACAACAGGAATACGTCTAATTTATATCCAACTTGTGCTATCTATATTACAGGATGTGTGCTATACGTATAGCACTTATACGTATAGCACACATCCTGTAACATGAATAACACACGTTGAATACAAGTTGAATGTATTTCTGTTGTACGTCAAACATTATTGTCACAAAATGTATATAGTACCATCCAACAAGCCAATGATAATTTGGTGAGTTAGATCGCAGAACTAAATAAGATATGATGAATGCGTAATCTCAATTATTTCATGTAATTGAATAATTAAAATCATCCTTTTAGCATTATTAGTTCTAGTGAGAAGCATATATCATATTGCTAACGAATTTCAAACCTATACTTCATCCATGGGTGGTTCATAATTTGTCAATCTAATATATCTAATATTAATATACAACTTTGGATTAAATACTAAAAAGATATAGTATAATACTTTAACAACAACCGGACTCAAATTATGCATTATATTGGTGATATATCGAAATATATAATAGTAACTAATATATTTAGAATAAATAGTACAGAATACAGTAGGCATATGAGTTTGTTATATTGAACAAGTAATATATATATATATATAAGTGGCTAGAAGATTTTAGAATTTGTTGATAGAATATTTGACTTGTTCCCATCATGTAAAATGCCGATTGTCGAAAGAAAACGATAAGTAACAGAACAATTGTGAATGAAATAAGATGTAAACTTGGTTGCTTCAAACTCTGAATGAAAAGGCAGGGTCGAAATGACATGTTGTGTTCGCCCCATATGGAAAATAAATTATGAAATGAAAGAAAAAATGAAGAAGAGGATATAATATCACCACAAGTATATCAGCGTCCTAGGCAATCCCGTTACGTCACGATGAAACCAAGAGAGACACAGATACGGAAGGAAGGGTGTGTGTATGTGTGTTGTTACTGGAGCGAGACAAAGAATTTTACTATAGTTTACAGAGTGCCCGAGGGGTATATTCGTCCCATCAATAAAATAATGAAAAGCCTAGCTTAGCTGTTTTCTGCTAACTTTCACAATGACAATTAGCAACGTTTCCTTCCTAGGCAAAGCCGCCTAATTAATTACTCTACTAGCTAATCACACACACACTCTCTCTCTTCTGTTGTTATTGTTGTTTTTTTTTTAATCAGTTTTAATTTAGTTTTTAACGTTAAAATTGAAAATAAAATGGGTACTAATAATACTAAGATACATACACCCTCTCTCATGTCATGTACCACTCATTTCCCCCAAAAAACGCGAACACACAACAAAAGAGAGAGAAACTGAGAAAGCAAAAGCAAGAGCAACACAGCCCAACCAGCACACACACACACACACCACCATTAACAAAAGGAAACTTCTAGAGATAGAAAGAGAAAGCTCGTCTTCTCTCCTCTCCTCTCCGCTCAGCATTCACAAAAAGTGGAGCGTTACACTCACACCACTGCTGCACCTAATGCGTGTCGTTTTGAGCTCGGATTAACTCTCACACTACCCAACAAACCCTCGCCGGAATATGCATTAATTGCTCTTCTTAACTGCCTACCGCAAAATGCGCCAACCACTTCTCTGTGATGACACCACCAACTCCGATTCAGACAAAGACCCACACAAGGCGGTGGCGCCACCGTTTCCGGTTCCCGCGGTGGTATTAACCGGCCGGAGCCGTTCACAGGGCGGGACACGGAGAGTCACGCCAACCACCTTCCTCATCGAACCCGATTCCTCCTCGGAATCCGAGAGGCTCCTACCCAACGGAGATTTCTACATCGGCAGCTTCTCCGGGAACGCGCCGAGTGGATCCGGGAAGTACCTCTGGACCGACGGGTGCATGTACGAAGGGGAGTGGAAGAGAGGAAAAGCCTCCGGAAAAGGCAAATTCTCGTGGCCTTCGGGTGCCACCTACGAGGGCGAGTTCAAGTCGGGTCGGATGGAAGGCTTCGGAACCTTCACCGGATCCGACGGCGACACCTACCGCGGGTCGTGGAGCTCCGATAGAAAACACGGGTACGGGCAGAAGCGCTACGCCAACGGTGACTTCTACGAAGGGTCGTGGAAGCGCAACGTACAGGACGGGCAGGGAAGGTACGTATGGCGTAACGGTAACGAGTACGTCGGCGAATGGAAGAACGGCGTTATCTCCGGACGGGGAACGCTTATATGGTCTAACGGAAACCGTTACGAGGGTCAGTGGGAGAACGGCGTCCCGAAAGGGGAAGGGGTTTTCACGTGGCCTGATGGGAGCTGCTACGTTGGGTGCTGGAACAGGGAACTTAAGATGCACCAGCTTAATGGGACTTACTACCCTGGGAACGGTGGGAAGGAGCCCTTCTGGGGTGACAACTTCACCATCACGATGAGGAAGAGGTCCTCCGTTGAGGGTGGAAGAGGGAGCGGTACGGGGAAGATTTGTATCTGGGAATCGGACGGTGAGGCTGGGGATATCACCTGCGATATTATCGATAACGTGTCCTTGTTGTATCACGATGGGACTGCGTCTGGTTCTGGGTCGGATCGTGAGGATGTTGATAGCGTTAAGAAGTTTCAGAGGAACCCTTGTTGTTTCTCTAAGGAGGTGAAGAGGCCTGGGGAAACTATATCCAAGGGACATAAGAACTATGATTTGATGCTTAATCTCCAATTGGGAATAAGGTAAGTATTTCATTTTTTGTTTCATATATGAAATGAAATTATATTATATTCAGTGTTTGGGATTCAGGGGATTTTATTCTTTGGTAGGTACTCTGTTGGGAAGGAGGGTTCCATAATGAGACAGCTTAAATCGGGCGATTTTGATCCAAACGAGAAGTTCTGGACAAGGTTTCCCCCTGAAGGATCTAAGATTACGCCGCCGCATCAGTCTGTGGAGTTCCGATGGAAGGATTACTGCCCTATGGTTTTTAGGTATGTCTTCTTTTTCCCTTTTCCGTTTATAGGTTCTTACCCTTTAATTTTCATTACTCTGTTTATTAAAGATAGCGTTGGGGTTTTATTGAAGCTTTTATCTGCTCCTCCCTGCTTTGTTGTTGACTGGATTCTCTGTTTGTCTCAGGCAATTGAGGAAGCTATTTCAGGTGGATCCCGCTGATTACATGTTGGCTATATGCGGGAATGATGCCCTCAGGGAACTTTCCTCGCCTGGGAAGAGTGGAAGCTTCTTTTACCTGACTCAAGATGACAGGTTTATGATCAAGACAGTGAAGAAATCCGAAGTCAAGGTTAGATAGATTCCTGTCTCGTAGACATGTTGAATTGTCGCTTGTTCAATTTTCAAACTTCTCGTTGAATAAGTTTCACAGCTTGATTCAACTTATCATTTTCACTGCTCACTGGCCAAAATAGACTTATGTGGGTATGTCTGTTTCAATGAGGCCTAATTGATTTGTGACTCCATTACGCTGGGTAGTAAATATGGATGCGTAACACATGGAGTTGGATTTTAGTGGAGAAAGGTCTTCTCTTGTGGTTTAGGATTTAATGTATTACACAGTCAAATAAGTCATTGACTGTTTTGTTGCATAATGATCCCTGCAACTAAAAATTGTTGGTGAGGTGGATATGTATATTGATACTTGACTTGGTGACCAACTTATAGGTGCTTCTTCGGATGCTTCGAAGTTATTACAAACATGTTTCAACATATGAGAACTCACTTGTGACAAAATTCTATGGGGTACACTGTGTCAAACCAATTGGAGGCCAAAAGGTATGTGTTCATAAATATATTGTTACTGTTGCTGCTTTAAGGGGTTCACCCTGTCCATCTCAGTCTCAGATCCTGAAAATTTGTCTTCTATGGAATCCAGACCCGGTTCATTGTGATGGGAAATCTTTTCTGCTCAGAGTATCCAATCCATAGAAGGTTTGACTTGAAAGGATCCTCACATGGTCGCACAACTGATAAGTCCGAGGAGGAGATTGATGAAACCACCACTCTCAAAGACTTAGATCTCAATTTTGTGTTTCGTTTACAAAGGAACTGGTTCAAGGACCTCATCAAGTAAGTTATTGAGATCGTCCTATCTAGGATTTTCCAAGCTGCTGCTTGGCAGTGAAGAGTTACACTAATCTGTTGATTTAATCTTGTCTTGATATTCTTGATATTATCTCCAGACAAATGGAGCGGGATTGCGAGTTCTTGGAATCCGAGGGGATTATGGATTACAGCCTTTTGGTTGGACTTCATTTTCGGGATGATAATACATATGACAAAATGGGACTCTCACCATTTGTTTTGCGCACTGGTATTGATTCATATTTCTTTGCAGTGCATACAGTAGTTAAGCCTTATGTAATAGTAAAAGTGACAAAGGTTATTCTTGTTCCTTTTAGGCAAGCAAGATTCCTATCAAAGTGAAAAGTTCATGCGTGGTTATCGCTTCCTTGAAGCAGAGCTGCAGGATAGGGATCGAGTTAAATCTGGCCGGTATGTTGAAATTTTTCCAGTTCCTATAAAAATGATATTGATTTTAAGTTGATATTACTTTGGGGTTGTTTTCACACCTACATCCATAGTCTAATTGGATGGCATTATAAGTTCATAAAATCAGTTTTAGTTTCCGTAGAGACCTAAGAAAAAAGGTGCCTGTATTTAGTTTACATTGCCATCCTAGTTAAAAAATGTAGGTGTGTCTCTTTCTCTTAAAAGCTGAAATGTTCTAGACTAGTTTATGCAAGCTATGGTTGAGCTCTTGGTTCTTTTTGGGCCATTCTATATGCCTAGTATTTCCTATTGTTGAATTCATGACACTCACCTTGATTATTGAAAATAGTCTTGAATTATCTTGGCAAGTAGGTGGGCATAGTGTGGCAGGATGTGGGGGCACAGATTGTGGTCCTAATTTCTTTAGAAAGAAGTTGGAGTTCTTATTTTACTTTTGGCCTGGCTATAATTTGCTAGGGTCAATGGTGATTGTTTCTCCTAGGATAATTATTTTTGTACTACCTCTCCCTTTATGCTCTTCCTAGATTTATAAAATTTTCATTAGGATCCATTTTCTTGAGGGGAATAGATTTAACAATATTTCTAAAATTTGTGATGTATTAAGTAGTGTACTTTTCTTTTCTTCAGGAAATCATTGATTAGGCTAGGGGCCAATATGCCTGCAAGAGCGGAGCGCATGGCCCGGAGGAGTGATTTTGATCAATACACAACCCATGGAATCAGCCATTTAACCCCTTATCGCAGTGGGGAGACTTATGATGTTGTTCTGTATTTTGGGATTATTGACATCTTGCAAGACTACGATATAAGCAAGAAGCTGGAGCATGCATACAAATCTTTGCAGGTCGACTCCTGTTCAATCTCAGCCGTTGATCCAAAGCTATACTCCAAGAGGTTCCGTGATTTTATGGGGAGGATATTCACAGAAGACCGGTAGGAATGAGGCAGAAATGTGGTCAATGATGGTTAAAAGGTACCTATTTGGAAAAACAGTTAAGAGATTGAATTCATTGTTGGAGCTGGGAGCTCTGCAATTGACTGTTTGGTGAGCAGGCCACTGTTTTTGTGACTTACCAGATGGAGGGGGCTCGCCAGATTTGGGGTTGTTTTTTGTGGCTGGATTTTAGCATGCAGCCATTGTGATGGTGTGTTTGAAGAAGGCATGGGAGTTCCTATGTACATGGAATATGCAGGAAATGATGATGATCTCGGTTGGTTTTTTGTTTCCTTTTTCCCCCCTTGAAGGGGGTTGTGGGATTTTTTGTGGTCACAAAATAGGGTATGAACATTATATGATGTGAAAATAGGTAGGTGGGGAGGCTTAGGAAAAAAAAAGTGTTTTCCAGAGATTAGATTCAAAATGCGTGAATATTTAGTAATAAACAAAGTGTACAGTTCTCATAGAAAGGATGGTTAAAGAAGTTTTCTCCTTCAAAAAAAAAAAAAAGAAAGATCTTTGGAATTCTTACATAGTTTGAGATATTTTAAGAGACAAGGTTGTGAAATGGAGGGTCCAAATGGTCCTTTGTGATCTCTCTTCACACGACACAAGAAGTCTCTCCTTTGCTTTTGAATGTAGAATAAAATAAAATAAACGTGGCTCTGTGTATAGTTTGACGAACATTAAAATTAGGATCGTTAGCTAAGAGCTTTTGCAGTGAAAGCGAGGGTGCTGTGGCTTACAAGGTTGGTGGTATGAAAAGCAGAGAAAGCACGAGAAAGATTCGCTCTTGGCGTTTCTTGTTTTTCCTTCCTTCTTTATTTCCTGAATCCGCTTTTCACTGTTTGCATTAGTACCGTATTCTTGTATAAAAATTTCCAATGTTGACTCTCTTTGTTTTTTAAACTATTTTTTGGGGGGTTTTATAGAGAACATAAAAAGTACTAGGACTAGTTAAACCTAGAACCTGGCCTGATGGCTTAAAATCAAGCCGTTAATCCTCTGCTCGTGGCGATCGTTCATTTGTTGATAGTAATAATGAGTACTAATTTTATGAGAGGGTTGGGATTGAGAAACAAATGAATAGGTTATGTCTTGTCAATGGACATTGGGACTCGTGTAAGATGCGTCTGATATCTGAATATTGTTCGAAATTCACTGCAGAGGTCAAACTCAATGCCAGAGGAATAAATGATTTTTTTAAGAGCTAACCACCACTTTAGTCCCTCACATTACATAGTTTTTTCATTTTAGTCCTTCACTTTGCTTTTTGTTTAATTTAGTCTCTCACATTGCATTATGTGATTCATTTTAGTCCTCTATTAATACTTCATTATTATTAACTCGATTATTGCTTTACTAATATGTACTGTTAAATGCCAAGTGACAAGTGACGTGTACAACCAAAGTGAGTAGTTCGATTTAGTCATTCACATTACACTATTTGTATCAAATTAGTGAATCACGGAATGCAATTTGAGGGACTAAATCGAATAAAAAGTAAAGTGGAGGACTAAAGTGAATCACAAAATGCAATGTGAGAGACTAAAATTGAACAAAAAGTAAAGTGGAGGACTAAAGTGAATCACGATATGCAATATGAGGGACTAAATCGAACAAAAAATAAAGTGGAGGACTAAAGTGAAACAGATATGCAATGCGAGGGACTAAATCGATGGTAAACTCTTTTTTTAAAGATGAATAAACAATACTTGTAATCATAAACATATGGAGAAGACAGTCACAAAACATTATGTTGGCCTGGGGATTAGATTGGGTTGGAATATTGGGAGCCTGTTGTTTTCTCCAATTTCAATATTATTATCATTTTTAGTATATATGTAGTACAGTAGCTAATTACATTTATTTATATTTATATTTTTGAATAAATTGGTTTCTTTTGAGGAGGATTTTACTGTATAGTTGCTGGGACAAGAAGCAAATGGTATAGGCAACTTCACTAGTAGTGGTGGGCCAACTCCCATTAGTTGCTTTCAGCTTCTTATTCTTCTTCTTCTTCTCTTCAGTTCCTTTTCACATGACGGATTTGAAAGCTGTCTTCAATTCCTTCAGAAATTAATAAGCAACCTTAGCTTGCATCTACATTGTTGGCTGTCCATTTAATCTAATTTAATTATAGCGTTGGACCTTTAATTGATGAAATGAATAGTAGGTCCAAAATTAAGTTGATTTGGTCAGATGAGTATGTGTTGGATTGATGCAGGTAGGAAGGTAGCCCCTTGACCGTGCAGGACAAGACGAGGCAACCCCATCATAGTAAAAATGAATGAATATCCGTATGTACAGCAACAAATCCGGAATTGGCCTCTTCGTATTTTTATAGGAAAACGCCCTTTGCTCTTTTGTCTCAGCAAGCAGGGAGAGCTATGCTTTTTCCATGTGCTCTTCAACCTCTTGTGCAGTCCACCACCTGCACCCACCCAGCACCTCATTAAATATATATTATTACTTGTATTTATTCTATTCTATTCTACTTTGCCATCTGCCAAAAGAAGATTTTCAGACACACACACAAATAATAATAATAATATTAATATTAATCCCTCGCTGCATTCAAGTACCAATCTTTAAATTAATCAGCTTTGTATTGTATTCATTCCGACTTCAAAAGGAGTGTCCATTTATCCTCCGTTTATGTTTACCCAATACTGCTATATGTACCACCAATGTACCATATAACTAGCATCCAACCTCTAATACACGTTTGCCGGGTCCACTAGCACACATTAATGTTGAGTGTATCTACTCTGGTTGGATATACATTGTAAGGTATATTAGTTGTACGAGTAACTTTTTTGATGTTTACCAGAGTAATGGAGCAACTGATGAGCAAATCGGTTTCTCAAGTGTAGAACCAAAACATCTATAAAATTGTTGTGCATGTGCTAGATAGCAATTGTTGAAGTTAATTAAATCTTATTATGCCTTTCTTAAGGCAACTACACTATGTAGTAGTAAGGATGATAATATAATAATAATGCAAGTTGAGATATATAGGTAATATATCAGACTCCGTACATTTTGACATTTATATTGAGTCAAATGCTTGACCAGCAAGGCAAATTTATAAGATAAAAATGAACCATTTTATCCAAGTGCGTTTATAATATATATATAATCTCGAGATACAAAACTGAATCTTATTTTGTTTATGTCCTAGTGATGATTCATTCGCATCGGTACTGTTCAGTTTGAAACCAACAAACAACAAAACGATAAAGATACCCTAACTCAAATCAAACAAGTACTGAGGGAGGATCATATATATATATATATATATATATATATTCGTTAATTGAATATCTCACAGTTAAGCTCTAAACACAGCCGGCTATATATATATATATACAGTTCCTGAGAGGGGCATCATGTATGTGGGGCTATCCGTATATTACATTGCAGCTAGCCGATCCACTTTAATATAGTTTGAGGACCATACATACATACGGACCAGGTCAAGAAGACCCAAGACCTTTGAAGACCATTGGCCTTTGGTGCTTTGGAAATTGGGACTCAAATTAAAGAGCAACGTAACGTAATGTAACCCTCTCTATGTAACTAATATTGATAAAGTAAGGTAGCTAGCTAGGTAGGTAGATGAATCAACCAAACATTTTGCCCTACTACTCCTTCCTTCTTGCTGTCCATTCAAAATTCAATCATATTCATTTCAGCAATTTCCTCTAAATAGCCTTACCGTACCTGACCTCTGTCAACATACATACACTAATATGTGTGTATATATGTCTGTCAAAGAATATATATATATATTTAAGACAACGTTACATATACGAAGATTATATACTGCTACACCATCAAAATTATAATATACACTGTGCATATTACTTTATTACCCTCTAATCTCTTTGGTAAATAAGGTTTGAACTTTTAAGGCCGTGACAGAATTTGTAATATACAGATCAATACTGCTATATACTGCTACTGCTACGTATAGTGACATAGATACAGAGAGGGCATCAATGGAAATGAAATAAATTAAATTAAATTGATGAAGAGCACTCTGTGGTTGATTAATTATTGAGATAGGTCACCACTCACTCACCACCACCAATCATCAATTATGAATGAATACTATACTAGGTACAGATCAATATTGACTATACTATACTATACCCTCCATCTATCTGCAGCTACATTATTATTATTATTATTATTATTGCTGTTGCTGGAGGGAGGCACTACAGTAGAGTAATTAAGTAGGCATTGTTTTGGTAGTGTCTAGCTAGTAGCTAGCTAGCTTGCATGCATCCAGCTAAAAAGTGGTGGTCTGGTCGATGATATGATGAGCAACGTAACAGTCGCATTCCCAATGTTCAGTTAATTAGTTACTATTTACATTTCATTCTAACTTTTCGTCCCCTTTCATTGCATTACATTGCATTCTATGTGCTCTTTCGCTTCAACAATTCTACACCAATTACATTGTATTCAATTCAAACCCTTTTTATGCTTTTACTATTTTACCTTTTTTAACTGATTCTCCCTCCTTTTACCCTTCCTAGCTATTCAATTTATTTGCTTTACATATTTAATCGAAAATATCAACTATAGTTGAAAAATAGAGGATTAAGTTTTAACTTTTAAATAAATGATGAATTATATATATCAGAATATTAGTGGTATAAAATAAATAAATATCTTATTTTTAATACAACTAAAGTTCTCTCTTTGCTCTATTTTATTCCTTTGTAATACTATTTTTAAATTAAATAGGATTTGTGTCGGCTTATTATATACTAATGAACTATGTCTAGTCATTAGTGGCGGGCATGTCAACCCCTTAAATGATGGGTGATGACACACCCACGTTATATATATACATAGTTATAATTTAGGAGAAATTAAGATAAAATTCATTACGTTCCCATACTTGAAGCATACGTACGTGCATACCTTATCCCTCTATTATAAACGAGAAATGATGGATCGTTTTAGTCCTATCCATATTGCCACCCCACCATGCATACATACATACATACATGAACTCGACCAAATTCATGATTTTTGTATCAAATACATACTAAGTCCATGAACATACGTGTCAATATGTTATTATTGACCGATTAGATAAATTAAATAATTGTTTTCCCTCTTTTAAAAACTTATCCTTTGTGCTTATTATGATAAGGATTTTTCTGCAATGCATTATTGTAGACCATATAGTAAAACGAGAGAGAGAAAACGAGTAGAAGAGATCATTACGACGGTAATCTTGCAATACAATACTCTTATTTATGCATGCATTCAAGTCTTTTAATTTTATCGCATAAAATATTTAACCTTAGTCTACATTGATCTCTTTATTTTATGACATTCAAATTGATGATGAATCTATGTATAAACATATATAGGAGTATAATATACGAGTATATAGAAACATACATTAAATAGAAATGGCATATGGGGCGGTATTCCTGAATTCCTGGATGGATGTCACACGACAGCATGAACACATAGAGGATGAAATACTATGTATTTTGATTGGAATAATTGTGTTCCCAGAAAACCCCATTTGTCATCATGATCTTCGTCACTGAATCAGTGCACCCACGAATTAATATCCCCTTCCCAGCACAATAATAATTCAGGCCCCACTCTCAGTAAGTTTATCCCATTACTAATTTCTGGCTTGTTTACTTTTGTGGAAAAAGAAAAAATATGTTTGCAGATTGATTTAATTATTTTATTAATTAAGAAGCTTGGTTACGGAGAAGGAGTACTTTTTTTTAGGGATATTAAGTGTGTTTTCAATAGTAATTTATCAATAATGTTTGTCGTCCAACAGAAATACGTCTAACTAGTATCTCACGTGTGCTATACATAAGGCGTAATGTGTGTTATACGTACTTATGCTATACATATAGCACATATTACATCTTATTATACAGCACACGTTGAATACTAGTTGAACGTATTTCTTCAGTTGTATGACAAATATTATTGGTAATTTAATGAAACTTATTATACACTTTCAACTCAAGGAAGCATATGGTGGTTCGGGCTTATAAGGTATAAAGCAA
Source organism: Aeschynomene evenia (assembly GCA_013621005.1). Classification (NCBI taxonomy): domain Eukaryota; kingdom Viridiplantae; phylum Streptophyta; class Magnoliopsida; order Fabales; family Fabaceae; genus Aeschynomene; species Aeschynomene evenia. The sequence goes on from CM024270.1 coordinate 5,876,517, forward strand.
TCAATTGGGATTTGGGAGTGAGGGTGAAGGCTATTAAATGATAGTTTTGATGGAGCTCAAAATTAAGGCAATTTATTTATTTATTTATTTATTGGGTGTAGCCACCACTTGTTGGTTAAAAGGCATAATCATTCTGAACGAAGAAGCTTTTTCTGAAATTTATTGCATAGATTCAACGAAGCTAAATTCAAGACTCTATAATGTTAGTTTAGATGAATAGTTGCTCGTGCTGATTAATTACTCTTGAATAAGTTGGTGATCAGTAATACTAGTAGTAGTAATTCACAATGAAGAGCAACAATTTTATTTTTATTTTATTCTCTAAGAGGAGAGACAGCTTCGCATTAATTAGTTTTTAAAAAATCTTTTGACTTTATTGATTGTCCAGGAAGGAACACAATATAATATAATTCTGCTGCCAACGAGTTTTGTCCCAAAACAAAATAGTAATGTCAAAGCACAACGAAAAAGTATTCCCCAACTTATTGTTTTTGGGTTTAACTTAACTCAGCAGTCCATAATTCGCACTTTAGTAGTATTATATATAACACCAATCAATAATTAAAAATTTAAGAATGATGTCACTGTGACGATCGATGATTTGTATCATATGGGGTCCTATTTGTTAGTTTAGGTACATTACATTCATACATTTTGTCATTGATGATTCCAATTGAATTCCCAGCAAATTAAAGGAATCCTTCCCTATGTAAAGGTGGTGGCTACTATAGGCAAACAGTATTTGACAAATTGGAATAGCTAGGAGGAGGGTGAAGGAAAGCAACTACATTATATTCTGGTGCTTCTTGTATATATATAACTATATATATTTAATGGTTTAAATGGCGTGAAAGGTAAGGCCAATAGGACATAGACAATGTTCCATATTCCATAAAGCCATTTGTTTTTGTAGTTGGAGTGGAGTCCTTTATCTAATATACATCAAGATTCAATTTCATGCTGTTCTTCATACCCTACCACATGAAATAGTAATCAAGTAGAATCTCAGAGGCAAAATTCATATTAAAGCCACATAATAGATAGGAATAATCAATTGAGAAATTCCTCCTGATGAATGGAATCTCTATATATATATATGCACATAATATAAAGTGAGATTATGTAATATGAAATTAGAAAACAAAATTTACAGAATAAAAAGTTTAGGGTGGGAAAGTGGGGCAAGGTGATTATTGGGAGATATATATGATGATATGTAAAGTGAAGTACATATTTGTTTGCATTAGTTGAGATATATCCCTTGTGCTATGATGATTATGAGACCAGAAAGGAGGCCCCTTGATTTTAATGCACTCCATAGAATAAGAAAAACAGATGAACCAAAAAGTAGACAAGGGAATGCCATCAATACTTATGAGGTCTCTCAACCTGAGTACAAAGAAACCCCACTTTAGGACACCAATAGTTTTTTGATTTTATGTCAACCAAGGCATTTAATAATTGACACATTATCTATCCATAACCCTCTCGTGGTATGTTTGGTGCATGCTCAAATGTTGCTGGGTCTAATTGATGCTCTAATTATTATTAAATATGTGGTCATGCTGCAATTTTTGGATTTGAATCAAATATCATTCATTCTGATTCTGAGAGTAATAATGCACGCACCCACATCACATGAATGATTGCTACAATTCATCAGCAAGTTGTGTATGGGTGGAGACTGGAGAGGTCCTTTTAGTGCCTGATACTAATGGGCTGAAAGTGAGTTCTGAATTGTGACCCACTCCACTTATGACTTGAAACGACAACATATTTTGGGTCAACGACAATGACAACTCACAAATGGGCTCATCAAGGTTCTTTGGGCCTCAAATTATACAGCAGGAGAATTTAGGCCCACTTTACGGACAATAGTATTGCAAGAAAGACATATATTGAATTGCTTAACTTCTGGACCAAAATAGTTATCATCTTTTTCAACCAAAACAAAATCAAGGCTTTCAACAAACGGATCCACAGATTGAATTCTGGGTTTAGGATAACTAAGGAGCATAGCATCCAAACCCTTTCTTTGACCAAAACAAATAAATCCAAAGACCTTCCAACCAAAAAGAGAATCCAAACCCAGAAAAGAATAATTTGGAGACAATACTGAATCAGATATATAAAATGGGTCCTGACTTTTATTACTACTAGCAACTCGACAACCCGTGTCAAGTCGTTTTTTTATTGCTTTGATGAATAAAGAGTATTTTCATAGACAAAAAGTGTTGTGTAAGAAAATAATGTTATGCAAGAAAAAGTGTCCATAGGGAAGAATGTAACAAATCAAACTGATATTTATTAATTTCTTCTATGTTACGAATTGAAAGATTGCTACAGAAAGAAAGAGTGTTACGTAGAGAAAAAATGTTATGAAAAGAAAAAATGTTACATAGGGAAATATTGTTATATAAAAAGAGATAGTTAGGAAAAGAAATAATGTTACATAAAGAAAACAGAATGTTATAAAGAGAAAGAATGTTACATAGAGACCTAATAAAAGTAAGCAACTTTTTGGAAATTCTCTTCATAAGTAATAATAGATAATACAACTAAGAAAATTGTGAAATCTCACAATTTAAATTATACTGCCTTCAATTTATATTATATGTGAAAATCTCATGTGATTCAATATTTTAAAGTCTATAGTCTTTATTTTATAAGACAACAAAAAAATTGTGAAATCTCACATTTTAAAGTATATAGCATTCAATTTCTAATATATGTGAAAAATTCATGTGATTCAGTATTTTAAAGTCTATAGTCTTTATTTTATAAGACTAGCTACCAAAAAAATTGTGAAATCTCACATTCTAAAGTATATAGCCTTCAATTTCTACTTTATGTGAAAAATTAATGTGATTCAATATTTTAAAGACTATAGTCTTTATTTTCTAACACAACCAAGAAGATTGTGAAATCTTATAATTTAAAGTATATAGATTTCAATTTCTACTATATGTGAAAAATTTATGTAATTTAAAATTTTAAAATCTATAGTCATTATTTTATAAGACAACCAAAAAAATTGTGAAACCTCACATTTTGAAGTATAAAACATTCAAGTTCTAATATATAGAAAAATTTCACGTGATTTAATATTTTAAAGCCTATAGTCTTTATTTTATAATGCAACCAAAAAATTGTGAAATCTCACATTTTGAAGTATATAGCCATCAATTTTTACTATATGTGAAAAATTCACGTGATTCAATATTTTAAAGGTTATAGCCTTTATTTTAATATACAATAAAGAAAAGTGTGTAATATCACAATTTAAAGTATATACCCTCAATTTATACTAATTGTGGAAAATTTATTTGATCAATATTTTAAAGTTTATAGTCTTTATTTATAAGTCGCAACATAAAAAATGGTGAAATCTCACATTTTAAAATATATAGCCTTCAATTTCAACCATATTTGAAAATTTCATGTCATTCAATATTTTAAAGTCTGTGTAGTCTTTATTTTATAAGATAACCTATAAAATTGTGAAATCTCATATTTAAAGTATATAGCCTTCAATTTCTACTATATAGAAAAAATTCATATGATTCAATATTTTAAAGACTATAATCTTTATTTTATAAGACAACGAAAAAAATGTGAAATCTCACCTTTTAAAATATATAGCCTTTAATTTATACTATGTGTGAAAAATTCATGTGATTCAATATTTTAAAGTTTATAGTCTTTATTTTATAATACAACCAAGAAAATTGTGAAATCTTACAATTTAAAGTATATAGTCTTCAATTTCTATTATATGTGAAAAATTTATGTGATTCAATATTTTAAAGCCTATAGTCTTTTTTCTATTATGCAACCAAAAAATTGTGAAATCTCACAATTTAAAGTATATAGCCTTCAATTTCTACTATATGTGAAAAAATCATATGATTCAATATTTTAAAGGTTATAATCTTTATTTTATAATACAATAAAGAAAATTATGAAATCTCACAATTTAAAGTGTATAGCATTCAATTTCTACTATATGTGAAAAATTCATGTGATTCAATATTTTAAAGTTTATAGTCTTTATTTTATAAGATACAACAAAAAAAAATTGTGAAATCTCATATTTAAGTATATAACCTTTAATTTCTACCATATTTGAAAAATTCATATGATTCAATATTTTAAAGTATATAGTCTTTATTTTATAAGACAACCTATAGTGAAATCTCACATTTAAATTATATAGCCTTTAATTTTGACTATATAAAAAATTCCATGTGATTCAATATTTTAAAGGCTATAGTCTTTATTTTATAATACAACTATAAAATTGTGAAATCTCACATTTTGAAGTATGTAGCATTCAATTTCTACTATATGTGAATAATTTAGGTGATTCAATATTTTAAAGTCTATAGTCTTTATTTTATAAGACAACAAAAAAAATTGTGAAACCTCGCATTTTAAATAAATAGCCTTTATGTTATACTATGTGTGAAAAATTCATGATTCAATATTTAAAGTTTGTAGTCTTTATTTTATAAGACAACAAAAAAATTTGTGAAATCTCACATTTTAAAGTATATAATCTTCCATTTCTACTATATGTGAAAATTTCATATGATTTAGTATTTAAAGGTTATAGTCTTTATTTTATAATACAACCAAGAAAACTGTGAAATCTCACAATTTAAAGTAGATAGTCTTAAATTTCTACTATATGTGAAAAATTCATGTGATTCAATATTCTAAAGGCTATAGTCTTTATTTGATAATACAACTAAGAAAGTTGTGAAATCTCACAATTTAAAGTATGTAGCCTTCAATTTCTACTATATGTGAAAAATTAATGTATGTGATTCAATTTTCTTCTGTGGGTGATGATGAAATCTGAAATGGATTCGCATTTGAGTTCAGTGGCTTCTTCTTTGATATGGTTTCAGATATGAGTGAAATTTGGGTCTATAACCAAAAAGTTACGTATAGAAGAAGAAGAAGAATAAGAAGAAGAAGAAAATTGGGCTAAGAAATAAGATATGAGAATTCTCTATCAACGTTGTCTAAAATATAATTGCAGTAGCTTACCACTTACGGTGGAATCACATGTATTTACCGGTATGACAGATCATATTTATCTCATGTCTATTGGATTCTCAGAGATATCAAATATGAGAATTGTGTTTGTGTCGTGTCTATTATAATCTAAGACGAGAAGTGATTTTCCCGTGACCATCAAATTCTCATAAGCAAGAAGTGGTTGTCTTGTGTCTCCATATTCTCAAGGATGAGAAGTGTTTATCTCGCGTCTAACGTATTTTCAGAAATGAAAATTGTTTGCCTAAATTTGTTCTTTGATACGTAAGCTTCTTTTGACATAAAGTTGAGAAATGATGTGAGACTATGAGAGTTTGTTATAGTCTCACACTAGTTATGCAATACTAAGTTTCTCCTTTATTCTTCCTTTCCTTCAATTCCTCCTCTATTATATGCTCTTAGTAAGTTACACCTCTTGACTTTATGGTAGTTTTGTTTTTTCTGAGATTTATACAATTTTTTCAGAGAAATAAATATTGATTAAATTATCTTCATTCAAATGCATATATGTACAGTATAATCCTATAAATAATAATAAATATATGCAGATATGCATGGTATATATAAATTATGGAAATATATGTATTTAGTATTTTTGAATCATATTCCTACCATTTAAGTTAAATATCTTAGGCTGAAAAATTGAACCTAATATGAAAAGTACTTCAATTCTTACCATCTTATGAAACGTGGTTGACTATAAGGTATAATATCTTATCAGTTTTGGAAAAAAATCATATTAAATTTTTTTTGAAAACATGCTTTTTCTGTCATTTAATAATAATATTTTCTCCTTAACAAAAAAAATGATAATATTTTCTAGCAAGTGGTTTATAAATTATTATTCGCTAAGCTCATTTAAGAAGCTAAGTTTGTAGAAAACAAATAGCAAAGGGAAGAATAAAGGAGAAAGGCAGTATAACGTGACTAGTGTGAGATTATAACGAATTCCGATAGTTTCACACAATTTCTCAACTTCATGTCAAAGTATTGCGTGACTAGTGTGAGATTATAATGAACTCTGATAGTTTCACACAATTTCTCAACTACATGTCAAAAGAAGCTCACGTGTCAGAGAACAAATTAAGGCAAACACTTTTCATTTATGAAAATACGTTCGACACGAGATAAACACTTTTCATTCTTGAGAATCTGGAGACACAAGACAAACACTTCTTGCTTATGAGAATACGATGGTCACGAGGAAACCACTTCTTGTCTCTTAAATTATGGTAGACACGAGACAAACACAATTCACATCTCTGATATCTCTAAGAATCCAATAGACACGAGACAAATATGATCTGCCACACCGGTAAATACACGTGATTCCATCGTAAGTGGTAAGCTGCTGTTAGACAACGTTGATAGAGAATTCGCAGATTTTATTTCTTAGCCCATTTTTCTTCTTCTCCTTCTATACGTAGTGTTTTGGTTATAGATCCAAATTTTACTCATGTCTGAAACCACATCAAAGAAGAAGCCACTGGACTCAAATGCGAATCCATTTGAGATTCCACCACCACCCACAGAAGAAAATACTGGTACTTGGTCACTATCAACTCAAGTGATAAATAATGAACAAACAACAACGTTAGCACCCAACTATTATGACGGATATGTGTTAGTTCCATATTATCCAATACCACAACAAAATGCGGTGTTGGTGTGGCCATCATATTATCATGATGGTGTTGGTTATATACTACCTGGTGTTACTGGACCCGCATATGAAGCTAGCATTCCCCAAGTTCAGACGTCAATTTCAACACAGCATCCAATTTATGAGAACTACTTTTATGAATCTGCCATGGATCCATCATTAGGCAAGGAGGAAGAGATATATGGAACCATGGAAAAGAAGGCTGAAATGGGAAGCGAGGTGCAAAAGGAATGGAGAATTAGACGAAGGAAGAACTACCATGTTGGCGATGTTCCATTTCCTACAACGTTGGAGGAATCAGAGAGCTCTGGAACAACCACCTTGATGATTAGACACATACCCTACAATATTAAGTAATGAAACCATCTCTCTCTCTCTATATATATCTTTATTATTATTTTGACATGAGTTTATGTGTGTGTATGTTGTTATGAGAGATGAGAGTGCAATTAATTTGACATGTGTAGGTTGAAAGAGTTGGTAGAGTTACTTGATGAGCATTGTTGCGAACAGAACAAAAGTATTGAGGATCATGCTGATTGGTCCATGTTTGATGTTGTCTACGTGCCTATGGACTTGAGGTAGGAATAATTAAAGGGAAGGAACTACTACATACATTCTTTCTTTCATTCTGATTATTTCTCTTGGCCTAATTGATTGTCTGTCACTAACTAGCTACCTTGGCTCCTTGTGATGAGAAACTTTATTTCAACACCTAGCTAGCTTTACTCTTGCTCTTTTAAATGTCTTTTTATCATTGGTGTATGAGATGTCTTAGAATGACATAGATAGTCTAATAATTGGATCTGACATGTTCTCTTTCTCTCTAATAAGCCCTCGGTTTAATCAATCTACAATTGATTTGATCGATTTCTTCATTTGTCATTGTTAAATTATTTCGTCAATTAGTTATTAGGGCAGAAAGGGTAGCTAGTAGCGATGTAAATGATTTGTATTTCAGAGCAAGTTGTTCATTATTTCACATGATATGAAGATCATCTTGGCTTAATCTGCTCAGGAAACACGCGAAAAGGGGTAGAATGTCGAATCTGGGATATGCGTTCGTGAACTTCACCACACCAAAAGCTGCATTCAAGTTTTACCACCAATACCATGGCAATGCATTATTATTGCATCCACAACATCATCACAACAAATGCTCCATCAACGCTGCTCGCATTCAGGCTCGTTAATTACTTCATTCTCATTATTATTATTCTTTATTTTATTTGAGCATTTCAAATTCTATGAATAATAATAAATGATTATTGTATGTATGTACAGGGGAAAGAAGCCGTGGTGGATGAGTTTAGCAGAAAGGTTTATCGTTGCAAGACCCGCGATTTTCTGCCAGTTGTATTCTCAGAAGCCCGTAACGGTTTCAATCGAGAAAGTGAAGGAACTCAATTGGGGAGGCTCGTAGTCGTAGAGGATATACCCACAACACCGTTGCCACTTACTGGGGCTTCTCATCCTTCAACTACTACTACTAATGATGAACCAACTTCTTCTTCATCTTCGTCACTTCAAGTAGTTGAAAGGATTGCATCGCTCAGTGTAGTATCTCAGGTTCCCTCTCCCACCACCGATTGAACATCAGAGCAAAATAATATTATTATTATTACAATATGCATGTGTTGTGGATTTTGATCGCATTCAGTTTCAATTTTCTCCAGTTTGTTAGTTGAATAAAGCATGTATGCTAGGTGTTGCTGCTGAGTAGAATAGCAAATATCGTGTTGGTTTATGTGTTTTTATCAAGCTAGCGCAATGCATGGTTCACGATTATAAGGCTTTTCAATTAATAAATAGTTAAATACTGCAAGGCCAATATATTTAGATTTTACTATTGCTTGTTTTCGAGTTCCACAATAACTAAGACACATTTTTACACACTAAGATCTTGCAATATATCTAGGAAGAAGTAATAATGGATTGTGATCTACATGTTTCTACAGAGACATTATATATATACATATACAATCACCATTTATTGTGGCTTCTTTCCTCTCTTTTCTCTTTTTATAACTAAAATAAAATCAAGTGCAAGCTATACTTTACTATTTTAGGTCTGAAATCGATTTCTTAAATTTTTATTTTATTTTTGGTTTATGTTTAATTGGTTTTCTACTTACAAGATCAATGAGCAAAGTAACTATTTAATTGTCCACGTTTTTAGATTTTAATGATTTGTGTTAGTCTCTTTCATTGATTATATGATGATTTTTTTTTTATTAATCTGCTTGTTATCAATTTCATAAGCGGCTTTCTAATGATTAAGGTGTGTCGATTAGATTATGTAATTTTGTTTTCTATTTTCAAATTAATGTTAGTCTGAAACTTGTATGCTGCTGCAATTGTGCAATATGTCTGGATTTTAAGAGTTGGCTCATCAAACATTTATCGGGAAGAATACACAAGGCTTTGGGGTAGATAGTTTTTGTATTTCTAATATCATTTAAATATTTAATTTGATTTTGATTCTATACACACCTTTATTCCATTATGTTTTGTTATGTTAGCAATAACAATAATGGACCTTTATGTCTACTACTTAAAATACCATTTAAATATATTACACTAAATTTTTTATAGTTGAAAATATTTTTACATATTTAAAGCATTAAAATTAATTTTTTTCAATAAAATTGAAGATGAACCATATCTCGATGTGGTCTCCTAGTAAGTTTTTCTATCTGGCTTCTAGGACAATTTTAGTATATATAAAAAGTAATGGATACCATATCATAAAGGTAGCATAGATATATAATTCCTAGATATATAGTTCTTTCATTTTTTTTATCTTGGACATATAATTATATGAATACGCTTTGTCTTTTTCTGGTCTTAAAATTGGGCCTGTTATGCGAAGTAGCATATTTCTTGGATATGTCGAATCGGTCCAGAATGAATAAATTCGATTGGGTTGGCCATTTTCAGAGCCCAACAAAGCCATTAAGTCCTTCCTAAAGGCTGAAATGACAATGTAAGATCTATGGTGTTCTATACTTCTATTACTAGAGAAGTGGTAGTAGTATTGCTTCTTTGGCAAAGGAAAAACAGAATCAAGCGAGCTAATGCTTCTCTATGATAATTAGCTTGTTAGCCAATGGCATGATCAACGATGATAATGTTTATAAAATAAGGGTTTAAGCAGAATAGAACAGCTGATGCCACAATTAGAGAGCAATTCATTAAGAATTCTGAGTGAAAAACAAACAACATAAGTGCGTATGTTTTTCGAGTGAAGGTATGAAAAGTGCAGTGATTCACACAAAGATGATTGCATGTGTAAAAATAGCACTAATACATTCACTTATGCAGAAATTGTGAAAATTCTAGGAAAAATTATGCAGATAGCAACTGAATTAACAACCAATGACACCTACGGTAGTAGGATTGAACTCCTAAAGATAACATTCTCATGTTTATAGGCATGAGAAAAATAAGAACATAACTCGTTTAATGCATCAAAAACCCAATGCTCATCAGGGGAACAAAAAGGAACAGTTATCTACCTGGGTGTGATTCTAACCTTAGGGTTGTCAAGAGGAGAGGAAGAGGAATAGAGGATCATAAGAAACTAGCTAGCAAAGGCTAAATCATGATTTGCTAAACTATAAGCCCAAAACACCCAATATCCAGAACCAAATTCTCAACATGGCTAACCAGTGGACTTTCATGGAATGCACTGCTGAGTGCTAATGCTAAGAAACTTTAGTTGGACTTCCACAAAGAGAAATTGCAACTGACTTTAATTAATACAACAGAAATTGTAGTACACCATTGATTTTTACAGGGATGATAACAAATTCCAAACCATCATAAGAAATCCAATAATTACTCAAAAAGGGATACAAAAATGAAAGGTTTTATATTCTACTTCTTCTTTTTGCCAGGAATGGCAACCTTCTTACCCTTCAAGGTCCTGCAATTGTTCTTGGTACGCTGTCCTCTGCAGGGGAGCCCCTGAATGTGCCTTATCCCTCTGTAGCACTGAATCTCCTTCAGTCTCCTTATGTTAAGCGCATTAAACCGCCTCTGAAATCAAGCTCACAAAACAGAGAAAAGATTGTTACAAACATAAACATAACAATATTAATCAATGATAACACAGAGAGCAGAAAATGTGAGGGAGGTGGGTTACGAGGTCGCCTTCAATCATGAATTTGGAGACTTCATCCCTGAGCGTGATGAGTTCCTCCTCGCTGAGATCCTTAGTGATTTTGTTGTCCATGCTGATATCACAGAGGATTTTGCGAGCTCTGCTCCTCCCAATCCCATGGATGTACTGCAGAGAGTACTCAATTCGCTTGTTGTTAGGAATCTCTACACCTCCAACACGAACACACTGGATGCTTAGACCATTAAGCTGCACCAAATCACAAATTCATTCATACGAATCATTCATTCTTAGGTGAATCCCAGAACAGAACCCTAATGTGGGTGTGTATGTATGTATATATGCTAGTTGCGTACCTTGGGAGGGGCGAGAACAGGAAAGGCGACGGTTCTAGAAAGGGATTTGGAATTGGAGATGAGAGCGACAGAGGGAGCCACGGGCATTGCAATTGCCAGCGTTTGTGCCATCTTTCTCTTTTCTCTTCTCTTCTGTGAGTGAACCATCATCTACCATAGCCATTAGCTTAGCTTTATCCCCTATCCACTTCCCGTTTTTGGTTTGGATCTGATAGCCCGTTTAATACCGGGTCAAACTATTGATCCGCATCTAACAAGCTTTGGATCTGGGCTTCTTTCAATTTCTTAGCCCAGTATCATGGCCCATTATCAATTCCTAGTTCCCTTGAACAAGCTTCTACTATTCGGACAAAAACAATTGGGCTATGGCACCGAACTGCGTTCCCGACCAAAAAAAAGGTAAATGCATTTCAATTCTTACTCATTGGAATTATCTCTGGGATTTATTTATTTTATGGATTCAATTTTGACTTCCTATAATTTTTTTACTTATTCATTTAATTATGTGCTAATACATTAGTCAAGATTGTATTTTCTTTTTTCCATTACTTGAAAAGTCATATAAAATAAAGTGTTTTAATTAGATAACAATATAAAATATTGAATCACATGAATCCTTTACATATAGCAGAAATTGAAGGCTATATATTTTAAAATCAGAGATCTCATAGTTTTTTTGTATTATAAAATAAAAACTATAGTCTTTAAAATATAGAATAACTTGAATTTTTTCTTCAGAGTAGAAATTAAAGACTATATACTTTAAAATGTGAAATTTCACAATTTTTTTGTTATATTATAAAATAAAGACTATAGCCTATAAAATATTGAATCACATTAATTTTTTTCACATATAATAGAAATTGAAGACTATATACTTTAAAATGTGAGATTTCATTTTTTTTGTTGAATTATAAAATAAAAACTATGTCCTATAAATATTGAATAATCACATTAATTTTTCACATATAGTAGAAATTGAAGACTATATATATACTTTAAAATGTGTGATCTCAAAATTTTTTATTATATTATAAAATAAAGATTATAGGCTTTTAAATATTGAATAACCTGAATTTTTTTACATATAATAGAAATTGAAGACTATATAATTTTAAAATGTGATATTTCACAATTTTTTTGTTGAATGATAAATAAAGACTATAGCCTATAAAATTTTGAATCACATGAAATTTTTCACATAAAATAGAAATTGAATACTATACACTATAAAATGTGAGATTTTATAATTTTTTTATTGTATTATAAAATAAAGACTATAACCTATAAAATAATGCATCACATGAATTTCTCATATATAGTAAAAATTGAAGATTATATACTAACTTTAAAATGTGAGATTTCACATTTTTTGGTTGTATTATAAAATAGAAACTACAACCTATTAAACATTGAATCACATTAATTTTTTACATATAGTAGAAATTGAAGGCTATATACTTTAAATAAAATGTGTGATTTCACAATTTTTTTTGGTTATATTATAAAATAAAGACTATAGCCTTTAAAATATTGAATAACCTGAATTTTTTATATATAGTAGAAATTGAAAACTATATAATTTAAAATGTGAAATTTTACATTTTTTTTTGGTTTTATGATAAATAATGACTGTAGCCTATAAAGTTTTGAATCACATGAATTTTTCACATAAAGTAGAAATTGAATGCTATATACTTTAAAAGTGAGATTTTATAACTTTTTTCGTTGTATTATAAAATAAAGACTATAGCCTATAAAATATTGAATCACATAAATTTTTCACATATAGTAGAAATTGAAGGCTATATACTTTAAAATGTGAAATTTCATATTTTTGGTTGTATTATAAAATAAAAACTACAGCTTATAAAATATTGAATCACATTAATTTTTCACATATAGTAAAAATTGAAAGCTATATACTTTAAAATGTGTGTTTTCACAAGTTTTTTGTTATATTGTAAAATAAAGACTATATTCTTTAAAATATTGAATAACCTGAATTTTTTACATATAGTAAAAATTGAATATCATATATTTTAAAATGTGAGATTTCATAATTTTTTTATCTATAAAGTGTTGTATCGAAAAACAAATTATATATTATCGAACATTGCTAGAGGCACAACAAAAAAACCAGTCAAAACAACCAATAATAGTAAATTGGATCTAAATCACTCAGCCCATTGGAAAAGTACACATGATTAATAATGCTATTTGGGCCAAAAGTGTTAAAATGAGTTTTATTGACTATTTTAGCGGGAAAAATGTTATTCTCCAAGCATTTATATATATTATCGGTAACTTTTGTATGATTAAGCTTTTTCCCACTTGCAATTCACATGTACATAAAAAATCAATAGCACTATATATTCATAGTCCAAGTATATAAATATTTTACTCATAAAATACAATAATGTCATTTGTGTATAATTTTTCTATCTCAATTTTAGTTGATCAAATTTATATTTGAGATTCCAAACATTATATTAAACTAAACAAACACTTAGATGTATGTATGATCTACCACCCCATTTTGATGCTAAAAAATCCTTTGATTTTTTTTTTTAAACTATTACTACAAAATTGATTTCGTAAATAATACCCATACCATACCGAAACTTACTACAAAATTGATTTCGTGAGGAATACCCTTACCGTACCGTATAAAGAACCTGTACGTATGTAAATATATTTTATATGGAGGGAGAGGCCAGGGTGGCCCTGTGGGGTTTTCACAACACGACGAAATATGAAGTGAAAGAGGTACAGCAGCAGAAGTATTGATAATTGAGGAATAATATTGGTAGTAAACATATGTTTTGATTCAATGGTAGGAGAAGAAAAGTGTAAGTGATCATATAAGTCACGTTAAAATTTAAAAATGATAAAATAAATAGAAAAAATATGTAAAAAAATGTATGTACAAATATTATTATTATTGCTGATAATTTGTGTGTGTAACATACATGCATGCATGTAGTTAGGTGACCTTTGCGCGCTCCAAACAACACGTAAGAGTACATTCACTTGACCTAATGATAATGTGAAGGGTGACTACTGTACTGACTGCACATGCAAGTGTGAAGTTGCGCACCTGATCTATCTATCTATTGCCCCCATATGCTGGAATTTCGTCCATACACCGCAAACCTACACACACCACTACACGTGTGCAATTGCCTTTCTATATACTCATTTACAATAATATTTATTTAAATACGTCTAACGAACATTCAACGTGTATTATATATAAGATTTAACGTGTGTTATACATACATATTATATATATATATATATATAATATACATTACGTGTGTAGCACACATTGAATGCTTATTGGACGTATTTATGTTATATAACAAATATTTTCGACTCATCTATATCATTAGGAATTTACTTTAATTTTCCGATCTTCCCTTTTCTTGAAAGTTGAAACTAAACTCGTAATGATATAGAGTAATCCTTTATAGTTATTTAAAATTGAATGTTATATGATATTTATTAAAATTAATAATTGAAAAAAGAATTTAATATTAAAATAAAAATTATATCAAAATCTATAATCAATAAAGTATGAAGACATGGATGTCTAAATAACTTTTTTTATAAATACATAGCTGTCCATTTACAATCTTTTTCTTGTCATACATTTCCTGAAGAATAGAAAAATCGAAATAAAAGAAACAGCGATAGTATTACCAACAGACAGAATTATTATTTTATACTAGAAACAATATATACATAGAGAAATACTCCACAACCTAGTACTTCGTGCCCTAAAACAGGAGCAAGTTGTTGTTGATGTCGTAACCCATCTTCTCAAGATTGGGCTTGACAGCAAACTGAATCATGGGTGGCGGTCCACAAGTCAACGCCAAGGTGTCCTCAGAAGGGAGAGGAAGATGCTCCCTCATGATACCCTCCGTAATGAAGCCGACGCTGTAAGGCCACCCTTCCCTCTTGGCCTCCACGACGTACCACACCTTGAACCTCTCATCACTCTTAGCCCAACCATCCATCTCCTCCCTCAGCAATATATCATCCTCGCTCCTGTTCGCGTACACCACGTGCATCTCCGTGCGGTCCTCCGGGTCCTTCAGTATCGCCTGTGCCACTTGGTATATGGGCGTGATTCCAGTGCCACCTGCCAGCATGGCTAGCCTCTTCGCAAACCTGTGCTTTCCGTGAACCATGAAGTTCCCTTTCCCAGTGTACTCGATGTGTCCCAGTGGACCCTTCACGTCCAAGACTGAACCAATGGGAAGCGAGTCCAAGTGTTGACTCATGAGTCCACCGTTAGGGAACTTGGGGTGCACTCCTTTGAAGTAAATCTTGACCACAAGCTCGAAGTACCCGACAACGTCAACGCTGCTTGACGGAGTGTAAGCACGCATGCATAGCTTCTCGTCGATGGTGGCACATACGAAGATGTGCTTCCCAACTGGGAGACCCAACTGTTGGTCCTCCGAGGGCAATGCGAATCGGAAGAGCCTTACGTCGTGGGAGAGGGAAGTTTTTGACACGAGCTTGCATGGGATTTTCTCGCGTGGGTTGAGGGCAACGGTGCGTAACGGTGTTACCTCCTTGATTGGGGCTAAAAAGGTGGTCTCGGAGTTTCCGTGGACGGAGTTGTTGGGTGAGGAGTCTGAGGAGGAGGTGTAGCCTGTGGTGATGAGCTCGCCGATTCGGTACTCCTCGAGCATGGTCTTGGCCTTGTCAGAGTGGATGGCGTCGAACTCTTCGGTGCAGTCGGTGCCGGCGTTGATGAGGATGCTGTCGGTGCCGCCGGGGTGGTCCTTGAGGAAGCGGGTGCAGTCGTAGACGTGGCCGTGGACGACGAGCCATGCGGAGTCGGGGCTGGCGTGCTTCTTGACTTCGGAGATGGAGAACATCTTTGAGGTGGTGTTCATGAAGGGAGAGGAGACGCTCTTCTTGAGTGTTGGGATGGAGTCTGAGGATTTCTCCAGGTGTCTCTCTTTCGCCATCCATCCACCTGATTGGTTGCCCGCTAGTGTTGGGTGCTCGAACACTATGCCTATCTCCCCCTTGTGGGCCTTGCACACGTTTGTTTTCACTCTGAACCAGCAGTTATTCATCATCCCCTGCACATTCATAATAAAAACACTTAATTGTCTCACAACACCAAGGTTTTAGTATATTATATTATTGTTACTGTTACAAATTATGGATTATATTTGGGTACCTAGTACGTATGTACTAACTAAACAATGGATTCAATTATTATTCCATTCTGTCGACAGGAGATTTCAATTTTCCCAGTTAAAATTGATTAATTAGATATTTTGAGTCATGAGGGATAGCTAATGTCACTAATTTAATTACTAATTTAATTAGTGGGGTTGAGTGTGCAAGTATTATCAAAGCAATAATGATTGACGTACAACAAAAATACGTTCAACTTGTATTCAAACGTGTGCTATCCATGTTACCGGACGTGTGCTATGTAGCATATATATACGTATAGCACACTTCCTCTAACATAGATAGCACACGTTGGATACAAGTTGAACGTGTTTATGTTTTTACGTGAAACATTATTATTATTATCAAAGTCATCACGTGGATGTGAATATGAGAAGTGATATCCAAGTTGGTGGGGCCTGCAAAGCTAAGGAGATCGATCATGGGGTACTTTCATTTCATTTGAAATCAAATCATGGCCACCGATAATTAGAATTTGCCAATGTATGTGTTGACTTGTGATAAATAAGGTGATGGGATCACTAGTACTATATTGACAGAGAAATGCATGTCGGGTGACATAGTTGGGCTGGCCTGGGCTGATTACAATCATTCAATTAGGAGAGGACGGAGAGAGGTAGGAACGTACCATAAGATTCCAGATGAGCTTCTCAGGCTGAGTGTTGAGAGCCTCGTCCCAAGCACGGACCGCAATTTCCTTGGCTCCAAGAAGGTCCAGCACCTCCACTTCCAAGGACCAGAAGCACCAACACCAATATTTACCGTACTTGTTCGCTTTCTCTTGATGCTCCAGATTGCCCACTTGCCACGTCCCACCCCCATCCAGTGTCACCTCAACACGTGTCACCTTTCTCCCTCCCCCTGCATGTACACCAACAATAACAAGGTTACAATTCGCCCTCCAATCAAGTTACAACTCTCAAACATCCACTGGTTATGAGTAAACACAACAAAATTATCTCAACTTTTAGGCATGATACCATGATTTTTAATATAAATACCGACAATTATCAATTATTTATTGATTATTGTTAGACCCTTATTCTTTCATTGAGTGTTTTCTTGTGTCCTCCTTTTTATGTTTCTGTATTTAAAACAACCGCCAACTTCCAATCTAACATTATAGGTTTATTTAACTTTCAGACTTGAATGGTCATTAAGTTATATATTAATTTTCATTATCTTAAATATCATTTTAGTCCACTAACTTCACACCAATTCTGATTTTGGTTCACTATTTTTAGATTTATCACATTTAATCCACTATCTTTCAAATTGTGAGCACTTTTGGTCCACTATTAGTCAATTGGTAAGTCAACGGACATGTCAGCAAAAGTCAACAACCATATCAGTAAAGTCAACCGACACGTCAGCAAAGTCGATGTCATGTCAGCTAAGTCAACGTCCACGTCAACAAAGTCAGCGACCATGTCAGCAAAATCAACCGTCACGTCAGCACAGTGAACTAAAATTGAAAATTTTTTAAAGCTAGTGGACTAAATGTGATAATTTTAAAGATAGTGGATTAAAATCAAAATTTATATAAAGCTAATGGACCAAAATGATATTTAAGTCATTTCATTCATTTACTTTCCTCGAAAAAGACAGATCTCCACTTCCTGAAATTCAAAATTATAATCCAATCAACTGCTTCGGATTATTAAAGCTCTTTGATTAAGATGGTCAAACCCATCCAAACTCCATATAACAAAAGCAAAAATATGGATTTCTTTTTCACTAAAGGTGCTTCGTAAAGCGTGAGAAGTCAGTTTGCATAGAGATCTAAAGTCTAAACCAGACACATAGAGATGCAACAAATGCTATCCCTTTCAGCTGCAGTTAGTGTTAACAAATACAGTACTACTCCATAGTCAAAGATAGTACTACTACCATATGTAGCTAGCTGTTGCAGACAGGGACAGACAAAATTAAACTAGCCGCCTCTGGATTTCATTTACATTTCTTACTATTAATTTGTAAATGAAACACTTTTCCAATTTTTCTTTATTGAAAGAATGAACTATTATTATAAACTAAAAAAAATACAGGATTTAGTACAAATGACAAATTATTCCTAAACACAAATGTTTGGAGAACAACATTTTTTCAGCTAAAATAATCAACAAAACTCATTTAACATTTTATATTCCTAATAACATTTTAATCATGAGTATATTTTTAATGAGCTAAGTAATGATGACTCAAATTCTTATTTATTAATTTTTTTTTTATTTAACTATCCTCCTTCCTAAATTTCACTAGGACAAAGTTGGTTGCTAGTTGTACTGACGTAAACAATAAGAAGAAAATATATAGGGGTACCTGAATATGCGTAGCCTCTGAGCACATAAGGCCTCTGAGTAGTCCACGAGTTAATTGGCAAGATCTCATCGTGGCACGGTGTCGTTATCACCGAGTTTATGTTCAGCTCATTGATCGTATACTCTGGCTTGTACCACCAAGCTATACAAAAAAACAATAATAATAATTATTGTTATTATTTCATATATTTTTCAAGAAGAAAATTAAATTAAATTAAATGAAGAAATGGTAAAGGTGATCGAGTAGAGTACCTTCAGCATTGGCAAGCTCTGCATCCACGTGGGAGGGAAGCACCTTATTATCCCTGTAGTGGTAATAACTGTCAGATTGCTGGGTAGTTACGACGATGCGTTTCAACCACTTCACCATGCGTCCACCGATGAACCCTGGGATTATCATGCGCACGGGAAACCCGTGATCGGGGGTCAAAAGCTCGCCGTTTTGCATGTAAGCTAAGATGATGTCGCGGGCAGGATCCAGTGCAACCTCTCTCAGTATGCTTGTCCCGTACTTGGATCCACCGCCACCTGGCAGGTCCTCAGCACCTTCGAAGCACACATGTAAGGCGCCTTTCGTGCGGCTAAATATCCCGCACCGCTTCAGAACGCTCCTAAGCGTCACGCCCTTCCACACGGACGTGGAAACCGCCGCTGCTCCCCAGTTGAACCCGATGCTCTGCTTCACCATGTTCTGCTCCTTGCGGCGGTTCCCCGCGCATACCAAGGTCGCCGGGAACTCACGGCTAGGGAACTCGCGGATGAGTTGGTCCATAGTGAACTTTGCCGGCCGCTTCACGAGCCCACACACCTCCACGGTCCAGTCCTCCCAATGGGCCTTGGGTACGGGCCCATGGTTGCGGACGTAGTGGATTGGGACGGGGGTTATGAAGCCGTGGTGCATGAGGCGAGGGAGTGGTGGCTCGGAGTTGAAGGGGTGCTTCCCTGTGAGGCGGACCAGGGAGGCGTTACGCTGGACCCAGTGGTCTGAGGTTCCATCGTCGCGTGGATCGTAGATTGAGGGTTCTAGCTCGGAGGTTCCCTTTTCGATTAGGGATTTTAAGTTTTCCTTTTGGTCATCTTCGTCGTCGTCGCTCGAGGAGGCGTAGTAGTCCACGTGGAATGGGGAGTCGGGTGACTTCTTGGGGCGCGTGAGCTCCGCGTTTTGCGGGAGGTTGTTATAACTGCGGATTGGGGAGTCTGAGCGGTGCTTGAAGGTGCGTACGACGCCGTTTAGGGGGGGCTGGACTTGGAGCCCTGCAGCGTATTGACGGTTATCGACTGAAGCCGCCATTGGAGAAATTAGACTAGATTAAATTAAAATCAGTAGATAATGATTGTAGCTATTGATGGAGATTAGAAAAAGAATTAGAGGATGATGATTTCGATGAACATGGTTGGAGTGTGTATGGAATGGTTGTTGGGCGAGTGAAAGTTGGGGGGATTGAGGGGTGTTATATAGAGGGGGGCTGATGAGTAGCGTCATGGGAGAGGGAGGGAAAGAGAGAAGGGGACGTAGCCAAGTTAAGCCACAAGACTAGTATACCATATGTCCCACTCTGAAAATACGTTTTATGACATCAACCATGACTCACACCTCTAAGTTTTAATTTTTAGAACAAATATATAATATTGAATTTAACTTAAGCAAACACATTCTGTTTCTTTTTGAACTTTTTTAATTAAATCCTTATATCACTTTTGAATAGTGGGGTATAAGGTTAAAAATATATTTTAATTTATGAATATGGTAATACGTGATGGGAAAATCGTGTAAATAATAATATAACATAAATTGTGTAAATGATATATAATATAATATTTTTTAAGAGTTTAATTTTCTTTCACTATATATTTTTTTAAATAAACAGTTATTCAATCATATATTGTCATATCAGTCATGATTGTGTTTTTTTTCTCATTATCCGAAAAATACAAACAAAATATTTTAATTGGATAATAATATAAAATATATTTACATTGTCTTGTAAATCAAAATTAAACTAATATTTATTAGTGTAAAATAATTTTACAGTTATATCTTATTATATATTGATAACTCATTAAATTTTTTTTTTGCTCAACCACTCCTAAAAAGTTTTACACTATAAGAGAATAGTAATTAACACTTATTCAAAACTATCCTTATGTGAAACTTAAATTAATTAAGAAAAAGATTTTGTGCTTCTCTCTGTGTATGAGAATCATCGTCGTTATGTTATCGCATATTCAGAATTACGCACTATTTTCCATCTCTGCTCAAATTTAGATAGTAAGTTGATCATTATTTTTCAAATGAGTGTATAACAATATTACACTTAAATCGAGCTGTTTTGTATCAAGTAAACGCACATATAACTTAAACTAAATAAGTCCTTTAATTCTACAGGAAATAAAGTTGAATATTGTAAAGCATAAAGATATCAAGACCCCATATAAGTAAAAACTACACACACAAGAAAAACATTAACACATAAAATGTTTCGCTTAATTAATGTTTGTGAGTCTCAAACTTAGTTATTTTTAACCAAAAAGTAAAATTATGTGTACTTTCGCTGTTCAAACTAAGTTTAATTAGATCGACAATCAAGAAATGAAAGTGCATGCACGCACGTGAATTGGGAATTAAAGATAGATAGATAGATATATGTTAGGGTAAAAACTACTGGCCAGATGGGATCTGCCCAGATAAATCTGGCGACTAATTTTCATGGTTCATCATCACATCACATGCATCGTACAATGGACGGGCATTACAAAGTGATACTATACATTATAGTGAAAGTAAAAACATAAATGTTTGAGATACAATAAAAAACCAGCTAAAACAGTTAATAAAGTCTATTTAACATTTTATGACTTAAATAATACTTTAATCATGAATATAATTTTAATAAATGAATTGATTATGATCCAAATTACTATTTGTTAACTGTTTTAGCTAATTTTTTAATTGTGCCTCTTACCATGCTCAATTAACAATTCTCGCAAGCATTATTGTTTTAAAAAATTGGTTGGGTCGTCCCTTGACATTCTAGTAGTATTCTTTAAGGACGTGAGGGGTCATATACTTTTTCAAAGCGAGAAACCACTGTTTTCAAAATGTAGAGTAATAGATAATAAAACAATAATATTTGTCATATACAAATACATTCAACTAGTATCTAATATGAGTTATACATGATACAGAATATGTGCTATACGTACGTGTATTATATATATTGTACACATTGTGTATTATATAATAGCACACGTTGGATATTAGTTGTCTGTATTTCGATTGCATATTAAGCATTATTGAATTTAAAGATAGTGTGAAATATATGTACAAAAGAAAGTACAAATAGAATTACCGTATTTTTTATCATAGAAAGAAATTGTATTTCTTAACCACTCACACTCAAATCATCTTCTCTATTCTTATCATTATTCACGCTGTATTTAACTCATTAAATAATAATGTATGGATATTTGTGTTGATGTATTCTCGTTGTGGCGTGGAATACTTTTTTTTAGATTAATTTTCCTTAGATTAGAGAGATTTTTTTAATGAGGTTTTGTGCTGAAGGATACACAACGGCCTAATATTTGGCTCGAGTCGTGTACTTGGTTTTGTGATTCAATTATAAAAAAAAAACTCGTTAAATATTACCTACAGGCGTTCTAGCATATATAGTGTATTTTTACATTGTTTCTCTTGCCTAAAGGCATGTTGTATTTTGTATTTTTTCATTTTTTGTATCTTTTGTATCATTTAGATCTTTAATCATTTTTACTCAATACATCATTTTTGCTTTCCATTTATGCTTCTTGTTCATCCTCTTTTCTCTCTTCCATTTTATTGATAAATTATCGAATCACAATAGTTTTAACATGGTGCGGTGAATATATGGTGCACCCAGATTTGGAATTTTCGAGTCTTTTATTGAATTTTGTTTCGGTCTCGGTATTTATATTGGATAGCCTTGTTTTGGCTCTATATTCGCTTCTGCCGTGTGGTAGTTGCACGTCTTATGACGTTAACCTTCTTTGCGACGAGCGCTGTGGAGACGACGGTTGATAGTTCAAAGTGGCCCAATGGAAGGTCGGAGACTTCTCGTACTAGGCACCATTGCCGTTGCTTGTTCCCGGGACATATCATAGTTGGAGCTTTTGAGCCCACTTTGGAGCGTTCTTTTGACCGATGATGTCATACCGGCGAGACGACTCCTATATCATCTTTTTTCAGGAGCGGTTTTTGATCGATTGTTATTCGGTGAACCGACTCATTTTATGATTTTTCATCTTTTTCATTGTATTTCATCATTTTAGATGTATTTCTTTGACTTTAGATTGTATTACATCCTCATGCCAAGTCGGACATGCAAGTATTTGCATGTTCCGGCTTACGGGGGGTGTTAGAGGGCATTATTGTAGTTTTACATTGTCTCTCTTGCCTATATAAAGACATGTTGTATCTTGTATTTTTCCATCTTTTGTATCTTTTGTATTATTTAGATCTTTGATAATTTTTACTCAATGCATCATTTTTGCTTTCCATTTATGCTTCTTGTTCATCTTCTTTTCTCTTTTACATTTTGTTGGTAAATTATCGAATCACAATAGTTTCAACATATATAGTTTGTGTGTGGGGTTGGAGGGGTGGTATAACCTCCATGCAGATAGTCCATTGAATGAATCCATGTGTTCATGATGAAAATGAATCAATAATGCTAAATATAGTCATCTTTAAATTTTAACATAATCATACTTTCATATGTAAATTTTTATTGTCCACCGTTACATCATACAATATATACTACACTATGAGTACCATTTTCTATAAAGATACATGAATACTCAAATGAATATGATAACTCATGGTGGGTCATGTCGAGGCTCTGATACTCTGTGTGTTTCATGACACCACAAAGAAAAATGTTGATATCTTTCCTATCTTGAGTTATCTGGTACATATATATTCCGTCAAATATAATTATTACGAAATTGAAATTCTTACATAATCTGTAATGCAGAGACAAAAGTAAGTTGTTGGTAACCTACAGCCTTAATTATGTATGTCTATACTTTAAATTTTTTGTCATAATGACAGGACTAGGATAGAAGGGTTAACACCTACCATAAAAAAATATGAGAAGTAATTCTTGTAATTATTTTCTATCTCATAATTCATGTAGATATTTATTTTATTCTCTTTGATTTTTATAGAATTCACCAATGATTTTTAATCTTACTTTTTTTCGCGGTCTTAAATTTGAATAAATATCTATATAAAACTTATATTTTGAAGAATAATGATTTATTTACGTATACATTCTTTTTATGTATCTTATCCATCTATTCTACATCTTTGAATATTAATATAACATTACTATAACACTTAAATTTTTATTTTTTATCACTATAAATATCACTATTCTATTTTGAATAGTAAAATAACACACTCCAAAGATAGCTCTAAGTACTGGATTGCTGGAAGAGATTGAATAAAAATCAGAGCTGGGTCCATTGATTAGAAAAGTACAAGTGTGGCATGCACGTGGTTGAGGGTATT
This sequence comes from Aeschynomene evenia, assembly GCA_013621005.1. Lineage (NCBI taxonomy): Eukaryota > Viridiplantae > Streptophyta > Magnoliopsida > Fabales > Fabaceae > Aeschynomene > Aeschynomene evenia. Next base: position 5,900,824 of record CM024270.1, read on the forward strand.
TTGGGAAATCTCGAAAGAAAAAGTACTTGTTAATAATTTACCCACGATATTTTCCAATACAAGATATTAAGGTATACTAGTATTAGAGCCAATTAATTGTTAATTATATATGAAGAGCCAAAGTTAATGCTTGTGGCGACTCGTTAGTTTTGAACAAACTGGCTTGTTAATTATAATAACTAGTCCCTCCAAGCTAGATTCCAATAAAAGATTAATCGACATATTATACACTACTACTACTACGAATACTTAATGATAAAACACTAGTGGACAAGCAATGGTAAAAGTCTAAAAGGGGACAATTAAAGAAAATGATACCTGAATGAATAATTAAATTAAATTCAATAGGAAGAAAAAGAGGAGGAGGATATTAAAACAGGGAGGGACAAATTTGGGAGTGAGAAGTGGCGCATCGTGGTTCCCAACAGCCAAGGAACCCCAAAACATTGGGCTGGTTTAAACTTAGACGCACCAAATTGAGAGAGAGAAAATTTTAAAAAGGTGAGAAGATCGAATGGGTCACAATTAAATTTGGAATTTGGCAACAATTTTAGAAAGATAGAAAAAAGGGGACAGAGAGAAGTTAGTCAAAAACAAACTAGGGGCGGCTACTTGGGGACTTAAGGGGTTGCGTTAAATATGAAGGGGTTGGCTCTTAGGTGAATCAATGAGTCATCTTTGTTTTTGTTTTTGCTTCTGTGGTGCTTCACTCACTCCCTCTCTTTTTCCATCTCTGTCACCCACTCTCACTCACTTCTTATTAGCCACATATATAAAACTATTAAACCCCTTTTATTTTCATCTATATATTTTTCTCCATTCATGGTTACTACTTACTTACTTAAATCTTTAATAGTACTTTGATTGGTTTCCAACAACCAGCCAAATTATTGTCATCCTTACAATACTATTTGTCTCCATCTGGAATGTGAATTTGTACAAAAGAGGGAGGGTTGAGAAATTAACATCATAAAATCGAGATAAATATATATTGTCACAAAGATTATTGATATTGGGATGGATACTTTTTTAGTAATACTATTTTTTAGACAATTAAATATTATACATGTCCTATTATTTTTATTTTTTACACTTTCTTTTATCATCATCATATGATATATCTTGATCCTTCCTTTACCTCTCTCTTTTTTTTTTATGTCTACGTCTATTCAATGTAGAAATATACTTTTTTCAGAGTCTCTATGCTCTCATCAGATACAATCACAACATAGGATCGTACCATACCATTGAACCACACACATCTCTGAGTTGGTGGTTGTCCTTTCAGTTTTACTTACTTGAATTGAATAATTATGTCGTGTTTCCATCCACATCTTCATCTGCCATCCCCATGTGGTCACTATATATACATATCATTTGTTCAGATTGGATATATATATATATATATAGGATAAATAAAGACTATTACTCGATGGGAACCTCATTATTGGTTTATTACTCTTGTGTGAAATTAGAGACGATACTTTAACATATCTCATTATTGAATACAGATATTTTGCAATGCTTATTCCAATGCAGACGAATTTTTATACTCATTCACAGTTGTATATTAATATATACAATGTTAATACGATAGTAACGATTCAAATTATATTATTATCCGGTGACAAAAGACACCAATTCAGATTTGAGAGAATCATTCATTGATATTATTGTTTCACTTTCAAGAGATTACGTTTGATAACGTATGTATTGGAAAAGGTTCTCAACAAAGGATGCATGCACTATTTGATTCCTAAGACTGTGCATAATCATTATTTAGTACATATTTTTTTCGATAAAAAAAATAATCATTATTTAGTAACAAAAAGAAACACTCTAGTTGTCCATTTTCCTTCTTTTTTTTTTATAAAAAATTTATCTACTCCCTCTTCACAAAAAGTATACAAAAGAAACTACAAAAGTGTAATTTGATGACACAATCAATCCCAACATGGACTCATTTATTTTTGAATCCTGGTAGTGTTGGCAATTTGGCATTCTTGCAAATTCTTTTTTGGCTAGAGGAAAAAGCAAAAAATACAAGAAGAAAAGACAAAGTAGAGTTTTGATGGAGCAACTTGATCCACATGTCATATCTTAAGTCATACAAGCCACTTGTTTCTCCTCAAGTGCCTGCTTAATTGGTCAGACCGAAAATGATGAAAGGAATTAGAAAATAATGCAAATTTATATTTGCGTCCTTACAGCAAGCAACTAACTTAGATATCATACATATGATAGTGTTTAATTAATTAATTAATTAATTATATGTTCCCATGTTGTAATCATTACAACCTAATTTATTGAATATCCCTCTCTCCCACTAGCATCTCTTCTCTCTTTGATGCTGTCACTCCATTGCAAAACAATAAACTTGATATACAACATAAATACATTCAATTAGTATCAAACATGCCCTATATATCATATATAATGTGTGTTATATGTATAACATGTTATGTATAACATACATTACATATGGTATATAATACACGCTGGATACTAGTTGGATGTATTTCTGTTATACAACAAGAATTATTGATTGCAAAATATCTCATGTCACTTGCGATTAGTTATACTTAATTAATTTTAGGTTGCTTTAGGCGTGCATGCCTTAAATAAGATGCTGTTTTATTAGAGTGTCTATCAAATCAAAATTGTTCTGAAGTTATAGGCTATATATACACCTTGATGGGCTTTCATAGTCTTTTTTGTTGGGCTTTACTTTGAGCACCAATATGCCCAATAGAAAAGAAGAGACATAATTGGGCCAAGATTGGATAGAAGAAGAGCCTGGAGGCTCAAACCTCTGCGTCCTTGTTGTTTGTTAATGCAGCCCAATAGAATAGACGATCGATGACGACCTCGACTTATATGATTATATAGTAACAACATAAATTTCATGATCCACTGTTGTCAATGTCTGATTTAACTCTTCAATCTTGATGGTTGCGTTTATAATTATATATATAGCGATTCATGATACCAAAATGGGAGGCGAGTTCCGTGAGATTCACGAATAATGTGACATTGGTATCATCAAAAAACAAATGGAAGATGTTAGGAAGATGAAACAGGTTAAGATTGAGAGTAGTGTCCAATTAGAGAATACAAGTGGGGTTGTGATCAGAGTGTACGAGGAATCGGAGAGACCTCGTTCAAGGAAACTGCCTCAGAAATCCATAACAGAGCAGGGTGGTGGTTATGATCGCCGTGCTCAGCTTCTTGCTCACTCTCGACAGCTCAGGAATAGAAGTGATGGTCATGTTCCATTGTCCACCATTCACTCACAATCTAAGTCTAAAAACAAGGTGAGTTTCATTTCTAATTTCTTGTTTAGTATTTGAAAATACCAATAATAATAATAATAATAATAATAATGTGTTTTGGGGAATCATATACATGCATAATTAATAATGAATGTTAGAGTTTTAGCAGAAGGGGTTTTGGTTAACCAAACCGGTTCGAATCTGCTATTGCTCGCCCTCAAGGTACATGCCTACACGCTTCTTTAGAGCCAGATACGAACAAGACAACAAAGAAACAAAACGTTCCAAACACAGAAGGAACTCCATTGAAACAAAATGTTCTCCATTTTTGGTAATATATGTAGAGTATATAACATTGTCCTCTTCCCTCATCGTGTATTTTGATTTGGATTTCAAGTCCTTTATTTTTTATTTTACTTGCAGAGTAAAATGAAGAAGGTGTTGAAAAAGCTATCGTGCAAAGAAATTTAGTGGTGATGAAGATTAAGATCGTGGTCCAATGCAGAACAATGGATAAATTAATTTTCGTTTATATTCATTTTTCACTTTTTATACTTTCTGCAGAAATATACAGCTGAAACAATTTATTTGACATGGATCTTTAAAAAAATACCAACGGATTTGTATGTACATCATATAAGACAGATTGCATCAGATCCCTTAATTGTTACTATCAGTTCTATCTAAGTGGAAGATTTAGAAAGTCAGAAAATGTTGGGGAGACTAACACATACATGTGCACTCTTGTCCGACTCATTCCTATCCATGATCTGTCTCTCAAGGAAGATGGGGAATTCATTAGACGAATCTCATGTTCGGGAAATCCTAAATAGGTCGTAGGTTCTCGAACACAGTTTTTTGCTGCTTGTGGAAATCAATTTGGATGAAAAATTTAACAATCTTCCCTATAGTTGTCTAAAACATATTAATACGATAAGTACATCAAATTAATTTCTCAACAATAGCACAGAAATATGGAACTCCATAGTTATTTTCAATAACCAAACATGCCTTTGAGGTCGTTTTAGCCGTTTAACTTGCAAAACACACACTATTGAACATGAAACAGTAGCTCATCTTTTCTTTGGATGTAGTTTCTATTGTTACAATTAGTGATTGGCTCTGCTGCTGCTGATCTCACGATGATGCACGCCCGTATGGGAGATTATAGCTTCAGGTGTTATGCAGATATTTGTGCTATATGGACCGAGAGTGCAGTCTTTTTCGCTGCAATTTATGCAGCTGATGGTTATGCAGTATTCTTACTGCGTGTATTCAGAAATGATGATGCAAAACACCATTTATTCATCTGAAAAACGTCTGCTTCAGACACAGGTACCACATGCCTCGGGGGTCGTAACTAGTAAGTCATATCCACCATGATAGTGACACATATGGGTGACAAACACTCAAGACATTCCACGTTCCAAAAGGCTATTAAAGATGAATTATTACAGAATAATTCACTATACAGGTAACCATCAAAGAAAGAATAGAGCATATCATTCTAAAAATGCATTATTTTTGGGGGGGCATCTCCTCGTTGCCCCTAATCATATGACCATTTTGCATGAACGAATGAAAGCCAGTAGTCCAACCTATGGGATCTAACAACCATGATGACATCGATCTCCTAAACCTAGAATTCAATGTGCAATGAGGAACTCTAAAATTGCCCTATTTAAAACAGTCTAATTGAAACACTAAAAACAACGAGTCAATTGATACCATATCATTCTATAGTAGATATGGTACACAATCAGAATGGGGGTCAACTGGTATACTCAGGCCAATTAAATAATTTTAAAAAAATGCTCGGGCATGGCAACAAAACGAGCCATGTCAAGGTCACTGGCGTATTACTGCAGAAGCGCAGCCTTATCCCCGCATTTCAGTAGTTCACGTCTGAATCTTTACCTGCCTGTATTCGGTATCCTATGCCTCCTCCGTCTTCTAGACCTTCCTAACAGCAGCCTGTGAAGTCCTCGTCCAGAGACAGCAGCAGAACTTGTAGGTGCAATACTCGGCAAACCAAAATGATCCAAATTGAACGAAACTGCACCACGGTCCTGATTGTACCTAATATTTGAGAAAAATTGGCTATTTCTCCCGAGATCAAAGGACCTCATGGAGAAGAAACCATCCTCTGGATATCCCTCATCAGAATCAGAATCATACTCATCATCATCATCATCATCATCGTCGTCATCACTGTAAAAATGATCATTTGGCTCAAGCACATAATCCCCCAATACCATAGCCCCAGGAGTTGAAGATAAAATCGTGCTGATCACATCATTCCGTTCTCTTTCACACTCGAGTCTCTTCCATTTTTCTTCTTGTACAGGGTCCACCTCTCGTGGTCGTGAATAGGGATGCTTGGACTTAACATGCTTCCTAAGCTCCTTGTAATTCCCCACAAAAGAGCAATCATCCTGCATGCAGCTTCTTTTCTTAGTATTCAGAGACTTCCTCGCTGCTTCAACCACTGTCCAACCCTTCACTTGTCTGCGACAAAGGGGGCAAAGAAGCTCTGGGACTTCTCGATTATCACTTGGCTCACCTGTGCTCAAATCGAAATTTGAATAGTCTGCTTCTGATGGCAAACTTTGAACAGAAGTTTCTTTCGTGTAGGCCTTTTTGTACTGCTCAAAGCAGTTTGAATAGCGATGACTGGTGGCACACATATAAGGACGACAACCTTTATTATAAGACGAACAAAGGAGAAGGATAGCATTGTGGGGGACCTCCATGCAGACTGAGCAGGTTGCTTCTTCCCAATCTTTCTTCTCCGATGCTTTTGAGAGGCTCTTCTTTACATTAACATCTTTCAGATTCTTTCGTGCACAAGATAATAGATATGGGGTTTCCCTAGGACCTCGAGAACGGGGCTTGGACCGCATCTTGCCAACTTTAGCCATTTATAAACTGAACCTGATACAGATTAGAAAGAAACGGATGAATATTAAAAATAAAAGAAAATGTTCTAAGAAAATAAACCAACAGGATTTCATCCCAAACACTGCAAATCAAATGCATATCATATACTATAAGGTACATTTGTGATATTATTTAGATGACATTGTAAATTTGTAATAATTTTTAAAAAACGTACCAAGGTCCTTTGCCATACCAATAATTCAATCAACAAAATGATCATATCAACTAAATTATACCAAGGAGCTTTGGTAGCTAAACATAAACCACCAAATATAGTAGTCCCTTTCTCAAAATCATTTAAAGCACAAGTTTAAAGTACTAAGTAAAAGTACTTCGGTCGGTTATACTTGCTCATAGTAATTTGCATTAACCATGCTTTGATCCGTTATCCTTGCTCATAGTAATCACTAATTAGCATTAACCATACTTTGATCCGTTACCCTTGCTTATAGTAATTAGCATTAACCAATAACCATATGATTAATAGCTCAACTAACAGAGTGCATAACCTGGAGGGAACTCTATCATAAGCTCCCTGACCATATTAAATACACAACAACATAGTACAAAAGTTTAAGATAAAACAATAATGTGTAAAGAACAAAACTTCATCGTCATCAATGGCAGGAAAACACATAACGCAATGCAAAAATGAGGAACTACAACCCAAAATAAAATCAGACAATCAGATATCAAGTAAATCTCTAGTGAAAAAAGCTATACACAGAAACAAAGTTCATAAGACAAAGGATAAGGAGGTGAAGAGCCATCACCAAAATCAATCTACAACTTCCTATGATTTTCGCATTCTATATATGATTTGGCCTCATCACTAATCCCCCATTTGCAAAACCAAAGAGGAAGGCAAACCATACATACTTCTTTATAACGATGGATTATCATCATCAAGACAACAATGTGACACAAGAACAATAACTTTACACTGTTCCTATGAAGCTAGAATATAATTTTTTTCAGTTTGAAAAACACATCTACTAACACGCGAAATCCTATATCACTTTCTCCCGTATCCGTATCGCCAAGAATAAGAATTCTCGAAAAATGCAGATTGAAATTAGATAAACAAAGCAATAAATATCGGCCAATACCTTGACATACAGATATAATTCAATAACACGAACAGATCTTACTTAATGAAAGAGGCAGCTAAAATGGAATTCAGAATCAGCAATTCACAAATCGTAACCATCCGAACGAGTTGGTGCAAATCCAAAGAGGACACGCGAAATTCAATAACAATAATAACAATAATAGTAATAAAATAGCGCCAAAAGGTGAATCGAAACACAAAATGGAGCAAAAACAATGATAAAGCGTCACAGATCAGAGAAAGGGATCGAGGAGAGAGAGAGAGAGGAGTACGTACCTGTAACTGCAACAAGTGTGGAAAGGGAGGGGGAAGGGATTGTATGAGAGAGAAATGAGGGAAGGAGAAATCAATCAGAGAGAGCGCCACCGATCTTGGCGCTCACGTTCTCCAAATTCCGAAAATAAAGGTGACGTGTGATCCACAACTCCAACCTCTCTCTCTTTCTCTCTGTTACTTCTACGCTTCCTCTGCTTCCTACCTTCTTTCTTCTTACGCCACCACTGGACACTACTACGCTCTTCTCCCACCTTCAGGTTTTATTTATTCATTCATTTATTTATTTATTTATATAGGTCCACTCAAACAAAAATGTTATGTCCGAACTCCAAAGGTCATATATGGGCTCAGAGCCCATTTAATTCACTGGCTCTGGGCCTCATTTTACCTCTTTATGAACCCATTCAACTGCTATCGTTGTTCAAACCCAAAAGAAGTTTTAGAATTATTGCGGGCTTTATTAAACCTAAAAAAAATATAGTTGCGTGAGTTAACCTAATTGTTCTTGGAAAAAGCTATATTTTCCTTTAATAAAACAATTACCATAAATAACAATTTGACACATCATCAATATTATGTTAAGACTAATATACGATTAAAAAAAAGATCACCGAATTATCTTGCCTGGCTTGATCCAATTGAGTCTTTTTTTTTTCCTTCTTTTATAATTAGTGAAACTAATCAAATTATAAAATGAGATTCACCTAAATATATTTCAACCATATTTATCAAGGAAGAAAAAGAGGATGAAAAGGCAATGATGAGAGACCCAAATTTCCAGTCCGATCATTTATTAGCCACCGCGCCAAAAATACCAAGATTCCAAGAATCAACATCGAAACAGATCATTAAACAATCAACAATAATCAAACCTTCTTTTATTATTTTTATTAGAGTGCACCACATATCAAACTTCAATGCCATCGTCATTAAAAAAAATACCCAAATTTTAGAAAACATCGAGGGCAAAATGATCATGCAAATGACAGCTTTTGAAGAGAAATAAAAAAAGATATACAAAAACAATGGCATGCTAGTGTTACAATATATGTTAATATTTACAAATTGCATGATCTTCAATTCCTACTACTACACCTATTGCTCCGAGAGGTAAGCCATAAATAAAGAATTGGTCAACGGATGGCTAATCTGAAGGTGACATTTTTATAGCTCGACCTGGACTTTGCTTGCTACAAATAGACAAACCATGATTGAGTAAAGGGATGACTAAACCATGTTGAGCACAATCCTCCAATAGGACATTGCCATGTTCATAACTTGGTTCTGTGGAGCGCTATGTCACTTCTAAGATACTGTCATTAAGAGTATGCAGCAATGTTTACCTCCATTGTGATTCGCAGTTGGAAGATGGCAGAGTTTAACTAACCCCTTCTGCCAGTTACACCAGGAAAAGAACCAGAGGACTGGGAAAGTGGCCTTTGGACAAATGGATGGTTTAACAGTTCAGCAGCAGTGGGACGACTATCTGGATTAACTTGAAGGCACTGCAGGATAAAGTCCCGGGCATCGTTCGAAAGAGAATCTGGAATAGGAGGTAGCTGACCTCTTCCAATTCTAAATAATGCCTGCATCTGTTGTTAGAAAGAGATTAACAGGTGATTAAATGGACACCCTCTGTCAAAGCTGCAAGTGGTAATTGGAGGGAAAATAGTAATAATGCGACACATACGTGTTCCAACTCATAGTATGGGATGTGGCCTGTTAACATCTCCAGCACAGTGCATCCCAGACTCCACATATCAGCAGGAAGTCCATAACCTCGGTTCTTTCCTTTTACAACCTGCATATTCAGCATAATGATCAATAATTACAGAAAACAGAGCAGCCAAAAGGCCCCGATTTTGGCAAGACCGAGGTTTCTAGTTTCAAAAGCAAAGGGATATTTCTTTTCAAACATGAAACAGCAATTAATAATCAGACCAAAACATGCACCACCACTACTATGCCATGATAACCGCTATATCCAGCTACTCATTACATTGATCAAGATTATGGCAAAGAAATAGGATGCAAGCAAAAGAGAAAAGTAAAAATGCAATACAATGATGGAAGCTCATCCAGAAGATTACCCCATAGCTAATTTAAATAATCAACCCAAGAATAATACTACTTGTGATTGTAAAATTATGCTTTTCAATATATATAGGAGACTGTATTAAGCATCAACATAAAATCTAACAATACATTGTTTCATTGTTCAAGATTTTCTTATAATCCTATTAAAATTGTATAACATGATCCATTCTTGCTCCATAGTTGATTTTTGTAGTATTCTTCCATGTGAACAAATAATATCTTTGGATTCTGTGTTGGACCACCGCCAACTCCATAGATAAGTAAGCATTTAAATTCACAGTATTGGACTGGTAGCATGTTAAAAATATACAGTATATTATAAATGTATGACAATTTAATTTCATGTATTTGATCCATGGATAAAGAAAAGAAGAAACACATCCTAGAAGACAAGGTTCAAACCTCGGGGGCCATCCAGAATGCTGTCCCCTTGCATGATTTAACATCATTTAACTTGGTTGCCTGAAAAACAAATCATAAAGCAATATTAGGAAATTAAAATGTTAAGCAATTGAATATTATTCAGATTTCGATAATTAAAATCAATAATTCAAAGAAGCAAACAAAATACTAGGCAAAGGAGTATAAACTGAGGAAGGTGAATGAATTACCTTTGCTAATCCAAAATCGGCAAGCTTGACAGATCCACTTGCATCCACCAATATATTTGCACATTTAATATCCCTTGAATCGGGTAAATTGGGGAAGATTTAATTAGATTTATATTTTCAAAGATTGCTTCATAACAATTACATAACTGAATCTGATACAGAAAAACAGAAAACAACATGCTAAAGAAAAACATGAGCTTAACCCAAAGAGGAAACTTTACCCAATAAAATTTCCAATACTAAAATCCTAACATGAATTCTAAGTTCATGTAATTTCAAGTTCCGAACTGTTCTCCCACCCCCAATGTCCCAAAGTGAAGAGAATAAGAACACGGCTTAGTAACAAAAGGAAAAAGATAAATTAATACGACAAAATCCATTGACAAAGAATATTTTTCTGTAATTATGCAACAACAGTAAAAAATGGAAGTTCCTTTGAAGCAAGGAAATCAAGAACCGAAGACATTACTCTTGTCAGCATTATTGTAGAAAAGGGAAACCATATCCTATGGTTCAAGTCCAAGACTACTACAGAAAAGGCAATAATCATATAATATATAACATAAAGGGAAGTTAAAAATAAAATAAAACTTAAAGTTACCTGTGAACTACATTTCGATCATGAAGATACTTCAAGCCATGCAGAATCTGTCTCGTGTAGGCAGATACTTGGGAGTCTCGAAGAGTATACCTGTGATAGAGATTTTGAAGAGAACCTTTGGTTACAAGCTCAAGAAAGATATACAGATTTGATTCATCCTGCATAAAAATCAAGCAGAGAAGACGATGGTTATTTAATGAAATTACAAGCCTCATGGAAACATACAGATGAATGAAAAACACTTGAGCAAAACTTGTTTATGGCAGAAAATTTTGAAAATAGCCAGTATAAATAGGATTAAAGCAGGGGCGGAAAATAGAAAGTTGTTGATGGGATCCATGGCCATTCAGCTTTTATGTCACATTGCAGTGTCGAGTGTACCCAGCATACACCATCTTAGTAGTTGAACCAAGCGTTCTCGAATTTCAACAAACATAGGGAAGTTTGATCTAATTTTAAATCATACATTCACTTTGGTGCAAAATTTTATACAATAAACCCAGCACCTAAATGAATAGGTTTAAATGATAATAATCAGAGACCAAAATATTTTAAAAACTACTTAGTACTACTAGTGTCCTGAATTTCTACATTATTAATTAATGCAGTCCTGTGGAACACAGATCCTTTGTCATAAAAGCTTAAGACTACATTTCATTCCCTAACATGACATTATGACTTGACCCTAACCACAGACTTTCCACTTAAAACAATGTAAAAAGTTTGAAGAACATATGGACTTGTTACATTGATATGATTTGTAATGGCAATTTTCAACCTAGCAATCAACAAAATAGTATCAAGTTGAACATAAAAGTAAAAGAAAAGACAAGAGTACCGTTTCTGTGCCATAGTATTGAACTATATTCTCGTGTTCAAACTGACTCAAAAGTGCTATCTCCTGTGAGACAAGAAGACAAAGTAAAATGAGCAAAAAAATAGTAGAAGAAATATGAAAGATTTATCCGAATCTAGACAATATAGCATAATAATCTTTATCTAAGAAAGATATCTTTTATTCATTATGAATTCTTAGTTATTGGAAAAGTATAGTATGGTATAAAAACTTTAAAAAAAAGGCTACAAAACAATTAAAAAAAGAAAGTAAGCTCCTCACCTGCTCCAGATAATAGAGACTTTGCTTTCCCTGATTCCCTTGATCAAGCAGTGAAACTTCTTTCACAGCAAAAAAGAATCCATCACTACAATGAAAGTCGCATGGTTAAATACAAGTCAGTAATATGACTTCCATAATATTATACTGATGACTAAACCATATAAGTACAATCATCACAACAAGTAAAGCTTATAGGAAGGTGCCAAATTAGAAAATAGTCGAGACTCCTTTGGTCTTGAAGAAAGAAAAAGATATGGCAAAATATAGACCCTTCACCTAATTCACTACTATGGTTAAGTTTTAAGTACATTTACAGAGGCAACTATTCTATAAGAAGCCATCCATATCAGTGGTCAATGAACAACCCAATTTCACCATTCAAGCAAGAGAAAATATTACTGTGATGAAACTAATAGCAATAGATATCCTAATAAGCAATAGAACGAACTATTTACATAAAGGCACACAGAGCAACATGCTAAAGTTTAAAAAGTGAAAATCATTTATAACAAAAAGTTAAACAAATCAATAGATAAGGGAAAAGAGAAAAAATGGAAACAGTTACCCGGAAATTCCTTCATAGACAGAGCCGAAGGAGCCACGCCCAAGAAGTTCACCCTTTTGCCAGTCGCCGGTGGTAATGATACGCTTAATTCTGGCGTTAGGAGATATATTATTAGACCTAGGACCCGTGGTTGTGCTCGAAGTATCATCTTCATTCGAAGTGCTAAACGAACACCCTGAAAGCTCCGCAACAATCTCCGCTATCCTCGCCGCATTATCCACCCCTTCTTCTTCTTCTTCCCCCTCTTCTCTCTTCGGACTCATCCCACCACCTTCTTCTACTGCTCCTTCTTCTCTTTTCGCTTCTTCTGAGTATTCTTCTTCCTCTGCTTCTTCTTCTTCTTCTTCTTCTTTCTCCGGTTTTCCGTGTTCATCCTCTGAATGGTTCAGCGTGTTCACTTCAGCTTGCGGAGCAAAGTCCCTCAGAAGGTCCCACGTGGAGCTCGTGTCGTCCACCACTGGAACCCTCATCCCCGGTGGAGGCTTAAGCATCGGAGGACGAACCCCCTTGATTCCTCCACCGATAATTTCCGTACAACACCCGCTTGTCTCGGAGGTTTCGTCTCTATCTCTAACCCTAAGCCTATCATCACATTTCTCGCCCAATCCACGTTCTGCTACGTCGTTTCGATCTGGTTCTTCTTCTTCCTCCTCCCTCTCATGACTTTCCTCGAGCCCTCCAAGCTTCAGCCTCGGGAGAATATCGGAAGATGACCGGACCTTCATGGCTTCCCACGCCGCCGCAGGGATGGCGAAGTCTTCGGGGCCGGAGAGACCCAAGCTCCGGCAAATCCGGTCGAACTCGCCCTCGGTTCCCTCGATTCGGAAGCTGGTCCGGTCATAGAACTCCATAGATCGGGTGTAGAGGGAGGAAGAGCTTCCTCCGCCGACGGAGGAGCCGTCGTCGAGCGAGGAGGTGGTGGAGCCTTCAGGATCGTAATCGGAGTACTTGAGGGCATTGCGGCGCTCGAGCTTGGGCTTTCTTCGGCGTAGCTTCTTGGAATCCATGGCGGTGCTTGGTTGGTTTCTAGGACTAAGAAAACGAGGTATGTGATGCATGTAGAATTAGCAGCTGTAAATCCATCTAAGAAAAACACAAGGTTCCGATAGTTTGTTTGATGAGGTGGTTTTTTTGGGGAAGTTGGAGAAAAGATATATTTCTGTACGGTTAATTCTCTCTGAGAAAAGTGAGAAAGAAATTGAGGTTCAGGGGAGAGAGAGCGAGAGAGAGAAAAGAAAAGGGAGAAAGGAGAAGAAGAAAGACTGTGGCAGAAGAAGTGCGACTGGTAAACGGCGTTGAACTGGAGAAAGTCGAAAGTGGAAAAAGAGAGAAAACGCGGTGCCAAGTGGACTACCAACACATCACTCGGATTGCTCCATTGCTAAAATTTTCACATCATTATTATTTTTGTTTCTTCTAGCTCTATCTCCATTGGTTAAAAATAATTACATCATCTAATGCTGTAGTATATAGTTGGTTATTAATCTTATGCGACAAAAATCTTATTCAATAAGCAATTTATCGGACTCGACTTAATATTCATTTTACTAATTTATTAGCCAATTTTATAATAAGAAGATATTGTCATATATGATTATCATTTTTCTTTATAGAACCACATATATATATATATATATATATATGATTATCATGTGCTATCTATAATTATTGACTACCAACACATGTTGTTAGTAATTTATAGTGGGTGATGTAAATTTTCATTAGTTAGCCCCAAAACTTTTATTTTATTTTATTGACTTCGATATGTGAATTGAGAATACATTGAGCTTGAAAATGCACAAAGAAAGATAATAATATCATTAAGTGGTTAGAAGTTAAGGTCAACTATTAAGATTTAAGATTTTTGTTAGATACACAATAAGTCACGATATATAATGTGGTACATCAAGTGATGTTATTAAATAAAGTATTTTTATTTAGAGAAATTATTTTTATACACTAGAAAATTAGAGGTTGTTTGGTTACCGTTTTTATTTTCTGTTTTCTCTGTTTTCAAAATTTTGTGAAGAAAATACTGAAAACAGATAAAATAATAAAATATCGTAATTGTTTGATTAATTGTTTTAAAAAGTTAAACTATTATATATAGTAGTTGAGGGTGACTAATCATTACTATTTATTTATTACAATTTTATTGACTAATAATATGTATGTAAAAAAATAATCTATTAAATGTAATATATTTATTACATTTCAATACATAAATAGATATTCAGTAATTTATTTTTTATAAATAAATAGATCAAATTCATTCTAATTCAAGTCAAAACATGTTTTGAGATTCTTTAAAAAGATTTTTACAAATTACCCAACAATATAAAATCTTATAATCAAATTTAATTTATATCGGTAGATGAGTGAATCAGTTGAATTAACTCATATTAGTATAAATATTCATCAATTTTAATGTTATTTGTAATTGTATAAATATAATTAAAACTAGACAAAATAAACCAAACAAAAAAGTAATCAAACATTTATAAGTCAAAAGATCAAATATTTAAAAGTCTCTAAAATCTTATTCCGTCACATTGAACTACCCAAAGTGTGAACCAAAGCAGAGGTCTCAAAATAAAAAATATCGATGTAAACTTCCTTAGGATACGTGCTAAAAATGAACTCTGCCATAGTAATCGCCATATGGGTTAATTTATAATTTAACAAGGATTATAACTTAAGTTACCCTCAAGAAACAGTAAAAACAAGCGTCATTAATACCAAGTATGATGTGTCATTGTACATAGAGTCCGTTTGATTTAGATTTTGATAGAATTGCTTTTGAAATAATTGATGTTAAAAAAATTGTGTTTAAAATAAGTGAGGTAGAAAAAATTGATTTGTGTTTGAAAAAAATGTTAAAAAAGTGGATTTGAGAGAGTTGTTGTGAGATAGTAAAAGTAAAAACTAATATTTTTAGCTTCCATTAAAATCAATTATTTTCAAAGTGATGCACCTTTTCTACAAGTAAAATGACAAATCAAACATATTCAATTATTTTCAACACACTTTTTCCAAACGCAATGTGAAAAAGTGTTCCAACCAAACAGACACATAGAAGGTATCACATGTAGGGCTTTTAGCCCAATTGATAAAAGAATAATATAAACTCGAGTTTACAATGATCTCTACACGTGTTAACGTATTAATCAAGAGTTTTATAATATTATAATTATAATTTTTAATCATGTTTTAAATAGTTAATATCTTATCGTAAGATTTACTGTGAATCGTAACCTATATTAACACATGCATACTAAAAAAACGGGTATTACATGTAACTTAATTGGATATTTTTTCAGAGTAAATATACTACTCATCATTATTCACCGAAAAAAATATATACTACTCATTAAATAAATATTTCAAATATAAAAACATATTATCCTATTGCATTACATGTACAATTCACTGTAAGATAAATTCGATATTAACAATGTTTTTCCTCCTTTAGAAAAAAAGCATTGTTTTTCTTAATGAAATATTCAACTCTTTATTGAGATTTAGCTATTGCATAAGTTATACAGAAAAGGATTTAGCTATTGCATAAGTTATACAGAAAAAGAAAATATTGCATAAGTTAATTAGTTTTTACTAGACTCTTAATGTTAAATATTAAAATGCTCTCAAATTCAATTACAACTATAAAAAAAAATATATTGATAATTGAGATGCTAAGAGGTCAAATTAAAAACAAAAACTTACCAAAATCGTGGGGATTTTAGTTTGTGAGTCGATAAATTTTGCTAAAAATATTACATGTATCCAATACATTTTCAAATGCAATTTTAATGATTGAGAGTGGCATACAAAACACAAATTTTTCACTTTTGTTGTCTATTTTCCTTATCATACGGTGGTTGATACGTTATTAGTATTTTCTGTTGTACACCTAGCATGATTCATATATTATATAGAATTTAATTTGTATTCATTGATAGTGTATAATGTTTTTACACAATCATCAAATCATATATTGACACATCAAATATGATTGTGTTTTCTCTCTTATACTACCTAATATTTCATACAAATTAAATTTTTAATGGGATGATAGTGTAAAATACTTTTACACGGTTAGTATATCAAAATTAAACTTTTATATATATATATATGCATATAATTAACATATATAATATTCTTTCTATTTAATTATTTACAACCAGATACTGAAAGTATTTAGTATTCAATTACAGTCCTTATTGTTTATTTTTATATATTTTTTATCTTCAATTACTTTCATACTAATATTAACGTAAAAATAACACTCACGATACGCTAATATCAATAATAATGGTATAATATATAAAGATTTGGAATTATTTGATATGAATAAATGAATCAGATTTTTGTTAATTTATTTTTAACAACGGAGCCTTATTACAAAGAAAATTATATAAGACTGTGCGAGACCTAATCTATCCCATTAAGTTGCCCATATTTTTCAGATTTCTTATTAATATATGAAGTATTAATAATATATCATTTTAGATCTCGAAAAGGTTATATATTATCATATGAAATCAATTTCAAAGTAGCTTTTACAATTCGTATACAAAAATATCTAAGGTATAAAAAAAATGAACAATACATGAAAATATTGCATTTGTTTGATGGAATAAATAAAATTGACCAAAAGATCAGAATGTTTAATCAACAAGAGGGTAAGATATCACCTCTGCTGCAACGCTATCCGCTCGTGGTCAAGGATAATCGCAAGACCATAGAGGCATAGAGCACAAATAAATTAAAAAAAATAACAACATATTTTTGTCTTCAAAAAAAGAAATTCAAAGACAAAGAAAGGTCAGGGTTGGAATTTGGAAGGCCCAGCAAATGAAACGTCATAAAAAAAATTAAATCCAAAATAAAAATACCCGTTCACACATATAACGCATATATAATTTTTTACAACAACAATTTTAGGGTAAGACCAAGATAGAAAAGAATAGGGTTTCCAACCTAGAGCCTATCATCAAGTATAATAATACACCAGATTTTTATTTGTATTTAAATTTTGTTCATATTTGTTGTGATAGAAGAGATTAGGAGTTGGATTTGAGTCATAGGGTATTGAGGCGAAGGAAGAGTCTGTTGTTCATACGTTTCGTCCATCTGAGAGAAGAGCATACCCAAAACAAAGTAACAGAAAAATTGTAGTGGCCTTCACTCTCATTCTCTCTCTCTCGCGTTTCTCTCATATCTCCTCATTCATTCTCTCTCACACACATCCACGCCCACAACACCCACACACCGCACTCCTCTCTCTCTCTCTCTCTCTCTCCCAAACCAAAAATCAAAACCCTATTTTCTATTCCGTTCCCAACACACACAAACCACACCACACTCTCTCTCTGTTCTTCGTCGTCGTCTTCTTGTGTTCTTCTTCTTCCGAACACACCATTCCGCTCTCTGCACAATCCACACACTCCTCTCGTTCTTCTTTGTTCTCTCTGAACATACGCATTCTCCTCCTAATCGCCTACACCGCTGGCTAGGTTGGGCGGTTATCGAAACGGTTGCGTTTCGTCTTTGCTCACCAATCACTGCCTCTAGGGTTAGCTTCCACACCTCTCTTGTCTTTATCTCCTTCTCTCGCTTTCTAATTTTTCCCCTAATTTCGTTCCCCTCTGTAACCCTAGCTTCTTGCATATATGTTAGGGTTTCTATTTTTCTAACCGCTTTGTTTTCTCTGCGTTCTTCATCATATTGCCTTATACGAGATATTTCGTTTCCTTCGATTCTTGGTGCTCAGCTGTTTGATGATTGTCTCAAACGATTTATAGAGTTCCGCCATTGTTATTGTAGACGTGCTTTCCTTGGGTTTGAGGATCGGTTTATTTCTCTATTTTTTTTCACCCTTCAGAGGTGAATGCGAATCCATCTTTTTGGTGTAAAGATGGAGACGTAGAGAACCCTATTTCCCCTCGACAACATTGTCTTGCTTTTCAAGTAATTGGGTTATTGCGAATGTCCCTTCGCTTTTGGGTCTAAACAGTATCTGTTTTTGGTTTGTTGAAGGAATCGATTAAGTTAAGCATTGGGTGGAACAGGTACGTCCTTTGAATCTGTGATTAATTTTGTAGGCTAACCTGTTCGGAAGGCTAGGGTTCTTTTATGCTATAGTGGTAGGCGGTGAACAAAATTGTGGGTTATAGCTTCTGTGAAGATAATCCGGTGTTTTCTCAACTGGTGGATGGTATTTCTGGTGTGTTGATTAACCTAATACCGTAGTGGAGGCGTTGCCATTTGTGTTCAGAACGGTTTTGTGCTTACAGAAGCTATTTCTTAATTAGTCGCTTATAGAAGAAAGAAAGATGAAGTGTGCTCATTAGAATCAGCAGTTTTATAGTCTAGAACAGCTGTGCCATTTAAGGGGTAGGGGTGGTGAAGAAGGTCCGCGCTTTTTGCAATAATTCTTGTCATGTTCAGCGTTCGTTATGGAAAAAAGTGAACCTGCATTAGTTCCAGAATGGTTGAGAAATGCTGGAAGTGCTGCCGGGACTGGCAGTTCAGCCCTCCATCCATCTACTCACGCTGGTATTTTTGCTGTCATAATCTATTTTGATATGTTTAACGCTCTACTTTTGGTTATAAATGTGTTCATACTGCTTTCCATTATATATCACATAACAGACATGCCTTTAGAACTTATTTTATAACCATATTATCTCCGCAAAGGTGGGGAAAGGAATTGTATGTTACTTACGGTTAGCTTTGTTGTGCAGATGCTCCTTATGTAGCACACAACACAAGGAATAGACCTTCTAAGGCAAGTGACTTTGATAGCCCTCGTTCTGTGTTTCTTGAGCGAACATCTTCATCAAATTCTCGGAGGAGTTCTATCAATGGTTCTGCGAAGCATGCCTACAGTAGTTTCAACAGAGGCCATCGTGATAAGGACCGTGACCGAGAGCGAGAGAAAGATAGATCTAGTTTTGGAGACCACTGGGATCGTGACTGTTCTGATCCATTGGCCAACCTATTTTCTGGAAGGATTGAGAGGGATGCGTTGCGGCGTTCTCATTCAATGGTTTCCAGGAAACAGAGTGAGCTTCTGCCCCCCAGACTTGCAGTAGATACAAAATCTGGCAGCAATAGCAACCAGAACAATAGCAACGGCATACTTCCTGGAAGTAGTATAGGTAGTTGCATTCAGAAAGCTGTGTTTGAAAAGGATTTTCCATCGCTTGGAGCTGAAGAGAGGCAAGGAATACCTGAAATTGCAAGAGTTTCATCTCCTGTTTTGGGTGCCACTGCTAGTCAAAGTCTACCTGTTGGCAGTTCAGCTTTGATTGGTGGAGAGGGATGGACTTCTGCACTTGCAGAGGTACCTGCAATAATTGGAAGCAGCAGTGCTGCATCTCTATCGGCACAACAAACTGTTACTCCAACTTCGGTGTCTGTAGCTTCAACTACAAGTCCACCTGCTGGTCTTAACATGGCTGAAGCTTTGGCCCAGACTCCATCCCGAACTCGCTCTACTCCTCAGGTAGCTGAACTAGTTGGCTCTGTCACTATCTATCATTGGTATTCTTATATAATTATAGTGAGTTTTACCTTGTTCTTTCATCATTTAATTAGACCTTGAATAATTGCAGGTGTCTGTCAAAACCCAAAGACTTGAGGAACTGGCTCTTAAGCAGTCAAGGCAATTGATTCCTGTAACACCATCTATGCCCAAGGCCTTGGTGAGAAAACTGTTTGACATACTGTTTTATTGCTACTATGTTGCAAATTTGGTCTGTCTTAGATGTTATCATTTTCATGCAATTTGATTTCTCAATTTGAACTTGCATGTATTGTTGGTCGATTGCTTTTTTTTTTGTGAGTTACTATTATTATTGCTACCAATGAACTGGGTTGAGGTTGAGAATATGGGAGAAGTCACAGAAGTTTCAAAGTTGTAAACAACCTAGAATAGTTTAGCGGTGGTGGGGTTATGGGAAGGTGTTATGCTGATGCTCAAAAGATCGAATAAATTAATCAGTAGAAAGTTCCTTTCTTAGTTTTGTTTGTTACTGTGTTTTTATCATTTAATGATTGCCGGAATGTGGTCATAAAGTAGTGCACCATTACAAAGTAGTGTTCTTCTAATCTTTTGTTGCTTTTTTGACGCGTTGCAAACAGTTTTATGTAGTGGTTTTTACTTTTTTCCTTTCAAAATTTGTGGCGTAACATCTATTCACTGGCTCAGCGTAGTGTAACTCGTTGGCTACATGAATAATGTTCGTAGTTGATTCAAAAGTTTGACTCATTTTACTTGATTGCTTCTTTGGACACATTGCGCTAATTTATGACAGCAAAGTTTGTCAATTTAATTACTTTTTACACTCCGTCGTTCTCCCTTTATAAATGGCTCAAGTGTTTTTTATTGTTGAATTTGCAGTGTTATCTTTTGGAATGTGTAACGCATGAGGCAAAGCTTTTAATGTTTTGATTTGGTTCAAAAGTGTCTCTTTTACGTGATTTCTATTTTGATATAATATACAAATTTGTACTACAATGTTTATTTCTTTATTAGTTAAAGCCCTCTCTCTGCTGACCTCCATTGTATTAGTGGCTCTAGGTTTAATTGAATATGTTGTGGTAATTTTGGCATCCTATATCTGAATAATTTTATCTTAAAACTTCTACATGATGAAACTGTAATGGCATCATGAGCTAAGGTTGTAAGGTAGTAGCATTAGAATTTCTTCATTAGTCAAGTAGATTATTTTGAATTTTTTCTCAGTTTTTACTTTCAGGATTGAATTTTGTATTAATCCTCAATGATATCAAATTGAGAATTGCTATAATATTTGTCCTGTATTACGCACATGGTTGTTATTTCTTGTCCTTGGTGATTTTCTGATAGTTTTATTTTCAGGTTAATAATTCTTCTGAGAAATCAAAGCCCAAAACTACTGTCAGAAATGCTGATATGAATATGGCTGTCAAGAGTGTGCCACAGCAACCATCTGTATTGCACATTGCTAATCAATCTGTTCGCAGTGGAAATGCCAAAGGTGATGCTCCAAAGACATCTGGAAAGTTTACTGATCTCAAGTCTGTGGTGTGGGAAAACGGTGTTTCCCCTAACTCCAAGGATTCTTCAAGTCCAACAACCTATTCTAACAACAGACCGGGAAATCAACTTGCTGTTGCTTCAGCTGCTGCTTCTACACCTTCAAGGAACCCCAATAGTATCAAATCTCCCACAGAACGGAAGGTGACTTCTTTGGATTTGAAATTAGGTGCCACTATGGATAAGAAGCAAACACTTTCTCAAGTGCAGAGCCGGAATGATTTCTTCAATCTCATTAAGAAGAAAACAATGATGAACTCATCCACAGTTCTTCCAGACTCAAGCACAGTGATTTCGTCTACAGTGGAAAAATCTGGAGAAGTAGATAGGGAAGCTGTTGGCCTTCCTGCAACTCAAGATCTTGGAAATAGTGCTGAAGCTACTAGCAATGGTAATGCCCATGTGGAGGTTCACGGACTTCCTGAAAATGAAGAGAAAGACACAATTCCTGATGAGGAAGAGGCTGCATTCCTTCGTTCACTTGGGTGGGAGGAGAATTCTGGTGAGGATGAAGGACTCACAGAAGAGGAGATCAATGCCTTCTATCAGGAAGTGAGCATCTCATTCTCTAATTCTTTATGCATTAATGGTTTGTAATATTGCATACATGATGGTGCGAGGTATTAGTAAACAACTTAAATGTGTAGGTAGTTGGCTCTAGAATTATATGGTTGGCTAGGTTTGCTTATTTGCTTATTATTGTGTACTTTTTTGTTTTTGTAGTGCATGAAATTGGGCACCACAACATTGAAGCTATGCCAGGGAATTCAGCCAAAGTTGTCCAAGTTGCTCGAACCTTATGCTACTAACTTGAATGGAGCTTCTGCTGACTCCGGATCCGAAGCTTGATATTCTCCTCTATCATGGACAGATCAAAGTTAAAAATTTTTTTATGGCAGATGGATAGTAACATTCGTCCCTTTTGATTTTAAAGAAGGCTGATGATTTGAGAGTGAAAGGTGGGTTTGGATTCGGATCCTGCATTTTGCAAATATTGCAATAAGTTACAGGTGCCTCAATCCTTACCGCCTGACAGGGTTTTTTCCTCTTTTTTTGGGTTAAAAGTTTATAGGTTGGTCGGGTAGGTTTAGGCTAGGGGCCATTTTGTCTGCAGATGAAGGAAGGTGCAACGCAATTGCATCTTTTGGGGTATTTTGATCCGTTTTTCTTTCAAAAGAGGGTTTGATTCTACATGATAAAGTTTATGATGTTTTTGGTCAATTTTACATTGATAAAAAAGGAAAAAAAAATCAAAAGTTTATTTTATATTCTAGAGTATGTTGATATGATTGTTCTTCGTGGAAGCATGCCTTTTTTACTGCTGTTATTTAGCACTGTCAAAAGTCACATCAATAGAAAATCTATTCATAGCAGATATTCAGTTTTACTTAAGGGCCGTAATAAGCAGTCTATCTAGCTCAGAGTTATTACTACATGTGTATGAGAATCAATTTACGTTGGGATAAATCGGCGATAAAATGGTTTTAAGATGTTTTAATGTATATGCAAAAAGTATACAATTTCTCTACAATAATTCGTTTATGTATTTGCTATATCAAAAAATGTAGTTACTTAAATGAGTCTAGTTTTGATGTACCGTATAAAGATATTTTACATGTTATAATTAAAATATTTTGTTTATATAACTTTTTTAGTAGGAGAGAAAATATAATTATGACTGACGTATTAGTACATGATTGAATAACTAGTTCCAAATAAAATATCAATAAATTTAGTTGTCTTATTCTATTATAAACGTCATGAAAATGTAATGATTTTATTTGATCAGATAACAATATAAAAAAAAATTATATTAGTTGTACATGCAAAATAAATTCAATTACTAAAATGGATGAAAGGATGATGCTAAATGAACAATACAAAATCAGTCCAACCAGCCAATAAATGAGATTTTGGGCCATAATTACTCAGCCCATTACAATCTCAATGATTATTTGAGTCAAAATCAAAGTAAGCTCATTGGCTGGATGGGCTGGTTTTTCATTGTCCACTTAGCATTATTGGGGATGAAATAAATTTTTGTTGTAATTTGACGAAATTACCATGATTCTTAGATAATCAGTTTATGTTTATAATCTAAAGTTGAAAGCAAATAGCTGCTTATAGTTGCAAACTAGTCGATAACTGTCTTTTAGCTTAAAATTGTATACTTTAGTTTATAATCTGTTTTGATGAAGGCACAAACATGCATGATATTTCTATACAGCTTTCTTTTGGTTATTTTCTAAAGGCACCATTGTGTTCTGTTCTAACCTCTAATGCAAACGCTGCGGTAATTGTGTAGCTGTATATTGTATTGAATTGAATCTTTTTACTACTGAACTATTTCATACTCGAACCTTGAGAGTTTTTTACTTTTGAAGGAAGTAGAATGTATAGCTTAAAATTAGGGTGGTTCATATGGTATATACCCATCCTAAATTAAGCCATGTTTTAAAATTGGCTTTATCAAAGGCGAATCAGTAGACTGATTACATTAAATAATACTATTTACACAACTTCCACACAAAAAATCATCTGAGTTCTGCAGAGTTATTATAGCCAGTTGTGAACAGAAGAGTTTACTCACTCAAAAGTAAAAAAGAAGATAACGTAATTAATTATTTAATAAAGACACCAACATCAAGCAATTGGAATTACATTGGCCATTGGGCAACAGATCTTTGGTCAACCATATTTAACAATCTAATCAGGCTCAATCTTGTTAGCACAATTTACATACACTGATTTACATGTGCCAACTATTTCCCGCCACACAATATAAGCAAAATGGTACATGGTTGGACATAACCTGGTATAAGTTGAACTCCGAGTCCATATCTTGGTCTGCCTTATTCAGGATGAGAAGTCCAATAAACCAGTCCACTATATGCAGTGAAATTTGAATTTGAATTAGAATACAAGTGAATAATAGTAAAGAAAGGGTAAAATCTTAAGCATTTTAAAGATTGACATCTGTGGAGGTATCAATTCTCTTAGTTTTTCCCTTTTAAGTGATGGAACCAGGGAACATCACAAGGGTATGTATTCAAATTTCAATTTCAGAGAGGGTATATTTACTTATTTAGGTACATTTTCAACCAGTCCTCGGAAAATTTTATTTTTAGTTGGGAGCTTTCAGAAAGCGTATCATAATGGTTTTAGGTTATCCTAAATAGGATATTGAAATAAAAGCATAGATAAATATTTCTATAAAATTTGAAATGCCTAGCTGTTTGAAAATCATTTTGAAAACAACTTTCTTTAGAGCTTCTTAAACAAGTTCTGATTTCAATGGTTTTCAAAAAGGAATTTCTCCCATCATGAAAACAATTTGTTCATAACTGGAGGGTCAAAGAAGCCCTTGGACAATAATAAGATCATGTAAAAATTGTAACAGCATTCAAGAGAAGCAAGAGAAATGAAAATTACATAGATGAACCATTATATGTTCAAACACCACTAACCTGATCAAGACAAAAACACATTGCAAAACACCTGCAACTCCAGTCCACACTGAGGGAGCAGATTTATCTATTGAATCTTGGATTAGTAGACCAGCTGCTCCAGCTAAAGAAACAAAGGATACCACATATGCTATAAAGAGCCACAGCTTCAGTCTGTAGAAAGAGAGATGGGTTGAAACAGGTTCTCCAGAGCCAAAATAACAAATAATAGAAGAGAACCATGTTATCCTTATTTTGCCATCTTTTACCTAGACGACCAATTCTAATCACACTTGCTGCAAGAGGCAATGTGCACCTATAACACAGACACACTTCACCTTTTCATTTTGAATGTTTAGATTCCTCTATTGGATAGAGTGTTAGTGACTGACGAGACATCGAGGCACATAAGGTAAAAAAATCACTAGAGGTGCTAAAAGTCAACAAGATGATGGACGTTAAGGGTACATTTGTGAGTTTGGCTTTTGGAGGAGAAGGGAGGGCTTTGTATAAACATTCAAATTTTTTACTTTACAAATTCTTTCCCTTCCCTCTCTTTTCCTCCAAAATCAAAACTCACAAGAGCACACCCTAAAGTAAATTGGTATTTCTCTCCTCACTAACTACAAATTTGTCCAAAATACTACACACTGCTTGAGTCGAGATCTCAGCTTGTTCGTTGTGAAAGCATGAACTCACTACAAGAGCTGTTCGTTCAGCACATAGATAAATAGTATGTTCCGAAACCCACTAACTGGAAAATAACCTTATTCCCTTGTATTCTCAGTTCCCAGCTCCTGCGTGAAATGAACTTATTCAAAATATTAGTAATCACTACTCACTAGTCAAACTCCAATCTGATGAAAACAATTCATTAAGTCTCCAGGGACACTGAGTCACTAACTCGCAATTTCTTCACCAATTTTCCGACTCACACAATACAATCAAAATCACTATGGAAGAAAACCGCATAGTTTATTAATTTTGTCATGCAATGCTTTCGAATTGAATCGAATCAAATCGAAGTAACATGAGAATATAAATTCGAAAGTAGGTAACGAGACGAAGCTGAAAAAATCAAGTAATTAAGTTAAGTGGAATGACGCAAACCTCCACTCGCCTTCGTCGTAGGGGGAATAATCAATGTCTTCTTTTCTAACGCAATTGAACATCAGAGCCGCGAGAGATGCAAAAATTCCTATAAGACAAGGAAATTAGAACAATTAATTGAAACCCTAAAAGTAAGAGAGAGAGACAGAAGGTGAGATTGTGAACCGGGGAGGTAGTGAAGGAAGGGAACGGTGGTGGAGCTGCAAACGACGGCGTCAAGCCAGATCCACCAGCCAGCGCCGAAGACGGCGCCGGCAACGCCGGGGCCGAAGATTGCCCATAACTCCAACAAGTCCATCTTGTCGCGCTCTCTCTCTCTCTCTCTGTGTTTCTGTGTTATTCGCAGCCGAAAACCGAAACAAACATTACCAAAGGCAATTTCGCTCTTGCTGCGTCCACATCAGACGTGTTCTGTTCTGTCACCTGCTTACTATACATTTTTTCTTCTTTAAAAAATAATATATTTTAATATAATAAATAAATGCTAAATATAATTAGGCGATTGTCTAAATATAAATAAATCCTAAGTTGTATATAAGCATGGGGTTATATAAAAATTCAATAGTGAACATGAAGTTAATTAGGCGATTGTCTTAATTTTAAATCTACATTTAGACATGTAAATATATGGTTTAATTTTCAGAGTATATAATTTTTCTACATAATCATCTAATTATGTGTTATCATATTAGTTATTATTATGTTTTTTTTTCTTTTATTACCTGAAAAGTCATACAAATAGAGTATTTTAATTGGATGACAATGTAAAATATGTTGCAACATATGATTACTAGTGTTTCTACCCGTGCACTGCACGAGACAAAATATAAATATTTATTTTAGTTTTAACAAATTAAAATATTGAAATATATGTCTATTTATTAAATTAAAATATTTAATATTTAAATGACATACACTAAAATTATAACATAATGAAAAAATGATAAACACAAATGATAATATGAAAACTTATACATATATTAAAAATTATCATGCTCTGTACCCGTATTCATATTGAGTACGAGTTTTATACTCATTTCCTTACAATTTAACTTATAATTTGTATATTTTATTTGTTATTTACTAACTTCTCTTATTGTTTTTTTGAGTTATGGTATAAATTTAAATTTGATAATAATTATATAAAAATTTAAATTTATTGTTAGAAATAATATATTCAGTGGGATTTTTATTTGAATTATAGTATCAATAAATCTTATTTTTGTTTTTTCCTGTACTATCAATAAAAGTATGATATAATTGTTTTCCTTTTATTCCTTATGTTACCTAATATATTTGATTAAATAAATAATGCATTTAATATCAAATTTATTGATAATGCACTTAACATATTTAGTTCTAAGTTAAAAATTAAATTCATTATATATAATTAAATATGATCAAATTGTTGATTAATTAAATAGTGATTGACTCATATTTTGTCCTGTGCAGTACACGACTCCATTAATATTGATTGTTACGAACCCATTTAAATATTAATTGGTACGGTAATAGAATCATCTATACATATAATATGTAAACATAATTATTAACATAAAAATTTAATGATAAGAGTTACCCATAAAATAATAAATTAGACATATAAAATCTTCAATCAATAATTAACATAATGATTATATTTAATGAATAAATATATTAAATCAAGAAAATGATTTAATTGATATTTATTATAAAAAATTGAAAAATATAAAAAAATTACACGTGACATGGAATTTAATGCAGGAGATTCGTAAATATTATATGTATAGATGATTCTATTAAATAGCATATATAATCTCATACTTTAAATAGAAAATAAAAACATATATACTAATTGTCATTTATATAGTTTACATATTTATTAACAATTGTACAATTAAGAAAATAAAAAAAAATCTAAATGACAAAATTACATATGAATACAATTACAATATAATCAATGATAAAAAGTAAGATCAAAATTAGCTAGCATCTTATCACATCTTCAATATCATACCCGCATAAAATAGATAACAATATATATATATATATATATATATATAAGACAAATCAAAACTTATATATATGATGTAAATAATAAATTTAAATAGAATATAAAAATATAATTTTAATAAATCTAATCTCATCAACATTATATTTAATACATAAAAATAAAAAATAATTAAAAATTAAAATTAAGGTGAGCAACCAATTGCAAAAGACAAATTTGTTAGGTAATATGAAAATCAAGATGAACACTCAATTGCAAAAAATCATGATAATTATTTTAGAAATGTAAAAATATTGAAAAATTTTGATACTCACAAAATATATTATGAGAATTCTTCATAATAGACAAAAACTCTTATATTGAAAATTAAATATTGTTAGAATATTGAGAGATGCATAGGTGAAGAAAATCCAGATATATTGATAAAAATGTACAACAATTTTGAACTTGAAGGATTATATTGTACATTTCTTACAGTATACCTTCTTCACTGTGTTGAAGCTTGATCTAAAACCAAATAGAGAATTAAAACTCATACAAATAATTAGAGAAGAGATAATTAAGAGAAATAGTAGAAGATGAAGAAAATTTAAATATTTAAAAAGAAAATAAAAACTAAATAGTCAGAAAAAAATACAATGGTTAAAAAAAATAGGAAAAATTTGGAATGAAAAAGAAGAAGACGTTCATAGAAAGATAATCATAGAAAATAAATAAAAAAAAGATAGAGATTCAAGGGAAACCCTTAAATAGCCAGCAAACCCTTAAATGGAACTCAGAGAAAGATGGATTAGTCCTTGACCTTTCGGGCTGGGGATACTGTGGGAAACGAAAAAAAAAAAAGAGATAAAGATTTGAGGGAAAATGAGAAGAAGATGCCAAAACATATAAAAGAGATATGGTAAAAAAAAAGTAGAAAGAAATAAAAAAACCACATTGTAAATTTCTGGATGGAAATGAGTCAAATAATAAATTAGACATATAAAATCTCCAATCAATAATTAACATAATAATTATATTTAATGAATAAATATATTAAATCAAGAGAAAGATTTAATTGGTATTTATTAAAAAAATTAAGTAAAAAATTGAAAAATCTGAAAAAATGACACGTGGCAGAAAATTTAATGCAGAAGGTTCGTAAATATTATATGTATAGATGTTTTCTCTCTTTCACTATCTGAAAAAGTCATATAAACTGAATATTTTGATTGGATGACAATTTAAAATACAATGTTTATATTGTCAATGCATCAAAATTAAATTTATAAATATATATTTTAATTTAATTTTATTCATTAATTGTAGAAAAATTTACATTGTTATCTATTACTTAAAAAATATTTTAATTATATGATCAAGTAATATACTATACAATATATTTTTCAAGTAATATAAAACTAAATACTATATTCTTTAAAATAATAAATTTTAAGGATTTTTTACATAAAATAGAAATTGAAGGCTATATACTTTAAAATATGAGATTATACTATTTTTTAAATATATCATAAAAATAAAGAGTATACATTTCATAATTAGAGATTGCTCTTTCTTATATAATTAAAAATTAAAGACTATATACTTTAAAATATGATATAATATAACTTTTTTTAAAGAGTATAAAATCAAACTATAGTCTTTAAAATATTAACTTTTAGGATTTAGTTTATAAAGTAGAAATTGAAAGTTGTATATTTTAAAATATGAGATTAGACTATTTTTTTTATATACATTACAAAGATAAAGAGTGTACACTTTGCAATTAGAGATTATTCTTTTCTTATACAATAAAAGTTGAAGACTAAATACTTTGTATATTGATATAATAAAAATTTTTCAAGCAGTGTAAAGCTAAAAACTATCATTTTTTAAATATTGTTTTTTTTTTATATTTTTATACATAAAAATATAAATTTAAAGTTATATGTTTTAAAATATGAGACTACACTATTTTTCTAGATACAATATAAAAATATTATACACTATGAAATTGGAGATTACTCATTTTTTACACAATATAAAGTTAAAGGTAATATACTTAAAAATTATTACAATATACCCTTTTTAAGGAGTATAATATTAAATATTATAGTCTTTGAAATATCAAATTTATGAATTTTTTAGATAAAATAGAAAATGAAAATTATATACTTTAAAATGTGAGATTGTACTAATTTTTAGATACATCATAAAAATAATGATTATACTCTTTGAAATTAGAGATTATTAATTTTGTATATAATATAAATTTAAGGCTATACAATTTAAAATATGATACAATATAACTTTTATGAGGAGTATAAAGCTAAACACTATAGTTTTTGAAATCTTACATTATTAGGATTTTTAACATAAAGTAGAAATTGAAGGCTTTATACTTTAAAATGTGAGATTACATTATGTTTTTAGATGCATTATAAAAATAAAGACTATACTTATTAAAATTAAAGATATCACAATTTTTATACAATATAAAGTTTAGAGCTACGTGGAGTATAAAATTAAAGACTAAAGTTTTTGAAATATTAAATATTTGAGATTTATTATGTAAATTATAAATTGAAGGTTATATGTTTTAAAATGTGAGATTATATATATATATTAAATATATTATACAAATAAAGACTATATAGTACTTTGTAATTACAGATTACTCATTTTTATACAATGTGAAATTGTTGACTACATACTTTAAAATATGATATAACATAACTTTTTTATCGAGTATAAAATTAAAAAGTATAGTCTTTAAAATATTAATTTTTAAGGGTTGTTTAAAAATATGAGATTATATTATTTTTTGATATATTATAAAAATAAAGACTATACATTTTGTAATTAGAGTTTACTTAATTTTTAATTTTATATAAATAAGAGACTATATACTTTAAAATATGATACAATATAATTTTTCTAGATATATAAAGTTAAATATAGTCTTTGAGATATTAAAGTTTTAGGGTTTTTTATATAAAAGTATAAATTGAATGATATAAATATGTCATGATGTGTTCATAGCCAATTTTAGAGAGACACAAATATATGAAGATGTGTTCAGAACCAATTTTAAAGTCAATGCGGCTTTAACTTCTCCAAAGTCAGAGAAAACAAACACTATCTAAATGTTAATTTATGAAAAGCAGAAACACTTCTCCAATAAACAATATTAAACTATTTCCTTAGTTTTTTTTTTGTTCTTATAACTTCAACAGGGTGAATTATTAATAACAAAATACTCCTTCCGTTCATTTTTATTTGTCTTTCTAGGAAATTTATTTGTCATTTTAGATTTTCAATGAAAACATTTATAACTTTTTTCCAGTTTTATCCTTACATATACTCTCTTTTTATCTCTTACAATTATTATTGCACAAAAAACTATAAGGATAATTTTGTCATTGCACATTTACTTCTATAGAAATTTATGTGTTTTAATCACCTTCTTAATAAGTGCATAATACTCTAAAACGTCAATTAAAAGTGGACGGAGGGAGTATGTAATTGGTCATTGATTTGGATTATTCTTCCCCTAAATAATTAGCATTTCCCTTGTTTAGCTCCACGCGTCTACTTTATGTAATTTACTAATGAAATCATAAAAATGAAAGTTTCTTTGTTTAATGGTAAATTAAATTGAAATTCGTCATTTCATTTTCATTTCTTCATATCTATCTATCCCGCTGACAACAGTAGGTAGCGGGTGAGATGCACGTTTGAGCCCTATCACCGTCACGAGCGCCACGTGTACAGCATCGTGTGGTGCACCGAGACGTAGCGTATGGCATGACAACACCGTAGCGATACCCTTTTTCCGTATAAAAATATCTTCACAAAAAAGGAAGCACTCTTCCGAACACTGCCTCCCCCACAAAATTAAAATAATAAAAAAAAAAAGAAAAAACGAGAATCTCTCTTTTATATATGTTCTCTCTCTCTCATCTTTATCGTTCTCTCTGTCTAAGCCCCACGAAAACGAAATCGAACTGCACAGAGGAGAAGGGAAAAAAATAAAAAAATAAAAAAATTACAAACTCTAAAAAAACGGATCCAAACAAAAACTGAACCCTAACCCTAAGAAACGGGGCTTATCCTCTTCTTCAATCTCCGTTGCGTTCGTTCCTCTCACGCTGTAACGCCGAGCGAAACTCGATTGGGTTCTTCTACATCGTTGTATGGTAGGTTTTGTGTGCTGAACCCTAACCTAATTTTTACGATAAGGTTTCGATTTATATGATGGAATGCTCTCGATTTTGTGCACCTTGTTGTTGCCGGCGATGACTGGTGGTGGCAGATGCCTCCGGCGGAAGAACATGACAGCTTCCGGCGCACAAGAGCGGGAACGAGGCACCGCCGAGGAGAGGCCGCCGTTGCCGGAGGTTTCTCCGATGGCTCCGCCGGGAACTAAGGCGGAATTTGCTGCATTCGAAATTGACTACTTTTCGCAGGCGAGGAAGGCGCTGAGCGAGCACTCGCCGTTCGACGATGAGGCTTCGACGTCCGGTGGAGCGGTTAATACTCTGCCTAGTGGGTTGTCTAGCTTGTTGAACCGCCACGGTGGCGACAACCGGCGGCGGCATAAGAAGTCTCACTCCGGTGGGGATAAGAAGAAGAAATCGTCGAGGGCGAGCGAGAAGCCACACGCTTCAAACATTTGGGCTGAGACGGAGGAGTACTTCAGGGACTTGACTTTATCTGATATTGATACTTTGGTGCAGGCTTCTTCATTGTCTAGTTTAGGTTCTCGTGAGTGTTTCTTAATTCCAAGACTCAGTGTAGTTAGTTGTAGTGAGGATGAAAAGAAGGGTGCTCCACAGGTAGTTGGTGTTGAGGATGAAAAGAAGTGTGATGAAGTGAGAAATGGTGAGTGTTTATTGGGAATTGAGTCAGTGGACAATGTTGCTGATGAAAAAGATTTGCCTGAGGATAACAATAATGGTTCCTGTGATAGTTTAGAGTGGCTCTTAGGTTGTAGGAGTAAGGTTTCTTTAACTTCTGAGCGCCCTACAAAGAAAAGAAAGCTTTTGGGTGGGGATGCTGGTTTGCAGAAAGTTCTAATGACTAGTCCTTGTGATGTGGAGCAACCCTTTTGCCATTATTGCGGGAAGGGTGAGAGTGGCAGAGATTCAAACCGGTTGGTTGTCTGTGCTTCTTGTAAAGTTGCAGTTCACCAGAAGTGCTATGGTGTGCAAGATGGCACGGATGAGGCTTGGTTGTGCTCATGGTGTAAGGAAAAGGGTAGTGTTGATGAGTCGATGAATCCCTGTGTGCTTTGCCCGAATAATGGTGGCGCACTGAAACCAGTTAGTAGCAATGTGGAAGGTGCTGGGTCTGTGGAGTTTGTGCACTTGTTTTGTGGTCTGTGGATGCCCGAGGTTTATATAGATGATCTGAAGAAGATGGAGCCTGTTATGAATGTAGCAGGAATCAAGGAAACCAGGAGAAAATTGGTGTGTAATGTTTGCAAATTGAAGTGTGGTGCATGTGTTCGATGTAGCCATGGTATGTTTTGTTGTCTTTTTGCACTCTACATTTTCCTATGCTGAGGCTGGTACTTGTTTCATGTGTATATATAACGTGGCTCTAGAAAAATGATGTTTGTTTGAGTAGCCTTCAAATAGGACCTGTTTCTTGTTCATGTCTATTGAGTCGCTTGTTCATGATGTTCACCAATTTTCCTTCTGCAATGCAATTTCTAGAAGAAAATGTCGACACTGAAGCAGATTTTATGTTTTGTTGATGATGCATATAATAATTGCCAAATTCTGATGATATACTTTAAATCATTAAGAATCTTCTGCTGTTTCTCTTTTCAGCTACCCAACATACTTAGATAGAACATAGATTTGAGGCTGGTGATTTATCACTGCTTTTGGGGACACCCAACTGATATATCTGTTTATAGAATTGAAATTTGGCTATTTTCTAAAGCTAAAATAGAAATTATATAAATGTGGAATTGGTTTTTGGCCCATATAACTTCTAGCGCAGCTTCTTGCTAATGTATCCTTGGGTTTTATACAACTGTTTGGGTGGAACAGAACTTTAGTAATTTTGTTGAGTATGTGTTAAAGTCGGTTATTCCTTTTGCTTTTGAGTTGAACCTTGGGTTCAAAAGCACCTTTCTTCTTCAAGGGGAAAGTTGAAGGTCTACATTGCAGAGCTGTATCTTGGCTTCAAAATATTGAATATAGTTAATTTATGTTCCTTTCTTTTCAAAGTGTGTCGAATTCTCAATTTTTTTACCTTTCTGTTTATGTCCACTTTTGGCATGCTATTCTTTTGATCTGCATATTACACGTGCCTGGATGCTGCTGGTATTCATACATATCTCTTTTCTTCTGGACGCTGTTTCAGGATCCTGCCGAACTTCTTTCCACCCTTTATGTGCCAGAGAAGCTAGACATAGGATGGAGATTTGGGCCAAGTATGGTGATGATAATGTGAGTAATCTGTCTTTTTCTGGACCAAATTCTTTTTTCCCTGGGAAAGTTGTAAAAAAGATGAAACAAAAAAAGATGTCAAAGAACAGTATTGGAACAGTTGCTAAATTGCCAAAAGCCTTATTTTAAGTCCCGATTGTTTCAACTGTAGTATTCCAGGTATTGATTGTCATTAGTTGTTTTATGTTATGCTTTGACAGGTTGAGTTGCGCGGTTTTTGCTTGAAACACTCGGATCTACAGGATAACAGGAGCATCTTGCCATCAGGAGACTCTGTTGCTGTTGGCAGTGAATTTTCTGAAGCTAACGGCTTTCCACTGACATTGCCAGTGAATAGTGAAGACAATTTGAGAATCAGTTGCAGGAATGGAGGAGTAATTTCCAATGGCAGTCTAGACAAGTTGAACCATGATGAACTACAAGATGGAGGATTGCCTGATAGTATTGTAAGTGCCCATGATATGTTGGGATGTGATGCTGTGCATCAGCATAATGATGGAGCAGTAGGGAAGAGCAAAGAGAATGTAGATGCATCCGATTCCCTCAGTTTTGCTATTGTCTTGAAGAAGGTATTCCGTGTTATACTTTGTGTGCATGTGACTTGGATGAAACTGTCATTTTTTTAAACATTCAATTTTATTTTCTTCTTATTGTAAGTCTTAATTTGATCTTTGGCAGTTGATAGATCGAGGGAAAGTTGATGTAAAGGATGTAGCAATGGAGATTGGCATTTCACCAGATACATTAACAGCAAATATCAATGTATATAAAAAATTTTACAATGTCCATTCCGTGGAATATGATTTTTTTGACTATTATATTTTCTTTATCTTATATATATATATATTTTTTGTGTTGAACTTTCTGCTTGTAGGAAGCTTATATGGACCCTGATTTGCTTGATAAAATAGTCAATTGGTTAAAAGCCCATGTATACACTAGTGCATTTCAGAAAGGTTTAAAAGTCAAATTCAAACAACCCAATGCGCCCAAGGATCAAAGTGGAGCTGCAGATGGTTCTGATACATTACCGATATCAGATTCAGGTTTGTTGGATCCTGTTGCTGTTAAGTCGGTACCTCCAAGGAGGAGAACTGTCAGCAACATTAGGATTTTGAAGGATAATAAAGTGATATGTTCATCTGAGGGGGTTACTAGTGAGAATGGGACGTCAATTGATAATGTCAGAGTCAGTCAGCCAGACCATGAAAATCCTGGAAGCTCCACTGAAGCATCTCCAGATGCAACTGTGATGGTAATTTATCTTCTAGGTGTTATTTTCCTCTGGGTTCTCTGATACATTATTCTAGATGATTTAGAGACTGTTTACCATTTAAGTGTATAATAAAGTGAAATTATCGAAAAAACGTGTATAATAAAGTGACCAAATTTTGAGGGCTTTCTTTGCCATGTGTTCCTCACAAACCAGAATTGGATAGAGATGATATTTTACTTATTTTTTAATTATTATCTGCAGAATTTGACAATGGCTGAGGAAACCTCTCCTAAAGCTGAAGGTATGTCTTCATCTTAGCACCATCATTTTATGAACTCAAGCATCATTGGCTTATGCCAATTTATTGTGGCAATAGCTTTTCCTGTCCTTTTTTTTTTCTTTAAAGAGGATGCTTGCATATATGATGAAATGACCTGCCTTTAAGGAATTTGATTTGCTTTTCAACTGCGAATCTGCTTGGGCTACTTGTGTGTGTATTTGTGGCCTCTTGTGTTCTTACTTTTTTAATTTCTAATGTATGGTTATGTTATGCAGGGAATGCTGATAAGCTCTTCAAATCCAACTTATCAGAAGAAAAGTCCACTGTTAGTTTGCAGAATGATTATGTGCTTTCTGATCGCCACTGCCCTGTTTATTCTGCTTCAGAATTACCTGATTCTGGTTCCATGTGAGCTTTTCAAAGTGGCTATTTTTCTTATTTGCACTTTGCAGCATGTACTGCTTTCTGTCTTTGATTGTGTTAGAAGACAATCTTTGTTTCACTTGCTTAGGTTGGGTTTCTCCTTTTGAAAGCCAAGTTTCATATTTTGCAATGCAGGAAGGCAGAAGCAATCTCTAGTTACATTCACCCATACATCAAGAAGATGTTGCAGCAGATTCATAATGGGGTTCTCTTGCAGAACATTACATGTGAGACAGATTTTAATATCTTGGGGACATTTGCAATCATTGTTCTAATTTTGCGAGTACATTTAATTTAAACCTTTTTATATAGTACTTGGGTAGGTGACAAGACTACTCAAAATCTCAAAGTAGAATATATTAAAGCCATAGTTTTGGATGATATTAATACCCGAGTATTAAATAAGCAGGTTGATGAGCATTTGGGAAATTAGAAGGATCACATACTGAACAGTTCTTTAGGGCGTGTTTGTGAGTTTGATTTTGAAGGGGAAGGGAGGGAAGGAGACTATTTGTAGAGTAAAATGTTGAAATTTTATACTACAAATCCCTTGCCTTACCTCTGTTATCCTCCAAAAGTTGAACTCACAAACACACCCTTAGTGTCTTGATTAATTGTCTTTGGAATAGTCTAACAGAATCCCCACTTAGCAGGTCCAAGGGAGGAGGGAATTTCTTCTTTGGTTGAGTCCTCTGGGTCTAGTGGCTGCTCAAATAGTCAAAATCAGCAATTAACAAGCATTGAATGTTCCAGTTCTGATCAAGTACATATGGAACAGTTACATGGAGCTGAAAAGATGGGGCTTTTGGAATTTTCTCCAGAAGATGAAATTGAGGGGGAATTTATCTATTTACAGTATAGATTATTGCGTAATGCAGTTGCAAGAAAGAGGTTAACTGGTGTGTCTCTCAGCTTTACATCGATTATCAATGAATTCCTTTTAATAATTGATATGATGTTTGTAATATCATCGGTATTGCATCCTAGATTTCAATTTGGGGCTGGAAGTTTTTTCAACTGTTACAAATCATAGCAATGTTTGATTTGATGTGCTTTGTTTTGTAATTGCAGATAACTTAATCTGCAATGTTGCCAAGAGTTTGCCGCATGAGATTGATGCAGCACATCAGCGAAGATGGGATTCTGTGATCGTTAATCAATATCTGCGAGATCTTAGGGAGGCAAAAAAGCAGGGCAGGAAAGAAAAAAGGCACAAGGAAGCACAGGCCGTGCTTGCTGCTGCAACAGCTGCTGCTGCAGCATCTTCCAGAGTGTCCTCTTTCCGGAAAGACTCTTTAGATGAATCTATGCAACAGGAGGTCCTATATGCTTTTGTTCTTTTACTTTCTTATAACAAGCAAGCAGTACTTCTTGTTCTTATTATTGACAACAGTACAAAATTATTTACAGAATTTGTTAAAGTTGGATACTTCAAGTGGGAGGTCTGGTGCTTTATCTCAGCCGATGCCACGAGCCAAAGAGACACTTTCAAGAGTTGCTGTGACAAGAACTTCATCAGAGAAATATTCGGATTTTGGTCTGCCATCTGCAGATTTGTCTAAGGAGCAAGCTAGATCATGCGA
This sequence comes from Aeschynomene evenia, assembly GCA_013621005.1. Lineage (NCBI taxonomy): Eukaryota > Viridiplantae > Streptophyta > Magnoliopsida > Fabales > Fabaceae > Aeschynomene > Aeschynomene evenia. The sequence goes on from CM024270.1 coordinate 5,938,990, forward strand.
TATCTGCAGACGATCTGACACTATGTTAAACCCCATTCTTATCTGCTCTGGTTGCAAGGTTGTTAGGCATCATCCCTGGTTTCTTTTCAGGTAGTTATTGTCTAAATATACATCTCTTAGTATTTCTTTTTTCCTGTTCTAGGTTGCGGTGCACTTGGATTGCTATCGTAGTGTGAAAGAGACAACAGGTCCTTGGTACTGTGAATTGTGTGAAGACTTATCTTCTAGAAGCTCCGTGACTTCTGCTATCAATTTCTGGGAGAAGCCTGTCACAGAATGTGCTCTGTGTGGTGGTACTTCTGGAGCTTTCAGAAAGTCTTCTGATGGTCAATGGGTGCATGCCTTCTGTGCTGAGGTTTGTTATTCTTCTTTGATTTCTCTTGGAGTGTTATTGTCATCCTTTAATTCTCAAGTGTTAACTTCCTACCTTGCTATATATACCAGTGGGCCTTCGAGTCGAAATTCAGAAGAGGACAAATTAATGCTGTTGAAGGGATGGTATGTTCATTTGGTTTAGTTGTTGACTCTTATTCTTTTAATGAAGTGTTGGTTTGAAATTGGGAACTCATGTTCTCTTACATTTTTTTAATTGCATTCAATGACATTTTTAGCACTTACGTCTATATTGGTGAAAACAGGAGACTCTGCTGAAGGGAGTTGATGCATGTTGCATCTGCCACCGTAGGCATGGTGTTTGCATGAAGGTAATGATAACCTGAGAAATCATTTACTCTTCTATTTTGTCTTTTTGAATTAAAAGTCTTGATTTCCATGCAAATGCTACCATGGTAAATGCAGTGTTGCTATGGCAATTGTCAAACAACATTCCATCCATCCTGTGCTAGAAGTGCTGGTTTTTACATGAATGTGAGGACTGCTGGTGGCAAATCACAACACAGGGCTTACTGTGAAAAGCATAGTTTGGAGCAGAAGGCAAAGGTTTGGTCTTGTATTTGGTAGTAAAATGTTCTTTATCTTGGTCTGGCATAACAGTAACTTATGATTCTTTTCCTCATTTGCTCAGTCTGAAAGTCATAAACATGGAATTGAAGAGTTTAAAAGTATGAAGCAAATTCGGGTGAGACCTCCTTCTTCTTCTCCTTTTCCTTGTGCCCTTTCTCATTTTTTTTTCGAATTAATATTTAACACTTGTAATTTTTTTGGGGAATAATTTTTCTTAACTAGTAATCCAATTAAAAATATGAGCTGTCTAAAATCTCCTTGATAAAGTAAGATTCTACCTCAGTATTCTTGGAATGGTATCATTTGTTGCATCTTTAAATCTTTCGGTCAAATTAAGGAATGAGATTTCTGACATCATGCTTAGTGAGGGAATTGATAGATTTATTTGGTTGAAAAGTATCTGATTCTAGGCACATTTGCAGAGTTTGCAGAGTCTTGTAGCAAAGTACAGCCTGGATGGGCATGTAAATGCTTGGTATTAAAGGCCAAAAAATGTTATTTTTGTTGGATTTTAAGTGCTCTGTTCTGTCTCAAAATTATAACTTTCTGATAAGTTTGTGAGTGTTCCTGAAAAGGGTTTGTTATGAGTACAATATTAGCTCCCAACAGCTCAAATGATTTGTAGCAGGATGAAATAACCAGTGCTTCTGATACCAACTATAATCTGGAACAATTGGTATTGATTATGCTGGGTTAATTTTGGGTAGTGTCTTGATCCTCACTTGATTTTGCTGTTGAACAGGTGGAGCTTGAGAAACTACGTCTCCTTTGCGAGAGAATTGTCAAACGTGAAAAGTTAAAGGTATCTTTTAATACGTTGTGTGTCATAGCCCAAGTAGGTTTCCATTATCCCATAGTAGATTCTTGGCATTGTAACCTTTTGTTGCATTTCTATGGTAATATGGGGATCTCTCTATTTAGTATTTTCTGTCAGGAAACGTATTTCTATGTCTGAGTTTTGTTGCACTAAGCTTTTCATTTTAGTCATTTTGATCATTGACTTCTTGTATCATGCACATTTGCAGAGGGAATTAGTTCTTTGTTCGCATGACATACTTGCCTTCAAGAGAGATCATGTCGCTAGGTCTGTGCTGGCCCGTAGCCCTTTTATCCTGCCAGATGTTAGCTCAGAATCAGCTACAACATCCCTTAAAGGTAATACAGAGGGATACAGGTCATGCAGCGATGCAGTTCAAAGATCTGATGACATAACTGTGGACAGCTCTGTTTCTGCTATAAATCGTGTCAGAGTTGCTGTATCCATAGACACCGACCCCAAATTGGAAGATGACTGCTCGACCTCACAAAGCCATTATAATCACAATATGCCACAGAGGATGCAATTTTCTGGCAAGCAGATTCCTCGTAGAGCTTCTGCTATGTCACGTAATCTCTCTGATGTTGGAGGATTGAGATCAAAATCTAGAAAGGTTTGCTATGGCTTTACTTGGATGTGTTCTACTTCATTTTCATTTAACGTTTACTTTGGAATATTTAATTTGTGGATTTAGTGGGATAAGTCCTCATTATTTGCAATCACAGCATGCAGAGACATTTGGAAAGGAGCTCGTTATGACATCAGATGAAGCATCTATGAAGAACTTAAGGTTACCGAAAGGATATGCATATGTTCCTGCTGATTGCCTGTCAACTGATAAGCAGTCAAACGAGGATGAATATGCCGGTGGGCCGGTGGAACATGATCGGTGAAAGCGTTGGTTCGCTACCTGGCTTATATTTGCCCATGAGGCTGACATCCACCATATCTGGTGCCATTTTGCACTTGCAGGTGTATCCGGAGATATATTTGAGAATGGCAAATTGTGGAGTCAGAGCTCCGGACACTGTATCTGAGAAGGCGGCATTCTGCCCTGGCAGGGAGGGAAGTTTTGCTAGCAGTGTTGTACATTCATCATGAGTAAAACTGTACAGTGAATGAGCATTTCTTGCATTTACATGTATTAGAAAAAGGGGCATGCATTCCTGTTTTATTGACCCTTGTGGAACGATGGGACAGAAGCATACCTTGTTAACGCTCTCGGGAATCACCTTTTTTTTTTTGCTTTTTCTGTAAAATTAGTGTACATATTGTGACTGTGGAATTATTAATTCTCAAAAAAGATCGTGCTTGGAATCAGATTTTACCGAGCATATAAATTATGTAACATTCCATATCCACCTAAATTTGTATTTTGTTTTCATGCTGCGTTTCATTTACTAGTTGTAGTGTCGATTGTTGTAATCATTTTAACTAAATTTCCTGTTATTTTAATGTTGTAATGATAATTCATCCCTTGTTTAATTTTTATTCTCTCTATCTTTTCTTTTCTTTGTTGGGTGAAGAGGATTGATGAACTAACTGTTTGAGGACTAGAAATATAGAAGTCTGCACATGGCATTACTAAAAAGAAAGGGGTAGGGGTTGAACGGTTTGAAGGAGGAAGAGAAGAAACTTGATTTGCTAAAGAGACAAATCAGAGTAATTGCCGAAAGGCTCTTAACCTGATTCAAGTTAATAGGCTTTTTAATCCAACGCTTCTCAGGTAGGGTAGGCCACTGCCACACCACTATGCTTGCTTGTGCATAGGGAAATAGTGTTTCCAAGTTCTGATCCTCATGAACATAAAACCAATGTTCAACTGTTATATTAGAGCATGAATTCATTAATTATTATCTGTTTCTCACCTAACATGCTAGTGCCTTGTCGGCTGGTATATTGAAATTTCTTGTTCACTTACGTACACTTTTCAGTGTACCAAATATACTTTTTACAATAATTTACTACTCAGTTGCAACCCTCATTTCATACTTTCTAATCTTGTGTGCTTGTTGGTTTTGAAATTGATCACATTTACAAGTTTTAATATTATTATTATTTAGTTAACTAACATTTTGAACATTGTGCTGTATGCCAAACTCAAGTTACCATTATGATTTTAAATACCTAATAAGGAGCATAACCAGTATTAGTTTTGCAACTACTTGTTTTAATTAATTATTTATCAGGTTTTACTTTGGAGGATTCAAGTTTAACTTGTGTTGTTTAATAATATACCTTTATTTTAATAAGGTGAGGATTTCACCTTATTTCAACTGAAATTTTGCTGATCATTTTTTGTCAACTATATAGTTCATACTACGGCATGATGTTGTTGACTGATTAACACAATTCTTGGGTAAGCCTCAAACTTTTCTCCACCAACTTCCCAAATAATTAATCTCATCATTTAGTTTTCTCAATGTGGAACTTCCAACCCCCAACCACTGTTTGTACTGCTACTAAGGATGTGTTTGGTCTAAATGAGAAAGCAGTTCTGTTTTTTCCATTTAGGTTCAAACTGCAGTTTTAGATTGACAATTAAATTGAAATGTATTTCAACTTAATTTTGCCAAGTTTGTTACAATGAACTGAAATTCAACTTTCATTGTTCAAACAATAGTTTGGAGTTTGGACTCACCCTAACTAGACAGACACATACTAACAAATTTTGCACTGTTATGGCATATGGGGATTGCTCCACAAAAAGGTGCAGTCCTTTCTGTCTGTGGAACAGTGAAATCTTGTATGTACTATCTTGTTTGTATCCTGTTATGTTATCAATGTTTATTGTATTGACCACTTCATTCATGCCCTTTGCTAAGTCTCATTTTTTTATGTGCACAAAGCATATCCTCAACACAAAGCCTGTTATTACTCCTACAAAGGAAATCTCATTGCCTTTCTCTTTTGGATATTTTTGGTAAATATACAACAATTCAAACAAGCCTAGATCTTTGACACTTTGACCTGTTCACTCATATATCCCATGAAAAATATGACCATGATTGATTCTCCAAGCAACACTTCAATTTGGAGGTTGATAAAATCTAAAAGATAAAAAGAAAGAAAACCATTTACATCCTATCTGATGCTGCAAGTAAAAATTTGAATCCAAAAACAAAAGAAAAGAAAAAAAGAATTTTGTTGAGATCTGTCTTATCTGATTCATTCCATAATCCATAGTCCAATCAAACACTAGTAGGCTGAAGACAAATCCTTGGATGATGGATCTGCTGAAGCTGCAAGCTTTTCAGTTCAGGCCCACCACCTGATCTTCTTTTCCAGAGACTTCCTTCCTCCACCTTCTGCACCTTCTTGATCACAGGCAAAGGAGGATCCATCTCATCAATGCTTACAGAACAACCAAGATTCTCACTCTTACTACTACACCTTCCCTTTTTGAGCCTATCTGCACTGTCAATTAATGCCGTTCTTTGATGTCTGGTTCCACAGCTTGAGATGGTTGTAAAAGCAGAAACAGAAGCAGCACTAGTACTAGTTGTGGGAGTGCTAAAGTTTCTCCCATAGAAGAGGCTCTTGAGCTTTGAGTACTTGACAACAGGGGAGGAAGAGTTGCTGCTGGTGCTGCTTTTTGATGTGAAGCTGAGCCTATGTGCAGAGACTGTTGGGAACCCTGCTATTTTGTTGTTCCTCTTCTTCTTGACCTGACCCATGCAACCGATTCTTGGGGACAAAGGGTCATCACAAGATGATGATGATGTACGGTCCCTCCATATTGGAAGGCTCACATCTTTGGTTGAAGGCCTTGAACACAGCATTGGAAGGAATGTTGTGCTCCTCTGATGTTGTTGCTGTTGATGATGATGATGATGATGGATATGCAGATTCTTCCTGTAAAATTGATGCTGCTGCTGCTGATGATGATGGTGATGGTGATGGTGATAAGGGTGGTTCTCAACAACCATGATGATGACTCAATAGGGAAAGACAAAACAGAGAGAGGGAGGTGAGAAGGGTTTCCTCAGGGGGAAGAAGCTAAGAGTGAGCAGTGTGAGAGTTTGAGCTCTCTCACAAGTCACAAATATGTACAATGCAAGCTATATTGTGTGTATGTACTCTTGGCTTGGGACCCTTTTTACTTGGTCTTTTCTTTTAGAGTAAAAAAAAGGGAAATTATAAACAAAAGGACAAAATAGAATAAAAGAGATGATTGCAAGGAAGGAGCCTTATGGAAGACTGGGAACAAACATCAAACAGGTAGAAGACCATGACCAGGACCACAGTACTCTTCACTCTCTGTATTGGGTTTATTTGGAATTTAGCAGAGATAAGGTTTTTGTCTCAGTGATTAATCTCTTCAATGCATGTTTTTGACAAGAAAGGACTAATTATTCCAGCTTTGCATGATCTTCTTCACTCTCTTTTGTGAGTGATGAGATCTCAATTCTGAATCCTACTAACCAAATGATAAAAATAATGGTAGTGGATTAAAGTACACACATGATTGTGTGGTAAAATCATATGCTGGCCAACCCTTTGTCCCCTTCATTAGTGTCCACTTCAAGATTGTAATCACTTACTTAAGTTTGTTTTTGTTTTTTGACTTGAAAAGTCATATGCTGTTTTGCTGAATAAGTCATCTTAATTTATATATCATTATCCTGGTGGAAAATTTCATGCAATGAACCTATGATAGGAACAACATAAGTTTCATTTATTTATTTTTGTTAACTTTATGTATATCCCTCTTTCCCTCTATGCTAATTATTGAGTTATTAAAAAGCAAATTACAATTCTAACATAGTTGGTAATTAGCCGAATTTCTTAAACATTTAGTCAGAGGTTCGAATTCTAGCCGTGTGTACGAAGAAAGTTTTGTGGCCAAAAGTTTACCGCATTATGAGAACTCGCACCTCGAAGGAATTAGTCACTACTGTCGACGATGGATAATTTGAACAATAAAAAGAAAAGGCAAATTACAAACTTAACATATAGTAATTATTAAGGATATTGTTTGTTTTATTTATTAGTAGTATTTTACTACATGAGTCAAAGATAATAACTAAGATCATTAAGTTTTAGTGGTAACACTTATTATGAGGAGAGCCACGTTCACCAATAAGGCAATAACCCAGAGAGGACATTATTATAAACATTATTATACCTAATGCACATTGCATCGAGTGAGTGAAACTGCCCTAAACTATGATGAAAGATATATATACATATGGTTTTGCTACTGTTTGTATTTGTCTTATATCTTTAACTTGTTCACTACACGAAAACTATATATTCATGTAAATTACTCAAATACGTTAGAATATAAACAATTCAATTCATGCTTACACAAGTCATTGTAACAATTGCTAGAAAAATAGTGTAAAAAAACTACACTACAAATTATTACTACTGCTAATGTTTACGTAATTTGATCGACTATAGTATAATCGAAATTTGTATTCAAACTTCAAATTTTGAAATGTGTAGATTTGACTTTGAGGCAACACAGTCAAACTGTGATAATCTAGTTCGCGTGTTTTGCGGGGTGGGCCCACCACTTAGTCATAACAACGTGCTCACACTTCTATTCTTCCGACCTGGTCTTTTCTTCTTCTGCCACGCAATAATTTTTATTTTTAAATTATTATAAAAAATAATTCATACCATTTTTTACTGATAATAAAGTATAAGCATTTTACACTCTTTAGTAAATTAAGACGAAATTCTCAGATAAATATAATTTTCACGGGAATATGTAATTATAATAGTGAACGTATTGTAATGATAATACGTTTAACATGCTCAAACAAATTTGACCAGCAAAACGGTTTTATCTTTAATTAAATGATCCATTTTCAATTTTGGTAATACTTAAATCATATTAGTCTTACACACGTTAATATAATATCATTGAGCTTGTTAGGTATCAGGTTGTTCTAAGGACCGAGGATGAATCAAATATTTTTTTCAGAACTTATCTGAATATTATTTAATTATATCATTTTGAATCTAGGATAAAATAATTACTTATCACATACCTTAATTAATTAAATGGGAAAAAATTGTAAAACTGGGGAACCAATCACATGGGAAGAAAATTTGATTAGGAGGAACGTTGGCATTCGTTTGCGGCCGACACGCCATCAATGTCTGCATGTGGGAGGCACGTGATCACACTTTTGGTATCTCTTTGCATTGCATTATAAAAATCAAAGAAAACAAAAATATTTTTTTAAAAAAGATAAGGAACAGAGCAAGTGATTTGATCTTCATTTAAAAAAGAAATTCTAAAATGCAATTTTTATATAAAATTTATTTTAGATTGAATGAAGTCCACTAAACTTCTGAATTACACCTCAAAGTTCAGACAAATCAATTTAATCCTTATATGAAAAAAACCTACAAAATTACACTAAAAATATTTGCGTACATTCGAAAAATTGGGAAATATTTTTTATGTCCAAAGAGAAAAAATGCTTTGTGTTATAATAATGACTGTAAAACTTTGAAGAGAAGCAAGATATCATTCTTTGCTCTTTTTGGAACTGAGAAAATTGAAGGTGTAGACTGTAAAGAGACCAAAAATCTTAGTACATTTGTCCAAAATAAAGAGGAAACAAAAGGATATAAAAATAGTTTAGACGGTGTGAATTTAGTGATAGAAACTAATGGTAAGAAATGTGTTATGAAAAAATTGAAAATGTATAAGTGATTTAATTTTAGAAAAAAATGAGCAATTTGGAGTCAATTTTTCAATCAATCTTATGATAATCTTATGATATCGTTCATACAAATATAAATCCTACATATAACTTTTTACTAAATATCCTATCAATCGGACATCTTGTATTTTAAGTTTTTAACTCATATTATATTCTGACAGTGTACTATTTTCCAAGAATTCCTGGTCATAGAAAAAGAGAGTAAGGAACATAACATAGGGTTTGGGCAGGGGAAACAACACGAAAAGATAATTGAGAATTATTGATAATAAAGGTACAATTAATAGCTAAAGTAAAACAAAAGAAAGAGGCCAGTGAAAGTGAACCTATTTGTTAAAAGTAATACTAAAAAAATAGAACTAGTAATAACAATAGCTATTAGCTATTGCCAAAGACTGTCTTCAAAGAAGAGGACATGCATCTGTGTTAACTGTGTGATCCCTATCAACTTGAACTTTTTCTTATTAGATTATTTAATGTGTCATCAAATTAATAACTCATTTTCCAATGTAATATAATATTTGTTGTGCATAGTAAATACGTCAAATTAATATCTAATATGTGTTATATATAATATGTAATGTGTGCTAGATGTATAACACATATTAAATATTAATTAAAAATGTGTGTGGCAGAGTCAAGTAAGTGTGAGAAGCTGCTTCTAGATAGGTCAAACCAGTCACAAGTTTGGTTGACCTCACTCAATTACACCTAATAACAACAATGCTATATGTACACTGTTTATCAGTCACTTTCGGCCACCAACCACTTTTTAAAGTGGTGCCCACAAAAATATTAGTAACAAACCTTATACATTTATTATGGGTGACTTATGGTGACAGTATTTTGGTGTACAAGAAGCATTGTTGCACCTTAATAAACTTCTACTTTAATCTATCCACAAATGCTGGTTAAAGTGGTACACTACACTCTTATAAAATAATAATAATAATCTGCCCCAACCTATGGACACAAGTTCATTTTTTATTGCTATTAGAGGATTTTATTTAGTAAATGACATTATAAATAGTGTTCCTGATTTTTGAAATTTATGTGTTGATCTTGATGAGATTATGATCCCCCTAAACATTTTTCTTAAAAAAAATCTATACATGTAATTTGCAATGAGGACGGTGACCGGTGAACCTCCAATAGAATAATACAATACTATATAGTATTAGTTGCATTATTAAGGGAATAAAATTCTTATAATGATATAAGAGAAAGAGACAAGGCAATGGTGCTATCCAGAGTTGTCAAAAAAAGCACAAGCTATTTTTATTTTTAATTTTTTGTTGATATGGTAGGCAAGATTTAATGTATCTCTATCAAATTCTCGATCAATCTCCCTTGTGTTAGAAACATGGATAACAAAACAAACAACTCATGGAAAGTTGGAATTAGATGTGCACTGCACTGTGTTCTCTCACACTCTTTTGATTAGTATCTTTTTTCTTTTTCACATCCTTTTTCCTTATGTATGATAATACTAAACAATATTGATTGGAGTGTGTGTTAGATCTAGTCGGTGCCCAATTTCCATAATTCATAGACCTTCTCACTGTTCATTCTCTTCTCTATACACTGTTCATTTTATTTCCTTCCTTGCATTATTTATGTACAAATGCAATGTTTCCGACATGGTTAAGACCAAACTTGGCCCCTCTCTAGGTATCACTTGATCCAACATATTACAAATTGGCCACGATGCATTTAGTTTAATTTAATTTAATATATGATTTGAATGTTATAGTAGACCAATGTGAAATGGCAATGGGCAGAACAGAACCATCATTCTCAATGTTTTGGCATCAAAATTCAACAACATAGCTCAGGTAAAACTTGTAAGAGATAAAATGTATGTATGAACAAGCTAAGATTCCATAAACTAGAATTGCATCTTCATTTTCTCTCATATCCATAGCAGAACCAAATGCAGATTTCTAATTATTATTGGGAAAATTTTCATGGCAGTTCTGAAATATATTAACGAACATGTTACAGAGAGGCATAGTAATCATGGTCTTCCCCATCCCTAACAAAAGAAAAGTAGGGGGAAAGTACTACACAATGAAAAATATAAGATAAATGTACATGAAAAAGAGAGTGAAAAAAAAAATGGTTGTAGCTAGTTCCCACTAATTAGATCCTCTAAGTTGGCCACACCTTCAGGTTCAACTGCCTCATCCTGTGGCACAACAGAATCAATTGTTTTCTCCTCAAGAACTGGAACTTTTTCTGAACTATCCTCTGTTGTACCTGAATAAGTAGGTTTTTCTGATTTATCATTGGCACCATCTGAAGATTCTGTTGTTGTTTCAGCATGATCTTGTACATTATTTGGTGGATTAGATGGAGGATGAGAAGTAGTAGAGATGCCTAGCCCCTTGGAAAGGCACACATACTTGAAAGCAAGTTGTTTGTAATTGTTTAGTAGATCTTCAACATCACCTACTGTTAGGTCACCAACACTTGCAAACAAATATGGGTATTCCCTGAAAACTTCATTCACCTTATCCTCCTTTAGTAGCATACTTGCCCCTTTGTTCTCCAAATCTGAGAGCGATGGAACCTTTGTGATCAATGACTCATCTGTGAAAGTCACTTTCTTACTTTCGGATTTTATGGCAGATGATGCATTTTGTAATGCAGGGTCGTCATTATCATTTAAAGCTTTGCTTTTGTGCTCAGTGGACTCTGCTTTTGCCTGGTGTCCATGATTTTGATAAGGCGAACCGGGATCTTGCGCATTAACTGAAAGCCCTGAAAGAAGGGCACGGGAAAATTCCATGTTTCTCTCAAACTCACTTTCATCCATTGAAATGGCTTTTGCATCAATGTTTGAGATGAACGACTCAGCAGAGAGCATGTTTGTAAAGTAATATGCTGCTTCCCCAGCCAATCGAGATTGGCGTCTATACCTTTGTATGTAAAGTAGATTTGAGTGCAGTTGTGGAGGGTTTGCCTGCATGGTATCATTAGTGGAAGAAATTTTGTTTAACTGTAAATAAATCCACAATGAATGGCTCCTAAAAGGAGAGTTTAAGGGAATATCAGGTCTTCATGCATAATTGACATGTTCTGCCAATTTTTGGTAACATGTATGAAACAAATTCCAACATTCAAGGCTAACACAAGATACCAGTGAATTGAAGCCAAGTACAAAATAGTGATATAGAAAAAAAGAAATACTGTACGTGTATAAATGCGTTTTCAAGAGAAATATAAATGTTATTACTTATTAGATTAGATAAGAAGGGGGAAATACAAGAGAAGATAAGGCATCCTCTAAAAGAAACCACAAAGTTCAAGGAAAACAAAAATGAAAACCAGTGATATGAAACCACAAAACCAACACATCTAACAGAAAAACAAGAACCACAGCAACCAACACAAAAATGTCCAAAGAAACCACTCTCATCTAATACACGTAGGAGCGCATATTCATTAGTCATCCCAGAAAGTGCAGGAAGTAATAAAGATGTACTATGTGACCAAATTACTTTCTAGTTGAAAATTATGCACATATCTATTTGTGATGAAATAACGAGATCACCTTTATGGTAACATAAATTAGCACAGGAAGAAACTCATCAGCTCCTGGAGGATTATCTTTGGAAGCGAGAGAAGCATTAAGCAGCAAGTTACCAATAACCTTGCAGCAATTCAGGATGCAGACAAGTTTGTCCCTGGGTGCCTTGTACATGTTGATCTTTTGTAATTCTTTCTGTGCGAGCTGCCACCATGAGAATGCAAAAGAAAAATATAAGATTTAAAGGAACCAGGAGTACATACAGAAAACCACTGCCAAAGCTGCAGTAAAAACACAAGGTTGGAAGAATTCTACCTGCAGTTGACAGATTCAATATTTACAAACTAATATTGCAACTAGAGAGAGCCCAAGGACACATCAAACACAAATTGAATTCTTAGGAAAGGATTGTTTTCCATCAAAGTCTCCAACATGTGACAAACCCAAAAACCACCCAATCTGAAGCCAATGGGAAAGTAGACCAAAGGATGTGTAGTAATAGTAAGTGAAACATGGAGAAAATAAAGACCATCAATTATCGCGTTCTAAAGGTAGATGAGAATAGGGATCCCTCGGACATTAACTTACACAATTACCCACATAATGTAAGGTGCATATGTCCCATGTCAATGAACATGAATTTTTATGCATGATTCAAACCTTGGAATTCAATATTTCACAACAAGCTTTATAGTTCCATTAATCCTACATAAGACATCGGAGGGATCAAGCTGCATTTAAGATGATGTAGACTGTGGTAGCAATTCTGGCTGACAATCCAATAATTCATTGAACATAACTGCATTTATTGTTCCTTTTTAAATGATAAAAATGTTTACATGAGGAACATGAATCTATTCTAAAACAACTAAGTTCAAATGTGTAGTTATATACTCACCAACCATGATGTTTCATTTTGAAAAGCTGGCGTGATATCCAAATTTTCTGGCCGAATAAACTGTTGAACCAAAGCCATCTTCTGTGAAAGTTGTTCATCGAGTTTTACATCGTCCGGAAGAGAAGCAAATACACGGGAAAATAACTTCGTCATGACATACTTCTCAAGCCCCTGTATATGACCAAAAACCAACAATATAAAAATCAGCTATTACGATAAGCATCATATATTAAATTAGTAACAGAATAATTTACCAGGACAAAAACATGGAACATTGTTTTATATAAGTAATAGAGTTTACAGAATCGGGGCTAACATTAACTTCTCTCATAGAAAGAATTCATGTTGAATTCCAGAAATAACCACAAGAACTAAGAAACTCGAAAACCTGTATAAGTCCCAGCATTTAACTAAAACAAAATGAATGAGCTTCAAAATGAAAAGCAGTTTAACAGAACACACAGCACACAAATAAAAGGGAAAAGATTATTAGGATCAATGTTTAATTGACTGCAGTGAAAATTCGAGAAAAGGAATATAACAAACTTCAGTTTCAGCTCAAAACATAATTACATCACTGCATAACAAAACTCAAAAGTATGAAAGAGAAACAAACATAAAGACCATGTTACTAATAACATAGAGAGAATCAATGCATTTGCAGAGTTGGGGGAAAGAAACTAACTTCACCGGCACTTTCAAGCTCCTCCTCAGAGCAACCAGACCAGAGTGGATGAGCCCTAAAAGCACCTTCCATATTGGAAAGGAAATCTTGGACAGCACCACTGTCCCTCTCTGGATCAGGAGCATTATTTGAAAACGAAACAATGAAACTGCAAAACACACACACACACACACCCATATCTCACTCCATCATTATTCTATTGCAGCAATAAATATAGAGAGTGTATCATAACTCATAAATCATACTAGTAATTAAGAGCTTCAGTAGTGTGTTGTTAACTAACCCAACTAATTTCTGATTATCGATAAATCATAATAAAACTTAAAAGTCCAAAAATTGAAGGAAATCTGAAATGGGGTTTGATTGATTTATTGAAAAAAGTAACCTTTTGATAGCTTTGACGAAATCGGCGGCGGAGGGTTGGCGCATCTTCTCAAGGAAGTCATTAAGGCCTAAGAAAACGTCGGCGTTTTTCATGATTTCTCCGCCGCAGTGCTTACAGCTTCGTTGACAACACCAAGACGGAGACGGTCCTAACTCCTCCTTGATGCGATCGATTGATCGATCAATAAACAAAATTACCGTGTCTCTGTCACATCTTCACCTTCGTATGCTTATAATTTAGTAAACCCTTTTTTCACACTTATTAATTTTCAATGTTCATCTCTACCTACATACATACATGGTAATAGTGATGATTTAATTTTGATGATATAATATTATAGTTGACTCTAACACTTCTAAAAAAATTATACATATAAAAAAATGTAATTATATAATTAAGTGTGTGCTTTAAAATTAAACTCATTAAATCTGCTGCAAAATTCCATAAGTTTCTTTGATGATGCAATAAATTCTTATGTTGTATGTAACTAGTACTTCTCAATTAGAATCAGCTTGTTTTGTACACTCAAGATGGTGTTTTTTACCGAAGCACTAGAAATTTTCTTCCAAGTTATCTGCATTTGGAAGTAGAAGTGATTTTCATTAGCAGAATAATTTTTTTTTTCTAAATATTGTGGAATTGTTTATATATGAGTGAACATATCCTTAAAAATCTAACTATTTCTCTTAGTCAGCTTTTTGGCTAATCTAATAAACAATAAAAAACAGAGTAAAATAAACATAACTTGTGGAATTGCCCATTTCATTACATCAAAATGATCACGTTTAACGTATCAACAGATCTTTCAATACAGTAAAATACAATGTGTAAAAGGACAAAAAAAAAAGAAGAACCACCTCAAACAATTAGAAACAAAAGCAATGTGTAAAAGAAATAAAATTATAAATAGGATAGCCCTATTATATTATGCTACATAACAACTGAGTATAGTTGTCATATCCTCCCATACTATAAGACTGAGAAGGTATGCTGAATAGAGTCTGCATCCATAAATCCGGCTTCCAAAAATGATCAATCATCTCTAAATGGCTGATGCAATTTTTTCATGTCATTTTCTATTTGCAGAGGTTCCTCTTTCGCACTCTCAAGTAGCCAAAAAGTGCCTTGTGTAACAACAATGAGAAAGGCTCTTCTCTTTGAATAATAAATGAATATTATTATAATAAAGCACTCCAAACAGCTCCATCTCCTTCACCACATTTTGAGTGGACATATTTAATCTTCTCAACTGACTTGCAGATTCCACTGCAGCTCCAATCAAACGATGCAACACATATGTTACCTGCCTGCGCCTTCCACTCGCAGTCTGCAGAAAAAATGAATTGTAAATGACAAGAACCATGACCATAATGAATAAAAAGGAGGAGGGAGGTTAAGAAACTTGGTTAAACTTAGAATCAGCTTTAAATTATAGACTCATGAATGTGAAAGGTAACCATGCTGAAGCAACTTTTATAATGACAACAACTTAAAGAAAGGCATTATAATTATATAGAGGGCTATATATAAGAAAATTTGAGGATAGCAATCTCTTGAAGCCAAAACTTTAAGTATTTTTGAAACCAATAAAGATTATCTATTCATCTGACAATCTGACTGCAAAAGAGATACAGAGATAGATTGTGTTTGCTAGTTACATATCTTCAGAGTTCAGATACCATACCTGGAGGAGTCCCACAGCACATACTGCGGTCATCAATATGCTCAACTTCAAGACCAATGAACCATGAACCAAGTGAGACATCTTCATTAGCATATTTGTGCAAAATTGGCCTGCAGTCAGAATAAGGATCCCCGTGAAATTTGTATGTTTTTAAGACAGAATATTCTAAGTCACGTATACAAATATTCTTGCTGGTTATAATAGACTGAGCCTTGAAACATTTTAGCTTGTCAAGAAAAAGGTTTCTTACTTTAATCAAATAATGCAAAATTAGTATTTTGCTTTCAACAAAATCTGCAGAACCATCAGATAAATGTAGTTTAAGGCTTAATTTCACACACAATAATTTTTCCTTGAGCTGCAAATATGGCAAATTAATAATGGTTTATCTGGTTATCCTTGAATAAAATATGCAGCTATTGCTTTGAGATCAGAAGATAGTGAAATAAGTAAAGCACGAAAAAGTATAAACATACTGGTTGATGGAAATGTAAGTAGCCAGATCCTTAGAGATTGCATATATCTGCCCAGTTGCATGTCGGAAGTACTTGTTTCCCT
This sequence comes from Aeschynomene evenia, assembly GCA_013621005.1. Lineage (NCBI taxonomy): Eukaryota > Viridiplantae > Streptophyta > Magnoliopsida > Fabales > Fabaceae > Aeschynomene > Aeschynomene evenia. The sequence continues at coordinate 5,955,198 of CM024270.1, forward strand.
CTTCTCCAAACTTCCAAAACTCAGGTTCATGGTATTTGACATCCCTAGGTTTACAGAAACAAACTCAATAGGTAAGCATAGACACGAAGATGGGCATAGAATAGAAGTAGCCACATTCCTAATATATGTACATATAGATAGAAGTCCAGTGTAATTACTTTCGAGAAAGAACAGGTCCAGATTTCATACAACCAATATAGACCCTGGGTTTTGAACGATGACGAGCAAGGGTTGTTGCCAGGACACCTAAATAGCAATACATGTTAGAAAAAAGCTTATTTGTGAGGGAAATGGGACTAAGGAATGTGACAAAGGAACAATGGCAAGGAAACACAAGAAATATGTCAGAAAATCCTGAGACGGCATATACCTAAATTGACATGGACATCATCATCAACCTTGATATAGAAATCGGCATCCCATTTTGCAACAGCAGTAGAAAAGAAAATCTTTGTTTTTGCAGACAGTTCATGATACCCTTCAACATGTTCCTACAAGATAATTTATTACTGAAATATTATATTCCTGCCAGTTTGTCCAGATTTTTCTCACATAAACAATGCTCATGATTTATGATCTGCCTTACCAGGCGAAGGAAGTCCTTGTGCATGGCTTCTTCTGCATCAATAGCTCGATCAAGAATGCTGTTAGAAGTTGCACTGTGATAACATTGGCAACATCATCTATGTTAGTTCCATTACGTAGCAACATATAAATATTATCAGCTTTCCCAGAGGAGTATTAGATGCAACCAGAATCATAGAGCCAATTACCTGTGGCCAATCATGAATCTGATAACAATTCCCTTCTCACGTTCCAATCGTAGAAGTTGTTCCCCTGATCAAAACAGGTGTTACAAACACGACTCTATATACTTCAATCCATCACAAACAGATTCAGTGCTCCCTTAAGATTAGGGATCTAGGAAGACATTCATTACCAAAAAAAAAATGCCTAAACTTTTCCACCCAAAATTTAAAAGTACACCAAATTAACTCTTAACAGAAACAAGTTTTGATGGAAAGAGGATATACCCTGAGGCATCCAAGTATCTCTAACAGAATCACGCCTCTTCCTGCTACTAAAAGCTGTGTTTATGCCAATTACTATGAAAGCCTTCTGCCTGGGAGGGCCTTCCCCAGAGTTGGTGGCAGAGCTATTAGAGTCCGAGATCCCAGCTTCATGAGAGTTCCTAGCTGCTGCGAGTTCCATCTGGAGCATAGATACTTGCTTATCTAGAGCTCTGGCATGCCTCCCAAGAAATTCAAAAATACCAATTATTCAACCCCATTTTTTTTCAAAAAAATTAAAAAATAAAATAAAAAGCTTCAACTTTCAACCAAATCTAGCAAGATAAAGCAGACTCATGATAAGTACTCACTGAATAGCTTCATGGGTCTTGTGCAATTCATTAATTGCATCCTTCGGCTGCTTCTGAAAGATTTCAAAATCAAAGTAAAAAAATAAATAAAGCACTTGTGACAAATGCAACTACAAGCATGCTAATAAGATGATGAAGCATGCCTGTTTTGAAGTGCAGTCCCCTGAGATCACTTGCAATTCTTGGTCACGCTGATGCTGTGATATAAGCATGCCTCCATATTCAGGTGGCTCCCACATCCTGCATCCACAACTCTCCATAGATCAGATCATGAAGTTCAATTATTTATTTATTTATTTATTTATCTTTTTGTGCACCCCGAAAGAAAAAGTTCAAATTTTGAATGAAGTAGTAACAAAATGGAAACACCCAAGTTTCCAATTTTAGAACAAAACCCAACTCCATAGCTCAAAAGTCGAAAGAATCATCACATCATACATGGAAAAGTAAAGAGAGGGAAAAAAGTATAAGACCTGGTTGTGATGAGCATGCCAATAAGGAAGGAAAATACAGAGAAAATGGGAACCCATTTTACAGAAACTTTGGTAGATGAACGAGTCTTCATGGTGATGGCGCTGTTCTTGAGACAGGGAAGAAAGAATGGAAGATGAACTGAAACAAGAGGGAGGGAAGAGAGAGAGATGTATGTATATGACTTTTGGTGGAAATCAACGACAATAAATTGGTCTAATGACTCTAACTTGTACCTATGAACATTCGTAATTATTACTATTAATATTTTGTAATTTTAATATAAATATAAATATTAAATTAACAACGGAATTTGATTGTTCTTTATAACATAGAAATACATAGATGAGAGAAATAAATAAAAGAGTAAACTCCCTATTTATTTTATTCTTAGACAAAGTAACTCTTTTTTTATTGTTGAAAAGTTATGATAGATTTTGTTTTAATTTTTTTTTTATAATTTATCATCTTCACTAATATATTTAATTTTAAGTTTTCTCAAATCAACACTTACTTTATTTGTATTAAAAAGATAAAATAACTTTATACTTTTTCTTTAAATGTTAAAAATACTTATAAGATGATAGATTTTTTATTTTAAACTTAATATAAGTAAGATAATTAAGCTTTTATATTTGATATTAATTATCAGTACAATTATTTATTGTATGCAATTTAAAATATGAATATCTAAATAAGTTTAGTGTAATATTTTATTAATGCTCTATATAAGTTTAAGGGTGTCTTAAATAAGTATTTATTTTGATATTCTTAACTTTTATAGATAAATATGAATGAATACGCAATTGAAAATGAGTACTCAATATAAGAGTGAATGTCTTATTCTTCTTATATCAAAAAATAATTATTCTAAAAATAGAAAGAAATATATATATATATATATATATATATATATATATATTTCATACTCTCAGATCCATAAATAATTGTCTTTCTAAAAAATCCTCTTATTCAATATTATTTGTCATTTTAGAATTTTAAAAAAGCATTTATTATTCTTTTTCTAATTTTATTCTCACATGCATTCTTTCTCATATCTCTTATAATAATTATTACACAAAAAATTAAAAGGACAATTTAGTCATTATATATCATTTCTACATATAAAGTTGTGTGCTTTAATTACATTCTTAATAATCGTAAAAAGTCTAAAACATCATTTATTGATGTACGTCGGGAGTACTATATTAAAAGTGAGCACTGAAAATTTATTAAGACGAGACAGAAAGTAGTGTTGGGTTTGAGTCGTGAGGCACATTATTGTTGTGTTATGTTGCGGTCAAAGGTTTGGCAAAAGTTAGTGTTATTAACTACGACTAATTGGGGCCTTATGACTAGTAAGAAAAGGCGTCTCCTTTATCACATACTAATAAACATTGTCTTTAGATTTGTGCGTGCAAACCTCTCTGATTATGGTTGTTTAATGACAAATTTGTAGTAAATGAATAAAGAGATGCTGCTCAATATATGTCCAAGTGCAAGAAGAGATCCATTTGTCGCATATTTATACACCAATTTCGTGCAATCCTCTTACTTTCTTCTTCTTCTTCTTAATTCTTATTCTTATTATTTTTTTTTTGTCTACATCTTCATCTTATTATTATTATTATATTATTTTATTCACCTGTGGTCATACTTGTACTTGTAACAAGGCCATAGATGTGGCATGCCTATTTAGAAAATCGTGGACACTATATTTACAATAAAAAAATCAATCAATATGAGTTAATAATATAAACTACAATTAAGACATAATAAAATGTACATTGTAAATAATATATATATATATATATAATAATGAGATATATGTCATAATATACTAATACACTTATATATTCCATATTAATTAATATTGATTAATATTTTATTATACGGAAAGTATTATATTAATTCTTATTATATTTTATTCTTATTGGGTTTTTTGTCTTTATTTGACTGGGTTATGAATTTGGAATTTCAAATGAAACATTTATGTATGTTTGAGTAGTCTATTTTCAATGTTTGACTTGAAAGTTCCTTCCATCTTATCCGTGTGTTTAGAATAATTAATTATCGCATTACCGTGGTAACATAATATTATCTCCGGTCATTTTAAATGTCATTTTTAATTATATATGTTAATTAGGATAATTTTTTAATTTCATTAAAAATATAATAAATATTAAAATTAAAATGATAAAAATATCACATTATTATTAATTATTGTAATTTCTCTATTCTCTAAATAGGCAAAAATATAATGACGATCACGATAAGTCCTTGAACTCTTTTCTAATAAACTAGGAAAACTTATTATAATCATTTCTATACCCATATGGCCATATAAATTTCAAAACATCAATTGAACAAATATTAACAACAAAAGTGTGAGGATAAGGATCTTATAATAATTAAACAACTGGTAAATAAATTATAAAAATGGATTTGTAATTATATTCAATGTTAGTATGATGCTTTTCTATGTCATTTGTAATAATTTAATTTATGCATATCCTAAATTAAATACAAATAAATCAAGAACACTAGAAGGTCAATGGGCAAACCGCCACCGAAAAAATAACTATAAATCAGGATGAACGTCTCGATCTATTTCATTTTTTTTAAAAATGTTAACACACAATAGTTTATTCATGTTTATTTTCAATGGAGATGATGATGGGTCTTTGCATGCTTCACTCTAAAATCTAAATAGAAATATTTTTTTATAGTTTCTCAATTTTTTTCGAATAATACTTTATTTATGGTGAAATAAAATGTGGATCATACTTAAATTACACTTCATTTTTTTGGGTACAAAAATTAGTTTTCATCTGAGAATGAATTAAATTTTCATCAACATGAAATCAAAAATTGCTTCAGCAAATACATCACTGGAGTAACTATAAAGCATAACCTTATGAGCTTTTCTTATTGACAACCATGCTCAATATTACTAGTAGTTTTCTTGGTCTAAATATTACAGGCTTTGGAAAAGACATCATAAAGACATAAACTAGAATGAAGAAATATTCAAAAATCAAAATAGATCGATATGGTGAGGCAGAATGAAGAGCCGTCCTTGCTTCTTTTATTTATTTATTTATTTATTTGATAAAGCAGTCCTTGCTTTCTTTTCCAACCTTATAGAAATAAGTCATCACTGCCCTAGCTACCAATCCATATATGGAATTAGAAAATAAATGATATATTCTCTCATTTTTTTATCTGTCCATTTTTTTTTTCAAAAAAGTTTGATTAATAACTACATTATAATATTTATATCTGATGTCCATTTACTCATCATTTACATATAATTGAAATAGTGATTATGAGAACAAAAGTGAAATATAAAAATTATTTTTCATTGGAATACTAGAATGACAATCAATATGTTTTTTTTTCTTTTTCTTTTAAAAAATGTCGATAGGAACGGAGGTAGTAGATTGTTGTGGCATAAAATTTGAATTATATATAAGACACACTAGAAAAGGAAGAGGCATGTTATTGGGAAGATGTTTAAAATAGTATTAGTTATTTGTGTTGTCTTTTAAGTGATGGCTTGTTACATAATTAAGTAAACATTGAAAGAAAAATCGCTATTACCATACTCTTGTTATGTGTGTTGTCATATTTTACCAATGGATGTAATTAAAGAGTGTTCTAAAAATATCGTAACTAGTAATTTTAATATTTTATTTAGTAACGCGCCCATTTATTATTGTTATATTAAGATAATGTATCATTTCATATTAGTAATACTAAAAGACATCATAATAAAATATACATACATATATTTATAAACGATAGCATAATAAAATGATAATATATATATATATATATATATATATATAAATGCTGCAATAAGTAATAAAAGTTAATATTATTAGTTGAATTTTTAAAAATTAATTAATTATATCTATGCTAAATATAACTTTAAACATATATTCAAATAATTAATGATTTTTTTGCTTCAATATTCTTATAATGAAGAAACAAACATAAAGTTATATCAAATAACATTAATATCTTTTCTTCTTAAACTCTTGGATCAATTTGTAAATCACTCGACTAATTAAAAGAAATTTTTTATATAAAATTAATAAATATGGTGAAATTCAATCTAAATTTTAAGTAAAAGAAACAAAATTTCAGTCATTTTAATATATAGATGTAAAGTCTCTTTCTTCACTTTTCAATAAAATATTTTATTATTTATTTTGATTTTATTATGTTTATTTTTCAATCATCATTGATACAAAGTAAAGTTTATTGTTCATATTTTTAATTTCATTATCTTTTTAATTTGTTTACTACTATATTATCTTTTAGTTTTTCATTTTTCATTTTGTCGGATTTTTTAATATTATATTATATAATTCAATATTTATAAGTTTTTAAGAATAACTTTTAAATGTATAATTTAATATAAAAATTAAGTTAAAAAAATTATTATGTAATATTTGAATTTGACTAAAAAAAGATATGATTATAGTATGATATTTAATGAATAAGATTGATTATTAGTTAAGGGTATATTCCAGGAAAATCAAATAAAAAACTACTAATAAGATATGACAATAGGCATTCTCATCATGGTGGAGTTAGTCAGGGCTAAAATCATATATTGCTAGTGATGGATCTATAAACACATACTAATTAATTTAAGTGGTTATTATAATCAAATGTAACAATCTAGCTATCACAATAAATTTTAGTGTGAAAAGTTGGAATAAGCATGAGACTGAAACTGAATGGCACTTTTGTAAATTTCAATTTTGTAACAATTGTTTTACTATGAAGTTAGTTGATTATATATCTATTGATAACTAATTAAGTGAATAGACGACTTGAAATAATATTGAAAATAAAATATCATTCAATTGTATAAATTGTAGACTTTTAAAGGCTTAAAAATAAGTTACAATACAAATTTAAGTAACTAGGCTGAGTATTTAGATTAGGAATTAGAGAAGATAAACATGATAATCCAAACAATAATGAACTAATTATGCCCCTTCCTACAAGCACTCTTTCCTATTAATTTGAAAATAAAATCGCAATCCTATTAATTAACTAAATATTCAGTTTGTATTACATTAGTATCTCTCTCTATTCTTCACAGCAAAGACATTATGGATGAGGTCAATTTGATCATTTGAAACCCATCTGATAGTGCACGTCATCATCCTCATCCCTTTTACAAAGCCGCATCATCTTCTGGGCCTGTACAAAATTAGTAGAGTACGTGAGTGACCACACTGTTTCATTATCTAACTATCTACTCTATATGTTATCTCAATGTTTTTTAATTACCATAATGAAGTAAGAAAACCTCAACAGTAAATTAATTACGGTAAGACGTCAAGCATGTATTAATATCTTTAACACTCATCTTTATATCATATATATACTAACTAGTTAAGTATATCTACTAGTATACTATTAAAGTATAACTTTGTTTGCATTAATTATTAATTACAGCAATAGTATGATAGACACCTTTTCTTTCCAAACTGAAACATGTTAAATGAGGCGATTCAGGGATACTAGTAGTACACGAATAGAAATAAATAAATTATTACTACTAAAACATATAATCTCGATCTACTGTCAAATACTCTACTACTTAATGAACGTGACCATTGTTGTGCTTCATAAAGGAACGTAGCACATTACACATTTACTAGTAATAATAAATAGTAATGGTAAAGAAGAGAGTAAATGAATGGAACAAGTAGCGATGAAGAGGGTGGAATGAAATGTCCGTGGACATTCAGATTCCAATGTGGTAAGGGAAAATAAAATCAAAGGGTGAAAAGAATGGAAGATCGAAAATAATGGTGGAATGCATTTAATCAATCGCGCAAAATCCCATTTCTGTTACAATAATCAATCAATCCATCTGGGCGCAGTAACAAACTCGGAGAGAGAGAGGGAGAGAGTTGCGCTTCTTTCTTCTCTCGCTCGAAAACCAAACTGGTTGTTACGATTCCAAATTCCCCACTCTCTTCTTATAAAACCCTTTCTCACTCACTCACTCACCCACCCACCTTCTCATCTTTTTCTTGCTGATTTCTGTTACACTAGTCCTCTTTTTCTGCTTTCATCACCCATATATATATCATGGTTCGCCGAGCGCCGCCACGGTCTCCGCCGCAGCCCAGCCCCATAGACGTCAAAATCTGGAGGGCCTGCGCCGGAGGTAGTGTTCGAACCCCGGAGCTCAACTCTAGGGTTTACTACTTCCCTCAGGGGCACGTGGAGCAGGCCTCTTCTCCACCGCGCAACCTCTCTCCTCACATCTTTCTGCGGCCATTCCTCTTATGCCGCGTAACCGCTGTTAGCTTCTTGGCCGATCCTGACACTGACGAGGTGTTCGCCAAGCTCATCCTCCACCCGATCACCATCACTCACCCGCTGCTTCAGTCCTCTTCTGCCGGCGCTGACACTGTTAACGGCGAGGCTCCGCCGGCTGCTGCTGGCGATGACGGCGATAAGATAGTATCTTTCGCCAAGACTCTGACGCCGTCTGATGCCAACAACGGCGGCGGATTCTCCGTCCCGAGGCAATGTGCTGAGGCGATATTCCCTCCGCTGAACTTCGAGGACGATCCGCCGGTGCAGAAGCTCTCCGTGACTGACGTCCATGGCGTCACATGGGAGTTTCGCCACATCTATCGCGGGACTCCCCGGCGCCACCTGCTAACCACGGGATGGAGCAAGTTCGTCAACAGCAAGAGTCTCATCTCCGACGACTCCGTCGTCTTCATGAAGGACTCCGGCGGGAGGATGTTCGTCGGGATCCGCCGTTCGGGGAATTCAAACCTCTCCCTGAAAGACGGCGGCGGCGACAAGATGCCGGAGTGGCTGGCGGAGATCGTTGGGCTGGGGAACAACGTTGACGCCGAGGAGGCCAACAAGAAGAGGAACGAGGAGGAGGAAGAGGAGGTGGCGGCGGAGGAGTTCGGGAGTAACAGGAGGGGGAGGGTGCCAGCGAAGGCGGTAGCGGAGGCGATGGAGCTGGCGGCGCAGAACAAGCCGTTCGAGGTGGTTTACTACCCTCGGATCGGGCGGTCGGAGTTTGTGGTGAGAGCGGAGGTAGTGGACGAATACATGAGCATATGTTGGCGTCCAGGGATGAGGGTGAAGATCTCAAAGGAGAGTGAGGATTCGACGAGGGTGACGTGGCATCAGGGTGCTGTGTCTGCTGTCTGCACCAATTCCGATCCTCAATGGCGATCTTCTCCTTGGCGCATGGTTCAGGTATTCCAATCCCCCTTCCCTTCTTGCTCTCTTTCTCTTGCACTTTCTTGTTCTTCTTTATGTGTGTCTCTCTGTTAGTTTATTTGTGTACCAAGAATCTTGTCTTGAATAAAGAAAGGGAGAGAGAGCGGATACATCGAGTGCGTAGGGCTAAAGACACAACCCAAGTGGAAATGGGGTGGGGTGGATGGATAATATGGGGTGGGGTGGGGTGGAATTTATAGAAATCCTGTTTGGATGGTTAGTTAAATTTTATACTATGGACTAGTAGACAGAGGTGAATGCAGTCAACTCTATTTAATTCTGTTATTTTTTTATACTTTTATCTTCTTCAAGAATCAAGAGAGTCGGTATCATTTATTAGTATTCTAATAAATAAATTGTTTATAAATTCCTATAATAAATTATTCTCTTCGTTTTTATAATTTCTTACTTTCAAAATTTTAGTTTTTGTATATAATTATTTAGTTGAGAATTCTAAACTATATTTATTACACTTTGACTGCGAATGCTTTGGTGCCCTGACTTTATCTGATTGTTTATCTGGGGTTTGAGGATAGTATTTACGTAGTATTTCAACATTTTGATATTGTTGTGTTGTAACTTGTTTTATGAGTATATGTTAAATTTTAACATTTTTGCCTACCTTCAATTTATTTTGTATGAGTGTTGTTACCTTTGGCGACAAAACTATTGTTTTGATTGAAAGAAACTCTAGTTACAATTCAGTTATTTTGGCCCTTGTTATCTCATATATATAAATTTATATTTTTTTTATTGTGGGCAGGTGGCCTGGGATGAGCCTGAATCCTTGAGGAATGTGAATTTGGTGAGCCCATGGGAGATCATACCTCTTTCCATCACACCTCCAGTTCCAATTCCACTTGCTCCTCCAATTATTCATGAAGTAGTTCCACCGCCTCCGAAGAAGTTTAGAGCAGATGAGGCAGACTTGTATTATCGTGTGACAGGGTTCTCTGATCATCCACCCACCATGGCACAAGTGAATCGATCACTCTTGAGTTATGGTATCACTTATCCTGCTGGCATGCAGGGAGCCAGGCATGATTTACTTTCCGCACCTACTTATCCCAACTTTTCAAACAACAACAATTCTTTTCCTCATCATCCGTATATGGGCAACAACACAGCACAACCTAGGCCTCTTACTCTGCGCACAGAGATAAACATTTGGGGTCCTCCATCAGAGGACTTATCACCGGATAGCCAACGTAGTATACTTTCCTCTGTCTCAGACTCTTGTGGAACCCCTCCCAACTGCAACACACTGGTGGTGAATAAAGCTGTTGGCTCTGGTTCAATTCGGCTATTTGGTGCAATCATTCAAGGAGAAAACAGAGGTGATGAAGGTGGCCGCGTGGATGGTACTGCCCATGGCCCCACAGGAGGAGATGACAACGGAACTCATGCCAAAAAGCCTCAACATCAGTGAATGTGGGTGTATAAGTAATACTGTACAGGTATATATATATGCTTTTATATATATATATATATATTACTAGTGTATGACCCGAGCTTTACTTAATTAGTTCTAAATTTTATTAAATATAACAGATTTTGAAAATGAATATCTTATATAATTTGATACTCCAGAACAATTTTGACAATATAATTTGTGGATTACTCAATGATAGAAGAGTTTGTTGTAAATAACATAAAAGTTGCCGTCAGTGCAAATAAGAAAAGCAAACTAAAATTGTGTAATACAAATGTTGCGATGAGTAAATAAGCATCAAAGAAACCATAATTGAAGGATGTTGCATGCTATCACATTCTCTTTCTGTTGAGGGTTGCCTTCTTCCACTTCTAGCTAACTTAGACTTAGGCAACAAATTGTTGTATCTGTGTTCCATGTACACAATTTAGAGGATATATTCCTGTGATTCAATATGATACTACCAAGATGTTTATTTTTGGCTTCTGAAAAATAATGAGAACAATAGGTGAAGTTCGTTTTTTGTTCATTATGGCTGAACATGGTTCATGCATCATTACATTGAAAACTGACACTGCCATGTGAATTCATAATTACAGGTTGCCAAGATCAAGCCAACCCTCCCATTAACTTGATGAAGGTTGGAAATAGTTTCCCTATACTCCCAAATAAACCAGCAATTTAAAACTTCCAAGACTGATGTTAACATGGAACAGAGTTAATATGTGAAGGAATCATGCAAGGGGTGAAGTTGCCACGTATGTGAAACCTGCTGTTTTCTTCTAAATTGTAATGATGAATAGCAGCACTTATAAATTGTAATGGTATTTCCATGTGGTTGTCATGTATCTCCTCCTTTTGCTTGATTACTTTTAGTGCCATGACTTGATGGAATTTTTTTCTAAAAAAGAATTTCTGTTGTAAATATGAAAGTGTAACCAGAGAAGAACACATCACACCAAGTGCCCAATACAAAGGCAACATAAATTTTCTCATTAGAGGAAGGTGTCAAATCTCTCAATTTGTTGATCTTTCCGGCTATAGACTCTAGTTGGAAATTATGAGTATTCAAGGGAAAAGAGTATAAGACAGTGTGAGAGATGATGCATACATATATATAGAAACTAATTCAAGCCTAATAGGATGAACACGTATAAAATTTGTAATTATTTCTCGGTCAAAAGTTTATTATTTTTGTTTACAGTAATGTTTGACGTACAACAGAAACACGTCCAACTTGTATTCAACGTGTGATATACGTATAGCACACATCCTGTAACATGAATAACACACGTTGGATACAAGTTGGACGTATATTGATTGTACATCAAGCATGGTTGTTTTTGTTTACGGGGAATAAAACAAAATGTAACACAAACAAGCCTATAAACTCAATTGAAGTTGTAACGCCTAATCTAAAAGTGTAACTATCAAATTAGATGTTGGCTCTTGTATTTCATCCATGTCTTTTGGTAATCCATCCAATAAAAATTTGAAAATTATATTTCGCATTCATTCTCATAGTTGTTCTATCATACCATTTAGCAAAGCTCCTGTAATGTAATAGTATGCACGTATTAAATGTTTAAAGATTACTGTTTACGATTTTTAAGTAATATGACTAAAATGCACATAGAGATAAAATTGAGAGGGATATTCTAGAATTTTCTCTTTATTACTCCCTCCGTCCATCAATAAATGACGTTTTAGATTTTTCACGATTATTAAGAATGTAATTAAAGCACACAACTTTATATGTAAAAATGATATATAATGACTAAATTGTCCTTTTAGTTTTTTGTGTAATAATTATTATAAGAGATATGAGAGAGAATGCATGTGAGAATAAAATTGGAAAAATAATAATAAATGCTTTCTTAAAATTCTAAAGTGACAAATAATATTGGACAAGAGAATTTTCTAGAAAGACAATTATTTATGGACGGAATAAGTAGTTTACTAGAAGAACAGAAGAGCACTCTTTCAGAAAATGTGTCATGAATTTAAGAATTTAATTTTAATAAATCACTCCAAAAAGATAAAATTATTGTACTAGTATAATTTTTTACAAAAAAAATGTTTAAGCAGAATGAAAAATCAATAAAAATAGCTAACAACTATACAATATATAATATGCACATCATATATTACATATTATGTATAATATATATGATATGTTATACATAATATATATCGTATATAATAATATCATATTTCTTTATAACATGTATATCATATTAGTTATTTTTGATTGTTTTTTCATTATTAATATAACAATCCTCAATTTTTTATAGAGCATAAATTAGCATATGAAAAATCATCATGGCGTAAATAAAAGAATTTATAATATATACACTACAGTTACAATTAAACATTTAAACTCATAAAACTAAATATTAAAAATGTCAAAAAATAAAAAAAGAGACAGAGCATAGGAGGAACAATTGATTTCAGAGTACAAGGGTGTTGGGATTTGGTGGTAGTGTAGAGGACAACAATGGCTGCTTCTGTGTGCAACCAATCTCTACTGGTTTTGTGTCCTTGTTCCACTTCCTTCTCTTCTTCGAAGCCCTTTCAAATTCATCTCAAAACCCTACCTTTCCATTCCCATCTCACCACCTTAGGGTTTCAGCTTCGGACCAAATCCTCCTCCTCTGTTAATCGAAGGACCACCCTCGTCAACTCTTCCCAAGATTCCTTTCCAAAGGTACGCTTTTTCCTCTCTCACCCGTTTGATTATATTACATCCATAAGCGTTGTGTTGTTTTCATTTCACAATTTCTACTGCCAAAACCCCCCACCCTAGTTGTTATCATTTTATAATAATAGATTAACATTTTATTGCGATACTCTGATGTAGCTTTTCACTGCTAAGTTAAGAATTAAGTGGTAATATAAAAATTAAGGGATTTCTAAGTTCTAACTATGAATGTTATTCAAGTCAGCTCGCTGGGTTATATCTTGGATTGTTACAAGTTTGCAACTTTGAGATAATAGTATTTGTTTTTTGCTTTGATAATCTGCTTGTCTTGAAATTATCAATTCTCACAATGTTTGTTTATTTTATAAAGCTGCAACTGCTTATTTTTCGTTTGATTAGTTAGTTGTTGATGTTTTATATCGCTAGTTAAACCTTTCTATGTCTTGTATTCCATAGATAAATGATGAGACAGAGGATGCTCTGAATGGTGTAAGAGTCGCAGAGGACGATGAAGATAAAATCTCTTTACCCAGCTTAATGGCCCTCCTTGAAGCATACAAGGAAGCCATTCTTAACAGGGATGAAAGAACTAGATCTTTGATTGAAATCAGAATACAGTCAATTGCAAATAATAAAACTAATCTGATTCAAAAAGTATCAGCTCTATCAGCAGAGAAAGTTGCTTCTAAGGAGAAATGTCTTCGCTTACAAGCAGACTTTGATAATTTTAGGAAAAGGACTGAGAAAGAAAGACTCAGAATCCAGTCTGAAGCTCGGGAAGAATTCATTGAAAAACTTCTGTTGATGGTGGACAATTTTGAGAAAGCCAAACAACAAATTAAAGGGGCAACAGACAAAGAGAAGAAGATTGATACAAGCTATCAAGGTATTTACAAGCAATTCGTAGAAGTCATGAGGAGCAATAATGTTTCTTTGATACCAACTGTGGGAAAACCTTTCAATCCATTGGTAAGTGAAATTCAATACTATGTCTTCCCTTTTGCTTTTGATTGGAATTTGGTATAATCTCACACTAAGAAAAGCTGCCTCAGCATTCAACTTTACTGTGTTTAATATCAGTAGACAATTCCATTTGGTTTCTGTTTTCATTTTTTAAGAAATGAAAAATATGATCCATTGAATAGGGTGTGTGTTTGGAGTTAAAGCATAGTGCGTATCTAGATTTTGAAGAGAAATATATTTCAAGCTGTCATTTTGGAAGAAATAAATCAGTTGTGTTTGGGAATTCCTTATAATGGGGATGTGATTGGGGTTATTCTTCTTTGGCTATACATAATGGAAAATCACTTCTAGTGTTGAACTTCAGAAAGTATGATTCATATTGTAAGGCATTGAGTCTGCAAACCAAATTACTCATTACTGTTTTGGAATACTTATTATATCAACCATTTTTATATCAAATGTAATTCATTTGTTTGTCTTGCCCAAGAGATGCCCTACACTGCCTCTAATTGTGCAGGTTGAACTCCACACATATTATTTACTCTTGTAGACAGTGAAATATTATCTTGTTGCTAGTTTTGTGTCTCTTTTTTTGCCTGTCTTAAGAGGGCCTTCACCAAGAAATCATGCTTGAAAGTCGAAAACAAAATGTGGACATTTCATAGAAACTAGAAGGCATGTTTGATAAAAATTAACTGAATCTGATGGAAAATTGTCCACATGGCTGCTGTTTGATCTGCTTTTTGTATTACTCTTTTTTTAGCTACATGAAGCCATTGCACGTGAGGAGTCCCAAGAGTTCAAGGAAGGGATCATAATAAAAGAAACCCGGCGCGGTTTCTTGCTCAAAGATCGGGTTCTAAGGCCTGCACTTGTCAAGGTTTCCTTAGGGCCTGGCAGTAAAAAATCTACGGTATCTCCTGATCAATCCAAGGAGCAGCCTTCAGCAGCTGCTGGAGTAGATGAAAGATAGTCTCTTTCAACTTAATCACTCATTCATTAAAAGTATAATTTTACCTGTTATCTTCTCATTGATCAACTCAGCAATGCATCTAGTGTTCATCATTATTAGGGTATTTTCACCCTAGTAGTTTGGACTACCTAAGTTTTAACTTGTGTCCAAACTGCACTCTAATTCTTGTTTCAACATGAAAAAGGGGAACTCATTTGGTCCTGAGAAAGTGGTTCCTTTCTCGTGCAATCTATTTTTTTTACCTAGAGCCATAAATGGTTCTTCTTTTTTGGAACATTTTCTGGATCAGTTTTTTAATACTCTGGTGCGGGTGCCATCGTTTCTCATCTCCATGCATAGAGTTTTGAACATTTCAAGAAATCAAGAACATTGTTGCCGACTAAATTTACATGGTTCTTTTTAGTGGCATAGTAATGCAAACTAATCTTATGCTCAATAATTTTATCCATTCATTATGATTGGATTATGGTTATTGCATTAGTATAGTATAGTTCTCACATAGGGAACACAGTCTTTTTTATAGCGATCTTCTCCAAGTACATGGGGGCCTATAATACATTTTAGATAATGCTGTGGTCCATTTTTCTCTCCTTTTTAGTATACCATGCTATTTGTTCCAAAGATTGAGAATCTTTTGCACCAAAGACACAATGAGGGGTAATTGGATGTATTTATAATTGTGATCATCCACTGTTAGATAGAGAGAATCAGAGAAAGTGAACGGCAATGACAATGACTTCATTCCTCATTACCTCATCATTTTTTTTAAAATAAAGAAAATAGATATTAATTATTCACTTAGCAAGTTTATTATCCGGGGAAAAAAATATTGCAAATTTAAGGACCAAAAAGAAGATAGTGAGGCTCATTTGAAGTTTTCCTTTTCTTGCTATGAAAAATGAATTATTTTTCTTTTGACTAAATATAATGGTTTTCAGCTTCTAACCATGGTTAATTTGTACAAGGAATAATCCTCAAATATGCTCTCTAAATTGATGTGATTAGCAAGGACAACTAGGCAGAATGAGATCCTTTTAAAAGCCAATGAATGGTTCACACATTCATAAGACATAGCATAAAATAAAGAAAAGACAAAAAAGAAAAAAAGAAAAGAAATGCAACCCCCCTTTCCTGAATTGTTTGACTCAGAGAGCAGTGAACCTAGACCTCATTCCGTCCACATTAAGGCCATACATACCAAGTTTCTCTCCTCTCCTAGTATAGTACCGTATCTCCATCTTCCTTTCCACATTATGCTTCAATACGGTTTTAAATTTGTTCCACCTTCTTCCATTTTACTAATTAATTATTTTACGTCTCAGTCCAAAGAACCATTCGCATAATCCATTGCTCTCAACGCATCACTCTGTTCTCTCCCTCATTCACATCCAGGTTCATTCCCATCTCCACCTCCATCTCCTTTTTCTTTCCCACATTCCTTCGTTTTCTTCCCTCAAATTTCAAACTCCCCCACAACACACAACACAACCCCTTCTTCATCTTTGTCTTCAATTTCTTGCATCCCATCTCTATGCCAACTCTTGCTTATTGTTGCTCTAACACTCGCTTATTCCCCTTTTTTCCTTGTCCCTGTCTCGTGCCCTGTTGTCTCTGTTCCTGTAGTTTCTGCACCTACCCACAAGCCTAATTCCGATCAAAACCGAAACTTTTTCGATTTTCTGAGGCATTTTTTCCCATTTGGGTCGCGCCATGGACGCTCAACCAGGTCTATCTCTCGGATTATCCGCGCAGATGTCATCCCCTGTTTCTATCTCTGCTTCACTCTGTGACAGCTCCTTCTCGTTCCAGGTCTGTTCCACCAATCGATCTTCCTCGAACCCGATTCAATGGCAGAATCTACTCGACGAGGAAGACGACAAGGACGTGGTCAAGCTCAAACACGAAGAACAAGAAGAAGGAGAAGGTGAAACCAAAGACGAAGAAGAGGAGCAACACCGAGAAGAGGAACAGGAACAGGAACAGGGGAGCCACCAAACAATCAACTTCATGGGAAGCTCACTTCCCTTGAAGAGGCAGATAGAGGGTCCCTCGTGCTTCCCTTCGAAGCGTCGAGCTTCGGTGCAAACATGGGGCAACCAGCCACTAGGACTCGCAGACCCCGAAGTGTTCGACATCATGGAGAAGGAGAAGAAGAGACAGTTCAGGGGAATCGAGCTCATCGCTTCAGAGAATTTCGTATGCAGGGCAGTGATGGAAGCTCTGGGAAGCCATTTGACCAACAAGTACTCTGAGGGAATGCCAGGGGCGAAGTACTACACTGGGAACCAACACATCGACCAGCTCGAATTCCTCTGCTGCGAGCGTGCTCTGGTCGCATTTGATCTTGATTCAAACAAGTGGGGTGTGAATGTCCAACCTTACTCTTGCACTTCTGCAAATTTCGCTGTTTTCACTGGTCTTTTGCACCCAGGGGATAGGATCATGGGTTTGGACTCTGCTTCTGGGGGTCACTTGAGTCATGGCTATTATACCATGGGTGGGAAAAAGGTTTCTGCTGCTTCTATTTTCTTTGAGACTCTTAGTTACAAGGTGAATCCGCTTTCTGGGTATATTGATTATGAGAAGCTTGAAGAGAAAGCTATGGACTTCAGACCTAAGATACTGATTTGTGGTGGGAGTTCTTATCCGAGGGAATGGGATTATGGAAGATTCAGGATGATTGCTGATAAATGTGGCGCGGTGTTGATGTGTGACATGGCTCATATTAGCGGTCTTGTGGCGGCTAAGGTAATATCTCTATCTTCTCTATCATGTTGTGTTATTACATTTCTATTATCATGTAGTAAACCCTGATTTTAGTCATTGAAATTGTAAGCCATATAGTCCTAAAGTCAGGCACCTATTATAATGGATGCTTACAATTTCATGGACTAGAGAGAAAGAGCGTTTACTATGTACCAACCAAATTATGAGTTTTATAATTCCTGATGCATTTATGTGATTCTCATACTTGGATCTTTGATTTAGTTTTCTTTGGAGGGT
The DNA here is from genome assembly GCA_013621005.1 of Aeschynomene evenia. Lineage (NCBI taxonomy): Eukaryota > Viridiplantae > Streptophyta > Magnoliopsida > Fabales > Fabaceae > Aeschynomene > Aeschynomene evenia. The sequence goes on from CM024270.1 coordinate 5,973,409, forward strand.
AGAGGGCTAGGGGCAGTTATGAGTTATGTGCCTTAGAGCTAGTATAGTTCCTTGCTTTTCATTGCGGCTCAGAACAATTCAACATTTTCAGACATACTCCTGTGTTACTACTATATGTTTAACAAAAATGAAGGATGTCAGAAAACTTTCTGATTTTGCTGTAGCGGATACCAGTAAAATCTCTGAAGACAAGGCTGCTTGTTCTTGTTCAGTTTATCTAATTTGCTTGAAGTACCCCCCATGGACAAAACTAAGGATGGTGTTGCTTACAATTAACATTTGTGCAGTTGAAATAAAAAATCTGATGTGGATCAGGAAGTATGCATCTGTTATTTATGCATTTGGTTTGGTCCAGATTTTGTTCGGTGTGTTGCATTGGCATATAATATTGTTGTTCATTTGAAGAAATGATAAATGTATTTGAAATTTGAACTCTGGTACAGTCTAGAATTCCATCATTTTCAAAATGATTGTGTGCCTAATGTGCTGTTCTGTTTATTTGTTTGGCCCTTCTTAATGGATTTTAATTTTTCTTACCAAGCTTGAATATGCTTTTAACCATATATAGATGTTTGTTAACTTGTTATTCACAGGAGGTGGTTAGTCCATTTGATTACTGTGATATAGTTACCTCAACAACCCACAAAAGTCTCCGAGGTCCAAGGGGAGGAATCATCTTTTACAGAAGAGGAGTGAAGCCAAGGAGGCCAGGCCTTGTTCTTAATCATGGAGATGATAGTAATTATGATTACGAGGAGAAGATAAACTTTGCTTTATATCCATCATTACAAGGAGGCCCTCACAATAATCACATTGCTGCCCTTGCTGTAGCTTTGAAACAAGTTGCAACTCCAGAGTACAAGGCATACATGCAGCAGGTGAAGAAAAATGCACAGGCATTAGCATCTGCTTTGTTAAAAAGAAAGTGCAGATTGGTGACTGATGGGACTGACAATCATCTTTTGCTCTGGGATCTAACTGCACTTGGCTTAATTGGTAACTCCTCAATCTGCTTCTACTTTTTGCAAATATATATGTCTACAATATATTTGAAATTGACATTGCTACTACCGTAGTGGAATTGGAAAATGATGCAAGGCTTAAATTTTATGATTTTTTCTATGACAAATTAAAATTGCATGCTCGTTGAGATGTAATTATTTCTGATCTTGTGTTATTCTTGGATGTGTCACTCTTGATTTCTGATACTGTGTCCTCAAACTTTAAGTTGGCTTGAGCATGCTCTCTAAAATAATTTTGTTATGCAATGCAGACAGAAAATTTGAGAAGGTCTGTGAGGCGTGTCACATCACTCTGAACAAATGTGCCATTTATGGTTCTATTTCTCGTGGAGGTGTGAGAATTGGTGAGTAGCTCTGATATTCTTATGTCTGAAGATATGGTATTGGATAGTTCCAATTATATGATTTTTCTTCTTGTTTCCTTAATGTGCTCAAGTCCCTTTGATTTCATCGTTTATCAGGTACCCCTGCAATGACATCAAGAGGCTGTTTGGAGGAAGATTTTGAGACCATAGCTGACTTTCTTTTGAGGGCTGCTCAGATTACCAGCAACATTGTACAGAAGCAACAATTGAAATCGTTCAAAGATTTTGTCAAGAGTCTTCAGAATAACAAAGATATTTCCGAGCTCAGAAATCAGGTTGAGGCATTTAGTTCCCAGTTTGCAATGCCAGGATTCGATATTTGACAACTGATTTGACCTTTTAAAGGTGGTAGCCTGAGGCTTATCAATTCATTTAGCATTTGTCTATTTTATTATCCTTTCTATTATTACCTTTATACTATCGAAAAAAAATATGTTAGCTCATGTAAATTACACATGCAAATGAAAGTCAGATCTCCATATTACCACGGGTATACATCAGACTCTGCAACTGTCCCCTCATTACTGACTTTGAGATGTACAAATTATTCAAGAGAATACCATTTTCTTTAACCACAACTTTTGTGGTTATCTTATCTTTGTTTATGAAGCAGCAACTGCAGCAGTAACTACACTACACTGCAATAACAGGAACTGCATAAAGAAAAAGTGTCACTGTTCATACTGTGTTACTCTATCAGTTATTTGAAGTGTGCATGAGACTTATTTATAGTCATCACTGGATCTGTTTCAGTTTTTTCTCTGCTTGTTCCTGTTTATTATGGAGCCTAGTGCATGAGTTACTTTGAAGCCATAGGAATTCAAATGCAGTTGAACAATGGACACATCTCATCTAATAATAAATAAATAAAACTCTCATTGATACAGAAACCGATAAAATATACTACTCCATGATAAATGCCAGCATCGATCCCATTAGCAAAATACTACTACATATTTATGGTTGTTAGTACAATGAGCATAGTACTATTATTGCTGTTAATGGGTGGTGAGCAGAGCATAGCCATAGGGCAGCGGAGGCATTGCTTTATTGAAGAAGGGGGTGGCTGTTCTGAGCAGCCCTCTGGCATAGAGCATGCTGGATGGATTACAGGCCAATATACTAGTAGTACTCTTTTTTGTCTGTATGCATAGCAGCACTTTGGAGCATTATTTTATTGTTTGGTTTCAAAGCATCACTCATATGGAACCCTTATAAGGAGGCAAGGCATGAATTTCCGGCAAGGGACAAAAAGCATGAGATACGGTTAGAATTGAGAAAGTGACCGCTGAAATTTTTATTGGTCATAATATATTAAACATCCCAAAACCCCAAAAAGGGGAAGTTGAAGAGTTTTTGTGAAACAGAACAAAAATTCTGAGTGAGAGAGAGAGAGACTTGTCAGGCAATGGGAGAATGTGGTGGTGAGAACAAGTTTTCATCATCATCATCATCTCCATTCCATTGCTATCAAAGTGAACCGAATCAGACAAAAAAGCTTCCAAAGAGCAAAAAGAAGCTACCTTTGACGTTAAAGCAGAGTCCAGGAATCTCAGAAGTGCCCCTCTTACAATCCTAAGCCTCCCTTTCCATTATTCCTCTTTCAGACCTTGGAATGATTAGTCATTTTCCTATGCACTCTTTCAAAATTCAATCTTTATTTTAAATATTTTTAAAAAAGAAGAAAGTAAAATTAAGAAAAAAGAAATTAAAAATTAACCTGACACTGTTTAGCCATTAGTATTACCTTCTTTTGTCGATGATAGTGGGGTTCTTTATTGACACAGTATTTTCTTTTTACTATTCTAGTTACTCACTCCCTCTTCCACATTTTGTACTTTTCTTCCCTGGCAGTAGTAGTCTAGTAATTAGATAGAGGAGGAATCGAAGTTTCGCAGACAACTTAAGCCCTCATAGTCATTGCAGGAACATAAATTAAACCCTATTGTCAAATGTCAATGTTGCCATCAAAACGAACCCAACCCAGAACGGAACCACATTCAATTTTTTGAGAACCTTCTTCCACATGCCTAGCACACACACAAAAAAAAGGTTCCAACTTTCAACTACGCTAAGCTAACTGTTAAAGAAAAAAAAAAAAGGGAAACAAAATACCACAAGAGAGAAGAAGAAGAAAAGAAAAAATTATAAGAAAAAAAAAGGGTTAATAAAAGGTACAACCACCCCCATCATCAAACTATTCCTCTACCTTGTTCTTGTTTTTCCTCTTTTTTTTTTCTTTACCTTTCTTTTTTCCACTCAATTCTTGTTTCTGTTTACTCTCTCTTTCTTTCTTTCTTTTTCTTCCCTCTTTACCTATGACTGCAAAAGTCCAAGAGCTTCTTCCTTCCTTCAACAATCTCATCAAAGAAATCATCAAGCTGACCAACGATGTTCTCAGCCCCAGATCTCAAAACCCCGAAACACCCTCTCAGATTCTCCACTCTGTCTCTGATCCCAACCTCTGTTTCCCACTCCACCACCATCCCCTGCTGCTGCACCTCCAACTCCCCCCTCAGCTCCTCCATCGCCGCCTTTGACCTCCTGAACTCGTATAGAAGCATCCCCGGCGCCGCCCCCCTCATCCTTCCGATCTCCGCCGCCACCCTCTGCTGCAGCCTCGCCGTCGATATCATGAACGCCGATCCCAAGAACAAGCACCCCTCGTACCCTCCCGCCACGAAATCCGATGATTCAGGGTAACAGTACACCAAACCGTACAGCAGAATCATCAGAAGCAACGAGCTCACGTTCCTCATTGCGTATAGCACTCCCCTGAACCCATTGAACCCGTTGAGCTTCGACTCGATCGAAACCCTCTCTTCGAAACGAAGGGAGAGAGGTTGAATCCTCGTTTCCATAAGGGCACGGTTCTCTTCTTCTAACCCCACTGCTTCCCTGCGACACCCCGCTATGGCTCTCATAACCTGAAGAAACCCAAAAAAAAGAAACAACTCAGCATCAGAACAGAACAGAGCAAAACATGGGAGGAGATAGTACAGCAGTTTAAGAATTGCTGAGGTTGTCTTTTCTTTCAGCTTCGATTTTGGGTATGGAGAAGGCGAAAAAGGGTAAAGGAAAAGGATGAAAAGATTGAGTTTTGACCTGGCGAGAGAGCTGTGGGGTGATGTGACGGTGAGAGTCGAGAGGAGAAGTGATGTTCAATGCGGCAGAGTAGAAGTTCTCGATTCCCGAAATTCCGGTCTTGATGACGTGGCATGCCTCCCAAAGCTTGGAGCTTTCGTCCATGTACTCGTCGAGCCACTTATCTCCAACGGGGAGGTGGAGCTTCTGAACCAGAAGGGTCAATTGGGTGTGGAAGGATCGGAGCAGAGACAGCGCCCTCTGAAGGAATTGGAATGACATGAAGTTCGTGCTTAAGAAAAGCCTCTCAAGATCATCGATTCCTCGGGTCAGGAACGAGTAGAATCCGTTCACAGAGTTGGTGGATGAAGGATCCATTAATAAGGTTGACTCGCGCACACAACTCTATGGTTATGGTTATGGTTATGTGGAGATTAATTTTGATTAAATTGGAAACCAAAAAACAGAGAGGAAGGAAAAAAGAAAAGTTGGTTGGATGGTTGGTTGGAGTGAGGGAGAGGGGAGAAGGGGAAGAGATGAGCTGTGGAGGAGGGGATATTTAAATTGAGAGAGAGAAGAGAGAGAGAGAGTGGAGGCATAAAGGGGAGGAAGAAAAAAAAAGGTGAGAACCAAGAAAGAAAGTGAAAAAAAAAAAGAAGAAAGTAAAGAAAAGAAAGAATGGAAGAATGGAAGGGAATATCTTAGAAGCTCAGGTTTCTAAGGTTGAAAAGGATTGTTGGGGGCAATGATGGGTGTTTCCTACAGAGGGGAAAGGATGATTGGTAATATGCCATTTTCATTGTTTAATGGGCACAAAGCATGAGAGGTAAAAATAAATATCATATATTATATGTATCTATAATTTAAAAGGGTTGTAAATTCAAATAAATAACAGAAGAAAATAATTCAATACATAGTTTATTTAAAATTTAATATTTTATTTATGTAACCATTATAAGTATTAAGTTATGGATTAAATTAATTCAAATAAGATGTATTTAATTCCTAAGTGGGGAAAAGATTAGGCAGGTCAATGACACAAAATCATCTTTAAACGCCTTTCAGTTTTTCTTTTGCCTTTTGTGTCTGTCAACCTTTAAACAAAGGATTATCAAAACCCGTCCAAATTACTTCCAATTGTTAACAATAATAATAATAATACAATTGATATTTGAAGGGCTAGAAACCGTAGAAGATGGTGCAAGCAAGTGAGATTTAAATATTTTAATGATAGGCTTGTGCATATATTAAGTGAGATTGAGATTTTCATGGGTTATGCAAAGGCTAAGTTTGACCGGATTGACTGGGTTTGTTTCAACAAAATGAGTTTTAGTAGTTAACTTTGCTAATTCATGCTACTTTTGTTTTGAGTGCTCCTAGTTTGGCTTTGGCTTCTTCTTTCCTCAATTTCTTCCTCGAGCAACTGAATTTTGCTGGCTCTTGTTCAACTCTATTCTATTGAACTTTGCAAGTTTTGTTTTTCCTAGATATATTTTGTTCTGTTGGTTTTTCCAAAAAGGAAACAAAATGGAATGATGAGGCTCCTTCTACTTATGTGTTTCGTAATCCTCTACTACCATACACAAAATCAGTCTTTTGAGGCCATATATGCTCTTCTTTTACCACTTTAATTTACTAATTAATTACTCGTAATTGATTAATAATAATTAGTGGCGGTATTCGTATTTCACTCATTACCCCTTTGTTCTCGGGACAAATTAAAAGAGGATGATGCTTCCTCATTCATACCCTTTATCCCTCTTAATATCCCTTGAATTGAGTTTAATTGATTAATTAATTCCAAACGCTAACTTCTAAGTAGTACAATCCAAATTTGAAGTATACTCATTAGTAATTGTATACTGCTATTACTAGTATTGTTGATGGCATTAGCACAATAAAATGATAAATAAATGTATATATCCATGAGCCATTGATTGAGTAGGCCTTACTACCCATCAAGCGACAGATATTGCTATGAAAAAGAAGAAAAATAAAGAATAAAAAAAGATTTTGAGCTGCCTCAGCTTCATGATTGTTCAGTATTGCAAATGGGTCCCATAATATGTGCACCATACCAAATGGATTTTAATTGATTGATCATCGTTTTTAAGTCACTAATTAGTACTAGTATATTGAACCCCAATAAATGTCCTATTGTATTTTTCCTTTTTCCTTTCCTCCTTTATTCTATTGGCAAAGTAGTATATTGTATTGTACGCGATTCTCCTCTCTTTTTAATAAAAAAATAAACATTACTCTATTTATTTATTTATGATTATTATGAATAGTATTTTCTTAGGTGGGAGAGAAGGGGGGAATGGGGGACCATTATGGAGCAATGTTGTAAATAATGAATGGCATTGGGTAATGCGACATGTTATTAAATTTAGGTTGAGACGAGTGCTCGTGGGTTTTTGGAGAATGGGACATCTTAGAAGTATGTTGGTCTTGTAAGATTTCATTGGACTCCTGAATACTAATATTAATGGATTTACTATAAAATTTGTTAAGGATATTTTAAATAATAAATATTACTAATAAAATTAAAAAAATTTGGTTAAAAGATTTATATTTTTTAAATAAATATTTCTACCTTTATTTTTAATAAATATATTAATATTATTTATTAGGAAAGCTATAAATTAATTGGGGATACTCATTTAAAGAAGAATAAGGGAGTATTGCTCAAACAGCATTAATGTGGGCACCCTCCTCCCCTCTTTATGTGTCACAACCTAAGGCACCTTATATAAATTATAAAGTAAGAGATATATATGGGGTCACTCACGAACTCAAGGTGTCCAATATACTAATAATATTTTGTATGTGATTTTACTAACCAATTTTCTTGAGGATATAGGTTAAAAAGTTATGATATATTTGTTGTATTAAAAATTGATAAAAAATATCTTTTTAATGCAAATTTTTTACTCTTAAAATTAAGTAATTCTTATGATACAAATGCTTAGGGAACAACATTTTTTCAGCCAAAACAGTTAATAAAGTTCATTTAATATTTTATGGCCCAAAAAATATTTTAATCATGAGTATATTTTTAATAGGCTGGGTGATTATGGCCAAAATTCCTATGTTGTTTTGACTAGTTCTTTTTGTTGGGTCTCTAGAAATACTCGAGTTCGGACATTCTTTGGATAAAATCTTTTTTTCTTATAATACATTTAAATTCAAAAGAAATTCAAATAATGATGGAATAAAATTCAATTTCTATCCCTCGAATTTTATCATATTCCAAATTTCCATGTAGTTCCAAAATTTAATTTTATTCTATTTACATCCATAACATCTTAGTATCTAAAATAGGCTTCGGAAAAAAAAAAAAGGTATTATATCCCCCACCCTAAAATGAAGAAGAAAACAAAGCAGCAGGTATAGTAGTACCTGGAAGCAAATTGGAAAGGGGGAACCTCCCTGTGGTGTATTTAAGCCTGCCAATTTGATTATTTTAAAATTAAACAAAGTAATTAATTAAGCAAATTTAAAATAAAAAGAAAAGAAAGGGATTTTATTTATTTTCCATTCATGCGAGCCAAACAAAAACGAAGTAACGAGAATCCAAAGGTTGCTTAGTTAAAAGGAGAAGCAGAGGATATAGTATCTGGTGGTGGGCATGGGCTTGTTTCTTCATCTATGGTAATGGTTGCGTTTCCTCAACCTGATAAGTGAAAACCACTCTCATCCCATGTGGGTTTCAATGATATTTACCAAATCCAACAATGCTAGCTAGCTAGCTGCAGTACCCTATTATTATTATTGGAATTGCTTTTATTATGCCATATGGTGTAGCAGCAAAAGAAGGAGGACCCAATCAATTTTGTTCTTCCTATCACTCTATATCTTATCATGTGAGGCCTTTCATTTATGCATATATGTAATGCATTGCGATAGATTTTCTTGCAATTTGGTATATTGGTAACTTAAAAACTTATTATATAGATTGTTATTATCTCTTTGATTAGTAGACCAACTTCTATGATGAGTAAGCTAAGCTCCTGCATCGAATGTCATACTCCATATATAAGTTGAAGTGGTATCCAAAAAGAGACTTTGATGTTAAAGTCAGCCTCAAAAAAATGAAGTAAGTTCGAGAATGTTGTGTGTATTGTGTATAATTAATTCATAAGTGAATGGGTAAAAACTTACATAAAAGTCGTTGAACCTTTGTTTAAAGGTTATTGGTGACTCTCATTTATTAATGTTATTGATTGCTCTTTAAAGGGTACAAACAAGGCATATTTAGGTAAGTTATTACGTCATTTCTTAGCTGAAAATTAACATGTGTAAACAGTTCTCCATACTATTGCACGTATTGAATTGCACCGATCTCTAGACTATTTTGGATCTAGTTCACTATGTCATTCTCAAATACATTCTGTCATAATTATTTATTTTAATTTATGATGATTGATAAAAAAAGAAAAAAAAAACACTGCTATGAATGTGTTTGAAGTATGCATTATATTGTATGTGATTTGAGATGATCATATATATATATATATATATAAATAAGAATTTGTTCTGTACAACATATGATGACGATGCATATCGTCGATCCTGTGGGTCCATTCATTGACCGAAAGTAAACATGTTGGACGGATGGATTTGGCATTCCAAATCTCTTTCATCCCCATCATGATTTTTACCTAGAAAAGTCTCTGCGGAAGAATATTTCATTCTCCCCCTCTTAATGCTCATCTTAGATGGACACAACTGGATGGTCCATAGCTTCCAAGAAAATGAAAATGATACACAGGAATGATTGTCCTCATAGAAAATTGATTTTGGAAATTCAAACAGATCGAAAGAACAACAAATTAAAGGAATTTTAAATTAAAATTATATACACAGCACAAGGAGACATCAATTTTTGATAAATGATCAATAAAATAATATAATACTTCCAATTACATTACTCTATTCATAATTAAGATTTTCAAATTAAAACAGTGAGTAGTTAAATAAAAGACCTTTACTTATGCAATAATATATATATAGAGAGAAATAGAAATATTGATGGAAGGGGGAGGGGGAGGGAGTTGCTAGCTAAGTAGTCTAATCTTGACAGGTTGCTTTTTTCATATTAATTAGTATCAATTTAATTGGGGACCACTGAGTAGTCTTTCATTCTTGTTGGTTTTGAATTATGATGATAAGGGAATTTCTTTAAAAGCCCACTTTTGTTTAGGACAACTCTAAAGCTATATACCAACGCAAACCTAAAATATATATACTATATACACTATAACCTTGTTAAATTGTATATATATATCGACCCACAAAATTATAAAAAAGAAGAAAAAAAACTTGTTAAATTGTACGTGCATGTCTCCTTTTCAGCTATAGCTAGGCTTTGGCGTGCAATAATAATAATGTGGCCGTTCATTAATTGAATTGATTTTCAGAGTTTGTGGTACCAATTTCATTGTGTTTGGTTTTCTCCACGTATGTGTGTGTGCATGTTGGTCTATTGGGGTGGAGGAGAAGTTGTGATGTGATTTAATTTGGAGTTAATTAGACTAACGGATTACGATATGCTGATGGTGTTAATGCATTGAAATTAAATTAAGTCACAGCAAATTTAAATTAATCCAGTGAAAAATAAGGCCAAGATGTAGTATATATGTATGAATAATGATTATTAATGATTAATTTAAATTTACAGCTCTCTTTGCAACACCCTGAAATCATAATCAGCGCTATCTATGATTGTTCTTGCTCCTCTACCATAAATTAGTTCTTTGCTTAAAGGAACCAATTAAGTTATACATCATATTTATTATTATGATTAATCATGTATTAATCTACAGTACTTATTTTACACGATTGGTAACTTCAGATCAACGCTACTCAATCCAGCACCTGAAAATTAGTACTATTACAAATTAAAGGGGGAAAGCAGATTATTAGTATACATCACATGGCAAACCCAAATTTTCTTTTTTCCTTTTTAGAAAAAAAAAAGACGAATAGTTGATTTGATAACCAATTATGCTATTTATATATATACATTTGAGTGCTCATTTTTTCATACACAAGTGAATTTGAAAAAATATTTAATCGACCATAATCATAACTCCCCACTTAGGTTATCTGATCGAGAGCTTCTCATTATGACAACAATAATCGTACATATACACCAAAAAGTTTTCGCATAACTATCAATTTTTTTCTTATTTTCTTTCTCTTTCTCTTATTTCTATGAATTTAATGGTACACGTACAATCTCCTATATGAATTATGTGAATTATACAATGTTCACAACTAAAATCACTCATAAAAAAATTACAGGGAATGTGGCCTTTAGTTTAGGGTATGTGAACACATCAGTTTCATATTTTTTTTCTTTTTCCCTCTCTCTCTGTCCATGTGTGTTTGGCAGAATTAACCTTGAATTTAACTACACAATTATTATTTTGCTATATATATATTTGTGTGCAAGTCCCTGCATTACTGACAAGAGAGAATAGACCAATAAAGTTGAAATCAAATTCCTAATTCATACATTGCTTACGACAGTTTTGATTCTATTTTATACCGCATCTTCTTTAATTGATTGTTTTTTTTTATTTATCCACACTAATTAAAATAATAAGTAAATTTTATTAAAAAAATATTTATTTAAAATAAAAAGATGAAAGTATATCTTGTATGATCATGAATAGTTAATTTTTCTCTTTTCATTAACTCTTTATTTTTTTCACTTCTACTAATATTCTCTCTCCAAAATACAAAAGGATATAAAGTAATAGATAAAAATTAATTAATTGATTCTTAAATTTATAAAAGTTTCAATTAATTTGTAAACAAAAATCATTAATTTGAAAAGGAGAGAGTATATTGTATTTTATATATTAAAAAATCGAATATCATAATAACTTTCAAGCTCATCATAAGACTTATATCAATACATACATAATAATTATGATATTACAAAATTAAATTAATGCTTTAATATATGTAGGTATGATGGGGAAAATTAAAGAGAAAAAAAAAAGGTATTTGTAAACGGTAAGGGGGTAAAGTATAATATGTAAGTATGCAATGCATTATGGGGAAGTGGGACCCAGGAAACAAAACAACTGGATGGATGATAATTATACAATAGTACTACATAGTACTATATCTACATCAATATATAGATTCATCAACCATCTATCAATCATATTATGCTATTTTGGGCCACCATTTTAAATAAAAACCAAAAAACTTACACATATCTCTCAACCACCAATTGAAATAATATTTGATGGATGCTTGATGGATAAAAATCTGATGTACATCTATTCGTTCTCAATAATTATATATATTCTCAAGGTTCTAAAAAGCTAAAGATAGATTTAATTATCATCAAAAACTTCACTTCATATTTCATTCAGCAAACAGTTTTAATTAATGAAAAAACAAAATATATATTCTGCACCTAATCATCTACTGCAATTATTTGGGTGCCCCTCACCTTCCGCAGTCCTAATTTTTTAGCCATTATATTTATTTATATTTTTTTCTTGTTTTTGTAAAATAAAGAAGTTGTTAAGACTCCAACTTTCATTTTCAAAACAGATTTAGGCGCAAATCTATATAATATTGTAAAAGACATGTTATGGTTGATTACCAATTTGCCCATTAATTGAGTCTCTATAAATGTGACACGTATGTAATTTTAGGTATCCTTTATTTTTATTCTTTCAAGATATTTACAAATCTTTAATGTATCTTTTAAATATTAATATCCAATATGTATCTTTTATTTTATTTAGAATAATTGATTTTATGCATAAAATATTTGAAAATGATAATATTTGATTCGAAAATGTCTATTCACATTTCATAATATAAATTTGGAAAATCTTATTTTGAAATATATATGATAAAATCTTTTTTATATAAATTTTCTATTTACATTCACATTATAAAAAAATCTTCTTTCGGATTCTTTTATTTGTTTATAGTATTTGATGTTAAATTATGGTCAAATCATCTATATTTATATATATATCTATATATCTTTCCACTTTCTCAACCATTTCAACTTCATTTTTTTTTCTCTTCCTCTCTTATTTTGCCATCTCTATTTCTTGCTTTTTTTTTCTCTTTCTTATTTCATTTTTTCATCTACCTTCTTAGTCATCCTTCATTTTTTTTCTATTTTTTAATTTATTTTTAATTCTTATTCTTTCATTTTCTATTCTTCATCTTTCTTCTATATTTTTTTTATTGTTTCATTCTTCTCCTCATTTTCTATTCTTCATAATTTAATATTTGACATGATTGATTAACTGTCTCACGGGAAATGTAAAACATAAATAATGAACATGTTTTTTTAAAAGAGAATAATTACGAATTATTAGTAATTATTATTGTTTGATAATTAGTGATATTTGAATATTTTACCTGTAATTTAATGATTTTTAGTGATTGATAATTAGTGAATATTTTAGAGAATTTTAGTGATTGATATTACATATTTTTAATATTTTTTGTTAATTAGGAATAATTATGAACATGAATTAGTAATTTTTAATATTTTTATTGATTGTTGGACGAGAATAGATATGAATAATTAGTAATTATTAATTATTGATAATTATTAGTTTTGAAATATTTTCTATCATTTCGGTAGTTTTTAGTGATTGATAATCCGTAAATTATGATTATTTTTGGTTGATTGTTGAAAGAGAATAATTATAAATATTTTATGAATACAAACTTGATATTGAAAAAGACGAAAACTAATTATGTGATTGAATAATTTTATTTACATCCACTAATATAATAATAATTTCATTATATATTTTATTGTTATATTTACAAAATAAATTTATGAATAACATATTTTCATTTAACTTCATTTTATACAAATATTTTTTCCATTAATTATTTAATATCTTAAACGTAAAATTTGATATAATCTCTGTGCATCGCACGGGTACAAAACTAGTGATTGAGTATTTTACCTGTATAACTAATAAACCGGAATTTCCTATTATTTGGGCATACAATAGCTAATCTCTTATGTCAAATTAATATACAGTAAACTATATATATATATATATATAATACAAAAAAGAGTTATTTATTTGGTATAAAAATAACTTTTTTTATATAGATCAGTATAAAAATAATGAATATGTATGTATGCATTTTGATGCTCATTACATACTGGTCTACATCAATGCTCATGATAGAAAAGTTAATAATAATATTTGTAAATATATATATATATATATATTATTAGATATCTTATCCATTTATTTTATCTCTTAAAAATTTTAATGTGACACTATTTCAATACTTAAACTTTTTTTTTCCATCCTTAGATATAAATATATCTTATATATCATATTTTTTTTTGTTGCTCTCGGTGTTCGGAGTTTCGTCCCGACTAATCCATTGTCCCTGGTCGCGTACTTGAAAATGGTAGGTGAGGCTCCCAACAAGGATTTTTTCCATCTACAAGGCCTGAAATCGAGATCTTACTTAAGGGACAACAAACAACTTACCACTTCTGCCGACTCTTGTTAGTATATGTTATACATTTCATTTGATACATACAAATATGAATATATACTCTAAAAAGTAGCTAGTGTAATATATGTAGCGCATATAGTCGTATCACAAATAAAATGAATGATGACCAACCATGATGGAGTTGGAAATTCTTGATCCAGTATCTTTGAGTGTGCGATAACTTGAATTCATATCAAAGGCACAAATGCTTGGGGCACAACAAAAAATCAGCCAAAACAACCAACAAAGCCCATTTAACACTTTATGACCCAAATAGCACTTTTAATCATGAGTATCTTTTTAATGGGCTTGGTAATTGTGACCCAAATTCCTATTTGTTAGCTGTGTTGACTGGTTTTTTGTCATGCCTCTAGCATTGCTCTATCAAAGGACAGTGGGAGGCATAGAGATTAGAGAAGATTAAAGATTGATCAGGATATATAACTGTTTGCTTGTGTGCCAAATTAAAACGTCCACTACAACAACAACAATAATATTATTCTCGTGGCTTTCCCAAGCATATACGTAAAATTCCCATCATCATATATCATAATTTTCGGCACCTTACCTTTGAACTAGCTAGCATCTAGTTGCATATATAATCCAATGGGTCCCTTTTGAGTGTATATGTTATGTGGGACTCGATTTGCCTCTGTGCTCGAGAACGCGTGTGAGACACAAGAGAATAACCAAAAGGGTAATGGACTCTCTTTAATAATATCATGACTAGTCAACCCAATTACCATATTATTACTTGTTAAGAAACAACTAAAAGCCTTTGAAATTATTATAACTCAAGAAAGGACCCAATGATCAAATTTTTAAGTGTCTGCCTTTGGCTTCCATCATCATCATCATACAACCTATTTTGCCATGTTTGACTAACATCCATGATAGTGAAACCATATCAAAGGAGCCTTTCTTTCTTTATTATTTTCTTAGATTTGCTTTTCAAAAATAATTGTTGAACTATTTTTTTTCTCAATTTCTATAATATATTAATTTACACTCCATTCATCATTTGATGGTGTTTAATAAATCATATTTAAATGAAATTCTTATACTATCTAATAGTAAGTAAAAAGTGAATTGACATATAAGTTGGTATATAAAAAAAATATTCACATAACATGACTCTTTTCTTTTCTTTTTGGTTGAAGTAACTAAGGCTCACCCACTTCAGGATTCCCTCCCACTAACTAATGTTATCTTTTAGTCCCTTTTTCATTATTTCTTCTCCCCTAAAAAGGGGAATAATTCCATTTCCATAATTATATAAAATTTTAGTAGAGACTAAAACCATCAACTAGGCATTTTATGGTAATGCAAGGAAGGAAGGAAGCCAAAATAAAGCTAGTGCTTCCTAGACTTTATAAATGGGGCATCTTAGGGAGGCTTTTATATGCGGGTAGGCGGGGGTAAGTGTAGGAACTGCCTTTTTTTTCCCTCCATGATTGAGATTTTGATTATCGATGAATTTAATATAATTTAATTTACATTCTTCAACTTATAATAGTAAGTGTTTAAAGTCTTTACCTCATATATATGTCAAATTCAATAGATATGCCACATACATGTCGCCAAAACTAAATGGTGTTGGTGAATGAGGCTTGTGCCCTGTGGAAGTGCTTCAGGTTAGCTCTTATAAATGTCAAATTTGATAGATAACACTTCACTTGATTGATGAGATTAAAGAGGGACCCAACTATATATTCTGGGACAACCAATCTTTCGTCTATATAATATTGTATTATATTTGGCTTTTTATTTTCTTCAACAATAGTTGCATATACATCACTTTTGCGGAAATTATTTCAACACATCTATCAATTAATAACCACAAATTTAAATGTCTTGGACTTTTATTTTTGTGAAAAAACAGAGGAAATTATAAATGAACAATTAAAGATCTTATGAGTGAATGAATGAATGAATATATGGTTGTTGATAAACAAATTTGTAATGTAACTGAAATTTGTAAAAGTATAGACCCACAAATTAAAGTTGGTTATTTCAGGGACTTGAATTCCACTTAAGAAATGATGTATGTGTTGTTCAAGTATTTGAGTGAAGGGGATATATATTGAATAGAATATGTATGAAGTGCTGTAGAGTGTACACTGCTCCAGCAGCGTGTGTTTGTTTATTTTCTGAGCCGACAGTAGCCAAGTACGACGGAGCAATCAAAATTTCAGGCATAGTGGAGCCCTGCCCTGCAATGCCCTTCGATTCCAAAATATAAAAAACTACAAAACAGAGAAGGTTGCTTCTTTCACACATTTTCTGCCAAAGGGACTGTACAATACTGGTTGAATATGCTTGGTTGGTTTGCCAATGAGTACCATGTACGGACCTACTACTCTACTTACTACATGGATCTACTACTGTATGTATATATTATGTGAGAAATGATTTGTGTGCGTCTATAATATTTAAAAGAATTGATGAAAAGAAAAAATAAATAATAAAATATGTTAGACTCACATATTTATGAATATGATATTTAAATGATTAGAAGTAGATGATACTCAAATAACATTACTCATATTATATATATATTTATTACTGTGGTCAGCTGAGAAAGTAACTAACACGAATTGGGGTAGGAGTAGGACATAGCTCCCACTCTACGGAGTCGACTCATTTACAGCAGTAATGTGGCTGCTGCTTTAATTTGATGCCCCTTTTTTTCTTTTAACTGTAAAAGGAGGCTGCGGCACTCAACAACAGCTCACAGCCGCACTGCATGTAGTAGTTATGGGCAGATGGCAGTGGTAGATACTACCACAACAGTTAACACACAACAGAAGCAGCACCCATTAAATTATTCACTTCTACAGGACATTTCAAACTTCCAAGTGTCAAGCTCTAAAACTGACTGCCATGCATGCAAATTAATTAATTAATGTATGTCAATATAGTATATGCTTGTATTTGTAATTAAAATAAAGAAGAGAAAAGCCAAGCCATTTGAGGTGAGGTGAAATTGTTATTGTTTATGTAAAGCTAATCATCAATGAATCTAAGGAAATGAGATCCCTTATTATTTCCACAACTTCAATTTTCTACAAGCATGAAAAGGATTCATCCTGTTCAAGAACTTGAAATGCTACTATCCCCCAGGCCCCAACTATCAGATCAGAGATTATTATCTATCTCCACACATCAAATTGTGTCAGTTAATAGTCTTCCCAAGCTAATTCTAATTGAGCTCCTATTGCTTTACAGAAAAAAGATTTGACAAATTGGTAAACCACTTCAGCTATCCATAAACTTGCGTCACTATACGCATATCAGATCGCACAAATCATTTATCCTAGCTCGAGAGATGTTGGTAAAAGGAAAGACCATGAAGTTGCCATTCCCCATACAGGTCATTGTCAGCTGCTCATCGCTCACCATTGTCTGCAGTATAGCCAAAGTTAATTAATTAGCATGATGAAGCATTAAGCTTAGCTTTAGCCATTAACAACAAGAAGTGCCTGTAAATTTATTTGTGTGTTGATGCATTGTCAATACGTACGAACCTCACAAGAGGATTCTCTGTCTTTGCAGCGCCAGCTACTATAAGGGATGCAGTCAACATATGCACACCATGTGCAATAACTGTTGATGTTGATCCCATGAAGAACTGCCACAAGACAACCACCCAACCTGCAAACACAAGCAAGAAGCTTCTTATCTCTAATAAGATTTCACTCATGAATGCCAAAAACCACTACTAATAAGAAAATTGGAAGAACAACGACATACAGTAGGGTGAAGAGGATAAGAGAAACAATCCTGAGGACTGGTCTGTCCATGTTTTGCTTCAACTTCAACTTGATGTAATTCTTGACACCATAATCAAACAGACTCCCCTTTTTCTGAGCTACTAGGTGGAGCTTCCTGCTGAGTAAAAGAACTGATCCAAGAAGGAACCCTGATATGAAACCTCCAATGCTCGAGAAGTTGTCGACATAAGGAAGAAAACCAAGCACAAAATTGCCCACCCAGACCAAGATTAACGATGCCACTGCTGAAACCTGCATCCAAACGTACAGAGCAAGATTGATCAATTTTCAAGCTAAGCAGGATTGGTCAACGAGTAGTAAACACAAAACGATCGAATTAGGGGAAGCACCTTTTTGGTTTGAAATTCCCAATTCCAAATTAGTTCAGAGAGTAATGTTCCGAGCAATCCATACAAAGCACCAGAAGATCCAACAGCTGGGGTGTTTTGCACAAACAGAGAAGCCACCAAGGCACCAACAAAAGCAGAGAGTGTATAGATTACACCAATCCTCACTGCAAATACAAAGCATTTTCAATATCCAAATAAATAAACACTTGCAAAATGTGAATGCGAAAACCTAATTATAAAAAATGGAGGAGTTACGCGGTCCAAGCTCGCGCTCTAGGTGAATTCCGACGAAGATGACGCTGCAGAGATTGATGAGGAGATGGAAGAGTCCAGCATGAAGAAATGGAAATGTGAAAAGACGCCATGTTTGATGATACTCTGTCAGAAAAGTGCGTCGAATTGCTCCCATTTCATCTAGCCTGAACTCATCACATACAGAACATCAAAGCCACTAATCTTAGAAATTAATTAATCAGTTCAACGCGAAACCTAAATCACACAATGAATTAAAGAACTAATCAAGAAAGAATCTGAGAGAGAGGGAGGGACTGACTTGGAGTTAGAAGGGCCTAAGAGAGGGTTCTCGGAGAGAGGCTGGAAGGAGAACCTTCCGAGGGGCTGGAGGGCGCAGTCGCCGTGAGAGTTGTTCCAGCAGTCGTTGACGAGCATCGTGGCGATGAACACGCCGACGTGGATGATCACGAACACCGACACCACCCACGTGTCGCCGCGGCGCCGCTGCTTTCCGGACGGTGCCTTCAGATCCTTGGTGAATTCCGGCAAGAGCTTCGCCGGTGGGGAGAGCTTGACGATGTCGATGAATTCCGAACATTCTACCACCGATTCTTTCTTCTGATCTTCCATGGCAAGATTGTGCAGCTTCTCTAGAGAGAGAATGAGTATGAGCGTAGAGCTAGCTAGCTTAACGATGGAAGTTGTAGAGAGAGAAAACGGTTGGTTAGTTCGTTCAGCTTGGCGCGAAATCTTCTTCGCGGGCTCTGCTGTTCTGTTTCGTGGATGAACAATTAACAACTAGCAAGTATCAAATACATTACTAAGTATTTATATAATTATTTAGCATAGAATTCTCAACCGGATCCGTGGCGCAATGGTAGCGCGTCTGACTCCAGATCAGAAGGTTGCGTGTTCGATTCACGTCGGGTTCAATATCCCGATCCGTAATGCTACCAGCGGATCAATTTTTTGCTTCTTTTTTTCCCCCTGTATTTGGGCCTTCAATCTTAGGCTTTTGTAATGGGACTAACTATCAAGCCTTTTGTTTTGGGCCCTAAATGTGGGTGAGTTAACGTGACAGGGACAAAGGGTAACGTGAGTATCATCGATGAACAAAGTAATATAGGAGCATCAATGAGAATGAAAAGAGAATGATTGAAGGTGGTAAGAGAGGAATAATCACTGTAACCAAGGTTGCGATCAGAGCAAGGGCTTTTGCAACAAGAAAAGGAGGGTTGAAATGAAGGCTAAATTGAATAGTAACTAGCAAGACAAAAGGGGTCCCTTTCTTGGTAAGTTATTGTGCTCTTGAGTTTTGACCATAACCATTTTAAATAAAAACAAAAAAACTTACACATATCTCTCAATCGCCAATTGAAATAATTGAAATAATATCTGATGGATGCTTGATGGATAAAAATCTGATGTACGTCTATCATTTCTCTATATATATATATATATATATATATATATATATGTTTACTTCCTGCTTCAGCATGCTATAGCCATAGTTCTAATGAGTTATTTGATATTGGTTTATGTATGATTGATTATTACCCAATGCTATATTAGCTATGAGAGTTATATATATGTGGTCTCTTTTTTTATTTTTCACTAAAAAAATGGGCCTGAGAGTTTTTACCTTTAGTCTTATTTTGGGCTTGAGATATTGATGGATTGGTGTTAGTGTTTAGTTCATGTTGACCCAAAAAATAAAAATAATTAGAAAATATCATTCTTGTTGCAAGAAAATAATAATAAAAAAGAAAACACTAGGCAAAAATAAGAAAAAGAAACGAAACCCTGCAATATAAAATTATAAAAAGTTGATGTTTTTACTTTTCAACCGATTTGTTGGGTTGGCTTTGGTTTAAGGTCTATCCTCATTCGTTTCTGCTCTCACTGCATCCACCTGTCCTCTTGCATGTGAGCTACCACACCACAATTCTTGGTGAGTTCTTATTGAGTTATTATATTTTAATGATAATTGATTTGGACTAATTTCCCATGTGATCCATATAAACCGAAAGTATTGGAAGTTGATCTTGTTTGATAATCACCAACTTGAACGTGTGTGTATCTACTCCTTAGCCTGCAACAACCAAAGTAGAACAAGAATTTATTAGCCTAAAACTTGTGCCCATTTTGATTGTTATGAATTCAAAAGTGTCATCATCCTCCTATTTAGCCCTAATTGACGGCTATTAATGACGACTACACTTCCTTAATCATCGTGGGTTGGGTATAAAACTTGAATGAAGCCGATCTCTTCCTCCCCTCACACTCAAATCAATTAATTTTGGATTTGATTGATTTTAATTAATTTTTTTTCTTATACAAATTTCAACCAATCCAACTCTCCCAGGTGAGTTATCCCTACTCCGAACTTCTCTTTGCACAAAAAAAGAATTTTTTTTTTGTTTGGAAATTCCTTGTGTTTCTATATCTGCATTTGTTCTGATGGGGTTGATGAAATATCCCGTTTAAGATGGGTTTGCATTTTAGTTTTGATTGAATGACATGTGGGGTGTAGGCAATTATGATGGGTGCAGCAAACGGATTTGAAGAAACAGAACAAACTCTTGATGGACAAGTCAAAGCTTTTTTCGAATCTGCTCCTCCTCTGCATAACAGTCATGAGATAACCCAAAAGTTGAATAATTTCATTCAGCGGAATTCTTCCCCATTAGGCAAGTTAGCCCCCAAACTACATTACAATATCACATTCTTTTTTTTGTTTTTGTTGATGTGCTTGTGATGCTTCCCCTGCATAATTTCTGAATAATGTGTGGTGGATTTTGGTATCCCCAGAAAATGGAGAAGCTAGGAGAATTGTTTGTGTGACGTCTGGTGGAACCACAGCTCCATTGGAGCAGCGTTGTGTCCGCTATGTTGACAACTTCAGTTCAGGTCATAGAGGAGCCACATCCACCGAGTATGTTTCATTCTCCTTGCTCTTGTTAATGAACTCTGTTGAATCTTTCTTTTTGTATTCTGTTGAGACTAGTATGTTGCTGGTTTATGTTGTAGGTATTTTTTGAAAGCTGGATATGCTGTTATCTTCCTGTACCGGAGGTGAAATTTTTTATCTTGCAATATGATATAGTCTTACATTCAATGCTATGTGAAGCTTTGGGTTCTTTTGGGTTTGTTAATTAACTATAGAAATATATATATATATATATACAGGGGAAGTTTCCAGCCGTTTTGCAGATCCCTTCCTGATGACCCCTTACTTGAATGCTTCGAGGCTACCGATGGACTAAATATTCAAGGTTTTCAGTCTCTGTTTTCCTCTCTTATTTTTTTTAATAAAAAAGGATTAGTGCACATTAGAAATAGCATTGAGAATGCACTTCTTATCATGATAGACTGAAATACTTGGCCATGCGGGGCAGTAGTTGTATAAAATGATGATGAAGAAGTGTCTTGTAAACAATTATTTTCTAGATGATTCTTACTCTTTATTATGGTTGATTTAAAGCCTAACCAAGGTGTTATCTATATAATTTCATTATAAAATCCGATTCAAAGAATTAAACTTAATTGGCAATCTTGTGACATTTTTAGTGTGCACTTATTTTATTCAAACATCCGGGGTCGTCTGAATTTTGCTGAATTCTTTTATATACTTCAGTTCGGGAGGCTTATTCTGAAGCAGTGAAGAGGACTATTGTGGATCATCATGATGTATGATCTGTACCTAAGATTCTGTACCTTATGTTATCCACCCCCTCCTCTTTTCTCGCTCCCCTCTCTCTGCTTTCATGATGTTCTTTTTAGCAATTATAGCCTCATTGCAATTTTCATTCTTCTACAGGCAGTGGCTAGTGGTCTTTTGTTAAAACTTCCTTTCAGCACTGTCTTTGAGTATCTTCAGGTTAGCTTCAGATATGTCTATAATTTTTTAAGTATCCATTTGATGCAACAAATGGTGAAATATATTACATTGTTGCATCTGCTTCTGTCTGTCTGGGTGTTCACTGGCAATCAAACATGGAGGAGGATTAAATTATTGTGTATTTTCATTTTCATGGGTTTGTCAGATTGCTAGTGCCTTCTATTTTCATTGTAGTTTAATTTTAGATGATTAACCAGTATATTTGCTGGTGCTAATTAGCAAAATGCTAATTGTGTTCTTGCTTTTGCAGATGTTGCAAATTATTGCAAATCCAGTTAAGCACCTTGGCCCGCGTGCAATGTTCTATCTTGCTGCTGCAGTATCTGACTATTATGTTCCTTGGAAGGACATGGTATGAAAACGATATGTTCTTCATTACATCAAAGTTTTATTCCATATTAACTATAGTATTAGTTTCAGTGATTTTGATGTTGGTTAAGGTAGAAGAAATTTAACCTGTGCATTAGGCTTTATTTAATGTGTAAACACTGGGGACATAGCATAACTAAACTAGTTTTGCTTCTAGTGTGGTTGATCATTACATGAAAGTTGCACTATAATGCTGGGGAGTTGGGATTATAGCATTTGTTATGAAATTTACTTGACTTGTTAATGTAAACTTGTTATATATTTATCCTACAGGTTGAGCATAAAATTCAGTCTGGATCTCACCTCTTGGATGTGAAACTAGTTCAAGTGCCAAAGATGCTATCAGTGCTTAGGAAAGATTGGGCACCCATGGCTTTCTGCGTATCTTTCAAGGTATTGAAACTGAATAATTCGAAAAAGATATGTCTGAAATGAAATTTAACTATTTGAAATCTGAAGAATCGTCTTTCATTAAGGGATCTAAATTCTTCCTAATAGTGATTAAGTATTCAAGTCAGTGTTTTAATGAGGTTATTTTCTGTTTTTCAAGTACAGAAGTACAAACACAGAGACATGTATAAATAAATACCTTGAAACATTATATTTGATTGCCTAAGCTAAGATTTACCTTTTCCTCCATGACTGACAGTTAGAGACAGATTCAAACATTCTTCTAAATAAGGCCCACACAGCTCTTGAAAAGTACCAGATGCATGCAGTTGTTGCAAACGAACTCTCAACTCGCAAGGAGCAAGTGGTGGTTGTCACCGGTGATGATAATATTATCGTTCAGCGAGACAAGAGTAAACCTGATAATGATGTAGAGAATCCCCTCATTGATCTTCTTTCAGAGAAACATTTCACTTACATTAAGAATTCCAGTAGATGAGTCAATGGAAATGCTTTGGCTCTGACCTTTGGCTTTTTCTCCTTGTTGCTATTGGAGCAATTCAACTTTCTTTGTTTGTCTTAAATCGTGGTCAAGAATAAAAACAATTATACAATACACATACAAGGTCAAAAGGAAAATACTTGTTGTGAGAACACAACTTTTCTAACAGTATATTTGAGAGGTTTCAGTTATGTATTAACCCTGTGATATTTAGTGAAAGAAAAAAGGATATGTTAATCTTAATGACAGAAAGTTGTATTCTACGATTATAGAAGTAGAAAATTCCTGTTATTCTATTAATCTTTGGAATGTGATGTGTTGTAATTGAATACATGATTCAGCTGTTATGTTCTTCTCCATTTGTAATTGAATAAAAATGGTGCTGTCACAAGTCACAAGGTTCTGAAAATTTCATATTATCATTGTGTATGCTATCATTGAAACCAAAAAAATCATTCACTTTAGACTTACAAAATATATGTACACATATCTTCAGTATTAGTAATAATTAATTAAATAAAAATAATCAAGTTTTAGCTATTGGTAAGTGGAACTTAAGTCCCATGATCATTATTACAGCGACTCATCAGTCATCACTATCTGTATCAAGATCAAGACCTTCTGCTGCTAAGAGTTGGCTGATAAGTTTGTTCTTTTCTTCCTCAGCCTTTCTTCTCATCAGATCTCTTTTCTTCAGCACAAGTGTGTGCCTTTTAAGGGTATTGGAGAAATTTTCAGCAGAAGCCTTCTTTTCTCTTGCCAATATCCTCCTTGCCTCATCAGGATCAATCTGGAATTTCACAAAATACTTCCATTCAGATAAAAGTAAAATAAATAAGTATAGCTGTAATTATAAGCAAATATGAAAAATGTGATACTGCTCATTTATGAGTGAAAAACAACTATCTATGAAGTAATTCTCTCAAACATTGAAGTGATAAGAAGCATCTTACTCTAACATCGCGTGTAGAACTAGAAAGAAAAAACTCTAGAATGGCAAGAACCCACTTATTCAAGCCTATGATAAGCTGGCAACAGTGTCTTTCATGCATATCTCAATACCTTTGAACGAGAAAGTTGACGAACACGAATATTCAACTCTCGTTGTTGCTGCTCAGCCCAAGCAGCAACTGCCATGTCGCCGCGCTGATAAAAAGCTGCTCGCTTTTTCATTAGCCACTCCATCCATGCCTCAGATGCCTGAAGGAAACAAAATACCACATCAATCAACAATAAGAATAGAAGTTGTGTTCTAAATGACAACAAGTACCCGGTCAACCATCAAGATAATCAAAGATTATGAGGCACAAAGATATTACCTTCATAGGGTTGACTCGGTTATCCATATCATACTTTCTACGACTCTGTTCATCTATAAGCAATTCATAAGCAGCTTGAATCTTGATGAATCTAGCTTCTGCTGTTTCACCTTCCTCAAGGGTTCCTCTACCATCATAGACTAGAAGAGTAATGTAAAGAGAGTTATTATGTATTGAATCGTTAAATTCATCATTAAGAAACAACACAAACACCAGCAGAACCGTACAATGACTAATTTATATGACAAAGTTGGAGAAATACATGGAAAACAAATACTCAAACATAATTACAAGAAAGAAAAACAGAAAAAGAATCTCAACTAGTTCTAGCAGACTAGCATTTGAAACAAGATGTAAAATAAGCTTTAATATGAACATATGGACATAGTTGCAGCTGCTGAACTTCCAGTTAATCAAGTTGAACATATGAACATATTGCTGCTAGGTAATGATTGGATCAAATAAAGGATCAGGCCACAATAATCAGTGTTAATAAGATACCAGATACATTTCCTACAATTCTGAAAAAATTAGGTAGTGGCTAAGATGAATATAGCATAACTGCATACCATCTGGATGATAAAATTTAGCCAATCGTCTATAAGCACTCTTTATCTGCTCCTCATCAGCACCTCTGTCCAATTCTGTTGAGTCAATTGAAGAAGTAACTATCAAAACAAGTATGCATAGGAATTCTCCTTCTCTATTCTCTTCCTACAATAAAGGGTAACATTACACCACCACACAACCATGCTTGATGATAACAAACCCAAAATAACACAATTTCTTCTCTTTCCAAGGAATTTTCAAAGTGAATAATTTCTTCTCTTGCATTTTCACTGGATAAGGGTGTAAAATTATTTTACCATGTTAGAACCATGGTTGGGACGTATTACCCTTGCAATTTTCCGAGAAAATGATACCACCGGTTCTCTTTTCAGCTGCAAGACTTCGTTTTGATTGAAAAATCTTTATTTTTATTCTTCTTCAAATTTTCACATTCAAAAGGGTTATTATATTAGGGGAAAGGAACAGACTTGAAGGTTAAAGTTACCGAGAGTTTCATATGGGGATTTTGTTTCGTCCCAATTTGATGCGTTAGCCACAGTTCTCCTCTGATTCACACGAAACCAGGGCTCGCTCCTTCTCGAACCGAGCCATGTAGAATAAAGAGCCGGTGAAAGCAGACGGGGTTTGCAATTAGGGTTCCGAAACGAAGCCCTAGTTCGAAATTGGTGTCTGCAGCTGATAAAAGAGAGCACCGTGTGAGGCCTACACAAGGTTCTCAAATTGCTCATAGCTCCCAATAGCCCTGTTTTTCGATTAAGCTCTTCTTCCCCTGAATCAATGAAACGAGACACTCCCCTGAAGAAACCAGAACCACCCAGGTGTAAAAATCACGTCTTTTTGATCGTGGAAGACGTGAATGGAGAGAACAAAGTTCTGGCCCTCAAATGACACCGAACCCCTTCTATGTGATGTGAGTGAATCTGACAGAATCTTTGAATTTTTGCAGTTTTTTATTTTCTTTTCTTTATTTTTTTTTTCCTGCAAATTTCCTCAAAGAGAAACTTCTGGTTCTCCTTTTTCTAATCTTTTTTCTTTTCCTCCGGGAAATTTGTGATATGACAGTTATTGGTTGATGTTGCATGTCCATCTCTCATTATTTATTTTATATTATTTTTCTAATGCAGCATAATAAACTCATTACAAATACAAAATTAACCTCAAAATGCCTCTTTTTTTCCCATAATATAGTGTTTGTATATGTACAAGCATACTCTCTAGTGCAAGAAATTAGATAATTTGGCTTCATGGTACACAGCATTATCTCTCATACATACATGTATACATTACACACACATACACATATATATAGCAATTGTTTGTGTTAACCACAAAGCAGATCATCTAGTAGAGTTTCTAGTGTTGGGAGGGTAGGCTAGAGAGGATGAGATGGACGAGTGGCCCAATGAGAACTAAGAGAACGAAGTCGATGAAAGTATTCTCCAAGAGCAATCAATCCCTGAGCAGCTTGCTGTGTTGTTAGGATTCCAGACATGCGCATCAATGTTGTTCTCCTCAAGTGATCTGCCTGTGGATGGTAATTCATTTGAGTCAATCATCATTAAACATAACATAACATTGTTAGTAGTTACCATGAAACTTTTGATGTTAGATTATACCTACCTGGTTTAGAAAGCCTTCTAGTGCCTCAATTTTCTCCATGGCAACAGCCATCTGAAACCCCAATAAGTTTCCTACAGCCAAAGGATCAAGTGCTATGTTGTGGACAAGGCCCTGCTGCAGTTTATCCAATCCTTGTGAAAGAGCATCTTCTGCTTGCTGAGATGATAGCCTGAGGTTGTTGATACTAGCCCTTTGTTGATCTGTCAAAGGAGCCTCAAGTTGTGGCACAATTATCTGTATGGGAAATAAAGACCATGTGGCTTATTCAGGTGTGTGAAATGGGACCATGACATCAAGAGAAAAAAAACAAGTAGTGATTATCTGAAGAATCTGATTTGTACATTTACAAGCTGCGACGGCCGGGATCCTCCAATCCAGAGGAAAAGGCGCTCTACCGATGATTTCCACACGCCGCTGATTACATAGAAGATATCAGCCTTTGCTGCTTCTGCTTTCATTCTGAAAAGATCTGAGTAATGGTTCAAGACACTCTGAACAACTAGTTGGAGTTGCACATCAGGTGCCTGAGTTTGAAATGCATTTCTAAGTTCTTCGTTCTGCTTATTTAGCTCTTCAATCCAATGTCCGTATTCAATTTCAAATGAAACAATCCCTGCTTCACAAAAACAGAAGAACCACTTAGAAGAATGTCACAAGCTACAAGCACAATGCCTCACAGTTAACACGCACAGAAAAAAAAAATAGCTAGTGGCAAATGACTTAACGACTGAACATAAGAATCACAAACCTGGGTTTATTGGTGCAGGTGATCCCATATAACTAGTAGCATCCAATGGACTGCCAAAGTACATACCCTGCTGCAAGCAAACATTTTAGTATATACTTGAAATATGATAGCTGAAGGAATATGAAAAATATAACAATAAGAAGCAATTTTGGAGGACCTGTTTTCTTGCTTTACCAATCTCTATCTCCAACTGCATTAGCTTCAAACGGCTACTCTCTAATTGTTGAACATAAGCCTGTGAATAACAAAAGTACATATCAGATTACAAGCGATTGCTAGCTAGTGTGGCTGGCTACCATCATGTAAGTTCATTTACAGTACTATACCTTTTTCCGAAGCCGACTTTTCCGAGCAGCTTCTCGATTCTGAGCTAGGCGTCTTAGCACCTAGACAAAAACATTGAGCAATTATAATTTCAGAGACAAACAGCATGAGACCATTTATCTTTGATATTATGCCTTCAAAATCATGCATTTCGGTTTTTATCAGCATTGAAATAGTAGTTATTAGGAAGAGATGTGTATGAATGTGCTGATGAAATTTCATCACCTTACTAACATCTTTATTCATAGTCCCTTGATTTTCTCTGGAAGGTTCCCTTAATTCATGAGGAGGAGGAGGAATATATTCTGACTGGAGAATTCAAATTCAAGAGATTGTTATGATCAAGTTTGTCACATTAAATAAAGAGGGAAATTCATGTTATATATGTTATCTTGTTTAATTTGTTACCTTATTCTCCATGGTAGTAGTGTTCACCAGTAACATTGGGGAAGTAATTGAATTCAGGCCACCATCAACCTTAAAGTTGTCACCCCACATGCTAACTTGCTGGAATGGCTCAAATACATCCATTGATTCCTTTTATTTCCTGCAATAATCTCCAAAGGAAGTTTCAAAAATAAGGATATATATATATACCAAAATTACATTGATTTAATGCCACTTAATAACAAACAAGACTTATTATATGTTCTGCTATATAACCTGTATGTACTCTACTAACTTGAACACCTTCCTTTGCAGAAATGGCAGCTAAACAAAGCTCTACACTAGCCAGAATCACACCACACTAACTGTTCCTGCAGCCAAAGGAAAAAAAGAAAAGAAAAGAAATGAGGGATGTAGCCTCGTACATTTGTTTTCTGTAATATATAGAGATTATGTAATAAAATAATCATGTAGAATAAACGCACTAGCTTGGTTGGTTTGATTAATAGTATATATCATTATTATTTTATTTATTGTACCGCACTCAAACAAGGTATACAGATAACAAATGAAATATAAAAGCTAATAGACCATGCAGTAGCTAGTAAGTAAATAAATCTCTTAAACAAATCAGTTATTTGCTAAGTTCGTTGCGTTCCCACTACAATGGAAACATTGAGTGAGTGACACTGCATTAAAAATAAAATAATCGATAAGTTGTTCATCAAAAAGTGAAAAGGTTATTACAAAGTACGTGTTTCCATCTTTTCTTGACTCGATTCTGATTCATTATTCCTGGCCTACCACAATAAAATTACCCAACTCGTGTAAATTAGGGAAATAAACTCAGTAATTTCTTTCCAAATTTTTCATATACATCTTCCAATTAATTTTCATTATAAATTATTGAATTTATATAATACTTTTAGCATTTTAAATTTAGTTATTTTATTTCAAGTAACATAATGCTTTTAGCATTTTAATATTTATAAATTTATTATTTTTATATTTAATTTTGTTTTCTAGTTCACGAATGAGATATTTCTTACTTGTAAGCACCTCGATAAGAAAAAAAATTCAACCAATTAAAGTAAAAAGAGGGAAAATAAAAAAACAAACAAACATCAAACTTGGGCCTTCTTAGCAACTGGTATTTAGCTAGCCCATCGGAAGCAGATACCAAAACAAATTATAGGTTAATATCGAGCGCAGCCTAGCCCAATGAAAATTCCCCACACTGTGAAAAGTGAAATAAAAAAACTAACCAATAAGAAGAAGATTTATGTATGAGACCTAACATAAACATAAAATAAGGAAAGGTTTATGTAAATAAAATAAAAAAGAGAGAGATGAATATGCATAAGTGAGGAATTATGGTAGTAGCTAGCTAGTTGAATTTTGTCACTTACTATATACAGACAAAAAGGAAGTGACGCAGAGATTGAATGATGTGTGGAGAACATGACAACAACAGACAAACGAAGGGGTTTGTTAATATTCTTCTTTTGATTTGATTTGTCATTTGTGTATGTTCTTTGCTCTGCTTTCTTAATTTGTACCCATGATCGATGATATAATACTCTAGCTGCTAATCTAAATTAAAAACACATACATACATATATATATGCAATCATCGATCTCTCTCAAGTCTCAACATATTCATAAAATTAAAACTGAACTAGCAGAGATAGATAGATGCATGATTCAGGAACCCATACATACCTCTGCAAAGCGAGCGATTCAGGATCCTCCAAAACTAGATGCCAAAAATCTTCCCTTGCAGCTAGCTTTAATTTCATTCACGCCCTACCTAGCTACTTATTATTGCTAAATCCTAATCATCATAATATATATACTCTTCTTGTTATTATATATATATAACTCACTATGAGAAAGGACAATAATCAACCAACGAACCTTATCTTGTGTGTTTCGAAAAAGAAGAACTTTAGCTAGCTAGATAGATAAATAAATAAATATACATACACACACCTGACACCTCAACTTTGATATATAGCAATGAAGAAGTCACTATATATATATAATAGATGATAGAAATGAAGATGCCAACTATTCAAGACTCGAACAAAGTTGTCTCTTCCAACCTCATAGGGAAACCTATATAATGGTGCTTCATATACGACACCGATCGATCGACACACACACACATATATACACGCTTTTATAAAAGGAGATAAAGATTTTCTCAAAGTTGGCCGTTTTCTCTCCTTTTTTTTTCTTTTCTTTTCTTTCTTTTTCTCTCGCTGATCTTTTTTCCATCACCCAAAAAGCGCCATTATACAGTACTGTGACTTCAACTTCAACTTTAACCAATAATTCCCCATACCCTTGACTTTCACTGTGATGGATATCAATTATCCAACTATATATGCGTTTCATATGGATTGGATTTGGATTTTTCTAGGCTACCTATACCTTTTAATCCTCCTCTGCTACCAAAAGCCCTGCATGTATATATATATATGTGTATAACCATACCCCGAGAGAAGTTTGTATCTGTATATCTCACCCCTCTAATTTTGTCTTAGTGTCTAGCTCTTGTTATTAACTCATTTTATTATACACATAGAATAGAGACAGTGACAGCACACTTTGCCAACATTTTATAATTTACAATGACATGTAAAGTTTTATAGCATAAAATCAGTCATAGGTTCATTTGATAATCTTTTGGTCTAAAAAAATTCCATTTAAGAAGTTAATTTCTAGTGAAATGAGTGATTATGGTCCAAAATCTCTGTATTGACTGATTTTTTTGTGTGCAAATAGTATCATTCACATGTATATATATGATCTTTTATGTGACAGTTGTCCTATTTCTATTTTGGGATATACTAACAAACAACCAAGAGAATGCTGATTAATAATCTCCTTGAATATCACTAGGTCCACCCATTGAATTGAATCCATGTTTATCACAAAATTTTAGAAAAAGTTATTTCAAGGATTTAAGGATATTCAATTTTTTAAGATGAGGTCTCAATCTTGTAATTCTTAATTCAATCTTTTTATTTGCATAACCTAGTCACTGATCTTAATACCCATGAACTCATGCATAAATTATATTAAAAGAATATTTGTATCCACTATCCTGAATCTTATTACCTCATCACTCATTCTATAACTGAAATTTCGTTAGTTAAAAATCTATGCTAAGCTAAAGCACTCTGCTAATCATCTTGCTTCTCTATCGTTCTCTTTTATGTTGATACATCATACGCCCATAGCTTGTAGAGTAAGATTTCTTTGTCTTGGAATAAAAAAAATAAAAAAAAAGAAAGCAGAAAAAGACAATGAAAAATATAATAATAATTAATGGATGATTCATGTTTAGGAGTGCACATGTCATTGATCCCATGTAAATAAACATCCTAGTCAGACCCTGGTTGTAGTGGTGCTACACATTAATTAATTAATTAATATGTAGCATTATTATGCATAAACAGTAGGTTGAGCTGAGATCGCATAAAAACCTCTCTTTAAAGATGGATAGAAGAAAAAAAGATTAGAAAGGAAAAGTTGTAACTTTCTTTGCCAAGAGGTACTGTACTGTTCTACAAGATACCTACCTGGTCATTTGCTAACTGTATTTTGGATCATTTTTAATGAGACAACCAAGTGAATAGTTCCTCAAATATCAATAATTAATCATCTATATATATATATATATATATGTTTAATGACAACCATCTATTTAACTATGTTCAGATTCATTTCCTGAGAACTTTTTTGCTTTGATTGATGGTGGTATGTATATATATATGTTGCTTCAACAGAATTTGGATTCTTTATTTTATTTCATTTCATTTTCTGTCTCTCTCTCTTTCTCCACGAATGGCATCTTCTTTACTTACTCTAGCACTAACTATACTATACCTGATGTGTACATCCATTACTTTAAAACCAAAAAAAAAATCTCTAAATAGGGATAACTTATAAAATAAGGAAATGCATCTATTTATCTATTTGAACCTTGGTAAAAAGACAAGAACTTGTTTGGCCAAATTAGTCCACTATTTCTATCTCTCGTTAGGCTTTTTAGGTTAGTTAACAAACAAATTTAGTCCAAATTAAGGGAAAATTTCACAGAATAATAACAACATTCTTGTGTACATAAGAAGTGGAACAAAGCAAGGGATACGATACAGAATACTCACTTTTGTTTGATGTGTCGTAATGTGGTGCTCAGATTCTTGTTCTCGTTAAACATTCAGTTCTGCTAAACTACTTCCAATTGGCCATTTTATGTACATTCTTTTTTTAGGCTTCGACAGTCAAATATTCTTTGACAACTTCTATAGGTTCCTATTGTTTAGGAATAATTGTCATAGTTGCAACTTGCCCATGTTCTACAAAGTAAAGGGAGCTCCAGATTTTCACATTAATAATATCTGATATACATATAATTGAACAACATACTGATATTTCAGAATTTAGTGAGATGCATGTGTGATGATGGAAACAATCATTTTATTAGTTAGTTAAAGTTCTACCAGGAATCTGTAACACTTTCTTTTTCAAGTAATACTGATCTCAATCAATATGTTCTTTACTTTCTTTACTTAATTAATAATTATACTTTCTTGCAGCCTTGGACCTACGAAAGATATAAGCAAAATAAATTATTTAATAGTTTATGTCTATGGGCGATGGCAAATTGCCTACAAGTTATATATATATACATTGTACGTATATAGAGAGATAGAGGTTCCTTATCTCATCCTCTCTTTTTTTCTCTGTTATGAAACTTTTCTCCCCCTTTAAATTAATGTTTGCCTTAGCACTGATTAATCAAGTTGCTGAGACAACTATAGTAGCTGAATTGCTGAGAGAGAAAGTAGATATATCCTTTAGGTGTTTTTAATATTAAATGTTGTAGCAGCATCTGTTATGTTAAATAATTTTTATAGTATCTGATATAAATCAGGTAGGCTACTACAATTGATTAGACTCAAAGTATTATTACGACAAAAGAATAATTAAAAAAAATTATTGGGCCAGAAGAGAACCCAAGATTGTAGCCTATACATAGAACTAACCAATAATTTTGAATTGTCTTTGGGCTAACAAAAGCACAAGATTGAAGCACCAGCCTAGACCCGAGCCTCCCTCAAATAATTATCATCACATAATCATAAGAATATTAATCACATTTGTTTAGAAGAAAGACTCCATTTTCTTTTTCGCTTTGCTTTAGCTTCCATACCAAAAAAAACAAAGAAGAAAGACTCTATGCTAATTGCTACCACAGAACCAAAGACCCAGTATTAGGAGTTAGTTAATGACTTAATACTGATTAGTGGTAGTTAACTTTCTATTAGAAGCACGTGCTAGTTATCGGTTCAGTACTCTGTCTATAAACCTTAAATCTAATTCATTTCAAATTGTTCAATACTATTTCTGATTCATCATTTAGAAAACCTGACTACTGATTCCATAATCACAGTGACATTGATGAAGGTTGAAGGGACTAAAAAGGCTGGCTAGCTCCTTGAGAGATTGAATCATCAAACGAAACAGTCTTGGAAAATTGAAATTATGGTATCCGCCCCATTGTGCTAAAAGATGTTCAGTATTGTGAGGGCATACATGGTGTGCAGCAACAATACAAAATGCACATAATGGTTATGAGTTATGACTTATGACTCATTACAGCCCTATTGACTTTTGTCATCACCAAAACTGGATTTTGCAAATCAAAAAGAAAGAACAACAAAAACAAGAACCTGGTGTTGCTTGGGGAATGCAGCTTGATTTGGATGATGAGTTGGACAGATGGATAAGGGGGCACCACCCAAGTTTTGCTAGCGCCCTAAAAGATCATCTAGGTTTCTTCCTCAGTCATGAAGTTTTCTCAAGAATAATACACCAGTTGGACTTATCAAAAAACTGATCAACAACTCTAATATTGCTTATTCCAGTTGCCAATCTGCAAAAGGAGAAGAAAAATAAGTTAGAAATCATAACCCACCCATCCTGCATTATCCTCCTTTTAAATTCGAAAGACTTATTTTGAAAAATTGTTTCAGGGTACTAATAAATAAGAAATAATATAAATTTGTAATGCACCTTCGGATCAAGTGGTAAGAAGAAGCATGACGGCATGATGCTGAACAATTTATCTCAGAATATTTCAAATCCCTTCTTCATTACTTTTGAAAGTCATTCTTATTATTACATTGTTGAAAAATCATTATTTTCACCCTAAGTTTTCCTCATTAATAGCCACTCAATATCTGTGATGGGAAAATGAAGAAGATTTGATTGTTCATAATTTGAAAACGAGCTAACACTCAAGCAGCACTTTTAAATTTGAACTAAGCATACATAGCACAATTGACTTCTTAACTTAAGCAACCTAGTTCCTGGGAGAAAATGAAAGAAAACTTAAAATAACACCTTAAGACTTGTTCTATATTCATATAGAAAAATTCTTATGGGGGAGGAGGAGGAAAAAGATTACCTTTCAAGCTCGCCTTCACTAAAAACATGATAATATCTATTATACACCACAGCACCCTTTTTGTCATCTCTAGTTGCAAAACCATTAGCAACAGCTTGAGCAGAGGCACCACTGATTTCAGCACGATGATAGGGTAAATGCCAAGGAACAAAATACTCCTGTTGATTCTTCATATTCTTTTCTTCATTCAAATCTCTTGATAAGTTTGATTCATTGCAATCTTTTGCTTGCTCGCCTGAGCTACTCTCCTCATTTTCTGGAATACTTTCTAATGATAAAGATGAAGGGGGCCGAGCACGAGGACTTCCTGGTCCTATCCACTCTTCAACATATTTCTCTGGAAGCGGAGTCCACTTGGTAACCAGTAATCTATCTTCCTGTTCTACGGCCCAAACTGTAATCAGAACAAGGCCACCCTTCTTAACAACTCGAACTAACTCTTCTATTGCTTTTCTCCTTCTATGTTCAGTGCTTAAATGATGTAGCACAGCTATAGATATTGCAGCATCACCAAAACCAGTTTTATAAGGAAGATTCACAGCATCTGCCACCAGAACTTCATGCCCTCTATCCGAACAGATTTTGATCAAGGAAGGACTTATATCACATCCTATAAACAAGCAATCAGGATTTAAACCTAAATATTTCCCGTTGCCACATCCAGCATCCAGGACAAGAGATCCCGAAGGCAATGATGACAAAAATGTAGCAACCTTTGGCCACTTGGCAAACCGGGTAGCACTGAAATGCGGAGCAATAGCATCATAAACATGATGGACATACTTCTTTTCAATTTCAGGAGTTGATTTGACACTTGTAGATGAAGTGCTACCATGGTTCTCACTAACTGATGAGGAATCTTTGTTGCAGGGTTCCCCATTGGGAGAAACAGCACACAAACTAGAAACCGGTTTAGTATTAATTTCTTTCATTGAACTAAATCCTGAGGAACAGATAAAATTACTAATAGCAATGGCAAAACCAAGAGCTTCTCTAGGTTGAGGGAGGAATCTATTTGCTTTTAGAGCATTAAGAACCATCAACAAGATGCCACAGTGTGCTAGAGATCACCTACATAAAGTCATGGGTGAATTTGCAAATGATGTCTCTCATTTATTAAGCACAAAATCCATGAGAGCAAAACCCAATAGCAATTGATTCATATACAAATATGAGACCCAAAACTAAAATATGCAAATATGTTCAGCAATGACAAAAATGAAGTGAGAAAGGCTATACCCAGAACCACGAAAACCCAATTAAAAATCGTAAACAGCCCAAAAAGCTTAAAAATCGGAACTTTTTCGAAAGATGAGAGCTGGGGATGAAGGATTAGGTGTCAAGGACGATATGCTCAAAGGGGCAAAGAATGAATTGCTTACCATCTGTGATTGTGAGAACTTAAAAGAGAAGAAGGGATTCAGCTTTCACATGAGATCACATCACATTTGTGAACATGGGCATGGGTTTAACTTTAACTTCATGAATGGTGGTGTTTCTGCTTGGTTCCTGAGAAAAGACGGCGAAGTTCTCCGTTGGAACCAGAAAAACGGTGCACCTGAATCCTAATTCCTTTGGGCCTAACTTGTATATTGTGTTGGTCCAATTAAATTGAACAAGAAGCCCAATTCGTTTGTGAGGCCTTCGGTTCACGAATTTACAAGAAAGGCACTAAAAATTTGAAAAGGAAAGGGGAAGGATGGGTTGTTTCGTGGAAACTACCACCTGGTATCCGTGAAATTAAGTAATCAAATTAAATGAATATGATAAAGTGATACCCACCAAACCTGATTATTAAGTAAAACAAAAAAACAAGAGTCTCACTAAGTTACTTCACCACGCGTAATACTAAATCAGTAGTCAATATAGGTTCAAGTCGACAACCTTGAATGGCAATCTAATTTCTTGTTCCCCAAGCCACATACACACACCAGCCCTATCTATATATATAAATAGCACTGCCCTTTCTTGTTGCTCCTCACAAACTAATTTGCAAAGAATCAAAACTCACTTAATTGATTTGCTAAATTATTATAATACATGTCGATGATGGCAGGATCTAGTACGCTGGCTGAAGTATACGTGATGAGGAAGCTACATAAGGTGAAGATGAACCAAGAAGAAGAAGAAGAAAAAGGAAGAGCCAAGACCAGTGTCCATAGAGAGAGTCCCCAAGTAGTCAAAACGCCAACTGGATGTGGTTGTTTCCCCTCCAAGCAAAAGAGCCGCAAAAATGGTCGTGTCACAGATCTCAACACCAATCCTTGATATGATTTTGTACTTTGATTCATATCGTATATATAAATAAGTAATAAGTATCCACGACATGAACCTAGGTGTTGTTTATAGTTTATCTATTTTTTTATTTTTTATTTATTTCATCTTATTTGCGTTGGTTGGGTATCTATCTACTTCACTAGTGCTCTAAATTATTCAAGCTTAAGTGCTCTAATTGTAATAGCCTTATTTTATTTATTTTTTCTTGTCAACAAAGTTGCAATCTTTTCTCTGTTGTGAAAAAAGAATTTCTACGGATAATTTTGTTTCTGAAGTTGGTTCATTCTTGAGCCCAACCCAGTGTGTTGGCCTAGCTTCTTCATAAACCAGTAAGCTCTATGACCCAAAAAAAAGTATGCCCTTTTGGAAAAATCCTTTTCGGTTTATAAAATGAATAACGAAACAACTAAAACAAAAAACTGTTTCATACAAACAAGGTAGTTAAGGAATATAAATACATTCTTTACCAAAAAACTAAATATAATTACATTTCACCCAAAAAAAATATATAATTACAAAAACAATCATTAATTGGTCACATGCTAACAACTAAAAAAGCTCAATATGATACTTTTGACGCAAATAGTATACTTAGTTATGTGTATTTTTTTAATGGACTGAGTGATTTAGGCCCAAAATTTTATTTTTAGTTGTTTTGGCTGGTACAATTTTGTAGCCCTAGCAAAGCTCTTGATCGGTATACCAAGGCATATTTATCAAATAATAATGTTGATCGTACAACAGAAATACGGCCAACTAGTATCGATATATATTATACATAATATGAAATGTGTGTTATACGTATGTGTGTTATACATATAGTATACATTCTATATTATATATAGCATATATTGAATACTATTTGAACATATTTTTATTATATAATAAACGTTATTATTTACCAAATATCTTACCAAAAAGAAAAAATTGAACAAATATCTTGATGAATGAATACGGTATGCTGACGTAAAGACACATAAATCTCCGACGAGTATTAAATTCACATGATTTCTTCTTTTTAAGCGGTTCTTTATGTGCAGATTATTTGATTATTATTATATATAACTGGTCGAATAACTTACGTAATGCATGGAATCACATGAAATTATACTTTTTAATTTTTATTATATATTAAAAATTAAACTTATTCAATATTTTAGGTTATAGTGTTTATATTATCAGAAAATAAAAATTTTTATCAAATCTCACATTTTAAAATATACAGTCTCCAATTTCTACCTCTAATTTCTACTATATGTGAAAAATAAAATAATTCAATATTTTATAAGCTATAAGCTTTATTTTATAATACAACAAAAAAAATTGTGAATTCTCAATTTTTAAAGTATATAACCTTTTATTTTGACTATATAAGAAAAATTAATGTAATTCAATGTTTTATAGGTTATAGTCTTTGTTTTATAGTACATCCAAAAATATTTGAAATCTCACATTTTTAAGTATATAGCCTTCAATTTCTACTATATGTGTTAAAAAATTCATGTGATTCAATATTTTATAGGCTATATTCTTTATTTTATCACACAACCAAAAAAATTATGAAATCTCACATTATAACCTTCAATTTCTACTATATCTAAAAATTCATGTGATTCAATATTTTATAGGCTATAGACTTTATTTTATAATATAACAAAAAATTTGTGAAATCTCACGTTCAATTTCTACTATATGTGAAAAATTAATGTGATTCAATATTTTATAGGTTATAGTCTTTATTTAATAATACAATCAAAAAAATTGTGAATTCTCAAATTTTAAAATATATAGCCTTTAATTTCAACTATATGTGAAAAATTAATGTGATTCAATATTTTATAGGTTATAGTCTTTGTTTTATAGTACAACCAAAAAATGTGAAATCTCACATTTTAAAGTATATAGCCTTCAATTTCTACTATATGTGAAAAAATTCATGTGATTCAATATTTTATAGGTTATAGTCTTTATTTTGTCACACAACCAAAAAAATTTTAAAATCTCATATTTTGAAGTAGTCTTTAATTTCTACTATATGTAAAAAATTCATGTGATTCAATATTTTATAGGCTATAGGCTTTATTTTATAATATAACAAAAAAATTGTGAAATCTCACATTTTAAAGTATATAGCCTTCAATTTCTACTGTATGTGAAAAATTAATGTGATTCAATATTTTATAGGTTATAGTTTTTATTTTATAGCACAACCAAAAAAATTCTGAATTGTCAAATTTTAAAGTATACAACATTCAATTTCTACTATATATGAAAAATTAATATGATTCAATATTTTATAGGTTATAGTCTTTGATTTATAGTACAACAAAAAATATGTGAAATCTCACATTTTAAAGTATATAGTCTTGAATTTCTACTATATGTGAAAAATTCATATGATTAAACATTTTATAGGCTATATGTGATTAAATAAATTCACTATAAGTATTATAAGAATGAAAAAATAGCACAAAATACATTATTTTTATTCTAAAGGTAGCACATTTATCACTAAAGTGTCATTAAAATATTATATATTAACACTAAAATTGGACAAAATTTATTATTTAATCAATTTTTTTATTGTTATTAAATTAATTTTTTTATTATTTGATTAATTTTGTTATTTATTTAATTAGATTTTTTATTTATTTTAGTTGAGTTGTTTTATTTGTGAGACCATATATATACATCAAATGCTTAGGGAACAAAAAAAACCAGTCAAAACAGTCAACAAAACTTATTTAACATTTTATGGTCCAAATAACATTTTAATTATGAATATATTTTTAATGGATTTGGTGATTGTAGCTCAAATTCCTACTTGTTGATTATTTTTTTTTGCTGTACCTCTAATAATACTATATGCACATGATTGTATTGTATCCTGTTTCCGGTGATGGTGATGAACACTAGTAAAGCCCTTTACGCCTTTTTCATTAAATGTTTCATCTTCAGCATTAATTCATTTCATAAAGAAAAACAAAAGGTCAAAAGCCAAGGCACCACACTAGCACTTCTCATCACGTGCATGGGAGTGTGGTCACGTGATAAAGAGTATTGGCTTAGCTGTGTGACACGATCAAGTTCAACACTCTTCTCTTTCTCACTAGAGTTGAAAACAAATCCCATGTGCAGGACCACTAATATCATCAAAACATTTCCTATTCCACCGTTTAATTATTATTATTAAAGTACATAAACCACACATATAATCAATCAAACATCATCACTAATCGAATCGAAGCTGCATGTATATAATGGATTTTGTTTTTTTGGTTTTCATATATATGTTGGATTCATTATTATTTACGCATCTTAAATAATTTATTTTATTCTACATGTATAGTGCTAATTTTTTCTTGGTTATTAGAGCTAGGCATTACGGAGTGATGGAGATATCAAATGACTTTATGCTTCTCCTAATGGCTAATCCATCCCTAAACCTTGCCATAAATCAAGGAAGGATAAGGAAAACTTGTCTTCATCATGTCCCAAGTTAGTCAGAATTATTGGACCACGGGCAACGTACTAAAAAAACCAAATATGTAAGAGAATTTTAGGAATTTGACCATAATTAGAAAAAAATAAACCAAACTCATAGTTATCCTTGTTAAATTCTAGTTAATTAGACAAATAATTGAAGAATGAGATAGTCACTAACCAGAGTCATGGGCTAGTTGCTGAAGTTGATAGACCATCTAATCCTTCACAGCTACACTTCACCTTCCTCTAATTAATCTCCATAATCACATACTTACTGCTAATTCACGCCAGCACCTCATCATATACTTTTTTAATCAATTTATTAATGATTTTCAAATATGAACAAACCAAAAATCCATAATACTATACTTAACCACAGAACAGAACACTAGACAAATCTCTGTCTCACTTAGCTTAATCCCTCTCTCTCTCTCTCTCTTGCTTCCCCAAGTGGGTCTTACAACCTTGCTTCCAAAGATTCAATCTTTCTTGCTTCTTAAGCAGCCACAGATCTAAAACTAAGGTACCACCTACCCACCCAATATGCCCACAATACTGTGCACCCTCATATGCACTCCACAATATTCATTATCACTATCATCATTATTAAAAAGATAAATAAACTTGCATCAAGTGACTTTGGCAAATCCTAGGTGTTTTCACTGTGTCAGATTTTAGTGGCATTACGTGATTGTTTTTCCCCCTTTTGGTAATTCCTTGTTGGTAATGTTTTTGGTTTGAATTAAGAGATAATACATGATTACATTCTGATGCAAGTGTCAATATCTATAACTAGGAAAATACAAAAAGAATTAAAAACTGCTATTTTAAGCTACACTCTTTTTTTTTCCCTAGCTTTGTGTAAGCATTTGGTTTTTAGGATTCTCTTTTTGCTCTTTCCTTTTGTCAGTCCTTGGGTTCTGAGTTTTTTTTTTTTCATTTTTTTTGGGGGTTGAAGTAATTTAGTGGTGGAAGTGACATTGTGTTTGAATCAGCATCTTTCTGGGTCCTCCTCTTTTCTCCCATCTTCCACTTCTCAAATTCGAAATCTTTCTGCTGGATCCGCAGATTTTCCCGGTGAAATTTTCAACCTTTTCAAGCTTTTCATCTTACAGCAAGGTATGAATGGCTTTGGTTTGGAAGAAAGGTTTTGTTTTTTCTTTGTTTATCTGGTTCTGTTCCCACCCATTTTTTTCCTCTTAATTTTCCTTTCTTCTATTTCTGAAAATGGAGAAAAAAATGTTAGATTTGTTTGTTACATTCGGTGAAGATGGTTCAGTCAAGTAAGTATGTCAACTCAGTTGGAAGGACTGTTAAATCAGATTGAAAGATAGGCTTGACTCACATAGTGAATTTTATATATTTTTCAAGTTTTTTTAAAGCTTTCTCAGTAATGAAATGCATTATTTCTTGCTTTGTCTTGGAGATCTAGCATTTTTGTTCTATTATTCAGTGCCATCTTCATCTGGGTTGAAGTTGAAAATCTTGGGTCTATTTACAGTGGTAGGTTCTCAGTGCTGCAAGTTCCTATCTGCGTGTAATCATTGCCTCTGGCTGCTGAACCTTTTGAATTTATTAGTACTTACAAAGTTACAGTAATACTAAAATGGCCTTCATAATTGTATTACTGGATTTCTTCCACCCCAAAAGTTTGCTGGTTTGTTGCTGTTAGTCATCAGGTTATTTAGAAAACCAATGTATTTCTCACTTTGGATATATAGCTGAGTTGCTTGTAAGGTTTACTTAATGAAGCATGAAGTCATGGGAGTAGAATTACTTAAATTTATGGCTATGAAATAAGAATGGACATGTGTTGAACATGGATTTTTTGCTTCACTTGCTTTCAGGTTATTACAACTAACTGGGTCTAGGAACTGGGAATGAAAGTGGAATCATCAAGTTGTGCAGTAATGCATGTTAGGTGTTATTAACTTTCAAAAAAATGTCAAGAGTTACTAAGTGGAAGGTAGAGAAGACAAAAGTAAAGGTGGTTTTTCGGCTCCAATTCCATGCTACACATGTAAGTTTCTAATCTAAGAAAGTTTTCCTTTATTCTTTTAGTTCTTAGTTTAAATATCAGACAAGAAGTTCTTTCTTTTAGTTGTTGGAAAGGGGCAAAAGATCTATTCCCTGTATCTCTTTATTTGAACCGTAGAAATCCAATCTGTTATTTTAACATGAATAAAGTGCACTGCTGAGTTAGCATTCAAATGTACAGTTCTCAGAAGGTTCAGTTGCCATTATATTCATGTGTTTGACTGGGTCTTGATCATTGATTGTTTTGTCTTACAATTCTTTCTTTTCAATTAAGTCTAATTCAAAAAAAACTAATATGA
The DNA here is from genome assembly GCA_013621005.1 of Aeschynomene evenia. Classification (NCBI taxonomy): domain Eukaryota; kingdom Viridiplantae; phylum Streptophyta; class Magnoliopsida; order Fabales; family Fabaceae; genus Aeschynomene; species Aeschynomene evenia. Next base: position 6,016,478 of record CM024270.1, read on the forward strand.
TATTGCTTTGTCAATTCTATGTTTCAACCAATGTGAATGATCAAGATTCCACAATCTGGATGGGATAAACTGTTTATCTCTTTCATCCCTGCTGACACTGGAAAGGCTACAGCAAAGACAACCAAAGCAAATGTGAGAAATGGAACATGCAAATGGGCAGACCCAATCTATGAAACTACCAGACTCCTCCAAGATATTAAAACACGACAATATGAGGAGAAGCTTTATAAACTTGTTGTCGGGATGGTAATGTTCTTTTCTGACATTTACACACACATACACATATTTTTGTTATAACATGGTATTTATAAAGTGTCAAGTGTGAAGCAGAATCCAGATTAGACAAACCTATCCGTATTGTTTACAAGATCATGCAAAAACCTTCACTAAGTCACTGACATTAATCTGGTTTGACTGTAATAACCTTGGTTTTGGCCTAACCACTTCAGGGATCTTCACGATCTAGCATCCTTGGTGAGACCAATATAAATCTGGCTGATTTTGTCGATGCCTCAAAGCCTACATCTGTTGCATTGCCTGTTAACAGCAGTGAGCCCGGAACCACACTACATGTGAGGATCTTTGAACTTCATGTTTCTCTGACGTAATTTCTTTTGTGTTTATTAGTCAAGTGATTATACACTTGCATGGTTATGTTGCAGTACAATCTGATAGTTTATGCATTTCTTGATGGCAACAGCATATCACTCTTTCATATTTGTTTAGATTTTTTCAGTTGCTAGAGATATTACTGGTATCACATTTAATGTTTTTTTTTTCTCTTCTTGTTTGAAGCCAGGTCACCGTGCAGCTGCTCACTTCCAAAACTGGCTTCAGGTACCAGATTATGACTTGAGACATTTAAGGTTGTGATTTAGTTGAAAATAACACACTTACTTGATGTTATTATTACTTTCAGAGAATTTGAACAGCAGAGGGAACTCAGAGAGAGGGGTCTACAGACAACCTCTGACCAAGGTTCTCATGATGAATCTGCTGATAGCAAAGACTCATCTCCTGACCAGAATGTCAATAATCATCTAAATAAGGTTCTTATCTCTTCTCCATCGCAAATACTAAATCTCTACAAGATTTAAAATGCTTGGTTGCTCTAAGAATTTATGCTCTGAAAGAATACTAATCAGTTGTAACATCTTCACATGTACTCATACTCTATTGTATGTTCTGTATGTTCTTTTTGTATTCATGCATTATCCCTCTATTGTTTCATGAATTCAGGTCAATTCAAGAGTGAAATTGAAAAGAGAATCTAAAGGTCTCCCCCGAATTTCTTCACTCGAAGGAGAATCAGGGGTTAATGAAGAGGGTGCAGACTCAGCTGCTGGATTTGATGGCTCTTCAACTACTTCAGAAAGTGTATATACTGAGAAGCATGATATCTCCAGTACACATGAAGTAGACAGCCTTAAAAGCACAATGTGTGGTGATTTAGGTGCACAATCCCTCATTCATAGTCCTCAGCCTGAAAAAGGAGATGCCTCTGATAATCAACTTCCGTCACGGAGCAGTGATTGGGTCCATGGTTGGAGCATAGCTGCCAATAATTTGACTGCTGCTTCAGAAGATAATAGCAGTAGTCTTAATGAAAATTTAGAAGCAGTTGAGTCATCTATTCATGATCTGAAACTGAAGGTGAGCTCTTTGCAAAATCATGCTGATGAAATAGGTGTCGAAACACACACATTTTCTGAGCAACTTGCTGCTGAGATTTCTTCAGGAGAGGAACTAGCAAAAGAGGTTGCTGTACTAAAATTGGAGTGTTCAAAGTTTAAAGATGAATTTGAGCAGCTCAAACTTTCCAAGTTAAGCTTATCGTATGCTATCAGAGAACCTACTGGGACAGATCAGGATAAGTTATTTCAGAAGTTACCACTTAAATGGCTGAAGGGACTTTTGCTCATGGAGGATAAGGTAAGAGATATTCTGAAGGTGTCTATGGGATTTCCTGAAAGGGATTTTAGGTTCCTGAATTTGGAGTTAGAATCCCTGCTTCATATTTTGCGGGATCTCAAACAAGAATCTGGAGAGCCAGTTTCGGGGACCGATGTTGCTGATGAAAGAGAGAACAAGAAAATGGATTTACATAAAGGTGAACAATATTTACCAGGTATCGGGTCTGATCCAGGTTTATTTCAACCTGATGGCTTGGCTCATTATCTTACCATACCTGGCCTTATGTCTCATGAATCTGATTCTGTAGATCCAACCTCTGCTATGAAAGGAAAAATTTTTGAACTTCTAAGAGAGCTTGATGATTCCAAAACTGAAAGAGAAAGCCTTGTTAGGAAAATGGAGCAGATGGAGTGCTACTATGAAGCTCTTATTCAGGAACTTGAGCAGAATCAAAGGCAGATGATGGCCGAGTTGCAGAGCCTCAGGAATGAACACTCTACCTGCCTATACACAATTTCTGCTAGTAAGGCTGAGATGGAGAGAATGCACCAGAACATGAATGAGCAGATAATGAAATTTTCTGAAGACAAGCGCATTTTGGAGTCTCTCAGCAGTGAGTTTGAAAAGAGGGCTATTTCTGCAGAAGCAGCCCTCAAAAGGGCTAGATTAAATTATTCTATAGCTGTTGGTCAATTACAAAAAGATCTGGAATTGCTTTCTTGCCAGGTTCTCTCTATGCATGAGACAAATGAGAATCTCATAAAGCAAACCTTGTCTGATTCTTCACTCCCGAATACTGATGGTTTCCTAGAACCAGTGAAATATCCAAGAAGTTCAGAAGGCCATATCTCCAATCAATTACTATGTCAAAATCAGAGCTCTACTTTAAATAGACAGCATTTTGGTGAAGACATTTTACTAAGCGAGTTGAAAAGATCACTTCAGTTGCAGGAAGGGTTATACAAACAGGTTGAGGAAGAAATTTGCCAAATGCATTCTGTAAATATATACTCTGATGTTTTTTCAAAAGCTTTGCAAGAAACACTGCTTGAAGCAAGTTGTGACATTCGGCTCCTGAAAGAGGAAATTGTTCAACTCTCTCAGCAGCTGCAGCTTACAAATGAATCCAATGAGTTACTGGTTCTGAGGCTGCAGAATGCAATGAATGATATACTCTCACTAAATGAGTATAAGGAGATTTGCACAGCCAAGAGCAATGATATTGCTCAACAGAACCAAGTTTTGGAAGCAAATTTAAAAAATCTCTCTCATGAAAACAATCTTCTTACTCGGAAAATTGATGAGTTTGAAGTTCTTCTGACAGAGTATAAAATTTATGAGGGAAAATATGTGGCATGCACCACAGAAAACTCAGAGTTAAAAAGTATGTTGAAAAAGGAAAGCCTAGAAAATGGTCATCTTCGTGAAGACATAGCCAGTTTGCAGGAAGAGTTAAAATCTATCAGAAATAAATTTGATGGGCTGGCTTCTTTGAAGGATAATCTGCAGAATAATGTCAACCTTTTGTCTAATAAGTTGCAGAAATTGCTAGTGTCATATGGTGATGGATACAGTGAACTTCACTTTTGTAGTACATCTGCTTGTTTGGAATCGGAATGTAAAGAGTTAGAAGGTCTCTTATTGAAGCTAGAAGAGCTACAACGGAGATCTTGTGATAGGATCCTGCAACTCACCGAAGAGAAGAAAGTTCTAGTAAATGAAAAACATATGGCTCAAGTATCTTCAAATGCAGCAAAGTCCGATGTTCTAGTCATGAAACATAAGTTTGAGCATGATTTAAAAGAGATGGTAAGTAATGTAACTGTGTCCACTGCCCTGTTGCAGAAACTTCAGTCAGATTTTGAGGTGATTGTTGACAGGATCCATGCTGGTTTTGAATCTGAAGAAATTTACTCTCAGCATCACAAAGAATTTTTGTCTGGGCTCGATACTTTTGAAGCTGAACTACAACGACTTAATTCCAGAAATCAGGACCTTGCTCAAGAAATTTTAAAGCTAGATACATTATCTAGTGAACTTGAAATGTGTAAGCTCACTTTAGCAGCAACCACAGAGGAAAAGAAAGCTTTGGAGTTGTCTTTACGAGACAAAGCAGAAGAATCTGACAGGATTTCATCTGAGCTGAATTCTTTGAAAGAAAGCTTGCACTCTCTGCACAATGAGTTGCATACTGAGAGAACCTTCAGAGAAAAATTGGAGAAAGAAGCTTCGGATCTAACTGCAGAATTGAATGAGAAGCGATGCCAGCTGCAGGATAATGTTACGAACAAAGATACATTATCTAGTGACCTTGAAATGTGTAAGCTCACTTTAGCAGCAATCACAGAGGAAAAGAAAGCTTTGGAGTTGTCCTTACAAGACAAAGCAGAAGAATCTGGCAAGATTTCATCTGAGCTTAGTTCTTTGAACGAAAGCTTGCACTCTCTGCACAATGAGTTGCATACTGAGAGAACCTTCAGAGAAAAATTGGAGAAAGAAGCATCAGATCTAACTCTAGAATTGAATGAGAAGCGGTGCCAACTGCAGGATTCTGATACAAGCAAACTAGAACTGGTCTCTCTCAAGCAACTGGTCACGGAGTTGGAATTTGAGAATTCAAGAATTTTAGATCTTCTACAGAAATCTGAGGGAAGTCTAAAAGACGCTGTAAAAGAATCTTCTTCTATTAGTTGTCTGGAAACTCACTCCTCTGAACTGCATGCCTTTTCAATAGCTACAGATGTTGCTAAGACTTTTACAAGAGCTCAGTTTGAGGGTCATTTAGAGGAGCTTAGCGAGAAACTACATTTCACTTCCTGGCAGCTGGACGTGCTTCATCAGAAGAATCTTGATGTGGAAACTCAACTGAATGACTGTCGTTGCAGAGAATTGAATTGCATTGAAGAAAATAGAAGATTGTTGACGAGTCTCGACTCCCTGAAATCCGAGTTGGAGGCTTCGACTGCTCAGAACAGAGCATTAATTGATCAACATAATGCAATAATATCAGAGCTTGAGGAGCACAGGAGTAGGGCAGAGAATGTCAGCAATACTTCTGATGTACGTGAAAGCCAGAGTGGTCTTGAGGTCGCAAAGCTGGAGCAGTCACTTGCATGTTGTAGCAGAGATGGTGAAGAACTCTTTTTGTCGAAGGAAGAAGCTGAACTCAAATGTTTAGTCCTCCAGGCCAAATTGGATGAGCTGAAAACTGCTATTACTTCATTGAAACAATCTGACAGTGAGCTGATAAGGCTGCAAAACCAATGTAATGAGCTTACAAAGAGGCTTTCTGAACAGGTTCTCAAGACAGAGGAGTTTAAAAATTTGTCTATTCATTTGAAGGAACAGAAAGACAAGGCTGAAGCTGAGTGTCTTAATGCTCGTGACAGAAGAGGACATGAAGGACCACCGGTAGCTATGCAGGAGTCCTTGAGAATTGCATTTATCAAAGAACAATATGAAACGAAGTTGCAAGAACTGAAACAGCAACTCTCTTTGTCGAAGAAGCATAGTGAGGAAATGCTGTGGAAACTACAGGATGCAATTGATGAAATTGAGAACAGAAAAAAATCTGAAGCTTCTCAAATAAAACTTAATGAAGAGATGGGAGCCAAGATCTTGGGATTGGAAGCTGAGCTGCAGGCTGTACTTTCTGACAAGCGAAATTTGTCAAATGCTTATGACCTGGTAAAGGCTGAAAAGGAGTGCTCAGTGATAAGCCTTGAATGCTGTAAGCAGGAAAAGCAAGAGCTTGAAGCTTCTCTTCAGAAATGCAGTGAGGAGAGGTCCAAAATTGAAGTAGAGCTTGTCTTGGCAAAGGAATCACTCAAGACTTGGAGATCTCATATGAATGTTCAGAATGAACCTAAGGAAAGAAATGCTCATGCAGCTTGCAGTCAAGAGAGAGAGATTACAAATTCAGTCACCAATATGCAACCTGAGGTAACTGACTTATTTTGTAATTTTTGAAAGCAAATTTCAAATATCACCACATAAAAGAAAAATACCACCTTGTTTCTTGGATGATATCCAAATATCTTAATAAGCGTACTAGACATATCAAGGTCCAGAAAGATATCTTATTTCTGAAAGGACTCTTTATTTTACTTAATGAGCTATTCTTTCAAAATTTTTATGATTTTGTAGACTTTGGTGATAAAATCTTACTATAAAGTCTCACACTTTCAATAATGTTATTCTTTTTGTTGCAGTGTATACCTTCCTTCATCTTTTATAGTCTGAGTATTAAGCCTTAACATTTTGATTGCATTACAATTTGATAGGATCCTCTTTCACCTCAAGTTATAAATGGAAGCCAAACTCTTGGAACTGAAGACCACTTGCAGCGAAATGAAGAAAAGAAGCATGTGGACTTAATTAAAAGTTTGAAATCAAGCATGGACAACTTGAATAAGGAGGTAACTTTTAAGGGGTCATTATTATTTCTAACTATCATGCACAAGGTAATATAGATAGAATTAGCATTTTCATTATTTTCCCTTGTCCTTGAGTTGCTACTTCCGGTTGCAGCTAGAAAAGATGAAAAACGAGAATCTACTTCCAGCAGAAGATGGTCATGGCCATGAACCAAGTTTTCCCAGTTTGCAAAGAGAATTGGTGCAGCTACATGAGGTAAATGATTCTTGTTTACATTGATTCCTATGCAACTTGTCTTTGTCCAGATTCTTATTAATTTTATACTTTTCTCAGGCCAATCAAGAATTGGGGAACATATTCCCTGTGTTCAATGAAATCTCTGCCAGTGGTAATGCATTAGAAAGGGTTCTTGCTTTGGAGATTGAACTTGCCGAATCGTTGCAGGCCAAGAAGAAATCAAGCATCCAATTTCAGAGGTACACTCTTCTCTGCAGTAGTAATGAGATTTGACAAATTAGCATTTAGTCCATTCATGATTCAACCACAAAGATTGAGACATTGTTTTTCTACTATGTTCTAGTTCTTTCTTGAAACAACACGGCGACGAAGAGGCCGTATTCCGAAGCTTCAGGGACATCAATGAACTAATCAAAGACATGTTAGAAATCAAATCAAGACATTCTGCAGTGGAAACAGAACTGAGAGAGATGCATGAGCGTTACTCTCAATTAAGCCTTCAATTTGCAGAAGTTGAAGGTGAGAGGCAGAAACTCATGATGACTCTGAAGAACACAAGAGCTTCCAAGAAAGCACCAGCCTCATTGGGGGAACATTCCTTGTAGCCATAAAACTGAGGCATCATTTTTATACTACACCCTTGCATAGGCTAGTAATAATTCATGCATACTTGCTCTTGGTTATTGCTTATTATATAGATTATTATGTTATATAAATATAATATAAGGGGCCACATAAGCTATATAGCAACTAGGCAAGAGTGTTATTTTTGCAAGGGTTGGTATGCTATTTACATTTCATGATTTTCAAAGTTGAGAAGAAGATAATAATGTGTAAATAAAAAAAGAAAATAGTGCTTGTCATTGGCTCTTAGAATCCTAGTGTATATCGTTGTAACATTTTTTTACCCGAGCCCCCTCAGTGCTATAATTGTTTTTTTTCTGTACAGGAACAATATCTTCAATGATTATTTCTATTTAATAGTTTGTAACATTTATATAATATATATTGGTTAAAAAATACTTGTAAAATTGAAGTCAAATAAAATTTTACACTACTAAAGCTATTGTTTTCTCTTTTACTGATAAATACAAATACGGATAGTGTTAAGCTCTTCCAAATTCGAATTTAATTTATATAGAGAAAAAGACTAGAGCATTATCTGATATAGAAGAATGCTTCGGTTCCAACCATGATACGATGATTCCGTTTTCTTGGTGCAAAAATGTGCAGGCGCTTTATGAACCACCTACACCACACACCAGTAAGATAATGTTTCAAGGCGACAAAATTAATGGTGTAAGATTAATGACAAAAATGATGTTTTCATTCCTTAGGCTTCTTCAGGAGAATAGAAACAAAATCTATCAACATTGAACATGTGTATTATAGCATGAGAAAAGTGTGTAGAACTACATGGACAATTGAACATCTTTATTATGTGCCACTAGTTCCAGCTTCGTGGAAAAATACCAATTTGTATAATACAAGATAATGATAATTACTATGAGACTTATTCTGTTATTCATCTCAGATAAATATATGATATGATGTATCTATATGTAAATATAAACTATTACAGCACTCCTCATTTCTCTGACACCTCTGCTCAAAATACAAACGGATTCAATCCAATGCAATGAAGCTAATAACATGTTTGGTTTCTCATTTCAAAACCTCTAAAACATGGTTTTTTCCCAAACCATAGTTTAGAGTTCTAGACAGAAATCAAAACACAGTATAACTCATGTTAAATTTTCAATAAACTCGTTGGTTAATCTCCAGCTAGATATCAATAACTTGGCAACTGACTAGTTCAACCTTCCCAAAACCCTTGCTGGCAACTACCTTCCAGACAACCGGTTCCGATTCGGCGCCGGTTTCCGGCAATTCATGGAAGGGACTGGTTGAGGTTGATGGTGAAGGATCCCAATTGTTGCGCAGACCAGCTTGCAGGACAGCAACATCATGATTGGCATCTTTTGTAATGACATGAAGCTTTCCATGGAAACCAGCAAGTAAATATGGAGACTCAGAATTAGCTGAATCATATATTGGGACTTTTCCAATGGCAACTTTCCAAGCATCTTCTCCTTGATCATATACCTTGATCCTTCCACTATCTGTAGAATTGGAAGGATCAAAAGCATACAATTCACCGTCCACTACGACACTCAATTTCGAGCCTGCTTGCCTCGCAGGCCAACCCTCGCCCATCCCGGTCGGCATTTCTATCCATGAGTTTGTTTCAGGATCATAGATTTCTCCTCCAACATCAACAAAAAAGGGCCATGAGTACAAACTTTGTGGAACACACAATCTTCCCATGTATGAGGTCAATCCTGTAGCAATAGGCTTCAACATGTCAGCCCAAAAAACTGTCGGCAGAACTTGAGCTTTCGAGAACGGCATGCTCGGCACAGGTGACCATGCATCTGAAGAAGGATCAAAAACTTCGGCAGATTGAAGAGGAATTAGTCCTGCTTGACCTTGACTAACACCTCCAACAACATAAAGCTTGTTATTCAAAATGCCTGTCTTGCAATATGCTCTGCCTGTAGACATAGGAGTCACCTTGCTCCACGTATTCTGGATCGGATCGAATCGCCACACACACCTCACAGTTGAAGCTTTAGAGAATCCGCCGAGAACATAGAGGCTTCCACCAACAGCTCCAATAGCACAACCGGAAAAGGGCATTTCATCAAATGCATCCTTCTGTCCAAGAAAGCCTCTAATAACTTGAGCAATTCTGATGCTCTCCACCATGTTCCACATCCATATCTTAGACGAACCCTTTCTGGATTCTTCTTCTTCAGCAACTTTAGGCATAATAGGCAGTCTCTGCCACATCCGAGAATGAGGATCCACGGCATGCCACTGCTGCTTATTATCTCCAACCTTTATCAACAGATATAGCCACTCTTCGGTTGTCCCGAGTTCTTTTCTTACTTTGTATAGTTCCGAACTCGTGACAGTTTCCTTCCACTTCCTTGAAACCAACCTTACATTGAAGTAACAGATTCTAGGAAGTCTAGCAATAATCTGAAGCGATAACTCGTCAGGGAGATTAGGGATTAGCCTTGGACTCTCCTCATCGAATGTACAAGACATCTTTTGCCTCTTGAATGTCTGGTTCGGAGAGACCTCATTCCACTCACTCTGATCAGATTTGGTATTCCCAACACTGAAAACTGAACCCATATCTGCATTACCAATAGACCAATCTTGATTTGTCAAAACTAAAGGCGTTGGAAACACCAAATGGTCCCTATCTACTAAATTCTATCCATTGGAAATTAAAATGTGCCAGAAAAAACCATGACCTTTCAAGAATGCATCATGAATTTGATTAAGAAAAAAAAAAGTCTCCCATATGACAATTCAACTCCTCAAAAAACCACAGATAAATCAATCCACATCATCACTTACCAGAACCAGGTGATATAAACAAGAAGAACAATTGAGGTAGGAAACTCTATATTTTCATGGAATCAGAAGATACAGATCCAAAAGTTCACCTTCACCCTGCTGTAGCTCAGAGAGGTTTAATTAAATTCATTTCAATTTTCAAAAATAGATAAACACGCATGACGCATCACATCATATCTCCAGCAGTACTTGTTTGAGTGTATTAGATTATTTCCTTCCCCTGACTCACCATTTATCCAAACACAGACTCAGATGAACACCGCCCATTGACAAAGGAAGAAAAAACCATCCCATATACTGATATACAGAAATCAGCAAGGATGCGCATTGAAATCGAACTAAAAAAAAATAGAATGACAAATTCAAGTCCACCCCACCTAACCAGAATTATGAAAACCACATAAGAAAAAGAAAATCCAAGAATCTAAGACAGAGATATATAAATACTAAGAGTGAAATAGATTAAGCAAATAAAAACAAGGACAGGTTGAGAGACGAGACAATTAAGCTCAAAATGCAGGATTTAAGAAAAAAAAAGAGAAGGGAAAGAAAAGAAAAAGTAATACCTGGTAAAGAATCAAATTCAAGGGGGAGATGAATGATGGAAGCGTGAAAGCGTGAGAAAATAAATGGAATCGTTTTCCCATACAAACATATATACATACAATAGTACTAGGATCACGTCAAGTAGAGTACATGGGAGTCGCTGTGTTTTTATTTATACAAAGTTGAAATTTTGAAGAACTTGTTTTTCATTCCACGTCCACTCAGGACACCTAACAGCAACACGTGGCTTTTATGTGTTCGACCCTTGTTTGTTTTGCGGTGAAATTTCTACCCTACTGAGTTTCTATTAGCACTATCATTCTCCCACTTCACTTTCTCGCTTTGATTTTTCCATATTCTTTTTTCCAAATTTATGAGATTAGATTAGATTCAATACCGTAACTTGGAAAAGGCATTTATATATTTATTTAATTTGGAGTCAAATGTATATGTTGACAAGAATTATATTCAATAAAATGAATTTCTACGCAAAAGACCGAAATTCAAGAGAAAAGTAATAGTAATAACATAATTGTTCAGAATACTATTTAGTTACGGAATACTTAAAAAGTAAAAAAAAAAAAAATTATAACGATGAAAATTAAAGTGACTTTTCAAATAGATATCTCGTTGATGACTTAAGGTTGATTATTATTTTCTAGCGTCATTATGAATACATTAACTCTGGGTAGGGTCATCCTGAATGCGACGTTTTTCGTCAATTTTGAAAGCTTATTAATAGATAGATATTGTGAATCCTAAATTAAATTCAACCAACAACTCGTTCTTTGTCTTCATTCATATATATCCCTTCACTCTATCATTTACGCTACACTTTGGGTAGGGTTAAATTTAGTATTATGTATTTTATAAAATGAAATCACATCACATCACGAAACTCAATCAAGAAATCATATTCAGCAGAAATTGCAATTTGTCTTGCCAAGAATGGTGCCTACACGCCGCTTCCAATATGGATTCAGCCCACACCTTTCCTCGGAAACTAACTTCATTTGTCTTTTACACGAAGTACTCTGGTCGTTTTATAATGCTTTATTTAATTATACATTTTAATTAAAATAACTATTAAATTTCATTAAAAATTTAAATAATAGAATTAAAAAATGATATAAATATTTCATTATATTATTTATTAAAATTTCTCTCTATTTAAATAGGTTAAGATATAAAAGAGTATAATAAAACAATATTTTTTTAAATTATGAAAAAATCTTTTCTTTTGGTGGTTTTGTATGTACGTGGCACGTCAAATGGAGTATAGTATATTATACAATATGCATTTAATTACGTTACAATCTATGATTAAATATTAATTAAAAGTTCTTATTAAGTTTATTTACTAAACTTTGAAATACATTTAATTAACCACATTTTTTTATTTGACTAATAAAAACATAGAATATGACTCGCCATAGTCAAGCACATGAACAAGAAAAATAAATCAATATTTATTTATTTATTTAATTTGTGTGCTTGTTTGACTTGTTAATGAATGTTATTTTGTTCTTGTCTAGGGGTAATCATTGATCAGTATATTAGATAACGCAAATGATGCTAGACTGAATTATTTTGCTAAGGGAATTTATTAGAGTACAAATTATTTATCAGCAAATTGACCGGATAACGCAACTTGCCAGCTAACTTGATGGGGATACATGGAGACTCGTATTTTTTATGAATATATAATTTGTTTGAATAAATGTACTGAGGAAATTAAATTTTAGTACAGGCTCTGCACTTTAATTTAATGTGTTCGGTGTGAACTGTAACATCAAAATAAAAATGTTTAGCCTTCAACAAAACACATACATACACAGTTAATTAACATTTACATAACATAATAAATGTACATTTCCTCCGCAAATTAAATATCTATCATGTGAAAAGAAAGAAGAGTTGTATGTGAAAACTAAATGAAGGATGATATTGAATTTTCAAATACAAGCACTATGAGATTAACAGATTGGGCTCAAAAATGAAGCAAGAAACAGTACACTTAGCCAGTAATGCCTCACTAAATCAACTAGTACTACTACCAGGCCCAGGGCTTTTCCCATTAGGGGCAGAAGAGTAGAAGGGCCCATACTGATATCACATGACAGAAGTGATGGGGCGAAGAGGGGCGGAAGGAGAAGCAGGAAGGCCCATGAACCTGTTTGGATCTGCAAGAGCATTCCCAGCCCAGAATGAGCCCGGCCCACCACCATATGCAACACCAACGCACTCATCGTCACGTAAATCCCAGCATAGCTTACTACGCTGACCCTCTTTCTCTTCCTCTTCTAATTCTTCTTTTTCACACTCCAATCCCTCAGGTTCTTCGTTAAATTCGAGATCTTCTAATTCCAATTCCGATTCCGATTCCATGGGGTAACCACACTCTTCACAGTACTCATCATCAGGAACGAGATTCATGGTGAGCCGACCATCCTGTCGATGAGATTCCACCTGCTCGTGAAGCCTCCTCACCCTCTCTGCTCTTATAATCAGCCTCCCGTCATCACCGCATTCCCTCTTCAAACCCCAATGGACCGTTATCGGTGGCGGAATATTTTCCCTATTTATCTTCTCCTTCTCCTTCCTCATCAGCAACTTTCTCTGAACCATCATTGAAACTTGTTCTTCTTCTAGTGGTGGTGGTTGCTCTGTTTTCATGACCATGGCTTGATCCATCATCATGTAGTCCCCACTCTCTGCTCCCAGCACGTCGCCTATCACGGTGCACTTGCACGCGTATGAGCTCGACAGCCACATCGATGGCAGCGGAGGAAGCAGTGGTGGCGCTGCTGCTGAATAGGGTTCTGACATTGTTGAGGGAATTGCGGTGTAGCAATGCACAACGCGAGGAGGCAGTTTCTCCTGTTCTGAATTGTGGTGATGAATTGCTGCTAGGGTTTTAAGGCCTGGTTGGAAGAGGTCAAATTTGTAATTTGGTGCAAGGTGCTGCTTCCTTGGAATTTTCCTAATCGAGGATAGTGGCTGTATCTTGGATGTCCATAACAAAGCGCTGCTATAAAGGGATGAGCTTATGTGCTCAATTTTGCTGGGTAAACATTCGCTCAACATATCCATATATATAATTTCTTCTTTTAATTTTTCATTTTTAATTTATTTCCGTATTATTTATGCATGCCCTAGCTACTGGCAGCTGGTTCCATCTCACACAACACAGAGATTGAAATAATCAATGTGGGATGCTAAAGCAGTTATCCACTTTATCCTGCAGCAAGAAATGGAAAGTAGGAAATATATGAATACTAAGACATGTGCGTAATTAAGGGGGGCTAGCTATATATAGCTGGCAGTAATACTAAAAACTGAAGGAAATTGGGAGACGTTGCTAATGCAATGAATGAATGCATGAAAATATGGAAGGAATAGCGGAGTTGAATTATTTTGATTTTTGAGATGGTGGGAAAAGCCAGGCCAAGCCAAGCTATGGTAGTGAAACTGAATTGTAAACAATAGTATATAGTAGATAGTGCGTTCCATTTAGTTAGCATCAAATACCTTTTGTTTTTATACAGCACCGCTTCTTCTCTTTAATTTGTGTTGTGATAGAGAGTAGTAGTAGTTCACTTGTTGTATGTTGGTCTCCATCCAATCCATCAAGAGGAGTAAATGCTTTGATTCATCGGTGCCATCCTAATTTGGGAAAAGAAGCTGCAACTAGTGACGCCACAAAACAAAACACAAAGGCCACCCGGGGCCAAAAACATATATTAAATTTGAGGAAAAAATGTTGACCGCTAATAAGTATTCCTTTAATAATTCAAAATAGTGGATTTTTTTTGGGCGCTTTGGACAAGTGCGTGGATAACTATCGAAGAAAGGTGTATGTATCAAATTAATTAACTAGCCTAAGAGACTGCGGATTTTTTTGACGAGTGTGGCCCGCATCCAAGAGGTGCAAGTGACATGTCACACCGCTTAAGCAAGAAAGACGTCACAGAAATGATCTCAGCTATAATTTTTAAGGGAAAGTTGAAATAAAATCATGCGCTTTATAAGGGAAAGTATTTTCATTCTAGATTACTAATTGCCGATTCATGCATGATTCAAAAATAATGTGAGCATACATACATCCATAAATACATATTGTAATACTGAAGAAACTACTTAAACGTAACTCTCGCCTTTTATCATTTAATCGCAGCTAGCGTACTAGTTCAAGATTTTGGTGGAAGTACATTATATTGTGAATAAGTTTGTTTGAAGTTCTTTTTAAGAAAATAATTATCTAAAAAGCACACTTAAAAGTTAAAAAATAAATAAGATGTTAAAAAACACTTTAAAGTTTAAATTTAAAATACAATTTTTAAAAGTAAATTTATAACAATGTTGAGAGATTAAATAAAATATTTACACTTATATATATATTCGACAATTCAAGATCATAATACATATCCTTTTTGTTCATTGAATCATCTAATCCCATCCAAAATAGCATATTCTATCGTCTAACATCACCAATGGCTCAACACAACAAACATCTAATCTAAGTGCCCTATCACCATCTACCACCACACACATGGGGCTGAACACCATCTACGCCTAAAGTACTATGCAATTTAAAATTCAAGTTTTAGAATCCTCAAGCCTCGTTAAAAAATCTCATAGCCTAATAATTAACTAACCTATTGAGAAAAAAAAAAAAAAGTATCAAGGTATAATAAAACAGAGTATCCAAGCTTACATAGTGAAATATTGCAGAATCCCCACACAATAAGGAGTATCGTTCTCCATTCATGATCAATAATGCCGACTCATGACAGATTCATGGAGTGTTTCCAATTAATTATACACCCTCATTGACTAAACCATCATTGTGAAATGCAAATCACCCCCTTATTCTCCTCATTGAATTATCATGTCATCGATCATACATTTAGGGATCTCCCTTAACTCACCTTCCTCGAAACACACTATCCACACTCTTCAACACTCAAAGCTTTTAAAATGCTCAAGACGTTCAAAAACGCAGCATTGTTATAAGCTTAGCATTTCATACAACACCTTAACAAACTCCGGTAATAGTATATGTACAGCATAAATATCATCCAACTTCTATCTAACTTGTAACTTGTGTTTAATAAGTTGGATATTAGTTGGATCAATTTTAGTCGTACGATAAACATTTCCTAAAAAACTATAAGTTGTAGACTCATCTTCCCTGAGAGTCTAACCAACACTCAATCTATTAAATCATCCAAAATAAAATTTGCTCTCTTGCCTCTCTTAAATTCGTTCTTCTATAATCAGTTATATCCGTTATGGGTTGTCTAAATAAATATATATATATATATATATGAAAATGAAAAGAATAAATATAAATCCTTAAATTTAACATTAATAATCAAAATTACATTATAAGATGATATAACTATATAAAATTTGAAAATATTTGAATTTGAAGTATTAATTTATAATAATAATAACAGTGTATAGGCTTCCTCCTTTTAATTGTTGATGCTCTCAGTATATTGCCTGAATTGGAAGTGAAGACAAAGAAGGGGCGGGGCGCATGAATTGCAGTGCAGTAGAGTAGAGGAGAAGCCCAATCATAAGCTCTGACACAGATTGATGATATATATTAGGCTACTGTAGCTATCTAGCTGTACTACATCTATGGATTCCTGCTCCAAAATCAACTCTACTCAGCTATCACATCACTCAATTAATTAATTAATTAATAATTAGTAATGATATCAAATATGTATGTATATATATATATATTATAATTTTTATTTATTACGTTGAAATATACTACTAGTAGCTAATAACATTGTTATAATAATAATATATAATAATTAACTAGCTAGCTACTAGTCCAACAATCATATATAATATATAGTATTGATGCATGCTCAACACATGCAACGCAAACTTCAAATGTATGTATGTGTGATGGAAACAGTAAAAGAAGGAAACTAGGTAGTCTGAAATGACAAACTCTCATCCATACTTCATTCCTCATTTGTTTGCATTGCCATGCCAGCTTTTATTTGCAGCAGGGCAGGGCATCTCAGGGGTATGTATTCTACTATCATATATATATATATATATTCCACGGCTAGCTGTTTGCCACTGCCATCATTTACATATTGACAATGAGTTACAAATTAGTTGAACAATGCCGTTAATTAGAAAATAATATGATTGTTAAGCGATAAAATTTTATAGACACAACAACTGTGACATGGATATAGATAGATGTAACAAATATTTTAACTAGTAATATTATATATTGATATTCATAAAATGAATGTCTAAATATTGTTCAAATTAAATGGTGGAGAATAAAATAAATAATGTGTAACTAAGAGTCTTATGAAAATTAAAGATGATAAACAATAGATATTAAAATATTTTTACTATATTTTAACAGGCTCTTGATTCTCCAGAAAACAGAGAGCCTAAGCGGCTTTCTTTAATTTGCAAATACATTTAAAATAAAATTAGATGACACCTAGATAAAAAGGAAAGGAAAGAAAAGAAATTCAGGTAATTCAATTCATTGATCATACAGGCAGTGTGGTCACATATTGTGATGATCATGAGGATCCGCCACACCGTAGTTGTCCTCCTCCTCTTCTTCTTGTTCAAGGGGGAAGAAGAGTGGATGATGAACAAGCTGCAAGATGAG
Source organism: Aeschynomene evenia (assembly GCA_013621005.1). Taxonomy (NCBI): domain Eukaryota; kingdom Viridiplantae; phylum Streptophyta; class Magnoliopsida; order Fabales; family Fabaceae; genus Aeschynomene; species Aeschynomene evenia. Next base: position 6,033,651 of record CM024270.1, read on the forward strand.
ACGACCATTGGATCTGTGGGCTCGGAAGTAACCACAATGCTTATTGTTGAGCTTCTCTTCCTTGAGAATCAATCTGCCGTCGCTGGTGCAGTGCCTTCTCAATGCCCACGAAAGGTGATTGGAAGACGACGATGATAGCAGAGTTATAGGCGGAGGGAACTCTCTCAGTACCTTACTCTTGCCGCTGCTTGATCTGATACTCTTGGGTGCAGAAGCAGCATCATGATCATGGCTGGTGGTTTTGGAGTAGTACTTGTGCTCCTCATCAACTATGTCATTCTGCAGATCCATGCAGGTACTCTCGCTGCCAATGTAGTCGTCACCACCAATATTGGAAGCACTCAACAACTTATTATTATTATTATTGTAGCTGGAGTTCTTCATCATCCTCAACAACTTGTCCGTGGATGGGATGGAAGCTAATAGGAAGAAGGAATTGTGATGAGATGAGATGAGATGAGATGAGGAGGGAAAGGAATTGTAGGTTTATTGGAAAGTGTTATTGTTGTCGAACATTGCAAATATAGTAGAGTATGCATTAGAGACAGCTCATACCACTGTCACCCTCAACCTACTTCACTTTCATGCAGAACAAGGCCTTTAATATTCACTCTGACACACATCCATCTTCCACTCTTCCAATACTCATCCTCCTTCATTTAATTAGTCCACCATTATTACTATATATATTAATTACCCCGGTTAATTATTTATTAACACTGTACTAATTTTACAACAACAAAAATTATTAACAATTATCTAGCTAATATTTATCCTAATAATTAATTAGATTTTAACATGAGTTTGTTGAATGAATATTAGATAACTATATAATATTTTTGTTAATACACCTGTCATCTCTATATAAAAAAATAGTAAAAAGCGAAAATTCCAAATTCCCAAATCTCAACACAAAAAACAAATACAGTATAGGATGAGAATGAACCAATTGAAGTTTATATGTGCCTGGCCCACAGAAAAGTAGCTAGTAAAACATAATGCCATTACATCTTCGCCATCCATTAAAGCAATGCTTAATATAAATCTGCCGAAAATTGTCCCTGTTGATTGAACTTAATTTGTTAATCATCATGGTAACATATAATATAATATAGCCTTATGTAGTGAATGTATGCACATTAATAACATTATTCATAGTGTTATATTTAATAAAGAAAGGAGGAATGTTACGTGTACAATGAAATACTTGTTCAACAGTCATATCCTTTGTTAGATTGCATTAACCTGTAAATTCATATTACAATTTAACAGTCAATATGATTGTTATGTACTCATATCATTAATGTAAAGGAAAATAACATTATTTATTACCAGAGAAAAATAAAATTACATTGTTGGTAGTATTAAGAGTGTGATGATAGGAAAAACCAAAAAGGCACATGGCTACTGACTGATGAGAGAGAGTAGGAGGACAAGTTTGGTAATTAAACAGGTACTTAATCCGTACACGTGGGCGTGTGGATTGACCCAGCTGTTGTTAGCCATTTCATGCATTGGTCAATTCAAGAAGCTTCCATCCCAATATTGCTCCTTTCTCCCAATGCCTCTCTTAAACTGAAACCTTTCTATACTACACTAGTATATGTACATATAAAAATGGTTATTGAGCTATATTCATATTAAATTGTTATTTTTCACATGTACGTCTTGTCTGCTACCAAAAAAATCCATATTTTAAAAGAACGGTTTCGCGATATTTCTAGAGTTCTAAGTTAATTATTGGGAATTTTTTGTGAATGTGTCCATGATTGGCAATTATACTGTAGCAGGACCAGCAGAAATGTATATTTTGTAGACGTTAAGGAGAAATACTATAAGACAAGTTGTTTTTCCCCAAAAACGCATTCATTGTTCTGTAACGTCTATATTTCTTCTTCCTATGGGTTGGAGAAATCGTTGGTTGGCTGCACTTAGATTTTAGATTTTGTTTTTGGTCTTTATGGACTCTCATCCTTGCACCTTCTGAAGAATGAGCAATAGACTTCTCTATTGTTTTTATTTTTTTGTTCTAAACAATAAACTTTGTATTTGATTGGTAAAAGTGGGCTGGGTTGGAAGTACTCCTTTTAAATTATTGTGTGAGGTTTAATTTATGGGTCTTCACTCTTCAGACAAAAACCCATTGTGGATTGAACACGCGTTTAAAAAAACAATTTAGGAAAAGGATAAATTCAAATCACATAAAAAGTCACAAAGTAGTTCACGAGCCCATAAAAAGAAGAAAAAACAAAGTGAAAAGAACACATATTTATTGATGTTTGGGGCTATATATATATCCTTAGATAGATTTTTGTCTATGTATAGGTAAATAATTTGAAGGAACGAATGATGTAGTTTTGGTTGGAGTCTAAATGTGTAGCCTGTAGGTAAAGATAGCATGCAGGGGAGAAGGGGGAAGTTTCACATCACCAAGAAATTAAATAGTGATAATATTAATAATGGTAGATCGATTATATATATTACCAAAAAAAACCTCACTACCAGCACCAGAGTGACCATTGTATGTTACCACCTGTCATTGCTTCCGCCAAACATTCCATGCCCCCTCCCGCAGCTTGCCATTATTATTTTTCAAGTTTATTATAGTATTATTATTATTATTGTCACTCATACTGCCTACATTATATTTCTATTTTATTTTATTTTATTTTATTTTTATCTTCTGTAAATTTCTGCCCTCCTATTTTTGCGGGATTGAGACTGTTTTTGTGGCCTGTTACATCTGTCTATTGGGTTTAGTTATGCATCCTTTTAAAAATTGCTGAAAAATTATCATATTGATAGTATTATTGTGTTACAAAAACAACTATCTCATCCCAGTATTCTATCTTGCAGGACACACACACAAACACAAACACATCTATCTTTCTCCTTTTCCCAGAATTTCACTTTCCGCGTTCTTGGGAGGGACCCCTGGTTTATTACTTAATTGGATTTGATATAAATATCGATCAATGCCTAGAAATTATAATTATTGGGGCCATCCTCTCATAATTAAACCATATATATAGAGGGTTGAGAGGTAGGACGGTGCTTTCTGATGGTCTATTAATCATTCAATCATTCTACAATATAACTAATATATAGTAGTTAATCATATGATCTTCACTGTTTGGATGCTGCTATCAGATACTAATTGTTATTTAGGATTTGTATATCGATATACAATCAATCACCATTAAATTTTAATGTAGATCCTATCTGATTTTAAACTCTTATTACCAATAATCTTAATTAGCAGTCCACAATCATTTGATTTTGGATGTATGCAGACTTACTATGTAAACAACAAAAAGTATAAGTGCGTGCTTGCACTGATCGTAATCCTCCATATATATATATATAGTAGAACAATAATTGCAATGGCGCCAGCCAGCCAGAGCTATTAATTAGGACTTGCACTTGTCTTGTCACGTCATGTCGTGTTCCTGCATTATATTTCTACATAACTAGTTTGCTTTCAACATCAGTAGGATTTGATTCTATAATTTCCCTATACACACACATATAGGGGCACGCAATTATACAGCAATTTATGTGTTATTTCTGTAAAAGGGAGCCTCCCACATTTGAATCAACAACTCGATCGATCACACAGAGTTAGCTAGCTAGCTAGCTATACTCCCAAAGATGTTCAATTGAGTATCACCCGATCGACCGAGTCTGAAACTCTGAATTGAAGACCAAGAAGGGGTTGTAATCAATTAATTTGATGATATGATATGGGCCTCAACTTGAACCACATGTTGAATGCTTCATCATCAGCTGCTTTATTAAATCCTGATGTCCTTTCTTCAAACTCATGTTGTTATGTTTGTCTCTATAATACAAAAATGAATCATCATAATATTTGTAGGCTCCACCAAAGAGAATGAACCACATATATATATAACTATTTCTTATTATTTTTCCCCTGTTAAGTAAGTTGCTGAATTATTATGAGAAAGACTAAAACAATCTCTGGCTGAGCAATTAAATAAAGCTAAAGTTAATTATGTATACGAGTTAGCAAATGAATATATATACATCATAACTGTTAAAATTATTGGCAGGGTGCTTTTCAAACTGGTGTACTGTCTAGTTATATATAGGATGATGATTGGCTGAATCAAGCTAAGGTATGGTTTTGATTACACCTATATACAGTGAATTCACATTAGACACTCATGATGCCTCACTCATAGTGGTTATGATGAAATTACTACTTCTTCCCTAGCTAGTCCCTACCCATCATATCATCAGATGCTGCTAGCTAGCTATATAGCTGTATATATAGTTTTTTGGGCCTTATTAGCTGACTTGCATCTGGCATCTCTCAGTTTTGTTGTCAGCCCTGGTAGCTAGTACGGATTCAAGGGAAATGATATGAGCCACGACCATCTTTTTTCTCTCTGTTTTTAGTCTCTGCCTACATACAAGTCCACAATGAAAATAGGTAAGAACAATTATTTGGTTTGTAGAATACACACTTGTCTATTCACAAGATTATTAACAAAATTAATAAATAAATAAATAATTAATTAATTAATGTTTAGTTACGTTATGTGTTCATCAGCGACTCATTTTGCTTGACACACAAGGGCACTAGCAGGCAGGTATAAATCAAAACGTGTATGTATGTCCAAGGATATAATAATGTTTTGCTTACAAAGGTAGGTGGAGGCTGTAACTAAATTAATTGACTAAGTAGATAACTGACATACATAAAGACAATCAAGTATTAATTTAGTAAAATGCCGGTTGTCTTAAAAGTTCAGATAAAATTAATTTGGAGTACTACTGCCTGAAACTCACCTAATAAATCTTACATGCCCTGTCATTTTGTTATTGGAGAAATTAAAGATAGTCTATATATTATGGGAGTGGTGTGGCCCCTCAACCAGGATTTACATTTTAGTGCCTTCTGCAATATAAAAACACCTACAATTAAAGTGACATCCTCCTAATCCAATGTGATTAATTATCTATTTCCTGCCTTTTGACACAGTTATGTTATCTAAATTTATTGTATATACTAGTAAACTTCATTCAAATAAGACTTATATCTAATAATTAATTATTGATATGGTTATCATTGTTTTAAATACAACTTTGTCTATCTAGAAAAAAAAAACAACTTTGTCTTGTTCATCAATACTTGATCCCGCTATTGCATTAGATTATGGAGAAATAAATAAATAAATAAATAAAAATGACAATCAATGGGATCATATCAGAGAAAACAAAGAAAGGGACAAGCAAGTTCATTTTCATGGGATATAGATATACAGCACTTTTGCAACCTCAAAAATTATTAAAATTTGCCTAAAGATGGGAGGTTTTGATGATTCATCTACGATATTACAGACATCTGTCGCAGGATCCCAGCCAGAATCCATTTGCAAAATTTGTTTATTATTTGTTTTGTTTCCTTTTCTTGTCCATAAATTTTAATGTCTCCTTCAATGCCACCGCCTTATAAATCATGCTCTCTTAATCAACCAGCATGGATTGTGGACAAGTGCCACTGGATCACACTTTGAATTTTGTATGAAAGATCTGTCACCACTCACGCTGCCACGTGGCTTACAGATCAGCCATCCATGTCCTTCATAAGCAAAGTGTCCTCAAGATGGTTATGAAACGTGTCGATTGGTGATGCCATTCAAGTCCGTAGGACCCTCAATTATTTCATGCATTATGTATATTGTTACAAAAATATTAGGTAGAATTCTTTTATGTCAAACTTTTGACGGGTTGATCTCCAATTTCAGGGTACTGTGTATAATATATAATATCAATAATGCTAGTAGTAAAATTAGAAATTTCTAGGCGACTAGGACAACACAACTTGTCTATTAATTATTAGATGGTCTATATTATATTTTCAATAATGACATCCAACTTGTATCTAACGTGTGTTATTCATGTTACAAGATGTGTGCTATATGTATAGCACATATACTTATAGCACACACACGTTGAATATAAATTGGACGTATATATGTTGCACACATACATTATTTGATTATATTTTACAATAATGTTATTATTATTATAATAATAATAATTTGTTGGTCTATAAAATTCAGAGGAAGGGCAGCATCAGTTGTCAACTTATAGTTGCATGTCGTCCTTTCTCATCTTCACTGCACTCAACATACATACATACAACTACCAAGCACTCATAACCATGACAAAAATAGAACTTGACTAGTCATTTTCTATAGATTTTCTTCTTACTCGAACTATATCTGCTTAGTTCATTGTGTCTATATTATACCAACACTAAACTAATTATATATAACTCATCATCATATTGAGTTGATCACATAGACAAGCTTAGCTAGCTAATTTAAGCTAAGGGCCAAGAAGGAAGAATTAAGCAGAGAAATAATTAAATATTAGATGGGAGTACAGGGCACAGTGGAGTACTTGTCCAATTTACTGAGCAGCACGAAGAAGAAGAAGAAGAAGCAAACCCAAACGGTGGCTCTGAAAATCAGAATGGACTGTGAAGGCTGTGCCCGCAAGGTGAAACATGTCCTTTCTGGCGTTAAAGGTACCCTTTTTGTTTTAAATATTTTCTTCTTCTTCGATGATCTTAATTATTCCATTATATATATATTGATGATGGATGGGATGGGATGCAGGAGCGAAATCGGTGGAGGTGGACTTGAAGCAGCAGAAGGCAACGGTGACAGGAAACGTGGAGGCAAAGAAAGTGCTGAAGGCGGCGCAGGCAACGAAGAAGAAGGTGGAGCTGTGGCCGTATGTGCCGTACACAATGGTGGCGAACCCGTATGTGTCTCAGGCTTATGACAAGAAGGCGCCGCCCAATATGGTCAGAAAGGTGGCCGACACTGCCACCATTCAAGAGAGCACCGTCGACGACCGCTACATTCAATTCTTCAGTGATGAAAACCCAAATGCCTGCTCTATCATGTAGTAGTAATTCATATGTCTATGTATTAGCACATACTAGTATTGTATTTTCTTGTCTTAGTGCTTAATTCACCTTTTTATTTATTGTTATTTTATATGCCAGGCTCGCTTTTATTTGTTCTGTTGCCACCACATTTAATTTGCATGCCATGCTAATTAGTATGTATCACTATGTGCAAGATTTCAATGATTTATGTATATAAAAAAATTAATTGTTAATATATATAATAATTTAATTCTTAAAATTTATTAGTTTAATTATTAATATTATATATTAATTTAATATTTTTAGAAGTTGAATTAATAAATTTAAAATATTAAATTATTATATATAATTACTGTTGTGATGTATATGTAGTATTAATTTTTTGGACTTCTTACTTCTTAATTAGCTAGATTAATTAGTTATTTTAAACGGGATATAATGATTATGATTCAAGAATAAATTTACCTAAATTATTTCCACACTCTTTTCAAATTAGATTTTGCATCTACATTTAAATAAAGATATGTATGCACATTGTTCAATAAATTCTATATTTTAGAAATTATAGTACTATTGGTATACATAATTGTGTGTAGTACACTTTTTTCATGATTACAACTTTCATAAAAATATTGATAAGACAAATATTAACATGTATAAATAAATAAGTTAAAATACTTCGTGCAGAAAATATAGTTAACTTTTATTATTGAGTAAAAGAGAGTGTATATTTTAAAAGAGAAACATATTTTGTATATTACAAAATTGATACTATATGCAATAATTTAACTTTTTAAAACTATTAATCAAATTGTTAATATTATATATTAGTCTAAGTGTATTTGAATTCAAATAGAAAAATAAAATAATCTCATATTTCCAAATAATCTTATATTTAAAATATATAGTTTTTAGTTTTGTATTTTATGAAAAAAATGAGTGATTTGCTTTCTAGAAATAATTAATGCTGCGTGAGTTTGTTGTTTGTAAACCTAAATAAATCAAACAAATCTTTCTCAACCAATTATTTTCGTAAATAGACTCTTTTTATTTTTTTCCGGTTTATAACTGATATATCCACCATTAACCATGCTAATTAATCTCTTGTTGGCCTGTAATAAGCATGGGAAATAGACTCATAACCTTTGTTTGCAATATCCACCCTGCATCCAAAAACGCCCAAACCAATATTACAAAACGAAGGCCCACGATTGGTTAGCACAGTAACATTGGAAGACCCAATTAGGGGGGAAACCGCAAAATCCTTTCACTCTTCTTTATTGGACAATAAATAGTCCAATTAAGTTGCAACAAATAAAAGTTTCATGCATATGAAACTGGATTTAATTTGAATGCAGCAATAGTTTAAACAAATTTAAAACAGCTAGACAACTATGAATTATCACATAATAATTATATTAGTGGATTTTCTCCTATTAAATGCAAAGTTATGATAATAAAGTATTTCAATTGAATGAATGTGCAAAATACTTTAATCTATATTGAAAGTACATCAAAATTAAATTATAAAATTGTTGTAAATTATTTTCTCATTTGTGCATTATTCATACCAGAACGAATCAAAAGAATATTCAATTTGATTTCAACTTTTTTCTATGAGGTCAGTTAGATCCAAAACCTTGATTATAAAATTTTGATAATTGTTATTCCGTACGAATAGCAATAGTATGAAGAAGTGTTGAAAACTAAATTCACTGATAAAATGAGGTTATTAGCTGAAATTACGGAGGCTCATAAATGACCTAGAAATAAAACAAAGAGATGAATTATAATGCATTTCCGGCTAGTCAATAAAAAACAACTCATCTGTTTGATGAAGACTTTTAAAATTTGAACTTATACTAATTCTACAATGAACCACATGTCACATAATTGAACCCTAAAAAAACTGTTTTTAGTGGTGTTGGTCATAAAAGTGCTAAACAATTTTGAACCCAAAAAGGCTTTTTAATTTCCAATTTTTATTCACTATAGAGACTTGGTTAAAAGTTTTTAAACTAAAAGAGCATAATTAAAAGGGAATTAATAAACTAAACTAACCTTCAAATTAGTTAAGCTCCTTTGTTCTTTCACATAAGAACTTTTAGTTTCGGTTTATTATAATCTGTCCACACTTGCACATTATTATTATTATTTCTTACTTAGACAAAGTCTATAGCACCAATATTATTTAATAGTAAGAGTAGAAGCAACTGTTTAAAACATTAAACTTTGGTATATCTGATCTAGTATATAATTTGTGATGTACGATGAATCCTCCATATTTAATAACTCATCGATAAACACCACCTTAATATAAAATAAAAATATAAATAAAAATGTGTACAATGAAGCATCCGTACCCAACTGTACTCTACATATATGCAACAATCAGCGGTATCACTCGAACGATTCAAAATAGGTAGAAAGCACGTAAATAATGTAGTAAGTAAAGATTGTAATAATAAGAAGAAATGAAAGGTATGAATGGCGGATGCTTAATGAACGAAGAAATAGTTATTTAATGAGCTAGAGGTATAAAAAAAAAAATAGAGTTAAAACAGTAAATAAGTTGCGCACAATATATATAATATAAATTGCACAAGAAATATTACAATATATATCACATGTTATAAAGAAAAATGATGTTGTAACATGTGATATATATTGTGTATAATAGATGATATATGTTGTTCACCGAATATGATATACGTTGTGCATTTTATATTATATATATTGTGCACAATATATTAGTTGTTTTGACTAAATTTTTGTTGTGTATCACCTATTTTAATTTCTTTATTTAATTAAAGTGTTAAGAAAGAAGGTGAGTGACCCTTTCCATGCATTAATCTCTCGAGCCATCCATCCAACTGACCCTTTATTCAAGGCAGGCTGCAGGGTCTCTGATCGTGAGTGCGTGCATGTCTCTCATCAGCTCATCCATCCTCTCCACCATCCATATATATATTTTTCTGGCAATCTCTTAGATTTTCTCCCACAGATATTCTCTGCATTTCCTTTTTTTGTACACAAATTAAAATCATATCCCATCCGATCCATAATGGGTCGTGTCAAACTGGAAATAAAAAGAATAGAGAACGTTACCAATCGACAAGTGACCTTCTCAAAGCGTAGAAATGGCCTCATCAAGAAAGCCTACGAGTTATCCATCCTATGCGACATTGATATTGCCCTTATCATGTTCTCTCCCTCCGGACGTCTCAACCATTTTTCAGGCAGGAGGAGGTCTGTTTATTATTTTATATTATGTATATACGATCCCGATTTTTGATTCCTCTGCAAACAAAGAAAATTATTGATTGTGGATCTTAATTTCTTAATCAAATGATTCCTAATTAATTCACCCGTATTTTGTTTGTTAATTATAATCATGATTCGTGTGATCCGTACTTTGCTTTGATTTTTGCCTTTTCATTTGGAAAAAAAAATAATTTATCTTCGGAAAATTAACAGATGATCGCTGCCACAAATGTCATACTCCCTCCCTCCGTCCGTCCACTTTTAATTGACGTTTTAGAGTATTGCACACTTATTAAGAAGATGATTAAAACACATAAATTTCTATAGAAGTAACTGTACAATGACAAAATTATCCTTATAGTTTTTTGTGCAATAATAATTGTAAGAGATAAAAAAAGAGTGTATGTATGGATAAAACTGGAAAAAAATTGTAAATGTTTCATTGAAAATCTAAAATGACAAATAATAGTAGACAAATAAATTTCCTATAAAGACAAATAAAAGTGTACGGAGGAAATATATGTACGCAGAAAATTCAATATTTTGTTTGTTCTTTCTTTTTCTAACACAAATTGAAAGGAAAAAAAATCGTTACAAAATATTCATATAACTCCACTCCTTTGAATTAGGATCTTGACTAACTTAGCAACATGTGATAAAGAGACACTGCCTTTAAATCAAAACTATTTCTTTCCCGCCCATTCATATCAATCAATATTATGATTAGCTTCATTCCTTTCTCTTCTTATTATGTTTTACTGTTATTAATAATTAATTTAATTATTCAATGGGTATATATTATGGTAATCAAACAGGATTGAGGATGTTTTTAGTCGTTACATTAATCTTCCGGATCAAGAAAGAGATAAGTATGTTCTAAGCACTTAGCATATAATTATTATTATTATTATTTTCATGAAGGTTTTTATATATAATAATTCCACTATTTAAAGAGTGATGCCTTTCTTCCATGCAGTGCTGTAAATTTTCCTGAACCACAGTATGGCAGGTATACTCGAAAGTACTTTCTCCACTCTACTCTTTTTTTTAAATTATTTTTTGAGTTTCTTTTATCCTTTTCTTTTACAATAATAGCCTACACATTGTACATATGGTTGATTAATCTTTACTTTGTCCTTTTAACAGGGGAATTCAGAGCAAGGAGGTAGTATTTTCAACAGTGTATAAAGAAGTTGTTTTATCGGCAGAAAGAAACACAAATATTTTCTAATATTATTTTTTTAAAACTATTCTTCTTTAACTATTTTATATAAATTTTAAACAAACGAACTAATTTCTTTTTCCTATTTTCCTTTCCATCAAATATTCACTTTTGTAGTATTTGCTTCGGACCCTTCAACAATTGAGGAGTGAAAATGACATAGCTCTCCAGCTAGCCAAGTTCGTCTACTTTTATTTTTCCTCACTACATATTATATTAAATATAAATATTTGAGGCATAACAAAAAAATTAACCAAACACAGCCAACAAAGTCCATTTAACACTTTATGGTCCAAATAGCACTTTTAATCATGAATATATTCTTAATGGGTTGGGTGATTGTGACCCAAATTCCTATTTGTTGGTTGTTTTGGTTGTTTTGGCTGGTTTTTTATTGTGTCTCTATCAATGCTCTATATAAAATCATTGATTTTTTCTTCTCTCTCAAAAAATTAGACTATTTTACTATAACAATGATTATTTTCACCCTATAATTATCAAAAAGTGTTAATAATAGTTTAATTTTGATGCACTGATAGTGTAAATGTATTTTACATTGTCATCCAATAAAAACACTCTATTTGTATGACTTTTCATGTAGTGGGAGAGAAACCATAATCATGACTACTGATGTGACAATACATGATTTGATGACTGTGTAAAAAAGTTGTACACTGTTAATGGATGAAAATTAAATCCCAAAAAGATTATAAAAAAAGATACATTGACATTTGTTGACCGTTGAAAATAGTCATAAACTATTTTTTATGATTAATAACCATTGAAAATACTCATAAATTAATTTTAAATATTTTCGACGACCAGTACTAATTGTCAATATTAATTTTATCAATAATGCTTGACGTACATCAGAAATACGTCTATCAAGCATCCAACATGTGCTATACACGATATGGGATGAGTGCTATACGTATATCATATATACGTATAGCACACATCTCATATCGTGTATAGCACATGTTGGATACTTGATGGACATATTTCTGATGTACGTCAATCATTATTGTTAATTTTATTGATATATATACTCACTTTTCTATCGGACCTGCCTTTAAATAATTTATTATTGCTAAATAGTTGTTCCTCATTTAATGTTTCATTTAATGCTTCAACAAAGTCCGGGGGCCATCAACTCTGAGATTGAGGTTAGCAAACTCAGTCTGCCATTCTTTAATTTTTGTTGACACGTCAACATACATAATTTATCATCACTTCAACGTCCTCTTAAATCGTTTATGCTCATATCAATTGGAACAAAAAACTAACTGATCAGGAACTCCAACAAGAAGTTAGTAGGCTACATAAACAACTTCAAATGACTGAGGAACAGATAAGGTTCGTTTAATTCAATAGTAATGTTTTGTGCTTATTTTCAAAATGTATATATTGTCCATACTTTTTTTAATAATAATAATAATAAAAAAAGATGATTGAGGCAATTGAATACAGGATATATGAACCGGATCCATTGAAGATGACATCTATGGAAGAGCTTGAATCCAGTGAAAAGAATCTTGTAGATACATTAACACGCGTCATGCAAAGAAAGGTTTGTCATAACAATACATACACATTATATGATTGTTAATTATTATTTTGTTTGGATTGTGAAATGATGGAGTTGCAAATATAAGTGTGTACGAATGTGATGTAGGAATATCTATTGAGCAACCACCTCTCTACGTACGATCCATCTGCTATTCAGGTACTTAAATTCTGGATTAGAAAGAAAACAAAAGAATGATGATGAAGAAATTGCAATAATAAGATAGAAATTGAGTTCTCAGGGGATGCCGACAAATTTTGAGAACGTAGGATGGTTGCAAGATAGTAGCCAGAACCACAGCCAAATATTTGACGCTTCTGCTCCTTTGGATCCCCTCAGGTTTAATTTCAATTATTTCATCTTTAATAATTCAATAATACTTGTCGTACAACATAAATACGTTTAATTAGTATTCAATGTGTGATATGATGTAATGTGCGCTATACGTATAATACACATTACATCTTATGTATAACACACGTTAAATGCTAGTTGGATATATTTATGTTGTACGACAATTTGCTAAAAGCACGAGGAGTACATACAGTATTTGAAATAAATGATGATGATCAGGGAATTGCAATCAACGGTGTATGATCCATTTTCACAAGGAACGAGTTCACATGGTGAGGGAACAGCAGCAAGTATTGGGGAATGTCAAGGTTCAAATCAAAGCAATGGGAACCAGCAGCAGCTTGGGTCGTGGCCACAAGGATACACATTGTATCATCCTCATATGCATGACATGTCAAACATGATGCCACATGGCCAATTGAACATCCCAATCACTGCGGCCTCACACGTGCAACCACCACCCACCAATGAACCTGCAGAGTATGATTGCAAACCTCCTCATCATCAGCTTAACCCCCAAATCCAATGACACCTCCTATATAGATAGGCTACTGCCATATGCTATATCAGCAACAAGATCCATATATATATATGCTGATTACTTACTTAATTAATTAATTAATTCAGATATGCATAAACACCATTCTGAATGTGTAAAATTACCCTCTCTGTCATGATCAATGTGCATATGCTTACAGTGAACTTGGAATGGTCCTTGCATTAACAGAAAAGCAAATTAAATCCAGAATTGCGTGCGTGCGTATTCAGAAAGAAATTAATTAAACATTCAATCTTTTTTGGTAATGTTTTAGTTTACTAGAGACTATATATAGGGTAATGGAATGGCATTTAAAAGATGCTTACCTCTCTGTATACTAGCTAAGAGAGAAGTTTTGAATATATACATGTTCTCAAATTCTTGTGTGTGTTGTGTGGACTTGCGGCCTCATTGACTAAAATTACAAGAGCATAGTACATAATATTGGTGTGAAATCTCATACCTCCTTTTCAGCGTTTTAGGCCTTTTTTTGACTGAAGCATGCCATCATTACTTTTAGGCTCTCAAGGTTTTAAGTCCTTTATTATTCAAACAAATACCAATTGAAGTTTTGAAAGTATAATAAAATCTCATTCATTGACTCCTTAACTTAGCAAAATAAAGTTAAATTAGTATAATTTCACACCTATAAAATTTATGTAAAAAGTGTTACAAAACTTACATGGGGTATAAATGAATTCTCACCCTCTATATATATTCATTTTAAACTTACAATTGTCTATTTTAACAAATAAATTCTAAAATAAAGGGAATTTTATTCATGGACATTTATAAAAAAAGTGTGTCATTCTTTTATCTATACTGACAATTTAGTATTTTAGTTATTATTTTTATAAGAAATTTGGACTCCAAATATCAAATTTTGCATATCTCATTATAAACATATATCACTCTTTTCATCAGATTACATCAATACGACACATATGATAAAAATTTTTTTATAATGAACGAAATTTCAAAAGATAAACAAAACACAACTTGAAAATAGATTCTCTCATAAAAGAAAGGGACGTGCAATGAACATAGGAAAATCGATAGATATGCAATCGCTGTCCATAATCAAATCAGTACCTGAAATGTAGCTACTAATGAGATAATGGTGACGCAAAAAGAATACTACTACTTGTTGAGTTTGAACGAGGAGGAATAAAGTCCTAACTAGAAAAATTGTTCTTGATCGGATACCGTTGGAGATCCCAATTTCTAAAATGTATCTAACATCTTGAGAATCATCTCTCTCTCTCTCTCTATATATATATATAGAAAAAGTTACAAGTCCAGAAAACCATGTGAGTTTGGTCAAAGCTCAAGTATCACACATCTCTCCTTCCTTCCCCCATGCATCTCCCGCTCGCTCTCTTTCTGCAAATTCCTGTCTTTCTGTCGTCCAATGCCTAAAACTACGCTGCACAAGACGCTAAAATAAAGTCATCGATCAACACGTACGGGTGGATCGATTAATTCATTAAATTAAAATTAAAATATCCATGATGATGAATATCTAAATTTTAACATAAAGCATTTGATCCTGAAAATATATATAGTTGGAAGAAATCGATACTCATGGTTAAAAAAAATCCAAACCCTCGATTGGGTACAGCAATATTAATCAATTGCAATAAGGCCAAAATAAAATGGGGAAAAGGGATGAAGAGTACAGAAACAAAGGTTCTAAATTGATAGAGTACAGATTGCTGAATGTGGATTTTAATTAGATTTATCCAAGGCATAATTTTATGTTATCGTTTCTCTAAATGCGCACTCTTTTTACTCTTATTGAAGAACAGATAAGTAACGAAGCAGAATCAGTCAACCAAATCTGGATTTTATGATAAATATTTAAAAAATTGCACACAAAAGGACCTTCCAATCAACACCTAATATATAAACTTTTAGCACCATCAAAGCTTATCCAAAGCATTCAAAATTTAAGAATCCTCTTATGCTTGTTTCAATGTAAATCTCTTTACAAAATTTGGTGATAATTTTCAATAAAAATAAAATCACTAATTTTTTTTTCAAAAGCTATAATTTCTATTTTAACATAATCCATGAATATGAAACAGATCTTATAAAATAAAGATATCTACAGTTAAATAAAAAAATATATTACATTCAAATATAAATTAATTTTATATTTAAACGTACTATTATTCTAACTTTTTAAAAAGATTTTATTTAAAAAATAATCTTTGTATTAAAGTTCATGCAAAGAAGCCTTATAATTAGAAGAACAGAAGTAAACCCAATAATAAAAGGGAAAAAGAAGAAAAGATTGTTAATTAATTAATCAGGTATAATAAGAAAAACAATGAAGGAAGCGGCACGCATATGTATATAATTGTTCTTGAGAGAAAATTAAAGTAGAAAAGCACAAACCTAGCTAGGTTCCAAAATTGTTTGAATTAGGAGCGCACAAGATTTAACAAGAAGAAGGACCGGTGCTTCTGTTAGTCCTACAATCCATTCTCTCCGGCTTGGGCTGCTTCTGCAAAAGTAGGGAGTACTGTTGCTCCTGAACCTGCTGGTGCACAGGAGTATAATGATGTTGATGATGATGATCCACTGGGCCCAGAGCCAGTGAAGGCGAAGGCACAGAACCACCAGCAACCATATGATTCAAATTCAAGGCACTCTGACGAGAACCCGAACCCGAACCAGTCTCGAAGCCAGCACCGTCGAAGCCGATCCTCAAAACCTCGTGCGGCTGGTTCATAACCTCCTGAACCGCCATCCCGGGATTCGCGGCCCCGAAGGGGAAAACAGAAAGATGGGCGTTACTGGTGTTGTTACGGGGCAGTTGAGGCTGTTGCAAGAGGGGGAGCATGGCGTGGGGCCTGACATAGCTGGCGAGTTCGTTCTTGGCGTTGTTGAGCTCATTCTGTAACTGCTTGAGCTTGTGCTGGAGGAGCGAGATGAGGCCCACGCACCCGTACACGGGGTCACGCAGACGCGCCTCCGCCTCGTACGCCAGCGACTTCACCGCGTCCTCACGCTGCGCCGCGCTGAGGTCGTTGAGGAGCTTTGCCACGTTGCTGGCGCCGAACACCCTGTGCACGTAGGCGAACCTCTGCGGGTTGTCCGGCGGAAAATACGGCGCGAACACGCATTCCTGCGTGCACTTCCTCCGCTGAATCTTGCACGCCGCACACGGAGAATTATTCGACGAAGGCGGCATCATTTCCCCCTCTTCCTCTTACTAATTAACTGAACCCTATAATAAATCAATAAAAGACAGCAAATCTTTATTATTATTATTAATTTAAAACTGAAGTTAGTAGTAGTAGTAGTAACCTAATAATAATGATAATTAAGAATGTTGATGCATGATAGATGATGATATATGGATCTGAAATATAATATGGGTGAGATCAGATCCACGACTAGGAGTGGAGTAGTACCTAGACGGTGCCGTTTTGAGGGAGTGGGTGGTTTCACTGAAAAAGAGAGAGGGAGAGAGATGGTGGTTACGTTAATGGCAATGGGAGTTCAGATGGGGTTTTGATGATGATGTATTGCTTAACGCTAGCTGCAACCACCACGCCGACTTAGACGGGAACTTCCACACGCATTCCCTTCTCACCTAGCTACTCTTCAAAATTTATATCATCTAATAAAAACACCTTTCATTGTAATCTTTTCTTGTTTTTTTTAATTTGAAATAATTGCTATACTTTTCGATCTTTTGCATCTTTTATTAAAGCTAATTGGGCCGTAATATTTCATGTGTCCTGACCTTTTATGGAAATAATAAATTCTATTAATATGTATACCATTCTAGCTCTGGCTTCCTAAATCATATACTATTAGTATATTATTATACCCATATCATCCTTTGTATTTATTTATACCATGGATTTGCTAAAGGTAATTACAATTAGCAAGTATTGATAGCAGAAACATTACTAAATATAGTGCTACGTGTACCACAATTATACTGTACAGCGTATATCCACGATACCAAATTATGCGGGCCAAAACTAATTATGCTAAGTATATTTTATTTGTTACACGCTTTTGGCTTATTTTTTATATAAAAAATAATCTGTTATAGTTGTTTTGATCACGGATCCATCTCTCAATTTATATTTATTATATTTAATTTTTTTAATAAATTATATTTTCAAATTCTTATTTCAAATTTTTAATATTTTTAAATTATCAGTGCATTTGTATCTTAATGGCTTATTTTGAATCAATTTTTTAATAAATTTTTGCGATATACTCACATGCATTCATTCAATGGAAGAAACACTATCACTGAAATAATGAAACATGCCTTAACCAAAAATTGGCATACATATAGAAATGTATATACATATCAATAAAAAAACATACACATATTAATGATAACTACATACATATTAAAAAATAACTAGTCAATAATTTTCCTTTAAAAAGAACTAGTTTTTTTTTTTTTTTTTGCTATTATAATCTTCCCAGCCACGACTTTTATCCTTTGATTACCAGGCATTTGTCATCCCAGTAAAAAAATGATTTCAAAAAAATAAATTCAAATTAAATAAAATAGGTGGATTCCATCAAAATAGTTTTTGAATCAATGTGTGGTGAGATGTGGGGAAGGATGCAATCTATTTTTGTAGTATCCGGATCCGGAACATTTCGGTAAATATAATATACTATCAAATAATATAGAGTTTAGTAAATTTTCACCTAAGTATCATATTTAGAAATATTCTGTGGTGATATTCCCAAAAAAAGAGAAAATTTATTAATTATTATGCGTCTTATCTAGTATGTGCTACTTCAGTAATCATCTACTACTATAATTATATGCTAAATTTGTTCACTTTATTGTTAACTATATATATTTGAAGAATTATTATTATCTATTATTTTAACATTAATACTATGTGTACAATGATAATTGTACAATACTTATATAATAATTATATCTATAGTTGAATTGCACTAGTTTGTAACTTTTTATTACAATCTAACGGATAATTATTGTATAAGTATTGTACAATTTTTACGTGATAATTTTAATATGACAATCGATGCAATATTTATTTAATATAATCCGATATTAAAAGCACAAGCTAAAGCATTCATGCACATACGAATTTTTTATCCATCCATATACGTGAACTACATATTTGGCTTGATGCAGGTAGCCACAGATGCCTCGCTAATTGTGAAAGAAAACATGCGATGAACAAAAGAAGAGGAATAGATAATTTGAGAACAGCGAAGAGGATATAAACTATGAGTATGATTTTGATATACTCTTGTACTCTTATACTGTCATCCAATCAAAACACTTCATTTTATGACTTTTAAGATAGTAGAAGAGAGAAAATATTATCATGACGTAACAACACATAATTGAATTATTGTGTAAAAAATTTATATATTCTCGATGAATGAAAATTAAATCCTATAAACTATAGTAATAGCTAACCACCGCGTCAATTAGTTTATCTTGTCGTACAATATAAATACGTCCAACGAGCATCTAACGTGTGCTATACATAAAATGTATTATTGATATCGTTGGACGTATTTGTACATAAAGTATTATTGATTAATCTATTGTTACTTGCAGCAATAATGTCCCGCGCCTTTTCAACTCATTACTATAGTAGTCAACCCCATTCCATTAGGATTATATTTATATTTCAACACAAATGATTATAAGTGTTATTATTTGTACAATAAAAAATCAGTTAAAATTAGTTAATATAAAGATTTTAGATTATAATTACTTAGTTTACTAAAAACTAAATTGTTAAAATAATTTTTTTTTATCAAAAAATTATCAACCAGATCTATTTGATTAATTTGACTTTTTTTTATTATTAATCAAGTATTTTCTAATAATTATACTATTTGTTTGGTGCCGAAAAGACAGGGTTGTTTTGGTAATTGTAAAGCGTGATGGGTGCTGATGTTGGTAGCAGCAGAGCAGGAAGCAACTTTTTGGGTTGGGATGAGAGGGAGGGAGTTCTTCTTCTATATGGAGTATAGTAGTATTACCACTGTTGTTTCGATTGACCGCTTAATTAATTAATTTTGATTTTGAAGTGACTAAACCTAACCTAACCTTCCTTAAATAGGAGATGCCACTGCCACCTCACCTCTCCACCTTCACTCCAATGTGCTGTCACTTTCACTGCTCTCTATATATTTGATCCTCCATTTCACAACTCATTTTGCTCATGTGCTACCATTTATTATACCTCTTCATCTCTCTCCATTCAATTTATTGCCCTCACCATTTAGTGAGTTTTCTCACTCTTTCTATTATGTTTTGAATGTAATAAACATACTGGGGATAATATTGGTTTATGAGTTGAGATGCAGGGACTGGATGGGGGAGATTTGTTGGCACCTAAAGCATAAAAATAAAAAATAAAAATAAAAAAAGAGTAGTCGTCCATAAATATAATAGAGAGAAGGGGGAAAGATAAAAAGGAAAGTGTAAAATGATGAGGAGGAGGAGGGTGGTTGGGGCCGGGGGTGGCAGAGAATGAAGAAGAGGGAAGAGGGAGACAAAAAGGAAGGAGGGGGAATAGTGCATCTGCATGACCATGATAACTGAACTGATCGGGGCAGACATACATACAATACAGTCCTGTCTGTCAGTGATTCAGTGTGTTGGTGAGCAACTGCGTGCACACGGATTCATGTCATTAATGTATCTATCTTTGTATTCCCCACCCCACTGCCCATGGCCCCCCCTCTCCCTACAATTTCGAGTCACCCCACCCTCCCTTCTTAATATCCTCTTTTTTTGTCCTCTTCTGCTTTTTACTCCCTCCATTCTAAAATATTACTCTTTTAAGATTTTTATACGGAGATTAAAAAATTTAATAAATATTCTTAATTTTATAAAATGATATATTAAAATGACTAAACTACCTAAAACATTAATGAGAAAGAAAGATGATTAGTGGTCTATTGGAGTAATATTCAAGAAAGAAAGAGAAATGATACTAGGGGTATAATAGATATGAAAAAATTAAATTGACATTGAAAGTTAAAAACGACAATCATTGTTAAATTTTTTTTTTCTCCTTAAAACGACTAATATTTTAAAAAGGAGGGAGTACCATCTTCTTTCCCTTCTTAGCAGCTTCTCCTTTCATATAGTACCCCACTATTTATTTTGAATTCTATATCCCTCTTTCCTTTCTTCATTTTTTGCTCAACCATATGGCCAACCTCAATTGCATCATCAAATTGGCTAACATAGAGTAGTGATGAACTACTTTATTTATTTACATGATTATCTTATCAAACTTTTATTAATATAACCTATAAATTAAAATAAATAAATATAGTAGTGGATGCATGTAATTTGTTATAATAAGAAATCTTTTTTTAAGATCTAAAATAATAAAATGAAAAGACTAATGCTACATGTACACCATAAAATCAGCCACTATCAGCTACTATAGTGGCTGTTTTTTTGTATACACAAATCATTTTCCCAAATAAAAATAATTCAGAAAATAAAATATAGATTTAATCAATTTTATTTGTTTATTTTTTTATTATCCCGGATCGCGTACTTGGATATGAAGACCTTACTTAAGAAACAACGAACCGCGTAACATTTGTATTTTTTGTATTTGGCACTCAACTTTATCTAAATAAGACCCGAACAAAAACTAGTGGACCAATTAAACAATGGTGACCGGTGATTGGTGTGACTTTTTGTTTTTAATTATATGTCTATGCTGGGTGATTACGGCACATGAGGTAAAAAAATGTTAGAGTGGGGCTTTTGACTAGACTCTCAAAATGGGCCTCCTTTTTTTAATTTGAACTCTTTGCTTTTATTGGGCTGGCAAACAGAGTGGGCCTTGGTTAATAACCAATTGAATGGAAGCCTATATATGCTGTCTTCCTAGTGGTTGTGACCTTGATCTCAATTTAATTGAATCATATGACTGATGCAATGCAGAGTGCACAAGACCATAAAGAAGCATGACCACCTAACCCGCATTGTTGCTAACGCTAATTAAAACACTATATTTATTACATGTTGTTTTTTTTAGTTACTTTCTTCCTCTTGCTTCGTGGAGAAGTACTAGGAGAGGAGTAGTTTATTACACCTTGTCATTTTTCGTCCTCAATAGTCAATCTCCCAAATAGTCAATATCAAATTCCGGTCCCTTCATTACTCCTCACGTGCCCAACCAATACTGTTATTGAAAGCTTCTCCAACGTTTCTTTTCAGTGCTATGTGATCACTACTAAGATTAGTTACATTACTATATTTTTATTTTCTAAAGAGAGACTAAATATTCGTGTTATGAGAGAGGTTAGTGCACCAATAGTAAATACACATGCATGTAACACTAGCTTTGCTGATACCTTGAATGCCTTAAAACACATTTTTTTTTTCAGGTACACTTTATATCTGTGGATCAACACATTGGTTATTGTTGTTATTTTTTAATTTCATGAATTATAATTATTGATGATTTACTTTAAAACTTATATATATATATATATATATATAATCATAACAATATTTTTGTCATGCATATCCATTATACTGAAATACTATATAGTACAGATATAACCGTTGTTAACGGCATCAACTGAAAAGACAATAATCATTTCAATCATTTCAACGAAAATTGCGGGCTAGTTCAACCGGATGTTGACAAAAAAAACCTGTCATCTTTTTTAAGTTTTGAAATTATATTTTTCCTCATAATTATGAAGATAATGATATGTTTTTTAATTCTTAGTTGAATTTCAAGCAATCAATTAATTGGCATCTGATCAGAATTTTGCAAAAATAGTTTTTTAATCATAGAGTTGCATTATTTTATTTTTTAAAAGACTAATCTAATATTAATGCATCATAACAGTGAAAAGTTTTCTTACTATTATTTAATCAACATATAACTTATGAATTATGTTCTAATTTAACTTGCATTTCGGATTTTCATGTAAAATTAATTGAGAAATACTACTATATAGAGAAAAATTCTGTCATATTTAATTATTTACTAAAACAATGTAACATACTTATAGAGTATATATTCATATAAATAAACAAGTAATATTACTTTATCTAATTCAACGACAGTTATTGCATTTTTGCCAAAAAAAATCTGATTATCTTTTTCAGATTGTATAACTACACGGCTACACCTAAAATAAGGAAAAAAATATTGATTAGAAATTTCATAATGTTTTTATTTTGCGAAAAAAAAAAGATTTATTAATTAGAATTAAGTGAATTACCCCGAAGCATTATTATACTTAACATTTTTTGTCTTATAAAACAAGGGGCCTTGAAGGTAAAGGAAGCATTCAGACAATATCCTCTGTAAAAAAAATTGAGCTGCCTCAATCAAAAGGTTATCTCTCATTTCTGCTTAGTTGTGTAATTAACCTCTTTCAAATCGACGTAGATAGATTTTGTTCTCTCTTATTCCACTCTTATCACTTAAACTTCCAAATCTTTTTTCTTTCTTTGAGGATGGAATTATTAGTTGATTATTATCAATAGTATCTCCTCCTTTTCATCTTATTGTTATCAATTTGTCATAACCATGTATATTTTTTTGTGTGAGCTCAGGGGGATAGAATAATGGTCGAAGCAGATGAAATAAATCCCGGTCCGTCATTTTTCTGGATTTTGATTAACAATTGCATAGGTGTATTATATCGATTGAGCGAGCCACCACTTAATTTAATTTCGTTTTGCTTTGCAGGGTTAAATCCAGCAGATCCTTTTCTTGACCATGAAATGATTAATTTAGAGGTAATTATATCTATACAGAACATTTGTTTTACTATTATCCTTAATGAAAATGACAAGCGACGGATCTAGTTGTCTCTGGCAAAACATTAAAAAAAAAAAACTTTTTTTATTATTTGTCAGTGATGGTTGGCCTCTGTGTGAGCTTTTTTTAATGCTCTATCTGTTTCTTTCGTCAGTTGTTTTACGGTCCTCTCAATTAAGAGATATTTTACTCTGACATACATCTAATTTACTTATGTTTTTTTTTTTAAATTTATTTTTTATTTCTTAGATTTTTTTTTTTACTTGGCCTTGTCTATAAAAAAGGCACCTCAACCAAGTCTGGGTTTGGGTGTTTTGTGTGAGAGGTCTGGGTAGAAGATTTTATTTTGCACTTTTTCATCTCAAAATCAATTTTCAGATGAAAACAAGTTAACATAAACAATTTAAATTATGTCGAAATTGAATTTTTAATAAAATCGATTCTACAGATACAAAATCAGAGACACTAATTTGAGTATAGTTAAACACCCAATGAAATTTTCTTCCATATCCAAACTTCATGGTGTCACTGTTGACATTAGTCCCTTGTCAACTTATTATATTCAGATTTGATGTTATGGCTGCTGTCCACTTGCACCAGTGACTCCGGTGATATTTTAATTACTCTCTCCATAAACGTTCTTACCATCTATATTCCTAGAGAGTTGACTAATTAATTAAAAAAATTAACTTTTTAAATAACTTTTTATATTAATTCCATTTTTAAATAATGGACATTTTGACTTTTTTTTTAGTACATTTGAAAAAATTAATGTACCTAGATATAATTTGTGTCTAAATACATTAATTTTTTCAATATATCAAAAAAGTCAAAATGACTATTATTTTAAAATTGTCAAAATACAAGGTAATTAAGACATAAGTTTTCTTGAAGAAAATGAAATGGCCGCGATGCTTATAGGCACAAACAATACCGAAAATGATTGACTTATATTAGCATTTCATCCATCAGAGATTATTACCAATAAAAAATAAGAGATGTATATGCGAATTTGAGTTTTTATTTTAAATGATAGATTCACAAGTCAAATAATATTTAATGAATAGTTAATGAATGTGTGCTTGATGTACATATTCATTAATACAATGTATGTGATGCGGGGAAGGTCTTATTTGGATATGGACAAAACTATCATAAATTTTGTGTCCCTATAAGGCAGGCGCAGATTTACATACAATAGTCAACTTATTGTTTTTAATTTTCTCTTCTGTATGTAATTAAGTCAACCTGTATGTTGAAACGTTATTTGTGTTAGTTAATTATTTCTGATGTTTTGAGATATCCGTAATAAAAAAATGTTACTACTATTCTAATTATCTACTTCGTCCATTGTAAATTGACTTTTTTTTAATATTAAATTAACGTGTGTTAATACATACAGTTGTATTTAAATATATTGGTTTTGGTCAAATAATGAATAGTACAAGTTGAAAGAAGTAGACTCCAATTATCTTATTATTATCTATCTAATATCTCCAACAAGTATAGTTGATTGGTTACCTTTATTTATTTTATGTTTTTGATGATCATGTATGTAATGAGAACAGGGGCTGGATATAGAGATGGAGCTGGCTAGTTTTATAGGAGAGGACAATGGATGGGATGCGGGCAACATCTTAGACAACATAGGATCACCTGAGTCCTTGTCCCATGCTGATTTTCATCAACCCAATCCAATCACTGTAATTTCTTCCATGCTTTGTCTTTGTCTTTGTTTTTGTCATTATTTTATTTTAAAAGAATACGTGACATTAACCGATTTTGTCTAAATTTATATGATGTTAGCATGAAATGGCATACGGCGTCTAAAGATTATTTTGTTCCATTCGATAATAATTTATTTGGAACACCTTATATTTTTTCCTCAATTTTCAAATTAGGATTTAGGATGGACCTTGCAATTTGAATTTTTTTAATCATATCCTTACATTGTGATCAAGTTCCCGAGTAATTTACTGTGACAAAATTATAAATTAAATTCCATTATTTTTTTATAAGAAGGGCGAGTCCTAATAATAGCTAATAGGCTTCCAAATTTGTTGTCTTCAAATTTTATAAAGGTAGCTTGTGCTATGGATTTAATTACAGAAAAATTTATAATATAAAAACTTAATTAAAAAATTATAACTCGAAGACTTAATTGAAAATTTATATAAAACTATGTAGACCTTTTTCGATAATTAACTATACCTATAATAAATTAAACAAATGTACTCTTTGTTTTGGTACATGCATGTTAATTGTTCTATTATTATTTTTCTACCAAATCCCCATTTAATTTTTTAAACATGCTTCTTTCAGGAGGAACAACAGCAAAAGGACCTGGATTCCTCTACTTTCAAAACTTCTCCAACCAATGAAAATATGGAGCCTATCCTTGAGCAAGCTGCAGATTTAATCTGTGTAAGGGATCACTAACTAATTCTCTCACCTTTTAATTTTATTTTTGTAATGTAAACCTTTGATAGAGTAGCCTTATTTATTAATTTGAACATTAAAGTTAATTATTTGGATATATTAGAGTGAACAATATTAGAGAGATAGAAAGCTGTTCCTACCAATTATTAGAAGATGTTTTGTGAATGTTTGTTCATAGAATGTTTAAACATTTCCAAGAATCTACGTATGAGAATATATAGTATTTCAATATTTGATTTGTAATTTAAAAAAATTTCACCAAATTAATACATGTTTTATAATGAACTTCAAATTTTCAATTTTACTAGGTATATTGGCCAAGATTTATTATTGGATCATGCTTTCACTTTATTCAGATAGATAGAAAACTAATTTTTTAGGTCAGAAAAATTTAAAATGAAATTTTAAACTGCTTTGATAAGAAAACTAATGTACACCAATAGTTTATGAGAACATTAAACAATCATCAAAACATTAAACTATTGTGTGCCATCGTGGAATAAATAATTGTTGAAGTGTTGCTGAATCACCACCACTTCCCAAGAGAAAATTAAACATTTTGAGAACGTCAGCAATGCAGGCAGGCATATATTGCTGCGAGCATTTAATTAGTTTATGAGCATTGAATTATTAGTCATTGTGCAATTAATTTTATATTTAATGTGTAGGACCCCAACTTGAATGGATCAATAAATGCAACACAAAATCAAGTGCAAACAACAATTGAGCCTCCTGCTTATAACAACTCTGAAAATCCACTGCTGCCTCCCACTCCTACCGTCCATGTTCCCAACACTACTCTGAATCAAATTACACTTCCCACCCATTCTTCACCATCTCCGGTAATTAACTCCAAAATTATATATATATTTACTCTGAAATTTGTACAATTATTTGGAGGATGGACTCTCTATAAATTCATTGTTATGTTTTTGGTGAAATATATATGCCTACATTATTTTTCTTAATTATATACATCTATCTTATTCTATACATGAATAAAATTTTTCTTTTTTGGTTTGAAAAAAAAAATTATGATTAGGTGGGATTGATCTCAGAAATAGCAGGGTCATCATCAATTCAAGACCAAGATATGGCCCATACGGGTTGCTTTTGTCAATTTGCTCACATGCAAAATGATAATTCAAATATGTAAGTTTTCTCCTAGCTAGCTACCACCATGTTAAGCATTATATATATGCTCTGAATTATTGTGTATATATTTTGATTGTTGTAGAGATGGAGTAGTCCTGGGCATGCCTAACCAGCAAAGCATAAACAATCACTCTCCTGTGGTGATGCCAAATATAATAATGGGAAGCAACAATTTCATCAGTGGAATCAATCACCTTCATCATCCAACCCCTTATCCAGCACTTTGCTACATATATCCTGTCAGTTTATCATACTACTCTTAATATGTATATATGTATATTTTAAAGAATCGAATCTAGTGATGGTGATTGGAACAGATCATACAGGGAGGGGGAGGGATTGGAACAGGACAGTCGAGTGGACAATTTATACCAAATCAAAGAGACGCCGCATTGCAAAATAATATCACCCCTCATACTCCGCACCGGTGGTATATGTTTTTCACTCTCTCTATTCTACCATCATAATACTACTTTATCTTTCTGTTTTATAATCATTTAGTTTATTTTATTTTTGGGTAAAGTCCTTATTATTATATGTTTTTGAATTGTAGGCCAGGAAGCAACCAGTTCCCTAGTCCTAACGTATATTACGCTCCCAATAACATGCAGCAGCATGAATCTTCTTATAGGTACGTACGTACTTACTTAATTTTGTCATTTCAGCAATCAGTTGATTAATTAAAACTATTGCTTTTCTAATCAGGCAAGCAAATCCATTCACTCCTCTGCTGCATCAAGATAGCCATGGCTTTGGAATGCAAAAGATTTATGATTTACAGTCTCAAAACTATTTCCAGGCTGCCTATCCAGCATATCCTAACAAGTATATATGCACTATTTCATATTTATCTTTTTTTTTTGGTGATTAAAAAAACTGTATTATTGTGAATTACCAGTAACATATTAATAAATAAGCACAAATTATAAAGCCAGCATGCATGTTACGTTGTTGTTTCAGGCCGCAACAGCAAGCGCATCTTCATTCAGTATTCCAAGTGGCACCAAATAATGATAATTCTCATCATCAACATGGTGGTTGTAATAACAGTAGACGACCCAACAATGCTTTTGTGGTAGTGCCACCATCACCAAATCCTCATGCTCATCAGCATCCCTACAATACTAGAAGAACCTTCCTGCCTGACCCTCCAATGTATGTACTCTCTCTTTCAATCATTTATTTACATTCATTATATTTTCCATAATTACCCCCCTTTGTTATTTACATATATGGTTCCTCTGATTGTAGGTACCCTATGCGATATGACAATCATTTTAATAATCCCCAAGCCGCCACAATGCCTGGAGGCCGTTGGCAACAAGGTGTAGGCTCTTCGCAACTAAAAGTGTAAGCAATAACCAATTAATGCATCATTATATTGATTACATACATCTGCTCATGCTATCTTATAGTATTGTATTTAATTTGTAACATTACTAAGTAGTAATTAATTTGTCTATGATAGTTAATGACTCATTTGACTGATTTTCAAAATAAAGGTCTCAACAAGGGGTGCCAGTTGCGCAGAGAGAGAGAGATTACTATCGATCATTGTTGAATACTCAAAATAATAATAATGTTGAGAGGCAGAGGCACCGATTGCAGAAACCAGCATTAGTTCCGCAGGCAGTACTGTGGTCATCAAGGAATTTGCAAGCAGGAGGAGGTACTACAAGGACACCTATCCCTGATGAAGGATCAAGTTCACAAGGTTCTAACTCCTCACCCCCTCATCACTATGCACGCCTTACAAGGTATCGATCCATCGGATTTATTTATTTTAATTTCCATTTTGGATTTGATTTTCCTCCTATCTATCTAGGATCTATATACATACATACATACATAAATAAATAGATATTAAGTATTAGTTGGTTTAATTTTACAGTCTGCTTAGGCCTGAAAAGGAATCAGGAGGAGTACAAAAGCAGAACAATGTAGTCACAAACCGACTCGACAAAGGAAAAGGAAAATTTCCAGACTATTCTTCACCATCTGGGTAATTAAATTTTAATTAGTTCAAGTTATCTACGATTTATTTTTTACTGAGAAAAACTAAGTAGTTTTAGTTGAGTCAGTTGATGTTACTTTGGTTGTTATTGTTATTGGTTTGAAATTGAATGTGATGTGCATATACATGTAGGGAAACTTCGGAGGCAATTCGTAGAATACTGGACATGACTCCTACACGAACTGTTACCCGGAACCCTACTCTGCAACATCCTGACAACAACTTGTCAAGTGGCAGAGTGGTAAAATTCTCCAAAAACACTAGCTACTATCATTTTGTTGTGATGAAGACCCAATTTAGGAATGAGATAGATTTTGAGGTTCCTCTGTTTGTGTTTGATCAGTTGTTGCAGAGTGGACCACCACCAGAAGCTGCACATGAGACTCATCTTCAGAATGAAGTTCAGAGCGCCAACCCCACAGGCCGTCCTAGTCCTCCCTCTGTTTTGAGGTTCTCATATCTTTCATGTTTTTTACATATCTAATTAATTCTCACAGCGTAACTTGGTTGCAGACAAAAATTGAAAAGTTTTCTTCATGCTTTTTGAATTTTCAGTGAACTTTCTAACGGTATTTATGACGTGGCATATGCGAAGATTGGTCTTCCCATCGACCCCTTCCTTCGATCCCAAGCAATTAATGCTAGGTAGTCACGTGCGATTGTATTAATATGGAAAATTTAGATTACATGGAGCTTTAATTAATTCGGACATACATACACTAATTGTTCTGTTCTTCAATCATGCAGAGAAGTAAAGGGCGTGGAGGAAGTGCCTGCAATCAAGCACATTTGAATGATGTCAAGTCTTGTGTTTATTGTTGTTCAGTCATTTCGTTAATTCTCAAAGATTGTATGAAACTCTTTACTCTTTGGATATTACTGTTGCTGGTCTTTCTTTAGCTTCATGTCTGTAAGTCAGTGATAGATTGGTTATGGTTGCAGCTTCGTTAAAAGATTCCAATTATTATATCTTAGTTATGATTGTTGGTATTTATGCATTGAGACTTTATTATAGGTCCGTTAAGCTTCTTATTCTTTGGTTAGCACACTATGTGGAATGTTGGGCTTTACTGCACTTTTGAGTTTGGATTTCGGCTGTTTTATTAAAAGACTTTCCAATCTCAGACCAAGGGAAAGGAAAAGACTTTCCAATCCAATCTTATGTCTTCTTTTGTTTGGGTGCTTTCTGAAAATTGCAATCCAAATCTCACAAAGCTCTCAGCTTATTAGTTTTTCTTGGGTCAGTTCTTGGACTTTTCATTTTAGTTATGGGTTCATGGGTCAATTCTGTACTTCTTTTTTTCAAAATTCTGTGCTTTGGTCTTGCTTTAACGTTTTCTATTTCTCATGACCCAAAAAGTATAGATCCGTACCATTCATATAGGAAAGTTTTTCATTCAACATTTTCCTTCCCAGACACCCCCCCTAAAAAAACAAAGAAAGAAAATCCCTTCAAAGAATTAGATGAGCAAATTCTAATTATTAGATTAGCCATAATTACCTTCCAATAATCACATTACCTTCATTTTCTTACAACTCATATGATTTTTGAATGACTTTATTTTAGTTTGGTACAATCCATTTTACCTTCAAGTAATTTGCAATCTTGATATTCAATGTGATTTTGAATAATGAAGATTGACTCTTCAATCGATAATCCTAGATCGCTAATAATAAGTAAGATTGTGCATCTTACTTGATAAATAGTATGTGAGATAGGGTCATAGATAGGACACAATCTCACTTCATTGAGACCCCGCACAATCCAAACTCCAAAGTATCATTACATTATGCAAGACATTATTAAGACTTTATGAAACATTACTTTATGTATGAAGTAAAATGCAAAAGAGAGGAAATGGATCAAGGGTTGGCAAATTTAGAAGAGAGACAAGCATCCAAGGCTTCAGCAACAGTGAGGAAAACCCATTGTTTCCCAATTTTGTCCACAAAGTTTGCAAGTTTAAGCTTGTGAATCACTAGCCACCTCGGGTTCACCATAGCCAACTGCAAGCAAAACCCACATCACAAGAGCACGAACGTTAAAATTATCACATCAAATATTATAAGTAATCTCAAGATGAACATATTCAGTTCATGGCTTTCTAATCTAACTCACCTCTACACTACGTGAATTCAACCTCTTGTGCAGTTCCTCCAGTGCTAGAATTCCGGAAGTATCAACATTCATGAGGTCTATCACACAGAATTCAGATCATTCACAATAATGTTAATATACTATTTGTGTGACTTATTATGCACTAACTACTATGTGTAAAATAATAGTCGTAGTTTTTATCAATAATGTTTGTCGATGTCGTACAACATAAATACGTCCAACAAATATCAAACGTGTATTATACATGAGGTAGAATATGTGCTATTTGTATAGCACATGTACGTATAACACACATCTCATATCATGTATAGCACTTGTTGGACGTATTTATGTTGTACGACATCGACAAACATTATTGATTTTTTATTTACTATATATAAATAATGTTACTAATACGTAATTGAATGGAAAATTATCAAACTTTAAGAGTTATTATTATTTGTGAGACTCACTGGTCATGTCGAGGATTACAGCCTGTACTCTTCCCTTTGCAGCTTGATTAAGGGCATCTTCTTCTTCAGCAACCCACTTAAGTATTCTGCAACAAGTGAAAATAAATCTGTTAATATCAAAGGATTGATTAATAATAAGTATAATCAATTTAGTTTGCTAATTAAAAAGAGAGCTTACCTTTCTCTGACAAAATTGGCATTGGCAAAACAGAGTGAGCCAGAGCTTATGCGAATGACCAAGATGCCAGGAGTGCTAATGGCCATGGGATATTGAGACACATCACAGTAAGCTTCTGTGCTTGGAACCCTGCCTAGAACTTCTATGCCGGGTCGAATTGATTGTATTACTATCTTCCCAAATGAGATTGAAACCTGCACAATACATCGCAAACATTTCTTAATAGAACACTCTTCACTTGTCCTTTACTTATTTTTCTTTACTTTAATTTTAATACTTTCATCTTACTCGATGCAATACAACATGACACTGAGGAATAAATTAAGTAATATTAATATATATATATATATATATTTTGGTAGGGAAATAAAGTATAATACTAATATAAGAGAACACTTGTTAAATTTTTATTTTAGTCCTAGGTAATCACGGGTGCTACCATTACAAGAATCGCATAACTCTTGGCCCACCCACATTTGTTTTTATTGGTTCTACTTCATTTTCAGATTTTATTCTTGTATGAAAAGAATATTAAGGGATACTATTCAGTAACCACTATTAATGATTATCGATTGGATATAAATTAGAAAAAAAGTTGGGGATAGGAAGAAAATCTCAATCTAAGAATCTTCAACCTCAACCCACTTTATTATTATTATTGTTATTTCTTTGATCGTGCTTCATCTCACTTAACCAATAATTTGAATACGGGAAATGAATGGTATATAATCATCTAGGTCAGCTATAAGGACTTGTGGGATTTTTGGGCAATAATGGAAATGGAATGGATCCTCTTGATGGATTCCCTAGCCCATTTGCCTAGTGAAGGATTTTGTGATACCATTTTATTTGATGGGACGGAATTTAATTTTGCGTTTCTCTTTTCACACACATCTATATACTATGTAAGAGAAAAAGAAAAGAATAAAGAAATTGAAATAATTCAATCGAACTTTATATAGTTAAATAAACTTTAGCATGTGTATAAACATAACTGTTTTTTTATTAATAATATGGAAACCACAGAGATCTTGCACGAGGACAAGGAATTAGGAAATTGGTAATTATCTAAAGCAAAAAAATTTTGAAATACAGTTCAACTAAGTGAATTTGATAAGTTAATATATTTATGTGCAAACAGCAAATCATGTAAAATTAGGCAAAATTTCTAAATTCAATCATGCAGCTATGAGTTTCAAACCAAACCATGAGACAACACGATAATCTTAAGTCAAATCACGAGGTGGATGGAACCCACAAACCCTTCAGTTTTCGTGTTAGACATTCAACTCCAATTCTACAATAATTGTAAACCAGATTCATCATGCAAGTCAAGACCATAAGCTTGAGACAAATTTGGGCCCCTTTTAGTTTACTCATGTGAAACTATTTAATGATTTTGTACCTTTGTGCCTCCTTATAGGATGTAATTTAGTACCCAATAGAATAAAAAAATAGAAAAACTTGAGAAAGTGGACGAAAACTTACTGCTACAAGAAGACCAATCTCAACGGATTTAAACAAGACCCCGAAGAAAGCACCAATACAGGCAAGAAAGTCCAATTTATCAACCTTCCATATATAATAAGCTTCACCAATGTCAATTAATCCAGGAAGTGCAGAGAGGATTATGGAAGCAAGTATTGCCATAGGAGTGTAATATAGGAGCCTTGTGAACAATTCCAGGCACAGAACAACTGTGATTGCCATAACAATATTTGATATTGCTGTTTGACACCCTGCACTGAAATTCACTGCAGTCCTTGAGAAAGAACCTGCCATGTGTCAAATCAAAAGAATATCAAGATTTTATAACATGAACATATATATAATAATAATAATAATAATAATAATAATAATAATAATAATAATACACTGAATACATATTAATTGCAGAGGTAAATTCATCATACCAGTTGCCACATAGCATGAACTCATGGACCCTGCAATGTTCATACACCCCATTGCTAACATTTCCTTGTTCCCATCAAGATGGTACCCTTTGATGGAAGCAAAAGATCTACCAACAGCTATTGCTTCCTGAATCAAAAAAAGTTTATATTGCCATTAGGATGACAAGAGTTACAATTTGGAAGAAGAAAAAACTAATTTGAAAATTAAAAAAGAAAGGGTAATGAATTGACACACAGTGAGAGCTATAACAGCAGAAATCAGTCCAATTTTAGCTGCTTGTCCAACATGTTGACCATTTAATTGTAACTGGTGGACTGAACTTGGGTTAAGGCCTCCTTTGACATGCTTTATTATGTTAACCCCGTGCTTATCAGCTTTTGAAAGGTAAACAATTAAGGTTGATAATATAACTGATAGAAGAGGAGCAATTGCAGGAAACCAGAAAAATTTCTTGTTTCTTCTGCCCTGAAGTTATAAATACATTATCAGAATTAATTAGTTCAAGTCAGACAGACAGAGGTATTGTAGTAGATTAGGAGTAGAATCTTGATGCAAGAAATTGCAATACTTACAACAAACCGAGCAAACAGAAGAAAAATCAGGAATGAACATCCAATGACAAAATTCAGAGGGTACCACTGTCAATGAAAATGAACAAAGACTAATTAATGTCAAATACCAACAAAACAAAAAATCCTATAATTTATTGCTTATAAAATTCCTAATAAAAAAAAAAGGGGAAAATCCTAACTCACTTTTTCTCCGGATGTAATTTGTTGATGGAGTGACTTATAAACAGATTCCAGCACTGATATTGCATCAGTTTTGGTGGTAAAGTGAGTAAGGCCCAACAACCCCTTGAGTTGCTGAAGGCCAATAATGATGGCTGCACCTGCCATGAATCCCACAAGTGCAGCATGTGAAAGAAAGTCCACAAGAAAACCCAGCCTGCAACAATATTTTGGATATCAAAAATAAAATACTACTTTAGTTTATCAGGAAAACTAAAACTGTGACACATTTACAAGAAATGTCAGAAACAGATCAGAAAAGAAAACCATTACCTGAACACTCCAAATGCAGTTTGAAAGATTCCAGTAAATAAGGTCACTGTAAAAATAAGGTTTCTGTAATCAACAGGATTAGCATCAGGATCAACCACTTTGGGAACCAGGGAAGATAGCAGCAATGAAACAACAGCCACAGGTCCAATTGCAATCTCTCTTGAGCTCCCCATCATTGCATAGATTAAAGGAGGAACAACACTGGTGTCTGCAATAATACAAAAGAACAAATTGAGAAATTTGTAAGAGCTGATTTCAGGACTTTAAAGGTATAGCAGAAGCCAGAAAAGATACTCACAGAGTCCATATTGAGGATCAAGTTTTGCTAAATTAGCATATCCTATGCTCTGCATCATCAAATACAGAGAGAGATCAGAACTAGCAGAGTGAGAGAAAATGTAACATGAAGGAGAATGAGTGAATCTATATATATATATATATATATACCTGAGGTATGCTGAGGCTGGCAAGAGTTAGACCTGCAAGCAAATCATCCTTGAACTTGGAGGCAGTGTAGCCTCTGAACCAGCTAAGGATTGGGAACAAAGTGTACAAGAATGAAGCAGCATGTTCATTGCAAGTTTTCTTCTTGGAAGAGAAAAAGAAGAACTTTGTGTCCTTCAATGGGGAAAGTAGCTTCTTCCAGAGAGGGGGTGGGTTGGGAGAGTTTAGAACCCACTGGGACCTCTCAGTTTGAGCATCAGTGTCAGGTTCAACATGAAGGTTCACCATCTCTGTGGCTCTCATTCTTGAAACCTCACTGGGCACTGAAGTCATGTTATGGTTATTTGAAGTGTTTGGGTGAACTCTGCAAGCAAGGATGTACTTAAATGTTGTACATTCCTGATGCTGTCAGTCCAGAGAAAGAAACAAAACTAGTTGACATGTATCTATGTATGTATCTATCTATGTGTCAATTTTTTTGGATGATTGCTTGAAAGGGTGTGCTGCAAGCTATGCTTTGATAGAGGCCTCTCTGCTTTGATGAGAGAATGGGTTCTCGCCTTCTTAGTCTCAAAAGCTGGGAATGTCTCTTGAGCATAAATCCCTTTTTATATGTTGGTTTACCATTTAGATGACTTATCATATGTAACAAAACAATTATCAAATTATTAATAAAATATAGAAATTTGTGTTGTATATTGAAAAATCACTCAAAATAGTCAATAAATAGTGCATAACATATAATATGTAATATACATAACATATATGACATATTATGCACAATATATATGATATATTGTGCACAACACATATCACATGTGGTAACATTATCTTTCTTTACAATATGTGATATATGATGTGCATAATATGTTATGCACATTATATAATATATGATTTACATATCATATTAGCTATTTGGGTTGTTTTTCATTATGCATATAAAAATACTAAATAAAATATATCCATATATAATGGATGTCACAGCAATTGCAGTTAAAATACAACTCAGACAATTGGTTTTTCATGGATTATGGGTTTGACTTCCCTAAACTGCAAAATTTTCCGTTGATGACAATATAATCCTTCATAAAAGATCCTTTATTACTGTTCCTCGATCTGCTAGACACCCGAATCTTAATGCTAGTATTGGGGTGTCTTTCTTTATTGACATTTTTAATAAAAAATTCATATATAGATAAACTTTCCACCAACCTTTGTGTTATTTAGAGTTTTAGAAAATTAATAATAACAATAATAAGTGAGGAATATATAAGAATGTAATGACAATATTTCGTTTCTTTTATATTTAATTTGGTCAAATTCAACTAATTTTATTTATAAGGCCATCCATTTAATTTATTTGACTTTGTATAATATAATAATAATAATAGTAATAATAACATGTATATCTTCATGTCATTACTTTTTCTATTTTTATACTTAATGAAATTTACTAAAAAAATCCTCAAATTTTCCCAAAGAGAATTATAATATAGTTTCTTCTTTTCGTCCAAATAAAAAAGATAAGATTTAATTTTCATTTACTGATAATACAGAATTATTTTACTCAGTCATCTAATTATGTGTTGTCATGTCAGCCATAATTATGTTTTTCCTTCTCACTATCTGATAAGTCATACAAACATAGTGTTTTGATTGGATGACAGTATAAAATACATTTACACTTTAAGTTCATCAAAATTAAACTAAAAAATATAAGCAATTAAGCTCCCTCTTTCTTAATGAAAATGATTGGCGTACATCAACATTTAATTCATCAAGCATCCATCAGAGATTTTTATCATTAAAAAGTGAAGGATATGTGTGCGGGTTTGAGTTTTTTGTTTTAAATGGTGGACGTGGACTCACAAATCATATAATGCTTTGATGGATAGTTGATGAATATGTATTTGACGTACATGTAGTAGTATTGTTTTCTTAATTACCTCGTTAAATATTCAAATTTCATTATTATTATTATCGTTCTCCAATAATATAACTTGAATATTAAAAATGTGTCTCATTTAAATATCACAATATCATTATTAAATGAAATTGTAACCTTATATAACCTCCAATCCATATTAATTAGATTGACGGGTGATTTTATATCCAAATATTATTATTGATAATGTTACCACTGCCCTCTCCATTATTATTTGTATAAAAATTAAGAAAAATAATAAATTATTTTATAATTGTACATAACAAACTTATTCAATAAATTTACTAAACAATAACAACATCACTCGTATCTTAAAATAAGCTAATCTCACCGCCAATCTCATTTATACAAGTTTTCCTATTACATTTAGTCATCAAAACGTAGGAAAGGTAATAAGATTAAGTAAAATAAATAAATAACAATAGTAACCATCTTGATCACGTTAAAAATAAAAAAAAATAGAATCTTGATATCTGAAATTGAACTCTATATAGTATATATGTTAATTAGGAAAAAACTTAGTGAGAATTTGTTGTATGGATGGAACATGCATAATTGGTAGGTATTTGTGATGATTTAATGTGGGATTTGTGCTGAGATACCATCCACATTACGCACGCACAGATAATAAGTGAAGCAAAATTGAGATTCCACGCCTTGATTTGAAGGAACTAACGGAACAGTTCATGCAACAGCACACACCAATAACACCCACATCAATTAATAAATAGACTTTCATTAATTTCTCAAAATTAATATTGGTAGTTTAGTTCGTTCATGCCACAGTCATATATCGATCCGGCGTAGTATGTATCTAGATCCAAGGTTCACCATAACGATCGACGAAGATGCAATTCAAGTTGGGATAATGTAATATAGAAGAATATTCTTCTGAGTATTAATTATTTGTGATAATATATATCAAGTGTTAGTTAAGTTAATTTAAGAGACGATTTTGGCGCATATAAATCAATAATAATGTTGAATGAGCAGGAACACCCCCAATTATTGAATAGCAGTGCCACTACCAAATAAGCAATACCGGGCCACTTCACTCAACATGTAGTATTTGATAAATAAAAAAATTTAATTGATTGTATTTTTTACTTTTAAAAAGTTATGAGTGCTTTTGAAAGTATATATTAAGATACTTTTTATTTCAAAAGTAAAAAATCTAAAACTATTATGTGACTAGCGTTATAATAATGGAGGGAGTGTCGTTTTATATTCAAATTTTCTATTTTGACTAATTTTTCATTGTACATCAAGAATTTCAGTTCAAAATTATATAATTAATAAAACGAAGGAAGTACTATTTCCCTCTTGAACACGAACCTTGAATAGTCAACTTGCTTATTAAGGTGCATAACCTAAAATATCTGGACAACAAAAAATAGTTAGGCACATACATATGGACGACTTTAATTTATTATTTATGCGTGAGCAGTTTATGGCCCTAGCTAGGATAACTAATGAACTATATCTATCTATCTATGTATGTATGCGTGGAGTCATATATCCAATCCAATCTTTAAGGAAGAAACTAGACTTGGATGGGTCGAGGAAAACCCACGAAAATGCATCATGTCATGCGCAGTGCACACAATGTAATATCGATAATGCTAGATGTATAATGAGAAATGAACCAATACAGCTAATAGGCTGAGTAATTATGGTCAAAAATCTTATTTATTAACGGTTTGACTGATTTTTTCATTATACATTTAACATGCAATAGACAAAGATTATGATTATGATTAGTAGTGTGGCAGTGGTAGTGACTGTGACTATCACCACTGAAATGCTTTGCGATGTATGGAGGAGGTTAGAAGGGAGGGCATTGTTTGTGGAATCTGCTATATATGCTATACATATATGGTCCCCTTGCCCTTTGGGGTTGCACTTGCACTTGCACTTGCACTACATCTACATCTAATTATTCCTTCCCATTTCTCAATCAATGGTGATGCCAGATATGACATATTACCACCACTCCCCCTCCATCTTTTTAAACCGACCCACTATCTATTATTCCTATCTATTTATACAATCCAAATTCATATTTGCATTCAAGTATTTAGATATAAAGAAATTTAAGTGTGGTAAATATTGAATTATCATATGTAAAGGGATATACAAATAGGTTATTTACTTGTAAACGTATAAATTATATTTTTTTAATTTACTTTGATTCTAATTGTACTATTTGAACATGAAAAATTAAAAATTGTTTCAATGAATCATTTTTTTCTCTACTAGACATTTTTCTGTTATCAATTGAAGGTAAGGTTAAAAAAGATATTAAATTAAAGATTTATTTTTTATGATAAAATTATATATTTATTATTATTATTGAGGGTAGTAGTGTCGTTTGACCTTGTCTCACCACCACATAAATAGATTCATTCTCTTTTGTATCCCTTCTTGCACTTGAAAGCTCCTTCTAGAGTCTAGGTAGCTACTACTACACCGCAGATCATTTTCAGAGGAAAGTTGAATTAATCGATTGTGGCTTCTCAAACCCTTAAATATATATCTTCATCGTGTCATTTCGCCACTGGTTCAAGTTGTTATAATATTCAATCTCATCATCTCTATAACACGGGAATTAAAAACTTCACGTGGATATCAAAATTCTGCCACCTTTTTCATTCTAATGTATGTATTGCAATTACAAATGATATATAGCGGTGCTTTTTTTAAACAATTTAATTTATAACATCATTATCAAGACTTAATTTTCTTGTGAGACTTTTATATAGAGAAATGTTTGTCATACAACTAGTATACGTCCAATTCTCTTCCAACGTATAAAAATACGTACATGGCCCACACATAGCATTAATGACTCTCAATATCATAGAGTAAGTATTAAGTGCGTGCAATCACAATTTATGATTCTCAATTATTGTCCATCATAATCACAAACAATTCAGTTATGATATTCCATGATTATTGCTTAATATTATTACACTTCTTGATATTTGATTGGAAATTACTATACATAAAATCAATTTTTCCTATTTTTTCTCTATTGTCAATACTTCAACAGATGTATCAAGTACTTTTGAAATTATTCTTTACATTCATAGTTCATGTTTGAATAAGTGGGGGGTGTTGTAATATGTGGATGTATTTTAGAAGAAAAATATGGAAGATGGAATTAAGTGAGATTATGATTCAGGTAAGCACCGCTTTATTTCTTGGTCCCCATTACAGTGTACGATTTTGTCTATTTTGTTTTCAAATTTTTTTTATTCTTCTTATTTGATAAAAAATTGATATATATCTCTAAAAAAGTTAAACATTTGCCATCTTTTTTAAGTATAATGTGCTAAATGGTATGTGCTATGTAATATTTTATAGAATGACAACCGTTTAATTTTTTATTTATTTATTTTTTAATATGCCAAATGATATGTCAGGATGTGTGTTATTTTTCTTAGAACTCAATGTGTTCTTTTCACTAATTGATAATGTGTTTCATAGTTGTGTTTTTGAAATATAATGTGAGATACATGTCTAAAGTGTGTGCTATTTTTTTACAAAAGTTAATTGGGCTTAATGTGTCTAAAATGTGTTTTTTTTTTTTTTTTTGACTTAGACACCGTTTATTTTTTATTTTTTCTGAACATATTGATGTGTGCTATTTTTTATATATACAATGTGTGCTACTGTTGTGAATTGAATGTGTGCTATTTTTTTATTTGAAAATGTGTGGTATCCATTTTGAATATATATATTATACTATGCTAATTAGAATAATGTATAATGTTAACATGTATTGTGTGCTCTAAGATAATTTAATATGTCTAGTTGGTACAGAAGGTGTGCTATTGTTATAAATTGAATGTGTGCTACTACTTTACAGATGATGTGTGCTATTGTATTGAGGCAAATGCGTACTATACATATGATGTGTGCTATTATATTGATCTGTGTTATTACTATGCAAAGTACGCATTATTTTTATACTAGCAATAAAATTTGTGTGCTCTAAAAGAATCAACAAAGTCAATGTGTTTTTGCATTTTTTGATTACATTTGTGTGTGTTTTTTCCCTTTCTTTTATTGGTTTTTTTTATTTTGTGTTTGTTTCCTAATTTTGTATGATTGAAAGGAGAGATTTTAGGAGGGAGAGATAATTGAGAGAGTGAGAGAGATTTTGGGGAGTGAGAGTGATTGGAAAGATATGATTTTTCTTTAATGGGGCAAGTGAGATTCAACTTTGCATTAATGACATACGTTGGATGGATGAAAGTTGGATGTATTTTGGTTGTACGTACAACATTACTGCTTTTATATATAGTCTGCAATAGGAAGATTATTATGTATTTTGCAGTTTAAGCTACAATTGCCGTTTCGGAGTTAAGGGGCCATGTTTAAGCTTATATGTCAATATGCAATGAAATGAAATTCAAAGATGCCTTGCTTTATGAATGATTGCAGCTTTAGTGGAGAAGTCAACTTCCAAGTATTGGGGTTAGGTCTTTGTGCTCTATCTTGTTTTTGGTCATTAGGTAACTGGATTTTGTTTCTGGTTTTGCTTTGGTTTTGTACTTTTATTTGAACTGAGATATATATATTGTCGTAACTAATTAAATCAACGGATCACTAGCTCTTCAGATTTGGATGCTAGCTAGCTATTGGTAAAATATTCACTTCCCAAATGAGCACAAATATACTATTACACTTCTAATCAAATTAGGGAGAGGAGATTTCATTACTTGTTACGCAACCCTCTTAAGTCTTACTACAAATAACAAATTGACCGGTGGTGAATAATAAAATTCAGCAAAACACTGATACACAAGTATATATAATTTATAAATAATGCTATGTGTACTACAAATATCCAACATGTGCTATACATGATATGAGATGTGTGCATGATATATGTACGCATGCTATACAAATAGCACATATTCCACATCATATATAGCACACGTTGAATACTTGTTCGACGTATTTCTGTTGTACGACCAACATTATATATATATATATATATATATATATATATATATATTGTAACGTGTTACGTATGTATAACACACATTTGGATACTAGTTGTAAATATTTCTGTTGTACAATAAACATTATTACATTATTGATAATGCTATATGTACACTACTATAATCAGCCACTACCAAAAAACCCAATCAAAATAAATAAAAAACTCAATCAAATAATAAAGAAATTAATTTAATAACTACAAATTGACAAAAATAATGTATTTTGTCCATTTTTAGTATCAATGTGTATTATTTTAATGATAATTTAATGATAAAGTGCTATTTTTAGAGGAAAAATAATATATTTCTGTGCTATTTTTTCATTTTCATCATACTTATAATGAATTTATTTGATTATTTAGTAAATTTTAAATTATCATTAAGTTATTTCTTTGGGTTTTTTTATTTATTCGATTGAGTTTTTTATTTGTTTAGATGAGTTTTTTGGTGATGGCTGATGGTGGATGATTCAAGTGGTGTACGTATAGAATTTTTCTTACAACTATATATACCTAAGTCTAAAAATAACTGTCCACTATTCTTTTTTTTTCTTTTTTACTTTTATAGATAATAATTATCCGTATGAGAATTTCAAGTAATATAATAAAGAAAATTTTGTAAAATGCCTTGAGACTTTTTCTTTTAAAAATTATTTTCTTACTTAAATCTGAATTTCTGATACGCATCTAAAACTTAATTTATTTGAAAATCAAGATAGTAATTAGTATTATTTAGCTAGCGGGCTCTAGATGTTTTCAAATCCAAAGTGGGGGTGGGGGGTGTAAGTACCTTTATCTACTAGCTACTATATCTCATGTTAAATCAAACAAATAAAATATACCGAATGAGTCCTAATCTAATCAAGGTGGAAAATCCTTCCAAATTATATGTGACTAGATGTTAATTTCCATTTGGCTTGAATAACTCATCAAACAGAAAAGGACAGGAGAACATAAAATTAAATAGGAGACCCAAATTTAGGAAAATCCCTTTTCTCTCTTCTCCCCTATATCAGTCGTTTTGGACATTAGTTAATTTCTTGTAATGTTTTTCTTTTATTTCTGACGATGTACAGAAAATATATACATCCCCACCAAATTTTTGCTCGAAATGATTTTATCTTATCTCTCTTAGCTTGTCCTACTGGTAAAACTTATATATACGACAAGAATTGGGTTTGTAGTGGACTAGTATTATGAACTCGGCCAATAGATCTGGAAGGTCGGTCATACAGAAACACACTTGACTAGAGAACTCGGCTAGTCGGCTTAGACTAGAACTCGGCCAGAGACCTAGAACTCGGCCTTAAAGGGGTTCTACTTCCTTATTCTCTGCCAACGTTACTATCTCTCAATTATGAATAGTTATGAGTAACGGTAACTCTTTATGACATTTATGAGACTTGATGTATGGGGAATCTACAGTTACAAAGAACACCTCTCTCTTATTAAGAGAGACCTATATAAAGGGGCTCCAAGCCCCCAGGTAGAACTAACTTATATTCTTGTCTCCACACTCATATTTTGCCTAGTACTAACTTGAGCGTCAGAGTCCCTTTTGAGGTACCACCCCAACTTGTGTCTGTGGAGCTCGGCGCTTGGAGGAGTAACTCGGCTCAGTCAACTCGGCGAGATTGGAACCAACAACTCGGCGAGTCGGCCAATCAGTTAACGAGGCAAGAACATTGGCGCCCACCGTGGGGCCCGGAGTAAAATCATTACCCCACCCCGCTTTTTATCACAAACAACCAAATCGAAGACATGGCGGGAGAAAATCCTACTTTGGTTGATCTGTTGTTAGCCGTACAAAAAATAGGTGAACAGTCCACTCGAGTAATGGAAGATAATTAAAGACTAGCTGAGGAAATCAGATTGCTTCGTGAAGAGAGAGCTCAGAAGGATCAAGATCATCATGAAGAACCTCATGAGAGAAGGCGTTGAGGGGTCTCAAAAGTTCAAACTGGCCCTTTCTCAACGGAACTAATGGAGGAGCCCTTGCCGCTTCACCTCAATCTTCCACCAACTTTGAAGCCATATGACGGAACTGGAGACCCTCATTGATTCATATCTAAGTACAAACATGCAATGTTTACTAACCATGCTTCTGATCACGTTTTATGCAGGGTTTTTCCCACATTCTTGGATGGAGTAGCCGAGGTGTGGTTCGCGTCGTTACCCCCGAAATCAATCTACAATTTCGAGGAGTTAACAACCGCTTTCACAACTCAGTTTTCATCCTCTAAGATTTACACAAAGAATGATGAAGCTTTGGCAAAATTTTACCAAGGTGCGAATGAATCATTAAGAGAATATTTAACCCTTTTTAATGCTGAAGTTATGCAGATACCAGATCTGGATCTGGCCGTCGAGTTGTTCACAGCAAAGGTCGGATTGAGACCTGGACCTTTCGCAAAAAGTATAGTAATCCAACGACCAAAAACTATGGCCGAATTCCGAGAACGTGCAGTCGGATACATCAATGCAGAAGAACTCGACAATAAGAGATACCACTCTCATCCTCTTGACGAGTAAGAGGTAGAAGATAAGGTTGACTAAGAAGGA
Organism: Aeschynomene evenia; assembly: GCA_013621005.1. Classification (NCBI taxonomy): domain Eukaryota; kingdom Viridiplantae; phylum Streptophyta; class Magnoliopsida; order Fabales; family Fabaceae; genus Aeschynomene; species Aeschynomene evenia. The sequence continues at coordinate 6,078,621 of CM024270.1, forward strand.
CTCTACTAAGTTCAATTCCAAAGCACGTAAAATATGATATCACCCAAGCAGGACCTTTACAATGGTGAAGTGATGCAAAATAACCTATTATGCTATAAATTTATAATAAGATCTATTGTTTTTCTTCTATAGCACATTTCTCTTTCAACTATATTAATAATAATTATCAAGTATTTATGTTAAGCAATCAAGTGTACAAGTCGGTCATCAATGAACTCTAACCTCGGCATTAAGCTGACATGCAGGGGGCTTGTGAAAAAATTATTGAGCTCGGCCCAAGTCCTACTCGGCTAGGCATAAACTCGGCCTCATGCTCTACGCAGCTTAAAAATAAACTTGGCTCCCCCAATCGCTATGCCTACACTTGGCTAGCTTAAAAATAAACTCTGCGCCCATACTCGGTCGGATGAAAAACGCTATGCCTACACTCGGCTAGCTTAAAAATAAACTCCGCTCCCACATTCGGTCGGGTGAAAAACGTTATGCCCACACTCGGCTAGCTTAAAAATAAACTCCGCTCCCACACTCGATCGGGTGAAAAACGCTATGCCCACACTCGGCTAGCTTAAAAATAAACTTCGCTCCCCCAATCGCTATGCCTACACTTGGCTAGCTTAAAAATAAACTCCGCACCCATACTCGGTCGGATGAAAAACGCTATGCCTACACTCGGGTAGCATAAAAATAAACTCGGCTCCCCAATCGCTATGCATACACTCGGCTAGCTTAAAAATAAACTCTGCGCCCATACTCGGTCGGATGAAAAACACTATGCCTACACTCGGCTAGCTTAAAAATAAACTCCGCTCCCACATTCGGTCGGGTGAAAAACGCTATGCCCACACTCGGCTAGCTTAAAAATAAACTTCGCTCCCCCAATCGCTATGCCTACACTCAGCTAGCTTAAAAATAAACTCCGCGCCCATACTCGGTCGGATGAAAAACGCTATGCCTGCACTCGGGTAGCATAAAAATAAACTCAGCTCCCTCAAATCAGCTCGATGAAAAGTAAAGCACTATTACAACACTCGGCTAGCTTAAAAACAAACTTTGCACACATACTCGGTCGGGTGACAATCTTAAACTCTACAACTTAGTGCAAATAGCCGAGTATTCATCGTTCTGTAACACAGACGAATAAAATTTAAATATTACGCATTACACGATCGACCTATTACACTTTGTACCATAACTCGGTCACACACACTCATGTAGAGCTTAGCTACATACCTTGCTATGCTCAGTTTGCAACTAAGCTCGGGGGCTGTGTAGTGGACTAGTATTATGAACTCGGCTAATAGATCTGGAAGGTCGGTCATACATAAACACACTTGAATAGAGAACTCGGCTAGTCGGCTTTGACTAGAACTCGGCCAGAGACCTAGAACTCGGCCTTAAAGGGGTCCTACTTCCTTATTCTCTGTCAATGTTACTATCTCTCAATTATGAATAGTTATGAGTAACGGTAACTCTTTATGACATTTATGAAACTTGATGTATGGGGAATCTACAGTTACAAAGAACACCTCTCTCTTATTAAGAGAGACCTATATAAAGGGGCTCCAAGCCCCCAGGTAGAACTAACTTATATTCTTGTCTGCACACTCATATTTTGCCTAGTACTAACTTGAGCGTCGGAGTCCCTTTTCAGGTACCACCCCAACCTGTGTTTGTGGAGCTCGGCGCTTAGAGGAGTAACTCGGCTCAGTCAACTCGGCGAGGTCGGAGCCAACAACTCGGCGAGTCGGCCAATCAGTTAACGAGGCAAGAACGGGGTTATTTTCTTCTTTTAGACCAGGGTAGCATCTTTTTTCTTATAACCTCATGTCATGTATACAAATCATTATCATGAATTTGATTCTTTCCGCCAGTTGAGAATTGTAGACCGATGCATGACTGTTGAGGACCACATGACACAGCCTTAGCTTAGCCATTAGAGTGAACATTATTGAGATCATTAATGGTAAACCATATATAATTAACTAAGGTATTTAGATTCAGGGGGAAAAGAGAGGGTAAATAAGAATTTTTGGGAGTAAAATTTTATACAACTGTACTTTTTGGGTACAATAACATTTTTTAGTTTTTTAAAAATATACTAATATCAATATATTACCTATTAAGTTTGTTGTAAAACTAAAATTTAATCGAAACCATTCTATCATTAAATTTTAACATGGACCTCACCTTCATCATCCCACCAATTCAACACCATCTCCCACTATTATTTTTAATTACATTTTACCCTATATTTATTTTTGAGGTAATAGCAATATAATGGAAAAGTTAAAATATTTACTTGAGTTAAACACTTTTATTAGAATGATAGGTGTTTTCTACTTATAAGTGTTTTTTTTTATATATTTTGAATTCTCATATTTATCTATAAAAAAATAGTTGGGAAATGATAAATAATTATATATATTAAAAAAATTCATGACAAATTGACAATACATCAAACTTAAATTCTCTTTAAAAAAAAAAAACGTGCACGTTCACATATAACATACTAGTTTCTGTCGATAGATTATTTACATTTTGTTTATTTGCAATAATCTCAGTCATCACCGCCATAACTTATCAGCAGTGACTACTTGACCTATAAATAATGCCCCTAATTTATTCGAATATGATACATTGATTAGTCCCTAACGTGGGGGAGTCGTTATATATCCAATCCGGTAGTAATTAATTTAACAATAATATTCGATGAATAATAAAAAATAGTTAAACTAGACAATAAATTTATTTGACCCAACAAATACCTCTTTTAAAAAGTTAATTTTTATAGTCGATTAATTGTGATATAAAATTTCTATATTTATTAATTTTAACTAATTTTTTATTGTACATATAACAACATTTTTAATTTAATCTTTGATAGCGGATTTTTTTTTAAGTTTATAGATCAATGATTGCCAACCCAATAAGAGATGGAACATTCCAAATAATAAAGAAGTGTAATTATTTTATTTCATTTTAATTTTTCATTGTAACCAAAAATATATATTCTTTTTTTTTTCATTTGCATGATTGCATCATACAACAAGTAGGGTTGAGTCATTGACGAGTTAGGAACACATCATCAGGTAAAGCAATCAGTGTTGTGTATATATTATTCAATAATATTTGTCGTACAACAAAAATACGTCAAACTAGCATCCAACGTGTGCTATTACATAATACGCAATGTGTGTTATACGTATGTGTGTTAACATATAGCACACATTGCATATTATATAATAGCACACAATAGATGCTAGTTGGACGTATTTTTATTGTACGATAAGCATTGTTGTATATTATTATACCTCTAAATGTCCCTAATTACTTAATTAGTAATCGACTGATGGAAGGATGCTGTTCACAAATCACATGTTGCTACATCAGAAGTTATCTGCATGCATTTATGTTATTTTATATATTTTTTCACCTTTTATTTTATTAGGTATTTCTTTATCAACATTGACTTGAGATTTTTGAAATTGTCAATGATTTCAATTTAATTATTTTCAATGATTGTCAATTATTCATTTTTTAAAATTTAGAATGCAAATTATTGATGAGTCAGTGACGCCACTAAATCTCTTGTTTATTACGAATGAAGAGCTTAATTATTTTCAAAGACATAATATTTTTAAGGTTTTTATTATATAATAAAACAAAAAATATAAAATTTGACATTATATAACCTTTAATTTATACAATACATGAAAATTGTATGTAATTCAATATTTTAAAGGCTATAGTCTTTATTTTATAAGACAACCAATAAAATTTTGAAATCTCACAATTTAAAGTATATAACCTTCAATTTCTACTATATGTAAAAAATTTATGTGATTCAATATTTTAAAGGCTATAGTCTTTATTTTATAAGACAACCAATAAAATTGTTAAATCTCACAATTTAAGTATATAGCCTTCAATTTCTACTATATATGAAAAATTCATGTGATTCAATAATTTAAAGGCTATAATCTTTATTTTATAAGACAATCAATAAAATTGTTAAATCTCACAATTTAAAGTATATAGCCTTCAATTTCTACTACATATGAAAAATTCATGTGATTCAATATTTTAAAGGTTATAGTCTTTATTTTATAAGACAATCAATAAAATTGTGAAATCTCACAATTTAAAGTATATAGCTTTCAATTTCTACTACATGTGAAAAATTTATTTGATTTGATATTTTAAAGGCTATAGTCTTTATTTTACATAGGAGAATCAAATAAAATTGTGAAATCTCATAATTGAAAGTATATATATAGCCTTCAATTTCTACTATATGTGAAAAATTCATTTCATTCAATATTTTAAAGGTCATAGTCTTTATTTTATAAGACAACCAATAAAATTGTGAAATATCACAATTTAAAGTATATAGCCTTCAATTTCAACTATATGTGAAAAATTTATGTGATTCAATATTTTAAAGGCTATAGTCTTTATTTTATAGGACAATCAATAAAACTGTGAAATCTCACAATTTAAAGTATATAATCTTCAATTTCTACTATATGTGAAAAATTTATCTGATTCAATATTTTAAAGGCTATAGTATTTATTTTATAAGACAACAAATAAAATTGTAAAATCTCACAATTTGAAGTATATAGCCTTCAATTTCTACTATATGTGAAAAATTTATGTGATTCAATATTTTAAAGGTTATAGTCTTTATTTTATAAGAGAAACTAATAAAATTGTGAAATCTCACAATTTAGCCTTCAATTTCTACGATATGTTAAAAATTTATTTGATTCAATATTTTAAAGGCTATAGTCTTTATGTATCAAAAAAAAATAGTAGTGAAATCTCACATTTTAATGTATATATAGCTTTCAATTTCTACTATATATGTTAAAAATTCAATTGATTCAATATTTTAAAGCCTATAGTCTTTATTTTATTATAATAAAACCACAAAAGTTGTGCAATCTCACATTTTAAAGTACAATTTTTACTATATGTAAAAATTTCATGTAATTCACTATTTTAAAGCCTATAATCTTTATTTTATATATACAACCAAAAAATTGTAAATTCTCTCATTTTAAAGTATATAGTCTTCAATTTCTACTATTTGTGAAAAATTCATGTGATTCAATATTTTTAAGACTATAATCTTTATTTTATAAGACAACAAAAAAATTGTGATTTCTCACATTTTAAAGTATATACCTTTCAATTTCTACTATATGTAAAAATCAAGTGATTCAATATTTTTAAGGTTATAGCCTTTATTTTATAATACCACTATAAAAATTATAATATCTCTAATTTTAAAGTATATAACCTTCAATTTCAACTGTTGAGTCGCATTTAATTTTCTAGTCATTCGATGACCTTTTTTAATTAGAGATACCTATAGGGGTTGAAAGAAGATGATAATTTGTTTTCTTTTTAAATCAATGGTCAAGATAAAAACGATTCAAAAGAGTAAAAAATAATTTTTTATGAATAATCTAGATGAAAGTAATTAAAAAGAGAATAATATTTATTAATTTATTTAAAAGTTTTTTAAACTTTTTTTAATGACAAAAAAGTAACTAACTTTTTAAGAATTATATGTAATAGATGAAAGTTTTTTTTTAAAGTATTGTTTATTTACAATAAGTGGTATAAGTAACTACTTTCTATTTTTTTCTTTTCTTTTCTCCTCCTGTTTTAGTTAGATTGAGAACCCTCAATTCAATATTAATTTAAAGAAGAAGAAAAAGCACCGATTTATTATTGGTGTAGGTTTAAGTAGAAAAGCTGGCTTGGACAGAAAGTGAAATGTGAAAGCTAGTTTATGAAAGATTTGAATATTGAAATTTGAAAGGCATGGCATGAGAAGGACAAACAAATAAATATAGAAAGCAAATCCCTAATGAACTTGGCCGCAATGACGACTATGTTCAAACCATATCCTTTTGTCTTACACGTGTGAGGTCACCCGCGAAGCCAACACAAAAATAATGATACCAAACAGTAGCATTGACCCAACCACTTTAACATAAGAATAGCAAAGTCTTTCCTCTCATAGCTCTTTGACTTTTCATCACATTACATTATTCTTATCGTTATGATGATTATCATTATTTAATTAATTAACCTTAAACTCATCGCCATTATCCTTGCCCTGCACAATGTTACCACAGTGCATGTGACTAAGCCTGTGTCAATATGTTTACACTGTCATCCAATCAAAATGTTCTATTTACATGATTTTTTCAGGTAGTAAAAGAGAGAAAACATAATTATAAATGACATGAAAGTACATGATTGGATGAATGTATAAAAAATGGTACTGTAGATGAAAATTAAATACTATTAATTAATTATACTACAATTTCTCTATTTTCTATAGCCTCATATAATATTGGACGAATGGAATAATAAGTTTTAAGAGTATTATTATTGTAGCAACAAACTTAGTTTGGCGGAAAATTTTAGATCTTTTATGCTATTTTTAATGTACTGAATATTGATACGATTTTTTTTTTTCAATTTTATTTTTTGATCTTGTTTGGCTGTGGTTATCTGTCGGACGTTTTGAATTTTGCTAGTACACATTTTCTCGGCAACCAAACAGGGTCTGTCATCCGAGGATTCATGATTTCTGAACCAAACCTTGTACCGTGTGCTGATTCATAACCGAACATTACTTTGCACCCGGTGACATTGAACCTAGACGATAATTGGGGTTGATTACTTCCTTGTACTCTTTAATTCACTGCATCATCATTCCCAAGCTCTGGTGTGTGTTTGCCTCTCTCTGCCCCATTCAAAATTAAAATCAATTCTTTTCAGAAAGGCAAGGCACATCATAAAAGCTACCCCAAGCTGTAATTAGCTGTGCTTAATTTTCTGGGGTACGTGCGTTTGTGTACATTTGAGTACTTTTTCTTTTTCTTTCGCCCAGTTTTTGGTGGGTTATTGATCATTCTCCGTAAATGTTTTAATTTGTGCTTTACGCAAAACCCTGACAGGGGAAGAGTTAAAGTGCATTTTGTTGGAAAAAAAGAAAGGAATACTTTTGGTGTCTGGTGTAATTGGAAATTTGGGATCCTCCACTATCAATGGCTTGCATGAGCTGCGTAGAAAGGATAGGTGAGATTTAGTTTATAATATATTTCTTTATTATTTTAGACCTTTCTAAAGTCCAAACTTATGATTGTGGAATAGACACTTTAGTGGCTCATAACTCACAATTCATAAGGGATTGGGAAAAAGAACAAAGTCATCGGTTTGGTATTCTCTGCCATGTTCTGAAAGTAGGAAGCATTTCATATCATATATATATCTACATAAAGTAAAAGACAAATGCTGCGGCGTTACGTTAATGAGAATTTATGCTACTATATTTGTGTTATTATACAGCATGAGGGATTATTAATTATCTATCCTGAGATTGTTAAGCATCAAAACAAATTGTGTTGTGAGACAGTCAAAGCACGGTTTTGATTGCTGATTGGTATATCCTTCTTTGAATTTTATTCATGAAGTTTAAGCATTTGATTCCATTCTAGTCTTGTCTGATGAGAATGACATGTTTTGTACTGGGACTTAAATTTAAATTCGCTATATGTTCTTTTTAGAATTAGAAAAGAGTAAAAAATTTGTATCCATGCTTTTATAAGTGAGTGGAACTGCATTAGCGTAGGATCCACTCAGACTAGTACTCTTCTTGATTGGGTACAAAAACTCACTGTCATAATATCAACTGAGTTGTTTGCTTATTATCTTTTACCTTTCTTTTGATTCACATATATATAATGATTTTAGTAATTCTTTGATGCTAATTAAAAACTAAACTTTGCTCCCTAGACAACATGTTTCTCTGATTTCTCTTTTATATTCATTATTATTACCGCCATTGCTTGATGATGACCATTGATCTCAAGTTACTTAAAATTCAACGGGATGTTTGGTCTAGATTGAAAATTATGCATTGTAACGCGTGACTGTGACATGCATAGAATATCTGAATTCACACAATAATCAAATTTTTCCAAAATTTCTGTTTCAGCTAGAGAACATTGACCCAAAGCCTAAGTCTCCTTGAAGCTATATAATGAGCTTCACATCGTCTTTCTTACTTCAGAACAATTTCAACCAGTAACCAATCAAATCTAGCTAGCTTCAGTCTGCATAAACCCTTCACCTCCATTCAGGTTGGTTATTGAAATAATTCAGAACTAGTAATCTTCATTATGAAATGCTCATTTACATATGCAATATATTATATATATAAATCTGGGGTTATGAATCTTTGCAGAGGTGAAGGCCAATTTTGATTTTGATGAGATGAGTTCAAGAATGGGTCCTCCTTATAATTCTGCTGATGATGAAAGTCTTGAAACAAAAGAGATGGATGAGAGAAGCTTGTCATCTTCACTTGGCCAGGCACCACAAGTAGCACACAAAGTGGGGATTCCTCCAAGGCAGAACCTCTTCAAGGAATTCAAGGCAACATTAAAAGAGACATTCTTTGCTGATGATCCTCTAAGGTCATTCAAAGACCAACCTAAATCACGAAAGTTCATCCTTGGAATTGAGGCCATATTCCCTATACTCAAGTGGGTCAGGAGTTACAATCTTAAAAAGTTCAGGGGGGACCTCATTGCTGGTCTTACTATTGCAAGTCTTTGCATTCCTCAGGTAACTAAATTTGCATTAACCAAGAAGTTTAGTTCAAGCTTCAAAAGAACAGCAGCAGAATACTAATAATACTTAATTTACAATTCATATATCACACTATATATTGCTCAAATCTGAGGTAGGTTTGAATACTTGACTTGAAAAACAGGATATTGGATACTCCAAGCTTGCAAACTTGGATCCACAATATGGACTTTGTAAGTACTCTGTCACTCATCAACAGTTCAATTAAGTTGGTCATGTGTTTTTTTCTGTGTGGATATTGGACTTAGATTTTGTTGCCTTTTGTTCTAACCCATTTATTTATTTAACAGACTCAAGCTTTGTTCCACCACTCATTTATGCTGCCATGGGTAGTTCCCGTGACATTGCAATAGGACCTGTGGCGGTGGTTTCTCTCTTGTTAGGGACCTTACTCAGTAACGAGATTGATCCTATTACACATCCAACTGAATATAGGAGACTTGCTTTTACAGCCACTTTTTTCGCTGGGATTACCCAAGCAACCCTTGGGATTCTTAGGTATACTTGCATATATTACTCCTTCCAAATAAATGCTCTAGTCCTATTATTACTTACATGTGCTACCATACCAGTAGCTAGCAATATAATGAAGGTTCTTCCACCGTTGAATATTGCATCACAGTGATGTTGTGGTTGGTTGTTTTCCATGCATCAGGTTAGGATTCTTGATTGACTTCCTATCACATGCTGCTATTGTGGGTTTCATGGGTGGTGCTGCCATCACAATTGCCCTTCAACAGCTTAAGGGTTTCCTTGGCATCAAAAAGAATTTCACAACCAAAACTGATATTGTCTCTGTCATGAATTCTGTATTCTCATCAGCCCATCATGGAGTATGCCCTCTCTCTCTCAAAATAATATATTTGCAAGACACCGTGCTGATATACTCCTATTCATCTAATTGTAGATGATGAGAGTATGTCGATAAGGTGTCCCGCAGTTGTTACATACAAATAATATTACTCTATACAATATAGTATACATAAGCAAATTATTAGCAGGTTTTATATATAATCTAAATAAGTACTGTCTAAATTAAAGTTGCTAATTATAGTTTACTTATATATGTATGTCTGCTAGAAACTGATTAATATCTAACTTTTTTGCAGTGGAACTGGAGAACTATAGTAATTGGAGCCAGTTTTTTGAGTTTTCTTCTGATCGCCAAATACATTGTAAGGCCTTAGGCCCTCTATTCATGTACCATTTAATTTCTCCTTAAAAAGATAGTTATAAGAATGTAAACTATTTTCCTCATTATTTCATGTTATGTGGATCAGGGAAAGAAGAAAAAGAGATTATTCTGGGTGCCAGCAATTGCCCCATTGATATCCGTTGTATTGTCCACTTTTTTTGTATTCATAACACGTGCAGATAAGCATGGAGTAGACATTGTAAGTATATATATATATATATATATATATATATAGATTATATTCCAATGATTAAGTGATGGCAAGAATGACACAATCAACACTAAATGCAGCAGAACTGAAGTTTTTATGTATGTTCTATTGATTATTTGTGAAGGTAAGACACATAGAGAAAGGGATCAACCCTTCATCTGTTAAAGAAATATATTTCAGTGGTGATTACCTTGGGAAAGGTTTCAAAATTGGCATCGTGGCAGGGATGATAGCATTGACTGTAAGTAGTAAATCTTCACATCAGTAATATTACCTCTCTTGAAGATCACTCCAAAATCTATCTGATCTAAACCATTTACATTATTTCGGTTGTCAGGAAGCAGTAGCAATTGGAAGAACATTTGCATCTATGAAGGACTATCAACTGGATGGAAACAAAGAAATGGTGGCATTAGGAGCTATGAACGTTGTAGGTTCAATGACTTCCTGTTATGTTGCAACTGGTAATTAAGCATTCATTCTTAATTTAGCTTCTCAAAACCAATGGAAAAAAAAAAGGGAAAAGAATCTGTGTCTATTACTATTGAGTATTATTGACTTCAAGGCCTTGGGTTTTATGATTATCTGATGGTAAATTAAATTGCTTTAAGTGTATGTAATTTTTTAAGCCTCTGTTCTGATCTATTTGTTATTACCTTTCAGGTTCTTTCTCAAGATCAGCAGTTAATTTCATGGCTGGATGCCAAACTGCAGTATCCAATATAGTGATGTCAGCAGTTGTGTTCTTGACCCTGCAATTCATCACTCCTCTTTTCAAGTACACTCCAAATGCCATCCTTTCTGCCATCATCATCTCTGCTGTCATCAATCTTGTCGACTACCAGGCAGCAATCTTGATTTGGAAGGTTGATAAATTTGATTTTGTTGCCTGCATGGGAGCATTCTTTGGGGTTGTTTTTGCCTCAGTTGAGATAGGACTTCTAATTGCTGTAAGTACTTACTAAAAGGCTTTTAATTTGTTATCATATTCTGATCTCAGAGTTACTTAGTTATAAATTATATCATACAGGTGTCTATATCCTTTGCAAAAATCCTATTACAAGTTACAAGGCCCCGAACTGCTATTCTGGGGAAGATTCCTAGAACAACTGTTTATAGAAACATCCAACAATACCCAGAAGCTAGTAAGGTTCCAGGTGTACTGATTATAAGAGTCGATTCTGCAATATATTTTTCCAACTCCAATTATGTCAAAGAAAGGTAATTAAACATGTGTTCCTCCTCCTATGTTCATAATACATTGACATATTTTTTTTGTTCCCCCTTTGTTATCTACACACACAAGGATTTGAATATGGTCATTTCAGAAAGTATTTCTGATTCTTCAGATCCATTCATCTACTTTCAGGATACTAAGATGGCTGATAGATGAAGAAGAACAAGGGAAAGGAGATTACCAAACAAGAATCCAGTTTTTGATTGTTGACATGTCACGTGAGTAGTCTCTGATCTCTCAGTTCCCTGAAGCAATTAATTAGAATTGTTAAAAGTTCTCAATTGTTGAACTTTTTGGTGTAGCCGTTACTGACATCGATACCAGTGGCATCCATGCTCTTGAAGAGTTATACAAAAGTCTACAGAAGAGAGATGTTGAGGTAACCAAACTATGTGTCTTGTAGGTTCTAGCTAGCTAGGAATAGGATGATACATATAAACAATTCAAACTGATATAATATTGTTATAATAATATCCTACTACTTACCAAATAAAAGGAGTAATTCCTTGATTGTTTGCATTGCACAGCTTGTTCTGGCAAATCCAGGGACAGCAGTGATAGACAAGCTTTACACATCAAGGCTTGCCAACACGATTGGAGAGGACAAGATCTTCCTAACTGTTGCTGAGGCTGTTGCATACTGTTCCCCAAAGCTCGCTGAGGACCCTTGAAAAACTGAACTTGCTTCAAGCTAATCCTATAGCTATAGAGAGGGAATGGATTGGGAATGAATGATGTTGTTGCTGTACTGTAAGAGTAGACAGCTATAGTCAATGATGAATTGAAGGGTGAGATGGTCCATCACTACTAAAATAAGAAAAAAGAAAGAAAAAAAAAAGTTGGTAGATGATAATGCCCTATCTGATCTGATGCTTCTTCAAGTTAGTGCTATATGGGATATCCTTATCCTAAAGTGGGGGTAAATAGGAGATGATGGAATCATTAAATAAAAAGGTAAATTATATGGTGCGCCTGATGTGCACTACAATAACCATTAACTCTTCTTCCCCCCCTCTCTCTCTCATTGTGTTTTCCATACAATAGAATATGTAACTTAGCTATCTGTATAAGATGAAAAATGCTCATTTTATTCTCCCACGGGGAATTAAAGAAAAGCAGTTGTTTTTTTTTTCCCCTTCCATTTTGTGGTTGTGATTCTTGATGCAATGGAGTTTATTTGAGAAATAGGTGAAAACAGTTGGAGATAAAAGTAGTATAGGTGGTAGATATATGTTGGAGATGAAATCTTGGCTCTTGTATGAACCAAGAGGCAAAAGAGAGCCAGATTCATACAATATATTACATACATACATTGCAGACAAGACTTGGTAAAAAGCCAAAAAGTAAAAAGTATCCCAACGCCAGATTCGAATGTCTGTCTAATAAACAAAGTAAGATTATAGTATTAATTATTATTGTAGCCTATGTATGTTTTTCTTTTAAAAATTACTCCTATTATAAGATCGGAGTCCAAAACGGGGGGAACGGCGAATGCTAAAATGCAATGCACGCAGTTCAAAGATTTGCTTTTGGATTTACTACCGTGGTGTTAGGGAAAAAGGTCCTTTCACGCAGTTCAAAAAGAAGCTTTTGGATTTTCATTTTATTGTAATTTTCTAGTACTATTTGATTTCTGCATAACATATTCTTGCAAAAAACAAATACTCTATGTTAATTAGACTAGTAATTCATTCACGACGCAGATCAGATACACACAAGTCAGCAACTTCTTCATTGGAAATAGCAGTAGTACTAGTTAAAAACTGGCTTAAAATTCCATTCTCACGGTCAACCATGGTAGTCGCAAAGCTTAATCATTACTCTTCAATTAATTCCCCTAATAATTGTACACTACAAATATTCCTTTCAAATTCTCTGGTGACGTTATTGCTTTGATATCATGGTTGGAGCCAAAAATAGAACAACTCCGTAATCAGGCAGAGGAGTAAAACGACTGCAAGCAAAACTCAAATGTCAAACAAGACAATTAGGAAAAGAAAAAAATACTTGTCGTTGAAGAAGAAAATGCGTTATTTTTTGTAGTTTGACTATCTTTTTTCTTCTTCATATTTCAGGTTATTATGATGAGCAGTTAGACACACTAGATAATGATCTATTACGAAATTTTCCAAATTGACTAATATCACAACTATTTTTTATTATTTACTAGCGACTCCAGCATTATCAATTCTATCAAGTCATTTTTCTATTATTTTTCCTGCATAATACTATTTGTTTACGTAACACTCTCCTCCTACTTAACGAATTAAGAAAGAGTGTGTAGAAGGAAGAGTGTTACGTAGTAAAATCCCACAAATTAATTAAAGTATATAATTGTCAATTTCTACTATATGTGAAAATTTCATGTGATTCAATATTTTAAAGTTTATAATCTTTATTATATAAGACAACCAATAAAATAGTGAAATCTCACCACTTAAAGTATATAATCTTTAATTTCTACTATATGTGAAAAATTTATGTGATTTAATATTTTAAAGGCTAGTCTTTATTTCATAAGACAACGAATAAAATTGTGAAATTTCACAATTTAAAGTATATAACCTTCAATTTCTACAATATGTGAAAAATTCATGTGATTCAATATTTTAAAGGTTATAATCTTTATTTTATAAGACAACCAATAAAATTGTGAAATCTCACAATTTAAAGTATATAACCTTCAATTTCTACTATATGTGAAAAATTCATGTGATTCAATATTTTAAAGACTATAGTCTTTATTTTATAAGACAACCAATAAAATTGTGAAATCTCACAATTTAAAGTATATAGCTTTCAATTCCTTCTATATGTGAAAAATTCATGTAATTCAATATTTTAAAGACTATAGTCTTTAGTTTACAAGATAAACCAATAAAATTGTGAAATCTCACAATTTAAAATATATAACCTTCAATTTCTACAATATGTAAATATTCATGTGATTCAATATTTTTAAAGCTATAGTCTTTATTTTATAAGACAACCAATAAAATTGTGAAATCTCACAACTTAAAGTATATAGCCTTCAATTGTTACTATATGTGAAAAATTCATGTAATTCAATATTTTAAAGGCTATAGTCTTTATTTTATAAGAGAAACCAATAAAATTGTGAAATCTCACAATTTAAAGTATATAACGTTCAATTTTTATCATATTTGAAAAATTCATTTGATTCAATATTTTAAAGGCTATAGTCTTTATTTTATAAGACAACTAATAAAATTATGATATCCCACAATTTAAAGTATATAACCTTCAATTTCTACTATATGTGAAAAATTCATGTGATTCAATATTTTAAAGGCTATAGTCTTTATTTTATAAAACAACCAATAAAATTGTGAAATCTCACAATTTAAAGTATATAACTTTCAATTTATACAATATGTAAAATATTCATGTGATTTAATATTTTAAAAGTTATAGTCTTTATTTTATAAGACAACCAATAAAATTGTGAAATCTCACAATTTAAAGTATATAACTTTCAATTTCTACTATATGTGAAAAATTTATGTGACTCAATATTTTAAAAGTTATAGTCTTTATTTTATAAGACAAATAATAAAATTATGAAATCTCACAATTTAAAGAATATATCCTTCAATTTCTACTACACGTGAAAAATTTATCTGATTCAATATTTTAAAGACTATAATCTTTATTTTATAAGACAACCAATAAAATTATAAAATCTCACAATTTAAAGTATATAACATTCAATTTCTACTACATGTAAAAAATTTATCTGATTCAATATTTTAAAGGCTATAGTCTTTATTTTATAAGACAACCAATAAAATTGTGATATATAACAATTTGAAGTATATAGCTTTCAATTTCTACTATATGTAAAAAAATCATGTGATTCAATATTTTAAAGGTTATAGTCTTTATTTTATAAGACAACAAATAAAATTGTGAAATCTCATTTTTTAAAGTATATACCCTTCAATTTCTACTATGTGTGAAAAATAATTTATGTGATTCAATATTTTAAAGGCTAAAGTCTTTATTTTATAAGACAACCAATAAAATTGTGAAATCTCACAATTTAAAGTATATAGCCTTCAATTTCTACTATATGTGAAAATTTTATTTGATTCAATATTTTAAAGGCTATAGTCTTTATTATATAAGACAATTAATAAAATTGTGAAATCTCACATTTTAAAGTATATAGCCGTCAATTTCTACTATACGTGAAAAATTTATATGATTCAATATTTTGTAGGCTATAGTCTTTATTTTATAAAACAAAAAAAATTTATGAAATTCCATGTTTTTTAAAAGATTGCCTACATCACCTTTTTTTTTTTAATTTTTGGGCCAACAGGGATTATGCTAATCAGAAGCATCTACTTTATGGGCCAAGAATGGGCCTGATGGGCCAGGCCTCATCCAGGATCTGGTTGGGTGTTACCCGAAAGAATGAACGAAGATAACAGACGGTAGCCAGAGCCAGCCTCAGAAGTCAGAATTCAGAAAGCATAGTTAGTGGCTACCGTCGTCTTCTCCGGCAAACCTGAAATGGCGCAGTTGCCGGCACTCCGTCTTCTCCTCCGTCACATTCACTGCTTCTCCGCACCGCCGCGCCCAGCAATGGCTTCACTCTGTTTCCCTCGTGCCACGTGGCACTTCATTCTCTCAGCTAAACGCGCGCACCCCAAAACTCTCAAACTCCATGCCACTCCCACTTCCAAAGGTCTCTTCTAACACTCCTCTCTTTATTCGTGTAACTTTTATTTTTCCTGCTCATTAATTTTCGTTTTCACTTCTATCTATGTTCAGCGAATCACACGCTTGTGCTGAAGAAAGACGAGCGCGTGGTCGACGACGGAACTGGTGAGGTTGCGAATCTGAACCCAACGATTGCGGCGATTGTAACATCGCTGGGAGGTCCACCTGGTGCCGTTGGCATCGTTCGATTGTCGGGTCCCTCTGCGGTTTCTGTTGCGGCTCGAGTGTTTCGACCTGCGAGGGCCAACAAGAAGAGCAAGGACAAGAGTTGCTCTGTTTCGCCTACGTGGCAACCCACCAGCCATGTCGTGGAATATGGTGTCGTTTTGGATTCGGATGGGAATGTGATCGACGAGGTACTGGGTTGTGGAGATATCATGTTATGTTGTATCAGATATAATAGTATTTCTGGTTAGTAAAGTTTGTTTTTTCGATTATGTTGTTTGTTTTGAACTTGTGTGTGTTTGTTTGTTTAGGTTTTGGCAGTGCCAATGCTGGCCCCGAGATCCTACACTCGCGAGGACGTGGTTGAGCTTCAATGTCATGGGAGCGAGGTGTGTCTGCGTCGAGTACTCAGAACTTGTCTGGAAGCTGGAGCAACGCTTGCTCAACCAGGTCTCTTATCTTAACTCTCAACTCTGTGTGTCACCGATAGTTAAGTTGAGAAATGCTTTTCGCTCCCAAAAAAAATGACAAACTTGTTCGATGAAGACCTTACTTAGTAGTTAGTAGTTCACCAGCTTAATAACCGATCGCTGCAAAGTTCACATCACCCTGATTGTCACTTAAATAATGTCTATATGCATAAATGAATACTTATGTAGAGAGTGAAGTAAATTTGTTTCAAATTCTGCCATGGTGATTGGTCTTTTGTTTTTTATCAGGGGAGTTTACACTTCGTGCTTTTCTAAATGGTCGTTTAGATCTCTCTCAAGCTGAAAATGTTGGGAGACTGATTACAGCTAAATCTGTCGCTGCTGCGGATGCTGCACTGGCAGGAATCCAGGTATGTCCGATGCAACTTTGTTTTGATCTTGTAATGTTGCATGGTGTGCTTGTGAATTATGTTAGATGGTCGGTTGCATGGGCGTTTTTGGTGTCTTAGTTGTTACTTTTGGCAGCTGGTCAGTGCAAGTAATAGTGAAAAACCGTTTCTCCTTGAACAGGGTGGTTTCTCTGCTCTTGTCAAATCATTGAGAATGCAGTGCATTGAGTTGCTAACTGAGATTGAGGCTCGTTTAGATTTTGATGACGAGATGCCTCCTTTAGATTTAAATCTGATAATGGAAAAAATACATACCATGTCACAAGATGTTGAGAATGCATTGGAGACAGCAAATTATGACAAGCTTCTGCAATCTGGATTACAGGTACTATGATCTGAAAGAAAGCTTTGTTAGAAGTGTTTATGTTTTATGAAGTACCATTAGCCCATCGTGCTAATAAGTAGTATCTTATTTTATATGATTTCATTTTTACTGTTTTTGGCTCTCCTATTATTGATATAGATATTATATTCTTGCAGATAGCAATTGTTGGCCGTCCAAATGTTGGCAAGTCAAGCCTTCTTAATGCATGGAGCAAAGTATGTCCAGTCATTTTATCTATTCTACAATAGACAATTTAATTTGATATTTAATTCATTTATTTAATCTTTGGTCTGGATATTAAACTTGGTATTAGGAGATTGAAACCATTTATATGAAGTACTTTTACGCCTAATTAGCTTATCAAGTCCATAATAGCAAAAATAGAATAGGTATTTGAGGGGATAAAGATACATTGTACAACAATGAAACTAAAGTTAAGGGTAATTACCAGATCTTGTTTTTGGTGCCCATGATATATTGGTGCGCCTGATTACATTATGTTAGATGATGACTGCATGCTGCTGTCATTAATATGGATTCTTATAAGTTGCTTGAATTTGCTAAAAAGATTAATAATTTTTGGAAAAGTTGCTTATGATAAAGATAGGACACAATTAGCCAATAGCCCAATACCACTTAATGGGAAAAGACTTTTTATTATTGTAGTTGTTTCTGATAAGTGACTGATTATCATCTCGACATATTTAACTCTCTGATTTTGTTTAACTTATTGAGCATGGTGTTCTTGTAGCATGCAGAGTGAGAGGGCAATAGTTACTGAAATTGCTGGGACCACACGTGATGTGATTGAAGCTAGTGTCAGTGTCAATGGCATCCCTATAACTCTTCTTGATACTGCTGGCATAAGGGACACTGATGACATTGTGGAAAAGATTGGTGAGGCTTTGTTTCTTGCTTTCTGATCAAAACATGTATAGCTAGCTATATAAGGTTTTTTGTTGAACCATCCTTCATTTTTTAGTACGCAGGAGGTCATTCGATGTCCCATCAAATGTGATGTTATTATGTCTTAAATTGCAGTAAAATGTCTTCCTCTTGGTTTAACCTTTTTCTGATTTGTCTAAGCAATATTTGTTTGTATCTTGCTACATACACAGTCAATGTTTTTAGTACAAACGTTAACTTCACTGCTCTGCATGTACTGAGATATAATTTTCTATCATCTTAAAGGCGTAGAGCGATCAGAAGCTGTTGCAAGGGGTGCTGATTTAATTATCATGACAGTGAGTGCTGTTGAAGGATGGACTTCTGAAGATACCAAACTTCTAGAAAGGATTCAATCTGCTAAGGTTTTTCCACCTAAACCTCTTTCTTTGTCCATCTTATGATGAAGAATATGAAAGATGCTTATTTGTTTCCAATATTTCTTTATAACAGAGATCAACTGGATCTTCGACCCCAGTAATACTTGTGGTCAACAAGATAGATTGTAATCCTTGTGCTGAAACTGATTGGGACAAAAGATGTGACAGTCACAATTTCTTCTTCAGCAAACGTGTGTTTACATGTGCTGTTTCCGGTCAAGGATTACAAGACTTGGAGAGGGCAGTATTAGAGCTTGTGGGTCTTGATGGCATTTCTGCTGGGGGTCGCAGATGGACTGTTAATCAGGTATGCTATCATTTTGACTTTTTGAACGTGAATAGGTATTTGATTGATTGTGATTGTGTTGGTCTGATATAATATGATGATGATGGTGATTCAGAGACAATGTGAACAACTTGTTCGGACTAAGGAAGCTCTTGAGAGACTACAATCATCAATAAAGGAGGAGTTGCCTCTAGATTTTTGGACTATTGATTTGAGGGATGCTGCATTATCCCTTGGACAGATAAGTGGAGATGATATAGCTGAGGAGGTTTTGTCTAATATATTTGGTAAGTTTTGTATTGGTAAATAGAAGGTTACCTCCCTATATATGTAATTGCACTCGGTGATGTTCACCATATTTTCCCCAATATATCAATGTTAAATTCCATCTTGGCCTGTAGCTAGCTCTCTCCCATGGATTTTGTGATGTTCTTGGTTCTTTGTATAATATTCCTTTTGTATTATTTTTTTTAAATCTTTGCTTCACTACTTTTTTTTTAGCCTGGATCCGATCGCATAATGAAGTATTGCCCGGTTACCCAAGTTTTATTGTTATGAAAACGAATTATGCAAGTTATTAGGCAATGACGGGTTCACTCAAATTACAGTCACAAGACTTTGCAACTCATAAGCAAGTTTATTCAAGATTAGTAGTGAATGAAAATGTTAGAGGAACACTATTATTATTCATACAGTAGGTTTAGTTTAGACATCAACAGATTAGAAGCGGGACGAGCATAAATAGATTGCCCAAAATTGTGTTCATCTAATAATATAATCAATGTTACAAATTATTACAAATTTATTGTTTGTGATACATGGCAGGAATCAATCAACCAGCAAATAAAGAGAAGACGGAACCTGGTGATTGCTGGTTGCAATTCTCTAACTGCATAAATTACATTACATTACATTACATATCTATCTATCAAAGATAGATCTCATATACACTTTGAAGCAACAGAACCCTAAACTGAAGAGTCCATTACAAGGGACAGTTGCTTCTTGCTTGCCTTGGACTGGAAATATAGCAACTAGACAAGGAACTCAACACTTTAATTGCACAAATAAAATACCTAGGTACATATATGCGTGACCATCAACATAACGAACAATGAAACTATGAGTGAGTGCTGGCAGATGCTTGCCTTCTAACCAAGGACTTTTCGAAGTTCATCGATCAACTTGGCGCGACTTGATGGCTCCAACTGCATAACAATTCATTATCATATGTCATATACATGTTTCATGAATCAAATAACAAACTGACACATTTGATCTAACCCCAAAGACAAGTTTTCTAGTGTTTTTACCTTGCTTAGAAGGGCAGCAAGACCTTGAGGCAGAGCTTGCAAATCAAGAACTGAGTCACCAATGTTTGTCAACTGAAGCAACACTTTCTGGGCACGCAGTTCATTTAGTTTATCCTCATAGTTCGCAGGGTTATCCTTCCAACTGAAGAAGGCTTCATCATCCAACCAAGCATCTTTTCTACCTTTGGCAGCGTCCGAATTCAAGTACCAGTTTTTGAGCATGTCCATGGCAGATTCATGTGACAATTGGTCACCAGCAGATTCTCTGATGCCGTTGATCAACAAATGCTCACCAATTCTCCTGTGCAGCCTCCGGTAGAATACGGCACGGGAGTTACCCCAGTCCAGAACTTCTCTTATTACACCCTTTGCAGCCATTCTTAAGGAAGTATCATGCAGCTCCGCAAATTTGGTAGCTATCTGGGTATACATAGGCAAAAGCTGCTTCTCGCGGGATTTAATCTGCTGCTGTAGGGATTCAACTGCCGCAAAGTCCCTGCTGCTCTTGGCCTCCTGAAGTTTTGCCTTCAGAGTTATCAACTGTTTATCAAGCCTACCCATGCACTCCAACAACTCTCTTGTTCTGAACTTGATCTCAATCATCCCTTCTGGCTCCAGTACATTGCCCTTAGCTGTTCGCTCAGCATACATTTCGATGTGGTCCGAGTTAATCCGACTGTCAACAACCACCCATGCCCCACCACGGAGTTCACCCATCATCGGAATGTACACAAATATGGGCTGCTTGTATGTCCTAAGGTTCTCCACAATAGTAGAACCAGCCTGAAGGATTCCTTCGAAAAGGTCCCTCTGACCACCAGAAAAGCCTCTCCAATTGGCAAGAATGAAAAGTGGGAGCTCTTCTCTGTTGAAATCCATTATTGCTTGGGCTGTCTTAGTAGCAGAATCAGGAAACCACACTTGCCCAGCCTGAGGAACAACCCTTTCGCTGGAATCAAGTTGGCCGGGATCAGCTGGTATTATTTGCATCACTGTCTGTGTCTCTACAGCAACAATCCCCACAGGGATTCCTCCAAGCTTTGCCCTTCCTGTAACAACTGTCCTTGCCCATCCTTCTAGGGTCTCCACAAAGCTGTCCTTGTCAAAAATGCCCCCAAGCCATTTTCCATTACCATCCAGAGTTCCACTAATGGCAGCACGAGGATCGCAAGAGTTTTCTGGGAAGTACTCCACTGGTCTTTCTGGAGGGTCAAGGGGCTTTGCGATGGGAAGTGCACCGCCAACATGAGAAGGAATGTAGCTAAGCCACTTCAAAATAGCAGAAACACCTTCGAGGTCATCCGAAACTGTAAGATGAACAACTCCATTAGTTGCCATGATTTTAGGTCCACCAAGTTGCATGTGAGAACTGTATACCTCCCGACCAAGAAGTTTGTTTAGCGCAGAGAAACCAGTAAGGATTATGGGCTGGTCAAGCCTCTGTATGCATCTCATCCCAAGCCTAGCAAGGTAAGCCCCTATTCCAACAGTCCTTCCAGTCACATATGTCAATGTGAAAGTTTCCTTGTATGCCCTTGAATAGGCACCAGCAATGGCTCCACTGCCACTCAAGTTTTCAACCCCAAGGCCATCCTCTTTCCCAACGATGGTATCTATAACCCATCTGGTTTCTCCAGTTTCAAGCTTCAACTCGTGTGCTATCACTGATGATCCAATCCGAGCATAATCCTCAGGTGTTAAATACACATACTGAAAACCATGCTCAGGGTTAGATTCCTCAGACCAACCAACCTTGAAACAGGCTTTGACTTCCTCGGCAACACCTAATCGAGCACCAGAATTTGCTGCTAAATAAATTAGAGGTAGCTTTTTTGCACATGCAAGATCAGTTACTGCCCGGAAGAATGCATCCTCTCTTGGGCCAAAAGAACCAGCCTTGAAGGTCACGTCATTTGCAACAACCAATATTGTTCTTCCAGCTGGGAACTCGGGGGTGAACATTTCCATAAACCAGGCTACCATGCCAACATCATTGAGTCCAGGAAGACGCTCCACAGGAACAAGAGGCGTACCCCAATTACCCTCTTTGTCAGCAAATTTAAGCTCGGTTACCTTTAGAAGATCTTTATCCTTAGTTCTCTTAAATCCTGGCTGTATGATTGCCCACGACTGCTCCAAGGCTGTTTCAAATGCCTGCAAGAAGCATATTTTCTCATGAAATATAGTCTCTGAATTGTCTTATCATATAGTCATTTAAAGGAACTCATAAGCTAGCACACAACTATACATGCCTGCACGCACGGACACAAAATAAACCTATCTTTCTAAATTCATTAAGTAACACTTACCAGGGGAAAATCATAGCAATATGTGGTTCCGTTCTTTCTTGCAGAAAGACGTTTTTGATCAATAACTCCCAAAGGCTGATAGGTTTCATTCACTGGTACACCATGCAGGGGACCCTTTAGAGTGACTGAACTGTATACCACTTTATGTGTGCTAGTATCCTCCATTTCTCGGTATATCTGGAATTATGTAAATTGACAATCAAGTCAACATTTAATATAATCTTGATTTAATAATCCTTTCAATGCAGACGGTGAAATATAGCTAATGAGGAGAATCAATTGCTAACGAGGAGAATTAATTGTTCACCAGCACAACCAGAATATTATAATTGTCCTCACATATTTTCTTTTATTCCCTAACAATCAAACTTTCATAGTGAATACTGAATAATTGAGCCAGAGAAGAGAGAATAACTATCCTTACATGAACGGTGCATGTATGACCAGTCACATTGTTTACAACAATCCTCCAAGCACCATTTGCTTGTCCACAATCTGCCATCCAGAGTTTTACTTCCCATGCAAAAACACCTAATCTATGCATTCTTACACCAACAGATGAATGGATTTCACGTGCCAGTTCTTCCATGATAGCCTCAACTGTTGTTTCTTCTTGGCCAGCATCTAATTCAACTCTCCTGGCATTGCCATCCAAATCGTAAGATACAGATAAAAGCTTCTTTATCACATGCTAAAAGAATATATATGGAAAAGTATGCAGCTATAATTACTTGGGATAAGGCACAAGATCATTTATTTGTTGCTCGCGTATGATATATAGGTACATATGAGCATGTTCAGGTCTAACAGTGGCATTGTGTGCATTAAGCTCCAACTCCTCCATTGCAGCCATCAAGGACCTGAAGATGCTTCTTGAAGTAAAGGACATAGCCATTTGAGTGCGAGATATTTCTGCATCCAGCCTTTGATATGAAGAAAATCCTTCATTTGTGGTTGGCTGTCTTAGAAGTGTTCGAAGAAACATTCTTTGAATTGGTAGTGGCTTTTGATCCACAACCGTGTACAAGTGCCACTGACGATCTCGAGAAGGGGTATACCGTATGTTCTCATAGCCTTTGAGTTTGTCCTATAAACAGACAGATTTTGATGAGTTTACGATCATACAAGTTGAATTTGCTTCTTTCCCACCTTCTAAATTAAACAGGGGACTTTTAACCATGAAATAACTAACCAATTCGAGATAAATGGACAGAGGAGGTTCTAGATGGCGCAAAAGTGGTTCCTCCTCATAATAGAGCTTCTCAGTGGACCAGTGAAAGGAGTGCCTCATCGGGGTGCGCCCTTCATCTCTCTGTATGATACAGCTGATGACTCCCACACCTGCACCATGCACAGTAGAGCCTACTTCCTGATCTTTGAGTATTTTGGCTAACTTATTGATTCTTTCTTGAGCCTGATCTTCGTCACCACTGCACAACACCAAAAAGTTGCTTGTCAAGAATATATTGGAGTTTCTAATTGTAAATCTCCACTTGGCAATTGACAGTTAGAAGAAAGAAGTGCTAAAAAATTCAATATATCCCAATACTGATACAGTCATCAAACCAATACGATTTTAAAAACCTTTGAACTAAAGTGCTAGTAATGTCTATAAATCAAACAAAAATGTAAGGTATACATCCATTGATGCATCAACAATTTCAAAATTTTAAATACTTTAGGTTCAAAACAAAAGATAAGCAGTTGCTGAAACAGTACCTGTCTTGGAGTAAACTCATTTGGTTGTTGATACCCACTAATGCAATATGCATCATATTACCATGCTTAACTGGTTCACCAGAACCACTTGAAAGTGCTTCATGATGGTTATTGGCTGCTTCCCGCAATGCAGCACTCATAATGGCAGGCAAAAATTGAAGAGATCTAATTACAACCATCACTCCCCATTTCTTCTCACTGTGTTTCTCCACCAATGTTTTATCAGAAATTTGGTCTTCAACCCCAGTCTTCCTTTCAATATACTCTTCTAAGAACTCCCACGAAGCAATGAGACCGGATCTGTGCCACTGCATTCTGACACTCCCTTTGACAAGATATGGCTGATATGCAGATATTTAATTAGAAAAGCATAAGATAATACCCATCCATCTCAACCAAAAAAACAGATTTTAAAAGAGATAGAGAGAGCGAGCATGAAGAGTTAAGAAAGTGTCAACTAATGGCAGTAAAGATGATATACCTGGTAGAGCCTGCGTATGTAAGTTTCCACAACCCTCCTTTGAAGGGTGTGATCACTGTGATCAAATAAACCTACAAGAGCATCTTCAACTGCCAAAGGAGCACTGACAAGGTCCTCCATTCGATCATTAATGGCACTCTTCCTCTTCGGAGTATCAATATTTTCACCGTCCTCAGTAAACATCTCTAGTTCAGAAAGACTTCTAGCAATGTTGGATCGAAGTTCACTCAATTTAGTTTGTTCCAGCAGTTGACTTGCCTTAAGGGCCAGCTGCAAAAAGACAATTACACATCAATACTATGCTAAGTATGTTCTGAACCAAATTTAAGTACCATCCTCAACATGAACCAGAAAGCAAATAATTGAAGGACATGTATTCACAATTGTCACCCAATAGAAGAAACAGTATGACTAATAAAAATGCACATAGTGAAGTTTTGTTATTCAGATAAACAAGAATATCTCAGGGTAATGTCCAACCTCAGAATAAATTGTATGATTAAGTTGAGAGAAGCGGATTAATTGATCCCTGTAGGCAGCAGGGTTAGGGTAAACCAGTTTATCCATGAATCGCAGTATCAGCTTATTTTTACTCTTGACACCCTGAAACCCAATAAATGCAGTCAGTAAAATTGCACTGTTATGTCAGCGTGACATACAGGGAGAAAAACACTCAAGTTGAGCATGTTGTAAGAATTTATACCTGATGAGAAAGCACTATATCAACGATCTTCAATAGATCTTTCTTATATTGAAGACGGAGACGTTCAATAACATCAGCCTAGACATCAAAGAAAAGGGAAAAGGTTATGATTATAATATTTTGGAAAAGTAAATCATACAGGAATCATCTTTGATATTACAAGAACTGCTTGATCAGTTCTTGAGACTTTGTTGTATGATAAACCCATCGTTAGTACAACTGGAATGAACAAAGCAAATGAAGAAATAAAAAAATGTGTTGACTACGTATTTACTTTGCCCCGAGAAAATAGAAGTAACAGTTTGATTTAGAAAAATAAAGAATTGAAAAATGACCAATTGGCAGCTGGTAAAAACCACAAAATCACAGATTCTAATTCTTTCAGGTATTAATAGTTCACAGAAAAAGAAGCCTTGTGGGGAGAAGTCACAAAAGAATATAACAGATCATGTCACCCATACAATATCATGGCAATACGCCAAATAGCCATACTAAGTTACTAACCTGTATATTATCACTAAATAGTTCTTCAACAAAAAGATACTCTTCAAAAAGGGATTGAACAATTATACGAGCATGGCTCTCTCTTCCACCTTCATAAGACTTCACAAGACTCAGCAGAGGTTCAATTAACCTCTCTTGAGCCCCTTTTTCATTGTCAGGACAGGAGGAGAGGTGAGCCTGTAGTGCAAAACACACCCCATGAATTAATTACTCACATTAAATGGGGAAAGTAACAGAATGAGGAATTCAAGAACAGCAACTCACCTCAAGAATTCCCTTGAGTAATTTGGCGGGGAAATCAACAACTTGGGAGCTTGAAATCTTCTCGAACTCCTTATATTTTGATTCCAACTGACAAAGCACACAGTGAAAGGCCAGCTCAGTTCACTATAATACTATATACATGTTAAAACAGATGGAAAGGAAGCAAGGCTTCCCTTTACCTCATTTTTAAGTTCTTTGGGAAGACGGTTAGCCAGAACAGCAAAGCACTCTTGCCATTGAAGGAAAGGCAATTCAGGACTATCAAGGCAATTGAGCAAACTTTGCACAACCTGAGAAAGATGTCAAACTTACTAACAGGACAAGCATACACAAGCTAATATAAAAGTAGAATCCAAAAACATCCTGTCCATGACAGATGAATCATAACCACCTATAAATACAGGCAGAATACAGTGTAAAAGAGTACAGGTGAAGAATTTACTCACATCATCAATATTGTGCTCATAACCAGCAAGAATCATCCGTGCAGCATTTAGGCTTGCGGCACATTTCTGATGAACTTTGCCTGAAATTGCAGTAGGAGGGCCAAGGACTGGGAAGCTCCCAGTGAAGGGTTCTGCCTTTCTAACAGCTGAAGGATCATCCAGATCAAGCCTTGCTATAAGTTCACCAGCCTACGAAAGATAATGCTTTGTTATCTCTCTTTCAATTTCAGCATCTATATTTTTAATGTGGAGCACTATATACCTGCATTGGTTGACCTTCAGTCATTTTGAAATGAATAATCCCAGAAGCAGGTGAAAGAAGTGGCATGCACATCTTCATGACTTCAACTTCAGCATATGGTGTGTCAGCATCAATATGACTGTCATCGGCAACTAAATATCTCATAAGCTTGCATGGTGTCTCTGCAATTAACTTTGATGGATCATGATCATTCTGCACAAAAGAAAAATAAGTGTTTAAAAACGCTCCAGTGACAAGAAAAAGAGATAGAAATTTAACAGAAAAATAAAAAAATTATACCTGAAGCAAGCAAGTCCTTCCATCTATTAAAAGTCGCGTTCCAGCGGCTTCTTCCTCTGCATATATTACATGACTGTTTCCATTCAACTGTGTAGAAGTGGAAAGTACCAGTTAATTACTCCAGAATCAGATACAAACAAAGGAGCAATTATAAGATAGTATGTTAAGCCTAAAACACCAGAGTGTAGGCTAAATTGATGATAAAGTTCACCTTACTATGTATAAAATAGAAGTTTTCTTAAAAAAAAAACATCTATATAATATACAGAAATTATAGATATAGCACAATAAGTTCTAGTTTATGAGTAGAATGAATAAAAAAGATGCACTTTTGGCACATACATCACTTATATCAAGATAGTCCCATTATCAAATATCCATATGAAGAACAATATAATTCTTTAATAAATATCTTTCAAGATGTTGTCTGCTCTGAAATTTGACATAATCATGAAATCATTAAGTAACCAATAAATGACTTGTACAGAAATATTCACATCCCTTTTGAAGAATTTGATGTCAACAAGTTTGAACATCTCTAGAAGGAGTAGGTGTTTTTTCATACACAACATTTTGCTGACCCCACTAGATATCAGTACATAACAAGTCTACAAAAAATTGATGCGAAATGATTTAAGTGCAGTAGTGCACAGACTCTTACTTATTTTACGAGCAAGAGATGTGATGGTTCCAGAACTTACCAAAGTATTATAAGCAAAAGGACATAAATATGAATGAAATAGTAACTTACATACATACATGTACATATGTATGTTCACAAAGCATGCAATACTACAAAGTTGACTATGATAAATAGTAATATAATGGGAAACAGGAAAAGTACAAAGACACGTGTACACATGTAGTTCAGATAATAATACTTGCCTGCATCAACAAACCTCCATCGCGTAAAGTATGTATCTCTGCTTCTATTTCTGATTCATTCATTCTCAATCTATAACTTCCAGGTCCTCCCCGTATCATGTCAATCTAGAAATTGTTTCACAAAAAATAAATTGCACAAATTGATCATGGCCTATGATGGCATCAAAGGAAATACAGAGAATGTCCATTAAATTGACATTTTTAAGAATACATACCGTATATTTGCTTCCTTCAATGTTCAAGGACACTTGAGAATGGACAAGTGATATGTGCTGACATAATTATTAACAAAAATTAGTACCACAAAATAAGAAAAAAGCGAAGTGCATAGTGAACTAGTTACTTTTCCCGTTTAGACAGAAATACCTTAGGAGGGATTTGTCCCTTTTCCAGATAGCCAACATAGTCCGAAACCAAAGCTGCACTGCTAGCAGAAGCTTTCTGTATTCATTGAAAGAAGCACACGTCATGAATTCCACTATATGAAACCAACAAAACTCAAGATAAAAAGATATAAAAGTAAATTTGCTTACATAGAGTGCCCCTCCAACAACAGAAAGATACCAAGGAGGCCTCTCTGCTCTAACCCTCATTGCAATTCTACTGTCCAGCCATCCTGTGTGAATTTTGTTGTCCCTGTAGTCTGAAGCCTGAGATCAAACATTGTGCTAATGTCAATTATGTGTTCTAAAGACTTCTTGTGTAATAATTTGCCATCATGTGAGAGTAATTTACATTCAGAAGATCAATTGTGTAATCAACATTGGTTCGAATTTCTCCCCGAATTTGAATCTCCTTCAGCCCTAGAACCATATTAGCAATAGCTAAAGCCCTAGATTCTCCAAAAGCAAAAACATGCCCTGAGGTAAAAGTTAAGATATTAGAAGCTAGTAGACAGTAAGTTATAGTATGAGAATCGTTTAAATACAAGAATGCAAGAAGGAAGCTAGTAGCTAGCTGGGAATCCATTATATGTTTAATAAATAGTTATTACTTACCAAACTGAGAATCTGAGAATTCATGGATTCCTCCTCCAGACTGCAAACATATAATCCAACAAAATTCAGTGCCCCAACATTGAAGTTACAACCACATAAGAAAAAATAGAATACTTACCTTAACAGAGAAGTATGCCCACACATTTGGCTTGCTTTTAAAGCTAAGCTCCTGCATTAACATTTTAACTCAGTACTTGTTATGGGCTGAAAGAAGTAACAGATGAGATTACTGTTGGACTTGGTAGTTAACCTGCACTTTCCCGCTTGTAGGCTTAAAACCATCATCGGGGTCCTCGCTTGTCACTCGCACAGCCACACAGTGACCTTTTGGCTTTGTAGACTGTGCTTTGTCAAAATCAAAAGGGGTAGCTAAAACTGATGTTTTCCTCCATGCATCATTTCCCCCACCATGTTTCACTCCATAGAAACGCCTTATCTCTGATAACATAAGACATGTGAAAAAAATGTAAGAAATCAAATCATGAATTAGGCAAAGGTGAATAAAGTAAATAAATAGTAAAGGATTTATCTGGAGTTGTACCAGGAATTTGCCAAAGAGGGATACCCATCCCAATGGCAACTTGTGCCGCTGGCAGATTTATCTCAGCTATCCACTCAGTAACAGGGTGCTCAACCTATTTAAGAATTAATTACAAAAAGGTCAGCCAAGTTGGTGAAAGATAAGCAAGAAAAAATATTATTAAAAAAGGGGGTAGGGAAAATAGGAGCACTGATTTCAAGCAGTACAAAGATATTCAGATGTATTTTCAAATAGTAGGAGTAATTAGCTGAGGTCAAATGCCTATGTTGGCACAGAATACCAAGCATGATAAAAAAATCACATTATGCTTCCGTCCATTTTAGAAGAAAATACTTAACTAACATAGCAATCAAAAGCGATAAAGTCAGGACTATGAATCAAGTCTCAAGAGAGAAATAAAGATGCTGTGGGTGACATTCAAGGTTATAGTACAACACCTGTAGCCGAGGGTTCAATTCTAAAAAGTAGTACTCGCCAGTTTCCATACTGTAAAGGTACTCAACGGTAGCTGCCCCAACATAATTTACAGATTTAGCCAATCTTCTAGCTGCCTGTTCCAATTGTTTCACCGTCTCTATAGGAGCTACAGTAATGGGACCCTCCTCAATGATCTGTTACAGATCAGTGATTAAGCCATTTGTTAGAGAGATTCATTCCACCATGACAATTTGATCTGATAACTAAAAACTTGCATACCTTTTGGTGCCTCCTCTGAACACTGCAATCGCGACTATGCAAAGCTGCAACATTTCCGTACTGATCACAAAGTAACTGGACTTCTAGATGTCGGCTCTATTTAGAAACAAAAGAGATTATCAGACTCTGATCAACACTCCATGAATGATATCCATTAATATCAAAGCTCGGCGGATTATCTAACCTGGGAGGCAACCTTCATTATAAATATAGGTGAGCCCGGAACTTCACCTTGAACTTGCTTGAACAATGCCCTTACTTCATCATCATTATGAACCTGAAATATCCTCTTGGCTGTTAATTTCTAAACTTTGACAAACAAATCACCCAAAGATAAGGTTGGTACTATGCTTCTCAGGACTATAGGCATTTGTCCAGTTTTCTGTTTGAAAATAATGTATATACTCCTGGAAAACAAAATTAGCTTGCAACATTTACTGAACAAATGCTATAAGGTTTTTCAAATGCTTATCTATTAATTAGACAGGGAGCAAACCTTTCTTATGCCTTTACCACCACCACCCCAAGATGCTTTGATCATTGCAGGATATCCGACAACTTGACAACTAGCAATTGCTTCTTCTGTTGTATAAACACATGCTTCTCTATAAATTTCATCAGGAATAGTAACCAAGCAACTTTCAGGAGGAATTTTCACCTGTACAAAGAAAAAAACTTCAAAGTCATAAATTACGCATCCATGACAAAAGAAAAGCACTATTTAAAGGGAATGAAATTTACATGAGAACCACTCCATGGAAGGGTTGGCACTTCTGCTGCTTGAGCAATCAATGATGAACCAATTTTATCTCCCAATGCTGCCATAGATACAGCTGGAGGTCCAAGAAATACAATTCCTTTTGCTTTTAATGCATCTGGAAGCTCAGGATTCTCTGATGCATGACCCCAACCAGGCCACACCGCATCAACACGAGTAATCTCAGCCATCTGGGATGTATGTTGCATACCAGTCAGCAGATATATATAAGCCGGAAAAAAAAATTACTACATAAGCAATGAAATCCTTAAAATGAAAAGACAAGCAGCAGACAACTATAGACAACAAGTACAAGACAGGAATAAAGTATGCAATAACTATTTTCATTAAATTTATATTTCATATCTTGGGAAGTAGACATGCATTAAGCCTCTTGCAGTATAGTCTAAAAGTGGTCTTTCTTATTGATTACATTTGAATTGATAACTTTCATAAAAATGCAGAAAATCGTGGAACAAATTGCCAGTTGTACTTTGCCACTTACTACTTTCCACGACAAAACCTGCTTAGAAATTTACTTGAAGAACAAATTTCGTGAAAATAAACTTGACACACCTCTACAATAAGCTGCACATTGGCATAGTTATTGTTATTGGTGCCACCAGGTACTTCAACAAATTGATCGGCTATTCTGATATGTTCTGCATTGATTCTCATGTCCTCTGGAGTAGCCATGGCAACCAACAAAATAGCTTTCTCTGAGCCAAATGTCTCATAGGCCCAACTCCTAACACTACGTATGAATTTGACTGCTGCCATTCCATTGTTTGCGATCAATATGCTGTGAATTGGCTTTGTTCCGCCAAGTGTATTGCAGAATTCATCTACTTCAGATATTGTAGCAGGGTGCCTATTCGATAGCACACCATTTATGTATCCATTTCCACGCCCAATGGCAGCCATTATTGATCTCCTTCTAAGTGCCTCCTATTTACTGCATATTAAAAACTATATTAGCAGACGCTCAAAACATATGAAACTCGATTGGAAATTACGTTTTCTTTTGGAATTAAAACAAAAACAGAAAAAAAAAAAATCCTAATCTAACTTCTTTTACTGAAGTAGCTCAATGTAAAGCAATAGGAAGTCCAAGTTAGCCATTTTTTCTGGCAAGATTGAAAAGAAAGAGGGGTAAGACTAAGTTTCTGTTTGGTCAACCGTATATGAACTCAGTTAAAAACTCCAACTTTGCAGGCATTGAGAAGTAAGAACCGTGTGGTGAAGGGGTAAACTCAATTTGGCAAATCAGCGATCCATACTTTAAAATTCTATTACAAACCTGCAGCTTCAACTGCAAGATATAAACAGCCAAACACAGCCTAGTGATTCACTCTCTCACTCTCTCTCTGATGAGGTGTGGCGAAAACATCAATTGCAACAAAAAGGGGGATAAAAAGAAAGGGCACCATCCAATGATAACAGAAACACCTTTTCAATCAATTAACCTCTTGACCATGCAATTCGGGGTACAACATAAAAGTGTCAACCGACCCACCTAACAAAAAAGACAATTTTTGGATTGGAGCCTCCAAGCCAAAAAGAATTGCAAACAACAGGGGACAAAGGTTCTTCCTTTTTCCCTCATCAACAATATAAAATTCAACTCAAGCTTTCAACTTTCAGAAGGGAAGGCCAAAACAAATTATAGAAATCATAAAGAGAGAGAATGAACATAAAAGGAGGAGGAGCTATTACTGAGAAGGAAAAGAGAGTAAAGAAATGGAAGAGAGAGTAGACAGACCTTGAGATGGAAGAGTCCGTAGAAGTAAAGAATAATTGGAACTTTTTCGTTTAATGAGATTGGTGGAAGTTAGGGAAGCATTGGGAGGAGAGAAGAGGGAAAATATAGGTAGAATGGCGTTGGCATGTAGATGAGTATGAGAGTGATCATGCAGAGAGCAGAGAGTGAAATAGTTAGAAGGAGAGGAGAGGAGAGGAGAGGAGAGGAGAGGGTAGGTTTGGTATTGGGTGTTGGTGTATTGGGGGCTTTGGTGGGTCTGTCTTCAATGAAGGCTGCACGTGGTACCTGCCTCTGCCAGCCACCCACAACACCCTCCTCTTCTTTTCTAGTCTTTGTTAGTAGTAGTAGTTCCCAGCTACCCCCTTCTCTCTCTATCTCTTTCACTGTGATCATTCAAGACTCTATCCAAGAAAAGACACTTTTTTTCTTCCTCTTAAATCTGCTGTAATTCAGGAATTGGGAACCCAGTAAAATTATTAGATGAAAAAATAAAATATATGGCTGGTGGCTGTGGCTCTGAAATAATAATAACTATTATTTTATTGGGGTATGATGAG
This sequence comes from Aeschynomene evenia, assembly GCA_013621005.1. Lineage (NCBI taxonomy): Eukaryota > Viridiplantae > Streptophyta > Magnoliopsida > Fabales > Fabaceae > Aeschynomene > Aeschynomene evenia. The sequence continues at coordinate 6,112,149 of CM024270.1, forward strand.
GTTGAGGAGGAAGAGGAGGGGATGAATCTAATCTAATAATCTAATCAAACAAAATAGCAGAGTGTAATGGGATGCGCCACCATTGACTGTGCTGTGTTTGGTAGCGTTGCCCACCAACCCTTCTTTCCTTCCTTCCTTCTTTCTTTCTTTATCAGTGGATGAGTCAAATATGGACGCTTTGCTTGCTACCTACAAAATTTAACATTTTCAATTTGTTTTTGTAAACAACGATCAAACTGACACCATCATTGCAATTTGCAATCTCTTTCAATTTTTTTTATTTATTTAAAATTCGTGAGAATCATAAAATTCATAAAAAAAAATTAATTTAAAAAGTTAGCTCCAGTTTTTTTTTCTTTTTTTTTATTTGTCTTGATCCAATTTTTACTCTAATTTTTTTCTTAATAACTACTATAATGTTTAATATTTGGATATTTTGAAAATTACAATATACGCTTTTAGGAATATATATTATGCAATGAATAAATAATATGAAAAGTATTTGCTGATAAACAAACTAATTTATTAAGGTATCTTAAAATGACATTTTCAGCTTGGTATAATACATTCATGAAGGTGCATATGAATGTAATTTTAAACCTTGAAATAAATGCACCTTAGTGGATGGTTTGTAATTTTTTTTTCAGTTGTTTGATAAACTCAGCGAGATGCACCATTATTAAAGCGGGACACATTTTTTACTCAACTTAAATTTTATGTATACAAAAAAAAAAAAGTACATTAATTATGAGTAGTGATTATGTTTTACTTAACACATGTGTTGCTCTAAGAAAAGGCAATGATTAAGTAAAATCCTCTTTAAAATTTAAATTTCCGTGATTAGAAACCTTAATAGTATGATCTTATATAGTTGTTCCACATTAATATGGGATAGAAATAATGCTTCAAACAAAGACAATGACTAAAGGTTTTGTGATATCATTTATTGAAAAGTTATTTATAAATAATAATTAAACTCATAATAAATACTTTAATAATGATGGTTAACGTCTGAATAATGAAAGGTGATGATGATGGAAAACCAAAACTAATCAATATATATAGTTTAATTAACAATGATAGTGTAAAAGAAGATTTCTTGCACGTACTCAACAATCATAAAATCGTTCATTTCTATGTAGCTGTGATTGCAACCAATGTATGTTATCCCTTCAAGCTTTTGACTTTTTTTTTTTTAAGAAAAACAAAAAGGTTGATTTATGTGGGTGGGGAAATTGAGCAATGCAAATAAATGACCGTCCTGAAAGGTGAGGTGAATGAAAGTGGTTTTTTTAATTAAATAATAAAGAAATTATAATTAAGCAGAGGTAGCATTTGTCAATTAAATAATAAATTAAGTGCTATATGGGTGATAGGTTGATATTGATATATTAGTACTATTATATATTAATTTAACATGGGTTTGGGTTATGGTTGGGAGTTAGGTCTATTCATGGCTCAGGCTCATGATTGCCTCACCTCTATCATTCATTGCCTCATGGATGCCCTTCATTTTGCACCTCTAAATAATTTAATGGCTCAAGTAGTAGGACCGCGCAAAATGCCAAACTTCATTATTATTAGGAGTATTATTTTATTTTCACATATTTTTTATAAGAAAACAGGGTCATAACTTATTAATAAAAAAAAACCCATGTACATCATGAATACATACTTCGCTACTCTGTCCAAAACTAAAATGTCTTTCCATTCTATACGCGGACTGTTTTCGAAATCCAACATTTTATTTGCAAGTCTTTTTTGGTTAAAATTCATTTAAATTTTTTAAAACGCATCTCTTCACACACTAGGTCTCACTTTATTCACTTTCTTCTTTTGCTTCATTTCTATACTCTCACCTTTTATGGACTTATATTTTACTAGTATTTATAAATTTATAAGAAATTATTAGATATTAAATATATAATCATAATAAATATGTACTTATTTTATAGGTATAGTTATATATTCTTAATTTATAATTTTTAAATTTAAATTAAGATTTAAATATATAATCATAAAGATTAGTTGATAATAATAATAAAAAAGTGCACTGTACATCGGAAATACATATTCCCATATGTACTCTGTATGTACAGTAATTAAGTGCAAAAAGTCAAAGGCATAAACGGAATGAAAAAATATCATACTCATCCATTTTTTTTATAACTATTTTAAGCAAGCACATAAACTTCATTTTTTTAATTCTCTTTTCTTTTTTTTAATTGATTTTTTTAAATTTCTTGATCTTTCTCTTTCAATCTCATCACACCCATTAATTTCTTTTTTATTGAACATTTATTTTTCACCTCACTCATTCATATATTTATCAAATTATTACTCATTTATCTATACTACTATAAAGAGAATTGAAAAAAAAATTAGTTATTTTAGTCTTTATAAATAAGTTTAAAAAAAATTAAAAATAAAATAAATAAATAAATAAACACTCTCTCTATTCAAATCATTTTAACTGTTTTTTTTTCTCTTTCTATATTTACTTCTTCTATGATATTTTTTTTAAAAAAAATTATCATTCCTTCTATAATCATTTTCAATATTATTTGTTTTTTTACCTATTATCATTACAAAAAATTTAAAAACGTATATAACTTAACATAAAAATTAAAATGCGGCTAATTTGTCATAAAGAAAGAAAAAAAAGAGAAAAGTATTCAAAGTTTAGCTTCAGGAAATTATTGTTTCAACTATAAGGATGTAGCACAATTTTATTCACAATATTCACATATTAACACATTTTTCTCCCACAATATACACAGATTGCTTACAATATAATGCATGTTTGCTAACACATTTTACATAAATTGCTCATAGCTTATTGCAAGTTTGCTCACACATTATACAAGTTGCTCACAGTAATGTACATGTTTACTCACGCATTTTACATAACTTGCTCACAATATAATGTAAATTTACTCACACATTTTACAAATTTTGCTCACAATATAATTAATATTTGCTCACATTTTACATAACTTGCTCACAAATCACAAATAACAAGATTGCTCACAATTTAAAATAAATTCCTGACAAACATCTATCACAAATTAATACATTTTACCCACAAAATTCACTCACGAATCACAATTATAACAAGATTGCTCACAATATAAAATAAATTGATGACAAATATTTATCACAAATTAGCATACATTTTTATCGACAAGCATTCATCATAAATTGTTCACGTACTTCATTTAATTTACTTATGTATTTATATGTTTTTTTCTCATAGAAGTTAGAAAATGATTTCTTTTTAGCATCTAGAACAATAAGAGTAGAGGATATGTCTTTTTTGGTGTCGGTAAAAGAGGTAAAACTCATATAAATTTGCGCCTGAGTTACTACAACAAAAATTATTGTTTTCAATATGTAAAACTCATATACATCAAAACATTTTCACAATACTGTAAGTAATATTTGTAAAATGTGTGAGCAACGTAAATCATAATGTGATCAAGTTATTCAAAAAGTGTGAGTAAACATGCATGTTACTGTGAGCAACTTGCGTGAAGTTTATGTGTAAATTTGTAATAAATAGTAAGGAAACATGTATTATATTGTGAGCAACGATTTGTTAATATATGAGCAATATTGTGAATGAAATTGCATTACATTATGATAAAATAAAAATTGAATTATAAAACTGTGAATAATTTATGTAAATTATGTGATCAATTTGTGTTATATTATGAATAATTTGTTATTTGATACTTCAACAACCTCATCATCATAACAGTTAAGATTTATAGAAGAAGTATTAACGAGACGGTGATAAAAAAAATCTTTTGATATATCCATTGAAGTAGTCATTCATAAAAATTGAATTATAAAATTATGAGCAATTTATATAAATTGTGTGACCAATTTTTATTATATTATGAGCAATTTGTTATTTGGTGCTTCAACAACCTCATCATCATAACTGTTAAAATTTAGAGAATGACTATTAATGTGACGGTAATCAAAGAAATTCCTTGATATGTCTATTGAAATAATTATTCATGTTTTTTAAGAGAATTAAGAAATTTAAATGAAATAAAAATAAATAATCAAATATTTTTTTAGAAAATAAAAAAAAATTTGATGGAAAAAATTATAAATTTGATTATAAAAAAATAATCAAAGATTTCTATAAAAAATAAAAATAATTTTGATGGAAAAATTATAAAATTAGTTATGAAAATAAAATAAGATAAATTAATTTAAAAGAATAACAAGAGGAATAAAAATTCTGATTGCCAAAAAATAAAGAATACGAGAAAGAGAAAAAAAATAGCATAAGAATAAAAAAAAATATGAAGAAAGTAGCAATGTAAAAGAAAAGAAAAGACAAAAGAGGATGAGAAGGAGGAGGAGAAGGAGAAGAAAGGGAAGAAGTACAATTGGGAGTAAGTATTTTGGGAGTACATGGAGCATTACTCCTTATTAATTAGGTGAATTAGCTCAAAGCGAAGACTTTGAAAATGAAAAGAAAAAGCTAATGATAGTTTTGAGACCGCAGGTTTCAATGGAGTACACGAAGACTGAATTTATTTGCTATTTTATTGGCATGTCATTGTTTTAGAATCGTTACACATGTTCCGTTTTGGGATGTTAATTAGGAAGTGGTAGGTGATGATCACCGATTCTATTTTGGTATGCTATTTCAAATTCAACTTCCATTGATCTTAGTTCTCACATAGAATTGATTCCTCGTTTGATTTATATGTATATTTTACGCTCATCAATTGCACGTGTTGAATGGCCAAATAGAATTTTCCCAAGAATGTAATCTAGTATTTTTCTACAGAGGGTAGACAGAGACAAAAGCTCCCTGTTTTATCTATAGTCTTTACTCTTTACATACATGCATTCCCAAACAAGATATATATACCTTATCTTATTATCTACTGTGCAATTCATCAAACTCACTTGGGCACATTCATATCTTCCACGTACATTTTGAGCTAGTTAGACTAATGGCTATGGAGCAATCACAATGAATGAATGGATGAATGTTCAGTAATTCATGTTGAAGTACTATGTTAGATCAAATCAGCAGGAACAGCGGCATGAATATTTGTACTTACTATAATTTAATTTATTGGTAACACCGTACCTACAACAACAACGCGATTACTTGAAATAAGGTTCGCACGAAGGATAAGTTAACCTTCCTCTAGCTACCACCAACACAAGGAATATATATATATCTCATCAGTATGGAAGAACTAATAAGTAAAACTCATAAATTTACTTTATTTATGCATTTCATTTTTTCATTAGTATGGACCAGTTAGAAAAACCTCTTAAACCTAAATAAAGAAAAAAATTGTCAAACTAATAAAGTAAAACAACAAATCCAACATAGTCACGTTAAAAACCAGATACAATACAATTGCAAACACATCCTAATTCAACTCTTTCAATGCGGCAATAACAGACAGGGTCACATTGTTATTTATGCATTTCATGACCGATAACTTCATTAATTAATAACCCTTGACATGTGTTGACAAATGTCATGGTACAGGTTTATTTTATAATCATCATGTGGATCTCTCTTCACCTCAAAAATAATACTATAATATATTTGTTTTACGTCCATCGTGACTTGATGTGAGGGTGCTGATTTTTTCTTGAATTCCACACCCATGCTTCAGCTTGACAAAGAATGTGCTAGATGCTGGCCTACCTTTTTGTTTAGGAATCAGTTATTGAGGCACACAGGTATCTGGCTTTGTCTTACATCCTTGTCATTAATTTTGTAAATAGTAAAAATTAGTATAGTTTTAATGCTTATTATTTTATATGACGTTTTGAGTAATAAGAATGAAAGTTAAATATATTCATTAATGTTGGTGTTATAGGATTGGATGTCTATATTCTAGGTCCTAGCAAAAACTATGCCTCAAGATGATAAATAATTTCATGTTTTATATATTACTTTTCGTTATCATGAATTGATGCATTCACGAAGGTCACAACCCGTGTAGCAATATAAATCGCAGCAAATTGAAGCGTAATATATACCTTCTGTATATGGAAGACAATAGAGTGATCACGGTTCATAGGATTGGGACATTTCTTTCTCTCATTGCTACAGAGAAGGAAATCAAGCTGGTGATGGGTGGTTATCTAAGATTTGGTCGGATCCCCTGCGGGCCTTGACCTCATCCTCCGAAATGATCTTTATGGGGCTCCCATGCCTCGCATTGTAGCTAAGTCTTAGTTTTGGTTCTTTTGTTTGGGCTTTTGTCCCGTTTATCAAAAATGGTCAGAACTTACATTTGATGAGCCCAACTTGAAAGGCCTTACTTTCATGCTATGCTTGATCTCGGCCCAGACTTAAAAACAATGTTAGAGACACACATACTTAGCCTTGAATCTGCATTCCCAAAAACTACAACCAAATCGGATATGGACCCAAGTGCTTTTTGACCTGAACATGGAGAGAATCATGACTGGGAGCATCTCCTTCTGTTATTGTTGGCAATAATTTCATGAATGCACTACAAATTATTCCACTTTGACTCTAGTACTCAGGCACTGTAATGAGTCATGAAGTGAGTTCAATTTTATTATTAAGTTTTATACACATACATTTATATGGCTTTTAATGTATTGAAAAACTTATAAATTTAAATGTTATATTTTTTTATTATTCTTTAACAACTACTCTTAATACTGTCTAAATACATTGAAAAATAACACACAGTACCCTTAATTACTTTTAGAGTGAGGAAGTAAATTCTTAAAAACATTAAAAAAATTCTACTGTAATAATTTAGAATACAGGAGTCGGCAACACGTGCGGGACATGTATAATAGCAAGGCGGAACTGGAGAGCTCTGATTAATCAAATCTAATAAATGTGGCAATGCAATAATTTATAATTTAGGGGCTGATTTAAATTGTTTAATTTGCCAGTTGATGTAGACACATGCCCACTTGCGCAATTTGACCTAATTTAATTGCTTAATTGCACACTTAATTATTCGATATTTGATGTAATAAATTGGAGCCAAAGTGACCTTCACCAGAAGTTTGCCATGAGTTTCCATCCTTTTTGATTTGTTAAGCACATGACATGTCATCGATTCCTAGCCAAGCACAATTATTGTGGGCAGGGCCACCCTTTGCTTTGCCTTTTCATCCCAGTACTTACCTAATAAAACAAACCCTAAACTCTAAATCCAAAACAATTGCCTAATAAAAATATCCCAACGCCACTGTTAAAACCAGAGCTAGCGCGCTATCTGCATAAAATCTTTAATTTTTTGGTTTTTCTTAATGTAAGTTGACTTAAGAACACTAGTAATTCATGAAGCTAAACACTAAGAGGACCATTTTTATTTTTTTTAGATGTATTAGAAGCTGAGAAATTTTATGACTTTAATATTATCATTCAATATGTATAGACGGACTATTGGTCATAATAAGGTAAACCTCTTTGTGTACCAATTCCGAAAATGTATTATCTCATGCATTTTCCTAACTCAATTAAAGGTCTACATACACATGCTTGCGTTATATGATGCTAGTAGAATTAACAAAGTGTTTGTTGTGTACAAGGAAAGGAAGAACATATTAAAAAAAAAATTGAGCATAGTTTTGATGAATTATTAATGTAATATATTCTCCCTCTCTCTCTATGTATATTATATATATACAATGCTAAGTAAAAAAAAAGAAGTATGATTTACAATGATAGCTAGGTTGGAGTGGTCCCTCCGCAGGTAGCTACAGGACGGCCACACCAGCCATAACGATTGCATCTGTTTAGGCTAAGGGAAATAATCCTACTCTTCATCACATCCTCACAATGAGTGGTTTGATTTGTTTTTCTGTAGGCAATAAAGAAAATTGGGGCCTCTTTTGTCTTCTCTCCCCATCCAACTCCGAAAAGGCTCCAAAATGAATCTGTTTCCCATCACTGTTTAGTTTAGTATTTGTGCAAAGTGGGACCTTCTCCATGCAAAGCTGACTAAGCCACAGATTCCCTCCAAATGCATCCTCTTCATCACCCCCCTTAATTAATATATTAAACCACTTGTTAATATGCATCAAGTAAAATAATTCAACAAATACTAATTCAATTCTCATGTGTCCTTTTCTTATTTGAAGGAAAAAAGAAAGTATGAGTAATTGACCGTGCTGGTAAAGAGGAAAATTAAAAAAACTTGCTAGGCCAATTTTAGTAATATGTGAGAGCACGTATGACTCTTTTCTCCACCCCACAAATAATTTTTTTTTCTTTTTACGATTTACAAAGGTTACCGTATATTTGTTTTTGATAAATCATTCGTGATCTCTAGCTGTATATTCCACATGCATGTCCATTTTTATTTTTTTTCTTTTATTTTCATTATAAGTTTCTTCAGGACCCGGCAGGCAGGCCATTATCTCACATGACAGCACTGCACTTGATGCCACAAGTGCCGTTCTTAAAAATCTCCTCTTGCTGCTGCTGTTGCTGTATCAGCATTATTAGCATAATTTCACTTTGAGGAGGTTTTTAGGACACGCCACTTCTTCATACTTTTTACCAATTAATAATTATTATTGTTGTTTTTAAAGTGGCATGTGCCTACCCAAATACCAATTATTTTCGACATTCAACTAGTATTCAATATGTATTATGTGTTATATATAATGTGTATTATACATAATGTTTCTTATGATATACATTACGTATAACATATATCACATGTTGGATACTAGTTGAATGTATTTGTGTTATACAAATATTTTTCCATGCATTTATATATGTTCCTGATTTGAGTTGGATGCAAGTTGTGTATACAAAAAGTTACAAGTCGATAATGTCAAGACCTAAGTAATTAAGTAAAAATACTCACTCAGAGTCGTGAAACGACTTAATTAATAAGATGCACATTGGAATAGGCTTAGGCATCCATTTCAGGATTAAATTATGCTATGCACAGTGTAAAACAGCAAAAAGATTCAGTGGGATGATCACGTCATTAATTAGATTCATCATTGAACAAGAGCAATTAAAAAAGACTTTAGCTAGGATGGGGAAGTTATAATTTTTAAAAAATTCAGGGCCCGATTACGCAATTCACCTTGGAAAGAAAAGGCAAAATTAAATAGGATGAGTGGAATAGTGACGCCATGAAGACTTAGCGGTCACATCATCACCGTGCTAATAATTTCCCACAGGGTTTACAAAACAATGAACTAACAAGTCCACCACCATTGATGCTATGCTATGCACACTCTATCATGATGTGAAAGGTGCAGTTTAAGTTCCCCCCTTTACTAGTCAGACAGGGAAATAAATAACAGATAGAGGACCAATTGAGTTACATTATATCTTGCTGTTTGTTAGTTTCTGATGGACTCTTTTTTTTTTTTTATTATTTTGAATTTACATATATTACGGTTCAAAATTCCATGGAAATTACTACAACGTACTTGTTCAAAATTACTTGCCCATGTTGCCCATTTACAATCGATCGAAAGGAAGGCCACCACCAACACCCTCTCTCAAAAAAAAGTAAAAAGAAAAAGAAAACACCATGGTGGAAAATTACATAACCAAAGCAAAGAAGAAGAAAAAGAAGATCAAAGAGAGGGAGGGGGGGAAGAGGAGAGATATATAAACATATTTGATAATTAAGGCATGAAAGGGCATTATGATCGATGGGTTGCTTGCTTGCTTGCAGATCGATGGATCCTTTTAAATTTGTTGGGATGCAAGGAAGCAAGCACGCGTAGGTGCGTAGGGTTAGCTAGGTTGCTACTTGGGACCCAGAAGGAGGAGGCGGAGCCACTGCTTGTTTCTTTGATGCCACACAACACTTATCCTTTCTTTCGTCCTTGTTCATCTGCTGCTGACGGCATTCTAGACTGCAGAACGCGCTATCTCCCCTGTGTAACCAAAATTCCCAATTTTTAATTTCTCTGTTCTTTTTTCAAATCCAATTAATTACTACCAAATTATTCAACATTATTCGGATCGGATCGATATATCAGAAAACAAAACAAACACAAATAGATAGATAACTAGTAGCCCAATCCCATGCTCTATTAATTAACAAACACATAGTGTGTGCAAGAGAAAAAATAAGAGTACAGAGGAGGGTGACACGAATGAATCAAAGACAACACCCAACATACAGTTTTGACTTTTTTTAATTGGAATTAATTACTAAGCAAATAAAAATGAGAAAATTATATTAAGGGGAAATATAAAGTGAGAGTATATATGATTAAGTGATTTACTTGTACATGTAGATGTCACGGCCCGGCACCAAGCGGCGTTTGCAGAGAGAGCAAGAACGCAAAAAATCAGGAGTGGAGTGGTCCAAGTCAGCGGAATATTGCTGCTTTCTGTGGTTGTTTCTGGGTGAGACTGTGGCCAGAAGCCTGCTCTGATCCAACCCCATATGAGGTGGAGGTGCTGCTGGTGGCTGCTTCCACCATGATGGATCAACATCTGCTGTGGGCGTGTTCAGATCGAAGGTTATCTCTGTCATGCTCGTGGTTCTCTTCATTGGAGGACGCTGTCTCTTCCCTAACATCATCTTCTTCTTTTAATTTCTTGGTTTTATTCTACTGATTAATAAGGCTATACTATATATGCTTGATGCTTCTTCTGCTATTTTTATTTTTTTCGTCTGTATTGTTATTGTGGTGAAGTATGATGGTTGAAGAAGAGTGTGAGGGGGAAGAGAGAGAGACAGTGTGTGTGAGGGAACGAACAGGTAGGTAGGTGAAGGAGAAACCAGCGAAGCTCAGGGGGAGATAAAACAAGAGCCCGAGACCCAGGAGTTCATCTCAGCCGTTGATTTATCAGATCATTACTGTAATGTTCATCATTAACGAGAAATTAAATGAAATGAAATGAAATCTAACGTCAACCCCCCTTTCTTTTCATTTACCGTCATATAATGGAACACTGGAATGATATTTTTATTTTTCTTAACACTTACAATCATATTGTAATAATAAATGTATATTTTCATATATAAATGTTTGGGTAACAATATTTTTTCAGCTCAAACAACTAACAAAGTTCATTTAATATTTTATGACCCAAATAATAATTTAATCATGAGTATATTTCTAATGGACCGAGTGAATATGACCTAAATTTTTATTTATTAATTATTTTGATTAATTTTTTATTCTACCTCTGATAATATTAATTTTCAAAAGATTAATGAAGAAATACCAAATTAAGGTAACAAGATTTTTTGCGTGAGATGTACAAATATATCATTACTACCGAAAAATTGAATGAGATGTCTAATTTTACATAAATAACTAATCATAAATTAATACATAAGTAAAAATATTTAATTTAATTACTTATTAATTAAAAAATTATACAAATTAATAAATATAATTGACTGACAGTGTAAAATTTTTAATACATTATAATTTAACTCAAATTGAATTTGTGTCAACATAAAATTGTTTCACATAGCTAATTAGTGGCAGATATTTCAATTGTGTTATCACGAATATGATGCAAAGTTTTAAAACTTGCTATATTATCTTATCTTATTCATCAATAATGTTACTAATAAAATATCTGATAATTAACATCAATCATCAATATTTCAATAATGTGTAAAAAAGTATATTTAAATTCCTGTTTTATTTTCTCTTATTTATATTTTTCAAGTTTGGGACACGAGGACTTGGTGAAGACAACTCCTATTCAGGCTGATAAACAGTTCTCATCACATAACAAAAATATGATATGTAAATCCATATTTTATACCAATATCAATTTCATTATTACTGAACATCATCGTGTACCATCACTTTAAATTTCAGACTCTTTTTTATCGACTCTTAACTTTATCTAATTTTAAATGTCATAAATTAAAAATACTAAAATAGTACAACTCCTCTAATAAAGTATGAGAGAGCAAGGGGGAAAAAATCAGAATAAAAAACATTTAGAGATTAAATCTTGCAATCCATGTAAAATATTCCTAGCCAGTAGCAGTAGCTGCTAACAAGAGAAGGGAACGTACTATTTAATTTAATTTATTCCTTAAAGTAAATAATATGGATGGGAGCTTTGGATACTTTCGAGTCTCAAAAAAGAAGTCACGTTGGTTGAGTCTCATTGGCCACCCAAATGTTGACATCATTGTAGGAAAGATTGGAATCTACTGGTTTTAGTAACTCCATATCTTTCAAATGTCACTCCACTTGTGTTTAATCTTGCTCCTGCCTCTCCAAACGTAGGTATGGTACGCTCTTAATCTTATATATTATGCACTCATCAATTATTTGAGATTTTTATTTTAGTGTATAGAATAATTTTATATCAACATCTAATCAAAGATTAATATATATATATAGTTTTTTTAGATAGTAACTTGTGAAAATCAATAACAAAATATACATTAGAATATTTAATTAGTCATTAATGTAAAACTATTTTATATGAAAATAGATGGGAGTTGAATTCATAATCTAATGTGAAAGATAAGAAAAAGAAATTGAGGCATTCATAACACAGGTATTGTTGATCGTTTACCACACATAATTAACTATACTCGTTCTAACTTAACTGATGATATTGGCATGCTAAATTGCTAATATCATGTGCTAATGATTTGAATTAATTAGTTGAGACATAATTTTCCACTAACAAAATCTTCAAATTGAGTCTTATGAATAAATAACTAATTAGTTAATTTTTAAATAATTTGACTTCATAGTAATTATAATTACAATAGGTTGAATTTCAGACATGAAGGGATTGGGTTGAAAATATAATTACAATTATTACATTTTAAAAATAATTATAGGCATTATGGTCAATGGATTAACTTAATTGCATGTGAACGTGGTTCAATTAGCACCAAGGGTTGTGCTCCATTTGGGGCTTACTATTGCGACACAACAATAGAATTCTCCATCAACAATATAATTTTTTTTAACGTATTGTTATTATGCTATATAATGGGACAATTAATGTGATCTTACGTCGTGGAGATTATGATGTAATACTCTAATGTTATTTATTATAATAAAAGGAATGAAAAGGGAAAAATAAATTAACAAAGAGAAATGGAAAACTTACGCAATAGAAAAAAAGCATAATTAAACTATACAAAATGGTTGAGAACGTAAGCAAATTTTGTCACTAAAAGTAAAAAAAAAAGTTTTGTTAGAATTTGGAATTAAATTATTTAGCTCATTAAAAAATACACATGATTAAAATTACTCTTTATAAATTTTTTAATTATTTTGATTGAAAATAATATTAGAGTATTTATATATGTAAAAAAAAAATAGTTAAAATAACTAATAAGCTGTGCACATATATATATATATATAATATAAATTACACAACGAATATTACATGTTGTACACATCATATATCACACGATGTGCACAATATATATCACATGCATGTTACAAAGAAATATGATATTATAACATGTGATATATATTGTGCACCGTATTTAACATACATTGTATATTTTATATTATATATTATGCATAATATATTAATTATTTTCACTGAAATTTTACGGTGACCCAAATATTTTCCAAAATATATTAATTTGAGCATTGCTAGAGGCACAACAAAAACCCAGTCAAAAATAGCCAACAAATGAGAATTTGGACCACAATCATCAAGCCCATTAAAAATATACTCATAATTAAGAGTGCTATTTGGACCATAAAGTATTAAATGAACTTTGTTGCTTATTTTGACTGATTTTTTGTTGTGCCCCAAGCATTTATGTATTAATTTATTATCCAAGACTTTCTCATGAACAAAAGCAGCGAAAGAAAATGGTGCTAGGAGGACAGCCAACAGCGATATGTATAAGTAAGTATAACTGCTCCGGAAAATACTCGGGACACAAAAAAAAAAATCAGCTAAAATAGCCAATAAGTTTTATATATCATATATAATATAAAATGCACAACGTATATCATATGTAGTGCACAAGATATATCATATATTACAATATCATCTTTCTTTGCAACATATTATATATGTTGTGCACATCATGTGCTATATGGTGTGAACAACATATAATATTCGTTGTGCAATTTATATTATATATGTTGTGCACAATTTATTAGCTGCGTTGGCTGGTTTTTTGTTGTGCCTCTAACCATGCTCAAGTGATGCATTCTTGCTGGCTTAGCCTTATTAATGTTGATATATACTCTGCATGCTGTGAATTAATTTCTCTGGAGAACTTATGAATAAATTCATCATAAATATTTGGGAAATAATAATTTCTCTGGCCTAAATAGTATTTTAAATGTGAATATATTTTTAATTGATTGAGTGATTATGACTCAAATTTCTATTTGTTAATTTTTTTGACTAATTTTTTATTGTATCTCTAGCAATGTTATAAATTCATTTTATATTTAATACTATTAATCAGAGATTGCACCGATTATTTAATTTTGGCAGGTCCTCGCACGCACCTTCATTATCACTTTTTCACTTGAAGCTTTTAGGCCCTGCAGTGTACCGCATTTTTTTTTTCATTTTTTTATCATGACCAGATGCATTTCACCACCATTTAATTATTATGTTTCACAGAGATAAAAAAACAAACAAAATCACAGTTTAAATTATTCAGAGAACATTATACATGTTTTATTATGTGTTAAAATGCATACTAATTTCTGATTATATAGTACTCAGAACTCCATGAGATTGTGTATGCATATATATTTAAAGGTGGTAATTAGATTTATTCCCTCGTTGTCATCCAATTGTATTATTCAAGTAATCCAGCAAGAGGAGGATATATATATATATGTTAAAGGACCTATACTTAATTTCAATATTAAAACACTTAATTTTTATATGCAAGTTGCTTCTCATCAACTTGCAGATCATACGAATCAATCAAGCGAGAACATATGCTAATTTTGTGAGGTTACTTACTTTTCCTCAAATATATGGTTCAAATGCAAGGAAAAACCTCATCTAATAATAATAATTCATATGCTGCATTATTATAGCATGGAATATGGATATTTTAGGCCTTTAAGAAATTTTATTATGTTAAGCATATTCACTCTGTTTTGACAATGACTTGTGAAAACCGAAAGGCATTGCTGAAAGTTGAGAGAATATATTTATGAGTGCAACAATATACTTAATTTTCTAATTCAGACATTGGAAATCAAGTGGTTGAAAGTTGCATTTTATGCCGGTCTCCATAAGAGTAGTGGAACATATGCTCTTTCACCACTTCTTCTTTATTTAAAATGAGCGTACTTTGATGTCATTTAGACATGATCATTTTGAACAGGTGGGATCAATTATATTAATATTTTTGAAATTAGAAGAACAATTAAATAAACCAATTGAAAAAATTCAATATTTCTCTTAGTTCCTTTCTGGGTGGTCCCCAATACAATGGTACACATACATACAAACCAGCTCATTGAGGTTGAATATGCGAAGCCAATACTCCGTAAACCAAACAAGTCACTTTCTAGTTTAGACACAATAATAATTTGCAAAGTCATTAGTATATATACTATTACTTGAGTTCACTTTATGGCAATTTACAAGTATTAGTTTTTTTCTTCTAAAAATATATAATTTATTTTACATTTGACAAAAAATAAGAAGTAAGCCTAAAAGATAGACTAGTCCACTGCAGACCCAGTGCTTTGCAAAGTGCAAACATTCTGTCAAGTCTAAAAGTCTCAGGCCATATACATCTAATTGGGCTTTGCAAAAAAAAATGATAATGTTTATTTTGGGTGAAAGGTGTCTATATCATATTCTCACATGTAGAACCGCAAAATTCAAATTCCTACCAAAAAGAACCCCAAAAATTTAGTAATGGATCATTCGAAAACGAATATTAGACTATTGACAAAAAAATAACTAGTCCTGTTTGATTATGAGAATTCATGCAGTTTTTCATGTTACATCAAAAAGATTAAAATCAGAAGAAAAAAAGCTAAAAATAAATGCAGTTCTTAATGGAATCTATTCTCTTAAAATGTAAATTTATGATCTTCCGCATTAAAATTCTACAATTTATTCATTACCGTGACTTTGATGAATCATATGATTCACAGATTAGACTATTATGTTCCATTTTTTTATTTACTAATAAATCGCAATGTTTATTAAAAACAGAAGATAAATAAGTTTACTTCCTTTTTCATTCATTCATTGACAATGACATACGAAATCAACCATCACATGTAGATTTGTTAAAAACGAGAAAGGAAAAATCGCTACTGTAATTCGTAAAAGAAATAGAGTAACAATAAATGTTGATTAAGGGCTACTCAAGTCAAGTCATAAAAAGAAAAGAGACTAAATTTTCGGCGTTTCACGCGGCACACAATCATAAATCAAAGGGACAGCTTAGGTTCTTCTGCGGGGTCACATGCAATCACCGACAGCGCCAGCTGCATATCAAACACTAACACCGCCACTGTTCTGTTCCTCTGCTCCCTCTTCCCTCTACACCCACCTCACTCTCCCTTCCACGTAACCCCACAGTTCCAAATAAAGTGACGTGGCACGCCCTCATTGCGGGACTACCTTACGTTACAGTGCACTCCGACGCAGATGAACATATTCCACGCGCTTTACTTTTCTTTTACTCTCCATTTGCCCGTTTCCCCACACTCATTACTAACCTCTCATCCTTTTATTGAACCCCGCAATTTCAATTTGCTCTCTCATCCATAGCCATAGCATTCATTCACTCGCTCCTTCTTTTTCTTCCTCTGTGAGTTTGATAATGGCATCCAGGGTAGCTTTGTTGTTGCTTATTTGTGCTCTTCCGGCGATGGTTTCTGCCATTCGCCCAGCCAAGAACCCTTTCTGCGTTAAGGGCCGTGTCTTCTGTGACCGTTGCCGCGCTGGTTTCGAGACCTCTGCCACTTCCTACATTGCCGGTAACCGCTTTACCCTTTTTAATTACTCTTCCTTTCTCTTTATAATCTATTTATTATATTTTCACTTCTCAGATCTGTTTTCTGTTGATTCTCCGCTGTGAAACTTGTGAACTTGTCGTTCTTGTACTTTTTTTTGGCCCTTATTTGAATTTCATTCTTGTATAATTCAAATGCTGTATTTCAGAGAGGTTTTTACTATTAGAGATTTTTAGTTAGAAGGGACACCAATGTTCTTCTGAGAGATGATTTTGGCCTATTCACTTACTAGGGTGACAGATCTGACTGTACAAGTAGTTGTGTTGTATGTTTGAATCGAGGATCCAAGTATTCCAGCATGTTCTCTGATCGATTCGTTATGGAGTGTGCAGGATCTAGTAATCAAGTCACAGAATTTTCATTTCATAGAAAAAAACACCCTTGGTTACATTTGATGAATTTTGTTAATATTCTGCACAGTTTCTATTATATTCTCCCTCGTTCGTATTATTTAGTTATATAGTGGTTACTCTGTGATATGTGTGTAGTGATGTAGATGTAGGATCCAATGATAGAGTAAGAGTAATGAATGAATTGAATGAATAATTGTTGGGGCAACGCAGGTGCGGAAGTTATGTTGGAATGCAAGGACAGGACCGGGAACAATGTGGTGTACACAAAGAAGGGGTGGACAGACTCAACGGGATCATACACAATCTATGTTGATGAGGACCACGCTGACCAGCTCTGCGATGCCAAGCTTGTGAGCAGCCCTCACCCTGAATGCCAAGAGGTCACCCCAGGGCGCGACCAGGCCCGCGTCATCCTCACCCGATACAACGGCATCGCCTCCGACGACAGGTTCGCCAATGCCATGGGCTACATGACTAAGGAGGCTGATGCTGGCTGTGCTGAGATCCTCAGGCAATACCAGGAGTTCGACGATGAGAACTGATTCATTTTTCATTTGTTCATTATCAAAGCAGCTCTAGAGTATTATTATTATTATTATTATTATTATTGTGTCTCTCTACTTCTTCTAATCTCATGGATCTTGGATTTGGGGGTTCCCTCAATGTTTATTATTTTTATTCAATCTTGTTGATGGGGAGTGTTATCTCGACATTTTCAGTTCATGGTTATTAATATAGTATGATGTTAATGGAAGATCTGTCTCTCTTGGACTAGAAGCTGTAGTCTTTAATTTGTGTTATTGTAATAAAACTATTCTTTCTGTGTTCATTGGAATTGGATGCTTTTCTTCAAGCGGTGAATTGACTTTCCTTCCATCAAGATTCTTTGGGCACAATGGGAAATAATCAGAGCGGAATGAATGACTTGAAAATTTCTGGACTCCATGGATTCTTCCTCTCCTTACTCCATAGAGAAACAGCACTACAACAAAAGAGGCTTAATCACTTAACAATCACCACTAATTTATTATTCAGACTGAATTTTAGAGGCTAACGAATCGCTGCCGATAGTAAAGTAACTTTTTAGAGCAATGGTAAAAGTTAAAATTCCAGGTTTAGTTTTCTCTTTTCTAGGTGGGAAGGTTAAGTTTTGGTTTAGTTTTAACAAAAAAAACATTATTTTGCCCAGCAAGAAAAAAGTTGAAACAAATGCACCCTAAATTAGTGTATTTAATCACTTAACTGCATGTATGTAACAATTTTTATAGATTCCATTTTGGATTTTGCATAAGAAATCTTCGTCCATCATTTATATTTATAAACCATAAAGGTTGAACTTCTTGGTGCATCTAAAATTTTAATGTGTCAAGATAAATTAAAATAATGTGATTTGATTTTACGTAATCGTAATACAGTGTAAGTAAGCTCTCGATTATGGGATAATGTTCGAACTAGAGCTTACGATTAATAAGAAACCATGATTACGGCTAAAAATTTGGGCATCAAAACTCAAAATACCCTTATTTTCTTTTTGGGTCCAAATTAAGGGGTTAAATTCAGTTCAGTATGCCAGTCCTACAATAGTTTTTGGGATGCTTTGATATTTTTGGTCAGAGTGGAAATTCTATGATATTCTGATGGGTTCATGAGCTAAATTCCAGTAACCAAATACCAAATGCCAAACAGGAGATATGGGCAAAATTACAATGATGTGGGCCCATTTCTAGTGCGATCTCCATAGTAAATAGACATTAAATTGACTTTCAAATTGGGCTTATCAAAAACTTTTTGGGACAAGAATTTTCTTTGAAATTTTTTGACTAGTTCGTCCAAAAATATAAACCTTTTGTGACTAACATATATGTTAGGCAGTTAACCCCCCCCCAAAAAAAAAACACATATGTGTTAGGTATACAGTCAAAGACTCAAAATATCCTTTATAATAATAGCTTAGACAAATTTTTTTTTATTGAGTTAGACCCACTATATTAAAGTTGACCCACTTATTTCAAAATTCTAATGCAGACACATAATTCTGAAATGCAACCGTTGAATTCCATTGTGTTTTTGTCAACTAAGTAAACCCATGAAAAACAGTTTTGATGCACAATAGAATTCAGTTTAATTTGTTTGGTTAAATATATGCTAGCATAAGAAATGTAACATTGGAAATTTGGAATACATTGAGCACCCTAATGAAATACGAACATGTATATTTAAACAGTTCAGAATATAGCATCTAATAATCTTAATTAAGGATTTGATATTTGTTTTTGGTAGATAAGGATTTGATTTGATACACATGTCGATTTTATTTTTAATTAGCATAATTATTTTCAAATGTGAATTCAATTGGCTAAATGGACCCACGTGAAACATGGTGGACGAGAAAATTGAGATCAAAGAGGTTTGGTGGAATGGTTGAATCTGGTCTTTACTCTTTACAGTGCCACAATTAAATTAAATCTAAGTCATGGCTATTGAACTAATATAATGACTCATAAATCATGACTTTATTTGGCCTATCTAATTTGGTATGGTATAGTTATATGGTGGCTCTAGCTATTTCTCTCTGCTTGAAGGAACAGCACAATGTGAGAGCATATTCTATTCTCTTATTTGCAGCTACAACAAGGAATATAATGCAGCAGTAGTAGTAGTTGGTTGTTGCGTTATGCGTATGGGCCACGTGATCATGCCTTATATTTTGGCCTTTGAAATTTTCAAGGTCAAGGCTTTGATCACAGTGTCATTGAAATAACAGTGAAAGCAAACAAAGGAGGGGAATTAGGTGGAATAGTGCTTTTTGGCGAGTTGGGTTTTCAAGGAACCTTTGAGAGGCATGACATAAGCACGTGCCATTTGTGTGTCAAACTCAAACCCATCGATCACCATAGAATTTATATGAAGGTGCGGTGGAGTTGGTGTTTGGTGGTGTTCATTTCACATCACACTTTGAACTTTGAAGGTTTGCTTTGTAAGGTGCATGGCTTCACCTTCATCTACTAACTAGAAACTAAAGTGGGGGCAGAGGGCTCACTAGGTTGGGTTTGAGATTGAGATGGTTTATTTATTATTGGTCCCTAGAATGTAACGAAAGGTTGGTCTATAGTTAAACTATTTCTTTAAAGTTAGTTGGTGTGCATTAAAATAATCAACACATGTCCTGTTGCTGGATGCAATTGGTTTCGGTTTAAAATGACATTTTTCAATTTGTTCTTCCTTTAATTTTCCTTTTAAGCTATGAATAGGAAATGGTATGAAGTGAACACATTTTCAGTTTCTATCAAGGGATCAGCAACCATCATATTGTGCAATTATTATATTTGTGTCTATTCACTACTCCCAAATTCTAGTTTTAAGACTGCAAGAAAGCCAATTAGATTGATTACATTTGTTCAATTATTTATGCCCATGATTGAATTGTTACGAACAGACATTGCACGGCATAGTCACGATGATGAAAGCTGATTAAAAATACTCGTTTGGAATTTATAATAACTCATTAGTAATTGACTTTTGTTTGACTTACGCCAGGCACAAGGTTTGGGAGCTAATTTATTGCAAGAAATGCAAATAATCTCATCATTTCCTCTGCAAAATCTTTATAAAACAAAGAAACTCATGTCAGCTCCCCAATGCCAGAACCTCAAAAACGCCAAACCAATCCTTGTACTTTTTCGGGTTTCATTGTAAATAGTTTTACTAGCAAATATATACTATATATATATATATATAGTTTTAATGATGTTGATTGGAACAAAAAATATAGACTCTCATTTAATGTTTAAGTATATAAGTATGGCGAGAAAAAAAGATGGTGCGTTTAGCTCACAAATTAGCTTTTACGTTTGTTTGGTCTGACTTTGGCTTGGGGGCAAAGAGAAATTAAGAGAAATTGCAAGGCAATAAAATAAAATAAATAAATGAGCACAAAAATGTTGTTAGGTAATAGTACTACTTAGGTTTTTTCAACTTTGGCGTTGTTCTGTCTTGTGGGGTGTGGTGGCAGCCCTTTTGAATTTTGTTTCCAACAACATAGTAATAAGTTCTCGTTGGCCCTTGTGTCAAGTCTGTATAAATATATAGGACCAACCAACCTAACTGCGATCTCTTCTATAACATCATATTGACTCTGCTTTGTGACAGCAAGTACCCAATAACTTGTTGTTTTTCCTCTCTAAAATCGACGAAATCAGCTTCTGTAACTCCGCCATCTTTTCTTCCTTAGATTCTCTCGTCATACACTCTACGCATCCCTGCATTGCCCCTCTTTTTTCTCGCTTCGCCTATATAAATTAATTACAAGGTGCGTTCTGTGTCAATGTTCCTCTGTATTTTCACTTTCTTTACTTTTCCCTTTCTCTTTCACATATACCTTTCTCAGTCCTCATCTTTCTCTTTTCCTCCATTTATTCCATCTGGGGGTATGCTTATTTCATCTGTATTCATTATACGTTGGACCAAAACAAGTTTTTTTTTTTTAATTCTATATGCGTAAATTTCTAGCTGGACCTCCATTTGTTTCAATATGTTCCTCCTTATAGATCTGCGAACTGAATAATTAATAGCCGTGTGAATGATGGGCATGGTTTTGATATCGGTTTGAAGTTTTTGTTAGTTATGTGAGATAGATAGATATTATTTTTCATCTTTTTTTCCTTGATTGAATCATACGTTTGCATCTTTGTGTGTGATGGTATTGCCTAACGTAGTTTGGTCTAAAATCTTCAGATAATGGCCGCTGAAGTATTTCACCAGGGTATTGGGGCTCTTCAGTCCCAATCTTATCTTAACAAGGTTAATCATCAGCAAAAGCTCAATAACAGTTTGGTAAGGTTGATCACAAAGGATTTTATCAGTAGTAATGCTTTGTCAAGCAGGGGAAGTAGCCACTCTAATAAGAGGAATCGTAGTGCAATTGGAGCTTCAGCATCCCAAACATCAGTGGCAGATCCTGTGTTATCCCCTTCAAGAAGCAACACTGGTGATAGTAACAAGAAATCAAGTAAGATAAATGCTTCTTCCCCTGTCAATTGGCATTACATGTTTGCATTGATTGCATCTTGAAGTTGGTGTTATCTAACTCTGTTTAACATAATGTTCCAATTCAGATGAAGCAGCTTTGATCCTTATTAGGCATGGTGAGTCGCTATGGAATGAAAAGAACTTGTTCACAGGTTGTGTTGATGTCCCACTGAGCAAGAAGGGCATAGATGAGGCAATTGAAGCTGGAAAAAGAATTAGCAGCATTCCGGTTGATGTGATATTTACATCTGCTTTGATTCGCGCACAAATGACAGCCATGCTCGCCATGACCCAGCACCGTCGTAAGAAGGTAACATCAACATGAATGGATAAATTACTGGTGCTTAACTGAAATTACAGGGGAGTTCAAATTATATTTATGTGGGTACTGGAGTCTAGTAAAATTAGGCAATAGATAAATTGACATGTTATTCTATACTTCTTGATGATCATATACATTGTAGCATACTAAATTGTAGTCTACACTACACTATTAGAAGAAATATTTTCACTTGCTGCAATATATTACAATTCAAAAAATTTCATTCTCTAGGCTATTATTAACCATCAACCTTCCTTCAGGTGCCTATCGTTATACATAATGAAAGTGACCAAGCAAGGTCATGGAGTCAAGTTTTTAGTGAAGAGACAAAGAAGCAGTCCATTCCAGTCATAGCATCCTGGCAACTGAATGAAAGAATGTAGTAATCTATTTTCCTATTCTCATTTGTATCCTGCTTTACAATGTTGAGAATAACATTTAAAATGTAATCGACATTCTATAATTGTTATCCTTTCAGGTATGGGGAGCTACAGGGTCTCAATAAGCAAGAAACAGCAGACAGATATGGGAAGGAACAAGTCCATGAGTGGCGCCGAAGTTATGACACGCCTCCTCCAAATGGTGAAAGTTTGGAAATGTGTGCTCAAAGAGCAGTTGCCTACTTCAGAGACCAAGTAAAGTGAATTTAATTTTGTTGTGTGTGTGTTTGTGTGTATTTTAGGATTTTGATTACTAACTTTGGTATTTAAGTTTTCTAGACAAGTTTTCCGAATTTTTAAAGTAGGTGTTCTTCTCAAATGTACTCTGTTCTAGTAATTTAGTAACATTTTTTCTGTGTTTGATGTTATATGGGTCACATCTAGCTTCAATCCAAATATATGCTGGAGAGGAAGTATTTCTGGCATGGTTGATCTGATCATGTAACATTGATAAGGGATTGATCTCTTTGACATTATTATGCTGCAGATTGAACCTCAACTTTTATCAGGAAAGAATGTTATGATTGCTGCCCATGGAAATTCTCTGAGATCCATCATTATGTATCTTGACAAGTTAACTTCCCAAGAGGTGATTGGAGTATTCTGAGCTATCATGGCTCTTAGGTTCATAGGTGACAATAACAATTCATGATCTTATTTCTTTCTTTTACCTCTCTATAGGTCATTAGTTTAGAACTCTCAACTGGAATTCCCATGCTTTATATTTTCAAAGAGGGAAGGTTCATTAGGAGGGGGAGTCCCATAGGACCAACTGAAGCTGGAGTTTATGCCTATACTAAGGTATGTGTTGAATTATCTGCTTCTTGGAATGATTCTATATTATGATATTAAATTTAAGTTCCATTATTCATTCTTCAAGATTCAAATCTTTCCATTTTAACTAGTTTTGCAAAGACACTAACAACTTCATAACGTTATCACACAGCGTTTGGCTCTCTACAGACAGAAGTTGGATGAGATGTTCCAATAATGTTTTTTTTTTTAAGGTAAACACTAGTTGCTTCTTTTCATCTGCTTATGCTTCTCTCTTCGATTACTACATTTAGTTATCTTTGACTGTTTCAGGGTATTCATTATTAATCAATCAGCATTCAGAAATAAAGCAGCATAGTAGTTGAATCAGTGTTACCGTTTGTAACATGAAATTTGCACTTCTCCTAAAGCTTTGGTTGTTTTGGTACAGTTTTGAGACCGTGTATTGGGAGAGAATTATTTTCATGTGACTGTTGTAGATGTATCTGATACATATGATACTCCTGTAATATTTTCAGTCTGGATCCATTATTATAAGTGTAAATTAGTTGTAATGAGACTTTATTATGAATTTTTTATTTTGGTGCATGGATATCGTGGATGCTTTCATTATAAAAGCTAACTAGTTATTCCAGAGTACCCTTCTCTTTCACATATCATTCCCTGAAGCTGTAATGCAAGTATATAAGAAAATTTAAAATATTACTTTAATTTCTGATCAATTCAGCTAGTACTTTGCCATTTTCCCCCCTTATGAAACAAAGAAAGAAAATATCAGTGTGAGATTAGTCAATGTGCTAGGTACATTGACCTCTTAACCAGAGGTCTTGGCTTCAAGTCTTCGAGAATAGAATCTAGATACTGATAATTTCATGGAGATCAAAAAGGAAAAGAGAGTGGAGGTCTCTATTTTAAAGGTCAATATTTTAAACCCAGAAGGTAAAATCATTTATTATGATAAATCCAACATAAAGTTCATACAAAGTCTCTTGATTCCAAGGTATGGGAATCCAAAATATCTTCATAGTATCGTGCTACATTACATTTGACTCGGCACTCCTTAAAAGAATGATATGAGATTTCTATTCGCAGCCTATGATATTTCTGCCATTAGCCAAGATACTCTGATCAGGGTTAGGAACAGGGGAGCAATCTATGTGTTCTTTGTCTAAAGAAGTTGCATTATCTGGGATTGATGGTATAATGTTTGCTCGTGTCCAGAAAGATGACATTTTTTTGTCTTCCTCTTTCATTCTCTCAGCAAATTTATTTTTGTCAAATCCTGTGTCATCATTCCCACCAAATGCAGACCCAAGACGATCCATGTCAAACAAATCCTCTATCATCTTCTTGGTGTTGTGGTCGTTGGAGTAACCGAACTTGACTTTATTAAAAGTCTTGGGCTCTAAAAATGGCTTCACCATCTGCAGCAGCAATTACCTCTTTGACATCACAAAATGCTACTAGATTCTATCATGATCAGGACTGTCAACAACAATGTATATACAAAACAGACCCTACTTATAAGTGCTTGAGTTCTAAACCAAGTGCTCTTACTTTCTCAAATGGCTCAAAACTTGAGTTTGTCATCAAAAGTCCCTTTAACAATGAAATGCTATTTCAAGCTCATTATAGCATAAATCTCAAGTATTCAGAATATTTTCATCATTAACTTGTAGGCTGCACTGAACATTTATATATATATATATATGCATATGTTACTGTAGTTACCTTGTAGAATGGTTGGAAGATCATTGGTGCGTTGTACATTATTGCCAAACCAAGCCGCTCTGGATAATACTCTTGCAATATATGAGCAGTTTCAAGTGAGACCTTGAATGATATATTTGCCATACTGTAACCTTGGAAATCAATCAGCCAAACTATCTCTTCTTGGTGTGGTGGAAGGCTAAAAATGGCTTTCTCCATGCAGTACACAAACAACCTAATCTGTCCTTTTATTGACTTTGAGTTCTGCAGTGCAAATAAAGAAGAACAAAGAAATTATAAATGGAATAGAAAAACTTGGTTCAAGAATGTTATCTAATGGAATTTTATATGATCATGCCCTCATTGAAATAGACAAAAAAAAGTAAGTTTCAGGAGAAACCTGCTGACTAGGTTTCATTATAATGACTGTTCTGCCAAGCTTATCACAATAATTTGTTGTATGCATCTTCCCACTCTCTGCTTCATCAGCAACCTCTTCCTGCATAATTAAAAAAAAAAGAAAAAAAGTGCACATCATAAAACTAAACAAAATAGAATATCACCAAGTATGAACATGGACCCAAATCACCATGTTAGGAATCATAGCCACACATGCCGCCTAGTGAGTCAATAATTACCAGATTCAGTTTACCAGTGCTAAGAACAAAATATGATAACATAATAGTTACTGTATGTTCAAGCATAATACAGAAAAAGAAAAAAGTGTGAATAGGAGCAGTAACTCACCCAACGAATCTCTTGGGGTTTGTATTCTTCTCTCCATTTCAGGCTCCTTTGTAACATTTGAGTCGCCTTCTTCACATTCCAATTTTTTGATCTCAAGTACCTTGAGATGGATGCATCAGTGCAATAAACAGAAGCCTTATCTGATAAGGGCCCTATCAACCTTCTCACCTCATTGATCTGGAAGGAAGCAAATTATTATAGCTTGAGGTTTGAAGTGCAATAAGGGTGTAAGTTCTTGTGTGAAAGAAATCATCAAAATAACTGGACATACCTTTGCTTGCTGCTCTTGTGATATTAACATCTTCTCATGGCAGCCATTGGAGGCAGTTTCTTTAAGATCCACAGTACTCATGGTGTTCACTGTGGAAGATACTCTAAATATTAACAATGAACACTGCAAAGGTAAGAAAGAATTTCACGGGGATATAAACTGAAATGTGGCCTTTATTTATAGCCACTTAATTTATTATGTCACTGTAGTTAGTTTGTTGACAAAAAGTTAACACACAATTACTTAGTATGCTCTAGTTAAGTTAGTTTGGATAGTTAAGAGCAGTCACAGAGTCATACTATGTATAAACCTTGCTTGCCTTGTACACAATTCATACCATACATTTTGTTCTCTTCTCATAGACCCTTACAGACCATAACACACGGAAACATAGAAATATGACAAAGCTTAACTTGATAGGCTACCAAAATACTGAATAAAATACTAGACTAAAATATAAAATAAATAAACCAAATGGAACATATTCATAACCAGGATTCACAGGAGAAAACTGTGTATGCTTGGAAGAAGCAGAGAGAAACAGAATGGAAATGCTAAGATGGACATTAATTACTGTATCTCATACCATACCAGGATATGCTTGGAAGCTGGATTCCGGAAAATGATAAACAAGAAACAAACAAACAACCTTATCCCTCCGCAGTGGTCGGAATGAGTCACGGTTCTCATATTTATAGGCACTCTGCCTCTCCCACAGTCACTGCCACAAAGTCAATGTGATTGAGACAGACTTTGCTCGGTGCTGGAATTTCCAATCTCCATTATTTCACATCTGTTGTGTGAATTACAAATAATAACTAGACTCTGTGGTTGTTATTCGTTACATTTTTCTCGTCATTAGTATTTTTTTATATAACAACTAATGCACCGAGTATATAATTAAAATTAAAGTTCAGCAAATTTTCTTATAGATAAACACACGCGGCTGCAAGCAATGCTTCCACCTCCTAGTCCTTGCCTCCATCCGTGTCTTTGTCCGTCCCCCATTAATGGTCTAGCTATATCTATGCGCTACTGCATGAAAGAGTAGCAATCATAAACTGTGCAATCTACAATAATAATTCTCCATCTACCAATATGGATAGTTTTAATGTTGGGGTGGTTGTCTGGTTGAATTTCTTCTCATTTAGTTATGTCCTTACGTTGGATTGATTAGAACAGATGGAGTACAAATTTTTTTCTGTTGCTAGAATTTCATTTGGATACGCTCCATATTTAATATTTGATTCACAATTTGATAAAAAGTGAATATTAAAGCTAGGTGTCACATAATTGATGTGATATTTCAGAAATATAAAAAGTGATAACACTTAATGACAGTTAGACATTTATTATGAGAACCAATTTGCAGCTACCTAAAATAAATACTCCTGTTTAGTTAAAAAGAAATTAAAATATGATGAATACCATAAAATCTATCAGATTATTGGATGGAATGTTTAATGCTAACTGCCATGATTTGACATTCATAAGGTGGTGATCAATAATCAATTATGCTTTCTAAGACTTCATACTAATTTTTTTCTAATGAATTATAATTAGCTCACATAAATCCGAAAGGATTGTTAATGTATCAATTGTCTCCAAATGAAAGTCGCAGTACTTATTATGATTTTTGCAGGTCTATTCTATTTTACCATTTATTATGATTCTCACCCAACAAGATAGAGAAGGAAACATAAAATGAAGGGTCCATGTCTAGGTGATGGACATCCCAACAGCACATTGAAATTTTTGAACAATAACCATATCAGGTTATGAAACATTTCATAATCTCATTGGATAATTTCTAAAGTGAATCATTCATGTTTCAGCATAAACAAGTATCCAGTTGCCAATCAATCAGCTACTATGACTTATTGAAAATTGAATGTGTAGGCATTAGACAGTGACATCTATTGGGTACTCTTCATCACCTACAAGCAAATAATGAGACCCTTCTTCTATTACCATTAAACCATTCTCATTTGCTCTACTCAAGTGCTCACAAGGGCTTAGCTCAAACCCAACATGAGTCCTTTCCCCTGCATCTAACATCACACTCTGAAAACCCACCAACTGTTTGATAGGACTTCCATTCCTCTGTTTCCCCTGCCTCATAAATAGCAACACAGGGTGCTTCCCCACCATTCTGCCATGATTCTCAACTGCCACGGTTACCGACACCGACATCCTTTGGCAAGCCTCTTCACCTAACTCTGAAACTAACTTGTACTTGATGGTTTCTGAACTTTCAACCATCAAATGTGTGGATGACTGGTTGAAGTGAAGCTTGTTATGTGTGACAGAAACAAATTTGTAGGAATATTTTGAGTAGCTTAGGCCATAGCCAAACTCATACACCTTTGGACCTGTGTAAAATCTGTATGTTCTTCCGGGGTAGCCTGATTTCGGATCAGCTCGCATCCTCATGTCTGTCATCGGTACTTTGATGAAATCTTTTGGATACCAAGTAATTGGTAGTCTTCCTCCTGCAAAGCATTGATGACACGAAACAGTGAAACACACCCAATTGAGTAATAAGCTTTAAAATCTGCTATAAGAAATAGTAAACTAGTCCTTCAAACTTTTTTTTTTAATGCTAGTTTGGTTCTTGACAGTATAAAAAATTATCAATGTAAATACTAAAGTGAATGAGCATATGTTCATTGCTAGAATGCAGAAGAAAATTAACCTGGGTTGTGGTCACCAAATATGATCTGTGCTAGTGCCAGTCCTCCAATTTGCCCCGGATAACCAGCCCAAAGGATGCCTCCAATTTTGTCATTATTCTTGGCTGAAGAGATATCTATAGGACCTCCACAAACAAGCACCAAAATAACTGGTCTCTTAGAAGCTTCAGCAACAGCATTGATGAGTTCCAGTTGCTTGCCCGGCAAGTCAAGGTGAACACGATCGAGTCCTTCCCTCTCCTTGCTTTGATCCAACCCCATAACCATCACCACATAATCGGCTTTCTTGGCGACTTCGACCGCCTGGTCTATCTGAGCAGTAGCACACTTTATTCCACCATCACAGCCAGGATGATAGACAGCATCCTTAACATAGTGCTGTAAACCTTGCAGCATTGTGACGAATTTACAAGGAGGGCCAGAATAGTCTCCTAGAAGAACTTGTTGGGGAGCATTTGCATTGGGACCAATCACTGCTAGGGAGATACTTGGGCTTTTTTTTGGAAGTGGGAGAAGTGAGGCAGTGTTCTTCAAGAGGACAATGCCATTTCTTGCAGCCTCAAGAGCAAGGTACTGGTGCTCTTTGGAGCAGACATGGTTTGGTCCAATCATGCCAAATGGGAGCTTGGTTGGATCTCCACCAAATAGTCCTAGCCTCATTCTAATGGCAAATAGGTTGTGAAGGGCACGGTCTATTTCAGATATAGCTACTTTTTTCTGCAACACTGCTGATTTGGCATGGTCTTTTAAATAACCACCACATTCCACATCCATCCCTGAAATTTTGGAAGCAATTAGCATACTCATCATCTTCCATCCAAATTACAATACCATTCATTGGTAATTACAGAATTGTTTCAACCAAAAATTACACTGAATTCCCTGCATAGTGTCTGGGTGCCATTTGAACAACAATAGATCAATAACAAAGTATTTTCTTTACTAGGTGATGCTAGTGAGCTGCTTGCTTGTGTTTCAGCCAAGTACTTATGTAGGTAGTGTTGCTCCACTTTAAGTATAAACTGAGGATTTCTCATCAATCGAGCCTTTCAAATATTCAATCCGTTGATATTTCTTCTAACTTTTTTAATTTTGAAAAAAAGAAAAAGAATTTTAATCCTCATAGATATATGTACAAATTACAGCTACTCTCAATAACGGATCCGTGGCGCAATGGTAGCGCGTCTGACTCCAGATCAGAAGGTTGCGTGTTCGATTCACGTCGGGTTCAAAATTCCGATCCGTAATGCTACCAACGGATTAAACTTTTTTGTGACTTTCTCTTTTGAAAGCTGAGGGTCCCTCTGAGAAGTTACTGAAAAAGAAGCTCAAGTTTTTTTTTTTTTTGCCACACTTTTTTCTAGACGAATTTTTCTTTTGTTCCTAAGGTCATGGACTGTTAGCCTATAGTAAATCAAAGATAGGCCCAAAATTAGGCCTGGTGTTGGAACTGGGTTCAATCATATATGTAAGAGCGTAATTGTCAATATCTCGGGGAAGAAAGGCTGGTGTGTTACGGCTGGCAGTCTGATAAGAAAGCCAACACCGAAAAAAAAGGAAAGTCTTATTTGAGGGCTCACACTTGATTGGTTAGTCAAGAGTAGACAAAACAATTATACACGAACAGAACAGATGGCGCCATTTTTAATGATGTTAATACATCTTTAAATAGAAAAGTTGCATTGAAGAGATTAAAAAAGATTCATCACCACATAAATAAGCAATAACCATATACTAATATTTACCAAAAAATCATATACTATATGCTAATATTTACCAAAGAAAAGCATATACTAGTACTATTACGTTAATGTGACTTGGCTATATTGATAGGCTCACGGATAGTATTCATTATTCAAAGCTATATATATATATATATACACGTGCACCGACAAAATATTAGTGACAAAAAAACTTGTCTTCATGCATAAAGTAAGGCAGGATTAGCTAATAATTAAAATAGCCTATGCACTTTGAGATTCCAATTCCAATTATAACCAAGATTTTGAAAGCATATGGAGTATTGAAAAGATAAAAAGAAGAAGGATAAGGCCCCACTGTACCAGCTCGAAGCACATCGGCCACAGTATCCTCTGGTGATTTTGTATATTTTTGCTTGTCATGTATGAACCCGACTGCCCAACAATCCGAAGTAATGTATCTGGTACATTTTTTTCAATTTTCACCAATAATCAGAGAAAGAACCAACCAAGGATGCAAAAAATAATAAAAAAGTGTAATTAAATTACCCATCGAAAGCCCATTCCTTTCTGGCGATATTAGTTAAGAGATTGTAATCAGCACAGTTTGGAACCCCATTTACTTGATTGTAAGCACACATTATCCCACTCGCTCGTCCTTGCTTTACGCAGCTCTTAAATGGAGGCTGATACGTGTCCGCTAGATCTTGCGAGGTCACCTAAACCATTCATAATTTATGTATATCGGACGATTCAGACCAAAAAGCTATTAGTACAAGATATCAGATTACTATCATTGCTATACTCATACATTATTATGTTACACTCTAGTGTAGTGTAGTAGAGCATAGGAATCTTGTCAAAATTATGAAATCATATGTTGGAAAACATTATTGAAAAGAAAGGAAGTAGGTAAACAATAATAATATACATTATTTCATCACTGACTAATTGTTATACAAAATCCACAAGTAAGCAAATTAATATCTTGCAAGTAATACGGATTATGGAATCATTGCTTGAAAATGAACAATCAGAGCGTGGACCATATGAGTCACGCGCATCTTTGCTTTTTATCTATATACTATTAAAATCTTTCTTTAAACAGATTATAATGAATTGAATTCTTAGTCTTTAACGACAGTGACAGTTCTAACCAATACAGGAATTAAAAAACACACACACACACCAGAATTAGAGTAATTGATTAAAGAATGATACTAAAGTTAATAAGAGCTTGGTAGAGTAAAACCACGAAGAATCCAATGCACAAAATTCGAAATATCCATCATACCTAGTCACATCACATTAGTACTAATTAATTACTACATCTACAAGATACACATCATAATTATTACTAAATTCATAGTCACAATAAGATTGATTGAGGGACTTACGCGAGCATTAAAGACGAAGCGATTGACACCGTTCCAGTTTTCCAAGTCATAGGCAGTGAAATGCTTGCAGCAAGCAGAGGCCTGAAGGTGCCCTCTCAACTTGCCTCCCTGGAAGGAATCCCCTTGAAGCCCTCTCACAAAGGACACTGCGAACCTCGAACTCAGCATTGGGTCTTCCCCAGCTGTCTCTTGCCCCCTTCCCCATCTTGGGTCCCTGAATATGTTTATGTTTGGAGCCCAAAATGTCATCCCCGCTGCTTGCCCTGCATTGTATATTGCTCTTGCTTCGATTCCAATAGCCTAAACAAAACTAATTCTATCACCATTACTCACCAAAAAGAAACCAACTTTACTAATTTATTTGTCATAAAAAAATAAAAAACATGTATGAGCTTTTTCTAATCCAATGAATAGTGAGAAAAAAACATATGGGCGAGCGAGTGGGTGAGTGACTCACTTTACCGATTTGGTACCAGAGGTTTGAGTCAAATGTGGCTGCCGTGAGGATGACTTGAGGGAAGCTAGTAGCGGAACGGATGGTGCCATTGAAGAAGATGCCACGGCCAGCGTTGGCAACACCGTGCAGTGCCTCGTTCCACCACTCGTAACCGGGGATGCCGAGTCGTGGAATCGGAGGGGCCGAGTTGACGAGTTGGGATAGTTTCTCGTCCAATGTGAGCCTGGACACGAGGTCCTTGGTCCTCTGGGTAATGGGTAGCTTTGGGTTGCAGAATGGGTAAGATCTGGATGATGGGTTGGACCAGTCACAAGCAAAAGGTGGCTTTGATGTTGGTTGCGCCTGGAGGATCAGGAAATGGTGGAAAAGGAACAAGGAGGAGATGAAGGTAGTGATAGTGATGGTAAGGTGTGGTGAGAGGGCCATGCTGAAAAAAAAAATGGTGTTTGATGGGAATTGGAATTGCAGAAAAAGAAACAACAGGGTTAATAAAGGCACAGCCTAGTGCCTACATGTGCTGTGTCCATGTCAACACAATAATGTCATATTTTTAGGCACTATAATATATGTTTACAATTAAAATTGGATAACAAAAAATGGAGGGAATAATATATATTAAATGTTGTTAAATAAAAGTAAGAAGAAAATTGCATAGTGTATTGTTCATTTGTATTATTTAACACAAGCCATATATATGTATGACAAGAAATAGAAGATAGTGATTGTTTGTAAAATTGAAAATTGATGTGTTAAATAACATTCACTTTAGTTTAGTGGGGTATCAAGCAACAGTGATCTGCTGCTATATATATTTCTCTCCTTGGCTCTGCAAAATCCACATAGAGTTGGGCAGTTGGCAACCTGTTATAGTATCTTCTCAGTCCCTGTACATTATAAGACCAAGCCCGTCAATCTATGAAAGACCTCTTAGCAGACCAGTTGATAATACAGAAGCATTGGTTTGGCTGCTATTTACACGCTGAAAATAAATCACATCTTGGATTATTATGTGTATGTTTTCTACTACCTCGTAATTGAAATTCAGTAAGTATCACTTTCTCGCTCTCTCTTCTCAAACGGAATGCAGGCCACTGAATCTTTCTACAGACGTCGGCCTCATTCTGCAAGAGAAGAAAATTCAGAGCACGCCTCTGTTTTTTTTTTTTCTAATTATTTTTATTGCCAGTGTCAAATACAATCAGAATGACACAAGGGTGGGCTTACGAAATTGCACAAGCGTGAGGCCCATTTATATAATCTTTCTTATTTTCTACCAAAAAATATATATTTGGCATATGATTGATTCTTTTCAAATAGCATACATATCAGACCCCAAAAAAAAAAGAGTAGCCTGCAAACTATCACTATTCCAGATAAAAACATGTATATTAGCAATCACGTAGTTAGTACAAATAGTAGATACTTGGGCTGCTTAAATATCATATCTCGAGTTCGATCCTTAGAGCGGCGTATACAAAAAAATCTTATGAATAGTTCTCTTCCCACAGAAAATGAGACCTGCTGCGTCAATCTATTATCTATTACTATTAGTGGTTTGGAGTTTTGAGCATATATATCCTATGCTCACAACTGCCACGATTATATTGAGGGGTTGCTGTCTATTTGAAGTTCTTTACCTAAAGTATCAAACCAAATAACGACACGAATTGTGTTATCTCCATGCAATGGGAACCAAAACATTGGGGAAAATATATAATCATCAAATTAGACTGGTGATGGAAAGAGAACCAACACTTTTTGGAAAATTCAAACAAACAGTTTAAAGACAGTTACGTTTGACATTATATATTCAATCATAAATGCTTGGGGCACAACAAAAACTCATTCAATACAGTCAACAAAGTCCATTTAACACTTTATGGCCCAAAGAGCACTTTTAACCATGAGTATATTTTTAATGGGTTAGATGATTGTGATCCAAATTCCTATTTGTTGACTATTTTGACTGTTTTTTATTGTGCCTTAGCAATGCTCGTGTTCAAAACTAACTTGTTAAATTATTCAAAGTTATCTGCCAGAAAACTTACAAATAAAATAAGTAAATAACCCTCAAAACATGC
Organism: Aeschynomene evenia; assembly: GCA_013621005.1. Classification (NCBI taxonomy): domain Eukaryota; kingdom Viridiplantae; phylum Streptophyta; class Magnoliopsida; order Fabales; family Fabaceae; genus Aeschynomene; species Aeschynomene evenia. Next base: position 6,147,072 of record CM024270.1, read on the forward strand.
AATGACTTGTTAAGAAGTTGCCTTTATACGTGCAATGTGTCCCATCAAAAGGCTAAATTTAATTAAAGTACCTTATCTCTATCCGATGTCGCCTACATTATAATTAACTATTTAATATAGCGAAGCATTTGGCAGGAGTTTCCAGTGTCGGTTATTAAAAATTTAAAATTGTAAATAATCGTAGCAAGTAACCTTTAATTACTTGTATATCATGTATACATTACATACAATGATGACAAATTAAAATTGTATACTTTATTTTTTTATTTTTGTATTTTTGACTGTGATTGCAATTCTAAACATCTTTTGTTAGTCACAAAGTGATAGTTAACTTGAATAACCACTGTTCAAGAGACACAGTACTATTTATAGTATGTTATGGAATTAATTAATTAAGGGAATTATTCTTGCCCGTTCTTAAGCAGGAAACAGCTGTGGTGCGTTCAACAATCAACGAAAAGGAATGCTTGACATCACTGTCAAAAGGGGATTTTCATTAATGAAAATAATGCATGTATTGGACTATTCAGAATTTTGAACCCTAGCTCTGATTTTGGAAAAAGAATGTGTGCCTCGCTTGAAACTTCGATGCATATGGATTTCAATGGCTATTTCATGCCATACCTTTTCTTTTTCTTTCTCATTTTCTCAAAAACCACGTTTACTTTTTAAGTTTGATTATTTTATCTGACTTCTCTAATAGATTAAATTTTAATACATTGACGATACAGGAGTTTTAAATTATTAACCATTTTTATACATTTTAAAACTTAAAGTGAAAACATTATTAATCTAAAATCATGTAGTGTGATAGATTATGATCCTATATCAAAATCTTAACCCATTATTTTAAGAGTAATGATTCATCTACTCCCAAAATACTTACTCCCAATTGTACTCCTTTCTTTTCTTCTCCTTCTTCTCCTCCTTCCTTTTTTTTTCTTTTTTTTCTTTTACATTACTACTTTCTTCTTATTTTTTTATTCTTATGTTTTTTTTTCTCTTCCTCGTATTCGTTATTTTTGGCATTCAGGATTTTTATTCTTCTTGTTATTCTTTTAAATTATTTTATCTTATTTTATTTTCATAACTAATTTTATAATTTTTCCATCAAAGTTATTTTAATTTTTTATAGAAATCTTTATTATTTTTTTATTTTTAAAAAAAATCTTTGATTATTTATTTTTATTTCATTTAAATTTCTTAATTCTCTTAAAAAAAACATGAATAATTATTTCAATAGACATATTAAGGGATTTATTTGATCACCGTCACGTTAATAATCATTCTCTAAATTTTAACGGTTATGATGATGAGGCTGTTGAAACACCAAATAACAAATTGCTCATAATATAATAAAAATTGGTCACACAATTTATATAAATTGCTCATAATTTTATAATTCAATTTTTATATTATCACAATGTAACACAGTTTTACTTACAACATAGTTCACAGATTAACAAATTGTTACTCACATTATAATGCATGTTTGCTCATTATTTATTACAAGTTTGCATATAAATTTCACACAAATTGCTTACAATAACATATATGTTTACTTGCAGTTTTTATATAACTTACTCAATTCATGATTGCTCACACATTTTACAAATGTTACTCACAGTATTATAAAAATTTGTTCACTTATTTTACATACATAACTTGCTCACAAGTTTCAATCACAATCACAAATATAACATATATATGGCTTACAATATAGAACAAATTGCTCATGAATATTGAGAAAATCAATTACAATTTAACATATTATGCACAATCTATTGACTGTTTTGGCTGGATTTTTGTTGTGCCTCTAGTATTTCCCTTTAATTTCATATAAATTTTCTTAATTATCTTAAAAAGAATATTGATAAGTTTCTATAGATGTATCAATGGTTTTTATATACATATTACCGCCTCACAATATAACACAAATTGCTCATAATCGTTTATTGTTTATTGTAAATTTGAAGACAAATTTCACATAAATTACTCACAAAAATATCACACTTTTTAACAATTTGCTCACAGTATGAACTCTATTTACTCACATTTTATAAATGTTGCTCACAATATAATGAAAATTTGACCACTTATTTTACATAGCTTACTCACAAATTTCACTCACAAATCACAAAATATAACACACATGACTTACAATATAAAACTAATTGCTCACAAATATTAAGAAAATCAATCACAATTTAACATATTTAGCCTACACAAAGTACACAATTTGCTCACAACATAATGCATATTTGCTCCCACATTTCACACATGTTGCTCATAGTTTATTGCAAGTTTGCTTACATAGATCACACAAGTTGCTCATAGTAACATACATGTTTGCTCACCCTTTTTACATAATTTGTTCACAATATGATACACGTTTACTCACACATTTTATAAATGATGCCCAATTTACTCATACATTTTACATAAATTACAATGATGGTGAGTGAGTTAAAGAAGCTTTTACAGTAAATTTATTACTTGACTTTATTTATTACTATCTATTATCTTCATTATCTTCAATACTCATCACCGCCACCACCAATCAATATACTATTTTTGTTGATTAGATTAACACAAATATCTATACAAAGAGCAATACATAATCAAATTGTTACACTATAAAAAATAGAAACATTTAAATAAGTTTAGTGTCATCTCATGAAATTAAAATTCCATCACTTTATTTTCTCCATTTTCATCCATCCAATAAGAAGTGCATACTCAAACAAATTATATCTCATATATTTACCAAAAAAAATTATATCTCATATATTTACAAAAAAAAAATTATATCTCACATGCCATGTTATACCACTCATTCATATCATCATGAATTTTTTAAATCATCCTATATTCTTTTTTCTCATCTTTACCTTTTTAATATCTCCAAATTTCTTGTTCCCTGCAAACCGAGTTCTAGCTAAGCTTTTGTTCAATTAGATCCTAACGTTACATTACCGAATTGTTTTGCTTCACTACTAGAAAAATGAGTATTTTCAACATTAAATGTGTCAATAAAAGTATTGTCAACAAAAGTAATATTGACAATTAGCAGCCGTCGTAAATACTTAAAATTAGTTTATGAATATTTTCAACAGTAGTTAATTGTCAAAGAATAGTTTATGACTATTTTCAACGGTCAACATATGTCAATATATTTTTTTACAATACTTTTATCAACACTTTTAAAAAATTACATGTTAAAAATAATCATTATTATTATAGTGTTTGTACGAATTTACAGGTTGAAGAGCATTTTTCTTCTTCTTTATATTTATTTTTATTTTGAATTTTTTCTTTTTTTTTTGGTTATTTCTTGTGTAGATTGTTGAAAGCTTGAGTGAAATGATTATGGCATCGAAACAAGGTGTTAAATCCAAGAGAAATAGTTTCAATACCTCACGTCCTCTCAAGTAATTAAGTGTGACTTCTTTATTTTTTCCTGTTAGTGGTGGGGACAAAACAGGTTGTTACGTTGTTTGAGAATGAGGGAAGAGAACGAAGTAAAAAACGTGTGGCAGTATATGAAATGTACGGAGTAAATACGGGAGTACAGTATTTATGAAGTACGTTGTGATTTATTGTTATTTTAATGGAATCAATCTAGTAACTCATCTTATCTCTATTTTAAAAAATTCATAAAAATTAATAGTATTAAAAAATTATACATAAATATCTAATTATATATTATCATAATGAATAGTGATAATTGATTATCTTTATCACTGTTTTAAAAAAATATATACTACCAAATAAGTATTTTGGTTAAACTAATATGTAAAACACTGATATATTAACAGTATATTAGAATTATATTAATATAGAAAAATAAAATTGACAATACTTTAAATATAAAAAAAATAACAAATAAAGTTGAATATTTCATTAAGAGCAATGTTACAGGCACAACAAAAAAACCAACCAACACAACCAACAAATAGGAATTTGGGCCACAATCACCAAGTCCATTAAAAAGACCCTCATGATTAAAGTGCTATTTGGGCCCTAAAGTGTTAAATGGACTTTGTTAATTGTTTTGGCTGATTTTTTATTGTGTCCATGTTTCATTAAAGTGTCCACATTTGCTGATTGACATGTATAGCACGATAGAAAGACGAATAGTGAGTAAACCAAAAAATCGACAAGTGTTCCGAATCACAAACATGGTAAGCAATTAAGCATAGAGGCATAGAAGGATATAGAACTCAATATATAATAAATAAATAAATTGTAAGTGGAGAATATTCTTTCTCATCCATAGCATTAGGCATCCATGCATATCCATAATAGATCAGATGTTCACAACAAAGGCAATAACATTGTCCCGCCGTTAGATTATACTGAAGTTAACCATACATACCATTCCATCCATCATCACTTTGGCACCTTCTTCAATTCATCTTGGTGGGAACTGGGTCCCCTTTCGTCTCATGAATCAATGATTTTCTTTAATTTGTCGCCATCTATATGCTCAATTTCAACGAACCATGAAATTAATTTGAGCCTCCTTTAATATTTGTCTGTTGCTAGTACATATACGATAATTAATATATATATATATATATATATATATGTTTTTAATGAAATACCTTACTAGTTTTTTAATTGGCATTACGTTTAAAAATGTAATTATCCACCAAAGTCCTTTTCCTTTTAACCTTTACCTGACGATGTGAGGCTATTTGACAATGAGGATAAGCATCATCATCTTATCCCGTTAGCCATCTTGACCAAATATATGCGCCTTTCCCCAATCAGGCGCTTGGGCGATTAAGATAACCGTGATAAAGCTAGGCAGCAACAAAAATATTATAATTTAATGGGTTTCATCTTAAAAAAAAAAAAAGAACAACTACTCGTACAACGAATATACTTTACAACATATATCCAACTATAGTAGTTACACTTCACATTAATATGTACTAGTGTACCCAACGAATGTATATTAGAGGTTGGATGCTAGTTGGATGGTGCATTAGTTGTACATATAGCAGTATTAAAACTGTGACATTGTTACTTTATCTCTTCTTATTATTCATTCTACAATTAATTTATGCATTCATTTGATGTCACGTGTGCATTTTGAAAAAACCATTAGTTATATCAATCACCCGTATCATATATGGCAAATATATACATCAGTCCACTTTGAGTAAGCCACCTATATTTGCCTTAGAAGCCTCGAGTTTAATATTATTATGTGCACCTGTATTTATACAGCAAATTGCACCTGAAGGGACATGAACGTTCATAATTATTACCTATTAATGTAATTAAATAGCCTAATTTTAATGGCATTTCAGTATTCCACGCATGCTGTATACTTGCAACTAACGATCGTAATTGTATTATTGATGGCATTAGAACCATGATTCGTCTTTTTAATTTTAAAACAAGCCGTGATGGCATTTGAATCATGCCATAATTAATTTCCATGTAGAGGAGATGATTATGTAATTATATGTATTATCTTCCTACGTAATGCCTTTTTTTCATTTCACATCCTAATAAGTAAGTAATAATAAACTTTTCTTTTATATATGTCTCAAATTGTGCTGCTCAATATTCCTGCATACGCTCCTCCCCTTTCGGAATCACGTTTAGCATGCGGTTAATTTAATTTATTGAATACAAAAGGGATAGAACTCTCCAGAAATCATTTGAATGAATATTGTACATTTATACTGTGATATAGGGACCGGCTTGGGACCATTGGCTATTAGTTTAAACGAATGATAACGAATCACAATCAAATAAATGTTAATCCATCGTCATTTAGAATAAAAAACTAGATAGACTAACTAACACCATGCTAAACTATTTTTATGCATTGGTACATGATATACTAATAACAAGTTAATTCATAGCCAATCAACCCCCTCTCATAAACTGTGTGCTCATACTCATGGAGTGGCTACTGGGTGCAGAGAATGTCATCTAATTTGCACCTTGCAGCTAGCAGTACAGTAGAGTATGGTCCACTAGTAGTATAGTATGGTTAATTACGTTCATTGATTATATAATCATCAACAAGTGTGCAGTGTGCACACAAACTAAAACTTACATAATAACCAATAACATTTGACGTGTAACATAAATACGTTCATAATAACCATACTACGTGCACACTCGACCATGTTTAACTTTTCATAATTACATCAAATTTTTTGTTTTAAACAAAAACTAGAGTAAGTAAAACATACTAGTAGTGATTAGTAATTGTAGTCTCCACAGTGCAGTCCACACTCCACACAAAACATACATCCCACTAGTATGACCTGAATGATGGATGTAGTATGAAGCAAGCAAGGTAATCATGGTTAAAGTAACGCTGACAGACGGTGTTAACAATTGGAGAAATCAAGGTATGTGGGACCCGCGCTTCTGGAGGGCCACGTGTTGGAACTATAGCCTGCCAGGCTTCGTGAACTCGTGGACTCAGCCAACCACGTGGACTCCGCAAAACGCAGCAGCTACTGGAGGACTCTATTTCCATCTTCCCACTCCCACCATACCATTGGCTTTACAGGGACCACTATTCTATCTCTATTTTGTTATTTTTTATTCATTCATATACACACATATATATACATACACGTATAATAATGATAATAAAATACAAAACATAATTCACCTGTAGTTTATGATTATTTTACTCTAGCCATATTTAACAACCCATCCAATTTTAAACAAGTATATATCCAATTTTTCATGATACGTTTTTTTCATATACTTTCTATTTCCATTTATTCGCACTCCTCATTGTTTTAATAATAGAAAAAGGTAATATTACCTAGATTTTTAAATATATACTGTTCTAAATTAAATAAGATTTAGATATAAACACGCATTGCAACAATAGAATTTGTATAATTGTATTCTTTTCAATCTGTTCAATTGGCAAATACTTAGTAACATTTCAGACACATTGCAACACTCATAATGCGTTTAGTTATCCTTTCATTTTCTTCTCCTTCGTGTGAAGTTGCATACAACAACAAGCTGTACAAGAGCATGCCTTTAATTTGAATTTAATTAAGACTAAATCATGCGCGTAACTACAGATATTTTAAAGACCTTACTTATTATTCCCCTCTATACGTGGGGGAGGATTCAATACAACAACAATTTATAGAGAGTAAACATCCAACTCTTTATAACAAATTAAACCGGAAATTTATCACGTATAAAACAAATCGCCTTCTTTGATCATTCAAGATTTAAAATAGTAATTGAACTACCTTAATCTCTGCATTAAGTTTCCATTAATGAACTAATACACGCGTGATGTTTAGATAGTTAACAAAGAATATTATTCCTTTTGTCTTTTTTTATTATGTTTTTTTGTTCACCTTGAGTTTTAATTTATCCTTTTTATTTGTCCATTTAAAAATTTTAAGTGATATTTATATTTTTTTATTTTACTCTTAATTATTTATATCTCTTCTACTAATATAAATTATATTTTGTCATTAATTACACATGTGGGGACATTTCATGACCATCTTAAATAAATTAACAAGAATCCCAAAATATAAAAATGATCAGAAACCTATGTTGTTGAACTTAATCAGCAATAAATCAAGGACATTAAGTTTTTCTTCACAGGAAAATAAAAAAAAAATATAAATGTTTGGGTAAGAACATTTTTCCAGCTAAAACAACTATCAAAGTCTATTTTAATATTTTTTGTCCAAATAACATTATTAATCATGTGTATTTTTTAATGGACTAGGTCTAATTTCTTGTTGACTGTTTTTTTTTTTGCCAATGTTCAATAAAAAAATGCTTAGTATTTTTCAATGAGCATTGTTGCTAGAGGCACAACAAAAACCAGCCAAAACAGCCAACAAATAGGAATTTGAGCCACAATCACCCGGCCCATTAAAAATATACTCATGATTAAAAATACTATTTGGGCCATAAAATGTTAAATGGAGCTGTTTTGGCTAATTTTTTATTGTGCCCGAGCATTTGTGTTTTTCAATTATACCCGGAAAAAAAAAAGGAAAAATGGTTACCGGAACCAAACCCAAGAGGAGGTTAGAAGAAATTTTGAATGAAACGGCAATAGCGGACAAAAAGTTACGGGCAGTTAAGTGGAGCCCACTAACAAGCCCACCCACCCACGGATTCAACACCCCCCAATACAGAATGGGCCCCACCCACCCCTTCCTTCCCTCGCTTCCTCTATAAGAACAGAACCCGGTTTCATTCTGCCTCCGCTCTTTCGCAACCAAACCAAACCCTTCACTCACTCTTCTCTTTCTCTCTTCACATTCTCATTAGCGAATCATAACGCCTTCCATATTTTCTGTTTGTTTCCCGGGAAAGTTACAACGAGAAAACACGATCATTATGGAGCAGTTCAACAACGACGACCTCGAGTACGTTGTCGATGACTATTACGACGTCCCTGACTCCGAATACGACGATTCCTCTTCTGATAATGCTACTGACGGAAGCTCCGATTGCGATTCCTCCGACTCTGATTTCGAAGACGACTTGGAAACGGTAATGATTGCTACGCGATTATTGGTATCTGTTTTGTCTATTGCGTTAAATCAACTGTCTGAGATTACGAGAGGTTCTGATTATTTCTGTGTGTCACAGAATAAGGAGAAGACTGATACATCTGCTTCGGAAGCTAGACAGGGCAAAGATGTTCAAGGGATTCAGTGGGAGAAGATGAATTACAGCAGAGACAAGTACCGCGAGACTCGTTTGAAGCAGTACAAAAACTATGAGAACCTCTCTCGCTCTCATGAGGGTCTCGACAAGGTGAGGTTTCGCAGCTCAATTATCTTGATTTCAGAAGAACATTGTGACTACTACACCGTTTGATATTTATGAACTATTTATTCATTTATTTGATTTTGGAGTTGCAGGAGTGCTTGGAAGTGCAGAAGGGGAGCGCCTTCTATGACTTTCAGTTCAATACCAGGCTTGTCCAATCCACAGTCGTGCACTTTCAGGTAGAGACTCTGTTCAACGCTACTCAAATTGTGTGAAGTGTGAACTCGTGAGGGGATTGGGCTGATTCATTTGCAATGCGCCGGATTTAAACAAAAATAGTAGTAGTTTAAAAATAACTAAAAACCATGTAATCCATGATTGTATTTTCTGTTCTGTTTTTTCGTTTTCATTTTAGTTGGCAATTATTTGTGCTGCTATTTGGTTTATTTTAATCTGATTTTATTCTGAACTAGTTTACTCGTATGGATTATTTCCCTGATTCCTTAATACATCCAGTTGTTTGCAGCCATACCTGGCCATGACTAGTTTTGCTATGCATAATTTTGGTGCTGTAGTTTTGCAGGATTCAGTAATCTGTATTATTCCGTTGCAAACGGAAGGAATTAAAGGCTGTCACCCTTTTATATATGGATTTAAGTCAAGTGCCTAAAGGATTTTTCAAGTACTAAGTTCCAATCAACTTGAAGTTTGACAAGCTTACAATAACCTATAATTTTTGCAAACAATTCCGTCCTGATTATTTTATGCAATGCTCAAATGAAAAAAAATTATTTATTCTCGTAAATGACAACTTTTAAGCAAAGGTTTTAGCAGGTTCTGTATAAATTACTCTGGTTGAAGGCTAAATTTATGGCAGAGCGTTTTTCATTCAAGCCACCCTCTCTTTCATATACTTAATAACTTTGGATTCTATGGTTGTTTCCCGTTATTATGTTATGTCTATAACTTTCTGTGTGTTATCATTTGCTGCTACATCTGTTAATACTTAATTCTGAATTGATATATCTGTGAATAATTCTTAACCTGTTTCTGCATTTAGGCCTTCTATTTCTCTCTTTATGTCAGCTTTTAAAGCAGGTGGGAAGTGAGCAGCTTGGCAGGGCGTTGTTTTATGGTATGATAGGACCATTTGAGAGGGCTCTAACATTATATGTTATTAGTTAGTGTTGATTTCTCCTTATCAAGAGGGGCCTCGCTTCTTTATGTTTGACACTATATTTGTAGGATCTACTTGCCTATAAAATAGCTTTTGTTCAATTCAATTGCTGTTTATGTCGATTGTTATTTTAGTTTTTGTTGCTGTTTACTTTTAATTGTAAGTGCTTTTGACCTGTACCTTTTCTGCAAGAGATAAAAAGAGAAAAGGAAACCCTTTTTATCATTTGTAAATTCGTGCCTTGAAAACACTTATGGAATATATGTATTGTTTCAAGTTTGAACTTAGTGTAGTATGGAAAAGCAAAAATAGATTTTGTTTTATGCAATGCTGACCTTGTATCTCTAGGTCAAGTGCTGGGACAACTGGTACAAAACTTATCCGGCAAATATCAGTTTACTAGTACAACTCAATGGTCAAAGCTTACCCTTATATTCTAAAATTTTATATGAACTGTTATTGATAAAAACGTTTGATAAGGGGATTGTGTTCCATGCTGGTTTGTGGTACTTGTTTTCGTCTAGAGTTATACAAATTGCTTGTTGACAATAATTGTAGATTTCTATTGTTTTCCCGCTTGGGTGTTGATATTGATGTCTTCAACATTCTTGTCTATGCAGCTGAGGAATTTATTGTGGGCAACGTCAAAGCATGATGTATACCTTATGCAAAACTACTCAGTGATGCATTGGTCCTCATTAAAGCGGAGGGGCAAAGAAGTGCTTAACGTGGCAAAACCGATTGTTCCAACCCTTGTGCGTAGCCATTTAGTTGTTCACTTGCGTTACTTTGTATTTTACGCACTCGATCTGAGTGATATTGTGTTGTTTTGCAGAAGCGTCCTGGATTTTTAGCTCAGCCTATATCCAGAGTTCAAGTAAGCACCATGGCAGTTAAGGAAAATTTGATGGTTGCAGGTGGCTTCCATGGTGAGCTTATTTGCAAGGTAGGATACATCATGGTTTCTTTCAATCGAATAAACAATCATATGAAGGCTCCCTTTTTTTATGAGTGAATTACTTGTGACCAGAATTTGAATCATTCCGGAGTCGCATTCTGCAGCATATTAACTACAGATGACAATGCCATAACCAATGGTGTGGATGTTTACCGCAACCCGACGTAAGGAGCTAAATGCAGAACCTTATATGTGAAATGGTCATTCTGTTTTGCTCTGGAAGAGTGCAACTAAACCTTTTCACTTTGCAGAGGGTCGCTGAGGATCATCGCAGCAAACAATGATTCCCATGTTAGGATTTTTGATGCTGAGAATTTTGCTTCTCTTGGTTGTTTCAGATATGATTGGTCTGTTAATGTGAGTTTCATCAACTGATATTACTCTTAACTATAAATCCTCGTATCAGCTGAAACTTTCTTTGCAAAGAGCAATTGCGCTTACATATTAGCCTTTGCAGAATGCTTGTGTCAGTCCTGATGGAAAGTTATTAGCTGTTCTTGGGGACAGTTCTGAGTGCTTGTTAGCTGATGCCAACTCCGGGAAGGTATGCTAAATTTAAGGTTATTTTTCGGGGGTTATTATTCTTAATGTTTCAATGTAGTTTCTGATGTAATCTTCATTTTTTTCTTATGGTGTCTCGCAGGTTACTGGGAGCCTAAAAGGGCATTTGGACTATTCCTTTGCATCAGCGTGGCATCCAGACGGACGAATATTGGCAACGGGGAATCAGGACACAACATGCAGGTTATGGGACATAAGAAACCTCTCAGAGTCAATGGCTGTGCTGAAGGGTAGAATGGGTGCAATAAGAGCCTTAAGGTTCACATCTGATGGACGGTTTCTGGCCATGGCTGAGCCAGCAGACTTCGTCCATATTTTAGACTCAAAGTCTGGTTATGCACAAGGTCAAGAGATAGATCTATTTGGTGAAATTGCTGGAATATCCTTTAGCCCTGACACAGAAGCCCTGTTTATTGGTATATCTGATCGCACCTATGGAAGCTTGTTAGAGTACACCAGAAAACGTCATAATAGTTACCTTGGGTCCATGTTTTAAAGGAGTGGAGTACCTACAGCGAGGTACTCAATGTGCCATATCCAGCGGAGGATTTTCTAAAATAGATTTCGAGTCTGATATTGCATCTTGTTTCTTTTATCCGGGGGTTTTTGTCTGTTGAATTTAGTATTAGAAACAAGTTGTAAATTTTGGCTCTAGGGAGCCATTTCTATGATTTTTTTTTCTTTTTGGGGATGAGAGCTGGAGATACGATAAGTTTTGCCTTTGTATAAAATACATATATGCTTGGTTGCTATTGTATATTAGAAACAATGGAATCAAGCTATAAATATATATTCCTTTAACCCTAAATTTTCGGTTTTCCATTTGAGGTCTTCCTGTGGTATGCAAAACCCAGGCCTTTTGCCCCTGTGAGCAACTGAGCATCCATTGACAGAACGTGTAATCTTTGCAATCTTGACCCGAGTGACCTAGGTTTTGTTCTTCTTTATTCTATTCTATTTAGTATTTATGAAGTTTCAAAAAACCTGACCAGAGAGGGACACGTTCGAAGCGTGCGATACAAGGCGTTCGAAGAGACACGTTCCACTCTATAAAATATCCATACTGCATGTTGGTATGAAGAATTAACCATTGAGTCTTCGAGAGGTGACAGATGGGTTTGGTGCCCAAATTTTAAAAGTTGATTATTTTACTACCGACCAAAAGCTATGGAAGATTATATGACGTTTTCATTCGATAACCTTGAAGGCCCTGTCATGAAGGTGGAAGTCCCTTGCTGAAAGAGGTCCCATCCACATGCAAAACAAAATGAAAGTCATGCAAGAAACCCCCTTATATCTCTCTTGAAGACAAGACAGGACATGACGATTCCTTAATTTTAATATATCTTTAGTTGTTTCCTTTTCCTATAGATGCCTATATCTAATTTCTTTGATTTAGTGCATATGCATGCCCTGAAAGTGACCCACGAAACCTCTGCCTGCGTTTGCGTAGCAAGTGCCCAATTCAACATGCAGGGTAGCTGTCTAATTTGATTTCCAGCATCTAACATTCCACCTCTCCGTTATTAAATACATCATATTTGTTTAAAATCAAATATTTGAATTGAATCTGTTTAAGTAGCAAGATAATTTTTTTCTTAAAAAAAAAACTATTTGACTAGTTATTGCTTTGTTGGGTGGAGCCGAAGCCTCCAGGTGACACCGACTTCAGAAGGAAAGATGATTTCCAAAGAGAATGACAGATGGGTATAGCTAGGCCCGTCACTGGAATAGTGTGTTAAGCCCATTTGAATGAACCTTGGCTAGTTGTTTAGGTGCTCACAAAGATGGGCTCACTTAAGGAAGTTTACTCCTAATTTACTACTACTAGTTTGGCACATCGTGGCCCACTTTAGTTAATGATCACAGAGGAAGAAAACTGAACAACAACGGGGAAAAGCCAGAATGCAAGGGGCAGTGGCATTTGGCAGTGATTATTTAACTTGATGAGTTGATATCCAGCACTGATAATTAATTTGACTGCTGGTACACCAATAATATATTTATCATTTATCAATCATTAGGATTACTTCGCTATTGAAGCTTCATACACTGCTCATTAATTAACGGTCTAATCATGCAGATAAATACGAATGAAGGAATACATACATAAATTAATTAAATACTAATAATGCATATGAAAGGTAGCAAGTTATTGTTCTTGCTCTTATTGAATTTGAATTTGGCTTGGGCACTTTGTTGGATGATCCATCAATGACACTCTACTACTACACAGTCCTTGTCTTGTGTCTGCTTTAAGTTGGGGATATGGAAATAGGTAACATGATCCTTCCACATGGTGCCATCAAGATAATGCTCAAAGAAGCTAACATCCCCACTTGACCTTATGGTTAAGGCAGCGCTACTCCTAGTGCCATACAGACCCTGCACCATGTGACATACATGTCATGCCATGATCAAATAAGTCAAAGGTCCCATGATTGTGCTATGGATGCAATAATTCTTTACTAAATTTACCAGTGGGGTTTCTACTTCAACAAAAATGGAGCTGAGATTGTATTCCCAATCAAGAGAGCATATGTGGGGTAGCTGGCTTTCCTCACCCTTAACTCTGTCCTTCATTAGCTTTTCAATTACCTCCTTTGCATCAGGTATCTCGCTACCTTCCCCATATTTACCAATTATCTCTTTTTTGAAATTGGATTCAAGGCGCTGAGCCTGCAAGAGAGACAAGAGATTAAAACCAATTAGGATTGGATTTCCCAATCGGGAAAAACCTCAAAACAAGATAATTAAAGAGTCCATGTGAAGTTTGGCGGGAATAATCATAGTTCTGACTCAGACATTGGATGGACGGATAGAATGTGGAAAACTCAATATACAATGCAATAATGGCATTGGTGATGGCAACATGTATACAACAAGTACAGAGATAAAATTGACTTTAAAATGAAAAACAAAAATTACAAACAACATTTAATTTAAAATTAAAAACGTATCAGTGACAGACTTTTTTAGCAGTATTCTTCCTCTAATGTCATAGCTAAGATGGTATACATTTAATACAGTAGCGACACATAGCATAACGACATTTTCTCTGATATTAAGAATTTCACTTCTTTTGTACACATGGACCACAAAATTCAATGTTACTTCTTCTTAATAACAGTAGTAGTTTTTCTTATAATACGATGATAACATTTCTGGCAGTTATAATGACCGACAAAAAAATCAGTAGATTAGCATTATATTAATACTGTTAAGTGAACTAAGCAACTGACCTTATGCCATGGCGAGTCTAACTTGTCATTAGAAAGGACATGCAGGCCTGGAGGAACCTCTTGAATGGTTACGGGCTGTCCTTTGGGCCTATTGGAAATGTACACCATGGATTTGGTCGTAATATCAGCCACGATTAAGTTGAACCCATTGTAATAATGAGCCTCTGTTTTTAGGCTCTCTGCAAATTCTAGGGGTTGCTTTCTCCCCTGCCATTTGTTCATCCAAATAAATGATGAAATATCAGCATTCAATAGGAAAGTTCATTCAATTATAATCTATATGTACACATTAATCCCTCAAAATGAAAATATATGAGAAATGTGAATGACAGATTTGACCTTGAGAAATAGGAGGGGCAATTCTCCGCGACTCTTGGCCTCAGGGAGGGTATGAAGCTCCAAAACATTGGTAAGAAAAGCAACTTTTCCTTCTTTAGAACAAGCCAACCATGTCCCCATTGCTATCTCGTCCCTTCCTCCAATAATATCTTCACCTTCCCACCATGACACTGCCTTCGTTGGCCTATTAATTTCATCATCAACAAATCTCTTTTTCTTTAAAATAACATTAATAATATATAATGACATTTATTTATTCTAATGCATGCACATACATTCTCCAAATCAAACAATGCAAGCAAGTATGAAAATGAAGGAGCCATATCAGATTAAAGAAGAAGAAAACTTGCCTACTATGATACTCATCTCTGTTATTCAAGAGAAAAAAAGGGTAGAGAGGGTGGGCTTGCCAAAGAAACAATGCTATACACATTATTGTTCAGAAAGTTTGGGATTATTGAGTTGGCTCTGTTAGAACCAAAACAGAACAATCTATATATCTTACTTGCAATGCCTTCAGCAATAGAGCAATTTATATAACTTCTCATGTGTATATATATTATATACTGATTTCTTTTTTCTTTTTTTAAAAAGAGAGAGAATGGCTTTAATTTATAGGTAACCTAGCTAAGTTGGCAATTTTCATCTATCATTTCTTTGACATTAAAAGCAAGTAGCTAATTTTAACGCAGCACCGTTACAGATCTATACAAGCATTTATGATCGAGGTGGAGCAGAACTAAGAACTATCCATTGCAAGCAACCGATTAGTTTGGTTTACATTTTATTTTCCTCTACTGTAACTGTAATATATATAACATAGTCTTTATGCATGTCCTATTAATAGGTCCTAGCAGACAACTTTCGCGTTAATAGTAGGAAAAATTGTGTAGGAGCAGAAGGAGATCATCAATACCAAGAAATAAATCCATATGAGCTAGAACTAACAAATTTACAAGTCCAATCTTTTGATGATCGAGTCCTATTATGACAACACTTTAAGCTAAAAGGGTGGGAGGAACTAGAATTGGGAGAATTCAAGTGACTCACCCCTGTTTTTTAAAACAAGGTTTTGGGGTTGAAATGATGAGGTGGATCCTATCCTTTTTATCAGTATTATTTTTGCCTTTAGGACCACCCTATAATAAGCTGAGAAAGTTATTGCACATGCGAAAAACTTTCTAGTTGATTTTATGAATTTTCATGATGATCTAATACGTAATACATTGCCATTAATTAATAAATTGAATTGATGAAGCTGCTTTTCGGTGAAAAAGAAGCAAAAATTAAAAGCAAGATGAAATTCTTGACTGATTAAGTGCTGAAAGTGGATAACGTAAAGGTACATGCAGCTATGCTAGGATGGCTCTGGTACAATCAAACTTAACTAGTACTTGTATTGTGTGCTATCCGTCTCCAAGAAAATAGCAAGTCCTTTGCTTCGCTTTGCTGGGTTGTTAGAGTTTTTACTGGGAAATAGCACTCTACCCTGCTTGATTGCCGCCAAAATAATGCACTCATAAATAGTGGGGCGTGATGAATTAAAATCCACGTTACATTACCCTCTCAAGATTTTCCTAATTTGGCAACGTGAAATCCTTGGATGGTGGACGAAGTACCACATATGATGTTAGAGAATTGAAATGGTTAAACGAAAGTTTACTCTAGTAAGTAAAAAGGTTCGTATAAAATGTTCAACAGTCAATTTGTACCATATGAGTTCTTGATTGGAATCCAAAATCTTGATTTATTGCCAGTTTTGATAGATTCAGAATAACTATATATACTCTCCTCCAGTTTATCAAAAAAAAAAATATATATATATATATATATACTCTCCACCAGATATCTATCACATGGGTGTAGCTATATATAGTGCTGAATCAACGGCTAAGTCCACTTTTAGGTGTCTGATTGAGAACTTCTTGTTGATTGTGCGTGCTAGATATGATGAGATGAGGTTTAATTTATTTATTTATTTTACTTATTGGCAGTACATAAAATAATCCATAACATGCAGAGAAAAAATATCAAAGGTTGTTGCGTGGTGTGAAGTGGTTAATTATAGTGACATGGATACAAGAGAGAGCAACAAAAGTTTTTCTGGTTCAGGAGATTGCTAGATTTTGTTTCCGAGAAGGTGGCAAAATCTTCACCATTAGAATCCCTAAAATCCTTGCTTGCAACATTTGGATCAATTTTTCTTTCAAAAATAAAAAATCAGAGGCCCAAGTCTGACCAATTACTGTCTACTTTAGACATATATCCAACAAGTCATCATCAGTTTACTGCTACTCTTTCCCGATACATAATTTGTCTGACTGATATTTCTCTTTCTTATTACTCCTCTCGATGATAAATTCTTCTTTTTCTTTTTTGTTTCCCCCTTTTTCATTTATGGGTGGTGTTCCTAAATTACCATGTTATATTCGAACAAGGTGTTGGCCATTTTTCCCATCATGCCCTTTCGTTGATGTGCCACAACTAGATATTGGGGGGGAAAAGTCAAGATACACAAATTCCAAGACAAATTCCAATCGTTTTATCTTTTTTGTTTTAGTGCACCTAATGACAAGGGTTTGGGCTGATAAAACAATAGATAAGAAATCGTTTTACGGCTTTTTGTTTTTTTGTCATAAGAATCCTAGTTAGGCCTGGTCCTTCCTCCGTACCTTCCACCCGTTTACAACTCAAAACTTCAAAAGCCCAGGCCCAATACACTTTCTAGTATATTATATATATAAAAGAAACAGAATAATAGATAACTATTTACCAAAGAAAAAGATTACTTGGGGTTCGTTTGATTTAGATTTTGATAAAATTGTTTTTTAAAATAATTGATATGAAAAAATTGCTTTTAAAATAATTAATGTAGAAAAAATTGATTTGTGTTTGAAAAATATGTTAAAAAAATAAATTTAAAAGAGATATTGTGAGATACTTTTAAAGTAAAATCTAATATATTTAAAGAATAAATTATTTTCAATATGATATATTTTTTCTAAAGACAGAATGTTAATCCAAACACTTTCAATTATTTCTACCTCACTTTTTTGGTCGGCGGGAAAAAAAGTTGCAAACCAAACACAGACTTGTTAGTTTGCAGTTTGCTAGTTCATGAACGTGTATTTTGAGGTTTTAGGGAAGTACTAGTGTTGAGGAGATGGGATAGCAACGTTGAAGAGGATAGGGCCATGCCTGAGGGCCCACTTTGACAGCCTCAACCATAAATAGTACTCCTTAGTTGGGTGTCGGCAGGCACAAAGTTGAAGCGGTAAACGGCTCTTCTTCAGCTCCCATTTTCTTTTTCTTTTTTTCTAATTATTTACTGCTAATTAAGAACCATAAAAGTAAAAACATTAAAAGAAACCACAACCTCTTTTGCCTCAATTTATGAATGTAATACGAGTAAATATCCTACTTAAAAAAATTAACATTATATGTATATCATAAAATTAGTTATCAGTTATCATTTGTAATAATTCAATTTTTTAAAACTACTAATCTAACTTTTAAAAATATTAGATTAATGTATAATATTAAAAATTGGATTAATAGTTTTAAAAAATTAAATTATTATAATTATATATAGTGACGGATGATAACTAATCACAAATCATTTCTAAAAAAAAAATAGCAAGTCTCATTACTTTTATTATTTTTATTTAACTTATCTTTTGTCCATTTTTTATTTTTTGGATATACATATCCAACTTGAATATACACATCTCATTTTTTCAATGTAGTAAACCTAAAATTCAGCGGACGATTTACCTAAGACTAGCATATATATAATTTTCAAGGGCTTTATTATTTGTAATTGTAAATCAATCTTGGGTTAGGTTATTGTTTAATTCTTTATATATAGTATCTATAATAAATGTCGTTTATTTATGCCTTCAATCTTCAAATATCATTATTCAATTCACAAGGAAACTAGGATGAGCAAAGGATGAATAGTTGAGCCAGTTGATGTTACCGTCTAGATTACAATCAGCCCATAGCCTATTGTTCTTTAGGGCAAATTATTTCAAAACAGCGCAAATGTGGCAATAAAATGTGTAAAGAAGATTTTCAAACCTACAAGTTTTACTAACCTAAAGTCCGCATCAAATAATCGAGAAAAGATACATACACCAACTATAACTCAGGTGTATACTGTTACCTAATATTGATTTTATCATGTGAACAAGATTTCTCAATTTCTGTAACAATGAACTTGTATCTATCATTTCATAGATACAAGTAAGATTTGTATTTCATCCGATCTCAAAAACTATTTGGTAAGCACAAAAGTTAAAAAATTTGCAGATTACACATCTTTTCTTATAATAGTTAGAAGTGTAAAAACAAATAAAAAATTCCATTTAAAGAAAGATGACATTTTGTGAAAATATGATTTTTTTAATATTACAAATAACTCAATCTTCTAAGTAGACAAAAAGATTTATCAAATAATTGTGTATCCAATAACTCAAAAAGAAAACAAAAAAATATATATAATTCATATAACTTTCATACAAAGTGCTCTTTTACCGAGAGTATTTCCATTTTAATCAAGTAATGCTACCTTGAAACAGGGGAGTAATAATATGCAGAATGTAAAAATGTATATATTTGACGTACGTGAATCAAGAGTAGCGTATTAATTTGGAAGTTGGACAAAAATGTCAAAGTTTATTCAAAAAGAGAATTATGAAATTGCAGGAGTTGTTTAACTGCTAAAAGCTAAGGTTCACTAACCCCTCAAGCATAAATAGCTAGATAGAGGAAATGGGAGTATTTGAGGTTAAATTGAACTTGACTATAAAAAGGCTTGCGTTTAATTTCTTTGAGAAACAGGGGAAAAGGTAAAGAAAAAGTTTTGAAAAGTGGTAAATGACAAAAGGAAAGAGCGCTTTAGGCGCATGCTACTTGTTCTCTCTTAAGAAACATTCCAACTTTTGCCCTCAATTCAACATGTTCATTTATATTAATTAATTAATAGTGATCTATTATTAAAATTTAAAATATGGATTCGCCTTTAAGGTTTGTTCTCCTTCTGCAAACACACACCAATTGGCTATGTTTCCAGGGTCTAGAATAGGAATGCTCAACGAAAATGAGTTCATTATGGATGAGATCTATCCACATAATAAGTTTGGAAGAGGTTATACTGTTTATCATTCCAGGTTTCACAGAGGGCCTAAACTAAAGTTTTCTGCTTAACCTTGTTTCATTCCAAAATACAAAACAAAGAAAAAGAAAAAGAATTCCAATTGAATTAAATCTCCGGTTCATCAGGCTTTTGAATAGAAGAAGTTGTGGATACGATATGATTAACATCATCAGTGGGAAGCATGTGCAGAGCCTTGAAAAAGTTAAAATTGGAGTGATAACTTAACTTGCGCCTGCCCCCACCAAATCTGGTCGAAATATCTCTGGCTGTGACTTGAAAACGACGGTTCTTTTTGGTTTGTAACTCCAATTTGCACTGATGAATGAATGAATGGTCCCCAAAATTCAATTGCTACGCTTCTCAACAACGCAACGCAACGCAAGCGCATTGTAATCAATTAGACCCATCACTCGGTCTTCACACACCTTTCCAGCTCAAATTGTTGAAATTTGGGGGCAATATGACAAACTCAATTAATTACTTCATTAGAAACGTACATATTCATCAATTGGACTTTCTGACCAAAATTAATTTAAACTACTACTATATGATTCCTACCTGCTTTCGTCTCATTTCTGCTTCCTAGTTTTTCTTCCCCTTGCTTGATTGGTCTTTATTCATTCCTATACGCATGTACGTAGTACTACGTACCTATGCGGTAACTTTAAATTTTTGTATCCTAAATTTCCATCAACTTGCGTCTATTATGTACCACAAATAAATATGAAAACACATTGAATTTTAATGAATATGGATCATGTCAAACTGTAGTGAAAGTCATGAATCTCTCCGTCTTAGAACTTTATACATTAAATTCGAAATCGATCGGCTACAGCTACGTTACTACGTACTCCCTTGAAGTGAAGAAAAGGTCGACATTTTGTGGTTAAAAACTTGTTATCAGTCAGTCATCAACACTGACATTCCCTTGCAGATGGGGCATGGAAATTGAAGAACACTGTTTGTTCTTAATCAATGGAGTACTATTGTACTAATTAACTAATTATCAGCATCACATAACTAACTATAAGATGGATGAAAAACCTTTATATGAGGATTAGGTTCGACCATACTTTTTCTTTAAATGTAAATTAAATATGCTAATCCATGGAATGTTAGGTGTGGTGTGGTGTGGTGCAGATTAATATACATTCAGTGTAACAAATTTTGAAACAACCATCAATAGAGATGGCTGAGAATGTGAATTGGCAACGGCTAAATTTGTATCATTTCATGATGATTGATGTCAAAGATTATTCACTTTAATCATGTGATTTTTTTTTTTCCAGTAAATTTCTATAACTCAGTAAGCCCCAAAATGGAGAAGCCATGGGTTAAGGGCACTGCTTAGCTTGAATCAAGTATATATGATTGGCTTATAAATTATAACAGGAATGTGTTAAGGTTTTTAATTATAACATGAATGTATTAAAATATGCTGAGATTGATATTTTTTTCGATAAATATCATGAGTTTACAAAAACAAATGGGAGAACTCAAGGTAGGATACACCTATATACTTGGCTAGAAGATCTCATTAAAAAACCCCTACACTTAAAAGGGGAAAAAGAGTACCCCTAGCCACAAGAATAAATTAACATACTCATATGAGATAATTAAATTACATCATATATTCTAGACCTCATACCACAAAAGAAAAAAGGAATCACTCAAGGTAACCACCCTCTATTCTTCTCACGCCTCTTACAGTGTTGCTTTAAAGTTCACACCTCCATTTTTCAACAGCACAACAGGTGGCAAGATTTTCACATGCATGCCATGAATCCACTTGCTTAATCCTTAATTCTTGACACCATGCATCATAGTCACTTTGATAATTCCATGTCCTTAATTAATCTCTCAATTCACTGTACATCTGACATAATGATAGGGGTACATATAAAACGTTAACTCACAACATCATAAAAGATTGAAAACAAGTCTGCTTACTGCAACAACATATATTAGCCACCTCACTACCCAAACCTTCTCTAGCAGCACATCATTACCATTCTTACCATCATCTTCTTTATCGAGCCACCACAGATATATTAACATCTCAGATAGTCTCTCACAGGAACTATCACAAAATTCCTCCACTTCAAGTTAAAACACCACAAAAGATACCATGATTCTAAAAGTCCTATTTCTTGAGATTTTCATTTCCTCCAATTGCCATCAATTGAACTTAGTATTTCAATTGCCTTGCAACGAAACTTCAATCGGAGATTTGTCCCCATCCTCTTTCTACTTAAATATTAGTTCACTTTTATTCCAGCATATTCTATCCTCTATATTCTCCCATCACCACATATATTATATACCTCCCTTGTTTTCACTTGTATTCACCTATACCATTTATTACTTTGACCACTTCTGTCACCACTTACTTTCTATTTTTGAAGCTAGATCTGAAGGATTTGAAGGGTGAAGACGTATTCATTTCCTGAGCCATTTTGAAAGACTTCTCCCTTTCCTTTTGCCTTCTACGAATTCTAGATAGAGTAGTGAAAAAATTTTTGTCATCTTCATCAACCGAGAAACCAAGCTTCCTTTCAACATCAATGGCAGCTAATGCAGCATTTGCAATTTCTTCTTCCTCGCGATCGCTTTCTCTCGCCCCAGCTTCTATAGAATGCTGAGGTTGTTATTAATTTGAAGTTTAACTAATTTACTGCATATATGAGTAAACAGTTGTGAGATGGGTAACATTTTTTTTTTGGTAAGCATGGGATGACTAACATAAAAATGTGATTCTGAATCTTAACCCCTGTCTGAATTTTTTAAATAATTAAGTCGATGATTATGAATTAGTGGTAAAATAGTTCAACCATAGAAAGAATCTCTCGCTTTCATTAGACCTGTATTTCTTTCTTAGGATTCATGTGACCTCAATTGGCTGTTGCCATCGAAGTGGACAAATGGCCATGTAATTCGGGCATCACATGCCAAGTACTATTCCATTCAACAGACTAGTATAGTGAGATTATTAGCTGCTGAATTAAGATTTATTTACTATGTACCATTTATATTTTATCAACTATTCTATTCTCTTATTTGAAATTCAAGTCCCTCCCTCTCCATTATAGTTAAATTTTTAGATGATATGTCATGTAATGAATGATGCAGAATAAATGAATCTCTTACTTTTTGTACATCTAATAATTTTTCACAGTATTAATGCATTTAAAGTGATTATGAGACGTGAGCTGCTATTATTAGTATATATATATTTTTTGTCTTACATCATTTTCTTCACCCATATCTTGACAAATTTATCAAATTTATAAAAATATGTATGGACGGAGAAAGTGGTGAATGATCAAAAGATACATAGCATTTTTCTTTTGAGACTCCTATATTAGACAATTTTTTCAATCAATTTCATGACCTAATTTATTCAAATATAAATAGTATACCTTCGATATTCACTCATTTTTTGTTTATTTTTATCAATATTCACTCTCCTATATTGATTAAAAGAGTATAATAAAAAAATAAATTAAATGATTCTTAAAATTATACAGAGATAAAATGAAACACAATAAAATGTAAAGAGAGATAATTATTTTAGAGCGGAAAGAATATTTATTTATGAACTCTATTTTTGTGAATTGTGTTATAATTATGACACATGGTGCAGTTGAAATAATGGCGGAACAAAGATAAAAGGAATATATTGACTAATTAGTTATGAATCAATCTAGCTGATCAAATACTTGCTTAGCTAATTGAAGTATTATGTGGAAGGTGCAGTATTTTTTCCGTTTCTTCATGTGGAAAATTAGCCAGAAAGAGGAACGAATACCCCTAGTAATTTATTCCGGATTTTGTTGATTGAGCCAATTTGGTCAACTAACTTAACCAGTGTATCTGTGGTTGAGTTTGCTCATTGCCTCATCACAAAATTACTACACAATAAACAATACAAATTCAACTACTTGTCACTTCGTTACGTCTGGGCTAACACAAATCCGAATGCGTATTCTTCTGCGTAAAAATTGATATACTTTTTTTTTTGAATGGTGTGTCTAATTTTATAATTTAAAATTTATTCCTGTATTAAATACTCCTTAAATATATATATATATATATATAGTATTGTGAATATAGAATTTTGAATTAAAAAAGATATTTAGATCTATAATTAAGAGAATATTTCATGATCCCATTAAACTAAAAAAATTAAATTTAATGGTATTTCATACTGAATACACTTCAATTGTTTTTATACGTTTCAAATTTCTTATTAGATATTGATTAGCAAAATTCTTTATTTAATAAGAGAAAAAATCCATTCTTTTAACATCATAACTACAGATAGAGGAATAATGGTCTAAAAAATATGTATATTTTTAAGAGTTTTGCTAATAAATTAGGGCACTTATATTAATATTCTAAAAATAAAAATATTTATTTTGTGAAGAATTTTTGTGTTTTCTATAAAAAAAATTGAACATAAAAATTTAAATATTCTTAAACTTTTTTTAAGTAACCTGTAAAATATGTTTTTTAATATAAAGACTTTTTCAACATACACATTTAAAAATGGATGAAGCTTTAATAATAATTACAATTAAAATTAACAAGTACTCCTCATTTGAGGAAGCATTTTCGAATCGTAGAATCCAAGATTCGATCCAACTCACTATCACTCAGAGCTAGTGGCGCCGCAATTCAAGAGTGCATAGGCGCGCACGCCCACGTGCCGCTCCCATGTTGATGTTGTTGTATTGCTTCAATTTCACGCCGTCAAACCCGCGTACACCCAACCCAAACCGCGGTCAAACCCATCACACTAACCATGGTTAAATCCAATTCGTGACAAATTGTTCAAGAGCATTGCTCTATAATAAAAAATTAAAATATTATATGTTATGCAGGCATATTGTCTTATATGCATAATATATATCATATATTATAAAAAATAATAATATTATAACATATGATATATGTTACACATAATAAATAATGGGTGATGCTAAATAAATAATACAGAACCAGTCTAATCAGTCAATAAATGAGATTTTGGGTCATAATTACTCAGTCCATTACCATCTCAATTATTATTTGGGCCAAAACCAAAACCAAAATAGGCTCATTGACTGTATGGACTGATTTTTCATTGTCCACTTAGCATTCTTGATAAATGTGGTGCATCTTATATAATATATATTATACATTTATATTACTATACATATATATATATATATATGTACAGTATATTCACAGCTGAATTTTTGGTGTGTCCAATGTTTTTTCATTGTTGAAAGGCATGCGTTGGATGCACTCGCACCGCACAGAACCACTGTGGCAGTTTAATGAGCACCCCTCCTTCATTTATTATATCTTTTGATAAAACCAGTGACAATGAGTGAGTGAGTGACCCTTCTTTAATTCTGGCCTCACCGGTCCTTTCCTTTCCTATCTGCCACGTCCTCATCAATTATTAGCCAGCCATCCCTCTCTCATGGGCTCCATTCCGCTAACAGTTACTCTCTCTCTCTCTCATATGTAACCCTGACATCACCTTTTCCCAATACTCATTCTTTCCACCTTCCCAACGCCTCTCATTTCATTTCTTCCCCCCGTATCTCTCCCTACCTTGTTAATCAACAACTTTTTGGCACATACATTACCCACTAGTATGCGCTTAATTAACGATCATTACCCATTATTTATGCTTAATTTTGTTTTTCATTTTTCATATCAACAATTCTCATTCTCTAATGTTCAGTAATAAGGTTTTCTAAAATAAATATAGTCAACATCTTAACAAAACAAATATTATTATTGATATATCGTTTCATTTAATAGTTGAAAATCGCTTGGAATAATTTAAACTTTTTTTATACAATTATATACGAGGGTCATGGGTCAGATACAAATTGTTAATGTGAAAATGGCGTGTATCTTGTTGGGCTGGCTGGCCCCTATGACTATCAATTAGTATATATTTATTTTTCCCATCTAGACTCTTCCTTTCTCTGTTTGGACTCCAAAACCAGTAACATTACCTAATCCTTAATTATCACTTCAGGAAAGAACTTTCCAATCTAATCTAGTATTGAAAGAAGGATTAGCGAGATTGGTTCAATAGTTAATTAAACAACTCAAATACTAATCAATAAGTACATCAAATACATAAAAGAAAATTAAATTGGGTGTCCACTATCTCGCCCAAAAAAAAAAAAAAAAAGAGTGGTTGTCAACTTCACAATTAGTATACTGTGACGCATTCTCATAAGAGTATATTATCTTGTTATTCCAGATTACTTATTTCAATTCTCACCAAATTATTCTCTATTTTTAATACTTGGACTTACATAGAGATTTCAATTTAAATAATACGCAGAAGTTGAAACTTTAAAGCTAATTGATTTAATTTAAATTGAAGAATGGAGGCGTGCAATGGAGGTAATAGGAAAAAAAAGGGGGGGGGAGAAGAAAGGTGCACTAGAAAGGTTAGAATTAAATACGAGAGGATAAGTAGTTGGTATGAACGCGCACTAATATGGTCAACATACTTAAAGACAAAAATTAGCTAAAGAAAATGACAACGTTAAAGAGACCGACAGCTGCCAGTTTTGAAAGGGCACGTGTCCATCGCCCGACGCTGCAGGGTGTACGTGTCTGTATCTCATTGGTTGTTACCTTTAATCAATTAGAGCATCTAATGCGTCATGCTAAGCGTTTAGCTGAAACCAACCCATGGTTATGAGAGCGATAATTAGGGGATTAATTGTGTAATTAACAATTTAACAGTGGGGATCGAGGTGGTTGGGAGCTATATAATGGAGTTAGTGTCTGAAAGACAAAACCAAGAGTGGCGAGAGATATTCACCAAAAAAAAAAATTGTTTTCCATTTTTTTCTTGAGAGCTTTCACAGATTGTGTGGTTGTTGATCTTCCTTTCATCTTCTTTTACTTCCCCCCTCTGTAACGCCCCGCTTCTCTGAATCCCTTTCTGTTAATCATCTGTCTTTCAAGTTATGATTTTTGGGTTTGGCTTTTAACTGATCTAAGAAGAAGCAAACTTAGAAGGATTTCTCGAAAGCCAGGTGTTTTCAGAATCGAGATCCAGGCTTTTTTTTTTTTTATTTTGTTAAAAAAAAATTTATTTTTTGCTTTAAATTTTTCTCTTTGAAATCAGCCAAGAGGGTTGTTTTTGATCCCTCAAAGCTATTTTCTTCACTGGGATTTGAAGGGATTGTGTATTTAAAATCTCTTCCATCCTTTATTTTATTTTTTCTTCTTGTAGAAAAGGTTTCTCTTGTGTTTAATTATTCTCTTTGCTTTGTTGGGTTTTAATTTTTGTGTTAACCCAGTACTGCTATTATTATTACCTGTTCTCTTCAGTTTTAGAAAGACGCAGGTTTAATTAACTATCATGGCAGCTATGATGGATTTCTACAGCAGCACACAACTTCATTCAGATCCCTTCAGGGGTGAGCTTATGGAAGCTCTTGAACCTTTTATGAAGAGTCCTTCCACAACACCCTCTCCTTCTTCTTCTCCTTCTCCACCTCCCTCTGCTACCTCTTCTCCTTCTTCAACCTCATCTCTACCTTCTACTTCTTACCCCCCTCTTCCCACCTTCTTCAACTCTTCTCCTTCATCAATCCCTGCACAACCCACTTTCTATTCTAATGGTTGCCCCGCCTCCATGACCCATCTATTTGCTAACGGGTCATCCGAAAGCTTAAACCTTTTCGGCTTCGGGCAACCAACTTCCTCCCTCGGCCTCAACCACCTAACCCCATCTCAGATCAATCAGATCCAAGCCCAGATCCAGCTCCAGGCCCAGGCACAACCATGGCAGCAGAACAACTTGTATCACAACACCCCCACCACCACCACCCTCAGCTTCCTCGGCCCGAAGCCCATCCCCATGAAGCACGTGGGCGTGCCACCAAAGCCCACGAAGCTGTACAGAGGGGTGAGGCAGAGGCACTGGGGGAAGTGGGTCGCCGAGATCAGACTCCCCAAAAACAGAACAAGGCTCTGGCTCGGCACCTTCGACACCGCTGAGGAAGCTGCTTTGGCGTACGACAAGGCCGCTTACAAGCTCCGAGGTGACTTCGCAAGGCTCAACTTCCCCAATCTGAGACACCAAGGTTCCTCTGTTGGGGGAGACTTCGGCGAGTACAAGCCTCTTCACTCCTCTGTTGACGCCAAGCTTCAGGCCATATGTGAAGGCCTGGCTGAGATGCAGAAACAGGGGAAGTCAGAGAAGGCTTCAACGGCGTCGTCTAAGAGGTCGTCTGCGGGGAAATCGAAAGCCGGTTCCAAGGTTGGTAAGACCCAGCAGCCAGAGGCTGTAACCAGTACCGAGGATGTCGGCGGTGACGTGAAGAAGGGGTTGGAGAATTCTTGCAAGGTGGAAGCTGCTTCGTTGTCTCCGGTGATGACAGAGAGTGAGGGATCTGAGAATTCCTCGCCTCTTTCGGATCTGACCTTTGCTGATGTTTATGAACCAGAGTGGGAGGGTGCCTCGGATAATTTGAATCTTCAGAAGTACCCTTCCTATGAGATTGATTGGGATTCTCTGTGAAGAGATGAAGACGGGTTATCCTAGTTCTAGTCCGTGTCACATATATGTGTTTATTATGTAACTTGTTTTAATTAGTGAGGAGTCTCATGTATGAATGATCTGTTAGGTCTTAGAGGGGGCTACTGCATTGGAATTTTTGACAATTGCAGAGCTACTCGTAGGAGGATTCGGGTTGTATTTTCTAGCTAGGTATTTTCAAAATTATTCTGTTCTGTTAATATTGTGTAAAATCTCTCTCTACCTTTGGCCATAGCTGGTTTTTTTCTTGCTTGGCCAGGGAGGAATATATGTATGACTCCGGTTACTAGTTCTTAATTATGGAAGTTATGTTATTATTGTTGCTGTAATTCAACTATGCTTGCATCTCATCATATGAAATATATGAATAATATTGCAATTGTTTGTATCTCTACTTTTGGTTTTTCCTCTTTTCTGATTCCTAGTAGCTTCTCTGCACGGATCAATTCAAGTTTTTTTTTAAGGATGCAACCAAATAAAGGTAGTTTATGCTTTGATAATTGCAGTGTATGTGTGGATGCTTTTAACATCTGTATTACAGAGCAACCCACTCATAAATAATTAGATTTTAATTCCATCCATGATCCATGATTTGCCTTTGATGATCATCTTAAGCTTGCCCCCTAAATCCGCAGAAGGGCCTTCAAAACGCGTAAGCGGACCCTCCTTCATTAATGCTCCATCCTTAAAACGTGCATCATTCAGAAGGGGCCATACTTAAACTAAGGAAATCAACTAGTTCACGGCTCTACTTTTGTTTTGATATGATATGTGGTTATGATGAGTTAGTAGTGAAAAACAACCCCAAGGCTAAACC
This sequence comes from Aeschynomene evenia, assembly GCA_013621005.1. Taxonomy (NCBI): domain Eukaryota; kingdom Viridiplantae; phylum Streptophyta; class Magnoliopsida; order Fabales; family Fabaceae; genus Aeschynomene; species Aeschynomene evenia. The sequence continues at coordinate 6,176,650 of CM024270.1, forward strand.
TTTTTGAAAGAATCAAATTAGATTTATTACAGTAGCCAAATGCAGGAGCTTTTACCCAACCAAACAATAATAGTTCAATACAGAAAAAGTATGAATACACACTCTTGTACAGTGAACAGTCCTTTCCTTTTTCCTCTACGGTAAGTAGAGTGTGAACATGGAAATTAAATATTTGTAAAATAAAAGTTCAAGGATTCCCAGAAAATATTCCGAAGCACGATACATAAGCTGGCTTTGGAATAAGGAATCCAGTGAATCTATCTATCTGGCGCAGGCAGGTGCAGCAAGCAAGTTGAAATTAAATTAAATTAAATTCACATAACATACATAGTTCATGATTATTCTCAAAGCACTACTAAAAACTTGTCAACAACCATCCGTATGTTTGAAAGGCATATAAATTGAAACTACACCAAGTTGAATCTCTTCAAAAATGGGAAAGAAAAAGTTGAAGAGACACTATCATGTTATAATAGAAAATTGATTGTGTCCTCTCAGTCCACGTACATGCTCTTATCTCTTATCTTTATTAGTTTATTTCTGTTTGTCTTTGGTAGAAATGTGGGTGAATTATCCAAAGTATATACTTTCTATCAACGAAGCGGGACCATGGCATAATCCAATTAATTGAAAGATAAGAAGATAGCGTTAACAGGGTGACAAACTAGTTCTTCTCAGCGAGGATCATATGTTGTTTGTTGTTCTCCCAAAAAATATTGAAAAGCATGGCTGCAATTTGCTTATCATGTGTTTGTGTTTGTGGCCCCTTCTTCTGATCTAAATCAATATCACTGTATACATTATTACTGTATTGTTTTCGCCTCCTTTTATGATATTGGAAATAGAATTTGGCACACAAAATAGATAAGGAACCCAGTTCTTTATTTTGTCCTTTTATAGCAGGTAGTATTAACACTGTTGCCATGTGAAATGCCATGCATTGTAAAACTCATCAACCAATATTTAACGATTCACTTCACATGGGCAATGGTACATCCGATAACATGGTTTCAGTCTTCGATGTACACAGGTCGACTATTTATTCAATTCCAATACAAACAAGTGCACCTCAAACTCACATGAACGCTTAAATACTAATAGGTCCTTAGAAAGAGTATTAGAGTATTAGTATTACTGTAATTGTGTGGCCATTTTCATTTTGGGTTTTTGCCATTTGAATAGTCTCTCAAAAATCAAAATGTAATGACAGTAATGAAATCATTGATTTGTGATATAAAGAGGAGGCCCAGTATTAGGCCTGACTAGCTCATATCCTTTTTATAACCCTTATTGAGTCCGAAAGTAAAGACCATGACGATATGAATTCATGGTCCACTTAGACCCCAAGCTGGACAAAAAAATAATATAAACCTAGAACCCACCCCTCCTCCAAAAAAAAGAAAACTTCTAGCAGCAGCAAGCATTCACTAATATATGTCAGCAGCAAGCATAGCTGGAGCAGAGTATTGGCAGATGAGAGAGTACTTTTTCTTTGTAATTTATGTCATGTATTCAGAATTGCAATTTGGGAAACAAGAGAAAGCAGAGGAAATGTAATAAAAATCATCTCCAAATATTAGATTATCTATGAATCCCCCTAGCTATTATAAGGAGGAGATGGTTGACCCGTTCAAAAAGCAAGGCTAATATTGGAAAAGCAGCCCATAATTTAGAAGCAAAACCATCACACGCCCGCCCACTCGTGTCTGGATCGCACATTATCATTCCATGCAACGTGCAACCACAAAGACGCCAGCCACTTCCATCCATCCCATGCCACCAAAACCTCCTCCTCCTTCTCCTCTCTACCAACATCCATCCATCCGCTCCCATGGAGGAGCGGGACCCACTGCCACCACCACCTCCACCTCCTCCTCGTCCCCACGACAACAAACCCCGTTTGCCCGGCACCTACGTTGTCCAAGTCCCCAAGGACCAGATCTACCGCGTCCCTCCCCCGGAAAACGCGCACATTGCTGACTTGCACCGAAACTCCCCCCCAAGAAAAACAAAACGCAGAGGTTGTTGCTGCTGCCTCCTGCTCATCACCATTATCCTCTTCATTGGTGGCCTTTTCTCCATGGTCCTCGCCCCAAAGTCCCCTAGGTTCTCCATCGACCGCTTCCACATGCTCACCTCCTCAACGCCTCCCCCGCAATACGACGTCGTCTTACACGCCTACAATCCCAACTCCAAGATCGGCATTTTGTATAAAGAAGGAGGAAGCGTTTCCCTCTCTTATAAACGACAAGAAGTTGCTTCGGGAGATTACCCCACTTTCTACCAACCGAATCAGAACTCGACCGCGTTTGGACTTTCCTTAAGAGGCACATCGGAAGCCCGTTTGCCTAAGGAGGTGCATGCCATCACGTTCTCCTTAGCCATACACGTGCAAGTGATCAACAAAATGGGGTTGTTGCGTAGTGGGACAATGAAATACGACGTCGCATGCCAAGTAACGCTGGCCCAAGACACTCGATTAGTTTCACAACAATGCGACACCAAACGAAACTAGTTAGTTAGTTCTGCCTGTTTGATGAGCACTTTGGCTTCATTCTTTTTGGTGTAAGAGGAAACTTTTGCTTAGTTTTTGTTATTTTTAATTTTCGCTCTTATTCATTCTTAGGGGGCCTGTGAATGATCAAGAGTATTTAGGAGCAGCTGACATATATGGAGCAAACAATTTAATTGTTTCTCTTGTAAAATCTAAAATACCCAATTAATTCTAGGTTCAGGCCGTATCATTGTAAATTTTGAAAGATTTTGTTCTGATTTAGACCCAACAATATGCATGTTTTATTGTCCCAAAAAAGTTGTATATGTATATCATTGGCCCCTTGCGATTGTTAACTGCATATAGTTCACTTTCACTTTCAATATGATTGATGGATAGTTGATAGATCTATATATTAATGTACATGTAATACTATTGTATATATATATATATCTCCTCATAAAAGGAGTCAAGAACTTTTATTTGGAGGAATTCGATGACACTAGTATATTTTATGGAATTGACAGCGGATGCTTCTGTGATATAGTAATTATGGAACTAAGTACGTACTATTTCACCACTCTAAAATGTTATTAGTGGGGTGATTTTAAAATAACCGTTGAATTATATTTGAACCTATTTTCCTCCTCTGCATGCATGTTGGCAAAATCTAAGACTATTTTTACCCTGGTATGAACTCATTTAAGTTTAAATGAATACTACTTTCCAAATTCTTAATTAGATAATAATTTGTTTGACATATACATTATGCACCCCTATAAGAACAACACAAGTTATAATTAAATGTGATTACAGTAGAAGATATAATATATTATTATGCATATCATATTGATTGTTTTTTTATTATGTATATAACAATGCTTATATATATAATTGGAGGCAGAGAGTAGTTTATTATGATGATGAGTTAACTGTGTTAGGTGGGTTGGGGCTCTGGGTGAGTCAAATGCTTGAAAAGGATAAACCAAACGTTAAAATATATATATAGGTGGCATACATATATACATACATTCAAAGGCGCGCCCCCCTTTCTTGATTACAAATAAAGTGGTCTATATATACTCGCTCTATACCTGTTATAGTGATGCGTTTTCATTTAAAATTGCATGTTCTAGCTAGCTAGGTACATTTAAGGAAAAGCTTTGATGCCAACCTATAGAAGCATATATATTCTCTGTCACCAAAGCTAACTCCTTCCTAGTTATAGCAACATCTGTCCCATTGAAGATCTGACATACATGGATGCATCTATATATATATATATATATATATACATAGAGGGTGATACTAAATGAACAATACAAACCAGCCCAACTAGCCAAAATTGAGATTTTGGGTCATAATTACTCAGCTCATTATAATCTCAATGATTATTTGGGCCAAAATCAAAGTCAAAATAGACCTATTAATTGTATGAGCTGATTTTTTATTGTCCACTTTTATATATATATATATATATATATATGGTAGCCGAAAGCTATTTATATGCTATAATAATACGCATCAACTCTAACATTTTTTAATCTAATTATCTTCTTTTCTTTTTTATCTAATATCACTTTAATCAACCATGAATGAAGGGTTATATACCAGCAATGACCCTTTTTATGTAATGTCAAAATTACATGCATGATGCACCATTATATTGTTTTTGCTCCCTCCAACAGCAGCAACTGTTCATAAGCACACTTAATCGCAATTAGTATTTTATTTGATTTCAATTCCTAGCTAGTGCTAACCAACAACAGCTCACCATTTATAAATATGGACACCGTACGACGTTTCATATATTTTGGCATTATTAATTCAATACATAGGACATTATTGAACACCTATAAATATACAATAATATATGCTCGACCCTCTATGCGGGGACCAATAGAAGATGTGTCCTTCGCCAGAAACAGACACGCCGATGGAGATGGAGATCCATTATTGAGTGTATGTATATATCTCTGTTCTGTTGCACAGAGTAGTACTAATAACTAATAATAATCATAACTAGCTTTGTGAAGCGCGCATCCAATACTTGTTTTTGAAATAGCAATATTAGGTTCAAAATAAAATATTATTAAATATCACTAAGCTAACTTGCTCTTTGTAACAAAATATGCACATAAATTGTGAAGTTAGTATGCATTTACACATATATTTATTTAATTAAATTCATTTCACTGGTCTGGTGTCCCAGTCCAGTTCGAATTTGATAACTAACTATCATAATAATGCATTATAATATTACAGAGATCAGAGAACTATATGGGTGGTAGCTAGCTAACTTAATTAATTAACAACTGTGCGTGTATTCCAGTAATGATTATACAATAACACAAGTTGTTTAGGTCACAAGAATATTTTATGCATGGTGGGAACTGAGAAACTCATTAATGTACCCCTAATTATAAGAGATGGGCCTGGTTTGTCAACTTATGAGCATTTTCTTTAGACTATTAACAGAATTTTCTTTATTCTCAGGTGTCGTTTATTCAGAGCACTATAAATCTATCTTAATACCTCCACAATCAACCCATACTTAAAGGGAAGGGTAATGTTCATTATCTTTAGACTCTAAAAATAAAAAATAATTAAAATTAGAAATTAACCACATACAACGGACATCAACCACACTCTAATTCACTACTATTCCTTCCTCTCTTTTTTTTCATTTCTCTTTCTAAGAATTATTAATCCACTCTAATCCTCATATCAAATTTTAAAAAAAATAATGTTATTAGGATTAATTCAAAATTTACTTTTTTTAAACAAATACAATCAAAATAAAATAGTACTGTCAACTATATTAATGTTATAAAAAAAATCCGAGTGCAAGTCACTACTTTGTATAATAAAAATACTAGTGCTTATTGAGAGTCAATACTTTTTTAGTTTTCCAGAAAAAAAAGAAGTTGTCAAAATATTAAATTTGATACTATATAATTAAATGTTAAACTTAACCACATAGTCTATGATGCCCGTAATAAATGCAGTCTCTTAGATTAAATATTGCCCTAAAGTATAAAAAATAAAATTATACACTTGTTAACGTTAGTAAGTTGTTTTGGTTAAATGACAGGCACTTATCAACATTATTAACGTGCTGTCTTGGGAGAGAGTGATAAGGGGTTGAGTAGATGGATGTGTTCGAGAGTGCCCTGTTTTCTACCAATAATTATATTTTTTGAGTTGAAGGGCACAAATGATGAAACTGAATCTAGTGGCAAACTAGCTTTACACGTATGAAAATGAAGGGTATGGGTTCTTGGAACCATGTTTGGTGTCACCATTAAGAATCCCAATGTCTGTCTTCCTTCTTCAAATCAATTAAGCACTTTAAGTGGATTCCAACTCCTCCTCAACCATTCATATATTAGATTCACATAAAGTAGTGGGCTTCCCTTTCACTCACCTAACCCTTTGAAAACAACCCCTATAAATTATCAATAATACTAGTTGTATATGTAGATCATGAATAATACTATTTATATATCTAACTTTTTCAAATATTATATTCATAAAATATCTCAATATTATTATTTCAATCTTCTACTTTTTTTTTTTTGTTTCAACTTATTCTCCTTCTATCTCTTCTCTCATACACATTTTAGATATATACACACACATCGATGTCAACAAGATATTACTCCTTAACTATAGATCAACCTCCAACATTTATATTAAAAAATATAATATTACTATTTTAAGATACCACTTTGGTGATAATTGATTGAGGTGGGCTCTGTCAAATCTGGGTGCCCAATGGTCTAGTGCATACAAATCTCTTTGTGAGCAATTAAATTAAAGGGTCTATTTATTTATGTTTAATATGCTAAATTTAAACAAGGATGGGGCTTCCAATTGTTAATTATAAATTTGTAAGAGGCTGGGTATTAGAGACAGCATCAATCCTATGCCATAACAATAATAAATGCTTCTCTTAATTAATTACCTTAATTTATTGTCTCAGATCTTCCTATTAGCTTTAATAAGGCACTCTATTAAATATATATAATGACCATCAACATCTTAATTATTACTAATAAAATGTGTTCGGTTTAGAGTTCTCTGGCTCCCTCAGATGGTGCCAGCCGCTATAACTCTCATCCTAATCCAATTAAGGGACATAGTATTAAATTCATCCATTGTGCCTATATATGCGTGTCTTTTTCCACGTTTTGTCTCACAAAAGAGTGAGGTACATGAACATGCTAGAAGGTAGGTTTATGTAGTTAGAGTTTATCTCCTTCAATTTTAATTCGCTATGTTTGATAAATTAACTAAATAAAAATAAATACGTGGCAAAGTTCAGAGTACCTTGGCTATTTATGGATTAAGGGATTGTGGGCAATAATGGAAGAGTCTTCGAGGGCTTTATGACTAAATGATCAATAAGAATATATAGGGTGAATCCTTTAACATTGTTACGTTGTCTTATTAGCTAGTTTAGTAATGCAATGCATAATTTGGGGTAAGGAAAAAGTAGCCTACCAAATAGAATCATATGTGGATAATGATAAATGTAAGGGGAGGAGGAGCCATCACAGTTTCTAGCTTGACACAGAATATATATATCTTCCCTCACCCAAAGTTTGAATTTATGGCCTTTGAACAATTATTGCATTGTGATTGGGAATGTAAGACGTAAGCCAAAGCATGAATTGCAAAGCTTTCTGTGTAGAACAGTTCTACTGACACATGTGGAATTGGACCATTTCTTACTCCTTTTTTCTTTTTTTGTTCGAGTCATCATAGTTGGATCTATCAGGGAAGCTATTAAATTGTACGACCCGAGACTCATGATTACAAGGATATGCATGTGAAAACTATAGACCCTGCCTCCTTTTCTACAGTTTATACAGTAGTGAGCAATCAACCAACCACGCTAGTGCTAGTTAAAGTACAAATTTGTCTTCTAATTAAACAAAAAAAAGGGTGGAAATTCATAGTTCAAATATTTAAAAAAATTGATGCGGATATATTATTATCAATGAATGATAGATGTATGAGAAGTATATAGAGTATGTAGCAATACTATGCTAAATATGGTTCACGTAGGAATCTTGCCAAAATCAAGATTAATATCACATGGCTTTCTTATCTTAATTTTGGTTAGCCTTCACTTAATTGGATGCCAAACTGAATAACCCGGGTTTCCCGAGAGCACTGTTATCCATAACTTTCCTGACATCACAATATTTTTGCCATATGCACTTAGTTCAGTGACCCCCACCATACGAACTATATCAAATACTAAACCTGAATCTTCGGCACATTACGAGACAAAAATAATTGCGGCACGACAAAAAATCAGTCAAAATTGTCAACAAAGTCTATTTAACACTTTATGGTTCAAATAGCACTTTAATCAAGAATATATTTTTAATGGGCTGAGTGATTGTGACCCAAATTCCTATTTGTCGGCTGTTTTGACTGATTTTTTGTTGTGCCTCTAGCAATTCTCCATTCGAGGTCCAAATTATTAGTACAATTTATATGATTTTTTCTTTTCTTTTCTTTTTCTATCATTCTAATTATTAAAGTCAGGGCACAATTTCTAAACCTTTTTTATGTAATTAATTACAAATAGAAGTCTCACCACAGTTAATGGAATTTAAACTCATGTTCTTATAACATATGAGCTAACTTTTTAACCAATTGCTTCACATTCCATCTGCAAAATAAAGAGGAATGTTATTTGTACATACAATAGTGTCATCCATCCATTTTCCATCCATTCAAAAGTTGGCAACTTTTATAAAAATGTTGGCAAGTTGCCAACATATTCATAAAAGTTGCCAACTTTTTAAATGGGTGGAAAATAGGTGAATGTGTAATAGTGTATGTACAAGTAGCATTTTCCCAAAATAAATGATTTTCTAATGTGTATTTTAGGAACACTCATTAAATAATAAAAGTGGTAGGTTTTGTATTATTTTTTTTAAGTTATCAATAATATTTTTTGTGAGAAAACATGCCTTGATCGTATTAAAAAAATTTAAAAACATTGCATTAGTTGTATTGAAACAAGAAAAAAGTCTGAATGTTAAAATGGAATCACGTTACAATGAAAATTTGGGTAGAGCTGTAAGGTCTTTTTCAACCGCTTCTAACGCCGAGATACTCGTTGAAGCGAACCAATATATACAAGTATGTTTCTATTTATATAATAATCATAATAATAATAATTAGTATTATTATTTACATCATTATCATTTTGATATATAATAGTATATCTCTCTTAAGCTAGAAAATTTGTGAAAAGAAGATGGTTTATTAAATAAATATTCTGAAATAACATACTTTGTATTTATGGTTGTCTAAATCAGCTTTTGCAAGTTGCAGTCTAATTATCATTTAGAGTATAAATCGACCACTTGTACGATAAGTACAATTCAGAGCAACAAGGTTGACGCCCCATTTGCAAACTGCGGCATAAAACATCTGTCTCTCACTATCCGCATGCGCATGCAAACGTCCCAACCAATATATATAATATTTGGACTTTCTCATTATATATATATGAATTTCATTTGGATTAGATTATGGAAAAATACTATATTCCATTTTCTTCACCAATACAAAAAAGAGATACAATTCGATACACCCCTTCATCAAATTCCGAGGTGGTTTGGTTTCAATTTAATTCCTTGAATAGATAATCTACACAATCTACGTCCTCTATACACTTGAGGGAGTCACAGTAGTATTATTCGATCTTTTCCAATCCACTAGACGCCGCAAAAATTGCTCAACCTGTATATATATATAATCATAAAACATTGTTAATTTATGTGTATATATATTTCTCAGATTCACAATTCTCAAGTATACCTTATATATACAAGATATTGATGGTTGATTTATAAAATAATCATAAATATATGTTGGACTTGCCTCCGATGGGTCTTTCAAGGTGTAGGTAGCAGCCGTGTCTTTTGGAACTCTAGAAACAAGAATTCCCATCCCTTGACCCCTGCTGCGCAAAACCTGCTCATTACATCATATCATCGTACAACTTAAACAAGTTAGTTAAATAAAATATACAATTGACAAACATAATAGCAGTACATATATAATTAACTAGATAGATGGCAACATTATTGGTTACCTTGAAAGCATCCTCATCCGTTCGATCATCACCAATATAGATCGGAAATACGTCATTGGAATTCTCATATCCTACAAATAAGTGAATACGAGATACTTAATTAGGACATTAATTAATTATATACATATATGTGGCTCATTGTATTTATTAGAGTTTTGCTAACTTAAAATGATAAGGTTTGGGGAGATTTAAAATATTTTAGTGAGTCTCTTATATAAAAAAGTATAAAAACACATTTTAAGAGTATTTATTAGTGAAACTATAGTTTTTATTGGTGCTAAGGGTATTTTGCATGTTAGGTGTATATATATGTAGTACTGACCTAGCGATGTTAGCAAGAATTGAAGAGCATTGCCCTTATCCCACTTGATGGTTGGACGAATCTCTAGCACTTTTCTACCTTGCGTTAGCTTGAGCTTTGGGTAGTCATTGAGCACCACTCTAACTTGTTCTGCCAATGCTGCCCAACACTAAGTAGAAAACAAAAAACAGAGCCAGTGAAATGAAAATGGTTAGACATTGAATGGTAATTACCGAACAGTAAATAATTGCCTGATAATTCATCAGCAAATTAAATAAATAAATAATAAATGTTGAGTGGTACCTTTTCGTCAACACAACGGAAGTGCACGGACAAACAGAACTTGTTGTTCTCTACCTTAGCCCCTGGGACTGACTTTGTTTTTTCTAACAAGATCTTATACACCTGCAAAATTTTATTTGTTGTTGATAACGACGCAATTAATATCGCATATATGTATGTGCTGTCCAATTCCAATTTGAGGTCGGTAATAAAAAAAGCGAACCTCTTCGATCATTGGCAGGAATTTACTTGCAGGTTGGCAGAGCACTGCTTTATCATTTCCCTGAAACAGAACAACACACCACAAAGCTAAGAAGAGAGAACATCCAGATAAAAGGCTTCAACGCATCACACAAATTAAAATTTCTCTGTCATCTCACTTTCTTAGCACTTGGGCTTTTTGTTGGCCCCTTGATGTCCATCCCATGGCTTCCTGCGTAGTACACTTCCGCCAATTTCACAAAGTTAAACACCTGAAACCATTAACAATAACATCAGAACTTGCTCTGAACCTCAATTCATTAATTCTAAAAGGGTAAGAGGGAAAATATATATATTTCTCACTTATCATAATAAATAATAATCGCCTTTTTTTAAAAAGAAAAACAAAAAAGTTGTTTTTACATTTAATTGGTTTGAAGTAGAAAATGTACCTTGTCTCTGCACCTTCCGGTGACTATAGCTGTTGGAAAATGGTTTGCTATGTCTTTAAGCGTTGCCCTCATCTGGAGTGAAAAGTGAAAAATCAATCATAGTGTATGGGTATAGGAAGTAGGAAGCGAAGAGAATTATATTATAACAGCAGAGAGGTAACAAAAGTAAAACCTTTCTGGACATGAATGCTTTATCTGGATCTGCAACAATAGGGGATAGAGTCCCATCGTAGTCAAGAAAGGTTACAATCTGTTTTCCTTTCATGCTATATATTATCTGATCAAACATGTTCAGCGCCGAAGGATGGTAAAGCTGCAACCACCAGTTTCAGGGGAAACAGAGTCATCAGCACAGAGCATTCATTATATAAAAAAAAGTAATTAAGGACTCTGTTATATATTATTATTATTATGCTTACAATCCAAGAGTTATTTTCTTGGTTATCAGCAGCAGTTAAGGCAGTGGATTTGGCACGAGTTGGAGAAGAGGCTCTCATTGAATCAATCCAGGTGTTAACTACTTTGGCTCTTCCACCTTTATTATTATTATTCCCAGCCTCATCATCATTTTCACCATCAAACTCGAAGCCTTTCATGGTAAGTTTTCTCTGGGAGAGGTTGAGGAACCCACCAAGCAGAGCCATTGATTCCCGCACTGCTGCATTTGGAAACAGTGGGGAGTTTGAAATGGACGCTAATGCAACAAGCATCACATCAGGACCCACCACATTCTGGTTCGTCATTTTCCTATGTGTCTGTGTATATATCTATCTATTTATCTATTCCTCCTTTCAAAGCTCTAGTAAAGGCTTCTGAAGAGTTCACTCAGATAAATGAAATAGAAGAAGAAAATTTTCGGAAGAGGAGAAAGAAGAGAGAAGCAAGAGGAGGTGTGGCGATTGTGGTACGTGGCTATGAGGGCTTTATAGGAAAAGAAAAAGTTGCTGAAAAATAAAAAAAGAATAGAATAGAATAAATGGCACTCGGTTCTTACACTGGTTTGGGTGAGAGTCACAGAAAAGCGGAGAGAGTGTGGTCAATTTATAAACTTAGGTTTCACGGCACAAAGCGACGAAACAACCACTTCCTTTCCTGGGCCTTGTACTTTTCGACAACTATACTAAATATGCAAATGAGAGTGGGGCCACCCCTTGGATCCCACACCTGCTTCCTTCCTACCCCTCCTTTTTTATTTTCCTTTTTCTGCTGCATTACAACTCTACACAATCATCACCAACCTTTACTCTAAACATACCATTTTATTACCATTCCCCTCTCATTGGTTAAAACTTAAAACCACACCTTCACTCTTTACTATTTTATCAAACCAGATTCTCTCTTACGTGACTTAATTTAACTCAATAGTCTAGATAAATGTTCGATAGAGAGCATGATAGAATAATACTTATTTTTTAAACTCATGGGAATTCGGCATGACTTTTTAAACAAATGTTATTACGAGTATAATAGAGTTTGGTGAATTTTATCACATCTCAAGTATATTAAACACAGTCATTTTTTAATTAAGTAATTGAAGTTAGCAAAATGTTCGACAGAAACCAGTTTTGTAGTAGCACTATGTTGGCGCACTACTAGCTTAAGGAAAGGGGGAAGGACCACATAATTTACCCCACCCTCATAATATTTTTTTGATGGTAAGAATATAATTCACGGCTAACAAAATCATTGCGCATATTAAATTGAGGGAGGACAATGGTTAGGAAATCAGTTAATATATATCTAATATCTTAATTAATTATTTTGCTTATGCAATATCTTTTCTTCAATAGTTTATATAAAAAAAGAAAGATATTTTCTTCAATTTGTGCCAATTGTTTCACGAAAGACAAGGGCATAGTCACGCATAACTTAAAGTTTTTGCTAGAAATATAAAATTATATAATTTAAAATAACTAAAAATAGAAGTTTAAATTTAAATTATTTTGTTCATTAAAAAAACATGTGATTGAAAATGCTATTTGAACTAAAGATTAGTAAAATGAATTTTTTTAACTTTTGACGAAAAAAATTTGTTAAGGCACTTACTCATTTCTCTCTCTTTTTAACTTTTTCCGTTTCTTGAATCTTGATCTCTCACAAACGTTACCTTTCAGACTTCCTCATAACCACCACATTCTTAACTTAAACTTTTCAAGGGTAACACTTTGATTATAGTGTATTATTATACAATAATACTAATAACAAGTAGAGTATAGGTACTAAGAAACAGAATCTTAGCATGAACTATGAATTAATATCAACCAATGATAGATGAAACCCTTAATCGCCCCTTGTATAGTTTCACTGAAACAAAAAAACAGGGCCGCAGAAACCTGACATTTCTATTTATAGTAAATATCAAAACCAGCGGCATAAATGCTTTCCTTTTCCTCTTTCATCTCTCTCTCCTCACCCATCAATAATGTTAATTAAAGTAGCACTTAATATTTTATACTTAATAATAAATATACATTTGAAGTAGGTCTCTCCCTGTGCAGTTCATGCACTCCATCCCTTTGTTTAGCAATAATTTGAGTTATTGGGTTCACAAAGTTTAAGATACATACGTGCCTAAAAGGCTAAAGTTATTTCGACTAATATAATAATTTAATTTTAATATATTGATAATGTAATATTTTTTTTATATTCAGTCAATTATATATTATCATATCGGTTATAATAATTGATTCAATCATTAATTATTTTAAAAGTCATATAATCATAGTATTCTAATTGAATAATAATAAAGTAAGATATTTTATATTATAATTTCATTAAAATTAAACTCTATATCTATCTATATATACATAATTCTACAAAAAAAATTTTAAGAAATAGAGTAAATAAAAATTAAAATCTTATTAATTTTATTACAAATAATTAGAACACAATAAAAAACCAGCCAAAACAGCCATCAAAGTTCATTGAACTCTTTATGACCCAAATAACATGAGTATATTTTTAATGGGCTGGGTGATTGTGGCCCAAATTTCTATTTGTTGGCTGTTTTGACTGGTTGTTTGTTGTGTCTGTAACAATGCTCTAATTTTATTTAATACATAATCATTAATCAACGAATTAATGCTTACCTTTTTTTAAGTGATTATCTTATATTTGTTTAGACTTGTGACTGGACAAGTATTTTTCGTGTTTTGATAGTTGAATGTATATATGGAGTAGTGCTAGATAGTACAGCACAGTGATTCTTTCTTCATACGTTTGATTGATTCAAACAACAAGATGCAAACATCATTTGTTTTTTCCCTTGACGAAAATGGAAATACGAAATCTTTGGGAGTTCCTATATATATATATATATATATATATAATATGCATCTGAATTAAACCTTGAGGAAAGTTCGTTTCTTGATTTGAGAAGAAAGAAAGGTTCTTGCTGATGCATCTGCGACGACTTGCTACAGAGATTCCATGTTACTTTTCATTGTCATAAGTCATAACTCATTTGTTAGGCGCACAGAAATTTAATTCAAGTTCTCAGGTGACACGAGTCATCCTCCTCCCTTCTTCACACTCACAAACAAGCATTTCTTCTTTTTTTTCTTTCTAAAAGAAAAAATGTTTTGAATTGTTTGGTCTTCCACGTATAATACATTAATATAACATAGTTAATTAATTACAATATCGGACCTAACAATTCCTAACTATGACTCTGCTTGTCAAAAACAGAGTGTCTCGGAAATAAAGTTTAGGAATAAAACAACCGACAATCTTTTTGCTATATAGTTTTTCTTTAATTTGCAGATTTCAGCATATATCCTACCATTTTATGCTTCATTTGTTTATACGACACATTACAAATTAAATAGCTAAAGTTTTTTCTTTTCTGCTATGACCTGGTCAATTTTTAATTATTCACATTGAGAAATATTTTTCTTACATAGTATATATAGACAATCAAATTAATATACAACGATCACAATTTAACAAAATATAAACTTTAATTGGACAATTTTTTTAATATGATGTTAATTAAAATCACTACTAGAAAATAAAGCATTTTCAAAATTGAATGTGTCAATAAAAGTATTATTGACAATTAGTGGCCGTCGAAAATGCTTAAAACTAGTTTATGAGTATTTTCAACAGTCATTAATTGTCAAAGAATAGTTTATGACTATTTTCAACGGCCAACAAATATCAAAATATCTTTTTTTGACAATACTTTTATCAACACTTTTCGACAATTGCATGTTGAAAATGATCATTATTGTTGTAGTGAATGAATGTATACTACACTATTTATGTGGACACGCCTATTTAATTATTACTTATATGCATAAAATTCATTATTTAAACTGATATTATCACGCATCAATTAGGGTATTTTATTAAATATGCA
The DNA here is from genome assembly GCA_013621005.1 of Aeschynomene evenia. Taxonomy (NCBI): domain Eukaryota; kingdom Viridiplantae; phylum Streptophyta; class Magnoliopsida; order Fabales; family Fabaceae; genus Aeschynomene; species Aeschynomene evenia. Next base: position 6,191,866 of record CM024270.1, read on the forward strand.
TGCTAAATATAGCCAATGCTAAATATTAGAGATAGTAAACATGAATTGCATTGAATGCAATTGTTTTGAGAGACGCTATCTTTGACAATTTAAGAAGAATATTGAATGTACATTATGAGCATGGCCTCTACAACTTTTAGCATATCATGCATATGAAACTCTATGTACATAGAGAAGTGATACATGTATATCCATTTTGATATATGCATCCAATATAAGCATGTACAATAATGAAAAAATAATAAATTAAAAAAAGTGAATAATAAAAATAGTAAGATTTGCACACTTTAGAAAAAGGATGCTTGGATATAGCATTGCCCATTAAGATATGGAATGAGCAATGTATTTGTGTTATAGCATTTGGGCAGTGAAAAAGAAGATTTTAAGTTCCTTATTTGTTTAATATTCTTTTGTTCATTTTGGTATACCACCAATATGTGGTCACTCTAAGTTCATTGCTCCTTTTTATTATTAGAGAAGTTTTGTTTAAATCTTGTGTTATTTTCCATTGTGTAATGAGCACATGTAATGTTGAAAAAATACAATGAGATATTTTGAGTGCAGAAACTATGTGCACAGTTGTGAATGAAAAACTCTCAATACCATTACACATAATGAATATAGTTTATTACAAATATTATAAAACAAATTATACTCTAAATATGTGTAATATACTATATTTAGTATTTGTAACATTGACAACTTTTTCATTGATAGTTTTTTCATGAAGGGCTCGATATGGCGGATTTTTAGTATACATATAGGGTTGGTGTTTATAATTTGATCACTACAACAATAATAATTATTTTCAACATGTAATTGTCAAAAATTATTGATAAAATTATTATTATAAAAAGATATATTGATATTTGTTGGTCGTTAAAAATAATCATAAAATATTTTTTTGACAATTAATAACAATTAAAAATACTTATAAATTAGTTTTAAGTATTTTTGACGATCACTAGTTATTATCAATATTATTTTTATTAACATATTTAATATTGAAAATGCTCATTTTTATAGTAGCGGTGTATTTGAGATTTGAATTTGATTAAGTTAATTTTTCTTTTGTATTCTTATAGTTTGGGATTTAGGTTGAGTGGAATATAATGACTTTTGTATTTCCATCATATTTTCATAGTAAAATATTTAGTTATTGTCTTTATCTTTGAATGCGATTTGCATAACCACATTAATCTTTTTGGTTATAATCCTTTCACATGTTTATTTCGTGATACTTTATCTTTACATTTTGACCAGCCACATTTGCCTAGCTAACATCCTTATAAAAAAAAATTTAAGGTGAATCGAGAAAAAAAAATTCATGTGTATCATATTTATCTGTATTCCAAAATAATTAAACGGTATAAAAGCTGAGCATTAGTGTGTTGTCTTTTTACTGCAAATTCTAATAATGGTGTGTATGGCTTTAGCTAAATAAATTAAAATTAATAAAAAGTCACACACTTTTCGTCTTCTTGTATTGTGTTCTTTCCAGATTTGAAACTTGCATTCAAAACCGGTGGCCTTGGAGATTCTTCCGGAGCTAACTGCCATGTATAAAGGAGGCTAATAATTATATTAATCAATTAATTAATTTAAAGACTTCAACAACAATGATGTTGCTCTGAGTATTATTTTCTTATAAAAGTTAAGGTAAGTAAGGGGTGGTCAAAAGAAGTTAGGCATGCAGATCCCCATAAAAAAATAATTGAATAAAGGGGTTAATAATACAATAATACTCGTCGTGTATAAATATGTCTAACTAGTATGTAATGCGTGTTATACATAATATGAAATGTGTGTTATACGTACATCTGCTATACATATAGCATACATTCTATATTATGTATAATACACATTGAATACGAGTTGAACATATTTCTGTTGTGCGACAATCATTATTGTTAATAATATATACTACTAGTACATACTATTATTATTACTGAAGATGATTTATTGTTGAAATGGTTTCTAAGCGGTTTCCAATTGCACTAAGTTATGAGGGAACATAATAGGTTAGTATCGAACATGAAAACAAAATTAAGTGGACCAAAGTGCCATAAGAGTCGAGGACTTTAGAGGCTCCTTTGAATAAAAAGTTTGTCGCAGTTATTGAAGTATGAGAAAAGGTCAAATAATCTGACTAAGCAAAGTTTCTCTGATGCTCCCAAGGGAAACCAAAGTATTAGTAGAGGTCCCAGAAAACGACAAAGGAATTTTAGCAACTAGCATGCTTTTTTCCCCTAGTACGTGACTGCTTTATTATTATATGTAAATTTTCCAGCTGTTGTCCCTTCCTTTATTTTCCACATATCAATTTCCGCGGAAAATTATGCAACGAAGAGGGGAAAATGACGGGGATCTTGATTTGATTGATCCGCGTGGGACCTGTAAAGTAGTGATTCGGCCACGTGTATCCATCGTGTCCACAATGCAATTGCCCTTACTTTACTTCACTTAACTTCTTATTCTATTCTAGAAACTAGGGGTCTCAGGATCTTTTACCTTCACCTAATTATTAACACGCCAAATCTTCTATCTTTTCTTTATGTACGGCTTTCCATGTTTAAGTTAAACAAATTATCCAATCCTAAATTTTATGGGATGTTCATTTTTCTTTTTCTTCCTAAACTTCTCAACTAACTCAAGAAAGTAAATTACTCACCCCTCTTGATGAAGGGTTATAACTTTGGACTTGGATTCGATCATCTATTTATGTATTGGATCTAATTTTTATCAATGGCTGAAAGTGTACTATTTTTTTACACAGTCATCCAATCATGTGTTGACACGTCAATCATAATTGTATTTTATCTCTTCCACTAGCTGAAAAGTCATACAAATAGAGTATTTTGATTGGACGACAGTGTAAAACACATTCACACTTTGTATCAAAATTAAACTCTTATTTATTGGTGTTCTCTTTTTCTTATTATATATATATTTCTTTTAATTAAAAAAAGAAATGACTCATTATTAATTTCAACCGAACATTTTTTTAATATTGTTGTTATACGAAGTTTCGGAAATAGCTTATGTGCATTATTTAATTGTCTATAGGAAGGGGCTCTTTTAAGGTAAGCCACTAAACATTATACGAAGAACTCTTTTAAGGTTAAGGTTATCTAGCCACTTGACAATATAAACTCCTAATGCCTGCCCACTTGGCAAGTTGTTGTCAAATAACATCTTATCCTTCTGTTATTTTAGTAAAGATATATATAGAATGGGATGAGAACATACTACTTTATGTTTCAGTAATTCTTGTATCCAGTGAAATTACAAGTGGAATGTTTTTAATTATTTGGTCATCCGAGGACACGTGATCGTGGTGCCCTGTGCGGGAAAAGGAAGAAAATAAATACACACAGCTCATAGATGTGTTAGGTAAGTATATTTATCTATTAGCATTCCAACCTCGTATTATTGTTAATAGTTTTTTGAGGTAGCTAGAGACCCAACTTCATATCTTATATCATTAAAAGAAAAATTAAATCGAAACAATCTTCTTGTTCTCGGAGGATCAATTTACTACTCATCAGATGCAGTATGTGATGCGATGATGTGGCGGTATTATCCACAATCATGCATAATCGTTGCAGATGCAAGTTAGCTAAAACACCACCAATACTTTTTCACATCATTAATAGCATTTCCACTATAAAGTATAAAATGAACAATTCTATTTGTATATCGATAGGTGGATATTTCAATTTGGTATCATTTTTTTTTCAACTTTTGATAAAGAATTTGATAGATAAATCTAATAAATGAGAATGTCAGATTAAAATATTTACTTTTAAATGTCTAAATAATATGATTACTATAAAATATCTCAAAAAGGAATGAATTCACGGAGAGTTCCCTCTCTCATCTTTTTACATAGTTCTTAACCATTGGTTCTATATTATCCTGTTATAGTTGAAAATGTCTGGTTTTGATTACAATTGTGTTTACAAAATCCAAGGTTTCTCGAGCGGATTCCAATGTGAATGAATGAATTTATCGTCCTAACTTTTGAGTCATAATATTTGCATACATCTTTTTTCCCTTTTTGGCTGCCGATCTAACAGGGGAGGTGGAATCCATAGACCGTAGTGTCTTTTGATTTTTATACTTGAGATGCTATAATGCATGAACCTCTTTGGGTCAAAAATAGAATCCAATGCCCTTCAAAATATCAGTGTGGCCAAGAATATGTGGTATCTTTCAAAATAATGAGAGGGGTTCCTTGCTTAAAGGATATAGAATAAATCCCAATTGGGAATTTCGGTCTTGCTCCTCGTGCGTGCCATTCTCTTCCACACCATATATAAAGCTTATTGGTTTTCTTTCTTTTCTTGGTTTGAGTTAAAAGCTCAAGTTTAATTCAATTTTTTCAACAAATGCACCTATTCTTTAATTTTCTCTTTTCCTTCTAGAAGACTTAATTTGGGCACGGCATGTATGTATTGTTCTTGAAGATGATGACGAAACAATAACAACCGCCAGTACAATTTTTTACTCTAAAATAAATAAAACAGTAGCAAGTAATTGGATATTTTGAACGTGTACTAAGAGAATATCATGCAATACCGGTATGAAACTTCAGTCATACGTTGTTAATAAAGAGCATTGGTACAATAAATAACCGGTCAACAAGTTATGCACAACAGATATAATATAAATTGCACAACGTATATTACATACGTCATATATCACATGATGTGCACAATATATATTACATGTTACAAAGAAAAATGATGTCACAATATGTGATATATGTTGTGCACAATAGATGATATATGTGGACCACATATAATATCCATTGTGCATAATATATTGGCTATTTTTGTTGGATTTGTATTGTGTTCCAAATATTTTTCCTTGATAAATTAACATAAAGGAAAGGAAAATAATATTGAATGCTTAAGTTTTGGCTGTTGGATTTAATGAATGATACTTTTAAAAGAAGAAAACATGCCCAAAATTGATTATTACTAGAAAGGGAAATGTTTATCGTACAACTAAAATAGATCCAACTCGCATCAAACTTATTAAACACAATTGTAGGATTTGTTTGTTAATGGATCTCATCAGCATATAATTACAAGTTGGATGAAAGTTGGATGATTTTATGTTGTACCTATACTATTACCGTTACTATAAACGTGTATCAAAATATTTTTTCTCAATTACTCAAAATCATTTATAATTTGTCATATGTATGCCAGTATATGTAATATATAATGAGTAAAATAATATCTTCATATTATATGCTTTTTAATATTTTGATAAAAAAGCAAAGAAAAAGTTCAATATACAACATTTACGTGAAGACTAAATTAAATTAAATAAAAGATATGGGGCATTTTGGGTCGCCTTTAATTTATGCACGGTTTTGTGTAGACATTTAGTATACTTTACCGGGAGAATTGATATTTTAAGTTTGGATTCAGCATGTGAGATATTCTCTTTTACAAATAAAACTGGAATATGAAATAAAATAGAACAACAACTTGCAGATGAATAATCCAATAAAAATGAGATTTTTACCTTTGACATGGACATGTGCATGCTGCTTAAAGGAAATATTCGTATTTGGTGTCTAATATTTTATGCAAAATATAAAATAATATAAGACGGAATATATTCATATATGAAGGCTAATTAATTAGGCCATCAAGTTGGCCCCTTCCTTAGACCAAGTAGTCGTCATGGCTGCTAGCCTCTAAATTCTAAAATCTCTATGTGGTGCGATCACAGTACCTTCAGCCCTTGAACAAGTTTCAGCCTCTCATTCTCAAAGCAGATTTTTCCCAAAATGGAAAGTTCACATTTTATAAATGGTAATCCAACTAACTGAAAAAACCGCCAGCCACCACTGAGACAGAGAACTGAAAGAGAAAGAGAGAGAGAGAGGGGCTTTCAGTTATATTTTATTTTTTTAATATATGGCATAATAATAATAACAATAACAATAATAATAATTATAGCAATTATTACAAATGGGTCCGGAATTAAGGAAGGGAAGAAAACCCAGTTGGAGGTGGGGACGGGCCCCCACAGGGTGTTTGATTGCCTTTTTGTGATGCGACTTGCCAGCCACGATGCCTGGGCAATGATTCATCTTGGGCCCACAAATCATGGCTTCAATGTTTTAGTGCTAAGCCCACTTATGCCCACCACGCACCCCACTCATCTTTAACAGCATCTCCCTCACTTCTAATCTACAATATTTCACGCATATATATCCACTCTAACCTCAACTTTCTTTCTTTGCCTTTAGTTTTTAATATCTTATCATGCTCTCTGTGTGGGCCATTCGAATGGAATTCACTTCCCAAACATTAAAATAATTATTAATAAATGTTTCAGTGTTAACTATTCTGCGTTTTCGGCAACTTGGGTGCGTTTTAAACGACCCCCTTGCATCAAAAGGCTAATAGTTTGAGGTTTGGAGGTCTTGTAATCGCGTTTTAAAATCTGATATATTCTACATGAATATCCGAACTAAAGATTAGGTGCCCAAAATCTTATAAGGCACGCACGCATAGGAGATTTAACGCGCCTCATTGTGTGGCACCAATATAATGAGTGTTTATCATAGAAGATTTTGATTTGGATGGAAAGACTGCACTTTATGCCTACAGTGATGATTCCTTTTACTATAACTTCAATAAAATATAATCGATCATCCACTACATTATAAATCTTCCTTCCATTGCTCTGCTCTCTCATCTATTCAGTGAGATTTTTTATTCCAAAGGATACAGTTTTAAATATATATATATATAACTGTACTTAGTGAAGCGAATAGGAACATTCTACGAACAAAATTATTGTTTTTATAATCAAAATTTATCCCGTGAAGTTATATTATATATATATATATATATGCTAAGATAATGAATAAAAAGGAGTGTCCTTTGAATCTTTGTCAATATCTTACGGAGGTTTCCCTGTGTTGGTTGTTTTTATCATTAGTGGCTAGAGCACTAGCTAGAATGGTCCAAAGTATAATTGATTGTCCTACAGTGCTACCCCATAAAAACACACACACATTACATCTATCTTATAGTGTAATACAGCTTTAATTTAATTTACAATTTATACTTTTATTCAGTAGGTGAATACGTATTTGTAGAGATGGATGGGATCTCAGATCTGGACCGTAAAATTTGGCTAACTGTGACCCAAACTAAAAGATGCGCATCAGTCAGCAACACAATGCAAGTACTAGGTTCAGCCCGTGGCTTCTTCAGTGGCCAGTGATCCAAAAGTACCGCACGTTAATAAATAAAGTTACTACATATTCGAGGAGGCGCAGTGAAGTGTAAAATGTAAACAATAATGCTTGATGTACAACAAAAATTCGTCTAACTTGTATTCAATGTGTGTTATCTATATTACAGGATGTGTGCTATACGGATAACATACGTTGGATACAAGTTGGACGTATTTCTGTTTTAAGTAAAAGTGAAAATATAAGTGACCCCTTTACAACATCATGAGAGAAACCACCTTTTAAGGTAGCGAAATTCCACTTTTCTCGCGAATTTACTGAAAACTTGCAGAGTAACATTATTGGTAAAGATTAATTCAACATATATACATTTCCATAACAGATTAGCAGAATATTTGGCCCAAAATAAAGTCATGATTATACCAGAAATAAACTAAAGTAATATAACCCATTTAACCATAAAAGTTAACATGTCATATATTTGAACAATTTTTTTCTTCTCTTTTTAGCACTTTTCAGTTGTAATAAAGTAGGTGGTACGCAAGAATGGGCATTATATATAACGAGAGATGCAATATAATGTCTTTTTAGACACTGCATGAATAGTTTTACCTATTTTTATCCACATGACATTAATTGGTTAGTATTAGATACTTTAATTTCATAAATATAGGTTTTGAGTTTGAGCTTTAAAAATAGAAAAAATTTAGCTGAAAGACCTCTACCCGTGAAAGAAATCTCAGTTGGGGTGGATTAAGCAAATTTCTAGTGTACTTGTCAGTTGTCACCTTGAATATAATACTACCGGTGATTTTCATTGAGGAAAAAATCGTATCTTTTCATGGTTCGTGATACTTACTTCTTAAAAGTTCACTTCCTAATATTATACAGTAAAAGCAAGAACTAATCATATCATACTATTAAGGGAGGAAGAGTTTATTTAAGTAAAATACACGTTCACCAAATAAAATAAGCATCTAATTTTCAGATAGTGACAATTTTACTCCAAAAACTAATAGAATGGAGCACGCCTCGAGAGGATCAACAAGGTGTAGTGTATGTCTTTCCATTAACCATGTGGCCGAGTAGATTTCAGATATATCTTGTGCAAAATATATGATATATATTGTGCATATATGTTATGCACATTATATAATATATGTTGTGCATATCATATTAACTATTTTATCTATTTTTTTATCGTACATATGTAAAATAATTTTATTTTATCTGTGAATAAAAATTACTTAGTTAATCTTATAAAACAATTAAGATGTAGAACCCTATGCACCAAATTGAATAAGACGGATTAAAAAGCATATATGGTAGTAGTTACCGACAGACCCACCACCCAGGTCTAAAATGGAAAAGCAAGAAAGAGAGAAAGAAAATAAGGGGACGTGCATTGCTTGCATAGAATCCGAGTCTATACTATTTATTTGTATAACTGATGCGCATCTATCTATCTATCTATCTATCTATCTATCTATCTATCGTGCATAATGTTTAAATGTTGCCAAGGAACCTAGGGGCAGAGAATCCGAAAGAAAAATGTGAGATGCAATTTGGATGATGGTAGTTTGATGAACTGGACTTGTCAAGAATCGTGCTGCATGGCCTGTTGCGGAATTTGAAACCCCCTCCTCGTCGCTCCTCCCCACATCTATCCCACAATATGATTGGCTTTATCATTTTCAACACGATTTGACTCAACACCCTTTCACACCCACACCCACATTAACTCGCCCAGAATGGATCTTTGCTTACAGCCTAACACCCTGTCATTCCTATACCGACGCATTGAGCATTGCTAGAGTCACAACAAAAAACCAACCAAAACGGTCAACAAATAGGAATTTGGGTCATAATCACCTAGCCCATTAAAAATATACTGAGGATTAAAAGTGTTATTTGGGCCATAAAGTGTTAAATGGGCTTTGTTGGCTGTTTTGGCTGATTTTTTGTTGTGCCCCAAGCATTTGTGCGACGGATTTTCACCAGTTCCCAATTTCTCACGTCACGTGATCATACACTAAAATGCACTATCTTTCAACTCCAAAAAATTATAAGTCCAACAAGGTTTGTTAGTTTTAGTGACACGATTTCATTAATTAATTCTATATATCGTCAGTAAGTTTTTCACATCACCATTAACATGCTAAGTCAGCACTGTTCAATTAATTTATGTATGACATATATAAGAATAAAGAATTTCTACGATTGAAAGAAATTTAATTAGAAGTAGTATCATTATATATCTATATAAGTTCTTCTCATATTGAGCACAAATCATGTGAATGTAAATAGAGAGGAAGATGTTGCTTTCAGTTTGTTGTTTCATTGTATATTGGTATGGTAGCCAGTTATATTGTTAGTTGATATGAATTGATCACAATAATGATATTAATATACATTACCACGTGCTGCGTATATATAGGAAAACAATATTCGAAAGATAAATACTTGATACACAATAAAAAAATCAGTCAAAACAGTTAATATGTTATGCATTATTTGTTGGTTGATTTGACTGATCTTTTATCATACATACATCAATGCTATGTTAGAAATAATTAAGATAATGAAAAAGAAGAATTCTATAGTTGAACAGTGGTATGGGCTGAAGAACGTGACGAAAAACAATGATATCTTGGTAGATCTAGATGAAATGATTATTAACGACCATATATAACGCCTACTGCTCCTAAGATAGTACAGGATCAAATTCTTCTCAACTAGAATTATTTGACATGTACATACCTATTGCATTAGAAATCACATGAATTAATTAAATTTGGATGAGCGTGATGAGCGACAACAATGTTAACGTGACTGTCATGTGATTGAGATAAGATAGTGTCTTAAAATTAAAGGCGTGTATTGTTTTGGTTGTGACACAGGCTTTGATTTGGAGCAGCACGGGCTCTCCAATTTTGATAATGTTTGATTATTCAACATTCTCATGATGGAGTCACAATATATGGAGGCTTTAGTCTTCCTCCTACGTTCCTCTCTGGTTTCAACACTTTGGCCTCGATGCAGCTAATAACATTTTCTACAACTAACTTGATTAGTGCTTTACCCTACCCCAACTGTACTTTGCTAGTTAATGACACCGACACACAGACACAACTAATAATTAACTATTATTGCTAACTCAAACGGCTGCTACTTTAAACTTTGGTTTTTAATTAAACTTAGCTCTATTATCATTATTTGTTTTATTTGATTTGAAATGCATGGAGAAGAAATTTAACCAGCAAGGTTTTGCTTCTATTCAATTTATTTTTTAATTGGTAATGCTTCTATTCAAATTGAAGTGACATTTAGAATTGAGAAACGTACTCGTTTTTATCGAATATCATAAAAAAAAAGTGACTAGTTTAGAATCTCAAATTAGTGTTGTTATTTAATTTGCACAATAAAAAATTAGTCAAAACTAATTAATATAGAAATTTTTAACCGCAAACATCAATCCACTAAAAATTAATCTCTTAGAAAAAGCTTTTATTTTTATTGGGTCAATAGGTTGCCAAATAAATTCATAATTTGATTTTATTGTTTTTCCATCCCTAATATCAACGATTGTAATGGACAAATTAAACTCCATCCAAATACATTGTTATTTATTGTACATTTAACATCATTCTATTTAATATTTATAAAGCCATGCCAAAACACTAATATTAAAGCTAAAGCAGGTAAAGAAAAGGGGGGAAGAACCCAGTTTGGTATTTATATATTTTGTTCCTGCATTATATTAATTTGTATTGTGGGTCACTAGCCATTTGGCTTATTAGTTGCATTGTGAAAAAGTTTGAAAATGAGACTAAAAAAATATAAAAAAGAGGTTGGAAAAAGACAGAAAATTAAAGGGAAAAAAAGGTGGAAAATGACTCTTAGAAATTAATGACTAGGAAAAGATCAAAACCCAATGGGTGAAGCTAAATATATGTCGACTAGCCACATACATATATCTTTGAAGCTAAGCTGGCCCCCTTAAAGCAAAGTGATTTTGTTTTTGGTCCCTAGCGAGCTCGATCCATGTTGCTCCGCTCTTGTGCACTGGACATGATGAATACATCACTCAACTCACTAAAAAGCATGTTATCAGCAAATTTAGACATGGATTTTAAAGGCTAGCTAGCTAAAAGCCAATTAAAAGTACGCTTAAAAAGCCAAATACAAGTAATGGGCCCATAAAAAGAATGCCTCTCCGATCTCCATCACCTCTTCAACTCAATCTTTTTCTTTATTTTCTTTTCTCTTATCGATCATCATGGCATGGTAAAATCATAGGTCGAAGTCCTGAGCTTTAACAATCTTCTTCTTATCTTGTGACTGATGAAAGCTTAAAAGGGTTCTCGCTCTCCCTCCCTAGTTAGTGCAGTGCTTCCCTTCTAACAGGGACACAAATTACATATAACATTTTTTACTGTAAGAGCAATAAAAATAAGTAACGACATATATGGAATTTTTTGTACTATAAATTAAAGTGGAATAGAATAGATAATGTTTCATTTTATGGTAAACCACCGTTCTGGATCTCAAAAAATCAACGCATCATCAAGTTAATTCTTTTACCTCACTATTCATCAATCTTTTTCTTTTTCTTTTTTGGTCAAGACTATTCATCAATCTTAAACATAGGCTAATAGCACCTGCACAGGTATCTCAGGACCAATTAATTCATTATTTTTGGTCCTGAGTTCTTATGTGTAACTTCAATTTTTCTTTTTCCCTCAGTATGTCCCAAATCCTGGGCTTCCTTTATTTCAGTTTTTTTAGCTGCAAGCCTAATGGCCAAGATCTTGGGGTTCTCTACTTTCATTTCCATTATACAAGTTCTCTTTTTTGTGTTGCGTAGAGGGAGCTGAAACCTAAAGATACACACATTTGTTTGGTTGTAGTTGGGCTTTAAATATTTCTGTTTCTATGTAAGGGGGCCTTGAAGTTAATGGATTGAACAGTACTAACTACTCACCTTACAGATCTCAAAATTTTTGCAGTGTACAACAGTAGCTGGTCTACAAAAATTTATTTTAGCCCAACCCCCGAAAAACATAGGTTGTAACGAATGAGTATTTAATACCTTTATTATATTTTAAGAGCATTGCTAGAGACACAACAAAAAAATCAGCCAAAACAATTAATTAATAGGAATTTGGACCATAATCATCCAGCCCATTAAAAATATACTCATGATTAAAAATACTATTTGGAAATGAGCTTTGTTGGCTGATTTTTTATTGTGTCTCAAGCATTTGTGATATTTTAATTACCAGAACACAAGGTGTGTGCTTGAGTTGTGTTTGTGTAGGCATGCGCCCTACTATTTTTATTTTAAAAGTATTTTTTATAAACCATAAAATTAGTCAATATCAATTATTATGTATTGTAATGTAACTTTTTATAATTACTTTTAACTTTTAATATTATATATTAATCCAACATTCTAAAATGTGAATTAATAATTTAAAAAAAATTAAATTATTATATATAATAAATTATTTTTTAATGTACATTTAGTATTATTTTTTAAATTTTTATAAGAAATAATAAAGATCTTTTATAATTACAAAGATCATGCAATCAGCCGCCGAGTTCTGATCTCTACGCTATTGATTGATATTCACCTGGATCCCACACCTTTTTCTTTTCTTCCTTTTTTATTTATTTATTTTGTTTTGGTTTCGGATCTGTGGACCCCAAACTCTCAATATTTTTAAGCAATCACCCGCAGTGTCTGCTTTTGCGATGGTTAGGCTCTAACCTGAACCTGAAATGGGATTTTTGGGCCCAAAAGCAAGGCATCTTGCTTTTTGCTGAAGGAATGTTAGATTAACTAATTGTATATCGACCCAGAAATATTTATCATGGGTCCACAATTGTGTAAGAAAATGTATCAGTCTTGTACTAATTACTTGTATGTATCTACCCAAGAGAAAAGAGAAGGAAAATAATTGCAGCGTCACTTCACGCGTTAGCAAATTACTCTAGCATCTTCCTCCAGTGAAGTGAGAGGTTTATACTTTGATAGAATTCAATTCAGAATTAACACTCCATGTTCTACCTCGCCTTGCTTAGCCCACAAGCTAAGGGCCCTTTTAAGGAGCAAAACATTTAAACAAGGTCCATATTCACTAAGTATGTAGATCCAAAATAAATTTAGCGTGCGAGTCATTATTCTAATTGATCAGAGAAATAAAACAACAGTCATGCATAAGACAGGCCTTAGGTATTATTAATATACAAGGAGTAAAGGTTTAATTGGAACATGTCTATTAGGTCTAAACTTTTTATCTAGACTTTTTATCTACCATGGCCAAACTATGGTCTTCTGATCAATCATTCCAATTAATTATGGGTCCTATGAACCTTTTAACCATGGCTTTATACATAGGGTAAGATAGGCCACAAATAGAATCCTAATATAGATTACTTTTCATTGAATTGTGACTATTTTAATTGAATAATATTATTTTGATATTTAAAATTAGATATTTATAGGATATTTCCTAAGATCAACAATGGATAAAAAAAGTTTAAATATAAGGTGTAATTCAATCAAATTTTAAGAGTAATAGCATAAATATGCTGACAAAGTTTTAGATCAACAAGGAATATTTCTTCACTGACACAACCTTTATTTTAGCCAACCAAGCAACACGGACATGGCATTTTAGCTTGTGCATTTTCTTTCTTTTTACAAATTGTTAAAATTCACTAGTGTGTCTATCCTAGAACTATGGTTACCTTTTTTCTTATAAATATGGAAATTCTTAATTTTACTCTTATTACATCACTCTTCCCGACATTTGGAGATCCGAGAACAGATGGTGTGCTTGCGAGTTTTGAAAAGTTTCAAGTTAAAAGCATGCAGTGTTAGGAAGCTAATTATTATCTTTTTCAAAGAATTCATTTGATCATTGAAAGCAGATGTAACACATGGACATTATGGATGGATCAGTTCAATATGGTTAACTCACCAGTCTAATCCTTATACCATTGTCGATCACTTAGTTAAAGTGGCTCCACATTGAATATAAATAGAAGAAGTCTAGTTGAAGATCTCAAAATCATGATGACAACACAACTTTGAATATAATGAATATGAATAATCATGATAAAGATGATGAAGAAGATGGAGTATTTTATTTTATGATATATACGTCCTGGCAAAGAAATTAAAGGTAGCATAAATAAAACTAGTAGTAGTTAATAATGGTGGTGCGGCTTGCATGATGGCTAGAGGGGACCATTTTTCTCCTATGCTATCAATCAAGTGCATGCATTATTACCCTCTTAATTCATTATGACATCGCACTTTAATTAGTCACCCGTTTCACACCATAACAACTTTAGTTGCGCTGCTGGAGCATCTCTCTCAATGAGCTAGCTAGCAAGCAACAAAAGGAGAGGAAAAGAAAGAGGTAGAGAGAATCTTCTACACCCTATCTAGCTAGCTAGACCTCTGGAATTTTCAGTTTGCTGTTGTCAAATCTTATCATATATTTCCTTAACTGTTACTTTTACCATAGTGCTTATCTCCTGTATTTACCCTTATGTATTTTATGTATTGGACTAAGGTCCCAAAAGATCTCAACACTAACGATTAAACTCAGCTCTAAAACTCATTTAGGTCCAAGTTCGAGGCAGGACCGATATATTTTGGCCCATGTATCGGCTGACAGAGACCCATAAACAGACAATTCAAATAGAAAGATAAAGGGAGGACATCAAGAGGATAATAGAAATGTTAGGATAATAATTCGGCTGAGATTGTAATGCATAAATTCTATCATAAATGATGATAATGAGAAATAAGAACAAAAGATTTATATATGTAAAGAAAACTCTCTTTTCAAGGCAGATTGAGTCATTGAACTGATTACTCAAATAATAACTAGAGTGGACGATTGATCTACTTGTTTACTTGTTCTACTTGTATTCACCTAGGCTAAGTTCCGAAACCAATGGACTAAGACCTCGATCGGATATTTAGGACAGAGAACACTTTCCATTTCACATCAACACTTCCTTTAGCTTAATTGTGCAATTGTATTTTCTTAGTTAAGAAAAATGACATATATATCTCCTCTAGGCGTTCATAAGAATTACTTCGAGCATATTTAATTTGTGACTCTTGATGCATGAGGTAATATAATTCGATTTACCTTCTCGGTCAAGAGGTTGAGCTATACGGAAGCGCGGGTGTAATTACAAGGCACTTTGATGTTTAAGTTAGCAAATGTTAGCAAACGGAACCAAGAGGTATTATTTAAGATTTAGGGAACAAATAGGTTACTTGTGAACATTTTCCCTTTAGGTATTTAATTGTGATTTGCCGGCAGGATTTTAACAATGACGCACTTAGAACGTACATGTACTAGATAAGTATAATAATTGAAATAAGTATAATAATTTAGCTCTCCCAAACATGTACTAGATAGCTTCACATATGAATTATCTCTTCAATTCTATATTTATGAAACAAAAAAAAAAAATCAAGGGAGAGTAGAAAACAAGAGTGTCAAAAGTAGTAAAAGAAAATCTGTACATTGCATTCTTGTGTTTATCCTGGTTAACATCAATGGCTTGAATGCTTTTACTACTAGTGAGAAAAGGCGCTTCTTATTGGCATGACTCATGAGTTGAATGATGCTATAGAAGACTTGCTAAGCAATTAAATGTATAAATAGAGTAAACTGATAATATATTATGAGCAAGCAGAAGCAATGAGATCTGTGTTGGTGATATCGTCCTCTATGAATCCCGGGCCCATTTCCTTTTATTTAAATTCCGTCACAGAAAGTTGTGGGTTCCAAAGGAAGGGTGGTTCGGTAGTTGAGGTTGAAGGCATGTGTGTCAGTGGGCACTTGCAATATAACAAGAGGGTTTGTATGTGTGACTCAACATCTGGCATGGGCTCACAACCTGTGGATATGATTGGATCATGAAGCCACCCTCGTGGGCTTGGCTTTTTCCATTAAACCTTTTTCATTTTTTAATATGCTACTTAATGCCAAGCACTAATTAATACAGGTGATTATTTAAAAGCCAAAGTACCATAAATAAATAAAGAGGATGACTAGAGGCACAACAAATAAAACTAGCCAAAACAGTCAATAAATAGGGATTTGGACCACACTCACTTAGTCCATTAAAAATATACTTATAATTAAAAGAGCTATTTGGATCATAAAATGTTAAATGAACTTTGTTGACTGTTTTGGTTTGTTTTTTTTTGTTGTGCCCGAGCATTTGTGATAAATAAATATCAAAAAAGAAAGTTCTCTCTTGTGACCCCAAACTCAAAGGGGGGACCAAAAAGCAGTACAAGAAGAATTAATTGAATTAACAATTAACAAAAACACACATAGTTAAGTTGAAGAGAACACACACCTAGATAAAGGCTAAAGCAGAAGGAAAGCTGTCACAGCTTGTTCCATTCACTTCCCTCCTTCCTTTTAAAATCCTAAACTAAACCAAAAACTCCCTACAAGACTCGCTATTCATCACACCCAGCAAGTGCAAGATCTAAGGCTGCAACAAAAGTCACAAACACAGAATCCAAAAGAAAAAAATAATCAGAAGAGATTGAAGATGATGATGAAAGGAAGAGATGCAAAATCAGCACCATCTACCGATCTCTTGGTTTGTTTCCCTTCAAGGGCTCATCTCACTCTAATGCCTAAGCCCATTTGCAGCCCAGCAAGGCCTTCAGAGCCCAACAAACGCCACCCCAACAGCCACCACCGCCGCAACAGATCAATCTCAAGACTTGGTGGTGGTGGCGGCGGTGGCCAAGCTAGCCCTCTTTTATGGTCGAAAACAAAGTCCATGGGCTCTGAGATTTCAGAACCAACCTCTCCTAAGGTCACTTGCGCGGGGCAGATCAAGGTTAGGCCTAAGACCGCAGCTTGCAGGAGCTGGCAATCAGTGATGGAAGAGATAGAGAAGATCCACAACGATAAAAAACAGAGGAAGCGTTTCAACTGGGCAGAATCACTTGGTTTCAAGAAGGAGATAATGCAGTTCTTGACGTGTTTGCGAAGCATAAGGTTCGACTTTAGGTGCTTTGGATCATTCCCCGGAGCAGATATCACCACGGAAGACGAGGAAGATGAGGATGACGAGGAAGATGAAGTGTTCCAAGAAGCCCACGTGGGGTTAGAAGAAAAACAGAGAGATCAAGAAGAGGCATCGAGAACCGTGTTTTCCAAATGGTTTATGGTGTTGCAAGAAGATCAGAATAGCGGGTTACGAAAGGAACACAGAGAGGACAGTGTAAGAGATGATGATGATGGTGATGGGTCCAGTGTGCCTCCTCCGAATGCGTTGTTGCTGATGCGGTGCAGGTCTGCTCCGGCTAAGAGTAGGTTGAAAGAGAGTGAAGGTGACCGTGATGATGAAGAACAGGGGAAAGAAGAGGGTGCATGCAGGGGAAACGAAAAGGAGAAAGAGAAGGGAAAAGGAAAAGGAAAAGCAGAGGTGGTGATAAAGAAAGGACAGAGTTTGAAATCATTGATGGATGAAGAGAAGAGAAAGAAGGAGAACTTGATGGTGATGCGGTACGACCCTGATATTTACGAGATTTCATCTGATATTGCAAAAGAGACATGGATTGTTGGCAGCCTAAGAGATTCTTTCTCAAGGAGTCGAAGTTGGAAAACATGATCATGATCCTCCATCCTCCATTAATACTATGCTTTTTCGTATAAACATCTTTCTTTCTTTTTCTTTTTTTATATATCCTTAGTGTTATCGATCGAGTTTGTGGCATTTCGTTCCAGAATACTTTGGTGTGACGACTGGGAAATCTAATAACTAAGTCCCAGTTTGAGCTTCGGCTATGGTTAATGTTGTTAATCTGTACAGCTTTCTGATTTCCTTTTGTAAGTTATTACTGGCAAAATATTTTGGTGGCATGTACCGTCTATATGAATTTGCATACTCTGAAGTGTAGATTCCTAAATATTAGTTAGAGGAACATATATATGTCATATTTTTTGTTTGCTGAATTGAAGAATTGGTAATTTTTATATACTTACATGCGTTCTTAATAGAATCAGAATGCCAAATTATGAGTAGTGCAAAAAGACTGCGTCTACCTGGTTTATTATTTACTCTCTCTAATTTTAAAGAAAGTCTTGGTTAAAACTTGAAGTGCAGTTCGGGTCACAGCTGACCTTGATATCCGTGAGCTTTTCTTGAGGCCTATTTCCCTTTTCTTTCATTTTGTTTTTGGGCAATGAATGAGACACAATTGATTGCTACAAACTTCCCTTTATTTTGGGGTTAAAACTCTGTAGTATTTTGGTACAGTATTGTGTACGCATGAGTCTGCCTAACAAATCATGACTTGGCTAATTATCACAATTGTCAAGTGCAATGAATGATGGTTTCGGAAAGCTTCCATAACCTAGTTAATCGAAAGTAGCAGATCAATTTTAAGGCTATGTTTGAGGATTATCATCATCTTGTGATCAACATGTTGCTACACTATTAGTAATTTTCTCCCATACACTTGAAGAGAAGTACATAAACTGCGTAGGATTGATTAGTCATCATAATTATATTCCCAATCACTTTCCTTTTTGAATTCAAGGATTGATTAGCTAATCTTATTGAAGGGATAATCATAACTCCCTGTCCCTGGAAGCGATGAAGAGAACCAAGTTACGACACGTCAAGCAAGAGCAAAGCCAGCAAAGACCACCAATAACTACTAATACTAACTTTGAATAATACAGCTCATGAGAAATGACAATGCATTCCATTCAGATGGTAATAGGTACTCCGTGATCTTGCTCTGCTAGTTTAAAGATTTTATCTTTTACGCTTTCCAAGACAACCACAGAAGTTTTAATTTGTGTTCAAAGTAGCCCTGAAACCCCCCCTTCAATCTTGAATTGTTGGACTCAGTTATAGACTTATAGTTATAGACATGGGGTTTGAATAAGAGACTAAAGTCCTATGTCTTGTTTATTAATATTTTATTGAGATAATAGGACATTAAATCAAAGGGACATGAAAAAGAGTTGAATCCTAAAATCAACATCTGGCAAGTAAAGGCCAAAATTTATGTGCATCAAACCAAAGAATCAACTGTTAAAGGTAATGCTCATATTCCCCTGCTCATGTTTGTGTGGGCATCTGATCTGAAGCAGCAGCTATTATTAACAATTAATAATGTTAACCCTTATTACCCGTGGTTTACTATTTCTGGCATTCTGCTTTTCATGGTTAAAGCACATCTACTTTCATCAATAAAGAACTGCATGCTGCAGAATCTGGAGTCCGTATATCATATGCTGTAGTAGATGTGTTGAAACTTGACACCAGATATAGAATACAGTCAATGACACTGTAGCTAGCATACTGGCAGGGGCATCTTGTTTGTTTTGAAGGTCCAATTTCTGTTACAATTTTTGACATACAACACTATGCTAAGAAAACTATCAATTGTTTTTTTTTAATTGTTTAACTGTGATCTTGACACATCTTAATGAATAAAGCTAATGCACCTAAATTCTAAATGAAATAGAGGTTATGAGTTTCTGACTTGCAATAGCGAAATACTTGAATGTGCAGCACAATGATGGTATGCACAAGATATTAGACATTTAACATTTTAAGTATAAATGGGTAAGTGGAATTCATATTTGTTGAGGAAGCAATGACTATTGAGTCTATCCCATCAAAGGAGGAGATTAAAAGGTTTGTTTGGGACTGTGATCCTTGCAAGTCTTCATGCCCATGAATTATTTTACCTCGCTAAAATCCTGACTTTCAGGGTGAAACACCTAATACTAAGCTGGTTGGTGAGATTCAGAGTGTCTTTGTGGAAGGGAGGAAAATATTTTATGGTGCCTTGATTGCAAATGAAATGAGGGGGTGCTTTAGGCAAAGAAGTAAATAATGTATTTTTTTTATAGTTAAGTTAGATCCTAGATTTCCAGATAAGATGAGATTTAATTGACATAATATTTCTAAAGATGAACTTTTGTACAAAATAAAAATTATATATAAGAAACTATATTATTCTGCTTCCATGTCAATTCTCATTAATGATGTCTTAATTGAGCCTTTTAACTTAGGAGGATGTTGTGTCAGAGAGATCTTCTCTCTTTATTCTTATTTTTCCTATTCACCGAGGTCCTAAATAAAATCTTATTCAAATAAATGAAATTATAGGTACAACAAATAATGAAATCCTTTTAAATTGGCTACAGGTACAATGCAGCGATTAATTCATTATTTAACGAAAAAAGGCTAGTAAGAAGCACATGAGTTTCTCAGTGCTCTTATTCATCATGTGTGTAGAATACGGCAACTGTTGCGTCCATTCACAAACAAAACAAAAAGGAGCCAGCCAGCTACTGATTCTGGTGTGAGATGGCCCCATTTATCTGAATTGAATCTCCTGAGGCCCAAGGAAAAATAGCACACACTTTCTCACTTTCTTGTATCTACACCGCTGGCAAGTTTTATGGGCTTGCTTAAATTGAATGAGACTATTAGAGTTTTCGGACTAGCTTGTATCAAATTTGCTTTAGCCTGAAAGTGGCATGTCCCAAACTCACAAGCCTCTATCTGTTGGTCAATGAGATGGACTCTCAATAACCTTCTTCACATAATAGTATTTGGTTACTCCAAACTGAAGAAGGTTTTGTCTTGTATATGCTTTTCTATCTCAGTTAGGTTGGCACCTCTCAGTACAGTACACTGTAAAAGCCTTGCATATATATATATATATATATATATCTTGGGCTAATTTTGGGATGCCATGTCTTCTTATAGTAGTAACCTCCTGTGTTCTTTTGTTTTTAAAAGGCTAATTAAGCATCATATGTAATGAAAACAATGGTATTGTGTGATGGCTTACCTATAGGCTATAGCTCGCGGTTGGCTCATAAGTCATAACTAGCGTAATATTTTACACTATTAAACTATTTCTTTCACTTCAATGACAGTGATTAGGAGGGGAAAACAAAAATATCGGGACAGAATCAGAATAGTGAGTTTTGTGATCTTTTCAATTATTCCATTTGTCTCCGTGATGCAGACTGCTAAATGGTTATTATTAATTTCTACAACACACGAGGCCTTATAATATGTAACGGTTAGAACAAATCACGCTAACATTTATGTCATATCACAATTCCTCTCATCTTTTTCTCACCATCCTCCCCCACCTACCCTCATCATAATTCATACATATATTTTGACTATATATGATTCATTTCTTTTCCTAGATTTCTGTCTCGACTTTCAAAAGAATAGTGCTACTTCTTCTCTTCGGCCGAAAGGGTGAAAAGATATATGCATATAAATAAGTAAAGTAGTTCCCAGAAAAGAACCAAAGAATAGTAGGTTGTGTCCCTCCGCAGATCATGAAACCCCCATTCCTACCCTGCTATTGCAGACCAGAGGTGTAACCTTTCCACCCTTTTAAATTGATCAATGGACAACAGATAATAAGGTGGAGCAAAAAACAGAGAGAGTACATTCTAACTTTTTGACCGATGGAATGAGAAAAAGAAAATCACAAATACTACACAGATTTTTATTCCATTTTTTGTTTTGGCTGACCTTGAAATTATTTACATTATAGATGGCCTATGACTACTCTTTTAAGTTCTGCTTCTTTTATTAGTGAAGATTAATACAATACAATGACAAGGTCAAGCAAAATTTTCTTGTTACAAGATCCACTCTCTTAAAAGTTGATTGCTGACAAGTAAAAATTGTTTTCTGACCAAAAGAAAAATGAAAAAGTGTCAACATTACTAGCATTTTTGGGGGATACTAATATAAAGATAGAGTGTTAGTAAAATGCTATCCAGCTAAACCCAAGTTCAATAATGCACTCAAATCTTACACTCCAAATGCAACATTTAAATAATCAAGCACAAATCATTTCGAAGTCAGTGCCATATTGCCAATAATTCGTGGGTTACTGTTGTCAATTATGCTATGGAATATTGTCTCTTTTACTTTACCACTTGGTATTTGAACGAACCTGAGAGAAAACAGTAAATATGTTTGAATTTTGAAGCTTGATATATCAAACGAAAACAATAAGAACTCTCACCAACACAAGTTTACAAACCAAGTTTCTGTTACTGTAATGTACAGCAATCGTGTTTGCTTCTACATTGGTCTAATAATTTAAAAAGACAACCTCTGACAAACCACTCCTGTATTGATTATATAATAATAACTTCAACTGGAAAAAATTGAAGTAGTTTTGGTTTCCCAAACCAACCAATATGCATGAAATAAGGGGTATGAAGAATTGAAGACTGTTCAAGCATCCGAAGGATTAAAAGAATCAATTAATAACACAAAGAATTCATTTTTCCTATAAACACAGTTTCTACAGCTACCACTACACAGCATTGCCATGCTTCCTCTGCCTTGAAAGCAAAGTCATTTTCCTGCACAGTGTGTGTGTGATTGAGTATCTTCAGCTGCTATAAAATTTAACTGATCTTTCTAACAAGTCATGGTTGTTGCCAGGAATTTCTTTGACCCTTGATCCATTCTTGTATATTTTAAAGGCTGGTACACAGTTCACACCTTCTGATTTAGCCAAGTAGGGGTGATCTTCAATCTCCACCTAAAATTGTCATAAACAATGTAAGAAGTTGTTGGTATCAAACTGTAGAGGAATTAAGTTACAAGATTTTTTCTTATTTTCTTCACATTCTGCATAGTTAATTTACCAACCTTAAGGAAATTAACAGATGGGAATCTCTTGCAGGTTTGCTCTAACACCAGCAACACTTGCTTGTTGGTTGCCTTGTTGCAAAACAGCACCACAGACATACCTGTTCAATAAGCCACAACTGTCAGTGTTTGTTATGATGGTATGAGTAATTAATGTCCAAAATATTTTATTGCATAGAAGACACAGCCAAATGTGACTTACCAGGTGATGTTACATAATGTCTAAACCGATCATTGCTTGAGATGAAAACCAAATTTGACCCGAATTTCAAGTCCTTGATGTCTTCACCTCGAAGCATCTTGAGTTGGAGCTGTGCCTCAAACAGAGCCCTAGCCACTTCCTCATCCCCTGGCTTTTCTCTTATAAGCATTTCATAGTCTTGAATTGCAGCCTCCCAGCGTTTCAACTATTATATAGTACAAAAAGAAAATAAAACTTTAGTTATTAGCCTCAAAATTGTAACAGGTATACATGTGCTAGAAAAATTTAAGATTATGGTAGCAATTAAGGCACCTTGGCATTGCAATTTGCCCTCCGCAACATTGCCTTGCTATAACTAGGCTGAACCATAAGGGCCACATCGCAATCTTCAATTGCTTTCTCAAATTGTCCTAGTTTAGAACGGCATGCTGCCCTGTTGCATAGCAGAACTGAGTTGTATGGATCATGATCTAGTCCTTCATTGTATACTGCGCATGCTTCCATGAATTTTGATGCCTTGAAGAGCAAGTTACCGCTCATTCTAGCAGATGTTGCTGCTCTGGCCCTCCTTACCACTGCATTCACCTCGCCGTTGCTCGGATCAAGTTTAGCTGCTTGCTGAGAAGCTGTCATAGCATCCTCAAACCTGTCATAGATAAATACAAGGCAAATTAAGATCATTCCTAAGTAGACTGAATCAATATATCATCCATCCTTGATCATTCAATATTTGTATTAATATTTAATCTTCAAAATTGGTGTCAAAACTCAAAATTCAAAATAAAGCATTTTCTTTACCAACCTGCCAGCTGCCAAATAAACTTGTGCACCTATCATCAAAAGGTAAGCGCTGCAAGCTGTGCCAAATAATTTATTACACCAATCACGGTCAATTTTTGGCATTTTTTCATAAGAGGCATATGCCTCTCGATGTCTTAGGAGCTTCAGCAAGGCTTCAGTTTGTAAAGCATAAATCTGACATACATAACCACATTTAGGGGAAATTCTAGGATACCACAAAGTATAAAGATTAAGAAAACATAAAAATCAATCTTAAGACCAAGGAAACTAACCTTTGGAGCAGAATCAGCTCCTGAGGATATTGCAGACTGTGTTTCCTTTAGTATAACTTTCCAATCATTGAGTTTTCGAGCTTCAGTGCACTTTTTAAGGTGATCTTCAAGAGCCTGAGATTGGAAAGCAAGTGCAGAATCAACATCTGGGGTTGCCTGATTGCAAGCCACTGCCTTTTCTGCTTCTCCCAATCTGCAACAGAATTCTCAATTCTATTAGGGAAAAAGTAATAGCAACAACAAAACAAACATCACACCATATCATAACCCAAGAAACCAATCACCACTATTGTTATCATTGAGTACCTGAAATATATTGCAGCCAAACGATTGTGAGCTCTTCCATAAGAAGGGTCCAACCTAATAGCTTCCTCGCACTCCACAAACGCCTCAAGAAGCCGCCCCAACGAAATCAAAGCCGCACTCTTGTTGCAATGATAAGTTGCCTTATTTGAGTCAAGAGCAATGGCTCTGTCATACAAAGCCAAAGCCTCTCCGAATCTCCCCTGCTTGTATGCTTCATTTCCCATGCCTTTCAACACCTCAGGGTCCACTCTACTCCTTGGACTCCGAAACTGTGCAATCTCATCGCTATTCCTCTTCATGATATTCCCCATAGTTAAGCCTTTATTGGCATTACTATAACAAGGGGACATAGTATTCAACTCTTTGCTCTTGGGAACACAGTCCTGGCTCTTGGTAACACTATTTCTTGGGCTGTTATTAACAAGTAAGTTCCCGGTAAGCCTCATGGGGGTACCTGAGTCTTTTGTTGGGGATTTGTTCTCATTATCTTTGTGGTGGTGACTGGTAGTACTTATCCTAGCAAGTTGCAGAGAATTACCAGTGGGTTCATTCGAGTACTCGTGGTGATGTTGAGCCTTTGTGTGGGTTGAATTACCTGATGATGATGATGTTGAGCTTCTTGCTGCATCTGAAGGCCTCAGATTGTGGCTGCTTCGGTGTGCAGAAGGTGCTCCATGACCAGTGATGCTCTTTCTGGCCATTGTCTGCTCCTCTTTCAATGTCTGAAGAGGTTCGGTAATGCTGTTTCTTGGACTTGGAACTTTCTGATTGATCTGTTTTGCATTGTTGCTAATGTTACCCTTCATTGGTAGCGAGTGAACAGATGATTTTCTCAGCCTGTTATTGCTTTTGATATTGAAGATTCTTCCCATGATACCGCAACCCAAGTCAACCTCAACCTTGTTCTTCTTGACCTTCCCTGCCATGGCTAGCTGTTTGAAATGTCACAGAAACAGAGCAACTCTGTTACTTATATGTTGAAGTTAACTATGTATGACACGAAGAAGAGAGTTTCACTTTAATGGATAAGAACAAACAAGTAGTTGAACAAGGGCAGAAGCTGAAAGAAATTAAATCTGACGAGTTATGAAAGCGAAATCAAGTGTTGGATGGCTTTCAAGAGTGAGAGTGTGTGTGTATATATATATAAAGTTCATAGCCTTAAAGAGTGGCTTCCAAGAAACATACTTGAGCTCTTTTTGAGGCTTTGGAGGGACACACAGTAGGTAGGCAGTGTCAACGATTCGAAACAAAACTAACACACGCTTGAATTTGTATCATGCCCATTTTTTTTCTTCTTAAAATAGGATAATAAATTAATAGTACTATTGTTTTTCTGAGATAGAAAATTACGAAAAAGAATTCTTTTTTACCTTACCAGAGTTTATTGGTCCATCACATTTTTTTCTGGCCTATAACTTGCATGTGTTAGAACAGGATAATAAAAATTGAAATCCTAATTCCTAAGTTTACAGCTCACTGCGATTGATTGATGCATCTGCCGGATTTAAACATTAAATACTGTAATTAATTAGAATATGGCGATCCATTATCTGTCTATTTTACCACAAAGTACAGTAGATAACTTCTAATCACCACCACGTACCTATGCGTCTGTGATGTCACATAAAAGAAAATTATTATTTGCAGAAATGTTGTTGTTCTATATATTTTTTTTCCTAAGAATAAAGTGGTTGAAATGTACCCTCAAATTGTTGTATTGCATTTTTATTTTATCAAAGAAATGCACCCTCGCAATATCTCAAGGGCCCAGGCCAAATTAATAATGAAATGTTTAATGGATTATAATAATGAGTCCTACACTGCTATCATTATGACCAAATAGAGACATATTTATCGTACTTTTTTAAATTCGAGGGTTATAATAATAATAATAATAATAATAATAATTTAATCGTCATATGAAGTCGCAGCAAGCTTCTGAGAATATTCGTAAAACATGATTTGATTAAGCCTAGGTTCGTTCCTCATTCATGAGAAACCGTATCCAATAACCAGGAGAGTTAATTAAGTACTCATCACTAATATGTACTAGAAATTTTAGATAAACTTTGTTGCATGCTAATTAATCTCTCATAATCCACCATGATCTCAAGTTTCGAATCTTAAAGTATCCACTGCTTTAATTAACTTTATAATTTGATATTAATGTTTTGAATAAATCAATTGCAATGTGTGGTTTCCTTTTATTATGCTAGGAGGAGTAGAATAAAGTTGATAATTTAACATTTAATAAGGAATCACGTCACATACAAGTGATTGCTAATCTCTGCACTTCTGTATAACGACAAACAAGTTTCATATTTTATTTTTTATTAAAAAAAGTTGTACTTGGGCTACAATTTTCACTTTCAAATGATAAATTGAATAAAATAACCTTATGTGTGATATTTTTTTAGGCACATTTATATACACATATAATTTGAAAGTCACATATGCATATATAATAGTATGAAACTTTAAGCTGAAGCATAAAGGAACTTAGGTGTGAACTATGACATAATACTGTACCTCTTACAAAGTCTTCTTTATTTCTCTCGAGTTGTATTTATATATATATATATATATATATATATATATATGTATAATTGTATAAAAACAAAAACAAAAAAAGGTTTACGTGTAAGTTGGGGGAGACACCACTTTTTGACCAGAAATAAAGTATTGAAAAGCATAGATATGGCTCTCCTAATCACGAAAACAATTGATTTGTTAGCATATTAAAGTGAGCCTTAACAATTGGTTGTGAAAAATTAGCAGAACCATTCATTTGAAAACTGAGGATGAGTTTGCTGTGGATTCAAAATTAAATTCAAATAATGGACACGTTGGCCAAACCAAAACCATAAAATATGATTATTGTATATATTTGTATCTTTTCTCCCGAAGGGAAAGAATCATAGCAATATGAGAAAAAAAAATAAAAGGAGACTCAAGGGTTTGGTGATTGACAATTGATTGTTGGTTATGATGGGTGTCTTGATTTGTTGCTAAGCCACACCACCATAGTGAAGCCTTTTCCCAATTCAACCTTTGGTGAAAATACTTGCCTAATATAACATATATCACACTTTTATTTTTATTTCTCTATTCCCTCCTGTAGGATTTGGCAATCAAATAATGTTTTTGTTTGGCAGGAGACCCCACCAAAATAGGAAGAGGCTATGAAAGTGCACGCACTGGGTTATTCAAATGAATGCAGAACCATTTTAGTAACCTTGGTGTCTATACTAATTCCATTTTGGAGGTTGGTGAGGATTGATTCTTTGTTTCACTAATTGTTTGTATTCGTGAGAATTGAGAGACATAGGTGGTTTATTGGGGGGAGGGGACCATGTCAAGATTTCATACATTTCGATTAAAGAACCAAATGTCCAAGAGCCTGCCCACACACTGTCTCCTCTACTGTTTCGTCGGTGCCGTCTTCTAAATTCTCAGCACCACCGCGCAACATATGTCCCTTTTGATTCTTGAGATTTTCCCTACACTTCATGTCTTATAACTAAAATCCAACTATGAATTTTTATTTATTTTTTATTATTTTCACCAAACCTCTAAATTGTATGGATAATATTATTCTGTTTGTAGAACAAACAGCCAACACATGGTACACAGCAAAGAAGTAAAATAGTTGAGGAAACAAAACAATCCACCTATAGTTACTTTTTAAGAGGTGTTTTCACTTTTTGGTAGCACATATATATATATATATATGTAGAATATTTTTACGCTAAACTAGACGACTGAAAAATGAATTTGACTGGATTTTCTTTTACTTATTAATGAGGTGTTTCCCTCTTGGTGGTCAATTTCTGTTGATTTTGGGGATGGGGTTTAACAGAACAGAGCAGTACCCAAAACTGGCTAAATTTTGATCAGTTGGATTGGATTGCTGATAGATTATTAAGTGTTTTAAGAATAAGAGATTTATTTATTTTGTATTATTTATATTTTGATATATTAATTATTTTATCTTTTTATTTGAATTTAACTTCTCCTTTTCACTATAGTTACCTTTTAAATTATGTGTCATGTAATGATTAATGCAGAGCAAATGAATTATTTAATCTCTATGCAACTAATAATTTTTCATGGATTGCTTAAGAAGAGGCTGGATTCGCAACCTTTTTTCCCCTTATCATTTAACCAGACTCTTGTGATTAATTACAAGAACTGGGTTAAAATTAATAAGACCTAAAAAAATTGAGCATTTGGTTCACGAGTATAAAAGAGCCCTGAGTGTAATTGTTTGCTGAATATACTAGTATACTATTACTATTCAATTTGAACAAGGAAAATGATAGCAAGTGTTGAATTAATGCTTGAACCTTATGCTTCAAAGAATCATAATTATCTGATTTAGTTTTTTATGAACACAGGGTATTTTATAAAAAGAAAAAGAAAGAGGATGAGACAAATTGACTTCCTCTGATTCAGTGAAAAAATGTGGAAAGAAGTAATGTAACCTCTGGCCTCTCCTCTTGAAAAGAATAGTCAAAGTTCTACTACCAAAAGATATATCGTCCATACATACATCCTCAAGATTTTGTTGTTTGTGTTCAAAACATTTTGACACAAGGGCAATGAGGCAGTTTGTAGCCCCAGTACTTGAAATTTCAAAGCATGCTAACATACACGTACAGTAGCTAGTAGGCAACAAAACAACACAAGAATATTGCACTGTCGTCGGTGGCCATCATAATAATTGCGGTGGGTCTATTTTTTATGTATATTAAAACAAAAAAGAAAAAAGGGGTGGTAGGGAGAGGGTAGGGGAAGAAAAAGACATGGATGATTAAATTATTATGAAAGTGAAGGTAGTTTTGTAGCAATTTATTTAATATATTCGGTCTCATTGAACCAATCAACTTACTTAATGAATGAATTGGGTGAGTTCCTATAATCCTCATCTCTTTCATGTCTCTTTCTATTTATATATATATAAATCAATCTATTCCAAGAGGGTACGTACCTTCCAAAGAAGTTCATCTTCTAAACGGAGTTAGAGGCAACCACGAATTAAAATCGCTCAAGTGCATCCGTGTACAATGATTGGTACTGAATCACAATCATCATTTTATACTCCATATATATATATATCCATTTCAATACACACATAATTAATAATTAATTGAAAAAAGAAAAGGCACGTGTCAATATTGAGTGCACTAAGTAATAAATCGATCACCACGACACATATCAATAGTATTAACCTTGTGTGACACTTGTTAATTAAGCTTCGCTTCTTATTTTGAAGTGGCTAACTAATTTATAGGAGAGTCATGGATTTTCATTTATACCCATGAATGGATGATTCGCTGTTCACCCCCGTAAAAAATGACAAAGAACACATTGGGGAATGAGATCATATAGACTAGACTTGATATCTAAGACTCGAAGCCTAGCTAGCTAGCTGGCACAGAAAGAAGCAATTTAACACTTTGGACGCAAGTATTCCAAATTTGTACATAGTGTAGGGTTCCGAGACGCACGTGCATTTCACGTTAAGAAAATTTAGGGAGGAAAAGAATAAAAAGGTAAACTCACGTGATCCAAGGGTATTGGAAAGCTGATCAAGCTTCCAGTTTAAGCTTTAATTCGGCTGCCACTTAATTTACGATTTTCGTTATTCATTCAATATTTCACAATTTGGACGTTCGCAGTAAAATGATTCCATCTTCGCATTAGTACTATTAAAAATTATAAACAATTCCAGAAAAAAAAAATAGTAAAATACTGTCGTTCACCGATGGTATTTGACTGATTGGGAATGCTTATGACGATTTGACCTGGGAACGAGTTAATTTCTTCGTTAGAGAATTGTACAGTCCTTTCTACTTGTGTCCAACTTCAATAGTATTAATATTTGAGGGTTATGGTTGATTTAACTATCTAAAGAAAATTACTACTTTCTCCCGATAATTTAGGGTATTACTACTATGACGATCTATATACGTATGACTTTGTGTATCCTAAATGCTGCAATTAATTATGATGGTGATGCGAAAGAGATCTAGATAGATTACCCAAAAAAAAAAAACACTGAGACACTGCACTCAAAGTAACTACTACTACTACTACTAACTGATAATCATGATTGGGTTAATTACATTACCCCCCTTTATCTTTTTCTGTCTAGGTCATTAACTGATGTAATAATGCAATTACTCTAGTAGCTAGGAGTATATATATTACATATTAATTAATTAGCCTTTCTTAATAATTAGTTGGACCTTTCACAATGTTGTGTTATGGCAAATTTGTGGCGTGGTTGAGGGCGTGATTGACTGCAAATCTCCATCTCGTGAATGAACATGAATTCAGAGTAATGCAGAACAATACAAGTACATTTCTTAAAATTTGTTCGCACCCTATAGTTCAAAAATAGCTTGATCTCTGCTCATTACATATTCCCGCAATTTGTGCGTGCGTGGTTCCGAACCAAGTTCAGATTGGCAGCTAGCATGTTGCAACATTGTTCTAATTAAGAAAAAAGGGAAGTCATTGCTTAAAAATAAATCAGTAATCCTCATTGGAGGAAAGAGTGTTTCATTTTGATGATCCACCTTCATGTATTGGGCAACTCTTATGTCAGGATCATGTGAGAGTTGCTTTTCCTAGCTAGGGGGGGTGATGGTTAGGGTTTTTTGTTTTTCCTTTGTTTTGTGGGTGCCTACCACCCTTTTGCTTACCAAAAATAGTAATCCTTAGCGAACCCGTGGGCCGAGATGTGATGAACTTGAACTGGGCTCAGGCCGAAGCTGCAATTTGACCACCAGCAGAATTAGGCCCATAAAATTTATTAGATGATGATATAGTTGGATTATGTTTGGTTAAGGGTTAAAATTGTGGCAGGAAACAAGGTTTGCATGTAAAATTATGTATAAGGATCACTCGAGGATATTTCTTTTCATTTTTATCTCCAAACAAAATACTAATTTTAGGTAAAAAGGTAGTGAGTTTTGAGCAAAAATAATATAAGAAATAAAGTGCTTTATTTAAAAGAAAAAATATATATAGTATTTGTTCTTGTTCTTTTGTCTGAGAGTTTTATTATTATTTTTTTTTATAAAAAAGAGACAATAATATGTGAAAGGGGGACAAAAACAACATTCATTCACTAATATTATAATGCGAATCAAGTAGGGAATAAATAAGAAATGTGTAATTTGTAACGATGATGAGGGATTGGGAGGGTGCTCCTCCTGGTCCTGGATTATTGTATATATATGTAAACCCCGTTTGCCTTGT
This sequence comes from Aeschynomene evenia, assembly GCA_013621005.1. Lineage (NCBI taxonomy): Eukaryota > Viridiplantae > Streptophyta > Magnoliopsida > Fabales > Fabaceae > Aeschynomene > Aeschynomene evenia. The sequence continues at coordinate 6,223,688 of CM024270.1, forward strand.
TTCCGTTCTGCTGATTTCCATCCCTTTCACTAGTCTAGTGTTACTCTCTGTTGTTTTCGTCTCAGTTGTGTAAATTCTAATTGGATGACTGTTTACTTAATATTATATTCAATTGACATATGTGTGTGTGTGTTTTGGAATGAAGAATTTGACTTGTGTAGTGTGTATGTAAAAGTCTTGTGTGCATAGTATAGTATTGTTGGAGGAGTAGTAGTCCTCCTACCTCCACGGCCACACTACTACTACTGTCCCTGAATCCCAACAAGCACCAAATAGTAGCCCCCATTCTATGCTAATAAATATGGATGACCACCCTGCTGCTGCTGCTGCTGCAACCCTACTTCCATACTATGATAATGATGATGCAAGACTATTACTACTCTCATCACCAGTGCCAGTGCCAGTGCCATCCAACAACAACAACAATAGTGCAGCAGCAGCAGCAGCTCCATCATCGATATCTCGGAACCCAAAGAAGAGAACAAGAGCATCAAGGAGAGCCCCAACCACAGTACTCACCACCGACACCACAAACTTCAGATCCATGGTTCAAGAGTTCACCGGCATCCCCACCATCTCTTCTGCCTCCTCTCACCGCCTCCATAATCTTCTCCCCTCTAGATCTAACTCTGCCCTTCGCCCTCTACTAGCACAAAAGCACCTACTTGCTCACCCATCAAACCCCCCCTTTCTGCTATCTTCCAACAATTCTACTACCGCCATTACTGCCACTGCCAACAACTTGCAACAACATTATCTACCAACAACCACTACTCCTGATGATGATGATCTCATCGGTTTACCCTATCATTACCAGCAGCCACAGAACATGACTCATCATCTAAGCATGCAAAGCCATCACTACCCTTTTGATCTCAGTTTCAACCCGCCATTATTATTCAACACTAGTCCTAGTACTACTGTCCCCGAAGCAAGCTTATCATCGCATGAGGCGGAGATGGGTATGAATCATCATCATCATCAGGTGAATAATATTGCACATGATGATCTGGTGGTTGCAACTACCACAAGGAGGTCATCAACATTCTGATCGATGACTTATCACTGAGGAGGAGTGCAGCAACCTGCTTATCTGAATGTATGCATCAGCCTTAATTAGGGAAGGAATGACATGGGAATAATTGGTACCCTTCATTCTTAGATTAATTTGTTCCTTCTGATTAATTAATTAATTAGGATTATTATATTCTTCATCATCATGTGTATCATGTGTGTGTGTGTGTGTGCGTGAGGGGGAAAAGACAAATAGTACAGAACTTGCGTATGAATCATTGCTTTGTAGAATTTGATATAATATGCTGCAATGAATGAATGAATGAAGTGAGATATCATGATCATCATGATGCTGTTGATCATAGTGCTCTTGCTCTAATATATATATATTGCTATGTGCTTAGCATTTGCAGCCCGACATTATATTCTTTTCCCCCTCTTTTTGCTTTATTTATTTATTCTTCGTTTGTTTATTATGACTACTGCAAATATTTGATGTTACTAAGGCATAAGCAGTTAGTTAATATATATGAAATTACTCGAGCCATAATTAGTTACTATGAAATTAATTTATTAATCGCATATATAGCATTTGGATTATAGAATAATGTCCTTTAATTTATCCTTGATGATTAAGTGATCTTTTCTTCCTCTAATCAATTGGTATATAAGGCAGGAATTAATGTGTTCTCGCACATGATTGTTCCTAGTATGATTAGAATTTTATAGCAATAATTCTAAATTTCTGATTAAAATTTTACAATGGCATCTATTTGGCTATAATATAATTCTTGTTTATTTGGGTGAAACACTTCGGAAGACAATCTTTATTTGATAATGGTACTTGCTGAAGAGAACGTGCAATATGCAACTAATGAACTAAATTTTAGGTTTAGAAGCAAGTTGGCTTGGTGGCTAAAGAAATAAAATAACAAAAAAACCTTTAGTGATGAAATCATCCACAAAGGCTCTAGTTTGGTTAAATTAATTCATGAAGACCTCAAATCTATAATACAGCTGTACCAGTAAAGTTTGGTAACAACTAAAGTCAACATTCACTCCCTAGAATTTTAAGAGTTCAAATATAAATATTCGTTATAAATTATTAAGAATTAGTATTTTTCCATTCCGGCTGTACATGCATATAGTAAAACCTTTCTATTTGCATGTTTACCATTGGTGTTATAAATCTTACCTTTTGATAAAAAGTTGTCTCAGTTTTCAAAACCAAACTTAGTTCAGTTGAAATTCACAAATTGCTCAAGCTACTTAGCTCAAACTACAATCTGGTTTGAACAATATGGATCGCAATAAAACTCAAGGTACAAAAAGTGAAGAAAAGAATAATACAAAGAGAAAATGGTGATGGAGAGGTGATTATTAGGCCAGGTAATATAAAAGAAGAGGACACACAGAGAGGAAGTAGTGACATGTGAGTCTTACCCTTTTGGAATGATAGTGGCCCATGGCAGAGAACAATATGCTCTCTTGCAATGATGATTAATAAATTATTCCCCGCATAATTTCTTTCTTCTCTATATATCCTGCACTCAGTACTACTCTACTCTGCACTCTGTACTTCTCAGTTTACACTGTCATACATGTACTCCTCTTGACCTGAACTTGCTATTAATTAATTAATTGCATTATTATGTTTCCACCACCTATCATTTCCCGGCCCAGACGGACTTGCGCCTCCCCCTTCTCCTTCTCCTTCTCCTTCTCCATCTCCCTCATGTCGTGTGATGATGATGAATTGGAGTTGGAAACTAGCTAGCTAGCGGCATCAGCTCCTTTTCAGTTTTCACTCCCTTTAATTATGATGATTTTGATTTTGGAACTTTGTCACTCTGTTCTGTTCAGTTCAGTTAAATTTCCATTTTCCAACTCTCCCCATCCTCATCATCGTATTGCTGTTGTTTGATTATTGCCCCTCCTCCACTCTGTTCATTTTCATTACTATCTCACTCACATTAAATATTTAAAACTTTATCGCCGCAATCTTAGACCTAACACCCTAAGTAAGTAGGCATAATAAATATTTTCTCTCTCCTCCTTTCAGTTTATTAATTAAATTAAAAGAATTTTAATGACTTACCTGCTTTAACTTTTTCTAGTCTCCAACCTCAGTATTATTTTATTTAAAAAATTAAATAATACTAGTCCAAGATTTCTTCTTTCTGCAAAACGACAACTTGGAACATGTGAATCATTTTTTTTTTTTTTTGGTAATGTGGAACATGTGAATCATTACTTAAATGGTAGTAAAAGCTAAGCATGGGCTTAGTCAGGGTGGAGCTATGGGCCGCAGAGGAAGAAGCAAAGGAAGGCCCTTTCCATCTTTAGGATCGGCCCGAGAAAAAGGAAAACGGGGGAGAGAGAGGTAGTAGACATACGAGAAAGACACACTGCGTGCCGTGGATGAGACACGTATCTACACCCACCGACGGCAATCGTTTCGTTGGTGGCAGCTCCCAGATTAGCTTACTACGACAACTTTGACTTTTCAATATCTGAGGAAGAAAGAAAATTATGAGCAGTGACTGACGGTGTGTATCTGACTTCGAATTGAATTGAATTCAGATCTGATCTGATCAGATCAGATCAGATCATTCTCCATCTATCAAATTCAAAACCAGAAACTGACTTCGAATTGGTAATTCATATCGGCGATGAAGGGAGAGACGGTGACTCTGGTGCTGGTGAACCTGGCCGGAATCATGGAGAGGGCTGACGAGTCACTTCTACCTGGCGTCTACAAGGAAGTGGGTCAAGCCCTTCATACCGACCCCACCGGTTTGGGTTCCCTCACTCTCTTCCGATCCATAGTCCAATCCTCTTGTTACCCCGTCGCCGCCTACCTCGCCATGCGCCACAACCGTGCCCACGTCATCGCCCTTGGTGCTTTCCTCTGGGCTGCCGCCACTTTCCTCGTCGCCTTCTCCTCCACCTTCTTTCAGGTACCATTTCCTTTTCCTATTACTTCTATTGTTGTTAATTGTGTTGCTGCTCTACTCCCAACTTTAGATGGGTAATAGTGAATCAATCTACCTCTCTTTCTTTCTATGGAAGCAGCACAAAATACTAGCCTCCTAAAATTGCAATTCCAGGGTGATTGGGAATTATTATTTTTAATTCAAGATCGAGTATTGGTATCCTTCCTTTTAGATTAGGAAGTAGGTATGTATGTGGAATTCATTCTTGAGGCAATGTGAGTGAGTATATGATAAACAGCTATGTTATTGTAGTAGATGTACAGTACAGCTGATTATATTCACTTTGAAGTCTCTGTATTGTAGGTCGCTGTGTCACGAGCACTCAATGGGATTGGTCTTGCACTAGTGGCACCTGCAATCCAGTCCCTGGTTGCGGACTCAACTGACGATAGCAATCGAGGGATGGCCTTTGGATGGCTTCAACTAACAGCCAATATCGGTTCAATTATTGGTGGCCTCTTCTCTGTGTTGATTGCTCCAACAACATTCATGGGTATCCCTGGTTGGAGAGTTTCCTTCCATATCGTTGGAGTCATTAGTGTTGTAGTTGGTGCTTTAGTTTACCTTTTCGCCAAGGATCCACACTTCCCAGATGATGGTTCAAATCCCAGCAGTGAATTTTCCAGTAAAATGCACCCCGCAAATGTTTCTGGCATAACTTTTTGGTCACAGCTGAAAATCCTTGTGTCGGAAGCCAAGTCAGTTTCTAAAATTTTGTCTTTCCAGATCATTGTAGCACAGGGTGTGACAGGCTCATTCCCTTGGTCAGCTCTGTCATTTGCACCAATGTGGCTAGAGCTTAGTGGCTTTACCCATAAGGAAACTGCTTTTCTCATAGGTTGGTTTGTGGTTGCTTCATCTGTTGGAGGCTTGTTTGGAGGTAAGATGGGGGATATCCTTTCGACACGCCTTCCAAATTCAGGGAGGATAATGCTAGCACAAATAAGCTCCGTATCAGCAATCCCTCTAGCAGCAATTCTCTTGCTGGGTTTGCCAGATAATCCATCTACTGTAATACCTCATGTTTTGGTTCTAATCATAATGGGGTTCTGCATATCTTGGAACGCTCCAGCTACAAACAAGTAAAGTCTTTCAATCTAACCATTTGTTTTTATGTTTGCTGAATCATAAGTTGTAATGATTATACTTGTTAAGTTTGTAACCTTATGCGTTATAGCCTTATAGGTCTAATTTGTCAACAACTGTTTGGACATCAGTCCAATTTTTGCAGAAATCGTTCCAGAGAGAAGCCGGACGAGTGTATATGCGTTGGATCGATCTTTTGAGTCTATACTATCATCTTTCGCCCCTCCAGCAGTTGGGATTTTGGCCCAGCATGTTTATGGGTATAAGCCCATTCCTGAAGGCTCTACTGCGTCTCAAGAGATTTCAACAGACAGAAAGAATGCTGCATCATTGGCTAAGGCTTTATATACAGCAATTGGAATTCCAATGGCTCTATGCTGTTTGATCTACTCCTTTCTTTATCATACCTATCCAAGAGACAGGGAACGAGCTCGAATGGAGGCTCTAATAGAATCAGAGTTGCAGAATATAGAATCAGCGAGCTTGTCCATGGATCGAGATTTAGATTCAGAGGAATTGTATTTTAGGGACCACAATGGTGATGTTGATCTTGAAGGTGAAGATATTACATTTCTCCAACGGAAGTTGACATTCTCCAAAATAGATGAGTAGTTATACCAGTTCTACAGCATTGCTTGGCTCAAGAGAGTGTTTCAGGTGTTTTTGGTAGCAGAGAATTTTCAAAACTGTATTTCGATTAACTATTTAGCACGAACCATTCGTGCAGTGATAGGAGCATACTGTATAGGCCTTCATAATTTTCTCCCCTTTCTTTTAGGAAAGAATTTCGTTGTTCATACAGAACTTAATCGAAGTATAGATCACTGAGGTGAATAGGAAAACATATTGTTGTTACTTCCACTACTAGTGATAGAACTGTGATGATTGTGATATGTAAATCAAATTCAAAAAGACATGTTACAAATGAAGGACCAATAGTATATACATAAATATTGTCTCAGGTTCCTCACATATCAAGACTTCGAAGTATGATCAATATCATTCTCCAAATGAAGCCTATCTTTTAACTTGTAAGTCAAACTACAACTTGTAACTTATCAAAAATTCAAAATGCAGCATTTTTTTATCTGCTAATTATTTAACTGAATGCACTGTGCAAATAAATAATGGCTTCAGCAAAATGTGTTTACAAGGCAGCACCAGGAAACTCAAACCTTAACTTGGTTTGGTAGCTGAAATCATCACAAAGAGCCCATTTCTAATGCATTTATATCCAACCAGCCCACAGGCTCTGCACAGTTCTTCAAGTTCACGTTCAGATAGAAAGATATTGCCCCCTGATATTTGGGTTATACTCTAGAATGTAAAGAAAATTACCCATTATTCAAACCTGATACAAACCTTTTTGTTTTGTTTAAAAAAAAGTGGTAGAAACTTCCTATATATCAAAGCAAACGAATAAAAGAAAGCACATAAGATTAATGCAATTTATTATTTGAGTTGGGATTATATACTTATTCATGACAATGGACAAAATAGTTGCAAAATGCAGGATGCTGCATAATGATAAATGGATGTGGGCGACCAGAAAATGGAGCTAGCAGATAAATAAGAAACAGCAACTAAAAGATTTTATACCTGACGGAAAGCACTTCGAAATGGGATTAAATTTGAAGCACCATCAAGTATGACTGTGGTTGCGACGAAGACACCTCCAGGTCGTAAAACACGGCTTATTTCAGCCACCTGTAAAAACAGATCATGGAAATTATGAGAAACAAACCAAATACAGGCTAAAACATGATTAAGCTAGGCATGTGTAAAGGATAGCATTTAAGTTCTGTTTCTGTTGTTATTGGTTAGGTATTTGTTAGTTTTTCTGTTCTTGGTCTTCTTGGGCTTTTGCCTTTTGGGTTTGGCTATATATATTTGGGCCTTTCCTTTATTTGAGTAAGTGGATTGAATATTGTACAGTACAGAGAAAGTGTTAATTCACATTCAGATACCTATTTCATCTCTTTGTTTTTCCTTAACCCTAGACGCCTCTTTCTTCCATCTTGCTTCCGTACCACCCTTTACATGGTATCATCACCCAGGTTCCGATCATGGCCTTGATACCCACCGCACCCGCCTCAAAATTAATCATCCCTATTCTCGAAAAATTAGATGAAGAAAATTTCCTCCCTTGGCAACAGCTCGCCTTGTTTGCCATTGAATCCCAAAATCTTGAAGAACATCTTGATGCAGCAAACTTACCTCCCAAATATGCAACGGAAGAGGACAGAGCTGAGAATCATATTTCTCAAGAATATAAAGATTGGATGTTGTTAGATCGAAGCCTCTCTACGTGGCTGTTATCCTCAATGGAAACTGCTTTCAAGAACCGTATGATCGGTTGTAATTTCGCCTTCGAAATCTGGGCAAGAATTCAACAGTACTTCGCCTCTTCAACGCGTTCGCGAATCAAAAGTCTCAAGACGAAGCTGAAAGGTCTTCGCAAGCTAGGGCTTTCCGCCGCCGATTATCTCCTTCAGATTCGGCGTGTTGTCGATTCCCTTCGAGCCCTAGGACATCCCGTCTCTATTGATGATCACATCGAGGCGATCTGTGATGGATTAGATGAAGAATACAAGATTTACATCGCCAATGTACAGTCACGGCCGGAGTCTTTCACCATCGGGGAAGTCGAGTCGATGTTGATGTCGCATGAGGAGCTCTTGGATCGTTTTAGACAACCCTCTTTAGGGTTTGCTCAGGCACATTTGGCCCAATCATCACCTCAAGGGTTTCGAGCTTCCAATCGCGGCACTGGGAATCGCGCTCGTGGACGAAGTGGCAGAGGTCAGTTTGTTCGTGGAGGACGGTACTCATGGCAGCAAGGGACGCGTCTTCAGTGCCAACTGTGTGGCCGATTTGGTCATGCAGCTCTCCAATGCTACTTCAGGTTTGATCCCAACCATCAAGGATTTAATCAAGATTCTTCAACCCCTGCCTCCTCATCCCCATCTCAAATTCCGAATAAACCTACCCCTCCTCCTCAAAGTTTTCATAACCCCAAAGCTTACCTTGCTACTCCCTCTTCTGTCGTGGATCAAGATTGGCATCCGGATTCTTGCGCCACACATCATCTTACGGCTGATTCTTCCAATTTGATAACTTCTTCAGATTATCATGGTGAAGAGCAATTGTACATTGCCGATGGTTCAGGTATTCCTATAAACAAATCTGGAAAATCTTTATTATGCAATACTCTTACTAATAAGCTATTTACTCTAAATGACATTTTACATATTCCAAACATTGCACAAAACCTTATAAGTGTTAGGAAATTTGCTCTTGATAATCAAGTTTATTTTGAATTTCATCCTACTTTTTGTGTTGTTAAGGATCCGGTAACAAAGGAGATTCTGCTGCAAGGATCGGTTAAGGGGGAGATGTATTCCTTTGATGATGTAAAAATACAAAAGAATCTGTCTTCTAATTTTCCTACAGCATATGTTTCAAATTGTACTAATACTAAAGATTTGTGGCACAAAAGACTTGGCCACTGTGCCTCTAACATTTTACAGCTTGTATGCTCTAAGTACAATCTTTCTGTTAATAAATCATATGCTTCTTCTTCTCTTTGTGAATTCTGTTGTTTAGCTAAAATGCATCAGTTACCTTTTCCTTTGTCTCATACTGTTTATTCGGCTCCCCTTGAACTTGTTTTTATTGATATTTGGGGCCCGGCTCCGGTTAGATCTAGGAATGGGTATAGATTTTATATGAGTTGTGTTGATGCTTTTAGTAGATACATCTGTTTGTTTTTACTTGAAAATAAATCTCAAGCTTTTCAAGCTTTCAAACAATATAAATCTTTCATTGAAAAACAAACTGAGTGTTATATTAAAGCTATACAAACAGATCATGGAGGAGAATTCATCTCAAATAACATCACATCCTTTTTAAAAGATAATGGTATTTCACATCGTTTAGCCTGCCCTTATACGCATCAGCAAAATGGTGTTGTTGAGAGAAAACATCGTCACATAACTGAAATGGGCCTTGCTCTGTTAGCTACTGCCAAATTACCTTTACTCTTTTGGGAATTTGCCTTTACAACAGCAACATTTTTAATCAATCGATTACCTTCCCCTAATACTAATAACAAATCTCCTCTTGAAATTCTTTTTAATATCTGCCCGGAGTACAGTAGCATGAAAATCTTTGGTTGTTCGTGTTTTCCTAATCTTAGACCTTATAACACAAATAAGTTAAACTATAGATCACAAAAATGTATTTTCTTGGGTTATGATTCTCAACACAAAGGTTTTAAATGTCTCTCTCCTGATAATCGATTATATGTGGCAAGAAATGTTATTTTTGATGAAACAAAATTTCCTTATCAACAACATTTTCAACATTTAAACTTACCTGTTACCACGTCTAATTCTGTGAACAATATGTCTACTGTTCATACATCTATGCATCCTGTTATTCCGGTTACTTTACCTTGTGTTTCACCTACTATTACTCCTGTTATTGCTCCTGTGAATACTGGACAGCATACTATTGCTACAAGTGCTTTAGATTGTACTCAATCTTCAGGTATTGACACTTCCTCTGACTCTATTACTATAAATGCTGCTTCTTCTTCTACTCCTATTCCTCTTAATAACCATCCCATGCAAACTAAATCCAAATCGGGCATTTTCAAACCAAAAGTTTTTTCTATTATTAGCCCTGATCTGGATCTTGTTCAGCATGTTCCCAAAACAACAGCACAAGCTCTTGCTTGTCCCCATTGGCTCAAAGCTATCGAAGATGAGATTGGAGCTTTGCATAAAACTAACACATGGACTCTAGTTCAACCCCCTCCACATACTAAAATCATTGGTTCCAAATGGGTTTTCACCATAAAACGAAATCCCGATGGTTCCATTTTGAAATACAAAGCCCGTCTTGTTGCAAAAGGTTTTCACCAAGTGGAAGGGGTGGACTATGATGAAATTTTTAGTCCGGTTGTCAAACCAGCTACTATTCGATTAGTTTTATCGGTTGCTTTAGCAAAAGGATGGTCTTTAAGACAATTTGATTTCAATAATGCATTCTTAAATGGAGATCTCAATGAGCTTGTTTACATGGAACAACCTCAAGGTTTCTCCAACAATTCTTCTCTTTGTTGCAAGTTAAATAAATCTTTGTAAGGGTTTGAAGCAAGCTCCACGGGCTTGGTTCCAAAAATTAACCTCATGCCTAAAATCATTTGGTTTTGAAAATACTAATGTTGACTCATCTTTGTTTACTCGTTTCTCTGCAAAATCTACGATTTTTCTGCTTATTTATGTAGATGATATATTAGTCACAGGTGACAATGCTTCTGAAATTTCGCTTTTAGTATCTAAATTGCAAGATCTTTTCTCTTTAAAGGATTTGGGTCAACTTCACTATTTTTTAGGTTTAGAAGTCACTTATCCCACTAAAACAACTATACACATTAGTCAGACAAAATACATTCATGACCTATTAAAAAGGGCTGATATGGATCAAAGTAAATCTATGCCCACTCCTATGTTATCCACCTTAAAACTCTCATCATCTGGTTCTGATATTTTTGATAAACCAACCTTATATAGGTCTATTGTGGGAGGGTTGTAATATGCAACCCTCACTAGACCTGACATATCTTATTGTGTAAATAAGATTAGTCAGTTTATGCAAAAACCCCTTATATCTCACTGGAAGGCAGTAAAACGCATTCTGAGGTATCTATCTGGCACTATAGATCAGGGTCTTGTTTTTCATAAATCTACTGATTATCGCATTCTTGGTTTTTCAGATTCGGATTGGGCAAATGATCCTGATGACAGGCGTTCTACCAGCGGCTACTGTGTTTACATTGGATCAAACCTGATTGCGTGGTCCAGCAAAAAGCAGCAGACTGTGAGCAGATCTTCTACTGAAGCAGAGTTCCGGAGTCTTGCTGCCACAGAACAAGAAATACTTTGGCTGGAAAAGCTTTGCAAGGATCTCCACCTGGATTCCACTGTTCAGCCTACCATTTTCTGCGACAATTTGAGTGTTGTGCTTTTAGCAGCAAACCCAATATTGCACAGTCGCTCCAAACATTTTGAGGTGGACCTGAATTTTGTTCGTGAAAGGGTCACTGCAAAAACCTTATTTGTTGTCCATGTTCCCTCTTTTTCTCAAGTGGCTGACATTTTGACAAAGCCTTTGCCTGCCACTGCCTTTGATAAATGTAAAAGCAAACTTAGAGTCAGTTCTAGGAATGACTTAAGTTTGAGGGGGGATGTAAAGGATAGCATTTAAGTTCTGTTTCTGTTGTTATTGGTTAGGTATTTGTTAGTTTTTCTGTTCTTGGTCTTCTTGGGCTTTTGCCTTTTGGGTTTGGCTATATATATTTGGGCCTTTCCTTTATTTGAGTAAGTGGATTGAATATTGTACAGTACAGAGAAAGTGTTAATTCACATTCAGATACCTAATTCATCTCTTTGTTTTTCCTTAACCCTAGACGCCTCTTTCTTCCATCTTGCTTCCGTACCACCCTTTACAGCATGCACATCTCAAAACTATGCAAAGTGCAAACTACAAATCCTTTCGGGAGTTCTATATCCCTATCTCTAAAATAGCTTAACAGAAGAACTTGACAAGCAACATTGAAACCATAGTTAAAAAGGATGTGCTCCAAGTCAGTGACACAGATATCCTAAACATTTTTTCTTTAAAATCCAAATATTAATGAATAATTATTCACTTACAGCTGCTGATGGTGAAGGCCAACAGTGGAGAGCTGCGCCAGCATGCACCGCATCAACAGAACTTGAAACAAAAGGGAGTCTGGCTATGTCTGCTCTAACCAAGGTGAAATTCCTAACAACAGAAACACTAGTGAGATATAACTGTACATAAACCAAAGGGTATGTTTAGACTGTTCCCTCTAGAGGTATAGTTTTAAATCCATAAGTTTGATGTTAATAAATTGTAACTAATTTAGAAATGTAAACATGGTACTCTTTGGGAAAGTTCTCTTCCTGCTGAATGAATTCATAACATTGCTGCAACATGTTTTCTGAATAGTCTAGAGCAACAACCAAAGAAAACAATCCACTTTTTGCAAATAATCTTGAGAATAATCCACTTCCGCAACTAGCATCAATGATGTTTCCACCCAATACTGGCTTTAAGAAGCCCTTCATCAGTTCAAACTGCAGTCAAATTCAATAGTAGGCATGAGCTAAATTATATAACTTTCAAGACATCCATGAGCTAAATTTTGGCTTATAGATGCTAATTTGGAGCTGGCAGTTTCAGTTGATAACTTATGGCATAATTGGATAAGCTCATGAAAATAGCTTATTGAAACCAGCAAAGTTATTTTCAACCGAATTAGATAGGATCACATTTTCAGCCTATAACAAATTAAGGCAAACATTGCTCGTCTTATTAGCTGCTTAGCATAAGTTCTTGTTGAGTTATTGAATCTGAATTGCCTTCATTAGAATATCCAGACAGTTTGTGATGCTGCCCTAAACACTGAAGGGACCTACGTATATTATAAAGCAAGAATCACTGTTGCTCCAATTGGGCAGTAGTCTTATGCAACGAAGTTGAATCAATGAATGATCGATATATAAGAAGCCAATTAAGAAAAAGATAAAGATTCATAAAAAGAGAAATGTATTCAAGAACAGAGACATTTGATTCACCTCTTTCTCAGGACCTGGAAAACCACCCAATGCGGAAAAAGTTTGGCGCCAGCCCCTCTCATAGAGAAATGATACAAGTGGCAACCTGATACAATGAACAAGCAGAATGAGAAGACAAAGTGGCAAATCAATGTCAAATTCAAGTTCCCAACATTTAGACAACAAACACAGTATACCGTTACGCAGTACTGTAGCATTACTGATAGACTAGTTCATACGCATTCCACAAAGTTTTTAAAACAAAATCTTTTGTCAGAGAAAAGGGGAAAAGAGAGAGAGAGAGATAAAGTTTGATGCCTGAAAAGCTCTGTGGAAAATGGCATGCTTTCACCATAGCTCTTGGCTCCAGTTGTTGGCGTGAGATCAAGATGCGTTTGGTTTCCAGCATACGTTTTCTGACAGGTGCCACATTGTAAACTAGACCCGAGGATAGTATCTCTGCGAATAACACGCTACTTGATCATAGAGAAGAAACAGCAAAAGAAAAGCTGGCAAAGTAGCTAGCAAATTCAACTGTATAAACATAGTCGGCGATATTTCAGCAAATCATTACATATATATGCATATATATAGGCAATGATGGGTTATTAGTACTACTATTATAACATAAACTCACACGGAGAAAGCAGGATCACTAGTCCATGTCAAGGGGTCGTAACATACAGGACAAGCCAATAAGTTGCTCCTCTGCCTCACTTCCTTCTCGACGACCACGGAATCCTAAACAAACAAAATTTACATGACGCTTCAAATGAAATAGTTAATTGACTAATGGAAAAAAGCGTGTATGAAGAAGGGGAAGAAGCGGTTACAGCAGGGTTGGCATCGACGAAAGCAGTAGTAGCAGTAGCAGAGGAAGAAGAAGCTGGAAGGCGAAACTTGTTGGGAGAGAAAGCAAGAGGGGTGAAGAGGCGCGTGGAGCGATTGAAGAAAGAGAGCGTTGGGGTGCGAGCGTGGATGGAGACGAATATGAAGTTGCTTATGGCTGTGGCCATTGCCGTTGACGCTATGACTCACTCGCAATTCAGAATCTGTGTTGCGCTGAGCTTAATTGAATTGATTTGTATGTTTTTGAGTGAGCCTGGAGCCTTCGCCTCCGCCTCTTGTGGTGGTGTGCGCTTAGAAGGGGTGGACCGTGGACGTGTCACGTGTGCAAGCTTATGACCCGAAAAACGTTTCTTTTGCTTTTCCTCTCTTTTTCTCAAGTTGGCAAAAACAATTGAGAAAAAAAAAATAGTGTATTAATGGGGGTTATTTTTATTAATTATTCTTGTTATATATTAGGCTGACTATTATTATTTTTGGGTAAGGATATCTTATGCTGATTTCATTCTTATTTCATAAATCATAAGATTATCACCTCTTATATCGGACGTGATGTAAATGATTATCTCTAATACATTTTAAATATTATCTTATTTTAAAAATAAACAATTGATAAGTATTTAGTTAATTATTAAAAAATTTCAAGAGACGAATTAGCCTTTATTTAAAATACAACCAAGGTGGAGTTATGTAAGCAAAGCATTGAAAAACTGACAGCTGCCCGTCTAGCTCAGTCGGTAGAGCGCAAGGCTCTTAACCTTGTGGTCGTGGGTTCGAGCCCCACGGTGGGCGTTAATGTTTTTGATCTACCCTTAAGTTGTATTTTACAATAGGATCCTCCCTCCCTCGTCTATTTTCATATAGTTAATTTCCATGTCCTTTATTTAGTCGTAGTTCACAACCAGTATCTTTTTAAAACTTGTACATTGTAAATCGGTTTGATACATTATTTGCAGCAGGCAGCAGCTGCTTCCTTGAACTCATCAGACTTGAATTATGATTGGTGAGTTGTGCTATTCAAAGTTTTTGTTTGTCATCTTCATCCTCCTACTACTGCCGACACATAAATTATTATATCCCTTCCCCTTGGACTTGGACCCCGACCCATCACAAACCAAAAGCCATGATACCATTCCTAACACCCCCTTTTTATTCTGATTCCATCTAATTTTAATCATTAGTGTACTGAATTGAGGCCTAGTTATCAAACCCATCGTCACCAAATCACATTATTATTACTTTATCACAACAATGTATATATATATGATGATTGTACATATTTACCTACTTTCCACAAGGAAGGCCTGCCTATTATTAGTATCTTGCACATAACACCTAACATACATGAATACAACCCAATTCATTGTAAATTAACGAACAACTCTGTCTTTTTCTCCACCTATTGTCGTATTAAAACCCACGTCTATCTCTGTTCACACATTCATCATCGCTAATTTGGCAATTATGCACCATATTATTAAAGAAAATTGAAAGATTAACTAATAATAATTGGTTCAGGACATATATATATATATAAAAGTAAATTAAAGCATGGAGGACCACTAGCAAGTAGCTATAATAGTAGTCTTGTTTGGTCACCCATTACGTTAATCAAATATCTAATAATTAATAGTAATTCAACCTCATTTTCATATTTGCCTAAGTGTGTGGTGGCCACATACACACACACATTCTTAAACTTATTCCACATTCAGATATATATTAGGTGGAAAAAGAATAGATAGAATGAAAGAAAATGCTCTTCAAGAGAGCTTATCACTCTATGAAGAGTAACTAGTTACTCTCTAATCTCTATATCCTCTAAGTGCACAGGATATTGCTGCGAAGTTTTACTCCAAAATTGGTTGAGCTCATTCTAAACCAGTTCAATTCTGACAGATTTTGGATAGTGATAATATATATAATAATATATACATGGCAGGGGGAAACATGAAATTAGTTTTATGGAGAAATGCTGAAGTTGTTAATGTGTTGGTTGGTGACGTGCCATTGTCACAAGAGGGTATTAAAGCTTTTGCGGCCATCATATAATGTGACCAAGCTATTCTGGTGTCACTGCCACGCCCTGACCGAGACTTTACAGTAACTTCCTCACTTGATTAGGATCAAAGCTTATACCAGCTGGCAACCCTTTATGCCACAGATATTAATAATCAAAACACCTTCTACATTCATGAAATTGGCTCACTTAGATTAATTAATAATCATTTATCAGTATTTTATTAATTTTTAAGAGTGAACTACAGCTCGGACTCGATCATATCATAATCATTATAATTATACAATACAAAAATGCCCAGTGGATTTATCTTATTTGCTCGTTAAATAATGACCATAATGAGGGTAACAGATAAACAGCAGATTTAAATATTAATTATTCTAATTAACAATGATATTAGATGGAAGGAAATCAAGAGTGAAGAGTGACCCTTATGAAGGCTTTTCTTTAAGGAATCTTTCTTCGATTTTGTTAGTTGGGTGTGCTTCAAGTTAGGTTGCACTAAAGTGAAGGACATGATATATTTATTAATTATTATTATATTTTCCTTCATTTGGTTTATCTGGTCCACTCTCCTCAATTCCTTCACCCTAAATTTTTGGTCACCTAAATCCAAATCCCAAACTTGATAATCATGAACCCCCGTGCTTCTAACATAGTTACCTCCTTAAAAAGGCTATCCAGAACTAATACCCCCTTTTCCTCAAACAGGATATATTATAGATCCATAACTTTTATTCTTTGACGAATTGTATGATTACATCACAATGCAGAGGCACGTTAATAATCGTTTCCTCTAGATTTTGTATAGTCTAAAACTAGTGTTTAAGTGAAATTAAAGTTGTCTCCTGTGTACGTGAACTTTACTTATTGAAGATGTTAGAATCAGTTTAATTTCAATTCATGAATATACATAAAATAGCAGTGTACAATCTCTAATTTATTTTAATAGCTTTCTCCAAACATGCCCTTCTCTATTTGCACAACTTCTGGTTACTTTTAAATTTTGAAGTCTCCGATATATATATGGATATCCCATTATTTTGATTTATTTAGAGTCTCGAGATAATTCATTAAAGAATTGTCATCTTTGTGACAAGCCTGCTGTGATTTCTAATACACATGTTGAAATCGGTTCAATTATAAATTTATTAATTTTAATTTTTATCCATTAATAATGTACAAATTTTTTACATACTCATTTAATCATCTATTATCATATCAGTCATGATGATATTTTCTCATTTTCACTATCTTAAAAATCTTATAAATAAAAAGTTTTCATCGGATGATAATATAAAACTGTTAATTTATCAAAATTAAAATATATATATGATGCATTATTTAATGGGGATTTTTTTGGTCGATTTTTATTTTTCTCATGTATTAATTAGTATAATTTAAAAATATTCCTACTAGATTATCCAAAATCATGCTCAAGCTAAAGACAAATTTTTATATGGCGTCCTATAATAAAATTTGTATATGGTCCTAGATACATTTCTACATAAAAGTTCACTTTTTTTTATCTCCGCCTAATACTTTATAATTACTTATATTTTATGTAAACTAAGATAATTTTTTATCTCAACATAAACTGTTAAAAAAAAGGAAGAAGCAGCATGCATCCAAGAGCCGCAAACAACCTAGATACTAACAAAAATTAAATTAGAGTTAATGTTACATTAGTCGATGGGTAGGTAGGACCGTAGGAGCCAGGAGGCCTCCTCTTCTAGGCTTTTCTCACTCAATAAAAGAATTTCATTATACTGGATTTAAATATCTTGAAAAAGTACTTCACAACAGCAGCAATTATTAGTTTTGTATATTATTATTTGGATTTAATTTTCATAATGTATAACTTTTTTACACATTCATTCAATCATGTACTGACACATTGATCATGACTGTATTTTCGTTTTTTATTATTAGAAAAGTCATACAAATATAATATTTTGATTAAATAATAATGTATCATGTACACGGTCAATATATCAAAATTAATCTATTATGTTTTATTTATACCTATACAATCGTTTAATCCTAAATTTAAAATTTGTGATAAACATTTATCCTATTCAATAGAGACACCGAATATTGTGGATAAAAATCCAAAAAATAAAAGTATTCCTCCTAAAAAAAGCTGCTATGTCTCCATTTTTTTTAGTAAAGCGACCTGGTGAAAAAAAAAACTGAGAGGAATAAAAAAGGAAGAATAACTCAGTGTAATTTAAAGATTAATTTTTGTTCCGGAGCAGATTAAAAAAGGAGTATCATTTTGGACCGTTTATTTTATTTTATACTTATTTCTTAGTATATATATACCCGTAATTTGCAGGTCAGCTTCACAATAATTTTGAAATTTGAATGATTCCGTAATTAGTGTCAGTGTAGAAGCAACCGGTTGGATATTTGATTTCTAACGGATCACTTTATCGTTAGCCTAGATACCGTTGCACCCCCACAATCACCTAAATTACATTTGAAAGACGAAAATGCCCCCTTACAGCCAGTGGTCATCATTCTCCTCCACTTGTGGTGGTTTGTTGGCACAATTTCTTTTATTTATTTATTTATTTGTTTTTGTGTCCCTTATCTGTTCGAGGTGGGGGCTGAGGGGAATTTTCAACGAAGCAAAAGAAAAAGGCTGAAAAGCAATGGTTGCTTGGTAGAAGCATGTGAGGAGGAGGTGACTTTCAATCCTTCATACCGATCATTATGAATCACAATGTCCATTTGGGTACACGTGACACACCTTTTCTGCTCCTTGCTTGTGTCCCACGAATGGTTTCTGATTCACTCATACAGTAGTAGTATTAAATAAGAGAAGAATTTCGTCTACCAGAAAAATATAAATATATAATAAATATAAAAGAGAATTGAAGATCAGTCTCCTAATTCTGGGAAAAAAGCTCACTTGATTTTATGCCTCCTCTCTCCCTTACCTCTGCTGCAAAAGAATACTAATTTATTTTCTAAAGTCACAAAATTAGTTGGCAAGCCTTGACTTTTGTGCACATGAACATCACGAGATCTCTGAGCGCAGGAATGTAGCCAGAGCAGCTTGTAGTGGTGAGAACCCACTCCATTAGACAGCGATGTTAATTTAGTTGCCAAAAGGCTCAGGAATATCATTCATTATCTTTATAACGTGACGGGGAGGAATATACTTTTGTTATTAGTCCGGAATCTCAGTTCTTGATTCAAAAAGAAAGGGTTATTAGTTATTGGCACAGCTGATCTGATTTGCAATTAACAAGTGTTTCCACTTGCAGGATAAATATATAGTAAATGATAATATGCTTATGTATTGGTAATTTATTTATTCATTCATTTATTTGATTGTATATATATATACAGCATAGGCATGGCTTTCAGTAACAGTTTTGGCTTCAGAAGCTGAAAAAACAAAAAAAAGGAGCTGATGAGTGAGTGGGAAAGAAGGAAAGGGAGAGTAATGGTAATTGAGTTGAAGAGAAGAGGGCAAAGAGGTAAAAAGGGATGAGCGGGATTAATCGCGTGCTCCGTTATAACAACCGACATGTGGCGGTACATGCGGCGCACATGCTTACCGTCCATAAATAAATAAAAATAAAAAAGGTAATAATTCAAATACAGATAGAACAGAAAAAAAGAAAGAAGAAATACGAGGCGGTATGAGATTCAAAATTTGGGAAGATAATAATAATAATAATAATTAATTAGAAGGATAGAAAGATAATAATATAAATAGAAATGGGGGTAGCGTATCCTTGGTTGGCGTTTGCTTTGTTTTAAAACAGAAGTAGAGTAGCTTCTACTGCTGCTTCTTCTACTTGTACCAGTCCAGTGCTGTTTCCTCATTCTCTCTCTCTCTTTTCTATTATTTTCGTCATTCCCATATATAAAGAAATCGAGTGTCTCGTCCCGTCCCATTTCCGAAAAGAATCTTCGAGATCGGGAGGTCATCGTCGTCATTTCTGCGCTGGAGATTAACGAAGCACCCTCTCACTCCTCACCAACAACAAACAACAGGTGTCTCTCCCTCTTTCTGCTTCTTCTCTTTTTTTTTTTGTGTTTTTTTTTGTTTGTGGTATTGGAAGAATAATGAGTGGTTGGGGATTGGGAAAGTAGGAAGGAATAACAAGAATGGAGAGGAGCACTCCTGTGAGGAAGCCCCACACATCAACGGCAGATCTGCTTACTTGGTCGGAGACTCCACCAGCTGATTCCCCAGCTCCTCCGTCCTCCGCCTCTCGCTCCTCCCTTCGTTCTCACCAGGTACTCACTCTTTCTTCTTTCTCGCTTCCTTTTTGCTTGCTACGTACTGTCACTGACGGAATACATTTTTGCGATTCTAGCCGTCCGATGGGATCAGCAAGGTGGTGTTTGGCGGTCAGGTCACCGATGAAGAGGTCGAGTCCTTAAACAAACGGTGAGATCTGCTCTCTCATTTTACTTTTCTTCAATTATAATTATCTGATTATCATCCATTCCTGGAAACTACTCTTTTACCAAATATAATATCTGTCGCATTTTTCATGTCATTCCGACTGTTTCAAATTTGTTTGCGTCAATGATCTGTTATAATAATTAATCTTTGTTCCTATCTTTGGCCATAGTTCTCCACTAACCAATATCAGCGCATTATCCACCCTCTAATAGAAAGTTGTGACAGACAAGGGGTCGAATTAATTGCTCGAGTTGTTGGACTTGGAGGAGAGCGGATCTATAATTTCAACAGAACTCCCTTTTACCTTGTTATTTCCATTTTTCCAGTCTTTCAGAATCACGCCTGATTTTATCCATTTCAGAAAGGAATTTGTGAAATGTGATGCTTTAGTTCGGTCTCTCTTCTCAATGTTGTGTCACTCTCATCAATTAGAGTAGGGAAGTAACATTTAAAACGTTGAGCTTGGTTATAAATAGTAACATGGAATTCAATTCAATGCATCTTCCTTGTCAATGTCACTCTATTAGTCTTGTCCCTTCAAAACCTGCAATTTTAGCCCTCATTTTGTGAATTTGTACTGTAATCTCATATTGGCCTATATGTTTCGGCTTCACCTCTATCTTTTTGCTAACGGGGCCATATCACTGCTGGTCCTCACTTCCAATTATGTCATATATCTCAGAATGAAGAAACACCTTCACTTCTCACTCTGTCATTTCTCCAATTTCCACTTTAATCTTGGAGCATGGAAAAGAATCATATGCATTAAAGGACAGTCGTTTCCTTTGTATAGTAGTGTGAAAAATGGATCCAAACTCAATTATTGAATCATAACATGAACTAAACTTACACTTTCTCTTCTAAAGAATCCTAAATCAATTTGCTTTTTACCTTTTTCTGTTTTTTGACATCTGACATTGTCTGCGTGTGGAATTTCCAGAAAGCCCTGTTCAGAGTATAAGATGAAGGAGATCACTGGTAGTGGGATCTTTGTAGGTGATGGAGAAAATGACGCGCCAGAAGCTGGCAGTGCCAACCCTCCCAATAAAACAGGACTGCGAATGTACCAGGTATCATCTTTTTATATATGCACATGGATACTTTCACATCTTGTATTGACAGAGGGGTTTTGCATTGGGTCTCTGCTAAGGAATGTGATTGTCTATTGTTTAAAAATTGAAGCAAGCAATTGCAGGAATCAGTCATATCTCCTTTGGCGAGGAGGAGGGTGTTTCGCCAAAAAAGCCTACTACTTTGCCAGAGGTGGCCAAGCAGCGTGAGCTAAGTGGAACTCTGGAAAGTGAAGACTCCAAATTGCAAAAACAGCTTTCTGATGCAAAGTTCAAGGAGATTAGTGGTCATGACATATTTGCTCCGCCACCAGAAATCAAACCCCGCCCAATAACTCCTCGCATACTTGAGTTGAAAGGGAGCATAGATATTGGAGAACCTAATTCACAACATGTATGCACCACTCAAACTTGCTAATCTTTATTAGTTGGGTTAATACTATTTCACTTTGTTACATCTGTCTATGGGCAAAAGAACACACATGACTTCTGTTTAGGCAAATAATTATGAGTGTGCTGATTTGATTCGAAAGAAGAACTGAAGTTGTTGCATCATAGAGTGTATATTGGAGATTGTGGAGATCATAATTTGGGGATTTTGATATGGACATATTGTGAGGCTAAATTTTGTACAGGGAAATGATAAAACCCATTTTGTAGATTATTGCATATGGTAAAAAAATTTATGTCTCTGCATTGTAAATAACGATTTGCTTGTGTTATGACCTTGGTTTACTTACAGGCTGAAGGAGGAGATCAAGGCAACTCTAATGGGGAGCCACTTAAGACAGCAAAGAAAATCTACAACCAGAAATTTGCGGAGCTTTCAGGAAACGACATATTCAAGGGTGATGCACCTCCTTCATCTGCTGAGAAATCGCTGAGTGGGGCTAAACTACGGGAGATGAGTGGCAGTAACATCTTTGCTGATGGTAAGGTAGAATCTAGAGACTACCTTGGTGGCGTACGGAAGCCACCCGGTGGCGAGAGCAGCATCGCATTGGTATAATTTGTTTAGGTCTAACAGAGTTATTCACATTCTGTCTTGTTTTGTTAATTAGTGGGGATGTGCTATCATATATTATTATTATTGTTTGACCATCATCATGTATTCTGGGTTTTGGTCATTCGTGTTTTAGGCTTCTTGATGATATCAGTCTTGACCGAAAAGGACCATCTGCTAATTGGTTGTATGTCCATAATCCTGTGTTTTTCTCCGTGTTTGCGTTAAATGAAGTTTGGACTGATTTATTATTATTACTTTCTATCTTATGGCTGTATGAGCATGCCATGGCTGCTTATATTAATTAATGGGGGCAATTTGATGAGAGTAAAAGAAGATTAGAAGTCACTCATCCATTGTCTTGAGTGCCTGGGAATTTCGTATCAAGTATGTCCTTTTTACAATTGGAATGTCTAAAGAGTATTAATATAATGATGATGTAAATCTGGATCCTTTTACTTTAGAATAAGTCCATATCAACTAGGATTGGGCCTAATATAATCTATTTTCACCCCGCCCCGAAGTTAAAAAAAACAAGAAGCTAATTATAGCTGTTCTTTTTTGGATTTTCAGAAATTTCTAAGTTACCTACAATTTTCTAGCGAAAATATATTTTATCATTGTCAAGGGTAGATGACATTAAGGCTGTGTTTGTTTTCTCTGACTCCGGGATCAGAATAAGGGAGTTAGAGAAATAGTGACTATGTAATTTGTTTGTTTTTTGAGTCAGAGTCAGAGAGACACGGAGTCATTTTTGGAGTTATTGTGACTCTTACTCACGTTACCTAAACATATTTTATATTATACATTCATAAAAATTGAACTTATTTTTTAATTTTGTCTTGACTTTTCAATGACGTATACATGGTAAATATTTCAATAAAAACGTAGCAAACTAGGAACGAACGGTTTCATCAATAATTACTACATCTCATTATTCTTTTAATCGAATTAATGCAATTAATTCGTAAATCAGGACCTGTATCACATATTTAGATCCAAATCATAGGGATCCCACGAGCAGAACGAATTTAATGGTGCCACATATAGAAGAACAGCACAACAACATTAATATAATAATAGTAATAACATTTATATATAATAAAAATACTAATAAACTTTACATTCTTTATTAGTAAATAATAAGCTTGAATTATAATTGTTAACATAAACAAAGCAAAATTAATAGTTTTTGTATTAAAAAGTGATACAAATAATGGAAAATAATGCATTAGGCATCTTTTTAAAAAGTGCAACTATTGTTGGGGGTTAATTGTGCCAATATTGTTGTTTCCTGATTTACGTGGTTTCTTTCTTTATATGAGCTAGATGGTGCACTGTTTTATTCAGACTCGCTGCTATTTTACGTCGTCCTTCGAAACATAACCAACCACCTCTGCAGGATACGACACAACACAAGCCCAGAACAGAACGCCATTAACAATAAAAAAGGTAATGTTGCTGACCATCAATTTTTTTCCACTGGACGCTTCATATGAGAGTGTATGTATGACCAACAAATTAATATTTTTCTGATAGAAGCTTGTTCCTCCAGCAAAATCAGTTATTTTTTATACAAATAAAAAATAAAAGTATACTTGTAATTATGTTAAAAATCAAATTTTGAAAATTATCTTTTTAAGAGAGTAATACTTATGGAAATAAAAAAAATGCCTAAAATTTTGGATCAAGATCTTTTCTAATTCGTTTACAAAATTATAGAAGATTCTGGTTTTTAAATTACTACTAGTAATATTCTGTTTGTTTACGCAGAATTTCTCGGATCATCCACCCTTAATTTTCGTGTTAATCTATTTTGCACATAGCAGCAGCAACAGCAACAGCAAAAAAGGAGGAGAGGAGTGGAGTGGAGTACTCATATATACACACAAGAGAGCAGTGCAGCTCAAAAGTTACCCTTGTTTTTGTAACGTGGCTGGCTCTTGATTTTGGGGGCGTGAGCCGCACCCCGTACTCTCTCTGCTAAACCTGTCACTATCAGAAAATCAAAAACCTCTCCCATACTCTCACACTCACTCACATCCTCTCCCTGATTTTCCTTTGATCCCTCCTCCTCTCTCACAAATCCCCATATAACGCTACATATTCCACACACACCTTTCTGTCATTTCTAATTGCATCCCCTGTTTTTGTTATTAACGTGGCTTTTGAGAAACAAAACAAAAACATCTGAATCCGTTTTGTTGTTGTTGTCCTTTCTTTCCCCTTTTTCCTGGTGTCTCTGTCGCAGAAACAAGCAATGTTGAAGATACAGGACAATACCAATAGGAGGAGTGCAGAGAGCACAAGGTCGAGGAGGGATGAGGAAACGAGGTTGTTGGGTATTCCCAACGCGCCGCCGCCAGGTCTGAACCTTCGACCCGACCACGTTGCCGTCGGGTCTCCTCTCTCTGCCTCCAGGCTCTCTTCTTCTTCTCAGTCCCCTTTCTCCAACAACGGGTCCCGGTTCTCTGGCGACGGTTGTGGTGGCTCTCCGTTTCGCGGCGGCGATCACCACTCTGTTAATAACGCTAGGCTCTGGTTGGACTCAGAGTCCTCGAGTTTTCAGTTTGAGAAGAGTTTCAACGACGCATGGGTCGATGATCTGGGAGGACTCACCAGGGATTTCAATAGAATGAACATTGTTGATGGAACAAAAAACAGAGGATCATACGACGTCAACCCATACGCTTGTTCTTTAGATGCAAATATGCCCTTTTTGAACGAAACGGGAACACCATATTGCAATGCGGGAGTTTCGGTTCAACCGGGTGGTTTTGTTGGTAAAGGCTACGCTTTTGAGCCTTCTCTGGCTCATGATCGCCATGTGTATCATCAACTCATGGACCAGAGGATGATGAAACAGGGGACAAATGGCCATGAAGGGCAAGTTCAGTTGCAGAAACCACAATCACCTTTCGTTAATCCCTTCGTTTGTGATCATTTTGTGGGGTCACAGCATTTTGGGATGGAGTGTAATGAAGCTGGTTGGGGAGCAAGGAACCCTCTTAGATTCTCTCAGTCTCAGGTACTGCACTCCAGGGTTGGCGTGAACCCCAATGGCAACACCCCTCTATCAAACTATTTTCCTCCAGCGAGGGAAATTGCAATGGCGGTTGCAGCTGCAAACAGTAACAACGAACTCTCACAATGTCACTCTCCAAGGAGAAGCGGAAACGACTCTGCTACATTTAGGTGTGACAACAGCATCATCATTGAAGGGAAAGGTGTGAAGCCCTGCATTGAAACCGGGTACCCCTCTCTGAGGGGCTACAAGAAGGGTCACTCTGATGATGTTGCGAATCAAGTCATGGGAGATAACAATGTCTCTAGGCACGTTTCCCATCACTCTCGTGGTGGCCAAATTTGTGGGAACAATAGTGGTGTTTCTAGGGATTCATCACTGCCCTTTATGCTGAATTTGTATAATATGGCTGAGGTGCAGGGCTACATGTACAATATGGCCAAGGACCAGAACGGTTGTCGCTTCCTGCAGAGGATGGTTGAGGAAGGGACGTACGAAGATATGAGGACTGTTTTTGATGGAATAATTGATAATGTGGTTGAGCTTATGGTGGACCCTTTTGGGAATTATCTTGTGCAGAAGTTGCTGGAGCTGTGCGTCGAAGAACAAAGGTTTCAGATTGTGCTCATGTTGACTAAAGAACCAGGCCAACTTGTTCGAATCTCCTTAAATACACACGGGTATGTTCGGTTTAATTATAAATTATTAGCTCTTTTGTTTTGTTAATAGGATAAAGCGCATGTTTTTTATTTTGGTTTAGTCACTAAGTTGAATAGTTTATTGTTGTGTGTATCAGCACGCGCGTGGTGCAGAAGCTGATTGAGACCCTCGATTCCTCCAAACAAATTTCCTTGGTGAAGACTGCCATTCAACCTGGTTTTCTTGATCTTATTAAGGATTTGAATGGAAATCATGTCATACAAAGATGTTTGCACTGCTTTAGCCCTCAAGATAACGAGGTATAACAATCATTTCCTTTATTTTATTTTGACGATGAATAATAATATTTGTAGATACAATATTCTCTTACATATCTTCTATACTTACTTCATCATCTTTAAATTTTGATGTGATATCACTCCATTTTTTTCAGTATCGAACCAAATATAAACTACTCTTCTATGATACAGGAACCCTCTGTTCCTTATTTATATTTTTATGTTTTTTCATTTCTGGTGCATTTTTGTTTACAGAAATTTGTCAATAAAAAAGCAAAAAATAGGACATACAATTTAAAAGAGGATTTTATTGTTATCGGGATGCTTGTGAGACATTTTGATTCTCACTTGGTGACACACCTCATAGAAAATAAAATAGCTTGTTAGGAACATTCCAAATAGAAATTTAACTTCTCATAAGATATTTTATATTATCAGACCAGTCATATTATATTATATTATCATATTAATATGAATATTATAATGTTAACTTTGACTTGGCTTTTCCTAAGATGTTTATTAGTTATAGAACTCCGTTCCTCACTATCTTTCCTTGCTTATGCATGTAAAAGGCATAATAAGGAATAGGTTAGTAAGCTTTTGACACTAGTCTAACAATTCCTCATGCATAACTGCAGCAGCAACCTTAGAATTAGTCAAGTAACTAAGATTACAAATACATATCAACTTTTTGTCCAGAACCATATGATGGATGCATCAGTCTGAATCTTCATTAAAATCAACAGTCTGGCGAAAACTGGTTTTTTAGCGATTTAATACACAGTTTTGATGAGTTAGTTTCTTATAGTATATTATACTTAAAATTTGTTGGGTTCAAGCCTGATGAGTTTCTTATGTTGGAAAGTCTCTCTAGTCATATATATAGTCGTTGAACCCTATTACCACAATTACCAGTTTGATATATAGTCTCTCAATTGGGTTACAATGTAGTGGCACCAGTTTGACATGTAGCCTTGTTGTTTGTTTGTTTTTGTTTATCATTCATATATGGCAGTTTATCTTTGATGCTGGCGTGAAGTATTGTGTTGACATAGCTACTCATCGACACGGATGTTGTGTTCTGCAACGCTGCATTGATCATTCAGTGGGAAAACATCGTGATAAGTTGGTCGCTGAAATTTGCAAGCATGGCCTTCTCCTCTCTCAAGATCCATTTGGGTAATTCATTATCTGATCTTCTCCCGTAATAACTAGTTAGCTTGCTATTTTGCTTCCTTTCATATTTTATTTCTATATATATATTTCTAAGGGTTAGGTTTCATGAGTGTCTACCTGTATGTTTGGATACTTTCCAAAATCCATTTGGAGTTTGAAAGAAGTGAGTTAAATGGTATTTGTTTTGTGGCTTTAATTATAGAAAATAGAAAAGTGTATCACTTTAAAAATAATTGATTCTCATGGAAAGCTAAAAAATGTATTAATTTTTACTTTTATTATCTCATAACAACCCTCTCAAATTCACCTTTTTTATTTTACAAACATAAATCAATTTTTTCTATCTCAATTATTTTAAAAATAATTCTACCAAACATCTAAACTAAATGTACATTATTATTATCATGATATACTATATTACATTGGTACAGAAACTATGTAGTTCAATATATATTAGAGGTGGAGGCGCCAACAGCATCAAGCAAACTGCTGTGTCAGCTGAAAGGGAACTACGTGAACCTGTCAACACAAAAGTTTAGCAGCCACTTAGTTGAGAAAGTCCTGAGGCATGTTCCGGATAGCAGGTCTAGGGTTGTCCGAGAGTTACTCTCTGCACCCCACTTCGAGCAGTTATTGCAAGACCCTTTTGCCAACTATGTCATTCAATCTGCTCTTGCAATGACCAAGGTATATTTATATATTTATATCTCTTCTTATATATTATTATTTTAAGGTGATGATGACTATATAAACCTACATACAGGGTCCTCTTCATGCAACCCTGGTGGAAGCTGTTCGGCCTTACAAAATTCTGCGCACAAGCCCATACTGCAAGAGGATTTTCTCTGGTCTCAAGAAGTGATCTTGTCTTGAGACAATATATGTTGTTGTTTTCAAATAATTAATAATTAGAACCTTTAATATCTTCTCCTTTTGTTGTGTCTTCATCACTAGTTGTATCATTATGTTGTCTTCTTATATGTTGTGACATAATATTTTGGCACAATTTCTAAGCTTTATTCTAATTAGGTAGTAATGTACATTTCATTTTCTATGTGCTTTCTTTTAACAACATATATTTTCAACAAATCAACTCGTAATCAAAATAATTTAAATTTTCAAATCTCTTTTATAATAGATAAAAGTATGGTGACTAATATTGTCACCTTTTTTATAATACTTATTTCATAAAAAAACTATAAAACAATAGAATATATTATACTTATTTTGGATTTCATTATCTTAATTGTAAATTTAGTGACTAAAAATTGTGAATATAGAAATCAATTAGTTATCTTTTGAGAGCTCATTTAAATTCAAATGATAATAACATAATAAAAAATTTTAGAGCTGATGTCATATACAAATCTATACGAATTAAGAAAGCTAAATAATTTTTATCAATAGAAAGAAAAATAAAATAGAGTGTAATTTTTAACTTACTTGGCTCTCATATGGAGAAATATGTGCTGCGGTTAAAAAAGGAGAGTACTTTTTGCAATGATTCTTATAAGTAAATAAAATTTTAAGAGTATGAAGGAGGCTTGCGACGAAACTATTTGTGGTAGATCCATGATTTAAAGACATTAAAAGGGGGAAATGAATGCACTTCGTCATGCTATTGGGGTACGGTTTTGATCTGATCTTGGTGTATAGGTGAGGCATGTGGAGTTTGTGATCAATGGGTTCTGGCCTTCTTCGTTGAGTTGTTCATGATGCATGAGACGATTGTGAATATTCTTTAGTTGTGGGCTTTGTTCTCAGCATGTTAGTCATTTCTCTATGGGATCTTTCTTTTTATTGCATGAGTGGTTGAGGTTTGATTTTGATGTGAATTTTAATGTACACAGCTAATTGTTTTGTTATTGCTCATCTGTCACTTGTGACTACGATGGTACTATTATTTGTTGCAAATCTGTTCCCAGAAATACTTAGAAAAGCTGCATGTGCCGAAAGTAACACGTACTTACTGTGTGTATGAAAGTCAATTATATTGCTGACACTGTTCACATATATCCTCTCTCTCTATATATATATATATGTAGCTAGCTGGGTTAGTGAGTGTCGACTGATCTTGTAGCCAGTCGAGCCACAGCATCATGTTGGTTTGGTGCATGGTGCCGTGAATGGAGCTGATCAAAATATATATTGCTATGCTCATCTTGGGCCGTATCCTTCTCGGCTTTGGTGTCGTCGGTTTCACCAATCAAGTCAGCAGTCAATTACTGCAAAGGGTGAAACAACTCAAAACTTGCAAAATTATATATGTATGTATGTATGTTGCAATGGATTGATTAAGGCTGCTCTGCTCCGATCCATTGTACCTATCTGAAACCGCTACCCCCAAATGGAGAGGTGAGGAGCCTTAACGCATGCTTTCATTTCTTCGTAAAAATTAGTATCTTCCAATCTGTTGGTTTTGGAAAAGATGCGGCTTTACTTACTTGCTTGCAGTTGTCAATATTATTGGTGCAATCCTAGTCTTCTCAGCTATTGTTGATCGGGTTGGTCCAAGGTTCTTGTTTATATATATAATCGGTGCCACTCAAATGCTTGCTTGTTTGTCAAGTAGGCCAATTAAGCACCTATACTTTCATGATTTAATTATTATAAGAACTTTGTGTTTTTATATATCTCCCTAATATCTATCATTATAATAGATTGTAATTTTAATATACTCACAGACAGTGTAAATTTTATACACACAATTCATGATTTTGTTCTTCATCATCTTATTATGCAGATATAGCAGCCTAGTGGTAATGGTGCTAGCAGTGTCGACCGGTGTTCATGGGAAGGCAATACATAGCTTCCTAGTCAAGAAACTTTGATGTAGAATTCGCATCTAGTTTTGGGCACTGCAATGTTCCTTTAATTTGTAGGTACAGGGGTGACTGGGTGAGCACTTGTCATCATGAACTATGTACATACCTTGTTGATATATATATTTTTGTAGTGATTCAATGTATTGTTAACCGTTTAGGTCTTCATCATTAGAAGCCTCCTTTCAACTATGCACTTGTTACTTTTACTAAAATTGTTTCTTACCATTCAACTCAATCGAATCCATAAACAACTACCATGCACCATTGTTAACCATTGACTCTAAGTCAAGTGTGTTCTGGCAATTGAACATTGACTGACAACAGAAGAAAATTTAATTAGAGTCATCATTGACTTGGAATATAATGTCCTTAGCTATCACATTTCATGTGGGTTTGAATCTTGAAGGTTTTGGGTTTAAACTTTGACTGTCATTGATGATGGAAAATGGTCATATTCAAAATGACTTGAACTTGTGGCTAATATATTCAGTTGCCCATCGAGGGAGCTGAGCTAATAAATATGGCCACCAGAAATCAGAACATGTCCATTTCTTCTCTTAATTGCAAAAATGATAGGTAGCCAAACCATTATATGAGTCAAAAATATATTTTGTTGGAATAATTTATTGTATATTTGTTTTATTCTTAAATGAATAAGCAATCCATAATGTTAAATATTAAATTTACAGTTAAGAACAACCTAAAGACAATTGGAATAACAATATAATGCAGCGGAAGATAAGAGGCTCTGGTAGCTTCAACTCTGCCTCTTCCACTTGGATGGACTGCTCTGTATGATTTAAAAACAAATCTTGAAAGTCTTCCATTATATGTTCTTTGCAAATTAATTATCATCAACGTGTGCATTGTTACTTGTTTTAGTTATTTTATTCGCATATTATATATTTGAAGTGAGATATATATCCAAATTGGGCACATGGGCTAATTAAGAATTATTAGGCACATGAACTAATCAACATTGTATATATATACTAAAATATAACTAAGTGTTTTTTTTCGCTAACTTGGAGTACAAGTAGCCTAAACTAATGGCTACTCATAGTGAAGAACTTCAAAGCGCCAAAATTATATACACGAATAAAAAACCACTATAGAATAAACACTCAGCGGGAACAGAGCATTTAAATCTACATACAATTTAGTGATAGAATTTCATATATCCAAGAGAAGTCTATTCCTAAATATTTTTACACAAAATGGTAGAAAGCCTTGTACATATAAGAGTATGAGGTTAATTTTTTATGTATTTTTAATACAAATATATTAAAAATTTAAAATAGTTAATGTTCATTAAAACTGTGTTAAAATCAAATCATCCGTGTTACTACTTTAACGTGTCCCTTACATTTTCAAAGATTCCTAATTAGTACGATTATAGTTGGCATTATCAAAAACACGTGTACATTTTTTTTTTAATTTCTCCACCTCATCATATAATTATAAAACGACTTATGGATATATGATAAATAAAATGATATTCATTAATCATATTCCTCGCTCCCAAATCATTTCTTTAGGTTTGTAATTAGTCAAAACAAGTTGCATCATGCTCACGATGGAATGTATACTTGGAAAAATCCTGTCATATCACTTGCTTTTCTATTGATAATTGTGATTGTGATGATAACTATTGAGAGTTGAATTTTCTGACAAAATAAGGAACAAGTAATAAGTTGAATCTTTTGTACATGACAAATACTCTCTGCTATATAAATAGGAAAAGGGTGATGATTTTAAAGATTTAAAAATAAATAAATAAAAAGACTCAAGTGAGATTTAATTATTAAGTACGCCGTTAAAAAATAGTGTAAATGCAATGCAATGCTAAGCCTTTGACATTTGATTTGACAGATACTAAACTTCAAATTTGATCTGTAACATTTTAAAATATTAGACATTTTTATTTAGTCTTTCAATCAAATTTCTTCATTAATATATGAGTCATGAAAGTAGATAATGTAACTCCAGTATTTTCCATCTTATCTCACTCCAATTAATAAAACTATACTATTTCTTCTCTCTAATATTGAAAAACCCAATTTAAATATATAAACAGCTCCATTTAATTGATAAGAGAAGCAAAGATGGCTAAGCAATTTCATCTAAGTAACGAGTAACTGTATAGTAATATATAAAATGACAATTGAATTTGTTTAAAATTTAGTTTATTCAACTTGAAAAATGATAGGGACCATTTTAGACATGTAATTAAGAGTGAAGCTAGCGCACATACAATTCCGGTAAGACTTGGCGGCAGCAACTCCTTGGAATTGGTCTTGCCATCCACATCATATGCATTGCTTTCAGTATTTCCGCAATTTCAGAGATAGATGATGATTAATTATTATTCTTAAAGTCTTACTATATTGAAGAAATGACACATTTTTTTAACAAAACATAGAGAAATCAGAAAGTGATTGGCCAAATTTCAGAGGTGTAGTATTGACTCCACAGATAAAACATCTTTTATTATGACAAATTAAATTATTTTGCTTGTTACGGCAGGTGGTTAATTAATTTTGGTTTACGCCCCTAATGAAAATATTTAGGTTATACTGGTAAAATATAGACTTTCCACTAGTTCCAATTCCAATAATGTTGGGTCAAACTGTGAAAAACTATTCTTCTGATCCAATTATTATTTTTCCCCTCGGTGAGATTTTCAATAAGCACTGATATCCTAAGAATCTTATTCATGGACAATAATGAACTTAGTAAATTACTAACGATTTAACAGTCTATTAAGTCACATTTTTATCACTTTAATAAAAATAGATGTAGTATATATTTTTTTAATTTTATAATATATTTAAAAATTAGTGTAATCTCACATTTTAAAGTATTTAGTCTTCAATTTATAATTTATGTAAAAGTACCTAAAAATTAAAAATTTAAATATAATCTTTAACTTTATGTGTAAAATATATAGTCTTTAATTTCTATTTTACGTGTAAAATTCTTTAAAATGTATTATTTCAATGACTATAATTTTTAGTTTTATATTTCTTGAAAAACTTATATTATATCATATTTTAAAGTATATAGTCTTCAATTTTTATTATTTTAGAAAAAAAATAATTCCTAGTTACGTTGCAAAGTGTTCAATCTTTATTTTTATAATGTATTTAAGTAAATAGTATAATCTCATGCTTTAAAGTATATAACCTTCAACTTCAACTTTATAGAAAAAATTCTAGAAATTTAATATTTAAAAAATTATACTTTAGCTTTATATATACTTCTTGAAAAAGTTATATTATTATTATATTATGTTTTAAAATATATATAGTCTTCAATTTTATATTGTATAAAATGAGTAATTTCTAATTACAAAATGTGTAATCTTTATTTTTTCGTCGAGTCATATTTTTTATTTTTTTTTAAATAAGGTGAAAAATAAAACAAATAGTAAAAAAATAGCATAAAAGACTTAGCGGTAGAGAGAGAAAAAAAATTGGAGTAATTTATATTTATAAAAGTGATTACATTTATAATTTTTTTAATTTGATTTTTAGAGTTGAAAGGTAATAAACTTGTAATGAATAAATAAATAAAGCACATTATTAATCAAGTTAACTTGATCAGACCAAACTTCACGAATTGAGTCTTTTCAAATAGTACCTGTGAAAGCCTTCGGTTATGTCTGAATTAAGATCCACTTTATTAGAAGCCACTTGAAATTGAATAAATAATATCTGCCCTTAATTACGTGCGATAAATTCCAAGCATAATATTATACTCTATATAAAAAAGTAAGAATCTATCGTAATTAATGTGCATTGACATGATCACCTTGTCTCTTGTTGATGAACGTAGAATACTACAATCAATGGTTGTTTCGTCACCAAGCCACCAAACAACGTAACTTGCTTCAGCGCCATAGATTTGATATATATATATATATATATATATATATATTGTGACTTTTAAGTGTGAAAGAGGCCTAACGCCTCCGTCTAATTGAGTACAATACTAAATATCAAAACAGATTTACACACATGCCCAACATGTTTTGATTTATATATGATGAGGACTATTTTATTTTTCATAACTCAATTCAAATCTATAAAACGAGGACAATATTTGTAGCAACAGGTTATATATACATACTTATATGGGCTGGTATTGAAATTCTTGTATCCTCTTAAAGAAATTTTCTTGCTCCATGTAAACCATTCAAATTGATCTGAGAAGAATGTAGGAGGTGATGTGACACATGGATACATTGCAATAAATTTTACGTTTTATATATAATATACGCATGTGAAACGTAGTGATGATGTAGGAGAAACATTATTTTCAGAAAATCAATACATCTACAAATTGATCAACACTTTGGATGTACGGCAAGATTGTTTCACTCATGAAATAGTCAACAATGAAAACAGGAGAGAAAAAAATAAGCAAGAAACTTTTTACCAATACAAAGTATTCAGTTATTCACTAACAAAATAAAGCACACCTATGACATAATCAAACGTCTTTAACCATAAAGTACAAAATATCTGATTCCGTTTGGGTTGAGCTAATTTTTTTTATAGCAGCCGTGAGGTGCCATTTTAATTAAAGAATAAAAGTGTGACCTTGTCTCAAATGAATCGGCATATATATATATATATATATGTATATGTATAAGCAATAATAATATTTTACGTGAGCCCCATGAAATGATTATCCACAAATTAAAACTGCACATATCTTAATATATACATGTCGTCACAATTCGTTGATTTTCCTAACACCATATTGCGTCCATGCTTTAATTTGTCTTATCTTATCTTTGAACTCATAGTTTGCTCTTATAACTTTTCCAAAGGCTTCTCAGTCTCGTTGACTTTTCTTTTTCTATTTGCTAGCTAGCTGTTATCAAGCCAAAATTTTCTTCTGTCAGTTAGCATGTGTAAGTCTCCTCAAGGGTAGTTCTCACTTATAGGAAATTCCAACGCTAATATTGGCAGTTAGTTATTGTTACTGTATTGACCCTACCCAATCAATTTAATTTAATTTGTTTGTGCCTGTTTTTTTCAAGTACTTGACTGTAAAATACGAAGGAGGACTATATATATATCACAAATTTCGGAGAATAACAAAAAATCAGTCAAAATAGTCAATAAAGTCCATTTAATATTTTATGGTCCAAATAACATTTTAATCATGAGTATATTTTTAATGAGTGGGGTGTTTATGGCACAAATTCCTATTTATTGACTGTTTTGGCTGATATTTTGTTGTACCTCTTACAAATAATCTGTATATATAACATCACTCATATATATATATATATTGCCGAGATTCACATATATACTTGCGATCCACATAGGCATTGAATATAGAATTATTAGGAATTACCACCCTTATTGGACTTCTACTACTGTCGCCCGTCCAAATGAGGCACTCTTGGTATTTCTTAGTATCTTAATGCCAACGTCAGGCCTTTGCAATTTTGCATAAAGTAAACGAGAGTCGCTTTCATTATGTTAATCCCCCTTTAATTTCACCACTTTATGATGATGAGAATGCTAAGTTGGAATAAGGATTGGTTGTTCACATAAGTATCGTAAGGTTGTAATCACTAATTAATCAGGGATCAATTCACAGTAGATAGATGTTTTAAGTATATATTTCTCATCAGATGAGTTTTCGTTCCATTTAGATATATATATTTTGCAAAACATATATATATATATATATATATATATATATATCAATCTTTATTTGGAAGAGAATGTGTTAGGTGGGGTGGTTAGTTAGAGATAGACCTTCAAATTGCAGTAGGTCCTAATAATTCAGAAAAATGAGATCGATTACGCTACGCGACTAAGTAAAAGCGAATTAAATTTATATTGTACCTCCTTATTTCAGATACACAAATACTTGAGTAATAATAAAAAAATTAGTCAAAATAGCTAATAAAATTCATTTAACACTTTATGACTCAAATAACACTTTTAATCATGGGTATATTTTTAATGGGCTGGATAATTGTGGCTCAAATTCCTATTTATTGACTGTTTTGACTGATTTTTTTATTGTGACTCAAGCAGTGATCTTTCATACATATATATATATATATATATATATATGTCCTATAAGTTGACCCGCTATTTCGATTCATTAACAATATTGTATTTAGGATAATATTGATACCCTCTTTAAATTCATTTTATTTAACGTTATAATATAAGAGTTTAATTATGATGCATTGACAATGTAAAAATATTTATACTTTCAGTCAATTATATTCTTTAATTTGTGTGACTTTTTAGTTAGTGGGTGGTTGGGTTAAAGATGTGTCAATCCATGATTGAATATCTGTGTAAAATTATTTTACACTAACAGTGTATAGAAATTAAACTCATAATATAAATATGGAAAATATTTATCATGGTACTATATTTACAAAGATTATAGCCTATAAAATATTGAATCACATCAATTTTTTCACATATAGTAGAAATTCAAGGCTATATATTTTAAAATGTGAGATTTCACAATTTTTTGGTTGTGTTATAAAATAAAGACTATAACCTATAAAATATTGAATAACATGAATTTTTCACATATAGTAGAAATTGAAAGTTATATACTTTAAAATGTGAGATTCACAATTTTTTCGTTGTATTATAAAATAAAGACTATAGCCTATAAAATATTGAATCATATGAATTTTTCACATACAGTAGAAATTGAAGGCTATATACTTTAAAATGTGAGATTTCACATTTTTTTCTTATATATTATAAAACAACGACTATAACCTATAAAAAATATTGAATCACATTAATTTTTCACATATAGTAGCAATTGAATAATATATACTTTAAAATGTGTGATTTCACAATTTTTTTTTGTTGTAATGTAAAATAATTAAAGACTATAACATTTAAAATATTGAATAACCTGAATTTTTTCTATATAGTACAAATTGAAGACTATATACTTTAAAAAGTGAGATTTCATAATTTTTTTGGTTGTATGATAAAATAAAGACTATAGCCTATAAAATATTGAACCACATTAATTTTTCACATATTATAGAAATTGAAGACTATATACTTTAAAACGTGAGATTTCACATTTTTTTTGTTATATTATAAAATAAAGACTATGTCTTTAAAATATTAAATAACATTAGTTTTTCACATTTTGTAGAAAATGAACACCATGTGGTTTAAAATGTTAGAATTCATAATTTTCTTGATCGTATTATAAAATAAAGTCTAAAACCTACAAAATATTGAATCACTTGAATTATTCATATATAGTAGAAATTGAAGGTTATATACTTTAAAATGTAAGATTTTCACAATTTTTTGTTGTATCATAAAATAATTATAGCCCGTAAAATATTGAATAACATTACTTTTTCACATATAGTACAGATTGAAAGCTATAACTTTCAAATGTGAAATTTCACAACTTTTTTTTGTTGTATTATAAAATAAAGACTATATAGCATATAAAATATTGAATAACATGAATTTTTGACATATAGTATAAATTGAAGGTTATATACTTTAAAATAAGAGATTTCACTATTTTTTTAAAATAGACTATCAAATAAAGACTTTAGCCTCTATAATATTGAATCACATGAAATTTTTACCCATAGTAGAAATTGAAGGCTATATACTTTAAAATGTAAGATTTTAAATTTTTTTTAGTTGTATTACAAAACAAAGACTATAGCCTATAAAATTTTGAATCACATTAATTATTTTTATATAGTAGAAATTGAAGGCTATATACTTTGAAATGTGAGATTTCACAATTTTTTGGTTGTGTTATAAATTAAAGACTATAGCCTATAAAATATTGAATCACATGAATTTTTCACATATAGTAAAAATTGAAAGCTATATATTTAAAAATCTAAGATTTCACATTTTTTTGTTGTATTATAAAATAAAGGCTATAACTTATATATAAAATATTGAATCAAATTAAATTTTCACATATAGCTGAAATTGAAGGCCATATATTTTAAAACGTGAGATTTAAAAACTTTTTTGATTGTATTATAAAACAAAATCTAAAGTCTGTAAAATATTGAATCACATGAATTTCTCACATATAGTATAAATTGAAGTCTATATACTTTAAAATATGAGATTTCATTGTTTTTTTGTTGTATTATAAAATAGACTATACCTTTAGAATAATATTGAATATAATCACATAAACTTTTTACATATCATAGAAATTGAAGACTATATACTTTAAAATGTGAGATTTCACTATTTTTTAAAATAGACTATAAAATAATTAAAGACTATAACATCTAAAATATTGAATCACATGATTTTTTAAATATTATTGTATATATACTTTAAAATATGAGATTTAAAAAAAAATGGTTGTATTATTAAATAAAGACTATTACCTTTAAAATATTGAATAACAATTATTTTTTACATATAGTAAAAACTAAAGACTATATACTTTAAAATGTGAGATTCACAATTTTTTATTGTATGATAAGATAAAGACTATAGTATATAAAATACTGAATCACGTGAAATTTCACATATAGTAGAAATTGAAGCCTATATACTTTAAAATGTGAGATTTCATTATTTTTGTGGTTGTATTATTAAATAAATACTATATCTTTTAGAATATTGAATCATATAAACTTTTTATATATTGTATTGAAGGCTATATACTTTAAAATATGAGGTTTTACTATTTTTTAAATAGACTATGCAATAAAGACTATAGTTTATAAAATATTGAATCACATGAATTTTTTACATATAGCAGAGAATTGATGGCTATATACTTTAAAATGTGAGATTTCATAATTTTTTTGATTGTATTATAAAATAAAGATAATAGCCTATAAAATATTGAATCACAATATTTTTTTACATATAGTAGAAATTGAAGACTATATACTTTAAAATGTGTGATTTCTCAATTTTTTTGGATATATTATAAAATAAATACAATAGTTTTTAAAATGTTGAATAACCTGAATTTTTTAAATATAGTAAAAATTGAAGGTTATATACTTTAAAATGTGAGATTTCACAATTTTTTTGGTCATATTATAAAATAAAGACTTAACCGATAAAATATTAAATCACTTAAGTTTTTCAAATATAGTAAGGAATGTATTCTTTGATATATGGATATGGAAAGGGTGTATTGTGAAAGAGAAGACTATGAGACATGCATGATTAAAATATTCCCAACAAATAAGAAGTTCCAATTAGTTAACTACCCAACTAATGATATTGGAAGCTAGAGCTAAAGAGAATCAGAGATGGAACAATTATATATTATCACCCTCGTCCATGTCAATGGTGTGCTGTATTGATGTATTATAGTCAAGGTTAGCTAAAGAATTTATTACACCCAACCAGCTCTAAAATATAGTAAGTATCATTTCAGCGTGTCATTTACTAATTTCCAATTGATAATCAACATGGATATGTCGTGACATATATTTTTACAATAAATAAAAGAAATAGAAAATGATGAAATTCATGAGGCAGTGTTTTTTCTGCAAAAGGACAAAGTCGTCCACACAATCCTCTTCAGTCTATAAATTAGTTGCAAACGTTGTTATTATGAGCGTCCTTGTACAGAGTTAGAATTAGCTACAGTATATACTAACAAGTAGCACACACACTCTGTTTCATTCCTTCAATATGGCGGGTGGAGGATTCGCCGTTGAAGCACCAGGAAGCGGATTCGATGGCAGAATAACACTCTCTGTTGTCATC
Organism: Aeschynomene evenia; assembly: GCA_013621005.1. NCBI lineage: Eukaryota > Viridiplantae > Streptophyta > Magnoliopsida > Fabales > Fabaceae > Aeschynomene > Aeschynomene evenia. The sequence goes on from CM024270.1 coordinate 6,263,520, forward strand.
ACTTGCATAGTTGCTGCTTCCAGTGGACTCATTTTTGGATATGACATCGGAGTTTCAGGTTTTTTCCCATTTCCCCTCTTCATTTCTTTTCTTTATTTTTCTCATCCATTCCTTCTTTCTTCTTATATGTTCTTGCAGTGCCTTAATTAAGTTCAGTTATTTCTGGTGATTCTTTTTTAATTTTTTGATTGAAAATTATAGATCTAGGAGAAAGAGTAGATATTTGTTTAGCGATGTAGTTTCAAAATAATGTCATTCATGCGTTTAATTCTGTTTATTAAAATGATCTTGGCTGACACGTTATGTATTCATTCTTAAATTATTTGTTCGTACTAAATGAAGTAAGTATTGAAGAAAAATAACGTATTTGATATCTTAAAGATATACTAAACAATAACAAGCACTCGATGTAATTAAAATTTGATGAGGAAAATAGAGTAATAAGGTATAAATTATTCAACTTTGCCAACAGAGAATGCGTGTCCATAAAAAGATATGAAAAACTGCAATTTTCAGAGCAATGAAACTTCAATGTTCATTCACAGTAATTGAAGAAGACGTTTACCCGTAGCCCTTCGAGGCATAAAATTCGTTTTACCCATTAATAAAATAATCATTATTTTTCCTTGAAAAAAACAAGTCAATAGTCGTGGATATATAGGAAGGGTAGCTGCCAGATGGTCACGCACAAAGTCAAAAGAACATCTTTGGTGGTCTGCACATGGTTAGCTAGCCATGTGTTGTTTAATTTGTTGCCACCTGCTAGCTAGTCCTTCTTAATTACATTTCAATGTTACATGATGACTCATAATTAGTTCTAATTAATTAGCCAAGGTTATTTCTAAATTCTAATTAATTACCTAGCATTAAAAGGTGATAATTAAATTGAAAATATAAAATTCAACCTTCTTTAAAGGATTTATCCAATTAGTAAACACTAGTAAATAGTGTAGTAGTTTAAATAAGAGAGACTTTGAGACTTATTGTTTTATGAATCCTAATTAATTAATCAATAATTTTAGAGAAGTTATTAGCAAAACTATTTGTGAATTGCAGGAGGCGTGACAACGATGGTACCGTTCCTGGAGAAATTCTTCCCATCAATCCTGAGGAAAGCAGCTGGCGCAGAAGTAAACATGTACTGTGTGTACGACAGTCAAGTGTTGACACTCTTCACGTCTTCCCTGTATCTAGCTGGGTTAGTATCATCCCTGGTTGCAAGCAAGGTCACGGCGGCATTAGGCAGAAGGAACGTCATGATAATCGGCGGTATCACTTTCCTTGCCGGTGGTGCCATTAATGGCGGGGCTGAAAATATTGCCATGCTCATCTTGGGTCGTATCCTTCTCGGCCTTGGTGTTGGTTTCACCAATCAAGTAAGTCATCCCATAATTACTTAATTAATTAATTTTAACTTCCAACTAGTATTCAATGGTGTCTTAGATAAGAAAAACATTATGTATGTACGATACATAACACGAGTTGAATACTAGTTGTTGAGTGTATTATTTATGGTTGTACATCAAATATTACTACAATTAATTTAGAGTTGTGTGTACGTTGTTCTGTATCCGGTCATTGATTAATTGACGTTGTTGTATTGATTAAGGCTGCTCCACTGTACCTGTCGGAAATCGCTCCACCGAAATGGCGAGGAGCATTCAACACAGGGTTCCAGTTCTTCGTAGGAGTGGGCGTGGTTGCGGCAGGGTGCATCAACTACGGCACATCGAAGCACCCTTGGGGGTGGCGAGTCTCCCTCGGGCTGGCGGTGGTGCCGGCGGCAATCATGACAGTGGGCGCCTTCCTCATCACGGACACCCCTAGCAGCCTGGTGGAGCGTGGCAAGATAGAGCAAGCCAGAAAGGCCCTGCGCAAAGTGCGAGGTTCAGAGGTGGACGTGGAGCCTGAGTTGAAGGAACTCATCAGGTTCGCAGAAGTGGCAAAGTCGATTAAGGAGGAGCCCTTTAAGACCATATTTGAGAAGAAGCATCGGCACCACCTGGTCATGGCCTTGGCTATCCCCTTTTTCCAACAGCTCACGGGCATTAACATTGTCGCTTTCTATGCGCCTAACCTTTTCCAGTCTGTGGGTTTGGGCAACGACGCTGCTCTGCTTTCTGCCATTATTCTTGGACTTGTTAACCTTGGTGCTGTCCTCATCTCATCTGGCATCGTTGACCGCTTTGGTCGCAGATTCTTGTTCATTGTTGGTGGCGTTCTCATGCTTGTCTGTGAGGTAATTAATTATTTAATCACATATAATAATTGCATTTATGATTATTAATTTGTGTTGTGACTGTACGTACGTGTGTGAAGGTTGCGGTGTCTGCTGTGCTAGCGGTGGTGACGGGTGTTCATGGCACAAAGGCAATATCGAAGGGCAATGCTATAGTAGTACTGGTGCTGATGTGCTTCTACGCCGCTGGTTTTGGTTGGTCATGGGGCCCTCTTACGTGGCTAATCCCAAGTGAAATCTTCCCTTTGAAATTAAGAACCACTGGAGTGAGCATATCGGTTGGGCTTCAGTTTATAACCATATTCGTCTTGTCCCAGACATTCTTGACTATGCTCTGCCATTTTAAGTTTGGGGCCTTCTTGTTCTATGCCGGTTGGATCGCAATTATGACCGTCTTCATTCTATTCTTCTTGCCTGAGACCAAAGGGATTCCTTTGGAGTCTATGGACATAATATGGGGCAAGCACTGGTTTTGGCGCCGCTATGTTAAAGAAGAACAAAACCAAGATAATCATTCATGAGATGAACGCACTATCATGCATATATAAATATCACTTTGGGTACTGTTGTTCGTGAGCAAACGGTGGAAATTGTTGGTTCTTCCCTTCTCAATTATAGCTAGGAGGTTTTGTGTAGGGGAGTGTTATATGTCTACAGCACACTTTGGTATATTAAAAAAAAAGGTATTTTCCTTTTATGAATGCGTGTAAAACTCTAGCTTAATAAGCATTTATCTCATCAAATGATAGAGTATATGTAGTTAATTGTATGATCCTTTCCTATAAATTGTCTCAAATGGGTTCATGCCAAGTGTTTGATTATAAACCTATCTACAATGAGCAAAATAAAGGCATAACTCATCAAAGAGCTTTGCATCATTTCATCTAGGAGAAAATCAATAAAGTTGGTCGTATAATGGAAATACGTTTAATTAGTGTATAATGTGTACCATTCATAACATAGAATGTGTGCTATACATATAACACACATTTCATATTATTTATAACACACGTTGAATACTAGTTGAATGTATTTATATTGTACCACAAACATTATTGGGAGAAAATAAAATACAATAATACCACTTCAATATCAATAACTTTTTAAGTATCACAATGATCTTCATCAATAATGTTGGGTTTACTCTCATATTCATTTTTGGTTTGGTTAGAAATTAGGGGTTCAACTCTAGGCCTTATTAGAAAGATAATAGACTGTAAACCGAAACTATTAAAGAAAAAAATAGAAAGATAACGGACTGTTTTGGTAACAAGTAGCTGATATTTTTATTGAATTGTTAGGCCCTATGACAAAATAAAGAATTGTGATCCCAAATCTTAAGTGGACTATAACACAGTCCAATCCATTATCTTATGACTTGATGTGCTTCATCGTCTTTGTCCAATACCCAAAAATCTCACCCTCTCAATCTCACTACCATCACCAAAAACTATCTCACTACATACCCAAAACAAACATCAATATGTAATTGCAAGTTTGCAACGATACTACACAGCAATCCTTGCAAATATACTTTTTTATTTTTGTTTGGAAAATTGTTTTCAACCTAGGATCATCCTCCATAAAATAACACTGGACAGATTAGATTAGTCAATCAATTAAAATAAAATGGTTCATGACAGTTCTATAACCTTATCTGTTCAATTTTTTTATATTTTTACTGGAGACTAAATTGTCCTTATATCAACCATAACCCTGTTTTCTTTTTTTTTTTCTGTCCATTTTGTGGGCTAATATAGATTGCTTGTTTGGAAGTACTTCTCATTAAGTGCTTGTGTGTTGTGGGGTACTGGGAGGTAGATAGGAGGAGGAGATTCAAAAGAGTGTGGATTTGGCTAACTGAGTAGATTCTGACAGTATTTCTTTCTATCTATCTAATATATGGGAAGTGAATGAAACTCTGAGAACATAAATGAAGGGAAGGGAAGGTGGGTTGGGGCATTTAACAGAAGAAATCTGCCGGTGGGAGAGTGATGAAGAAATAGCAGCAGCCAGCAGAGTTGTTTTTAATTTGGTCACTGTTGGAGTCTGCATTTATGTGAATTCAAGGTCTTTTAATGAAGGCAGGTAGTAGTAATAGTAGTATCAGTATACCCTTCTTCCTTCCAATTCAATCCTCTCAATGCAATGCTTTTAATGTATGGTAGTTGGAACCTTTTTTCTTTAGTAGTATATTTTTTTATGCTTCCCCTGATATCAATTTTCCCTCACTCCGTTTCTCAAAGCAATAATTACCAGTAATTTATACTATTACTACTACTACTACTTATAGTCTTCCCCTGTTTCTTGGTCAATTCGTAGGTAACTCTAGTAGTATATACTACTAGTATATAATTCAGTTAATATCTTCATTTTTACCTTTACCCCCCACATATTTAGTAGCTATAAATAATAATACTTCATTTTCTAGTATTGGATACATGAAGTAGGGAAGAAAATAGTGTATTATAATTAAATGCAGGATTAATTCCACTTGAAGTTATTACTAATCACTCCTTTTACCACCAGCAGACCTTATCGGATTGAATATCAAGTACAGTACTCATTTTAATTAGTTCTGATTTTGTTATAAAAGAATATGAAAAATTACTTATATATATGTGCAGTATATAAGTTCATGGTAAGGAAACCTCTCAAAAACAAAATTTTGTCAATTATGATGTTATACGTTGAACACCTGTCAACACCAAATCGGCTAAGTATATAAATATGCAATAACTTTCTCATCCATACATAAGAACTTGTAAAATTCAATTTTATTTTGTAGCATTAGGCGTTAACCATCACTCAGCGCCTAACGGCCAAGCATGTGTACTTTTCTTTCTTTCAATGCAAGGAAATAAAATCCATATATAATTCCTCATACGCGATTTAATTATATATTTATTTCTCCTACGGATGTTTTGTCACATCTTGCTGTTCATCTGCTCTATTTTGATCAATTAATGATATGTTTGTATGGAATAGATTTCAGTTTTAAATATCATGGCCAAATTACTTTAATATGTACGTGGTCCTCATGATAATCAAAGGTATTCTTTGATTATTTTAGGATTATTTCTCTAAGAAATGCCCTGAGGTATTTAATGAAAAGTAATAAATCTTATATTGAATAAACAAATTAAAAAATTTTAACATACGGAATATCACGAAGAGTTAAATTTTAATATATTAATAATATAAAAACATTTTATTTTTATGACATTTCAAGTAATAGATAATTACTCAAATATCATGACGGATGTTAGGGATGACAATGGGGATGGAGAGGTAGGGATCCCTGCGGAGAACCCCGAATTTGGGGCCCCGAAGTTGGGGATTTTTCCCCCGCGGGGATGGGGACGGGGAGGAAAATCTCCCCGAGGGGTAGTGCGGGAATGAGGATGGGGACTATGCTCCCTGCCCTGTGCGAATCTCCGCCCTGAGGATAAAATTATGATTTAATATGTCTGTATATAATTCTACTTTTGCATAATTGAGAAATTATAAAATAACTTAACATCTTAACCAAACTCTTATCTCTGTGTCTCTCCCTCATTTTCTCCATTCATATTTATCAAACCATAACACATACATATCCTGATACCAAGCCACTGTCAAAGACATATTTTATTATTTTTGTGACATATTTATATTTTGTTGTCTAAGACTTATTTTACTTTTTTGTGACCTTTAAAACTTATGTAACAATATCTTTAAGATTGATGATTATTGTATTAATTTTCTCAAAATTAATTTTTCTTTTATGTAAAAACAAGTTTTTTTTTATAATATTTTTTTCCTCATTTGGGGCCCCGCGGGGATCCGATTCCCGTGGGGAGTGGGGACAGGGAAGAAATTCCCCCCGAGGCGGGGAGCGGGGATGGGGATGGGGATTTTTTCATAGAGTGGGGATGAGGACTATACTCTCCGCCCCCGCTCTGCCCCATTGCCATCCCTAACGGATGTATGTGATAATATATAATTAAATGATGATATAAAAATCGTTAATAATGTTAGTGAGTGTTGTTAGATGATGATGAAGAATTATGGTAACTTGGATATATCTCCATAAAAATAAATGAGTGTAATTGATGAAATTTCGGTTGTATATGAGGATGATAGGAGGGGGATTGAGATGAAACTGGAAAGCAAAAGAAATTGTAAATACTAGTATAACACAATGGGCATGAAGTGGTGCTGATGTCAAGGGCAGGAAATGAGAAGCGGTTGTTTGGATGATTAAATTTAGGAGAGAGAGAGAGAGAGAGGATCGGAGGGGAAATTAAAGGAACAATAAATTGGTGTTGATATTTTTGGTAACTCATAGGACTTGGTTGGTTTTAATGGAGGGGAAGGGGGTGTTGAGAGCCTTTAAAGCCTTATTACTGCTAGAGTTGAGTGATTAATATATAGCAGCATAGGTCATCGATCTCATCTGTGGATGTGGTTCGTTTTAATTAATTGGTGAGGAGGGTGTTGAGAGGCTTTAATGTTTAGTATAGTTTTATGAGTGACCCAATTGGGGAAGTTGGAGTTAAATATGACGACATTTAAGAGAGAAACCATTATGGGGTATTCAAGGAGATCCTTCAACTGCATTCATTTATGGTCACGCCATGCTTCCTTCATTCTCCCATTTCTCACCTCACCGCCTTTCTTTCAATTAGCGCAACAACTTGTCCTTTCACTTTTCCTTTAGACCTGCAATCTCATCCAGGAGCCAACTTAATTTTATTTTATTTAATTTATCATACATCCATACATACATACGATGTTTATTTTGTTTTGTTTTGCACATATCATCCCGAGTGATGTGCCTTTGCTTGCTTTCACGGAAATTGTTTGTTTATTAGATTAGATTGATATGCTGACATATATAGTAGTAGTATTTTGTACATGCATCTTATTTTTATACAATGATTTCTTTTTTTTGAAACTTTATTACATCTATCACCTTAAAAATGTAATAATGTAGAATTAGCATCTTTAATTCTTTATATTTATAACTACATGTTTTATTATGATTTTTAACTCAGTTCTTTTATATGTGGATATTAGGGTTGCATTTAAAGAACATTGATCAATGTACTATGATCGAGTTGAATGGATCCATCCTCACCTCTAGTAGTAATTCTATTTTACGGCGATGACAAGTTTAAGAGAAGAACAAGGTCACTATACATATTCACAGATTGAGATAGGAGAATTAAAAATTACAACCAAAATGCTATTTTAACATTAGGTTTTTAATAAGACTTGATCCATTGGAGTGTGAGTGTCCTGGAATTATATTTTACCTCCCCACTTGGCAGTGTTTTTGGATGCATTTAATTTTATTAAAAACAAATACTATTTTAACATTCAATTTTTTTATATTTAGCATCCATATCCATTTTTATCATTATTGAATTTGAACGTGACTTCACTTTATTATTAACTTATTTTTTTATCCATCATTGATATATAACATTACTCAAGTTACAAATAAAATAAAACTATTTTCATTTGTACGTGAGGTGTTTCTTTTCACTTTTATTTTATCATTATATCCGATAGATTAATAGTTAATGAGAAATGTTATTTTAATATTTATTGTATTATAATTCGTACAAACATTTAATTTATTATCATTCATTTTTTTCCACTAATCTCTTATACTGATTTTTTGCCTACCCTTACATCATAAAAGATGTCTGTAGATATCATTTTTTTATATCTAAATAGCAATACATACTCAAAGTTGATATCTTCAATAATATAATAATTTTTAGAGGTTAAACACTCTTGAAAATGAAGTATGGTTATACTTGCATAACATTCATTTAATGTTATTGGATTTTAACATGTATATATTTTTATATTCAAAATTTTCAAATATAGCAGTTAAGATACTAAATGTTTTAAAAATAATATATAACTTTTCATTATATACCTATCATTTTCCAAAAGAATACATATGTAGTCTTCTAAAAGAAATATGTACTTGGTATTCATTATTAGTATTTTTATTTTCATATGAATGGATGTAAAGAAAAAATATTTGCTTGTATCTCTTTAATTTGATAAGGGGAGTAATATTAGTATATAATACATCATTCCTCCATCTATTTTTCACTCATTCAAATGTTCGAAATATTGATAAATATATTGATAAGTTGTAAACATATTTATCAAAGTTTTCAACATTTGAATAAGGTGAAAAATTGACGAAGGTTACTATACTATGTATATTAAATATTTTCTATTTGATAAATAGGTGCAGAGAGTATAAATGACTTCATATAAGGTTTTTTATTTAGATTTATTTATTTCCTATAATAAACAACTTAGATGGAGAGGCTGCTCTGCTTCCATCCTATATAAACAGCTCAATCTAACACAACATTCGATAGAAAAGAGACAGAGACGCACTCAAGTAAAGTGAAGTCAATATAATGTTTGAAGCTGTGGCCCCGTTTCACAAGGCTCTGGCACCAGAGAGCCCAAGAGCTGAACTAGTGCATGCAGAATTTGATCCACCTTCTTCAAAGAAGAGAAAATGGGAAGAGGAGCCATTTTCCCAAGAGTTATTCAAGTTCAAGGACCTCACAAATTCGGAGACCAAGAAACCCGTCTTTGAATTGGAGCTTCACCTCGACACCCCTTTCTCTGCAGATAAATGGCGTCAATTCCTCACCATCCAGGTATATATCTTTATATATAATACTATAATAATATATCATCATCATACTTGAGAGGAAATCAAGAGTTCATCGATGATCTAATAATAATACTAATTTGTATGTTGTGTGTGTGTGTGTGCAGTCATCAGGGCAGATTCACTTGTGTAACACGAGGGTGAATAAGACAACAACAAAAACAAAAACAAAAACAGAGGAGGACTCATGGAGAAATAATAATCCCAAACCACCTCTTCATCATCCCTTGAGCCTAGACCTGAACTTGACATATGATCAATCCCTCAGGAAAAGAGAAGACGATGCTGCTGCTGATGATGTGGATGTGAATGTGAGTAATAAGAAAGACATGTCATCAGATGGCGGCGATCATCATCACCACGGTGGTTCGATTCGTTCTCCGTCGTGGTTGTCAGCATCGACAGAGGCAGATCAGAAGGAGATGGTTGCGACGGTTTGCATGAGGTGCCACATGTTGGTGATGCTCTGCAAGTCATCTCCTTCCTGTCCTAACTGCAAATTCATGCACCCACCAGATCATCAGAACCCTTCCAATTTCTTGAAGAGAAGGTGCCCCACCACCACCCTCTTCTGCTAGTTTCTTTCCGAACTGCCTACTTGCAGATACTCGTGTAGAAATTCTCTCTGCCTCTTTGTTCTTCCCCTCTTCCTAAATTAAATATATAAATAGCATAAGTTTCTGTTTCTGTAGCCATAAGTCCAAAATAGTTGGGGTGCTTGTCAATCTAGCTAGCTCAACGTACTGCTATGTTAACTGTTAGAATGAGTACGAATGAGTGGGTCACTAACTCTGTTTCACCAAAACAAAACAAAAAAAGACAGAGAAAATTAACCTGGTATTATAGTATGTAATGTATATCAGTATTACTATTATGCATATATGGTGGTGTTGTTGATCATCCAAAATGTGTCCATGTTGCCAAATGATAGCAGGATTTCGGTAGATCCTTTCAGGATTTGAAACTAATTAACTAAGCAAGGCTATTTTTCTGGATGACGCTTCTTAACTCGCTTCAGCTTGTTTAGAATTTGACAATTGCAAATTTTCCTCCTATCATGACAGACTTTGCCTTAAGAGGGCAACTTCTGGTTGTTCTACAGCCAAGAAAGATTGATTACTCTGTTTCAGTATTATTACACAATTCCTAGAACGGAGTGGTTCGTTGATGAGCAAGATCAGCTAGAGCATTTCTAAAAGTGAACTTAAGGTATTAATTAAATGGTGTATTATATTTTAATCCATAGCATGCATGCAATACTGTTTCACTCCACATAGAACATAAACTAATTGTTTATCCTTTGACCTCTTCTTATTTTATACTAATCATCACAAACACGGATTATTAGTTATGTTGTCATCTCAGGCTTGTTGTGTATATCTCAATCCCATCAATACTTGGAGATAGCAGAAGAATATTAGGATTGCTCTGAAGGAAGATCTATAGCCAACAAGCTAAGCTAATAAGTAATTCCAAATTAAAGATTTTAGTATTTATTTGGGGGGTTGAGAAGCCAGAACAGAATTATGACTATGACATAGGTTGATACTTGTCAACATACCCGATATAAATAGCTCGAGCGGTTGAGCTTCAATGTAAAAGGGAAAATCACAGCTTTAATGCCACTCACCAATACAAATAATAGTTGCTCATCTCAACTGTATGAATTTAAATGGGTATGTATAATATTGCGAGCATTTAAAAGTGTAATTCTATGACTATGATCACTACTAGTAGCTAGCTAGAACTTCTGTTAAATCCCCTCCTAATCTTAATGTCCTTAGCATGAATAAAATAATTTCTTCTACCAGCTTGTGGCTATATATTGATATTCAATCCCTTGTTTTGAGACCAAATTACATAGAGAAAGAACGCACCAGAATGAAGCAAAGGAAATCATCAACAATGATTCATTCAACTGCAACAGAGAGAAGATATTAATTGGCGTTCTAAATAATGTCAAGTCCCTTTCTCGAAACTGCAATGTGTACATAGACAGAGACATGCACTCAAGGGAAACAGAGGAAACTTATGGATGTTAAGGATTTAGCTGTGGTAGCTAGTTTTCAATTTGTTGTACACATAAGAAAGAAAACCAAATTCATCAAATAGTATAATAAACATCATTTGACCAAGGTGCTGAATAAATATTACAAGATTTTGATTCGAATTATAGCATGAATTTAACAACAAAGCTATAAATAAGATTGGATAGAGATTACCCGATTTAGAGGACAAGATCCTAGATCTGTAGCTCATTGGGCCGGCCAACAGAGGTCGGAGGGAGAGAAGAGCTCCTCCTATTCCCAACATAGTGAAAATGACAAACCTTAATGAATGGACCTCAAGGTGTCCTATATATAGGCTAGGAGGAGGGACCTCTCCCTATGTCAATAACATTGTATGCCAAGCCACCCATCACAGCAAGACTAATACACAAAGATTAATAACAAACCCACCAATGAACAGTGTTTTACTACAATATACCCAATATGAGCTCAATAATAGCTCAACAATAATATGTTCGAACTTAAACAATATGTCCTATTTGATTTTGACATTTAATTAATCTGGGTACAATAAAATGTGACATTGATTTATGTTAGTCCACAAAATTATACTAACACAAGGTGTATCTATTGGCTCTCATCACTCAAAAACACATACACATCCAAGAGACCATATGAATTTGAGTGAAGAGTCCCTCAATTCTTCCTCTATGAAGTGGGTAACTTTTAGTTTAGTAATCTTAGATAAACTCAAATGTTGATTTAAAAAGAATATATTTCAGACCGAAAATCCAGTCAAAGACAAGAATAAATGCAATAGTGAAAACTATAAATTCTAGTAGTATTCTAGAAACAAAATATGATCCAAAGTAGTTAGTTCACTTAGCTGGGAATAACCAATTAAACAGGACCTATGTATTGGACCATTGATACCCATTAGGAACTAATTCCCCTTAATAACTGCCTAACTATATGCGTGGGCGATATAGGTTTAGTGGAATATTATAAATTTGTCCCTACCCCTTTCTACTTACTATAGAAATCGAAGACGGTAAATAAAATAAAAAAAAAAAAAAAAGATATCACTATTTTTCTAAAAATATTATAAAATAATTATTATAGTCTTTAAAATATTGAATTATATCATTTTTAAATCAAATTAAAAATATAGGCTATAGACTTTAAAAATTGAGATTTCACTATTTTTCTATAAACACTATAAAATTAAAGACTATAGCCTTTAAAATAATGAATTACATAATTTTTAAAACTAATTAGAAATTGAAGGCTTTAGACGTTAAAAATTAATATTTCACTATTTTTCTAGAAAAGCTATAAAAGTAAAGACTATAGACTTTAAAATATTAAATTACATCATTTTAAAACCAAATTAGAAATTGAAGGCTATAAACTTTAAAAAGTGAGATATTCACTGTTTTTTTTTAAAAAAACACTATAAAATAAAAGACTATAGCCTTAAAAATATTGAATTACATAATTTTTAAACCTAATTAGAAACTGAAAGCTATAGACTTTAGAAAGTGAGATTTCACTATTTTTCTAGAAGCACTATAAAAGTAAAGACTATAGTCTTTAAAATATTGAATTACATAAGTTTTTAAACAAAGTCGAAATTGAAGACTATACACTTTAAAATGTGAGATTTCACTATTTTTCTAGAAACATGTTACGAGTCCCACATCGGGAAGGCTAGAGCAAAGCAAAAGCCTTATAAGGCCTTGGGCTCTCCCACCCTAATAGCTAGCTTTTGGGGTGTTGGTTCTCCCAAGGTCTTATGCTCGTAACAATGGTGCTTTCATTGAGAGTCGGTCAACCGGAAAGGGCTATTGTGATACCCCGTATCATAGTGTTCCTTAGGAAGGACTTTTCTCAAGACGCGTCAGAAACACGTCAGCAAGTTCCAGTCAGAACGGACTCACTAGCGAGCAGTCAGCTCCCGCTAGCGAGCAGTTGGTCGCCAGCGACCGCAGTCAAGTCGCTAGCGATGGGATCAAGTCCCACATCGTTTAGAATGGACGTCAAGACTTTGCTGACAGAAGGTGCTAGCTAGCGAGCAGCCACTGCCCGCTAGCGAAGAGCTTGTCGCTAGCGACCGGACCGAAGTCCCACATCGGTCACAACTTGTTCAACCTTTCCCCCCTCACCCTATATATATATATGAGAGGTTATGTTACCTCACACCTCACATCTCACACTCAGCCTTTTTCAAAGCAGTACTTTGGGGCATCCTTCGTTGTTGAGGATAGTGTGAGCTCGACGTCTTGGGGATACTCTGCTAGAGCAAGTTCCCGACGGTGAGTGAAAAGACGTTTTTGCCCCTGTCAGCGTGCTGATCGCTAGCGAGCTGTGAGAGCTCGCTGGCGAGTGTGTCGTCGCTAGCGAGAAGGTGTTGCTCGCTAGCGAAGGTTCAGTGGGCAACCTAGTTCAAGTTTTTCTTTTCCTTTGTGCGGTCCTAATGGGTCTTTTGCACGCCAGGTGCAAACGCGGTGCCGATAGCTGGAGCCGGAGCTAGCGGTGCCTTCCAGTCTCAGGACTTTCCAGGTGAGTGGAGGTTTTAGGGTGGATGTGCCGTGGCTGCCACATAGTAGCATTTGTATATGTCTATATGTTTATATGTTTATGTTTATATGTTTATATGTATATGTTTATGTTTATATTTATGTTTATATGCTTAGGTGAATAATATGATAGATAGATAACATGCTTAGAAGATAATATGATAGGTAGATAACATGCTTAGGTAGTTAATATGAAAGATCTATAACGTGCTTAGGTAGATGATTGATAGGAAAATAACCTAATAATATAACATATATAGTAAGATAATATAACATAGTAACATAGCATAATCTAGTAAGATAACCTCACGTGATAAGATAGCATGACATGGTAAGATAACATGATAAGATAATATAATATAGTAATTAATATAATATAGAGATTTATATAATCAATCAATTAATACCACCTAGTGAGTTAGTATAACTTAGTAATTAATGTAACCCAGTGAGATAATGTAACCTAGTAAAACACCATAACCTATTAGGATGATATAACATGATAAGTTAACATAACTCAGTAAGATAATATAACTTAGAAGAATAACGTGACCTAGTAAGCCCCAGTAAGATGACACGTCTTAAACAGATAATATACTTTAGTAAGATAACATACCGTAATAGAAACGTGCCTTAGAGGATAACAGATTTTAAAGGAGGATAATGCTCAGATAGATAAGTTCCCTAATAGATAACATAACAGGAATGAGTGGATGACTTCTAGATCCATTTGTATTTATGTTATGCGTTATGATGTTATGCGCTATGACTATAATTATTATAAACGTTATGATTATAAGCTTGAATGATTTATGCTATGCTATGCCATGATATGAAGCAAGTTAGAATCATATGATATATGATCAGTATGATAACATGCAGTGTATGAGTAGAATGACTGTAGAATTGTATGATGACTGTTTATGTAGTCTGCGAACCGTCGTAGTATGTATTTCAACGCTATAGCCCGGATGTAGCTCCCGGTCGAGTTTAGCCGTGACATACTGCCACGAAGCGCCTCGAGTCCCACCCCAGATACAGTAGGACTGGCCTCACCTGCGTGGTTGTAGAGGTCCAGATCACAGGGCGGCTCGTGTTCCGTCACATGACCGCACCCTCGTGGTAGCGAGTCACAGTTATAAGTTACAGCAGGACGGCTCGTGTTCCGTCATTTATCAGTTTAGCATGGGGGCTCGAGTACGGATATCTCCGGCGGTACGCGTCCGTCGTCAGAGAGGCGCAGCTACGTAGATAGGACAAGTATATGTGATTGATAACATGACAGTATGTGTTGCATGACATGAATGATACCTCATCACTGAGCTGCGACTCACTCCCCGCATTTTTGTTTCAAAGTTCGATCAAGAGGCAGACGAGGAACCGTTGATCCAGTAGAGGTCGGTTGCAGTTGATTTCCTTGGTGAGCTCCGCATTTTCCGTGGAGTCTTAGCAGTCTATGTTTAGTTTAGGTTTAGTTTATATTTCACAGTCAAATCAATAGTTTTGCTCCAGACTTTAGAGGTAGGATTCTTTTATCAGTTAAGTTATGTTTCAGTATACTGAACTAGTATGTAAGTTTCAGATTAATACAGTTATATATGATTATCAGTTAAACAGTTATTTCAGTTATTTCGGTTATTCAGTTTATTTAATGGTTTATGCATGTTGTTTAGCCCTTAAGTTATGCCATAATAGCGTGTTCGTTGGGATAGAGCCATTCGCACGGACACCCCTAAGTAGCGGGGTGTTACAGCTACCGACGAAGGGTTCTGACCGGTGGAGGGGCTGACCGTGAAACGAGTGAAGCGTCGCCGAGTGAAGTGTCATCGAGTGAAGCCATCGGGACGCCGGCTTTCGAAGGGGGATGCTACGTTACGAGTCCCACATCGGGAAGGCTAGAGCAAAGCAAAGGCCTTATAAGGCCTTGGGCTCTCCCACCCTAATAGCTAGCTTTTGGGGTGTTGGTTCTCCCAAGGTCTTATGCTCGTAACAAAACACTATAAAAGTAAAGACCATAAACTTTTAAATATTGAATTACTTAATTTTTCGAACTTAGTAGAAATTGAAAGCTATAGAATTTAAAAAGTGAGATTTCACAATTTTTCTAGAAACAGTATAAAAGTAAAGACTATATCCTTTAAAATGTTGAATTACATAATTTTTAACTTAATTAGAAATTGAAGGCTATAGACTTTAAAAAGTGAGATTTCATTATTTTTCTAGAAACACTATAAAAGTAAAGACTATAATTTTTAAAATATTGAATTACATCATTAATAAACCTAATTAGAAATTGAATGTTATACACTTTAAAAAGGGAAATTTCACTATTTTCCTTGAAACACCATAAAAGTAAAGACTATTGCCTTTAAAATATTGAATTATATAATTTTTAAACCAATTTAGAAATTGAAGGCTATAGACTTTAAAAAATGAGATTTTACTATTTATCTAGAAACACTATAAAAATAAAGACAATAGTCTTTAAAATATTGAATCACAACATTTTTAAACCTAATTAGAAATTAAAGGCTATAAACTTTAAAAAGTGAGATTTCACTATTTTTCTAGAAACGCTATAAAAGTAAAGACTATAGGGTTTAAAATATTGAATTACATAATTTTTAAACCAAATTAGAAATTGAAGGTTATAGACTTTAAAAAAAAGAGATTTCATTGTTTTTCGCGAAACACTATAAAAGTAAAGACTATATAACCTTTAAAATATTGAATTATATAATTTTTTAAATATAATTAGAAATTGAAGATCATAGACGTTAAAAAGTGAGATTTCACTATTTTTCTAGAAACACTAAAAAAGTAAAGACTATATAGTCTTTGAAATATTGAATTACATAACTTTTTAAACAAAGTACAAATTAAAGGCTATACACTTTAAAAAATGAGATTTCACTATTTTTCTAAAACAATATAAAAGTAAAGACAATATCTTTAAAATATTGAATTACATAACTTTTAAACCTAATTAGAAATTGAATGTTATAGACTTTAGAAAGTGAGATTTCACTATTTTTCTAAAAACACTATAAAAGTAAAGACTATAGTCTTTAAAATATTGAATTACATAAGTTTTTAAGCAAAGTTAAAATTGAAGGGTATACACTTTAAAAAGTGAGATTTTACTATTTTTCCAGAAACAATATAAAAATAAAGACTATAGTCTTAAAAATATTAAATTACATAATTTTTAAACTTAATTAGAAATTGAAGACTATAGACTTTAAAAAATGAGATTTCACTATTTTTCTAGAAATACTATAAAAGTAAAGACAATAATAGTCTTTAAAATATTGAGTTACATAATTTTTAAACCTAATTTGAAATTGAAGGCTATATAGACTTTAAAAAGTGAGATTTCACTATTTATCTAAAAACACTATAAAAGTAAAAACAATAGTCTTTAAAATATTGAATTACATCATTTTTAAGTCTAATTAGAAATTGAAGGCTATACACTTTAAAAAGTGAAATTTCACTATTTTTCTAGAAACTATAAAAGTAAAGACAATAATCTTTAAAATATCGAATTCATTATTTTTAAATCTAACAAGAATCTATTCTTTCACCTTTTTTTATTTTTCTTCTTCAAATCCACCTTAAATGCCTCCTTTATTTATTTCGAAAACAATTAATTGAGCTATAGGCTATAGCTGCACCGTTGATCCCAATTTTCTACCCTCTCCAAGGATTCAATGGAATATTCCATGTTAATTTTACACGAGCACGTCAGATTCCCCTTTAAAAGGTTCCGCTTCATTGCTATGACGATGAAAAGCAATAATAAGAAGAGGAAGGAAAGGGTTGAGGGAGGAGGAGGAGGAATCGTTATATAATAAACGGAACGGATAATGTCAAATTCTGTTTGAAAGTGGCAACTAGTTTGGCCAGAAACAGTTGCATTTGCAAGACCAAAAAAGAAAGATAGAAAATAATAAAAAGGGGAAAGGACACTGTTGCAATATTTGAAAGAAAGAAAGGAGGAGCCGTCCCCGCAAATAATTCTTTCTTATTCGTGGGTGCTGTTGAGATTGCAAGAGGGAAAGGAAAAATGGCATCTTGGTGGTATAATCACAATTCGCATTTCTGATTATATATAGTGTCGTCTCATGCCATGTCTCAGCATTCAACTGCCCTAACTAACTAACTAGCTAGCACCAAATTACAGTCACTGTTCCTTTCCTCACCTCACCTCAGAAAATGCCACCGCACGACCTCAATTTCACTTCCGATTATGCTTCCTTCGCCGCCGCAGCAGGGGGTTTATTTCTCGAACCCACAATTCCCGATTCCTTCATTCGTTTACTTTCTCTCAGGATTCCCTCTAATTCAGTTCGTTTAGAATCGAATCCCCGGCGCCGGCGGACTAGGGTTCCGGTGGCGGCGCGCGGTTGTTTCTTGTCCGTGAGCTTGCCGAGCGGTAAGCTCGTTGTGGAGACCAAGGCGTACGTGGTGCAGAATGGGGACCTTAGCTCCGATAAGGAGGCCACTTCGGAGGTACACAAGGTTCAGAGGGTTCGCGGAGGCAATGCCGTCAACACCACCAAGCATCTATGGGCCGGTGCCATAGCTGCCATGGTTTCTAGGTATTTTATGCATATTTCACATTTCAGTATTGGGTGGGCTGTTGTGACTAACGTTACTCTTTATTTCTGTCTGTGCGTGAGTGCGTGTAATCAAGACATTCTTGTATAGCAATTGCCTTCTTATTATTACTAAATGGTTTTGCGCTTATAAATTTGGGTGTGTCAGAACTTGTGTTGCTCCACTTGAGAGACTTAAGCTGGAATATATAGTTCGTGGCGAGAAGAAGAATATATTTGAGCTTGTTAGAACAATTGCAACTTCTCAAGGGTTGAGAGGCTTTTGGAAGGGGAACCTTGTAAATATTCTGCGGACGGCCCCATTTAAAGCGGTGAATTTTTGTGCTTACGATACATATAGGAAGCAATTGCTCAGATTCTCTGGAAATGAAGAGACTACCAACTTTGAGAGGTTTATTGCTGGTGCTGCTGCTGGGATTACTGCTACCATCATTTGCCTGCCACTTGACACTGTATGTTGAAATTTCGATATTTGATTTCTGATTTCTGATTTCATTATTTCCTCTTTACTACAACAGCACAGCCAAATTATAATCTTTGCTACGTTCTTTACTTTCTTTAGTTAAGGAAACATTCGGACTGGTTTATCTAGATATAGGGTGACTACAAATAAAGAACAAGGAGGATAATTCTTGTTGGTAGTTTCACTGCTTTTCTGATGGAAATCTTAACAAAATAAAAGAAATTAATATATGTTCTTCTATGCTTTCCTGATTCTTTCTTTTCCTGCGAGGTTGCTGTGCACCCTTGTGGTCAAATACCTTTCCCCATTATGTATAAATAATGGTTAAATATAAAAGAAGAGTTTAATCTGTATAAGATTCTTCCTATGGATATTTCTCATGTTGGGTTAGCTCCTAAAATGGCCATGTTATCTTAGTAGAAAGAGACCCAACAGTGAGTCCCGTGCAGGAGGACCCTGTCCTGTAAATGACCAGGTCATTCAAGGATCAAGAAGCTGAAATGAGATTATTTAAATCTGTTTCATATCCATTTCCAAGTAAACTCTGAGTGGTCCTTGTATTCTGTATCTGACTTGGTCCATGATTTTATTTTTCTTTTCAATCAGTGAGCACCTGAACCATGTATAAGAATTTAGGTTCTGTGGCAAATGAAAACAGAAGTGTACAATTTAGCCATGTGGTGTAATCAGCTGGAAATATTTTCTTTTGTTGTCTTTCAGATTCGTACCAAGTTGGTGGCACCTGGTGGCGAAGCTTTGGGTGGTGTGATTGGTGCTTTCCAATACATGACTCGAACTGAAGGATTCTTTTCTCTTTACAAGGGTTTAGTACCATCAATTTTAAGTATGGCTCCCTCTGGTGCAGTGTTTTATGGAGTATATGATATACTGAAATCAGCTTATTTGCATTCACCGGAAGGAAGGAAGCGAATCCAGAACTTGCACAAACAAGGAAAGGAATTGAGTGCCTTTGATCAGCTTGAGTTGGGGCCTGTAAGGACACTGTTGTATGGGGCTATTGCCGGTGCATGTGCGGAAGCTGCTACATACCCATTTGAAGTAGTAAGGAGGCAGCTTCAATTGCAAGTCCAGTCTACTAGATTAAGTTCTTTAGCAACTTTGGTCAAAATAGTGGAACGGGGAGGCATTCCAGCTCTGTATGCAGGACTTATTCCCAGCTTACTACAGGCATGTGTGAACTCTTAACTTACTGGCATGCCCTAATTATATTTTTCTGGACTCACTATAATTTTATTGTAGAGAATATGGATGTATAGTTCATGTAGGATAATTTCTGTTATTTCACGTAATCTGAACTCCTTATACATTGTACCATGTAGTGATCACTAGCTGGCTTTGCTTGTATATGGTCCTTTTCTAATTCTCTTAACATAGCAATGTCTTGTTTATCAAATGTTTGGCTATCTCTATTAGGATGATTTTTCCCTATATTAGTCCATAATGTAAGTTTCCATTTTTTCCTGCATAGCATGATTCTTCTGTCAATTTCTCTTTTTCTTTTTAATTTATGTTCATGCTGCTAAAGGTTGCTTTTTATTAGCCATATAAGTAATACACTGAGTGTGTTTTATTTTTCCCTTGTTCAGGTACTTCCTTCAGCTTCAATAAGCTACTTTGTCTATGAGTTCATGAAGATTGTTCTCAAAGTGGAGTAGGCAATGAATAGACCTTCAGGTTTGTAGGATGGTTTATAGGTGAGCATTGAGCACTAAATATAGATGCAGAATGGTAACATTCAACCTCAATTGGCAATTATATTTGATGTCTGCCATTGAAGGTAAAAGCATAATTCGGGAATGCAATCCCCTACCAACTGATCATCACTATCCAACATGTATTTCATACAGAAAAATTTTGGACGAACTCCATAGTCAATCTATTCACTATTCAGGCTTCAATTCTGCAAACATATTTATTCATTCACACTGCTAAATCTTTGACTTCAATCCTTACTTGCCGTCTAGAGCATTATCACGGGGCGAACAAACAAGTCCCTTTAGTTTAGGTTGTGAATTGTAACGTAGCTTAACAATTATCCTTATGTATTATTGCTTGCGCTTAATTGGATCATGTAATCTGAGCACAGGAGGTTTTTTTTTCTTTGATAAATTCTGAGCACAGGAGGTTTAGATCAAAGAGAAAAGGTTTAATAACAAATCAGGAAAATAGAGATGATACTACTTTCAAGCAGGCAATTCAGAACTTGACGTGTCGCAATCAAGAATTTCATCATTTAGACTGCCATCATAATGTATTGCTATATTTTTTTTTTGATAAATGCCTTGAGTTCCAACAACAGGGAAACTCAAGGAGAAGAAGACATTAGCCCATCCATCAGTACAACACCACAGTAGCAGAAACAACATAAAAAACAAAAAAGACACCAGCACCTATCACGACATTACATCATAATAGAACCCTCCGCAGCATACCAGCCTACAAGACCTCAAGAAGACAACCAAAAAGCGCAGCTGGTAAGATAAGCCTCCACCTAACAGTGCTGGTGTAAAAATCTAAACCCCCACCCTAAGAATTCACTAACATATTGAGAAAAAAGAGTACTAGCTTGAGGTAATACATAGAAGTCCAAATAGAATTGGAACAACAGTAGTGACATAACATCCCCATACTCCACACTTAATAAATCCAATAGAAGTACAAGCTCCCAAAGATTATTCTGTCATATCTGTTCTTTGGCTTCAATTATTGTAGTGTTCTTATGATAAAAAATACACTTATTCCTAGCTGCCCAAACCACCCATACAACAGCAAAAAAGGCAGTAATCTCCCTTCTTCCCAACTGGACCATTTAGCCACGATGCAAAGCATTCATGAGCTCTCCCCGGCCATACCCAAAAAACACCATCATTTTCCAAGATAAAGCTCCATAACCGCCTATATGTACGAGAGGATTGCGTTTTGGTGCAAATTTATTGATGTTCTTGATTGGTTGTTGTGTACCCTTTTTCATGTGAATCACTGCCAGGATTGTTTATGGTCCTGAAGATTTGTTTTAAGCGTTTCAGCTGAGTAGTACTACTGCACAATCTTTTCGCTTTTTATTTTATTTATTTAATTTTCTTCATTTGTAATACTTTAACCAAGGCTCTATTCAAGAGAAATATGGATGGTTGATTTCCATTACTTACATATGTAATACTTTAACCAGTGGCAAAACGTTAAAGATCACACAAAGTTGAACTCCATTACTAACATATTTCAACTACATAGAGAAGGAGAGCAAAGGGAAAACAGATTAACAGCAATAACAAAAGCAATTCAGACCTCGTCCTCATGAAGCAGCATGTTGGGAATGCCCTTACTGACGGGGAAGCGTCTCCCAGTCTCGGGGCAGATTAGGGCACCTTCTTCGAGGTGGAGCTCCAAGAGGGCATGGTGGAACCTGCTCAGGAACTCGTCCGATTCCAGCATGGCGGAGTCCGTCTCCTCGGGGAGCTCTGCGTATCCCATGGTTCTAGAAGCTTCCACGAAGGCCTTCCAGTCGATCTTGTCGAACATCTTCTTCAGGAATTCGGCGTTCATCTCCACCGGCTTCTCCACCACTTTCTCCGCCACGATTTGAAGCGGGAACCCGTTGGTGACGCCCTTGATGTTGGACGACAGCATGTTGTGCGTTATCAGCCTCATCTTCTTCCTCCCAACTATTCACTGTATCGGCGGCAACACTCACTCGCACTTGCTGCTACACTTGGATTCTCCTTTTCTCTGTTTCAAAAGTAGACGAAGAAGAAAGAAAAGAACCTAGTTTTCTGAGGAAGGGCTTTACGATGCTATATATACTGAGCCCATTTTCAACTTAGCCCAATCTATGAAACTCTGGGCTTATACACCCCTCTTTCCACTTACTTTTAATTTATTTACCAAAAATATTTAAATTAATTTTGTAACAAAATATTAAATCATTTTTACTCATTCTTAAAATCTTTTTTATAAGAAGTTGATAGAAACAAGCATGATTTGGTTTATATTTGGTTCTCTTCATGTAAACTTGAATTATGATTTGGATAAAAATCACAAGCGAGATGCATTGGCCTAGACCATAAATTGGGGTTTTCTAAATTTAATAATAATAATAATAATAATAAAGTTTATAGCCTTCAATTTGTAGTATATGTGGAAAAATTATGTAATTTCATAGTTTAAAATCTATAGTCTTTGTTTTATATTGTTTCTAGAAAAATAGAAAAATATCATATTTTAAAGTATATAGCTTTCAATTTCTACTATATGAAAATAAGTCATGTAATTTCATAATTAAAAGTTCATAGTCTTTATTTTATAGTGTTTCTATAAAAATAGAGAAATCTCAGGTTTTAAAGTAAATAGTTTTCAATTTATAGTATATGTAAAAAAATCATGTAATTTTATATTTTAAAGTCTATTGTCTTTGTTTTATAGTGTTTTTAAAAAAAAAATAGAGAAATATCACATTTTAAAATATATAACCTTCAATTTCTACTATATGTGAAAAAATCATGTAATTTCATATTTTAAAATCTATTGTCTTTGTTTTATAGTGTTTCTAGAAAAATATAGAAACATATCATATTTTAAAGTCTATAGCCTTCAATTTGTAGTATATGTGAAAAAATCATGTAATTTCATAGTTTAAAGTCTATAGTCTTTGTTTTATAGTATTTTTATAAAAATATGGAAATCTCACATTTTAAAGCATATAGCCTTCAATTTCTACTATATGTAAATAAGTCATGTAATTTCATAATTTAAAGTCCATAGTCTTTGTTTTATAGTGTTTCTAGAAAAATAGAGAAATCTCACATTTTAAAGTATATAGCCTTCAATTTATAGTATATGTAAAAAAATCATGTAATTTTATACTTTAAAGTCTATTGTCTTTGTTTTATAGTGTTTCTAGAAAAATAGAGAGATATCACATTTTAAAGTATATAACCTTCAATTTATACTATATGTAAAAAAATCATGTAATTTCATAATTTAAAGTTCATAGTCTTTGTTTAATAGTGTTTCTAGAAAAATAGAGAAATATCACATTTTAAAGTATATAGTCTTCAATTTGTAGTATATATATAAAAAAATCATGTAATTTTATATTTTAAATTCTATTGTTTCTAGAAAAATAGAGAAATATCACATTTTAAAGTCTATAGCCTAAAATTTCTACTATATGTAAAAAAAATCATGTAATTTCATATTTTAAAGTCATATCTTATAAGACAGCCTATAGTGAAATCTCACATTTGAAATATATATTATTCAATTTCTACTATATAAAAAGTTTCATGTGATTCAATATTTTAAAAAATATAGCCTTTATTTTATAATACAACAACAATATTGTGAAATCTCAGATTTTGAAATATATAGCCTTCAATTTCTATTATATGTGAAAAAGTCAGGTTCTTTAATATTTTAAAGTTAATAGTCTTTATTTTATAAGACACAACCAAAAAAATTGAAAAATCTTACATTTTAAAATATATAGCTTTCAATTTTTACTATATTTAAAAAATTCATGTCATTCAATATTTTAAAGTCTACGATCTTTAATTATTCTATAAGACAATCTATAAAATTGAATCTCACGTAATGTAATTACACGTCCCCCTTACATTAAACTAATTCTATAGGCGAATTTCAAGATTTACGTCCCCCCTTCATATTTCAAAATAGATAAATATCATATTTTAAAATCTATAGTCTTCAATTTGTAGTATACGTAAAAAATTATATAATTTTATAGTTTAAAGTCTAATAATTTCACAAATGTTGTATAAATCACGTATCATTATTTCTCTACATAAACATTTTTTCTTCGTTGAAACAATAAAAAAACGACTTCCTAAAATTATACGGGTTTAACTTTTGAAACACTTTATATGTTAAATGGTGTACATTGTATTGCGTTCACAACATTTGTCTTAATTGAAAGTATTTATACAATCATGTGGTACGTATTATGTTAAGAAAATTACAAGAGAAGCAAAGTATTGTTCAACAGATACAAAGCGGTATTTGGGTTTAGAGGCAGAGGGAGGACGCAATTACATTTTATAGTCCTTACTAATTATGGAATGAAAATGGGAGATGAACAAATTTTTGACATCCCATTGATTTGCTAATCTGTAGAAAAAATGAAGCACCTCTTGGATCAGCCCTCAATTACAGTCACGCATGGTTTATTGGGTTGGGTTCCTCCTAAACTAAACAAATTTAAATCAACAAAATTTCAACAAGAAGCCATATCAGCTTGATACATACTTCCACCATTTGTACATAGCATATCCATAAATCAAGCTATAAACAATGACCCTGAGAGGAGAGTTGGCAAACCTGCATCCATCAGACATAGAAGAAAGTTCCAATCACAAATTCGAGTAAAATTCTTCTATCATATATATATCATCCTGCTAGCCTAGACTAAAGGTCATCAGATCTTCATCCTATGCATGCTCTTATGACCAACAAACCCATAAGTTATGAAACATTAAATTGATTAATTTCATATAAATATGTAGACCGACTAGATTGATCTTTCCAAGAGGGAGACAGTACTGTTGGTGCTGTTAATTAAAATGATCGAATTTCAATTCCTTCCGAAACGTACAAGAGAAAAGAGGAATTAACATAGATGAAATTGATGATGAAGAATTAATATAGATATAAAGGTACCTAAGGAAAGCAGATCGTTGGGCAAGAAGAGAGGCCCTTTCGTGAGCAGTGACAGGGTAAGTCCAACGAGAGAAATCGCGGTTGAAGTAGTCCCAATCAGGAAGGAGAACCCCAGAAATGGCAAGGAGGCCCAGCACATAGGTGACCACCATCTTCTTGAAGGAGTGAGTGCATAGCCCTACAGCCACTATAACTGCTGCCAGCCACAGCAGGGAGGCCCTAAGAGCGCCGTCGTTGGCCATCCGATGAACTGAACTGAACTTGATTATATGGCCAAAGTAAATTAAACAAGTAACGGTGTGATCAAGCTAGTTAGGAGGAAAGGAGGGACCATACAGTGACGACGACAGCTAGCAATGTTAACATAATTACTGACTCTGTTGTGTTGGGGTGTGGTGTGGTTTCACGCAAGGTGAGGGAGGGAGTAATAATTAATGAATCAATTGAAGAATCATCATATCAGCATTAAATTAAATGCACCCCAACGCTCCCTCTAGCTAGCTACCTACCTAACACATTATCTCTCTTTTTATTTCGTGCCACCATTTCGCTTCGCTGCTCTCCACACACCTTATCACCACCCGCTCTTTATGTCATTATTGTTTAATGTTTTGAGCATAGTCAGAAAGAGAGAACTATATAAATGTAAAATTACTATTATTTAGTTAGAAATAATTACCTACATGTTCCTGACCCTTACTTACACTTATAAGTTGGAACCTAAACATGATTTGAAGTTTCAACACTCGTCTAAACAAAACAGTACACGCGCTGGGAGTTCCAATCGATACTCTGCAGCAAACAATGAAGTACACAATGACCAACAATTTACTCGATGAAAAATTATTAGGTTGCATCAATAGAAAAAAATTTATTTGTTTTGCACCATTCATTGCTATGTAATACATAATTTAAAAGATCAACTATAATAGGAAAAGGGAGTTAAGTTTCAAACTAGAAAATATAATAGTTGATCTGTCAAAAAAAATTATATTTGATGCGGCACACAGCAAATAAAATCTCGTTCTCTTACTCTTGTTTGTTGCATCTAATATTCTCTCTTACTGGATTATTAGTGATTTTCTCTTTTTTATTATTATTTTTTTGGTGAATATTTCTCTCTTTTTTATTTGTTATAGTGGAAAAGAGCTATACAAGCAAACAAAGATTAGATGCAAAGGAAAAGGCCCAAGAGATAGACAGTGAAGCTAGGCCCGCCCAGCACCAAATAACCAATTCTTAATTAATGTAAAATTACTTGATAATTCTGTTAAATGATAGTTTCTGTTATTGTTTCTGTTTTAGTCTGTTACTTTCATTCTTATCCCTTGGCTTTAGCCTTATATAAAAAGGATTGTCTCTGCTGCTGTGATGGTATGCAGAATATACAGTTTGTAATATTGTTCAGTTCTCTAAGAAGATTCTTTTATATTAAGCCTTTCTTTTCTTCTTCTTCCAACTGTTCCTAGTTGCTCTGCATGGTATCATCTTTTACATGGTATCAGTAGCAAACTAAGAAGAGGATCGATTTCACGCTTCTTTCCTGCTGCATCATGGATTCCCCTCAAAGTTCCCCCCAAACAGCCCTCCACCTCCAATAGATGCTCAAAGTTTGGCTTCTCTCTTGAGCTAACTGTCCCACTTACGAGCTCATATCTCCAAGAACAAAATTCATCCACAACAAGATCCCAACAGCCACTTCTTCCTACACCCTAGTGAGAACCCGGGTACCCCTCTGATTCCCACCCTCTTGACATCCCAAAATTATCATTCTTGGTCGAGAGCCATGCATCTTGCACTCAAAGGCAAAAATAAACTACCCTTCATCAATGGCACTCAACCAAAACTGGATGATCAAGATCCTCTCTTTGCTGCATGGGATCGTTGTAACACTTATGTTGTTTCTTGGATTACAAACTCCCTATCACCGGAAATATACCAGAGTGTTCTTTGGATCAACAATGTTTGTGAGCTGTGGACTTCCCTTCAACATAGATATCACCAAGGTGACATTTTCAGGGTTGCTGAACTCACGGAAGAACTAAACTCTCTAAAACAAGGAGAATCAACCATTACATCATATTTTACCAAGCTCAAATCCATCTGGGAAGAGCTGGATAATTTTCGCCCTATCCCAGCTTATAATGCCTGCACTGATTCTTGCACATGTGGTTTACACACTATCAGGCAGTATAAATAAGAGGATCAAGTTGTCCGTTTTCTTCGTGGCCTCAACGAAAGCTATTCCACAGTTACATCTCAGATCATGCTTTTGAAACCTCTTCCTACCCTTGACACCACCTTCTCCATGCTCACTCAACAGGAGCGACATCTTCACTCTGAAGTCATTGAATCCCAATTGCTGTTTGCTTCTTCTTCACGGGGACGAGGCAGAGGCAGAGGAGGCAGAAGTAACGGAGGAGGAAGATCTCAAGGTGGTCGCGGAAAGAGCA
Source organism: Aeschynomene evenia (assembly GCA_013621005.1). Classification (NCBI taxonomy): domain Eukaryota; kingdom Viridiplantae; phylum Streptophyta; class Magnoliopsida; order Fabales; family Fabaceae; genus Aeschynomene; species Aeschynomene evenia. Next base: position 6,291,278 of record CM024270.1, read on the forward strand.
AATGCACTCAATGTGGAAGGATAGGTCATCTTTTAGACGTTTGCTGGGAGAAACATGGGTACCCCCCACACATAAAAGCAAGACAGACTGCTACTCTGCAATCTAATGCAGAAGATAGCAAAGAAACCTCTAAACCAGAAGCTTCTGTAATATCAGATTCGTCTATCATCACTTTGACACAGGCTCAAAGACAGACGCTTCTTGCCATTCTTCAACCACTTGATGTCCAATCAAATGATCTCATTACTCATCCAAACATATCAGATAAGCAAGGTTTGATTCTTATTTTATCATTACACAAATATTCTAAAATCACTCATATCTTATCTTTCACATCTTTCTCTACTAAATCTTGGGTCATTGACAGTGGTGCCACTGATCACGTAGCTCACTCCCTTAAATCCTATCATACATATCATTCTATTAAACCTGTCTTAATAAAACTACATGATGGATCTTTCACTCAATCCACTATTGCATGATCCGTTTTCTTTAATGCTGAAATCTATCTAACCAATGTTTTATACATTCCATCTTTTAAATTCAATTTGGTTTCAGTATCTAAACTAACTGCTGCTTTACATTTCAAAGTTAGTTTTACTAAGTTCTGGTGTGAGATACAGGATCTAACAACATTGAAGATGATTGGGAAAGTTGAAGCTACCAATGGTCTATACATCATGAATAATGCCTCAAAGTTCTATGTTCCTTCTATTAATTTTCCTCTGTCTCATGTTCATTCTGTAACCACTGTTACTCCATCTATTTGGCACCATAGATTAGGACATATCTCATCAAACAAGATAAATGTAATGAAAAACCAATACCCTTTCATCCCTTGTAATACTAATAAGGATCCTTGTGATTCATGTCACTTTGGCAGACAAAAACACTTGCCTTTTCCTTCTAGTACTAATAAAAGCTTATTTGTGTTTGATTTGATTCATGCTGATATATGGGGCCCTCTTTCTATACCATCCTCTGCTGGTCATCGTTACTTCCTCACTTTAGTAGATGATATGAGTAGATATACTTGGATCTTTTGCATGAAACTTAAATCTGATACTTCAACAGTTTTAAAACATTTTATTAAGTATGTTGAAACTCAATTTCAAAAGAAAATAAAATGTCTCAGATCTGATAATGGCCCTGAGTTTATATTGGAAGAGTTTTATAGATCACAAGGGATTCTTCATCACACATCTTGTGTTGAAACACCACAACAAAATGGTGTTGTTGAAAGAAAGCATTAACACATCCTTAATATCACCCGGGTTATTATGTTTCATTCAAATATACCTACATGTTTTTGGAACTATGCTGTAAATCACTCTGTGTATCTCATCAATCGAATACCAAGTCTTTTTTTGCAGAACTCCACACCCTATGAAAAGGTTTATAACAGATTACCAGATCTGTCTTCTTTAAGGGTGTTTGGCTGCCTAGTATATGCTTCAACACTCAAATCTAACCGCAAGAAGCTAGATCCTAGAGCCCGTAAATGTGCTTTCTTGGGCTACAAGGATGGTACCAAAGGATTCATCCTCATTGACATCAAGTCAAAGGAATTGTTCATATCTAGACATGCCACCTTCTATGAAACACACTTTCCATATATCATGCCCACCCCATCTGATAGTGTTCAACCTCAATCTACAACAAACAGAGTTGATCCTTTTATTTATGACACCACAGAGTCTGAGCATTTAGAAACTGTCATCTCACCTCCATCACAACTAAATCATGCCACTGATATATCCACACCTATTGCATCACATCCATCAACCAATTCTCTTACCATACCTACATCTGGTATCCCAGGTTCACATGATACTGAACCTTCTTATCCTATCATTCCAAGGAGATCTACTCGAGTTTCACATAAACCTTCATACCTTAGGGACTATCATTGCATGTTGGCTCAATCTGCCAACAACCTTTCCTCAACAACTTCCAGGTATCCTTCCCCACAAGAAAGCAATTGGATGCAAGTGGCTGTTTCGACTTAAATATAATCCTGATGGAACCATAGCAAGGCACAAGGCTCGCCTTGTTGCTCAAGGATATCCTCAAACTCGTGGCATAGACTATATGGACACCTTCAGTCCTGTCCTTAAAATCACTACATTACATTTATTTCTTGCTTTAGCAGCTATCAATGCTTGGCATCTCTATCAATTAGATATCAACATTGTCTTCCTTCATGGAGATTTAATAGAGGAAGTCTATATGAAACCTCCCGAAGGCCTCACTCTTCCATCATCAACGCATGTTTGCAAGCTCAACAAATCGATCTATGGATTAAAACAAGCCAGTAGACAATGGAATTCAAAGCTAACATCTTTTCTCATTTCTAATGGGTACTCTCAATCTAAATCTGATTACTCATTATTCATCCTCTTTTCTTCAGATACTTTCATTGTTATCCTTGTCTATGTAGATGACCTTCTCATTGCAAGCAATCAACAATGTGCTATCAACCGCATCAAGAACTTGCTGTATTCAACTTTCTCTATCAAGGATCTTGGTGTTCCCAAATTCTTTCTGGGAATGGAGTTAGCTCGGACATCTGCTGGCATATCTCTCTATCAGAGAAAGTATACTTTGGATTTGATGGAAGAAGCTGGTTTCTTAGGTTCAAAACCTTTACCTACTCCCAGTGATTACAGCTTGAAATTATCTCACTCTTCGGGCAACCCTTTAACAGATCCTACAGTGTATAGGCGTCTTATAGGTCGTCTCATTTACCTCACCCACACTCGGCCGGATATCTCCTTCACAGTCAGCCACCTTAGTCAGTTCATGGACAAGCCCACTGATGCTCATCTGCAAGCTGGACAGCGCGTGCTCAAATATCTCAAAAACTCCCCTGCCACTGGTCTTTTCTTTTCTGCAACATCTCCATTGGAACTCTTTGCGTATGCAGATTCAGATTGGGCAACCTGCTCTGAAACACGTCGTTCCATCACTGATTACTGCTTCTTTCTTGGCTCTTCTCTTATCTCTTGGAAGAGCAAGAAGCAACCGACTGTTGCTCGGTCCTCTTCTGAAGCTGAATACCGTGCCTTGGCGCATACAGTTTGTGAAGGTCAGTGGTTAGTCTATCTTTTACGCGATTTCCATATCACATTGCACAAGCCAATTGCCATCTTCTGTGACAATCAGTCCGCTCGTCATATATATTGCTCAAAATCCTGTTTTTCATGAGCGGACCAAGCATATCAATATCGATTGCCACATTGTTCGAGACAAGATTCGAGAAGGCCAAGTTCACTTACTCCCTATTTCTTCATCAGATCAAGTTGCAGACATAATGACTAAGGCTTTAACACCTGCTCTGTTTTCGGCTAACGTTTCCAAACTTGGCTTAATCAATTTCCATCGTCAAGATAGCTCAAGTTTGAGGGGGGTGTAAAATTACTTGATAATTCTATTAAATGATAGTTTTTGTTATTGTTTCTGTTTTAGTCTGTTACTTTCATTCTTATCCCTTGGCTTTAGCCTTATATAAAAAAGGGTTGTCTCTGCTGCTGTGATGGTATGCAGAATATACAGTTTGTAATATTGTTCAGTTCTCTAAGGAGATTCTTTTACATCAAGCCTTTCTTTTCTTCTTCTTCCAACTGTTCCTGGTTGCTCTGCATGGTATCATCTTTTACAATTAACTTACATAGTTTGATTATTGGGTGGGCTTTGTATATATAATAATCTCGGGCTTTAAGGCCCAATTTATGGGTGAAAACTTCAGCTATACGATTACCAAAAAAGTATGAAACAGTAGAGCTACAATTCTATAAAGGCAGCTTCATGCATGGTTCTGCCACAGAAAAACAAACAAAAACTATATCTGATATACTCTCTCTCTCTCTCTCACTCTATTTTATTTAAGTGCATTTCTACATGTTATAATGAAAAAACAGATATGTTATGCATAATAAATATTATATAATATACATAATAAATATTATATAATGTGCACAACATATATCATATATTATGCATAATATACATCATATGTTGTAAAGAAAAATGATATTATACATGTGATATATATTGTGCATAACATATAAGATATGATGTGCATAATATATTATACTTATTGTGCATGTTACATATTATATATTATACATAATATATTGTCAGTTTTTACTAATTTTTTATTGTACACTCAAATATTTCCTTTATTTAATTAACCAATTCGTTTATGGTAACGTTTTGTATTAGTGGAGTTGCATTAGTACATTTCAAAGAAGGCTCTGACCAAATTGACCAACCGTAGCCTTTGTAAGGTATGACAAGTAAAAGAGATACGGAGTTTGAATTCAGTGACAGTGTTGCAAGAGAAAAGAGTGTCCTTCAAGCCAGGATAGTAAAGCCCTATGCAGGGGACAGCGACACATAAATATATATACATATATATACAATAAAGTTAATTATAAGTAGGTGGTCTCGAAGTCTGTTTTAAACTTTTTATAGATATGTATTGGTTGGAAACCCAATCCAGCAAGCAATTCAGTTGTTTAGCTGACACTGAAAAATCATATTTCATATTATATATATTGGCAACTATATGAAGTTATTAGTATTAATAATCTTACGCACATCATAGGCCCCCCGGCCCAATTTCTATTTTCATCACAGAGAATGGTCCCCGATCCACAAAATGCATTGAATTGCCTAAAGAACACATACATCAAAAAGCCCTTTGTTTGTGTGTGCATATGAACCGTTTACTAACAAATGCAATTGTGATGATCAATGGGGAAAAGACAATGAATGAGCTATAGGTTTCCGACACTTTAACAAGAAAGAGTTTAAAGCTTAATTATTATGCGTTGAACAATAAGAAATGAAATCAATTAATTAATTAGGGAAATCAGTCTCTCTCATTAACCTCTTTTTGCCGCTCCATATAGGTGTCGACACTAATCGATTATTGAATAATAAATATTCTTATTAGGTTTGAAAATGCCCGCCTGGCCTTATGCATGAAGCAACATGATATACATATATATATATATATATATATATATATATAAAATAATTTTCAAAAATGCTAAGTGTACAATGAAAAATCAGTCAATACAGATCTATTTTGACTTTAATTTTAGACCAAATAATCATTGTGATTGTAATGAGCTAAGTAATTATCGTCCAATATATTATTTATTGACTGATTTTGCTGATTTTTTTATTGTGTATTTAGCATCACTCTATAATTATATATACTTGTATCTAATCGTCTAAAGGTTTGGAATGATTATACCGGTTCGTATCTTGACATAATAACAGAATTTCTTTAATCAATTTGTTATTTGTGAGTTTGATATTTCCTTGTCAACCCAGTTTTTTCAAATCATATTAAATTCTAATAGGAACCTATTAGATTCAGCCAACTACAGATCAGAGAGATATATAATGTTCTAGAACCCATTTAAAAAGAAAAAAATTATTTATGTAGATAGCAAAAGGGACGTAGATGTATGTTCATGGACACAAGATAATTGACGGAGAGTTATTGATGAGTCTTATGTATTTTAAGAGTAAAATAAATTAATTATATTCGTATATGAAAAATTGATATGTAGAAATATTACTCATTTAAATTAAATATAATGTGTCATTTTATAGAAACATCTTGAATCTTGAAACTATTAGTTAATCTACTAATCATCATATATATACAACAACAATACAGAAATACTTACAACTAGCATCCAATGTATACTATTTATTGTACATAATGTGTGTTATACATAATGTGTTATATGTATAGTACATATTATATATGACAAATAGCACATATTAGATGTCAGGAAAAAAGATATATAGTTTGTACATGCTAAGCGATAACCTTAATTTGACTGTATTTCGTTTAAAATGCAATAGTATATGACGACTAAGAAAAAAATGGAAGAGAACAAAGCGCATGAGGACAAATCACCAACAAACACGATTGAAGGTTTTTCTCAACCGTGCAAAGAATAAAATGTATGGTGTTATTAATAAGGGTTAATCAGAAAACAAAGAAACTGGTGTAAATTTGGGTGTTTGATGCACCAAATTTCTGATTCACGTCTCCAACTGCACCACCCTCCGAGTCAAATGAATCACATCCTTTACGTCCTTTTCAAACAACGATATGATCGACACTACACTATTCTATTCTATACTACCTAGCTAGCACCTTAATTGCTTTTATTTGTCCTGACTTTTTACCCTCGAGGCTTTAATTTCTCTCTGCTTCTGTGGTGTGTGATACATATACATACATACTTTCTTTTTCTATGGCTATATATCTATTTTCAACAACTTCCATAGATATTTCCGTTTGCTTGCTTGCTTGTTTAATTTGTTTAACTATTTAGTTAAAGTTGTTTGGCATGTGTCTATATTTTACGTGCCATCTTGACCTTGTCACACTCATGCATGAATGTTGTTTTTGTGTACCTTTGCATTATTGTATCTCATTCTTTTTTTTATTATGAGCTTGTATCCTCCCTTGACAAAAAGTATAAAATGGTATAAATTAATTAAATAGTTAATTATATTTATGCATATGATAATTAATACATGATTAATATTTGTATTTGACTTATGACATTTATTCTGTCTGAAATTATAAGAAGTATTGTTGAGTGAATGATGATCTGTATGTGTTTGTGGAGGTAACGGGGCATGAAATAAATAATAATGTTTGTCATACAACAAAAGTATGTGCAGCCAATATCAGTATTTCACATAAGACGTAATGTGTGCTATATGTATAGCACATGATATATAACACATATTACGTCTTATATATAGCACACACAAAATATTCGTTGGACGTATTTCTATTATATAACAAATATCATTGTAAAATCAATGAATCCAAGAAGAGAGGACGTGAGTGAGTGATTGGATGAATGCCATGCAAACCATGACGAAAGTAGGAAACAGCCTCCTCTTTGCGTGCATGGGAGGGGTTCCTCCGACAAGCATTGATTCGCCACGTGTTACGTAATCAATTTTGTATCCTTCCACCTATCAACCATACTTAAGTGCCATATTCATTCCAACTAAAATATGTTTAGGCCCTTATTACCAAATTGTCCTCGTGCCTTTTATGAATATAAGAACTTCATATTTACCATTATTCTAATAGAGCATTGTTATATCACATCAAAAATAAGTTAAAATAGTTAATATAGTTTTCACAACCTATCTAATAAAATAGAGCATTGTTATATATGTATAAAAAAAACCAATTAAAATAGTCAATAAAGTGTGCACAACATATAAAATATAAAATGTATAATGAATATTATATGTGGTGCACATCATATATCACATAATGTGCACAACATCAATATATGTTGTGCACGACATATGACATATGTTGTGTATTTTATATTATATATGTTGTGCACCACATATTAGCTTTTCTGGCTGATTTTTTTGTTGTGCACCAATTATTTGCCAATATAATATACATAATGTGATATTATATATGGTGTACATCATATATTTCAACATTATGTATACCAAATATTTACAATTATAATTTTTAGAGAGAGCTAGAGAATTACAGCTGAATAATATGTAGTGTGCATTTAATTATCAATAATGTTATTTTACAACATTCACATATATGGAGTGAGAATAAATGAATTTTTTAGTCACATTCAACGACGATCACAAAATAAATATACCAATTGAGAAATTCTATTTTAGATGTTAAAATATATTATTCCTTTGATTAATACATAAGAACTACCAACATGTGGAGGGTGGGATAAATATAAGAAAAATGTTATTTTTATGTTCAAATATCACAATTTGAGAAAAGTGATGGATAGAAAAAGTAAATGCGTTATGCATATTTTGTAATTAAAATATTTAAATGTACGAGATATTTAGATGTACAAATTAATATGCAATTGTCAAAATATTTGTCACCATTGATCCAATTCATAATTTGAAGGGTATAGTTGTCAAGGGACGAGAGATTTAGTGATCTTGTTCATATTAGGATATTGGAAGTGTCCAAATCTCGTACCAGCCTAGCTAATTAATAAAGATTGGGAAATGGTATTTATTTTATGTATGTTTTAATAATCGAAAAAATGAAGGAGAAGAAGCAAGAAGCAAAAAGAGAGTGAGGATATATAAATAGTAAGGCGCAGCCCCTAGTTATTTGATTTGGTGGTAACAGAGGAAAAGATCAGAGTGATATACATAGCTAATATAGCTATCTATCTATTAATTGCAGTTGGGGTGACACAATATGGGAAGGTCCCCATGCTGTGATGAGAATGGCCTTAAGAAGGGACCATGGACTCCTGAAGAAGATCAGAAGCTTGTAGACCACATTCAAAAACATGGCCATGGAAGTTGGAGAGCTCTCCCCAAACTAGCCGGTTTGTAAACTAAATATTTTCATTCATTAATTTCTCTGTTTATTAATTCATTCAGTTCCTGGATCTGTTTTCATGCATGTATGTATTTTTGCAGGACTTAACAGATGTGGAAAGAGCTGTAGGCTAAGGTGGACCAACTATTTAAGGCCTGACATAAAGAGGGGAAAGTTCTCTCAAGAAGAGGAGCAAACTATTCTGCATCTCCATTCCATTCTTGGAAACAAGTAACAATTCATTCTTTTTCTTCTTCACTCCAAAATTCCACCAACTTAATTACTCTAGTTTGGGGGAATTAATTGAAATGGAGGCTAGCTAGCTACAAGTTCCATTCTTTTATTTCTTATTATGTACAAAATGTCAATTGACTTATTATATATATGTTTATGTTGATGATCAGATGGTCAGCAATCGCAACCCATCTTCCAGGAAGGACAGATAACGAGATAAAGAACTTCTGGAACACTCATTTGAAGAAGAAGTTGATTCAGATGGGATTTGATCCAATGACTCACCAGCCAAGAACAGACCTGGTTTCCACCTTGCCTTACCTGCTAGCCTTGGCCAACATGACAGACCTCATGGATCATCATCACTACTCACTCATGGATAATAATGAACATGCTCTGAGGTTACACCTCGAAGCAGCTCACCTTTCCAAGCTCCAATACCTTCAATACTTACTCCATTCCTCCTCCTCCTCCTCCTCCTCAAACTCCTTAACTACCAACAACAACAATAATAACTCCTTTGACCAAAACGCCACCATCACAGATAATAATATCATTATGGAGCCTAGTTTCATCTTGTTGAACTCATCATCAATCTCTGATAACAACAATAATAATAATGTGAAAGAGAGCCCTGTTATGGAGTGCCCACAACAACTTTTGGATAATATAAATTCAGCCTCATTATTATTTTGTTCTTCTCCTACTCATGAAATTGGGAGTTCCCATTGCCAACCACTCCACCACCACCAAAACGTGATGCTATCTCATCACTTTTTAGACCCACAACAAGTCCCTTTCAGCACTTCCCAATCATGTTTGAATAATAATAGCAGTACTAGTGAGCTGCTGCAGGGTCAAGGCAATAACTTTGCTTCCATAAGTCCACAAGCAGCAGGAGGGGATCACACCGTTAATATTGATGGATCTTCCTTGTGGAATAATAATAATATATTGAGTCCATCTCCTCCTGCTCCCAATCCTGGAGATGCATCAAGCAGCACCACTTCTAGCCATGGAGGAGGAGGAGGATACTCATCTTCCCCTTATTGGCCTGAACTATATTTTCTTGCGGATTCCATTTCCATGCCCGAGCTATCTTAGTATTTAATTATTGGTTATGTTATTTATACGATTTTTCTCTCGATTCCATCTCGATAAATATTTCATGAGTATTATATTTGTCGACATGGATATCGAAGGAAAAACATTTATAAATAACATTTCTTTTTAATTCTGGTTCGTGTTTTATGCCTTTATGTAGTCATTGTAATTGCTTACTCCTGGTTAGGGCATATATAAGCTCTATATAGGTATATAAAAATATATTCATGTCTCTATATATATTTACATGTATACGTGTTTATATATATCAATATATATACATGTTTTTGTAAGTAACATCAGATCAGTATAGTTTCAAGAAATTAGTATGAATGTCAGCAAAATTTTCAACAGTTATGTGTAATTTTTTTCGCAAACAAAATTTGGATCTTGGGTTTCTCTTTACTTTTCTGTTTATTTGGTAGTTTTAATTTCTGTATGTCTATGAAGTGGTTCGCATATAATTAAGGGGAAAACCTAGACGATATATCCAGAAAATTGAAATTACATGAAGAACAAAGGCATGAACATAATGGATCTAGTCAAGTTTTAAAAATGTGTATGAATTTTCAGATAACTTAGATACTATACAAATAATTTGCTTAATTGAAAGTATGTAACTTTAAGATAGTAAGAGCGCACTAATTATTATCAATCATGTATTCTAATTTTTGGCTTCCTCCTGATATGGTCAGATGAATAGGAAGAAAAGAAAATTAGAAATGAGCTTCTCTCCAAGAAATATTGAGGAAAGAGGGATGATATGGATGCATATACATCTATCTTTTTATTTATAATACGTTGAAAACTTGCTAACATATACATTAAATTTGTCAAGTAAATGAAAAAAGATATCGTGTCCAGTAATTTTGTATATACTAATAACATTTGAATTTAGAAAACAACACATATATACAATTCATCTTGACAAGAGTTTAATTTTGGCTTCTAATAAAAGAGTAGCAAGGAAATATTCTTATCCAGAATAATGTTAATAATGTACTCTATATATTCTAAAACAATATATATATATATATATTATAATAAAAAATACTTGATAAATAATAAAAAACACTCAAATTAGTCATTGATAATTTACAAACTACGACTTTAGGATATTACTATTGATATGTATATCGATCTCTCTGCCTAATTTACTAACTACTACTACTTTCAGTTCCTATGTCAAATGCTCTTCTGCTCGATCGGCGTTCTATTTTTCATTCTATATATCTCTCAGAGATAGAGAATTATTGCCGCCAAAGCTTTACAATTACGTACATCTATTAATTAACTAAGCCTGAAGAGTGGTTAAAGAAAAATGAAGCATCTCATATGAATCTTTAACCTTGATTTAATCCAAAATTAAACAAGACACGTCATTAAACAGTAACAATTATAAAAATTCACATAACAAGATTTATTTGCAAGTGCGTGCCAGGAAACCTTTTCTTCTTTTCCATAAATCTATGCACAATGCATGTTTCTTATTTTTGTCAACGGATTCATTATACGACAATAATATTGATTAAACTACTAAATTAGGAGCATTACTCATTGTACTTCAACAATTTTATTGTACTCCAACAATACATTGGACTTACTCCTACGTACTAAAAGATAGAGAAGGAGGAGAAGAAAAAAAAAATAATACTTAATTAGTTAATTAATTACTTAACGTATGAAGTACAATTTCTAGTACATAAGAAATTATTGCTAAATTAGTAATGACATATATCTTGTCTGAGCCATAATGGGAATTAATGAGTCTCAGATCTTTGAAATATCGAGAAAATCCAAGACCATCATCATATGGACATAAAATAATTAATTTAATGACTGCTCCAAAAAATTAAATATAAAAATATAAAGTAACGTTTATTTTCAATAATGAGCAGTTAGATTTGATTCCTTTTCTATCAAGAAGTTGACTGATAGGCCTTTCAAAAAATAAAAAATATAAGAGCCTACATTGCAAATTAAAGTCTTCGCATTGAAGCTCATCCCCAACACATGTCAATGCGACAGTGGAGTTTGATATGTACAATGAAAATTGTACAATACTTATATAATAATTATATCGATAGTTGAATTACAATAGTTTATCAATAATGTTAAGTGGACCATGAAAAATCAGCCCATACAGTCAATGGGCCTATTTTGGCTTTAGTTTTGGCCCAAATAATCATTAAAATTGTAATGGGCTAAGTAATTATGGCCCAAGATCTCATTTATTGGCTAGTTGGGCTGATTTTGTATTGTTTATTTAGCATCACCCTAGTTTATAAATTCATATTACAATCTAACAATAGATATGATTGTTGTATAACTATTGTACAACTTTTATTATACATTAACATTGTCCTTTATTAATCTAAACGTGGCTTTTGGGACTTGCTGGGAGTATATATGCCTTGTCAAACGTACTTGAATTCATTCCATTGGTCGACGCCAATATTTATATTTATTGCCATGCATGTGGTTGTCAAAGTAATTAACAAAGAAAATTCAATATTATGTGGTTAGGTTTGTTCTCCCCTCCCTCTATATGCTCTCTCTTAATTTTATATGTGTAAACGAGAAAAAATTTCACCACCTAATCCTACCCCATACGTTGTGTACCACTTAAAGATTCTTATGTCACTGCAATTATGTTTAGTAAAATATGATTTTAATTAATTTCACGTCTATACTAAGGGAGAGTTAGACCCTTGCTTTGATTGATGGACCGTACTAATTAATTGCATATATTTATTAGATTAATTAGTGGTAACGCATTGGAAGGCGATGGTTGTCTTGCAAGTGGCAACATCAAGGAAGAAAATGATGTAAACAAAATCATATCCTTAATATCATAATTAATCACTATCATTATTGCTCCAAGTTGTATACGTATTTTTTACCAACATACGGATCCGTCTCTATTTGCTTGACTAATCTGTCATATATCTGTAATCTGTTCTATAGACGTATTATTGATGAGTTCGATAACTTGCTCTACATTGGGAATTAAAAACTTGATTAACTATATATATAAAAGAGATTAGACATTAAGTCTCAAGATCATATAATCTATTTTTTCCACATTATATTTATATTCACCTCTTTGACTTATTTGAGTATTAGAGTATCTTTACATGTACCTCATTATCACTACTCACCACTCTTATGTTATTCAGAGCTTTTTTCATGGACATGTGAAAGAGATTTGCCTTTTACTGACCAATCAGTGGAAAACAAATAATATATATGTTTAAAATAAAATATTATTTATTTTATATATATTTAGAAACATTATCCTCTCTCTCTCTCTCTCTATATATATATATATATATATATATTAAATGTGAACTACTTCCATTGAATCATAGGCTTTGGAAAATTTTATATTTTTAAAGTTAATTGTTACTTACATATTTTCACCAACTACAAAAATTGTAGCTTCAGAAACCAAGCCTAATGATCAGGCTCAAAGCTAAGTGATAGTGAACTCCTTACTACACAAATATTAATATAAATTGATATTTTTAACACAATAGTAATGTGCTAAGTATGACTCACATATATTAGACGATCTAATCACTCTATAAATCTGAAAAACAAAACTATTATTTGTAGAGTCTAATACTGGATAATATATTTAATTGTTTTAATCTGATGATTTCATCTCCTCACAAGTCACAACCACTTCAATTATATGTATGATAAATAAAATAAAGTTACTAATTGTCATTGTAGTTACCTAGTAAAAATAAATAAAATTATGGTGTGATTATTATACTTATTATTAATATATTGCAAATTGGGTGCCATCAGGGACCTATATATATATGCCCTATTAATTTTCACAAATATTGAATTAGAATTAGTTATTTGACTATGGAACTGTGTTTCCATTTGGTATTCCTCACCAAGTAGTTGTCATATATATATATATATATCATCTTTGTCATTGAAGAAAGACAATCATATACAAGCCTGCCTAACCTAATGCCCAATTTTTTTCTTACATTATTAGTCCATGCTCATTCAGAGAATGACATATATAGACTACTCCTTACTAGAGGAATGCTATTTGTACATATAATAGTGTCATCCACTCATTCAAAAGTTGGCAACTTTTTAAATGGATAGAAAATGGATGAATGTGTATTATTGTATGTACAAGTAGCATTTTCCTAACTTACTAATGCTATGCAGAGGCTTCTATTTCTATGGGTTTTTATTGTAAGTCTACTACCACTGAAGCTAATTTCATGGACCCAACAAAAATAAATGCTAGCTGGATCTCAGTTTCAAATTTCAAGTCCAATCCGGACTTAACCTGCGTGCTGCCGGAGCATAAGAGATGGGGCCACTCTTGTCTTGATTAATAAAAAGATGAAAATACTCCTTCCCCAAAAAGTTAAAATGAAAATGCCACTTCACCAAAAACCCAAAATGCTCCTCTAGCTTTGAGCTCTGAAGCTTCTATCGCTGATAAATTAGTTTTTGAAATACTGTATTCACAATTCAAATCACATCTATCTGACCTCCAAAAATTTATCCAAACGTGAAAGGAATCTTTTAAATCTATCCATTAGTACGTAAGATATCAAGTTTTGGTTATTCTATAAATAAATTAAAAATCAATTAGCATTAATCAAGAAACTTAATTATGTCCTTATAATAGGTCAATCCGGCTCAAATTATGTGAGTTAATAATAAGGATCACCGGATACAGAAGTAGATAGCAATAATTAGATGCATTATTGTTGTCTTAACGTACAATATATAATTACGTAGTGCATTTATTGTTGTCTGTCGGTAATAATAATCCATCGCGTCCTAGAATTTTGGGTATGTCTTATTCATTCTTGAAAACTACTCCCTCCGTCAACTTTTATTTATCTTTCTAGAAAATTTATTTATCCACTATTATTTGTCATTTTAGATTTTCAAGGAAACATTTACGATCTTTTTCCAGTTTTATCCATACATACACTCTCTCTTTATCTCTTGTAATTATTATTGCACAAAAAATTATAAGGATAATTTTGTCATTATACATTTACTTTTATAAAAATTTATGTATTTTAATCATCTTCTTAATAAGTGTGCAATACTCTAAAACGTCAATTAAAAGTGGATGGAGGGAGTAGCTAGTAGTATTACTTACTTAGTAGTGACTTGCTGGGAGATGAGAGGTTCAAAGATATGATATATGGTGATTGGGGGACTTGATTTTAATTTGCACTTGAGACCGATCGATGACCAATCCAATATACTAATATTTAGAATTCAAATAATATTTGGCGTACAATATAAATACGTCCAACTAATATCCAACGTGTGTTATCCATATTACAGGATGTGTGCTATACCTATAGCCCATATACGTATAGCACACATCCTGTAATATAGATAGCACACGTTGGATACAAATTGGACGTATTTATGTTGTACTTCAAACATTATTGGTTAGAATTAGAAACAAGTGGGTGTGGGTGGGGGCGTACAAGTTACATACAACACATACAGACAGCACACTAGCTAGGACAGTAGTGGACCACACGACATATGCAGGCCCCTACGTTACGTGAATGTGAATACATACATACATACATAGTGTTCAAGTGTTGTAATATAATTAACCTAACCTTGTACACGAATGAACGTGTGGCATCATCACCCATCTTTAATTTCCATTTTCCTCGCTACAAGGTCAAGCTAAGTGTAGCTGGCGACATGCATGTTAGATACCACCCCCACCCCCCACCCCCCTTATTGCTTAATGTACTAAATAAGTACTGCTCTCATCTAACTGCTAGTGCCGCTAGCTGCTACTTGCAAATGCAATTTCAATTTCAATTCCTAGGGAGGACCAGCATGTTATGTATATATCTATCTATATCATTTTCATCATCATCTTAATTATCATTGCATCATCATATTACTATCCACCCCTGCGTCTCTTGCCTACTTGCCGTGACATCCAATTAACTTCCTTCTTTTCTCCTCTACGTGATCTTTTTTGTTAACGTATCTAATACATACATTATATCTCAAAAATGTTAATTATATTACTGTGGCAAACATATCTCAGAATTAATTAATGATATATAGGCTCCACAATGAACTACTATAATACGCACGCTCATTTATATTTATGTATATGATTGTATGTATATATATACGAACATACTATATATGTGTATATATTAATTAACCTTGAGGACGTTGGTGGTTAAATGTAATGATTGATTAATTTTATTCCTAGCTAGATAACAAAAAGTAATACTTGGCCCGCAATTGTATGTGTAGATACATGAATATTAAATAATAATAGGTAGGCACTTCAATATATAAATTGGACGAGTGTTGTTATTTGTACAATAAAAAATCAATTAAAATGAATTAATATAAAAATTTTGAAACACAATTATTTAACCCACTAAAAAGTAACTTTTAGAACTTTTTTTGGACAAACATTTGTCAAATAAATCAATTGACCGACTATTTTCCCGGATATTCTTTGTTATTCAATTCAATTTGGAATGGTTGGGCAAGTAGGTGGCGTTAGGACTGGAGCTGTCTGACCAAATGAGAAAAGGGAATTGAAGGGCTTTCAGAAGCCACCAGCATACCATGGCTCCCATTCATTATTGATATTGATCTATATCAAACAATATTGTTCATCTATGTACTAGCATATGCATGTTATCTGTTCTGTTATGTTCTGTTACAGATCAGAAGAGAAGTGCTGTACGTGCAAGGTGACATACATATATATATGGTATGATTCTTGGCGGTACTCCTTTCATTAAAGAGGATTTTACAATGATTCATGGTGGAGGTAGCTAGCTAGGTCCCTCCCTCACGGTATCCAAACACCATATTATATTGGAGGACCAGCTTATTTAATTCTATGGACAAACCATTAATGAACGCCTCTTTCACTCCCTCTTTTATCGCCAATCATAAATCATGCACGTACATACATATATATATATATAGTTTGAATCAAATTTAGTTAGTAGAGATTCTAAATGGGCCACATGGTGGTTGGTCTTGCCCCGCTACATCATGTTAATTAGCCTAAATTATGAGGATTCCGTTTTATAAACTATAATCCACTAGTACTGAATGCCACATAATATCAGTTAGTATCCTAATATACATAAAAAAAAAAAGTAAATATCTGGTCCCTCAAGATCAATTATAGCTATAGACAAAATAATCTCTCAAGATACGAAAATGACAATATGGTCCCTCAAGATTTATTGTGATGGATAAAATAGTCCCTAAGATATGAAATAGACAACATGATCCTTCAAGATTGAAATTTTAGGACAATATGGTCCTCAAAATTGTAAACTTAGGACAAATTGAGAGACTATGTTGTCTTAAAATTTCAATCATGAAGGACCATGTTGTCACTTTCATATCTTGAGGGACTATTTTGTCCATTATGTCAAATCTTGAGGGACCAGATTATCATTTTCTTATCTTGAAGGACTATTTTGTCCTTCATATTAATATTAAGGGACCAAAATCAGTATTTACTCTAAAAAAAATAAAAAAAATTTAGTATTAATTAATTTTTTTCTTTGATACCTATAAGTAGTCGTATCCATTTACCGTTCATGATTGTAATTTGATGATTGACTTTGTGTATTTTTAACGTTGATATGTAGTTTTTTAATAACCACATAATAGCTAATGAGTATTGACATCTATGAATTTTATTTAGTATCAAATAAATTATCTAATTTTTTGAAATTGTACTTTTGTAATAAACTAATGATATTAGGAAATAGAGATGGGAATAAATCGAATTTATAAGTTCTCTTAACTTATAAAGATATCTAAGAGTCTACCATTATTAAACTATATGGATTCAGGTACATTAAAATTTCGTATTTAAAGAGAACAAAAATGATATTAAATTTGGTGATGACAATTTTCTTTCAGTTTTAGTGGTCAACAACACGAATGAGTACTTAATGACATATATATCTTTTTCGTTTGCTACGATAGATTATATGAATGGAATCTAAGCAAAAAGGAGCAAAGGCCCACCGGAATAGAGAAAAGGCCTAAACCAATATATTCATCTCTTATCCATATTTGAAGATATCTTCCAAGCTCCTGCTAATAATCTCCCAATGATATTATATTATTATGAGATGAAAATTTCTTAAGTACACTAGAGTAAATTATTTTTTATTCTTTATCAATTTTCAAATACTTATTTATATTTTAAAATTATTATTTTCTAACAAGAAAAAAAAAGTTGTTCTATAAACACCTAAGAATTGATCTTATGAGATAGTATAAAGAAATTTTTTTTCCTATGAAATTCCATGATCTTTAATTAGTTCACGTAAAAGGAGAAAAATCTGGACCTCAACTAGCAAAATGGAAAATGACCGCGGAATCAGATACGATACATTGTAATGATTGATTGATTATAACTTATAACACATTAATGAGATATCACCCCCACATCGATTAGAACTCGAAAGCAAATCATTAAGCTCATAAAAAAAATAGAGATAGTTAAATAAGTTTTAATTTGTTCTCCTAGTTAACTAGCAGTAGTACTTTGCGATGCATCTTTCAAAGTAAGTTATTTAGCCGATTTTTTTGCAAAATTATTGAGCCGTGTGAAAATGGATTGGCCGGTCAAGTCAATTTCTTTATTGTATATTTATGTATATGTTATAATTAAAAAAAATCAATGTATATGTTATGTTTTTGAATACAAATTAATAACATAATAAATTAGAAATAAGAAGTTACACTCAAACGAAACACATGACTCGTAACTCACCCAAAAATTTCATGAATTCTGCTTCAATAGTAGATGTAACAGAAAATAATATAAACCTTTTCAGTTGCCGTTAGATTATAATGTGCCATGAAAATATACTACCGAAAAGTAAAAATTAAAGAAAAAATAGCAATTTTGAATTTGATATTAATTAGTTGAGCGCACGTGCAAAATCTGTACCAAAATAGAAAGAACACACTAGTCCACTTATAGTCAAAGTCTTTTATTAATATGAAGATATTTGCAATCAATCCCAACGCGCATGTTATCTTTGAAATTAAATACTATTATACTTGACTACTACCTCATTAATTTCAGGAATGTGTGCTAATAATGTTGTTGTGGTAGCTCTGTGTTGCACTATCAACTCTGATTTTGATAGGGTGGGTTCAAAGTGGTGCCGAGGGAATCTGCAGATGCATGTATGAGGGAGGAAAAATAAATTCGGGGAATTAACATTAATTAATTAAAGCCACTGAAGCTGAGGGAGATGTATGATTTTTTATGCCCCTATTTTCCTACGTGGGAGTAGCAAGTTGTATGAAAATAGAAGAAACGAGAGATTTGGATGGGATTTGTTTTTATTTATCGTATAGTGCATAAGCATAGGATAAGAAGAGAAGAGGAGAAAATACGAAAAATCTACAGAACAATAAAGTTGTGGTTGCAATTTGCCTATCAATTCGTTGTTGCATCCCCACTCTCTCTCTCTCTCTCTTTCTCTTTCACTCACACACAGTTACCCAATCTTGTTCACTTCCAACCTAAACCTATCCCTCTCACTGTCCCTATTTTCTGTCAAAGCCAAAAGGTTTTTTTATTTAGTACAAACTAAGCAGGCACGCAGTGGAAAAGGAACAAAATACGAATTTCTTGGGATAATAAATTTTACCCCGAGAAAATATCAGTTGAGAAAAACTGGGACTAAAAAAGAAAAAAAGAAAGTATAAAACACAAAGTGCCAAACCTCAAAAAGTTGTCAACACAGTAATCAATTTGTGATTTTACCTATTTATGGCTCAAAATCTCAAATTAATTAAACAAATTAAATAGGAAAAAAAAGGGAGAGAAGGAGAGACAGACATAGAGAGCAGAAAAAGGAGGAGGAAAAAAAAAAGATAAGATTTAATTAAGATTTCTTGCTTGGTTTGTTTGAGCACTGTATAGACAGGAAAGAAAGGAAAAGAGACATGTTACATAACATGGTCAGGACTTGACACACAGGGTGTTTGTGTTTATGTTTGTGTGTGTTTTTTTGGGTCAATAGTTTTTGTTCAGGTTAAATTGGTGTGGAGATGTCAAGTGGTGGATGCAGCATAGTGTGGTTCAGAAGAGATCTGAGGGTGGAGGACAACCCTGCACTCACAGCAGGAGTGAGAGCAGGAGCTGTGGTTGCTGTGTTCATATGGGCACCTGAGGAAGAGGGTCAGTACTATCCTGGGAGGGTCTCAAGGTGGTGGCTCAAGCACAGTTTGGCTCTCCTTGATTCCTCTCTCAGAAGCCTTGGCACCCCTCTCATCACCAAAAGATCCACCGATAGTGTTTCTTCTCTTCTAGACCTTGTCAAGTCCACAGGAGCTACTCAGCTCTTTTTCAACCACTTATATGGTCAGTTCTTGTTATTATTCCTTTTTGCTCCATCTGTTTCTGCACAATCCTTCTTTCCTTTTCTTTTCTTTTGCATATTTTTATTTTCTATAGTTTGATTAGATTATGCTCTTTGTCTTTTTTTATGCATTTTATCTGTTGTTGTCTGCAGACATGTTTGGGAAGTTCATTGCATGTGCTTGGTAATATATAAACATAATTGTGGATTGTAGGATCCTCTGATTGTATCAAATAGAATTGTTCCTTTGATTGTTTGGTAAGGCTTTCTGTTGATTGATATATTTATTCACTCTTTGCCAGCTTATAAGACTATACAGTGTTCATCTGTGATCGCCCTCTTTATACTAGATACTCTATTATCTCTTCTTCATCTTTTTGGATTATCTTATTGATAATCTCAGAAGTATGAGGAAATAGTCTATTATGCTTCATGATGATATTCCACTTTCATAGGTTCTTGCTTACATAATACAGGAGAAATTGGGGCTGTGTGAAAATTACTAAATGTTTAATGTGATTTTGCTATGTTGCAGATCCCCTATCACTTATTAGGGATCACCGAGCAAAGGAGGTTCTGACAGCAAAAGGCATAACTGTACGTTCCTTCAACGCGGATTTATTATATGAACCATGGGATGTCAATGATGCTCATGGCCAACCATTCACAACTTTCACTGCCTTTTGGGAAAGATGCCTCAGCATGCCTTATGATCCAGAGTCACCTCTTCTCCCACCTAAAAGGATCATTCCAGGTCTACTTTTTTCTGTTCTTTCATTCACCTCAGTTTTCTTTTAATTCTATTGGCAATGTTCATTGCATTCCAAGTGCATAATATTGAGTTGTGCTTCTTGTTCATCACTGAACAAAACTATCTAAGTTGGACAAGAAACACCTGTGCTTCTTTTGAATCATTCTAAGGTGCTGTCACATGTGTGCTCTGTAGTCAGAGACATGCATGTTCTGCGAGGCTTTATGCATTTTTTTGTTGTACCAATCGGGCTTTGGTTTGATTTGCACTTGTTAACGAATGAAAACTCTTTTCCTCATTTAGGTGATGTGTCAAGGTGTCCTAGTGACACATTGGTGTTTGAAGATGAATCAGAGAAGGCTAGCAATGCACTTCTCGCCCGAGCATGGTCACCTGGGTGGAGCAATGCTAACAAGGCTTTGACCACATTCATAAACGGTCCACTGATTGAGTACTCAACAAATCGCAGGAAGGCCGACAGTGCCACGACCTCCTTTCTCTCTCCCCATTTGCATTTTGGTGAGGTGAGTGTCAAAAAAGTCTTCCATCTTGTTCGCATTAAGCAAGTTCTATGGGCGAACGAAGGAAACAAGGCCGGTGAAGAGAGTGTGAACTTATTCCTCAAGTCTATTGGTCTCAGAGAATATTCAAGGTACATTAGTTTCAACCACCCCTATAGTCATGAGAGGCCTCTTCTTGGCCACCTTAAGTTCTTCCCTTGGGTAGTAAATGAAGGTTATTTCAAGGCATGGAGACAAGGCAGAACGGGGTATCCCTTAGTGGATGCTGGCATGAGGGAGTTATGGGCCACTGGTTGGCTGCATGATCGGATACGCGTTGTAGTTTCTAGTTTCTTTGTGAAGGTTCTGCAGCTACCTTGGAGATGGGGTATGAAGTATTTTTGGGATACCCTCTTGGATGCAGATCTTGAGAGTGATGCCCTTGGTTGGCAGTACATATCTGGTACTCTCCCTGATGGGCGTGAATTTGACCGAATAGATAATCCACAGGTGCAGTTAATTTTGTGTTGATGCTACATAATCCAGCCTTTTGCTGATTGCTGACCTTTGGGTGTATCATGTATGATCATCTGTTTGCATGTGCATCTCTTCCATTTCGTAATCTAGAAAACCATATGACGTGTAGCGCAATCCTGTTATATGTGATTCTTAGTTTTTCCACCATTGTGAGTTTTTCGACAGTGAAATAAAATGATTAGTATCTCTGATCTCTTCTCTCTTCTGCCACGAAGACTACAGTATATGAATAATTGCATAGCATAAAAGCCAATATAATGTTTCTATTCCTGTTTTTTGTTTGAATATCAAGTTAGATGAAGCTAAAATGGTCATCTCACTACCCTGTCTTGTTACAAATCCAAATTTGTTTAGATTCTTGCCCAGCTTTATTCCTCCAACTTTAGGGACAGTTGTATTGAATTTTGAGAATGTGGTTGTTAAAATTGTTATTGACATTTTATGTTTTACTACTGTCAGCTATTTGAATACAGAAAACTGATAGGTTTTTAGTAATAGACGCACTCATTTCTGCTGTTTGATTTTATAGTTTGAGGGATACAAATTTGATCCACATGGAGAGTATGTACGACGCTGGCTTCCAGAACTAGCTAGATTACCAACTGAGTGGATACATCACCCATGGAATGCACCAGAATCTGTACTCCAAGCTGCTGGAATTGAGCTTGGATCAAACTATCCTCTTCCAATTGTGGGAATAGATGCAGCAAAAGCCAGACTACAGGTAGCACTATCAGAAATGTGGCAACTAGAAGCTGCTTCAAGAGCTGCTATTGAGAATGGAACTGAGGAAGGGCTTGGAGATTCCTCAGAATCAGCCCCTATTGCCTTTCCTCAAGACATACAAATGGAGGAAAGTCATGAACCTATTAGGAACAATCCCCCTCATCCTTTTGCTCGGCGCTACCAGGATCAGATGGTTCCGAGCATTACTTCTTCCCTGTTGAGAATAGAAGAGGAAGATACTTCTTCTGATCTCCGAAACTCAGGGGAAGAAAGCAGAGCTGAAGTGCCTGTAAATGTAAATGCTCAACAAAATGCAAGAGAGACATCACGCGTACAGTACAATGCTACTACAATGGAGCTGAGAAATGCTGCAGAAGATTCTGCAGTAGAATCTTCAAATAGTAGTAGGAGAGAACGGGACGGAGGGGTGGTTCCAGAATGGTCTCCCCCAGCTTCTAGTTACTCAGAGCAGTTTGTAGCAGATGACAATGGCATAGGAGGAAGCAGTTCATCTTACTTGCAAAGGCATCCTCCTCAGTCTCACCAATTACTGAATTGGAGGCGGCTACCTCAGACCGGGTGAGATTTCCCAAAAGCACTGAAATAACAAACCTGTGTTCTGATTTCAACATCCAATGAATTGCAATTCACCATTGTTCTGACTGAAGTTTTTTGTTCTATGTTAAGTTTAATGATTGTGATTCTTCTTTTAATTTTGTTGACTCCTTATCACATCACAACTAATCTTATATTGCAGGTAATTCATATCTAAAGCAAGCAGAGTAGGAGGAGGGAGGTGGAAAATACACACTAACTGTCATTCACCTTATCTTATCTCAAGACAAAGTGAAATGATGAAGAAGCCCTTGCATTGGACATAGATCATCATATCATGAATGTGTTATTTTCCTACTCCTTTAAATGACCAGTCATTCTTGGTACATGATTAAGGGCTGACCTCCCATGTGTATATTTTGTGTAGTGAGGGATAAAGTGGCACTGTAGGATCTTTGGTCTACTAATAATTTGTGCTTCATCTTCTCTTCTTTAAGGCATATATAATATCACTCTTTTACTAAAAATGTAAGCTTTGGAAGAGTAAATAATAAATATATCGCGTATTTGCAAAGTGAATGGTCTAAGGATTTATCTATCTTTGTAAGAATAGACATGTCACCTAAGGATAGGAGATGCAGAAAAGATAATAGAGACACAAACAGTGGAAAAATAATGTTGGGTGATGTGGCAGGCAGATATTGATAGTGTCAACTTGTATCGACGGGTCAAACTAAAATTAAGATATTTTTTAGCCAATAAGAACATTTTAAGTGAATGTTATGGCAATATACTTTTTTGGTCAAATTAAATTTTTAAGGTATTGGTGTAATAATATTAACAACACCAACAATACAATAACGATATTATTGTCATTGATTAAAATAAGAAAGAGCTATTGGTATATAGAATAGTATTATACATTTTTCGTTGCAACTTTGATTTAAATGCTGGTAATTCTATGCACCATAGCATTATGGATTAAAATACACCAAGTCACCTTTCATTAAGATACTATTATAACTCAAACCAGCTTGGGCATCAGTTAGACATACACCAAAGCAAAAACGATGCTGATATATATATATAGATATATATTCCATCAGAACTTAGTGGGGAATTAGTGATTATTGGTGCCTTTTAGTGAAGGCTACAAATAAAATCACTCATAGCTCTCATGAAATCATTGAGCTACAGCCCACTGGCCATTTTGGGAGTGAAATAGTGTGTGCTTCAATTCGCCACTCATATATGGAAAAGGAATTACATCATTTCAATTCGCCACAAGAAAAGCATTGGATTCCACGTAGTATATTAGGGCCAATGTCCAAGGTCAAACATTAATCAAGTAATAAACTCCAATCACTTAAAAGCCTAGACCCATTCATAGGTTTCGGAAGAAGCAGCAGCTACATGCCACTAAGAACCCTAAGAATTTATGCAGTTTCTAAATTAATATGTATATATATATCTCAAGTTGATACATGAAAGTGGGTGGAAATCATTTATTAGACCATGCATGCCAATCAAGTGCTTCACAATCAAAAAGGCAAAATCGTTGAGAAAAAAATACACATACAGATTAATTAAGATGCTTCAAACTTGAGAGATTCAATCAAATTAGCAAATGGAATGCAATGTGCTGAATGTTATTTTAAAGGGACCACGACGACTTTGAAATTTCAAATATGGAACAAAAAGCCTGCCATAAAAATTATAGTGAAGTTAATTACCTTGCAGTCTGCAAATTAAAGATAGCGAAATTACAGAAATAATAAAGATGGCCAACTAATTTGACGTGTTCCACCTCCCTGACTAAAAAAATCTGTGTCAGTTCCCTTTTGAACAAAACTACCTCGTTTTTCATACATAAATTGTAGTGTTAAGGACGAAGGTGATATCACAGAGTCGAATTTTGGACCAATTCATATTCGTTGGTCAATGTTCCAATAGTTTTGATGACTGTAATCAGTGAAAACTTTCAACTAGTTGATAAAGGCACCGCGAAAATTAGGCCGTTTTCAATAAAACTGTCATTAATTATTAATAACATTTATTATTATAATTTGGGAACAAATAGAAAAGTCCACGGCATGGTACTGCAAGCTTTGGATGCAATAGACTCTGAACAACTTCCAAATAAAAGTTCACAAATCACTCTGAAAATGTACTGTGTGTTGTGGTATTGCTTTGACGTCTTGTTATTTAATTTTCTTTGAAAAGTAAGAGACGCGTATTATTATATTATAATGAGAAAGACAAATTAAGGATGAGCTCCACCAAACACATCCCAATATGAATTTTCATAATCATAGAATTATTAAAATAATTAATAAATAAATAAATAAATAAGCAATTATTTTCATTGCTTATTCTTTATAATTAAACTGTTCTGATGAGGTGAGAAGGTAATTGTGAGTTTTTAGTTAACTCAAGTGTTTTGCCCCTTATTTCTCTTTAATAAGATTTCAGGTTAAAAAAATCAGTGTCTTGAAAATTTTATGTGTGTACTGAATAACCTGACTCAAATATATTTAACTAAGATTGAGTAGACTCAAAGTAATAGTGATTTAGATTAATATACGAATCTATTGTGCATCTCACGTACGAAATTTCTTATACGTTTACATGATGCATCTGAGAATAAAAAGCCACACCCTCCACATATTTTATTCTTTACGAAAACAAGGAATTAACACCCTGCAATCTTTACATATATATATATATATATATATATAATATTACTAGTTTTTAACATTTGGACAAGATAAATGGTTGGAGAAAGAAACGAGACCGATCAGAAACAAAAAGAAAGAAAAATAGGTACTAAGTCAACAGGGAACAAGACATTGCTCTGATTTGTGGGCACTTTTGTTTTCCCTTCGTATCACTAAAAAAATATAAATATATTTTTTGTCTTTGTGAAGTTTAAGGCTTCCGAAACGGTTCCATACATACATAATAATATCTCTACAGAGAAGAAACATAAGCATCCCACGATTCCTTTCTGTCTCACACAATCTTTTGCAATTATCATTTTTTGTTTTTTGTGTGCGAATTGGGAAGCTGAAACAGAGGAAGAAGAGTAAGAGCATATAGGAACATGAAACCATATCCTATCAAGTTGAATCCCTTTCTGTTCTGAATTTTGATTGGACCGGTGAGCTTAGATTCACTCACACCTTGCCTTGTGGGGTTGTGGGGTTAAATTCTGTATTTATTTATTGGCTTTCTGTTTTTTATCACACAATTTGTGATTCTGGGACTATGCCTGTAATTTCCTGAAGTGGGGTTTCTCTGAAAATTTTGAATTTCAAGGTGTCTCCCAAGTGGTCTATGCTGTGAGAATTTGTTGTAAAAACATTGAACCAAGTTGCTCAAACTTCTTTTTATCATGGCTAAATTGTGCTGTTTTAAGGCTTCTTACTCTCAGGTAAGTATATATGTTATGTTACATATCCTCTAGCTGTCTGTTTTATGTGATGCTCTCTAAATTAATCATTTTCTACACTGTATATATATTTCCATGATTAGCTTGAACTTATTGTGTATATATTCTCAACAGTAGTTTTTCACTGATTTTGGGGGAAAACTTGGATTCTGTTTCAGTGGTATGGAACAAAGCTCCTATAGCTCTCAAGCTTTGTTTCTTTCATAGGGGATTTTTAGTGAAATAATAACTGTGCTTCTGTTCTTACCATTCATTGTGGGGTGGTTGAATTGAGCAAGCAAATGACCTTTTTTTCTAGTTTCTATTCATGTCCCCTAACTTAATTGAAGGACTTAACTATATTTCTTTGCTTTGGTTGCTTTATAGCTTGTAGCATCACGTTCCTCATCCAGCACCGGTAAGGGGAAAAACCATGAAGGTTCAATAAAGTATGGTTTCAGCCTAGTGAAAGGGAAAGCTAATCATCCAATGGAGGATTATCATGTTGCCAAGTTTGTGCAGATAAAGGACAATGAATTGGGTTTGTTTGCTATATATGACGGCCACCTCGGAGACCGTGTTCCGGCCTACTTACAGAAACATTTGTTTACCAACATTTTAAGGGAGGTAAGTTGGTTATTACTTGTGCTAGTTTGATTGAAAATTCACATTCTTGTACTTCTTCATTTAATTATATCTCATCAGGAAGAGTTTTGGGAGGACCCTACTCTATCTATCTCAAAAGCATATGAGAGCACAGATCAGGCAATTCTATCACACAGTGCTGATTTGGGGCGTGGTGGATCGACGGCGGTAACTGCAATATTGATAAATGGACGCAGGTTATGGATAGCTAATGTTGGAGATTCACGAGCTGTTCTTTCTAAAAAAGGCCAAGAGGCATTACAAATGACAATAGATCATGAGCCTAACACAGAAAGAGGCAGCATTGAGAATAGAGGTGGTTTTGTCTCCAACTTGCCAGGTACTTAAAACACCTTAGATCCCACTAATGTTCCAATTTATGGAGTCTCTTGTGCTTCCAAGTTCTAGCTAGTTACTTTATAACTACTCATGAATATCTTCACTGAGCCATACAATTTTATCCCTATTTTGAATTCTCAAGAGATCAATAGCACGCACTCGAGTCTTGCAGATATTTGGTGTTGTAACAATTCAGTCCAATGAAGAATGGTAATAATGGACTAAAGTGTTACAATTCAAATCTTTGTGAGACATAAAGTATGCATCAACTGAATAGCTACTTAGAGTAACATTGGTGGTGGATGGTGCATATGTAAGGTGATGTGCCTAGAGTAAATGGTCAACTGGCAGTTTCTAGAGCATTTGGAGACAAGAGCCTTAAATCACATTTGAGATCAGACCCTGATGTACAGAGTGCTGACATAGATGCTGATACCGATATCCTAATCCTTGCAAGTGATGGACTCTGGAAGGTGAAACAAAATTGCATTGCATTGCATTGTATTGTATTGTATTGTATTGTTCTCATTGCTTTTAAAAGGTTGTGATTAGATGAAAACAAGAGTAGAAAAAAATGGGTTTTGAATATGGTGGTAAACCAGGTAATGTCAAATCAAGAGGCAGTGGATATTGCTAGAAAGACGAGAGATCCACAGAACTAAGCAATTAACAGCTGAAGCTTTGAAGAGAGACAGCAAAGATGATATATCTTGCGTTGTAGTTAGATTCAAGTCTTGATATCTTCTAGAACCAACCTGCTGGCTGCACTTTATACGTATACCAATTACCAACAAACAACAAAATAAGGTATTTCTACAGGGCATGCCTACTTATTATGGACTTGGACCAAAATATATATTTCACATAGGAGGAAAAAGAAGAAGAAAGAAAGAAAAATAGGTTTTGTAAAGCTATAAATTTGCTTTCTTACATGATTCGGTTTGAGAATATTTGATTTATTTATGTCTGTCAAGTGTGACAAAAGAACAGAACAGGCTTGTATGTATAGATGAGGAATATGCTCCTTATAGTCAGTGATTGGAGTGTAGCCAGATTGTTCGGCCGGAGAGTGGTCCTATACCCACTCTTTTTTTTTTTCAATTTTTTGGTGTAGTTTTATTGTTTATTACGGGTGAAGGTTGATTTTCAAAATTAACTGCTCTTGCTTGCACTGTTTTTATGATTATTAATAATGTATATAGATACACGCAATATAAAAACAAGATAATACCTAACATATTAGAATACCACTTTGCATTGATCCTCATATTCGGATATTGAACCAAATTTGTTGATAAAAGAAAAGTATTCAGCGAACTATAAAGGCTGGAGTTGCACAACGGGCACAACCACGTTGAAGATGATAGCAAGAAGACAGGGAAATGAATATAATGAATGATCTCAAAGAAGGTTATTCTAACAGATTAGTGAAGCTCTCGATACAAAATGCTTCTTCTATACGATACCTGTTTATCGCCATACTTTTCTTTATTATTATTATTATATTAAAACGTTCACAAATAACAAAGCATCCAGTGCATGAAACCATGGTATACAACTAACAGGATTTACAATAATCACTTCCATTCCCAACAAAAATTAATTTATGGACTGATGGTCAACGGTCGACCTTCAAGTAAAACCTACAAGTCAAAGAAATTATAGATTTCAGCTAGAGTTTTGCTACATTTAAACTATACACATTGGAGTCTCAATTTTCTAGAATGCTGGATCAAGGATTTTTTGGACTACATAATTGAGGCTCACTAGGCATGAGGCTCAAGGGTTTTAGGAAAGAAAGATGATCTTGAAATAAAAATCCATGTCATAACTTGCAGCCCCCACCCAGCCTTTGATTAGGGTATTCCAAATCTCCATTTTACATGAGGGAAAACTGGTCGGTAAAGTGTACTTACTGGTGCATTCCGCGGCTAGTGCTTCCCTCTCCAATTTGAACTGTCGCAAGGGACTTGGAAGCCCATGCTTTAGCATTCATTGCGCCTTCCTGCAGATTACTTCTCTTGCATGGCTCTTTGAGGAAGTTAAGTGACTGTACCGTTCTTTTGAGATATATCAAAGGATGTTCCAGCAAGCTCCCGAATCTAACATTTTGGACGATTCTACTCCAAGCGCATTGAATACACATGAGCAGTGTAGGAAAAAATAAGTAAAGTAGCCTCAGAACCACAAATGCAGTGGCCAAAGCCAAATATGTCTCCTGCCGCAGTAAATTTTCTGGAGATCTAGCCCATGAAAATGGGCAACTTTCTTGCTCTGCGTTACCATGATCCTCATAAACTGAGGGACTCACAATTTTATCAAGGGATAGTTGATCAAGCGAATCAATCCTAATCCCTGCAATGAAAAGCAAATAATGAACTAAATCAAAGGAAATAAGAATATAATGGCTTGGTTATGCAACAACAGAAAAATATGTTACCTTTTGTTTTTCAAAACATTTTGTCACAGAGATGGCGCATGGCCTGTGGGCCAATGCCCCACCCCATCTTTTCCCGAAAAAAAAAAAAAAACAGCAACTATTTCCCCTTTGACATGTTAATTGCAAGACAGGACAATTAAGCAATGTAGAAAATAAGGAACCCGTGGAATATCCAGAGGAAAATCTTCAGATGAACCAAATAATTTGAATAAATTATACTTTGAATCCATCCATTTCATGAGATTAAGCTTGAAAATTAGATTTTAATATAATTGTATTAGAGTGTTTCTGATAGCTTTATAAATGGTTAGTTCGTCCTGTTTAGTACACCAACAGTGTAAAGTTCCACACTACCAGTACAGTGAACTATAGTACCATATAGTGCCCTCCACTTCAAAAATAGGTAAAAACTATCTTGTTCAGAGTAAGAAGATTTACACTAATAATAGATCAAATTTAAATCAAATTAGTTAAAAGAATCTCAATCTGATTCGGATGAAGAGAATATTAATGTAGTAATTAGTAAAACACAAATACCAATGTATGAGTGACAGAATTGGTGTTACCAGTAACATCACTGTAGAAAACTATGAGAGAGCCAAGGGTCCGAGATCCATGATAACGAACTCGCATAGTAGAATTTAATATGAGCAGTGTAGGGAAACCATGAACACCATATTTTGATAATATGCTGCAAGAATCAAATTGGTGTAAAATTGAAAGAAGTGATGAAAGAAAGGAATTGAGATTGAAAACACAAACCTTGGCCTAACAGATGATTCCTCAATAGCAAAATGCGGAATGGAAGGATGTAGGGAAGACAGGATGGAGAAAACTGGTCTGAAAATCCGAGAGAAAGGGCACCATGATGCATAGAAAAGTACAGCTACATACTCATGATTATTCTTGTGAACCATATTTAATGCCTTCTGCAAAGAACCCTCATCTCCCTGCATTTTCATGAGACTCATACTTAAAATCCTCAAAGAGCAACACCTTGCATATGATCTATATGTTGCAAAACTTAAATATAAACATAAGGTTTTGGTTTTCTTAGCGTAGCCCTAAGGTCCCATGTTGTGTTAATGAATGATAATAATATCTATCACTCATAATGGTTACTTAAAGGACAAAGCTTTCACTGCATTATCAATTTTCAAGATAATAAATAACTGCATTTTCTATTTAATAGTTTTTACTTGTTTATGAGATTACTTTTAATGCGTATCAATGTTGTGTTAATGAATGATAATCATAGATGGGCAGGATTTCTACACAACCTAAAATGGGCTACCATTTTCTTGCCAGACTGACATGGTGACTAGAAATTGGAGAAAGGAAAACAAAATAACCACCCCAAAGTGGGTGAATGTGAAACTACCCTCCAATCTCAAACTGCCAACTCATTCTGTTCTGTCAATTGTTCAGGCCCTAAAGTGTTTTCCTTAGATAAGTGTGTAGAAAACTTACACTGGAGTGTATCAAAATTAACAAGTACCATGCTTATTCATTAATAAGTATGCACCCATTGACAAAACCCAAATTCGATGAAAAGGCATACTACTCAGTATGAGACCAAATTTGTCAAAAGAGTTAAGAACTGGAGTGGCTTCAACTAATCAAGGTCTTTTTATAAAAAATAAATAAATAACCATACATGGGGATAAAATTTTAAATGAAGCTGCAAAGAAAAACAATAAACCTAACTTCCTAAACCATTGATACTGATGCTATTCTTTCTTGGAAACAATCCGTGCTATCCTCCTGCATAATTCAATTTTAAAAACACCCAAATCCAAACCAAAATTGCTCCCTAAATCAGTGTTTCATAAACAAAAAGCAGCAGTGATTGGCAGTATTCCAGCTGGACAACGAGATAGAATTAAAAACAGGCCAGTTGAATAGTTAGCTCCAAATTATTGAGAATTCAAGCAGTCACATATTCATAATTGTAATCCCAAAATCACAGCGCATAATATATTATAAAAAGGAAGTAACAAGTTAAAGAGAATCAGTGACCTCGGTGACACCATTGTAACGGATGGATCCAAGAGAATCAGGAAGCGAGCAGGTCCAATCTCGAAACCCTAGCACGAAATCGAGAAGGGACTCCTTAGGACACACGGTGAGAGTGGAGGGCGGAGCACCACGCGGCTGGGCGGCGCATGAAAGGGTCGTCGCAAAGAGCAGGACAGCGAACACGATCTCCGATCCCCAAATCCTCCTCATCCCCCTCGTTGCTTTCCTTTTCCCTCAGAGCGGAATAGACAAAGAAATTCGAAAAAGGAATGGGAAATGGAAACCCTAATCGGAGAAGATGCGATTTGAAGGGATAGGAAGAGAGACGGGAAAGGGAATAGCGCGAAGACGAGATGAAGAGGGCGTGACGTGCCTGAAGCAGAGTGGACGATTCTTATTTTTGCTTATTATTATATTTTGATTTATATAATTTTGAAGGGAAAAGGAAAGGAAAGAAAAGGGGATTGAGTTGGTTCGGAAAGTGGGGAGAGGGAAAGAGGAGAGAGGAGAAGGTGAGTGAGTGAATGAATCGTTTGTAGGTATCAGTTGGTGGGTGTGGTGATCAATGGTGGCTATGGCATCCTCACATCACCTCCTCTCTGCTTTTACCACACTCATCTATCTATTCTTATGTACTTCTTCGTTCTTTCTCTGTGTCTGAGATCCAGATAGAGATAGATGGAGCCTTCCCTTTCCTTTGCTTTTCGTTACCTTTGTCATCAACCAAACCAAGCACTATGGTTGGTTTATAGTCTTCTGACTTTTGTTTATTTCATTTATCAGTTATAAGTAAATACGGTTAAATATTTCATATTTATCTCGAGATTCTATTTTATACTTTTTCTTTAATGATAAATTGAATTCAAGTTGCGAACGATTCTATTCTCATCTCATCTCATTTCATATACTTTGATTAAGTAGAGTTATGAATGGTGTACTATATATGATGATCAAAACAGACAAAATTGTTGGAAAAATAAACTACACAGCAGTGGGGTAGGAAAGCACCAAACAGATCAGCATGATTAAGCCTACTTAACTAACTCATCGCTTCTAATGAAATGCCAAACAAAGCTAATTAGTACAAAGGATTTATTACCATGATCAATAGTTTTTAATTTATCCACTAAGAGAAAAATGCGACTTTAAAATTTAGAGAGGTAACTTTGATAAAAAGATTATATAATTGAGTTCACAGTTAAACATAAGCAGTTTAAATGGAATAATACACATGATCTTGGAAAAAAAACACGATGGTTTAAGAGATATACAAACCCAATCCATTTAATCCACTAATTCAGGCCGACTTTGTTTAAATTTTGATAAAATTATTTTAAAATAATTAATATTAAAAGAATTAATTTTAAAAGAATCAATTTTAAATAATTAATATTGAAAGAACCGATTTGTATTTTAAGATAGATATTAAAAAAGTTGAATTTGAAAGAGCAATTCTTGGACTATGTTTAGGTTTGACATGTTAACATCAAATTATAAATTTGAAAGATGGAGATGCTATGCACTGGGACAAAAATAGCTTACGCGTAAAAGACTAATTTGCTGAAAGTTCTCAAGGATGTACTGACTGTTGTGCTATAGCGAAGACAAATAAACCAACCATGCAGGAAACATAAGATGAAATATCCCAAAACAATATCAATGACCATTGCCTTTTCTCCATAAAAGAATTGGGGAAAAAATAGTTCCTAGTGCATTTGATGCACCTATCTAAAATTCAATGTCAAGTATACAAGTCTACCAAATGAAAAAATAAATTAAACAAAAAGAGAACTTCTCCTTGGAAAATGGGCATATGAGCTCTAGCAAGAAGCATGAGAAGCGTCACACCAGAACTGCAAAATAACCTCTACAATGGAGAAGCCGCCACCACCACTACCAACCCTACTGAATCTATCAATTATCATCAAAATAATGCTGCCCCCCCAACCAATTGTCTGTCATGTTCCAAAGCAAAGGCAAAATCAGTGATTCAGAAACCTGAGCAAGTCATTAACTACAGACATAAATAAAGCATCCAACTAGAGAAAAAGAAATTTCCACATTACATTCCTCTGACTAGCATTCATTTAACAAAAAGAACAAGAAAAAACAATAAGCATGCTTAAGCATATACTAATAAGCACTACAATGTTATATCATCAAATCTTTTTAAATGTCTATAAAATCCATGTACAAAATATTTATTCCTAGTATTTTATGGAAGGATTTAATAGTCATAGAAAAAGCAACAACAATTAATAATGAAGGTAATGAATAACAAGGTCCTGTTTTTTTTTTTTTGGTGAAAAAAACAAGGTTCTTCATGTGCTGGTGATTATCAGATGAAATGAAAATAACTTTCATTTCACCATTAATGTCAGTGTAACTTCGATGAGATAGGTATTAATGGTTCCCCTAGAAATACGCCAGCCATTGTGCAGAAAATAAATTTCAATCACACTGAGAATTTAATGCTCATTACCTTGTCTACGCTATCATTCTTGATCGGAAATTGAGAATATACAAGCAGAGCCTTGTGGTTACCAGAACACTCTGCAGAACTACCATACATGTTTTATTTAGAAATTGTTTAATGCACCGCATTTGTTGCCATATCTGCATCTGAATCTACCAAACTGCTACCGAAATCCAGGCATACCCGTAGGGTTGGTATGAAGAATGTCAACTTGCTCACTCTTAGCATTCTCTGATAAGTAAGATATATTTGCATTATTCACACAATAATTGCTCTGCATGTCAAACTGGTTTAAAACACTGCCAGCAAGAGCAATAGATTCAAAATCTTGCGACCTTCCCTGCATAATGCTTGCATTAGTAAATGCATCTGCTGCAACATCATTGCCACAAGAAACAATGCCAGACTGAGGCTTCTTGCAACCAGCATCAGCAGCTTTGAGTGCACCAAAGGTACCAGATTGGTGCTCATCACCAGTTCTAGTTAGCAAGTTACTTCTAGAACTTGTGTGCAACAGACTGTCCATTGCAAAATTTTGGCTACTCAAGGAATTCCTTTCTTGTTCAAACCTCGTCACAAGCTCCTCATTTGGAGGAGCCTGATTATCACTGACATTCTTCGCTACTGAAAGGTTAGGAACAATATAAACTCCATCGAACTCAGATGCATCTTTTGTGCAAGTGCTTAAAGAATCATTATGAATGTAACTACTGGGAGCCCAAGTCCTCTCTCCAAAAGGTAAATCACTATCAAAACATTTTGCAACATCATCCTCTGGCAAGAAAGTTTGTATCCAATCTGAACTAGTTATAGACATATGATCAAGTCCTTTCTGAGATGAGAAAAGCGAAAAACCATCCGAACTATTCTGCAGTACAATGTTTTGTTTTCCATCCTTAGCGAGCTTTGCATCACCAATCTTCATATCTTCTTCCTGTGAGCTAATTAGATGCCTATCCCCTAAATTACTAGCAACAAACATTTTCCCTTCAGTATTTGAAGAAAGGATGCTGCTTTCGAAACCTACTTTCTGTCCTTGATCTTCCACTAATCTGATAGAGAGACCATGCCCAATGTTGTCAACATGTTCTCCATAGTTTCCAGAGGGAGCAGTTGCAGGGCATCCAGTATTTCTGTTGTCACTTACAAAATTACTAATGCCACTTTCTCTGCACGTGACAGGATTTATTTCATCAGAAAGTGGATAAACATCACTATTATTATTGGAGAAAGGAGTGGAGAAAGCCAAAGGAATATATAGATTGCATGCAGCATCAACAGTATCAGCCATCTTCTGATCATGAACTCTATTTTCCTCAAAAGAAAATCCCTGTACTGAATTTGTAGTATGCTTGTCATCCATCACAGGTTGTTCACTTTGACAGTTGAAGCCTTCAAAGGCTCCACTGCTAGTATCTCCTAATTTACAACCCCACTCCAGAGAACTATCGAAATTCCCATTAGAAGTGTTTAGCTTCTCATTTCCAGTAGATGATGATACAATGGCTTGCTTCTCATGATGAGTGGGTACAGATGTACTAGGTAAATGCAAACAACTTGCACTGGCATCAGTCATTATGCCTCCTGTAGGAACATGACCAACAACCTGCTGGTTTTGGGGCCAAATAAAAAAAGAACTGATATTATGTGTTTTACTTTAGCAATAGAAAAAATAAATAAAACATCACATAAATTATAGCTTACATTTTCAGACCCTGACACATTGGTATTATTAGAAAACTGCAGGCTGCCATTGGTGTGATTAGATTTCAAAAGATTTATATCTTCTCCGTAAAAGGAAAGCAAATATGCAGAAACTTCCTTGAAAGACTCAAATTCGGGGCCATAAGGGCTGCATGGAAACAAATAAGGAAAATTAAAAAGGAATCCAACATAAATAGGTGTTTAACCACAAGAACCCAATAGCCAATTTATGAATGAACAGGACCAGTAGAATTTTGGTTACAACTGTCACAAAGTAAATATCACAAAAAAACCCAATTTTCATCCTCACAAATCATACTTTCAAGTTTGTAGCATATTTGTTCCTTAAGTATTAACTCAATCAAATTAATCGCTAAAGCTTCAAATCTCCAGCAATGTCATCCCTCCATCAATTATCTAAATTATATTACTTATTTAATTGTTCTTAATGGATTGAAAAATGAAAACACCAACAAACAAATCACTGTGAAGGGCTATTATGATCTAAACAATTCAACTGTTATACTTTCCACCAGACAACAAATATTTTCAATTTTTTTTTTCAAAATAACAGAAAATTTCATTTGATCAAATACAGTATAAATGCTCGGGATTAAATATCCTCTGAAGAAGGAAGACCAGAAATCAACACAAAGATCTAAAGAAAAAGCAAAATGTATTTTATGATGTTATTATCATCTCATAAAAAGTGTTTTAACTCTTATAATATCTATCTAAAAAGTTGCATACAATATGTCATATGATTAGTTAAGAGTATAAAACATCTTAACCTGATAATGCATTAAAGTGAGGGAATGGCTACCATGAACTTGAGGTATCAAACCACAAAACAGATCATTTATTTTAATATTTTTTCAAATAATTAGTTTAAATAATTTAAAGTTGTTTTAGGCTACAGTAGCAGGACCATTACAATTAAATTCTGAAAAAAAGAGCAAAAACACTGGCCAATCATCACAATGAAGCAAAGAAAACAACTAAGAATCAAGTAAAACCTTCCTATAAATAATTAAACATACAGACTTTTCTCTTGAATCAAGTCGACAAAATAGCTGCTAAAATAGAACATAACACGTTATAGTTTAAACCTTCACCTTCATTATAACCATGCTACAAAATTCTACAACCTCCATGTCACTGACTCACAATCACCAATAGGAACTCAGAAATTGGCATAAGCAAAATCTATCTACTAATCTCCCTCCCATTAACAGATTTATAATTCAGCCATTGAAGTCGAACAATCAATTAAACGCAAACAAACCAAACAGTTCCATGCATCTATAATGAAAGAGAAAAACCTTAGTACCTTACGTAACGGCGACAAACAACGGAAGCACGACTCGCTCTCCTCATGAGACAGAGCACGACCTTCCATCCATTGGGCAAGAAGGGACCAAGATAACTGGCCTCCACCACCTTCCTCTTCTTCCTCTGACTCACCCACTCTCCCTTCCAACCATCCAACAGCTCCACCAGCTGCGCCTCACTCTCAATCCCCATAGTCCTCCTCTTCACCTCTTCACTAATCGGGTCCACACCACCACCATCTGTTTCCACTAAACCCCCATCCTCCTTCACCTTCACCTTTGCCTTTTTCTCCGGCGGCGGCAGAGGCTCCACCGCATTCCTCACCACGATCGCCAACGGATTCTGATTCTTCCGCGGCCGCCCGCGCTTCCGCTTCCCCGTGCTTCCCTCGTCCACGACGTGGATCGGGATGTTGTGGTACGGGAGGGTGCCTGAATCCGGCTGCTTGAACTCCACCTGGATGGGGACGAGGCTGGCGTCCAAGACGCGCCCGCCGCTGCCTGCGGCGGCGGCGGAGGTCCGGAGAGACTCGACGCCGAAGAGCTGTTGGAGGAGGTTGATAATTTGGGTATTCTCTTCGTCGAGGGGAATGTGGGAAGCGAGGACGGGTGGAGGAGGGGGCTTGGGAGACTGCCTGTTACGCGGTGCGAGGCGGAGGCGGGAGAAGGTTTGCTTGCGGCTTCCGGCGGACTCGTTGAAGACGGAACGGTCGATTTTGGGGACGATGTCGTCTTGGGAGCTGTGTGGGGCGGAGGAGACAGACAGGGCGAGAGAGAATAGCTCCGCTTGGGAGAGGTGGCGGAGGTCCACGAGCGGGAGAGACTCGCTGTGGAGGGAGCGGCGGCGCTCCTCCTCGTCGACGGAGGGCTCCGCCGTCGCCTCCATTGCATTGTTGTTCGCCACCGTTACGTTTTTGGAGTAAGTGAGAGAGAGAGAGAGAGAGAGAGAGGGGAAAAAAGAAAATTAGGAACTGAATCTGAATCAAAATTGGGGAGTGGGTGAATAATGAAAATAAAAATGAAAATGAAAAATAAAAATTGGGGTTAAATTTATTTATATAAAAAAATTGCAGGCACTTCTCTTTCTCACTCTCTCTCTCTGTGGCGTAACGTAAGAGTTTGATTGAACAGTCCAGATTCATTTTATTTATATTGGACACTGCACCCAGCGACTGTACCGAAACCGTCGAGTGTAATGAGCTAGCCACAGTGAAGTGATGCAGTCAAAGATGGTATTAATTTTGCTGAGTAGGTGTGTGTATTTGGATATGGATCAACCTTGTGACATATAGAAATAAATCTTGGGCTTTAACTACTTGGGTTAAAAATGCACATCTATTTATATTCATATATTGAAGATTTTTGACCAAATATATTATATATATCAATATATACCTTGAAGATTTTTTATTCAAGAAAAGGAAAAAGCCATATTCAGTAATAAATATTGGATTTGAAAGTAGGTTTATGAATTGACCTACAAATATTATAATTTAGATTTGAAAAATTGTAAAATCAATATAAGAATTTAACTTTTTATGGAATAACAATACTGAACATTCTTACATTATTAGTAATAAAATTTTAAGAAGAAACTAATGGATCGTTCATTATTAACCATTTACCATAGTTTAAACACCTTTTTGAATTTTTATTTGTTAGCAAGAAGAAGTTGTTTTGTATTTGTATATTTATATAAAAGATCATGTTTATTTATATAATTAAATATATAAACTTTTGAATTTACAAAATGCAAACAAATGGTCATTGCATTTAATATACTAAGAGCCTTTTTTTTATATATTGAATTGACCGATAAATTCAAATCAAATTAATTACTATTGACTTGGCCATAATATTTATCTTTATTTTCTGTGAAAACATTGAGTAGTATTTTTAATTTCCTTTTAGGTAAAATGAATTTTTGTAATAAAAACTGAATATTTTTGTCCTCCCGCAGGGTAAGATATAGTCCACAATTTTGTTGGATGCTTATTAATTTGGTCAACATTGGGCCTTGAATATCCCAGACCAATACTTATGTTGCCGTTGAAGCCTAAAGTTTTATTTCGTTCTCGAAAGCCCAATATAGTTAAACAAAAAAGTGGACTTCTCATTAGACGTAAGCGAGCCCACGACTGGGAGGGAAAAATGTGAGCAAGCCACAACTTTGAAAATATCTGTTGTGTCTGAGAAGAAGACAACACATTTGCCTGTAAATTCCATCAATATATTTTTAAATTTTTAGTGATCATTTTTGGTTCAATTTCCTTTCCTTTGGAGCGATCACGAGTCGGATATGAAAAATGTTATGTGTACAATAAAAATTATACAATAATTATATCATGTCTTTTGTCATTTATTATACCTCTCTTATTTTTTGGTAGAATTTATTATACCTCTCTAATAACTCAGTACAGTACACTATAATTTGCAAGTTTTATAAAAGGAAAAGGAAAAATAAAATCTAAATAAAAGAAAATCAAAATAGCAAAATTAAACATGAGGTTTTACTTAAAAAAAAAACATATGTGCTGGCACTAACAAAATTTAGATAAATGTTGGCTTGATAATGGTCGTTTTTTATGCTTGATAAGGGTCTAAATGATGAGGAGCAATGGGGCAAACTTATCTATCTGTTATGTTTTTGAAGTTGAGCCATGTTTTTGATTTTGCTTTTCTAGTTTATTTATTCTATTAATTTTTTATTACATAAAACCTGAAAATTATAGTGTGTTTGAAGTATTGAAAAGGTGTAACAAAAAACAAAATATTAAAATATTTTTTTTAATGGCGATAGTTGTTCCCATAAATAAGGCATATATCCCTCATTTAAATTAATTCAAAAAATAAATAAAAACTAAAGCAAAACTCATGGGTGTAGCCCTGAACGTCATTTGAGTTAGGTATACTAATATTTAATTGAACATTGCTAGAGAGGCACAACAAAAAATCAGCCAAAACAGCCAACAAATAGGAATTTGGGCCACATCATCAAGCCCATTAAAAATATACTCATGATTAATAGTGTTATTTGGGCCTTAAAATGTTAAATGAGCTTTGTTGGCTGTGTTGGCTGGTTTTTTGTTGTTTCCCAAACATTTGTGTATTTAATTTGAACAAGTTAGCAGTAAAAAATCATTAATTTGTTCATGAGAAAAAGAATACAAGTATCACAAGTTTTGAAAGAAGCCAAGTATGAAGTAATTAAATATATCTCTGGTTACATTGTTATTTTTATTCAGTTATCTACATTATATTGAAACGAAACCTACAGTCATTATTTTTTGTTCTGTGCGTGGATGGCTCAATCTTAGACAAGGATTTTGATGTTGCTTTCTTGCAGACAAGATTGCGAGGGAAAAGAGTAGGATAGAAAACCCAAAGAAAAATTAGTGGCTCTAGAAAAAAGCATTAGGCAATGAAATTACGAACTAATGACTAATAAGAAAAGAGAAAAAGAGTGGCTGTGAAGGGAGAACGTAGAATATATATTATACTCTGCTTGTGCATTCATTATTTCTTTTTTATAATTTATATTATTTATATCATTTTTAAATTTTGATATATTATTTGTTGTAATATTTAACTTTTTTTTCTTTGATTTTTTAATGAATGTGCTTCGATAACCAATTTTAGATATCACTTCAATATTGTATTACTAAAAGATAAAGAAATAAATGATGAAAAGGTTGCGACGCGAGGATACGACAATCTGTTGGAGTGTTAGTTATGGTGTGGAGGGCGGGACAAGTGGTTGATGAGTTAGGCGTATTGGAGAATTTGTGTATACCTTTACAATGGATAATCAATTAATACATAAAAGTGACTAAGACATAAGCGTTTAAAAAACAATATAATGCTTGACGTACAACAAAAATACGTCCAATTTGTATCCAACGTGTGCTATTCATATTAGAGGATGTGTGCTATACGTATAGCACACATCATGTAACATATATAGCATTGCTAGGGGTACAACAAAAAAACCAGCCAAAACAGTTAATAAATAGAAATTTGGATCACAATCATCAAGTCCATTTGTGATCATAAAATATCAAATAGATTTTGTTGGCTATTTTAACTAATTTTTTTTTGTTGTTATCTAAACACTTGTGTTCAACATATAATCCAAGCTAATATAATCTTATGGTACAATTGCGGTACTGCTCAGGAAACAGATATGGCCGGTTCTGATAAATTTCATCATCTTACGCATGCACTGTCAAACCAATGCCTTATTCGTCATAGGATTAGGATGTGTACATGTACAATACATACATATGCAACCAGTGTAATCTGAAGCAAGCACGCACGCACGCACCAAGTCAAGTGAGCGTATCACTAATTTAAGAATAAGTAAGGCGCATCACTAACCACACAAATAATTAAAGCACACCCAACCCATTCATGACGATTAAGTGTTGGAGGAAAATTCTAACACGAAATTCCTAATTTAACAATCAAACATCCTCTGCTTCTCGTCGTCCTAATTATAATTATTAACCAAAGAAAATATTAAATGGGGCCCACTTTTATGTTTTGTGATTTTGGATTTGGCCTTCTCTGAATAATTGAGAAATGTATGGCTGCAAAAGCTTCTCATGAAGTAGCCAAGAATCTAGTGAGTGCTCTTAAATCAGTTATGAAATATCGCAATTTAACCATCATCCTCGTCTTTATAGCCCAATATATTAGTGAAAAAGAAAAATACGACACATTAATATGTAATGTGCATTATATGTATAACATATTAATATGATACACATTACGTATGGTATACAACACGTACATTAATTAAATATATTTCTATTGTATATCAATTCTATATCGCATCAGACAGACATAAAACCTTACCTTATTACTGTCTAAGATAGATGTTAGTTATGTGTTAATTAATCCACACGTACATTCTTTAAAACTTCATGTTAGCTGTTTCACTTTTTTATTAGAAATGATTTTCATGTGCTATAAAGTCAATTATCATCATAAGTAATAATTCAATATTTTTAAATTATTAATATAACTTTTAATATTATATATTAATTCAATATTTTATTAAATTTTGAATTAATAGTTTTAA
Organism: Aeschynomene evenia; assembly: GCA_013621005.1. Classification (NCBI taxonomy): domain Eukaryota; kingdom Viridiplantae; phylum Streptophyta; class Magnoliopsida; order Fabales; family Fabaceae; genus Aeschynomene; species Aeschynomene evenia. The sequence goes on from CM024270.1 coordinate 6,333,968, forward strand.
AAATTGAATTACTGCATAGTAATTGATGATAACTCATTATTATATTTTTTCTTTAATAGATAAATATCCATGGGACCAAATCAAATATGGAACCCATGTGTAAAACCTTTAACCTTTATAATATCATGCTAAAAAATAGGGTTATTAAAAATCGTTCTAATCCTAAAAGAAAAAGAACAGTATTTCTATGAATGAGAGCTATGGCAATCAAGGTTGTGAATAATTGGTCCTTCACCGATGAAGAATAAAAAAAGTGACAATAATGTATGTGAAGTTAGTGGTGTATGTAAATGTAAATGTAAATGTAAAGAGTAAAGACACTATGGCCATACCTTTCTAATAATTTCCCCCATATATATCCACTCCACCCCGCCAAGGTCCACCTTGTGTGATGTGTCCTTGTCTAATATCTAAGTCACTCTATTTTGCATCGTAATCGATCTTTAATCATTTACATGTTTTCTATCGAGAAGGTCCACATTTTAATATATATATATATATATATACAGCTTTAGACACATATATATTCTTTAAATTTTGAATAATTGAAAGTTCTCTTTAGAGGTTGTTGTAAGGATACTATAGTGATAAAATACTTTACATTATATCGTCGATCAAGCTAAGCAACGCATTTGAATTAAATTATTTAATCAATAGCATGAGTTAGTGATGTGATGACTAGTATTAGTAAGTCATCATTGTTAGATTTAAATTTAATAAAATGTGATTGGATGCATTACAATTAAATCTATGAATAAATCAAGCATGACGAATTAATAATTCATTGAATTGCTAGTATAAAAAATAGTACTGAGACGGCCCTCAGCAGCTTGGCAGGGCAGTGTCAATTTTGTGCTTGTTGATAATGAAAATAAATTGAGGGTTGTTAAATTAGTTGATGATTGAATAAACAATGGGAGGTTAAAATGTGTGGGCAACACAGAAAAAGATTATTATATTCTGTCATGGCAATTGGCGAGCGATGAATCCTATCCTGGTTTTAACCAATTGACTTTTGCTGTAATTTATAAATCAGAATATATATATATATATATATATCACAAGTCACAACACAATGCTAAAACAAGACCACCCAAACAACAGCAAAGAACATCAAAATCCAAACCTTTTCAAGGTAATTTATTATCGGCCACTGCTGCCAAGAGACAAAGCATTCCTTTGAGCTCCCAAGCAACGCTCCAAACATCCAGAAAATAACTCCATAGGTGTTCCATGAGTACTTGCAATGGGAAAACAAATGATCTACTTTACATATAACACAACCGTCTTGATCTTGAGGTAACACTCCCAAGTTGCATAATTTATCCTATGTATTCAATTTTCCCCTAATAATATCAGCACAATAGTTCAACTCTAGGATAATACATGCTTGGATCAACGTCTTTAAATCTCTCCTTCTCCATAAACGATTTCACTGAGTAAGACCATTCTTATCATCATTCCAGCAAATTTTATTGGCAGTTGATTGATTAAAGAAAGAAAAGACCAAATTAATATATATAGTGACATGAGAAATTGTGATTGTATATATTAACGTGTATATATTTTGTACACAATAAGAGATAAAAAATAATTGATAGAGAAATATATAAAAAGTTAAAATAATAATAATAATAATAAGGGATGAATTTCATTTATTTTTGTGAGTAAATGCATAGATAGATGATAAATTACTATGTAGAAATAGCATTTCTTTTTTTAAAAAGAAAAAAAAAAAAAGACACTGATATTTATTTATATGGTTGGCTAAATTATTAAAGTAGCACATGCAGAGGCGACGCCATGATCACAAGTTCACAACCACACAGGACGCAGAGGCAGAAATACGGGTTAAGTATGTATAAGTATGGAAACTGAGCACACACACACCTAGTTGGTTGTGCGTATAATATCCCACGGCACCACCTACACTCACTCACCACTCTCCAATAATATCCCACCACCTCCAAGCACATCGCAACCTCCCTCCCTAGCTAGCTACTTTTCACTTTCACTTTGTTTCTTCATTTAGGTACGACACTATATATTTTAATTTGTTCCTCTAAGAATTGAGAACCACCCAATACAGACAGACACAGATCTCTATCGAGCTAGGGGGTTCAATTAGCTTTGACGATCTGGCGAAATTCCGCTCCAAAAGGTAGTAGGCCTTTTTTACCATTACGAGGAGCCATTTCCGTTAGTTAGCATTTTGTTTGTTGCATATGTCTGTCTCCTATGTTGACTCTTACAACGTTGCCTCTTGATCTTCTGCTCCCTCCTTGTTTTTGTCATAACTTTAGTTGAGACCTTATTTTTACCTCTGAAAGGGAGGTTGTTGAATTCATTCCTAGCGTGCCCTTCAAAAAAAGAGTATTCTTATTTGATGGGCACAGTGTGTGAGTATGTGATGCTTAGTCTTGGATGGTCTTAGAAATATCCACATATATAAAATTATTTAAAAAGGGGTATTTATTCTTGGACCGCAAAGGTGTTTGCTTTGTTTTAATGGTTTTTTTTTTCCGGAATTTTCCAAATCAGTGTTTGGCAATTGGCATATTTGTTTAATCTGAAATTCTGGTGTTCAACTGGGTAAGGTGTCTATTTGCAGGGACAATGATTCATGGAGCCTTGAAGGGCCACAGCACCATATAAAACTCTGGCCAACTATCCAGCTATATCATCACCAATTGTAGTAGAAAGTGTTGCTCATTGGTTTTCTTCTTCCCGGTGTTGTTTGGACAGGGTTCTATCTCTGCTCTTGCGTCTTCCAACTGATTATGGCTAATATATCTCAACAGATTAAGTCCTCTCCAATGTGATTTTTCCATACAAAGCAATCTCTTTTTTTGCTAAGCTATCAATTGAGCAGAGATGTGAGCTGAAATAGGAGTATTGTGCATAGAAGAAATTACTATCAGTGGAAGTGCAAATACGTGTGAATAAGAAAGGATTTCCAACAAACTCTACCACCTGCAATGGCGATGTGTAGGTGTGTCGATGTTTTGGTTGGAAGGAAGGAGAAAAACAAGGTGAGATCTTGTCGTATATTGTGTCTAGTTCCGCTTTTGCTATGTTCTTGTAGAGTCCTGTTGTAGAGCCCTGTTTTGGTCTCATTTTTTGCTTGCTTCTTCAGGTTAATGAACGATCTTCAAAAGGGCACCTCAAAACTCTACTTGTTAAAGTAGAACATGCGAAGGCACCATCGGATTCTAAGGCTCGTGATTTGGAGCAACTCAATGATGATGTTATAGTTCTTTGTAGTAACCAGAAAATCTCAAGGAACAACGTGAGGGTTATGAACCATGAGAGTCCTGTGAAGACCGAAGCTGAGGAGGCTTATGAAGGGGAAGATGAGCACGAGGATTCACATTCCATCAAGAGGGAGCTCTCTGATATTGATCTCCAAGCTCATGAAGCTGCTGTGGCAACAAGGGAAGGAGGTTATGATCAAAGTCCAACAGATAAAGAGACGAAATACAGTGAAAAGAGCGATGAAATGAATCAAAGTGGACATGTGAGTGATCCTGGGATTGGCAAAGCAGACTTCTGGGCTACTCCAAAGCTCACGAGATCATGCTCTAACCTGGAAATAAGGGATGTGCTTAGGGAGACAAGCCATCATTTCCTATCCTCAAAGTCACAGTCTTTTGAGGATTTGCAGGAATTATCAGCAAATCAGGTGGCTAATCTTGAAAGCCCCAGGTCTGTGATGACTCACTGCAGTGCTGATAAAGTGATGCTGAGAAGGCATTCCTCAAGCCAAGTTCTCCCTTCAGGGAGCAAAAGATTGTGGTGGAAGATGTTCCTCTGGAGCCACAGGAATATACATAGACCTCCCTTGAGCAAAGCAACACAAGTGCATCCTGCAATTGCTGCTCTAAACAGCCGATACGGGTACTCTTCAGACACCCTTGAACCGAAACAGAAGCCACTCAGTCATGTGGAATCACTTTCCCCCGGGTCATCTAGTGGGGAATTCTTTCGCAAAAGCTTCAGTGATAAAAATCTTGATAACCAAAGGAGGAGCCGATTACACAGTGAAAGTTTTGGTTTTTGGACACAAAACCAATGGGTGGCTTTCTCATCAGGATCATCCTCCTTTAACAGGGTGGACGAGTGGGTGAAGGAACTTGAAGTTCAGCAGCCACCACCTGAGGATGATTTTAAGCATGACAATATGGAAAGCATTGTCTTCCCACTTTCTCCTGATGCAGGTAAATCAATGGCAAGAACCATATCTCAGTTAAGTCGACATCCAGATGCAAATCTTTCAAAGGAGATTTTGCATGCTAATAGTGTGGTCCAGTCGCTGAATCCAGCCTCAACTGTAGCTCATATATCTGGTATTGGCATAAAAGCCATCCCTGCTATTTCACACTTCTCCAGCCTCCGCTCTGTCAACTTGTCAAGCAATTTCATAGGTATAATTCTTTGACAGAAGAAAGTAATCCTTGCTTTAAAACCAATTGGTGAGATGACAATAATAATGATTGATTAGATTGATTGCTTCTCCTCTTCATTGATTTGCAGTTCAAATTACACCTGGACTTCTCCCAAAGGGCATTCATACACTTAATTTGTCAAGGAACAAGATCAGCACCATTGAGGGCCTCAGAGAATTGACCCGGTTGAGGGTACTTGATCTGAGCTACAATCGCATCTCAAGAGTGGGACAAGGTTAGTATTTGTATTAGCTGATGCTCAATGGAAAATTTCACATCTCCAATATCTTAGCTTTAATCAAGTATTGCCTACAATGTGATTGTTCAATGTGTTTCATCAGGTTTATCAAGCTGCACATTAATCAAAGAGTTGTACCTTGCGGGGAACAAGATTAGTGATGTGGAGGGGCTACACAGGTTACTGAAGCTAACAGTTCTGGACTTGAGCTTCAACAAGATCACAACAACAAAAGCATTAGGCCAGCTTGTGGCTAACTACAACTCTCTTCAGGCCTTGAATCTCCTTGGAAATCCAGTTCTAAGTAATGTCAGTGATGAGCAGTTGCGGAAAGCAGTTTCTGGTCTTCTTCCAAATCTTGTGTATCTGAACAGGCAATCTATCAAGCCTCAGAGGGCACGAGAAGTACTCACAGATAGTGTTGCTAAGGCCGCACTGGGAGACAGCAACCGCACCTACTACCGAAGGGCATCGAAGAAAGGTGGCCAAGGAGGATCAAGTTCCTCAAATGTGCATAGAAGCCGTGCTAGTTTTGCCCAGAAAAGCAAGAGCATGCCAAGGACCCGTAAAAATCATTAGTTGCCTGTAGAAAGAGCAACTCATCAGTAATTTCAGTTTTGCTGAGACTTGATAAAGTATAGCTGTATTTTCAGATTCATTTATATTTGCTTCAACCCATATGCCAGTGAGGGTTGAGGACTTAAGGCTTGATTGTGATTGTTATTGTATTTGCTTAAAGATGTCAATCTTGAGTGTTTGATTTTCACCATAAACAAGACTGTACTAGGCATCAACAGTCTCTTAGTTTATTTAAGACTTGATGTAAAGCTGTCTTCTTGTATCCACTTACATGAACATTATGTAAACAATTTTTGGCATTGCAAACAATAGTAGGCCAGCCCCTTTGTTACTAGTTACAAATCATTCAAAAGTTATGTGAATAGTGAATACCAAGGCAAGTGAATAGTTCAAAGCAGGCACTATCAAGTTTGCCAAAGCTGACAGAATGTTTCATGATTTTGATTCATTCTCTCAATCAGAGAAGTTTGTAATGCCATTAGTTATGAGAAAAATATACTAGAAAATTAGACATTAGCTCATAGATGAAGATCGAACCTACGGAACATAGTTTAGCCAGATCAAATGATGTGGTGGGCAAAATCTAAAATCGTTGCCACCTATGCTACGCTCAGGAATGCACGCTGCTCTATCAAAAACAGGACATACATTATCCTCAACTCTTTCTCCTCACCCTCTTCCTTCCTTCCTTGGAACTAATGACAATCTCTCCAGCCAATCACTCACCAGCACAGAATTGAATTATCAAAATAACCATTGTTTTCATCCCAATATCAAAAGCCAATTTGATTCCTATTTTTGTTCTGTTTGACAGCACCCTTAAAATTGAAGAGCATCACCAATTACTCTTTTCTTGATTCACACACCCTAAAGTGCTCCTCAGTCCTCAAACACATATCATTCATTTCTCTTCCTGGCAAAATCCAACACAACATGTCATCCAAAGACTCAAGTTCAAGTTAAATGCTGCTTCTCCATCCCAACATCAGAACCCTGTTCCATTTCCTGCATCTGAGCATACTTATACAGTTTCTCATTGAAGACTACTTGAGGATCTTTTTCAATCAATACACCATTCTCATCGTATGCATCCTTCAAGAACACAACCCAATTCATCTCGGTCCCAGCCAAATAAAACGCCCTGGGCTGCTTCAAGAGCATGTTATAAGTATGCTTGGTCAAACAAAACTCCTCCTTGAACTCTACAAGGTGGTGAATGGAAGCCCTCTTCTCCAAAGTCAAGCTCAAGAATTCATGAACCAACCCAACCCTATACTTCTCCGCTTCAAGAGTCCACACATCCAGCTTCGACCCATCAGAATAAGGTGAAACCAGAGGCAACGTGTTCAACAGATTCAGCTTCCTATTATCTTCCAATTCCAACCCTAAATCCCTACCATACTTCACCGGAAACCTGAATTTCCTCTTAGCACCATCCTCATCAACCATGAACTCCCTCTCAATTGCACTCACAGCTAACAGTGGGTCCCAATTAACCAATTCCAATACCCTCTTTCCGTCAACTTCGACCACGACCCGAAAGTAATTCGGGTACTTACAGACTCGGTCCCTGAAATCATCGGGTATCCCAAACAATGTCCTACAGTGATGAATCTTGGTCAAAGGAATGCGCTTCTGGGAAGACATCATGAGCAATTTGCGGACTTTCGTGACGCGATCGTGTTCCATTGAGTCCATGAGTGCGCGCTCCTCAGCGAGAAGGTCCTCCATGAAGTCAGTGAACCCTAGCCACATTTTGCCGTCGGTGTGGCGGTAGGTCTGGAGGAGGAGTGGGTGGCGGAGGACGGAGCGGGAGACCTTGCGGCCGCGCGGGAAGCCGAGCTCGCGGTGGAGCTTTCCGGCGTCGTCGAGGCGGAGAACGTGCTCGGGCTGGTTGGAGAGGTATTGCTTGGTTTTGGTGATGAATCTGAATTGGGCGTCGCGTTCGACGATGCGTTCGAGGGAAGGGATGAGGTTGGGCTGGGTCTGGACAAGGTTGGTTCTGGGGCTGCCCTTTTTCTTACGCTTCTTCTTGAATTTGTCGGGGGTTTTGGTGATCAGGAACGAGGTGGAGAACGCGGCGGTGGAGAAAATGGATTGGGGTGGGATTAGGGTTTTATTTGTGAGGGAGAAGAAGGAGCGCCAAGCCATTGTATGTATGTATGTATGGTTTGATTTGATTAATGGTGATGATTCAATGGTAGGCTACATATAACCAATGGAGTGGAGGATGGGGATGATGGAGACAGAAGGTTAAAATAAAAACTCCGACCTGCCGGATTCGAACCAGCGACCTAAGGATTAACTGAGGTTATACTACCACTACAGTCCTCCGCTCTACCAACTGAGCTAAGGTCGGTCATGCCTGGATCTGCAACAAAATTTAATTTCACAATCTATGAAATGTTACTTCGATTTTAAAGTCACCTCTATTACTTTTAATACTCACTGTGTAACTCATTGAGGTTTGATTGACTAGTGAAAACTTCCTACCCACCCACCCCCTTTTTGTTTTATTGGAATGTACCATTAAACATGAAGAAAAATCTCAATACACGATATTTTTATATCTAGATTCTTGATGTTTTTGTTTTGCGGCAGTAGTATGATGTCCAAAAATACTAATCCGTATTCAGTAAATACTTCTTTAGATAACTACTTTACATTTTATTTTGACTACTTTACCTTTAATATGGTCATTAACGTATCATCTACGCCACAACCAAGAGAAATCACCCAGATTCTTATAGCTGACCTAGAAATGGTAAACTATAAACCTGTAACTTTGCGCTTATAATATGCCGATTTTGGTTAATAGACTACCTGGCTAGTGGTTGTTTTGTTGGGCAAAAATTATCCGTTAAGTTGGGAATAATTGAGTTGAAAAAATTGAGTGGGTTTTGTTTGACATTTTACTTTTAACATTTCGCAATAGTTCTGGAAAACTCATTCTTTTAATATCATTCTCATAAACAAATCAATTCTTTAAAAAATAAGTCTATCAAAATCTGTACACACTCTTAAGAGTTTGCTTATTTTATTATAGTTGTTTGTTATTCAAATTATTTGACAGGCGAATTTTGGATAAAGTACGAGGGACTAAACAACTTCTCACTCACATGGAGGGAAAATAGAAAAAGTTGAATCATGTCTAGGGCTTAATTCAAACATGAGTGTTTTACCAGGCCATAATAGGAGGCATCAAAGAAGTAAGAACCTATGAAATGAGAGCAGAAAAATATGCTATAAATAATAATAAGAGGGGAATTAACCGCTGAGCATATTCTATACACCGCAGCAAACAGAAATACTTATTCTATGAATATCTTCCCAATCTTAATCATAATAATAATGTGCCTGTGTAACTGTAATCAGACATTTCATGAAAAATCAAAATCTACCAGTATACTTCCTCATCTGCTCTGGCTCCTTTTTGGTAATTACATGGCCCTATGTGCACCTTACGGCTTCATAGGAGTTGTGGTGGTATCACTCTCAATCCACTGTTTCCTTCTACTGTTTCTCCCGCTTCTTTCCTGTCCAAAATTTTCAATCCCCACTTTCTATGGCGGAGCATTATGATAATAAATGAACATTATGAAAATTGAATATATGAATATTATGGTCTTTTTTCTTCCAGCACTTGGATGAATCAATTTGCCTGTCTCTTGAAGAAAGGTTTCTGGCAGATCAGGAGCCTCTGATCGCTGTCGCTTTCGATTTCCACGACTCGTGCATCCCATTTCAGACGCGTTGTTAGGGCTCTAGCTGACTCTATTAAAGGAATTGTGTCGCGAATTATAATCCAACCCTGCACGCATAACCATTATCAGGAAACCAAAAAGGTGCATTGCCCTACATATGCCATTGTTCCTATATATTCATACCTTGTAATATCAAACAAGATAAATAAACACAAAGAAATGGAGGAAGAGGGCCACAGACAAGAAATAAAGACCATAGCATTGAGCTTGCTTACCTCGGGACAAGCAGCCTTCAATTCTATGAACAGATCTAGCATGGTGCATCTGCGCTGCTGAGCAGCTTCAAGGGATAGAAGTCCAGCTGCATGAACCAAGTCATAGGTTCTAGGGTACGTTGGAAATGCCTCACACCTATGAGCCACAAAAAATTATACTAGTAAGGAAACTAGAATTTGTGTAAGACATAATAGAAGTTTCACAAAATCACAATGCACAAGTTTTTTTGAATAATTAGCAGCTGTAAACTTGTGCTTGGTATTGTTACAAGGAAAGGAAAAAAATTGGCAGAGGCCGAGCATTCAAACTCGGCCAAGGAAAAGGAAAACGATTTCAGAGAATCATGAAATTCTAAAATAAGAAAAAATGAGAGAATAAAATACCAATCGTGCAAAATACCAACATAGCCCCTGTCCAGGATCAAGGGAAGATAGTTCAGCCCAGTGTTCGGAACCACGTTCATGACCCACACAGATTTCCCAGCTTGCAATAAAGCAGAATTAAAAGCTCCAAAATGAGCATTCATGTCTAGAACATTTCTTAACATGTTATAAGGTGGGGGAGGGTCCTCTTCACCAGGTCTCTTAGGATGGTCAGAAAATATTAAAGGTGACAGAAGAGACCAGTAGTTACGGACTGCTATTCTCCAGCTTTCAGAGTCCTCCACAAATTCATCAGATTGCAACCCTGACACAAGTAAATATGGGCATAATAAGATAACCTAATAGATAGGTAATTTTAATCGGTGAGATAGTACAGTGCAAATAACTTCGAGAAATGCAGAAGAATATAACACTAACCATGGATAGCAAGATCATTCTTGCCCAAGTTATCTCGAGAAGGCCAGGTTGCCCTCTTCTCAATAGAAATCCATCGGTGGTTATGTGTTCCTCCTATGCAGTTTTGCAGTTGTCGATAATATGGAGTCTCCACATCATAGGCTCTACCACATAAAGGAGGAGGAGAACTACCCTTTCTGGACATACAAAAAGAAAGGTAATGGTAATACCAAGAATACTTGTTTATGTATATGCCATATATAAATGTGTGTACAGAGGTGAGAATAAAAAGTTAGATACTTTATCATAAATACAGGCCACAGGAGCATACCTGAGCTATAGCAATTTTTTTACTGGTTTTCTTCCATACAACAGTTTCATCTTGCTGTGAAAGCATTTCCCAGCAAAGATTTTCAGTAAAATCAACGATGAACTTCCACCTTTTCTGATTATCTTTTTCCCGAGCATTAGTAAGCGGTGATGTCCAGACAAAGTAGCCTCCCGGTTTTAATAGTCTGTCAGCTTCAATCAAGAGAAGACCATCTGTTTGATGCAATATGCATATTAATTAGATCAGTCACAGTCTAATAATTCAGTTCAGGGAACCTATCGTGCGACAAGTCTACAGCATTAATGAACCAGAAAAAAACGAAGCTATGATTTTGAAGCTCAGAAACAACATTCAGATTCTAAATTCAAACATTAAAAACAAGCATAACCAAATAAAGGAAGTTTGATGGAAGAAATTCACAGAAATAATACAATGACTACAGAAAATAAACATAAATGGTATCTCCTCTTGGTATCTACATATTTTGCATTCAGTAAATTTTGAGTGATCAGGAAACCCAAACAATAACAAACGTAAGAATGGATTAATTGCATTAATTATTTTCATCCCTTAAATCAAAGTTCAATACCAGAGGCATATGAAAGTACAAAAGCATAATTTTAAGAAACAGAATGGGTAGTTACTGTGACAATGAATTTTATTCCTAAGTAGATGATATCTAATTCCTTTTTTGGTTGACATTTGTAATCTAACATTTAATTTAGAACGGCTTACAAACCAAGAAAAGTAAAGGGTTTGACAAACGCAAATGCCTAGTAAGACATAACCATGTTGACCTTACAGAAAGTAGAAGGTGATTCTCAAAGATACCTTTCTGGTCCCAATCGACGCCACATCTTGCACAATGCAACATATCAAAGGAGAGAGATGGATATGGCAACTGTTTTGAAGTGAAAGAAGCAATCATAGCAGGAAGACCCCTCTCAAGCGTAAGCTGAACTTGACTGCCTGAAGGCTCATAGTTTGCAATGCACATTGTTAAAAGGTGACTGTGAAAGAGGTGTGCTCCGAAACTACCATAGCCACAACCAATGTCCAGTATGGTCCTAACCTGTAAATTTTAGAAAACTTGCTCAATCAACTAATGTTTCAGTTGAGGAACATCTCAATCAAAATTTACATTCAATACCACCAAAAACCAAGCAGAAAATCAAACACGAATCCCTGTAACCCAAGGACAAATATGTCAAAAATTATTCAATAATCCTGTGCCATTTTGTGGGAATTGAAAAAATCTCCTCTAATAATATTTTCAGGAATAAGCCTCTTTCTTAGAACAGTTAAGAGAATTTCCAGTCAACATTATGAAGATGATATTATTGGAATATTCATTAATTGTTTGCAGAAACAGAAAATTCCAACAAGCCCAAAATAGTTAATAACTAACTATTTTTACATTTTAAATATTAGTGATATAGCAGTGACCTTAAAGGCTTAAGTAAATGCAGGCTATCCCGCAGTAAGCACAACTAAGTAAAGCAGATGAAGCATGTTCAATTATATAATAAGCATGTACCAAATAAGTGAAACTTGGGTATAATTGAGGAGGGCCACTGAAAAAAGTAAAGCAACAAATACTCAAGCATGCCATTTTCAACGGAGAATAAATATTCATTTACCCCAGCTTGTATGAAGTTAGATTCATTCCTAAGTCCAACCATTTCAGCAATTTGATGTGAGTAGTCTTCAACACCATCAAACATGAGAGAAGCCGAACGAAAGGAAATTTGCTCTTCATCAAGCATCATCATCCTGTAACCAAATAACATGCATAAAAAATTTAAGATGACATGATAGCTGAAAGCATGAAAGGCTGTAAGAGAGATGTATATCACACCTCTTGGTCAAGCTACCAGAAGAAAGAACCTCCTGTGCTGTAATTTTAACATTAGCAACCCATATGACATCCCTTCCGGTGGGCCACTGAAGAGGAATTTTGTAATTTGTTGGTGAGAGAATCAAACAACTTTCCCTGAGCTCATGTGCACATTGCCTGTCAAACTCATTGCCATCAGAATAACCCTGAGCCAGATTGCCGGTAACATTATAGCAAGGAACATAGTTTTCAAACTCCTGAGAGCAGAATTCCAATTCTTTCAGCCTTGAGGGAGAACTAGAAAGCTCCCCAAAATCCACTAAATCTGACACAAGTTTCTCTTGGAGTCTTCTATAACCATGGTAAATGTTATCTCTAGTTGTGGTTGAAATTGATACTGTCCAGAAAAAAGATCCAGCAAGAGCAAAAATAACTATAACTACTAGAGCAAGCTTCAATAAAAGCAGAACTAATTTATGCCGACTTCTGGCAGTTCCAACAAGGAAGGGATCAGATGAGTAGCCATTCTCAGTGGTGCCATACTTGGATTGAGAATTATCTGAGAAAAGTAACTTTAAGGGAGACTTCAGAGGAGAGGAGCTATAATTTGAGGCACCTTTTTTATCCAAATCATCCTTATCTATTTTATCTTTGTGTCGAGAGTCCAATGAGTCCTGGCTATATTCAGGAACCCGAACCCCTGCTACACCTCTGTACAGAGGCCTGGACATTCTCGGACCAAGAAGTTAATGGTTGAATGCAAGTTCTTTCAATGAATCCACCCAGAAACCAATACTAACTTGCTATTCCAGCATCGTTCAGATATGTGCTGATAAAACCATAGGGAGAATCCACCTACAGTTCAGAAAATACAAACCTAACATAAACAAAATAGAGATACCTTGTCAGCTTGATGTTGATGGTGTTCAATTAGAACAAAGCAGAAAACTAGATGCAAGTAAGAGAACAAAATCAGCGATAAACAAATCAAACTTCATTTTCAGAGAATATGCAAAAAAAAAAAAAAAAAACACGATAATGACGACAAGGTAAGCCATTAGTTAATTCACCGCACCAGATCCATCACGGACCAAACATTGAAATGCATACGTACGAACAAAAGATTAAAAATAAAGCTAGGAGAAAATAAAAGTTAAAACTTGAGAGGTAATTATAAGTCAGAACTCTAAAAGGATACTAATAAGATTCGGAGGAATTAAAGTTGGTAGTAAAGCAGATAGGTTGGTAGATAACACAATAGTTAAAATCACATGTAACTAGCCACAAGTTTTGTCATAAAAAACGCAAGCTCATTTTGGTTAAAAAAAAAAACACTTCCATTTTGTTTCCCAATCGAAACCCAGAAGAGAATAACAAAAGCGGAAAGTAATATTCGTAGAAGAAAAAAAAAAGAGCCACCTTCATTGGCCATCGCAATCGAAATCCAGAGAAGGTGTCATGAAAAAGGGGCAACCCCATTTTTGGAGAGTAAAAAAGAGATTTTGACGTATCCCAATTGAAATTCAAAATGGAAAAACAAAAACCCATTTTAGATCAATGCGGCAGCTATGAAAGAACGTCAGATCAAACCCACTGAAACCCATAGGCCATAAAGCAAAGAAGAAGAAGTAAAAAAAGAAAGAGAGAGAGGGAGAGAGATTCTGAACCAAGCAACAACGAGTACCTAATCTTAGTTGGGGCAGAAGAGGAAGAAGAAGAAGCTAAAAAAAAGAAGGAATCCCGATAAATGAGGGTGAGTTCGATGGGCTCGTTGGTAGCTCGATTCACCCCCAAAAAACACACGAATCAAAACGACGACACTTGAATCCTTTTCTCTCTCTCTCTGTGAGTTTCTTTCTCAGCTTTCGTTCTTGTTTCTGTGTATTTGTCACTCACTGTTTCGAATACTAACTCTGCTTAAAGCTTATGAAACAAAACCAAAGAAGGGAACGCTAACCTCATACTCATAATAAGCAACCACGTTTTGTACTGATCCGATCGCGATTCATCATACCACTGCTCCCAGGCCAAGTAATTATAAATTAATTAATTTGGGAAAATAATAATAATAATATTGAAAATTTAAATAAATAAATAATAAGTTAACAGAACGCGGTCACGGAGGTCTTGAAATTTTAAATTAATATTTTTCAGTTACGAAAGTTACTGTTTGATGTGCTTAGTTTCCTAGTTAAGACAAGATCAATCAATATCAGTAGATAATGGAATCAATAAACTATTATTAAACCCTATCCCCCAAATGGAATTTTGCACTTTATTTATATTCACCGATATTATTATTAATTATTATTTTATATTTTTCTTATATTAATTCTATGCGCACCGAGGATATCATAGCAACTTAGGAAGCTGCCTAAAAAGGCGCCACAATTAATCTTCCACAGGAAAAGTTGTTACCTAATCATATCCCATCCTAAGAAAATTGCACACAATGAGGAAATGCAATTTTTATCAATGTGTGTTACATTATTATTATTATTATGGCCCTTTTAGTATTTGGGCCTATTTCTTCTACGTGAAGTATAAAGCCAGCTTGTCAAGTAAATAATAAATGAAAGGAGTGGAAAGTGTTCATTATTTTGTCACTTTTTTGGGTACAAAAAGTAGGGTTTTTTTTTTATTAGTTGCCATAGAAAGCGTAGTGAAATGGGTGTAGATCTAAGTGAAGGAGAATGGGAAAATACAAAAACAGAAGGATTTTCATTATTTGTTACGTATTGTATGTACATAGAACATAGAATTTGGCTTGAGGGTGAAATAGTGCATAACGACCCACACACCTTATGTTATAATCATTCAATAAATGCAAAATTTGGTGCGCATTCACGCTTGCATGAGGTCACGTCGCCTCTGCTCATTTATTTATTTTTATTGCTATTAACTTTCTTCGCGCATATTGTGGCGCTTTGCCATGAACAAATGTAAGATGCACAGAAAAAAAAACAGTAAACACAGTTAACAAATTATGCACAACGTATATAACATAAATTGCATAACGAATATTACATGTTGTGCATACCATATAGTACATGATGTGCACAACATATATAACATGTTGCAAAAAAATTATGTTGCAATATGTGATATATGTTGTGTACAATAGATGATATACGTTGTGCACTACATATAATATATGTTGTGCATTTTATATTATATATGTTATGTACAAATTGTTGACTGTTTTGGCTGATTTTTTATTGTGGCCCAATTATTTCCCCTTTGGCATAACCCACTTTTTGATGTACTGGTGTTAGACGTGTACACTACCCAATTAAGTATTTATTGTTATATTAGAAAAAATAAATAAATTGAATCAATTGTATTATAAATGAAAGTATGTGATTGAATACAGAAATGCTACTAGTACATATATTTTGAGCATACACCTATTTCTACACTCATTCAAATGTTGGTAAATTTGATAACTTTGTTGGCAAGTTACTAACAAATTTATCAAATTTGTCAACATTTAAATGGGTGTAGAAATTGATGTATACTCAAAATGTATGTACCAATAGCATAACCCGATTGAATAATGTTCCATACATTGAAATTAATTTCGTGGACATTATTATTCTTCGAGTTATAACCTAGAAATAATAATCGTTTTAAAGTGTCTTCCGGGAAAGAATGTTCTAATTACAGAGATGAACAAGCTTTGACATCTCTTAACTTTATTGAGATTTCGTTGTCGATGAAATGATTACGCTTTTGGGAGTAATAAGGCACATAGATTTAGAATATCGTTATTATAATGTTTAATCACGAGAGACAGATTTTCAAACACCAAAGTATAATTTCACTGGCCATATTCATTTTTACCTGTGACGGCTGCCTCACGTAGATAAAGTAAATATATGTATTATTTATAATAATAATAATAACTTGCATTATTATTGTTTAATTATTTTATAAAATTATATTTAATATGATTCGCACTTTACTAAATTAAGTACTAGTACGATTTAAGAAAATTCTATAGTGTTTAAAGCATTTTTTTGTAAATTTTAAAACACAATAAAAATATTATTGATTTAGTTAAGTATGAGTTTTGAAACCCAATTTTTGACTTGGAAATAAGGTTAAAGATAAATTCGGTATCAATCCAAACTACCTGGCCCGATTATGACTGAGTTAGTTCAGATACAATTATCGGTTGATTTTTTTCTATTTTCTTGGTAATTTGAAGAAGTTTTTGTTTTGGACCAAACCAAACATGTATATTAGTAGTGAATAACGTTAAATAAATGCTGGATAATTTTTCTATACAGCTAATATTACTCATATGTTACATAACTAGTATAGTGATTTGGCTTGTGTTTGAACTTTGAAGGACGTCTACTCTATAATGTACTCTATATCTTTTTAATTTTCATATGTAATTATTTTTTGGGAATTTTAGACCATATTTAATAAAATTTTCGATTATATTATTTATTAATGAAAAGAGAGAATATATATAATAAATAATTAAGAGAAGGAATAATTAGTATTAAAAATAATATTACAAAAAATATTAAATTATTATAAGATTGAACAATTTTCACATTATTTTTTAGAAATTGAAAATAATTAAACAAAAAAGATGAAATATTTGTTGATTATATACTCTATGTCAATTTATATTATATTTTGGTATTTTTGAAGAAGAAAAGGGTGACATGATACGGATAAAAGTGGGTCCATGAGTGCCGCGTTTTCTGTGTCGGTGGACCAAAACAGTGACGTGTCGGCTATCCATACTGTGAATATCACAGTGGCTTGGCATATTTTATTGTTTTGCTTAGAGAGACTTGTTCTTTTGATTGTCCCTTTCTGCGTTTTGCGACCTGCAATGCTCTAAACGCGCCCTTCAACACTTGTGCTGCGGCAGCTGTCACGGGACTCACATTTTCTCATTTGATTTCCTTTTGTTCTATGCTTAAATAATCTAATCATGATTTAAACTTGTAGTAATTAATAGCCAGCATCTGCTAAATCACATGCACCATCAGTTGGTAAAAAAATCTTAGATGGACCAAAAATAAGAAATTCATCTGAAGTTAGCACTTGATAGTTAAAAAATTAAAGAACATTTAATTCAAAATTTTCTTCTTCTGCTGCCTAGCTAATTAAGATAGCATTATACAAATAAAAAAATTATTTATTAATATGTCTTGTTTGAAAGTTGTCCACACATATTTCTATAAGGCTTAGTATAATAACAACGGACCTATCTCGCAACCCAGTTTCCGAAATTTGGGCGTACCAAATTAGCATGCAAATTTCAGCATTGCTTGTATTTCACTCCTCCCGTATATTATACTTCTTCAATCCAATGAAAGATTCATGTTATCGCTTTCTTTCTCTTTCCCAACAAATAATTATACAATTTCTGTTTGGTCCCTTTTGTTACAATATAATTTATCTAGGAAAGTGACTTCATAATTGGTAGTAATTTGATACTAGTAGTAGTTTTCATATAAAGATATAATTTCCAAATTCCAAGTTTAAAAAACAGTAGTCTTTTATTTTCTTGGTTTCATCATAGAATTTGATTCCAATTTAGTTACATATTTATTCTCTCGTAATTTAAAACATAATAAATTATAT
The DNA here is from genome assembly GCA_013621005.1 of Aeschynomene evenia. Taxonomy (NCBI): domain Eukaryota; kingdom Viridiplantae; phylum Streptophyta; class Magnoliopsida; order Fabales; family Fabaceae; genus Aeschynomene; species Aeschynomene evenia. The sequence goes on from CM024270.1 coordinate 6,351,770, forward strand.
TGATCATTCTTGATATTTAATAAAATTTAGCTTGGTTCTTATCTAATAAAGTTATGTAATACTAATCTCCTAAATTTGTTCAGGGATCAATATAATATTTATAGGAGGTGAAGTATAGTTTCAAGAAAGAACAAGTATAATAATTTAAAAACAATAATGTTAAGTGGACAATGAAAAACCAGTCCATTAAGCTAATAGGCCTATTTTGGCCCAAATAATCATTGAAATTGTAATAGACTGAGTAATTATGGCCCAAAATCTCATTTATTGACTGATTGAGCTGATTTTGTATTGTTCATTTAGCATCACTCTTTAAAAAATGCAAAGTCAAATTGAACTAATTTTATAATGAGTAATGCTACTTGTACATTAAAAGTGACACTAAATCAGCTATTAGTATAAAAAGTTTGATTGAGAATATTGGATTGTGTCAGTATAAAAATTGTTATTATCTTAATATAAAAGTTTTAATATAATGTTAGATTTAGTTAATATATAAATTAGATTGAATAGTTGTAAATGTTGGATTGTATTATTAATATAAAATCATGTGTAAATGAAATATTACACTATTACAATTAAAGAGTAGATCCCATGAATTTTAGTAAATTTAAAAATTATTACTTTAATTTACCTTATTTATACAATAAAAAATAAGTAAAAATTCACTAATACAAAAATTTTAGGTCTCAATAACTCAACCCAATAAAAATTAATTTTTTTAAAGGAGTTTCTTTTGGATCAAAAAGTTGTTCAACGAACTAATTGACTAATTTGAATATTTTTTCATTCTTCACCTAATATTATCTTAAAAAAATAGGGAAAAAACATTTTACCTCCCTAGATGTTTGGGTCGTTGCAATTTAGCCCATGAACTTTCAAAACGGGCAATACGGTACCCTGTATGTTTTAAAACGTGCAATTTACCTCATCCGTCACATCTCCATCCATTTCTCCGTTAAATGGTCATGTGCAAAGCACATGTCATTTATTAAATTACTAAAATACCATTTTTTTTACGTGGAAAAAAATATTTTACCCCCTGAATGTTTGGGTCTTTACAATTTAGCCCTTGAACTTTAAAAACAGGCAATACGGTACCCTGTATGATCTGACGGAGAAATGACATGTGCACTGCACATGACCGTTTAACGGAGAAATGGACGGAGATGTGACGAATGAGGTAAATTGCACGTTTTAAAACATATAGGGTACCGTATTACCCGTTTTGAAAGTTCAGGGGCTAAATTGCAACAACCCGAACATCCAAGGAGGTAAAATGTCTTTTTCAAAAAAAAAATATAATGAAAAACCCAACCTACCCTGTCCATGAATAAACAGCGGATCAAAGGATAAAATGTGCATAGCATTCAGAATTGATCATCTCAAAGAGGTGTCTGAATTAAGTGACCCCACCCCACTTGAGAATATATGCACCATCTGCTACAAAGTCCAATCCACGTCCATTATTGGCATTCGCCAACCCTCTCCATTTCTTTTTAAGATTTACATTCCTCAGATCTTGTACGTCGATCTGTCTCTGTGAATGAATTGTGGAAGCACCACTTCACCAAAAAAATCACCGTACTGCAGTGCAGAGGGTTGCAATATCTACTTCTCTGCTTACACTCTGTACACACCATTCATTGTAATCCATTTTGCATTATGCTCCAACCTCTAATATAAACTATGAGTAATGCTATTGGTACATATTAAATGGTATGTATATTATACATATGTTTTGATTTAAGGGTGGGAAAAAAAATGTAAGTAATTGAGTGATGTCACATCAAAATCTAAAGGTAATGAAATGGGTGGAGAATGTATGTAAGAGTAAGTGTATGTACAAATATCATTATTTATAAACTATACCTACTATATCTCTGCCTTATGTGGGGCAGACATTACAATGTTTATGCATGCATGATGATTCCTCTCCCTTTTAATTTTTGCTCTCTGCTTTATTTTCTGATCGATCGATAATATAACACTTGTCAATAATTAAATCCCTGGGCCCGAATACCTTGTCACTTGAATTTATTTATTTATTGATATTATACAGGAGCATCTAAATTCGCTGTCGGGTTTACTTGTAGAAGAAGAATATATATGTATATATATATATATATATATATGTGAGTATTGAAATTAATTGAAACATATATCATAATTTATTGACCAACGTTGAGACCCTTACACACAATGGCAAGCTATGTTAAATGTTGAAAGGAATATATATATATATGTCCACGATCCAAAGAACAAGTTTCAACGGTCAATAGAACTCTATCTAACTTCCTCGATCATCAGTGGTTTATAACAACACCTAATATTCTGGGTGGAGCTTCACCAAAAACATATCATGAAATTAGAGAAATATTGGTGGTACAACTTGAATATATTCATCTTTTATTCAACTCACATAAATACAGACATATAGCATTTAATTAATATTACAATGAAAGTTAAGATGTGTGAATTTAATAAAATAAAATTAATGCGTATTTTAATTGGATGAGTTGGATGTATATTGATTGTACATGTATTATTACCTAAAATTAATAAAGTAGTAGTAACATCAAGGACGCATATAAATGTAATAATGAGTGGTTGATTATGTCTGGATAGTCCACCTGTCATGGTAATTAGTAAATTAAATTTCAAACCTTCTTATGTACTACTCCCTCCGTCCACTTTTATTTGTCTTTTTAGAAAATTTATTTGTCCACTATTATTTGTCATTTTAGATTTTCAATGAAACATTTACAATTTTTTTCCAGTTTTATCCATACATACACTTTTTTTTTATCTCTTACAATTATTATTACACAAAAAACTATAAGGATAATTTTTTCATTGTACATTTACTTCTATAGAAATTTTTTTGTTTTTATCACATTCTTAATAAGTGTGCAATACTCTAAAACGTCAATTAAAAGTGGACGGAGGGAGTAATAGATATATTTATATCATTATTATTATTTTCATCAAACTTTTGGAGATCTGAAATCAATAATTGCAGATAGGTATTTAAAAACAACATATACATACAAGTGGGCGTATTATATTAGTCCATCGCAGCATTCACTTAGTATGAAAATGAAATTGCCAAAAGCTAGGCGGATCTTGATCCCTAATTTCGCTTCAAGGGGCCTCTGAATTTATCATTTCGCTGAAATCTATACATACATAGTCATAATTAATGGCTAAAGAATTAATTGGACAGTACATGGTACCCAATATAAAAATGGACCTCGCTGCCATGTATATATATATACACACAGGTCAGAAGGTCAAAACACATCACGTGAGGTCGGCGTTTCAGCCTATGGTTTTTCTTCATCAATGTTTGACTAGTGCCTACTTTAGATCTATCTCATTCTGTATTTGTAGGGTATAATTTTAAATGAGGGTGAGGGTGAAAGAATCAAATACTATATATAAGACTATATTAGGAAGTGTTATTTTTTAATTAACATATATATCAGTTAAAGTAATGGATTTAGATCTTTAAGGTGAAAATCTTTTTCAAAGGGAGAAAATGAGTGTTTTTACTTGGGGGTGAACAAAATATACGGTGTGATGAGATGTATTAATTGATCTAGTGATGTACTAAGTACTAACCCACCTCAATTTTATTTATTTTTCACTTTAGAGGATACATATTCAGTTTCTAGAGTTAGGATGAAAAAAGAAATAGAAAGATAGAGATGATAATGTCTGTCCTTCCTGAGGTCTTAAAATTTCCTCTTCATGTATTATTCTATTTTATTGAGAGTACTTGCGTGGAATCCATGGGCTTACCTGATTGACATTTCATTTCATTTCATTTCATGCAGTGACATGTTTTGTTCTTAACAAGACATTTAATCCTGACAAAAGAAATTGCAATAATTGTAGAACCCAAGTAATTGGATTAGTTGGAAGTATTGGCGTAGCCACTGACAAATGGGTAGTACTCGACATACAATGTTTCTCTGCTAGTTATATCAGAATACAAATGTTTGGGGTACAAAAAAAAAAAAAATCAGCCAAAACAGTCAACAAAGTTCATTTAACATTTTATGGCCCAAATAGTATATGAGTATATTTTTAATGGGTTGAGTGATTGTGGTCCAAATTCCTATTTGTGAGCTGTTTTGGCTGATTTTTTGTTGTACCCCTAACAATACTTATATCGTAAATTGTATAATAACTCGAACCCTTGGTTCAATTTGGTAGTAATAACTCATTACGGCTCTATCGTGATAGTACTACTACCATATAGTATAGTATTAATTTTGAAACAAACAACACATACATTTAGCTCTCAATTTCAACCTGAAAAACATTGACATCACTTGGATAAGATTCAATGCACTGAGTAAGTAACTGTGCAACGTCGTAAGCAGCAAAGAAAGTAGAAAACAGTTGAGAATCTATGAAAGTGACAAATTTTAGGTTTCAGAATTGGGCCCAAGAGATAGTTGCCCACCCTCCGGCCCCGGTAACTACTCCTTTATTGCGCATTGAAGCGTTTTAATTGTTATTGATACTTCGCTTAATTTAATATACCGCTGCGCATGTAAATCAAATCCAATTCAATATAATTTTGGACCCAAGATAATGTTAGTAATATCATCCATATATATCAAAAGAGTGGTGCTTTGTAACAATGTCACTATAGGGGGGTTGCGATTTGTCGTGGTTCAATTCAACAAATTAATCATTGCACGAGAAGCAACCAAGGGTTGTCAGCTTAATTAGTTAGGGTACACCAAATAGCATCAGGACCCAGCACTGCATGTGACTGCCCTTATGGGATCACTAGCTACTTTCACTTGACTACTTCATATGTATTATGTCTATATGCTTTAGTGGATGAATCTCTTAATTGGATCACAAGGCATTAGCTTGCAACTGTTAATGGGAAATTATATATATACTTGATGACGATTGTGACCGACACAAAGAAAAGATATATATATAGTGATTGCTGTGGTCGTCATATCTATCTCTGAATCAATGGCATGTAACACCACTTGCGCATTGGGAGTAGTTTCAGGCCATATCAAGATATCATGCTGGAAGGAATAAGGATGGGCATTGAGTATGCATCAATAAATGCAGCCTTGCATATCACTTCAAAATCCATATCCTCATGCACTATTTCTGGCACTCTTTTAATTTCGCCCACAACCGAAAGGAAAAACATAAAGCATAAACTCACCTAATTTTGACCCAAAAAATAAAAGGAAAACCCACCCATAAAAAGACTTGTACAAATACACTAGTTGCATTTTATTCGATACATGTTTAAGACCCCTTGTTTTGATTAGTTGAAGAACTCCAACAAATGATTGAATATAGTGTTCAGTCTGCTAACACCAAGCACAGAAAAAGTGAAAAAGAAATGGGGTGAGAGAGGCTCGAACTCTCGACCTCAGGATAACTCAGAAGCTATGAGACCTACGCGCTAGCCAACTGCGCCACCACCCCACGATGATAAAGTCCAGTCTTTACTCTATTTGTAGAAACGAGAAATGATGATGGTCTTGGTTGTCTAAAGCATCCTTATGGGCTCAGTATTTTAGCCCAATAACAAAATTAGACCCAATCGTCCTCATAATAAGATAAACAAGAATCCCCAATTCAAAATCCAAAGTTTTTGTCGACCAAAGTACTCCACTTTGTTTTGTTGCAAAAACAGTTCAGCTCCTTATTTCCAAACAAAAATGTGTATTATTGTCTGTCCAAAAACTTAACGCGTAATATATAAATGGGTAATATGTGAAAATTTAGACCACCTAGCTAGCTAGATCCCTGAATCATAATATTCAGTCTCTTTTCTTGACAGCAACTAACACATTCAGCTACAATGTAGATAAAAAAAGAGTTCGATCCGTTCAAGGTCATGTCAATTGGATCTTAAAATGGGTAAAATATGAGGTTCGGGCAGATTGGATTTTGTTGTTCTTGTCGTTGATATAATGATATTGCACCAATATGGAAAGTCAGAATAAAAATGAACGAGTTTACGATTATATATAAATTTGATTAGATTGTGCACCAAACCTCTATATATGCAATAATAAACCATCTAGCGAGGTGGTTTATTAAATAATAAGTGTCTCATTCATTTAACTAGTTTAAATTCATAAAAATAATGATTAATTCATGATCTAAAAGTGAAAAAATGGACTTGTTTCGTAAGGACAACCCACTTAGCCTATCAATTTTAGTGGGCTAGATATAGATTTTGAGCCTACAAAAATAAAAAAATCCACTTAGCCGCTCTGCTTAGTCCGTATTATTAGTAACATATTTAAAATTTTAACCACAAGGGTGGCATGATGGTAGCTCACATTGTCCCTTAACCATATGGTTGGGGGTTTGATCTGCTTAGTACGATCTCTCGGGACGAGGGGGTCTAGGCATTGCTATAGCAATGGACATCTCCCAATTATAAAAAAAAAACATATTTAAAATTTTTATTAAAGAAAAGAATAGAGAGTTTTATAAAGTGATGCATAAATCAGTGTTTTCTGTTAATTACTTGTTTGATACTTTTATTTCTGAATAGGTTTTTAAGTTTTTTTGAATATTTGAATTTTAGAGTACTTCCAAAATTGTCTGACATGAAGTTTTCAACTAATAATTATTGATTTTAGGCGTTATATATTCGTTACAACATTAAATATTGTAGTTTATGGCAAAGAGGTAACATATACAAAATATAAAAGAATTGTTCTTTATTATTCGTTAGTTAATATATTAATTTTGCATTAATAAAAATTCTTTGATATCAATACAAAACATTATTCTGACTCAATTTGATGATGAGGTGACATAATAGATCTATAGAAACATGTCTGTGCTTAATAAACTTTCCAACAGAAGAAACATGCATGTATGTATATATATATATATATATGTATGTATGTATGTATGTGTGCTGGAAAGCTAGTTGTTGCTGAGGAATTAACAAGCTAAGTGTTGAGCTGAGCGAGCCACTTAAAAAATACAAATACAAATATGAATACGAATACTGATTACTGAAACATAAAAAATATGGCTAGCTGGGCATTGATTGGTGGGTTGATGAAAGTAAGGGCAGGTTGTGGGAGGGGTCGCATCCAGACCATCTATTCTATAATGTCTCTCACTCACTCTTGTTAATTTGCTATAGCATATATAACTAACATCTCACCCTCTTAGCTTAGGTTTGAGAGTATAATAGAAAGTAGATGCAATTCCAGCTCACACCTCTTCAGCACTGATACCACCCCATGTGGCGATCGAGGACTGCCAGTTCACGGACTAACTATACCTTCTATTCAACCCTCTTTCTTTCCCCCTTTTTTATTTTCCATTAAATACAAATTCTCCTGTACTATATGAGAATAGAAAAAAGTCAAAAACATTTTCTATTATATTATATTTGAAAAGAAATAACGATATAGAAATTTAAAATATCAGTTAAAACTAGGACAACAAATATTTTCTCTTTTTTCTTATAGCACTCGAGTATTTTTTGAATGGCATTACCATTATCATCTATCATTTTACTATAATTGAATGTGATGCTAATATCTACTGATTTTACTAATTCGTCAAATTTAATAATAATAAAATGATAGGTGATGAATTATTAAACTAAAAAATGGTGGCACTCTAACAATTTCTTTTTTTTTTTTAATAGAGATATGAAAAAAACTAGAGGGTCCGTATAGCTGTCTCCTCGTCCCTAACGCTGGCAACAAGCTACATAATGACTCCCTCTTTCTCTCTAGTGTGTGTTTGTGCATGTGTGTGTGTTCATGGGCTGGCTCACCAGCAAAAAGTCATGCACAAAATAAATTTGTAATGTGTGTGATCATTAAAGCCAAGCTCTCTATGATAACGTGGGAGTGCCAAACATGTATGATCCAACTATGTATGACTGTGGAAGAATCATTCACACTTGAAAATCAAAATAAAAGTATTGTTAAATTAAGTGCCACCAGGGGAGGGAGGAGGAAGACTTTGTGGCTCTCATTTCTCGTGGGGGCTTGTGGACAAGATTATAATCATCTACTACTTTATCATCATTATTAAAATAATTAGTGCCTTGTTGTTAGCTTCATTGTTAATTATTAATTAACAATTTGTTAATTGTCGATCTCGAATCATCACAATTGACTATGGAATGATACGATGGTGATGGATACATGATATAGAGTATTGCTATTTGTACAACAAAAAAATCAATCAGAATAGTCAATAAATTATGCACAACATATATAATATAAAATGCAAAATAAATATTACATGTTTTGCACAACATATATCACATGATATGCACAACATATATTATATATTATAAAGAAAGATGATATTGCAGCATGTGATATACGTTGTGCATTTTATATTATATATATTATGCACAATATATTGACTGATTTTTCGTTGCACCGAGTATTTGTCTACATAATAACAGTCTTATGTTCTGTTTTTTTCATTATTATTATTGTAGCCGTCTTATTGCTCTTGCACATGATTTCCTATCTATCTGCTCTTAAATCAAAGAACTGAGGAACATGATTTCCTTTATCTGTTAATCTAACCTAACTATAACTGTTCCTATTCTGTTTGGTTTGATTATCTATGTAATTGTTTAAGATTAAGGGATTATGGCTTAGGAACATGGGGTCATGTGGATATATATTTTCGGTCCCAACATTAAAAGGAAAAAGGTGTAATAGTGATTGGTCCAGTTCATTGTATTACCCTAGTACATACATATGTACTACTGCTATAAACAATCAAATACAACTGACCAACAAAGCAAAATCCGTATACAAGAAATTAATCAGAGCGGTAAAAAGTTGAAATTAAAATTAAAATTAAATGGGTATTTATTTTTTCTTCTTCTTTTTCTGTGCTTTTTACATCAAAGCTGCAGACTAACTAAAGGTAGCACACCATGCACCCTTCTCATTCCTTTTCTATTTTTTTTTTCAAGTAAAATGGGCCAACGGATGAAGAAGATCAGAGGGGGGCCAAGTATATCTGCTTGTGTCTGTTGAGAGAGTAAACTAAATAAGGGAATAGAACTAAAAAGGAGTCCTTTACACAAGAAAAGAAATTGAAGGAATGAATTATTATTTATTTAATTAACAAAGTCTGAGACATGTGTGGTGTAGGTGAATGACAAAAAAGGGAAGCCAGAAATCAAACGGGGGAAGAAGAACACAAGGACAATGAAATAAATAAATAAAACTAGTTATAGGCTTGGATGGTGGTGGGAGGTGTATGATATTTGGACATTAATTTTTTATCAACGTCTATGAAATTTGAGAGTGAAAATGAAAAAAATTAGAAAATAAAAGTAGGACCACACAATGATTCAATAATAAAGAAATGAATATGTAATGTTACATCTAAAATTGGAAGTAAATGTAACATTAATATTATTTATATATTGTTGGAGTATATTAATGCAGAGTGACAGAGAGGACATACAGACACTCTAGTGACATAGTAACGCAGCTCAGCTGTCACTCCAAGCTACAAAAAGCTCCCATTTTCCCCTTCCCTGCCTCTTCTCTCTTAGCCAGCAAATTAGCGTTTGCACCTGTCAGATCCATCTCTCTCTCTCTGTTTCTAAATAAAAATTAAATTTCTTCTCTTATTTAGTTTTGTTGTTGTTGTTGTTTTAATTTAAACCAATGGCCTCTCTGTTCTGTCCCAAACAACAACAGCAACAATAATACATCATCATCATAAACCACACCCATCCACCACCCACTTCATTGTTCCGTCCTCTCTGCTCTAAGGCTATTCAAAATCAATGATTCATTTGCTGTGAAGAAGAAGTTGAAGCAGAGGAGAGGGAGGGGGGTTTCATATGGAACATTACTTGTATTGGCAGAGGGAAGTAGAGAATAAGACAGAGAAAGAGAGAGAGAGGTTAGATGAGTGAGACGGTTACTCTTCATGCACAAACAATTATTAGGACATCGGCTGCTGCTTCTTCTTCTTCTACTACTAATTTTTGTTTTGATGCCATGGCTTACCCTTACCCGCATTACCGGCCACAGTTCGGAGACACGACATTCACCAAGTTGTTTGTGGGAGGACTTGCTTGGGAGACTCCCACTGAAGAACTCCGCAAATACTTCGAGCAGTTTGGGGACATCCTTGAGGCTGTCATAATCACTGACAAGAACACAGCAAAATCCAAAGGCTACGGATTCGTATGTTCCCTTTCTTCTTCTTTTTTTATTAATTCTCCCTCTCTCTCTCCCTATATACATACATGCATAAATATCTCTCTGCCTAATGCCGGCAATGAGTGATCTTACTGATGATTGATTGATCATGTAACTAACTATCTGCAAATCAAAGTGCGTGTGTGATCATATATATATATAATGAATGAATGAACAGGTAACATTTCGAGATCAGGAATCAGCGAGAAGGGCTTGTGCTGATCCGAACCCAGTAATAGATGGAAGAAGAGCAAATTGCAATATTGCTTCTCTTGGGAGGACTAGACCATCTCCACCCCGAGGTCACCTACCTCTCCTCATCATAATAATAATAAATAATCATTCATTCTAAACTGGATTCTCTTTTAGTGCTTATTATATTGGCTGGACCAATAATAATATAATAATATTGCAGGAAGGAACTATATGGCTCAAGGTGGAGCAGCAGCAGCAGCACAGGGTGGTGCGGCTTCATACGGCGGTGTTCCGGGAACAGGACCACCACCATCACTGCCACCACCACCGCCTCTGCTCTACCCACCACCGTATGGGTGAGTACTAGTAACAATAACAACTTTGAGTTACCTAGCTAGCTAGCTAGCTATATATCTAGCTCTGTTCATTTATTTCTTTATTTACTTACTGGAGCTATTAATAATTATACTATTATTTATATATGATGATGGGTAAGTAAGTGTATATATATATATATATGTAGTCATTATATTATATTAGTCAAAGAGCTAGGTAGAGGGAAGTGAACTGGTCCAGTCCATGGGGTGGGTATTAATGGAGAAGTGCATGTAGAGGGATGGATAGATACTTATATTACTGTCTCTAACATAACATATATGTGTTGTGTGATGCTTGACTGCTCCCACACCCCACCACTTACAGTAGGTATCAGTGTCAGCACCAAAATCATATCCCAACAACAGTACCTACAGTACTACAACCAAAATAAATAGGTTCCTCTCTGCATTGCAATCTCTACTACTATTATACCTCTTAATCTGCATTATTGCCCCTCCTCTAATTAATTAATTATTACATAATGTAATATGCATACAATAGTTAATATTTTGTGTTAATTATAAGTGCCAAATATGTTTAAATAAAAGCCTAAGAAGGTAATAGTAGAAATGGTGGTGAAAATGAAAACCAGCTAGAGATAATAATAGACATGTAATCGCTGGTAAAGGATGTGTACGTATATTTATGTCTCATAGTGGTCCAGCACCAATTAATTTGATTTATGATCTTGTACATGATAATATCCCACAGCTCTCTATCGGTACTTTTGCCTCTTCTGAACCATTGGGTCATTGTCACACCAGCGATGTTATTGTTGTCTAATGATATTATATATCTATATATATATATTTGTTCTTGATTTCTTTTTTCTTTTCTATCCTTTCCCTCTCTTCCTAAAAGTAGGCAGAAACATACACTTAAAAGGCGTTGAAACTGATTTAAAACATTTCTCAATTCTATTGGGATTCGTGTGCTCAAAGCTTTGTGTAGTGTGGCATTTAAACTAACATTATTTAGCTGCATTCTTTAATTACTCACGGTAAGATAATACAATATAATATCGTCGTGATTCTGATATATCGAGTAATACAATTTGATTTGATGAGTTAGCTTATGAGTGCTTAATTCATTCCTCCTTTTTAATTAGCAATTAAGTTGAAGCGAGCTATACAAAAAGGAATCACTGATAAGTGATAACTAATAGAATCTGAGGGAAGGACAATTTGTACCAGACCACAATTTAGGCACATAACATTAATCTCATGCATTATTCACTGACCAATTATGGGAGCCCCCCATATAGGACATATATACATCGCTGATATTAAAGGTTACTCTGTCCCTCATTGGACTTATTACTTGTATGCATATTAAGCACAAGTCCATAACAGGAGAAGGCTACCATTTTTAGTCACTGCTTCTTTTCAAAGAAAGGAATGCACCGCTGAATTTTGTGTACCTATATATATATATATATTATATATTTCTTCTCACTAATTAAAATTCCCCTTTCAATTTGCAGCTACCCAACCTACACTCCTGATTATGGTTACCACCAAGTAAGCAAGCCAGCCTCTCTGTCTCTCTCATAAACAATATATATATAATTGGGAAATAGTTGGGTCACAACAAAAAATCAGCTCAAACAGCCAACAAGATGTGCATAACATATATAATATAAAATGCACAATGTATATTATATGTAGTGCACAACCTATATCACCTATTGTGCACAACATATATCACATATTGCAACATCATCTTTCTTTGCAACATGTTATATATGTTGTGCACATCATGTGCTATATGGTGTGCACAACATGTAATATTCGTTGTGCAATTTATGTTATATACATTGTGCACAATTTGTTGACTGTGTTGGCTTTTTTTTGTTGTGCCTCTAACATTGCTCATGTATAATTAGTTTAGTTTCCAGTAATCTCAAAATAATAAATTAGCTAGCTGCTTATTGATGACTAATAAGGCAGAATTAATAACAAGAAGAATATGGTATAATGTAATAAGATTAATGAATGATATTAATGAATGTTTGTATATGAAATGGAGCACAGGCAACAATGTACAGCCCACAGATACAGAATCCACAATACTATCAACAAATGTATGGTGGATCATCATCATCCACTACAATGGGCTCCCCATATTACTATGGCTATTCAGTGCCAAGAAGCACATTGATGTCTTCACCACAAGCAGCAGGAGCAGGAAATCGCATGCCACCAGCTGGACCCTCTTATCTATACTACCCTGCTACTACTCCTTTGGAAGGCTCCTTCTCTATTAGCTATCACCATCCTCTCCAACAACCACCAATAAGGCAACCCTTCCCTTCCCCTACTGGTACGTGTACGTCCCTCACTATTCTCATCCACTCTTCTTCAATTTTAATTAATTAATTAACTACTCACTCTTGATGTGAATCCCATATTTAAATATGTGTTGTGGTTGTTACCTTATCAAAACTGTCTTAACACATGCCATAGAGGAAGAAGCTAATATAAGAGAGAGAGATTTATGAATGAATAATGACTGACACGAACATACAATATATTATAATATATGATATTATATTTGTGTGTGGGCGAATGGGGGGTCCACATGGGCAACCCCAGAGGCATGTGAATGAGCTGTCCTGGGTTGTGCTGTGCTGTGCTGTGAATGGGTCAAAGTGGAAACAAAGGCATGACAGACAGAGTAGTAAAGTAACAGGGAATGCATGTGGTTTTCTCAGTACCAAAATGTGATGCTGGTTAAATTCTTTTAAGATGCGGTCAAATGTTCTTGCATTGACCCCCCCATCCCACTTTGCATGCATCTTATTACTTTACATATACTATAGTACTATACTATCACAGCAGTCATTTTTTTTTCTCTTTTAATTATTTTAAACAAGATGCTATATATATTATCTACGTTAAAACCGGATACTGAAGGGTATATAGTATTACTACTATTCTGAGAGACAAAATTTTAATCTCGATCGCTATCAGCAAATGCTTTATTTAGATCCCCCTTTCTTTCGTCATCATCAAATAATGTTCCTTTCTATCTTTTTGATATATAGTAAAATGTTAGTTGATTAATTAATTAATTATTGTGTAATATGGTTGCTGTTCTTAATCGATCAGATGTACAGAGTCAGCAGCGTGGGTCGTCTGAGACAGGAGGAGGAGGAGGAGGAGGAGTTATAACATCGGAAGGGGGGAATTGAAGAGCTAATAGTAATAAATGTATACACCTGCTGAGTTTAATTTTCAACTGTATAATCATCAAGTTGAACTCCGACGCCACATTAATTCCTTCATCTCTCTCCTTTTTTTTATTTTTCCATTATTATTATTATTATTATATCTTAATTTTTTTGGGTCCACATCAAGCTGTTGTCGCTTTTAGGAAATAATGGGTCAGATGATTACTTGTGTTCTCCACAGTCATGTCATGGCATTCTAAAGATGGACTAATCAACTACTTCATTCACATCCCTCATCCTTCTTCTCTTTTTCCTTATCTGATCTTCAAGGATTCATTTCCATTCATTTGATAATATATATTTAATTTCCTTTTTTTCAGTTTATATGTTTGCCAATTTTGATAGATTAACAATAAGGGTCTAATGATCCCACAATAAGGCAGGGTTTGTTGCTGTTAGCAAGTCATGCAAACTCAATCCATTGGTCATTTGTTATATATAACTGTGATATGATGCTCCCAAAGTTGACATAAACTAATAAAGAGCTGGGCTCATTGGTGTCAGCCACTTATGACACTCTCGTTTTCTTTCTTCCAAGGGTTCGATCCAATTCTGTTCAAGTAGTCCTTATTATCTATCTTTGACATGATGATTCAATAGTCAATTGAAGGGCCCAATATAATAGTGAAGATATATAGGATGAAAGTGGATCCAAAACATCTTCATGCTCCAAGGCATCAAATGTATGTGTTCAAAATAATGATTGCAGAACCTTGCTTAGCTCTGTCACACTCATTTCTGTGATGCTACTCTCTAAATTCCCATTGGTTAAGTAACTCAAATCTACATGTCAAAGACAATGGTCAAATCAATTATAGGTTTGAAGATTATTCCTAGATCATATATATCATTTGTAGACGCCACAACAAATCCGATACATTGTAAAAATGAAAAAAAAAAACAGAAGTTATGCACATTATATGTACTAAATAAGGCACGTGTTAATGACGGGAAAATTATATTCATGATGAAGAATTGAAAAAATTAATGTGATAAGTGATAGTATTATCACTTGCAGAGAATCAATGTTCCAATGACTAAAATAGTAAAATAATTTGTTTTTGATCAAACATACGTGAAACTTTCAACAGAATTACAAAAGTTGTTTTGGTCAAACAGAAGACAAATGTTAAATTTGTATTATTTTTTTTTTTGCTTGGAAGCCTAGGCCCAGCCGGTTCAAGATAATGTCACAAAATATTAGTATCTAGCATCTTTGAAAGGAGAGGCACAAAATGGAAATGCATCAATCCAAACTTGAATATAACATGTACAACCCTAAACAACTTCATTTTGATCATCATCTAATTTGATTGCAAGTTCTCACTCAGAAGAACTTGAACAACCTTATGATAATTCAGAAAAGAAGACCCATCAGTGTTTGAAGTGGCATCTTGTCCCAATTTCTTCCATTCCAAGGCTTTCCTGGCCAACTCCTTCCCCTTGTGTCCCTCCATCAACTCCCTCACGAGTCCTTCAACTCTGTCCCTCTTAACATCACCTTCTATTTCCAACCCAACCCCCCATTCATTGCAGCAGAATCTACAATTTGTTGGTTGCTCCGAAAAGAAAGGCCAGCATATCATTGGCACTCCATTACTCAAACTTTCAATTGTTGAGTTCCAGCCACTATGTGTCAAGAACCCTCCAACAGCAGAGTGAGCTAGCACCTCTTCTTGCGGACACCAACTTGACATCATTCCTCTGTTTTTGGTCTCTGAGCCAAATTCTGGAGGCAGAACTGCGTTTTCACCGGCCACAAGATCGGGTCTAATGACCCACAAAAAGGGTTGGTTGGTGTTAGCAAGTCCCCATGCAAACTCTATCAACTGTTCACTTGTCATAACTGTGATGCTCCCAAAGTTAACATAAACTACAGAGTTGGGTTTATGGGTGTCAAGCCACTTAAGACACTCTCGTTCTTCCTTCCAAAGGTTGGATCCAATTGTGTCTAAGTAGTCTTTATCATCTATGACATGATTCAATAGTAAATTCAAGGGACCAATAGTGTAGATAGGAGGCAAAATTGATGAAAGTGCATCCAGAACATCATGCTCCAAGGCATCAAATGTGTTCAAAATGATTGCAGCACCTTGATTAGCTCTGCCACACTCTTCCTTTAAAACCTGTATCATGATGTCATTTGGGTCTATGGTTCTAAAGAAGCCGGGCAAATCCTTTAACCTCATCTCTTTGATGCCTGGTATCGAATTGATGGTAGTCTCTGAAAATCCATATATCGAGTCTGCAAGACAAAGACAGTGATAAAATCAATTACAGGTTATTAATATTATGGACATATAGTTATAACAATAGTTCACAGTAGTAAACAAACCATAAATCAAGATATATATACCTTTGAGAGGAAAGAAGCCTTTGTGAATGAGTTGAACAAAGTGAAGGTAACACGTGAAGGCAGAAGCACTAATAGTCCAAAAAAGCACCTCTGGAATGCCCAATTCTTTTGCAGCAAGCAGGGTGAAGCTCATGACCCCATCAGATACTATGCAGCTAACAGGAGGAACATCTTCTTCTAAGGTGGTATTTTTGAGTTTGGATAGCAGATTCCTAAAAGGCGCTAAGCAATTCTTCCTGAGAGAGTCACACAAGGTGGGAGTATCCTGTGTGGCATCCACATCAGAGTCCGGTAGACCGTCAGGGATGGTTTCGAATCGAAAGGAAGGGATGCCATCAAGTGAATGTGGACCGCGAGATTTGAGAAGACGTCTGTGATTGAACTCGGTGTTAACGAAGGTTATGTGGAAACCTGTGAAGTGGAGAAGCTTTGCTAGTTTGAGTAGTGGGGTTATGTGGCCTTGTGCTGGGTATGGTATGCACACTGCATGAGGCTTAGGCTTCTTCTCTAACATGCTCAAATAACTCATCTTTTTTAATTCTCGCCTGCTTCATTACCAAATTAAATTGTCTCGTTAGATAGATGTGCGATTCCTTATTTATTTATTTATTCACGCAGCTGCAAAAATAAAAAAATGCTTGTAGCTGACTAGCTAGCTCTGTTAAGCTAATGAGAAACAGCAAGAAAAGGAAGCAAGAGAAAGATGTAAACTGAATATTATGAATTGCATTAACTTGTATGATTGCAGAAAACAGAGAGAAGCCCTATTTATAATAGAGCACATAACAGAAAGCCAAAGTAACCAAAATAACCACCCTAGCTAACTGATATACAACAGCAAATAACAGAATAAAAGAGAAGATATCCCATACTCCTTTACAAGCTCCAATAGACAAATCAACAACAGTATTTCTATAAGAGGCTGGGACCAATTTCTGAATGCTTGAATAGATATGATTCATGATGTAATATATGTTGTGTGGGAAAATACAAGAAGACGTACGCTATTGATGCCCCTACCACGATGCCGCCGCTCCAACCGGCTGGTGTGGAAAAAGAAGAAGAAATCTCCAACACGAACCAACTAAAGTGCAATAAAAAAATTACCTAAAACAGTTAATAAATTTGAACTATAATTATTCAGTTTATTAAAAATATACTCATAATTAAAATATTATTTAGATCATAAAATATTAAATGAATTTTGTTAACTATTTTGACCCAAAAAGTATTATTCTCCAAACATTTATATTAAATCATTTATATATTATAACTTGGGGTCAAATAAATGACTCTAGTGCTGGCCTGCTTTTTTATTGTACTTATCCAGATTGTGGAAACTGGAATTGGATCCTAAATTGGGAGGGTCATATTTTAATCAATAATTTTGACCAAATTAAAAAGATAATAATAATATAAGAAACAGATAAAATTAATAATAGATATTTAATATGATAAGACTATGCCAAATAATAGTATGAGATAATTTATTTTCGTAAATTTTCAACTTTTTTCTTCAAGCCTTTTGAGGAGTTCATGGTCTAATGAAATCTCTTATTCCGAAAGTTTAAAATCTAAGTTTAAATCATATGAAAAATTTTATATGTAATAAACAGTATCATAGTATTATAGATTAACTTTCTCTGGCACGGTTGTGTGCTGTTTCACTATATGGGTGACAAGCGTATGCTAGGAATGCCTAGTTCACTTCTAGGCATTATGAATTTAGTCTGGACTCTGGACACGATAGAGTCAAAGGAGGAGCATCAAGTGAATAATTAAATTAAGCTTCTTACAAAATATTAGTGTTTTTCCCCCACATTTATCTATTTGTTAAAATAATTAATTATATACATTAGTTTAAAAATGTATCACGCTACCGAGCTATACTATTTTTTTATTGGCAAGTTGTTAAAATTATATATAAGGATAGCTCTAAGTCAACAATGTCAATATTTTAATATTATGTTATATTTAATTATTTATATATGAGACAAGGAAGTGAATGATTAAATTATTATGGATGTTATCTTTTATGGCTCAAATTATAATAATTCTTTTTTTTTCTGAGAAATTATTATATATTTTTTTTGGAAATGAATTAGTATAATTTTTGTATTTGCAACAAGAAGTCTTCTTGTATTTTTAACTAATTCTTATGGGCCAGGCTTCTCTGCTAGAAGTTGAAGATAAAGTATTATGCAGTTTTATGATTCATTTGTTTGGGCCTTAGTTATTATTTCCTCACGATAAGGCATCCCATTTGTTAAACAAGACATTTTTGTTTTGTTTTCTTTTTGTTTATGTTTTATGTGATATAGACATGGCATTAGTTTGTTGTATATTTGTAATATGGATAGTTTGGCTGTTAATTGCGTCAGTATATAGATCTAGAAAAATATCAATCATATGGAAATCCATACTTTTTCCGTGCATTGTCCCAATCTTTTACTTCAGTTTAATTCTCTGCTTCGGGCTGTAACTTATAACTGAACACAGGATGTATTAGTCTAAACATTACAATGAAAAGATTGCGATATACACAACATATAGCACATATTATAAAGAAAGATAATATTATCACATTTGATATATATTCTGCACAATATGTCATATATATTGTGCATAATATGTATTATATGATGTGTATATTATATATTATATGTTGTGCATTATTTATTAGCTGTTTTGAATGATTTTTTTTTTATACAACAAGAATTTCTGTAAAAAAATATAATAAAAATGTTAAAAAAGTACTTCAATTTTATTTTTAATTTCATTATTTAACACTAGTGTCATCTCAAAAGTATATATTTTACATTTATTTTTATTATCTATCTATGGATCATCTTTGAAAGAGGAAATTGTTGAAGTACCCAAAAAAAAAGTGCAAATAAGTTTAAATATATTGTTACATAACTCATTCAAACAACTTGATATTGATTTATCTAATTTGATAGCAGGTTTTCAGCTAGAACGAAGAAATTGAACAAATTTATGATAATTCAGAAAAGAAGACCCATCACTACGAGTAGTGGCATCTCGTGCCAATTTCTTCCATTCCAATGCTTTCTTGGCCAACTCTTTGCCCTTGTGTCCCTCCATCAACTCCCTCACAAGTCCTTCAACTCTGTCCCTCTTAACATCACCTTCTATTTCCAACCCAACCCCCCATTCCTTGCAGCAGAATCTACAATTTGTTGGTTGCTCTGCAAAGAAAGGCCAGCATATCATTGGCACTCCATTACTCAAACTTTCAATTGTTGAGTTCCAGCCACTATGTGTCAAGAACCCTCCAACTGCAGGGTGAGCTAGCACCTCTTCTTGCAGACACCAACTTGACATCATTCCTCTGTTTTTGGTCTCTGAGACAAATTCTGGAGGCAGAACTGCGTTTTCACCAGCCACAAGATTGGGTCTAATGACCCACAAAAAGGGCTGGTTGCTGTTAGCAAGTCCCCATGCAAACTCAATCAACTGGTCACTTGTCATAACTGTGATGCTCCCAAAGTTCACGTAAAGTACAGATTTGGGTTCATTGGTATCAAGCCACACAAGACTCTCGCGTTCTGCTTTCCAAAGGTTCGACCCGGCTATGTCTAAGTCGTCCTTATTATCTATGACATGATTCAATAGTAAATTCAAGGGACCAATGGTGAAGATATGAGGCAACATGGATGAAAGTGCATCCAAAACATCATGCTCCAAGGCATCAAATGTGTTCAAAATATTTGCAGAAGCTTGCTTGGCTCTGTTGCATTCTTTTTGTAGAAATTTTAGCATAATGTCATCAGGATCCGTGGTTCTAATGAAGCCGGGCATATCCCTTAACCTCATATCTTTGATTCCTGCAGGTCCCCAATCAATGACAGTCTCTAAAT
Source organism: Aeschynomene evenia (assembly GCA_013621005.1). Classification (NCBI taxonomy): domain Eukaryota; kingdom Viridiplantae; phylum Streptophyta; class Magnoliopsida; order Fabales; family Fabaceae; genus Aeschynomene; species Aeschynomene evenia. The sequence goes on from CM024270.1 coordinate 6,372,044, forward strand.
ACCCATTTGTTAAATAACTCAAATCTGCAAGTCAAATTCAAGACACACACACATATATATATATATGGTTAGCATGCATTAGGGTCAAATCAATCACATTTGGTTAATGATTTATAATACCATAAAAAATCAGTCAAAACAGTCAATAAGTTGTGCATAATATATATAATATAAAATACACATTGAATATTACATGTCATGCACACCATATATTACATGTTACAAAGAAAGATGATGTTGCAACATGTGATATATGTTGTGCACAACAAGTGATATATGTTGTGCACAACAAGTGATATATGTTGTTCATGACATATAATATATGTTGTGTATTTTATATTATATATATTGTGTATAATATATTAACTATTTTTTTGATTGTTGGGTATATAAATATATGTATATAAGTGATTGCAACACAGGTAGAATAATACATGCATACCTTTGAGAGGTGTTAGGCCCTTTTCAACGAGTTGAGTATAGTGAAGGTAACCCATGAAGCCACAAGCACTGACAGTCCAAAAGAGCACCTGTGGGATGCCCAATTCCTTTGCAGCAGCCATGGTGAAGCTCATGACACCATCAGATACTATGCAACTAACAGGAGGAAGAGAAACATCATCTTCTGAGGTGGTACTGTTGAGTTTTGAAAGAAGGGTCCTAAAGGGAGTTGTACAGGCTTTACTAAGGGTCTTACAGAGGGTAGGAATATCCTGTGTGGCATCCGCATCAGAGTCTGGTAGACCGTCAGGGATTGATTCAAAACGGAAGGAAGGGGTGCCGTTTAGGGAATCTGGGCCCTGCGATTTTACAAGGCGTTTATGGTTGAACTCTGTGTTAACGAAAGTTATGTGAAAACCTTTCAAGTGAAGGAGTTTTGCTAGTTGTAGCATTGGGGTTATGTGGCCTTGTGCTGGGAATGGCACGCAAACTGCATGGGGTTTCTTATTCATTACGATGCTCAAAGAATTATTAGTATTCATCTTAGTATTGTTATGGCCCTCCTTGTGTGTGCTTAATTATTCTCAAATATAATTAAACTACCTTTATATATAGTGATTGTGCGTTGGTATGGTTACTAAAAATATAAAATTAAAAAGAATGCATGTAAATTGGATATGAGGCCATTATATTGCCATTAATAATGCATTTACCACGACGGCGCCGCTCTAGCCGGTGGTGTTTAAAGATATTGAAGATGGATTAATTCTCCATGACAGTGATATTACCCTAACTAATAACTATATAATCCGTCAACAATTGACTTCCATATGAACAATTAGCCACTTAATTAATGGCTAAATCTACCTAATGCACAAAGCATAAGGTGCATATAGTAAAATGATCCGAGCCTATTACTAGTTATTTAGGTGTATGCTTGCGAATTGCGATGTCAGATGGTTTCATAGTTTTCATCACATCTCATTAATATTTGACATCTAGCATTTCTCTTTTAAGACAACTAATTTTGGTGGTATTGGAATAATATTTGACATCTAGCATGTCTCTTTCTCTCTATCAATTATGTTCAACATTTGTAACAGTAAAGTTATATTAACACATAAAGTTTAATGTTAATGGGATATCTAATAAAATCAATTACAGATAAAATTGAATATATTCAAAGTAATTTTAATCTTTACCTTTTTTTAATTTTAAGTTAAATCACCTATGAAAATCAAGAGGATTTGGAATTGGATTATCAAAGACTAATCTGTGTGTGGACCCCACATGTTGTGTGTAATTAAAATTCTCATTGACCCAGCATTTAAGAGAGATAATATCATAATTAGCAAAGGTGCATTACACTTAATTATAATTATATGTACAACCAAAATGTATCCAACTAATATTTAACATACGTTATGTGTCATATGTAGTGTGTGTCATAAGTAACATTATTATTTAGATGCATTTTTATTATATAACAAATATTTTTCCTTAATTATAGGACTCACTATAAAAAAAATGTTTATCGTACAACTAAAATTGACCAAACTAGCATCCAATTTATTAAACACAATTGTAAGATTTGTTTGTTAATAGATCTCATCACCATATAATTACAAGTTTGGATGGAAGTTGAATAACTTTATGTTATACCTGTATTATTACCGTATAAAAAAGTGAAGAGTGACTCATAATGACCGCATTAATTTTATAAGTAAGGTAAAAGGCGAGGATGAATGATCCATCCCCTCATCATCCCCATCCATCCTCTAGATATGGCAATGCCCTGAGGCTATCATTTAGAGGCTAGTATGCACTCAGTTTAATTAAGCCAGATTGAGTGAAGAAATAATAATGACCAATGAATCATGATCACAACTATTCATGTTTGATGCTTCGAACTTTGCACCTCATAAAGTAAATGCAATGCAGAATTACAGATTTTAGTCTATTTCAAAACCTTAAGGAGCACATAGACACTTCAGGACAGTTGTGACTTGTGCTTGGTGTAGTAACAAAGCAATAATAAATAAATAAATACAAGATGAAAATGGGGTGAGAGAGGCTCGAACTCTCGACCTCAGGATAACTCAGAAGCTATGAGACCTACGCGCTAGCCAACTGCGCCACCACCCCGTTGTTTTAACACTGCACCGTTTTATAATATACCAGACAATATCTTCTTTTGAATATCTATCTCATCCATACTAATGCTCATGTAATGTCATGAACTGTACCTGGAAGCAAACACATCGCTAGAGTCCCATGTGTATAAGTATAATATCACAGTAGATTGCAAAAATATATATATATATATATATAATAATAATAATAATATCACAATTGACAAAAAGAAAAAAAAGGCCGCATATATAAATGTCCAATTCCTGACATCCTTTAATTTGCACCAAGATTGGTATATGTATACACTGTACGTACAATTGCTCGTCCCTACCAATTTTTATGAAAACGGAATGAAGGATAGTGTTCCATTAACGCTTGAGACTAATGCTTTAGGAACCTTCCTGGCTAATTAATTAATTCCTGATGAATAATAAATAAAATTAATTCCTATCTTATCGGAATGGACTAGATAAGGCAAAAGTAGACATCCATGTTTCATGATGAGCTATAGCTTGAAACACATGCATGGGCAGACACTGAACTATATATATATGTGGCCAAGGTAACATTACAACTCCCCTGTCACACGCCAATCTCAAATAAAAACTATCTTAAATTCCACCAAACATTCAAATGCCATAATATGCCCATTCAAGATCAGTTACCTCATAGTCATAGCTACCCACTCTATTGCATCACATGATGACTGACAATATCCAATAATTCAGTCAAAGCTTGAAGCTCTCCGATCCCACATAAATATATGTACATATATCATGTGCGTCTGGGCAAATTAATTGATATTATTAATCTAATGTATTGTTATTAGATTTGTAAGCGTTGTTCAATAGTTATATACGCAAAGTCTCTAATTAATTAATTAATTAGTGTCTGTCTTCAATTCTTTTTTTGAGTCAGTTCAGACTTCAGAGGTACATGCACCATCACAAGCGCTGGGGTTGTCTTTGCGACTATCGGGATTTTAGGCCATTGTAAGCGGACACCAAGCAAGTGTTTGTTTAATGTTATGCAAAAATCAAAACCCATTTAAAAAATATGTCGCATAGTGCATTGCCTCGTGAATCAGGATCATTGTTTACTTTATATTTTATACAGTGTGCTATAGTTTTGTTCTCGTGATTTTAGGTTACGGATATGGATAGCAAAATCAATATAATAATGTATGGACATTGTTTGCTTAGTGATTTAAGAACAAAATTTTAATTTATCACTTTAATACAAATTTAATTATAGTATATTAATTTGATTTTAAATATAATATAAAAAATTATACTAGTAGAAATATAAAAGATAGCACAATCATTTTAATATTATCAATAACAAATTAATATAATTAACATGTTTTTTTAAGATTTGTTTATAAATCTTAAAATACTATAAAATGGAACTGATATAGTAATAGATAATGACCATTATGTTGTCATTTGAGGAGGTGCAACGCATCTGACCTATCATGTTAGAATGAGAGGGACAAGGCAACTGTTCATAAATATTATTAAATGATCATTTAATCAAAGGTAGTTTGGCTTTTGGTATGGCCTTCGAGTCATGGCTCATGGCCCTCTCAATGTGCCAGCCATAAACGAAAACTGGCTTAGGAGTGTGCATCCATGCTGCACAATGCATATGACTTACCTAAGATTTGAGACACGGGAATTAAATTTGAGTAACCTAACTAGTTCAAATTCAATTTCAACTAAGCTCAATTGTGAGCATTTTCTCATTAAACTTAAACCTTAGCATTTTCTCAATGGTTGCAAGCTATATGTGGCCCAGGTGGATTAACGCATCTACTGTGTGAGGTCACGTGCCTGGTGCGTGGATCCATTATCAAATGAAATAAGGAGAGCGCGTTAAGTCACGTGCTTCCTCGGATGCTCCTTCGAGGCATTGGGTAAGTGCCAGTTGGATCCATTCGCGCTACTCGATAGAAACCATCCAGCCTGTCATCCCAACGACTCTCTCTGTTTCGCCCCATAATTCTACTCTCATTCTTCCCATTTTGCCCTTCCACGTCCACCCATTGCCAAGTTAAAATGAGGCCATTTTCGACAATGGCTTCGTTTATTGAAATGATATTAACTGTTCCTAGCCTGTAACGCTTTTGTCACGTAGCTATCCCCACAAAACAAAGTCATCCCTTATTTCCACAAAGAGTGCACTTTCTTTATTTAACACAGAAACCCTTTTAATGCGCTCCCACACAAATCCCATTGGCTTTGCCCTTCACGCTCCACACATAGTACTATACTGTCATATAAGAGTTGTGCGCGTGGGATACACCTGAGCGGTGGTGAGATGGGAAAAAGGGACCAAAGGGAAGGGTCCCTCTACCTTACTTACTGGGCAAGCCGTGGCTCGTAAATGCCAGAGGGGCTAACCACTTCCCACGCACAAAAGTCACGCTTTAATCAATGGTAATCACTGTCTCTTTCTTAGCAAGTTCCACCCCAACAATCACTGTTAAACACATTTTAATCACTGAAATAAAAAAAATAAAAGTAAAACACTCCCCTAAAATTAAACCCCACCTGGGACCTATAAATACTCTTCCAACTTCACTCTCTAAACACACACAACAAAATTGAGCTCTTTCAATTCAAGCTTCCTTCCCAAGTTCATTACTCCACAAAGGGCCGTTAGCAATCTCTGCTTTGGTCTTGTTCATTCAAAAATATACATAAAAAAATGGCCACATTTGTTTCTTCTTCTTCTTCTTCACATCTCTTTTCCAAAATCTTCCTTCTCATTTCAATCTTTCAGCTATCATTAGCTGCTAGGAACTTGAATGAGGTGGTACAGGACCAATCTCAGCTACTCCACTACCACAATGGTCCTCTACTATACGGCAAAATCACCGTTAACCTCATTTGGTACGGTCAATTCAAACCTTCCCAAAAAGCCATAATCTCTGATTTCATCACTTCCCTCTCATCGCCTTCAACGGTTCACGGCAACGACCCATCCGTTGCCACTTGGTGGAAAACCACCGAGAAGTACTACCATCTCAGCTCAAAGAACAAGAAGGCTTCTTCCTCTCTTTCCCTCACATTGGGAAAACAGATCCTCGACGAGAACTACTCGCTTGGAAAATCGCTAACGAGCAAGAACCTCGTTGAATTGGCCTCTAAAGGGGACCAGAGAGACGCCGTTAACGTTGTTCTGACATCCGCTGACGTGGCCGTGGAGGGTTTCTGTATGAGCCGGTGTGGGACTCACGGTTCCTCTTCATCCTCCTCATCGGTGAAGGGAAAGAACTACAAGTTCGCTTACATCTGGGTTGGTAACTCCGAGACCCAATGCCCGGGCCAATGCGCGTGGCCATTCCACCAGCCGATTTACGGGCCCCAGAGCCCGCCATTGGTTGCGCCCAACAACGATGTGGGCCTTGACGGGATGGTGATTAACCTCGCTAGTCTCTTGGCTGGAACTGCCACTAACCCCTTTGGAAATGGGTACTATCAGGGCCCAGCTGAGGCCCCTCTAGAAGCTTCTTCCGCGTGTCCTGGGGTTTATGGAAAAGGGGCATACCCTGGTTATGCTGGTAACTTGTTGGTGGACCCCACTACTGGTGCGAGCTTCAATGCCCATGGCGGTAATGGCAGGAAGTACCTGCTTCCTGCTTTGTATGATCCTTCTACATCGTCCTGCTCTACGCTCGTGTGAGGATTGCCAATTACCGTTGTGACCTTCGCTTCCACGATTACTGCTATATCAGAATTAGGGGATTATTATTACTAGTAGTATAGTACTTAGTACGCTGTATAAATAAGCACTTATGTAGAATCAATTCATTGATTTAATTTGTTTATTTCTTTCTTCTGTTTACGCTGATTAATGGTATAAAAGCAAATTTACTTTGGTTTGCTTTCAAATATTGCTTTATTAATTACTCACTCTTGGATTAAATTAAAACCTAGCTTCTGATATCATTTTTTTTATCCAATTTCGATCATAACCTGCTTGAAATATCATTTTGTGCTCTTTCAATTCTCAGTGATTCGACTGGCTTGTTTTGTTTAGTTAATTTTAATTTGCAAATGTAATTACGAAATTGTAAACACCTGGATTGTCTTGCTGGGATGTGGCCTACGTAGATACTATAATTTATTAGAAACGCAACACGTTGGATGCAACCTCAATTGGTGTTATAATCTACACAGCCATGTTCCATGTTCCCACTTCCCGGTTTGTTTGTCCTTTTTTAAAGAAGAAAAATAATCGGTGCCTATCAATGAAGCAACATGAGTTCTTTTATACTCTAGCGCTTTATCTTTTTGGGTACAAGGACAAACCAACTAGTAGATAAATAAGAGCACATGCCTTACCTCAAAAAGAGAAGACTCCATTCAGAAGAGGAGGGGTGGTTTAGTGATCAATGAGGCCTCTAATTGTATTTTGGGTTCATTAGATTATACTTTTATTAACATAACAATAAATAACTAGTCGATAGTATAAAAACCTTATACAGAATGCTGATAATAGTAAGTAATTTTGCAATAGCTTAACTTGATCCTGTAATAAAATAGAACCTTTTAAAATATTTTCTTATACTTTAACGGAAAATCACTCATAAGAACAATGATAGAGCTATATAATTGAGATTTGTGTAGGAAGAATATGTGATCACAAAATATAAAATGTCATATGTATAGCATCCGGGAATTTGAACCATTTCAAAAGAAGAAGAAACTTTAGTGGTGCAGTCCCACAGCCAGCCTCTGCAGAAAAATATCCACTAGCGAAGAATGTTCTCAAAACATGCTTTCCTTGCTCAAAGTAGGCCCCGGTTTTGTTAGCCGCATCATATGCATTTGTCCTTTATAATGATGTCACTGTTGTTGTTATCTAACTTTTTTTTTTCCATAAAAAACAAAATAGTTTGAACAATTCAAGTTCATCACAGTTGCCAAAAGGAGTTTGGTTCATGCTGTCATTTTTGCAGATAATTCTTCTTTTTCTTTTGGTGAATCAGATAATTCTTCTTTGATCATATGCCTTCTTGCATCAGTAAACAGAAAAAAAATTATCAAGAACAAATCTTAGCAATAATAGTAACTCCCTCTATTCCAAAATAATAGTCGTTTTGACTTTTTTGGTTCATTGGAAAACTAATGAACCTAGACACAATTTGCATCTAGGTACGTTAGTTTTTCAATGAACCAAAAAAGTTAAAATGACTATTATTTTAGAATGAAAGTAGTATAAATTAAAGAAACACAAAAAACAGAAAACGTAATTATAGTAAAACTCTAGAGTGTTCCTTTAAAAGATTGAATGAAAACAATCTATACATGAAAACATATAATAAAAAATATTAAACATATTATTTATACATCTATCTCTTTTAGGTATTAAACCACTATAATTATAAAATATGTATATATCATTATTTTATTATTTACTCACTTATTTTAAATGTCTACGACTTTACATCCATTTAGATGTATAAATATTATTTTATTAGTTTCAGTTTGTAAAAAATTGAAATTAACTACAATTATGAAGCAGATCCAGCATATACATGTTGCCTGAATGTGTAAAATATAAGACATGACCCTCATTAAATGGTCATAGTTTGCGTTCGTCCCTGCATCGTTGCTGTGATGTTTTATTGCCTCTTAGCTGGCCATGCCCTGTCTGAGGGGGAAATACCTTGCTTATGAGCTTGACTTCAACACGGTCAATTTCCATGAATTTAATGTTTAATCAATTACTTACATGGCATGCATCGAGCGCGTTAATTATCAAGCTGGCATGCAATGCCACCTCAACCACTCAACCTCACTCCACTCAACATCATCATAATAATTTTGACTTCACCACCCACCCTCATACCCCTCCTTCCCTGCACCTTCATTTTTCTGCCCCTATATAAGTGCCTTGCACCTCATTTCTTTCATCCAAAACCACTTTTCCTCTTTCTCTCCGTATCTATCACTAGCTAACACAACAATATATTTATATAATGGCCTCTCTTGTGTCCACAAGGAGTGTTCTCTTGAACATCTTCATCCTGATTTCACTTCTCAATTTGAGCATAGCATCAGCGAGGAAACTCGCCGCTGAGTCAGAGCAGAGTACTCTTCAGTTCCAATACCACAAAGGCCCTCTTCTCACCGGGAAAATCTCAATCAACCTCATTTGGTACGGTCAATTCAAGCCTTCCCAACGAGCCATAGTCTCCGACTTCATCACCTCCCTCTCCTCACCCACCACCCAACCATCCGTTGCCACGTGGTGGGAATCAACCGACAAATACTACCACCTCATCAAATCCAACAACAAGCCACCAACATTCACCCTCGGAGCCCAAATCCTCGACGAGAGTTACTCCTTGGGAAAATCCCTCACCTCTGACCACATCGTCCAGCTGGCATCCAAGGGTGCCCAAAAATACGCCATCAATGTTGTCCTAACTGCCGCTGACGTGGCAGTGGAGGGGTTTTGTTCCAGTCGGTGCGGAACGCACGGTTCTTCCGTGGGTCACAAGTTTGCTTACTTGTGGGTGGGTAACTCCGAGACGCAGTGCCCGGGCCAATGCGCGTGGCCTTTCCACCAGCCCGTTTACGGGCCCCAGAGCCCACCCTTGGTGGCGCCCAACAACGACGTGGGCCTTGACGGGATGGTAATCAACGTGGCAAGCCTTTTGGCTGGGACCGTAACCAACCCGTTCGGGAATGGGTACTTTCAAGGGCCCAAAGAGGCTCCTCTTGAAGCTGCTTCGGCCTGCACCGGAGTTTATGGCAAAGGGGCTTACCCGGGCTTCCCTGGGGACCTTTTGGTGGACCCCACAAGTGGCGCTAGCTACAATGCTAATGGAGTCAACGGAAGGAAGTACTTGTTGCCTGCACTGTTTGACCCAACTACATCGGCTTGTTCTACTCTTGTATGAGACCAAAATCTGCTTCCTCCCACCTTCACCTTCAGCTTCAACCGATTAACATGTTAGATCTTAGGCCATGACTAGAGATCATTTTTTAATTTTTTTGGTTCATCTGTTATATATTGAATGAATAAAGTCTAAAATTATGGAAATTATTGTACCACGGGAAAAATATATATAAATCTAAAATTTTATATTTGTATCTGCCTCAACGTAACAACTGAGTTTTACTTATGAATGCATGTTTTTTATCGTTATTAAAATAAGTTAGTAAATTTTTTTTTATAAAACTCGTGTAAAAAACATAAAATTACATATTTTTAAGACTAAATTTACTCTTTTAATACATTTTATAAATATATTTTTAAGATATTATTAAAGTATTAATAAGTAAAATTTTTACCCTAGATATATACTAGTAATTCAATAAACTATTGATAAACAATTAATGAATTTTTTAATGATGTCTGTATCTCTGAACAATAATCAGAGGGGCTGAAGGAGATTTATCTAAAAGGGGTTAATCCTAGAGATAGGATTTATTTGCATGGATCAATTTTATTCTGAAATTTTAGAGTTATGATATTTGTACATACTTTTTTGTACGTAAGATAAACATACATATAAATTTAAGGGTGGAGAATAAAAGTTAAAGTATTGGAATGATGTCACGTCAAAATCCAATGGTAATAAAGTGGGTGAAGAAATATATGTAAGAGAGAAAGTATGTACGAATGTCATTATTGGACATTTTATTATATTTGACTCAACCGACTTAAAAGGTGTCTGAGGAAGAAAGCAAAAAAAGAAAAGGAAAACATATACCTTTCGGCTAAGGATTAGATGCGCCTCGTAAGATACGCGTTATAAATGCGCCCCGTTTGATTTGTTTAATCTGGACCGTAGGGTTTCATTAACTTTTAATCCAACGATTGAATGAGAGAAGATGTTGTATGTTTATTTTATTTTCGTTTAAGGGTTGTTTTCTAGGCTATTTGCTGGAGTGCCCCTTTCATTCACCTAGATGTTCGTGACTTTCCGGTGAGTGTTGTCGTCGCGAAGTCCTCTCGTTTGGGGTAGGCCGGAGGTGGAGGAGGGCAGAGGACAACTCAAGAGAGTTGGCGCTATGGTTACAGAGAGAGATTGATGAGGGGAGTGAGAGAGTGATCGAGCTCGGTCGGTGGCTTGGCGGCGTGGCTGTGTTGGCGGTGTAGTTCTTGGACTCTGAAGGGAGAAAGTTTCTAATCAACAGGGATTCATTTTTGTGACTAGTAGACAAGTGTGGTACTACAATGTCCATGGTGATGTGTTTAAAGATGGAGAAAATGTAAAGTGGAGACAATATAGATATTGATGCAGATGTATCATACTGCAATGCCCATGGTGTTGTTGTGTTCATCATTTTAATTTGTTTGAATTAGCAACTGCATTTATAATCCCAAAATTTTTTTCCCAAATAATAGTGGTCACTCACTCTCTCTTCTTCATTTATTATTAAAAATAAAAGAAAAAAATATTTTATATAAGAAAATAAATATTCAAGCTCGGATATCCATTACTATTATTTTCATCCTTCAAACTGAAACCAAAGCAATAACCAATTTTCTTTTTTCTTCTTCTTTCTGATGGTTATGGCTTCCATGTCTACACTTTCAGCTTCGAAGCTAAGCTTCCCGAACCAGAAGAAGCACCCATAAATCTCTTTCTCTCTTAGAAGGCCTTCACTCGTTCCATTCTCTTTCTTGCTGAGTCTATGATGTTCACTTTAGTATTTATCAATTTGTCGTATTTATCAATTTATCAGTTAGATTGCAAGAGAGACAACACAAATAAGTTTTGGACAAGACAAAAAAAGAAAAAGGGTTACAGTGGTCTTTTTATAAAAGGCCCACCTTTATAAAATAGCAAATAGCAACTCTTGAACACACAACTTATTAACAATAAGGAAGGGTACTTTAGCAAATAAATGCACATGCGCATTTATAATGCACAACATAAAAGGCGCATATAAAAGGCGCATCTAATTCTTAGCCCTGAAAGATTTAATTTGTGTGATAAACCTCATGGACCAACTGAATGGCATGTAGCCATATCATATGCAAACATTTTATTCTCTTTCTCTTTCCGTGTGGGACCAACCACAACCATGTCATCAATCGATTTCGAACGTCACTCTCTTCATAATTATTACAATTTTACGCAATTTGGATTTTGGAAAGCAATTTATTAAACAATAAACATAAATGGCCCAAACAGGCCCAAGAACAAAAACAACTACACAGTAGCAATCCGTCTATCTAACTTTATTGAATTGCATCAAGTTGGATTCATTGAGTGGTTAACTTACTTGACCGCTTAAATAAGGGCCGGATCGATCTCCACCTTATATATATATATATATATATATATGCAGTAATCTATTAGCAAATGGTTAAATTCTTACATTGAGCTACAAAAATATACAGTTGGTCCAATATAAAAAGAAAGGGACATGCTCACATACAGACAAGGATCATGTCTGTAAGATCAAGACCAAATGAGTGAAAGACATCTGGAGTGGTTCATCATTCATCCACTTACATATGGTGTACTAAATTCCTTCCTCATCTCTATCTTATCCATCTAATTCCTTCTCCTTCTCCCTCCTCCCTCCTCCCTCCTCCTCAGTGTTACTGTAGCAAACTCCCTGAGCCAAAATTAGAAGAAAAGCGTTGAGACTTGCTAGATCTACGGTATCTCCAGCAAGGCCATGAGAATCATGACACAGCTTCATCAACTACATCTTTGAGAAGCTTGCTCAGGAAGCTTCTAGACTCGCCTACTACAACAAGAAGCCTACCATCACTTCAAGGGAGATTCAAACTGCAGTGAGACTGGTTCTACCTTGAGCATGCCAAGCACGCTGTTTCTGAAGGCACCAAGGCTGTAACCAAGTTCACTAGCTCTGCCTCTTATGCTTTGAATCTGTTGTTTTCGCGTTTCATTCCTTTTTTTTTTTTTTTAATGATTTAAATCAGGGGTTAGTTACTGTTTGTAAAGAATGGTGTTTGCTTTCATCTTGTACAATGACTTATGGATGGAAATAAAATCCTAATTTTGGCGATTAATTAATTTTGAGGGTAACATGTTCATCTATTTGAATTAAGTTTGTTGTTCGATGATGTCATTATTTGTTTACCTTGTTGCAATATTGTTTTAGTTCAAGAATTACTGCAATAGAAATGGGTGGGTTCTTGAAGTACATTGACAATGAGAACGCCAAAGAACAGAGCTTCATGAAGTCCAGCAATAGTGCTGCCATGGAGTTGAGCAAACAACTACTGGAACAATGTGAGCAGGAGGGAGAAGGAGAAGGATTAGATGGATAAGATAGAGATGTGGAAGGAATTTAGTACACCATATGTAAGAGGATGCATGATGAACCACTCCACATGTCTTTCTCTCATTTGGTCTTGATTTTACAGACATGATTCTTTTTTTTTTTTGGGTTTACAAGGAGCTCCTAGTGGAGCTAGGAAAAATTGGGGAAGGGGTGGGCAATAGAACCCTTGACCCTAGAGCAACAAACCTCTTACTCACTTGGACCAAAGGAGGTGCCATTTGAGCTAATGCTCATTTGCTACAGACATGATTCTTGTCTGCATGTGAGAATAGCCCAACTTCATTGAATTGCGTGACCATATCGTCTCATGGCTTCAATCTTCAAGCAGGCCGGAATTTTAATTTTTGGTGTTTGCTTACGGGTTTGTTGGGCTGTCTTTTGCTCATCTTGTCTTACATATCAAAAAATAAAAAAAACGCACTTTTGTTTTGGGCGTTTGATGATAACATCACTGTAGTATTATTAAACTCTACGTACAAATTGGTATCTCTATGGTATATGATTTTATGAAATATTAAGAAAAATAAATAAATTCTGGTCAAGGTCGTCAAGCATGAGGAAAATAGAATGAAACTAGATGGTACGGGGGAAAAAAGAGCTGAACCGGAGATGAGGAGGAGAGGAGAGGGTGGCGTACAAATTACGAAAACCGCGCACGCGGTAGAAGTAAGGATAAGCGCTTTTAAAAAACGCGGTTATGAGCAATCAACATGATATGAATAATAATATTACATTACTACTACTACGAAGCTCAGCTGAGAAGAAGAAAGCAAGATACAGAAAGAGAGAGAGAAATCCCTGATTCCCGAACACGAAGTTCAACAATAATTACGTAATTGTTGTTTCTGAAATTCGAATTTGACTTTGACTTTGTCGCTTTGATGGAGAATCCTGAAGCTGCTGCAGCTCTGAGAGATCGCAGGGTAGATGCTCTCGGAAATCTTCGGGTCCTTCCCGACGAAATCCTCTGCGCGATCTTGGAGTATCTCACTCCCCGAGATGCTGCTCGCCTCGCTTGCGTTAGCAGGTTCACCTGCTTTTTCCCTTTCTCATTCACTATTCTGATTCAACCCTCTTCTTGTTTACTTTCTTCATGATGTTCCCTCATCATTTGCTCTTCTTGTTTCCTTGTTAATTAATTATCCAATTTCCTATCTCTGCTTCTGTTATAGTCAAATTATTTATAGGGATATGGAGTCTGGATTGATTTATCTGTGCACTGTTTCATTGCAATTGTATAAAGCGATTATTTATTCAATTTGGGTAGTTGAGCAAATTGTATCATTCTGATTAATTGGGATGCGTTTACCATATAATGGTTGTCCATGTATGGTATATTATTCATACATTTGTGTTAACTCACTCTTCTTTCTTTTTTTTTTTTTGGGTTTCGGTAGTGTGATGTACATACTATGTAATGAAGAACCACTGTGGATGAGTCTATGCCTTAAACGAGCATCTGGTTTGCTTCATTATCAAGGCTCTTGGAAGAAAACTGCCCTCTATAAGTATGTCTCTAGCTCCACTTGCAATTGCTGCTTCTTTGATTCATTTATTGTTCTTTTTTCAAGTACTTCATTTTAGTTACTGATTGGAATTGAGCATTTTGTATGCAGTGAGAATCTGCCAGACAAGTACAGAGAGTGTGAACAACGGCCATTATATTTTGACGGTAACATTTCTGATACTGCCGGGATCTTATCTGTCATCTATTTTCTGTGCAGTTTAGGCACTATGGTCTGAGGCTTTCTTCCAGAAGTTTTTTCTCTAAGCCAGGGATATTTGGATTACTGTAGGGTTCGACTCTCTATTTTTGTATAGGAGATTTTACAGGGGTCACACCACATTGGAAGCATTTCATGCAGATAGCGGAAATGTGGAAAGAATAAAAGATATCTCTTTGAAGGATTTCTATGATCAGTATGATGCAAAGAAACCGGTACAGAAATAACTTACTAGTTATTTACATTGTTCTGTTTCTGCTTTAAAAACCTGATTCTATATGTAGCTTTATTCAGGAAGCCACTTCTTACAGCTTATGAAAGTGATTTCATATACATGATTTATGTCAGAACAATATGATGTCATTTGATTTCATACCCTTATCTTTTTAACTGAAAGGAAGGTTCCTTTACACATGATAGTTTTTCAGATTGTAGTTGATGCTATGTGTCTTAGGTGTCTTGAAATTTATCAATTGTTACTGGTTTTCTTTTTATTTAAATGAAAGCTTGATGAATTACACATCTCAGGTTATGCTTACTGGATTGGCTGATACATGGCCTGCCAGGCATAAATGGACAACTGACCAACTGTTGCTAAACTATGGAGACGTAGCATTTAAAATTTCTCAAAAGAGTTCCCGGAAGATCTCCATGAAGTTCAAGGATTATGTCTCGTACATGAAAGTTCAGCATGATGAAGATCCCTTATATGTTTTTGATGAAAAGGTGCTTGTACAGATATATTCATGTTTCCTTGATGCTCTGCCTTGCTTCCATGCACCTTCCCTTCCCTAATTCTTGTTCTTTCAATTTGAGAGCTTGGGGGTTCCTTTAACATTTTATTTTACTCTTGCACAGTTTGGCGAAGTTGCACCAAGCTTATTGAAGGATTATTCCGTGCCTCATCTTTTTCAAGAAGACTTCTTTGATAACTTAGATACAGACAAGCGACCATCCTATAGGTGGCTCATAATTGGACCAGAGAGATCTGGTGCCTCTTGGCATGTTGATCCAGCTCTTACCAGTGCATGGAATACTCTTCTTTATGGGCGTAAAAGGTACAAAATTGAGCTGCTTGACATGGAACATATAACTGTTTTGGCTGTGTATTATGGTTCTATACTGTTTCATGGTTGGCATATGCTTAGTCTGTTTTTGAGTTTGCTCCTTAAAAATAATTTGTTGCTAACCCAGTTTATCCCATCACCTGGTAAGGGGGTGGACAAAGGTGGGTTAAATTTGAACATTTAATTTACTATGGTTCAGACCTGTCATTAGGTTCTTCCTAATGGAGTAGCATTCCATTAGACTATGAGGCTACTGGCCCCATCTTGTTGATGTTTATGTTACTCTTATTCCATATTCACATACAACTCATTGGCATGTTCATGCAAGGATGTTTTTTTGTCTACAAGTTTCATATTTGGTTTTGACTATCAATATAACCCAAAATATAGCTCAACTAAATCTGGATTGAGGCTATTTGGAAGAACTCTCTAGAATTAATATGATCGGTGAACTTAGATATGTGAAATGTATCAAGTTTGGATGCTTTATTATGTTTCAAATAAGCAGTGCTAAAGAGGGAATGTTTCACTTACATTTGATAGGTGGGCATTATATCCTCCTGGAAAGGTGCCTTTAGGTGTGACAGTGCATGTTAGTGAAGAAGATGGTGATGTTAGTGTTGAGAGTCCATCATCATTACAGGTACTGTGATGTTGCAATTGGAGTGATATATCCTCTTTTTGGTGGTATATTGTTATAGTCAATAATCATACCATCTGTATTGTGTATATCTGTTGGTGTGGCTATTCATATTTCTGTTTGCTTACAGTGGTGGCTAGACTTTTATCCTCTTCTTGCTGATGAAGACAAGCCAATTGAATGTACACAACTACCTGGGGAGACAATTTATGTTCCAAGTGGATGGTGGCACTGTGTTTTAAATTTGGAAACTACTATTGCTGTCACACAGAATTTTGTAAATTCCAATAACTTTGAATTTGTATGTTTGGATATGGCACCTGGTTATCGTCATAAAGGAGTCTGTCGTGTTGGATTACTTGCTGTGGATGAAGATGCTTATGGAAATGTCATACAGAACATGGCATGTAATGGAAAAAACTCAACTTATTCTGATTTGCCAAGGAAAGAGAAAAGAGCCAAAACTGACAAAGATGTAGATGATCTAAATCACGAAATTACTATAAATGGTGCATCTAGAAGCTATAATTTATGGAAAAATGGATTTTCCTATGATATAAATTTCTTATCCATGTTTTTGGATAGAGATAGAGACCACTATAGTTCCCCGTGGAACTCAGGTAACAGCATTGGTCAACGAGAGCTAAGAGAATGGTTATCCAAGCTTTGGATTAAAAAACCAGAATTGAGAGCACTAATATGGAAGGTTATTTTCTTTCTATAATGGTGATTATCTGAGCATACTAAGTTACTCTATCAGATATTTTGAACCTTTTCTATTTATATATGTGTAGGGAGCATGTATTTCACTAAATGCTGACAAGTGGTTAGAATGCCTGTCAAAAATTTGTGCTGTCCACAAGCTGCTACCTCCCACTGATGATGAAAGGCTTCCAGTTGGTACGGGTAGCAATCCTGTGAGTTGCTATTCATCCATTTGTTAATTTTTACTTATTTGTTTTTGCGCCAAAGACTGCTTTTCATCAAATTTTCTTAGGCTCTGTGAAAATATATGGTCTTTACTGCCTTAAACATTATTGATGAAAGGTAGCCCACTATTGCCTGAGAATTATAATATATCTTAGCGGGATTATTTGAAAGGAATTTTGGGTTCAGTCTAAGCAAGTTCTGTGCTTTACTGATGGTGTCTTCAAGAGGCAAGGTTCGGGGTACCTATCCTGAGCAATCTGTGAACCACCTACGTGGTGGGATGGGATTTTATTTGTTGATTTTTTTACCCATCTTTTTAGGTTTATTATTGTTTCTTTTTCCTCTTGAATTCATATTGTTGCATTCTTGTTGAGCTTCTATAATATGCAGCTTGATTAGTTGCGTATGCTCCTTATGGTTCTCTAGTTAACCTAGGACTTGAGAATGGCATGTGGTATGATTGTTGGATTGCCTAATAGAGTACTTGTGGAGTATGAAGTCTCTTTCTAACTCTGGTAAATCTTTCAATTCTCTGAATAGGTATATGTTGTGGGAAACTCCGTTGTTAAGATATTTGTCGAAGGAGGACTGGAAGCTTCACTTTATGGTTTAGGCACAGAGGTATTCATTTGCATTCTGTTTTCATTGCATCTGTCATACAGATCTAACTTTAATATTGTTCATTTTACAGCTAGAGTTCCACAGTATACTGAATGAAATCAACTCCCCTCTCAAGAAACATATTCCTAGTGTTTTGGCCACTGGAATCCTTTATCTTGAAGATGGATCTTATAAGAATTTGCCTTGGGATGGAAAAGGAGTCCCTAATGTCATTGCAAAGAGCAACTTTATCAGGACAAAATGCAGCGTTGATGATTTCTCATTTGGGGTATGGGGCAAGAAACAGCTCGAGTATAAGAATGCTGCGATGCCGGTGAATGGTTCGGTTAATTTAGCTGGTCACTCAAGCATATGGCCATATATGATAACAAAACGGTGTCAAGGGAATATTTTTGCAGAGTTGTAAGTCTTACCTTTGTGGTTTATTGATAATTTCATCAGACAGCTTATCTACTCGAATTTCTGATTTCTTTTCCCTTCTCTGAATGTTGTTATTATTCTCTTGCAGAAGAGATAGACTATCATGGGAAGAAGCAACAAATTTAGCTTCCTTCTTAGGGGAGCGTCTAAGCCACCTTCATCTCTTGCCACATCCACCTTTGAATATTTCATCTTTCACTGATATTGAACATGATATAAGCTTTCCTGAGGCTAATGGTTGTGCTGCTACTGTTGATTATAAATCAGATGCTGCAGCAGAATGGGTAGTCTTCATTAGAACCTTAACAAGGAGGAGGAAGGATGTCTCGAGCCGTTTGACCAACTGGTAAACTATGTTCTTTTGTGCACTTTGATTTCTTGTTACCTAAAATTTTAGGGATTTGATAATATGTAAGAAATACACTGATATAAAAGTACCACCTTTTTTATGCATCCAATATACTGATCTTCTGAGCACTTAGAGCTTAAAGTTTAAACAGAGTCTTAAACTCTATCTATTATTTTTTTTACGACTTTTACATGCAAAGCTGCCAATTTTAGTAGCTGTGTTTATCAAGTATTTATAAACTCTCTCTTGTCTTGATCTTCACCGTGTTCAGATTATACAGAACTCATGTGTTTGATTGGTTGCTTCTGTCTATGTTCTCTTGTAGCATGCTAGATTTTATAATGAATCTTTGTATTAGTCACTTTCATCAGTTATACAGCTTCTCATTCTTGCTACAAAAAAATTGTAGGGGGGATCCGATCCCCAGCAATCTGATAGAGAAAATTGATGAATATATCCCACCTGATTTTGCTAAGCTGCTAAGTATACCTGAGGTTTCTTCTAAACTCGCTTCTACATTCTGATATCAATTTTTTGTCATGGATATGGTGGAATAAAATTGGTATCCTCAATTTTGGATACTTTTATTTGACTTCAGAATTGCCCTAGCAATGCTTGTAAACCTTGCTCCTGGATACACACCGACATTATGGATGATAACATTTACATGGAACCATCATTGGTTTGTTCTCCCTCAAGTGGGAATACAGAAGATGCTGCTCTTGGGGACAATGGTTTTTTCAGCGGCTATGATGAAGTGAAGTCCTGGCGTCCTAGTTACATCCTTGACTTCAGTGATCTTTCAATAGGTAAGTGCAACTCCTTTCCTGCCTGGTCCAAGAATTTTCATCCAACTTCTACAAGAATGCTCATCTTTATTAGAACTGACTTTAAGAGTGTTTTAATGATATGGCGTTATACTTTATCTAGTGCTTCCGATATCTACAAGAAACTTTTATCTGTAGAGTTGAATTGATGTTTTGTTTTATACTTTTCTTTAAAATATGAATAAGACTACTTTCATTCTCCACAAATATTGTTTGATATTCCCTCAGTTATGCCTTTCTTTTTTCCTTCACAACTTTATGATTTTTAGTCTAATGCATGGAGTTCTGCAAGAACTAATTATCATAATTTCAGTTTGCTCCTTAAGGTTATACATGTTAATCATTGCTCTGAAGTGATTGCTGGCCTTGAGACGCATAAAATAAAATTAATTAACCATTAATTTAAATTCGATTTACTTACTTAGTTTAAGAGCAGCCCTTGAACTTTACGCAGATATATATGTGCAAAATGTAGTATTGCAGTGCATGTATTTCGCTGTTGATGCTAGTTGATTTAACTGGTTCTTTTTTTCTTTCCTTTTTTTCAATTTCTCTTGCAGGTGATCCTCTTTTTGACTTGATACCAATTTATTTAGATGTGTTTAGAGGTGATTCAAATCTCCTTAAGCGATTTTTAGAAAGCTACAAACTTCCGTTTGCAAGTCACATTTCAAAGTATGAGTCAACAGAGGGTGATCAGAAGTTTGCCCGACTTTCATATGTTGCCATGTAAGTAACTACGCTTAACTTTTTGGATATCTTATGGATCTCCCACTATCAGTGTATATTTATTTGACTTCTTATATGATGTGTTTTCAATTATCATGTGGATTTATCTGGAAATATGGTACAATCCACCTATAAAATCCATTGAAATAAGTGGAAGGTTTATGCAAGGCAGAGAAGACCCAATCAAAGATAGTTTTTCAGTACTTCTAACGATGTTGGATTGTTAATAGTTTTTCCACCGTGCACTATGGCTTTTATTTAATAAACTATTCAGATAATTCATGAGTGAAACACTCAAAAGTAGTATACAGTTACAAAATTATGCACCCTAGTTACAAACTTCTCTTTTGGCAAAATATCAAGAATACAAATATTATATTTACCACGAGTTAAAAACTCGTATTTAGACATTTTGTTCTAGCATGCACAAACAGAGATATGTTGATTTGTTCCTGCCTTTCATGGACTAAGCAAATTTTGAAGTAACTAATTTGGATTTCTTCATTTTTTTTCTTTTGTAATTATTAGGTGCTATTGTATTTTGCATGATGACAATGTCTTGGGAGTTATTTTTGGCATATGGGAAGAATTGAGATCAGCAAAATCATGGGAAGAAGTTGAGCAAAGAGTTTGGGGGGACTTGAACAATTACAGTGGCTTTCCTTGACCTGATAAATATTTAAATTCACTCATATTTAACTTGTCTAGAAGCCTAAAGAAATTGTAAGCATACTAATTGGCTGCCCAGTGGCTTTTGTATTGATTATATTTTGTTTGATAATTAATTCTTAATAAATTGTCCCTGTGCCTATGAATGGATAACTCAGGGCATGCTCATAATTCTGAAACACCGAAAACAGCATCTCTACCATAGTGTCCATAGTCCATACTGTACCTGAAACCAGAGGAAGAGATAGTATCTTGATTGAAGAATTACTGAATAAAGAAAAATTGAAAGGGTGAAAATGGATATGCAAATTGTCTGGCCCCTCTATTATTCCTACCACCATATGGCTACAGCAAAATTTTCTTCCAATATATTTTCTTTGGGAACCTCGTTGGACTCCATGATTACAATTGCTCAATTTGCAAGCCAGCACATTCAATCTCTCTCTCTCTCTCTATTTTGTTTTTGTCAGACATTCAATCTGTATTGATCACTATGTTTTCCACAGGAATGCTGTATAGACCACAGAACCTAATAAAGTATTTATTTCCATCCAAAATTCGGCAGAGGACTTTTTCAGACGCAGCAGGTTGTGGGGATTTTACCATGTCCAACGATACGAATATAAAAAACATTGAACTTCACAAATACGTAAGCAGTGTTTGATTGCAACAAAATGCTCTTGATGCAAGTGGGATGAGCGAATACTTTCTTTTTTAATAAATTGGGTTGCCAACTTGCCATAGCCCATACATTATATACACCTCTTGAAGATGCTCAAGAGAGAGGATTTATTTGTCGTTTGCTCTTAACAACTTGTTATATGAAGAACCTTGATCAAAGACTTAATATCAACATCCACACACACGCACAAAATAAAAAATAGTGAAGGTCATCTCATTGAGGATACCAAGTTAGAAACTAGTCAACTACCAACACAGTAATCATATTCACAAAATCATTATAAATTTGACATTTAATTAGAAGGAAACTAGGACTTTAGTTTTGTGTCGTGACAATCGCTGCTACACTCCATTTTTTCTTCTCTGGAAAAAGATGGGTGCCTGATACTGAGACTCTGTGTGTCAGTAGTTGCTGCAACCAATAATTTTGCCTCATGAAGGAAGGATAGATGAAGTGACAAATAGGCCCGGCAAATACATTCAAAGTTCAAAAAATTTTCACTGTTCTTTTGATTATTATTACTTAGGCCAGCTAGGTTGCATAAAATTACTCAATATTCACTTACTGAAGCTCTGAGTAACTTACCGTGTGCTTATCATAAAAGAACCATAATTTACGGTCACATTTTTGGCTTTATATATGCTTAATAATACACAAGGACTAACTATATTCACACAAATTGGTGAAACTTTTGCAAATTCCTACTATTATTGGGTTGTATTTGAATCTAATAATCCAATTGAGATTAATATTAGCAGCGCCAAATTGCTTAGAAAAGTACAATGATAAACATTTATATGGAAATAGTGAAATTAGCTTTATTGAGCAAAGACTGGGTGGGGTAGCACGTTTACCACTTTTTCGAATAGGAGATGCCAACTAGTGAATAGAACGACCAACCAAGAACCAACCACTTTCTCAATTCTTAAGACTTTTATTTTATCATCATAATTTTCTTGAGTCTTAAATTAACGAGGACGGTGGAAGAAAAAGAAGACAAAGAGAAGGTACTACTACTACAGTACTACTACATAGAAAGAAGAAGAAGCACTTTTACTTTCATCAAGGGCCTCAAGTAATGGGGTGGTGGTGAAAATGGGCCCATCAGCACCGAACCCAGGCGGCCCATTGCTTTGTTTTTCCACCAGAAATGGTCATTATTGAATGGGAGAGAGCTTTTTGGTTGAAACTTTTCAAACCAACCAAAGCGAATACTATTCTTGGTGTTATAGATCATTAACATCCATCTATCACAGAATTCACATACCGTGACAGAGAGACATCCATCGACCAACCCTTTTTGAGGGTATCAAAACCCCGTGTTTGACAGCTGTCCAATTTCCTTTTTTTAATTTAAAAACATCACTAACCAAGAATTTCCAGATCACCAAAAAAATAATTAAATCAATCACGCTAATAAAACCTATAAATAACAAATTAATATTTAGTATACGACTAATAAATTATAAGAGATGGCTGATCCAACGGTCCACATCGCGTTTCAGAAACGACCCCACCCACGCTTCCCAAAACGCAATTATCGGACGCAGCAGCCTCAAAAACCACCCCCTCTCCATTTCGTCTTCTCCGCGTTCTTTCCTCATCGCTCTTTCTTTCTCCCACTCACACACACACACACTCTCTCTCTCTCTCTCTCTCTCTATTTCTTTCTCTCTCTACAATCTCTTTAAAGAAAAACTAGATCTCGCTTTCTCTCTCTAAGATTCGACAATGGCGGCCGCACCTACGCCTCGCGAAGAGAACGTCTACATGGCGAAGCTCGCCGAGCAGGCGGAGCGCTACGAGGAGATGGTAGAGTTCATGGAGAAGGTCTCCGCCGCCGCCGACAACGAGGAGCTGACGGTGGAGGAGAGGAACCTTCTCTCCGTGGCCTACAAGAACGTGATTGGCGCTAGACGTGCGTCGTGGCGCATCATCTCCTCGATCGAGCAGAAGGAAGAGAGCCGCGGAAACGAGGACCACGTTTCCGTGATCCGCGACTACCGATCTAAGATCGAGACGGAGCTGTCGAACATCTGCGACGGGATCCTGAAGCTCCTTGACACCCGCCTCATCCCTTCGGCCTCCGCCGGCGACTCTAAGGTCTTCTACCTGAAGATGAAGGGAGACTACCACAGGTACCTCGCGGAGTTCAAGACCGGCGCCGAGCGCAAGGAGGCCGCCGAGAGCACCCTCGCCGCCTACAAATCTGCTCAGGTAACCGTTTCTCCGTTCTCTTTTGTAGCTCTCTCAGATCTCGCGATTCAGATCTGTTCTGTTCTGTTCTCCAGATTTGAGATCTAGACCTAATTTTATGATAATCGTTTGTCCTATTTATCAAATCTGCACGATTAGACTGGATTTATGTTGGATTATGTGTGATTTTTTGCATGTTTCCGAAATCTGTTAAGCTGAATTTTTCATTTCTGAAGCTAATTTGAGTTTTGGTTGCTAGTTTTCTTCGATTGTTTATAAAATATCTGTGTAGCTTTCGATTTAATTTGAATTTGGAAGATTTTGACTGTGGTGTTTTATTCCTGATTTGTTTAATTTTTTTTAATGTGTAGTTTTGACGAAGGGATTTTACTTGTGGTAGGTCTAATAGTGTGTGGTTCTCTATTGTGCAGGATATTGCTAATGCGGAACTGCCTCCAACTCACCCAATTAGGCTGGGTCTTGCTTTGAACTTCTCTGTGTTCTACTATGAAATCCTTAACTCACCCGATCGTGCTTGCAACCTTGCAAAACAGGTTAGATTTAGAGGGATGCTGAATATCAAGCCTTGTGTCTGTGTGTTCCTTTCACTTTCTTCTTTTTCGATCATACTTTTTGAATGTTTGCTGATAGAAAAAAGGAAGAAATTGGGCCCTATGCTGTGGGATCATCGACTGTTATTGTCTATTGTTTGGAACAACTTTATTGCAATTGTTATTACATTTCGTTGATGTTGAGGCAACTATGATGTTACTTGTTGGGTTCTTATAACTAAATATAGAACATGGAGTTTGCTATGCGTCACCCGTATTGGTATTTTTACCACGGCTTAGTTGCCGAAATATTTATTGAGTTATAGTTTAGCAATAAATGTGTGATAGTTCATTAAATATAGCTACTAACTAATGAGTACTTGACAACTCATCTTAGATACTGGAACCCAACCCCACGGAATATATTCTTCAAGTTTTCATTGCGAAAAATGCTCTAAGTACAAGTAGCAATGGCATAATAACTTCATTCGTTGTTCTATTCTGATGTTATATTACATTCTCATGAGGAATCTTTTTCATTTTTATATTCACTAGGCTTTTGATGAAGCCATTGCTGAATTGGATACGCTCGGAGAGGAGTCTTACAAGGATAGCACTTTGATTATGCAACTTCTTCGTGACAACCTCACCCTGTGGACCTCTGACATGCAGGTATTTATCTGTCTGAATCTTATAGCAAATCTTATAATTCTTGGACCACAAAATTATTTTTATCATCTTTACATAATCTATATATTGATATCTATTGTTTTTGTGGATTCAGGATGATGGAGCAGATGAAATTAAAGAAGCAGCACCCAAACAGGATGACCAGCAGTAAACATATTTTACTGCTAATTAGAATTGAACTTCTCCCCTATATGTTTTCAAAGGGAGAAGGTGCTTGTTTCTAATCTCGTTGGGTACTGAGATTTTAGGCATTCATGTCTGTTATGAATTATGGATGTACTGGGCCGTTTTAGTTTGTCCTTCCATTTTTAAGTGTTTCTAAATCGCCTATTTTCTTGCGGACACTGAAGTTTTTATTACATGGAATTGGAATTTTAAGGTTATCTTCTCTAGAGTAACTTTGATGTTTGCTGATTTTTAGTGATCATTTACATTCGCTTTACATCCGTATTCTAATCTGAAACCTCCGAAACTGGATTTAGCCAAAATCGGCCTTAACGGAGTTACTGACCCGAATTACTTACCGTAAGGGAAGGGTATGTTTGGAAAGGTGGAGGTTATTGGAGAGGAATATATAGTTAATTTGAATGGAGTTGAAAAAGACTGGAGTGGAGTATGGTTTGGGCATTCTATTAAAGTTATGAATTTTGTTTCCTATTAACTTTGAAATTAAAATAAAATATTTATGATAAGTATATAAACAATTTTATTTTAAAAATAATTTATTTCACTCATTTCTCCCAATTTGAGGGGAAAAAAAATGGTGGAATTAGATTGGATGAGTTCTATTAATTTTCACTCTATTCTACTCATTAATATACACAAAAAATGGAAAACTATTAAATTCCACAGATCTAAACATAGTCCTAAAGAAGCTGCTAATTGATAATGTTACAAACGTTTACGTGATTATTTAATTTACCCGTTTTTTTTTTTACCATGATATCATCATTGTAGTTGAAGGGTACAAAGTACAAACAGGCATAGAACGCTATGGATTAAGTCGAGAATATACGGGTTTGTCCCTTTCTTGAGCATGAAACTGAGACATGATGTTATGTATTTATTTATCTTTGTATTTTGTTTTGAAGATGATATCCGTTGTCGTGATCTATTCAACCCGAATCTTGGGAAGCGCCAAGTACGGGCTCTAACTCCATTAACCCACCGCCCTCTGTGTCATCAAAAGATCATAACATTAGATAAGTTAAAATACTCAACTTTTATTATATTATTACCAGTGTTTTTGGATTACTGATTGGAGATCTTCAAACCATGATTTTCCAAACACTACCTTCTGTACAAGTGATTGGACCTAATCAACTTTTTTTGACAGGAACAATTTGAAAGGGTATCATTGACTCGGTTGGATTTTAAATTAAGACAAATAATAAGTTTTGCCCCATTATATGGCTTGGGAGACTTTCAACTTGTTTTGTTTGTACCTATTTGGTTTCTTGAGACGCGTTTAAAGTAAGGAGCTCTCAACCTCTTTTGTTAGAAAGTCTCTTGAAATTGGTTGGGTGAAAGAAAGTGATAACTGATCTGGCTATTTTAAGATGCTAAGGAACTATGCAATTGTCTAAATTTTAAGTGAGGTTAGACATTTGAAAAATGTCATATTAAGACCTTAAAAATGGTCTATGCTAAGTAGTAGGGTTAGCAAGAATTCATAACATTCTTTTATCTCTAACCCTCATGATAAAGAGGTGAACAAACCATCATAAAATGATTATTGAGTTTAGAGTAATCATACATACTTCTAACATGAACCTAAAAATCCTACTAATTCAAAATTATATTCAAAACGGCAAGGTGCAATTTACGTAACATCCAGTGATTGTTTAATACTTGTGAGTGAGATTTTAAACTAGCAGAATTTTTTCACAACCTCCGATTAAGAGGATATAACATCTCTGATCGCTTTAATTAAATAAGTTTTTTTTTATTATCAAATGAGTTTTCAAAATCAACTAATGGAATTAGATTTATTAAACAACTTCCTAAATCTAGATGAGGAAAAAGAATACTCAATTACACAACAAAGATACACACCACATAGTCACACGAAGAAGAAATGAGTCCATAGAACAAAAAGAAAGGAAAAATAAGAAGACCAGAATGTTGAAGATGATGTTGGAATCCAGCCATAAAAATTAAAAGGGAAATTTCAATCAAATTATGCGCATAATTCCTTTATGAGAGTGCCTTTGACCAAACTTTTGAGATTTTGCTGGCGATTGAGCTCATCGGTTAGGATTGCGTCCAAATCAATGGAAAAAGTGTTATTTAGAATTCGCACGATGTTCTTCCAATCACACCTTAATGCCCCCAAACAATTAGAGACATTGAATGACAAAAATGCTTCACTCCCTTGATGTTCTGTTTCTTCTACTTCAGTCGAAAGAAAAATAGTAGAAACCCGAATCTAATAACCAAGATCAAGTACACGAAAAAATTATCGACATGTGCGAAGAAAATTTCTAACAAAATATTTACTCTATAGCTTTCACAACAATCAAAAGAGAAATATGCTTCTGGTACACAATAATGCATGTGATCTATCTCCACAAAAGTTTACTTGAGAGACATATACTATCTATTTACTTTTAGGTTTTATGTCCGTAGTGGACCCTAAATACTATACCCTTTAAATCAATGTATACTTTTTGGGTTTGAAATATGAACAAAATCACTGGCTAAAATTCTGTGCTAAGATGTCACTTGAGCATTGGTTTAAGGTTGGTAACCTTTTGGACAAAGTGTCCAAATCTCCCTCCACAAGCTAGCAAATAACAACTCCTAAAAGGCGAAAGAAAAACTTTTTATTTATTTATTTATTTATTTTTTTGGAAAGTGAGGGTGCAATAAGGGATAACAATGGCCAACTCTTAATTTTTAAACCAAACTAAGAATTAACACTCAAAATCTAATTAATTAGTTAGAGCTCGTAATGATTTCATACTCCAAAAACTACAACGTTTAGAACAATCTACTGTCAACGGTTAATACAATTATAAGGCAAAGGGACGGAAGAAGAGTTTTCTGAGTGTCAACCAAAACAAAACAATGGTCCATCTCCACAATTTGTCTTTGTTGTAATGACTAGTGACCAAAATAGCAGGAGCATTGCAAATCACGCTATTCTGTAGATATTAACAATGTTCACCAATATCAAGGGACACGTCTTAACGATGTTGTCAACACTACACACAAAATCCACCAACTCTCTGCTATAATAGCCTGAAGTAGCTCATGGAAGGGCAACATAATAGCACAATCCACCGTTCAATTTTATAGTTCTAAGCCAATTTCTCAGAAAAGAAAGGAAATTAACAATCCAATCCCCACACAAGACTAGTTCAATTCGCACATGGATGACCAAACATGTGTTGTTTTGCAAGAACACTAATCTATAACCAGGAAAAATACAAAAAATAAGAAGAAAAAAAGATGTAGGTGCCCTTTGACAAACTGCAAACCAAACAAAGCCCAAGTAATTTCCGGATAGCAAACAAGAAAATTAGAATTGAATAGTGAAGTTCCAACTGAGTGCATAGCAATTCCAGCTCAAGAAGTCAACCTTGTATCACAAGAATAGGTTTCAAATCTGATTATGGGGCCTAACCCTAACTAAATCAGGAGTTCTTTGTTGTACATGAACTTGGCAATTCAGAACCAGTATTCAGCGTTGCAAATCTGAACACGGATGCGAGGTTCCAAGACTATAGGAATCAAGAGATTTTAAAAATTACTGTATATTGAATTATTGAACTTGCTCATAGGAAAGACACCAAGTGGAATTTCAGAATCAAAAACTTCAGAAAACTATATATCACAACATTCTGAGAGAATGATAGCCAAATGGAACAAAAAATAGAGCAATTTACTCTGTTCTTTCAATCTAAAAGCAAACTTTCTTAAACACTAGCTAGAGGAAGTGGAAGGGGAAGATTTGAGAACACAAGAGAATCTGAAAAGAAACACAAATGCTGTACAAAAGACATCAATCACACTATGTTAAAGCCCACACTTTTGAGTTGACACTATTCTAACAGCAGTCTTCTGCATAATGTATTATCAGAACAACTAATCTTTGAATCCACACCAGTGAACACATCAATGCTGCATAATTTAATTTTGTATATTCGTAACAGAAGCAACTTCAAAGCAGATAGATTGAGATCTTTCACCATAAAAAACTTTAACCAAAAGACTGTATTTAATTAAAGAACCCACCAATGTCAACTGAAAAAGAAAAACAGAGAGAGAAAGAGAGAGAGAGAACCATAGCCAATAGCCTTAGCATCTTGAGCCTCAAAATGCAAAGCAAAGCAACAACAATAACAACTAAGTTTTATCCCACAAGGTAGGACCAACTGAATGGATCAAACAATGCCAGTGTTCTATCATAAATCATGTTTACCTCAAGGCAAGAGCAAAAATGATTACCATCAGCAATACAAGGTTTATAGTTGAAAAGTTAAAATGTTGCAAGCACGACAAAATAATGGGTATGAAAACATATATAGAAATTAAAAATATATACAATAAAGTAATTAGGTCATAAGATAAATACAATCTTCATATTTTTATACTAAGCAAAAATATATAGAGGACAGTCTTTGAAAAGAACAAACAACAGTTCATCTCATCCAAAAGTTCCAAATCTTGGTTGTTTTGCAAGGCTAGCTTATATTTATGCGGTAACCGCTCATTGCAATGCTCGGTTTAGATAACACAAAAGCATTCAGTAACAAAACAAAGTTTTAAGCAAGTATCCACATGTACCTGATGGGTAGCGGTGCCGTACGCAAGCATTCAATAACAAAACTAAATTCCAATAACAGAAAACAAAGTTTTAAGTATCCACATATACCTGACAAGTAACGGTGCCGTACACAAGCATTCAATAACAAAAAGTTTTGAGTAGTATCCACATGTACCTGATAAGTAACGGTGTCGTACGGGTACTCAATGTGGATTCAATAACCATTTGAGAGTAGTATTATCAGTTCAATGCAATGCAGACTAAGATAAGTATTTAACAACAAAGAAACAAGAAATTGGGTAAATATCCATGAGTACCGAACAAATATCGCCGCCAAACATGTAGTCAATATGGATACAACAATCATTTAAGAGCATCCATGAATCATATATGAATACGACAACCATCTAAGAGCATCCATGCATTGTATATGAATATGTCAACCATCTAAGAGCACCCATGCATTGTATATGTATAGGACAACCATCTAAGAGCACCCATGCATCGTATATTGATAGAACAATCACTTAAGAGCATCCATGCATCATTGACTGAAATACATGAAGAAAAAAAATGCATACATAGTATAGTGAAACATAAAATTCTTTCTACAGATCAACATAAAGTAGAATGTAAAATTGCAGGTCAAAGAAATGGTAGACTTGCAGGCACATATACTACATCCTGTCTAGGTAGCATCAACTACCATATCAAGGTTCAGTGGAAGAACTTCAACCAGTCTTGTAAAACAAATTTTCTCCACTGAAACCTTTCCAAAGCCAGGCTTGGCTTTCCAAGGAATGGCACTGCATCTTTACTAGCATAACACACTCCCCCTAAGGCCTAACACATTCATAATTGAACCAGTCAACTATTTCCCATTTGAAGCCCATTAAGGAGTCAAACAGTGGCACTGTAACACCAGAGCCCCCTTAAAAAGGAAGCTAGGGGGACCATTGATCTCAAACCTAGCTAATTTAAGAGTATCAGCCACACTGACAAACAGCAAAGGAAGGCATGACAATAACATCAGCACGACCACCATAATTACATATTCAAAAGGAAAAATAGCAAAATTAAAAAAGAGAACAACATCATAAATAGAGAAATGTTTGAAGGCAAAGAAAAGGGTTTTTACATAAAAAACAGCATGATCCAACTATATTTGTATAAAACCTAATTTTTCCTGATCCCCCCTCCCCAAACCCTAAAATATCCCTAAAAAGCATAAACAAATGCAAAATTGTTCCTTTCTAATGTCTTTGATTCCCATTTACAGAATAAAGTAAAGTAAGTAGCAGCAGCAGCAGGACTAGGTTTCAGTCCAACCACCACAAATTGAATAAATCCCCATTTTCACCACCACCATCTCCTAAAACCATTTACAGAACCAACCAACAAAAGAACCAATCCTAAAACCTGAATCTGAAACCATCACCAGCACCATCACTATCCTGACCCATTCCTTCTTACCTCACCTTGAACAAGGTCAAATACCTCTCCACCTAGGGCTTGGAACCGGCACAGTCGGCGAGAGGGGAAGCTGAGGAAACCCTAATTGGCCCGAAGTTGGGGAAAACAGCAGACCCGGTGACAGCAGAGGGTATGATGAAAGTGGAGAATTCAAGCACCCGAAAGGGGAAGGAGATGATAGCATCGGAAACTGAGCCTGAGATGGAACCGGCGGCGTCGCTTGCGAGGGAGCCACCACCGGCTGAGTAGCCGGAATCTGCTGCTGTGGCTGTGGCGGCGGCGGAGCAGACTGCGATTGTTGCTGTGGCTGAGCCTGAACCTGAGTCTGAGGCTGAGGCTGAGGCTGAGGCTGAACCTGAACCTGTTGTGGATTGAAACTGTTCCATTTCGGCGAAACGAGAGGCGCTAACGGCGAAAACCCAGAGAACTGCTTCGAGCTTTGGTCCACGGAACTATGCAGATACCTCAGGTACGCAGAGACAGGTGACTCAGCGGCGCCGTGGACGGCGGGTAACGGCGGAAGTGGGGACAACGGCGGCGCGACTGGCCTCCCAAACCCAGAAAAGCCACCTACACCAACGGCGTTATTCCCGGGAGGAGGCGGCTGAGGACGCGGCAAGGCGCCGCCAGCGAGCACCGGTGGAGGACGGTTGCTAATCTGCGCGAGGGGCGGAGGACGAATCCTCTGCAAGCGAGAGCTGGGTGGCTTTGGCTGGTGAATGGGTGGCGGTGTTGAGATACGCTCATGCGCAGGTGAGCCAGTGAGCTTCTGAACGACGTCCCTGAAATCATTCTTGTTGATGTTGTAGACCGGTGGCTGGTGCTGGAGGTTGTTGTTACCGTTGAAGGTGGTGTTTGGGTTCTGAGGCGGTGGAGGAACCGGCGGTGGAGGGTGGTTTTCGAAGGTTGTGGGCTTTTTGTTGATGATGGGTTTGGAGATCTTTTGTGAGAGCTTGTTGAGCTGCCTCAGGTAGTGATCTCTGTTGCCACTGTTTGTGGTTGAGTCTGCAGAGGATTGACAGCTTTTATCCATTACCACTGCAATTGCTAAACCCTCTCTCTCTCTCTCTTCTCTCTCTTACAGGATCTAAATATCTCTGCGTTTATAGCAGAGTTGGAGTTGGAGTTGGAGAGGCTCTGTGTATCTGTGTGGTGGCCTTTCTTCTTATCACAGACGGCGAGTAGGGACACAAACAATGACTACTCTATTATATCATATCATTTATGTATATATATATATTTTCTTTTTTTTTTTTTCTCTCTTGTTGTAGTAGGCTAGGCTTAAATAAAAAAGAAGTGGTCACTACTCACTTCGGAACCCTCACTCAACATAAAAGAGAAAAAAGGAAAAGATTCAAGCTTTGCGTTACTGGTAGAGTGAAGACTGAATTATGGTGAAATGAAGGGGAAATAAAGATGGAATATGTCTGTGTCTATTTGGTGCTTCTGTGTTTCTCTTTTCTGCCCCTCTTTCGCTGCTTTTAATACTCTTTTTTATTTTGTTATTATTGAGGCTTAAAAGCAGAGACAACAGACAAGAATCGTAAAAGAAGGGAAGCCATCACACTAACACAACTATGCTAAGTATATGTGTATTAGTATCACTTGATCTTATCTGCTACTACTAATTCTTGTATTATTATCATTAATTTGGCATTCGTCACTCTCATTAACACACGCTGCTACTACTAGGATGAGACAAAACCTATCTATCATAAATATAATAATAATAATATTATTATTATTATGAAGGGGGTGAGTGGGCGTTTCACGTGGCGAGCTTTCAAACTAGGTGGTCATCGTCACCGTGGCTGGTCAAACCTGTTGTTACGGTTGCAGCAATGGCTTTGTTTGGCTGTGACCGATTTGCCACGCCACAGATTCTTTTAAATCACCCCAATGCCAAACATCAACTATTTATTCGTGGCACTCAGGACCCAACAAAAGCAAAAGGGGAATCAACCAAGGCTAAGCCTTCATTTCGCTTCTCTGTTTTCATATCCACATACTGTGCCTCCAATCATGTCTTCTAAATTTTACCCTACTTACTTTAAAATATATCACCATCATTTTCATTTTATAATTTAAAATAAATAATAAGCGACTTTTTTTATTGAAAAGCATTTTATTATATTCTCTTGTAGTATATTCTTATAATAGTCTTCATGATTAAAATAAATAATTCACCTATATCAATATGTCCACCTATACATCTACGTGTATAACAAATAGTAGCTGAATACTCTGCCCACTAAATCACTAATTCACTCTACAGAAATTACTCCAACCTTCCCATCCATGAATGTTTAGGTGGATTAAAATTTGGTATATATATATATATAATACAAAAAAAGATAAGAAAATCAATGCAGTCAATGTTCAAAATTTTTCTAATACTAGTAATTTAACAGTAACCTATTGTAAAACGATTCTTTCAAAATGATTAAGTAATCCAGAGAATTTTTTTATTCTCCTAAAATATTCTTTCTATTTAATACATAAAGCATCAAATAAGAAATAAATGCAGTCAATGATATGTTTTGTATGGGAGATGCAATCAATATTTTTTTTTGTGGAAAATTACTACACAGTCAAAATTTTAAAAATATAGAAGAACTTTGAGTATTTATTGTTTAAAGAAATGTTTTTAGTGAATTTAAAACCATACTTGACTGTTGAAGGCCGCATCTACACCACCGGTAGCACAGCCTTATTTGCTTGCTTTTGTTGGACAATAAAAGTACATAATAGTAATAATCAGTAGTAATACCCCCTCCATTTCAAAATATTAGTCGTTTTAGGAGAAAAAAGTTCCACAATGATTATCGTTTTAAACTTTCAATGTCAATTTAATTTTTTGATACCTATTATATCCCTAGTATCATTTCTCTTTCTTTCTTGAATATTACTCAAAAGGACTACTAATAATCTTTCTTTCTCATTAATACTTTAAATAATTTAGTCATTTTAATATATCATTTTATAAAATTAAGAGTATTTATTAAATTTCTTAATCTACGTGTAAAGACTAATATTTTGAAATTGAGCAAGTATTATATATAGTATAGTTAATGAAATTAAACTGTTTCCAAAACCTGCTACAGTATACCCTGTTCCGGTCAAAAGTCCGTTACTCTGTACTGTGCTAGTCAGTGATTGTATTGAACGTTTTTCCAAACTTCCAAAGATCTTTTGACCCACCCTCATCATAATTACTACTACTTCCAATCCTCTTTTAATTTGTGACAAGCACTTGAGGATAAATACAAAATCAAATAAAATAGAAAATGCGTTATATTGTATTTTGTTAGTGTTTCTCTCTGGACAAAATCCCCAATGCAGCTCTCTCTCTCTCTATCGACCCTTTAAGTATATTGTGTAACTTTATTATATATATATATGAACTTTATGTTAGAAAAGAAATAAAGAAAAATCATCAATGGTGCAATTTTCTTTCTTAGCTTTTATTTGTTTATTTTGCTTAATTAGCAAACTAAGGATACGGGGTCTCTCTCTCTAGGGAAATATAATATTAGTAGCATAGGCAAACAATATTGATATGTTTAGTTGAAAAAACAACAAGAGGCTATAATTAACGCAAAATATACAGAATAGAAATATACAAAGGTAGTGGAGACAGTGACATAAACGAATATTAAACAATGAAACAAGGGATATACAACAAGTTTTTAGTCAACAAAGTTTTGTGAAAGCCGATCCCATTGCCATCAAGACTTTTTATCCTCTTATGCCACTAACGCCATCAAAGCGATTTGCACAAAGAAAAGCCTAAGCTTGTGGGCCATTTTTTATAATTCTCATGACTTCAAATTAAATTCATCATTTCAATTTTTATGCTGCTTACTCTATTTTTGCATTTACTAAATGTGATAAAATAGACACGATAAAATAAAATGAAATTAAATAAGGCACATTATTGTTACGGGAAAGAATTGAGCATCAATAATGAGTAATAAACAACTAAAAAATCCTTATGAATCTAATTCTTTTCACTGTATTTTTAAACCGAGTGAAATGTTCATCTCTGGCTAGTAATCTGATATGTAAATAGTGGAATTGAACATTTATTTCATCACGTCATGGCATTACATCATATATACTTCATTTCATTTATTCTTATGCTGCTAGGTCTAAAATGTAAATAGCTGCATGCACTTATTCTAAATTCGAAAATTATGAATTCTCTTTATTAAACTCGAAAGAGAATAATTAAAGTTTGAAAGACACCAAATACTAATAGTCTAAACAAATTAAAAGAGAAATTGTAATTTCCTCCCTTCTGATTCCGTTAACATTGGGGTCCCAATCAGCAATTGTTTGCCTTAAGATATGTCATACCAATATAATATTTTTTAAAGTACATTTTGGCTCAATGTATGATGCAAACCGCAAGCTGTTAATCCGGGTGTCAATGTGTAATGTTGTTAGTACATATTTGAATCAATTATTGATATGATAGTACATAATTATTTGAATGTGTAGAAAATTCAGTGTATTAAAATTAAATTGTACATATATAATATACATATATTCTTCTAAATTTTTGTTCAGATTTATTAAGTAAAATGGTAGGTGTTGTTTGGCAGAGGGAGTGCAGAACACACAGGTTTGTGTGGGAGTGACCCACAAGTTGGATAGATTACATTCACTAGGCAAATGATTAATAATATGGAATCGGAAATATCATTAGTTATAACTTTTTCCAGCCTTATGTCATGGTGGTGTTTCTCGCTTTAACCCCCACTTTGTGGAGCCTCCTTTTGACTGAGATAGATAGATAGAGAGAACCAAACAAATAGTTATTATAGTACTAATAAAGCAACTTACGTAGCTAGCGCTGCGTATTAAAGGGGCAAGCGCGTTGGAATCTCATGTAAGGTTTTTGTGCCAAGTGATTAGCCTTTTTTCTATTTATTAGTATTATTAATATTTCATTATTGATCTAAATAAATAAATATTGACAAACTTCTTTGAACATACTGATATGGACATTGTGTTTGGCTGTCGCTTTCTATTGAGATTGGGATTAAGAGGTTCACGAGCGAGCTATTTATTTTGTGGCCTATGGGCTCCATTGGATTTGGATATGCATTCCCTCAACCAGAAAAGAATATCAGAATATACATATTTCAATACTCTATGCTAACTCATCTGCAACCAACACTATATAATCTTTATATGGAGTTAGCGTATAAGTTATTAAGTAGGTATATATATAATAATGAAGTAAATTAATTAATTAATAATAAGGTTGTTAATTTAGAATTTTTGTACCTAAAACGTCATGCTGACTATTGCAGCAGCTATTTACTTTGTCTTTTGCTTGCGCCAACAGGTTCTGGTTTTGAATATGCACGCCATTTAAAAATATTAATAATAATAATAAATAAAAGTAATAATGAAAGGGTGTTATTCGAAGACTTGAAATATATAATTTGTAGTATAGGGAGGAATCAAACTAGATTCTAAGGAAAAGCTGAACAGGAATTGGAAAATAGAACAATCAAGGTGTACTGGTCGCAAACATCGCACGTGTCTGGAGGTTAATTAGTCTTCGTAATGCAATGATTGTGTTTTGACGAGAATCTTGATTCTTCTTCAATATGTGAATTCTAAAAATAAAACTCGATAAATCGATCTTTGTTACAGAGGAAAAAGATCAACCCAACCAAATTAGTAAACTTAATTGTAACAAAAGAAAATTAGCAAAGTTAATTTCAGGTTAGGAGATATTGTGTAGTTGAGGTGTTACGTTTCTAAATTGTGAGATATGATATGATGGGTGATCCAATTGCAGGTCTTTTGATAATTTATGTTCTAGTTATTCTATCATCATCATCTCTAATCCTATCTTAACATCTATAGCCCACCTTTCTTTTACAGTTTTACCCCGCTCTGCATCTACAACCTACCTGTATCTAATCATATATCGTTCATAATTATGCATACATATATCCTCGCACAGTTTTTGGCATGTCTAATAGGACCTGAACAAATAATAATATTAAATAAAGTACTGGCCCATTTTTCTCACTGGGCTTACGTATTTGTTATTACTGAAACAAGAAAAAGCCCAAACCCGACTTGCTGATTCGGTATGTCGTTTGGTGTTATGTGCTAGTGAGTGACACTGGACAAACACCAATAATTTCGGATACGGAGCAAGCATTACTAGGATATAACAAAAATATCAGCTAAAACAGTTAATAAATAGGAATTTGGGTCACAATAATCAAGTCCATTAAAAATATATTCATGATTAAAATGTTACTTGAGCCATAAAATGTTAAATGGACTTTGTTGGCTGTTTTGGTTGATATTTTGTTGTTCCCTAAGCATTTGTGAGCAATAATATGCTTACACAATATATAATATATGTTGTGCACACCATATAATATATGTTGTACATATTATATAATACTTGTATATAATATATGAGCATTGCTAGAGTCACAATAAAAAACCAGCCAAAACAGCAAATAAATAGAAATTTGGGCCACAATCACTCAGCCCATTAAAAATATACTCATGATTAAAAGTGCTAATTGGGTCATAAGGTGTTAAATGAGCTTTGTTGGCTGTTTTGACTAGTTTTTTATTGTGTCTCAAGCATTTATAATAATATATTAATTATTTTCACTATACAATGGTAATTTTTTAATTTTTATAAGCTGCTATAGTATTAATTATATATTATATATATCACTCTTACCTAAAACATATATAGCACCACTACCATATGAATAAAAAATGTTATCGCATGCATCAGATCTGGAGTATAGTTGATTTTCACGGGTTTTGGTGCATCTACTTTGTACAATAATGCTTAATGTATAACGAAACACGTCTAACTTGTATTCAACATGTGCTATACATGTTACACACGTTAGATACAAGTTGGACATATTTGAGTTGTACATATCATTATTGCTACTTTATAGCTGGTAAGCATTAGCGCCATTTGGTCTCTGTATCCTGTTGGAAGGGTACTCTGTATCCTGTTGCTATCCTGCTACACACACACACCCCTGAAAGGAAGTTGGAAGGGTCAAGGTATGTGATCTCTGTATCCTGTTGCTATCCTGCTACACACACACCCCTGAATAGTGAACTCCCCTGTATTTACAGCTATGGCAAGCACAAGCGTTACCCGGGAAAATATTGGCAAGCCTATAAGATGCAAAGGTTTCGTTCTATATACATCTATCTATATATCATTCTTCACAACACGCATATGTGTATGACGCGATCTAATTATCATTAGTCCTCCATTATGTTTGGTTTGTGATACGAAACACATACATACAGCTGCAATATGCAGAAAAGCAGGGGAAGCTCTTGTTATAGAGGAAGTTGAGGTAGACCCGCCAAAAGCTTGGGAAATCCGGATCAAGATTCTATGCACTTCTCTGTGTCACTCTGATGTAACCATTTGGAAAATGGATCAAGTAAGCAGCATTATATACATCATCACACACACACATGATTTCATTAATTACAATATACAAGTAATCATCATCATTTTATTTTACTTCCTTCTTATCAGGTTCCCGCATCCTTCTTTCCAAGAATTTTTGGCCACGAAGCTGTGGGGTAATAATATATATATACATGATCAATGAAATGAACCACAACCATTTCATATATATTCAACTTGTTGTTTACACATGAATCTATATTATTATATCTATCTAATTTTGTTGTTTTTGTGATTGATGATGGATCAAATCTTAAGAGTTGTGGAGAGCGTGGGGGAGCATGTGGAAGAATTTAAAGAGGGGGACAGAGTGGTGCCAGTGTTCCAAGCAAACTGTGGGGAATGCGCTGACTGCAAGAGCCCAAAAAGCAACACATGCTCCAAATTCGGGAACAGTAGCTTGATCCTTGACATGCCCAGAGATGGCACAAGCAGGTTCAGGGACATGATGGGAGAGCCCGTGCACCATTTCTTCGCTGTTTCAAGCTTCTCTCAGTACACGGTTGTGGATGTGACCCATGTGGCCAAAATTAGCCATCACATTCCTTTTGATAAGGCTTGCTTGCTTAGCTGTGGAGTTTCAACAGGTTAGTTAGTTACTTATTAGTTAGGACCATTTACTTTACTTATTAGTTAGGACCATTTACTGCTTTTATTTTTCTCACCACATGTATTATTTTCGAGATAAGGCTACAACATTATTATACCAGCCAAAACAGTTAAAAATACGATTTTGGGCTTAAATCACTAATCTCATTAAGAAAAACACACATAATTAGGAATGTCATTTGGACCAAAAGTGTTGAAATGACCTTTGTTGATTGGAAAATTGTTTTTACCAAGAATTTATAATTATTTTGATTATCATTATCCTATGATGATATCAGGGCTTGCTAAACAACTTAAGTGCAATGTTGTGTCTAAGCACTGAAGATTGTATTTCGTTGACAAACGGAACCTTCATCTTTCAATTCAAACCACATACATTAATACCTTTCCTATACTTTTTATTTTTTTAAAATAATTGAATGCTGGCTGATATTTTTTCTTTTCTTTCAAGGAATAAAATATCTCATTTATATTTTACACTGTTATTTTTTATTTTCTTAACAAGCATATATATACTTTCCGAAGTACCCTAATATTATATACAATTATGTAATAAATAAAAGCCTACATATTTTTAGAATAATAAAAGTACCTTACCAGTTATTTTTCGCATGCGTGATTGTTCCCACGAGAAGTTGGTGGTCTCATCGTTGTCATGACATTTGATTGATGAAAAGTGTAACCTTTAATTTAACTTTAAAGTACATTCATTAACCACATTTAAATGGTTGATGAAAGAGAAATGATATATATATATATATTAGAGATAAAAGAGGATGAATAGATAAAAAAAATATAATAAGTAAAATTGAAGTGCGAACATTGATCTTGATTAAAACAAAAATATTATTTATAAAAGTTGCAAATATTTGTATGAAATTTAAAAAAAATGAATGATACTGTATACAAATAGCACCCCTTCAATAAAAAAATCTTGACATTAGTGTCAGAATTTTATGATCGGATGAAAAGACAAAAGAGGCCCGTGTTTGGGTGGTTTACCAATTATTAAGACAGTTCACGTTCATGAACATGCCCAAGTAGTTTTGTTTTTGTGTGCTTGTAATGATTGTATCCTTGATTCCTTTCAGGAATTGGAGCAGCGTGGAAGGTAGCTGACGTAGAGAAAGGATCCACAGTGGCTATTTTTGGGCTTGGAGCTGTGGGCCTAGCCGTACGTTTTAAGCCCAATTTGATACAGAAAAGAAATTAGTGTTAGCTTTGACCCATTTTTGTTGGCAACAGGTTGCAGTTGGAGCAAAGCAACGAGGAGCATCCAAGATCATAGGCGTCGACCTTAATAATGAAAAATTTGAAATAGGTTATTGGCTAACATCTAATTATCCTTTAATAATTTTGGTTAATTCGAATGAATATCAAGAGATCCGAAGCATCATCATTTGTCTTGATTTGTGTATGTATATGTGTGTGTCTCTTGATAACAGGAAAAAGATTTGGAGTGACTGATTTTGTGAATCCCTCCACTTGTGAAGATAAGTCAGTGAGCGAGGTCAGTTACATATTATCTACTCTAGACTCTAGAGTCATACATATATACATGCAATGCATGTCTCTTTTTTTATTCTATTATTTATTTTTATGTGTCAGGTGATTAAGGAAATGACAAATGGAGGTGCTGATTACTGCTTTGAATGCATAGGCTTGGCATCATTAATGGCGGAGGCTTTTAACAGTAGCCGAGAAGTAATTTATTTGCTCTCCTCTCTAGTCTTGCTGCATCGATGAACATGATACTCTCATTTCTTTTTGATTTATTTTATATATAGCATTTGAATTGATATATATAAATGTGTGCAGGGTTGGGGGAAAACGGTGATATTAGGGGTGGAAATGCATGGATCGGCATTGAGTTTGAATCCTTATCAAATAATGAGAGGCAGAACGATCATAGGCTCACTATTTGGGGGTATCAAACCCAAATCTGACATTCCCCTCCTTGCCAACAAGTACTTAAACAAAGTTAGTGCGTCTTCTTCTTCTATATATATCTATATATATATTGACAATGTAATTGACATTATTATTTGTGTCACTTAATTATATATAGGAGCTTAGCTTGGAGGGATTCATAACGCATGAGGTGGGGTTAGAGGACATTAACAAAGCTTTTGACTATCTCCAACAAGGGAAGAGCCTCCGCTGCATTATAAGGATGGATGATGGATCATTAACTAATTGATTACCCTATATTATATTTCATTGTAATAATTTGTTATCCCCATATATATCAGATGCGTGACGAGTTCACAACAAATAAAAGCTACGTACTAGATAGGCCAAAACATTTTTATTTTTTGGGAAAATATATAGCAGCTATATATATATCAATTCCAATAAAAAAGTTTGATTCAAAAGAATCTTTTATCCAATTAAAAAGTTTGATTCAAGTTTTTGTAACTAAACTCAAGATTTTAATAACTTCCACGTCACATTAATATATATTGTATGAAAAAAAAGGAGCTGAGGCAAAAGCAATGGGTAGATAAGTATGTCTGGTTCAACTTTCAACCTTGTTGATCGCTTAATGTGATCGTGCAAGGCTAAAGTTGAAGCCCAAGCCCATTCTATTACCGAAGAAAACAATGATTTGGGTTCTTCTTTTCTCCAATCTAACCAGACCCAAGTAGTTCATGACCAAAAAATTAAAACAAAAGAGGTGTGAGTGTTAGTTAGCTAACACGTGTCGGTGTTTGTGAAAGAAGCATCGATGTCACTTACCGCAGAAGGCGCGTCAATGTTCTTCTCAGCTTCTAGCAATCACTCTTTTTATTTTACTGCCGCAGTAAAAAATGTAATTTGATTCAGCGTTTTATCCACCCTTTTGAGTTGTGACCCAACGCAACGCAATCTTTCTCCTTTTTGTTTTCTTGTCCGCCTCCCTGTTCTTGTGCTGTTGCTTGTTTCTCGGTTTCCCCTTTCATCAATGGCGGCAGCTCCTGACAACCCCATCTCTCTAGCTGAGGTATGCATTGCTTTGTTGCGCCACCTGCTATCTTCTTTCTCAAATTTATTTGTTGTTATTACAATTTCTCAGTTTGGCTTCCTAACATATATGCATGCTCTGGATCAACCACTGCATCTGCCTTTTTCCATTATAATTTGTTTGTTTCGGTTCATCGATTTCATCTTCTTCGCACTTTTTACTTGATTGCACCCGTTCAGTTATCTCTCTATTATAGAATTGTATACCCATGTGTTAATTTGAGAGAAAAAAACAAAATTGGTTTCCTTGAGGATAATGAATAATGATAGTGCATCTGTATCATGGAAATTTTAGCTACTTTCCCTTCTTCTTAGTCATCAATCATTGCTGTGTTTTAACTCACTTATATGCTTGGCTGGGCAGTTTAGTGTAGGCAATGTAAATTTGCAATTCCTGGTAGGTAGAATCTCCTAATTATAATCTGTTCCTAGCTTCTGTCTTTTCTGGTGGGGCCCTTTCTCATTAATTTCTTCAGTTGAAACAATTCCTTCTAATGCCTTTCACACTATTGATGATTGGTTTCTCTCTGTATATGGTAAATGTTGTGACTAGTTTGTTTTAACTTGCAGCAATATTATGTGAAGGAGAAACAGGATAACACTGATGTAGATACGAAACCTGAGGAGGTCAAAGAAGCTGAAAACCCCAAGGAGGTCAAAGAAACTGAAAACCCAAAGGAGGCTGCTTCTGAGGAGGTCAAAGAGACTGAAACCCCCAAGGAGGCTGCTTCTGAGGAAACTGCAGCTGGAACAACTGTGGAAGAAAGCCCTGCAGTTGATGAGGAAAGCAGTGAAGTCGCCCCTCCTGCTGAACAGACTACTGATCCGTCATCCAATGCTTCCGAAGCGAGCAATGATGCAGTAACAGAGCAAATCGGTGGGAATACTGAAGAAGAAAATGTTGGTGCTCAAGATGAAGTAGAGGAAACCCCAGAGATTAAGGTTGTTTTCTCTTAACTCTAGAATCACTTGATAGTTATCTAATTATATCATAAGCATGCTCCTTTGTTCTTTGTGTGTTCTTATCTGTGCTATTGTCTTTCAGCTTGAGACTGCTCCAGCAGATTTCCGTTTTCCAACTACAAATCAAACAAGGCATTGCTTTACCCGATACGTTGAGTATCACCGGTGAGCCATACAATGATTTTGTTTTTATCGAACCTGTTGCTCTCAATCTGAAGAATCGCATTATTTTTTTACTTAAGTTTTATGTTAACCTTGGAAATTCTTGTGTAGATGTGTAGCTGCAAAGGGGGAAGGTGCCCCAGAATGTGATAAGTTTGCAAAATATTATCGATCTCTTTGCCCTGGTGAATGGGTATGTATTTTGAGTGCATATTGGATATTATTGATTGTTTGCTACTAATTGGTAATATTAGGATCCGTCCATCCCTTGAATTGATTTATCGACATTTCTTCTTGTTAAATGGTCATGCCCAAATATTTATTTGATTATGGCCTTTCTGGGCAATGAAATGGAATCACATATTTTATTTTGTTGATAATTATATAATTGTTGTGGGTCAATTGTTTCTTGTATACTATGACTCTGCCTTCTTCAAGATTCTTTCTTTGAGAGGGAGTTCTTAATTATATTTTGTGGTGAATGTTCCCATACATGAATAGCTGCATAATACTGTAGATGTTCACAGTCTTAAACTTTTAATCAATTTCAAACAGCTTGGCTCTTAAATAAAATTTAACATGTTATCATTGG
The DNA here is from genome assembly GCA_013621005.1 of Aeschynomene evenia. Lineage (NCBI taxonomy): Eukaryota > Viridiplantae > Streptophyta > Magnoliopsida > Fabales > Fabaceae > Aeschynomene > Aeschynomene evenia. The sequence goes on from CM024270.1 coordinate 6,416,073, forward strand.
CTCCAGTCCATCAGCGTTTGTGCCTGTGTGGAGTGTGGTTCTTCCTCTTGGATTCAGTCTTGAGATGTAGAATTACTCTTCTGTTTAAACTCTTCATCTCTGCTTCAGTTACCTGACCAAGAAATTCCATATTAAAGATCCTCCTCTTCTTGAAATATTTTGCACCTTTTTGAAAAACCGTATTTGAGTGATTTGTGAAGCTTAGTATTTAGGTTTATTATGGTTCAAACACTGGACTGTAGTGTAGAGTATCGATGTCTGAGATAGTTAATGCCAGTGTCTTTATTGACTATTCAGTGGTAGCATGTAGAGTTCTATACCATTACTGCTCAGATTGAGTTTTCCTAACTGTGCTAGGACTGAGGACTAACCTTGAGTTTAAGATCTTTAGCTTATTTAGAAAGTGAGCAAAAAGTTAGTTGAACAGCCTTATTTTGCATATAATTTCCGGCTAATTAGATGCCTATATAAATACTTTCTCATAAGGGTTTGTTTTTGAGTTTGGCTTTTGGAGGGGAAGCTTAACTCTTCAATCTCTTCCGTTCCCGTCAGACCCTTCCCCTCCAAAAATCAAACTCCCAAACGTCTCGTAAGGAATTGCCTTCAGATGCAATGCAAATATACGATGATGCAGTTTTGCTATATCATGTTTTTTTTTTCTAGTTCATTTTACAGAAACTCAACTCTTCATATCTTACATTTTCTTGTGGTTTGCTACATGTTAAAATTGTATTCAAGAACTAACAGTCTGATATTATGCATTTGTTTGTGCACAGATTGACCGATGGAATGAGCAGAGGGAGAACGGAACATTCCCAGGGCCGCTGTAAGCAGTGCATGTTTGAAACCATTCGTCAATACAATTGTCTTCTCAGTTCTCAAATTCAAAACTGTTATTCCGGGGTACAATTCTTGTACCGGTGTACCCGACACACTGCCATAAAACTTGTGCTGAGATAAACTCTCAACCCTTTGTGGGGATGCTCAATGTTACAGATCGAGTTAATAAGAAATTTTGGCTGTCTATTTGAACTGCCTGAGTTGTAATACAGATGCTTCCATTTGCTTATAGAGAGATGTTTCATTTAGCTTTGATTTCTGTTGAAGCCCATCCCAACTGTATTCTCTTCTTTATATTGTGTATCAGTAGAGGTTTTCGATCTTCATAGAAGAACCTCTGGTAATCACTTTGAAGTTTGAAGAGGTCTATGGCGAGAAATATCCTGAAAGTGCAAATTTCCTTGAATGTGCATTCATATTTGTGATGGACTCTGAAAATATATAGGCATGAGATTGCAGTTTTCATTTGGCTATACGTTTGCACATCCCATCCAGAGTAAAAAACCACACAAATCCATTGTGATACTCGAAAGCAGACTAGAAAGATCCCAACTAACGAAGAAATTCGTTTGTCAATGATAATAATAAGCCTGCAATGTCTTAATCATTTTCTTTTTTCTCTGATTTTGCCCGAGATATATAGAAATAGAAATTGTGGTACAACCAGCCATTTCTGTAATTAATATCTACCAATCAAATTCAATCATCGGCAACGTGGCCCTTGTTGGTAACATCCTTCCTCTCTCGCGTTGTTCTGCATCTGCATCTACACCACCACCATCATCATCAATGGGGATGAGGAGAGTTTGGAAACTTCATTAGTAGAAAAGGAGTGACGTGTAAATTACTAACATTTGGATTATTTTATTTTATAAAAAATAATTATATAGGCCAGGTGTAATGTCTCTGGGTTACATGAAATAGAATCCAATCCAATCCAATCAAACAAGAACTGAGGATAGTCTTCAGTTGAAGCTTCTGCCACAGAGACAGAGACAGAGATGGGTTTACAAGGTTGTTTGAACGGGACAACCTTACAAAGCCTCAAACTTTCTGCAATTCCCACTCCTATTTCCTCACGTTCCCTTTTCCTTCCTCACCATAGCTGCTTCCACAAACCGCCATTGCCACGCCTCATCAAGGTTCTCTCCGTTTCCTCTGCCGCCGTTCAAACTTCTCCCGCAACTTCCCCATCAATAACCAAGGACGACCACGGTCACTCCCTTCTCTTCTCTTTCGCTTTCAGTTTTGTTCTCACTCACTTTCAGCCAGAAAACTGAATAAAAGAACCTTTTTGTTGTTGGGGTTGCAGGTGCCAAACCTCAATGGAAAGCCGCAATAGACTTCAAGTGGATAAAGGATAACAAGGAAGCTGTTGCTGCCAACATCAGGAACCGCAACTCTGATGCTAATTTGGAACTTGTTCTTCACCTTTATGACAATTTCTTCAATCTTCAAAAGGTTACATATTTCTTCAACCCTTCTCTCCTTTTTTTGTTATAATCATTTCCCAATTAAATTCTTGTGTAATGTGTAATCCATAGTTGCTGTTTTGTTGGGGATTGGCTGTTTTATTTCTAAGCTATTCCATGCTCAATTGCATGGTGGTGATAGAATGGAACAAACAATAATGTAAAGAGCAGAGAGAGGGAAAAAAAAGGCTTTTTGTTCTCAATGGCTTAGCTAATTGGTTTCCAGATAGCAGGAAGTTGAGAGGGTACGTGGAGAAAGAAATGCAGTAGCGAACAAGATGAAAGGGAAAATGGAACAATCTGAGCGCCAAAGGCTTATTGAGGAAGGTGCTCTTGGCACCCTAACTAGCTTTGCTCTGGTTTTTAGGTGAATTCCTTAAGAATGTGGACATTTTGCATGCAGGAAAGAATTTGAAGGAAGCACTTACTGCTTTGGAAGAAGACCTGGTGAAGCTCAATGACGAGCTTCAACAGGAAGCTCAACGTATACCAAACATGACTCATCCAGAGGTTCCAATAGGAGGAGAGGATTGTTCCACTACAAGGAAGCTGGTATTTTAGTTGCTGCATTTCCACTCCTTTTTTTCTTCTCGAGGAAGAGCACTGGCTGTAGGTCTTTTTCTTGCACCACTTTCTTGTCCTCAGATATTAATGCATTGTGTGACTTTTTATAGGTTGGTAGCCCTCCCAAATTCAGCTTTCCAGTCAAGGATCATCTTGAACTGGGAAAGGAACTTGATCTTTTTGATTTTGATGCAGCTGCAGAGGTATAGTATGATAAATTTGAGGCAATAAAGTATTATTTATTACAAACTTGGCCATTATATTTGTCATTTTCAGAGTTGTAAGTTAGTAGTTTGTGCAACTGGCAAAGGTGAAATGTTGCATTATGAACACGATTAGGTCTTGTCATCTGTTTACTTAGTACTCTTGCGGTTTTCTAGGAGATGCTGGTATGCCATGGAGGCAGCATATTATCTTATGTGAAAGTAGCCAGAGATGGTTTTTCTTATGATTTCAGCTTGAAGAAGTCTTAATTTTCTGTGTTTATTAAATGCTTAAGTCTATCATATTCTTGTATATGATGTTATTGGAAGACCTCATGTGAAGTGCTAACTTGATAGTAATTTATTTCTTATCTTCTATTGTAAACGATATTTTGAAGTTTGAAGTAAGGCTTTTGGCTTCTGTTCTGTCTCATGCATCTAACATGTTACTTCACAGGTCAGTGGGTCAAAGTTCTACTACCTGAAAAATGAAGCAGTTTTGTTAGAGATGGCCCTTGTAAATTGGACACTCTCAGAAGTGATGAAGAGAGGCTTTACTCCATTAATAACACCTGAAATTGTACGGTCTTCTGTTGTTGAAAAATGTGGGTTCCGTCCTCGTGGAAACAATACACAGGTTCGTGGGTGTGTATCCTCGTGAAAAATGTGGGTTCCGTCCTCATGAAAACATTCTTTTTCTTACCAATTGCTATCAAACTATCATTTGGGCCTCATGATCATGGACATGAGATACTCAGCTTATGACAAACATGTCTTGGCAACCATTTTGATTGAGTCGGATAGTTTGTCTGCTGTCAAAAGAATTGGTTTCTGTTAGTCCTTCTATCTTTATCTCATTTTGTATTTTACTAGGTGTAGACCTACAAATTAGTTTGTCCTTATTATGGGTTAAAAGTAAAACACTGCAACAATCATCGATTTTTCCCCAATAGTTGCTCTTTTTTTTCATGTTTCTATTTTTCTGGTTGAAGTCATAGTTTCTTTTGATTTTTCATGCCAACATTATACAGGTTTATTCCATTGATGATAGTGACCAATGCCTCATCGGCACTGCAGAGATTCCTGTTGGTGGCCTTCATATGGATTCTATACTTGCTGACACGCTGTTACCCTTGAAATATGTGGCATTTTCTCATTGCTTCCGCACTGAGGCAGGTGCTGCAGGCACTGCAACAAGGTAATTAATTATATAGCTAATTTGGCCATTTGATGTTTCTAGGTATTTATTTGATTCTTAGTATTAAGTCCTTAGTAGTGGTCAACCTTTTAATATAATGAGAAATTTGAAATATCAAAATACTTCTTTTTTTGCCTATGTTTTCATACATGCATGTGCTAATGTTCATAAATATTTGGTTCTTCTAATTTTCTGATTAATATTAAGCAGGGGTCTTTATCGAGTCCACCAGTTCAGCAAGGTTGAAATGTTTATATTCTGCCGCCCGGAAGAGAGTGAACATTTCCATGAAGAGCTTATCAAAATTGAAGAAGACATCTTCTCATCCCTAGGGTTACATTTTAAGTGAGACTACATCCTTTCTACATTTTTGACCTTGATTCACTTTATTTATTATGACTATGAGTTTTCCTGCAGAACTTTGGATATGGCCTCCCATGATTTAGGTGCACCTGCATACCGTAAATTTGATGTGGAGGCATGGATGCCTGGTTTAGAACGCTTTGGTGAGGTACTGCAAAAATTCTTTCCCTTTCTATCTGAGGACACATCTGCACACTTTTTTATGCCTACTTGGGAGTTGGGATAAGACTATTGCTTTTTCAATGTTCATATTAGTAAATCATCTAAATGCTGCTGCACTTGGAAAATCATCTTTGTGCTATTATTTCCTTCTGCAAAGATCATGTGGCTTTTTTATATACTGGGCTTAGCCTTCTTTCCTCCTCATGTATGATGCTATGGCAGATCTCAAGTGCATCGAATTGCACAGACTATCAGAGCCGTCGGTTGGGAATCCGGTATCGCCCATCAGAAGCGCCACTGCCCGTCGCAAGTGCGAAAAAAACTAAAGGCAATCTTCCTCCACCACAGTTTGTTCACACATTGAATGCAACAGCTTGTGCAGTACCGCGGATGATTATATGCTTGCTTGAGAATTACCAGCAAGAAGATGGATCTATCCTTATTCCTGAGCCCTTGAGGCCCTTCATGGGTGGGCGCAGTGTCATCTCTAGAAAATCATGATTCAATGGATCACAACATTTGAAGGATTTTGCTGTTGCGGCTTTAGATTGTGGTGATAGATGAGTTCAACCAATTTTATCAATGTAAGTTGCAATAATTAAGTGGTTAGTTTTACAATGATATATATAAAACACTAATTTAAAGATGTCATATCAGTTTGTTTGTTTCCTTAAGATGTCAAATATATTATTTTCTCTGAAGCCAAAGCCAAAGATGGAGGCTTGCCGTGTACATTTTCTTTGTAAATAAAGTTTCTTCATCAAGTTCCACCACACCACCAAGGCACCAACCATTTTTAGGGAGGGCAATGAACACATGACACGAGTAAAATAAAACTTGCTTCACATTTTGGGGCTGAACCAAGGAATAATAAAATGCGGTATTATTATGCATCATGTTGTTGGACTCTCACAAAAGTGAAATGAATGAAGGATTCACTTCTCTTTGAAAATTACTTGTTCAATGAAAGAATGAATGAATGAATGCTACTACTACCTGTCTTCTTCTAGAAGACCGACCAAGATATCCTAGTTCATAAATTCTCTATACCTCATTCCCCATCTTCATTTCTTTTTTTTTTCCCCTGATCAATATATATATATATACACCATGCATAAAACGTGTGTTAAAGGACGATGCATGAGCCATCCCTTCCTACAGCATCTGATCTACCTATCTACCGAACAATGTGAGAAAGATTTACAGTTGGCGATTCTGTCTGACATAGACAACCGGGTAAAGGATTGGCATAAAATGTTTCTTCTGAGCGAAACCTGTCCAAGCCCTTTGTTCCTGGAATAGGCCCTTTTCTCTTCCTGAATATGCCTTGCCTGCCCCAACAACAACATAACCAAGAAAAATGTAAGAATTGCTTATCATATACTTTAATGTTTAACCAATCACTTACCGTCCTTTGTGGAGTTCAATAACTTTATTTGATAGACTTTTCCCCTCAGTTATTTTCCCATTTGCCAGTTTATCAAACAGACGAACGAGGGCTTTCCTGATTAAAAGAAGCAAGGATAACAAGATGAGTTCTGTAATGGATGAACTAGAAAGGGTAACATTAAGAAAAATTTAAAGACTGATAGAAATTGATCTGAGAAAGAAAAGAGACAACCTTACCTGTCTGGAGATATTGTTCTTCCACGCCCAAGAAAACGACGATGGCCTTCAACAGCCCTCGCCATGTTCCCGGGGTAAGAGTGTACAAATACATTACTTTCAACCGATACAAGATAGTCAAGAGCAGCCATTTGAGATGCATGATTATAAAAGGGTTCAAGCTCCTCAATGGATGCCAACTTCTCCTGAAATTAAATCATTGGTAAGCTATTCAACAAGATATCCGTGCTTTATCATATGACTGCTATTACTCCTATGTTAAAAAAATGGTTAATCAAACTCCACCAACACTCAGCAACAAAGTTTTGCAATCCCTACCTTGTTCATCAACAATGGATAGCGGGATTGCAGCTCTGTCATATGGGAATCACCCCCATATGTCTCACCAGCAGCGATATATATTGGTGTGTTTGACGGGTATCCAAGAGCAGTAAGAAAAATTCCAACTTCCTTTGGAGTTAAGGGGCAAAACCCTTTTGATCTCTCTTCTATTGGGTCAATGTATTTTCTTTTCCAATATGTAGTGTTCTCTCTGCAAGTTTTGTTTGTGCAGGATAATAATTTTCAGACATCAAGAATCAGGAAAAGACATGAGATTCATATTACCATTTTGAAGAATCCTTACCTGATAATTCTTAGCTCTTCAGCTTCAGCTATAGATAAATCATGTGTGCACCCGCTAAATGCAAGCATGTCTTTCTCATAACGTAAATGTAAGGCAATATAAGGACCAAATGACCTCATCCTCTCCACCAAAATCTGCAAGGATCCCAAAAGGTATTTATAGAAGAAAAATAAATTGCATAGATTAAAACCATTCTAAAGAAATGGACAGAGTAGGAATAGCAAACAAAAAATTCCAGCAGGAGTGCACATCTACATATATACTTTTCCCATTTGCTCAATGCGAGGAGAGAATCGAAGAGCTCCGAAACAGGCGCGACAGCGAAGCTTCTGAATATCTGAAGGTAGTTTGTTATTTGCTAATCTAGAATCAGATTTTGAAGCTCGAATAACCTAAAGAGGTTGTCAAAAATAGGATGGTGTGACAGTATGTTAGAAAATAAGGTAGAGATGAATATTATACCAACATATTTCAACCAGAGAGTACATACTTTGTAGTAATCCCACATGGCAGCAATCTCATTCTCATAGTAATCCATGCCAGACCAACTTTTGAACTGCATGACCATTTTGGTTTCATTGACTAGTTTCTTGGGAAGCTTCTTAATGATTTTTACATCATTAGCTAGAGAATTAATGAACCACTCTTCATCAAAGATATCAGAAAAATTGCTGCAAAAACAAGCAAGAGACTATAAAATCTAGTTAACTTAAAATCCAGAATAAGAGCAAGAACTTTAGTTGAAAAAATACAACTCAAAACAGAATTTAAATAGCTACATACCTATTGTCCTGCCAAAATGAGTTTTTATCAAGGTCTGGAATCACAAGAGTGGCCTTTATGATACGAGCCACAGCTACCATATCACATATCTAAATTGAAGATAAATAAATCATCAGCATCTAAAAAGTACAGACCAAAAATAATATCCAACATTGACAAATTTAGATTTCTGTCAACATCAGGCATTTTAGCCCTGTTTTCTTCAGCAAATAAAGTCAACATCGAATAAGTTACATTGAAAACAAGAATATTTGATATGAGAGCAAGTAAAAGAGACAGAAATCCAACCCCAGTACGCATCTGATTGAGCCCGCCATTTGTATGAACTAAAAGGTAACCTCGCGACTCGACAGGATCTGGATCAACATTGAACACATCAATTAGAATTAGGTACCCAAAAAAAGAGAAAAAAAAAAGTCATTCTTACAAGTTCTTACTCTTGTAATTAGCACTAGGCTTTGTACAGGGCACAAACCCAAGATTTGGTGGAGGCTTCCACAGTTTCTCATAATCTGAGTCCCCTCTTGAATCATTCAACTGTCAAAAATTACAGGAGTCAAAACACTGAAGAAGGTGCAAAATTGCTATGCATAATTTACAACATATATCCACCAACGCAGTGGCGGATCCAGAAAATTTTAACAGGGCAAAAATATTACATCACTAATATATATAAATATAAGATGATGTTTTTTGAATGTTTTATAGTGTGGGGGAAAATTTAATAATATAATGAGGGTAAAATATACACATTTATATATACTTTAACCAAAAAATTAAAAACCTAGTGGGGGCATAAGCCCCCATAACTCTACATGTAGATCCGCCCCTGCACCAAGGTACACATAGCTCTGAAACATTAAAACTAAAAACATGTTTCTAGATTAGGTTCATAAACTTAAGCAGTGAATAGAATCAAGAGAAAATCAGCAACACAAGGCAGAATAAATTCCCTGCTTTGTTGGCGAGAAACATAATGAAAGACAAATATTTGCAATTAAAATGGGTTTCCAACAGTAATCAACTCACTAAAATAACTTGTTTGTCATTGGGATCAATGCATGGCAGGTCGATTTCGTTTCTTAATCACATTCTCAGCATCCAAAGGGATAAGATTGAAAAGAAAAATCAGTTATAAGAGTGACGACAGAGACCTTGGGAGCTGCACGTGGAGCCTTGGATATATTCGGCGGAGCAACCTCTCGCGTCCAGCTTTGCGGATCATGAAACTGTCAAAATTTTGAAATTAACCCCCCAAACAAAATAGGAAAAAAAAAAATTTGATCGCTATGCCCCCATACTTTGAAGTAAAATTCCGATAAAAATCATAAACCAAATTGAGCAAACTTTCTATATTCGTAAGCGCAGTAAGAATTAATGGCAACCTTCTTCAAGTCAACAGAACACTGAAAATATCGAAAGCCTTTCAAAGAAAGGAACGGCAAAATAGGCTCATTCTTAGCACATAAACAAGAGAAAGTGAGAAATAGAAAAAATTGATTAAATAAAAGATTGTTTGTTTCACGCAACAAATATAGTAGTTAGAGAAGATTACGGGAATTCCTAGAAGAATCTAATAACCCCCCAAGTAAATACACATTAGAAGAAAAAAATCAATTTTTTTTGAAATAGTGTGTAACCAAACAGAGCATAATAGGAGAAAGAAGGAACCTTGTGGAAGTCATGGAAGTAGTTGTGATGAGAGGGAGGAGGAGTAACGTGGACATGGACAAATAAGAGAGAGGTAAAAGCTAAGAAGCAAATTGTGGCAGTGAGTAACATCCTTAGCATGCCCAATGAAACAATCCTTCGCCTCTGCATTTTGAAGCCTTTTCTCTCTTCTTCACTCACACGATAACTGCAATAACACATTCTTAACACGAGCTAGATTGTTTTCAGCAATATATTGTATTGTGTGTGTGAGAGAATGAGAGGACCTCGGTGCGTTGCTAAATGCTAATGTGTGTGTGTATGTCTTGCATTGAAAGGGCATGAGGGAATAAATATGATAGCGGTGCTGTGTGATGTTTTCTGTTTCGTTTTTTTGGCTTTTTATTTCAGTGTCGTGCCCTTTGCCACCTTCCCCCTCTACTCGCTTTTTGTGCCACTCCTTCATTCTTACTTTCAACTAATTTAATTTTCATGGAGTGCTCTTTTTTAACATAATCATCTAAATTATTAGATTAATTATGATTATGTTTTCTCTCTTTTAAAAAATTATATAAATTAAGCATTTTAATTGAACGACAATATATATAAAATACCTTTATATGGTGAGTGCATAAAAAGTAAACTCATGAATATATACACAAAACATATCATATATACACAAACAAATCAATATCATTAGTAATTTAGTATATTTTCTTTAATCTTTAAAATGAATGAAATAATAAATATTAATAATCTGAAAAACTTTATATGTGCAATCAAATATAGTCAACTATTAATCAACCTATTAAATATTATACATAAAAATATTGATTGTATTTTTTTAAAAAAGAAAGCTTTTAATAATTATGTATTCTATTGTATTAATTATATTAACTATTACATGGTTGTATTTGTAATGTTATAGTCTTCAAATTAATCTAGATATGGAAGAAACTGACTCGTTGAGAGTTTAATTTGAATATATATATACTATCATTTTTAAAAAGATATATTCAATCATATATATCATGCACTTTAATAGAAATTCAGTGGATTTTACTCAACCCGAAAACTAGTTCAGTGATTGAGAGTTATCCAAGAGACTTATATTATATAAGCTATGTCTTATATCTAGGCAATGAGATTCTAATATGGATAAAAGTTAAGTATATATTTGCTAGCTAGTGTAATATTGCATAATTGGACGAGTTTATTATAAAAAATTTTACACAAGATTTTAAGGTTTTCTGAATTATGAGAAACAACGCACATCAATTGAAATTTAATGAAGTGCCAAATTATGCTCGCTAACTACATATGATAATAATGGCCTATTAAGAAAATGATTAATTAAGATCTGACATTTATTTAAATTTTAATATATATTTTTTTCACTGTCGAGTGCATAAAGTTTAAAATCTTAAAAATTTGTAGATAGCACAATAATAAATCAAACAAATATTATACTAATTTGATTAATTCAAATAACAGTGAAGTTGCACCGAAAACAGCATGTTGTTTGTTTTGGATTACTTCTATGAATTATGTTTATTTTTCTAAACCTATGAACAATGTTATTTTGAAAAAATCCCTAACTTGTAATTTGAGTATATAATAATTCCAGGTTTCAAAAATTAAACAAAACATATGTAAAAAGATGTGTGTAGCTAGCACGCGACCGTGACTCTTCTCAATCGTCGTTCCACGTGATAACAGCAGCATTATTATATTTTTCTCTCATTGTTTGGATATGAAATTGGATAAAAATTGCTATTATACGTTTCAAATCAAACATGTATATTCTGTGTGTTCCCAGAATTTCCTTTTAAAAGGAAAAATGTTACTGTTGGATTTGTTTTATAGGTAAAGCATCACATCACAGATGCTACAAAAAGTACACAAGTCATTCATTTTTCGTGAGACAATGATTTGTGGGGAGAATCTTATCATTCGTCACACTCTGTTATACTGATATTGCAATAATATATGACAGTGCATTTTACTATAAGCTAATTGTTTTTTAATGAAAAATTACTATTCAATTGGACCGGTCGAATGCTCAAAGCCTCAAACACCAAATAAATATTAACAAGAAAAAAGCGCGATAATGAATGGAAAGGAGAGTTGAATTGGTAGTAGGTATGTGAATGAATGAGTGAAAGGTTGTGCGTATTTTTGGGGTGAGGATGGAATGATTATTGCATAAGCAATATAAGTGGCTGCAACAAAGGGTTAGCATTTTGGTTGAGAATGAATAGGAAACCGCTAATGAGCGATGAACACGCGCGCGCGACTAAACTTCATTAGAATTTGGAACAGATGTGAATGTGAATGTGAACGTAATGCGCACGATAAGAATATGGAGTCATAATATAAGCAACCACAGCTGATTGATGATTAAGCATTTTGTTTTAATTAATAGTATCATTGTAACCGTGGAATGGGGACATGTGTGTGTGGGCGTGGCACATCAACTGCAACACCATCCTACTCTCTACTCTCTAGCTACTGCATTTAAATACTCCTGCCTGCTAATCATCACTGCAAATTTGAAATTAATGATCATCACAATGAAAGTAAAAATTGACAATTGACAATGATCTTCCACAGCGGACACCAATTTTATTTTCAACTTCACTTTGCAATTGCCACCCTCTATCCTTTGTCATCACTACTCCTGATCACACTTTTAATATTTAAACCTAGTATTTTTTTTCCTTGAGAAATACTTATATGGCATAAATATATATTGAATAAAGTTGATACAATAGTTTTTAATGAGTATCTACATAAGATGTGTTAAATCTAAATACAATAGTTTTTTTTTTTTAGTTTTACTTTCGTTTTGTCTTTGTGGACCTCGCTAATTTTCTGTCCGAAAGCCATAAACAAGGCCCAAGGATTTTTTTCTTGTGATGGGCTCATAGCAGTGTGTAAGGGAAAATCTTCCTCCTCAAAAAGTGCACATGGGCCGCCAAGAATGTGGTACCAATCACACACAACACACACAAAAAAGGTCATCAATTAAGAAATTTAAAGCTTAAACCATTGCTAGAGTATGACCCACCCAATAAAAAAAAAGTTGCTAGAAACTAAAATAAACATTTTGGCAAAAGAAATGAAAAATGCACTTACAACAACTGTGGTGTAATATTTCTCCTATGAAATCCTGATATATAGTATAATAAAATGCAGCACGGTGCATAGACCAAATATAACAAGAATCAACTGAAAGCGCAAAGAAACACAGAAGAAGGTGACAATTTACCATCCGCAATATATTAATTGATGGCCTTAGGTGGTAGGTCTTACCAAAATCCAAGATGAATAATGCAACCGCTCAACCAAACGATTCTCTCATCAATATCTTTCAAAGCATTGCATGCATTAATATATATGGTTTTGATAGCAAAATCAAAGATCGATACTATACTTAGTTAACTTGCACATTATATAATTAATTAACAATATTTATTCTAATTAATATAAGGAGCCAAGCAAATTAAATCTTAATTTTGACAAGAAGGAAAAGGGGGTTCGCAGCTGCGCTAATAAGAAATCTTGCACGTCTCTGTCTTTTCTTGCTAACGTGTGTTGTGTGTATATGTGAATATATATTTCATTTTTTATTATTCTTGATGCGTCGGTACAAGGCAGGGATATTTTTTTTCTTTCTTGTACTATAATTTTGTGGTTGAAATTGCCGTGAAGATTGGATCTAGCTAGGTCTTTATTTGATCTATCTGATTACACTAATATTTTCAGTTTTAAATTCCGATTCTGTGTTCCAGATATAGGAGAAGACATTAAGTTTCAGATTTGTGGTGCCAATTCAGCAGTTTCTACTTTACAACGCATGCAAAGGAAATTGCGAGGAGGAATGTATAATGGACCCACGGGTCCGTATTAAGTACATAGCTGTCAAGTAGGGTTACGTTTTTTTCCTATTATGACTAATCTATGCACGTGTAATGACCAAGAATAGAAACTTAAATTGTACATTCCTCACTTTAATCTTTTCCTGAAAATTACAAAAGCTAATTCAAGGTTCAAGGTGGTCCTCAAGATAATATTTTGTGGGGATTATGAAATTGAAAATAAAAAATAAAAATAAGAGGAATTAAGAACTTTACATGGAAGAGAGAATAGAGAGAGAATTGTTTTTTTTTTTAATGATATACTGAGGGAATATATATTAGAGGAAAAATCTCATTTCACACAATGTCTTGCAATTCCTAATCAATCATATCCTGTCTTTCTTTTATCAAATAATTGATTTAATTTATATTATTTCTGTTGTAACTATATTAATTAATTGAATCATTAATTAGACTCACTTCATGTATGATCTATAGTAACATAAATGATGAAAATAATTAATTTAAATTGTTTTCACAACTGCAGAGATTAAATTGATAGTTTAAATTAAAATAAAATATTTATACAATTTTAAAGACAAAAACAAATAGTTAATCTCATTTAAGCATTATATTACTCTTCAAAATTAATTTTAGAGTTTAATTTCAATCCACAGTAAAATAATTTTACACAAACATCCAATTATGGATGAACACATCAGCAAAAGTTTTAACTCGACCATCATTCACTCACTAAAAAAAGTCACATAAATCAATGAATCAATAAGTGTGAAAATTCTTTACTATTATAACTCATTAATCTTATTAATTAGCAATCAAAACTTTTTAAAGCAATGACACCGGTTAAAAAAAAGAACATGAGAGAAATCGAAGGCTCTAACCCCAGTACCCTCCATTGAAGTTTGTAGCTCCAGAAATTAAAATTTCATCGAAGTTGCAGACAAGATTAGAAAATTACCATGAGAGCACCTTTGATTGCAGATTTGCAGCCACGTACATACACACACATGCATACAGCCAAGTCATGCCAGTAATATAATACATCTCTGATCTCTCCGACTATCCCTACCTAGCTGTTAATTAGCATGCCATGCCAACTCAATATATATATATATATAATAAATAAATATATAATTTAGTGTAACCGTCAGATCGATTGAAACCAGCATAAAATTAAGAGGAATCAAATCTAGATAAATTGAATAATAGTGAAATGAATATATTGAATAAATAATAAATCCTGGCATATGAGCAATTTAATATACGTACAACACTAGTCTTCGTACGTACCACTCCTCGTACAAATTAAATCACGCACTTTCTCTGCTCTTTCAAAATCCAAAAAATTGTGCATAGAAGAATTATATACATAATACACATATGATCGCCCGTACACACATTGCAATACAAGATCTGATCTATTTTAATTTCCCTTAGCTTTTTCGTTTGTAGAAAATTAATTAAATTGGAAAAGAAGATCTAATAATAATCAAGAAACATAAACCTATAATATAATCCTCCCAAAAATTAAGGGAGCACAAAAAAAGAATATTGAAGAAAAGAATAATCACTATCAGGAGCTCTAGTTAGGTTCGTAGGGTCAAAGCTTCTCTGAGGGAAGTAGAACGAATGAGCAGCTTAGGGTCCTGCTTCTGCTTCTCCATTATTCTCTTATTGCTTCTACCTGGATGAAGCAACTTCGACCAAAACCCACTTTTCTTTCCATTACTACTCTTCTTGTTCTTCTTCTTCTTATTATCACCATCGGCTTCTTCTCTTCTTGGAACAACGGCCATTGACCTGCTCTTAACGAGTCCATGCTTGGAACTCAAAAGAAAGATCGAAACAGAGGAGCTTCTCTTCCCCTCTGTGGTTAGAGGGAACCTAGGGTGATTATTATTGTCACTGCAATGATGGAGAAGCACAATAAGAAGCCGAAGAAGAAGAGTAATAAGAAGACAGGGAAGAAGCAGAGGATGAGCAAGAAGAACCAGCAGCAGCAGGAGCAGAGGAGGTGGAAGCAGCAGAGAGTTGAAGTTGAACAAGCTTGTCACTCAAACAGAGAGAACACACACCAGGCGATTGTCGGTGTTTTGGGTGCTTCTTGCATCTACCATCTCCCTTCATGAACCGACCAACAATCATGTCCTTGTCTTTTGTAAAAGGTTTTCGCAGGTTCGCCATTTTTATTTATTTTGTGCATAGGCTAAATTATTATCATCATCTTGTTTGGAATGCGAGGAAGGCAGTTTCATATATAGAGAAGATTTGAAGAGGGACATGAGACATGATTATGAGGGTTGTGTGGTGTGTTTCACTTTCCATGATAGTTCATGGGAGCTTCCTCAAAATGCTTCTTTTTCTTATTTATGCGGAAGTTGAAAAATAGACTTGGAATTCTGTGTTGAGGGGTTAGAGTAGACGGACGAGATTCAGACACGTGGAGTGAATCGATGGTTGTGATGGGTTTATGTGGAAAAGGGTAAGGCTTTTTTGTGGGGCGGCGTGGAAAATTACAAAGGTTTTTAGTAGGAAACGGTAGGCGTGGACAAAATCAAAGCAACCGTGCTGTACTGGTAAACGACTAAAACGTAGCCGTTTTGTATTGGTGTTTCATTCAGTCTTGACTATTTTAAGAAGCAAAACATGAGATTTTGGTTTTCTCTAATACTAATTTATAATTTTAAAAAAAGAAAATAATTAATTATTCCGATAATCTGGTTGGGCAGGGGGACCCACATGGTACAGTGGTCCTAGCTGGCAGGAGGTTAGATAGTTTCTTTCAGTACAACCAATGGTACGTCGCCATGCCTTGAGACACTGAGTTTTACACTCTTGATTGCTGACAAGTGTACTTTTGTCAACCAATAAGATTCTCTCTACCTACATTCTATTCAGATTTACCTTTTTTTTTTTGCCTTCCATTATTTTATTTTTTTCACTTAACATATATTTGAATATAGGAGTTAGGAAAGATTAGCATGATGATACCAATCTAATTTAATAAAAAAGTGAAATCATATGTATTAATATTTTTTTTTGAAAGATAATTTGATCAATTTTCCCGATAAACGGTGAGTTTCTACTTCTAGATATGAAGATATATGTTTTTTTTTTGTTTCCCACGGTATCTTCCCGAAAGACCAAAAACTAATTCGTCGCGGATTTGAACTCCATTTAAGGGAGTTGTCACTGGTCAATGGGTTGCTGCATACACAAGGCGCAAATCGAACTCCCGACCGTTGCTTAAGCGGACAAGTGAGCTAACTAGTTAACCAACTCAAATTGGCTTATATATGTTTAAATATACATAAATAATAATTTAATTATATATTTAGAATATAATAAATTTTAAATACCGATAAGTGAAAGCCTATGGAGTGGAATGATAAATTGAGCGCACTGGCCTATGGAGACGTTCCATACTCAAAAAAATTATTTAAGTTGATTTTTGTTTTTAACATAAAAAGCACTGATATATTATTATCACTTATCAAAATTCAACGATGGAAAAGCGCTCTAGCTAGCTTATACCAGCATCTTTTCCAATACTTATTATATACCAACCATCTCTGCTGCGGTGTGAATCAAAGGGATAAAAAAAAAGAACACCATAAAGTTTGGTGAAGACAACTGTGTATGCCCGATGGTCTAACAAATCTGGGACAGTGCCATTAAGAGAACGCGGAAAAGGACATCACATCCTCAACTTCTGTTCTCATGTTCCCATGCGGAGCTGTTGTGTCATGTGTGTGCCCGCTCAGTTTGCTACTCAAGTAATGATATTTCAAAACCCTAAATTTCATGTTTGTTTTGAAACACTCATTTCATATTATACGTGTACACTGTACACTAAAAGTGATATTAAATTCTTCATGGGTACAAAAAGTTTGATTAAGTAATTATAAATGTGAGATTATATAAGTGTAAAAATTGTTATTGTCTCAATATAAAAGTTTAAATATAATGTTGAATTGAATTATGATATAAGTTAATATAATATTATAATGTTAAATTGTATTAGAGTTAAATTAAGTGACTGATTTAATATCAAATCACTAATGTTATATGTACAATGAAAATCGTACAATACTTATACAACAATAATATCACCGTTGGATTGTAATGTGGATTTACAAACTAATATAATATAATGATTGATATGATTGTTATAAAAGTATTGTAAAATTTTTATTGTACACAGTATTTCTCATATCAGTGTACATCCAGAATTTCATGTCAAATATGATGAATGAATGAATGAATATAATAAATTAGTAACCTTACTCAAAAATAAATTCTAATTGTGAGACTCATTCTATCTACCACGGTTAAATATGATAATGGAATGCAAGTCCCAATTAACAACAATGCTTCTTGTACACTAAAATGCTGCCACTATCAGCCACCCATAATAAATGCATATGGTTTGTCACTAATATTTTTGTGGGTCCCACCTTAAAAGGTTGTTGGTGGCTGAAAGTGGCTGAAAAATAGTGTACATGTAGCATTGTTGCCCAGTTAAATACTTCACTTTCTTTTTGTCTGTCTTGCTTCCGCAAATTTCGCATCAAATCTGTTTATTTTACTTTTACTTTGGCCCTCTTTATGTTGCTTTATTCTTCTTCCTTGTTCTTTTTGCCGGACAAGGGCAACGTTTTCTTGGTGTTAAATTAAACTTGACGGGAAAGGGGAAATAGGTTCTTCCAAACTCAGCAGGGCTAGAGAACGTGTAATTTTTTATTTTCAAATCGTTTCAAACGTTTTTCATATATAATTAGAGACTGGCGTTCTTTCTTCAATAACCCTCTGAAATTTTCCAAGAAAGAAGAAAAGAGCCAACCACAAAAATGAAAAAAATAAGTTATTCAAAAAGAGGTGCATATATTGGAACACATTCCACTCCATCTATAAATTCCAAGAAAAGGCGATAAATGTATTTCACAATTGAACATATAACTAAGCACACTAGTTTTGATATATTCTTGCAAAACTGGTTTTTAACCACAAACTTTCGGCAGCATTTTGATCACATATATCTCTGAAGGCAAAATAAAATAACCCAAACATGAACCAATTTACCTACACAAAAGTAGTACTCACAATGTGATGGTACTAAATAAACGATAGAAAAATAGCAGCAAAATTTATTAATTATCTTGATAGTCTAAATCATGCATCTGTAGTGTCAACAATCACTGAAGATGTTATCATTCTAAATATGTGACCAGAAAAACGAACGGCTATCTCTACTAACTCTTCTAAAAGGAAAAATGTCTGCAATCACTAAGAAAGCTTCTAACACTTCTCCATCTGGTTATTTAGTCGTTTCAGAAGCCTCAGAGGTGTTGAGGTCTCTAGGACACTGAGATACATATGGTTTGAGCTGCATAAAAGAAGGAATGATGTGAATCAGCACTGACAGTGCATCAGAATCTGATAGACTATATTCATATCAAAGTTGGTAATTCTCGGCTCGTAATCATTAATAAAAGGAAATAATCTCAAGCTTATGATCATCTCTATATATGTGAGCCCATGTTTTCTGTCCCAGAAGGGGAGGGGGCAAGGCTCGATAATGGCTACATTTTTAGTTCACCATAGCAGACATATTCAGTTAGACTGTGTATATGCAACGTAAAGACAGTATTAATGTGATAAAAGAGAGTACAGCAAAACTAAACAGAATAAATACACCACATGAAGAAAACTTCTTGCCATTGTGGATCCAAAACATGGAAGTTGAAGAAAACGCAAGTAATCATGACTGAGTTAAACCATACTAGTGAAGCTCAAAAGAGAGAGGAGTTAAAGATCAATTAGAGGAACAATGTTATCTTTAAGGGAGCACTGAGCACAAAATTTATCAACATATGTCACCATTGTAATCATGTTAAAGAAAAACAGTTTAGGACAATACAAGATAGCAATGAGAATAACAGATTGTAAGATGCAAACCTTAAAGCCAGTCAAATCAGGTACCACATAGTTTGGCAATTTTTCTTGCACCACAACATACCCACCTGCAACAGAGTGAAAATTAACATTTAATTTGACATGGAGGAAAGAAAAAACATTATTGACTATAACTATGTACCTCAGCAAATAGTTTTACTAGAAGTTAAAACAACTAAAAAAATATAATTCATGGATACTACAAACCAATCTGGAATATGAAGACCAATATCTACAAATAAAACTTCAGCAACTATCCAGATGTATGCTAAAGCCAAAGCTTACTTCAAACTGAAGACGATAAATACAAGCAATTTTTCAACAGCACCAAAAAAAGGTTATGTACTAAGGACTACGATATTTCAAACTAAGATCGAGTGAGCATCTCTTGATCACAAGCAGCTATCATCAATCAAAGTCATAGAAAAGTGAAACTACAATAAAGATTAAAAATCCCACAAGTTTATAAAACTAAAACAAAAAAAGCACAAATTTAAAAGAGAAAACAGTAAAGGTATCAGAGGCAAGGCAGAGGTGAAGAGCAAGAGAGAAGGAGAGAGAATAGAATCTGAGAT
This sequence comes from Aeschynomene evenia, assembly GCA_013621005.1. Classification (NCBI taxonomy): domain Eukaryota; kingdom Viridiplantae; phylum Streptophyta; class Magnoliopsida; order Fabales; family Fabaceae; genus Aeschynomene; species Aeschynomene evenia. The sequence continues at coordinate 6,435,970 of CM024270.1, forward strand.
TAGAGAATGAATGTATTGATGAAAGAATGAATTGTATCTTGAGTTGAATTACGCATATTACAAGTATATATAGCTCTATCTAATTACAACAGATTAACCTTCCTCTAACAGATTCTAACTGCTTCTAACAGACTGAATACTAACTCCCTATACATCTATCAAACAGACATTAAACACGTTATAAAGCAGTAGATACCAGAACATCGCATTCATTCATTTAAATTCAGAAGCTCCAGATTGAACAAAAAAGCAGAGAGAGGGAGAGAGAGGAACCTTTGCGGGTGTGGAAACCGGTAGGCTTGCAATTCTTGCCCTTATAATAACCTTTGGAAGCACGTTTTGATGATAGAATGTCCAGCGATGATGTCCTCTTCCTTCGGAAAACCCTCCCTATTCCTACAATCAGCCCCAGCGGCATCTTTATGTGTTTCTTTCTGCAACACGGAGAACAGAGATATATCACCAACACCAGTCCAAGAAACGACGTAGGGTTGACACAGCTAAGAACAGTAATCATAAAACAAATTAATATGATAATAATAAGAAGAAGATGGGCATAGAAATGCTTGCAGATTCAAGGGAAAACGGGAACAAAGGAAAGAAAGGAACAGGGTACTAGGTAGTACTTACCTGAGCTGAGAACACCGAACTTCACACACTCTCACTGGTCACAGCTGGGGAAGCTCAAAAATTCAGATTGAGGGTTTGCTTTCTCCTTTTTGGGATGTGATTCACTCTAATAGCTAAACAACGTCGTTTTGGGTTAGCTTTGATTTGCTGATTCAATACGTAAAAAATTGATACGAATCAATATTATAAAGACTATAAACTTAATCTTATAATACAATAAAAAAAATGTGAAATCTCACATTTTAAATTATATAGCCTTTAGTTTCTACTATATATAAAAAATTCATGTAATCTAATATTTTATAGGCTATAGTCTTTATTTTATAATACAAACAAATTTTTTTCTGAAAAAAAATTGATATGATTCAATATTTTATATGATATAGTCATTATTTTATAATACAACCAAAAATATTTTGAAATCTCACATTTTAAAGTATAGTCTTCAATTTATACTATATATACAAAATTCGGGGTATAGACTTTATTATAGGCTATAGACTTTATTTTATAAGAAAACTAAAAAAATAGTAAAATATCACATTTTAAAGTATATAGCCTTCAATTTCTACTGTATGTGAAAAATTCATGTGATTCAATATTTTATAAGTTATAATCTTTATTTTATAATACAACAAAAAATATTATTAAATCTCACATTTCAAAGTATAAAACTTTCAAATTCTTTATAAGTAAAAAATTTATTGTGATTCAATATTTTAAAGGCTTTAGTCTTTCTTTTATAGTCTATTTAAAATAATAGTGAAATTTCACATTTTATTGTATAAGTTGCATTCAATTTCTACTGTATGTGAAAAATTATGTGATTCAATATTTTACATATAGGCTTTATAGTCTTTATTTTAAATTGTGAAATCTCACTTTTAAAGTTTATAGCCTTCAATTTCTACTATATGTAAAAAATTTAGGTTATTCAATATTTTAAAGGTTTTAATCTTTATTTTATAATACAACAAAAAAAATTGTGAAATCTCACATTTTAAAGTATATAGCCTTTAATTTCTACCGTTTATGAAAAATTCATGTGATTCAATATTTTATAGACTATAGTCTTTATTTTATAAAAGAACCAAAAAATTGTGAAATCTCATATTTTAAAGTATATAGCCTTCAATTTCTGCTATATGTAGAAGATTCATGTGATTCAATATATTAGAGGTTATAGTCTTTATTTTATAGTCTATTTAAAAAAAAAGTGAAATTTCACATTTTAAAGTATATAGTCTTCAATTTCTACTATATATGAAAAATTCACGTGATTCAATATTTTATAGGTTATAGTCTTTATTTTATAATACAACCAAAAAAATCATGAAATCTCACATTTTAAATATATTGCCTTCAAGTTCTACTATATGTGAAAAATTCATGTGAATAAATATTTTAAAGGCTAATGTCTTTATTTTATAATACAACCAAAAAAATTGTGAAATCTCATATTTTAAATTATATTTCCTTCAATTTCTACTATATGTGAAAAATTCATGTGATTCAATATTTTATAGGTTATAGTCTTTATTTTATAATATAACCAAAATTATTGTGAAATCACATATTTTAAAGTATATAGCCTTTCAATTTTTGCTATATGTAAAAAAATTAATGTGATTCAATATTTTAGAGGTTATAGTCTTTATTTTTGTAGTCTATTTAAAAAAATAGTAAAATCTCACATTTTAAAGTATATAGCCTTTAATTTCTACTATATGTAAAAAAATTCATGTGATTCAATATTTTATAGACTATATAGTCTTTATTTTATAATACAACCAAAAAGATTATGAAATCTCATATTTTATAAAATATATAGTCTTCAATGAGATAGTCAATAAGAGTTCATCTATAATACTTCTATAAGTGTGTAACATGACAGAAAGTAAATTGTATAACCAATATAAATTATATTGAATTGGTGATAAGTTAAATAATAGTTAATTAGTTGTCATCTTGTTAGTTGTTTGAGTTAATTAGAAGTTGAGATTCTTTGCTTGGAAGATTTGTCATCAGGCCCTGCTCACTTTCGATTTCTTAGCTCATAGAGGATTGAGAGCTGATACATTATGCTCCTTCTGTAATCTTGGGATGGAAGACTATGATCATTGTTTAAGAAGATGTTTCAGAGCTCAGCACATTTGGCATATCTTTGAATTTCAGGATGATGATGATGATGCTTTTGCTTACAATGGATTTCAAGCAATGGGTGGAGAAGTGCATTGCTGGAAACCTTTTGAGACTCGTGATGGTGATTCTTTGGTGGCTTTGAAGAGCTAGATGTCTTGGCCTCGCCCCACAGCAGAATTCATTTGCATGATTGCTAATGAAAGTGTTCGTCTTAACGAGGCTTCCTCCTTCCAGCTTGAATCCTATGATCGACGTCTTCGTCTATCTCTCCTATATATATATATATATATGAACTTTCTAGAGTCCTAAATCTATTGAATATGATAGCCATATTAACCATTGGTTTGAAAGTTATAAAAGAGCACAGGATCGCATGAACAAAGAGATAGAGACATAAATATATTGTAATAAACTCATCGGCAAACTTGTGGATGTAGAGTTATATTCAAGCTTCATTCTATCAGTAAGAACTCATCAACTGTAGTTTCTAAGAACAAGACCTAAAGATTTCAAGACTATCCTATTCAGAATAATGTTACATTCCTTTGGCACAATATTAATCGTGAGGTGAGTGACAAATAACCTAGCTATTGATGCAGCATAAGCAGGATACAAAATTTATGCCGCAAAAAATCGTCGTCTAAACTAATCTGTGTATCTGTTAATGCAACTGGCTAACTTCTGTCTCTTTCTGCCTATCCAAACTCATTGTTAACTGATCAAATTCTTCTAATATATTTTTGGAATCGTCTTCGAGGGTCGAAGGAAATGGAGCACAGCAGGAAGAAATGTCAATTCCAGCAACCTCCATAGCATTGCAGACCCATTCAGGAACATCACCTTTGGGGAACTGCAGTAGAAAGATGTGGGAAAGTTTAATAGCACTCACAAAAATATGTCAGATCAGATCCTATGTTTACTTCAGAAGAATTGCCCCAGTAGGATTTCAAAGTAAAGCAAAGAGATGAGCTCAAAAATTCAGTGGAGGTTGATGCAATTTTCTCTAAGTAGATATGTAAATTAAATTGAGAAGAACAATGAATGGGCAAAATTAAGTATTACTACCATTATCCGTAGAAAGTCGCATACAAACCTGCAAAAAGCATAAACAGAAAGGAAAAAAAAAGGGTTATTGGTATACAGTGAAGGATGGAATTTATTGGACAGAAAAGACTTTTTCATATTAGAAGTGAGATGAAATGATAGAAACAAAAATAAACATACTCTGGGAACCTTCCCTCGACTATTGATGAGTGTAGATCCCTACTAAGCTGCAAATTTGAAAAGATTAATCAAACATATGAATGCAATGGTCATAAATTTATAAGTAAAAAAATTTATCACATGATATAGTGTTTGTACCCGCAGCATGTAATATAAATTATGATATGATAGAAGCTGAGACCCCATAGCATCTTTAGTCACGAGGCAATGGATATAAGCCCTAGTGTAGTTCTTGCATACCTGTAAGAAAGAAACCCAAACATATACACCCATTTCTACAAAGAATTTATCAATTCAAATGGTATCCTCTTACAAGCATACCATACAAGAACAGGTTGAATCAATTGGACGGGTGTCGTCAGCCATGGCTCTGTGTTTTAGTTTTAGTACTCCCTGCAAAAGTACAAAAAAGAAAAAGTTAAAAAAATTGGGTGCATGAATGAGTGGCAGTGTGTGTTTGGAAGAAAAATAGATTAGAAACTGTCTATAAAAGGGAAATAAAGATAACCTCAGGAACAAGAGCAGTGCCAAAACGTGCTGTTCGGGTAGGATAAACACAATCATACATGTCAGCACCCAAAGCACTACAAACAACAATATCAAGTGGATAACCAACTCCCTGAAAGAAGTACTAGCAGATGTCATGAAATTAATCAACTAAAAATATTTCAAAATAATGGTTGTGATGATGAAAGTCACTCTGACCATAACATATCGTGGTTTATCCTCCGGCAAAGCAGCAGTGCACTGAGCAACTATACGCCAAAATGAATCTTTATCTTCACCTCCTGAAAGACCACCAATAGCATAGCTGTGGCAGAAAAATAAAAAGAATGCCTTATGAATAAAAAGTCAGCTGATGTTCAATCCCAGCTTTGGGTGATCACTGCAAACAAAAGAAAGGGCAGCTGATGTTCAAACCAGCTAGTATAGTCTAGCCTACATCTAGTTCTTAAAACATGGCACAAAAAATTAAAAATCACTGGAAATGGAATTAAGCTTGAAACCACAAATAGATTACATGCTGAAATAGACTTTCACCTACCCTGGCAAATTGCGATCCACCAAACCTTTAACACAGATGTCCCTGAGTACAGCATATTGTAAATTATAAGCAAGAATAACACAATAAATATCAAGAACATTATTGTTAGTGCTGAAATTTACCTCAACTGAGGATCTAAACCACCTTGTACAATACCAAACAAGTTCTGATCATGAGGTCTCTGGTGAGCTGTTAACAGGAGGCAATATGCATTATATTCAGCATGTTAAAATAAAAATATTTTAGCAGAAGTTATCTGTGTATGAACTGTATTCAACTCAGGAACAAAGTATGACATCACTGGCCCTCATTTTATATATGCTAAGAGAAAGAAGTAATGCACCACATAGTAGTGCACATATATCAAGTAATATTCCAATCACTTCTCCACATTCTCAGTACAAAACCCTCAATGAGAAAAAGAAACTTTTCTCCAGTTAGAAACTAAAAGATACAAACTGGTTAACTATAGAAAAATTTCCCTAGTTACATGCTTTGAAAATAACGAGACTTGAATTCTACACTTCGCTAACAATTTTACCTTCTATACATCTGTCTATCCATCCAAGTGTTCGATACATAGCTTCCTCAACTCTTGGACCAGTAATGGTGGTCTTTACAACATCATCCAAAGCCATAATGATATCTGCTCCGATTCTATTTTGCACAATTTATGAAAAGTATATTAAAGCACGTGAATCTAAAGGGCATTAAAACTCTGTATGGTATATGGTTGTGTAGCGGTACAGCACCTAGGTGACTAATTGGACATTTGGATTTCTCTGTCCAATAATAGAGTGACATCATGGTTAGTAGTACCTACAATCCATCTATTGCTCCATGATCATACAATAGTTTATCATAGTTCAATAATAAAATGAGAGAAAATGGTAATTTATGTTTGTTCTAGAAAAGTTTAGGTCCATGCTAGAGTTTAAACGTTTTATGACTTCTAACATCTGCCAAAGCATTGAGTCACTGGTGTTAAAAGAAAAACATGCAGAAAATAATTAATCTACTTACTTGGATTTGAATTGATTCTTCAGGTGTTAGAAGCATTGGCTTTCCATCCGCTGGTGACTGAAGCAAGCAAATAATTCTTTAATAACAAATAATAGCAGAGTGCCATTGTAATTGAAACCTTCCTTAATATAAATTCTTCTCTTATACAAACAGACAAATAAATTAAATACAAATTCAGTTGGTTTTAAATTGAGTAATTGACAATCATGTATACCGTCTAATTCAAAGAGGGAGAACAGAGAGGGGGTGGGGGACCATTAATAATTGTTATATTATCATATCATGTATCTGACAATGCAAACATGAGCTAATTGACCCAATTGACTGGACCAGTATGTGGCTTAGCTGATGGTTCAACCGGTCTTATCAAACTAGTTATTAGAATAGAGCATAATTGGAGAAGGACACACCTTTCAAATCTTGTCTATATCATAAAAGTAAAATATACCTGAAATGTTACACCTTTTTCAGTGATATCAGCAAGATGCAACAGTGACACCTAAAACATTAGCAAAATAGATTGGTCAGAAATATTTTTTAAACCAGATATAAATGACTTTATTCAACAAGATCCCTGAAGATAATGGTCAATGAGAAAACATAATATAGATTCACTTCACATCATAAATTTTACTACAATATATCATTTTGATAGCTAAGCCTTTTTGTGAGAGAGAAAGAGAAACTTATTTTGAAGGTTGAAGATACAGAGACAATAAGCAGCAAGAAAATTTTAAAAAGTAACAAAAAACAAAAAGCAGCAAATGGCAGTGTAGCATGAGCAATGATCATCAAGTAAAATCAGTATGCAAAGCATTAATTGGGAAGAAAGATAAAAGTACAATTACTAGAATGCTAGAAATCACAACACTATATGCAATGCTATTTAAAACAAATACCAAGTATACATAAAGTAACAACAACCATTTGAAAGCCACCAGAGTCTGTAAGCAGAGCCCGTGGCCAATTCATAAATTTGTGAAGACCGCCAGCTTCTTCGAGAAGCTCAGAAGTAGGTCGAAGGGCCAAGTGATATGTATTTCCAAGAATTATTTGGCAACCAATATCCTCAAGCTGGTTGGTTGTCAATCCCTTGATTGTCCCTGATCATTTAAAATCCCCATCAGCAAATGAGTTTATTGATTCTCTCATCTTATATACACATTATTAGCTCCAAAACCCTTGAAAAGCCAATAATAGGTGGAAAATAACTTTTTAGGTATGTCAGTTTTGTATGATAAAAAATTTGATTGAATCTACTAATGATATGGTTGAGTGTCTTAAAATGTGCAATCACGATAAAATCTCATTTATTTAGATATCATAAGTTAATTAATAAACCAAAAGTCAAAAGAAAATTCTTAACAAAGTCTCAAAGTCAACAACAAACACTTCAAAATCAAAGAATAGAAGGATTAATTTGAAAGAGGCATCACGATACATTCTCCAAGTTCTAAAGCTTATGCTACCTCATGATGATCATGGTAATAGACTAATAGCCCAAAAAGGTTCTGAATACTTCAGAAGGGTCTTCAAGAAAGAAGAAATGCATTAGAAGCTTTGAAGAAGCTCCAACATTGCTTTAGAAGGCACCTCAGAAGCTATACTTAGAAGGTGAAGTCTCAGAAGTTGAACTTTTGGAAAAGTGTTTCCCTCTTAAAGAGATTTGGAAGTCAACGTTGAAGACAACTCATTTGGTGGCATCGAACATTGGATAAACAATGTCAGAATAGTGTTTAAAGCAGATTTTCGGACATAATAACCAATGAGGATTAGACACCCTCTCCACTCCATATCTTAGGGTTAAAGGAGTCTCAATAGATAGAATTTTGCTTGAGTCTATATATAGTTCCTTCTGAACCTAATCTGCTGCTTTGATTGATCTTTGTTTAAGTTTTGGCAACCAAATAAGTTTTTAAAAGCAAAATGTAGGCACGATTCAACCTCCTTTTCGTGCACACTCATACCTTCACACATGACTTAGTATATTGTTAAATGATGTGAGAACTATAACGGAAAAACACTAAGAAACTTAATGTGATACTAGTATCAGATGAGTGTACGAGAAAGAGTAAAGTTAAAACTCTGACCTTGAGTGCCAACTGGCATAAATAGAGGCGTTTGGCACACATGATGAGGGAGTGTTAATCGAGCTGCACGAGCACGGTTGAACCTCCCTAAAACCTGTGAAATAAAGGAATCACAATGATAAATGAAATATGTTTTTACAAGCGCACGCATTGCTTTTCAGGCATCACCTAGCTTTCTCTCATTCTATTAATTCAGGCATTAAAAGGTTCATTAACAATAAAATAATAATGATAAATGCATTGAGTGAAACAATCAAAATTTGATTAACCGCATTATAATAAAAATTTCGGACAATGTGGGAGGAGAGGAGAGGAGAGCTAGAAGGTGAACCTCGAAGCGAAGGGCCATGGGATTTGTATCTGAATCAGGGAAAATCACACTAGTGATAGCTCTATATCCTGTCACGGAAGACGGAGACTAAGCATGAGCAGTGGAAAACAAACAAAAAAAAAAAAGCGTTAAACGAGGTCGTTTAGTTTAGATATATATAGAGAGAGAGACGGAGAAGGAAGGAGAAGATGCGGGGAATGAAGTGTCCTAAGAAAAAGGGAAGGAAAGCGTTAAGGTTGTTGGGTGCATTACCTTGGCGGCTGCGAAAAAAGCGTGCCGGCAGCACCTTGGAGTTAATGTTTGAGCTTGGTCTCAAACACAAAGGCAAAGAGAGGTGAATGGTATTCATAATCATGGTCATCGTCCTATACATGGCAAAACCGCGCCTCCCTTCTTAGACCAACAAAACTATTTCCCTTTTCCACATGCTTTGCTTTGGGTCTTCTATTGCTACCCTATTTGGGCTCCTTTTCATCTGATTCAATGTTATCCAAATGTGGCTAAACTATTATTAGTTTATGGGACTCTGCAGTTTACCAAGAGCACCATACTCAAAATAATATTATTTTGAACCCATTTTAATAATCTATTTAAAGGGTTTCTTTTGTTCATCCATGGGGGATTGGGGCATAACAAATACTATGAATTCAGTCACAATTTGTTAATGTGACTAAATGGTTAAAAAATGTAACTAAGGTTATTTTCTTTTATTTTAAAATAATTTAGCCACACTTTGTCATGTGGTTAAATGCATTTTGTGTGTCTTTAATTTCTTACTATATAAAAGAAACTCGTGCAATCTCATATTTCAAAAATAAAAAAATTTATACCATGTAAAAAACAAATAGTTGTTTTTCATATATTATTTTTCAAAATGTATAGTCTATAAGTTTATTTTGTATAAAAAATTGTGTAATTTCATATTTTAAAGTATGTAGTCTTTAATTTTTATATGGTATAAAATAATCATATAATCTCATACTTCAAAGTACATATTATTTACTTTTATAATGTATGAAAAATCATTTATTATCATATTCAAAGTACATAATATTTAGTTTAATACTATATTGATTCACATGAATTTTACACATATAGTAAAAATTGAAAACTATAAACTTTAAAATGTGAGAATTCACAATTTAAAATAAAGACTATATAGCTTATATATAAAATATTGAATCACATGAATTTTTCACATACAGTAGAAATTGAATGCAACTTATACTATAAAATGTGAGATTTCACTATTATTTTAAATAGAGTATAAAATAAAGACTATAGCCTTTAAAATATTGAATCACATAAAGTTTTTACATATAGTAGAATTTGAAGGCTATATAATTTGGAATGTGAGATTTCACAATATTTTTTGTTGTATTATAAAATAAAGACTATAACCTATAAAATATTGAATCACATGAATTTCACATACAGTAGAAATTGAAGGCTATATACTCTAAAATGTGAGATTTCACTATTTTTTTAGTTGTATTATAAAATAAAGATTTTAAGCTTTGTAATATTGAATTACTTGAATTTTTTACATTTTTTGGAAATTGAAAGGTATATACTTTAAAATGTGAGATTTCAGTGTTAATTTTTTTGTATTATAAAATAAAGACTATACACTATAGGATTCAAAATGTTGAACTACATGAATTTTTTTACATGTAGTAGAAATTGAATGCTATATACTTTAAAAAGTGAGATTCACAATTTTTTTGATTTTATAATAATATAAACATTATAGCCTCTATAATAATAAATCACATAAATTTTTCACATATAGTAGAATTTGAAGGCTATATTAATATATGAGATTTCACAACTTTTTTTGTTGTATTATAAAATAAAGACTATATGCTTCAAAATATTGAATTACATATGAATTTTTTACATATAGTAAAAATTGAAGGCTATATAATTTAATATATGAGATTTCACAAGTTTTTTTGGTTGTATTGTAAAATAAAGACGATAGGCTTGAAAATATTGAATATATGAATTCAATACATATAGTAGAAATTGAAGGTTATATACTTTAATATATGAGATTTCACAACTTTTTTTGTTGTATTATAAAATAAAGACTATATGTTTCAAAATATTGAATTACATGAATTTTTTACATATAGTAAAAATTGAAGGCTATATACTTTAATATATGAGATTTCACAAGTTTTTTTGGTTGTATTGTAAAATAAAGACGATAGGCTTGAAAATATTGAAATATGAATTCAATACATATAGTAGAAATTGAAGGTTATATACTTTAATATATGAGATTTCACAACTTTTTTGTTGTATTATAAAATAAAGACTATATGCTTCAAAATATTGAATTACATGAATTTTTTACATATAGTAAAAATTGAAGACTATATATTTTAATATATGAGATTTCACAAGTTTTTTTGGTTGTATTGTAAAATATAGACGATAGGCTTGAAAATATTGAAATATGAATTCAATACATATAGTAGAAATTGAAGTTTATATACTTTAATATATGAGATTTCACAATTTTTTTGGTTGTATTATAAAATAAAGACTATAGGTTGTATTATAAAATAAAAAGTAAACCCCCAAACTGGTCCCTGACAATTTTCGCGTCGGACAAGTTGGTCCCTAACAATTAGAAATACCCTACTCAGTCCCTCACAATGTCAAACCTCAGACATGCTAAGGTCCCTAGACGGATTCCGTAACGTTTGTCCTACATGTCAGTCCAGCACAGTGCACCTGTGCTGACTTGGCCATTTAATGTTTGAAATGACATCGTTTCGTTAGAAATAATCAACATTAAACATGTTTGTTGTTGGATTTGAGTCACAAATCACCCATCCTCAGTAGTAAAAAATGTTTAATGTTAATTATTTCTAACGAAACGACGTCGTTCCAAGCATTAAACGGCCAAGTCAGCACAAGTGCACTGTGCTGGACTGATACGTAGGACAAACGTTACGGAATCCGTCTAGGGAGCTTAGCGTGTCCGAGGTTTGACATTGTGAGGGACTGAGTAGGGTATTTCTAATTGTTAGGGACCAACTTGTCCGACACAAAAATTGTCAGGGACCAGTTTGGAAGTTTACTCTAAAATAAAGAATTACATGAATTTTTTAAATATAGTAGAAATCGAAGTCTATATACTTTAAAATGTAAGATTTCACTATTTTTTTTATACACTATAAAATGAAGACTAGGTTTTAAAATATCAATTCACATCAATTTTTTACATATAGTAGAAATTGAAAACTATATACTTTAAAATGTAATATTTCACTTTTTTTTTATTATAAAATAAAGACTATAGCCTTTAAACTATTGAATCACATAAATTTTTCACATATACTAGAAATTGAAAGCTATATACTTTAAAATGTGATATTTCACAATTTTTTCGTAGTTTTTTTTTAAATAAAGACTATAGCCTTCAAAATATTGAATCACATGAATTTTTCACATATAGTAAAAAATGATGGCTATATACTTTAAAAAGTGAGATTTCACAATTTTTTAGTTGTCTTATAAAATAAAGACTATAACCTTTAAAATATTGAGTCACATGAATTTTTCATGTATAGTAAAAATTGAAGACTATATACTTTAAAATGTGAGATTTCACACTTTTTTGGTCGTATTATAAAACAAAGACTATATCCTTTATATTATTGAATCACATGATTTTTTCACATATAAAAGAAATTAATGGATATATAGTTTGAAATGTGAGATTTCACAATTTTTTATGTTGTATTATGAAATAAATAATATAGGATCTAAAGTTTTGAATTACATGATTTTTTTACATATTATAGAAATTGAAGACTATAAACTTTAAAATATGCGATTTTATAGGTTAAATATCATATATAGTATGTAAAATATTGAATAACATAAATTTTTACATACAATAAAAATTCAAGACTATATACTTTAAAATATGATATTTCACAATTTTTTTTCTGTATTATAAAATAAAGACTATAACTTATAATATATTGAATCACAATCAATTTTCACATATATGAAATTGAAAACTATATATTTTAACATATGAGATTTTACAATTTTCTTTATTATATTATAATATAAATACTATAGCCTTTAAAATTTAAATTATATAAAATTTTCATATATAATAAAAATTTAAAATTATATATTAAGATGTAAAATTTCTCATTTTTTTATATTATAAAACAAAAACTATGACTTATACCTCTATTTTCACAACTCCAATTCTAAAATTAAATGATTGAGATATTTCTTTGGGTAGATGATTGTGACACGTGTAGAGTCTAACAACGGACCCGACTCCACAGTGTCACACTCTCTCTAGCTACGGTTCACGTGGCAGGCATGAAATTTCGCATTTCCATGCTTCTCTCGAAAGAGAAAGAGAAAGAGAAGCAAAACAGTCACGAACCTCACTCCCAAGCACCTCCACTCTCCAATTCCAATCCCAATCCCAATTTCTCATCATCATAAATCACTTCATTCCATCACCATCTGAATTTTTCTCTAAGGATTGGAGAAACATGCTTCACCAGCCACTGCTCTGCGCTTCAAGAGCCACTCACTCCACACTCGCCGCTTCCGCTTTTTCCGGCGGGACCAACGCCGGCCGTGCTTCATTCGCCGGAAATCCCCCCGCCGGTCACTTCAGGTGCTTTTTTCATTCTACACTCGCTTTCATTTTTTGTTTTGTTTTTTGCATTCCGTTCGGGAGAATCACAACCAGCGGCTTCGAGAACCATTGACGGTGATTTTACTGGTTGATCTCTTAGTAGGTTGAAGTTTAGCCAGCAAGCTTCGGGAAGCAGATCGAATAACGCGCGTGGAGTATTCAGTGAGGTGTGTGTGTGCGCGTGATCTTATTGCGATGCACTCCATCATTTACGCGTGTGTGTTCTTATAGCTGTTGTGGATTTTTTATTGAAATTTTGGCATAGGTTAGGCAATGGACCGTTCGAAGCTTAGGACAAGTAATGTCTATGGTGCTCGTGCTCAAGACGGGGTGCTTGAGGTATTTGTGTGTGCTTTAATAAAATAAATCTGGTTCTTACAACAACAAATACAAGTATTATGATTCTAGAACAACTGGAACTGGTAATGCAAATTGATATGCGAGTGAAGTAAGTCATGATACTCAATACTGTATATTATAAAATTATCGTCATGAGCTTAAACAGAACACGTTGGTTGCTATTTATCTATCTTATAGAAAATTAATTTTCTTTTCCTGTGCTGTTAAATATTGGTTTGCTAAAATTGGTGATTAATTCATCTTGTTAATGTAGATAAAGAAATAAATAAAAGATGGCATACCTTTATGCTGCAATTTATATTTAAGTATGTCTGGTGTCATCCATTTTGAAATGCCCAACTTTGCAATTACAGGAAGAAGCCTTCCAAGTGGTAGAGGGAAGACCTTCATGGAAAATTTTTCCAGGCCAGGCATTTCCGTTGGGTGCATCAGAAGTTGACAATGGGATTAATTTTGCAATTTTTTCACAGCATGCAACTGCTGTTACACTTTGTTTAGTCCTTCCTGAGAGGTAAACTTAAGATAGATATTCTTTTTGTAATTATTTCAAAACTTTAAAGTACATTCATCAAATTTTAAAAAAAAATTGAAAATTTTCCTTGCTTGTTTGATTTTAGTGTTATTAAGCATTCTTGTAATGAGTCTCTCATTTTTTATGTTGTGATTTGTTTTAATGATTAGCAACTTTCTATATATCTGATAAAAAAATGTAAAACGTGAAGAGAGAGCATTATTATTAAGGGTTCAAGTGTAGCACTGATTTTGAGATCAATTTTGAAAGCTGCAATGGTTTAAGCTCTAGACTTAGATATATCTTGGATCAGTTTCACATAGAGGTGTTGGTTGGATTTTTCCTTTTCATGATCTTGTTATGCAGCAGTTGCAACACAAATAAATGCTAAAATCTAGGATATACTTCACATGAGGAAACCATAAGCACCATAAATTTTCTTGAATGCAACATGGCCTGAATTTCTGTGCACTCATGCTTTAAAACTTTGTGTTATGATTCTAGTCAAATCCCCCTCTCTCCCCCTACCCCCAAAAAAGGTTAACATCTGCATAAAACTTATAGTTTATTCTTATGTTGCACACTTATTCTTTTGTTTTTCTAATGAATTTCAGGGAAAACATTGGTGAACTGGATGGTGACATGATAGAACTGGCTTTGGATCCTCATTTGAACAAAACTGGGGACATTTGGCACATATGTATTGAGGTACATCTTCTGCTAAGATTGTTTAGATTTGGTAGCATTTTAATATATTTTCATTTTTCAATGTGCAGGATCTTCCTCGGAGCTGTGTTCTATATGGATATCGCATGGATGGTCCTAGAGACTGGGGTAAGGGGCATCGGTTTGACAACAGCATTGTGCTTATTGATCCTTATGCAAAACTAATTGAAGGACGGCGTTATTTTGGGGACATTAGCATGAAGTTGTCTAAGTTTCTTGGCACATACGATTTTGAGAGCTTGCCTTTTGACTGGGGAGAAAATTATGAGTTTCCAAATATTCCTGAGGTTTGATATTTTACCTGCATAAATGACTATTGTTGCTCCAAAGTGATACATGTCACAATATTTTCCCAGGATTAAGTTTCAATTCTAGTTGATTTATGCTTAGTACCATGTTTATGTCTCCTATTCTACATTTGTTGTGTGCTTTTATGGCTGATTTCTAGTAGTTTTCATTTGAGTGGGAATTTTGACTGCACATTTTGTATGTATCTGTTTGGAAGAAGTCCAATGCTTGCTTCCATATTCATTATGTTCCATTGATGCACTCGCAGAAAGATCTTGTTATATATGAGATGAATGTTCGTGCATTTACAATTGATGAATCTAGTGGGTTGGATAGCAACATTTGTGGAAGCTATCTTGGTGTGATTGAGAAGGTAATATGTGTTAATGTGTATATAATTATGTTCTCATTAAGTATAGAGTTGCTTCAAAATAAATGTTACCATTAAGTATCACAAATGGGAGGGTGTGCACAAAGCTTAAGTGATCGCACAGTACTCCAACTTTAGGAAATCTAGTTGTTTATTCATTCCCATATCTTTTGTACTTACTATTGATGGCTGTGTAAAGTAGAAACTTAATCATGTATTTTCATGTCAGTAGAGGTGTTTGACTGTCAAACACACTACCTCAAAAGCCTCACATATAGTGCAATATGGTTGGATGATAGTGTAAAATTCTTTAAAGCAAACATTGTATTAAAATTAATCCTACTAGCATCATTTTAACTGATTTTGTTTCTCACCTATAAGATTCCACACCTTCTAGAGCTTGGTATCAATGCGGTGGAGTTGCTGCCTGTCTTTGAGTTTGATGAGTTGGAATTCCAAAGGCGCCCAAACCCCAGAGATCACATGGTAAATTAGATAAGTATTATTATCTATTTTTTTTGTCATAAAGTTTTGTATGGAAGCTCTTCATTATGTACTGTGTATTTTAAGTCCCAATAAACAAAAAAAACTTCCCCCTCGTTGTTTATACTTATACATCAATTCTGAAGAAGTTTAATTTGTGATAGACTGAACACAAATGTAGATAGTGCAACTATGTTTTCATTTTCTTAATTGAATTAATTGACAAATCTGAAGAAACCAAATATGGTTGGTGAGACGTTAAGAGATCAGTGTATTTATCTTTGACTTATTAAGTGGCCTTATATGATACTGAAGTTGATTTTCTTTTTATTTCCAAGATTAATACATGGGGTTATTCAACAATAAATTTCTTTTCTCCGATGAGTCGCTATGCTAGTGCTGGTGGAGGTCCAGTTAATGCTTCCCTAGAGTTCAAGAAAATGGTTAAAGCCTTACATTCTGCTGGCATAGAGGTATGTTAATACTCCATAGTTTTGGAATGGGAACATGCTTTATATTTTGTTCATCTTATTCTGTCATATTTTTATATCATTTAACGTTTTACATGCTTCACAATAAATCTTGGCATATACACAGGTTATTCTTGATGTTGTCTATAATCATACTAATGAGGCGGATGATGCCAATCCTTACACAACTTCATTTCGTGGCATAGATAATAAGGTAATTTCTGATTTATAATTCTATTTTTGGCTGAGTATTCTTTTCTTTACTTCTGAAACTTGCAGTACCTTGATCCCTTTCAGTGTGGCTCTACTGCTATTGTGTTCTTTTGAATTAGTTTGTCTTAGTATGCATAGCATACTTTATCCTCGTGGGTGGAAAAAAGATACTTTTTTTTTGTTAATTAATTTTAATTTACAGGATTCCAAACAGCATGATATAAAATATGTATGCAGGTTAAATACAAAATTTGGTAAGAAATAAAAGAAATCATTAAAAATAGGATTTATGAATATCGATGAACAGCTTGGAGGCTGACTTTGAGAGATCCATGTAAGTAATATTATCAGTAAATGCATCTGGCATTATCCATCCAACTAAGTTTGAAGAAGGTAAGAACCAATTTTTTCGAGCTCTTGATATATGCAGTAGATGAATTCAGTGTTCTCCGAAATGTTACAAGTAGAGTAACAGCTCACAACCACAATGTTTAATGCTATAATTCAAAAAGCATTTCCTAGTGAGTTTCTTTCTAAAGTTTGCTCCCTTGTTGGTATCATCTATTGGTCCATGTTTGTCTTTTTACATAGAATGTTTAAGAGTGATTTGCTTTTTATCTACTGTAACTTTCTTTCTGCAGGTTTACTATATGTTGGACAATGATGGGCAACTGATGAACTTCTCTGGCTGTGGTAATTTTGGCTTGGTCTAACTATAAAGATTTTATTTTTACAGCTTTGCTGTTCATTTGAATTTACAACTGCATGCTCCAATTTTTAAGTTATGCAATAGAAAATATTAGTTTTCTTGATTTTATACACTAATTCAGTGTTGGATATGCATGGGTTTGCATTCACTCTCCCTACCTGGTAGAAATTCGGCCAACCATGAATTTAAACAACTGCTTTGGAAAACATAATAGGTTGCATTCATTTAATACCACAAGGTAAATTGGTAACACATTCAAGCGTACAACAATAAGTAATTGCTAGTAGGAAAAAAGTGGCAGATGAATACCCATGAAACTGTAACAGATAGCTAGTATTACTGCCCTGGAGTTTGGTCATGCTGGCCGCAGCCAACTCAGTTTGCACACATGGGACTTAGGGCGGAAGCCCTGTTATGTGGATTAGGGCATTTTTCTCTTTTGAGGAAATTCAATATGCAATACTTCTTTCCTGTGATGATTTTGAGAATAAAAGTTCTATTTTGATTTTAATTGCTACTGACCAAATTTTAGCATGCATCATTTGATTCATAAAGCAGAGTTATCAGACCCCCAGGAGTGATAAAAAGCTTGGTTATTATTGTAACAAAATTACAGTATGTTGATATCAATATTAAAGTCCTCTCATTTGGGGCGAATATTTATCGTCAGGAAATACATTGAACTGTAACCATCCTGTGGTCATGGAGCTCATTCTTGAGAGCCTAAGACACTGGTATGGACTGCATTTTTATACTAAATTTGCTATTTATATTATTGCTACTTGTATATATATATTGGTTAACTTAGTTCATCTAAGACCATATTCTCCTTATTTGTTTATATCACAAAGACTCGATACTTCAGAGTATATAATTTTCTGGTTTCTTAAGCCATTAGATATTCAATTGTTTATGAAGCTCTCTAAATTGTTAAGATTATCTTTATCTGCCCTTCCCCTGTTGTTATGTTTCTTTTCTACTCAGTCATCAATCAGTAGTGATCAGTTTGTCTCCATGAGGGTCTGGTAATGTTAACCTGTTTTTATTGCTTTTGTTTTTCAAATTTTAATGAACCATCTTTTGTAATGCCATTAGCAGCTCTAACAATTCGAGACTGACTTAAGCTGTAATTTTTCTTTGAAGTTCCTGTCTACTACTTTGTGATTTGAATATTTTTCTTTAGTCTGTTCTCTTAGATAATGCAGTTAATTTACAATTTTACATCTTATATGTATACACGTGTTTGTGTTTTAACTTTGTTTCATTTTATTGTAGGGTCACTGAATATCACGTGGATGGATTTCGATTTGATCTTGCAAGTGTACTTTGTCGAGGAACTGATGGCTCCCCCCTTAATGCTCCCCCTCTTATCAGGGTATATAAAATGCACTTGAGAATAGCTATAATTGATGAGAGCTCGGATGGCATTTTCTTGAACACTGTGGTTATGGGGTTCATCAATTTGGTTCAGTCATTCGGGATCACAGGTCGACTGAAAACGGGGCCACAAGTGTTGGGCATTTATGTCTGATATAATGCAAGCATTACTTAAAAAATTCTGAAAAAAATAAATTCTTCCATGTTTATAGTTTTTAGATTTGAAGATAATCCTTGTGTACTTCTTCTCCTATACCTCAATTAGGAAATTGATTGAAATTTAGTTAAACTATCGTATCTCTATTATTTTTGCAGGCAATTGCTAAAGATGCAATTTTATCAAGATGTAAAATTATATCAGAGCCTTGGGACTGTGGAGGTCTTTATCTTGTTGGAAGTTTTCCAAACTGGGATCGGTAATTCATCATTTTTCCATTTATTGTTATTGCTTTACATAAACATGATTATGCTATGAATAATATTTATTATAATCCTACACATTATGAAACTTGGTGAACTTTATGGTTTGTTGATGATAGTCCCAATTACTAATGCATGTGTGTTAGAGAGCGACTACCTAATGAGGGGCTTAAAGTGTATAAACGTAGAAAATACAGGGGTAGTTTGGGGATTGTTTATCCTAGGGATGATTTGGGCACTCAGGTGGGCCCTAGTGGATCCTAACAGAATTGTGAGATTGTGTGCTGAGTGCATGGCTGTTAGGGGAAATGGGAATAGTATAACTGTCTCCAGGGGGGGGGAATATGGGGTATCTTTTGGCTAATCATTGGCATAGGGAGTAGAGCTGCCTAGTGCTCTTGCATTTGTATTCCTCTGTCGTCACCTCATCAATAATACTTCTTCTATTCCCTAGCAGTAGTCTATCATTTGGTATCCAGAGCTCGATCTCGGGTTTCTGTGCAAGCTTTCCACCACTGCTGTCATGGACGAAAGAATGGAGGATTTGGAGAGGAAGTTGGACCGAGTAATGCGTCTTATTGAAGAACCGAGGCGACACCGCACCAGAGGCCGCTCACCACCGAGGCGACACCGCCGAGTGGAGCAGGACGGTCGATGGAACGGGGGTTCTAGGGGGGACGGTGGTTCTCACCACTCCCCATCGCCCCACCGCAGCGAGCACCGGAGCTCGAGGTCCCGTGACCGAGAGCATCGGAGCTCCCCTCGTTCCCGCGTGGATCGTCCGCCCCACTGGGACCGAGCTTCGGGAAACGGCCGCCACCCGCATGGCTATCATGGTGAATCGCGAGAGAGACCCCGAGAGCGTGACCGGAAGTTAGATTTACCCCTGTTTTCTGGCGATGACGTATTTGGTTGGTTGATCAAAGTGGAGCGCTATTTCACCGTTAACGATGTGTACGGTGACGATCGGCTGAGGTTGGTGCTGGTGGCGATGGAAGGGCGTGCGTTGCATTGGTCCCAGACGTGGGAACGTCATCTCGAATTTCCGTCGTGGCGTCAGTTTAAAGAAGCAGTCACTCGCCGTTTTCAACCTGGGTCGACTAAAGACAGGTTTGGGCCCCTTTTGAGGCTGAGGCAGGTGGGTCCGGTCATGGATTACATCGACGAGTTTGAGCGCCTCTCCAGCCAACTACATGATGCAGATCCGGAATTGTTGATGGGCCTATTTACCAATGGGCTCAAGGGCCCGATTCGAGCTGAGTTGAAAAGCTTCGAACTGGGTTCCCTCTCCGCGCTCAAGGATCGGGCCCTCGTTCTTGAGGAGCGCAACAAGGAATGGAAGTCTGAAGGTTTGGGCCCCATGGAGCGTACGGGCGGTCCATCCAGAGGATTATCTTCAAATCGCCCTAACCCACCGCTTCCTCGTTCGAGTGTGATAAGAGATGGCGGTGGGCAGCGAAATCGCGAGGGAGTTGGGGGCGAAAAGGGTGGTGTTGGTCGGCGATTATCGCATGACGAGGTACAGGAAAGAAGTCGTAAGGGGCTTTGCTTCAAGTGTGGGGAGCGTTGGGGCCATGACCACATATGTAGGCTGAAGAACTACAACCTCGTCCTGGTTGAGGCCTCGGAGGACGACGGCGGGGAGAGCGAGGAGGAGGAGGTTGGCCCACCAGGAGACGCGGAGGGGAGAGAGATAGTGGCTCTCCACTCTCTCCATGTTCATTCACTGAATACCCTTCGAGGACTAGTCACTACTAACAAGTCCTTCAAGGTTTGGGGACAAATGGCGGGGATGGACGTGATTATCCTAGTTGACACAGGAGCTGATTGCAACTTCGTAGATGAGAAGGTGGCCGATTCTGTTCACTTGACAACCCTTCCAGTGCCATTTCTGGTTGAAATGGGAACAGGATTAGTAGAGAAAGGGTCCGGGCTGTGCGAAAAGGTGGAGGTGGAGATCCAAGGTAACAAAATTGTGCAACCGTTTTTTAAGCTTCCCTTGGGCAGTGCTGATGTGGTTTTGGGTTACGGCTGGATTGCCGGACTGGGGGACATTCGGGCTAACTTTGGCCAGCACAAGATTATGTGGAAGGAGGGGAAGGAATGGAAGGGCATTCAAGGGGATCCCTCCTTGTGTGCTACTGGAGCTTCGCTTAAAAGGGTGTTCAAGGCTCTCAGGACGGAGGAAGAAGCTTATTATGTGGCCCCTTGTAATGAAGACGCTACAGCACCAATGGAGGCACAAGCCAAAGCTCCTGAGCAAATTCAGAAATTGTTGGAAGAGTTTGCTGAAGTGGGTCAAATGCCAACAGGTCTGCCACCACCAAGGGAACAGGATCATGCCATCAATCTGAAGGAGGGGGCTGATATCCCTCATTGCAGGCCTTATCGCTACCCATATGTGCAGAAAAATGAGATAGAAAGGATCATTGAGGAGATGTTGACTGCAGGGATCATTAGAATGAGTACTAGTCCTTTTTCCAGCCCAGTTATTTTGGTAAAGAAGAAGGATGGCAGCTGGCGCTTTTGTGTGGACTACCGGGGCTTGAATAAGGTTACCATACCTGACAAGTTTCCCATTCCCATCATAGATGAGCTCCTGGATGAGTTGGGAGGGGCACATGTTTTTTCCAAGTTGGATCTTAAGTCTGGCTACCACCAGATAAGAATGAAGGCTGGTGGCATTGAGAAGACAGCTTTCCGAACTCACGAAGGGCATTACGAGTTCCTAGTCATGCCCTTTGGGTTAATGAACGCGCCGTCAACGTTTCAAGCTTTGATGAACAGGGTTCTGAAACCGTACCTCCGGAAATTTGTGCTTGTCTTTTTTGATGATATCCTAATTTTCAGCAGCGGCTGGAGTACTTGGGTCACATCATTTCGGACAAAGGTGTTGAGGCTGATCCTGCAAAAATTGCTGCCATGGTGGAGTGGCCAGCTCCTACTGATTTGAAGGGATTGAGGGGATTCCTTGGCATCACAGGGTATTATCGTCGATTTGTGAGGGGGTACGGGAAGATAGCATGGCCATTAACTCAATTGCTAAAAAAAGATTGTTTTTCATGGAGCTCGGAAGCTCAGCTGGCTTTTGACAGACTCAAGAATATCATGACCAGTCTCCCTATTCTAGCAGTCCCCGATTTCACCAAGACTTTTGTACTTGAGACTGATGCATCCGGAAAAGGGCTTGGCGCTGTGCTCATGCAGGAAGGGAGACCCGTTGCTTTCCTAAGTCAGAAATTGTCCGAAAGAGCCCAACAGAAATCAGTGTATGAACGGGAGTTGATGGCTATAGTCATGGCCATACAGAAATGGAAGCATTACTTAATTGGGCGGCGTTTCATCGTCCACACTGATCAAAAGAGCCTCAAGTTCTTGGTGGACCAGAAACTGATGGGGGAGGGGCAGCAAAGATGGGCAGCTAAGTTGTTGGGTTTTGACTTCGAGATTAAATACAAGGCAGGCAAGGAGAATGGAGCGGCTGACGCTTTATCCCGACAGCACCTTTGGGCCATTTCTACGGTTTCCTTCCAAGAGTGGGAGGGGTTAGAAGAGGAGGTTATGGCAGATGAGAAATTGCAAGCAATTGTTCAAGGGCTGATACAAGGCAATGTGCAGTAGCAAAATGAAGGATTTGAACTAAGGAAGGGAAGGCTGTTTTATCATAACAGATTGGTCATTCCTAGGAATTCTCACCGAATTCCTATACTATTGAAAGAGTTCCATGATTTAGTGATGGGTGGGCACTCAGGGTTCTTTAGAACTTACAAACGCTTGGCTGAGGTGGTTTGGTGGGAAGGTATGCGAAAGGCAGTACATAAATACGTACAAGAGTGTGAGATCTGCGCGAGAAACAAGTATCAGACCCTTTCCCCTGCTGGTTTGCTGCAACCTTTACCCATTCCTTCTCAGGTTTGGGAAGACATATCCATGGATTTTATAGGGGGCCTACCTAAGGCTCTTGGTGTGGACACGGTGCTGGTGGTTGTTGACCGATTAACTAAATATGTGCATTTTCTGGCCCTTTGTCATCCTTATACAGCTAAGGAAGTCGCTGCCTTATTCATTAAGGAGATAGTTCGATTACACGGCTTTCCTTCCAGCATATTCACGGATCGGGATATAGTTTTCATGAGTTCCTTTTGGGCTGAATTGTTTAAGCAAGCAGGAACTAAGTTAAAGTACAGTTCAGCCTACCATCCTCAAACGGATGGCCAAACGGAGGTGATCAATAGGTGTTTGGAGACCTACCTCCGTTGCTTTGCGGGAACCAAAACCAAACAGTGGCCAAGGTTTTTGAGCTGGGCTGAATTCTGGTTTAATACCACTTATAGTGGTTCAACTAATTCCACTCCATTTCGAGCTCTATATGGACGTGACCCTCCAGTACTAATTAAGGGAGATCAGCCAGCATCTTCGGTGGAGGCAGTGAATCAGTTGGTGGCTGAGAGGAATGCTGTCCTCGAGGAGTTGAAGTGGCATCTGACCTTAGCTCAGGAGAGGATGAGAACGCAAGCGAACAAGAAGCGGAGGGAGGTTGAATTCGTGGTGGGGGATAAGGTGTATGTCAAGATACAGCCTTACAGAATGAAGACTCTTGCTAGGAGGGTGAATCGGAAACTCAGCCCCAGATTCTATGGACCCTTTGAAGTGGTAGAAAAGATTGGCCAAGTTGCTTATAGACTGCTGCTGCCCCCGGAGTCATTGGTGCATCCCGTCTTTCATGTGTCGCTGCTTAAAAAATGTCTAACTCCGGATGCAATCTGCCAGCCCTTGCCCCCTGGCCTTACTGCTGATTGGGAATTGAAGTTGCAGCCCTCTGAGGTTCTTGCTGTGAGGGAAAATGATCAAGGAGAGATGGAGTTGCTGATCAAGTGGCTAGGAGTTCCTGACTTGGAGAGCTCATGGGAGTTGGCTGCTGATATCAAGC
Source organism: Aeschynomene evenia (assembly GCA_013621005.1). Taxonomy (NCBI): domain Eukaryota; kingdom Viridiplantae; phylum Streptophyta; class Magnoliopsida; order Fabales; family Fabaceae; genus Aeschynomene; species Aeschynomene evenia. The sequence goes on from CM024270.1 coordinate 6,460,002, forward strand.
TGAGTTTCCCAGATTTCCACCTTGAGGACAAGGTGGTAGTTCAAGAGGGGAGATATGTTAGAGAGCGACTACCTAATGAGGGGCTTAAAGTGTATAAACGTAGAAAATACAGGGGTAGTTTGGGGATTGTTTATCCTAGGGATGATTTGGGCACTCAGGTGGGCCCTAGTGGATCCTAACAGAATTGTGAGAGTGTGTGCTGAGTGCATGGCTGTTAGGGGAAATGGGAATAGTATAACTGTCTCAAAGGGGGGGAATATGGGGTATCTTTTGGCTAATCATTGGCATAGGGAGTAGAGCTGCCTAGTGCTCTTGCATTTGTATTCCTCTGTCGTCACCTCATCAATAATACTTCTTCTATTCCCTATCAGTAGTCTATCAATGTGCTACGAAGGAGGGGATGGGAAGAAGAGGATCAACACATGCAGATAAGGATGACTTAATGGAAAAGTAATGGGGAAATTAACGCTTAGGATCATAACTGAATGCTGAGCTGGCTAAGAGTGGTGGGAGAGGAGGGAACTCTGTCTGGGAAATGTGAATAAAAGGGAAAGTTAGCGGGTGAGAAGGTAGATAATTATTGGGTGGTAATTTGGGAGAGAGGTTAAAGGTCTCTCCAGCGACCACATCATTTCTTTCATTTTGTTTTGAGGAATATCAGAGTTATACCTTTGTTGTCCAGGAGGCAGCCTTTACATTCCATAGATATCAATTTCATGGGTTCCTATCAGTTGAAAGCAAACAATTTCACTTATGCAGCCTTCATGACCTTTTTCATCTTGATACTGTGTATAAGTTACTAGTTTAATTCTTGATATCAGTGGCTTGCTGTCATGATATTTGAGATTCCATTGTTTTTATTATTTAGACCATCATCACTGACAAGTGATAACTTTGCTAGTGATTAAATATGGAAAGATGATTTAAAGGACATCATCTGTGTATATTTTCTTCTATAGAGGCATTAATTTTTGTTAAAATAGAAAATCGGTTTCCTCCATTAACTATTTTTCTTTGATCTAGATGGGCTGAATGGAATGGGAAATATCGTGACGATGTACGGAAATTCATCAAGGTAATTATAAGATTAAGAAAATACCCAGTTTATGTTGATCCAGATTGCCTGACCTTTCTTTTGGTTGGTTAAATAGTATAATTTCCAAAATGGTAGCATCATGCTAGTAGCACTAGGCAATCACAAATCTACTGTCTGGTCTATCAATATGTTATATGGGAGGCCTGAAACTATGAACGTATTCATATGCGGAAACTGGTTGGCTGGCTTTGGAATGTGCTATGATTTGATTCATGACTTGTTTGTTTTAATCCTAATTTATTTTCTCCGTGTAAAAACTTGGCCTAGGGTGATCCTGGTATGAAGGGGGGCTTTGCCACTCGCATTTCTGGATCTTCTGATCTTTACAGAGTAAGCATCTGATTTTCACTATGCAAATTTCAGGATTGCTATACTCTGCTATCCAAATAATTCTATAACATTGGCATCCCATCTTCATTTATTTGTTGTACAGGTGAACAAGCGTAAGCCATATCATAGTATTAACTTTGTTATTGCACATGATGGGTTTACCTTGTATGATCTTGTTTCATACAATTCTAAGGTACCTCCTCCTAATTCTGATCTTTAAACTTCCATTGTTTATCATTCAAAACCTAGTATCTTCCTTGATTCTTGGTTGTGTAGCACAATGAGGCCAATGGTGAAGGTGGAAGGGATGGAAGCAATGATAATTTCAGTTGGAATTGTGGTTTCGAAGGTAGCCTCCATATTACATTGCTTATCTTTTTTTCCAATAATTTGTTTCTTTTATATGAATTCATTTGAATATACACATCGAAATATTTGTATAATGTTGATAGTACTACAATCTGGGTATCCTGAAGCCACACACAAGTAGTAGATAAAGACTGAAATTCACTCTCTTCCAACTATGGCATTGCAAAAAGTGTCATCATCACTTAACATTATCTGAGAATGTTATTCATAGTTATGGTTATGTCCTATCCAGAAAAGATCTTGTTTGTATCGTTGATGGATAGTTTTAATTTTTGTATGAAGCATCGATGTTCTTTAAAAACAACCATGTTACAGCAATTGGTAGCAACGGCTTGTAGCTGATTCATTGTTCATAGTCATACAAAAGTTGAGATTGCAAAATTAATTATCTCATCTGTTGTCACATTAGCTATACCTCATCACTCAGTGTATATATAGGAATTGTTAACCTTTATAACTCAAAGTTGGGGTTAGCTAGCTCAACCTTTTATTTTGGATAAGAATCCCGCCCTTTTATGTTATCAAGGAGGATTTAAGAGTTAATGGCTTAAATCATAACGTAATTCACGATAGACGAATAGAGCACAATGACGTTGTTTGATACATGTAGCCGATCCAATATAGTGGGATAAGGCTTGTTGTTGTGTGTTAGAAGACAGAATATCGTATAGGAGAGAGAACTGAAACCATGATGAATAAAAATTGTAAAACTTTTCAATTTTTTTTCCCATTCATTTTGTGGACATACTTTTGAGAAGGAAATGACTGATGTTCTGGTAAGTGAGGACTGAGGAATGTTTGGTTTGCTCTTTGGGAGTATGCACCTTGCAACATATATTGTGTTTAACAAAGCTCACTTTCACGAAGAGTTGACTGTCTATCAAATGTTGAACTTTATTATTATTTTACTGAAAACTGTTAACTGTCTGTATTTATTTGACAGGGGAAACTGATGATGCTAGCATAATTGCTTTACGGTCACGGCAAATGAAAAACTTCCATTTAGCATTAATGGTATCTCAGGTACATACTAGAAATATCTTAGGGTGCTTAAATTGTTTTATCAGAAAATTGTGTTTGGAATACCAAGCTCAAACTTTTGGATAAAATTCCTCTAAGTTGAGCTTGTCACTAAAGTAAGAAAGCGAACGGCCATTCAACCTTAAATGAATAATCCACTAAATTATTAAGTGTGGACATCGGCTCATTTTCTCACTCGAAAATCAAGCCACTTGAGAGGAACCTTTTTCCCAAACTTTTATCTATTCCTGCTGCATTTATTTAACTTTGGCTAATATGTTTTTGTGGATTTTTTTTAAAGTTCAAATGAGAATAACGCCCTCCCTTCAACTTTGATGCTTTGGTTGTTTGGCAAATAACTCTTTGTGGTTTCAATTTTGGTAGTCAGCCCATTGTGGGCCAAACATTGAAAGTTCAATTAAGCAAGGTTAGTTGCGAACTTAAAACCATGGGGAGCTTTATGCCCAAGGGTCAAAGTTAAAGAGGGGGATAATTTGCACTTTAACCCATCATTGTTATGTCTCGTAATGCAGTTGATGGTAGTACACTATGGCCTTTTCAATTAATTTTTCTCTCAGATAAATATTAGACACTGTTGTATGATTTCATCTGTGTGCATTATTCCGCCACTCAAACCAGAATAAGGATTAAAAATTTTGTTATGAATGACCAGGGTACACCTATGATGCTAATGAGCGATGAGTATGGCCATACTCGCTACGGAAATAACAATAGTTATGGGCATGATTCTGCCATTAATAATTTCCAGTGGAGTCAGGCAAGTTTATTACACGCATACTTCCCTTTTGAAAGCTTCCTCGAGACTATTTATTAACTACATATAATATTTTTGCTCAATAGTTGGATGCTCGAAAGAGTGATCACTTCAGGTTTTTCTCCAAGGTGATAGAGTACCGGCGTACACATGAAGTATTTAGTCATGAAAACTTTCTCAGCAAGGTAGTCTGTTTTGCTCCACATTGTAAACTGATACTGCAAATGTTGCTGCAAATACTTGCAGCCATTTGTGCCCATTGAGCTGATTTTTCTTTTTTCTTGCAGGCTGACATAACATGGCATGAGGACAATTGGGACAATTATGAAAGCAAATTTCTTGCCTTTACGTAAGAATATATGCATATCTTTACATAAGAATATCAGATAACCGTGACTTCAAAGCTCTTGCTTTGTGTACGTAGGCTTCATGACAGAAGTGGAGGAGATATCTATTTGGCATTCAATGCTCATGACTACTCCGTTAAAGCTCTGCTTCCAACACCTCCAACTAAGAGGTCGTGGTATCGTGTGGTAAGTTGATTCGCTCACCCTTCAGAATTCGCAAACCTACTCTATTTGATTGACTGACCTATCAGAGCAAGAATAGTAGCCTTGTATGTTAGTAACCCGCCTTAGTTAGCCAAACATATGAAGCATCAGGGAATGCTATTCGGTTTTTTAGCGAACAAAGGAGCAAAGCCTAGACCCCTCTGAGGCAGAAAGAACCTAGTAACTAGGAAAAGATATTCCAGGAATCTCTGGAAACCATTATTTCACGGGAAAAACAAGCTTAGTCGTCATGAATCATCTCTCTCAGATGGTTAAGTTGGTAGGACAAAATCACATCATGACATGAATGGTTGATGATAAGATTATAAGAATAGTTATGCGATAATGGGCTTTGTCTCGATCTTTATGCATGCTGCCACTGGATTCATTCATGTTCCTGGCGAGAATTAAGATTTTAGGAGAGTGCCATTTTTAGCAAATTAATAAATGTTGTATTCAGTTTAAGTTGATTTTTGGACGTATGTGCAGGTGGACTCTAATCTCAAATCTCCTGATGACTTCAGCCTGGACGGTGTTCCCTGCAAAGGCAACACATATGATGTTGCTCCGTATTCCTCAATTCTTCTTGAGGCCAAGTTTTAATTGCAGAATCTCATATTATAAACACGTGTACCCCCCATCCCCACTGAAGAGATTAAGGCCGAAGAGAATGGAGCAGTGAATTCCGGATAGAGTCAGATTGCAAGATACTTGAGTTGAGGCTAATCTACGATGCTCATATGATCGTTTCTACTATATTTGTGCACACTATAGGTTATAGGTAGATTTGGGTTCAAAATAAATGGTGTTTTGTTATCTATCTACTTATCTCTTCTGTATTCCTCATTTTATTTATATCTATGTATGTAGTAAATTTGATTTGAATTAAATAAATGTCTATTTCTATTTATATGCGGATATTGCAAAACTGATTTAATTACTTTTCTTAAAGTAGTTTAGTTTACTTTCATGGTGAAAAAGTAAGTTTGGAATCCGAACTCAAGTGTCAATTCCTTCCTTTTCCTAAGACACAGGTTGTATCCGAATGGGACGATTTTATTGAATTTTCTACGGATAATAATCCTTTTATTAAGCATTGGTGCAGATTTTATTGATTTACTATCCAAGGTCAGATAATAATATTTTTTTTTATAAATTACGGGGCCAAAGGGCCAGGGAAAATGGTATTTCTTATACAACAAGAATAAGTTAATGGTGGGAAACTTTGTAAAATTTTATTTTATTTTTGGGGGCTGAAAATAGTTTTTAAAAGGAAAGGTTTACTATAAATTATACGAGGAATTTTTAATGAGTATTTTAAGGATAGTCATTAATATTTTTTCATTTTTTTAACACACTTAATACTAAAACAGTGGATTACATTATTGGGGTAATGGTGTATAAAGTATTTCTTAGGTTAACACGGTTGGCAATGCATAAGAAATTTAGGTTTCTAAAAAAATTTAGATTAAGCTTAATATCATTTGAATATTTTAAAAATTTATAGAGATTATAAATTCTACATCAGCAAGAGATTTTTTAAAAATATATATATATATAATTTTAAGTAAGTAATTTGAAAAATAATTGTTCAAAAAGATAAAGTAACAACTGAATTAGGTATGTGACTATAAAATACGTTATAAGGGATTGAACGTAACTTCAATATACTAATTTTCTACAAACAAGAAATAAACTAATAAATAATAATCCACTTATGCCCTATCCATTAGATTGAATGCAAATTTCATTGGAATATATCTATGATCTATAATCTATCTATCCACATGGCATGAGAAGTTTTTCTGAATTTTGATTAAAACCTTGATTGATCTTCCTCATAGAATAAGTTGACTAGGTAGAAGTCTTAACTAGAAAATACTCACTCACAAACCAACAGTCCTCAAACTCACATCAGATAGATATGAACAGGTAATAGTAATAGCAATATATATACCCCACACACCAACCTCTTTGGTTTTCCCCTTCACTCCAAACCCTCTCATCTCTCTCTCTCTCTCTCTCTCTCACTTGACACGAGTATCATTCATACCATGGCTTCCTCCCTTGCCTTCCTCTCCCTCCTCATCACCGCCTTACTGGCTACCGCCTGTCTCGGTCAAGCTCCCACACAAGCACCCGCTCACTCTCCACGCGCCACTCCTAAACCCTCTCCCTCCCCTAAGGCTACTCCTGCCCCCACCACCACCGCCGCACCCGCCCCTTCTCCTCAGCTCTCTACTCCGCCTCCCGCCGCCACCCCCACCGAGTCACCGACTCAGACTCCAACCGAGTCTCCCCCAGCTCCTCCACTCGCTCCCTCAGCCCCCACCCCCGCCTCCCCTGCAAGCTCCCCTCCCTCCATAGGCGAGGTTCCCGCCGCTGCTCCCAGCGCTTCCACTCCCAAGAACGCCGCCGCTATCCTCAGAGTCGCCTCTATCGGCGGATCTGTGGCCGCCGTCGTCGCTGTAGCTCTTATGATGTAGATCTGATGAGTGAGGTCGCAGTAGTTGTTGGTGTTTATGGTTAGGAGTTGGTTTTTTGTATTTTAATTTATGATTAGTGTTACTATTATTGAGTAGTACTACGAGATTATTATGTTCAGTTTGGAGTTTAGAGACATTGCTCATTTACTTTATTTCTTATTTTTAGTTATATATTTCGATTGTGATTTGTGTTTAGTCATGGACGCTGGTGAGATAGTGATATTTTGGAGATCTTTTCATTAGGGTTTCAGTGATTTGGATAGCTTGACTCTTTTGAGACTAGTCTTATTTTTATATTACTATTATTATCATTTATTATTATTATTGTCGGTCCAAGTTCTAATTTTTCTATTTATTTTTTTCCATATGTTTAAATAATTTTCTATCTACCCGATCTGCTCCCGTGCGCGCAATTAATTCTCCTTTTTGGTTGTTTCGTTTCTTCTTTATTGTTTTTGTGTGTTGGTTGAATTGGAGTAGTAGATAGTGGAGCTTTGTTTGTGTGAATATGGATAGAACAAGATAGATAGATAGATAGATAGATAATGGAAATGTGTGCGTGTGCGAAGGCACAGAGGAGGAGGAGGAGGAAGGATCTGTGATCTGAGCGAAGAAGGAACAAGTTTTTGTCGTGTTTGCTTTTGATGAGGCCATGACATCAACGGCTGGAGCCTGGAGGAGGAGTATAGTACTGGATCAGCCATGGCTTCTTTTGTTCTGCCTTTATTGTATTAACAAAAAGATAATTTATTTATAAACTTTTTAAAAAGTAAAATGGTGGACTGGACAGGTGTCACATGCAAGCACCTGTTAATGTGTCACGGACGCATGTGCTTCGCAACCGATACTAGCAAAAAAGATGAAATCACTTATTATAATTATTTATTTATTTTATTCGCAAAGGAAGCGCTTTTCTTTTTTTAATTTTGTAGTACTTGACTTCCTTGAAACTTGCTAACTAAACTGGGCAGTAGGTCAGATCACGAACAATATCAGAGAACCGAAGTTTCCTCTTTGTATTTTTATTTAAATTTGAATTTCAACACTTATTGTTTTGGTACTACTCAAAGATAAAACAAAACTAGAGCCCTCATAGTCATAAATGAGGTTCCCACTTCCCACACCGTCCGCAATCAGCATCGGAGAGTCTTGACCTCTTGTTATATGAATGTTTATGTCAAAATGGAAATTTATTAAATCCATTATTAGAGATTTCCATTTTTCAGCTAGGCTTATACATGTATGTGAGTTTTAGAAGAAAACCCTATGCATGGTATTTGGACTTGAGCTTGTATTTTTGTTATGTTGGGCTCAAATTCCACATATAAGGCTTTTGATTTTCGCTTTGTGTTAGTTGGCAGCTGAAAATCTTTCATCACATACTTGTCAAAATTTGTGACAGTAACGGAGTTGTATTCCACTTTCAAATGATTTTATTTTATTTTATTTTTTTCTTATGCATCAAACATGAAGTGATTTTCCTTCTAAATTTGAGGTTTTTTAAGAGAAAATATTTGCCTTTTTTTCTTCTTGTGCAGTGAACTTCCAAAACTCCAAATGCAATTTCGGTATAGATTATGCGAGTAAAACACTAAAACCCTTTACAGAAAAATAAAGCTGAAGGGATTTGTTATTTAGTACTTAGATGAAAACTCTAACTTCATATTTTCTACCTACTCAAATAAGCATTTTATAATCTTAACAAAACCAGTAACCACCCAATACATTATTATACCAAAATTATAACTAACATACACTACCAGAACTACCTCGATGAAATCTGAATAGATCAAACAAGAAAAGAGATCAGATCATCAATAACAATGATAAATATGAGCAGTAAAAGAAGAGACCATGGAAAAGCACTGCCTCTGTCCTGGCTATATGTCTGGATCTAAGCAAACTCATACCATACTCAAAGCACAGAATGAGATCCAAGAAACAATGAACATTACAACAGGACTGAACCTACTCACTGAAGAAGCATCTGATTTAGTAGTGGTGGTGCTTGGTGTGGCTGAGGTGGTTCCATCAGAAGGTGAACCCTTCCCTGAAGATGATGATGGGGTTGCAGAAGGAGTAGTGGTGGATGTTCCTCCAGCCTTAACAGTAACTGCAAGCTTCATGCCACCAGAACAGTGTCCAGGAACAGAACACATGAAGTAATGAGTTCCTGCAGTTTTGAGGGCAATGGTTGTGGCACCACTGCTATCTGTACTAATTGAATTCCCTGCTGTGCATGATTTGTAGTCACTCTCTTTTACTTCATCCACTGAGTGCCCAGCTCCATAGTTGAAAACTGTTCATATAAATCAAAATCTACATAAGAAGGTTGTTCCTAATCTAAATTTGACTGACCAATATTCAATAAGAAAGTAAAAAAGTAGACTTTTTTTTATGTTAGTTCTTACCAAGGCTATCACCAACTACAAAGGTCTTGTCACTAGCCCATGTGCTATAATCACCACCAATGGCCCAACCTGAGGTATCTCCTACAGTGTAGACAGTTGCCAATGTTGGAATAGCCATGCTGATTGCTAGAGAAAAGGCTAGAACTAATGCATTGGAGAAAGCCATTTTGTGATGAGAAAAAAAGTGAAGGGAAGGGAAAACAGATAGCAGGGGAGGCTCTGATGTGTTCATGCAGTTTGAGGATTGGTTTGCTTTATATAAACTTAGGAAAGGGTATTGGAGTTGTTAGAGTTAGGTCCAGCTTGTCCAATTTTGCATGAGGATGACTTGAGTTACACTCCATACCTAATCGCCAGAAAGAAAAAATAAAAGTGGGTCTTTTGTCTTCTTTCCTACTCCCAATGATATGAGGGTATGAGGGAGTGGTTGGGTTGAATTATTCTGTTGCAATTACACTGTCGTTTGACTAAACCATCCCATTGAGATTTTCACTTTTAACAGCCTAATAAGGTGATCAGTGTTATGATGAATTTGTTAGTGATGAAAAATAAAGGGAATGTTAGTTTCATATACCTAATTTATTTGCCAAACCAAAAATTCAACTCTGTTGTCTTTTGTTTTATGGATTATTGTTGGGACGATTATGTGTTGGTGCCTCTAAGGAACATCTGTTAATTATATTGCATGAGGGTCCCTCAATATTATGCATAATTACAAAGCCAGATCATGGTTTGAAAATTAATGCTTGCTTAGAACTTACTCAATGTGGTGTTCATAGCTAAGTAACTCCTAATAGTATATCCCGAACCCTTTACCATGAACCAACAACGACTTCCCACATAATGCCATGTCTTAAAGGTATGATTCGTAGTTTTAAAGTTCTAAACATTAACATGTGCTTTTTCCTGTAAAAATTAAAACACAAGTCATGAAATGGAAGAAGGTTCGAGCAGCTTAGTCCTTTTCAGATATCCCTTTAGAGGGAAGCAAAAGTAGCAAATCAGCAAAGAAAATATATGGAGAACGCGGCAATAGAAAGCAGAATTTCTTTGTAGTGACCATAAAATGGGGTTTAGGGGGAGAATGTGACATCTGATATCTTGATCCTAACTTCATACCAAAAACGATGGCATTGAAAGTTGAAACCATGCATCATGGCATGGGGATGCTCTTGGTAATGAGACCATTATGGCATAATTCATTAAATTGATTTAATTTAAATAACCAAAACCACATCATTCCATATTTGTGCATAGAATAAAGTTGGAATGGTTAGGGTTGTTGGGTCCCTTTCTTTCATGAATTGAAGTGTTTCCAGCTGTTCTGCTCTATAAGGAAACAATAATTGTGTAAAGGATATCTGATCAAGTTAGACATAGGACAAAACCATTTTGATTCATCAGAACTTGGCAAAAGCTAGAATGAATTTGGTGTTGGTAATATTAATCTTTACACTTGCTCATAACAGGTGGAAGAGGAGCGTGATTCAAAAGCTTTACACTTGTATCCTGGCCTAATCTAATGTATATCGCAAAAAGTGCCTTAGAGATAACACTACTCACAACAAAAAAGAGCTTCCCAACCACCAAAAGGCCCCAAAACAATGAAGAGATGAGTGATTCCATTATTATGTCACTTCTGTAGAGTAGGTAATGTTACTAATTATATAAACTTACTAAAGCTAAATGGCCAGAAAATTATCATGATGGTTGTTCCATGAAATAAAAATGTCATGATTTATTCATTTATTTAAAGACCTTCCAATGGTTTTGTTTTGTTTTTCTCTGGTATATTTCAAATCAATATTCTTGATCTTCCCCATATATTAAAGAATTGTTACATAAACCACATCCACATAACATTGTGCCTTAAACAATGAAAATGTGATCAGAAACAACAACACTACTACTGATATGTCTCTCGCTGTCGTAAGATACATTAGCATACTACTGCTACATGAGGGAATGAACCTATCTTGATTCCATGGAGATGTGAGCATTCGTTTACCATGACTATCCATTTCTTGAATCACAAAAAAGCTCATGCTTACATTACACCTATTCATTTTCTGTATCACACTTGAGCCTCAGCCTCTGCTCTATAAAGTGGTAGCCATGCAGTTAAACAACCTGTAAAAGACATGATTTCAACCAATCAAAGGTTCAGCATCAGCAGTAAGAATGAGCAAAGAAGCAAAAACCTCTGGAGCAAGGGAATACAGCATCAATGGTGTTGATATGCAGCCGGGAAATAATGGTATCAATCAGCTTTGTCGGCTTCTGTGCCATTCACGCTCAACTCAGGAGACGTATCTTCAGCTTTGTCTGCTTCTGCGCCATTCACGCTCAACTCAGGAGACGTATCTTCAGCTTTGTCTGCTTCTGCGCCATTCACACTCAACTCAGGAGATGTATCTTCAGACTTTTCACTCTCTTCAACTCGTTGCTTAACAAATTGCCTACCACGAGCCACCCTGATAGGTCTTCCCATAAAAATCTGCATAAGAACAAAATTTTCCCACAAAGTGTTCCAAAATCAATCACACAACTTCATGCGTTGTAGCTCAAGTAAATAAAACTGAAGTAAGAAACCCTGAGTTACCTTTCCTTGGAACTCGGCAAGAGCTGTATCAGCTTGTTTCTTGGTTTTGAAGCCCACGAAACCATAACCAGATGACTTTCTAGGGTTATCATGAAATATAACTGCCGCAGAAACCAAACTACCACTTCCATCATCGAAAAACTCCTTGAGATCTTTAGACCTTGCTTCATAGGACAAGTTTGCAACAAACAAGTTAAATGTCACCGGCTTTGGTTGCTTCACGGGAGGCGGAATCTTCTTCTTTTTCGGCCGAGCATAACTGAGTTTTATTATCCGACCATCAAAGTCCTAACATCATTCAAATTTCAAAGAAAGGAAAAGCACATCAAGTCAAGGTCTCTTCCTAGTTCCTAAGCATACTTGTAAACAAAATCAGCAAATGGAAATGTCAAAGTGAATTCAATAATTGAATACACAGACACTGAATATACACAAGGTCCTCATTGCATGAAAAAACATTCTGAATTCCTCATCCTAATTATAAGGGAAACTAAACCAAACGAGCAAACTGTATACAACTCTCTGGTTAATTAAAAGCATTATCAAACCAAAACAATAAGAACCGTAGGAAAAGAGTGTAATGGCCATAGCAGCTTACATACGATTCGAGATTTTCCAGAGCCGCACGAGCCTCTTCTGGTGAACCCATTTCCACAAAGGCCAAACCCCTGTTCCTGGTCTTGTTGAACATAGACAACTTCAAACACACAAAAACAGGCATCATAAGACAAATCAACCACAGACAGATAAACATCAAATAAACCTTTATTATTCAAAACAAAAAAAAAAAACCACAATTTTGAGAATAAACCAAACCAAACCTCAACTTCGAGGACTCTTCCATGCCTCTCGAACAAGGACCGGATGTCTTCAGGTGTACTGGTCCAAGGCACGTTCTGAGCAAGCAACCTCGTCGGAGAAAACTCCTCGGTTTCCCCTTGTTCCTCGGTGGAGATAGTCACTGCCTCTGCCTGTTCGGCGAATCTGAGAGTGAAATTAGGGCTTTGTTTGGTTGTGAACAGAGTTGGGGTTTGAGGAAGGGACCATCGTAGAAGGTGAAATGAAGAGGAGTGGTTGTGAGTGCTATGGGATGAGAAAGAGGTTAGAAGTTTTTGGTTTTGTTGTGTGAAGAGGTGAGTTGTTACAGAAGAAGGAAAGCAAAGAAGACGTAGTAACGCCATTTTCCTTTACTCTCTGTTAGCTCAGCTTAGAATGGCAGACACAGGTTTGTAGTGTACACTACAGTACAGTGTTTGTGATGATATACAAAGTGGATAAGGGATTCAATGTTCAGTTATTATTATGTCTATAGTTTTTGTATTTCCAGTTTATTCTTAATTGAAGAAAATTTTATATTTATTTCCATCAAATGGATTTTTCATTTTTCTGAATGTATAATTGTGAAGTTAATCAGGTATATTTTTTTCTGAAAACTAAATGGCCTTACAGTTCATTAAGTGAAGATGAAAACCATATTGATTTTCAGTGATTACATATCATTAAGTTAATCAGCTAAACCATATTGATTTTCAAGTGATTACAGTTCAGTAAGTGAAGATGAAAAGCCATGTTATTTTATTCATTGGATCGATTTCTCTCAGTGAAGACAAACTTGTGTGTGAAATTCAATCATTTCAATGATATAAAATGTGTGATATATGTTACATAATACTATTAGTTATATCTTTATTTTATAATACAGTAAAGAAAATTATAAAATCTCATAATTTAAAGTATATAATCTTCAATTTCTATCCTTTATGAAAAATTCATTGATTTAATATTTTAAAGTCTATATAGTCTTTATTTTACAAGATAATAAAAAAATTCGTGAAATCTTTCATTTAAAATATATAGTCTTCTATTTCTACCATAAAAAATTTCATGTGATTCAATATTTTAAAACTTATAGTCTTTATTTTATAACACAACCAAAAATTTATGAAATCTCTTATTTTGAAGTATATAGCCTTCAATTTCTACTATATGTGAAAAATTCATGTGATTCAATATTTTAAATGTTATAGTCTTTATTTTATAATACAACAAAAAAAATTGTGAAATCTCATAATTTAAAGTATATAGCTTTCAATTTTTACTATATGTATAAAATTCATATAATTCAATATTTTAAAGTCTATAGCCTTTATTTGATAAGAAAACCAAAAAAATTGTAAAATCTCACATTTTAAAGTATATAGCTTTCAATTTCTACTATATATGAAAAATTCATGTGATTAATATTTTAAAGTCTATATTCTTTCTTTTATAATGAAACAAAAAAATTGTGAAAAACTCACATTTTAAAGTATATAGCCTTCAATTTCTACAACATTTGAAAAAATTCATGTGATTCAATATGTTAAAGGTTATTGTCTTTATTTTATAAAACTAAAAAGAAAATTTTGAAATCTCACAATTTAAAGTATATAGTCTTCAATTTCTACTATATGTGAAAAATTCATGTAATTCAAGATTTTAAAATCTATAATCTTTATTTTATAAAACAACAACAAAATTGTGAAATCTCACTTTTTAAAGTATGTAACATTCATTTTCTACTATATGTGAAAAATTCATGTAATTCAATATTTGAAAAACTATAGTCTTTAATTTGTACTATAACAAAGAAAATTGTGAAATCTCACAATTTAAAGTATATATAGCCTTCAATTTATGCTATAAGTGAAAAATTCATCTGATTCAATATTTTAAAGACTATAGTCTTTATTTTATAAGACAACTAAAAGAATTGTGAAATCTCACATTTTCAAGTATATAGCCTTCAATTTTTACTACATATGAAAAATGCACGTAATTCAATATTTTAAAGCCCTATAGTCTTTATTTTATAATGCAACCAAAAAATTATGAAATCTCATATTTTGAAGTATATAGCCTCCAATTTCTAATGTATGTGAATAATTCATGTGTTTCAATATTTTAAAGTCTATGTCTTTATTTTATAAGACAACCAAAATAATTATGAATTCTCTCATTCTAAAGTATATAGCCTTCAATTTCTATTATATGTGAAAAATTAATGTGATTTAATATTTTAAAGTCTATAATCTTTATTTTATAAGACAACTAAAAATCTTGTGAAATCTCACATTTTAAAGTATATAGCCTTTAATTTTTACAATGTGTAAAAATTCATGTGAATCAATATTTCAAAGTCAATAGTCTTTATTTTATAAGACAACAAAAAAAATTATGAAATTTCAAATTTCACATTTTTAAGTATGTAACTTTCAATTTTTACTATATATAAAAAATTCATGTGATTCAATATTTTAAAGGCTATAGTCTTTTATTTTATAATACAACAAAAAAATTATGAAATCTCATAATTTAAAGTATATAGCCTTCAATTTCTACTCTATGTGAAAAATTCATGTGATTCAATATTTTAAAGGTTATAGTCTTTATTTTATAAATCACCCAAAAGAATTGTGAAATCTCACATTTTAAAGTATATAACCTTCAATTTCAAATATATAGAAAAATTTTATGTGATTCAATATTTTAAAGTCTATAGTCTTTTATTTTATAGAACAACCATGTGTAATCTCACATTTAAATTATATAGTTTTCAATTTCTCGTGCCTCTCAAGTTGCTTCAATTTCTTCAAAGTATATAGCATTTTGTTTGTACCGTATGTAAAATACATGTAATTCAGTTTGTTAATTTAAAGAAAAAAGATAGATTAATTTAACTCGAGTGAGAGATCAATTTGATATTTCGCTCAAAAAAATATGGGTTAAACAAAACCAAACCAAGAAAACCTTGGAGGCAAGGAAACTTCTAAGGTAAACCAATTACCAAACAAAATTAACATACCTGACACTACAAACAACTTAACCATCAGAAAGTGACAGTAAAATAGAGAGAAATGATTCCCTTGTTTTAACTCAAACAAAACCGAACTCCAGCTTATCAAATAGCATTCTCACCCTTCTTTTCTGACCAATTCTGTTAGTAAATGTCTTCTTCAAACTTCAATAGCAAGGATTGAAAGAAGGCTCTTTCCTCATTCTGCAGTGCACAATGGCTATTACAAACCAACCCAAAGACTGTTCTGATTATTTTGTGACCATGTCCCTTACACTTTCCATACAATTAGTACATTAGTCTGTCTGTCATTATTTCTTGTGCATTCTACAATCTGGGGAGTTAGTTCGTACGGGTGATAATGGTTGTCGCACTGAATCCATCATATCATCAAAAGCAATCTTCCTCTCCACTGGGCTACATGTTCTGGGACTTGACTTCCTCTTATTTGACTACAGAAGCAAAAACAATTATATATATAGATACAAATGAGATAGAAGCAAAAGATACATGTGGTAAAAAGAAATGAAGTCAACTTTCTAACCTTGGCAGATGCACTGCTGGTGTGTTTCCCACCAGAACCGGGAGGGTTTATTTCTTTGTAATGCTTCAATATCATTTTGTTCTCCTTCTCCAATGTGTTATTTTCATCAAACAGTAACTTGACCTGCCCATACCAAGATATGTTAGATATCAATGATGCGAAAAGTTCACCAAAATAAGGGGTGAAACCAATCTTTACCTCTTCCTCGGCTTTTAGAAGGTTAGTTGTCAGATGCTCCTTATCGTTCTCAAGTGATTTGACTTTGGCAACTAGTGACAAAACTCTCTGAGTTGATGGCTTTAGGCTACCAAATCCACAAGTAAAAATCGAGCTTCAAAAAGTGAATTGACAACAATTGAAATGATAACAAATATGACTCTAATAGTATTAACTATTAAGCTGCACGCATGCTCATAGAACATATCATGATATAACAGTTTAAATTGGCCAAATGAGAATAACACCTCGAGAATTATGAGAAAAAGAAAGAAATAGGGCAGGGAATGAGAAAAACTTGGGGCCTCACCAGTTCCACATGGTCAGCAACTTCTGACAGTGATCATCTTTACAATTTGCTTCCAAGAATGTATGTGTACAGTAATCATCTATACTAGTAAGCGTTGCCAAGAGAGAGTCAAGTAAACTCCCTTCCTCAGGTGTGCATGTAGAAGAAGAATCAACCTTAATGGAAAAAACAAATAAGCAGTGAGCATACCAACTAATTTAAACTTCTTATTTCTTATGCTATCAATGGAAACCAAAAACAGATTATGAATCACTGAAATGCATTGCATTTAATCCTAATAGAATCTAAGAGATAAACCCCATGTTTGTCCAGTTCAAAATATCATCAGACAAAGATTATATCGCCATATAGTCTATGCTATGTTGAAGGAAAAAATAATAATACCAATTCATGGTGAAGAAGGTTGTATTTCTTCAATTCTTCCTGCAGGAGGACCAGTTCCCGTTCCAATTCAATAATACGTGATTGAGCCACGCGTGCCCTTTCATCAGCATCGTTTCCGAATTCCATCAACGCTTCCCTGTCATGCTCATACAGCGCGCATTCCTTTTCCCAATTATGGCATTGAACCAGCAGATTCTCGCACTCCGACGCCAACCTCTGATTCTCCTCAACGAACTTCTTCAGGGCTTGCGCGTTCATAGTCGCTTCACTCTGCTCCAAAACAACAAAAAAAAGGCCCAATCAACAATTGAAAAAAGAAAAAACGCGATAGAAAGATTGGAAAGAAGAATTGAAAAGAGAGTGAAACCTTGGAGCGTTCGATTAGTTGGTCTTTCTCCTTCAATTGGGAGAGTAGATGAAGGTTCTGTTGGCGGAGGCGATGTTCGGACTCCTGGGAGGCTCGAAGCTTGGCCTCTAGGGTTTGCGAAGAAATAGGAAGCCCCAAGGAACCTTCGATGGTTTCTCTGATGTAATCGTCGATGTCTCGCGGAAGATCCATTATTGTTGTTGATGGAACTTGATGAATCAAGAAGAAAGACCAAAGTAGAAAGGAGAAGAGCGAGGAAAAAGCCCCAAATTCTAGGGTTTTAAAGTGAAAGTAAAAAGAGAGGATGGAGAAATTATTGTTGGTTCTGAAGAAATTGGAAGCAGTAGCGTTTGTAGCGTAGCGTGGGACTGGGGAGTGGCCGGAGAGTCAAATCTTGAGTGATTGTGTCTTCTCTTCTCTCTCCATTCAAATCAAAATGATCGAGCTAGCCGTTGGTTCCGCTTTTATTATTAGGGGCAACCTGGTTTCGTTTCTTCTTCTCTTCTCTTCATTTATTTTTTGTTTGAAGTGCTTTGTCTCAACAAGGCCTAGGCCCACAATACTAAGAAGGCCCAAACTAGTAATCGCATTTTGCTCTGAGCAACAGATTACAAGATAAATGTAGAAACCCATTTCAATCTTTGGGCTGGTACTCCACCATCGGCCCAATGAATTGCTAGGACTAAATCAATATAATAATTAATTTAAGAAGTTTAAATTATTAATTTCTACTAAGATAATAATATAATATCTTACATCAAACGAATCAATATAGCACCTGTCTTGATGGTTTTAGGGCTATAATGTTAAGAAACTATTTCATTAAGAGTTTAAGTTGTTGAGTTAAGGTATGTTTATAATTTTTGCATTCTATTGAATTCAATCTGTGATTCACTTTTCTTATACGCGCTCTATTTCATTAGTATAAAGTCATTTGGTTATTTAGAGCTGGTAAATAAGAACTTATAAATTTGAATCGTTAATAATTGTTCTAATTCTTTGGCCTTAAATAAGTTTGTCAAAAGCATCAACCTAGCTAGTATTCCACTGAAAAGGAAAAATGAATTGCAAAGAGATGTCAAATAGAGTCAGTGTGGCCATTTAGGTCCCCCAGGAGGGTGTTGTAAACGTATACCTTTCATGATGATTTAGAAGAATCTCCATCATTTTGTTTGCGAAACTAATTAATTTGTTCCGTTTTATTACTCACACAAAAGACGTACTAACAACCACACTCACACCTTGTTAAAGTAAACGAATCTTCCAGTTAGCCACCATTTCGCGCCATGCACATAACACATGGCAACAATGTAATGCATCAATCTCAATCACAAACAAGTTTTATATTATTTGTACAATTTTTTTTTTTAGTTTTTTTATATGAGTCTAATCCAAATATTACTTACACATCATCCAATAATTGATAGATGAAATGTTCATTAATATAAATTAAAGTTTATATTTTCTATTTTCTTTCTGAAAAAACATTTTCTCATATTTAATTGTTCATTCCGACACCAACCTTGCCACTTTTTACTTCATCAATCACTAATGTCTCGCAAATATTCCAACCTAATGCAAATCATGCCACTCACCATCATTCAACAAAGAATTCAGTTTAAACTTGAAATTTTACAAAGGGAAAACAGAGAAGTCAGCAACATTAATTCTATGGGACCCTCAAAAAGATAATTTAGGAATGAATGTGTATACACTACTTAATTACTAGTACTACTGTTGATAAGCTAAAGCATACAGCTCCAATGTGGAGAAAGGTCTTAATCGAGTGTTATTGAATCCGAATAGAAAATCAAATTTAAGAGATCGCCCCTTGGTTAGATTCTTTAGCCAAACTAGGTGCGCCTTTATAGCTCAATTTATTTTTCCCCTAAAGTGACAACAAAATCTAATGGATCTTTCATGGCTTGGATGTGAAAGTTTACTAAATTGGTTATCAAACAGCATCACTTGTGTGAATTTTTTATGCACGAATCTTGCACAGACGAAGGTAATTAATTATTTAAGGAGAGTAGTAAAAGTATACATAGAAAAAGGCTTAATTATATTGCAATATAGTAATAAATAATGAATGAACATAGAGATATGACCCCTCTTAGCTTTAATCTTCATGACTGTGATTTGTCTACAAATTAAATATCGAAATTTTAATTTCCGCAGCAGCAATCAACAGCGTAACATTCTCTGTCATCATATATATTATCATGACATATGTACAGCGAGAACAGTAAACTGGCTATATCTATATATGGACATGTATAGAGGGTAAGATTCATAATGAAAATGATGACACCCAAAAATATAATTTTGTTGTAATGGACTTATACCGCCAATGTTCTATTCTATATATTTCCTTCGCAAAACATTCAAATACTAACAAAAAAAAAAGTTACTATATACCTTACGACGTATATTCAACCAAATTAATTACACTTCTATACTAATGTGTGCTAGTAGGTCCGATGAGTCTATATTAGAGATTCGATGCTAGTTTGATGGTAAATTGATATTACATATATAGTTGTATTAAATACTAACCGGCCAATAATAGAAGTTGCATCATATTATAATAATTATTACTCAACTATTAAGTCAAAGACTTTGGGTCCTTAATTACTCCTTATTATGTCTTTTTTCATGTGAGGGTTTGATTAGTGAGCAATGCATCATAATAAGAAAAATACTGTTGAAATGGAAAGAAATTATTCATTCGTCATTCAAGAATTGTAATAAGCATTTGTTTTTTGAAATAATTTCTCACCAGTTATGGCATGTAATAATTTGCAACATCTAGATCGTTGATGAGCTTAGTTAGTTGTTATCCTATAATGTTTATCGTACAACAGAAATACGTTCAACTATGATCCAACGTGTATTATACATAAGACGTAATGTGTGCTACACATATAGCACACATTACGCCTTATTATATAGTACTCGTTAGATACTAGTTTAACGTATTTATATTGTACAACAAACATTATTGATTGTTTATCGTATAGCGTCCTAATAAATTACATTTAATATAGGGGTACGAAATAAAATGAAGGCATGTACAATGATCATAACCGTTGACTCTTATAGGGAGAGAGCCTGAGAGCCTATTCCTTTTGAAGGGTTTGTCCCATCATCACTACTTCTTTTGCTGCTTGTGAAGAAAGGGTGGTTGATCAAGAAAAAGATCATCGTTTTTGTTTTATACCATTATATATATATTCCAATGACACAGATCAGAGCCATCCCATTCTCCTTTTCACAATTCCAAACCGAAGCATCATTAGATACACGGTGTAATTAATTGCGAAGCAGACAGAGGAAAGAAAATAAAAGTAGCCTTGAAAGAATATTCACACGTGAAAGACAATATTGAAGGTGTACTACGTATGTATGCAGTATGTATATATATGTAATGTAATCACCAATTCATTTAATGAATGAATACAATGAGAAATTGAATGTTTCTCTTTCAACTTTTTTATTTTTTCTTCTGCGAGGTACTACTTGATGATTTTATATCTATAAACCAAAATAGGTTTTGATTCCTCCTTTAATTTGGTCCCTTTTTTCTTGTTGTTCTCTTGAAGTAAAAGGCACGAGACAGCAACTGCTGAATTAGCTTAATTAACAAAGGAGAGCTTATTGCAACTACTGGGAATATTAGTTGGGTTGAAGGTTATAAATTACATTGTATTATCTCAATTTTTGTCAAAAAATAGTATATCTAAATAATGTTTTTCAGGTTAACTATTGAATAAATCATCTAATCACACAATTAAGAATTTTACTTAAACTACTATGGGTGTCAAGAAATACAAAATACATACTGTGGTAGCTCGTGACTAAACCAAAAATTCTGCCACCAAACAATGAAATTCTCGAAATGGGCGTCGTTCTGGAAGATATACCTTTGCGCACAATTTGTTCTTTCGAGAAAGCCTTAGATATACTGTGGATCAAAATGACCCAACATGAATAAGATATACATACATGTTCTTTGAAATTATTAGTATATCTGGACTTTGGTCTGAAGATTCTCAAACTATATGATTTAGACGAAAACAAATAATTATAAGGGGAAAATTTGTTGCCCATATCACAGCATGAGGATTTTGAAATGGAAAATCAAAGATGCTAGATAACACTATATTTTATTCACGGCTATTTATTTAACTTTTAACTTATATCATGATCAAACTAATTGCTGTGCACAAACACGACCTCTACATATATATCACTACTGATGTATTTTCAAGACTATAAAACATTGACTAATGAATAAGAGTAGAGAATCATTAGTTGCATATGAGAATTATCTTCTCAACCGCCATCCCAATAAACATTTCACGAGACCATTAGATTTTGTGTTTATTGACACAAAAATAAAAAAATATCATACACATAATATAACCTTTTCTTTTATATATATGAGATCTTTGTAAAGGAGAGTATAGGTAGAATAAGATAGAGAACCATAAGAGTATATAATAATAAAAGTGATTTACTCCAATTAAGCATCTTCATTCACATTTTTTATATTGAAAATAATGGACTTACAGTTCACTTGCGATGGCTGGGGCAATTGCATGTACATAAATAAATAAGTAAATGGCATTTCAACCATGACATGACACATACATGACATTGAAGTCATCATTTTGCACAATTGCTCATACTCACTAGAGAGAGTGGATCAACACAAAATTAAGCATCAAACACATATAAACATCATCAACATCGCAACAATGGACCAAGTCATCATATATATCCCAAATTACTCAAGGAAAAGGGGAGAATTAGAGAACATTTTCCAAAAAATAAAAATAAAAAAAGCAAATAAAATATAATGGATCAGCTGAAAGCCGCTTCTTCTTGGACTGTGCGTAATAGTTGATTCACAGCAGCAGCAATTTCATCCACTGTGTTCAGCTGGCACCCTTCCTCTACCTGTTCCAATTCATTCACACAAAATTAAACAAATTAAATCACAACCCAGAAAATAATATATATAAATAAAAAAAAGAGAAGAGTTAGTAGAGAATGGGAGGAACTAACTAACCTTGACACTAACAGAGTAGAGGACCATATCGTGGTGAGTGGTAACATTAAGATGAAGAATGTTGAGGCTGAGAGATTGGAGGCCAACAACCATCTTCATGAGCTGCCCCGGTCGTTTCTTTGACAGTATCTTCATGTTGGCATGGCTGTCCACCATGGTCACTTCTATGTCCGCCACAGCCCACTGTTTCTGCTGATCCTGATGCTGCTGAATGCTGTTCTGTCCCATCGTCGACGACAACATCCCCCCCTGAGTTGCTGTTGCTGCACGCGTCGTGTACTGAGGAAACGTGAAGAACTCTGCAAAGGGCGAACCGTTATTTAAACCACCAACACTTCGACTCCCATTCCCATTCTCATGTCCCTGTTCATTTGGTTTCTTTTGACCCTCCATGGACTGCAATAGTTGCTCTAGCTCCTTCACAAAGTTTATAGCGCCCCCAATAATAGACGCTTGATCACCCTGTTTTACAACTCAGAAAAAATATAACATTTTTATTATTATTATTATTATTGCTGCTGTATTATACTATTGTATTTTCCCATTTTCGGCAAAAACCGAAATTAAGGGGGGAAGACAAATTACGTTGAACGCGTTGTTTGTTAATAATACTACTTTATTCCGCAAAATACAATTGATTAGTTGAGAACTCGTGTCATGTCATGTCATATCATGCTCTTTTAGAATAATCCTAATAATTAAGGTGTTGAAGTAGAATCAAAGCAAAATTAACTGTGTCTGCCGGTTTAATTTATTATTCGAAACTATGAAATTAATGCTTTTTTTTTTTTTTGTTTCTGCTCACTGACCCTTTGAACATAAGAAGGAGGCATCAAGGATCGGAGGACGGCAAGGTACTCGTTCATCTGTTTTCTGCGATTGCGCTCCACTGCAATGTGGGTCATCCTCTGGTTCTCGATCTCCTCCTTGTTCTTGGCGCTCTTGGTGCGGCGTCGTTTGCGGCGGCCAGCGGTGGTGGCGGCCCCCGTCGTGGCTGCCTCCACGGAGGAAGATGCGGTGAGAGGAGGGAAAGTCGCAGTGAAGGACTGGTCAACGGTGCAGGTCTCATCAGGGGAGGAGGTGTGGGAATCCCATTGCTGTTCCTTAACGTTTTGAAGCACCGATGTGGAATTAGAAGAGTGATCCCAAGTGGTTGCATGAAGGCTCTGTTCTATGTTGTTGTTGATGATTCCAAGCAGCACTTTCTCTTCCTCCCCTGCTTCGTAACTACCATAGTCGTGGTGGTGGCTGCTCCACGCGCCGCTGCTACCTGCTCCTCCGACAAAGGAGTACAAGTAATCCTTGCACCCATAAGTGAATGGATCTTGTGGGAAAACCACAGCTTCTAGTGCCATAATTTTATATATAGCGAAGCAAAAAGGAGTAAAGAGAAGGAATTAAGGGGGAGAAGAATAAAAATTGGTATGGGGAAGAGGACCCCTCTTACACTAGGGAGCACTGGTTTGTTGCTGAGAAAGGAGACACGGACACAACTTTTTAGTGTTGATGAGGATGGAGGGAACCAGATCATATAGAGAAGGAGAGGAGAAAGCAGGGGAAAGAGAGAGGAGAAAAAGTTGAAGAGAGTGATGTAGGAAGCTATAATAAGGAAGGAAAGAGTTAGATGAAGAAGGTTAATAGTTAGAGGGAAATTAAAGAACAATTAGGAAAGGAAATTTGAGAGTGTCATGAAGCCCAATGCGTACACACACTACTACTGCTACGTTCACAAAGGACCAAACAAACAGACCCTTTTATCGTGGCCTTTGTGGGAGAAAGCTACCCTGCATTTTTTTTTTTATTATGTATTTTTGGGGGGTTTCAAAGAAACAAAAAGCTACAGATTGGTGCACGTGAGGGATTCATTGTAGACCACCACCACCTCCTTGACCGTGCAAACTCAACCACTTGAGTCAGGAGGAAGACACAAAGCACAGAGAGATTCTCGTCATCTCGTGGCGCTTTTGTTAATTAATGCCTTATATTAGCGCTAGATTTGTCTTTTTGGGCATTGCCCCTTTGAACAACAATACTAATGTTTTAAGACTCCACAATCCACATGGTTACTTACAAATTATAATTAAATTGCTAGTTCAAGCATAAAAATTGACCCGAAAAATATCATCAAAATATAATGGTCTCAGCAAGCAGCTAGCCTCGCAATGCAAGTCAAATCTGTATTGAAATCTACTCTGTTTCTGTCATATATATTGTTTTTATTTAACTAATTGTTCGCATCAAGTTCCCACATCCTTTTTGTTTCACGACGAAAATTTTCCATTTCATTTCCTGCCTTAATTTCATTTTTCTTCCATTTTTGCATAAGCTAAAGTTTTGATATGATGTTACTGATGCAGTTAATTAATGATTGGTTCTTTCCTTTTCTCAAGCAAACTAAGATTTCAATCAGAGTTCAGTTACAAATAATCTAAGAAATAATTTTATTAAGCATGTAGTAAATAAAATAAACCTCACTTTATACACCACTTCAATCATAGAGCAAATTGTGTACAGCAAATATACCTTTGATAGAATTAGAATATTGACAATTATTCAAACATAAAATAAAATATATCTGAAACTTCAGTGTCTCTTCCTGATGAATAACGCAATCTTATCCTCAGTTCCATCGTATTAACATGAATATATAATCCAGTATAATCTAGTAACTTTAACAATGAAACAACAAACATTAGTTATTTGGGAACGAACCAAAAGCAGAAAGAGCTGTCTACACTGTCAATATACATGAGATATTCTAAATACTTTGAACCCAAAAAAATAAGTTTTTACTTTTTCTTCTAAATGAACTTCACTGTATTATAAACAAAAAAAAAGGATTATTACAATAAAATTTAAAATAACCGTCTTCTTTCATTAATTTTTAACAGTGTAGTATTGTCTCCAGTAAGATGCAAATCACCTGCCTCAAATCTTGTCAATTTTTTATCTAAGTATTCTCAATTTCTCCATTCAAAATATTATATAAACATTTCTAGTAAATAGCTATATATATATATAGTAAGGCTTGAATGATAGAAATGGAAAAAATGAACAAGAGTGTGAGGACAGTCATCTCCCTATTAGTAGGGTTATAAAGTCCGTGAAGGTCAAGGAGAGGGTGGTCCTTTTACAATATGCATGATGAGTAGTAGTATAACATTTCGATATATGGGTACGTATAGGATACGATCAATGGGGTTAATATTTTATGAGTTTGAATGGGTCTGTGGTTTCATTTGGTCGGATACTCAGACATGAAAAAGAGAAAGGTGACGAAAAGCTGGCGATAACTTTCAGATTCTGAAGAAGATGCAAAAGCAGAACAAATGAAAGGGAAAAATAATTATATATATATATATAGAACAGTAACTAAACAGCTTATTTCAGGCGTCAAGACAAGCTACAGAGATCAGAGGAATCCATGTGACCACACAAAGGGCCACTCTGTAATCATCTAACACCAACACCATGCTCCGATCCTCTCTCTCACTTACCCTTCCCGAGGACGACCCTGTTATGTTATGTACACCTTTTCATCACTATTCTTTTTTTTAATTTACTACTCATTATATATACCAATATTTTAATACTTCATCCAAGTGTTTGTATTTTATTTTCATATATAATCTATAAGCTAACCCAACCCCTTTATTTTATTATTTTTTACAAATGTAAGTGTAATTCCTATTTTATTTTACTTCTACCGATGATATATATATACTTGTTAGTTTCAAGCACACATAATCAAACATTTGACCCCATCTCGATAAGACATTCTATCTCAATGTTTTCTACCCTTTTTTCTCGGGTACCCCCTTCCGCGGAATATAGCTACCACCAAAATGCAAGACTTGTTTAATATTACTTGATACCATTCTTATTCAGTTTTTGAGTTATTCCCCCCATCAAATTAAATTGTTACTCTATTATAGTTCCACGGCTAATCTTTCATAGATGATAGTGCAGAATGATTAATCTATTAAAGAAAAATCCTAACCCAACTGGCATTCCTTTGAATGTATCGCAAAAAATTGTAGATTATAGGATTCATGACTGCTAGCTTAATATATAGTCTTAACTATTGGGCAACTAGGCTAATTACGATCTGCTTGTATAGTACATATATATATATATATATATATATATATATATACTTATACTACATATCTCTCCTAACTATTATTTTACTAGGCCCTTAATTAGAAAATTTTTGTTATTAGTACTGTGTTAAGTATCTTATTATGCAAGCCAGCGTATAATGTCCCGGGTCCCACTATATATTCTAGTATAAAAATGTGTCTCTATCTCCTTTCTTCCATGGATATTGATAGCATAAATATTTATGCTTTGTTTAATGCAAGGTGCTGCATATCGTTAATTATTACCAAAATAATTATGTTCTAATATTATCTTTCCATCAAACTCATTAGGTATGCGTATTTTAATAAGGTTATTATAAATATTTGTATCATTTCATTCGTCCCACTCCAATAGAACAGATTGATGTTGGATGTGAAATGTAGGGTTTTGGAAATCTCATTCAAAGATTGTATGTATTTATCGTCGTGATTGATAATATGTAGTCAGTTCACATGCAATGATTCGTTAAGTACTCCAATCTTATTACAAATACTATGAAAGGTATTGTCAAAGGGTTTAGATATTTCCCATATCACTAAAAAAACAGTACTTTAAAGAATTTAAATATTGAAAGTCTCGCTAAATTTATTATCATAAAAATAATTATATTATAACAGCCAATAGAAAATAATTAAAAAAAAAGACTAAAAATATTATACTTATATCCATTCTCAGCTTGTTATGCAAAATTTATACGTCCGTCAAATTAAATTTAAACAGTAATATATATGGTACATCGAAAATATATTTATTGAATATTCAACGTGTGCTATAACACATACGTAATGTGTGCTATAAGTATAGCACATTACGTATAGCACACACGATGTATGACATAACACACGTAATATACTCATTTGGTGTATTTGTGATGTACAACAAGACTATAAATTTAAATCACATACACAAAAGTAAATTTTGTGCATTTCTTTTTTCAGTAGAAAACTTTATGCATTCTACTAACTCTGAAGATACATGAGCATGGTGGAGTAGTATATATGTAAATTTATTTGTAGCAAAGGTTGGAACACGTAGCCTATAGCTAAGAGATCTATGTAAGAAATTGTCGTTATGCTGGAACACACGGCTGCAGCTAAGGCCCCCACCTAATGAAAAACAAGAAGATAATCCAGATTTCATGTGCTTCAACCACAAAACACGCTAGCTATACCAGCAACTCCAACCGCGGCATCCGGGCACAAGATACATAATACATAATATATAATTTATTACCAATTTGTTTGTATATTATTATTAATAATAATATGGCAAGCAAGCAAGCAAGCTAAGCTAGGTGATTTGGTCAGAGATTTAGTTTTATTAATCAGCAAACTGTCCTGTCCCGCTAATAGGTTTGTTGACTTGTTCAAGGAAACCAATGAAGGTGTGTGTAGGGTACCTCAATTTCTGGGATTGTTTTATGTGTATGTGCTGGTGTTTGCTGCTGCACAGATTCTCCTACTCCTTCAGGGCTCGGCTTCTTAATTCGATATAGCTATCTATATGATGCATCCTAAGCATTATTACCAGCCAGCAGCCACCAACTTGATCTACCTAGCTAGCTTCACTTGATTAATCTATGCCTCTATATATGCTTGCTTTGCCACTTCAATTACTTAGCTAGCTTCTTTTGTCTCACTTATTTTCTTATCAAAACTTTGCTGGTGCACGTCTCTACATACAACAACACCAAGTTGGTTGGTTATGTGACATTTTCATTTGTTTCTTCCTCAATTTAATCACATTTTTCTTTGAATTCTCTCGTCGTTAGTATTAATTGGCTGACCAAATAACAATAATTAGCTAGCCACCAATGTGTATATATGGTCAAGGAAAAGGATAAGGTTTAGCATTATTTTAAGCTTGGCTTATTATTTATATTCCAGAAAAATACAAGAAAATGCGTATTTAATTGGGGAAATTTGGATTGCGTAAAACTTGTATTTAGAAAAATATAAAACATGGTCTGACAATATCATAGAACATGAATATCAAATACAATAATTCTCCAGGTATACTATAAATACTTATTCTCATGTATTTCATACATACATAAATAAGAAATTAACTAACTAATTTTTTTTGTTTCTTCTCTTCCTTAAATCTTTTAGTGGAAGTCAATGTATATATTGTTGAAATACAAAGAGCAATGCTCTATTAAATATACATATCATTAAGCATAAAATGCACATCAAATTGATATCGTTCACATAACTATAAAATAATATGCAAACAATAATATAGGGATGTATTCTTGTATGTCTAAATGAGAAAAAATTGCAACTTTTTATCTTCACCTTTGTTCGTTAATATCTTTAAGAACATTGTTAGAGGCACAACAAAAAAATCATTCAAAATAGTCAACAAATAAGAATTTGGGTCACAATCACCCAGCCCAATAATAATATACTCATGATTAAAAATGATATTTGGGCCATAAAATGTTAAATGAACTTTGTTGGCTGGTTTGACTGGTTTTTTGTTGTGTCCCAAGCATTTGTGTATCTTGAAACCCAATGAAAATTTATATGTATATATCCAAAAAGTTATAAGAAATTATAGAAAAAAAAATGATTTGAATTGGAAAAAGTGAGTGTATATAACATTACTCTAGTAAAAAAAAAAAAACTTTGAATAGACCTATGTCAATTGAAATTTATGTTATGCGATTCATTCCAAAATTCAAACAAAACACTTGATTACCAAGTCCTATATATGGGCCATGGCTAAATAATATCAAGTATCGACACATACATAACACAAGCAATTCATTGAGACCTTAGCTATGATATGCAACGTCTGTGTAAAGGTAATTAAAGCAGATTCGCCATGGTTCATATATATACATTGTCCGAAGGTACTTACTGTACGTGTAACTCAAACTAAAGCCTGTAACTGTATATATATCGTACATACGCAATCAAAGGTATCATCAATTTGTTTTGCAGAGATTCGCTAGTTAGCCATGACGTGCCATAAACTTCAAAAAAACAAGTATATTGGCCAAAAAGGGGAAAGTTATGAAAAGGCTTCACAAGAGAACAATTTTCCACTCTGTTTCACCGCTACACAACACCATAGGCTCTACGCCTAATAATTTCAAAACGTTGCAATAACTAGGCCTACTCATAATTACATTATTGTTTAACTATAACTATGTTTATAGTCATTCATGTCATTAATGCACCGGTAATTATATAAGTCTAGAGCGCGTTGGGTGTTTTATTAGAGCCTACTTATAGCTATAATAAGTTAATTAATTAGCTGGATCAAACTTAATTTGCCTCTGCAAGGTCCACCAGGGGCTTAATTAGCTTGAATATATAGACATAGCGTGCATGAGTATGAGAATATTTACAGATGGCTTGCTTCATTTGCTTCAAGGTAAATGATTGGTCACCAAAGAATTTTTCTAATATTATTTTAGTGATTAATAATATATATATATAATAGATAAAATGAAAACTAATTCTTTATTTCCTGTAAATATATTCTTAGACAGTATATATTAATATTTTTTTAATCAGCAGTGTTTTAATAGTACTGCCGGTCCAAACAAATTTAAATAATCAAGCTTATGATGCCGATACAGCATACAATTACTAATAAAAAAATTGTAAATTTTTGTTAAGAATAATATTAAAACAGAATTAGCTAGACAAAGTTAAATAAGAATGTAAACATGTTTTTATTTATTAAACAATCAAATTTTTGACCAAAATTTAATTAAATATTGTTCCAAAACATCTTTGAATGCACAACTTGAATATATGTGTGATCTTTGCATTGCTCTTTTGATTTGTCTAATTCCGTTTTAATATTATTGGCTAATAAGCATTTAATCTTTATGTTCATATCTTATACATTAAATTTACTCTATTTTACAACTAATAAATTGTCACTTAATATAGTAAACTTAATTATATGTTTATTAATTGAAATATCATGCAAATAAAAAATAATACATGAAAATATTAATGCATGTATTAAAATTAAACTTTACAAACTTAATTGATATTACATACTGAGACAACAGTATTAAAAAACAATTCAGAACATACATGTAGTATTGTTCATATATTTATTACATATAAATATATCTAGCATTTAATAATTAAGATATTATTATACAAACAGAATGGGATGCAGATTTTTTAAAAAAAAGAAAAACGTGTCGAGCCCCTAGTATGTGGATAGATGGTGATAGGGCTTTGCAATTAGGTGTTGGTGTGAGTCTTGGTGTGTAGCTTTTTGATGTAATGCTAAAATGCAGTACTATAATGTATTGAAGTACTGTAATGTTTCAATGAAGTACTCGAATTATAAAAATAAAAATAAAAAAAGAAAAACTTGTCGATTATATTGCATAGTAGGTCAATTGACAGCCGATCAAGATGAACTGTTTCCTTTTCTTTTGGATTTTGACTCACTGGTGAAAGCTTGGACTTTTCTCTGTTAAATTTAGAGTCATCATGTCCGTGAGTTGTGAATTGTGATATGCCAATTATGTACTAAATGTAACTCTAACTACTATGTGTTTTAATCATATTGGGCACGCGTTCTACACATTCAAAAAACATCATGACTTTTAATCAAGTGATCTATATATATATATATATATATATATGACTGGAGTACCAAATTAACCTTCGAAAGATTTTGTCGCTGACAAAATCATCCCCAAAATATTTTAACGACAAAATAGTCCTCCAATGATGTTTAACGTTTGACAAAAGACACCCACCGTGAACTTTCTTCAACGGACGTTAACTACAGTGATGAGATGAAACACACAGTCACTGTGGATATTTCTATACAATCAAAATCCATAATTAGTGTCTCTTTCCCCAAATTTATGAATTGAAACCCTAATTAGTGTCTTTTTTAGGGAGAATGAGGGAGAGAGTAGAAGATGATTTAGGGTTCCAATTCATAAATTTGGGGAAAGAGATACTAATTAGGGATTTTGATTGTATAGAAATATCCAAGGTGGCACTGTGTATTCCACCTCATCACTGTAGTTAACGTCCGTTGAAGAAAGTTCACGGTGGGTGTCTTTTTGTCAAACGTTAAACATCATTGGGGGGCTATTTTGTCGTTAAAATATTTTGGGGGTAATTTTGTAAGCGGCAAAATCTTTCAGGGGTTAATTTGGTACTTCACTCTTTATATATATAAAAAATAGTAAATATTTAATTGTTGTACAATATATATTATATGATATACATATTACTTGTTTTGCAAAATAAGATATATTTTCAAACTAAAATAAGATATTTTTAACAAATAAAAAATAAGATATTTTTTTTATCAATATAACATATATTTTCAAACCAAAATAAGATATTTTTTTTATTAAACATATATTTTTAAACCAAAATAAGATATTTTTTTTATTAAACATATATTTTTAAACCAAAATAAGATATTTTTAACAAATAGAAAAAAAAAACTAGTTAAATGACTAATAATCTAATGAGAGGCACAACAGAAAAACCAGCTAAAACAACCAATAAATATGAATTTGGGCTACAATCACACAGTTCATTAAAATTATACTCATGATTAAAATGTTATTTGGGTCATAAAATATTAAATGAGTTTTATTGACTGTTTTGACTGATTTTTTATTGTTCCCCAAGTATTTGTGTAATCTAATATATATGTTAGAAGTTCGCATCAATCAGTAAAATTTTACGGTTGACTTGAACTAAAATGTTGTTTATCATCACTAATTTCTATATTGTATATTAGCACCACAAAAGCATATATATTCCATTATACAAGTAATTTATATCTACGTTTCCAGCTAAGAAATTAAAATGTGACGGCGTAATGTTTCAGTTCTTCAGTTTTCTCACACATACATATACATGTACAAGAAACCTAGGACTGCCTCCTCGGTGTCTACCTAACGCCTTTTTTATTGTTATCTGCCTCAAAAACATTTAAATCTGTAATTTAATTTGATATATATATCCTGTATGGTGGCCTTTTAAGTTTTCAGTTCTTACTATACAAACAAATTAAGAAAAACTGATTAAAGCCATAATAATTATTCTACCATATGATTGATGTAGCCTATCAATTCTTCGTCACTGAATAAATAAATAATAATATATTTGATTGAAGGAAACACAGACAAAGATGATATGATGACAGAATCGATCAATTGATTATTTATTTAAAATGTAAGCAATTGGATGGTTAGGCTTTTGGGCATGCAAGCTAGAGAGGATTGTCTTTATGCATCATCGTGTCTGTCTTTATTCATGATATGATATAATAAATAAAAGCGTAAAAGCCATAATGGAAACGTCACTTGCCACTTTAATTTGCATGTCGCGACGATAGATCGATGCTTATATATCAAAACATTCACTGAGCCAATACAATGAACTGTTATTAAAACCTTATAACTTAATAAGTTCTATCAATCAATTTGCTTCCAAATAAAAACATAAGGCGACAGATTTAGAAACAGGGAGAAAAGAAAATCCCCATAATAATATTCGCACCCTTTGATTGAAATTATAGTATTGCAGCTAACATTTTCTAATTGAGTTTTGCTAGGAGTATAAAATTGCATCCGTCAAAACATTTAAAAATAGAAATTTGTACTTAAATCACCGAATCCATTAAAAAAAATACATGATTAAAAATATTATTTGACCAAAAATGTTAAATTGACTTTTTGGGCTGAAAAAATGTAGTTATATATTCGGGACTTTGTGTTTTGTGTATTAAATACGAATAAAAAACATTAAATAATAAATAATAAAAGACATACATTATCATCAGTATATAATAAATTCAACTTACATATTTAATCCATTAATTAGAACGTGACATATCACTTATTTTGAGTTCAAAATTTGCAGAACAAAAAAATATGATGATTGTGATTGTTTTGAGAACTATCAATATATGCCATATTGTATTTAATTATCAATTTGAAGGCATGCTAATTAAACTAACAAAGAAATTAAAATAATGAAAAAATGTTTTTTTTTTTTAAGTTCAGTTGAATAAAAAAGAACTGAATTATAGCCATATTTAAATATGGATGAAAGTGGGAACAATTTGAAAAAAAAAATGTGCAAAATAATTTCTTCTTATTGGTGGAAAAAATAATAGTTTTACGTGAGAGTCACTCCTGAACTATTATTTCTCCTTTGTTTTCTATTCAGAATGAAACAAAGAAAATATCAAGTTTTCCTATTTTTCCTTCCACACATAATAATAATGATAAATTATTTTCCCGTCATTAAAAAGTGAAAAGCATGTGGCATGTAAACCAAGGCAACATTAGTGATTATCTTTTGTACTACTGTGGGTCGTTTCAACGCCGTTGAACGGTTTCATCAACTTGCAGAACGAACCTTAGCTTTTCGGACTTTCATATCAGATTGAGATTGAAAGCAACTTGATCATTCCAACTTGGAATTATAATATTTCAAATATTGTCGAACCGTAAAACTTTCATTGTTATTTAACCCTTTCTACATGTACGTACTAGCTACATAGGCAAATGTTTTGTAAGCTCTCTTTGAATAACTTTCACATACCAACAAAAATCCAATTAACTTTATATTGACAACGACTTTATAACTCACTTAATTAGTAGCCCAAATCTTTTAGGATTAGCTATAATAGCGATGTTAAGATTTCATGCTTCACCAAATTACTTATCCTTCTAATGTTTGGACTTTGGATACATATACTCAGTAAAAATAAAATTAATTTTATAACTAATCTATTATGTAAAATAGTAATTAATATTCTATATCCTTCAAATCAGATGTATAATTATTGCTCAAAGATCTACAAGGATAATTAAAATATACGCACATATAATATATACTTTGTTCTTCGGCTCTAATTTGTGCGTTAGAGTACTTCTGCAAAAACAATTTTTATTGTATACTTAGCTTGTAAAAACATATTACAAAAACTTTGTTAGAAAAACAATCACAAACTAGTAGTACAAATTAAAATAGCTTTATAGTGCTAGAACCAAAATAAAAAGCTTCATAATGCAAATAATTCTCCTGTTCAATTGTCATGTCTGTCTTTGGCTCCAGTGTTTAAGGAGATGCATAAAGAGGTTTGGAAATTAATTAAATTTGATTCGAATATATAATGAAGTGTATGTTTGTCAATAAATCATTATTTCATAGTGCATCTGATTGATGATGAACTATTATACTTTTACTCCTTGTATGTGATATTCGGAATAATATAATTCAAAAGTGGAGCAGAAATAATATATCCAATTTAGAGCTAAATACAAAAAGGCTTTCACTTTCACAATCACATCATCACAGAGCTCTGTCCCAAAACGTTTGGAGTGAATATCCACTTGTCACCCCCAACTTGTTAGTGTATGTGGCCAGACCCATCTGCGTTGCTTTATTCGTATGATTTCTGGGATCTGCTTTGCTCATTTAATTTGCGCGATGGAATCGCTGTGTTATACGTTGCATAATTGCATTGCATTTATCCACATTTTTCCCGTTTTCATTCATTTTATTATTACATCATTTTCTTTGACCAGGTCAACATAGAAATTCAGTAGTGACGACACACATTTCTGTCTTCTTCAATATTTTGTCATTTACATTTCAGCGACGAGGTTACAAATTTTATATATGAATGCACTTTTCAGAAGTTAGTCTCTCCTAATTTATCACAGTCAGTCAAAGATAAGATTCCTATAATTTCTTTTCAATATCATTTAACTTGACAGCATACTGTCCTATTATTAGCAACAAATATCAAAATCACTATGGTGGTTCCAAAATCATTAATACAGTGAAAATTGTACAATATTTATATGATAATCATATTTATTATTGGATTATAATATAGATTTATAAACTAATACAATTCAACAATGGATATAATTGTTGTGTACAAGTATTGTACAATTTTCATTATACACGAAGAATTTCTCTTCCAAAATGTTAAGCTTAATTATGTATAAAAAGTACTTGAATCTTATCATAATTGAACTACTTACAAATGCATAATTTTTTTTTAAAAAAAGGTATAATTGATTGACATAAAGTATTAAATAATCTACACTTATTTTATATTAAAATTGATATTACTTATCAGTTCATAAGCTGCATATATATAATAGTGTCAGAAACAACCTTACTTCAGTAATATTTTTCGAAATTAATAAATATATTCGATATTCGACGATGATGATAACCGACATGCGTGTATTACAAATTTACAATACGAACCCTGTAACAGTGGCCAGGTTCTGAGAGCGAGTTAAAAAATAGAAGAATATTATTGCGTTCATACGTTAGGGAAAATAATATATATAGAATAGAATATAGAATAGTGGGGTGGGGGGAATATATAAGGGTACGTAGAGCCAAAAATTCCCCTGAAAACAGCGTCAATGTGTAGTACACTTAAGTTGACAAGATGATTGGAATGGACAACAAACATGTTGCCTTACAAGCAGCTCTTTATTCCAATTTACTCTTCATTTTTTGTTTTCGTTTATATATAATAAGTTTAGTTTGTTCCCTTTTGTTCTTCTGAATTCTTAATTATTCTTCATCAGTCTCTGATCGAAGCCGGTGTGCAGCGCAATGAAACCGCTTATTGCCCAAAACCAGGGGCCTGCAGCTGCATGCTGCACCATCATCTATGAACTATGATCTCCATGCATTAATTAATCAACTCTCACCATCTATATTTTAAAGCTTCATTTGTTGGACGAATACGCGAGCGAAATTACAACAATTTGCATATCATTTATACTATCCCCCCCCCCCCCCCCCTTGGATACCGAGTTTCCGTAAGTAACACACGATTGGCATCATTCTTCACGTCATTTATGTTTAATTTATATATATATATATATATATATATATATATATATATTATGCGTGTCACATGTATTTTCATTTGTTATTGAAGATTAAAAAGAAAATATAATTTTTATCAATTTGTTGAGTTAATATATAATCCTCAACCCAAAGTTGAGATTACAATCTCAAATATTCATATATGCTACCAATAACAATTGTGGTACACGTAAATATGTTCAATAAATATCCACGTGTGTTATTCATGATATGAAATGTATGCTATTTGTGTAATACATGTACGTATAATACACATCTCATATCATGTATATCATACGGTGGATACTTGTTAGACGTATTTATGTTGTATGATAAATATTATAGTATATACTACTTATACTAAGTAGTGTATATATGATGACCTATAAATATCGTAAAATGAAGCACCCTGAACGACAAGTGACTAAAACTAGTACATCCAAACGTATGAATAAAGATAGATTAGGATTCGAGGTTTTGCGGTGAGATTTATTTGTTAAAAAATCTGACCGTCTATAATATAATACTAGTTAGTATTGCAGTTAATTAGTTTGTAGGACCATGTTTTGAAGTTCGTTGAGATAATTAATCGATATTTTCATTCAATGATGGATCATCCTGCAGTGGTATTCAATGATAGTTTGTAGCACTTCTTAGGCCTTGAAATTGCTCAATCTTGTTGTTAACACAATTGTTGATTTTTAACAAGCCTCGCCAAAAGTATACTGTGTTTGACAAATACAAGATACCGAGACGGAAACAGCTATTCTCGGCCCAGTAAGGGCCCAGTATCAGTTTTGTTACAGATTCGTTGTGTTAGCCGAGATCCACCCATACTGGATGGGATATCCCATCCAATTTAGAGCTCACTCTCCTTTTGATCAAAAGCGAAATTGCTTTTGCAAATTAGGCACTCTACGGCCTTTTACACGAAATAGATATTGATGGCCGGTCCTAACACTAATTTGCTCATTACCAAAAAAAAAAAAAAAACACTAATTTGCTAACACAAATACTAAATTCAATTACCTATATATCTTACTTAATTGGTATCTGTGTGATGTGAGTGAGTATATACACATGAATACAATAATATATATTTCATATACAGACAAATGAGCCCCCCGGAACACATGCAGGGTCAAGGCCAAGCTAGCTAGCTAGCTACATTTGATGTCATTTAGACGTTTCCTTCTTTAATTAATTTAGCTGGCCTTGGTAATCCACTCATACATACATGATACGATGGTGTTTTTACTCTTTACCACCAAATAAATAAGTAAACATTACTATCGTCCATGGCATGATACGAGGAGCCAGCAAACATTATATTGTTGGCTTCTGAAACTCATGAGAAGTCCCAACAAAGTTAATTAAATTAAACTTGGAAAAAGGTAATATATAATTAATTCCGTACGTATTAACTTAATTGTTAGTGCAAAAGGCCACCGCTTATTCCCAGCAAATTAATCCGCTTTACAAATAAACGAAATCAAGTTGTATACTTTTTTCATGCATGCATCTGAACAAAGCATGATGATGCTGCTGATCCTGGTAATAAATATAATTGAAAGGGCAAGTGGTCAGCAGGTGGTGGAAGCGGCGGCGGTGGAACCCGGGAAAAGGTCGTTTGCGGGGGTCATGGTAGTGGTGGCAGTTCTGTTCTTCATCTCAGGGCTCCTCTCCCTATACACTCGCCAATGCGCGGATCGAACAGCACCAACACAGCATCATCTAGCCCCTACCCGATCCAGCCTCCACCTTCCTCTCTCTACGCCACGTGGCGGCGGCCTCAACCCTGACGTGATCGACAGCTTCCCTACGTTGCTGTACGGCAGGGTGAAGGGCCTGATGGTGGGCAAAGAAGCACTCGCATGCGCTGTCTGCTTGGACGAGTTCCAAGACGACCAAACGCTGCGTTTGATCCCACTCTGCAACCACGTCTTCCATCCTGCCTGCATCGATGCCTGGCTCAACTCCAACGCCACCTGTCCCGTTTGTCGCGCCAACCTCGTCCCCACGTCGCCAGAGGAGGAGGAGCCGCCCTTCCTTGCCGTTGAGATTCCCCAAGAAGACCAACAAGACGACAACGACGACGACAATGAGAATAATAATAATAATAATAATAATGGCGTTGGAGTGGATGGGGAGACTGGGAAGAAGGAGAGCAACATAGTTGGAAGGATGATGAGGATTAGGAGTTATAGGATGAGCAATAGTACTCCACGGTCGCGGTCGACGGGGTTGTTGTTTCCACGGTCAGAGTCGGTTGAACGTTGCGACGAGAGGTTCAGAGTGGTGAGCCTACCAGAAGAGGTTAGGAGGAAGTTAGTGGTGAATAACAATCCTAGTCCTAGGGAGAGGCTGAAGCGTGCGAGGAGTTGTGTGGTGAGCTTGGGGAGAATGGGGAGTGGGACAAGTGGTTACAGGACAAGAACCAGCCTTGGAATTAGGTATGAGCGCTTTCACGCCGACCCATGGGATTTCGCTACATCATCATCATCACAACTAGTGCCGCCCTCCCCTGATGATCATCATCGTGTAGCGGATGAATCAATAAGTTGATCTTTTTTATGCGGTATTATATACTGTATTTGTTGCTTCGCAGAGGATTATATATATATATATAGTGGAGTAGTATTTATATACTAGATAGTAGTAATCTGTGTGTATAAACAAATCAAATTCAGAAATTAGCTGCTACAGAATTGTGTGTTCCCCAAGTATGCATGTATGTATTCATTAAATACACTTTATGATCACAAAAAATTACTCTAACTACTAACTCTTTGAACTATTAAAATTGATTCAAAAATTGAGCTTCAAGCGTGCCACTTTTTCTCTAAATGAAATTAAACATGCACCCCGTCTAGATTTGGATGTATATTAAGCAAGGAAAAGGGACTCAGCAACATTTTAATTGAATATGTGACTCTAAGAGTGTGATTGACTTGCTGGTTGGTCAAAACAGGGAAAGGAAAAATCACAGCAAGATTGTTGATATATAGGATTCTCGATCTGAAGCAGCAGATACAAAATGTAGAGTTCATCACAATAGAGCTGCTGATTGGATCTCCAAAGAAGCTCTCTCCATGCCGCTGGGATCAACCTCCCATGGATTTGATGCAGATTTTGTTTGATGATGGTGTTGGGTTGTCTATACCCTGTTTGGTTATTCTGTAATCTTCTCCTCTTGTTCTCTCTTTGGGCTTATTAGGCCCCTTTAACTCACCAAAATAAAATATTAAGCAACCCAAGACATATATATCACCTTCATTGGGTCACCAACTAGTGTGAGAATAATCAACCAAAATAAAAAAAACTAGTGTGAGAATATAATATAATGTCATGTAATTAAGAGAAATTTCACTAACTATATATATTCATATTTAAGTCGTTATATTTACTATATTCATATTCAAGTCCTTATCTTTATTATTTTCTAAAGAGTAATGTTATTTTTTATATAATTTTAAATATCAAATATTCTACTCATAAAATATGTGAGATTTATATTCATAGTATAACGTTTGTTTTTAATAGAAAAACATTTTTTTTTATAAAATATATGTTCTTATTGATTCATTTAAGACAATTTATTTAAATTGTTATTCTAACTTTAGAGTGTAAAAAATCACTTTCTCATCAAAATTA
The DNA here is from genome assembly GCA_013621005.1 of Aeschynomene evenia. Lineage (NCBI taxonomy): Eukaryota > Viridiplantae > Streptophyta > Magnoliopsida > Fabales > Fabaceae > Aeschynomene > Aeschynomene evenia. The sequence continues at coordinate 6,500,041 of CM024270.1, forward strand.
TCCTAAACACACATATTATAATTAACACTTAATCTAAATATGATAGGTATGTAATCTAAAATAACAAAGACATTCAAATGACATTTAAAGAGTATAATTATTATATCCTAAAGTAAAGAGCATTGCTAGAGGTACAACAAAAAATCAGCCAAAACAGTCAATAAATAGAAATTTGGGCCACAATCACCTGACCCATTAAAAATATACTCATGATTAAAAGTGCTATTTGGGCCATAAAATGTTAAATGAGCTTTATTAGCTGTTTTGACTGATTTTTGTTGTGCCATAATCATTTGCCTAAATTAAAATCCATCATGTGGTCCATTATGAGGTAATAACCGCCAGCCTATAAGACCCATCCGCCGAAAGTAAAGCCCAACTAGTGGACCCGAAGAATACATCAGCTTCGTCCAATAAATACTGTTGCTTCATTTATGAAAAAAATAGGTCCATTACTTTGTCTTCCTTATTGTAACCTAACATATTTTACGACCAAAAATGTTGCAATATACTTTCTGGAGTGTTAGATTTCAACGTAGGCCATGAATGGACTCCTAATTTCATTCATTGACTGATTAGTAATTATGAATAAATATTTTCTTAAATTAGTTGAGTGGAGCATATACATGTCAGTATGTCATAAAAAAAGGTGGACCATGGGTGTGACGATTTGAGCTTTTACCCGTTCAATGAAATGCATGAATTTAAAAAGGTGCATTCTCACCTGAAGACAACTATGTATGTCTTTAGCATGATGCACCAATAGATAAAAAGCATGTGTGAGGGATTATCAATACTCCATTTAAATATGATATATCTTAAATATTCCTAAGTTTCAACATACACGGGTTCTCTCTTATTCCTCTCCTTCATTCTAGTAAAGTACTGTTCTTCCGCCATTGATCTACTCTTTTATTTTTCGATAAGTATAATCTCCAAAGAGAAGAAACATGTCCAAGGTTACTGTCAAATGGGTATAACAATCAGATCCACACTTAGCATCAATCATAAAAACCAGATACAATAAACAAAAAAAAAACTAGTTACAACAAAAATTATTAGAAACAACAAAATCCAACACCCACTTACATAGTGAACAATTGTATGACCAAAACGATACACCTACATTAATCTTAGCAATTATACACGATTGTTGTTTACTGTTGAGACTAAAACTCTCATCCAATGAAGTTCCACAACTGATTATTTCTTAGTGCATCATTCCACCATTAGGATATCAGCATCAGCACAACATACATGACTCCTAGCAACGCTTCAACACCTCTTTGAGTGCCTTAATATTAGCTTGAGCATGAGAATTCGCAGCAATAAAGTCTATGAAACCCCCCAATATGTTTTGTATGAAAAAACAGGGGAGAGACTAAAAAGAATGGAATTTGGAAAGAAAAAGCACCAAAAACACTAACTGGATATCTGACCCGACCCGTCTCGAACCATCGTCAATAGCGACCCCAGCAACGTCGACAAAGACACCCTCATCATCCACCACCTCTGGGAACTGACGAAGCCGACAGCGCCGGTGACGAAGACTTGAATTCTAGCTGGGGCGGCGGGGGTGGAGGAGTGACGAACCTGTTTCCCCCAAGCGACACCGCCGCCGAAGGCAGAGGAGAGAAAATTGGTGGCGAGGTGGTTGTTTGTGGTGGAATCGATTATTGATAAGAGGAAATTGGTGGTGTGTGGTTGTTTGTGGTGGGGTTCAACAGAGAATGGAAAGGGAGAAGAGATGAAGTTTTCTAGGGTATATCATATTTAAGTGGAGCATTGATATTCTACCCCACATGTTTTTTATCTATTGGTGCATCATGCTAAAGACATACATAATGTCTTCAGGTGAGAATGCCCCATTTAAAAATATCAAACTTATATATACCATATAATTAGTAATTAACTAATTAATTATTTACAAAAAAAATCATTTAATTAATTGGAATTTGGCGTAGGGAAGTTCCCTGGTGTGACGGGTATCATCCTTATTCGAATTCAAATGGCGTTTTGAACGGAAAATTAATTAATGGTGTTGAATATTGAATTTGATTTAGAAGACGGGGATTGACAAAGACATGCTAGCTAGCTGCACTTATCATCTTGGCTTAGGTTTGTTTTTTCAATAACTTGCTTGTTTCAAATTGATCCCACCCAGCATCAGTATAGTCTTTTTTTCTTATAAAAAAAATCATTAAACTATTACCCCTTTTGCAGTTTGCTGATACTCTTGTCGTGTGTATACAAGGTTCTTTGTTTAATCATGATGTATTACTAATTTTTAAAACTATTTATTTAAGTTACATAAGTTAATTATTAACTAATTTTTAGTTTGTACACTTAGCATTATTATATAATGCTTATTCTCTAATTTTCAAATCTTGATTCTCTTAATTCTATAATTGTTTTTCCAAAATTCAAGACTCATAGGAGATGAGCCAAAGATACAATGCACTCTTAAAAAAAGAAGGAAAAAATAAAAGAAAGAAAACCAAACAAACAAAAAGTTCCGAAGAGAAGGAAATAGTAAACAGCGTACCCTTTTAGAAGGCTCTTGAAACATAGACCACTAGATCAATCAGACGAATACTCCATGGAAAACTTAATTCATATAAGTTTAATTGATAGCGAAGCCATAACAACATCAAATTATAATAAGCTTAGTATATCCTAGAGCTAATGCAAGGGTAATGATTAGTGTATATAATACAAGTTGCTTGATTGACATTTTATTTCTTTTTGGTTACGCACAGTATTAAACAATAAAGAATTGAGATTGAAAGCAATTTCTCTAATAGAAATAGTATAATGCTTAAGTGCGCACAATGGAGCCATTTGTATACTTTTCCGTGTCAGTCCAGATTATCGAATGCAACGTTCAACGATTGCATCCTCTTCCTATATACCCGTTTCTATCTCTTTTCTGCCATCCGAAAAATCTATCTTGAAAACTTAATTAGATTAAGGGGGAAGAAATTAAAAAAAAAAAGAATATTCTTCATAGTGTGGTGATAGCTAGATAGTACCAAAGTTATACTTGTTTATATTTATATTTGGTTTTCTGATAGCATCAGGAAGTAGATAGATTACTTGATTATTGTATATGAGACTTAAATGAGATAAAGCCAATATTGATTTTTCTGGAAGGGATCCGATCCTAGCTAGGAAATCATGAATTAGGAAATAAGAAATTAAAGAAAAATGATGGAGATAAGAATGAATTAAACATAAATTGATAAGAGACAAAATTCCAATCAGTTTACGGCATACAACACCGAAAACGGCCACCAATTTTCCGGCTGAAGGTAAAAGAAAAAGAAAAAGAAAAAGAAAGAAAAAAGAAAATATAATATGTCCATTGTGGCTTTAAGCTTATCACTTATATACCTAACGTGCGGCCCAGTAGCTATTTCGAAAGTCAAATTCAAACCAAGACATTGTGATGTGCGCATTTGCTCCTTGTAATATACGTCTGGAAGAATGATTTGAAGGAAGAAGATAAAACAAAAAAAGATAAAAAGGGGTAAGTTTCTCTTATCATTTAATTAAAAATAAATAATTCATAAATCCTTTTATGTTATCATATTCCATATCATTGTTTTAATTTTTGAAAGAAGCTTTAAAAATTAAAAACACACCCTAAATAGTTTTACAGTCTCTAAATTTTTAACCCAAACAAAGCCTTACCTATTAGAGAAGCCGAAAAGCAAAGCCCATCTAAATTCCTAAAGTAATACTACAAGCCTACATTAAAAAATATTTCATAAACTCCTATTAAAAAATATAAAAAACCAATTCCATGTCCAAATAGCAGAGTGCCTTATCCCGATATATGTGTGTGTCGTAACCCATGGAACATTCTCATTCTTTAAATATTCTTGCTGGGTTCCTTCATTGATCTTTTCTAATAATTCCCCATAGTCACACTCACAACAACCAAAAGTAAGTGCGTGCCTAGCCTGCGCTCTGTTTACTTTCGCTGCTGTAGTAGCTTTACAGTAACAACCAAATCATGAACCACCAATCTGAGCAGCAAAAATAATTAAAGATGGATAAGGGGAGCACAATCAGTGGGACACACATACATGATACACGCGATGCTATGCTAATTACCCATTCATTCTAATCATCATATTCCTACCTTCCTTCCTTGCTTTTTCAGCAAAAAGGAAAATGAACAAATCCACCTGAAAGAAACCTCATGATAATCAGCTATGTCCACTCACTGCACCAACAGGGACTGCCCCCCTGTTCCCACCGCCACTTCCCCTCATGGCCTCCTCCTCCTCCTCTTTCTCCTCCTTCTCGCTCCGTTGCCGGCCCCCGCGCAGCTCCCCAACGCGCTGTCTCCGCCGCCGCCGGACACCATGTCTAAGGTGAAGTTCGACAAGTCCATGGCCATCGTGCTGGTGGTCCTAGTGGTCGTCTTCTTCCTCCTCGGATTCCTCTCCGTCTACACGCGCCACTGCGCTGAGCGCAGGATGAGAGGGAGGTTCGACCTATCCATCCCAATCGTCGGGAGCGGCGGGCGGCACCGTGGGCTTGACCCGGAGATCATCGACACGTTCCCGACTTTCGTCTACTCCGCCGTGAAGGGACAGAAGATAGGGCGGGCCACGCTAGAATGCGCCGTGTGCCTCAACGAGTTCCACGACGACGAAACGCTGCGTTTGATCCCAAAGTGCAACCACGTGTTCCACCCCGATTGCATCGATGCTTGGCTTGTTAACCACTCGACCTGCCCCGTTTGCCGCGCCAATCTAATTCCCACGCCCGGTGATACCTCTGTGGCCGTTCAGATCCAGGATCCTGAATCCAACGGCTCGGGTGCACCCGAACCTGGATCCGAACCAAACACCCAACCTCACGTCGTTAACGTTGACGGTAACGGTAACGGAGGAGGGGGAATAACGGAGTCTCCAAAGGTGGATAATTCGGTTAATCAGAGCCGTCCGATTCGGTCAAGGTCAACGGGGTTTAGGATTGGGAATTTGTTTCCGCGGTCGCACTCGACGGGTCACTCGCTGGTCCAACCGGGGGAGAGCTTGGAGCGGTTCACGCTGAGGCTGCCGGAGGAGGTGAGGAACCGGCTGCTGGTGAGTTCGACGCCGAGGCGCACCGCGAGCCAAGGCGGCGCGGCTTTCGCGCGTGAGAGCAGCGTGAGGAGGGGTTACAGGACGAGGAGCGTTGGTGCCGGGAGGAGTTACCTACAGTACGAGCGGTTCGGGCGGCTGGAGCGGCGCGGCTTCAATTGGACGCCGCCTTTTTTGAGCAGGGCAGGGTCGACGAGGTCGCCGAAGGCGGAGCGAAACAAGGAGGCGGTGGTGGAAATTGGTGAACGGTCTTCGGATCGGTTATTTGCCGGTGGTGAGATTTAGTCGGCTGTTTAGGTGAATTAGGTGGGCGGTTGACAATGATTTTAGCAGTTGCTTTTCATTTCACACTGAATTTTAATTTACACTTTTACTATTATCAAGTGGAGAAAATTATGATTTATCAATACAAATGGTACACACGGATTCAACAAAACAGACATGGTGAGTAGGATGTGGCAATTTTTTTTTAATGATTTATGTAGAGTAGTTTCAGCCTGAAACTATTTGAACATCTCGTCTGTAACTTTTGTGCAGTGTCTGTAAAGAAAAAGGTCAATGTATCCATCAACTGAGGCTTTGTATTCATAGGAAAAGAATTCCATGACAATAGTTTCTTTCTTATTTGGATTTGTACTTTTAAAGGTTATATTTTTTGGTGCATATTATAGTGGTGCCCTGAGCTTACAAATGAGACATAATTTTGTGCATAAATAAAATAGGTGTTTCAATATTAATGACTTCAGTTTTTTTTTTTTCTTTTTAAGTTTCTAACATACAGCACTCTTACCCTAATATTCAAATCTGAAACATTTACTGTTTTCTTTATCCTTGCTTGCATATCTTGGCATTTATCATTTGTTTTGATGCATTTAAGTTAAACTTATGCATGCCCTTTAAATGTAAGTTGAATATCAACCTAGCTAATCGTCTGTTAAAAATAAAGGAAGAAATATATATAATATGGACCTTGAGGGTTATAAGACTTCATTTTGTTTTTTGTTTACACAAAACCGCATAATAACTTGCTTCGTAATCGTAGGATCTAAACACTTATCAAGGGAGAATCTCTAGACAGTACTTGTAGAGCTGTGAGATATATATATATAGCAATGACCACTCCAATTATCCAACATTTCATGTTATAACTTCAATATAAAGCAAAAGGACCAAGGAATTTTTTTGGTTTTTAACGAATCAGGCTCATATATATCTTTGGTAAGTTGGTTATTCATCTTATCTGTAGTTTTGTAATGGGCACTCACTCTTCTTCACAGATGTTGTGGTCTTCTGACCAGGCCAGCTCATACAAAATGGACTAGAAGGATTTCAAACACAAAATAATGGATCCGAACAAGCTAAGCAGCAGGCTAGTGCAGTTGGGTTTGTATAGTATACATTCTGTCCACCCAACCCAATGGCCAGTCTTGACCAAAAATAAAGAAAGAAAGAAAAATAGTGGCATGTTGATTCCACTCTATCTGAGGTAAAATCAGTATGTTTCCCAATTCCTCCCACCGTTAATTTTCCATCAAGTGGATTGATCAATTTTCATTTTACCATAAGTTAATTATATTTTTAATCTTAAGTATTTATATAAGATTTGTGTTGGAACAAATTATTTGGTTATATATATAATAGAGTCGTCATTATCGGCAGCAAGAATTTTATATGGTCATCAGTTATCTATTATTTTATTTCGTTTTTTTTGTCCCCAAATGTCAAATTTCCAAATGATCCCGCTGGCTACTGTTCTGTATTTTGCAGACGGCTTCATTTAAAATAACAATAAGAAAAAAAATATGTAAAGGAGGAGCAAAACGATTTATTCAATCCTTATCAACTGAAAGGAAATTCAAATAATGCTAATGTATCCATGGCCCACGGTATTGACACAAGTTTCTTTGAATTAGGCCGATATAGTTATTGCTAAAATTATTAAAATAATATTTGAATTGATGAGATGTAGTAAGTGCGAGGAAAATGAAACCAAATGAATTATTCAGTGAATGCGACAGTTTGTGGAAATGGCTACCACACAAATTTTGGAATGTGATTAACACTTGAAATCTGAAGTATCCCCTTTTTTTTGGCAGGATTGATCATTGAATTTTCTACGTACCAAAAAAGAGTGCATGTATAATATCTTTTTTCCTAGAGTCAACCATTACAATGCTGTTTAGGTACATGATCAATTGGAAATAAATCCATCACTTGGTAGGAAATGTAGGTTCCTTCCGCGCGTTAACAAGAGAAGGAAAACCCTCGGAAGCAGACAATAAAAAAGACCACGCCCTCCCAAATGCGGCCACATCAAAATTATATGGCCTTAATTTAATTCATTCAAATTCTTCTTCAATCAAATTAATTATAAAAGAAAAAAAAAAGAAAGAAAAAATAGAACCGTGTGGGGGCATTCTTACGTGTGTGAAATTATTAGGGTGTGAATGCTTAATTTTCATTATATTTTTGCCCCAAATAATTAATCATTCATTTATCGTTAAATTCATCCACGCCACACCCTTTGATTTATTTATTAAAGACCTGTGTTAATTAAATCCAGTTAGGAATCTCCTTCACCTTTTCCCTCCCTCCCTGGCTCCTCTATTAGTATATAATCTTCAACGCATTCTTCATTTCTATAATTTCCCGCGATGGCCCAACGAAAGAGGCTAAGAAATCTCGCACACACCCTCAAAGACAAAGCCTCTGTAATCGCCGCAACGCTCTCCATCAAGCGCCACGTGTCCTCCGCCGTCCGCGTCCACGTCCTTCGCGCCACCACCCACTCCCTCTCTGCCCCTCCCTCCGAGGATCACATCTCCGCCGTGCTCTCCGTCGCCACCCCCACCGGCAGCAAAGGAGGCTCATCCTCTCACGTCCTCCCACGCGCATGCATCGACGCCCTCATGGACCGGCTCCACCGCACCAGCAGCGCCACCGTGGCCCTCAAGTGCCTCTTCACCCTCCACAACGTCGTCGTCAAGGGACCCTTCACTCTCAAGGACCAGCTCGCATATTACCCTTCCTACGGCGGCCATAACTTCCTCAACCTCTCCAACTTCCGCGACGACTCGGACCTCGAATCGCTGCACCTCAGTGAGTGGGTTCGTTGGTACGCCGGCGTCATAGAACAGAGCATAACTGTTTCCAGAATCTTAGGGTACTATCTCCGATCGTGTTCGATCGAAACTGCCAAGAAAGACATGCAAGAGAGAAAGTCACAGATTCTTGGAATGTCGAACGCTGATTTGTTGTATAAAATCGAGGGCCTCGTTGGTTTCGTGGAGCAGATAAGCAGAGTGCCAGAATCGTTGCAACTTCAGAGGAACGAATTGGTGTATGAGGTTGTGAAATTGATTGGGGAAGATTACAGGAGCGTTCAGCGTGAGGTTCTGATGAGGTTGGAGGAGATCGGGAACAGAATTGAGAATCTGGATATTGGGGAGGTGAGCGAATTGCTGGGCTATTTGAAGAGGTTGGAGGAATGTAAGGAGAATTTGGTGATTCTGTTTGTGAACAGAGGGAAGAATAGTGGGTTCTGGGATCTGATTAAGGAGATGAAGATGAAGGGGTTGAAGATGAAAGGGGAGATTGAAGGGAAGTGGCTCACGGTGGTGACCACCGAGTTGACTCGGTCCACTAACCCGTTTCTTGAACCGGGGCAAACGAGCCCGGTCCCACCTCGCAGTTTTGCTTTTGCAACGGTAAGATGACAAATGGCAACGGTCTTTTTCCAGTGAGAAAATTCCCCAAAGCTGGCTTTTTCTCTCTCTTTTTTTTTATACTTTTTCTTTTGGGAATCTGCACTGTACTTTTTTATGAGGTGGAGGTGCGGTTGCCAAATTTCTTTGTTTGTTGTTCTGGAGTGGGGTTCACTGTCTGTTGTTGTTTGTGTGAATAATTAAATCAAAGTGATAACCTAAATAGATAGATAGATACTTTTGTATATCATGTACATGATCAATTACTACTTTGGGGAGAGAGAGGGTGAGTGAGATTTTCTGTTGCAATTTAGCAAAAATAAATGATAAATGAAAGATGTATAAGAGGAGAGTTTTGACCCCTTACATGTTTCTTTCATTACTTGTTCTGCAGGCTTTGTTATTATGAATTCTTATTTTTCGGTAATGCCTTGCTTATGAATTCATGGAATTGTAATTGCATATTTGTATTCTTCAAGCAGACATGACACACCGCTGTACTTATTATTCATTGGAGAAAAAGTCCAAGATACTCAAGCCCATTAGATTTGTTAGGACTGTTATTCATTTGAACTGGGCCATATAGGCCTAAAAATATTATTTTTGTAGGTCTCCGGGTTCAGATATAGCAACAAGTGTTATGCATAAATGCAGTGATAGAGTCGGACAAAAATTAAACACATGTTACCAAAAAGAAAATTAAGGAAGAATATGAAGCTATTAATTTAAAAATGAAAAAAAATTGAATCAGGAAAAAAAAAAAAAAAAAGATTGGAGAAGGAAAAGAGACCTCCAACAAAATATTGCCTTCTTTCACATTCACGTGCTTCAGCTTTCATTGGCCATCTTATTCTTCATCCTACCCAAAAGAATAAGAAAAAACCATCTTATTATTAACCATATAAAACTTCAACTTTTGTGCATTGATATTATATAAGTAACTAGTCTAAGCTAAGTCTAATTAAATACTAAACAATAACAGCCCAGTCAACGCTTGAATCCATAAGAACGCAACCACACTTAAATTATAATAATTTGCATCATTAATCAATTCCTCTAAATATTCTAAAGACTATTGATCTTTGGGTTTGTCGTTTTACTCTAAGACCAAATCTTACACAAGAAGATATGAGCAGTTAAATTTTAGAGAGGATTTCACGGCTGATGTTGGATGGCAAATTGACAGCAGCTGTGTTATGGGCGGTGATTTTGATAGTTCAATTATGAAAGAATAAAAAATTATTAATCCATGGTGTAATTAAATAGAATCGAAGGCATACAATATAATTAGGCTTGATCATCATTTTGAATAATCAAACATGAAAGCCAAATCGAAAGAATATTATAATTTATAGCAATACATACACACACAAATAAAATGGCAAAATTGTTGTATTCCGGTGATGATATATAGAATTTAATTGAGAGAGGAGTGTAGTTGGTCATTGGGGTTAGAGGTTGACCACTTCCTCATACGGGTGTTAGCCTTTTCAGCCTGCAGCAAATACAAAAAATAGTAAAGGCAAAATATATATTAGGATATATATACTCTTATAACCAATTCTAATTAATTAAGTCAAACATGCACATGTATGTATGTAAACAGATAATTAAGAAATAAAAAATGATTTTGAAAAATGAGCTAGCTAACTAGTTTAAATCATTTTGAAGTCTACCTCTTTGTCCCAGTCACATCGTGCTGTTACTATTATCAGTATTAGCGTTTGGATTGCAGTGCCACCGAATATCATCCCTCCCCAGATGCCCTGCCATATATGCAATGCCACGTACGCACATGTTATTACTTCAAAATTACTATTCCATCAAACAAGAGAAATTATCTACAATATATCAACTTTTTTTAGACTCTATAAAATCTACATCTATCTAGAATGAATTTGGATAGAGGAATAATTTGGACGTATTTAGAAGAGTTTGATATATACTTACATTGACGCCACTTTTGAATACCCATCCCATGAGAATTCCAAGAGGGAGCCCAATAATGTAGTAGCATCCTATGTTAATGTATGCTACAAATGCTTGCCATCCCGCACCAACAGCCACTCCTATATATTTACTTTTCTATTTTAATTGATGCGTATAGTGTGGAGTTAACTAATATCTAAAAGTTTGTAGTTGAATAATTATTACTACCTGATAAAACAGGTTGAACACTGTTGAGAAGAATGGTTGCCGCCAAAAGGAAAGACATGTTGTCAACAGCTTGAATAACAACGGGACTGGAAGTGAACATGTAGGCGAACTGGTGGTGTAATATCATTATGATCACGCAGAACATTAGCCCTATCACCGTTGACTGTGCCACCGATACTTGCGTCGCAAATTTTGCTGCTTTCCCATTCCCTGCTCCTAGCTCATTTGCTACTCTTACCCTGATGTATCATAATAATAATATAATATGTAGATTATTAGCACATTATTATTGTTACTGTTATTATTTCACTTCTTTGAACTAGCAAGCCATCAAATAAGAATTGAATTTCTCTTGTATTAATATATATATAATATTAGTATACAGTAATTACCGGCTCATATTAATATTATATGGGTGATACTAAATGATCAATACAAAACCAGCTCAACCAGCTAATAAATGAGATTGTGGGTCATAATTACTCAGCTTTTTACGATCGTCCTCTTAGTATTATTGTATTATATATACACACACGTGACACGACGGACTAGTTAAAACAACAGAGACATGGTGCTTTCGAATTTATATAAAGGTCCCCAGCTAGCTATCCTGTCGGATGGATCATTCGGTACAGGTATATGTCATTATTAAATGTGGTTTAGATCACCTTTATTAGCAATAATTTTTCTTATACACTAAAAATATAATTATTGCTAAAGACACGATAAAAAACCAATAAAAATTGTCAATAGAGATCTGAGCCACAATCACTTAGCCCATTAAAAATATATTTATGATTAAAAATGTTATTTGAACCATAAAATATTAAATGAGCTTTGTTAGCTGGTTTTTATTGTGCTCAAAAATTTGTTAGGAAAATAACTAAAGAGGGGGGAAACAAAACAAAACAAAATCAGAAGAGTACGTACCCAACACCGGCGAAGAAAGCCAGGGGAATCATCATTTCCCACCCGTTGATAGTCATACTGTAAAACCAAACGCAAACTGTTAACAGAGCATATATTAAAACATAAAATCATGTAATTTAAATGCCAATTTAAGAGAATAATTAGAATATGTAGACCAAAATCGAAACATCCATACCACACAGACAAGGCATCAACTGCAACAGTGGCATTCTCCAACTGTCCAGTCATCAGCACTAGTATCCTGTAATACCAGTTCTCCAAGCTGCATCCAACCATTATATATATATAAAGCTAGCTAGTTACCAACAAATCAAAACAGAACTCAAGAAACATGTGAAGTACTATAATTTTATTATATTGGAGAGTATGTAGATGAATGATGATAGATAGATACCACAACATGACCCCAGAAGCAGCAGAGAGTTTGAGAAACTCCCAGAGACCAGAAAAGGCTTCCATGGAAAGACCAGTCCAAGTCAAAGGGCAACCACCGCAAGCCACGTAAGCATACAAGCCAAACACCAAAACCCACCAGGAGATGTCGAGAGCAATAGCCGCACCCACAACCCCAAAGTCCCAAACGTATATGAAGAGCCAGCTCGTGACCACGTTCACCACCAGGCCCAGCAAGGAGACCCAGGCGATGACGGCGGTCTTGAGCTGGCTCTGCAGGAACCTCTGGAGAGGGAACTGGAAAGCGAAGCTGAAGTGGAGCGGTATGAGACGGAGTGCCACCACACCGCTCCACTCAGCCACGTCATCAGGCTGCCCTAACAGTTTGAGGATGGGAGTGGCAAAAAGGTAAAAAGGCAGCAGCAGGAAACAGCAAAGGAAGAGAACAACCCACGATCTCTGCATGTACACGCCCAACATGTGATACCTCTTCGCCCCAAACGCCTGCCCGCACAGTGTTTCCAACGCGCTAGCCATCCCCAACTGAAAATCATCATGATTTCCTTCCAATAATCATCGGTTTTAATTATTAATTAATTTTAGAACGGAAATTCAGATACTACTTACGAGGAGGCCGAAATTGAAGCCGACGATGACGGTGTTGGCAATGGAGATGGAGGCCAGCTCGACGTCGCCGAGGTGGCCGGCGAAGGCCTGGGTGACGACGTTCATGGTGAAGGCGGCGACGCGGCTGAGGATGGTAGGACCCACGATGTGCCATAGGTTCTGCGTTTCAATCCAGAGCCTCTTGGCGAATTCTAATTGTGTGGTTTGGTGTGAGCCGCCGTTAACGGTGGCCACATGTTTTGGCAGGAGAGATTGGGTGAGGTTGGCATCTTCTTCTTCATCGTGATTCTTATTGAAGTTATCCATCATAGATGATTGATATTTGATACAGCCTTTATTTATTTATTTTCTGATTTTCTCTCAAAGGTTTGGTTTGCGAGAACACAGGTCATACACCTAATAGTCCATACAAAGGAGTAAAAAGAAAAAGGATAAAGTAGTGCTTATTCCAAATTGGACTCTTCCGGTCTCGGCACATATATGATTGGGAAAAGGTATGGGTGTCCTCATGTATATACTTAATGAGTATTGCTAGTAAAACAAAAATAGCAACAATCAATAAAATAATAACATATGCACAACATATATAATATAAATTGTACAATGAATATTATATGTTGCGCACGATATATATCACTGCACAACATATATCACATGTTGCAAAGAAATATGATTCTGCTGTACATAATAAGTAATATATGTTGTGCACCGTATATGATATACATTGTGCATTTTATATTATATATATTGTGCACAATATATTAGCTATTTTAACTGAATTTTTGTCATATCCCAAATATTTCTCTTATTTAAAATATGTGAAATAATAACGAAAACAAAATGAATGAAAAAATAATAAAAAATATATAGTGGAAAAATTAAATAATAAAAGAATTTAATTTTCATGGCACTGTACCATGTTTTATATAATCATCTAATCATGTGCTGATACGTTAATTATAATTATATTTTTTTTTCACTACTTGAAAAGTCATACAAACAAAACATTTTAATAAAATAATAGTGTAAAATACTTATAATAAAATTTATATTTTTTGTGATAGGATATTTGACGATATCTACCAAGGCTGTGGACTTGGGGATGTTAGTCTCGAGATAAAAGGTAATTTGACTTTGGACGGTACCCTTATAGATTTTACTGGTTGGGGCCCTTGGTGGGCAGCCCAACCACCGGCCACGAGGATGGTATAATGGAGCACCGTTCTGTTCCGGGCAGAATACTGCATGGAGAAGGGGAATCAAATGTTGTGGGTCGCTTGTGCCTCTCCCAGATTGGCTTTATTGTTACTCGGCTTCCGGGATCACATTAACCACTTTTGCGATCTCCAGAGGTCGACCATAGGTGGCCACCTAATGAAGGCTGGCCATTTTCAGATTGGAACCATAGACATTGACATAGATTGAGTCATCCCCACCCACTACTCACTGATTTTGTTTTTGGTTTTAGCCGCGCCTGAAAGCTTGAGGAGGCAGAGGAGGAAGCTTCGCGCCTGCCGGAGGAGATTGAAAGACCAAGGAAGAATGAAAATAAAAATAGAAAAGGGGGAAAATAAAAATGGAAAAGGGGAAAGAGGGAGAGACATAGGAGGTGAAGTATGAAGTTGTGATAATGGGGAGAGGCTGATTGCTGCTCGTGTTAGTGTAGTGAGGCATGAATTAAAGATGATGCTCTATTGGTGAAAATCATGCAAACGTTAAGGGAAGGAAGGTTGGCATTTGTCTCAAGGGGACTACTACTGTGTGGTTGTTTCTTCACTTTTGATGTTGTGTTTTTTTTTTCATCAAGGTCACGAAGCTACACGTGTCCTTAAAGATAAAAGTGGAGTCAAGTCTCATTAAGGGTATTATGGGAAGTGTGTCTCTTCACAATAAAATAAAATTTTTGAACCAAAAATAATAGAAAATAAGAGAAAATCATTTGGGATTTTTTTAATTTTAGGGTTCTGTGTGTCTAAGATGGCTGCCTATGAAGTTTTGAGGTGGAGGTGAGTTGTTGAAAATCATATGAATTTTTAGGTGGGAGTTTGACATGGGTGTTGATATCGATGGTTGGAAATTGCTTCACCGGCATCCAAAAATGCACAACAAGATAACTATGGTGAAATGGTCCGGTGACGGGGACATGGCGGTGGATGGTGGTGGTGGTTGTTGATGAAGGAGTCATGGCGGTCACAGCATCGGTAACAGCGACGAAACGAAGGAGTGAGAGTGTGGTGGTAGTAAAAGGAAGAGGAGTAATAGTAATAGTGGTAATGGTTGTGGTTGTGTGGTGAAGGCCATGACTTGGTCTTTATGCATTTGTGTTTGATATATTAAGTGTTCTCTCTCTCTTTCTGTTTCTGAGTTTTCTCTCTTTTTTTCTTTCGGGTTTTCTTTCTTTTTTATCTGTTTGTTTGGTTGGACACACTCTTCTTTTTTTATTTTCTTTTTCTTTCCGTTTGATTTTGCTTAACATTGTCAGTGTAATTTTGCTGGAAAGAGTGTATGATAAAAGTGAAAGTCACACCAGGTCAGAAGAAGCAGAGGAGAGAGAAAAGAGGAGTCTCATATTATTTTCCAAATTTATCCTTAATAAATAAGGACACCTGTAGCACTTGCACTACTTGCAAAAACAACAACATAATAAGCTAAAAACCAACCACACACCATAGTATTGGCCTTGTCTCAAAGCACAAAAAGTATGAGGACATTGCGGTTAGTTACTGGCATGAAAATGATACTAGTTTTTATCTAGCCCAAGAGATTGTAGGTGCAAAGGTGATTTGCATGTGGTTATGAACTCATACAAATGTTATGGTTTGATTAGCAAGAATATCAAAGAAATGGAATAAGGGGTATCTAGCAAGTTGTACTTTAGATTATCTTGCTATGGATGTACCTATAACTATTGTAACAAGTTTGTATCTATGAGGTGATCGAGACTTATATGTTGTTGGTGGGAGAGCACTGCTACTTAGCTCTAAATACACACATACTCTTTGTTTTTTTTCAATAGGATAATTATTTATAGATTAGGGACTTTTTAACGAGTTCTTTTTAACTATGAAGTTAGTGCTCACATTTTCTATAAATTTCTTTAATTTTTTGGATCTTATATTTTTAATTATAAAAAAAAGATAAATTACACTTACTTCTCTTAAAATTTGATAAAATTACACTTGATTTTTCCCTATTTCAAAATCTTGCACACAATATCCCTTGAACTTTTAAAAATTTATCATAATCTCCCCTAAGAATGATATATTGTTAGTCATATATGTCAAGAGAATCTATTATGGGCTTAGTAAGCCTTGATGAAACAAGCTCGACTAGTTCATTGGTACAAATACAATAACTTTATGTCCATATTCATTTCATGTAGGCCCATTTTGCTCTTTTCATTGTCCAACAACTTTCAGACCTACCCACATGTCCACTATTTTTATGGTTGTTAAGTATACTGGTTTTGTTAAACCAAACATATGAAAACATAATTCTATTGGATGGCCCCCAAATTTAACTATTTAATTTCACAACAAAATTAACCACATCTATAAGACATTGTTTGTTTTAAGTAACTCTGGAGTCAGAGTCAAAGGAGTCATGAAGTCAGTGTTACAAGAGTCAGAGTTACAGTGATTCTAAAGTTGACTCCAAACACACGCTCACATATTTTGTTCATTGAGTCGCCGTGACTCTGTTCACTGAGTCACTGTGACTCTCATACAAAATACTTGACAAAGTCAATTTTCCACTCATTCCTGACTCTCATCCAAAGTCAGAAAAACGAACGCTGCATAAGTGAAACTGTATTGCATAAAGTTTGTATGATCCTAAAGTATGAGATGTAAGAATATGTCTATAAAATAGAAATATTTCATATACAATTAAAAGTTAACTAAAATTTAGGCAACATGATCTATTATACCATTAAATTTTAAGAGTTAAAATATAAAAAAGTGTGCTTATATTAAAATCATTTGAATAGATATTGACTAGTTTAATATAACCAACATCCGGGCACGTGTTCCTTTTTGCCCCCCACCAACTTGTGGAGTATTTACGTATTTAGTTAATGTATGTACGAAACTCCAACCTATAACTAAATAAGCAATAATAACATATTAGTGAGTAAGCGCGCGAATTAGCATAATGAAAGCAAATTAAACCAAGTTGCCCTCTTTAGCAAGATTTGTCACAGCGGATAACCATGCTGCTTCATAAGAGAGAGATATATTATTATTCAAATTAATTTCTAAACATTTTCTTTTTAAGTCTCATTTCCTAATTACACGAAACTCATAGTCATCTATTAATTCCAACTTCTTCAGGGGATGCTGTTACCTGGGGAGCAACTAACTACCTCATCAAGTTGGTGTTAAAATAAATAAGAGATTCTTAGATTATTGAACGTAAAAAAAATATTTATTTTACACTACTATTTTTTTAATATTAGTAGAAAATAATTACTATACACTCATATGTAAAATTTAATCTTTTTCTTTCCACTATAATTGACTTGTTTAATTATAAATCAGATAATAAATAAATTTTGTACTTTCAACAAACTTGAGAATTTTAAAAAGTATAAAAGAAAGTCGTGAATATAATATGTGATTTTGATCTACTTAATCCATGTTTAGTTGTCCCACCAGCACAAAAACTAACCTCAAATATCTGGCGCCGTTTTTGAATGCACAAATTACATCACGCATAGTTGATTTAGTTATGTTTGCTCCTAGCTTAGCTTGTTTTGCTCCTCTCTTTTTTTTCCGGGAGATTTGTTTATCCTCTGAACTGTACTTTTGAACTAAATATGAGCAATTAATTACTACAACAGTTTCGCATGTGTCTTAGATCCAACAACCCCCACTTGTGCAACGATTCATACCTTTGTGTTCAGATGATCAATTTATTATTTTAATTGCCACAACAGAAGTTAATGCTCAGGAAAAAGTCTTCAAGTAGTTAGTTTGAGTTATCATCTTACAAAGTACTACTATTTTTTAAATGGTCAAATTATTTTGATGTATAAGATGAATTCATTTTCGTTTGACTATGAACATAAAAACATTAATTTCTATCAAGATTTTATCTCTTTTGAATATTTGAAATTGCATTTCGTATAGTGGTAACTCTAACTCGTAACAGATTAAAGTTAGAGTTTAATTTTGATGCAATGACAGTGTAAAGGTATTTTACACTGTCATCCAATCAAAACACTTCGTACGTATGACTTTTCAGGTAGTGGGAGAGAAAAAACACAATAATGACCGACGTGACAGAACATGATTGAATGATTATGTAAAAAAGCTGTACACTGTCAATGAATAAAAATTAAATCCTTAAAGTTATTATCAAAATTTAGAATGTTTAATATCAGTTAATAATAGATTTTTAATTTAGTAGTCACATGTAAGTAAATGAATAAATCTCCTAAGGAGAGACATGTGAAATTAAATATCCTAATATACGAATTCCATCATTTTATCCAAAAAAAATAGAAAGTAAATAAATAAAGGATGACATTTATTTATTTTGATAAGGATTATTGTAGCAACATATTATTATTTGTGAAAATCATTATTTCTCATATATTCTAGCTAGATCATTCTGATTCTTTAGAGAATGATTTAATTTGGATGAGAAGTGACATAAGCAAGGAATTTTCTGACAGTTCCCATTGCAACTTGATATATAGAACTAGTTCCTCTCCTTTGAATTTGGTTCAAGTACTATCATATCATGTAATAATTAAGTAATTATTAATTTAGTTTTGTATAGTTTAATTAAGATATATAGTTAAGCAAAGGGATTAGACAGAAAATGTGAAGAGTTGAGGAGGTTGCAAAACAGTTTAAATAGAGAGCCCGCCCGCCCATTGAGTTGGAACAAACACAAAACTGATCTCATCCAACTAATAATAAGTAGTTGTACGTTGAAAAAGGAATAGAATTCCTCCCTATCTCTCAAAATCATAATAATGAGTTATTACCCCTCTCCTCCTCCACCCAAATATCCTCCACCACCACCACCTCCAGACTGCAACATGACCAAACACCCTCCACCTCCTCCTCCTCCTCCTCCTCCTCCTCCTCCGCCACCTCCTCCTCCTCCGCCTCCATGTATACCGTGTCAATGGGTATGTCCTCCTCCTCATAATTATACCCCATACTATCCATGGCCACCTTGTTATAACCCAAATTATACATCACCTTCCTCTCCTCCTCCTCCAACATATATCAAGCACGACTATAAGGCTGTTATTGCAGTGTCAGTTTCACTCGGGGGCATATTGGTCGGCTTTCTAGCCCTTGCTCTCTGCTTCCTTGCATGGACCAAGAAGAAGCCCCTCATCGTTCCTCCTCCTCCATCTCCTCCACCACCTCCATATGGAGTAGGATATGGCCCTGTCCGACGAACCGTAACCGAAACATACGAGGACATTGAGATTCAAAGGGTAGAAGAAGAAGGCGGTGGTGGTGGAGGTGGCCAGTCTTATGAAGGAGGTCGTCCAACACCACCACCCGCACCTGTCCCTTATGATAATAATAACCGTAACAATTACGGTTAGCTAAGTTTGCTACTAATTAAATAATTAATATAAGAGGGGCATTTATATATGTGATGTCCATTATCATTATTCAATAATATTTATCGTACAACAGAAATATGTCAAATTAGTATCCAACGTGTGCTATACATAATATAGAATGTGCGTTATATGTATAATACACATACGTAGAGCATACATTTCATATTATGTATAGCACACGTTGAATACTAGTTAAACGTATTTCTGATGTACAACCAATATTATTGTATCATTATTTGCTTTTCAAATAAGATAAGATAACTTATCTACCTCAGTGGATGTACCTATATGTATATATAAAAGTGTGTATGTTATTGTGTGTGTGTGTGATTGTGTATGGATGGAGCAAAGAGACAAGGACGGAGGATGTGCAAGATTTTACTATGTATGAACTTATACATATTATGAATAACCGTTGTTCGACAACATGCATGAATGCATCATATATATACTAGCTAGAGTATATTCTGTAGTTAATTCAGCTATATATGATGCAAAGTCTTTGTATATATCAATAATATCATTATTATGAATTGAATAAATGGCAGATAATCAAGGTTTGGCTTTGCAACTTATGGAACTCAAGTTTAGTTTCTTTCATGAATTTCTCATTAAGCTATTCATTCATGTAACAAAAAAATAAATAAAAAAACATCTTCATTGTAATATTATTATTATATAAGCAGGGATGAGATAGATCCATTTTTCCAGAAAAAAATGGAAAATTATATTTCACGAAGTTGACAATGAAAAAAAATAAAATAAAAAAGTTCTGCATGAGTTAAAATAATTTAAAGATTGCAGCCCTAACAACCAATAGAAAAATGATGTCCTACGGCAAAATCGCAATGGAGGTGCATGATTCAATTTTCACTCTATTTGATCTATATCCAATTCAGAGAAATGTTAAATAGGAAAAAAAATTCGCTAATTTTCTTAGCAGGTGATTGTTAATGTTTAAGTAAATAAATATGTGCATTGTATTATTTTATGTTATGCAGAAAAAAAAAATCTTAGTTATTGTTAATAATATATTTTCTTCTTTATTTTATCTCGGATGATAATATTTTTTATAGTGTTACTATCTACACGATAAAAAACTAGTTAAAATTAGTTAATATAAAATTGTTTTGTCACATTCACTCAGTTTATTAAAAAATTATTAAATAAGTCTATTAATAATTTAATTATTTTTCTATTATTTATTAAATGTTATTGATTGGATATGTTCTTTTTGTTTGGTTGGAGACGTGGTATTACCGGTCAAACACAGTCTGAAGTGTTAAAACTTAAAACTTATCCATAGAAGAAACGATCATTGAATCATTGACGATTATTGGAGGAGAATGAGCCACTCAACCATAGTCCTCATATTAGTCTCAAGACAACGTTTTATTTTGGACAAAATGGACAATTTTATTTTTATTTTAAATTGGGTTTGTCGAAGCAGAATTTTTGGTAAAAAATGGACAGTCTTAGCCAGTCTTTGTTTCTTTTGAAATTGCACATAAACTAGGATCAGTCCCAATCGAGTGAAAATGGGCCATATCGTTATAATAGCTCCTTCGGATTACCTAAATAGTAGTAGCTCAAAATCCAAACAATGATTTTTAAGTAAACACGCAAATCATACGTCCTTATCATAATTTCTTAAAAACGTATGATAGTGGTTTATCTTTTCGGCTGTCCCTTATAATTTGTAACATATAACCATGAAGTCAAGCCACATTTTCGCAACACTATAAACAAAAAATAAAGAAATCGGAAATTCTTCAAACAATCAAACCACGTCATCAAGCAAATAATGTGAGACATCCTTTCTTTTCCCAATAAGTTAAGAAAGGTATTAATTAATTAAATATTAATAGAGGAACACTAATTAAGTCAGACAAAATGAATACTACTACTCCATATGGTATGGAAAACTCTCTTAACCTGCTGAAAGAGGCAAGAAATACATGTTCTTATTTAACAATAGAAAACCAATCAGAAAAAAAAATTATACCTATATTGAGCACTGGAGTTTTTTCTTGATGTCTTGAGAATTTTATAATATTTTTTTAATCCAAGGCTAATTATTGCAAAAATACTAATTATTTATATCGATTTTATAAACATTTCAATGAAAATACCATTTTAACATGCATGCAAAAAAAATTAACATTAATTATTTAAAAGGCATATTATTACATCAATTTTAATTAATTATTCGTTTATAGAAAGTACTAATAAAATAGTAGTCCTTTTCATTTGCATTAAATACGAGATTCATATACTAATGAAAATGTTATCTTATAAACATCTAAAATTTCATTTTATTGCACTTGAATGTCATTTCTAGATAATTTTCTCCTTTAGATCTATAGTAACATTCACTTTGAAATGTCTATATAACATAATTAATAGCCTAAATATTTTATCATTTCTATGTTATTACACTATTTAATTGGTTGCCATTTATTGATTTATGTACTAAGTTTAAAAGTTAAAAACATTATAAATACATTTCTATGTATATAGTTAATACAATTAAATATGAAATACTAATATTTAAAAGACTAATTAATTCATTCTTAGTATCATAAAAAATACGAATAATACTACATGTACACCATAAAATCAGTCACTATATGTAAAAATTTAACATTTTAAAATTACTGATCCAACTTTTCAAAATTTTGGATCAATGTATAATATATAAATCTCTTAAAATTGACAAATAAAATAAGAAAAATAAAATATGTATACCTATTATCTAAATAGATGCATATATTCAAAGTAAATAATAGAAAAATGGTGAAATCTATTTTTTTTTTGTTGCCCACGGTGTCCGGAGCTTCGCTCCGGGTCGCTTACAACTTGTGCCAAATCCTTGTAGGTGGTGAAATCTATATGTTATATATATATATATATATATATAATATTTAAATAGTTAGAAATGAGAGGTGTGAAAGACTCAAGAAATAAATCAGAAGAAAAGGATACAATTTTTATTCGTTCTTACATAATACACTTCAACAGTTTAAGCATATAAATTGGAGCAAACACTCAAGACTGTTTGACCATAACTTCAATTATTGATATAATCAATACAGAACGAAAGAAAAGAGAAAAAGGCAAAAGGGACGGAATTTAAAGCCACCAAACTCCATTAGCAGCAACAATTAACAAGCCATGCCGGAAAGAAGGGGAGCACAAGAACAAGAACAACAAGAAGAAGAAGAACATGAAGAAGACAAGGAAAGAACAATGAAGAGAATCCTCCTCATAACTAACTGTGCACTCCTTGCCATCGGAACCTGCGGTGGCCCCCTCGTAATGCGCCTCTACTTCATCCACGGCGGCCACCGTGTATGGCTCTCCAGCTTCCTCGAAACCGCCGGCTTCCCCATCATGCTCCTCCCCCTCGCCATCTCCTACATCTGCCGCAATCGCAACCGCCACCCTTCCCCTGCTTCCCTCCAAACCGTAAAACCCAAGTTGGTCTCTATGAAGCCACCTCTGTTTTTCGCCGCCGCCGTCCTCGGCGTCCTCACCGGCCTCGACGACTATCTCTACGCCTACGGCGTCGCTCGCCTCCCTGTCTCCACAACAGCACTCATCATCGCCACGCAGCTCGCCTTCACCGCCGTCTTCGCATTCCTCCTCGTGAAGCAGAGGTTCACTGCTTACTCTATTAACGCCGTCGTGTTGCTAACCGTCGGCGCGGCTATTCTGGCCCTCCACACCAGCGGTGACCGCCCCACCGGCGTTTCCAAGAAGCAGTACGCTATGGGTTTCATTACGACGCTGATGGCTGCTGCTTTATACGGGTTCATTTTACCCTCAGTAGAATTAGTGTACAAGAAAGCCAAACAGGGCATAACGTATTCTCTGGTGATGGAGGTTCAGTTCGTCAGTTCAATGTTTGCAACGATTTTCTGCACTATTGGCATGATCATAAACAACGACTTTAAGGTTATTCTCTTTTGAATTTAATTGTTAATGGTGAATTTGGTATAGCCGTATAACTAACTAACTAACTGTGTTGTGAATTATGAGTGCAGGTGATTGGGAGAGAAGCAAGGGAGTTTGGGCTTGGGGAAGTTAGTTATTATGTCGTTCTGGTGGCGAGTGCTGTAATGTGGCAAGGCTTTTTCCTGGGAGCAATAGGTGTAATCTTCTGTGGATCCTCCTTGTTGTCTGGTATATTAATTGCAGTATTGCTGCCATTTACGGAATTGCTTGGTGTTATTTTGTACAAGGAGAAGTTTCAACTGGAGAAAGGGGTTTCTCTCCTGCTTTCCATTTGGGGCTTTGTGTCCTACTTTTACGGTGAGATTAAGCAAGCCAAAAAGAACAAGAAGAAGAAGAACAGTATCCCACAAACTAGTACTACTAGTCATCATGGTGGTGTTTAGTTTCAAGTCCGTGATTTTCAGCATTTAGACTCTTAGTATGTACGTGCTCTTGTTTCTTAAGCTTCAATTGGTTGGTTGGTCCACGGAAAACGTCAAAGAGGCATGCACCTTTCAATGTGGGTATCTATCCAAATCCAAATTTCCCTACGCGACATCATTAATATTCTGTGCCGGTCAATTCAAGGCCACCGTCATAATAGTGTAAAAACTTTACTGTATTCGCATTTTGCATAAATAAACATGATCCGCAAACTAGATATATATATTCATGTTCAAGCATACATAAAAGCATAGTTTGTATCGCTGTTGAATCAAAAGTATGTGAGCCATATAGCGCTGTTGTAGTAACGACTAATGACTATTATATTAAATTTATAATTAATTAAGCAGAGCATTATTGCACCCGACACAATGGTAAACAAAGATTTGTCGCAAGCTTTTGGAGGGAGCAATCAATCGTCTATTATACTTGCTTGTTGCATTTGAAGATGAAATAGATAGATTATATATTCTATTCAATATGTGACAGCTGGAAAATTAAAGCAGCAGAGCAGAAGATTATGTAGATGGTTGTATTGTAAGGCCTTGGATGTTCCACTCCATTCTTCGTCTCAACCATCCTCCTCAGTCCTCAAAGAAACAAATCAACAAAAATAATAATAATAATAAACCCAGCGTCATTATCGCGTGAGGGGTCCTCAATCAATTAATTATTAGTTAATAAAAATCAGAGACAGAAACAGTGAAACGCTAATTTAGGAAAAATACTATTTGTACATACCATAATACATATTCACCAATTTTAAAAAGTTGACAATTTTTATGAATATGTTGATAACTTGCCTACATATTATAAAAGTTACCAACTTTTAAATGGATGGATGATACTATGCTATGTACAAATAGCATTCCTCCTAATTTAATAGTGGCATACTGCCATTCTTCATCTTCTGCAATTCATTCATGCGTGTAATACAAATGTGCGGTGGTTTATTTACTAAGTGTGATAGAGAGACATAATGTTACATATAATTAATTAATTAATTAATAATTGACTAAGTTATATATATATATAAAAACCCAACTAAGTTGTTGTGTTATTGTAACTTTGATATTGCCGTGAGATGGCAGACTGGGATAAGGTGTTCCACACCTGCAAAGTTATAGCAACTCCAATCAATCAATTTATTTCATAAAGAAGAATTCGTAAGTGGAATAATTTCTGCGGCCCTTTTCACTCATACTGACTTACTTTTCCCTCTGAGGTAACAGTTTTCTCAATGGCATGTACTGATGTACATGTGCATGAAGAGTAAAAGTAGCACTCGAGTTAGATGCGGAATCGGACTTGGCTTGGCAGTCCCATTAGGGAAATTAGTAGAACTTGTGCAGCATAAATTCAAAGTTTAGAGTTCATCCCTGTTAGTTGCTGTTCTTGCTCTTTCAGCTGCACCGCGGTTTACACTAATAGAATGTTAAGATTTTATGTTCTTTATGATTCAAGATGAAGAGAATATCTTCTTACCCTCATTTAATAGACAATGGCCTTATCAAATGATTAGTAGGTTAAACTTGAGATAGAACCATTGTAGAACATGAATAATTTCAGCTGGCAGAGCAGATGGTGGAGTAGGTTTTACTAGTCGATTTACGAATTAAAGAGTGATAGAATGCTTGCTTGCTTTCAGAAGCAAGAGAAATCATGAAACATACAAAAGATATTCTGTTTTTGCTTCCCGTGAAGGATGCTATGATGATCCGTATAATGATACAATTAATCACTACTGGTACTACTGATCTGTTCAACCATCTATGGGATCTATTTATATATATACTTCTTTTTTCCGTATAATAGCATTACCCACTGATTTTCCCTTCTATTACGACTAGTGGAAATAAAAAATTCAGTATTGTATAACAGTTAAATGGATGAAAAGATAACTGAAACCTATTTCATAAGCAAAATATCCCTTTTCACGCATTATTATCATTGCTTTAGCTATGTAATATATCCAAGAAACATAATTCGAAAAACAAGATTTTTAACTACAAACTTGAGAGGGCAGTGGAGCATTTCTATACACAATATTAGGCATCGCAGAAAGTCATCCGAATAAACGAAGGCTTTCAACTAAGCTGGAGCGAGCCTCATTTTCTGAACATCTTTGACCAGAAATACACTACAAAGAAACAGAGTAATGCAAAAACAACCACATGAACAATATGGTTTGAACCACTTCGGATGATGCTCTTATTCAGTCTTCTTAAATTATTCTTCACCCCAGCTTGAGCCTTCATCATTGTCAATTGCTGTATTGATTCAAATACAACCAAAATGTTAGCAAGATTGGTGCATATAGTGTTTCCAACAAGGAGACAATCAGACAAGCTATCAATGGTCTATCAATAACAGCAAATCTACATGCAACAAATACGGCCGGAAGTTTTTTTCGTTCAATCATTTTAAGAAGCAATAAATCTGACTAATATGAATATTGTAAAAATGTTGGACATCACATCAATTTGATTCGTCTACATATTGATGATCATGAGATATTACTTTTCATTTTATAATCTTCCTTAATGCAGTTCAACCCAAAGCCAACCGAGCTAAACTACCCCAAAGTAATCAAGATCCACAATAATGGACTATTTCGTTATTCTATGTCAAAGTTTCAAAATATAGTAGTAGCATTAATGACAAGGTTTCTCATTTTTAACTTTTAACTCTGGTCCTTGACATCATAACTAAAAAATTTATCCTAAATTACTAACAGAGAAACATTTCCTGGCCACAGTATGTGCTTCCGGTTTTATGGATCTAGACAAGTTAAAATTTCCATAGTAAATCCATTTTGTATGTTTCACAAAGTAGGCAACTCTAGGAAAAATGCATTCCTTTCTCCAGCTAAAACTCGAATTTAGAAATGAAATATAGGTTATCAAGATATGATGTACCAGCTGTTCCAGAAAATCTTTCTGATACTTGACTTCTGTTCCTATCTCTTCAGCAACCTGCACAAGAAATGTATGGATTGTGTAACTGTAACTGCGTATGACATCATAAGGAAGCAGAAAGAGGAACAAGAGCGAAACACAAAATTCTCAAAAACGAAAACACGAAACAGAATAATGAATAATCAAATATAGAATGCAACAATAATAAGTCAAGCTGCCAAAACTCTATAACTTGAAGCTGGAAATCATCATTTGCGACAGCACAAGCTAAAAAGTATTATTCTGTTCTATATATTCTATAAGGAGCAACAAACAAACAAGCACAAAAATCACAAGATAGTGCAAACTGCAAACCAGACACACATAAACAAGCACACACAAAATAACATCAATGCAGTTGTTCTCTTTCATATCTCTCTCTCTATTTTATTCATCGCAAGCTACAGAATGTGATAATCTTCCTTCTTAAGTTTCAAATCTTAAAGCACTGTCTGGTTGTCTCGTGAATGTTACAAATGAAGAACCCTCTTTTGTGTTGTTTATTCCAAACAAAGTAATAACTAGTCTACGCAGCTGGAGCCAGGAGGTGTGTGTAATCAATGTAGCAGTTAATCTTGTAAATTGTTGGGTAATGTCACTCACATCAGATGGGATTGAATTATAATGGAAAATGCATAAATAAATAAATAAATAAGAAAAACAAGTGAAGAAGATACATTTCTGAGCTTTTTAACTTGGCCGCGAAGGCCGGTGATTTCGTCGTCCAAGTTCATGTCCATGGGATCAATGCGCAATTGGATTTCATCGGAGGAAGCAACGGGTCTCGTGCTAAGCCCCTCTCTGCAAAATCAAATAATAATAACAATTATACATCAATCAGAACATATCTCAGCGATTGGCGGAATCGAAGATAGATACCAACCTAGATCGGAAAGGGGCAGCATCACCGTAGGAAGAACCTGCTCTGTGCGAATTGAACGACATTTGAAATTGGAATTGGAATTGGAATTGGAATTGGAGAAGAGAAACCCTTGAAACAGCGACAGAAGGAAGGAAGGAACCAGTTGGTACACGATTTAGGGAAATCAAATTTCGTTAATGAATGAATGAATGAATTAGGATTTAGGGGTTAGTTAATTCCATCCAGAGACGTTTGATGATTGACGTGTGTGTGTGTGTGTGTATGTGATTGTGTCAACAAATCAGCTCTTTTTTCTTTCCTTTTGTTTCCTTCACCTTCTGAGGCCGTTTTTATCTTCTATCGCTCCATTCACCCCAACCATAAACTTTGCTTTAATTTTTTATCTCTATTTACTGTCTAAATAATTTTTTACTACTTTTCTTATAAAATAAATAAATAAAGAAATAAGTTGTGCTCACCTCTCCTAAAATTAGATTAAATTCAGTTCCTTTTCATTTTATTTATCTATTACTGCTTTTAAAAAAAATTCCTAACAAATTAGTTATTTTTTTGTCTTAAATTTTTTTTTAAAATTTAAAAATAAATTAATAAATATTATTCTCTTCTTAATCACCTTCATAAAAAACTATCTTTTATTCTTCTTAATCGACTATTGATTTAAAAAAAATTATCATCTTCTTCCAACCCCTATAGTTATCTCTAATTGAAGGGTATATGCTTTGAAATATGTGAAATCACAAATTTTTTTTTGTTGTCTTATGAAATTAAGGCTATAGTCTTAAAACTATTGAATCAAATGATTTTTTCACATATAGTAAAAATTGAAGGCTATATATTTAAAAATGAGAGAATTCATAATTTTTTTGGTTGTATTATAAAGATTATAGGCTTTAAAACAGTGAATTACATGAAATTTTTATATATAGTAGAAATTGTACTTTAAAAATGAGATTTCATAATTTTTTTAGTTTTATTATGAAATAAAGACTATAGACTTTAAATTATTAAATCACTTGAATTTTTTACATATAGTAAAATTGAAGCCTGTATACTTTGAAATCAGAGATTTCACTATTTTTTTACACACTACAACTAATAGGCTATAGCCTTTAGAATATTGAACCACACAAATTTTTCACATATAGTAGAAATTAAAGACTATATACATTAAAATGTGAAATTTCACAATTTATTTTATTTTATTATAAAATAAAAATTATAGACTTCAAAATATTGAGTCACATGAGTTTTTCATGTATAGTGAAAATTGAAGGTTTTATACTTTAAAATGCGAGTTTTTCACAATTTTTTTGTTGTATTGTAAAATAAATACTCCTTTAAAATTTTGAATCACATTAATATTTCACATATAGTAGAAACTGACGGTTATATACTTTGAAATGAGAGAATTCACAATTTTTTGGTTGTATTATAAAATAAAGACAATATATATAGGCTTTAAAATAGTGAATTACATGAAATTTTTACATACAGTAGAAATTGTACTTTAAAATGTGAGATTTCATAATTTTTGTGATTTTATTATAAAATAAAGACTATGGATTTTAAAATATTGAATCAATTGAATTTTTAACATATGGTAGAAATTAAAGGTTATATACATTAAAATGTGAGATTTAATTACTATATTTTTGGATGTACAACAAAATAAAGACTATAGCCTTTAAAATATTGAATTACATGAAATTTTCACATATTGTATAAATTGAAGGCTATATATTTTAAAAATGTGAAATTTCATATTTATGTTGTTTTATTATAAAATAAAAACTATAGGCTTTAAAATATTGAGTCACATGAATATTTCACATATAGTAGAAATTGAAGGCTATATTATACTTTAAAATGTGAGTTTTCACAATTTTTTGGTTGTATTATAAAATAAAGGCTATAGTCTTAGAAGTATCGAATCACATGAATTTTTCACATGTAATAGAAATTGAAGGCTATATACTTTGAAATGCGAGAATTCATAATTTTTTGGATACACTATAAAATAAAGACTATAGTCATTAAAATATTGAATCATGTGAATTTTTTAATATATAGAAGAAATTGAAGGCTATATACTTTAAAATGTGAGATGTTACAATTTTTTCGGTTGTCTTATAATATAAAATAAAGGCTATAGCCTTAAAAATATTGAATCACGTGAATTTTTCACATATAGTAGAAATTGAAGGCTATATACTTTAAAATGAGAGAATTCATAATTTTTTTCGTTGTATTATAAAATAAAGACTATATAGGCTTTTAAAATAGTGAATCACGTAAAATTTTTATATATAGTATAAATTGTACTATAAAAAGATATTTCATAAATTTTTTTATTTTATTTTAAAATAAATACTATGAGCTTTAAAATATTGAATTATTTAAATTTTTAACATGTAGTAGAAATTAAAGCCTATATATTTTAAAATGTGAGATTTTACTACTATCTTGGATAAACTACAAAATAAAGACGATAGTCTTTAGAATATTGAATCACACAAAATTTTAACTTATAACAAAAATTAAATGCATGTCATATACTTTAAAATAATATGCAAAACATATTTCACATATAATGCATACCATATATTACACGTAATAAAAAAAGAAAATGATATTGCATGTTTTTGACTAGTTTTTTTTACATCAAATATTAAAAACAAACAAACTAGTATAAAAACCCACACAATTAATCGATTCTATTTTTTCAAAATCCATTTTAATGTTGTAGAACGTGTTTTCAAACAGGCTATATATACGTGTGTCACATTAGTCGCCCGTCTGGTATATTTATTTAGTTTATTTGAGTAAGTTAAAGGTTTAGGTATTCTGGACCATTTGGTACATGTATTCAAACGAATAAACCAAAATATTAAAGCAAGAAGATTTTCAAACTTTCTATGGACTGAATTCCTCTAAAATTTCAAGAAAAATCTGATTATTTCTAATTTGGATGATGCAAAAATAAAAATTTGACTGGAAGGGAAAGCAGATAGCCAAAATGGTAGAAGGATCAAAAACTTGAGGCCCTTTGCCGGTTATACCTATCACGGCAACATAATTAACTTTACCTTTGATGACTTTCAATTGCATTTACATGATGAGCCTATAAAATCAGCGTCGTGTCGTATCACAAAAATTCTACAATAATCTTGTCTCTCCCATTCCATTCCATGCCATTACATCATCGTTGACAAACAGGAAAGGAAAAAACACATGGGGAGCGAAGGGGAAGGGGAGAAGAAGCCAAGAATCCTATGCCTTCATGGGTTCCGAACAAGTGGAGACATCCTGAAGAAACAGGTCTACAAGTGGCCAGAATGTGTGCTCAAAAACCTCGACCTCGTTTTCGTCGATGCCCCTTTCCCTTCTCTGGGCAAATCAGATGTGGAAGGCATTTTCGATCCTCCTTACTACGAGTGGTTCCAGTTCAACAAGGTACCTACCTACGTACCTGATCTGATGATCACCTTAATTAGTTCATTATTACTTGCTTTTTCATCTAATTTGTTAAACACGTGATGATGATCGCAGGAATTTACGGAGTATACAAACTTTGATGAGTGCCTTCAATACATTGAGGAATGCATGATCAAGTATGGACCCTTTGATGGACTTCTCGGCTTCTCACAGGTAATTAATTCTAACTGAATCATTGGATTGATTGATTAATCAGAAAAGAAGAAAATGTATGGATTTAGTTTGGAGTACTAATTAAATTGTTTGAATTAATCTGACAAATTAATCAGGGTGCTATATTATCTGCTGCGCTACCGGGACTTCAGGAAAAGGTACGTGCCGCATCCTCATCATAATATAATACTCCATCCATTTCAAAAGTACATGAATCTTAAATTTTGTTTTTAAATTAAGTGAAATATTATTATTATGATGATGTTATGTGCAGGGTTTGGCACTGAGGAAGGTTGGAAAGGTGAAATTCATAATAATAATAGGAGGTGCAAAGTTTAGGAACCCGTTGGTAGCTGAGAATGCATATTCTACGCCACTTAGCTGTCCCTCTCTTCACTTCCTAGGTATGTATGTATTTCCATGACATGCCTTTCTTCATTTTCTTAATTCAATACCAATTTATTCATAAACGATTACATTAATTACTCTTTTATATATCATCATATTTATTAGTAAGCATTTAGACTATTAGATTTTTTTAATTAATTTTTGTGTGTTAGTTAAGACTTAAGAAAGATGGCATTCTCTTTTCCCTTATTTTTATATTATATTGGGGAGTGCAGGAGAGACGGATTTCTTGAGGCAATATAGTAGTGAACTGCTGGAATCCTGTGTTGAGCCTGTGGTGATCCATCATCCTAAAGGCCACACCATACCAAGATTAGGTAAATATATAGTACTAATAAAAGCTATTAAGCTACTCTAAATTATTATTATTTAATTTTTTTTGTCTTGATTATTAATATGAACAATATTTTTTGTCAAACCTTTCAGATCAGGAGAGTTCGAAAGTCGTGATAAATTTTATCGAAAAGATTAAAAAAGAAATGAAGAGTTAAACTATTTCATTGTGGTTCCTCGGAGATAGGATTAGTTTCTTTTAACCTGTTAAATTTGGCTTAAACCTTAATAAGTGCATGGAATTACTTATCATCAATAATATTAGCTAGTAGCTATATTTCATATTATAGGCTCTTGTGCCATTCATTCTTCTGTGATCTTCATGTTCTTCTCACTTAATAAAGATATACTTATCTATAGCAACAAAGGATTGCAGATTTATTTTATTTTATTGTACCAAACATGAAATTAAGAACAATATTAGTTACTTCTTGGTTGTTAAAAGTTAGTATAATTACAAGATAACGAAATATGTATTGAATTTGGCTCTAGTTTTAGCCTGAATTGAGGAGAAGAAGCATGGTCTAGTTTAAAGTTAAAATATGGTGAGTTAATTAAACACTTATAAACCTCTTTGGTAATTTGTTGGGAAGAAAAATTGTGATGTACATTCTTTCCCCAGAAAAAAAAATGTCACCTTGCAGCTGTACTTAATCATCTCTTGATGATGGTTATTACTTTTTTAACGACCAAAAAACCTCTTGACCATAATCTAACATGTCATGTACAATAATTTTTGCTGAAATCATAGCTTATTCATCACATTAGTGATATGTGTTACACGACGTGTAATAATAGCATGTCTCATGTACAAAATAGATGGGCAGGATGTGGCCCTAAGTAATTAAGTATGTTACAATGAGATATTTAATTTAATTCTTGTGTTCCTTTTTCCAATTTGCAAGATTTTAAATAAATAATAACACTGTTGAATGAATATTAACGTGAGTCGGTATGATCAGTCAGTCATAGTTCAACCTCTTTTTATGAAAAAAGAACAAGTTGAACGAAGAAGAAATGAAAGTAAAATAATAAAATCTAGCTAAGCAATTATTTAATGAGAACAACAAAGTTTGTAATTTGTGGAAAATGCTACTTATATATCTAATATGCTCAAATATCATACTCAAAAAATACTTAAATCTCACAATATTTATTATTAATTCATTTTTTAAACATAAATATCTACATACAAATATTACTTTTCTAATTTATAACATCAATGACACTTATGAAAGAAAAACCTCAAATTGTGACAACTATGAGGACAAGTCTGCAGCTACCAAATCATAAGAAGAAGAAGAAGAAAAAAAAGAAAAAAAAAAAAAAAAGAACAGAACCAAATCGTTTTAATCTAATTTAGTGGAGGCCCAAGCCAACAGAGCCGAAATGCAGAGCCTGAGCGATGCTTTCATTGGTGGGAAAGGCAAGAAGAACAATGTCATCATCATGCCTATTCCTTACTTGTTATTCTTCAATTCCTCATAATCCCCTACGCGCCACCACACGCTCCCTCTCTCCTCCTCCTCCTCATCACAACCCTTTATCTCAACTCTTCCCCGTAAGTCCCCATTTCTCTTTTGCTTCCATTCATTCGATGCTTTTCTGTGAAATCATCTTCACGCTTTTATCCAAAGTTCTCTGCTTTCTGTCGCAGGGTATTCTCAGGCCTCGGATTCGCGCGTTTTCTACCAACTTGTTCATTGGGGCGGCAAAGGAAGCTGCTACTTTGGGACCAACTATGGACTATGACTCTGTGTCTTACCTTACGCAGCGAGAAGCTGCTGAGATTGACGAGACACTCATGGGTCCTCTTGGTTTTAGCGTCGACCAGCTCATGGTCAGTGTGTGCTTCTTCTTTTCTATTTGTTTCCTTGCCTTCTGAATTCTGTTTTTGGTTTTATTTCTTTTACAATTTTGTTTTGTGCGCGTTAATATAATGCTTGATGCGTTCCGTTTGCGATGTTGCGATTGTAGGAATTGGCTGGTCTCAGCGTTGCTACGTCCATAGCTGAGGTACTTACTCCTTGCATTACTAGGTTTGATTCTGTTTTTTTCTAAGTGGCTTTATTCATAGTTCGTTTCAATTGGACCAAAACAAAATGAACGCTTTGAAACCAAATGAGAAGCTTTAGAGGATAATTCTTGATGGTTAGTTATGTTGTGCCTTTGATTACCCTTCTATTACATAATTCAACGATGAAAGTCTTATTGTCGATATGTAGTTTGTTGTTTACATTCTTGACTTATGGATGAAATAGGAAACACAAAGGGACATAGGGTTTTTGTAATCTTGAGCTGTACAAAGTCATAAACTTTCTGTGAGGAAAATGTGTTCAGTTTCTTTGTGAATTCCTATATACGAAAAGCAATGCATTTATAGTTGAAGTTGATTTCCTTTTACAGGTTTACAAACCGGGTGAGTATAATCGTGTTCTTACCATTTGTGGTCCTGGTAACAATGGTGGTGATGGTCTGGTGGCTGCCCGTCACCTGCACCATTTTGGTTATAAGCCTGTGGTCTGCTACCCAAAGCGTACCCCAAAGCCTCTTTATGCTGGATTAGTTACTCAGGTAGGATGGAACTCAAATTGAGAAAGTTTTGAACCTCGCATTTTTTCCTCTTGTATCTCCGTGCCAGTTATTTCTTTGGCTTTAAGGTTTATTTGGAGTTACTGCAAATCTCATACAAAATGTTGATGCTGTAGCTAGAAGCACTGTCAATCCCATTCTTGTCAGTGGAAGATCTACCATCGGACTTGTCCAATGACTTTGACATACTAATAGATGCGATGTTTGGATTCTCATTTCATGGTAATTTACATTTTGTTTTGAATATTTTATGTGCTTCACATATACCTATATATTTCTCATCAAAGTTTTGAAAACCTGGGATTGGACAACATATTACTATCCCTCTTTTCTTTGTATTAACATTATCTGATTTATGCTACTTATTTGTTTGTTCATGTCTGCTTCCTTATCATTTTTTTGCTTTTTGTCTCTTAGAACTTTTTGGCATGTTTATCTCTAAGGGTTTTGTTCATGAGATCCCTGTTAGAATAAATATGAGGGCTGTAGTTATAAACAATTGTTTGCACCAATCTTTTCAATTCCTTTTCTAAACTTTGCTCACTTCACGCAATCACTTAAATCAAACAGGCTTTCTCGTTTATTTACTCATACTCAACCTCTGAATTCTGAACTACTTTTTAAGGTTTTTAACAAATAATCCCATTTAATTTCAATTATTTGGCCTTGTTATTTTCTCACTGTCCAGGTTCTCCAAGGCCTCCTTTTGATGATTTGATCCAAAGACTTGTTTCCTTACAAAATTGTAATCAGAGCGACCAAAAAAGATCAGTTATAGTCTCTATAGATATTCCCTCTGGGTGGGATGTTGAAGAAGGAAATGTTAATGGTACTGGCATTCAACCTGATATGCTGGTATGTTTCTCAGAGATATACCTTTTCAATATTTATTGCTTTAAACATTGGGATTTAGATGCAATATCTTAAGTTCTTGTCAATGCAAGTTTTATTTATATTGAATGATTTTCCCACTCATGTCTTTGAGTTTTCTGAAGGTTTCTTTGACAGCCCCAAAATTATGTGCAAAGAAGTTTACTGGTCCTCACCACTTTCTAGGAGGTAGATTTGTCCCACCTTCCATTGCAGAAAAATACAAGCTTCAGCTTCCACCTTATCCTGGAACATCCATGTCTGTCCGCATTGGAAAGCCTCCTCAAATTGATATTTCAGCTCTAAGAGAGAACTACATCTCTCCTGAGTTTCTTGAAGATCAGGTGGAGGCAGACCCCATTAATCAGGTAAAGTAAAATTAAACTCTATTTTTCAGAGTTACACTCGTTTTTTCCCCTCTGTTGCTGGTTAATGACTTAGGACACCATGGAATCATCTTATCCATGTAGGCAACTCCCATAGTGGAACAAAGCTTGGTTGTTGTTTTTGTTGGTGGTGCTGGATAATGACTTCACCTTGATCTATTTCAATTTCCTAATCTGAGTATGCTGAGCACTGGGTTTTAATGGCTATGGCCTATGAGTACTAGTGCTTGCCAATCCTACATCTATTTTATTTGTTACGTGCAATTCTGTAGTTTTGTTTGTCAAAGTCTGTACTGTCTTTTTTTCTCCATTGGTAATTAATGAGTTATCATTTTATTTGAAAAGGGAGACTTTTACCATGATCTATTTCAGCATGGTTATCAAATCGGAATACGAATCGTGAATCAAAAATATTATTTTTCGAATCATGAATCGAATCGAATCGAATCGTGAATCGTAAGATTCATGATCACCGATAATAATGAGTATAATTATATATTTCATGTAAAGAACCATAAAAAATTATATCTTCATATTAAATATTTCTTTATTTTCTAAGTCTTAGGAGCAATATAATGTAACTATATGAAATTTGAAACTTTAATTTTAGAATAATGGAAATAGAACAATCGAATAACTAAATAGAACACATATTGAATCGTTGAATCGTTTCAAGATCGAATATATATCGTAAGATACATGTTCATTTTAGATACATTGCACGATTCGTATCGTTGACCTAATAGATCGTATCGTTGACCTAATAAATCGTATCGAATCGTAAGATTCGATCGTGAACCGTAAGATACTAACTACAATAATTCAGCTTCCTAATGTGAGTATTTTGAGCAATAAGATTTTATTGGCTACGAGTACTAGTATTTGAATCTGCATCTATTTTATTTGTTACTTGCAGTTCCGTAAATGGTTTGACAATGCATTAGCGGCTGGTCTGAAGGAGCCAAATGCTATGGCCTTGTCAACTGTAGGGAAGGATGGAAAACCGTAAGATCAATCTTTCTGCTTTTATGTTAAAATGCTTTTTGCCTAAAAACAAATGGGCTCTTGTGAAAGGAATCCCTCTCCCACACTTCCGTGATATCTCTAATATCTGAACTAAAACTTCTAAATTACTCTACTTCATTTGGCTGTAGCTCATCACGAATGGTATTGCTAAAAGGCGTGGACAAGGATGGATTTGTGTGGTCAGTAATATTCTGTTATTTTAACATTAGTACAGCTTGTGCACTGCTATTTGAAAATGATGATTTGTGTGTCTACTACAAATACTCCATGCAGGTACACGAACTATGAAAGTCGAAAAGCACGTGATTTATCTGAAAATCCTCGTGCGTCACTTCTTTTTTACTGGGATGGTCTGAACCGGCAGGTGACTATTCTTTCCATTCTAGCTAGCCTCATTTGCATAATCATTCGTTCTGCCACTATTTAATGATGAAAGTTAATATTCATTCTAATGACTCTTCTGGGTAGCAAATGGCTGAAAAATGCTATTCCTCAGAGGAAAAGTGAGGACAAGTATAGTATTTGATAGCTGTAACTTTTGAAGAATAACACATTAGATGCCGAAGATAAATTCTGTCATATGGTATGACCTAGATGATTAGAATCTCTATTACCAACCTTGAAGCATGCATGAGAAATATCGTGTTAGGTGTTGTGAGAAATGTCCAGAGAAAAAAGTACCACAGAAAGGAATACTGAATTTTTAAAAATAATAAAACTCAATTTATGTCATTGTTTTTATTACTTTTTTTTAAAGTGTACTTGGAAGAAAAAAACAATCGATCTTCTTCTTCTTCTTAATAAGAACCAATTAACTTTTAGTTATAGATAACCATGATATTTGAAGATAGCATCTAACAATCTGCTGTCCATTCTCTTTCATTGTTTCATTTCCTAGGTACGGGTGGAGGGGTCTGTTCAGAGAGTCCCGGATGAGGAATCAGAGCAGTATTTCCATAGCCGTCCTAGAGGGAGTCAGATTGGAGCAATAGTCAGCAAGCAGGTCTGCTTATACTCCATTTCAATTAATCTATTGGTTGTTACATGTAGAAATTATACCATAAGGAAACTTATTTATCAGTTTCTTCATATTTAGAGTTCTGTGGTTCCTGGAAGGCATGTTCTTCATCAGGAGTATAAAGAGCTGGAGCATAAGTTTTCTGATGGGTGAGTTCTGGCTGACATATGTGCTTTGACTCAGTTATGAATTCTGGTGAAAAATCTGTTAATCTCTTGTGATAGTCAATGGTCAATTTTTTCCCCCTTTCACATATCTCGTGAATTTAACTTGGAAATCTGATTG
This sequence comes from Aeschynomene evenia, assembly GCA_013621005.1. Classification (NCBI taxonomy): domain Eukaryota; kingdom Viridiplantae; phylum Streptophyta; class Magnoliopsida; order Fabales; family Fabaceae; genus Aeschynomene; species Aeschynomene evenia. The sequence continues at coordinate 6,538,392 of CM024270.1, forward strand.
GATCATCTTTTCATTTAGGCAAGAGTATTCACCTTTCTACCATTTGCTAAATGTAGGGGAGTTGGAACTAAATCCTGTTTTATTCTGCTTGCAGAAGTTTGATCCCTAAACCTAAGAACTGGGGAGGATACAGGCTCACACCAGAGCTTTTTGAGTTTTGGCAAGGACAGAAGTCGCGCTTGCATGACAGGTGGTTGTTTCCCCGTTTATGACAGGTTTCTTGTTTTCAAATGTCATCTTTCAACATGGATGAAGCCACATTGTATCTATGTAATGACTTCGATCCAACAGTTGAACCACGTCATATGTATCAATTTGAGTTGATCTATCCTAGTCTGGCTACTTGGTTATGAATTATGATAATATTATAAACGTTATTGTTTTAAAATCTAGTAAAACTCAAGTTTCCTTAGACAAATTAAGTTACCTAAACAGGTTATGATGTTTATATTGAAAATGTGCACTTTTAAACCTTTACCACACCTTTCTTCTCTCATTAGTCATCCAAACAGATTCTAAAATATTGAACATTTTATTGAGGTTACTCAGGTGTAAAACATTCATTCCCATGAGAAATTCTGATTGATTTTTTATGCATGTTTTATTGGCAGGTTGCAATATTCTCCCATTGAGATAAGTGGACAGAGAGTGTGGAGGGTTGAAAGGTTGGCTCCATGATCCTCTTCACTATAGCCGATGCAAAATAAGGGAAAGTGTGGCCTTGTGCTGTCTCTATTGTCATCATGTACATTTTCATTTTTTCAGCATTTATTGCAGCCTCTTAGTACAGATTTTCACAAGTGTGAGCTTTGAAATCTACACAGTTCCGTTGTAATGATGCAGCAACTATACTGTATTATCTCAAATCTCAAATATATCCATATCTATCTAAATAGATGGATAAGATATTACATGCATTTCAGAAATGGCAAGTACAAAACGTTGTCCATTATCTTAAAAAAGTTTCCTTTGAAAACGTAAACGATTATAATGATGGGAAATGTGAATGTTTTTCTTACCTTGTTCCATTCCATTTCGTAGTTGCTTTCCCCGTATCTAAGCATTATTCAACCACCAACCCAAGATTTCATTCCCTATATATTAAGCTCATAACGATCCTCATGTCGTGTAGCATCCAAAATGATCGGTCATGAGATGTTAAGAATTCTACATTTTTGACTAACTGTTCAATAGTATAGGACCTCTATATCCATCCAGTGGTAAGAATCTTGTTCACTGGTAGATTCTATTATTGAACGTGTGCCGAAAATGGAGGGTGAAATACGCAACACAATTTTGTTGTAATAGTATGCATATATTCAAGATTAGGCCCTTATTTTTTAATTTCATTTTCATACATCCGATGAGTGTAAAGCTTCACCAAAAGTTTGGACGCATTCTTTTATATTAGTATTGATTTGATTTGATTTAGTTAAAGTCGATCATGACCAAACTGGGGTCCACCATGAATGAATTTTAAAACCACCAAAATTTTCCTATCTTTTTAGGGTTCCTCTCCTACTCCTTTTGACCAAATTGTAGCTGATTGATACATAGATACATGACAGTCACGCAGCTTTATCATCTAATCTAAGGCTGGTATTATTCAATTCAATCCAAAGATGACCCCTCACCACAAAAGAAAGAAAAAAAGGGGTTCAATGAGTGCTACTTCTCTTGTTTTTTTAGTTTTATTATTTTGTTTGAATGAAATTCAAAGACGCTCAGGGCACGGTTGTTTGTTGCATGTCACGCTTGGAATATAGATATCAAGAAGCACTTGATAGTTCTAAAGATTCTAAAGGAAGAATGATTGGAATGCTCTTTTCCCTCTCTTTCAAATCATGCACCAAAAGAAATTAATTAAAGAGAAGATTTTGTGTGTGACCCTTTTCAAAGCTTTAGTTGGATTGGATTGGATCTGAAGTTGTAAGGCATGGAAGCCTCAGTTTTGTAGATATCCCGCAAATGGTGGAGCTGTTTGATCCAATTGATGAGCTATTAGCATTGGAAAACAACTGGATCAACACAACACAAGGTCATGCTTCTGTTTGATGAGCAATTTAACAGAAAATTACATCAACATCAAGCCTACGACTAAAGCCAACCATCCATGGAGGATAGGGACTGGCCCCCCCTCCTCCTCTATCAACTTGAGGAGGCCCTAAATAATCACATTCTTAAACACTAAGGATTAGTATAGATTCTGTCTTATAATCTTGAAGTCAACCTATACAAATCCTAAAAATAGTCTTTGATACTAAGTAAAAAGATAAAACTGTATACATCTACTCTCTTCAGAGTCTCACGTTGTACCGGGATACTACTTATATCATATAATAATATGGTAGAAAGATAATAGCTCATTTTATGTAGGGCGGGGAATGGAAAGGAAAGTTTGTACAAGTCTTTGGCCATGCTTAGTCTAAAAAATTAAATAAAAAGAAAAGTATTGTAATTTGTAGGTTGTACAGATGCTATGTTCCAAAACTTCAAGTCATGTTCAGGTAAGGAGTGGACAAAGATACTGAAGTTGGGGATGGTGCTGCTTTCTTTCTTGAAAACTACTACCTTTATTTCTTTTATGTATTTATTTATTTGTTGATTTATTTTCTCTAATGCTTATCTGCATTATGATTAGGCTTTTGAGAGGCTAAAACAAGCAACTACTACTACTTATCTTGAATAGAATCTGACAATCTGACTTGACGGGTGTCCTATGCCCTATGGCTAATATTAGTGCACGTCTAATCTAATCCCCCCTCCCTTCAATTTTGAGTCATATGTACTCTCTCTAGTTAATGGTGCTGCTGCCAGGGTTCCTCTTCCTTTATTATGCACCGTGGATTTCAGAAAGAATAAAATAATAATTGAGGCATTGATTTGATAATATTTGAACTTATTACTTATATAAAGAATAAAAAACTTGGGGTATTTTATAGGTGATACTGAAAGTTCACCCATCTTACCCTTTCCAATAAAGTAGCAATATGTTGCTATGTTTGGCAACAATGTCTAGTTAAGTATTGGTTTGGTATACATGGAGGAGCTTTGTACACAAAGTTATGCACATTTCACAGTAAATGAATATGATGCTTTCTTTATTAATAGATAAAATCTTGTGAATTCGGAGCATATATGCAATGTAATAGTAGTGCTTTACAGGATACAAGATATTGTTTCTACTTTCTACAACTCTACACATGAAAAATTCAACCTTTCTTTCCTTTAAATTTGCTAATGTGAAGTAGGAAATAGTGTTTTGAGAGAATGCATGGTAGTTAATTAAATTATTGTAGTTTTTTATTAAAATAGGCTAACTACAAGAGTGGAGGAGCTGAATCCAGTGGTATAGCACAGAACAGCGCACTATACTATAGAGGTTGATATGGTGCTTAGATCAGCCATGAAATGTGCTCAAACAATAAACAGAGCAGACACATAAGTTGAAAATAAATTGAAAACCCTTTTGGATTCAACACCTTTTTATAAAATAATATTTGCTTTCTTTCCCCCATCAACATCAAGGGCACCGACACCACCCGGAACCACTGCAATAGCCAGAGCCAAGTAGTTTTGGCTTCCTTGGTTGGTTTTTTGTGTATGTTAAGTAGTAGCTTGCTTTGTTGATTAATATCTCCCCACCAGTATTTTTTTATGTATCATATCATTATTAGTAAAAGCATGATTATAAAAATATCTTAATTATATGCAGAATGCCATAATGTATCGTCCAACCCAGAACCGTACACGTGGCCCACATACTTACATTATCAGGTTGGTGGGCCATACCCCTCACCAATCAACACAAAGCAGCTCAACTTTTTCAGCATTGCAGCAAATCATAATTATTATTAGTATTTGTTATCATCATTGTGTACGTATGCTCAGCAAACAGTATAATGCATGTGATAACTAGATTGAGTTTGAGTGTGTTTGTTTATACATTCATTCATTCATTTCAGGACTACCATATAATTTGATGAAAGTTTTTATTGAAAAAAAGGTGATGGACTGCTCTAGAATCTGCCCCAGTTGGTAAGACAGGACCGTCAATGGGGTCATTCACACAGATCCGACGGCTACAATTAATTACAACCAAACCAGTAGTGTTTTGTATCCCTTACTTTTTTGCCAAAGAATAACTGAGGCAAAACGTGAAAAGAGAGTACATGACAAAATAAGGTAAGACCTGTTTCCATGGAAATAGCTATCAAGGGGACTGACTACTATCCTCACCAAGTGCAACATGGATAAGCCAATTAGGAGTGATATGATATCCAACCATCTCTTTTTTTGTCTAATTCTTTGATATTATCTATTCAAAATTCTTTCATTTATATTTTAAATACAAATACAAGAGTGGATTGATGAGATTAGAGTTGACAAATGATTGGTTAAAAAGATTAGCTCCAAGATATTTCTAAGCTAAATAGTGAGAACTTATTGCTATTACTGTGCATCTGATCAGCGGCAGCGCACAAGGTTCTTATCCTGATCACAGCAAAGGAAACTGATTCGTTATGGAAGGTGAGGGTCAGAGACTGAAAAGGAGAGACATAGAGAGAGAGAGAGAGAGAGAGAAGGCCAAGGGTAATGGCCATATGCCAAAGAGGGTGGAAAAAGCATTGGCATTGGTCCACTTGCAGCAGCAGAAAATGGCTAGGATAAGAAAGAAAGCCAAAGCTTAGCTCAGAATCACTAATTCATTTGCACAGTCACAACCCACTTTGATGTTAAGTATTCCCTAACAATTCTGCGTCATGCCAGAATGAGGACTATCAACAAGGCAGGGATATACATGTTTTTTTCTCCCTTTTTTCCTTATTGTAATAGATAGCCCTAGTGGTGGTGGTGACACAAGATCTTTAAAACAGCACCAAATAATTCAAAGCAGTTAATAAGATGATGAAGCCATGTATTAGAATAGAATAACAAAAGGCAGGGACCCTTCGGACTCCAAAGGGATCCTCAAAGCATGCAAGTAAAATGGGAAGAAAGTGAACGTGTACTTGAACAACATTTGAAGCATAATTAATGGGCCTTCACAATCAACTGATCATTCTAATTCTAATTCTAATTCTAATTCTAATATTCAGAAAAGGAAATGCATAGGCACAGGACAGCCCCACAAAGCAAAAGCATGATTGTACATGGTCCATTCAAATTGTGGCATTTATTAACCATCTCACAATTGCTAAAAACAACAACAACAATAAATTCCAACAGTCAGGCGCTATAATAACACCACATCTGAAAAAGCAAAACATTCAGATAGGGAGACACAGATCTTTATCAGACCAGGGACTGGATGTGCCACACCTACAGCTTACACTAACTAATCATCTGAATCAAAATACAATGACTAACTCTTTTGCTTCTCTACTCGTACCTTAGACAAGTTAACAGAATATCACCTCTCCAAATCTTCTTCTATTTTGACCCTTCTGAATCTGCATCTCAGTAGACCATCTATTTGGCATGAACATCGCACCACATCCCCCCCTCTTCTGCTGGCAGTTTTCCTTTACGATAAAATGAATACAAAAAGGAAAAAGAACATAAATTTAGAGTACAGTGATACAACAACATTGGATGAGCCAATACCTGCAGGATTTCATCTTCTACAACATTCTCCACCCCCATCCCCTATTTTTTCTATCCATCACAAACAAGAGTCTTCTTCCATAAATAATAATGCAGAAAGAGAAATGTTTTCTCATACATGGCATGCCACCACAGAAGCCCTGGCCAAGAACAGCGATCATTAGCTCAACTTTGTTTGACATGGATAGCAGAAATCTAGTGGCAGGTTTATTTAAAATATCTCCTGCTCTATGATTTCACTCTGCAGCCACCAAGGATGGAAAAAGCTAACAGGTTCTTGAATTTAAAAAGACTAATGAAGAATGGTAACAACTTTTGGAGCATCATTCCGTGGCCCATCAAGAGACCGATACATGTATAATATTTCAATATCATCAACTTCGGCCAATTCACTATTGATGACTTCCAACACCAGATGGGGCAACGCTCTTGCAACTTCCTGGCAAGCTTGACGTGTTAATTTACAGGATGACATCCAAAGAAACCGCATGTTGTAAAATTGATGCAAACCGGAGCGTAGAGCTCCATCCCCAAATGGACTATCCCTGATTTCAAGCTTTTGCATATTAGGGCATCCTTCTAGCACATATTTGAGGCCGAGGTCCGTGTCTCCAGCAAAGGCAACGGACAGTGTCCTAATCAATTTCCCATACATCCCAATGTAACCAAAAGCTCTATCAGTCAATAAACCAGATACAGCAAGTCGAGTGAGCTTCTTGCAGTTCTTAACAATAGCACCAAAACCCTCATCCATGGGCTCTTGAGTCACAGGGTCTGTCCGATATCGCCCAATTATACAGAGGCGAAACACGACAAGATCCGGGCAGTTCCTTGACATAGCTATCACAGCTGCATTTGTCATTCTTTGGCAGAAGAACAAAATTGATTGCAATTTCCGACAACCTTGGGAAATTGCTTCAAAGCCTACCTCAGAGACTGGACCATCTGTCTCTTCCCTTGTGTTAACAGGGAAAACCCGAAGCTCACGCAAATCTTTGCAAGTTGTGGCCACTGCTTGAAGACCTTCATCACATATGGAATCAAGGACCTTCAAAATGAAACCAAAGGTAAGCTTTGAATACCAAATTATTGAATAATAGACTTACAAAGGTACAGACATGGACACGAGAAACAGCACATACCCATAATGTCTGGAGTTTATGACAGTGCAATATGACTGGTTTGAGTTGATCAGCACTGACATCAGCATAGCTAAAATTCAAAGAAGTGAGATTAGCGCAGACCGGATAGATGGCAGGAAGGTATTCAGCCCACATGTCCCTGAATCCAGATAAACAAACTAGCGATTTGCAAGCCGCGAACGCAGATGCATAATCCGGCTCCTGATCACTGGTAACCACAGCTTCCGATGCACAGAATGCCCCTGTACCAAGATGTGTGAGCTGAGGAGCTCGATGCATCAGGCGATACAGCTGATCTATGGAGACAAACCGATTCAACCTGAGCTTCTTCAAGGAAGGTGACCTAGCCACCAGCCTCTCCAAGGCCTCAAAATTAACAGGGATCTCAACGCACTCAAACACAAGAGACTCCAGATGGGTTTGGCCCTCTGGAAAACATGAAATCCAATCCACTTCCTCATCATCATCATCATCAGCAGCCTCAACCACAGATTCCACGAGATCAAGCACTCTCAGCATCCTGTCAACACAGAAAAAGAAACATAAAAAAAAAAAAAACACAAGGCAATTAAACACCCTAACACACCCCACGCCCTGCGATGAAAACGGAAACAACACATCACACAATACTACACGGTCAAATCTACAAACACTTACAGTGCATACTCATCACACAACAATGCCATAAAAATCTGAAGATTGTCCTGCTCAAAACACAAACCAATCTCTTCCACGACCAATTAATCAGGAAAAAAAATACCTGCACTTGCTGGCTATGGCAGCGAGTCCAGAGATCCCGAAGCCGTCGCAGCAAACGAGGACGAGCTCTCTGAATCCGGGGAGGGAGCTGGCGATGAGGGCGAGGTCGTCGTCGGTAATTGACATGCGCTTCAGATGGACCTTCTCGAGGGAAGGGTAGGCCTTGGCGAGTGCGCTGCACCATGGGGAGAAGTGGGCCCCCCAGTCCACGGGCATCAGATCGAAGTCAGCGAAGCGGGGCTTTCCCTTGACGGTGACGGAGCGGATGCGGCGGAAGCGGGAGGTGACGCGGCGGGGGGAGACGGCATAGCAGTTGCCGATGAAGAGGTCAGATCGAGTGAGTGCCTCGGCGCGGTACCAGGAGCGGCAGACGAGGGAGGCGGCGTTGCGATCGCGGCGGGAGGTGAGGAAGTGGAGGACGTTCTCAAGTACCATCTCGAGGACCCTGTCGGGCGGCGGAGAATGGAGGTCAGAGACGATGGCGGTGGTGAGATCGGATCCGCATCCATGGTGGGAGTGTGTCATGGGTACAGTGGGTTTCGGGTGCAGTGGGTGGGTGTGATCAGAAAGGTGGAATCTTGAAGCTGTTCATTGGATGAGAGTGAGTCTCTGAGATGAAATGGGAGATGGGGTTCCAATCTATGTATGGTGTATGAAGATGATTGAAGAGAATAGATGAGATTAGATTAGATTAGGGGTAATAAATAGTTTGTTTGATTAATTGGTGAATGAAATGAATGAAGTACAGTGCAGTGTTTGAGAGTGAGAGGAGAGAAGAGAAGAGAAGAGGGGGCAAGCTCTGCACTGTGTGCTGTGATGTGCTGTGCTGTCTGTGTCTTCTTTCTCAGCTCAACTCAGCATTGGGATTCTCCATCTCTCTCTCTCTCTCTCTTTCACTTTCCTTTCCTTTCCTTTCTCTCTCTTTTCTTCCCACAAATATCCACTCCTCCTCCATTATTTTGGGTATTTTTCTACTTTCCCTTTTCTCCACCTTTTTCTTCATTTTTCTTTTTATTCTAGTAATTGCCCCTTCATTTTTTTTTGAGCTGTTTATGCTTTATTTTATTATTACTTTCTTTTCTCAGACTTTTTAAGGCTACAAGAAAATTATAAGTTTATAAAAATAATCTCACAAGCATCAGAATACGTCTTTAATTAACTACTATACTGTATCTGTATGGGATTCCTTCTTTTTTGCGTTTATTTCTTTATTATATTGGGGGCGGACACTCCTTCTGTATATATACTAGTATCTTTAGACCCAAAGAAAATCTGTATATTACAGTATATCTTCAAACTATCACCATCAAAGTCTCTCTCTCTCTCTCTCGTTATCTTATTTTTAAGGAAAATCAACTTGCTACTCCAAATCATGAAAACATATAACCGAAAAGGTTGTTACCATTCTATTAAGGAAAATATGGCATTGGCTATGGCACACCAAAGTGATAGAACTAGGAAAATTTCTTTAGGAGGCAATAATTTTGACACATATATGAACAAATTAAATAACTTAAGTTTCAATGATCTACTTTTGATTTCACTTTTAAAGTAATAACTTTTTTTTTTGCTTCGAACTCATTCAAACTATTTAACCAAACGTATATGAAATGATTATTATTTTAAAATAACTAGTATTGAAAACAAAGCATTTTAATATACATCTCATAAATAGAGTGTATGAATGCACCAACTTATCTTATCCGGTTAGATCAAGTAGAGTAGAGTAGATTGGAGATGGAAGGTGAGGGTCAAACAAAGACTTAGAAAGAGAGAGAGGAGGGTAATGGCCATGTGCCAAGAAGCCAATGAAGGTGGAAAAGCATTAGCATTGGTCCACTTGGTCTTGGTGCAGCAGAAAATGGTTAGATAAGCATTTCCTCCCCATCACTAATTCATTTGCACAGTCACATCCCACTTTGATGTTAAGTTTTCTCTAACCATGCCAGAATTGAAGACTATCAACAGGACATGGATATACATGTACGTCTTTTGTTTCTTTCTTTTTCCTTGTTGTAATAGAGAACCCTAGTGGTGGAGGTGGTGACACAAGATCAAATTATTGGACCCTGACACCCTGTAGTATGCATATATATTATCTATAAAACAGCATCAAATAATTCAAAGTGTTTGACCAAAATAATAATAATAATAATTCAAGTTGCTGGTGTAAAATATCAAGCCATGTATATCTTGAACCAAAAGAAGACCTGTGTACAATACAAGTTTGTTGAACTCCAAAGGGATCCATCCCCAAAGCATGAAAGAAAGGAGAACTAGAATAGAATTCGAAGCATAATTAATGGGTCTTCACAATCAACTGATCATTCAAATTCTAATATTCAGAAAAGGAAATGCATTAATTGTACATGGTCCATGCAAATTGTGGCATTTATTAACCATCTCACAATTGTTAACAATAAATTCAACAGTCAGGCGCCATAACACCACGTCTGAAAAAGCAAAAACATTCAGTATCAAACTGGGGACTGGATGTTCGACACCTACACCTTCTTACACTAACTATCATATGAATCAAAATACACAGACTAGACTAGACTAGACTCCTACCTTTTTCTGCCTCTCTACTGATACCGTGGAAAAGTTAACAGAACTTCACCTCTCCAAATCTTCTTCTGAATCTTCATCTCAATAAACCATCTATTGGCATGAACGTCGCACCGCATTCCCCCTCTCTTCTTCATTACAATAAAAATGAATATATAATGGGAAAAGAACATAAATTTCAAGTACAATGATATAAAAACATTGGATGATCCAATACCTGCGGGATTTCATCTTCTCGCATCATTCTCTGCCCCCTCATCCCCTATTTTCTTTCTATCCATTTTATAAACCCAAGCCCTCTACAATAAACAATAATGCAGAAAGAGAAAAATGTTTTCTCTCATCCATGGCCTGCCACCACAATATTCCTAGCTGGCCAAGAACAGCAATTAGCTCAACTTTGATTGACATGGATAACAGAAATCACATAGCAGGTTTACTTAAAATATCTCCTGCTCTGTAATTTCCCTCAGCAGCCACCAAGGATGGAAAAAGCTAACAGGTTCTTGAATTTAAAAGACTATTGAAGAAAGGTAACAACTTTTGGAGCATCATTTCTTGGTCTGTCAAGAGACCGATACATGTATAATATCTCAATATCATCAACTTCGGCTGCTTCACTGTTGATGAATTCCAACACCAGATGGGGCAAGGTTCTTGCAACTTCTTGGCAAGCTTGGCGTGTTAATCTACAAGATGACATCCAGAGAAATCTCATGTTGTAAAAACGATGCAAACCACAGCGTAGAGCTCCGTCCCCAAATGGACTGTCCCTGATTTCGAGCTTTTGCAGATTAGGGCACCCTTCTAGCACATATTTGAGGCCGAGGTTTGTGTCTCCAGCAAAGGCAACGGACAGTGTCCTAATCAATTTTCCATACATCCCAATGTAACCAAAAGCTCGGTCAGTCAATAAACCAGATACAGAAAGTCGAGTGAGCTTCTTACAGTTCTTAACAATAGCACCAAAACCCTCATCCATGGGTTCATTAGTCTCAGGGTCTGGTCGATATCGCCCAATTATACAGAGGCGAAACACTGCAAGATCTGGGCAGTTCCTTGACATAGCTATTACAGCAGCATTTGTCATTCTTTGGCAGAAGAACAAAATTGATTGCAATTTCCTACAACCTTGGGAAATTGCTTCAAAGCCTACCTCAGAAACAGGACCATCTGTTTCTTCCATTGTGTCAACAGGGAAAACGCGAAGTTCACGCAAATCTTTGCAAGTTGCAGCCACTGCTTGAAGACCTTCATCACATATTGTATCAAGGACCTACAAAATGGAAATAAAAGTAAGCTCCAAACACCAATTTATTAAGAAATGCATAGACACACAAGACAAGACATACCCATAACGTCTGGAGTTTATGACAGTGCAATATGATTGGTTTGAATTGATCAGAACTGATATCGGCGTAGCTGAAATTCAGAGAAGTGAGATTAGCGCAGACCGGATAGATGGCAGGCAGGTACTCTGCCAACATCTCTCTGAATCCAGATAAACAAACTAGCGATTTGCAAGCCGCAAAGGCAGATGCATAATCCGACTCCTGATCACCAGTAACGACATCCTCCAACACAGAGAAAGCTCCTGTCCCAAGATGCGTGAGCTGTGGAGCTCGATGCATCAGGCGATACAGCTGACCAATGGAGACATATCGGTTCAACCTAAGCTTCTTCAAGAAAGGGGACCTAGCCACCAGCCTCTCCAAGGCCTCGAAATTAACAGGGCACTCAACGCACTCAAACACTAGGGACTCCAGATGGGTTTGACCGTCCGGAAAACACGATATCCAATCCACTTCCTCTTCATCATCCGCAACCTCAACCACAGATTCCATGAGATCAAGCACTCTCAGCAACCTGCAAATAGAAGGGAAAAAAAAAACATAAGGCAATGAAAACCCTCATCCATCAGTAACCTATTTTACTCTACGATACACTAAACCACACAGTCATACGAACAAACACTTAAGGTGCATACATTCAAACAACAACTCTGAAAACTTTCCTCGTCAAAACAAAACCCAATCAAGATAGAAGCGACAAGTACCTGCACTTGCTGGCTATGGCGGCGAGTCCGGAGATCCCAAAGCCTTCGCAGCAGACGAGGACGAGCTCTCTGAAACCGGGGAAGGAGCTTGCGATGAGGGCGAGGTCGTCATCGGTGATGGACATGCGCTTCAGGTGGACCTTCTCGAGCCAAGGGTAGGCCTTAGCGAGGGCGCTGCCCCATGGGGAGAAGTGGGCCCCCCAGTTAAGGGGCATCAGATCGAAGTCAGCGAAACGAGGCTTGCCCTTGACGGTGATGGAGCGGACGCGGCGGAAGCGGGAGGTGGCGCGGCGTGGTGAGACGGCGTAGCAGTTGCCGATAAAGAGGTCGGGTCGGGTGAGGGCCTCGGCACGATACCAAGAGCGGCAGACGAGGGAGGCGGAGTTGCGGTCACGGCGGGAGGTGAGGAAGTGGAGGACGTTCTCCAGAACTATCTCGAGAACCCTGTCCGGTGGCGGAGAATGAGCCGAACCCGGCGAGCCGGTATTGGAGGAAGAAGATCCGGCGTCGGAGTGTGTCATGGGTACAGTGCTGTTTGTTACGAGAAAGGTGGAATCTTGAGGAGTTTCATGAGATGGGCTTTGGCTTTCAATTTCAATTGTTTGTTGATTGGTAAGTGAGGGAGTACTGTACTGTGCTGCGCTGTGTTGTCTGTGTCTTCCTTCTCAGCTCAGCTCAGCTCAACTCAACTCAGCATTGGGATTCTCCATCTCTCTCTCTCTCTCTCTCCATTTCACTTTCCTTTCTCTCTCTTTTCTTCCCACAAATATCCAATCCTCCTTCATTATTTTGGGGATTTTTCTACTTTCCCTTTTCTCTACCTTTTTCCTTCATTTTTCCTATTTCAGTTTTTTCTTTTTTCAACTTTTCTATTTTTTCATCCTGTTCATATTTGTTAAACTGCAACTGCCCTTTCATTCTAATCTGTTCATGGGTATTTCATTATTTTATCTCTCTCTCTCTCTCTCTTTTTTTACAGCCTTTGGGATGAGCAGAGGTAGATTCACTGGTGGCAGAATACGTCTTTATACGGCCTGGACTGTCTTCCTTCATAGTATCTTTAAAGTGACCATAATACGGCCTGTATTTTGATTGCTTTTTTTACGCGTATATATATTTTTCTTTTCTGATGTATTGTTTTTAGTATATTCTTGTTATAATTTATAAGGATTGCGATACTTATTAGTTTTATGGTAAGAAAGAAAGAAAAACACACAATGAAAGTGATAAAGTCTGTGCTGAAAACTTTAATGGTAACATTTTATCCTTCAATTTCAAATATGATAAAGTCTGTGCTGAAAACTTTGATGGTAACTTGGGATGGAAAAGACTCATGCTCATTTATCTTTGCCTAAAAGTACAACATAATTACATCTCATAATACAAAATTAGGTGAGGAAATTAAAATTAATATCATCATTAATAAAGTATTTAAGAAAACCTCAACCTAATTGGTTCATGGATAAATTCTATAAGTGAGAACTAATCAAATACCAGAGCTTGAGATATTATTTCTCACCCTTGCACTGAGATTTTTTAAAGAAAGAATGACAAAACCCATGGACAAGACAATTAAGAAGTAAGATGCTTGCTGCAATGGGATGAAGACAGAACCAGTGGACAGCACATGTGGAGTTAAAACTGCTAAAAAACATGTATGCTTAAATTAGCTTAGCTTAGCTTGCTGGAAAAGAAGGTAGATAGATATAGCTAGGTAGGGTGGTGGTCTAGATAGATAGATATATCCAACAAACAAATTACTGTTGCTGATAGATAACCGATCAACCATGGAGGAAAAAAACACTCCCTTCTAAAGCAGATATTTCGTGATCATGTCTACTGAATTTCTTTCTCAGCATCTGCAGTTTTCTTATGGGTCCATCCTTTCTTCTGTCTTTATATGCCTGCCATTTGTATTATATAGTGTTTTTGGAATCACAAAAAGAAAAAGAAAAAGCCACTTTCTCATTTTGTAATTTCACATGCCATCTAGCTTGTAAGACGACAGGGACACTATATAAAGATATTCAAACTTCTATCTGGATGCAGGACATGTAGATACATAGATACATACATAGATAAAAGCTTAATTAAAAGAAAGCAGAATATATGAAAGTAAGTTTTGTGTGCAAATGTGATAATGCATAATGACTGTAAATCCTTTGAGTTGTTAATTTGAGGTGGTTTTTTCTTCATATATGATTTGTCAAAGATAGGAGGATAATGCCAAACTAGTTCAACAAAAGCATTCATTTTGAGATTCCCTCTTCATCAGTGCACTTTTATCACTCTGCAGGGTACATAAGTGTCGCCCCAAGCCATGCATAAAACTTTGGAGTGGAGAGTATGACGTACTTGTATTCCCTCGATCTTTCTTTTAGTGATGCCTTCACCTTGAGGTTGGAAAATTAACTCAACAATGTTAGTTTTAATTAACCTTTCTACAAATGAAATTGAAAGCAATAATAAGCCTATATATGGTTGCTGGAAAAGTAAAAGTGAAAAAGGATGTGAATGGGTCCATTCCGTAGCAAGACTAAAACATACATATTTAGTGTTTCACCCAACAACATATATGAATGAATGTGTTATGTCTATTATCTGCTTCTGCTCAGCCTGGAGATTCTCCCATTGTTTACATGGAAAAGACAGAGGGAACTTTAACAGATAAGATAATAAACCATATTATATATATGTCTACAGATAAATTTTACATATATAGAAATTCAACATTTCAACTAGCCTCCTCCCTCCCTGCCAGATATGCTCATCATAGTTTTTTTTTTTTTTTTGGTAAGGCTCATCATAGATTTATGGTATCATACACACACTCTTCATACAAAGCATAAGCATTGTGGTCAGACCATTTTATTTCAGTTATTTTTTAAAAATTTTGGTTATTAGGCATTCTTTTTGTTGTTTTTGGTTAGCAGTTTTTTTTTTTTTTAATAAATCGGGGCCAAGGCCCAACAGGAAAAGAAAAACTACAAGTCAATCAAACGGGCCGGGGTATGGCAGCCCCTGAAATATCATCCAAAAGAATCTTCATCAACTCATCTTGAGGTCTTGTTATTTCGTGGTATCCTAGAGTAAGAGAAAGAGCCATCTTTGCTATCCAATCTGCTGCTCTGTTTCCCTCACGGTAGCTATGAATTATGTTGATTTCCCTGAACTCTTGCATCTTCTTCCTTATTCTAGCTATCAACGTGCTCTGCTTGCTGCTATTTTTGTTGGGGTTATTCAGTTTCATGACCACCATTTTAGAGTCTGATTCCACTATAATGTTTGTATATCCGCCTTTTTTTGCCAGGAGCAGTCCTCCATAGATTCCCCAAAGTTCCGCTTGAAAAGCAGAGCAATTGCCAATGTTATGTGCAAAACCAGCCACCCACCGCCCTGCCTCATCTCTGATTATTCCTCCACAGCTAGCTTTTTTATGAGATACAATCAAAGCTCCATCCATATTTAGCTTCATGACGCCCTCCAGTGGTCTCCTCCACCGTATGAAAACTTCCTCTTTCCTATAATCTTTCTTATCTTTCACATCCTTTCTCGCATCACGTATGTCCTTTGCAATATGGAGGATAACTTCATGCCCATTAGCAGTTATTAGGCATTCTATACATTTCGTTTTTATTTCCTTATCTGATGTCGGTCCAAGAAGTGATGGACTCTGCCTTAATGGACCTTTCATAACTTAAACCTAGAATAAGTTTAGGCCTATGGGCGTTGGGTACACAGAAGCCCATTCATTATCTTAGTTTCGATAAAGCCTATTTGACCCAAAAACAAAAAATAGTAAAAGAATTGAATACCCAACTCAAAAAAAAGGGTAAAAGCAAACGGTCAGATGAAAAATAAATAAAGAAATAAGGCAACGGCCAGATCGAGAGAGAGAACATTGATGAAGCTGAAACAGACAAATCCAATTGACGGTTTCGATGACTGACATTTGAATTGGAGTCCCACGTTTCCGATTGAAACGCTGTCTTTCTCTCTAAGGTCTAGAAGCTTCGTTCTTCTTCGCCTTGTCCAACGCCATCCCCAAACCACAAATACTACAGCTTCTCGATCCCAAAACCAGCAAGATGAGCACTGATCAAACCACAAATACTACCACCACCCTCCCCAAATCACCACCAGAGCAACCACCGCCACCGCCTCCACAAGACTCTCACTCTGCCGATTACTCTCCCTATCCTAAACTCGACCCCAACGATGTTGCTCCACCACCACATCCTCAGCCTGATCCTCAACCCCATCATCAGAATTTGACTTCTGAGCAACCCGTCACTAGTCCCGCCGCAACCGATTCTCGCGCCCCAATTTCCGGCGACGCTGCGACGACCATGCCCCCCGAGTCCAATCCATATGTCTCTGCTGCACCCGCTCCCACATCTTCTACCAAGAGTCAGTTTTTTGTCCAATTATTTCAATGCTTTCTCTGCTTTAATTTGATTTCAAACCGTTCTTGAAAAAAAATTATCATTTTATTCTTTTTATGTTTGCAGATACTTTAGATTCGGTGAAGGATGTTCTCGGTAGATGGGGGAAGAAAGCTGCTGAGGCTACAAAGAAGGCTGAGGATCTAGCTGGCAACATGTGGCAGCACTGTATGTCTTATTCATTACCGCCATTTGCTAATTGCTACTTTCATTTCTCATTTCTTAACAACCTTTCTCTACTATTTTGATTAGGAAAATTGAATGATTTTTTTTTCAAAGAAAAATTGGTCTGGATCTGTTGAATCATTTCTAAGTATTAGTTACTCTGTAGGAAACAAGGCCATGCCGGCTACATCGACATCCGGTGGGCACATGTCCGATATGTTTTCGTACTGTCCGAAAAATGTATTTTATATTTTCTAGCTCGGACACGAACTAGTGCATGACACACCATGGATATAGCATGCCACACGGTGCCTTTTTTTCCTTTGAGTATGTTTGGATGTTTAAATTATGAGAAATGATTTGATTTGAGAATGAATTATATTGTTTGAAATGAATGAAAATGAGAAATGATTTCATTTGCAATTCTTTGGAATTCTATACCTTTATATCTTTAAATTTTGCAAATTTTGATTGGATTTGGAAAGAATTCATTTTATTTCCTTCAAATTCATTTCATTTCCGTCCAATTCATTTCATTTCTCATAATTTAAACATCCAAACATACCCTTTGAGTTATTCATTTGTTACGAAGAAACTTAAGCTCATTTATTAATTATATATATAGAGAGAGTTTAATTTTGATGCATTGACGGTGTAAAAGTATTTTATAATGTCAGTCAATCAAAACACTATGTTTGTATGACTTTTTAGGTAGTAAGAGAAAGAAAACACAACCATGACTGACGTAGCAACACATGATTGAATGACTGTGTAAAAAAGTTATACACTATTGGGATAAAATTATATATATATATATATATTGTATCCAAGTGTATAATTTTTTTGTTTGGTCTTTCTTCGTCTCCGCTTGGGTTATTCTATTAATGTATTGTTCTACTCCTCTATAGATATATCATATATGGCATATTTGCATCGATAGGTCCTCACATATCTGCAATAATGATTTTAGTTTCACTATGGCATCATTGAAGTCATTTACTTGTGCTTTTTTCATTGCTTGTTTTTAGTATTGTTAGTATTGTATGCCAGCTAGATGGTGAGTTCTAATTTTAGAAGCTCATTTGCATGTTGACTTTCTGTGAAACAGTGAAAACAGGTCCTAGTTTTGCTGATGCTGCTGTTGGGAGGATTGCTCAAAGTACAAAGGTTCTTGCAGAAGGAGGCTATGAGAAGATCTTTAGGCAGACTTTTGAGACCGTCCCGGAGGAGCAGCTCTTGAAAACATATGCATGCTACCTCTCCACCTCGGCTGGACCTGTAATGGGAGTTCTATACTTGTCTACAGCAAAGCTTGCATTTTGTAGTGATAACCCACTTTCTTACCAAGTCGGTGACCAGACTCAATGGAGCTATTATAAGGTATCCTCTCCATCTAGAATGTATTTGATATCTCTGATCAATCATGTCTTTTCCAATTCAACTAACTCTTTTGTTGCTATGATCTATTAATAAATTCCTCCATTTTATTAAGATTATTTGGAAGCAGTATGTGTTACTTTTTCTTTGTGCATCTGTTATTCTGTTTCCTGAATTCTGATAGTAATTGAAGAAATAAGGTTCGCTAATTTGCCTTTTAGTAACAGCAATGTTGAAAGACACGATTTACATTTTATGAAATCCAATATGAATGAGCTATTACTGTTTTTCCTAAAACCGTAACCCCCTATATATGGTTAGTAGAACCTGGTTGGTCACTGGCAATTTGTGAGAGATTTCATTGATAATAATATTTCGGAATAGCACGCTCTTATCTAATGATCTGTGGGTTGGAGTAAGTATTTTCCTCAGATTGTGATATCAATTATATAGCTTTATGCTGTTTTTAACTTGTACCAATGCTCATGAAGTAGTTCAGCTGCTATGTGCTATGTTTTAGAAGTTTTACTGCTCACGTGGATATGCAACCCATACTTGATAGAGGAATGATAGAATTAGAATGGCACTGAGGAAATGTTCCAACCTTGCTTTACTATATGACTTTTCATATGTTGAATGTTTTTAGCACTCACTCACACTCAAATGTATTCATCAAATATATGTATTGCACTAACACAAGACCGACCACCAAAGCATTTTCAATCTCCTGTCCATAATCTGAGCAACAATTTTTTATACTAAACAAGGTGAAATAACTAATATAGTTCCTTCCAATTTAGTATTTGAGATGTTATTTAAGATGTGTGCTTTTTCCTTCCTTGCGATGCTGTAGGTGGTGATTCCACTACATCAGCTGAGAGCAGTGAACCCATCAACAAGCAAAACCAACCAATCCGAGAAATTTATACAGATTATCTCTGTCGACAACCATGAATTCTGGTTCATGGGATTTGTGCACTATGACAGCGCTGTTAAAAACATTCAAGGAGCATTGCTGCAGCCCCGTTGATTGAGGAGGAGGAGGAGCATCATGAATCATACTGAAGATGATGATGATGTTTATGTTGATAAATTACCAGTCACAGACAGAACACATGAAAAAAATGTTGTTTAAAAGCTCTGCTATATATATACCTTGGTTTGATTGTATTTATGATTATTGAAATTCAGTGTTGATGGGTATACATAAGTTGGTGCAAGTGTTAGTACTTTACATGTGTAACTTGACATTGTAATTTTCTGTCATTTGATTTATTGTAAGTTGAATGAATGTTCTACATTTTAATCTATTCATAATAATTATTTTTCATTCTTTTAAAACCAGCAATGCCTGAAATTGACTAAAGCCTGCGTGCTTGGCTGGGCTTAGGGCTGACTGACATGCTCTGACAATTGGTCAGATCCTGATAATATTAAAAGCCCTCTCTAGGCCCATCTTCTGTACCCATTATCAGTAACCTTTCAAATCAAGTAGGGCCCTTTATGGCCCTTTCTCTAAACTATAGTTCGCAATTTGAGATCAATAAAAACAAAAAGGCCTCTCAGCTTTTTTAAATTCTTCAATTTACTGCAATCATGTATACCCAAACAAAAAAATTACGGTACTCATTCATGATGTTATTAATGATGCTATGATAATAATAACATTCTCTAGCTAACATATTTTCTCTTTATATTTTCAAAGTAGGATAATACTCATAAAAAATATTTGTAATTCTTGAATGAGGGAATAAGAAAGTCACCTATTAAAGAGGGGAAGTAAAAGGACTAATTATTACTCCTATGTGAGTATTTTAGCGTTACAGATATACATAGAAAGAGAGAGGAATAAATATTAAATAACCCCGCCCCGCGTTTTAGATCTGAAGTAATATTAAAGTCAAATAACTGTCGAAAGCCATTAGAATATGGAAGCACAAATGAGTTAACCACCATTTTAGTCCCTCATATTATATAGTTGTTTCATTTTAGTCCTTCATTTTACTTTTTGTTCAATTTAGTCCCTCACAATGCATTATGTGATTCACTTTAGTCCTCTGTTAATACTCCGTTATTATTAACTCGGTTATTGCTTTGCTGATATGTACTGTTAAATGACAAGTGGCAAATGACGTGTACAACTAAAGTGAGTAGTTCGATTTAGTCGTTCATATTACACTATTTGTATCAAATTAGTGAATAACAGAATGCAATTTGAGGGACTAAATCGAACAAAAAGTAAAGTGGAGGAGTAAAGTGAATCACGAAATGCAACGTGAGGGACTAAATCGAATAAAAAGTAAAGTGGAGGACTAAAGTGAATCACAAAATGCAATGTGAGAGACTAAATCGAACAAAAAGTAAGTGTAGGACTAAAGTAAAACAGATATGCAATGTGAGGGACTAAAATGATGGTTAACTCAAGCACAAATGGTAATAATTAATAATGCAGCGGAAGCGTCCATGTCATGCATAAATTGTATGTGTCACGATCATTATGCAGAGTCTCTCAGAGCCACAACCACAACCACAAGGCGCAGAGTGCCACAATTAAAATCAGATAAGTTTTTACTACGTATTTTAAAAATTGTAATTTCATAATTTTTTTATGATATAAAATAAATACTATAACCTATTGAATAATCTCAATTTTTTTATATATAATAGAAATTGAATGTTATATACTTTAAAATTTGAGATTTCATAATTTTTTTGTTGTATGATAAAATAATCATTATAGCATATAAAATATTCAATCACATAAATTTTTCACATATAGTAGAAATTGAAGGTTGTATACTTTAAATTGTGAGATTTTACTATTTTTTAAAATAGACTATAAAATAAAGACTATAGCCTCTAAAATATTGAGTCACATGATTTTTTTACAAATAGTAGAAATTGAAGGCTATAAACTTTAAATTGTATGATTTCACAATTTTTTTATTGTATTATAAAATAAAGTCTATAGCCTATAAAATATTGAATCACATGAATTTCACATATAGTAGAAATTGAAGGCTACATACTTTAAAATATAATGTGTGATTTCACAATTTTTTTGTTGTATTACAAAATAAAGACTATAGTCTATAGCCTATAAACTATTGAATCACATGATTTTTTCACATATAGTAGAAATTAAAGGTTATATACTTTAAAATGTGAGATTTCACATATTTTTCGTTGTACTATAAAACAAAGCTATAACTTATAAAATATTGAATCACAGTAATTTTTCACATATAGTAGAAATTGAAGATTATATACTTTAAAATGTGAAAATTTATAATTTTTTTTGTTGTATTATAAAATAAAGACTATAGCCCATAAAATATTGAATCACATTAATTATTCACATATAGTAGAAATTGAAGGGTATATACTTTAAAATGTGAGATTTCACTTTTTTTTGTATTATAAAATAAAGCCTATAGCCTATAATTGAATCACATTAATTTTTCACATATAGTAGAAATTGAAGTCTTAATACTTTAAAGGTGAGATTTCACAATTTGTTTTGGTTGTATGATAAAATAAAGACTATAACCTATAAAATATTGAATTACATTAATTTTTCACATATAGTATAAATTGAAGGCTATATAATTTAAAATATGATATTTCACAATTTTATTGGTTGTATTATAAAATAAAGTCCATAGCTTATAAAATATTGAATCACATGAATTTTTCACTTATAGTAGAAATTGAAGACTATATACATTAAAATGTGAGATTTCACAATTTTTTTAGTTGTATTATAAAATAATGACTATAGCCTATAAAATATTGAATCACATTAATTTTTTCATATTTTAAAAATTGAAGGCTATATTCTCTAAAATGTGTGATTTCACAATTTTTTTTATTGTATTATAAAATAAAGACTATAGTCTTTAAAATATTGAATTACCTGAATTTTTTACAAATAGTAGGAATTGAAGGCTTTATACTTTAAAATGTGAGATTTCACAATTTTTTTTTGTTGTATTATAAAATAAAGACTATAGCCTATAAATTAAAATATCGAATCACATGAATTTTTTCACATATAGTAGAAATTGAAGACTTTATACTTTAAAATGTGAGATTTCACTATTATTTAAAATAGACTATAAAATAAAGAGTATAAAATCAAAAATGTTGAATCACATGAGTTTTTTTGGAAATAGTAGAAATTAAAGACTATATAATTTATAATGTAGGATTTCAAAATCTTTTTGATTGTATTATAAAATAAAGACTATAACCTATAAAATATTGAATCACAATTTTTTTTTACATATAGTAGAAATTGTAGGCTATAAACTTTAAATGTGATATTTCACATATTTTTTGTTTTACTATAAAACAAAGATTATAGCCTTTAAAATATTGAATCACATTAATTTTTCACATATAGTAGAAATTGAAGGCTATATAATTTAAAATGTATGATTTCACAATTTTTTTGTTGTATTATAAAATAAAGTCTATAGTTTATAAAGTATTGAGTCACATAAATTTTTCACATATAGTATAAATTGAAGGCTATATACTTTAAAATGTGAGATTTCACATATTTTTTGTTGTATTATAATTAAAGGACTATACCTATAAAATATTGAATTACATTAGTTTTTCACATATAGTAAAAATTGAAAACTATATACTTTAAAATGTGAGAATTAATAATTTTTTTAGTTGTATTATAAAATAAAGACTATAACCTATAAAATATTAAATCAAAAGTGAATAATGTTATATTCATTGTCATGTAAAAAAATATTTCCCAGTCTCAAATGGAAATAATCCAATTAAAGTGAATTGAAAACATCAAAGTCAGATATATTTACTCGAGAATAATATCACATATATTTGGGGAATAACAATTTTTCAGTCAAAACAGTCAACAAAGTCCATTTAACATTTTATAATTCAAATTGTATTTTAATTACGAGTATATTTTTAATAGGTTAGATAATTATGGTACAAAATTTTGGCTGATTTTTGTTACATCTCAATCAATGCTCTAGTAATATTAATGGAAAAGATCTCAATTAATTCCGTGAAGACAAATAATAAGAAAAGAAAAGGGTCCGAGATAGGTGAGACCGGCTAAGTCTGATGTGGTCTGAGTCGTTCCGCGACATGCTTGAATTTTCATGGAACACGCACAAGGGCTTGATAGTTTCCTTAAATATGTATTATTATTATGATTATGATAGCAAGAGTTGCGCTATTTTCGTGGCCTGTCAGTCATTTCATTCATCATTCATGCCACTAACATATATAAAATCCATAACTAACAATTTTACTACTATTTGACTAATTTCTTTTAGTTTAATTCCACCCTTCACAGAAAATGATGAGCTTCATCAGTTTTTTTGGTAGATTAAGAGAAGCATTTCTATGATAGTAAGTACCGTACACACGCCAAAATTTGAATTCTAATTAATCACCCAAGTAAGCTCACTTTCTTATAATTTTAATAAAAAAACAGTTAAAATAGTCAATATATTATGCACAATAAATATTATGCAATGTGCATAATATATATTATATATTCTATATAACATATATTACATATATATTATGCACAATAGTATTACATATTATAAAGAAAGATAATATTGCAACATGTAATATATGTTATGTAAAATATGTTATATATGATATGTAATCTACCTTGTGTATATTATATATTTTATGTTACGCACAACTTATTGACTAATTTGACTAAATTTTTGTTGTTTACCAAGATTTTTCCAATCTCAATCACATGATCCGTGGCTGGAAAATAATTTGAAAAGCGAAAAAATATATAGATTATCGAAACTACTTCACTGAATTGAAATGAAAAATCAGTTCTTCCCCGATCGAGCAAGCTAGAGAAGCAAGTAATAATTACCATACGTAAAATATATCTATCTCCATTATATAATATATATATATATATAAATTTATGTATCCCGTGTGTGATTGATTACAGTATATTATATTGTTTCACCAATTGTGTTACGTTATCTTTAATGGTCACGAGTAGTCACAACTTGACCAATGAATTTAATGCGCTTGCTTGCATTGGTTTGTTCGTATATGCTCTCTTCTCTTCTTCTGCATTTGGCCTTCCTCATACTCGATCTTCATTCAAATCCACCTTTAGCTAACTAATTATACCTACTGAAATTTGAGTTATTTCTTCTAGAATAATTAATATGTCCCTGTGATTTTTCTCGTGATTGGATTAATTTTGTCTGTAATGTAATCATTCAACTAATAATAAATAAAGCAAAATGATGCTACCAAATAATTAATGCGCGTGGACATTTTCTGTCACACTTCTTAAGCAAACAAATACTTCTACTAATCAACCAACCAACTTGGGTTGGTCAAGTGGTTAGCTCATTTGTCTGCTTAAACAAGGGTTGGGGGTTCGATCCCCGTCTTGTGTATGCAGCAACCCATTGGCCAGCGGCAAATCCTTAAATGGAGCTCAGATCTGCGACGGATTAGTCATTGACCTTCCGGGCCGGGAGATACCGTGGGAAACAAAAAAAAAAAAAAAACTTCTACTAACCAAGGACCCTAGCACAAGTGGTAGTGACTTGTGTTGCTTAAACATTTAGTCCCGGATTCGATTCCAGGGACAGTGTGTATGCAGAGAGGACCTTCGAGGGATAGTCAGTGGAATCGTTCCGGTGGATACTCTTGGAGGATAAAAAAAAAAATACTTCTACTAATCTCGTTGTATACTTTTCTTTTAAAGTTATTAAGATAATCTGGTTGGGGACGACACAGCAATATACAGAAGTAGGGTCGATTAAAACAGGACATTAATTAATTTCTGAAAGCTAAACATATATAAATATGCATTGATGAATTAAACCAAACTAACTAGAATCAAATCAAATTTAGTTGTAAAACATACTTACATGAACGCATATTAACTTTAATCAAATTATAATATTATTGCTCATTGCAGTGTCGTCCTGGTATTGTCTGTCTAGGACACTCGATTTATGAAAATGCGAGGAAAATTAAGGTGTTGTCTAAGTTTATCTTTATTTTTCTATTTTTAGAATTTTATGAATAAAATATGAATACCAAATATCGGATAAGAGTCGCACATGATAGCTGCTAGTTTTGGTGGAGACAAGAGTACTCTACTACAATTTCTTTGTAGTCATAGTAAACCATAACCAAACCTCAGTAACCCCCAAAACGATAGCACTCTAACATTTCAACTTATTTGATTTATTGTTGATAATAATAAATCTCTTACAAATATTTAACTCTAAATGTTATACAGCAGCTAATCAAGATGATCAAATCGCACTGCCTTTTAGTTAGTTATTCATTGAAACAGCTGGCTTTTACTTTTATTCATCAATTTGTAATTTACACGTCAAATTAAGACACTTAATTTCTAATCTGCATACAATATACTTTAATACTAGTTGAATGTATTTATGTTGTACAACAAACATTAAAATATATTATTCACTATAACTATAATTTTCACATTGAGGCAAAGCACAGCAATTAATAAAAATCTGAATTAACCTTTTCAACTTGTATAATTTTCAAAATGTTGTGGAGAAGTGTACATTGAATGGTATGCCTAAAAGCTCACTAATTACCAGCTTTGAACAATATATATAAGCAAATAAACCTGGAAAATTAAATAATATCAAAACTGAGAAACAAGAAAGCTTGTAATAATAATTAAGCCTCGTTGATATATATATATATATAATTCAAAATAAATAAAAAAATAATAAATGTAGAGGGCTTAAGAAATGAATAATTTCGAAATTGAAACCTAACCTAAAGAGCTGGGGAAGGAGAGAAAGAACAAAATACAAATGGACAAGGAAGAGTGGATGGAGCAGCATGAGCTAGCTAGGTAGCTAGCGTGGTGCAGTAAGTGTTCATCATAATCAGAAAAAATAAATAAATAAACAAAAGAAAGAAAGAAAGGACTCTGCACACAACTGTGACGATGCAGTGCAGTGCAGTGCAGGTAAACAGTGTACGAGTATAGCCACAATACCCACTCTCAGTTATTTTTATTTTGCTTTCCCATTACTTTAAATAATTAATTTCACACACACCATGATCCAATTCCCTAATGCCATTCAAACCAGCAATTCAATTAATTTATTTATTTTTAAATTACTTATAATATTTTCTTACTTTTTCGTAAGAATTGAGGGGGGAAATAAGGAAAAACAGGTAGGTAGCGACCCAGCACAGAAATGAAGAAAATAACTGAAAGTCCGTAGGTAGAACATACATACATACATACATACATACAATTAATAATGTAGGAGGAGGATGTGCCTCGTCTTTAACAACAAGCAAGTCTAGTAACTGAAAAGAAGGGCGACAGGCGCATGCATAAAATAATACTACTACTACTTATTGCATCTAAATGACTATCTCTCATTGAATGGTTTGCGAGTTTTGGGGTAGCTTACGTCGATGGAGTGTGTCCAGATTCCAAAATAATGGAGTTACTAATGCTAGCTAGCTTGCATTGCTAGAGACATACATGCATACATTAATATGAGAGAGATGATAATAATAATATAAGTATAAAGGTGAGGCGGAGATAAGGAAGAGGAAAAAGAAAGAGGAACGAGAGAGATGACGAATGCGGACCAACACATACATACTAACAAATAAAGCAGAAGCTTAGCTTCAACACCTTTAGCATCTGCATGCCATACACGTTTAATCAATTCAACTTAATTATATTTATATATATATATATATTGGGAAGTATTATTATTATTCTGTGCGCTCATCTCCACACTTCCATTCCATGCTCCCCCACTCATTCTAAACGAAAATGCTTCCATTCAATAAACCAACTTCCAAGCTTAATTCTTTATCTTCATATCATGATTTTTCTCTTTTATTTATTTGTGAAACAAACAATCAGATGAGATGAGATAATTTTGGCGAACAAAGCAGTTAATCCCACATTAAATACTTATTATTTGATGAGTTAACTAGCTGAACAAAACAATGGTGAGAATTAGCAAGTAGGAAACAGGAGAGGAGAAGATCATATGAAATCAGATCATCAGTAGCAACAACAACTTAACTAAAAGTATCATTACACAATAATAAAATCAAATATTAAAGAAACTAAAGTAATTAATTAAGAACCCTAGCTAGCTAGCTAGATGGATGGATGGATGGATCTCTCTAATATGATTAATAATAAAATTCCAGAAGATTAGAAGCAGCAAATATAGTCCCACGGTGAGAGAGAGAGAATGAGAGAATGCTGATGATGGAGACCAAAAATGGCAGAACCCTATATATCTAGAGAGAGAAGGGAAATAGCTAGGGTTTCTTACCAATTGTGTGCTTGTTGTTGTGCATCCAAACCTTGAGGACCTGCCTCTTCACACCGGTCTCAGCACAGAACTGCTCAACCGCAGATTCATCATGCTTCTGGAGTCTCCACCCTAACCGCTCCGCAAATGCCAGCATCTTATCCTTCTGCTCCTGCGTGAACTTCGTCCTGAACCGCTTCTTCGATCCGCTCCCTCCCCCTCCCCCTCCCCCTCCCCCTCCGCCTCCGCTGCTGCTCGGGTTCGACATGTCTTCCTCTTCCCTGTAAAACCCCCCTCCGCCCGACGCTGCTGGTGGCAGAGCCAAGGGGCGCTGCTGGGACACCGGCGGACTCGCCAGGTGGTGGTGGTGGTGGAGGTACCCTGCCGGAGGAGGCAGCGGCGCCCGGTGGTAGTAAGGGGAGAATTGGTGGTGGTGCAGCGATGCCTGAGGCTGCGGCCGCGGCTGGTGGTGAAAGGAGCTCATCTCGCCTTCGATCTCTTTGCGGTGGAAATTCCGGTGACAGTTACAGGCGGCGCAAATCACGGCCTCCAGCGTGCCTTCATCTCCAGCTGCCAGAAACTCGCAGCAGCCGTCGACGGCGTGGCCGCCGATGCTCACGGCGTGGTTCTTTTGACATTCTCTGTAGCGAACCGTCCCGGTGGACCCACTTTTCCGACCAGGTGTGGTGGCGGCTGCGCCGCCCTCGGTTCCTGCGACGGTTTCGGTGGCAGTTTTAGACCTCACCGCTGAGTTTCCGAAGGAGTCGTAACCCGGCGGCGGAGGCGGCGGCTCCGGGATCCCCATTTCCTCTTCCTCTTGGTCCTCGTGCTCTTCAAATTCCATATCGCTCTCCACTTTTTTTCTTTCTTTTTTTTTAAAAAAAAAAAAGAGGAAAGAGGAAAAAGAATAAATTAATTAAAATTTGGTGTATTAAATTTGGAAATTGGATTATGGAAGGTTGGTTTTCTTGAGATGGGACTGTGGGGGAGAGGATCCACAATCTACAGTCTACATGGGAGAGGTGAAAGGTGAGAGAGGTGAGTCAATTTAATTTCTGCGATAAAAGTCATAATAAAGCACACGCAAATAAAGGATACTAATAACCATGTAATGGAGTAAGTAGTAAGTAGGGTTCTGTATTTATTTATTTTTATATATAAATAAATTGGGTTTTAATCATTAGTAATATTTATATAATATTAATTATTAGTATTTATGAAGGTTTGTATGTAATAATACTAGTAGCATGTATATATATATATATATATATATATAGTTTAATTTTAATCTACTGTCAATATAAAATTGACATCTAATTATAGATTGATACATCAGTAAAAATTTTTAACTAAATAATTATATAAATCAATGAATATGATTGACCAACATTGCATCATAATTAAATTTGTAATATATAATGATTAATTGATTTATTTGTTTGTTTGAACCCGGAGTTGGAAGATAAGAGAGGAGAGGAGGATGTGGTCATGAATAAGGCGTCTGCAGAAAAAGAGGTGTCTCACTCTGGAAAGCATCTCAAATACTTGCCAATTCCTTCTTACACTACACTCTCACTCATTAAAATCTGCATCTAACTATCTATCATGTTCCCACATTCACTTTTACTTTAACCCCTCACCCCTGCCCTGCACTATTATTCCTCTCTCCCCCTTTTTTATCTTTACTTTTTCATATAACGCCAACAAAGTTTTTCTGCTCAATATAATAATATAATATACTCTTTTAATTAGAGAAAATATAAAAATCAGACTGTACTGCCGTAAAAAAATTATATATGGATGGATATAATGTGTTAATAATCGCGACTGTAACTGTAACTGAAAGAGAGAGTAACATATAAGAAAATAAATGCCAAACATCTCTACACATGTATATATGTACTAGAAAATTAAGAATAGTGAAAAATAAACCTGAAAAAGGAAAATATGAGAAGGAAAAAGCAAAGAAATGGATAATGGAAGGGTGCTTGAAGAATTGAAGCAGAAATGAGAGAGGAGTGGGCTAGAGAGAGAGAGAGGGGGGAATCATTAACTTAGGACACCGACTTGTCTTCGGAAAAATTAATCTGTCGGCATTTATGGGAGCTGCTTACGTGCCCTCCTCTTCCGACACGACGTGACGTCACACGCCCTCACCATTTTCACTACTGTTCCTTTGTTTTATTTACTGTTACTCCCTCCAAATTATTAAGTCTACAGTATTTACCGCTATTTCTTGATATTCATAGTACTTATGGTGCTTCATAAATTTTAATAAGGGACCTAATTAGTTACATTTGATCTCTAAAAATGAATATATTATTTAAATTCTTTCCTTTTCTTTTTATTTATCTTTTATATTAATATTTTAATAAATTAAAGTAAGATTTATGAGAGGCTTTAATTATATTAAATAGTATTATTTTATAAAAGAATTATCAATAAAATAGAATTAAATAAAAATATTTTATAAAATATTCAAAAAGATAAAAAGCGACTTGACAGACACACGAAAGTAGAAATTAAAGGCTATATACTTTAAACGTGAGATTTCATAATTTTGTTGTTGTCTTATAAAATAAAGATTATGGACTTTAAAATATTGAATCACATGAATTTTTTACATATAATAGAAATTTAAGCTATATATTTTAAATTGTGAGATTTCACAATTTTCTTGGTTGTATTATTATAAAATAAACACTATTGGCTATAAAATATTGAATCACATGAAATTTTTCTATATATTAGAAATTGAAAGCTATATACTTTAAAATATAATATTTCACATTTTTCTTAGTTATATTATAAAATAAAGACTATTGCCTTTAAAATATTGAATCACATGAATTTTTTACATAAAGTAGAAATTGAAGGTTGTATACTTTAAATTGTGAGAATTCACAATTTTCTTGGTTATATTATAAAATAAAGACTATAGCCTTTAAAATATTGAATCACATGAATTTTTCACATATAGTAGAAATTGAAGGCTATCTACTTTAAATTGCAAGCTTTCACAATTTTGTTGGTTGTATTATAAAATAAAAACTATAACTTTTAAATATTGAATCACATGAATTTTTCACATTTAGTAGAAATTGAAGGCTATATATCACAATTTTTTTGGTTGTTTTATAAAATAAAGACTATAAACTTTAAAATATTGAATCACTTGAATTTTTCATAAATATTAGAACTTAAAGGCTATATATATATATTTTAAAATAATGTGAGATTTCACAATTTTTTTTATTGTTTTATAAAATAAAAACTATAGATTTTAAAATATTGAATCACCTGAATTTTTTCAAATATAGTAGAAATTGAAGGCTATATACTTCAAAGTGTGAGAGATTTCACAATTTTGTGATTGTATTTTAAAATAAAGACTATAACCTTTAAAATATTGAATCACATGAAATTTTTTATATAGTAAAAATTGAAGGCTATATATTTTAAATGTGAGATTTCACTATAGGTCGTCTTATAAAATAAAGACTAAAGACTTTAAAATATTGAATCACATGAATTTTTCACATATAATAGAAATTGAAGGTTGTATACTTTAAATTGTGAGATTTCATAATTTTATTTATTATATTATAAAATAAAGACTATAGCCTTTAAAATGTTGAATCACATGAATTTTTCACAGATAGTAGAAATTGAAGGCTATATACTTTAAATTGTTAGATTTCACAATTTTTTTATTGCATTGTAAAATAAAGACTATATAGGTTTTAAAATATTGAATCACATTAAATTTTATTATATATTAGAAATTGAAGGCTTTATTATACTTCAAAATGTGAGATTTTACAATTTTTTTGTTGTCTTATAAAATAAAGACTATAGACTTTAAAATATTGAATCACATGAAATTTTCACATATAATAGAAATTATTGAAAGCTATATACTTAGAATGTGAGATTTCACAATTTTTTTGGTTGTCTTTATATAAAATAAAGACTATAAACTTTAAAATATTGAATCACATGAATTTTTCACATATATTATAGAAATTAAAGGTTCTATATTTTAAAAGGTGAGATTTTCACAATTTTTTGATTTTCTTATAAAATAAAGACTATATATTTTAAAATATTGAATCACATGTATTTTTCATATATGGTAGAAATTGAAGGTCATATACTTCAAAATGTGAGATTTCACAATTTTTTGGTTATATTATAAAATAAAGACTATAGATTTTAAAATATTGAATCACATAAACTTTTCACACATAATAGAAATTGAAGGCTATATACTTAGAATGTGAGATTTCACGATTTTTTTGGTTGTCTTATAAAATAAAAACTATAGACTTTAAAATATTGAATCACATTATTATTTTTTTACGTATAGTAGAAATTGAAGGCTATATACTTTAAAATATGAGATTTCACAATATTTTTTGTTATCTTATAAAATAAAGACTATAGACTTTAAAATATTGAATCACATGAGATTTTCACATATAGTAGAAATTAAAGACAATATAATTTAAATTGTGAGATTTTCATAATTTTCTTGGTTGTATTATCTATTACTACTTGTAAAGAGAATTTTCAAAAAGTTGTTTACTTTTTGTCTCTATGTAACACTCTTTCTCTATGTAATACTCGTCCTCCTTGTAACACTATTTCTCTACGTAACACTCTTTCTCTTTATAATATTCTTTCCTGCGTACCATTGTTTCTCTTCGTACACTCTTTTGCTATGTAATATTATTTCTATACATAACACTTATTTTCTACGTAACACTATTTATCTTCATAACATTATTTCTCTATGTAACACCCTCTTTTACATAACATTATTTTTCTAGGTAACACTTCTTCTCTACGGAAACACTCTTTTCTTAATTAAAGCAATAAAAAAGCGACTTAACATGGACAAGAATGCGTGTTGAGTCGCTAG
This sequence comes from Aeschynomene evenia, assembly GCA_013621005.1. Lineage (NCBI taxonomy): Eukaryota > Viridiplantae > Streptophyta > Magnoliopsida > Fabales > Fabaceae > Aeschynomene > Aeschynomene evenia. Next base: position 6,570,770 of record CM024270.1, read on the forward strand.
TAATAATTAATGATCTTGATATTTATGATTTTTTAAATACTGAATAAATCAATTAAATAAATAATTAAATTCATCTTAGTTTAAAATAATTTTATATGAATATTAAAATCTTTTTACTTAATTATATAATATTTCTCGAACATTATATATAAAGCCACCTTTACTAATTTGATTTTCTCTCCCCCTTTATTAAGAATACTAAAGATAAAAAATAATAATATTACATATATTTCTGGGGTTGATAATTATTCAAAAAATTAATAAATTGAATACGTATTTTGAACAAGAAATAGTACTGTTGAATTGAAAATTTTTGTATGATATGAACTATAAATTTATCGGCGTTTATATCTATAAATTTGTACCTATTATGAGTGTGAGTGTATTTGAGTATAATCCAACACTACATTCAACAATAAATAGAAATTTATATATACACAGAAACTGATCTATCTACGTACACACACTATTCTAGCAAATGTATATATATATTAATATATATAAAACATCAATCTCGATCGATCAGTTCTTTTAATTGAGTATGTCCAGCAAGCCTTAATTAGGGTTATTTTTTACTGACAGTTAATTAATTTTTCTTAAAAACTTGAGTCAGCTCTCATGCATTTTCAGCCGGCTGGAAACCACATACACATATTTCAAATTCTGTGATTTTCAATATACCAAATGAGGAGGAAGACACGTGTACAATGAAAATTATATAATATTTGTACAATTATATTTATTATTGAAAATTTCAATGATAAATACAAGTCCAATTTTTATTGTTCATATAGTATTTCTCATATTTTTTTCAAGAGAACACGTATGGCTACCTCCACTCCTTATCCCATCCTGCTTTCTTCTTCTTCTCCTTCCATTCCCCCCTCCCCCCCAACCCAACCACGTGCCCCTTCCTTCTCTGATCTTCCTTTTAATTATTTCCAATATTCTCCCGCCTCCTTCACTTTAATTAATTTTCAACTATATATATATATATATTATTCTGTCTTTTGATTATTCACTCTCAATCCCCACTCTACTAGCTAGCTAGGTAGGTCAATTTAATTTGTACTCCCCCATTATGAAAAATACCTTACCTCAATTTGTGTTCGAGTCTAGTTGTTCTATCGTCCATCAACGGCCGATGAAAAATAGCATCCATATATTCATTATGACTATTATTATTATTATTATCTCTGATTCCATTTCGATGTGAGGAAAAAGATGGTAATAATAAAGAGAGTGAATGGAGGGATATATAGATGGACAAAAGGAACATATATAGCTTGTTGGCATGGGTTTCGGGTTTGCATTTTTTGGGTTTTGTCACTGCGACGCTGACTGAATGTCGTCGTCATTCCTCTCCTCCTCCTTCTTCTCTTTCTTTGCTTTGTTCATGTGAGTGGAATGAGTAGTGCGATGGCAGTAAAAGCGAAGAGTAAATAAATAAATAAAAATGAAGAATGGGTTATGCTATGCATATGCATATGCATGGTGGGACATGGATGGATGTTGACAACACCATCAAAAAGACGTATGAGCGTGGCCCATGCTAGCGGGACCGTCTCACCTTCATTTTCCCATTTGCCTCTCTCCTCCCACCCTTTTTTTTTTTTTACGAGTCTAGCTACACAATAAAAAATCAGATAAAACAGCTAATAATAAAAAATTGGGGCTAAATCATTCAGTCTATTACAAAAAATACACATAGTTAATAATGCTATTTAGGTCAAAAATATTAAAATGAGCTTTATTGACTGTTTTGACTGATTTTTTTTTGTTGTACCCACATATTTGTGTTTTTTTACTCTCCATTTCTCTCTCATCTACCAACAACAATCTAACACTTAGCTCATATATATTATATATATATATATATATATTATTCTTTCTACAAAACAAGAATGTGAAATTATTGTATTCCACCTTGGATGGGACACCTTAGGACTATAATTGTTAATTACCATACACAAGTTTTATTTGCAACCTACGTAAATAGCAATAATGCTTGACGTAGAACAGAAATACGTCTAACTTGTATCCAACGTGTGCTATCTATGTTACAGGATTGTGTTATACGTATTACTTCACAAAAAACTAATCCTCAATGGTTGATTATTACATCTAATAACAGTGCAAATCATCATGATATCCACAAATATTGTTATTGCCAGAATTAGTTGGCAGATATTGTGCCACTGAACAAAACTTATTAGTTGGCAGAATTACAAGATATGAAAGGTACGGTTAGCGTTACATATTTTAATACATAAATACTTCTGATTCTAATTGAAGGTTTATGATATCTAATCAACATACATTATGCCTAAGTTTGTTTTGACTTTTGACTTGCTAGATTTAAGATGCATGGCTGGTATACCTGGACCTAGATTTATCATACAGTAAGTAAAGAGTTACCTTTAAAATTTTGACATTGGTGTCAACAAAATATACATTAACGGTTAGATGTGTTAGATTAACTATGAATTTCATTCAATTAAGATCCACATTCCACCAAATAATAGATAAAGTATTTGTCAATACTGAGGAAATAATTTCTCTATCGTAAATTTGTCACATATACTACTACTATTAATGATTTTTGGTGGATGAGGAAACCCAATTTAACAGGGCTATAACTTTGAGCCCACAACTATAAGCTCGAAGCCTGATTCACTCTTATAGAGTTAATGAACCTCAAGTAGCCTGTAGATAGGCCCAATTTAAACAGTATTAGCTATTGCTAGTTCTGATGCAAACATGGGCACTGGGCCTTATCCAAGACTAGGCGTTTAGTTTAGTAAAATTGGACGGGGACATTTATCTAAGCATTAGTTTCTTCTCACTAGAACTAATTCTTTGGTGCCGTTAGATCCCATATTTTTTGTTATTATTTTTTGGGATAGGAGATCTGAAAAATAAACTACTAATTTCTAAAGAAAAAATGATACTGTTAAAAAGGCGAGGCTATTAATGGTAGAGGGGAAAGAAGGGAATTAAGGAAATAGAGATATCATTCATTTTGAGTCAGGAGCTGCAATTGCAGTCCACGATTGTAGGATTTATAAGGAGGCGCTTAGCATTAGCAGAGAGAGATATATAGGATAGGGATGGAATCTGCAGAGAAAACGATTGAATTTAATGGCTTGCTTCCAATGGATTCATCCTTATTCACACGCAATACAAAGCAAGTGAGTGCATACTAAGTATTTAATGGTGTGGGACACTGAAACAGCGATTGCCATTGCTCGCGTTGCCACAAGAGAGTGATATATAATGAACCATTCTATATTTGCCTGGCTGGCGAATCACGAATACACTATATATTATATCAATTAGCTAGCAATGTAGATTTCATTTTTACTTTACTTACCATCAACATTGCTGCATATTCAAGTTCCCCCCCATCGTCCATAGATATAAGTCTCAATAATGGATAACACACACACCAGTACGTACCGTGTGTATGCTATGTATGCTGATGCTGTTTCATGTCAAACCACATCTTTATTTCAACTATACCATATTCTAATTAAAGTCAATCGTGGAAAAACCACCTCTATTTTAATGATGGAGAATTATCAACATTGCTTCCATACAATATAGTAATTCCTAAAATACAATGAATTTGTAATATTTGGACTTTACAATGACCAACAGGAATTGCAAATCTGTGTATCAGAATATTAAAAGATGAAGACAACAAAATTTTGTGCTTATGCTACAAGGTTGATGGTCCAAAACTATTGTACAAATATAGTTGAAGACGACACTTTTAACACTAGCTAGCTAGTTGGTACTTATTCTCTCCTCGAAGAGCAGCATTAAAAAAACAAATAAATAACCACAATGAACCTGATCGGGTATCCAAACTAGCTAGCCTGGGCAAATAAATAGTAGTGAGTAATGAGCAATAACAATCTCAATATAATAAAAGAGTAATAATTAAGCACTTTCAGTTTTTCCTTCCTGAAGAGCTTTTGACCAGAAATAAACGAGTGAAGAAGGGTGGTTGATGATTATATATCCGTGCTCCCTCCCTCCTCAGCTACTACCAACTAAGAAACTAAGGGTGTCTCGAGCAATTTATTTTCCAACTTATCATCATGAGTGATGGCCCACTTGGACATTGCCATCTCTAAGGAATGAACTGGATCGTCATCGGTTCCACTGCCATGGCCATGAGCACCACCTTGTAAAACCCCCATAGACCTGGACTTGCTAAGCAGCCTCATTCCTCTCCCCGGGCCCTTCTTTCTCCTCAACCCGGACCCCACTTGGTTCTGCCTCCGACCCGAATCCGAATTCGAATTCATTCTAATAATGCCACTCACAGACACAGACATAGAAGAAGCAGCAGCAGCACCAATGGATTTTGACCTCACATGATGATGTTGATGATTGGAGGAGGGTCCCCGCTGCTCATACTCTACGCCCGTCACACTGGATACTTTCCTCCTCCTGTTCCTCCTACTACTACTACTGCTCACAGTCACACCAACTTCCTCACTCCTCCTATCGTAGTAGTAATCACACGATTCGCATTCCCACTTCCCCAACGCTTTCTCGCTCTCCACACGCCCCACGCGCCCTCTCAACCCCCTCCATATCCGCGATGCTCGCATCCTCTTCCTCACCGCCTTCAAACACTCCACCACCTCCTCCATCGACGGCCGCTTCTCCGCCCTCGACCTCACGCATCTCGCCGCAAGCACCGCCACCTGCCCAATCACCGCCGCATCCGACGGCGCTCCGATCCGCCGGTCACAAATCGCAATTAACTCGCCTCGCCTTATAAGCGGCACCGCCCAGTCCACCACTGACGGCGGGCTGTAGTTCACGTCGATGGCGTTCCTGCCGCTGACAATCTCGAGGAGTAAGATCCCGAAGCTGAAGACGTCGCTCTTGGCGCTGAGATCCTCCGGCGCAAGATAGCAAGGATCGAGGTAACCTAACGTCCCGGCGGGAGGCGTGCACTTCACTCGAACGTCCTCCACGTGTCCTCTGAGAGCGAGGCCGAAGTCGCCGAGCCTCGCGTTCCAGCCACCGTCGATCAAAACATTGGAGGATTTGATGTCTCTGTGGATAACCGGTGGGTTCGCGGAGTGGAGCGCGTGAACCGCTTTTGCCACGTGGAGAGCGAACCGGACGCGAGCGGTCCAACCGGGTGGGCGAACCGGAGAGTGGAGGAGTCGTGGAGGAGCCATTAGCATGTACTCGACGACGATGAGTTTGGTGCCATTAGGATCAGTGCAGAATCCGATGAGGTTCACGAGGCGGCGGGGATTGGCAACTCGCGAGAGGATCTCGATCTCGTTCTCCGCGGGGCTCGTGCAGTTGCCGCAGCCGGTGCAGGTGGTGTGGTGGCGGGAGCTAGTTGCGGCGGCGGTGGGTTTGGATGGCTTAGTTTTCTTGACGGCGGCGATGAGCTTGCCGGCGTCAAGGGTAGCTTTGTAGACGCTGCCATGGCTGCCTTTGCCTAAGAAGGTGTCGGCGGAGAAGGCGTTCGTAGCGGCAAGAAGGTCGGCGTAGTGGAACTCCCGGATTTGAGGGAGGTTCTTAGAGTGTTTATGGTTGTTCTTGTTTTTGAGGTGGCAGTAATAGGGGTCGCAGGTGGCGATTGCTGAGGCGGCATTGCAAGAGAGGTAACCCATGGGTGAATTAAGGTGTTAGTGTGAGTGTGATTATGGACTCACTCCTCACTGGAATGAAGACGGAAGAGGAAGAAGAAAAGAGAGAGAGAAAGAGGGTGGCGATGGTGGGAAAGGGGCACAGAGGGTAACCATAACTAACTGCTGCACGAGAGAGAGAGAGAGAGAGAGGTGTGTTTGTGTGTGAAGAGTTCAACTTAATAAGCTTTGCCTCTTTTATTATTTATAATATAATAGTTGGGAATATATTTTTTCGTTAAACAGTCAATAAAATTTATTTTAATATTTTTGATCCAAATATATTTAATTATATGTATTTTTTAATGGACGGAGTAATTTAGATTCAATTTCCTATGATTATTAATTTGTTGTTGTATCTCCAGCAATACTCTTTATAAAAAAAAAAGTCGTAAATGATTCTCACCTTTGGACGACGATGTGAACTTCCTTTTCTCCACGCCATTCTTTTTCCTTTCTTCTTTTCTTTTTCTTTTCAAATTATAAATTCTCTTTTTCTTTTGCTATTTGTGCTTTTATTTATTTATTTTATAATCCAGAATAAATTATTGAATGTTTCCTTCGTGCAAAGTCGTGCAAGCTCTTATTAAAAATTTAAGAGTAGATTGGTATATTTATTTCTTGAAAGAAAACATTAGTTGTAAAAATGATAGATAACTAAATCCAACAATTGTTCACGTTACATCGTCAAACCTTTAGCAACAAGCCTTTATTTTAATAATGATGATGATGGGACTATTCATTGAGAATGAATAGCTTCGATCATGAAGCTCACTCAGTTAGATCCCTAATTAATAGTAGTATAAGCCACAAATTGCATGTTAGTGGTAATTTAGTAGTAGTTGGCCTTTAATTAGCTAAAGCTTTTTCTTGGATTCCTACACCGCTTTTGACTATCTGTACCAAAATTCCCGAATTTGAAATCACGAGAATATGTACTATTTTTTTAATGAGCATGATTGACCGTGTAGGGACTAGCCACATCTGAATCAATCAAGCTGTTGCTGTCTCTTACATTACTGACTCTGTGTGTGTGAAATATATATGCTACACCTCAATAGACATCTCATACTATTGCTACTGAATTTAGTTTAGACGGTTTTGTATTATTACTAAAAGATATAACACTACTATTTTTTTATACAGAGAATTATAGTAGCATAATCAAGAGAGACCAGACATGTAATTATAACATGACAAATTAAATTAATTAGAAAAGTACATACATCATATCCTGCTTCGATTTGTTTATCAGTATAAACTGTATATCTGTACAAAGTGAAAAGACAAGGAACAAAATAAGAAGGATATGGTCCAAATAATTGTTTTAGTGATAGTGCTTGAAGTGCCAGAAATGAAAGTGAGTATGGATATGGACAGAAAACAAGAAGTGACGTGCATAAGCAGCATCTGTTTGGCTTAAAAAAAACACACTGAAACGTGGGACTAGGGAATATGTTGGATGCTTTTGCAATTGTTTCAAGTTACATATAATTGGGAAACGAGAAGTGGAGGAGTTTCATTTTCTATCAGCTTTTGACTATAAGCAGTTTGGATCTCTCAAAATTGAAATTGCACCCATCGAGTTGGACTTTTGCACTCGCATGCATATATGTCATGCCAAGACATATGCATATATATGGTTGTGGCGATGGCAAATAAATACAAACAAAGAGGTTAGGTGCAAGCATTTTTATTAAACACAACCTGGCTTGGCTTGTGGGCTGTGGCGGTGGGAATAGATTTTCATTCTAGAAGAGTTTCTAATTATGTGGGAATGTGGGGCCATAACTTGGAAGTTATGGATATCTTGGGGCTTTGACATATGGTTTCTGACCTTTGTGGTATTCGTTACCAAATTCAATTTAAATTTAATTTTTAAAATCTTGCCGTGTATATATATATTATGGGCAAATTTTATTCAAATTCAAATACGTGATAGTCATTTTTGACTTGCAAGGAGCTCCACATTGAAACAAGAATTGCCGGAAATGATGTTCACATTTATACTTTTTGAATTCATGATATAGGATGATAACAAATAATAACATCAATAAGTTGAAACTTTTGGGAAACATGTATAATAATAATAGGTAATTATACTATTATTATAGTAGAGTGTGCATGCATGACTTGAAAAGTAGCTAAAGCAGTCAGTCATATTTAATTAGGTAATTAAACTAGTTGGACTTTTAATGTTATACACAATGCGGGCCCTACTTGTGTATAATCCATTATCGAGTTTTCACACCTTTGAGTAGCTTAGTGGAAAGAACAATTTGCGATGTAGTGTGTATTTTAGATCTCTTCATTCAAATTATCATTTAAGTAAAAGTTAATCAAATCATAGTTTGTTTTTAAACTTAAAATCAAAATACGAGTAATTTCCACTAACAATTCACAAGTGGAACATATTTGGGTGTAAATTGTTTTTTTTAATCTTTTCATGTAAAAGAATAAAATTTGATACATAACGTAAACAAGTGTTAAACCTCTGAATCCAATAATTATTTAATTAGTTGTGGATTCGGAGACATTGACCATTAGAATATTGTTACAATCATATCGATGGACTAATGTGTTACGAACAATAATGGAGTTGGAAAAGGGTGCATGATGAAAAGAAAACTTGTGGTACGTGCGAAATAAAAACCCTAACCTGCGCAACGATTACAGTATCTATTGCCACACGAATGTCTTAGTCATACAGGCTACAGCTTCCACAGTCATTAGAATTTTACTAATTTTTAAAATTTATTTTTTGCTATGGTGATGTTGATCAGATAAAACTAGGCTTTTTTCATAATCTTGATTCTTTAAGAAAAAAAATGTATGGACTGAATTATCCTGTGAAAGTATTATGATTACTTAAAACAGTGATAAAGAGAAAAAATTAATATGATTCTACATCAAAATTTTCAAGTGACAATTATTTTAAGACAGTTAAAACCCTAAAAGACAATATATTTAAAACGAAGAAATGCAAGTAGTATGACATACTAAATTTGGAACATCCCAAAAAAATGGGAAACAAGGACATGGGACATTCCTAACCTGAAGTGGTTATTATTATTAACCACACAGAAACTCTTAAATCTAAATCATACACTGTACAAAGTAAATTTAATTCGATAAAGACCAGTATTTTAATTCAGAGATCACCTTATACTATACAAAATATACTGCAACCATAGCCACTAATAAATTTGTACAAAAATAAAAAATAAAAATAAAAATAATTTATAGTATCGGAAATAAATCCGGGGTAATAATACACCCATGATTTGTTTTCAGAGTTGCAACTTATTTGGCGAGTCATTAAAAGGCCTTTCCTTTTGGTCAAAAGCTACAATATCCACCGATAAATGGCTTTAGACAAATGTCATCCTCACATCCCTGACCTGATCAATCCAGATTCATGTGCACAGAATATTAACAGAGACAAGAAAGATGAACAATAATTCAGGGAAGAGAAAAAGTTACCAGCAGGTGAGGATTAGCTCTGGGCACATTCAAATGGACGCAAGCGAAGTGATCCTTCAGGAAATTCATGCATTCTAAACGGTTCCAAAAGCTCAAAGGGCCTGCAGTACAAACCACAAACACTCAACCAAACATATCTAGAGCGGTTTATTACTTCAGGAAGTACGAGAGGAGAGGCCAAGAAAATTTAAACATAGCAATATAACACGGAAATAGAGAAGGAAGGATGGATCAAACATCACACCTTTCCTAGTCAATTTACACTGTCAAGAATAGAAGTAAAGCCTACTTTACAAGATTAGGATTGGGTCAAGGAGAAGTGATCAAATTGTCAATTTTGGAAATTGGGCATGATGGAGTATGACACCACCATAAGAGTGGAATGTAATGGAAGATATTTTCATTCGACACAGAGAATAAACTGTTGTTAAGAACAGAATGATTGAGTGAAATGTAAGGCATGCTTACTCCTTGGCATTCTACCATCCTTTTTACATTTTTTTTGTGTTGGCATACAAGGCATTATGCTTATAAGAAACTACATGAACATTATCCTAGCTGCACTACCACACCATTGATATTTCTATATCTGACAGAAGGTTTCAAGAGCCTTACAGAATAGAATCATGACTACGAGCTAATCTTTGCTGATTGCTCTCCATAGCAACCAATACATCTGCAGTTTCTGGTCCTGCTGAACCACCAGCTACAGCAGATGGAACAGGAGCATTTGGAGTCCATATCTACAATAATGCATCACAAAAGAAGCTTTAGATATGGAAGCTTTAGTTTGAACCAAAAGTTTTCATTCCAAAAAGAATTCCTTCTGTATCGAGGAAAAAGAAGGTTTTCATTCCATCCAAAAGACACCAATCATCATACAATCTACATTCTCACCTTTATAGTGCTATCAATCCCACTAGTTGCGACAACAAAATCAAATGGATGGCACTGTACACAATTTACAACTGCAGGATGAAGAAAGACAATCTTCAGGCAACTATATAAGCGGAGACTAATTAATCCTGAAACCATAGAGAAAACAAATGTTTACCCGATTGGTCACCATTCAGCATTTTTATGAGTCTCCCAGTCCGCTTTTCCCAAATAAACCATCTTCCGTCATCGCTTCCACTAGCAACAAAATCACCTGCAAATAAAGATATAAGGACATTTTTTAACAAAATACTAAAACTATGGCAGACCAATGAACAACCAAACTCATCTTTATCTTCTAAAAATGAATAATCAAAATTAGGGGATTCATTATGGTGGAATAAAAGTAAAGAAAACAAAAAGAAATCCTGTTTTCCTGTGTCTGTGTATACCTCTTTGACCAAGAAAATTGGCCTGTTTTATATCAGTTCCAACATTGCAGTGGCCAATAAATCTCTGTTTCATATCAATTGCTGCTTCAGGCTGCATGAATAACAGAAAAGGAAGCAACAAAGAAGAAACAGAAAATGAAGCCACATTATGAAACCCATGAAACAAGATTAAAAGCAGTAAATTTTTTTGTGAATGATCGTATTGATGAGAAAGCAATAATATGAATACAAATGGAAGAGAGGAGTGTAAACCTGATAGTATGCTCTATCATTCTGTGATGACGATGAGGGTGATTCACATGAGCCATTTGCACCAGCATTTTCTCTGGAGTCATCTCTACGGTGAAATCTAAGATTTAAACTCCCATGAAGAACATCGGACTCAACATCATGTCCCTCATCACCAGAGATTGATGTTTCAATATCCAACTCCAACTCTTCGTCATAATCAGAATCATCCCTCTCAGATCTTGGACCATCTTGCGAACCATCACTATTAGCCTCTGAACGATAGAGTATGTCACTTAACAATATTCTCCCACCTCGACCATCAAACCTTGATGATCCATCATTTGTCTTACTATTTTTCTCAGCCTCAACTGGTTAAAAAGAAAGAAATAGCTTCTATGTTGAAAGAAATATTTGGAAACTAGATTGATTTTGTTCATAAAACTTTAGTAGTTTTAGTAATAGCAGCTATCATGACCTCACATAGTGGCCATCTCATATCATGTTTTTGCGGCTATCCTTGATTAACAACTAAGGTCCATAGATTAAGGCAACTTAAGCATACCCGAAGCAATATCCTTCTTCACATTCTCCACTCTTTCTGCAACTTCAGATAAGGATGGGGCCAACAACTGGGAAGCAACAGCAAAATCCAAAGCTTCTTTGTGTCTACCTAACTGCAACAAACATGAGAACATAAAATTTAAGTAAAATATGTTCTAGATTTGAAAGGAAAGCTTCTGTTTTCAAAGAGCATGCTTAATACATATTAATGGCATGAAAAGTGGAGTATAAAAGACCCATACATGTCCCTCAAGCCAACAGTCAGAAATTAATTTTATAGATATTGGCAACTGATTCAGCAAAACAATAATAATATCAATAACCACCCATTTCTCAAATCTGTTGAAGTTTGTTGAAGCCCTATATAGTCATAGACTCATAGTCATCATCAATCTTATCAAGAGCAGAGTTTAATGCCCTATTTTTCAATCAACCAAAATTTTCAGATACCTAATCTTTGATCACTCGTTTCCTTATGGATTCCCTTGATTGCCATATTAAAACTTTTATTGGGATTATCCAATCAACATCAAACCAAACCAAACCAACACCTACAAACATATTTAGATTAAAAAAAAAAGCAAGAAAAAACATAAAAACAAGATACTCTCAATCTCAAAACAATTCCTCCACTATTCACTTCATTTATGAGTGTACTTCAGTTTATGCTCTTATATAAGACCAAACACCACAGATATAATTAAACGCTTCATGCACTTAAACATTCAGGAAAACCAGTGACACATACTGGTACAACTAAGACCAAAACTAAACACATTCCAAAAAAGTAGTTCATACAACCAGAATTACCTGTGACAATGCTTCTGACATATAGTAAAGTGCTTTATAGGAGGAGTTATCAATTTTCCTAGCAGCATAGCAGTCTCTTATGGCCATATGAGCATCGTTTTTCCACTTCCTCTATATGAAGGTAGATATTTCAAAACATGAGAAACAATGGGAGAAAAAATATCCAGACTGGAAACAAAAGCTGAGACCAAGTTGAAGAACCTTAAGCAACAGAGCAGCACGAATACACAAGCATTCGTATTGTAGTGCAGGCCCAATAATATGGCTGTAGCTATTTAAAACTTCATTACAGGCCTCAATTCCATAATAGGGAGACCCGTCATCCAGTGAATTTTTAGCAAATTTTATTAGTTTGCTGCAATGCTCAATCTATAAAACCCAATTAGTTGATAAGATGCAATGCAAACACTAAAGAATCATGCTGTTAGACACACCAAACATCTACAACAAAAGTAAAATAAAAGCATACACTGCATACCTTTGCAGAAACTTTCTTTTTCATAGAAAATCCATTTGGTAAGACATTAGACACAATAGGCTGCAACTCTATCCCATTCATTGTTGGAGAGTAAGTCATTAGTTTTGAAACATCTCCTGGAGTATACTGCATCTCATTCACTCCAGCTGCAAAGTGCAAGAAAAAGTACGATCTCAACAATTTTTTAGTTTATGAAAACTCAGTTATGAGAAAATAACTGATTAAAGCTACTACAGATATACTTAATAAGTCCTTTATAACACCCAATGCACACCATACCCAACACCTGCACAATATGTAATTTACAGTTCATCAAAGGAAAACTGACGGTAGATAACAACAACTGAGTCTAGTCCCACTACATGAGATTGATTACATGGATCAAACTTGTCATAGTCAAACAAATAAAATAAGTATCCTTTTCAATAGTTTCACCTTGAATTTTTCTAGGTCATCTTCTATTGCTAGCTATAGGACTAGGCTCCATTGAATCTATTCTCCCTAATGGGGTTTCTAACTTCTCTGCACATGCCCAAACCACTGAAAACGAGATTGTACCATCTTCTCCACAACAGGATCTATCCCAACTATAACGTATTCATTCCTAAGTCCTAAATTTATGTAGTCCATGCAATATCCTTATCTCTGCAACATTAGGCATTTTTATTATCATTTTACCACCCAATATTTAGTCCATGCAATTATAACAAGCAAAATATACTTACTCAAGCTTAAATAAAATTTGCTGTGTGTAACTACATGTGGCCAAGATTAGAGTGAAAATAAGCAGTGCATAGCCAGATATAATGACAAATAAAAAAGAGGCAAGAGTCAATTTAAAATGCTTTACCATGATTCACATTCATCAAGTAAACATGCTCTCCACTAAAGCTAAGGAGAACCTCATCTCCATCGGGGCTAAATGTAACATGAGTTAGGTGCAGGCTTGGATGTCCCTGGAAGAAACAAGACACAATTTGAGTGCAACAAAATTTGGTGATAAGAAAACTTGCAATATTATAACACATTAGTTAACACAGCAAAAGCAGGAAATAGTAGATAGTGAAGCATAGGACTAACACGATCAGAAAGATGCATTGGACAGAAATAATTAACACAAGGAGGTGGTGACATTCTTTTCCGACAGGAGCTTAGGGGCGGCAGCATCCTCCGATCATACAAACGCGCAAAAGCATCACTGAAAGAAATAGAGAATTTAATATCTTTTTCAAATTGGAAAAATGAATTAAATAACATATTGCATCACCAGAAATATTTACCTCCCACCAACAAGGAGTAAATGTGGTCTACTTGAGCTAATATCACAAGATTTTAGAGCAAGGACTTGTTTAGGAGGATCAGAAAGAGACCTTTTAGCTCCACTCCGTAAATCAAGCTGAGATTAAGCATTAAACATAAAAAAAAAAAGATAAATAAAAAAGAATTTAATTTAAATACATTATCAATGTAAAAAATATTTACATAAACAACCATCATGTTTGTCAAATTAGGAGAAGTGTTTGATTTAATCACTTAAGTATTAAATAAAAGTCTTACAAAATGAAATCATATAATTGGTTGACTGACAGTTTATTAAAAATAGTCTTAATAAAAAAAGTACCATGGATCCCAACTTTATGAAACATGGATTATCCTGACAAACTTGCAGTAAATAATTCAAAAAACTACATCGTATAGAGTCTGTTGACTCTAAGTCTCTAACTATATTCTGCATGAAAGACATATAATTTCATTAAGAAAAGGCAATCATGAGAGCATGAAGTAATCAAATATGCAACTCATCATAAGCTTACAGCTGTTTATGAAGTTCTCATTATTGATCGACATATGCCTTAGTCATACTGGTTTCTCATGTGCAGTTATGTACGATGATTATGACCAACAATAAGGATTAAACATGTGATAGCTTTAGAAAAGGAAGAAAATATTGGACTAGCAACAAAATCTGAGTTCAAAACTTACACATAGGAGTAATTACAACTGAATAGAATCACTTACTAGAACATTTCTACACTCTTGGTGTGAAGATCCAGCTGGGGGACAAGAGGTACCTTCCCGAAAATCATGCTGCCTCAGGGTCCCATCTTCACTAGCACTCCATACCACATTGGGGTTCCCATTTTCAACCTGCAAATTATGAACGCAGAAGCACGAAAACTTACAGGATGAAAATAAAATCAGATACTTCCATGCAAATTATGTTAGATTTTCTTTATCCCCATTGTTATAACATTATTGAAAGTGCAGACTTATCTTGGACCACATGACTTACAGCCAATTTCTTGACTCTTCTAGTGTGGCATTGGTAATGTGCTGTTGGAGCAATGGCATTTTCACTAAATCCTCTCCCATTTAAGTGAGACAAATTAAATAATCGGACCTGCAAAAAGGAAAAATATATTACATAGGAGAATTAAATTTGCATCAACAACTTCAAATATTGAATGGATCATATCATTACTTCGGCATCTCCGGCTCCAGAGACTACAAGCTCATCAGAAGTTTCTGGTACAAACTTTGTGCAGAATATATTTGCAGAATGACCAGTGTCGATTGAATGCAGAATTTTTCGATCAGCATAGCTCCAAATATTAATCTGGAAAATTTCATGCACACAATTGGTTGCAATGAGTGAAGGGGACAAGAAGAAAAATTAGCATATGAGATTAAGCTATACATAACACATATACAAATGCAGCGTACCCGTGTATCATCTGATCCAGATATCAATAATGAACCAGTGGAATTCCAAGCCACCGCATTGACACAGCCAAGGTGACCCTGCTCAAATCATGATCAAAAGGATAGCCACCGAAAAGGAAACCAACAATATGAGGGTGCATTGCACAGAAAATGAAGCAAACAGCCAAACACAGAAAGGGAATCTATATTTCAATCATGCCAGCAACTTTATGAAACCGAAATACTAACTGCCTAGAATACAGAAGAACATAACCCCAGCTACTCATTTCTTAGAGCAATTATTTAAGTGATAATTGATCAACATTACTTAGGACGAAGAAGAAGAAGAAGACTAATACTGTTCCACGATACACTTGTAAATTTAGGCATCTTACCAACCTCTAACTCCCTCTCTTGAGAAAGTCTCCGAATCAACGACGAGTGTGTCTGCAAACTCTGATTAACATCCTAAACAACAAAGACAGCAGCATTTTCTTAGTAAAAATCATCACCAGAGCACACAGTTTTCTACTACCAACAAGATTGGAAAATTGGAATTCCTAAGCTAATCGCCAGCAATTAAACCCTTCCAAACTAAAATTAAAGAAAGAAAAAGAAAAGAAACAAAGAAGAAGAATACTAGGCGAGAGTGAAGGTATCGGGTCTCAAGAATATCGTGTATGTTGCCATCGTGAAAGGAAACAGAATCCATTTTCAGAAGAAGAAGGAGCTTCAAAAATCGGTGCGCAGTGAGAGATACAAGGTTAACGACGCCGACTCGATCGCCGTGAATTTCATCAATCGCTTCCAGCTGAGTCGGTTATACTTGTAATCCTCTGCACTCCCCCTTAATGTACACTTCGTCTTCCTTCTCAATTATTCTTTTTCTTTTATTATTATTATTATTGTGTTAACAATTTTTCACAGAAGTTCTAGTTTACGCTGAGAAATTTAACACAAGTGTGCGCTGAAGCTTCTTAGTGGAAAAAAGAAAAAAGAAAATAAAATAAAACAATGGGCTGGGTATGGGGCTTGTTACAGTGGTTGAAAGACCAGGGCAGAAAGATGTTGCGTGATATGTAAGCGTCTGTGATCATTGAATGAACGGTGGATGATTGGCTAACGCTATTCTGTTAGGTTGTTTGATAGTGTGCGATCACGTACCTTGTCCAACATCAACGTCTAATCTGGAACTCTCACCACATCATCATTTCTGTTTTTGTACTCACAATCTTGATACTTATTACTCCCCCGGTTTTTTTAATTGTCCAGTTTTAAATGTGCGCGGATATTTAGGAAATGATTGGTGTCTATAACAAAATGTATACCTACTTTACTAAATTACCCTTTATTACTTTACTTGGTACTAAATTACCCTTTATTACTTTACTTGGTAAAAGAGTAAAAGAGATTAGTAAGTAGTATTAAATAGAGGTAAAGGGGAGAAAATAATAAATTTTGTCTCAAAATTTGAAATGGACAATTAAAAAAAAAAAAAAGAGTATATTTTTAAAGACAGTTAAATGATTAATACTAAATATAATGTAATTTTTTGATTTCAATTTTATTTTATTTTTAAGAATTTCATTTATCACATTATTTTCATTTAATATATTATTTATAATTAATTTATACGCACTAATATTTGTTTATTTTTAAGATGTGCACAAAAATGAGAGAGGGGAGAAGGAGGGGGGACTCGGAAACTCTAAGACCAGCCAATGCATTTTCGTTTTGGGTCAACACGTTTAATATATGAAAAATAAAAAGAAAGATTATGGGCTTGGCCGAATTGAAGTATTGTGCAAATGATAATATTGGGCCATGACAATGAGCCTTTATTCATCACAAGTTCTTACTGATATGTTTGGTTTAGTTCAGACCAAAAATCTAAACGAGAGTATGTTTGGTTTGGCTGTCAACAAGGACAAAGAAAATACTAATCAAAATATGAAGACAAGCCAGTTATAGATAGGGATAACTTTAACACTTGAGCTAGCTATGTTTGAAAACGTATAGTACTTCATAGAAATACAAAGTTTGAGGCGTATATTGAACAATTAATAAGTAGGAGTCAATTTGTAGATAGGAATAGGATGAGAGGTTGTTGCATACCCCAGTTGAAAATGTTGGTAAGGGTCGGATTTGTAGAGTAACAACTAACTAGCTAGTATGAAATTAAGCAACCACTTGTTACATGTGGACAATAATAACCTTTGAGACTATTTCCGTTTCTACTACTAGTGACAAGAGAACTTTGATAAGAAAAGTAGAGATAGAGAAGCAGAATAAGATGAGTGATGAGTGGGACTGGGTTCACCTTTCCCTCCCTTTCGTCATTGGGATTACCAAGTTATTCTGTTTGGATCACTATTATTATTATTATTATTAATTAATTCTAGTATATTAAATGCTGAGTGAAACATAGCTGTTGACCCGAGAAATTAAGAAAAACAAGATAGAATCAATGAATGAAGGCAACTGTGTCTGTCATCCACCGAAAAAGAGAACGTGAGATAGATGGGGGGAAAACGCACGTAGTATATAGTAAGCATGCTCATGCTGCTGCTGATATGAGGAAGCAAAGGCATGCTTGGTTGGAATGGCACTGTAGAAGATCAAATGGGCAGAATAAAACCACTGTTGCAAGATTCTCTCTTTCTTTCTTTCTTTTGTTGGGCACCCACCTACTACCATGACTATTGACCATTCACCACAACCATGCTTGCCCGTGCCCCTCTCTCTCTCTCTGTCTAATAATTCAACGCTGTGGTCCCCCCTCTGCCCTCTGCCATCTCTCTAATCAACCCGCCATCTCCATGGAGCACCACATTTTACTTTTCATCAACATAGGAATCATCCCAAATAACATCAATAATAATAATACTAATAATTCAAAATCATAAATGAAGAGGAAAACACATCACTTTCTCATATCATAAATGCGTGCATGCGACGTAAATACACCAGCTAAAAGACAACACTAACACCAAACCAACCAACCAAGACAGATATCATCATATCCAGAAATATCTTACCTTGGTTTTTGAACTGTAGTCCATACACCAATTACATTATAACAATACACACACACACAAACACAGATAGATAGATAGATAGATATTAATAGGGGCGGCACTAATGAAAATCACATATCTCTGCTTCCCACAGGCAAGACTACATCACTGTATGTATGTATCATCGAGTGCAAAGAAGGAAACTTGGTGAATGTTTTGATCATCATCATCATCAAAGAGAAAACAGGCAAAGCCACCAAAAGGTTTAACCAATGACCAGGGTGCAAAAAAGAGAGCATGAGCATATAATCTTTATCTTGAATTAATCAATCAGTCTTCTCATTCAAAATAGCTATAGCTTGCATCCCATGCTAGCTGTGGTGTGAATGCTACTTTCTCTCTGGCCTAAGAAAATGGACTAATATAATGATTCATATCCCCTTTATTGCAGCAGCACAACACACTCACACTCCCTCTTTCTTTCTACACGCTACTACTACACATGAATTATAACGGCCACACCAGAGATGATTTCAAAGTTCTGATTCAATCACCCACGAAGGGCTTCAACCACATTCTAATTGAATACTTCACACCCCCTATGGAATTATTCTTTATTTTTCACACTCCAACAACAATCAACAACAGACCACAACTTGAACAATACTACAAAGGTGACAAATAATGACATGTTTTTCGATTACTGAATGATCCGACTTACAAGGCGTCGAGTCCGAGCTCTTTAGCCTTGAGCTTCAACGATTTTAAGCAGCGTATAGCATCATCCAGAAGTATGACAGGATCCTTGTCCTTCCCACCAGGTATTATGCTCCGAAGGGCACTCAGAACATCTCGTATATTCTCCTTTCTCATCTTCTTGCTGGCTGACAAGGAACCCATTTCACCGTTGCCACTTGAACACCTTGACTCTGCATCGTCATCGTAGGCAAAGGATTTGTTCAGCTTCAGAGAATTGGCAGTATCCATGAATCGTATATCATTGTGGCAACCATCCAACAGCTTCCGCTTCTTCGTATTCACAGCGGAGCTAGCAACTTCTTCTGTAATTCCCATAAACGGTTCATGGTTATCATGAGTAGTCATTGTACTGGGAGAATGCCCTGTGCTTGTTACTTCATCTTCATCATCATCATCATCGTTCTCAGTAGAATAACCATCACTGTCCGAGTAAAGCAATGCATTAATTTCCTCCGTATCTTCATGCATCTCACTTTCAGTGCCAGTACCCTGATTCTCATCCACTTCATCAGCCAAAGTTGGAAGAGTCAAATGATTCAAATCTCTCCCCAGAGGGTAATTCCCATTCAAGCAGTTTGCACCATGCAATTTCGAATGCCAAGAAGCGAGGCACTCATTCGGACTCCCAAACTTAGAACTATAAACGGTTGTCTGACCGGCGGTCTGGTCGATAACAAGAAACTGCTTCTGCGGGGAGCCTGATTCACCATGGGGATCAAATTTATCCCCAAAACCTTTCACATGGTCAGCAGAAAGTTTTTCCTCTGTGGCAGTGAAGTTCGGAGCAGGAGTAAATCCTTGTCGAAAGCGAGGCAAACAATAAAACCAACCATGGGGTTCATTAGAATGTCCAAGCTGCAGATTCGGCAGTGCAGAGGACGCATAAGCTGGCATTGTCTCGTTCCTCGAGACATGGTTGACGCCAGGGTTTGCTGTAGCAGCAGAACCAATTTGCTTCCCCACATCAAGGGGAGCACCAAAGGGACGAGAACTCTGAGATTGCCAACCAAATTGCATATGCGGTATAAAGGTTCGACAATCTTCACCCATTCAATCAAAACAATCACCTAAGAGTTACCAAAACACATACCAAACCATCAATAACTAACAATGATTATTAACAGAATGACAAAGATTGTTCAAAGAATGAAAGATAACATAGACATACCTGAACAAAAAATGACTTCAACGCAAGATCTATATCTGTTACACAAAAGATATCTTCCAAGACAAAGAAAACAACTAAAAAACACCGGCTTAACCCACCCAAACAGAGCAAGGCAAAACAACTCTACGTGACTGGCTTTAACAAATGACGGAAATATTCAGCCTGAACAAACAACAAAAAACAAGAATTAAGCGGAGGTTGTTATAATATCCATAGATCATGATATGTTTACAGCATAAATATTGGTAAATCACATACCTGGCATTCTCTGAGAGGTTGAAAGCATGCTATGACTCTAACTATAATGGTGGAGCTACCTGCTGTTCCATTCTCATGTTTCAATGCCCGAAATCTCGTTTGACTCGCTGCTTGGCACACCATAACTACTTTCCCCAACCCTCTCCAATCCAATAATAGAAGAACCTCAATCTTGCTGAGTACAATTTAATGTGAACACTACCACGCCAGTGCAACAAATTAAGATGAACTAAATGGTACCCAAAACTTGAGTTACTAAGGAGACTGATACAAGTACAACTAAACTCCTAGAAATGAAGAAAAATAAACCCTAATCAGAGGCACCTAAAATAGATTTGTTTAGGAGAAAAAAGATGATTTCTTTTTTGGAAATTAGAGGTTTGCTTAGCTATCCCTTCAGCTGATCTGACGGACATAGCAAGGAACAACAACAAAGAAAGTGGATCCCATGGATATGATGCAATAGAAGAAAAAGCTGAGAGAAAATGGGAAGGTTTGGATCACAGAACAACAAAAATTACAGAATCACTTTGCAATACAGATTCAAGGAAATCCCTTTGCGGAATACATCAACAGAAAGACTAATTAGCCACCACCGCATGCTGTTTTCTCCTTATCCCAAAAAAAATAGATAGCTACCACTGATCCTTCACCAAAAACCTATTCAGAACCCTGCAAAACAATCTCACCGTTAGATATCTTGCAATCTCTACGGAATCAACGCACTATGACAACAAAGATTGAAACTTTTCATGAGTTTGAACCTTCCCAATAGGATTTTTCAGGGGATTCAGCTCAACTAAAGCAACATACTTGGAATGAAATGCTAGGAAAACGAAAAATTAGGTAACTTTACTTGAAATCACACCACAAATTGCAAGCCCAGAAAGCCCAAAACCATCCAAAAAATTAGTGTAACAATAAAGTGAAGAAATTTCCTTAGGAGCAGCTAACTAGAGAAAAATGAGGAAAATAAAAAAAAGAAGAAAAAACAGAGAATCAGAGAGGAATAAACGTAGAATGTAAGAACTTACAAGAAAAGGAAGAGAAGAGATGGAAGGTGGAACTGAATCCAAAAATCCAAAAAGTTAGGCGGATGGAGAGAGGGAGGGAAGGGGGTAGCTTGGGTGGTGAGGAGAGAGGAGAGAGGAGAGAGGAAGGGAGCAAGGAAGCAAGCGTGAATGGCTACAGTCAAAGTGCTGGAAAGTGGAAACTCCAACCTACAACACACCACGGGACTTCAATTATATAGAGCACCCATTGACATATATGCCCTTCATCAAAATCATTACTACTATACTATTTCTTTATTCAATTAATACAAATCTAATACTGTACTAACTCAGTCTAATTTAGTAGTAATAGTAAGTGATTAACAACCATGTTTTTAATTTTTAAATAAAGAATGAGCATTCTTGTGTGTTGATGAGGTGAGGGTGTGGATTGATTAATAGGTGTGAGAAGTGCACGCAAGGTAAGGTATTGAGTTAACAATGATGGATCATTGTAGGTTTGTAGGGTTGGTTGTTGACGGAAGAACCGTGGGTGGTGGGTGGGGTTTGGGAATGGGGTCAACTAGTTAACCATGTGGTTATGTTGACCACACCTTTGGGTTCCAACCTAACCACTCTATCTGGTTAATTAATTGGTTCGGTTGGCCTTGTCTCCCTCAATTAATGTCACTGTTGTGATGGGTCGAGTTTGATCTCCCAAATCTTAATTTGTTAAGTGGCTCTAATCAGATTTTGCTCCGTCATATCATCCATTCCACCATCATACTTACCTTCAACATCCTTTCTACTTTCTATACGTACATGGCAGCTGCAACCACTCTCTCCTCTTTATCATGCTTATAATTAATTAATTATTTAATGTTCCTTACATGTTCTTAAATTCTTTCTTTGAGAAAGGAATAACCGCATCACGTTTCCCTTGTTAGCTCTTGGAAATCCAAAATTATAAATGAAGATGAGAATATTTCCTAACTAATCTTGTAACGTGTCATTAACACCTAGAAACTAACAATATACACAGGATCATTGGATCAACCACTTCTCAGCTTGAAGATGAGCTCGGAGGTCCACACTAGTGATCAGAATCTGAGCCTATGTGATTCCTTTGTTTTTTTTTCTTGATATAATATATAATCACATAGATACAAACATATATATGGAAGAAAAAAAGTTTGATGAGAAGCAAAGGTGCGGTACAGTTTGTGGGCATTGTGAAGGGGGTAGCTGCTTTTTGATGGGTCGTACGTGTACATTCTCTGCATCACACACATGATTATTTATTAGCCAATTTTAACACAAGAGGATATAGATTCATTCTATGCACTAGCTAGCTAGCTAGCTCGCCACTCATCTTACTCATTACAACTCAATTTTGTTTCCTTCTTTATGATATTTTTCCATCCCACTAATTAGCACTATATATATATAGCTTCTTTATTTATTTGTTCATTTGAATTTAGCATCGCATCGTTTACATTCATGACCAAGTATCCATTCCGGGATCTTTGAACTTTCTTTAATTCTCATGTCTGTCTGTCTTCATAGACAAAATTCAATAAAACATGTTATTAGTTAGTTCAGTCATCATCCATTCAAGCCCCAACACACAGTTGAATATAACAATGATAAGAGAAAGAAGATTTTTGTAAGAGAATTGAACAATGGAAGTATAGGGGGGAGGTAGTGAAATTAAAGGAGGCCATGATGGGGACCATAAAAAAGAAGAAAGAAGAGACGGTATCCAATGTTAAACAATCAATCATAGTAGTAATATTTTGCTTGACCGTTCAAACCAAGAGTAATTATAGATATATATAGATAGAGTGATATGATACAACATAAATACATTCAATTAGTAGTATTTAATATGTGTTATGTCTCATACATAATTGTGTCATACGTAAATGTATGACACACATTACGTATGAGACATAATATACATTAAATATTAATTTGATATATTTTTGTTGTACAATAAATATTACTCATTATATATATATATATATATATTTAAGATGGGGACCCGCACATGAACAAATTACACAAATCATGTCTGAAAATCACTCACACTCCACCTGATGGGTATGTATGTACAGAATATATATCTATCGCTCTCGTAATTAACCATCGATGGCCTAACTTTAGGGCAATTGGGGGGGTAAAAAGCTCAAGGTCACTAGAGCCTCGGGTCCTACCATTGAGTACAATTATACTTTTCATTGATGTGATATATGGATGTGCCTAAGCCATCAAATTTGTCATCACTATGCTTGGCCCCTCTTCACACTTTTTTTTTTTTAATTAAAAGTTTAGATTATGGGAGACACACCCCATGCAAGATCAGGGCATACCACCAACCTCAACGAGGATTTATAGTGAAATTTACAGATCGCCTACCAAAGAGGGCTCCCCAAAATTCAAACCCAAATCACGCCTAGCATAAACAAAAGGCTGAACCAGGTGTGTCAACCCTCATAGTCCCTCCTCACGTACACTTTGATTTCTGCTTTTATTTCTTTCCATTCCATCAAATCCATATATCGACTCCACAAAATTATTGTTATATATATAAGCTATAAAATCCAGGCTCCTATAATCACTTATATTTCATTTATTATCAGAGATTTATATATAATTCATCTAATCTAATAAAAAAGATCAGATGTGAAATGATTCTAAATTTTAGATTTTATAGTTAATTAAATTTTAGTCTTCAAGATTTCTACAATGAAATTGCATTTCTTGTTTTTATATTGATTTTAATCCTTATAAAAATTATAAATATGAAATCATTACTTAATGTAAATATGCAATATATAAAAGTATAAGACTTATTTGAGTGCAATAATATCAAATATTAGAACCCTTCAATTGAACAAGTGTTAACTATTGAGTCTTCACGGACAGTTTAATAAATAACTTAAAGTTATTATATAAAAGTAATTTCTTAAAAATAATTTATAAATAAATTATTTTACATGTAAATATAAAATAACAATCATTTTTATTTTAATTATTTTAAAAAATATTTTTAGGGAAGTCAAATATTCTTACTTTTCTAAAAATACTGAAATAACTTATAAAAAAGTCATACATTATATAACAAAATAGGATAAATATAATTTTTTATAGGTAAAAAATCTAAGAAAAAAATCAGAATTACAGTAATTCAAACAGCCCTCTGTGTTAGTAGTGTCAATTCTACAACTAAATCATATTTTGTCCCTCCGTAATATTGCTACTAATTATTATGACTCTAAACCTAGTGTATTAGTGATTTTTAATGTAGTGTAAACCTAGTGGAAAGACAGAATAATTCATAGTAAATCATCGACGTTGGAGTAGATGATGACTAGTGTCAAAGGGTAACGAAAAAAAGGCAATCAATTTAATTTAATTGCATCATAATCAACACAATAAATATGTATGTTTTCAATTTGAACAACGAAGAACGATCTTGTCAATCAACACATGCCATAATCTTCAACATGGCGCTCACTCGTTAATATTTTTATGAACAAATTGCATCACCATCGACATAACTAGTACATACCTTAAAGGGTCTAAGTACTTAGTATTGCATTAATTAGAATCTATTTTAAATCAATAAATTACACTCATCTCGCTAAAATGTATTTTTACTCCTTTATATTTATTTTTTGTAATAAGTATTTTTAGGTCACTGTTAAGGTAATAAAAGATTTTTTTCTTAAAAAGACATATTTTTATATTTCCTATTCAAGGAATTCACTTTTGATTTTATTCTAAAATTTATCATTTGTAATATAATTAAATAAGTGACTAAAGATACTTGTTAGTAAAATTTGATATGATTTTTCAGGAAAAATTAATATAATAAATTTACAAATTTAAGGAATTTATGAGTAAATTTTACAAATAAAGAAGATTATAGTAAGTGTAATTTACCATAAATCTTAACTATCCGGTAGCATCAATTGTTCTTAAATCTTTGTTGGCGCATACACACCTACGGACTACGGTAGTTATCAATTATCATTGTCATGTAATAGCTACAATTGAGATTCGATGGATTGATTAGTTATTAATTTATTATTATATATGATGATGTTTTGTTTCAATAGACAGCAAACCCTGTTACCTAAACCTTTCTTATTTCAAATTGAAATTAAATATCTTTCTCACAGGCGCAATTGGGGATAAGAGAAAATATAGAAATTAAAATAGTAACATTTTTTAATGTTAGTGAAATGGTCAGTCCAGTTAAAGTTTGATGAAACACGTCACAATATGTCTTCTATTACTCAAATGTTGGAATCAAAAGGTATATTCTAGATTTGCTTGATATAATATTGTTGACAGCATGACTCTACATAATGCCAAATAGCTCAAGCTAACATGTAAGGGTAGAGAGTGTTATGTGATGAGTTATTGAGCTTCACATATTAACGTGTGAGGTTATAAATAAGGTCTAAGGAGGGGGTGAAATTATACCAAACATCAAATATAACTAATATTAATTACCTTCTTCATTAGCATATAATATATTCCATGGCAAACAATACCAAATTAAATAGAAGCTTATTTAGAGTGAAGAAATGACTAATTGAATAACAGAACCAAGAAGAAGATCAGAAAACACATATATAGTCATATACATAGTACATAGATATAGACATGGTATAGGTATGTGGTTCCACCAAATTAAAATGAGCAAAAATAAAAAATACAAAAGCTAGCTAGGGTGTGTGACCCATAACGTGCTGCGCTCACCTGAAAATTAAATTACAGTATATCTTATGCTCAGATACTAATGAATATATGCTATCTCTCACTCTATAGGCACCAAATTAAATTATTATGTAGGGACAATAGGCTTACTTATTAAATTGATTAGAAGAATAGTCAAAATCCCATGCCTTGTTAATTTGATTGGAATGGAGGGAACAAAATATAAACGATTGGGTCTAAGCTTTTGGTGGCACTAAAACAGCTAGCTAGTACACCACATACCAATTGAGAAATACAGGGGCATGCATCATCTCTGAATAAGAAAATTGAACTATCCTTTGGTTGGTAGTAATAGATAATAAGTTAATCCATAATCAATAATCAATAATAATAAATTAAAAGAATTTCCTCTGCACGTCTCCGAGTTATTTTATCATCATGGTCACTTTGTTAATATACACATCGATCCTTTAGTATGATGTCAGTTAGGCCAATAACACACTCGTAATGACACGAGCATGCTGGCTGTGGACCACCTATGATTTGACTAGTATAACATGGGAAAATAATAATAATAATAATAGTAAATCAATATATACATTCAAAATGAGTAAAATAAATAATTATGATGAAATAAAAAAATAAATGATAAAAATAGTAGAATTTATTTATTTTAGTATAATATTTAGATATTTAAAATTACATTATCTGTATAATATAATCCTTGATGTTTTTTTTAATATAAGTTTATATTTATAAATAGAATTTAGTTTCAATCTACTGTGTGTAAATATATTTTACACAGACATTCAATTATAAGTTGACACATCAGCAAAAAATTTAACTCAATCATTTACTGACTAAAAACTCACATAATCAATAGATATGATTGGCTAGCAGTGTCAAATTTTTTACACTATCAATCCATCATAATTAAACTCTTATAAATAACCTATTATTTTCTTTATTTTAAATTTTTGGATTTCAAATCCTTGATTAATTTGATACCTCTAAATTAAACTAATATTATTAATCTATACAAATGCAACGGATAAGCGGCATTGGTCACAACCCAGTACCCACCAGTATAGGACTATAGGAGGAAGAGGAAAACGATATCATTCTGTGGAATGATCCAATATTTTAGCCGCGGATCTGTAATATTATAATATATAATAATGGATTTAATTTTTTTATTCATCGATAGATACTATTTTTTAACACAGTGATCCAATTATGTGTTGTCACGTTAATCATGCTTATGTTTTTTCTCTCTCATAACCTGAAAAATCATACAAACGGAGCATTTTGATTGGATAACAGTGTAAAATATCTTTACATTCATCAAAATTAAACTCTATAATAATTCATGCATATTTTTCTTCATTTTTCCTTTTTCTTTTTATTCTTCTTAAGTTTGATCAAAATCTTCTCTCCAAATTGCTTCTTCTTTCCTTATTAGAAGTTTATTTTCAAAAGTCAACCACAATATACTATCCCCAACCTGTATTCAAATGTGCAATTAAAAAAATAAACCATTCTCTTTCAGTCAGTTAGATCTTCTTAATATAATTCGCAAAACAGAATTATTCAATCTTTTAAAAAAAATTAGATATTTAGAGATTATCCTCTTTATGCCTTTCTCTGAGTAGATTATTTTGGATGGTGACTTGCCACCCGAAGATTCTCATTATTACTCTTTCATTTATGGCAACTTAAAAAATAGCCATTGCTGATAATTAATGTTTGTAACAAATTTATCATCATCAATCAATCTATTCAAACTACGCATTTTGGGATTAAAGGTGTACTCACTATATATATAACCTAATTTAATTAGTTTGAGATGTATATTGATATTAAAAACAGAGAGAATGAGACAAAAAATGATTTTTCCCCATTGTATATACTGACCAAATCACCTAGCAATACAATTAGAAGAATCATTAACGGGAAAAATGAAAAGTGGGGGTGGGAGGCAAGAAGAGAATAAAATTGAAAACGTGATTAGGTAGAAAATTAAAGTAAGTGGTTTGTTTATGTTATGGCGTAGATCGATAAACATGCTGGTTTTCCATGTTTTCTGCCACTAATGTTTGTATTTATCATCTTCAAAGCGCATAACCCTCCCATACCATGATCGATCGCACTCAAAGAAATTAAATCAAATCTGGTGGGGTCACCATTAAATAAAGGAAATACATATACATTTGTGTTAGTTATGTTCGAATCATTATTTATTGAGTATTAATGACTTTAATTGCTGTATTTTTTTCTTTTCAAAGTTATGAAACCTTTGTTAATTTATCCAATATACTCATTATATGCGGTTCTGCAATCTATTATAGCCAGTTAGTTAAACATATATAATTACTACTTCTATATACATAGTTCGCGTGATCAAAGTCCATTTGATGCACGAGGATGTGACACATATCGGGCCACCATTGACTGCGTGCACATACAAGGTGTTTTTTTTTTCCCTCTTTTTTATCACCCAATCTATAAGCCTTTCCTCCCATGCCACTCACAATGTATAAAAAATGTTGACATATTTTCAACATTGTATTTAATGTTTGTCCTATTTATTTTCCTAACAACTTATTTTAAATTTTTTATATATACTATTTAAACATTATAAATTAAATACATGTTAAATATATTTTCTAATGGGATATTAAAGTTCGTTTAATATGCACTCTAAAAATATTCACAATCATATACAGTTTGACCTATAGCTTGATGAGTACGGGAGAGAAACCTCTAATCTTATAGTTTGGAGGAGCACCTGAGTCAGCTTGGAAATCGAGCGGAGATGAGGTTCATTGAACCTAAACCTCATCTAAGAAATGAGTAACTACCTACAAGTTCCAAATGGAGTGGATAAGACCAGAAAGAATCTCGGAGGCTCACAAATCGTGACAGTTGCAGTTGTTTGCTAACATATTTCGTGGAGTGCTTTATTATTTCTCGAAGCATAACTCGGGAAATTAGTTGGGAGGGAGTTCTCAGTTTAAAAAGACATTAGTATGTATTCAAGATAAGTGATTCTAACCATTTTTCTAGTTGTGGAGTGATATATGAGTTAGAAATCGGAGTGTCTTTGTAGATTCCATCATCCGCGCCTTGGAGAGCACAAAGATGTCAAAGACAAGGACCCGAGCTCGAATTTCATCTATCGGTCTAGATCATAATAATAAATTATAAGTTTTTATGTTAATTTTTTATTATTTTAAATTAGAATATGTGATTATAGAGGTGTGAATTTATTGAAGAAGAAAGAGAGGGTCGCTTTGTTTTGCTTTGCTTTTATAGAATATGGATTGAATGAGTTTGGTGGGGGAAGCGTGGGACATGAAACCTATGGAGCCAAAATGGTTGTGGATTCTCCAACAAAAACAACCACGCTTGGAAAGCTAAAACAACTTCCCTCTCCATCCACCACCACCCCACCGCACTATATGTAGTCTATATATATAAAACCTTAGTCTATTCATTTTCCCCTTTAAAATTAAATTCCACAAACCAATGCAAACTTAGACCACAAGGCGAGGGGGATCGGAATCCATGGCCCCTTATTTTTATTATTATATTGTGTGCTAAATGCCATCCACTTTCTTGACTTTTTTCCCACCCAAACCTTTTTTAATGTCCACATTTTCTTTCCCTCTAAAAGAAAAATAAAAGAACTTTCAATCCTCCCCTTATATATTACTCTAATTTGCTTAAAAAAAAAGACATTTCTGTTACTTTATTTCTTTTGATGATGTATGGAAGCTGGCTATATGGCTAGATTAAGCAATTATTTTTCTTCTTTAGGTTTATTATTTTTATCATCAATTAATACACGTGTGATAGCTAGGCTCGTAATTTGGCGACAATTTAATCCTCTCTCCACCAATTCAATATTCCAATTAATTAATTCTTCACCTCCATTTCCAAATATAAAACTTGGAATTAAGTTTTCAAAACAGTAAGTAAAAAGCGTAAGTGTTGATCAATACGCAAAAAAAACATTATTTAATAAAATATTATTTGATCGACTTTTCATTATTCATTATTCATAAAATGTTATTGTGACATTAATATTGAAGTGGTGGGTGCGATATATATGCAGTTAAAGTTCTTCCTCTGTTTACAATGAAATGAATGAATCATAATACGGTTTTTGAAATGGTTGAGGTTGGTTCTAAACTTCTATGGTACTAGTTCTATTTTCTATGTATATATGTATCCGATGATTACTACTACTATTCGATTTATATAAGAAAAACACTTATATGCTCTCAACGTAATAAGTATTTGTTTTCATGGGAAATTCAAGTTATAAGATCTGAGAAAATATGAAAGAAAAGTAATTGAAAAGAATAATGTATAAACGCCTAGAAAGAAGCAAAGAAGAAGAAGAATGTCTCTTTATATAATTTCGCCACCACTAGTATTTTAATAATTCTACATTTCTACGGGCCCATTCATGATCAATTTTGAAACTTTTACTTAAAAGAATCAATACAATACAATTCAATTAAATTAGATAGTACTCATGATTTACTTACTGCCTTGGATAACATAGAACTTCCCTAAATTTAAGCATACACATAGTATAAAGCAAAGTAAAGACATCACACACGTGAGATGCAATTGTATTGGAGGGTTATTATTATTATTATAGGAAGCAGTGTAGTGTGATATTGGGAGATAGATAGATAGATAGATGTAGTAGTGGAGAACACATTATGGTTTCAGGTACTAATGAATACTAATGACCAAAGGACTTTCCTCTTACTAATTAGTTCCACCGTGTGGGTGTGGGTTGGGTGTGCCCATTTACTTTCTCAATAATATGGCAATTTCCATTTCCACTAGTAAGCAAAGCAAGCATGAACCATGCGAATTGAACCCTCCTGCGTGCGAACTACCATTATCTTCATTATTTAATAACTCATCCCTACCTACACTATTTTATTCTTTTGAAAATCCTACGCAATTTTAATTATGTTTAATTACCCGTGGTTTAGTTAGGACTTAGGAGAAATTATTGTATTGTGGTTATGGATAATTTGAGCACTCATTACATGTGCTCAATAACCACACATAATAACCCGGAGAGTGTACTTGAGCAGTAGCGACTCATCCTTTCTTAACCAAGTGTTGAGGGTTCGATCCTTGCCTTGAGTATAGAAAAACATTAAAACTCCGGACCAATTGTCTCACCCTTCGAGGTGGTTACAAACCAACGAGAGATTAGTCATTGTGGTCGACAATTGATACCTCGGTCATCGGAAAAAAAACTACACATAATTCTTTTCTATTGTAAGGACTTTTATTGAGGTAGTAAAAATGAAATGATATATTTTTTTCAATAATATTTGTTATACAACATGAATATCATCCAATAACTATCTAGCGTGTTCTATACGTAATATGTGTCATATGTATAACACACGTTACGTATGACACACATGACGTATGAGCACATTATGTATAGCACATGTTAGATACTAGTTTGATGTATTTATGTTGTACAACAAACATTACTGTATTTTTTTTCTATGGAAGAGACGCATTTATAATATTTTAATTATTCAAAATTCTCAATATAAAAAAAAAATGAAGGGAGTATTAATTAAGCTTTAGCTATCATTCAATTTCGTGTCGTCATTATATAGCCAAATTAATTAGCTTTGTATACTAAACCCATCTCCTCTATTAAAGCAGCTAGCAATTAAGTTCTCCATTGCACGCTTGAACTGAAATTGCGCATACTTAAGAAAAGTTACTTTAATACAAAGTTGTCACTACTTATAGTACAATCTTCTCTGTTTACTAGTAGTATTCAATGAATTGTATATATCTTCTTAACTTAAGAGTGAATGGATTGTTATTCTAATAATCTCTAACTTGTGAATATGATTCATGTATCTAATAAATTAAGTTAGTGGTACTGCTACACGTGAAAAAAAAAGATACTTGTCACTAATTGTTAAATAAAATATTAGTATCTTTACAATATAAAAATAAAAAATAAAAATCATAACTTAAGTTTTAAAAGTTTATTTTGATAGTTAGGATGTAATTTAATATAAAATTATTATTTAGAATTTTCTATTAATTTTATACTGTGAGTACGTATATATAAATTAATTTTAGCATTAGGTGGTTTAAGATTAAAAGTGAAAACAAATGTTGAAGATGCAAAAGTCAACGATGAAAATGTAGGAATCAGATAAAGCATGGCGTTCATTCGAGACAGACAGCGACAAAATAGGGTAGGAGTAGCAGACACCAGACAAGTACTACTGAGCCACTTCTCACTCGAGGCCGAAAATGTAATTTCAACCATATACAAACGTTATGACTTTATCATTATTATTTATTATTATGATCACAAAACGGTATAAATTGAAATATTAATAGTAGTGTGATTGGGGTTATTAAATTGAATTTACAGAGGAGAAAGTAGAAAGATGTCAGAGATGTAAAGAATGGAGTTAGTAAAAAATAAGGAAGAAAATCTTACGATGTCCGACCACCAAATCTTGGGCACAGGCAGAGATAGTTTAAGAAAAAGCGTGAGACGCGAATTCATAAGAACCTTTTATAATTAATTTAACACACACGCCGTCTTATTTATCTGTCTCGCAGATGAGCGTGAAAACTGAAAAGGTGTTTGTAAATGGTGAATTTGTGATGCCCATGGACTTTATGCTGCTATGCTATTAATTAATTAATTAATTAATAATCTTCTTTCCTCTCTCTTATCTGAATGATTTTTGTGCGCTTAGCCTCCCTCCTCGCAATCCTAGTAATTTTTGTTATGGTATTAGCTGATATTTGAATTGTATAATGTAGTAATAATAATAATAATAATAATAATAATGTAGGGTGAGTGACTGTGTGGTGTGTGAGTAGAGTGGGTTAGGTGAATGAGTAGTTGTACGTAGTCTGTTTGGGTACAGTAGGAGGAGTGATGGCGGATAGATTTTGTTCTTCTCTCTGCCAATGCACTCACGCCACGCCCCGCCCTACCCTCAACACCGCTAATCCCGGAGATCTCATCCTCCTTTTTCTTTTCTTTTTCCCATTCATCACTTTCATATTGTTAAGGAAAATATAATAATCTTATTATTATTGATGAATTTTGAAGGAATGGGAGTATGCTCGGTAATTTTGATTGATTGATTATGAATAATGAAACTAAGAACAAATTAGGGGGGCTAGTTTGTTGATGAGAGCGAAATAGAAATAGCAACAAAAACACATTTGATTGATTAATACTGTACTTAGTTGCGCGTGGAGTGGGGGTAATCTATAGAGTAGAGTGAATGAGAAGTAAGGAGAGTAGAGAAAACACACAATACAACTGTGGGTTCATAGAGTAGAGTCCAACAGAGCTTAGTTGTGGCCCAATTCTTTCAATCCCTCACTCGGATTTATCCAAACCTATTCAACTACAAAGGGCTAGAGATAGCGCTACTGTATGGTATGGTTCAAGAAACACTTTTTTATTGTGTCCTACTATAAAATATGACATCTGAGTCCAAAAACAAAAACCAAGCAAACATATATAAAAAAAAAAGGTAAACGCCTCAAACACCCAAAAACAAAAAAAGTAAAAAAAATAAGACCTTTTAACACCCCAAACACTTCTTTCTAAAAATACAGGGTTGGATGGATGGTTTTATCAAACACTTCTTCTTTCAACTTATCAAGGGGCCCGCTTTCAAGCATTTTTCACACATGCAGTTTGGTTTTATCTTACATCATGATTTCATGAAATTTGTGAAATCAAACTGTTCACTTTTAAATTTAATAATTTCATTAAAGTCGCAAGGGTTTTTTCCACTGTAATATATATTGTTTATGCATTATTTGATAGTTTTTACCATATAGTTAACCAAATTATACCCTTGGCATCCAGCCTTATCAAAACACTTTTTTCCTGGATAAAAATAATAATGTATTAGATGGGAAATTCGCATAACAATGTTTATAATTTTTAGTCTGAACTAAATATTGGAATAGGGACATTATAGGCATTGCATTGATTCAAGATAAGCAAACTTGCTATCATACAGTTCCCCCAATATAATGATGATTAACAAATCGGTTCAACGAATAATTCAATTCAATTTAAAAGAAAAAAACATTGAAAAATAGTAGATTTGTGAGTATATGAGTCATCATTGGTGATTCATATTGTAATCATGATTCGAGTTTGTCCATTCGTAAGACCCAAGTGGGAGGAGAAACAGTATCTCTTCTTTTTGTGCATTTCTTTCTGGTCTTAACAGTTAGTGCATGTGGATGGAATACACGACATCATTGAATTTTGCTAATGAAGCTTTCTCATAGTAAAGAACAAAAAAGAGTCACCAAAAAACAAAAAAGAGAAGAACAAAAAAGTAGCATTTAATTTTTTATTTTATTTTCAGAATCAAAAATAGTAATTGAAAAGCTACAATAGAATAGATATAATGGCACATATTAACCTAAATAAAATAGTATCCCGCAAATATAACTTATGCTAGTAACTCTTCTACCTCCTTTTTTTGTCTATTTTTTATTTTTTACTCCCTCACTATAAAAGTAGAACAATTGAACAAATGAAAAACTAGAACTATACTTACACGAACCATAAAACTAATCCTTGTTCCCCCTCATCCATCACTTTCTCTGTGGTCTAGCTGTTAAGAGATATAAAATGTTTTAACAGCTGGTAATTACATAACTTAATGCCAACGTTTGGTGGATTCTGTTCATTTTGATGTACTTGACTCACCCCTATAGTTTCATTCACTATCCTTATATGCTCTTTTTTTTTAATTTTTTGCTAGCTCTTCCTGTGAGAGAGGGATATCTTCCATAAAGTACAAATATCACATAATGTCCTTATCTTGAAAAGGCATCCTATGGATGATGATGGTGAAAAATCCCAGCCTACTAAAATAGCTCTGATGCACATGTTTTGTTGTTTAACTTCCTCCTCTTAGGATCAGGGCTACTATGTGTAGAATCTGCACATGATGGAGCATTATTTGTGTCATCACTTTTGTAGCTTAAGCACAAAGCATCCAACACCCCAATTGGACTTTGGGGAACACAAGGGACTGGATCACTTGAATCTTTGCCATTGCCAACATTTGATGAAGCCTCTTGAATCAATTTTAGACACTTCAATACTCTCTCCTGCCAAATCCCAAATCAAATGACACAATGTAAATAACAGCTACACAAAAATCATAATCACTTAATTGGCCATTTGATCAATTTGAAGTAATCAACTCAAACTGATCCGGGTTAAAAGTAAAACCATCTCTTCTTATTCACTTGTTTTTCCCTTGTAATTGAAACACAATCCTTACCTTATCTACATGTTGAATCAGAGAGAAAATAGCTTTCTCAGTGTCAACTGTTTGAGTTTCCCCAACAACAGATATGGCAACTGCTGCTGCAATCTCTGATGCTTTGAATTCCAAGAAGTCAATCCCTGCATTGAATTCACACCATCCAAATTACAATCAGTTCCTCTTCTTCATAATTACCAATACTACATAGGATGCAGAATATAGAATCATAACAACTCGTTTGTGCAAAATAGGTACCTTTTGTAGCAGTGCTCAAGATAAGTTTGACAGATCGCATAATTGAAGATCTTAATGAACTATGATCATCATTGATCTTGCAAAGGAAATAATCAATGAAGGAGAAAGGAGTAATTGCTTGCATTTTCCAATTCAATGTGCTTAGTACTAGAAGCTCCATTCTCTGTATGGTCTTAGCTTCAAATACAAACTTTGATTCACCAACCTGCAGAAAAAAAAAGGCAACAATCTCAGCACATGCAACATTAATGCATTGACTTAAACAAGTACCAAGCATTGTAAAGGAAAGTTTTTTCTACCTGCAAATCAATGGTCAAAGGAACATCAGTTTCTTCCATTTTGGCTGCAAGAGATAAGCATGCCACAGCCAACAATTGCATTGTCCAAGCTCTTCCCTTCTGCAATTGGAAGCACCAGATCAAAACAACAACATAATAACCAAAAAAAAATTTTAAAAATCGATTTTTTTCTTCATTTCTTCACTTACAGGCAATTCATATGAAGAAAGGAATCGGTCCAAGTAATTTATGGAAAGATATGTACAGAGAGGTCCAAAACCAAAATGAGCACGGACCTATAACAAAACACGTTCATTGATTCGTTAGCCAGGACCATAGAAAAGGGCAATCAGATAAATAAGAACCAATCCTCAGATCAAAAATCAGGCCTTTATGCTGATGCCAGTTAAATCCAATTAGTGAGAGCAACCAAAAAAAAAAAGAGATGCAAGTCTAGTTTAAATTGAACATCTTAAAAATGCATGAATAAAATAATTCTTTTCCATTCCATTCAATCAGATGCAAAAGGAAAATCCAAAGCAGCCCAAATTTATATAAGTGACCATCATCAAACTGAGAATCTAAGCACCATTTCTCGTTCATTTTTGAAGCATCAAGAGCAAGCAAGATGACTTCAGAAAACTCCCCTCATTTTTAATTTTTAAGATAAAGGTTAGAAATGTTAAGATTAGAAGTTTGGACTCATTGACAAAATCAAAATCACTCCTTGAACCCACCTTTTGAATCCAATCAATGGCCTCATTTCTTGACCCAAAGTCTAAATACCCAGTTTGTAGCTTGTTCAAGTAATCAAGACGAGGCCAGTGCTCACACTCCTTTTCCAACAACAAACCTAGACACTCATCACTCTGAAGTGGCAACCCATCAACCGGAACATCAAAGTTCACACCTTGGTGAAACATAGGACGCCAAGAACCCTCAAACACATCCATGGCACCCGCATAATTGTTATCATCAAAAAAGCTGGTGTCCTCTGCACAGAGAAGGCTTGAAACGCAATCAAAACTGGGTGCCATTGCAGAATAGTTCAAATCAAAACCACCCCTTTTCCCCTTCTCTCTTCAATGAAAAACCCAATCTCAGAAAGCAGACTCAAAAAAAATTGAAACTTTTTTTTATCCCAGATAATAGATTGGGGTTGTGTGGGTGTTTAAGAGACAGAAAAGGGTGTGGTTGTGGTTGAGAGGTCGGTCCTATATGAAATGACAGTAGAACAAAAATGAGTGTAGACTGTAGAGGCAACCAAGGAAGCAGTATTCTTTGTTTCTTCTTCTCTAAATGCCTTGCTCGTTCGCTCTCTCTTTCTCTCAGAGGTTTACGCTGAAATGAGAGGAGCAGGAGAGGGGCTTATGAAGGAAACGAAGGCGCCTTTTTAGGGTAAAAAGCAGTGAGTGGGGTTGCGGTTGGGGACAGAGGGGAAGAGGGGTCTCTACAGAGTGAAGCGTTGTGACTTGTTGGAGTGAGAGGGTGTTTCTATTAATTTATTTATTATTTATTATTATTGTTGTTATTATGTGAAAACTCATAAAGCCCAATCAACGCCAATTACCATTTTGAAATCTTTTACTCGCAGAATATACAAGAGAGAGAGGGAAGGAGTTATTAATAATGAAAAATGAAAACAGATTTACTATAGCATGAATTTAGTTTTAATGAAATATAAGTAGAAATTTTTTGGGTACGATGTCATTTATTGTATAGTGTCATGCCAATGACGATTACAATTATATTCATTTTGATATGTATGTTGGCAATGGATCAGATTCTTTCATGTATTAGATGAGAGACTAACTCACTTTTTTGGTAGATATATATAATTGGTGGGATGAATGAAAAAAATTATTGTTTGCACATCAAAGTTAATTTTTTAGATTAATTAATTATATTTACATTTTAACCTTTTTTTAATCCATGTTATAAGAGTGCTCCTTAAATATAAGAGTTTAATTTTGATGGGCTGTATTTTACACTTTCATCTAATCAAAATAATTTGTTTGTATAACTTTTCAGGTAGTGAAAAAGACAATATAAATCATGACTAATGTAGCAATACGTGATAGAATAATTTGTAAAAAATTTGTACATGGATGAAAATTAAATCCAAAAAGTAAAATAATATTAGTTTTAGAATTTTGTAGTAGATCGTGTAAAAGTTGAGTTTTTTCCTCTTTAATTAACAATTTATTTTAGAACATTGATCAATTGACAATGTACCATTTTTTTACATAGTCATCCAATCATGTGTTGTCACGTCAGCCGTGATTGTGTTTTATTTCAATCATTACCTGAAAAGTTATAAAAACATAGTGTTTTAATTGGACGACAGTGTAAAATATTATTATACTGTCAGTGCATCAAAATTAAACTCTTAGAATAGTATCTATATACATTTCTTAGGTTATAATAGTAAAGATTTAATTATCATCAACGCACATTGTACAATTTTTTTACACGATCATCCAATTATGTGTTGTCAAGTCAGTCATGATTATGTTTTTTCTCTTCCATTAGTCGAAAAGTCATACAAATAGAATGTTTTGATTTGATGACAGTGTAAAATAGTTTTACACATTGTATCAAAATTAAACTCTAATAATAATATAGTGAAAGTTAAATATTTTTTATTTATATGATTATATATAATTAAATGATAGATTAAATTTCCATGTCATATTTAATATTTGAAAATTTATATAAATAAGTTTTTTTGGTGGGTTTTTCTTTACATGATAATCTATTCATCACAAGTAATCTTTTAAATAATTCTATGACAAAGTTTTCCACCTTTGGTCTATTTGAACTACCAAATTCTTATAGATGTAATTTTTTCAATACAACTCATACAGATATTTGACTCCTTTGCTGGAGGGTGTATTCATTTTTATTTGCTTAAAAGATTATAAGAATGGATAGTGGAGACCAATTTCACAATCCCTTCCATCTAATCCAAAGTATGTCCTACTACACTCAAAATATTAACATCTCAACATATTACCAAAAAATGCGCCTTCATGTTCGCAATATTAATAATCAAACCACAAGCACCAATTTTCCAATTATTTTAAAATCATTTTTTTCCTTATTTTTGTCCTTTTTTATTGATTATAAAATCATCCACCATTCCCAAAGGTTCTATAACGCAATTTCCAAATATGCATAGAGTTGCGACTGTTGGCGAGTACAACACAAACATTCATGAACCGATCGGTTTGTTATTTATAAGTTGAGATAAGACTGAATTTTCTGCTCTGAATTTACAAGATTTGATTTATAAATTGTTAGGTATTTAATTTATCCTATTAATTTATGAGTACTATTTTCCTTAGTACGATGCTATTTTACCCCTATAGACAAATAATTTAGGTAAAAAGATGTGAAAACAACTGGAATGTGGGAGTAATGGCAATAAAGAAAAAGGAAAAATGGTGATTTTATTGAATGGGGGCAAAAGCGTAAAAGAATAGGGAGGGACCAATGGGAGGAGCAGAGAGTGTTGTAATATCCGATGTCGACGCGTGTGTTTCGCTGACATAACCGGAAGCGCTGGTTTCGTTCTCAAGTCATTTTAATTTAACGTAAATAAATGTACCACACCACACAGTACAGTACAACCTTAAAAGAAAAAGAGTGAGTGAGTAAAATTTAGTAGTAGTAGTAAATAAATTGAAATGCTTACTAGCTGTCATTTCCTTCCCTCCCGCCAGCGCCAAATTATAGCCGCTTCTTCTTCATTTCTATTTGTTTGGTGAAGCCGCCAAATAAAAACAAAATATTCTCAATTATCAATCAAACTTTTTTTTTCTAAAATTTATATTATATATAATCTATGAGTTTAATTTTAATTTATTGTCAGTCTAAATTAATTTTATATTGACATTTAATTATAAATTGACACATTAACAAAAGTATTTAATTTAACAACTCACTAATTTAAAAGTCACACAAATCAATTGATATAATTTATTGATGATGTAAAATTTTTACATTGTCAGTGTATCATAATTAAACTCATAATATATACTATATATCTATATTACATATAAAATCTATATTATATATAAAAGGGATTGAAAAATGTAACTACTTTTTTTTTTGTCCACACTTATTTGGATAATTAATTTTTCAATTATATAATTAAAACTAAAAAATTATAAAAATAAATAAATGTAAGAAATAATCACCTCTGATCTTCCATTTTATTTCTTTTACTATTTATTTTATTTTTTATCTTACTTTATAGAAAAAAAAATATGACTCTATAGAAAAAATAAAAATGCGGCTTGTCGGATATGAAGTGCTCGATAAGGTGTCAATAACATTTTACTTGGATTTTAATTTTTTAATTTTTTTTAATAAATATACGTTTATATTTAAATTTAAATATTTGTATAAAATATATTTCAATTTACAAATTTATATTTTTTTAGTTATGTACTTTCCTATACATTGAATATAAATCAATTAATAATTTCAATTAAATGCACAATAGTTGAATATTCACATGGTTGGTCTTTCTTCATAAACCAAAAGCATCATGTATTATAATAATTTTGTTCTACTGATAAATAATTTATAATATTTTCTATAAATACTTGAACTGTATATTAGAGTGAGGATTTCCTAATTTTTTATATTGAAATAAAAAAATATATTTTATACTTGAATTTGATTGAAAACCATAGACATAAATTGAATGACCGATTGTATAGATTTTCGATATCAAAATTGAATCTATTAATGTAACAATTGTTAATTTTTTTTGTATTTAACCGTTAAAGAATAGAGCGGTGTATATTTTTAGAAAAAAATAATAATAATCGGTCATCGGCGTGACAGAAGTATTATTTACACGGACTTTGAGTACTTAGCAAATGCATCCAGATCAGTCATCACATGTCAATACTATATTGTTTTTTTCTTGGAAACAAAAGAAAAAATTAATTTTTTGCTACAAAAGAAAAAAAAAATTAATAAAAGTGAGAAAACATTGTTCCACTATTTTTACTTTTGAGATAATTAAAATTAAAATGCAAGTCAATGACAAGAGATTATTAGGACATGCTTTTGAACTCATTGAGCACATAAAATAATACTTACAGATTAATTACTTACTAATAAGAACAAGATTTATGAATAACTTATGCATGACTAAAAGATATATCTGAAATTCAATTATGTTTACAATTACTTATGGTTAATACATCTTTTAAGCTATTTTGCTGTGTTAAAACCAATTGCAATGAAACAAGTTTTTAATTTGATGAAAATAATGTATATTAATTAATTAAACACTAATAACGTTATAAATACTAGTATATTGTCGGGCATTTTATGCCTATCAAATCATATTTTTATTATTCTAAGTTTTTTATATTTATTTTATTGAACGTAGAGGGGAGAAACCCTTTATATAGATAAGGGAAGTTTACTGAGAGTAACAATATGAACCAAATAAAATCACTATTCATTCATTCTTGTTGGGGTGGAAAAAAAGAAGGGGGAGAAAAACTTAAAAAGTTTTCTCTTATATGTGCTTATTATTCCGTGGCGAACCCATCCAAATCAGAAAAAAAGGTGTACTTTACAAAATTTTCCCACTTTTAGGCGCGTTGCTCCTTTTTGGATCTGTCAAATTTGGTTTGCAAGTACGAAAATTGTTATTAGCATTCAGCATTGACCACCTTGAGTAGGACCTCATCATCCTCTCCTCCTAATTCCTAATTAGCAAGTGTTAATTATGACTTGACAACATGTAATTATTGGTTGGCAATGCACACTCATAACTAAACCCTTTGCTAATCAGATCCATCTTGCAATTTGGCTACTTATAATACACCATCACTAATTACAATTTACGGATGTTGCCAATTTAAGCTAGATCATGCATTCATTTGCAAACATAAGTATTAGACATTGTGTGTTTTTAATTTGTCATTTGATGGAGAGATGAGAGGGGTGGGGGCTTGAACATGTTTTTCCAAATTTTATAAAGAGAAGAGAGTTTGGATTTTGAGATGAAATAGATATTGTAGACAAAGTTGGTCCAATCCAACGTGTTTTTGGTTTTGTATCATTAACTCAGATGCGCCTCGACTAGGCAATGTCAATTGTTTTTTTCTTTTTTTATTTTATATGTGCATGCTCTTTGATTGTGGTTTGTGGCAAAGTAATATATATTTTTATTCTTGGTTGCTGGCAAAGCAATATCTTGCGTTGGGTTTTTCTACGACAAAGTACCACCAGAAAGATTTGAATGGGAATATATAAATGTTTAAGCCAAATTAACACTACATATATGTATGCAAGGTGAATAATAGTTGTCCACTTGTTTTTTCCAATGCCATCACCATATAGTTCAATCAATAATGCCTCAATACAGGTTGATAAATAAAAAATTACCCCAAGCTTAAGCAACACGCGTAAAATTAAAATAGTTAAGTAAGTGAGGAGGGTGATTTATTTAAATTTGAGAAATATAATTCTGAAATTTTCTTGTAAAAATTCAATTAAAGAGGGCACTTTAATTTCTTGAATGGAAATTGACTCGACAAAATTTAGGGGTCATGAATCATGATCACAGACCAATGTTCAATATCCAATTAAAAAACATAAGGTGACAATAATGTTGAAAAACTTCGACCAATAGTTACCCGAGATCCCTTTAGCATTGGGAGTTTTACATAAGATCCCCAAATTTTGTAGCCGTTTGACCACATATCATCATTTTGGATGACCAATAATTAAAACAAAATCAGTGGTAAAAAAAATTGGAATGCATGAGATAAGTTCCGTTTTTCACTTAGGATGCCAGTTTCTTGGATTCAATATGCAAGCAATATACATGGGTTTCTAAAAAGAGACTTTAGAACACAAATTTCGAACCCTTTTATAATCTAATCCAATCTTTGAAATTCTCCCTTTTCATGTAATATCTGAAATTCAACTTTATTTTCTTTTCTGCTTTTGCAGTTTCCCTCTCACACTAATGAAACTTGCAAAAACAAAAAACACACACACACTTATCCCATATGCTTCATGTCAGGTTTTGTACAAATTTCAAAGCCTATACAATTAATTTTTCCATCGTGTTTTCTTTTTTCGGTTTTGTTTTATTATTTTGAGCAAATCATGGCGTGACACGTAATGAGGGTATGAGGCCCCTCTTGCTAAGACTTTTTCATATATTTGTTTCATTATGGTCCAAAAGAGAGTCTTCCTCACTGTTTGAGATCCGAGCTTCAACAGAGTACTGTCAATCGCACCATATATATTATTTTAACTCATCATTTCAGCTATACTTACTTTTCTTCCTCTTAGTTTTATTTCCGTTATCTTATGCTACATGCCCGAGGTCCGGTCAAATGTTTGTGACATATGCCATAATTTTCATTTCTAACGTTTATATTGTTTTTACGTAGGAATATTATCTTTCACATATATCATCCTTCCACTACATCAAATGTCTCATATACCAAATGGGTTATATACGACACATCATACAATAGGTCTGGATCCCTGTCCAGTTTGATCCAACTTATTGAGCTTTTTAATATTCAAATTTTTTTTCCATAATATATATGGGTGATGCTAAATTAACAATACAAAACCAGTCCAACCAGTCAATAAATGAGATTTTGGGCCATAATTACTCAGCCCATTACAATCTCAATGATTATTTGAGCCAAAATCAAAGTAAAAATATGCTCATTGGCTGTATGAGCTGGTTTTTCATTGTCCACTTAACATTATTGTATATATATACCATATTATTCATCTAGAACTCTCAATTCGGTTTATTTGGATCAGAGCTAGCGTCATATATCTCCCACGTATATTATTAATAC
The DNA here is from genome assembly GCA_013621005.1 of Aeschynomene evenia. Classification (NCBI taxonomy): domain Eukaryota; kingdom Viridiplantae; phylum Streptophyta; class Magnoliopsida; order Fabales; family Fabaceae; genus Aeschynomene; species Aeschynomene evenia. Next base: position 6,614,706 of record CM024270.1, read on the forward strand.
TTAGCATATGGGCAATTGGATATATATTTATATGAATATCGATGGGAAAAGGATATATATATATATATATATATATATATATATAGGGTTATACTAATTTGTTATGTGGCCTGCGCGCTAGCACAATTGATCATAATGTGTACAAACTATATGTATATATATATAGGGTCTTGTGTTGTCTGTGTCGCAAGCTAAGGGGTATCGTTTTACGTTTTGGCTTTGCTTACTTCTTATTATTATGTGATCACGTTTCAGCCTCACATGGCTGGCTGGCTATCAATTAACTCTATCTGATCTCTACCAGCTGAGTGATGAGTGCGTGCATCTAAACTTGGTTTGGTTAGGTGTATGTGAATGTATACGAGTGATGGTAAATGTGCAATAAAAAATCAGCTAATAAATGAGATTTTAAGTCATAATTACTCAGTTCATTACAATCTCAATGATTATTTGGATCGAAACTAAAATTTAAATAGGTCAATTGGCTGTATCAGCTGATTTTTTATTGTACACATTAATACTATTTATGTGAGTGTGTATACATACATTTATGTGACATTGGATCCAATGCTATTTCCCAAATTAATCATATATATATTCAAACAAACAAAGAACAGAAACTTCCTTACTTTACCCATCCACCTTATTTATTTACTTAAAAAAATACAAATTCTTCGATCACTATATATATATATTCCTTATAATAGGGTAATTTATTTGTCAGAATGAAAAAGAGGATAATTTTCTGGTTATTATTCTGATTAATTTCTTATTGATAATTTCTTTTTGTGTGTGTGTGAATATATTATTACTGATTTTGGTTGTACGTCTTTTGTATAAAATATTTTCTTCTGGGGCTACACAGAGTTATTCAATTTCCATCAACAAGTTAAATATAAACTAAATTCCGGGGTGTGGGAATAAAAATGTCAACTTGGCGAGACAGATTGAGTAGTTTAATTTGTCTCTTGTAAACAAATGATTTTCCAGCCATTGAAGCAAGTCCTTGAGATTCAGTATTGCATTAAACAAGTTCTATCTAGTCCTTAATTAATTATTCTAATGCGAGATGCAGAATTACCCTACTAGATACCTAGCTAATTAACTACTGGAAATTGAATAAATAAAAGTAATTAGATTAATTTCGTTGATTAGAAACAAGTACGTAAACAACAAATTAAAGATAAGAGAGGGGGGAAGATGATCGATCTCTCTCCGTAGTTTAATTTTGTACTTTGTAGCTAGTAACATATATAAGCAATAGAATAATATAATTAATAATCATCATTAAGAAAGCAATATAATCCAACGCTGCGGAATGCCTCATCGCTCAGTCGCAAGCGTCCAGAACATCTGCCGTATCTTATGTGTCTCCACGACAAACCCAATTATTCTTAATTTTCTTTCTTGATTAATAGTAAGTGTTTAAACAAACACCGGTGGCAATATTCATTAATTAATTAATGTGCAATTTGATAAACAATAGTTAGTGTGTTAATTAGTATGTAGAGGTTTGTTTTCTTTAGTTAGAATTAGAAAGTTGGGTTCCCACGTGGACTTGGATTGGGTCCACGATTCTCCCCATCTATGCTGCATCTTGATTCTTTTCTAACAGTCGTGTCCTTTTAATTTAGTTCGTTGTGACTCTTAAGCCCTAAATCAGCCTTCTTAATTAAAAAGTTAAGTGAATTGCAGAGTTTAGTTTAGTTTAATTATTCCATTCATTATCTAATATCTACTACATTCCACTGGACTGTATTTCGTACCATTAATCAACGCAAGATAAGTTTCTCTTCCTCCTTTTTTACTTATTTTACAAAATGTGGCTGATATTGACAATTTATTCCTGGGTTTTATTTTGATGATGAAATGTATTTCACACAATTATCAAATAAAAGACTTTATTAGTGCGTGACTTTTTAAGTAACTAAAGAATTAAAATCGAGAAATATTTCATATACAATATAAATATTTACCACAATAATATTTATCCCACCATTAAATTCTAAATAATTTAATTTTGATACACTGACACAGTATAAAATATTTTTATATTGTCATCCAATCAAAACACTCTGATTGTATGACTTTTCAGGTAGCGGAGAGAGATAAATCATAATCATGACTGACGTCGCAACACATGATTTGATCACTGTATAAAGAATTGTACACTGTCGGTGGATGAAAATTAAATCCAATTTTAAATATTTAATTATAAAAGTAAGATTCACTTAAATTATATGGTTATTATACAACTGTTACCGATGTTTGTGTAATGACAGAGTCTATTGAGTAAATTTATAGATAGAACAATATTTATAATACAGTAGGGTAGTTTAACGATGAAGGGTAATGGAGCTGGCAAAGCGGCTTTGTCTTGGCTTAAGCAGTGTCTTTATGGAAATCCTCAAGAAAATCCATACAATGAAAAGCAATTGGGTAATGGAGACAGAGGGGGGCCAATATGCCTGGGAAAAAGGGATGAACAAATGTTAGAAGTTTGTTTAATTTGGTTCACACTTTTGCAACAAATTTTTCTTGTCCCCTTCACTCACCCCTTCCTTATTATTAGCACTACTACTTACTTATTAATCTCTAAAGTTTCTTTTTTCATTAGTCAAATCAACTCAACACTAACACCTGCTCTGGGCACTGTAGACGGTGCATAATAATAATATATTATTCTTATTTTTTGTTATTATTTTATTAGCTCGGTGCATATAGTTAATAAATAGCAAGAGTACCAATGAAGATAAAATAATTAAAATCAAATTTGTTGAAAATGTTAGAGAAATTGTTGTGATATATATATATATACATGGCATTGGCAGCCCTTAACTTGTGCGCACGCTGCTTGCCTTCTGGCTGAATGTGACAACGGATCTCTATGTGCCTTTGTCTTTCATTATTTTGTTAATTTATATACTCTATAGTATTATATACCAGCATTAATCTAATTAATTTACTAGCTTATAAAATGTTTTTTGTTTTTCCCATTTGGAGTTACTGCTTCTATTGGACCTCTGTTATTGCCAGTTGCTAGTGACCAATGTGTGGGTAACTTTACAAAACGACATAGGTCTGTTCTTACTATCAATGAATCAATTACTGTACTCGTACCATAAATGAATGAACCAAATATTAATTGAAATGGACAAACTTAATTAAATACACAGAAATTCAAACACATGAATTTTAACAAGACAATTAATAATGGCTCAAATTCTAATAGTAATAAATTGACAGTGACCTGGTAGATAGAAATGAGTTATGTTAGTACACAATTGTTCATTAGAGTTTAATTAGCATTTTTCATGTGAAAAAACTTCATACTTATTTTTTTAAAAAAAATGAAAATCACACCTTTTAAATAGTCATTAATTATCACATGTGCTGATGTAAATTAGGACATACTCATATTCCGTAAAACGAAACTAGGCTCGCACCATGTGATTCATTTTGAAAATTTTCTTTTGTTTGGTTTATTTTATTTTAAACATTTTGGTTCCTGATGGCAGTTTAAGAACTATAATTAACAAGTTTATGATTAGATCTGATTGCGAATTTGGTTTTATGCAAAATTAAAACTCATAGCATCGAATCTCTAAGAATGTGTTTGAAGCATTGTCTACGAGTATAAATAAAAAAAAAATGGAAAAGGGATATATTGGGCAATAATGATAAAAATGGGTGGACTTGATGCAAATTAAATGGTATAGTGCATGTTATGTCACGGTCTTAAAGGAATTGAGAGTACTAGTATGTGTTTGGACGGAAGTACACACCTAATGACTATTCCATCCATAAAATTAAAGTAAGCTTGAATATTCCATTCACAGCTCAAACAAAACACAGTGATAAATGGAAATGACATAGCAAAAAACACTCTGAGCTTGTTATATATAATAAATAACTAGTGTATGTATGTGCCCGAATTTAATTGCCTAACTAATTAATTGACACCCTATGCCATGCCACGCCATCAAGCATTAATTAATTAATTAGGATATTAACTATGTCAAACTAAGGCTTTAATCATAAGATGACCATAGCTAGCAAGCTAGGAATTCATTCTCAATTTATTTATATGTTATACAATACAAGACATGTACGTTTCTTCAATTAAGTTGATCCACCATTATATTCTTTAGGAACTTGGATAAATTCTTATTATATATCCTTTCAGAAATTCGTAAGTGTTTTTGTTTTGCTGTGTTTGAAATCACAATTTGGTAAGGGGTGAAAAACTAACGTCTGTGAATGATGGCTAGTCTTGGCATGGGCTCGTGCTCTATAAAGTCTCGATCTGTTGAAGGACCTCAATTAGAAGATGCCCAATTAAAAGACAAACACACACATAAATAAACTGCAGTACCTGTTTTTTGGGGACATGAATTAAGGTGTTTTTGTTCCTGAGATGATGATATTGTCAAGTGTGTTTTGCATGTAAATGTTCCAAGGCCCAGATCATTTTTGTTCCCTCCTGGTTAAAAAAAGTAAATAAATTTTCTTCCCGTGCACCGGGTAGCATGAGATTCATCTCCACCACTATACACGTGTCACAAGCAGGATGATGATACGAATCTTGCGGAGGCAGGCAACGGTGGAGATGGAGTAAGAAGCGCGCATCAAGGAAGGGAGCAGAAAGTAAAGGAGCTTGGTAGATACGCGCAGCAGAAGGAGGTTATAAGATAGTCTCAACCCGCGACTCCCAAAATGGCTTCCACACTCTGCTCCGCCACTTCCAGAACGGCATTCCTCTGCTCTTCCACGGTACGACGTCGTTTGCCCCTAGTGGGTGCGTTTTGCGTGCTGAGCTTGGGACTCACCAATCTCTACTCTTCCTCTTCTGCACTCAAAACGGGGTCCGTTCATTCTCTCCCTTTCGTCTCATCACTCTTACGGTACTCACTGCTGCTAACGACACCGTTTCGATTTTCATTATAAGCTTCTGTTGATTGAATTGGACCTTTCTGTTTTGTGTTTCAGATCGAAGTATTCTTCTTCTGCAAAGACCACTCAGTCTATCAGAATGGAAGGCAATAGCAACACTGTTCCCAGCATCGTTGTTTATGTCACTGTTCCCAACAAAGATGCTGGTATCACAATCTCCCTTCTTTTTTTATTTTTTTTTATTTTTAGAATTCGCATCTAAAATCTAGATTAGACCTCAATTTAGTACTTATACAATGTCAAGTTAGTACTCTAGGGATTTCAAACGCTATTTGTATATCTTGATTCTTGACATTAATTTTACCCTTAAAATGATGGGCCTCTTTTACTATTGGTTTTTCATTATAATCAGAGTTGAGCTTTTAAACATCTTATGTGCATAAACTTGAGATTTACTTTGTTGGCCATATTACGATAATTCATTATTTTCCTATCGAATTTTTTTATTCTTTTTATTTTTCGTTTCATTTGTTCGGATGTATTGTTCTTTGTTTGGTTGTGCAGGTAAGAAGTTGGCTGAAAGTATTGTGAAAGAAAAGCTTGCAGCTTGTGTAAACAGGGTACCTGGTAAGAATTTTGATTCTTACACTTGTTGTTTTTATCAGATCACAAACATGCCTACTTTTGATTGCACATTGATCGCTATTAATCTATTCTAAGACTGAATATGGTCCTCTGAATTAAAATTGATTCCATAAATTGAATTTATGGGAATTTTCTTTTTGGTAATTACTCCATCTCAGCGTATAGTTCAATAGTTCCTAAGATGCTACCTATAGATAGATTTACCTTCTTGTGTGTTGAGAAGTAGCTTGTTGCATCATTGCTTGGGCTTACAGTTTCACATCTGTTGTGTGCGACCGCATCAAACACCAACTGTATTATGGTTCTGATTGGGTGCAAAGGATTGAGTTTGATGTGATCTAGAGTTAATTTATTTCCTAACCAAGTTGGTTGTATATAGGTTGCTTACCATGTCCAACTTCTGAAAACCAGGCTTTTTATGTCTTGTGCAGGTATCGAATCAGTGTACCAGTGGAAGGGAGAGGTATGAACTGCAATTTCGAATTTGGAATTTCTCAGTTGACCAACGCTGTGCTTAAACTGAACTTTTGTTTAAAACCATCATTTTCGTCCCAACATAAGTTCTTATTCTCTAGTGTGCATTAAGGTTCTATGCTATTGGTTGATTTTACCATCTTTGTGTTGCAAATTTACAGATCCAAACTGACTCCGAGGAGCTACTAATAATCAAGACTAGGCAATCCCTTCTGGAAGCACTGACAGAGCATGTCAAAGCAAATCATGAATACGAGTAAAATATTTGTCTTTTTGTTAAATTTGCTTGATAAAGTATGAGTTACATTTACCATTTGATACTGAAAGAAAGCTTGAAGTAAAGAAATACTTAAACCATAAGAAGTTCAGTTGCTTCATACCTCTTCATTTTGTGTTTTTTGCAGTGTGCCAGAAGTGATATCCTTACCCATCACTGGGGGCAATCTCAAATATTTGGAATGGATTAAGGAGAGCACAAGGGAGTGACTATCATGTTTGTAGCCAGAGGGGGTGTGAGATCAAGGGTTAATCCACCTGTGTGTTAAATAAAGCTTGTGCGTCATCTCATCTATGTAACTAGGCAATGAGGTCTGAATAGTATATTATCTAGAGGATGAGGATCTGGTCCTGTATTCATAGTGATGGTTGTAATGAACGGGTTGAAAGAATATTATTTTATGTAACATTTTCTTTGTGACTCTGAGTACACAATTAACCTTATTTTGTTAGGATAGTTTTTGCTGTTCATGTGCCATCTGCTTAGGGGTTTCAAATTTTTGTTTCCCTCATAAATTTTGTATCAATATTCCACCCACTCTTTCGGCCTAGCTTCTCTTCTGTTTACCCAAAAGAATGAAACAGCCCAGGTGGGTAAGCTTTTTCTTGAACACTCTTATGATATCAACCCAACGAAAATACGATGGTGAAAGAAGCTACAAATTTAGCTTATACATGGCACCATTATATATTTACGTCAAAAAGCAGGTATAAGCATTCTTAAGCCCGTTTGTTTTTCCTGCAGTGCTGCCGGTGCATCGAAGCGAATAGGATAAACCGCGTATCAGGCATTTTGCTACATTTATTGAATGTGGCTAATTGTGTTAATAAATGGAGTTAACCACACTTTTTGAGCATTTATCACAATTACCACGGTTAGATACTTGGTTGGTATGTGATGCACTTCAGTAATTTCGTCAATATATATTGCAGGTGCGTTGGCTTCTAAATTTTACAGGCCTTTTTGCAACTTGAAAAGTTAAGATGTTTTGGTAGTTATAAGGAATACAACTAAAACCTTTTTTAAATTGAAACAACTAGAACAGTAATGCTGGCTATAGTTATTTATTTATTTATTTATTTACTTTTCCATGTTTAATAGTAAACATACACCCTTTAGCAAGCTCACACCCATTGCAACTATTATTAAATTATTTTTCTTCATTTTTATTTCATTTTAAGTTTGTTGTATGTTAAATTTTATACTAACGTTATTTGTTGTACTATAGCTGTATTATGTCCTATAATTTTAATATATGATCATATCTCCATTGAATCTGTATCAGTGCCTCACAGCTAGAGGGATAAACTATGAAGAGAGCAGTGCCAACATAAAGGAGAAGAAGGATTGCATTATTGCATCACCAACCAACAGATACAAGAAAAGAAAAGACATCATTTAGAAACTAGAATCATGTACATAGCCTGTAGAATTATTTTTTCTTTCTAAAAGTAATTAATAGGTATATCGTTTTCAAACATGTCAAACAGAGTGCAAATTAAATATATATTTGTTTTTTCATTTACAAAATATTAATTTACTTATATCGTTAATCCACATAATGAGGCTACTTATACGGAATCTCTCAATAATACCTGTCTTTTGTCATGTATCACAACAAATTAGTTAATTTTTTTTTTTATTATTATTATTTGTTTATGTTGGAAATAATACATGATATAAATCTGTCAACATCATGTGCGTCAGATGAAATATTCGCTATGATGATAGACTAAGAATAATGCTCACTTCAATGAGAATCTAATGGTACGACCACACTTCTATTTCATATAGGACCACATGCTTGAATGACGGCTGACACAGTATTTTTAAAAAGGTCCTGCAACCACTCGAGTATACACGTAACTGATATAGTGATATATTCCCAAAAAAAAAACTGATATAGTGATATGGACCAGACCCAATGTGTATGTATTCTGAAGAAACACTGGAAAATAATAACATTTTCCAACACACAAAATTCTATGATCAATTGCCAAGTAATCTCATATTCTATCAGATCAATTTCTATTACCACGTTCATCTTGACACAGAAAACCGTTGGCAAAAAAGGAAGGTTGCACCAAATATACTTTAATTGGATCTGACATTATACAATATCATTTTCCAAATCATATATCACATAAAAAAAAAAGAGCCTGGTCTGCTGTTCTTATAACATTATATCACATATTACCAATCATTTTTATAATCTAGGGCGGTTCTTAATCAGCACAGAGAAATGACATTGTTAGCCCACCTCCTTCAGAGGAAGAACACGGCTCCACCTTCTTTCAAGGGTTTATTATCAGGGCTCATCTAGCTGGTCCTGCATGAAGCCACAACATTAGGGATAGAGAGCAAAATGATTTGACAGAAGAACATATTCTGTAATGGGTGGGGGACTGAGGTGGTTCTATATATATATGTGACATTTACCTGAACATCAGAAGTCCAGAGGGTGAGATTGTCTCTTAAAAGTTGCATTATAAGCGTGCTGTCCTTGTAGGATTCTTCTCCCAGGGTGTCCAGCTCAGCAATTGCTTCCTCAAAAGCCTTACAAAAAATGAAAACCATTATGGTTCAGTGGACTTTTAGAATCAATAAGGCTGTGTTCATGTTGCAGTACCAGGTAAAGCAAAAAGCCAAGCATGAGGGGATAACAGAGAGACCAAATACAAGAAAGCAGGGAATCAATAATCATGTGTGTCAATGTGATGGTAGGCAGTTGGATAAGTCTGAATAGCAGCTATATGTATAAATTGAAGTGGACTTTTTCTTTTGGTGGAGAAAATCTTATCCTGGGTTAGAGTTGACAGCACTTCCACTTTTTTTTTTTTAATCCATAAGCAATTAGATGAAGAAAGTTATCAGTTTGCTTTATATATAACCAGATATTGCAATGTTTTAAAATAATTCATTTCAAATGAGTGTTAACATTTTGTTTCAAAACAAAAAAAGAAATCCTGATTAACCAAAGTGAAAGTATTATCTTTTTACTTTCTAGTTTCTACTGCATGCAATTTGATCTTTTCTTTGACACAGTTCAAGTTTAAAACTAGGAAAATGCTTAGTGCTACGAAATTAAGTGACACAAAAGTTAGACAAATATGAACTAGAAGCAGTTATAACTAAAGCAGATTTATTTTACTCAAGCAATGATTGATCGTCAGAACAAATGCGTTATTAGCAATTTGTTAAAGGTTTGTTCAAAAAGTGCCCATACCATTTCACAACAATCAACTGCTATTTGAAAATTTTTTAATACCAGTACAAATGCATTCAATGTAGCATAACTCCCATCAATGATCAATGAATCAAACACAAACATCTTTTGCTATTGTAGCCGCGTTGCCTGATGCAGTTGTAACAGCCACCAGAATCAAGTCTTGTGGCTGCATCATATACATGATGCAATCTGCAACTTACAGGCACCTAAATGTGGCAGTAAGACTGCCAGTGCTATGAAATTTCTTTGTTCATCCAGGTCAACTATCATGTCTTGGGTACATAGAGGTAAGAACTACAACCAATTTTGCAAACCTTCTTATTCATTCCAGCAAGCATGGAAAGACATTTTTACAGATATGAACCTTCAATAAATTCTTCATATTTAGAGAAAACGGATTGCTAAAGCAAAACCAAGCAATAGAAATTCACAAAATTTTCCAGTTTCCATCCATCTTCTTATGAAAAAAACAGAGTCAATCACCAAAGTCAACTAGAAGTACTGCTTATTGTTCAAGAAATATTCCAATCATGCCAACAGCTCATCCTCAGCGACAAGAACAGAACACATTATACTATAATAAACTCAATAAAGATTAAAGACATTATAATGGACTGGAATGGAATCTTAGAGCAAAGTAAAGGGTGCAGGATAAATGCTTGATCAAACAAGAAAATTATGGAATCTTTGAAGGAAACAAACATAAATCATGTATCTATCTAAGCAAGTAAAAAGTAGTATAACTTCATATATCAGAAAATTATGCACCCATATGCAGCATATACCAAACCATGACATGTCATTTCAAAAAAATCAAACACATCCACTTCAAAATCAAATAGCACAAATCAGATTAAGATTCAGGAGCATACCTGTTTAGCCATGCCACAGGCCTTATCAGACTGGTTGAGAATTTCATAGTAGAAAACAGAGTAATTGAGCGCCAGACCCAACCTTATCGGGTGAGTTGGAGGAAGATCCGCATAAGCAATGTCCTTCAACAGAAACACACACAAGAAATGCACAATTTAATCCCCAAATCTGAATCTAAATCTCCATTGCAACCAAATTCACAGCAAAATCAAGAGAAGGAAGCAAACAAACAAACAAACAAACAAACCTGAGCAGCCTTGTAAGACAACATAGTATCCTCGGCAGCAGCTTTGCGTTCATCCCCAATCTTGAACTCGGCGAGGTACCTGTGGTAATCGCCTTTCATCTTCAAGTAGAAGACCTTGGACTCGCTGGCGGAAGCAGAAGGGATGAGGTTGGAGTCGAGGAGGTTGAGGATGCTGGCGCAGACATCGGAGAGCTCAGACTCGACCTTGGATCTGTAGTCCTTGACGAGGGAGACGTGGTCGTCGTTCTTGCGGCTCTCCTCCTTCTGCTCGATGGAGGAGACGATGCGCCAGGCGGCGCGGAGGGAGCCGATGACGTTCTTGTAGGCGACGGAGAGGAGGTTGCGCTCCTCGACGGTGAGCTCGGCGGCGGGGGTGGAGGAGAGGACGAGCTTCTGCATGAACTGGACCATCTCCTCGTACCTCTCAGCCTGCTCTGCAAGCTTGGCAAGGTACACGTACTGATCTCTGCTTAGGTTTTCTGGGACCCCAGACGCCATTTTCTTCTTTCTGTGATTGGGACTGAGACAGAGTGAGTGAGCGAGAAATGAATGAACAAAGGGGAGAGAGAGAGAGTGTGCGTCTTGTGGGGACTTTGTGTGTGTGATGTGGTGCTTATAAAGCAGAGTACTACTTATGTTTATGTTTATGTGATGTGTAGGATTGAGCTGGCTTGGCTACGGTTCATGAGTTGGATAGATAAGCCTTCTATTCTATTCAATGAATGTATTGTATCTCACCAATTTTGATATCCTTTTAATTTCATCATACTAGTAGTACTGGTATGAATACTTATTACACACACTCGTGTTCCTATTCCACTACTTTTAGTTTTAGTCTTAGGGGTTGACTCCTATGTCCCATCTTCCCCATTTTATTTCTTTAGGTAGGGGCCTCCATATTATGTCTCAATCTGTTTTCCATCTTACAATTCTAATTTTCATTTCTTGTTTATCGTTCTGTGGTTGTAGGTCAAGTTTGTTTCTTCCCTCAAGTGTTGGGTGGGTCACTTTGTTTGGGCCCATAAATGAGGGCCTGGTTTCACGTTTCAGCACTCAATACTTTTTAGTTTGGTCTAAGGGTCTCAGTTCGGTATGAAGGTTCTAGAAAAAAAATGTAGAGTTGAATGTGATAGAACAGTTTCAAGGTTTACAATTCACGGTGTTTAGTTGCTTAATAACTCAGGTGATTAAATTGTTTATAATGTTTTCCTTTCGGTGTTTTAGTTTAAGTTTTGAAATGTGACCTAATTTGCAGAGACAGGAAGTTATTATATGTTTTTGAGCTGGTTGATGAGCTTGTGATCAGAGATTCTTAATGTTGTTTCAGAATCAATAGCAGCTCAGAAACCTCCCTTTGAGGCAAACCAGAAAAAAGTTTGTTTGGGATCATTTTAATAATTGATATTTATTTATTTCTGGTGGCAGCAAAGTGTTGGACCAAAGCCACTCAAGGAAAGTGCTTTGGAGGGGAAGGTTCATTCCGGTTGGGGTCCAACACTTTGGTACTTGGGAACTACTGCCTGTGTGGTGTGGTAGGCTTTTCAGATGTGTTTTACTCTTCTATGGTTTAGGCCCAAGAAGAGCGGCCCAATGCCTTCACCAACTATGACCCATTCTGGAAAGTTCAAGGGATACTGAAAAAAAGAAAGTTATAGATATGTACATGGATTAAGGCTGAGTGTAAGATGTACTAGACTAGAGGTGAACTAAATGACTAGTAATATTAACCATATCACACTTATTCATTTTATTCCCTAAATAGAATTATTAGTAAATATGTTAGGATGGTCACATAGACTAACAAGTAGAAATTAGAAGACCTAGAGCCCAACAAAAACACTTTGGATTCTCCCTACATCAGCCGAGATTGGATCACAAACTTAGGCAACACTCAAAGAGTACAGTGACAAGACTAATGAGGGGGTCTGGAGCTCGAGGGTTGAAAGGAAAGAGAGACAGGAAAGGGTTAAAGGGCAGGGGTCCTAGGGCTGGGTCAGAATGAATTTTCCCCTCTTGATGAAGACCTTGGGCTGAGCACACTGGTTCTTGGCACACATCACAAACGGGGGTTCTCTGATTTTCTCCGTAAAAACACATTGATCTTTCTTCTTCTTCTTCTATGTTCACACACTACTCTTCATAAATATACGAACCCTCACTTGGCAACACACAATCCTATTCTACATTTTGAGGCTAAAACAAAATTTCTATGTTTCAATTTTGAAGTTCCGGTTTTTTCTCTTCTCTTTTGAAAATTTGGTAATAATCTTTAGGCCATAATATACGATTCTTTTTTCCTATCATGTTTTAATTGTGTATATTTTTACAGGTTGGAGATAGACAGGATCTATGGTCTAGACAAAAATTGATTGATAAAGACACGAAAGAAAATAACTAGTAGCTAAATCACTCAAAGTTGTAATCGATGTGACTTATGTTAAGCGGTAAAATCAACACACCACAACTACTATTTTTTTTGTTTAATCAGTATGTTTAAAAAATAAAAAAAATGTCCAAAATTATAATATAATTTTTCTCATGGAAGATTAGGATAAACAAATTTTAAAAGCAAGTTTCGTTGTTGCTGAAATCACAATAACAAACTCAACTTCAATTAAATTAAATATATATTTTTTTAATTATCCATTTTAAATATATACTAAAATTTGAAAAATAATAAATATAGTCTTAAAATTAATAAAAAATATACTCCCTCCATTCCAAAATATTAGTCTTTTAAGATTTTTACACGTAAATTAAGAAATTCAATAAATATTCTTAATTTTATAAAATGATATATTAAAATGACTAAACTACCCTAAAACATTAATGAAAAAGAAAGATAATTAGTGGTCCCTTAGAGTAATATTTAAGAAAGAAAGAGAAATGATACTAAGAGTATAATAGGTATGAAAAAATTAAATTGACATTAGAAGTTGAAAATGACAATCATTGTGAAATTTTTGAGAGCATATAGTAGACAATTAAAAAAATGGACGGAGTAATTTGGCTCGCTAAGAAAATCTGTGCCAGTCTTGTCCTGTTGCCCAGGGAATTCGTGCACCTCTGATGCCGTTAGACTGGAAAACGACATCGTCTGGTTGTGGCATTTTCGTAATATTCGCAGACATACAGACCCATATTGGTAAGGCAACAGACACAGGTATATGTTCAAGTTGAACCAACCAACCAATATCGCCGCCAGCATAAGCACACAGAATCAGCAAAAAGACAAAACCACCCTCCACGCTGTCACAACAACAACTACTGAGACCAAACTAAAAACAAAATCTCCACTTCCTCAGAATAATGCTTTGTTTCCCTCACTCATTCGAGGAAAGAAAGAAAATATCAAATGCCACAACAACCTTAACCTCTTTCCTCTTCCTCGTGAAATTCATTCGCGATTAACCTTAATGGCATCGATCTCCAGCATTTGTTCCTCTTCCCACACTCTCAAGTTCCGAAGCCACTCCTTACCGTTGACCAATCCGCTCCGAAAGGGATCCGAACTCGTCGCGTTCCCGACCCGCCCCAGACTCGCCTCGGATCGGACCCTCTCCCTCGTATCGACTCACTCCGTCGCGCGGGAGGTCCCGGCGGAGCTATCGACGGTCAACGACGGAGTTGCAGCGAAGAAGGGAGGGTTGGAGAAAGATCCACGCGCGCTATGGAGGCGTTACGTGGAGTGGCTGTACCAGCACAAGGAGCTGGGGCTGTACTTGGATGTGAGTCGGGTCGGGTTCACGGACGAGTTCGTGGAGGAGATGGAGCCCCGATTCCAGGCTGCGTTTAAGGCTATGGTGGAATTGGAGAAAGGTGCGATTGCGAATCCAGATGAAGGGCGCATGGTTGGGCATTACTGGCTCAGAGACGCCAATCGCGCACCGAATACGTTCCTCAGGACTCAGATTGAGAACACTCTTGAAGCTATCTGCAATTTTGCTGATGATGTCCTCACTGGTAAGGTTAGTTCAATCCTCTCTCTCTCTCTCTGTATGCGTTGTGATCTCGTTTTCTGAAATTCTTAGGAGTACTTGGAGCACGAGAAAAAACTGAAAAGAAAAAGTATTTGTGTGTGAGTTTCAATTGAATATGTTGTGTTATAATTTGTGATTTGTGAATGGGAATGTGCTTTGGCAGATTAAGCCTCCGTCGTCGCCGGAGGGTCGTTTTACTCAGATACTGTCTGTGGGCATTGGTGGTTCGGCTCTTGGACCTCAATTTGTTGCAGAGGCATTGGCTCCTGATAATCCTCTGCTCAAGGTATCCATCAATCTTCCTCAACCTTGTTTGTTGCTTCTTTTATTAATGCTAAGCTGCAAGGGTAAGGGGTTATTCTGCTCCACATGCCGATTCACTAGTTAAATAATAAAATGTGGGATTTTTCAATTCAAGCGAATTCTGCTTATTATCTGTAAATTCTGAAAAAACTTGGATTCCGAATTGTGATTGATATATGCTCTTACCTTCTGTGTTGTTGAGTATGGAACTATGGATGCTGACATTTGTTGGCCTCACGTAATATTTTGTACTTTTGGCAGATAAGGTTTGTGGACAACACGGATCCTGCTGGAATTGATCATCAGATTGCGCAACTTGGTCCTGAGCTAGCTTCAACCCTTGTAATAGTGATTTCAAAGGTCTGTATGGTGATTGTGACTTCTGAAAAATTGATTACAATGTTATTGCCTTATTGGTGTATAGAGATTTTTTGACGTTAAAATATCAATTATCTTCAGAGTGGAGGTACCCCGGAGACTCGAAACGGTTTATTAGAAGTACAGAAGGCCTTTCGTGAAGCAGGCTTGGATTTTCCAAAACAGGTTTAATCTCAGGTTTTAATTTTTATGATTTATGAGTTACTTCCCCATTTTGTTGCATAATAATTCATGTCAATTGGGAGTTTAGCCGTTTAGGTAGTATTGTGGAGATATTATTGAATGAGAGCTATATTTGTGTGAAGGTACTCAATTTCTATTTTGCTCATTTGTGTGAAGTTACTTCCCCATTTGTGTGAATGAGAGCTATACCTTTCCAAATTTTCATAGATTTGCTTATGAAGTCCCGAAATAATTAAACTTCTAGAGTTATGTTCACCTTTTTGCTGTTCAGCTGAACTTACCTTCTTTATTAATATTAAGATAATTGCGGTTTTATATATCTATTTTACAAGTGACATTTACTGGAATGTTCGATGTTTTTTTCTGCTCTTAATTTCTAGATATGGCCCTTACATCACTGTCGGTGTCAGTTTGTGGACATTTTTTATACTTTGCTGATGCATCCTCTGATGCAGGGTGTTGCTATAACACAAGAAAATTCTTTGTTGGATAACACTGCCAGAATTGAGGGTTGGTTAGCTAGATTTCCCATGTTTGATTGGGTTGGAGGTAGAACGTCAGAGATGTCTGCTGTAGGCCTGCTTCCAGCAGCCCTTCAGGTAATTGACAATTAATGTAAATTTAATGTCTTTGTTGTTCGATATGTTGTGTGCACTAATAATGCATCTGATTCAGGGCATTAACATTAGAGAAATGCTTGCTGGTGCAGCATTGATGGATGAGGCAAATAGAAGTACCGTGGTATGCATTAGTTTCCATATCATCTTTCATTTCTTCTTTTAACTTAAATATTAATTGCAGAGTTATGCCAATGGCGATTAAGGAATTATTATAATACTAATTTGAAGCATATTTATCATAGATATTACCCAAAAACTTGATATGCATGCTTGTTTGTACTGCCAGTGCTTCATGTGGTAAATATATGAGAATATTAAGGTCGATGCTTGGTAAAGGAAAACATATATGATGATGAACGGGCATATTTATTCAGACATGCCGTTTTTATATACAGAAGACCACTTTTTTAGAAATCCCTTTTTCTTCTTAAGAACCAATATTTATATGATTGATTGTAAAATAGCAATAGGAGATGTTATATAGTACGATTTCATTTTGAATTTTTTTTTTAATTCTGCATTACTATAATGCCTGCTTAAACTTGTTTTTCTCCTCAATCTCAAAGCAAAGGAACCAAAGGATCTCTTGTTAACATGTACTTTTTTTGCAGTTAAAGAGTAATCCTGCAGCTCTACTGGCTTTGTGTTGGTATTGGGCTACAGATGGTGTAGGATCCAAGGTGAAAATTATGTGATTCAATGATTCATTGACAGTAGCACCTGTTTTCAGTTTTATATCACTATTGCTCATTGTTTTCTTTTTTACCTTCATACTCCAAAGGATATGGTTATCCTTCCATACAAGGACAGCCTGTTATTATTTAGTAGATACTTGCAGCAGCTGGTCATGGAATCACTAGGGAAGGAGTTTGACTTGGACGGCAATCGGGTATGTTTCTTTTTTCAACTAATCTGAATAACAACTTTTTAAATACTTCGCCCTGCATTTACGGGTGAATTTCTATATGCAAATATGCCCGTGTCAGGAAGTAGCCTAATTGAGACTAGTTTTTAAGTTATCGTTTCTGCCTTGGTACAATGTGTACATGTAGTACTTTCATCCACATCTTAAATAACTTGAACCAACTTTGTTAAAAAACGGGAACCTAGTTTTCCTAGGATGGTGAATATTTTATGCACGGCGTTAAGAATTAAGATATATCTAAATCTTACTTCTGGATTCCACAGGTCAATCAAGGAATTAGTGTCTATGGAAATAAAGGAAGTACAGATCAGCATGCGTGAGTGTTTATACAATCATACCAGTTTTTATGTTGGCTTGAATCTTGATATAGTCTTTGACTTTACTTATATCTTGTAATCTTCCTCCTCCTCACAGCTATATTCAGCAACTGCGGGAGGGCGTGCACAATTTCTTCGCGACATTCATTGAGGTGCTACGTGATAGGCCCCCTGGTCATGATTGGGAACTTGAACCTGGTGTCACATGTGGTGACTACCTGTTTGGTATGCTACAGGTCCGATCTACAACTCGATCATATTATCTTATAGACTTGGTGGTTTTATCTAAGATTGGTTGGTGCTAGTTGTTCTTTTCGCTTGGAGCTAAGATTAGAGTTTCTACAGGGAACAAGATCAGCTCTGTATGCTAATAACCGAGAGTCCATCACAGTGACTGTACAAGAAGTGACACCGAGATCTGTTGGTGCCCTAATTGCACTCTATGAACGAGCTGTAGGGATATATGCCTCCCTTGTCAACATAAATGCTTACCATCAACCAGGTAAGATATGATCTCTTTCTTTGCCCGTTTTAATGTTTTTGATCCCGAAAACAGGATCAATGATCTACAATGTTTTGAAAGTTTGTGCAACTATTGTAATATCTAGTTTTTAATTGCTTCTGAAATATGATTACTACTTAGGTGTGGAAGCTGGTAAAAAAGCAGCAGGTGAAGTATTAGCACTTCAGAAGCGAGTGTTGGCAGTGCTAAATGAGGCAAGGTATGATTTATATCTTAACTTAAAGAATCAAATTCACTAAAAAGTTCTTCTGAGATAGCAGCATCCTTATATATGTTTTGTGCTACTGTTTTCAGCTGCAAGGAGCCTGTTGAGCCATTGACACTTGAAGAAGTAGCTGAGCGTTGCCATGCTCCAGAAGATGTATACATCTTAACCCACACTAGCCACATTATTATGAATACTTAAAACAGATTTATTAACATTTTTTTACCTTGATGTGCAGATTGAAATGATTTACAAGATTATTGCTCACATGGCTGCCAATGACAGAGCACTCATTGCCGAAGGCAGTTGTGGTTCACCACGGAGCTTCAAGGTTTTTCTTGGGGAGTGTAATGTTGATGAATTGTATGCTTGATGAAATTCATGTTTCATAATGTTTTAGCTGTGTTTGAATACCGATCAAAAGAAAGGAAAGCAACCTGCAATAAATTGGTTTCCATTTTGAATCTTCATAATCAATGAAAAAGGAGATTGTTATTCAGACAAATGAATCATTCAGTGTTAGTTTTGGTAATAACAGGCATTGTGAATACAATAAAACTATTATAACATCTATTGTCTTATATGCCGTAAGTACATCAAATCTATCACTTTCAATTTTTGTAGAACCCTCACTTACACGTTATTTATTTTACACTCCACTCTTGAATTTGAATGAATGTTTATAAACATCTACTTTTATGAATGATATAGCAATGCTATGTATCATATAACCAAAATGAGGAACTAGTAGATAAACAAATAGGCACGTATTTCGGTGAATTAGATTGAAGGTAAATTGCCACGTGCATTTGCGTAAATTGATATAACTATAACACCATCATTACGTTTCACACCAAGTTGTGAATAAAAAATAAAAATTGAATTGCACTACGAAGCATTATGAGCAGTGATATTTACATCAAAGGACACTAAGAACAATTGATCAGTGGTGCACAGAAATTAATTTACATAGAATACGAACATGTTATGGAAGGCTAAGCTGAATTTGCAGCACAGGCAAAATCACCCTAGCTAAACAACCTTGCTCCAAGGTGCATTGACAGATCATAGAAACTTTGATATCACGTGACAAGAGGTCCAGAATGCTTTAGTTGCGGCCCTCAGAATAACCGGGTTTTGATATATTCTGTCAAGAATGTCAAGTGAAAATGGCAAATAAAAAAGGAAACTATTAGTTGAAAAGAGATGAGAGTAATTCAGAATGAAGTTATTAACATCAATCAATTATTAGACTAAATGTAAAAGGCAACAAACAAGATGACATATTAGGCATTCAGTATCCATGACATGAGATAATTAAATGAGTGCTATCCATCACATGAGCTGATCGAAAAATTGCTTATGGGCAGCAGCTAAATCCATTGGCAAAACATGCCACATAATGCAAATTATGCGGCGGGTGAATAATAAATGGAACAGTTCCGTGATCATAAAGGAAGAAGCAGTTCGTATTAACCACTTACCCGATGGCCGTAGCTCCCCATGATGCAACATTATAAACAACTCTGCTCCCATCCCAAGCCTTTTGAAGCTTTCCCTTTTTCTTTTTCACTGAAAATGTCTTGCTGAGTGCTAATAAAATAAACCAAACATGTCACAAATCCATTCTCATTCTAGCTAACTGAAAATAGTATTGCCTCAACTAGAGCATAAAAGTTTATCGATACGAAGGTAGATGCTAAAGAGTTGTTTTCACTCAAATATATGGAGGAATAGCAAAGGTAGGCTATCGTACGAGGAAGCGATCAAACTCACCTTCCTGGAGTTGAAGAGGAGTCAGATCCTACAAAGAGCAAATGAATCAAACAGAGAGAGAAAGGAATAGATCAGAAACTAAAAGACATTTGACAAGAACATATGCAGATAACAACAGACCTTGGTCTGCTTGAGGGATAACAAATATGCAGCCATGAAGCAAGCGATTCCATCCACGATATCTTCTTGTTTGACAAGAACATAATCTTCTTGGCCCAAGTCAGCATCTTCACCTTCCCAGATATCATTATCACTGACCAGATCCCAAGAGTTACCTTCTTCTGCCACAACCAAAAAATATTCTTTCATCAGCATTCTATGTTTCAAAAAATAAAGAAGCAACTTATATTAACTAATTCAAATCATCAAAAAGCATAAATAATTTTGCAATGCATTAGGATACCAGCCGTATCACGCGAGACGGATGCCTGTGCAGACTCTAACTTTTCAAGGAAGGCAGGGCATTCAACTCTAGATTTGAGCAGGTCACATAACTGCATTGGCCACAAGGATTGCTGTATTAGGAATAGGAGACATAGTAATGACAAGCTCCGACAGTGAAGTAATTTTTTTTCTTCTTGTCTCTCCATGATTCCATTGCAATACACATCACACACTAAAATTATATTGCATCTACACTCAATAACAAACACTTCCTAGTTCCTATACATCAAGCTTATAAGAGCTGGCCTCTTTCAATTCCCAATTCTAGAGATATAGCACATATATATACGTATTCATGATTGGCACATGATTCCATCGTAATGCAATTAAAAACCCTAAAAAAAGTTACCTCATCGGTTTCAGAATCAGGTGGAGGTGATGATGGAGCTGTGGGGTGAGCCTCAGTAGAAGTAATAGTATTGTTGATATCGATGGATTCAAGAGCTCTCTGACACTGGTGAAGCACCGCTTCAAGGGTCTTCCTCTTGACACGAAGAGATTCCTTCTCCTCCAATTCCCGATCCATTACCCTGATTTGATCCCTTCAACTCAGACCAAAAACTCTATGGATTGTAAGTTAATGCAACAACGATAGGGTTTCCTCTTCCATAGGGTTTGCTTGTGTTTTCGTGGAAGACTAAAATTAGATTTATTTATGAAATTGTATGGGTTTTATAATTAGAGGTTCAATTTTATGCAAGTTAGGTTAGGTTGTGTTGTAATTGTAAGGTGACGATGGGAAATGTTATGTAAATAAATAAAAAGAGGTTGGCTATGATTGACTATGAGGTGTCAATATTTAGGGCAGGCACTCCCAAACCCGTAACATAATATTTTTTGATGCTCTAGTCGTTACATAATATGAAGATGAAGATGATAATGATAATAATGTATAAATAAATAAATAAGGTGTGTTTGATATTGATGCTTAGTAATATGCTTGCTTTGCTTTGGATTGGTTTTCTAGGGTATCGCTTTCGTGTACTGGGATTGTTCCCTCTGCCTGCACGAAATTCGCATCTTTGCGTTACATTATCCCCCCATAACACTATACTCTTTTAAATAAGAGTTTAATTTTATGCAGTGAAAAATATTTTATTAAATATACTCTTTTTAATAGTAAAAAAGAGAAAATATAATTATAGTTAACGTGACAATATATGATTAAATGACTGTGTAAAAAATTTATACATGTAGATGAAAATTAAATCCGTAATTGCATGCCAAGTTTTTAATTATTATTATTGAATTATTTGTGGTAGTAATATTTATTTATTTATTTATTATACTAAATGATTATAAAATTAGTAAAGTACTTTTTTTGTTCATATGAATAAATATCCAAATTATTATTGTACACACAAATCAACAAAATAGTTAACAATATAAGTATTTTATACCCCAAATATATTAAAGTTAGTTTCTATATGAGTTTAATTTTGATGCACTGTATTTTACACTGTCATCCAATCAAAATATTTCGTTTGTATGACTTTTCAAGTAGGGGAGAGTAAAAATACAATCATGACTGATATGACAGCATATGATTGGATGACTGTATAAAAAATTGATACACTATCAGTATCGATGAATGAAAATTAAAACCTTTCTATATTTCTTTCACATTTTTGCAAAAGAAAAAAGGTGACCAATAATTGCGTTTCTACCTTTCGCTTTTGGTAATGAAGAATCAAATTCAAAATTACCACCGGAAAGAAATGCAAATTTTTCAAGAATATATTTGAATTTGTAGTTAGGTTAACACTACACTTTTCTTGCATAAAATCCAATTTAATATGAACATAGAACATGTTCATATGGCAATTGAGGTGCACTGAAAAAATCTCACTTTCCAACACTTGGAAAAAAAGAAAAAGACACACCCTGATGAGTAGTATGAAATGACGAAAGAACCCCTGGGCGTGGTTCTTAATTCCTTAATTAATTAATTCAATGGTTCGTTCCCTCCATGAAGGTGTTTCGTATTTTAAGGATGACGTGTACAGCTGCTGCACATTAGTAAGACCCGCTCCATGCTTGACCCCGCATTCATCCTTCTTACATTCCATTCCATTCCGACAAATCAATCGCACTCACTTTTTTCTTTTCCCCTTTCACGCTTCCCCCTTCAATCTTCTCTGCGCCAGGTTGGTTTGCTTCATTCAAATCAAAGTTTTCATTTTCTTTTTCTCTCTTCCCCTTTTGGATTGTCTCGTTTATTTCATCATGTACAAACTCTGGGCTGCATTGCCGCTTTGATGCATGTGGACGCAGGTTTTTGGGTCAATTGAATGTGACTCAGGTTTGTTGGTTAATCTTCTCGGATACATTAGTTCTGTGATTTTGGGATCACAGATATGACCAACACTACTGCCGAATTGTTTCGGGTGAAATTTTGCTCTCTCTAATTCACAAATCTATTGTTTTTATTTATTTTTATTTGTGTTTGTGATGTGATTTTGATGGCGTCTTTGTTTGTTCTGTAGGGTAATAGTACTGTTTCTGTTCCCACTGTTAATCCCCAACCTCTGCCACCTGATTCTCACCGTCCTCATGGTGCTAACACGGTAATTCTTGTCCTTTGCAAACCTTGCA
Source organism: Aeschynomene evenia (assembly GCA_013621005.1). NCBI lineage: Eukaryota > Viridiplantae > Streptophyta > Magnoliopsida > Fabales > Fabaceae > Aeschynomene > Aeschynomene evenia. Next base: position 6,637,593 of record CM024270.1, read on the forward strand.
TTTTCTATGAATTTGGATCTAAGGCCTTCACATGTTGGATATGGTTTCTCATATTTTTGTCATTTTTAATCATTTACAATTGAAATTGCGCTGTGTCCTCAACTATCTCAGTTCAAATCCTTGTATTTTCATCTTGCAGATTTTCAAGAGTGGGCCACTTTTCATATCTTCCAAAGGTGTGTTTTACTCAACCAGTTCACATATTTTCTTACAAGAAACCATACATTTATGTGATTTGTAATGCAAGGAGTAAGAGCACACCTAGTGTCTTTTAGACTTTTAGTACCTATGGTTCAAATGCAAAGCAATATTTTTACACATGGTAGAATGAGTGAAGTGTTTATGAAGTCAATATTGCTGTATAATACGTATTTCTCGACATGTAGGAATCGGATGGACATCCTGGAAGAAAAGGTGGTTTATTTTAACACAAACTTCACTTGTTTTCTTCAGAAGTGATCCGGTAAGTATTTTTAGGAATGGACAAATTCTACTGTCAATGGTTGTTTTATTTATATATATATATGCATATTTATCATTGTGGTTTCTTATTTCTCAGAGTGCTATCCCTCCAAAAGGAGGTGAAGTGAATTTGACCCTAGGTGGCATTGATCTCAACAACTCAGGCAGGTTGGCTTGTTTTTCTTAACTCGAGTTTTTAACAACATTCTGCTTATCTTCATAATGTTAAGTTAGCAAGAGTTCTGTAGTTTCAAGATCTCCTATAACTTATGTTGTCGATTTTTGTAGTGTTATTGTCAAACCAGATAAGAAACTTTTGACAGTACAATTTCCTGATGGTCAGGATGGACGGGCTTTCACACTTAAGGTGCTTTATTTTTCTGTTTTCTTCATAATGTTTTCTGTAAATGTCATTTTGCTTTTTTCCCCCCCTGAAATGCTCTGATTGTGGTTGAATTTTTTTACAACATTAAAGATACTATGAATTCTATCTGCTTAATACATATGTTCATTTAGTTCAACGAATAGTGAGATAAATATATGTGAAGAATGAAGAATGGAGAATGGAGAATATGAAATTTTTTATTTTGCAGCCAACTTACCATCTCATTTTTTTTATGCTTTAGGCTGAAACTACAGAGGATTTATACGAGTGGAAGATGGCACTTGAAGATGCTTTGGCACAAGCACCCAATGCTGTCGCTGTGCCGGAGCCAAATGGTATCTTCAAGAACAATCACACTGATTCATTTGATATTTCTTTGGACCAGTGTATTCTCTTGTTATATTGTGCCTTCATATGTCATTTGACCACACAATTCAAACCTTGTCGTCCGTACAATATGATTGTGGTTCATGGTCTGTATACAGTGCTTCCATGAAGCCATTTAACTGTCATCATGTAAATATTAGTTCAAATAGTTTTTGTTAACTTTGTTGGTTTTCTAATTTGATCTCTGATTCAGATATTACTTACCCATTTTTATAATGGCACTTGACATATTGGATTTGAAGTTTGTATTATTTGATTGATTGTCTCTGTTGTACATCTGGGATGTTTGTGCGAATGTTAAACCATTTTTTTAGTCTTTTTCCCTGATTAATAGTTATAACATTTGCATAGTACTATAGTTATGAATTTTTATATTATGCTGCTTCTGCTTTATGCTATAACAATCTATACGTTGGTTGCTTTCCTCTTGAATGATTTTTCTGCACTTCTTCTATAGTGAAGGATAAAGAACCAGTGAAATCTACAGTCATTGGCCGGCCGATTTTACTTGCTCTGGAGGATGTCGATGGAACTCCAACATTTTTGGAGAAAGCATTGAGGTTCATAGAAGAGCATGGTGGGTTTTTATTTTTTGATCTTAGGATTTTTGTTGCAGCCAAAAAAAAGAAAGAAATAAAAGAAGTGTTTGCTGTGTATTTTGTAAAATGTGAGCTGTGACTGATTTTAGTGGATTTCTATATTGATCTGTGCTATATACTCTTCTGTGAGGTGGTCGTTCTCATGCATCAGAGGATTTTATAAATGCACTGCTGAATACTGATGGATGTCTTTATTATGTATAAATGGCTTACCACATCTAGCTTATTTAATGCACCAGTGTTTCTTAATTAAAAAAAAAAATCAAATTTGCAAAGTGAATCCTCATCATAAAGATTTTTTGAACCAAATCTGAGTCCGAATGACCCTTTCTGGTATTGCTTACACCAGTCATATGATCTAATCAATGTTATAAAACAGGAGCCAATGTAGAAGGGATCTTGCGACAAGCAGCTGATGTTGATGAGGTTGAGCGACGAGTTCGGGAATATGAACAAGGTTTGTGTTGCTCTTTGGGGTTGAACGAAAAGCCCTTGCTTCCATTTTGACAAATTGTGTTGAAGATTTTTCTAATATGTCCTGCCATTAAGAGATTTCTTAATGTTTCAGGCTTTACCATGCAAATATTTTCATAAATGGGGTGTTGTGTATCAAAGAAAATTCCTCTTCATCTTTCAATTAATATATTGTAATAGTAGATTCGGTGGAATATTGTTAAATGTTTACATAAGCATTTGACATGCTAGACCCATTGCTTTTTTGCTTCTTCTTCTCTCAAAATTGCTCAACATATGCTCTTGGGTATGTCATGTTGTTGCAGGAAAAGTTGAGTTTTCTCCAAATGAGGATGCACATGTTATTGGTGATTGTGTTAAGGTATAAATTGAAGTTATGATTTCTTTATGTAGGTCATTCATTATTATAATTCCTTATTATATAAATTTCCAGCACGTGCTTCGGGAATTGCCATCATCTCCAGTCCCTGCATCTTGTTGCAAGGCACTGTTAGAAGCTTGCCGTAAGTGCCACTTTAGCTGATTTTTTAGTGATTACAAAATCACTCATTTATTTCTAATGATTGTGTCTAATAGAACAATTTTTCATTGAAATTTGGAATATATGAGAGTAACAAATAATTTGAATGGGAAGTAGAAATGTAAAAATCTTCTATTGAAGTTTCGAATATATGAATGTGACAGGTGACAACTTAGGATTTCAGATTGAAAGTTTGGTATATGTTGGACAACAAGTTGAAAATGACCAATAGTGTATTTCACAGTTTAGCTTTTCACCTCACTTGCTTGCTAAACCATGGAACAAGAAGGCTTAGATTTTCAACACTTAACCTTGACCTGAAAGAATTCCAAAGAATTGAAGTGTGATCAGCTTTAGTTAGCATTGGTTGAGTGGTTGTCAAAACAAGTGCTATGTTTCTGATTGATACGATATTTGGTTGAACTTTGCATTGCAAAGCAAAATTAGGTATATATTAAACAATTTATGTCAAAATTAGACTGTACTGAATGTGAGAGTGATACCTTGTTCCAGTGAATGAGAGATAAAAACAAACGTAAAAAACTTGATGATGTGACTGCACATTTCTTCCCTATAATTAATTTTCGTGAAGAGAAGTTATTTTAGGCTTTCAATTTTCAAAAGGCGTTAAGCTGCTAAAGATTATTGCCATGTTATTATTTGGAGCTAAAGTTGATGGAGACAATGACAAATTTTAGTTCTGAAGATACCTTTTTGTTTTGTTTTTATTCTTATTTAATTCTTTTCAATTTATATGGATCTCATAAAGGTTCATTTTCTTTCATTGTTCAAAATTGATACAATTACTAGGCACTGATCGCAGTAGAAGGCTTTCTGCCATGCGCACAGCAATAAATGACACTTTCCCGGAACCAAATCGCCGTTTATTGCAGAGGTATTTCATTGATTACTTTCTTATTCTCATTTCTCTCCTTTTACGTTATCTTAATTAAATGCTTTGTTATCTTATCGACTGAATTTCTGGGTTTAAGGTTACTCTTATTCCTTTCAGCTAATTTAATCTCTGAATAATGCTTCAATAGAAACCTACTACATTTTTTTAGTTGTTCATCAGTTTATATGTTGCACCATTCCTTTCCATTATCTACACTTGCTGATGTAAACTACTGCATTCACTTTTGTACAGAATACTCATGATGATGCAAATTGTGGCTTCTCGCAAAGCTGTGAATAGAATGAGCTCCTCAGCTGTGGCAGCTTGCATGGCCCCTTTACTTCTTCGTCCTCTTCTAGCCGGAGAATGTGAGATTGATACTGACTTTGATGTAGGTGGGGATGGTTCTGTTCAACTTTTACAAGCAGCTGCTGCAGCCAACCATGCTCAAGCAATCGTCATAACTTTATTAGAAGAATATAACACTATATTTGGGGTAATTATGTTTGATATTTCTTTGTTAATGGCTTCTTCTACTTATAAGATATAAAACCATGTCACATGCCACTTGTAGAATTCAATAAACTATAGATAGTTTATGTTGGTATATTGAACCATACTGATCTGTGGCTCAAAATTCTTTTTCTAAATAATACAGAGAACATATAACTTCTTTGTTTGCTGAATTTTTTTTCATGTTAAAGGGCAGTATTATCTTTTTATGAAAATATTTTTGCAAGTATTTGAATAGGTGGTTCTCAATTGGGAACAAATGATACATTTCATCTTTTGAACTAGCTATTCCTTATATAGTTTATAATCGCAAAGTATAGTTTCCATTCCAAATCTCTCTAACCTAGGGGATCCCCTTCCCAATAGCCCGCTATCAAGTAAAATATCACCTGGAAGTTGCAACAGAGTCAAAATCAGTGTAGTTTTTGGTTCTTTTTAAGGTTTGGACTTGGTAAGCTGAGTGGTCTATGCCTCTTTCTGATTAAATTGCATGCTTCATCTTTTGATTATATTTTTTAATTCTCTGTATTACCATATTTTTGGCAAAGCCCATGGCTTTAACTGATTCATAGAGCTGATTCCTCCTAGTGTGATAACTAATGGACATGACTATTATTGTTATTTGTTTTTGTTTCTTCATATTCCTAACTTATTAGTGTTTTATCAGAACGGTTCTGCGTCCCCTGGCCCTGATATGTACACTGACTCAGAAGAAGAGAGTGAATCGGGGAGTGAAGAGGCTACCGATGATGACTTGTCCTATGATGATGATGAATATGATGATGAGGAGGAGTCTGATGTAGATGCTGATGGTAGTGAAGCCTACAGCGGGACTGGAGAGTCTGAGGTCAGTGGTGCATCTGATAAGGTTTAAGCCTGATTTATTTATTTCATGATATTTTGGTATAATCATAAAATATTAAAGAGTATCCATTTCATTGCATTGAACCAAATTTGATTAAGGAAAAATAGTAAATTGTAATGCTCATTTACGTCAAGTACTTAGTGATGGAAAGAAGTGTTCAAGCCTACTTAGTATTGTTATTGACTCTAGGATAGATGAGTGATCTTTTTTTCCCAATAGTTTAGGTGAGTGATCCTCACTACACTATCTTATTCCCAAAAAATGCCACTTTTTAATCTGCGTAATCAACCCTTTTCCAGCTATCTAGAACTACTTCGTTCAAGCTAGTTTTCTTATATGTGGTATCGATGCATCAAAAGAAAAAATTAAATTGTGTTATACCAATGATCTTGTTTTCTAAAAGAAGAAATGTGTGTTCCTTCATTGTTCACTTCTCATCTTCTACTATTACATTTTACCCTTTGTATTTTGTTGAACAAGCTATTCCCATACCTTGTTCTAAAAAAGAGTCCAATAACTTGAACTATTATTTGGAACTAGTTAATGTTATTCATCAATTTAATCTATATGCTTCTTACACCTTTCCTCCTAGATTGACATATATAGCTGGAAACATGCCATGGTGCTAAGATGAGGGAGGAAGAGTGAAAATTAACTTGTTATAATTTGTTGCAATGTACAGGATCATGGCCATTCTAGTTCAGGCTCAAAGTCCTGTGAAGAATCTAAAGTACCAAACCCACATGCACGCTCACTACCTAAGCATGAGGATATCAAAAGCAATGAAAATCGCACAAGTCTAGTTAATAATGCTAGTAAGCCTGCTGATATAGTTGGAGGAGTTTCCAGTGACCATGTTACAATGCATGATTCAGAATTTCCTAACTCTTCTGCATCAATGAGAAAATCTAAGACAATATCCAATGGCCCAGCACCTCGGCAGCGCACCTTATTAGGACGTGCCTCTGTGAGTAGATTTTTAAAAGTTAATTATGTGATTCTTTTTTAATGTTAGCAGTTATATCATTGTCACTTGGCCTAAATTGGTTAAAACATTCATTATTAATGTTACCTTTTTTAATTTCCATTCAGTTTTTTACTTGTCGTTGAGGCTAATTAAAATTGACATTTCAATAATAGACACAGACACTTTTATCTCTTACATTGTACTCTTTGTCCAGGGAAGAAAGAACCTTTCCATGGAATCGATTGATTTCTCTCTCGATGATGAGTAAGTAATTGAACTCTATCAACTATGTCTAATTCTCGTACTCTTTAATCCCAAGTGGTTCTTAGTGTTGATCATACCTTGATGTGATTTGAGTGCATCATCATTTACTTTAAATATGCATTGTCATTGACTGCTTGTTATTTTCACTTTTCTCTATCCACTAATTTAAGTTTCTGATCATAGAGATGAAATTGAAAGGCTTGAAGATTCTAGAAAAGAATTACAAAACCAGATTGCAGAGGAGGTATTTTCTTCAGAAAACCTAGTTTTATGTGTCTGGAGTCTTTGAAGTTAACTGACTCATTTTACTTCCTATTGTAGGTGAAGGAAAATGAAAAGCTGCAAGCTCATATGGAAAATAGAAAGCAATCCCTGCAAGAGCGTCGTCTAGCTCTTGAGCAAGATGTATGTTCGTTATGAGAGTTTAACCCAACTTCCCACGCCTTTCTCTCTTCATACACAATAATTGAGATTCTGTTTTTGAAAAAAAATAAATTCACAGGTAGCTAGACTACAGGAACAGTTGCATAAGGAGAGGAATTCTCAGGCAACGCGTGAGGTAGGACTCAAGTTCCATACAGGATGCTTCTCTTATTTATCCAGTATTGATGAAAAGGCTTGTCAAATTCCGTCAAAGGCATTATTATCATTTTTTGATCATTCAACTAATTTGTAAATCGGAAAAATTTTTACAGGCCAAGGCAGAGCTTGAGGAGCTAGCTCTGCTAGAAGCAGATCTTGCCAACTTAGAGAAGAAAGCTAGTGAGCTCGGAATGCGGCTCAATATACATCTCCAGCGGAAGTATGAATCTACCTTGGATTTCTGTGATAAACCACAACAAATATCAAATGGTGAAAGAAAAGTTTGTGTTTATTATCATGCATGAGCTTGTTACTGCACTCATATCATATATTTACATGCCTCTGGCATTTGATTCCATTTTAATGTTTCTTTTTATTTGGAAGCTATGTGTATAATTGATTTCTTTCTTCACGGGGTATCTATTTCCCAGGAAAAGTAAGCCGGATACTGAAGTTGCTGCCCCATCACAATCTGACAGATCAATGAGCAAGGTAAATATACAAAATCTGTTGAGGGTTTGTGCCATAGACCTCGCCACAGGCGAAGATGCCAATATTTAAGAGCAATATTGCAGTAGAGAACATAAATCATAATCCTAAGTAGATGTAGACATGGAGGATAGGGAAAGTAATTTCATAAAAAATGTAGACAAAGGAAATCAGGTTTGATGGTTGGTTATGGTGTGCGACAAAGGATAGACACCACACCCAACTCGACAACTCTCCTTTCTCTCTTGCAACATAAACTTGGAAAATAAAAAAAGTATTGTAACTTGATGTGTGGTTGTCATTCATTTTTTCCCCTCTTTATGTGGTTTTATTATATGAAAAAAGTCAGCAAATTTACTGAATAATGATGAGAACAATTTGTAATAATGATTAGATAAGATTTATTGAATAATGGGGAAACAGGACTCTTATGGTGGAGCAGAGAATGCTGGTGAGAGGAAGCCAGAGTCAACACCTTTGTTAAACAAGCATCCACCAAGTGGTTCCAAGAAATCTGGTACAAAGGGTGAGGTAGGTTTCATAAACTTGGCTGTGAATTTTGATATTATTCAGCATTTGCTTTGAATAGTAAATACTATGACAAAAACTATTATCACTCATCCATCTCAGAGTCACTAACATTATCAACAAATTCTAGCTATCTGCCGTTTCCAATCGAAAAATACCTAGCACCAAAAGAAAATGTCTTAATTGCTCTTCACGATCTTATTGCTATACTTGTTACAGCATTTGCTTACATAACATTGCTTAGTTACTTCATGCAAGGTCTAATTCGAAATTTTACAAAGGTAGCTAAGATACCCGTGTTGCAAATTGCTATTGCTAGGCCTAGTCGACTAGATAGACTTATTTATTCAAATGCTTTCAAAACAGGGAGCAAATCTCACTACATCTGCATTGACAAAACTGACATCCAGACTGAACTTTTTGAAGGTGCACCGAGGTCAAATTGCGAATGAATACCAAAATCCAGATAAATGCCGAGAGTCGAGTCACTCAACGCGCAACCAAGATAAAGGAAAAGGATCTGAACTTTACCTATCACTCCCATCCCCCAATAGGCACAGAGGATTCGAGACTGCACCAAACCAAGAAAAGGCTAGAGGGCTGGACGGTTCCCAGACACCCCAGATTTCAGATAGAGGTTCAAGCAAAGGTACATCGCAGCATAGTTCAGACAAGTTGAGAAAATCAGATAGTCACCCAAGCCATCACTCAGATGCATGGAATCAGAGTCAGAGACAGTTAGAACGAGGAATGTCAGACGGGCATCATCAGTCTTACAATGTGGATAAAGGTAGATGATTACGAGGTCGAACTTCTGATAATAAAATTCCGGATGATGATAACAAGAAGGCCAATGGAATCAGTAAGCTTTTTCTCTTGTCCTCAACAATGCTCTTTTGTTGTTTTACTGAATAAGAATCCTTATTTGGTAAGGTTGGCCTAAGATTCCATAATCAAAATTAGAGAAGCAGTCTCATTTAACCCCAAGAAGCAAGATTTGCAAGGCGTAGTTCAACAGTTCCCCATGACACAACATAAGCCATACTGTTGGTAACCTAACATGCTGGTTTTTTACTCTGGCTTGGTGAATAGCATCAATATTTTGCAATTGCATTCTTTTTGTATTTGTAACTGCAACTATGTAAGTTGTATTGTTTGGCATAAGCATTGCTCAAATTGATACAAACGCGGTCCAAATTTCCATTGGTCTGTGGACATAGATGACAAATTTCAGAGTACTTCGTCATCAATCCAACACTAATAATATAATATATATGTGCTTATCACAAAACAGGAGCTAAATCAACTGAACAAAACTAAAGGGCCTTGATTCAGCTTCTTGATACACTAGTTTTGGAAAGTGAGAATTAGATAGTACTTAATACTTTGGATAAAACAAAAGTGTAATGACAATTAGTGTTCTTTCTGCTGTGAAAGGAATTTGAACTAAGATAAGCACAAAATAGTGCTAACAAAATTGGTAAATGTGTAGATGAAATCATGAAATTCGTATGAGTCTGTTTGAGGGTATTGTATAAGAAAAAAGAAAAATCATCTATCTCTACCACATTTTCATCACCATCATAGTATGGAAAAAAAATAATAAAAGAATAGTGAAAATGGATCAAAATTCCTTGAGCAACTTCCTAACTTGCTCGAGCGTAACAAAAAGCACCACAGTGAAAGGACCCTGCCTCGAAATCGTAGGGACAAAGCCCTTATATAGAGCTAGAGGTCCTTCAGCCCTAACCGTCTTAACCGCACAATCCAAAGCACCACTATACGGCGCCGTTTCACCAGCCTCAACCCTCATATTCATAACCCTCGTCTTCACAACATCGATAGGGTTCGACACAACCGCCGCAACAAACCCCGCCGCAAAACTCGCTGCCACGTGGCACCCGATCCCGTCGTCCATCAACCCCTTCCCTAATAGCGTCTCCTTGAACTGATCGTACGACGCCAATTGCGAAGCCGTCACGATCATCGCGCGGTTCACCGTAAGCGCTGAGCCGCGCCACAGGCTAGTCACCCCTTCTTTCTTCGCCATCCGCGTTATGGCGTCGAAGACGCCGTTGTAGTTCCGCCGCTGCGCCGGAGGAAGGCGACCGTCGGCCTGCATACGGACCATGGCAACGTCGGCAGGGTTCCCCACGGCGGCTCCGATGCCGCCGGCAATGAGTCCGGCGGTGATCTTACGGCCGAGAGGCATGGTTCCGTGGTCAGGGTCGGTCCATTGTTGCTTGAGGACGTCGTAGAGGCCCATACGGGTGGTGGAGTAGAGAGTCTGACGGAGGACGGTGGCGGAGACGCCGGCGAATAGGGCGGCGGCGCCCTCAGTTTGGATGATGCGCAATCCGACGGAGATTGGGCCGGGTTTGGGGGCGGCAGCGAGGGAGATGGAGGAAGGAGCAGGCATTGAAGAGTGAAAGGCGAAAGCAGGACGGAGATTGGGAATGGGGTTGGGGTTTTCGCCTTGGAGCTGCATTCGGACTTTGATGAGATCGAGTGGGTGGGTGCTGCAGCCGGCGACGATGGAGGCGACGCCACCTTCGAAGAATCCTTTGACACCCATCTCAGCTTACTTAGTGAAGTGAAAGGTATGTAAACTTTTTTGTTTTTTTTTTTTTTTGGAGCTATGAAAGTGTTCTTCTTTTTGTTTGGGTTTGGAGTGAATAAGAGAATGAAGTTGAGGAGGGATTTTATAGTATTTGTTTGTGAGTAACGAGACGAGAGACGAGTAGAAGAAGAAGAAACGCGCCGGCGCTGCAGGGAACTAGGGAAGGTGTTTCTTTTCTTAGTTCTTACACACGCTTAATGGGTGGGACCCTTCTACCCTTTCTTTGACTACGCAATTCTATATATTTTCTATTTTCTTTCTTTCTTTTCTGAAGTTGTGATTAATTAAGCTACCAAATTAGTAGTAGAGTATTTCTTAGCTTCTCATCATTACTGCTTCTACGTGTTTCATGTTTTTCCCTTTAATTATTTGTTTTCGTGTTTCTTGAATTATTAGATCCTTCATGTTTTTGAAGTGATTATTTGCCCAAATTGTTATGTTCACATTAGAATTAATTAATATGAATAGCTGTATAAGACGCGCAAAATAGGTGTAGTTATAAATTTAAGGAACATTCTTCTTTCTCCCAAACCAAGCTTGTAGGAGACTAACTGGCGCTGTTTACGTTCACCAAGTCGTCATAAAGTGATTGACCATGGACGAAACTAAGTCCTTATATATAGTGACAGCTTCTAGTGGACACGATTCATGAACATTTCTTTCAATTATTGGCTTTAACATAAGTGGGTTCCTTTCCCTTGGCCATGGTCTCTTCTATTGTCATTTATAAAATAAAATAAAATCCATTATTACCAAAACTAAAAATACCAAACGCCTATATTGACCGTAAAAAGAACACAAAACAAGCGTAAATCGTGGCATATTTTGTTATCTACAGTACAGAGTATGCTTTGATCCAAAAAAACAAAAAATATACACAATATAGCACTGTAAGCCAGTAATACAAAAGAAGAATTGTAACCAAATTACCACCACATGATGAATTTTTATCTATTTTAATAATCTGTTGAAAACAGTACTGACATTCCTGAGTAGCAAAGCAAAGCAATTAGCAAATGGCAACTGCCAACCCAAACCTACGTGTTCTTAATTAGGACCAATTCCATTCCACATCATCACTAGTCTTGACATACACAAAAGAGTTAGTAAAATTGTAACAGAACAGAACATAATTAATGATATATCCTTATAGTAGCAATTAGTGAACGGTGCAACACAATCCTCGTACCACCATCCATTTTTAAAAAGAAAAAACAAATTTAGACCCCTCATGTGTTTCTGTACTTGCAATGAATCCATATTTGTCTCCCATGTAGTTGTATGCATTACCACCCACCCCTCTCTTCAAAAACCATATAGCAAGGGATCTATCTCTGACCAAGGCTATATCCCCTCCCTCTCTCCCATCCTCCATGCACTCGTGATCGATGTGAAAACCAATACACCAAAACTAAACACCATCATAATTGCCATAACATAACACACATTCAATACAATGCTCTCTTAACCAAATAATCATGATGGTCGTTCCACTATCGTTACAGTTATCCTAAAGGGAAGACAAATTGGGGACCGAAATCACAATCATCGAACTGGGTCTCAAGTACCAGAAATGGAGGTGCAGCGGATGAAGGAGTTGCTAACATTGTGGTCCACTTTGCAAATCAATCGCGTCGCTCTTGTGGGTGGAAATCACACTGCAGCGAGGTTCTGCACTCGTTAAGACCCCCCCCCCCCCCCCCCCTTCTTTTCTCTATCACTCTCTTCCCTCTCTCACTTATTCTCCTAATACCATACTTAATTAGCTTTTTTCAATAATCTTCCTATTCTTCTTCTACCTACACACACACATAATTAATTAGATTCATTGATTGGATTGCTGTATAAATAAATATGGCAATCGACCTCATCGATGCTGCTACATTGAGCACAAAACGATTCCGTTCCAATAGCATGAAAAGCACTAATAAGCATCCTAGTAGTCCACATGGATTGTACACGGGAGCACGTTACCTCATAATTAGGCTTCCAAGTTCTAATTTCATCAAGATCTGTTTCCGTTTCTTCATCTTGCTTTTGGCAATAGCTTCATTCCCCATCATCATAAGATCATCCTCCTTCCTAGATTCCTCTGCTTCTTCTTCCCAACTTGTACGCGAATCCGTTGACCAGGTCAACATTGACCCGGTCAACATGGACCAATTTCTCACCGCTCTCTTCCGTGACCTCACCAACGAAGGACTGCTGAAGCAACAACACAGAGCTGTTTTCATGAACAACAGCGGCCAATGGCCGCAAGTTGTTCATGACTACAGAATGGAAGTTGTTGCTTTGAACGATAAGGAGAAGCAGAACGCGGTGAAGGACAACACGGTGGACTTCGTGTTCACAACTGACTTTTCAGCATCGTTGGAATTCATGGAGAGGGCATTGAAGGTGGACGGTGTTGTGAATGTTGTTCTCAACAACAGCCCAAGCGCGGCACTGTACAAGCCTTCCAACTACAAGATAGCGTACATGAGACGCATGGATCTCATAGTGGTGGCCATGAAGAAGGAAGAGGCTGATGCTGTTCCTAAGGCACCAGTCATGGCTGCGCCAAGAAAACTATTTGAGTACCCATCCCAGGCCAAGAAGGCTGCCCTTGAGAACCTTGAAGACGTCCTCTTGGAGCCTCCAAGAGCTGCATCTGGCAAATCCAGACAGTACTTGAAGCGCACAAGGTACTATGTTTATCATAATAATTCTCGTAGAACAGAAATACGTCAAACAAATATAGTGTGTTATACATATATGTGATGTGTGCTATACGTACGCGTGTTATACAAATGACACATATTCTAATAGCACACGTTGGATACTACTTATTTATGTTGTACGACAAACATTATTGTACATTTATATGGTGGCTGATTTTTATACGTACATGTATCATTATTCTATTTATATTATTAAATTGTGCATAATAATGCTATATATTGTACATTAATTAATTTTTTCAAACTTGGTGATGAAGATGACATTTGATTTGAAATTTCATCTCATGAATAGGTACCTGCCGGATTTGATGGGTGATTCGTTGGAGAGCTACCCTCGGAGAGTTTTCATAGACGTGGGATTGCCGGAGAAGGATGGAGGAAGCGGAACGGATTGGTTCCCGAAGAACTACCCGACGAGGAACAAGAACTTCAAGATATACAAGATTGAGACTGTGACGGAGGAATCCTCGGGGAAGGAGGTTCCACAGGCAGGGATGTCAGGTTGGCTGAGGAAGAACGTGAAGGAAGAGGAGTACGTTGTGATGAAGGCGGAGGCGGAGGTGGTGGAGGAGATGATGAGCAGCAACTCCATCGGCCTCGTCGACGAGCTTTTCTTGGAGTGCAAGCCACATGGGAAGCAGGGAGCAGGGCTCAACAATGGCAACAGCAGAGGCAGAAGGGCTTATTGGGAGTGCTTGGCTCTCTATGGGAAGCTGAGGGATGAAGGTGTCGCGGTTCATCAATGGTGGGGTTAATTCATTACTTTGGAATTGATCAAATAAATGATCATCCTTGTTTGTTTTTATGTGTGTGAGTGTTTTGTTTTCTTTGTTGAGAGACAGAGTACGCGTAGGTGTTAATTAAGAAGAAAGGAAGCTTACAAAGAGTTTGAGATTTCTGTGTGAGAAAGAGAGAGAGAGGGGACCCGAGAGTACTAGATCGAAGGGGAGAGAATAAATTGGATGATGGAGTTTGTGGATTTTTCATCTGTTTGCGCCAGAGTTTGTATGTGTCTATGTGTTTGTTGTTGTGAGGATATTTATTTTGTGTTGATGGCAATTATTTTGGAGTCATCATGGAGGTGGCCCTTTATCGATCACTAATGTTACCATATGGATGGAGGGATATATGAATAATATTACTAGTAGTATTATTATTATTACTATTCAATGTGAGAGGGGTCATATTAATTACAATTTATACAATTATAATCCCCCAAGAAAAAAAGAGAGATCAGATTGATGCTTTCCTTAATTTCTTTCTTGCTTTTTGTGCAATTTGGTCATAGAATATATGTATAGTTGTATTCTTTGATTATTGGAAGCAACGATTGGAACTTCAAATACTATATGTATAATTATAGTATACATGTATCAATTATTTCTCTTTAATTGGAAACTAGGCTTCTGCTTGCTTTCCTTTTTTAATGTGCTAGCTTGACCAGTTACTATTACTTGTTTTGTAATTATTGATTATGTGGCCAAGTGCTTAATTAGCCAATAATTTAGAGCATCCTACATATATTCAACACAGTGCATAAAAACAACTGCTATAAATATGTCTGGATCAAACAGTATGTACTCACATGCAAAGTAGTATAAGCAAGATTCCAAAAGACACAGGTCATCATCAAACATCACGAGTTGGAACATATATATTCTTCTGATTTTACCGCATCAATAATGCGCTTAGCTAACATTCAATACACTATTAATCTAACATTCAGGCACCCATCATCATCATAATTAATACAGAAAATTAACCATTATTTAATTTCACATTGAGTAAAAAATATAGTACTCCTCCATCCTATCTTCCAAAGCTACGACGTACAAGGCTTTATTATTCACCACACAGGCCATGCCCACTTTTTGAACACGACGAAACAGGGAAAAACAAAAAGATGCAGATATCTAATTAACATTTACCAAAGACAGACAGAGAAACAAAATATGACAAGAGAAGAGAAAATTAAAGAAAGAGATAAATGGGCCTGCTAGTTACAAAGCTCACGGGCTATGCCAACCTTGTTATTAACAGTATCAAACAAAATCCGAAGGTTCTGCTGCTGCAAGTTGGCAATCACATTCAGCACCGAGTTCACATTATTGGGCGCCGCCGCCATCGCAAGGCAAGCCAACGACCCTGCGCTGCTGTGGATCAAGCTATTCTCCATCGGCAGCGTCAGGTCCAACCCCGTGAAGTGCAGCGTCACCGTCGGTGCCAGCGTCTCATACGTCTTCACGAAACACGTGTCGAACGCTCCAATGCTCGAGAACGGGCCCGTCACCTGTTTCCTGAACTCATCCCTCACTGCATTGTACACTGGCTCCACGAATCGGGTTATTACCGTACCCGAATCGATTATCGTTCCGGATCCGGTGCTCGGGTCAAACGCCAGATACTCTGTTGGAACAGGCACGAGCACGCGCCCCACGCTGATTCCGGTGAGATTCACGTAATACAGGGAAGGCCTGTGCGGGTTGCGTAGGAGAGGGGTTGTGCGGATGCTCTTGGGCTGGCCCACCGGCCCAAGCTTGAGCGACCCGGAGAAGTAGTAAGATTTGAAGCTGGGAAGACAGTAGGAGAAAATTCCGGAGTAAAGCGAGCCGGATTGCGTGAGCAAAGACAGAGGCCCGCGGCCCAAGCCCAGAAGCCCTTGGGCCGGAACTGACGTACCGGTGATTGCGTTGACGCATCCGAAAGAGTAGGTTGGGATGACGTCGGTGGATAATCTTAACGAATCCTGGACGAGCGTTGCGGAGAATGAGGAATCCGCGTAGGATTGGTTGAAGGAGCACGCGCCGGATCCTGTGGCTGGGCATTGAAGCCCACGTACCTGAGTGCATTGTGGGACGGAGCAGTCCAGTGGGCCGTAACTTGTGGAGTCTTTAGGGGAGAATGTGGTGGATGAGCAGCCCACGCAGCCCGAGCAAGGAACGAAGGCCTCGTCCGTGCTGGTGTCCAGGACCATGAACATGAGCTGGCCCGGGGTTCCGATTTTGACACGGACCACGTAGTTTCCAATGTTGAAGGCCTGGCCTGAAGCGATTGGGGCCGAGACTACGGTCTTTTGGCCCACCAAGGTGGAGAGGTACTTGAGGCGGGCCGGGTCTTTGGAGGCCATGTTTATGATAGTGTTGGGCCATGAATCTGGTTTTGGTGGGTTGAAGGGTGAGCATTTGCCGTAGATTGGGAAGACGGTGAGGTGTGATGAGTCATCGGGATTGGAGGCACAGGGGTCAAGGGCGATGGTTCTTGTGATGTAAAATGCACACAAGAGGAGTGATAAGGTTGTAACCAACTTAACGTCCATGGTTGGGAATCGGGTGGTGACTCGGTCCGAGTCGTGATGACTCGGGTGTGAGTATGTATGTGAGTGAGAAGAAGGCAGTAAGTAGGCTTGAAGTGTGCATGCATGGCATGGCATTGGGAGGGGTCTTTAATATATATGCGAGGACTGAGGAGGCAAGCATGTTAGTTAATTTACGTAAACATCCCTTGCGCAATTGGAATTATTTATCAGTAATATTTGTCGTATAATATAAATACGTTCAACTAATATCGAATGTGTGTTATATATAATACGGAATGTGTGTTATACATATACCACACATTACATATTATATATAGCATACGTTGAATACTAGTTGGACATATTTACGGTGTACCACAAATATGATTGAATTATTTATTAATTAAGTTAATTGGATATTGATTATATATGATGATTGATTGATGCAACACGGTGAGCTGGATTCTACGTGAACAAATTGGGATTGGAAGGTCACGCCATGAAAAAACAAGCTCATGAAACAGGGGAAAGAAATTAATTATTTAACTAGCTAGTTGCTCTAAGCGCAAGAATATTTGTCTGCATTTGATCCATTGATTTTAATTTTGCATATATGCCACTCTTTATGGTTAGTATATTGTTAATCATATTATTTATTATGTTGGGAAGAGGTTAACCATTTACTACTAATTTGTTGTTCTGATTTAAAGAGAAATGAATAATGGTGTGCTAGCTGTGCAGGGAGACTTATATATATGGAAGAGTGTGCATGTATGTATCTGTGGATCAAAGGGCAGAAAACAAAACAAATGGGCGCTTCATCATTGTCATTGGTCTCATGAAACAAAGGGGACAAACTTGGGGTTTCAGGCATTTTTGGACTTCATTACAGCGATGCTCTTTTCAAGTCTTACATTACATATTGTCGCTACCTATATACTTCATCGAGTCAGCTCCCAAAACATTATTATTATTACTAGCAACTCGCACTCGCGTGTCTGAGTTGTATTTTTTAATTTTTTTTAATTAGAGAGAACTATATAAACTAGAAGAAGATGATATATTTTTTTAAACAAATGATCAAGATAAAAGTGGTTAAGAGAATACAAATATTTTTTATGAGTAATATAAATGAAAGTGTTTTAAGAATAGAATAATATTTATAAAAATAACTTTTTTTTATAAATAATAATAGATTATTATAACCTTTTGAATATAATTAGTGTGTATTGTGGGGTTCCATATATATATATTGTAGAAACTATTGTACCTTTATTGCATAAGTGGGTTGTGTTGTTAACCTGTGATAAGCTGGGAAGGATAAGAATGAATGATAGAGTTGGAAAGAAATAATGCGCTCGTGATTGAATTTGTGCTTTTATGGAGATCGAGATGTTTGCGGGGATGTTTAATAATGTAAAAGATAAATATTAAGTGTATAATAAAAATTATATAATATTTATATAACACAATATTAATAAATATAAAATATTACTTGTACAATAAAAAAAATATAATATTTTTATAATAATAATTTTTAATATTAAATTATAATTATTTGAATGAAAAAAGGACACACATTACATTATAACGATAAATATAAGTGTAATATAATTTTTTATTGTTAAAAATAGTATTTTTTAAATTATCATTAAAATAAAATAAAATGACAGTACAGTTGATATTTGGTCCCTACATGGGTCTAGCACGAGATGCGGTCGGTCACGGGATACATACAATCAACAGGAAGACTTCTATGCACAAGCAAAACTCATGCATTGCATATATGCTTCTATCTTCTTTACTTGCTCTTGATCAACATGCAAATCACTACACAAAAACAAATATACTTAGAAAACTAATTATAATTCATTGACCTCCCAAGTCACTGCCTCACTATTTTAATTTTAATTCTAAGTCCGATCCCTAGCTTGGCTACGTACAGTCTGAACAAATTATTATTATTATTAAACAAATGCTGTCGTTAGTGCCATTTTAATCGTTTATTTTTATCACAATACTATTTATACATTTAATTTTTCTATATATTCAAATATTTTACTTATAAAATATGTTAATCACATTTTTGTTATTTATTTTTTTCTTTTAACTCGTTCAATTTTCATTTCTTTTCTCATATAATTTAGATATATATATTCATTAAGATTTCAAAAATCATTTTTCTATTTTTATGTATTTGCATTCACCAAAGCAAACATAAGAAAGATGCAAGTAGTTAAGCTTATACTTAAAAAGCGGTTAATTATTAGCTAGGTAAATAAGAATCCAAGGAATCCCTATTATTGTCTCTTTCGATTAAATAGTAAGAATAATAGAGGGAGAGGGAGAAGTAACCATGTAAAGCCAAGGAAATTGAAACTTCACCATTTTTAATTATTCTTTGGAGGGAGAGCCCACCATTGTCAATCCAGAAATTCACGGGATTGCACGACCTATTTTTGAACGTCTTATCAAATGCTGAATATTATAGTCTCAATAATAATATGTTTCATTATATTTTCTATTACATATATACTTTATACATACATTTTAATACCGATGAATTTTGACGTCATTTTATTTTCACATCTAAATTTTTATTTTTCATGTTATATATATATATATATATATGCACAATGACAAATATAATAAAAATTTATCAAAATAATTAATATATTATATACAACTTGTAACATATAATGTATATAACTTATTATATAATTTGTATATTATATAATATATAATATGTATAATATATTAATTATTTTAATTATTCTTTTTATACATTTAGTAATACTCTTATACAATATACATATCTCTTCATATGTATATATCACACCTCTTATAGTTATAGTATACTGATTGGCGTCTGAAGCTGATGATTGCACTGAAAAGTGAAAACCTTTTCGAGTCACGTGACTCCAATAGTCAATTACTCAAATTAGCATATATATTTTTCTTCCCTTTCTTAATGAATAGAAGGTAACCGTTGCTAACCACGAATCATACAAAAATTATTTTATGTAATAATATATCTTTATATTTTTAATAATATTATTATAATTATACTTTATAATAAGTAAATTACAGTACATTCTATGATAAAGTCTAATTTCAAAAATAGAAAAAATAAACATAACTTGTTGGACTATAAATTAACGTACTATCAATATGGAATTCAACCAACCCAATCACCAACAATTAAACAAAGCAATATCAGTTGCAATAAAAAATGTGAACTGTGTTGTATTATATGTTTTTTTTATTAAATATACCATATAATATCACCAATAAAAAAGAAAACTCACCAAAGGCAAAAAAGCCCATCAATTCCAAAATTAAAATATACTACACTAGGCAACATACCGAAGAAACATGGCTCCAAGAAAGCGCAAGGCCCCTGAGGAGCCACCCTCCACGGCGTGAAAAGTGTCACTCTCTCCGCCACTGTCGCGGCGATGAGTCTCACTCGTTCTGGTTCTGGGTCTGGGTCAAGGCCAAGCCCAGTGGGTGCTGAGAAGAAGAAAGAAAATAAAGCAAAACAGAGCAAGAATGAGGTGAAGCCTGAGAAGAAGGTGAAGGAAGAAGAGAAAGGTGGTGCTTCTTTACTTCAATACTATTGATGGATGATTCACTTCAATACTTGAGCTTGAAATCCTTTCCTTGGCCTTGGCTGCAAATCCCCAGGATCAAAATCATTTCAAAAGTATTGGGGGGCTGGCAGTGCTTTTGGATTTCCATCAAATTATGCAAGAATTTACAGTAAATTTGTTTTGGCTGATGGATCGAGGTAATGTAATTGCATTTGTTATATCTCAAGCCAGAGGTTCTTCGTTTGCTTTTGTTTTAGGGCTTGTTCAATAGAAAATGAATTCTGTTTAAGAGAGAAAGAGAGAGGATAAGTTATCCTCACACAAGGAAAGAAAAACAAAACATTTAGGTCCTATGAGGTTGAGTCATGAAAACCCCTCTAAAATGGCCATTTGCATGACTTTTTCCACAAAGAACCTTGGAAGGTAACTGAGTAACACTATCAACTGTTGTGAACATAAGGATGTAACAACTAGTATCTAAGAGAAAGAACAACAGAACAATAGCAAAGCAAGAACAGAACCAGAATTAAGGAGTGATTTAATATGCAGAATCACTCTTTAGGGAATATGAAATTGATGAGGAAGTAGCAATTACAAAGAATGAAAATAGCAGAAGAAGAAAATGATAGTGACTGAAGTTCGAGAGTAAGCTCTCTCCTAGAGCCTGTCCTAATTTCCTTTCCAAATTAAGCCTAAAACCTTACATTCCACACTGCTGTTACTAATACTACTCTCCATTTAGCTTTTCTCTCTCCAAATCATCACCAAATCAGTGAATCACACACCCGCACCTTGCACACTCTCATCCCACTAACTGTGCCATCTGGTACCTTAGTTACAAGAATATCCTCATTTTCCCTCTTTACCCTTGGTCCCAATTCTTCTGCTGTAATAGAGAAGCCACTGTTGTATTTTTCTTCCCTTAACACTCCTATTGCCTCAGCTTGTCCCAACTCCCAACCTCTCAGGGTATGTAACAAAGGATTAGTCCCCTTTTGAAAATTCTAGCATTTTTTTTTAGCCAAAGATGATAGAACATATAGTATCTGGGTTGTTCCTGTGTGTGGGATTACTGCAAGTCTTGAAGGTTGTGTTTGTGGGTAATTAATGATGGTGAGCATTTTGGTTAGGGTTGGCAGTTTTGTTTGCGTACTAATAACCACTGAATGTTTTTATCATATGAAAAGTGCCTGCATTCAGGAGTATTTTTCCTTATTATCAATCTATTGTCTCCAATTTTATGAGAAGGCCAATAGGAAGCTGACAATTCTAGAGGCACCTAATGTTTTTACAATTGCATTGAAAATATTTTAGGTATGTTATATATGTGGTCAATTAAAGACAAGTCCCACATCGCATTTCTTGAGAGTATATGGTTCTTAACCATAAGTGATACTTGATTGTGTACAATGGTACTATTTCTTTTTGGTGCATAATGGTACTATATTTTTTAGCCAAGCAAAGTTTGAAGCTATGGGCTAACTATAGGCTTTACAAGCCCACAACCAAAAATAGAAATGTTTTGCAAGTTAGCCTAACGAATAGGATTGATAGCCCAACCTGAAAAGAAAGGACGAATTTATAGTGTTTTTTAGCTGGTTGTAACAAAAATTATTTAGAAGTAATTTTTTAATAGTTATGTAATTTATTTTTGATAAATTAAAAAAATAACTAGATCATAAGATTGGATTCATGATGGTTTTCAAGTTGATGTTAAGTCAACTTTAGAAAGCAAAGGTTAAGCAATTCCGATATTTGATTGCTTTGACCTATAAATTCGTTAGTCAAAATATATTAATTGGGTTCACTCAAGTCAAATTTTTAATTCAATTTTGGCCACCCATTTGATTGAATTATTCAAGTTAATTGTGGAAGTCAACCATTTTGTCAATTGAATGCAGGTGTGGAGTAAATGCAAATGTTGCTAAATTCATTTCATTTAGCCACGCATATTATGTGCGGCAAATGAATTAACAAGAGTGACTAGATGCAAGTATTGCTAACTTCGTTTTATTTTGAAATTTTCTTTATTTGGCCACCCTTTAATAAATGTGGCAAATGAGTTAAAAGGTGTTGGCTGTTGATAAATTCTATTCAATTGGGCTAAATTTCATACATTTGGCTGTGCTTTAGTAAGAGTGTTTGAATTACTTTAAAATGTGTGGTTAAAACGCATACATGGCTAAATACATATGTTGCTAAATTCAGTTTAGATAATGAGTGAGGCTAAATTTATTGCATTTGACCACAATATTAGTTTAGTAAAGATGTGTTTGTTTGCGGAGACACTAAGCACAGTGACAATGAGGATATTGAGACAATAACACTAGTGTATGTGTTCTGTGTCTCCGTAATGTATTTGATATTGATATATAAGACATCAATCTAGTTGTTGTCTCATATTTGAAGTAACATGTACAAGACATAGTGTAACGTACAAATGGAATTTGAGGGGCAATGAATGAAATTTCGAAATATTTATAAGGATAAAATTGGAAGAAATTTTCATTTAACTCAATTTTCTTCCCTGATTTGTGTCCCAGTGTGTCTTCTAATGAAGAGCACGTTAGAAAGTTATTTTGTGTGCTTCTTTATTGTGTCTTTGTCTTAATTTTTTCTGCGTTTCTCTTACCATACCATAAAAGATGACACATTGATTGTATCACTGTCTCAAAGTCTCTAAGTCTCTGTTGCAAACAAACACGTCATAAGTGTTGCTAAATGAGCTAACAGGTGTGGCTAAATACAGTTGTTGCTGAATGCGTTGCATTGACATAGTGGGTAAATGACTCATCAGGTGTGGAAGCACTGTATGATTCTATTGATTTGATACTGTGCGGTGGCGGTGCAGTTCGAGTGAGAGGGGACCGAATTCAAACTTGTGTGTGAGACAGCATCTTTGACAGGCAAGCAATAGGCGAATACTACTACTACGACCTGGAATTGGATGGTGTGATAGATTGTGTTTTGTCCTCTAATAATTAGAAGGGTCACAAGAACAAGAGTGAGGAGTGACATAAAAATGGAGAGATTAAATGAAGGGACAACCTGTATCTCTATCTCTATCCCTATCCCTATCCCTATCCCTATCCCCATCCTTGGCTGGCCTACGCTTGTACTTTGCAGATCTTATCATCCTAATTACTTTACCTACCTACTACTCCATCATGCAATATTCATTTCTCACTCTTAGACCCCACACAGCCCCCCTCTACTTATATCTGCTATATCTCTCCTTTTTTTCTTTATTATTTTAAGCTAATATAATATATACTAACTCATAAGAATAAACCAGATAGTATAGATTTTCACGGCAGCCAATAGATTAAATTCTTAAATGTAATAATGAAAATGAATTATGTACAACTTTTTGTCATATACCACCAGTGATTCTGTTTAATAAAATGTGATTGTAGTGAACATTCACACATGCTACACCAAACCGCATGAGGGCATATGAGGTGGGTACAATACATGATAGAGATACCCTACCCCCATTGTCAAGTTGGCCATAAAAGGGACAGGAAACTTCGAGCCCAATTCTACATCAAACTAGGTCACTATATATGAGCCTCCACACACGAATCCAAAACTTGTCATTCATTCTCTCTTTTATTTCTTCTTTTTCCTCTTTTGGGGTTGCTCGATTCCATTCCTTTCCATTATCCCCTTCCCATTATTGCACCTTCATTTCCTCGGTCCAAAAAAAAGGACAATTGAATGATGAGGAAAAAAAAAAAGAATACGTCAAAGTAATTAATCTCATGTGATACCTAACTTTTATATATATATATATATATATATATATATATGTATACACGTTCATGTTTGGAGCTATAGCCACTTGCATGCGGTGGCTACTGACCCTAATTATGTAACGAGTCTCTTTTTTCTAACGCGTGCATTACTTTTGTCATTCATAGGCTCAGGTTTTCTTCTATCTGAAAACTGAAAAGGTAAAAAGCCAATCAGTTCCAAAATTCAAATATACTAATAGCATATAATACCATTATTAGAGCAGCAAATCAAACTTTGTCATAATATAAATACGTTCAACAAGTATTCAACGTGTGCTATACATAATATAAAATGTGTGTTATATATACTGTGTGCTATACAAATAATACATATTTTATATCATGTATAGCACATGTTAGATACTTGTGTGACTTATTAACAAACATTATTGCAAATTAAAGGCATGCATGCGATGTATATTCATCAATTCTAGAACACGAGGGGCTGCAAAAAGAGAGAATTGTAGTAAGAAATTGTATCAGGTGTTATGTTACCTTGCACCGACATGTAGGAACAAAATTATATATGGCTCTCAAAATCTAGTAATTAATTTGGGTTGAGACTTGAGTTGTGTCCAAGAAAGCAGCAACAGAAAGAGGGACAAGTTGACAATTTTAATAAAACCCCTTTGTTTAAATCCACTCCTTGGATGCTAGCTAAGGTTGACGATTTATCTTTTCGGCTCAAACATTTTTCTCATTGCGGCAAAATGGAGTTCACACTTAAAATTGTTGATGGATGTTGGATTCTTAATTTACATAACTCATCATATCATAATTTGATTTTAAAAAATATGATGTTTGATAAAGTTACTTTGGAATTTAGGTTATATTTTACATGAAATTAGTAAGATTTGGATTATTTGGCCTCATGTTTTTACACATATTTAGGGGCATGCATGTATCCGAATTGTTTTTATCTTATGTATTATATATTACTTATATAAGTATGTTTATCCATCAAAATTAAATTTACTATTTTATTTAGTGAGAAATAAATGTACACCTTAAGATTGCGTGGGACGATAATGTCAGAAGTTTTATCCTTGACTAAGTTATCTATATCTACTTTATCCTCGTAGTTAAGGTCATACTATATATTATCCTTTTTATAAGCATGAGTAATAGTAAAATTAGTAGTTAGTTGAATTTTTAAAGTATTAAAAATTTAATTTTTGATCAATAATCGCAGTGAAAGATTTATTTTTATTTGTATTTTAATCTTAAAAGAATTAATTATTACTATTAACATGAATATTCTAGTAATTTTAAAATTTATTATCCTTTAAAATTTTATCTGAAAAGGAGGCCGGGTCGCATTATCTAGTTGTGGAAAGATAAGACCTGCCTCAGAGCAGTGTCCCCACTTTATTAATGACAGCACATTATGGTCAATCAATGAATTCCGATAGCTAAATTCAATGAACTTGAACTGCTTAATTACCTAAATGGAATAACTCTGGTTTAGGTCAATCACAAATTTCAACTAATTAATTTTAATTCATGTTATTATAGTTTGATTTGGATTCAAAAAGTATTATTTGTTCAGGTACATATAGCCTATTATAGCTCTTTAAAATAATATATCTATATATATAGATATATATGTTCTAATTACAAAATTAATTTACTCTTTTAACCATCAAATCAGTGCCCTAAAAACGCCAAAAGAAAAGATAGTTAAAGAAAAGAAGAACTACACACTAGAGAGTAAATCACTTCCAAAATTCAATAGATGGTGCAAAAGCATGTTTATATTATGAGAAGGGGGAAACTTGTCTAACTCAAATAATGTGAGACTTTAGTTCTTTATTTAGATAAAATAAAAGATAAATAAATACTCGATCAAATGCAGCATGGACCATCATATATGTATGCATGGAAAAAAATTATAATTATATATTTTAAAATATGAAATTTCACTATTTTTAAATACATAATAAAATAAAAATGCTATGCACTCTAAAATATGAAATTACAAGTTTTTTACGTATAGAAAAAATTGAATGCTATATACTTTCAATTATGATATTACATTATTTTTTTCATAGTAACAAAAGACTATATAGGTTTTAAAAAGCGGAATTAGATATTTTTTTTACGTAGTAGAAATTGAAAAATATATACTTTAAAATGTGGAATTTCACTATGTTTTTAGAAACATTATAAAAAGACTATAAGCTTTAAATTATTGATTTACATATTTTTATTCACACATAGTAGAAATTAAAAGTTATATACTTTTAATTATGATATTACATATTTTTTTTTATTGAGTGTAAAACTTAAGACTATAGTCTTTACTTTTCGAGTGTTTTTAGAAAAATAGTAAAATCTCACTTTTAAAAGTCCATAGCCTTCAATTTCTACTATTTTTTAAAAACAATGTATTTCAGTATTTTAAAGACTATAGTCTATACTTTTATAGTGTTTCTCGAAAAATAGTGAAATCTCATTTTTTAAAGTCTATAGCCTTCAATTTCTACTTTGTTAAAAAAATTATGCAATTCATTATTTTAAAGACTATAGTCTTTACTTTTCGAATGTTTTTAGAAAAATAGTGAAATTAAACCTCACTATTTAAAGTCTGTAGTCTTCAATTTCTACTTTATTTAAAAAATATTGTAATTCAATATTTTAAAGATTATAGTATTTACTTTCATAGTGTTTCTTGAAAAATAGTGAAATCTCATTTTTTAAGTTTATAGTCTTCAATTTCTACTTTGTTTAAAAAATTATGTCATTCACTATTATAAAGACTATAGTCTTTACTTTTCGTGTATTTTTAGAAAAATAGTGAAATATCATTTTTTTTAGAGTCTATAGCCTTCAATTTCTACTAACTTTTAAAAATCATGTCATTCAATATTTTAAACACTATAGTCTATACTTTTATAATGTTTCTCGAAAAATAATGAACTCTCACTTTTTAAAGTCTATAGCCTTCAATTTCTATTTAGTTTTAAAAATTAGGTAATCTTGTATTTTAAATACTATAGTCTTTAATTTCATATTGTTTCTCGAAAAATAGTTAAATCTCACATTTTAAAGTCAATAGCCTTCAATTTCTACTTTATTTAAAAAATTATGTCTTTCACTCTTATAAAGACTATGGTCTTTTCTTTTTGTGTATTTTTAGAAAATAGTGAAATCTCACTTTTAGAAGTCTCTAGCCTTCAATTTATACTAACATTTAAAAACTATGTAATTCAATATTTTAAAGACTATAGTCTTTACTTTTATAGTGTTTTTCGAAAAATAGTAAAATCTCACTTTTTAAAATCCATAGCCTTCAATTTTCACTTTAGTTAAAAAATTATGCAATTTACTATTTTAAAGACTATAGTCTTTACTTTTTTAGTGTTTTTAGAAAAATAGTGAAATCTTACATTTTAAAGTCTATAGCCTTCAATTTGTACTAACTTTTAAAATTTATGTCATTCAGTATTTTAAACACTATAGTCTATACTTTTTATAGTGTTTCTCGAAAAATAATGAACTCTCACTTTTTAAAGTTTATAGCCTTCAATTTCTATACAGTTTTAAAAATTATCTAATCCTGTATTTTAAAGACTATAATCTTTACTTTTATATTGTTTCTCAAAAATTAGTTAAATCTCACATTTTAAAGTCAATATCCTTCAATTTCTACTTTGCTTAAAAAATTATGTAATTCACTATTTTAAAGACTATAGTATTTAGTTTTTGAGTGTTTTTATAAAAATAATGAAATTTCATTTTTTAAAGTCTATAGCCTTCAATTTTTACTAACTTAAAAAAATTATGTAATTCAATATTTTAAAGACTATAGTCTATACTTTTATAGTGTTTCTAAAAAAAATAGTGAAATCTCACTTTTTAATGTCTAAAACCTTCAATTTCTATTTCGTTTAAAAAATTATGCAATTCACTATTTTAAATACTATAGTCTTTACTTTTCGAGTGTTTTTAGAAAAATAGTGAAATCTCACTTTTAAAAGTCTATAACTTTCAAATTCTACTAACTTTTAAAAAATATGTAATTCACTATTTTAAAGACTATAGACTTTACTTTTCGAGTGTTATTAGAAAAATAGTGAAATCCCACTTTTTAAAGTCAATAGCCTTCAATTTCTACTAACTTTTATAAATTATGTAATTCAATATTTTAAAGACTATAGTATAAACTTTTATAGTGTTTCTCGAAAAATAGTGAAATCTCACTTCTTAAAGTCTATAGCCTTCAATTTCTACTTTGTTTAAAAAATTATGCAATTCACTATTTTAAAGATTATAGTCTTTACTTTTCGAATGTTTTTAGAAAAATAGTGAAATCTTACTTTTTAAAGTCTATAGCTTTCAATTTCTACTAAATTTTAAAAATTATGTAATTCATATTTTAAAGACTGTAGTCTTTACTTTTAGTGTTTTAGAAAAATAGTGAAATCTCACATTTTAAAGTCTATAGCCTTCAATTTCTCCTAACTTTTAAAAATTATGTAATTTACTATTTTAAAGACTATAGTCTTTACTTTTCGAGTATTTTTAGAAAAATTTTGTGAAATCTCACTTCTTAAAGTCTATAGCCTTCAATTTCTACTATCTTTTTAAAACTATGTAATTCATTATTTTAAAGATTATAGTCTATACTTTTATAGTGTTTCTCAAAAAATTGTGAAATCTCACTTTTTGAAATCCATAGCCTTCAATTTTTACTTTGTTTAAAAAATTATTCAATTCACTATTTTAAAGATTATAGTCTTTACTTTTTGAGTGTTTTTAGAAAAATAGTGAAATCTCACTTTTTAAAGTTTATAGTCTTCAATTTCTACTAACTTTTAAAAATTATGTCATTCAATGTTTTAAACACTATATACTCTATACTTTTATAGTGTTTATCGAAAAAAAATGAAATCTCACTTTTTAAAGTCTATAGACTTCAATTTCTATTTAGTTTTAAAAATTATGTAATCCTATATTTGAAAGACTATAATCTTTACTTTTATATTGTTTTTTGAAAAATAGTTAAATCTCACATTTTAAAGTTAATAGCTTTCAATTTCCACTTTGTTTAAAAAATTATGTAATTCACTAATTTAAAGATTATAGTCTTTAGTTTTTGAGTGTTTTTTTATCAAAATAGTGAAATCTCATTTTTTAAAGTCTATAGTCTTCAATTTTCACTAACTTTTAAAAATTATGTAATTCAATATTTTAAAGATTATAGTATATACTTTTATAGTATTTCTCGAAAAATAGTGAAATCTCACTTTTTAAAGTCTATAGCCTTCAACTTCTACTTTGTTTAAAAAATTATGCAATTCACTATTTTAAAGACTATAGCCTTTACTTTTCGAGTGTTTCTCGAGAAATGATGAAATCTCACTTTTTAAAGCCTATAGCATTCAATTTCTTTTTTGTTTAAAAATTAAGTAACTTAATATTTTAAAGACTATAGTATTTACTTTTAGAGTCTTTTTTGAAAAATTGTGAAATCTCTATTTTTAAAGTTTATAGTCTTCAATTTCTATTCAGTTTTAAAAATTATGTAATCTTGTATTTTAAAGACTATAGTCTTAACTTTTATTTTGTTTCTCAAAAAAATAGTTAAATCTCACATTTTAAAGTCAATAGACTTCAATTTATACTTTGTGTAAAAAATTAATAATTCACCATTTTAAAGACTATAGTCTTTAGTTTTTGAGTGTTTTTATAAAAATTGTAAAATCTCACTTTTTAAAGTCTACAACCTTCAATTTCTATTAACTTTTAAAATTATGTAATTCAGTATTTTAAAGACTATAATCTTTACTTTTAGTGTTTCTCGAAAAATAGTGAAATTTCACATTTTAAAGTTTATAGATTTCAATTTATACTTTGTTTAAAAAATTATGCAATTCACTATTTTAAAGACTATATAGTTTTTACTTTTCGAATGTTTTTAGAAAAATAGTGAAATCTCACTTTTTAAAGTCTGTAATATTCAATTTCTACTTTGTTTAAAAAATATTGTAATTCAATATTTTAAAAACTATAGTCTTTTACTTCCACAGTGTTTCTTGAAAAATAGTGAAATCTCACTTTTTAAAGTTTATAGCCTTCAATTTCTATTTTGTTTAAAAAATTATGTCATTCACTGTTATAAAGACTATAGTATTTACTTTTCGTGTATTTTTAGAAAAATAGTGAGATATCATTACTTTAGTATTTAAAAAATTATGTAGTTCACTATTTTAAATACTATAGTCTTTACTTTTCGAATGGTTTTAGAAAAATAGTGAAATCTCACTTTTTAAAGTCTATAGCCTTCAATTTCTAATAATATTTAAAAATTATGTAATTCACTATTTTAAAGACTATAGTCTTTACTTTTCTAGTGTTTTTAGAAAAATTTTGTGAAATCTCACTTCCTAAAGTATATAGCCTTCAATTTCTACTATCTTTTAAAAACTATGTAATTCAATATTTTAAAGACTATAGTCTATACTTTTATAGTATTTCTCGAAAAATAGTGAAATCTCACTTTTTAAAGTCTATAGTATTCAATTTCTACTTTGTTTAAAAAATTATACAATTCACTATTTTAAAGACTATAGTCCTTACTTTTCGAGTATTTTTATAAAAATAGTGAAATCTCACTTTTTAAAGTCTGTAGTCTTAAATTTCTACTTTGTTTAAAAAATATTGTAATTCAATATTTTAAAGACTATAGTCTTGACTTGCACAATGTTTCTTGAAAAATAGTAAAATCTCACTTTTTAAAGTCTATAGCCTTCAATTTCTACTTTGTTTAAAAAATTATGTCATTCATTGTTATAAAGACTATAGTCTTTACTTTTCGTATATTTTTTAAAAAATAGTGAAATCTCACTTTTTAAAGTCTCTACGCTTCAATTTGTTATAAAGACTTTAGTCTTTACTTTTCGTATATTTTTTAAAAAACAGTGAAATCTCACTTTTTAAAGTCCATAACCTTCAATTTTTACTTTGTTTAAAAAATTATGCAATTCACTATTTTAAAAACTATAGTCTTTACTTTTCGAGTATTTTTAGAAAAATAGTGAAATCTCACTATTTAAAGTCTATAGGCTTCAATTCTACTTAGTTTAAAAAAATACTTTAATTCAATATTTTAAAGACTTTGGTTTTACTTTTATAGTGTTTCTCTAAAAATAGTTAAATCTCACTTTTTAAAGTCTATGTAGCTTTCAATTTCTACGAACTTTCAAAAATCATGTAATTCAGTATTTTAAAGATTATAGTGTTTAAGTGTTTCTCGAAAAATAGTGAAATCTCACTTTTTAAAATATATAGCCTTCAATTTCTACTTTGTTTAAAAAATTATGCAATTCAGTATTTTAAAAACTATAGTCTTTACTTTTCAAGTGTTTTTAGAAAAATAATAAAACCTCATTTTTTAAATTCTATAACCTTCAATTTCTACTAACTTTTAAAAATTATGTAATTCAATATTTTAAAAGCTATAATCTATACTTTTATAGTTTTTCTCGAAAAATAGTGAAATCTCAGTTTTTAAAGTCTATAGCCTTCATTTTTCTACTTTAATTTGTTTAAAAAATTATTGAATTTCCTATTTTAAAGACTATAGTCTTTACCTTTCTGAGTGTTTTTAGAAAAATAGTAAAATCTCATTTTTTAAAGTCTATAGTCTTCAACTTCTACTAACTTTTAATAATTATGTAATTTACTATTTTAAAGACTATAGTCTTTATTTTTCGAGTGTTTGTAGAAAAATAGGAAAATCTCATTTTTTAAAGTCTATAGTCTTCAATCTCTACTAACTTTTGAAAAAATTATATAATCCACTATTTTAAATACTATACTCTTTACTTTTAGAATGTTTTTAGAAAAATAGTGAAATCTCACTTTTTAAAGTCTATATAGTCTTTAATTTCTACTAACTTTTAAAAATAATGTAATTTAGTATTTTAAAGACTATAGTCTATACTTTAATAGTGTTTCTCAAAAAAAAAAAGTGAAATCTTACTTTTTAAAGTCCATAATCTCAAATTTCTACTTTGTTTAAAAAATTATGCAATTCACTATTTTAAATATTATAAGTCTTTATTCACAACAAAAAACCAGTCAAAATATCCAATAGACTGTGCACAACATATAATATGTAATATGCACGATGTATATTATATATTATGCCCAACATACAATATATATCACATGTTACAATATCATCTTTCTTTACAACATGTGATATTATTGTATATAATATGTGATATATTTTATGACGTAACATGTAATCTATATTATACATATAATAGTACTCATTTTAAAATGTGAAATTTTACTAATTTTTTATATACTATATAAAAAATAATTAATGTGAGGTAAGTGTGCTTACAAATAGACAAAAACCAATTGGATCTTGCAATTAGCCACACTACGATGCTGTTGTTGCTAGCACACATATTTGATAATGTCGCTATCACTCCCTCACGCAAAAGATAAAACTTTCTTCTATCTTCCATACATATTCTTTAATATTTTTTTTATTGTCCCCTTTCTATTCTTGCTATTTTTTGTCTACATCTGAAAATATATACGTGCTCCTGTCAAGACCCATGACCTTAATTATAACTATCTAGTTACGAGTTAAAGAGGATGATGATAGCAGCTTCACGATTTTGATTCATGCAATAAAACTCCACTGCTCATATCTCACTATTTATTTTATCATGCACAAATATTTGAGGAATAACATCTTTTTTCAGCTAAAATAGTAAAAAAAAATCTATTTTAACACTTTTGGTCCAAATAGCACTCTTAATCATGTGTATTCTTCTAATGGACTGAGTGATTTAGGTCAAATTTCCTATTTTTGACTGTTTTGACTGGTACAATTTTGTCACCTCGCAAAACTTTTATATATATATAGCGGTTTTGCTACATGTACTCCGCGGATACGGAGTACAGGCTTACTCCCTCAATAATAGACAATAAACTTCAGCCTCATTCCCGTATAAGCCCAATACGAAAATACAAGAAACAAAAACGCGCGGCCCAATCCAAAAGCGCATCACATTGCGCGTGTCTTCACCTTCCAACTCAAATCTCTATGCGGTTACCACTTTCATCACACATTTGCTTCACCCACACACAAAACTGCATTTCACTTCCAACACTAGCTTACCCACACACAACTCCATTTCATCCGCCATTTTCAATCGCACGAAGCCTTTCTTCTCTTTTTGCTCAGCCATTTTCATCTCTGAAATTCAACATTCTTCATCGCCGGTAAGTTCATTACTCTTTTTGCTCACTCTCTTCTCTTTCTTCACTTTCTCTATATCCACCATTTTCATCGCATGCAAAATCGATTTTGCTCACTCATTTTCATCGCGAAATTCCACCTTCTAAAGTTCATCCCTCATTTTGCTCACGCTCTTCTTTTTTCTTCACTTTCTCTTCATCCACCATTTTCAATTGAACAGCTATTATGGACCTGTGTCACAAAATATTGTGTGAGCAAAACGCAGTGTTAATATGAGTAGAAAGTAGAAAAAGTGTGAGCAAAACATTCATTTTCTGTGAGCAAACAATTCAGTTAGTGTGAACAAACGTGTCCCTGTTTTCTGAGTCAATGAAATAAATCAGTCTACAACACAAAGTTTAATAAAAATCGAGTACCTGAAGCATCTTTTCGCTAACAATCTGATCAAGTAAATCAACATTTTCCTCCATTGAAATTTCCCCATTTGAATGTTCATCCATCACAGCAAAAAATGGCGTTTATGAAAAAAAAGAAGGAATTGAAATAGGAATTGAATATAAATGAGAACACGAAAAGAGAAAGAAATCGTAAATGAAAAATGAGAAATAAAGCTTGTGTGATGTGGAGAATCGAAGAAATCGCAGCTCAAGATTGTGTGATGTGGAGAATCGAAGAAATCGAATCTCAAAAAAATGGTTACGGGAGGGTTGAAGAAGATGAAGGTTATTGGTTTGGGCGTTGAGGATTCGTGTTTCTCTGGGCGAAGAAATGGCAGCTCGTGTTTCTCTGAGAGTTGAGAAAATCGCAGCTCAAAAAACGGTTACATGGGGATTGGGCGAAGAAGATGATAGTTGCAGCTCGCAGCTCGCAGCTCGTGTTTCTCTGGGCGAAGAAGGTGAAGGTTAGTTGGGTTTGGGCGTTTTTGGTTTCGCGTTTCTCTGGGCGAATGGGCTGGGCGCGTGGGATCATATAATTAAGATACGGAGTAAAATATGGAGTACAGTATATGCGGAGTACTCTTGACTTTTCCGTATATATAGTCATCATGGACCACATGGCCCGTCTATTGAATTTTGGTTCGATTTTAAACGTGTCACTCAATTTCTTCAATTTTGCACAAAATTGTGCATATCATATCATTTGAGCTGGAAAATTCTTAGCACAACTTTATCCACTTGCCATTAATTTTCCTGGTGAACATTCAATCCTTTGAATCAACCAAATCATGGGAACAAGCTGAATAATGGAAATAAAGTGGGTTGGTAAATGCCGGAGATCATGTTTTTTTTTAATCAATATATAATTAACAAAATTCAAAGGATGAAGATAATAACGCCGCAACCCAAATATACACTACAAATTAAATCTTGTCTAAAAAATGTTAGTGGACGATTACAAAGCCGCGACACAGAATCAGCAAAGTCAAAAATCAAAATGGAATGAAAACATGAATAATCATTAGGTTCAGTGCTATTATCATTCTCTAAAAATTAAAGTGTTGGTGGCAGCAACATTCGCAGAACGAAGATCCCACAACACTTTGTTAATTTATAGTATTGATTTAAGACATATGAAGTTATGAGTCAAACGAGGATATATATATATAAGTCCCTTGTATTATTACATATTCCCTGTGCAAGTTGATTGTATTGAGAATTCTTTATTATACGAATTTTCGTACGAAAATAAATATTTAAAACACAAAAAATAGTAGTTACCTTTTACATGTACATTATTGTCAGCTTAAAGTGTTTGACTGAAGGGAAGATTTTTCAGCAAAGAGAAACACGCAGATTTAAATGAGTGCGTAGGGAGTTGAAGATAATGAAAATTGTTTGGTCAAGAAAAGAAGCGCAGAACGCTATATATGTATATTTGTCCTAATAAGCCAACTTGGAATTATTTGTCTCCTCCATCGCTATTTTCAACATTTCTTTTTTTGTTCTGTGGGTCAATTCGTCTATCTTCTATGTTTAATCTATCTTGAACTTCTATATATCCTTAACCGCTAGCTAGCTAGTGTAATTTAATTTTAGTAGAGTTTCTCAAATATTCATGACCGTGAAGTGATGATGAATTTTTCAGATAGTCTATATATCAGTAAAGTATATCACTAGTGGATATACCCACAATACAAAATAAATATAAATAAAAAATTATTATAGTTAATCATTCCATTATTTTATTATTAATTGTTACATCATGTATTATTTGATTTTTTTTCTTTGCAGATATAAGTGAATAACTATATTCCTAAGCCCTAAACATCCATTTAGTAACAATTAATCATTTTTAAGATCGCCCCATAAAATATTATTTTCTGATTAATTTTAGGGGATTTATTCGGTACCCAATATTTTTGTTGGGTACCGGTACCCATTTTGTATGTTTAACCTATTAATATATGCTAAAATGAATATAATTTGGTACCAACGGAGCACGACGGTCGCGGTCGCAACCTTCCAAGACGCGTCTCATTCCCAATTACATTTTTTCTTTATCTGTCCCTTACATAATGCGCTCTCTTTCTAGCGACATGTTATGAATTGAGTTTTTTTTTATAAATTGATAAAGTTAAAGAATACCAATATAAATTAAATTAATTTTTGAAGATTACTTGTCTGATATGTTACCAATTATATAATTTTAAAATATTTGAATTAATTTTATCTATAAATCATGACATATATATATATATGTATTGGATATCGGTACTCAATATTTTCCTGGGTACCAAATCAAAATCCTTAATTTTATTATATTGTGACAGCGATTGCGCGATCCAACAAAAATGGAGCTTAATTTTATATTGGTCCATACAACTTTGTTCATGCATGTAACAATTCGCATGCAACAATCGGCCAGACAGTGCAAATACATACATGTCTTATTTCCCTATTTATAGGTCGATTCAGCCAACCAAATTTAAGAATAATCTTTAGAATTTGGAAAAGCCGCATCTATCTATATATAAATTGACGGTAATAGTATAGGTACAACATAAAATCATCCAACTTTCATCTAATTTGTAATATTTGAATCCATTAACAAACCAATCCTATAATTATATTTAATAAGTTAAATGCTGTTTTAATTGTACGATAAACATTTTCCTATAAATTGATATGCAAAACCATTAAGATTTAATTTATCAATAATCCTAATTCCTATAACTCGCTACTGGAAAATTTTAATTTTATTCAGTTAAAAGATTAATTACTTGTTCATAATATATGGACACAATATTATTAATTAAACTTGTTCGGAATCAAAAAGTGGCATATGGTTACAAGGGATGAGATGATTCCACGCTGAATCAATAAAGCAGCATGCTACAGTCGGAACCTGCTGCAGTGTTCAATTGAATTTCTCTTCCTTTTTCATCTTTCTCTTTAATTGAAATCTGAAAATGGGTTTTATGACAAGAGACAAAACAAAGTACCAAAATTCATAGATACAAATTAAAGTAAATTAATTAAATGAAAGCAAAGGCAGTGAGTGAGGGGTCATTTGATTGAAGAAGGCCGGGAAGGTTAAGCAAAGAAGTGAGCTAGCGGTGCTGAAAAGAAACTGGCAGGCACAACCCTAGCCACGTTCTAGACTGCCATATTCACTTTGAACTAAATGAAGAAAGCTAAGAGTGTCGTCAGAAAAAGGGAAGCAAAGAAAATATATACATCTCATGACCCATCATCCATCATTCATAGCCATATTGGCACAGCATAGCATAGCATAGGCCCTGTACTGCACTGCGGTTTCGTCATCCAACAGCACGCACAGTGCAGAGACGCCATCAGAATTCATTCAGACTACTCTCATCTTTACATTTTCAGTCCCAAACTTCAAAGCAACACTTCCCACCTCATAATTCATCATCACGCACCACTAGCTATCTATCTATCTTACCTGATATTCAAATGCCTCCAAATAGCATGTGACTGTGACCGGCCATGTTAGATATTAAAAAATGGAATATATATGATAATAATACAAGAGAGAAATGTCCCTAAATTGAACAGGTGCCCTACAGAACAAAAGCACAAGTTGACAGAGAAAGGATAACCAGCAAAGCCCCATTTTCAGTTTCCTTTTCTTAGAAGCAATATAATTATTTATATATATCATGTTGCACCTTCAGTTTCGAGTGTAATAATAAGTTAATTCAATTCAAATATAAGATAAATAGAAATAGTATACCAATCCAAACCAATAAAAGAAGCAAATTAATTAAAGTAAGTAATAACTAAGCAGAGTAAAGTAACAGTAATAACCACTACTCTAATCTTAATGTATCTGTTCACAAAAATAAAATAAAAAATAAAACTGAAAAGCTAACACCAACATCACAGCTACAACATCTAAATCAAATCAAAACAACAACCAACCAAAAAAAGAAAGAAAAGAGGATTCATCATCATCATCTAGAACTAATTCACAAAGTTAAGAGAATAAAAAACAGCAGAAACAAGTTAACATTTTCATTGAGGATCATCAGTAAGGAGGTGGTGGCTGCGGCGGTCTTGCCGTCGGAGCCCAAATCACATCGGACGGCAAGTGAACGTTGAACATAGACATTCCACACGACTCCGCCGCCTGTGCGTGACCGCTCTCCACGCCACCGCCGGAAACTGGCGGTGACTGTCCATCCCCGCCGGAGACAGAGTTCCTCGCCTCCTCCTCCGGCGGAGGCAGCCTGTGAAACGATGGGTTATTAAACGAAGCAGCGATCACGAAAACGGTTCCAGCGGCCATCAACCCGCCGACGACGTGGCCTCCAACGATCTGACCCTGCGGCCCGGCGAGCGAGATGGCGAATCCGCTGGGAACCGCCGGCGAAGGCTGAGGGAGGAACGTAGCGGAGACGGAGAGGATCTCGAAGCGGCCGTGAAAAGTAACGGTCGCTCCGGGAGTTGCGGAGGGTTGTCGGAGCGAGACGTTAGCGACGGTTCCTGAACCCGTGAGGACGCATAGTCCCATGTTCTTGCGGCGACTAAACCTTGCGAGTGTCTCTACGACGTCGTTTCCTCCCGAGACTTCCAGAATGTACGGGCTCATAACGGGCTCGGGCTCGCGTGTTATTATTACTGGCGGTTTGGGCTTGTTTTTTGACCCGGGTGGGCGGCCCCTTGGCCGCCTCACAACCTCTATTGTTGCCCCGTCGCCGCCAGAGGAGTTGGGCTTCTGAGCGGCGTTGGAGGCGGCGGCGCCACCGATGGTCCGTTTATCTTCCTCCGGTAGGCATTGATCCGGCCGTGAGAGCTGAAACGGGTGGTGAGGAAATGGATGATGCTGTTGTTGCTGCTGCTGCTGCTGAAGCTTTGAGAACATGCTCTGTGATTCACTCTTTGCGTGGTGCTGTTCTGCATATTCTCCTTTCATTGCTTCTTTCCTTTCTTTTTTTTCTATTTTCTTAATTGCTTGCTACCCTATCTCTCAATAAAATAGAAAAAAAAATACACTAGGCTTTGAAACCCCAATCCCAAGTCTATGATTGGTGCAATTAGTTTTGGATTTGAAAGGGTTTTTTTTTGGGTTTGTTAAATAAAATATGGAGAGCTGGGGACCAAGGACAAGGATAGAGGATTTTAGAGGTGAGGGAAAAAAATGGAAAGAGTAAGGAGGCGTTTGGATTTGTTTATTGTTATATTATTATATAATATAGCGGAGAAGGGGGATTTTATGGGGAGAGAGAAAAGGTGGAGGTGGAGGTGGGTGAGCTTGGAAACTAAGTAAAGACTAATGGCGCCGCTGGTTGGAGAAAAAGTGGGTCCCCACTATTACACATGAGACAGATAGGGAGATGGATGGATATGTGTCTAATTGGGCATTGGTTGCCTCAATCTTCAATCTTTGCCTACATACTCATATTTAGCCATTAGCACCGCCTTATTTCCTTTTTACTGTATTTCTATTTTCTAGAGAGAGAGTGTCATGACTGACCTGACTTCCCCAGTTGTAATTTGATAAGGACTGCTTTTGATGGGTCTGGTTTTGGGTTATGGGGGATGCCCTTGTCCTGTTCCTCTCTCTGTGACCCTTTCATTCATCAATAAAATTCAAATATTTTAGGTGCTTTGTTTTGACGTGACCAATTTCCATCTTGCTTCCTCCCCATCATATTCCAATTCTACGACTTGCTAATTACATAGAATTCAAACCGTTATCATTTCCCTTTTAGCTCTAATAGTAATACTCCTCCTCATTTATGTCTTTTTCTCGAACCACTAATATAACAATAAGCTTAACAAATAAAACCTTGTCAATTCCATCCAATTAGCTTCATAAATCGGGAATTATACTACCAATTAAGTAAGTACTACGCTAATTAATTTAGTACTGTACTTAGTTTTAATGCTGCCAAGTGCCAACCCAACTTGGTATGTAGTAGTAAATTTTTATGTCTCATGTTATTATTGTTCCATGCATATCTGGATGTAATAACATTTGTATTTTAGTTATCACTTTTTACTTTATTTAAAACTTTCAAAACTCAAAAGTCAAAACTAAAATATAAATACAGGACAAGATATATATTTTGTTTTAAATAAAAATTTAATGTTTTAGTTATTAATCTTCTCTTCATAGATTGATGGTTCCATCTAACTACGATTCCAATATATATAGATACAGTCCTCACCACTTTGACAGTTGGTTTACTCGTCATCCCCAATACCACACTTCATTTTGTGACTTTTGAGCTCGGATTCTTCATTCTTCATCTTTTATAATTTTTTAATATTTTATTTATCATCGCTGTGTCCAATTTTTAATAAAATAAGTCTTAATGCAATAGAATTTTTACCTTTCAATAAAAAACTTACTGCTTTTTTTATTCCTTAACCAATAGTAAAATCTTTATAATTTTTTCTTTAGCACCCAAATTAATTATATAAGGATTAAAACTTATCGCAATTTGGACTAAGTAAATCATGGCTTATGGATCAAGTTTAAGTACATTTAGAATTTAGCTTTAATATACTGATAATAATAAAAAAATCTATTTACATGACTTTTAAGTGCATGATAAAAATTAATTATATTTATTAATTTAATAATATATAATTTGATGATTGTATAAAAAAATTTACATTGTGAAAAAAATAAACTCATATTTACATAAAAATAAAATTAATCATCATAATTATAAGAAATCATTTCACAAGGTTAGATGGATCATGGATCACATGAAAACATTCTTTTATTATATATTTACACATATATCATATTTTTTAATCTTTATGGAATGAACATTCAGTCGCATAAAAAGATAACACCTTTTCCTTATTTCCAGATACTTTGCACATATGTTTTTTTATATACATAATGAATGATGTGGAAACACTATTTTATTATCTCCCCATATTGTCTTTTATCTTTATATACATTCATAATTTTGGTCCTCTCCCCATGTTATATATATAATCTAAGCTTTATATATGTTGAGTTGTCTATAGAATAATTGGTCAATTGATGAGAAAAAAAGGTCATCTTCACAATATATAAAACAGTATAACTTGTCAAAAAATATTTTATAATACAGAAACCTTCATTGAATATATCAGGAATATACATACATGCATGCAAAATCAAGCAAGGTTATGATTTATCAAGAAAAGCAAGGTGTATTATCTCAGCAAACAATTAGCCACACAGTTTGGTAAATGTGGCTATTTTTATGTGGAGTAACCATGGTTAAATTTACATGTTTTTAATTAACTATATACTTACTCAAATTTATTTATTAGACATGTGCATATTAAAATGAAATGGGTAAAGCAAACACGTCAATTATGACCCCAAAATTTCCAATTAGTAATTTTAAAGAAGTGTTATTAGTATATAGCACAATACACCTCCATCCATTTAAATGAATGGAGTATATCTAGCATTTTCTAAAATTTTAACATCACAGCCATATATATCTTTATAGTCCTAGCCATAGCCAGCCACACATGTCTATTGTAGGTGCATATATATATTTTGGTTTGACGAAATAGCATTGCTTGAATAACATTGCTTCTAAGGACAGACTTGTCTCAAGTTGATTCGTAATCGATATAGGATTCTCAATCCCAAAAGTCAAAAAGAAGCTTCCTTTAATCAAATTCGTGCTGATTTCAAATCAATTCTAGTGTGCAAGGTACATCAGCCAGTGTTATCATTTGGTGTGTGTATTATATAATGAAGAAATTTGAGATCGCAATTTCTTTGAATTAATTATACGCGTGTGGAGCCAGCCATGCACACGAATTGAGTTAGGATATGATGATACAATTAATCATGTTCACCCTACAATTAATACATATTATTATTATTGTTATTAAATTAATTTCTTAAGAATGTTTTAAAGTAGTTCATGTAAACTGTTAAGTCTTTGACTCTTAAGTAGTAGTAGTAATTGACAGTCTATATATTTACTTTAGAATTAATGTCGCTAATTTATTTAATTTTCACGATCAGTTATCTTGTTCTTGTTCGGGAGTTAGTTATGGTTGTTTTGGATTACACAATTTGTTTTTGTCTTTCCAGAAATAGAAAGTACCGAAAGAAGAATCAGCAAGTCCCACTAAATAAATAA
Organism: Aeschynomene evenia; assembly: GCA_013621005.1. Lineage (NCBI taxonomy): Eukaryota > Viridiplantae > Streptophyta > Magnoliopsida > Fabales > Fabaceae > Aeschynomene > Aeschynomene evenia. The sequence goes on from CM024270.1 coordinate 6,679,352, forward strand.
ATAATTATACTACTACTAGTATCTTTTTTCTCCCAAAACAAAAAGAAAAAAATAAAAGAAGGAGTAAAGGATAAATTGGTTCCTATCAATTTTTATCATGGACACATAGGTCCCTAATCAAAATAAATAGTAAAATTGTCCCTCACTAATACAAATATTGGACTTATAGGTCCCTCGATTACTTTCACCGTTTAACTAACGTCTGACACATAGGTCCCTAACCAATACAACCGAGAAACCTATGAATCTAACATTTGTATTGATTAGGGATAATTTTACTATTTATTTTAGTTAGGGACCTATCTGTCCACAATAAAAATTGATAGGGACCCATTTGTCCTCTATTCTAAAAGAAAAAAGGTGAAGCTAATAAGTACATAGTAATGGTATGCAGCGTGGTAGCTATGACGTGCGTGTTTGTCTGTTTGTCTGTGTGATTGGGCTGCCAAAATTGGGAATTTGTTCTTTGAACAATACTACTAGTAAGTGGAAAACCGTATCATTTACCTGAATCAATTTTTATGGCGGTGTTGTGTTGTGTTGGATCATACTTTCACAGAGAGGATAAATGCCAATTGCCAGCCACGATATATATAAATAAAATTCATAAAAATACAAAATAAATTAACTGAAGTGATTTGTATACACCATAAAATTAATTATCATTAGCTATCATGTATAATAATATAAGATTTTGAAATTAGTAATCCAACTTTTAAAAATAGTAAATTAATGTATAATAATAAAAATTAAATTACTAGTTTTAAAATATTAAAATATTATATATGATGACTGATTTTATGATATACATCTAACCTTACTCATAAATTAAATAGCGTTCATATTAGACATATCTATCCACCTACCAAGTCCCTCATAGCCTAATAATTCCATTCTCACTCCACTCCGGTCCCATCCTCTGCTATATGTACGCACCTAATTTTTCAACTTTGACAATTCTTGTTTTAATTGAATCAAATTAAATGACTAAATTACTAGTTTCATCCATAAAATAAATAAAAAGGGTAAAATTGAAGTCTTTAAACTATAACAATGAAGAGTTAAAAAGGGATTTATTGTTTCTTGTTGAATGTAAACACGATATATGAAGTGACGGGAAATTTCCAAGAGAATATAATGCCTTTTCGAATTAATGATTTATTTCTGTAAAGTTAAATAGTTGAGTAACAATCTTTTCTCTATTCTTCATCATGCTTGAAGTATATATGTTGATATATATGATGTGCTCCAATCCAATCCAATCCAATCCAAATTTGGGAAACGGTGGAATCATAAAGCACCTGGTTGGGGAAGAAAGTCTTGGATTTGAGCTTCTCAACCTAAAAAAAGGAGAAAGAAAAGAAAAATAAAAGCAAAAGGCATCAAAGAACAATTTTAATTTTGAAGTCTGTAAGTTAAGCACTTTTTTCCTCAAGTTGCAAGAGAATTAAAAGCTTTTTATGTTTCAGCACATAGCATTCTCTGTCAAAGACAAACAAATGGGGGAATACACTTCATCTCAAAAGCAACAGAACAGGAACATGCATGCAAATTGAAGAGCCTATACAATAATCGAGCTAGAGAATCAATTACATTACATGCTTAAGTTTTCTATTTTTATCTGCGTTATGTGCCTTTACACTTAGAGGAGCCTTGATAATCCCGACCCAGTTTTCAGCCCAAAACTACTCGGCCCATTTGTGCGAACGTGAATCAAAGCCCGTCGGAGCACTCCAAAAGTTTGTTTTTTTTAATGTCTCTTTAACTTTGCGGAATTAATGTGGCGGTAGAAGGTAGGGGGAGAAATAAGATACACTCCACAAGTTAGGAAATTGGTAATGGTAATGGTTAAGGAACATGTCAGAAATAGTAGAGATAATCAATGAAGAAGAAAATGTTATTATTAACATTTATGGATTATGGAGAATAATGATGTTTTAAGGAAGAAAGGAGCAAATTAAAAGGACCTATCGATGTGTGTGTGTATGAGAGAGAGAGTGAAGTATTTCATTTCATGAAGGGAAAGTGGGTGAGTTGACTGATTACAAATGGTGCTACTTGCCATGTCAATGATGTAGTGGGAACAGGACATAATGATGAAAATGGAAACAAGCATATGGACATAGATTCAGAATTTAAAGATGATTGGTATCAGATCAGTATCACCAACATCAGCATTACCCCACATACCATCCATGTTACCATACCAACATTTTATAATTTAGTAATTTGGAGATATGAAGTGCTTATTTTTTCACCCCAAGAAATCAGAAACTAGAACTTACTCTGAGGTATTTGGAGATGTCTACATCACAACTTCCACACAACAATTATGCATTATACAAAATGGCTCCAACAAGAAGCTACAAAATTACAGATTAAACATTTCTGAGCAAGCCATATTGGACTTGTATGATCATGTGCAGTTAGAAGAAGAGAATGTAGAGATACCCCATCCTCATTTCTACACCACTGGTTCCTTCGTCCCCAAAATCACGAGCCCTGCATATAGCAACATCGATCCTTGACGAAAGGTGACCCACGCGGAGCAACGAGGCCAAGGCTTTCCATCACTCTTATCCTCCGCGCACTCAGCTCTTGGGACTGACCTAATGGGGTGGTTCCCTGGTGTAGTTAGAAAGTCAACATAGTAGGCAAAAATGGAACCAACCAACACATGAAGTAAGATGAGTTGATTTTCCATACACTTACAGAATCCGGATCATTATCATTCAAAATCTCGTTCAACTTTCGCTTGCAGGCAGGACTTGATGCTCCTGTTGAAATAGAGTGGATGAGGCTCTCCCTCAACAGTGGAAAAATTAAAATATGCACAAAACAGGGTTCACAAGCTGCTAAAGCGTCTATATTTGGCCAGTGGGGGGCACCAGATAAGGAATGCAATGTCAAATTGCGAGTTAGTGTCGTTATTCCTATACACAGCTGCAGTAGCAGGGTTCACCAGAACAGAATACAACACAAACTAAGAAACAAAAGGAGGAGGGAAGTAACAAAAAGTGGATAAACAAAATTTGAAAGAAAAAAGCAGATGTGCCTTAAGTGCCCTGCCAGCATGATTTACTGAAAACCCATATGCCAAATCTTTTGCTTCATAAGTGGATTAATCACCAATGCAATTTCAACTACATATATAAAGCAGTAAAATCGATCTGCTAGTATGCATGCTTATGTTATGTTAACCCATTTCCACTTTGTATCTCAACAAAAGGATAGATATAATGTGGATTTGCTTCATATGCTCTACTTTATTATTCCTGTACTACAACACAATTCAAACCGATAGATTAGAAGGCAATGAACCAAATCTATAAATCAATAAAATAAAACAATCAGAAAAAGGATTCCATTAATATTTGCCAATAACCATCTGTCCGAAAAGTTTAAGCTATTTGGCAGATGATTAACCATGCAATTTGTATTTTGCAAATCAAGACCATGATAATTACACAAACATTGACTAACCTTTGGTTTTCGATGATGACCCCTTTGACCTGGATTTCGTGCTAGGAAGATCCTTTAACATTAGGAAAAAAAATGACATCAGACACAGTTAATCCAAAGTGTTTAAGAAAAATTTTCCATAACAAAGAAGATGACTGAAGATCACATATATAACCTAATTATTAGCTTCCCAAATAAAGAAGATATGATTACCCGTTCAAGTGCCTCCTGAAGTAGCTTTTGGTAAGAACCATTGTAATTCTTGAGCATCTGCAAAACTCAGATATTTGTCATAAAAAAAGACACAAAAATCATGCCAAAGCCATTAGATTTACAAATATATATATATATATATCAAATGACAACCAACGACTAACTTACCATCTCAAACTCTGAACGACATTTAGTAGGATCTACATATTTACTACAAAAGGAAACGGAACACATTATCACAAACCAGTGAGCAAAATTGCAGAGAACATACAAGAACATAAATGGGGAAAAGTACTTACTACATATAGCTTCCGTACAGCCTAACAAGGACTTCCTTTGACGATCTTCTACTCGGTCTCATGCTCTCCGCGACACTTTTGGCATCAATGACCTGCAACATCGCCAATCAGTTTAAGGAAAGCAATTTAATTACGAACAAGTTAACATCAAACCACATAATCTAGCCTTCCATGAAGGTCAAAGAAAACCATCAAGATCAAAAACTCACATACCTGTGCCGGCCACCACGAGCCATTTCGGAGCCTGATATGTATCAGATCTCCCAATGCCACTGCATCAGCAGCAACTTGGCTTACCTGACCCTTCCCACTCACACTCCTAGTTTGACGCCTACTTCCTATGCTCTCCATTGATTCAACAGCCACGAAAACCCCAAAAGGTCCCAAATTCGCTTTCACTACTAACTAACGAACCAAACCCACCAAACACAACAACAATGTAACTCTCAAAAACAAAACAAAACTCCCTCCTCCGTCTTCACCTGCCAAATCAAAAGAGCTAAAAATAATCAAAAGATCATTTTTTTTTTTAAATCTACCAAGCTAAATCTTAAAAGCGCATTCACGATCCTAGCTTCACGATCGACATGCAGAGTAAAAGAATCAAGTAAAAATGGCACACGTGGGCACCAAAGAAACAAAGGTGTGTGCTTTTTTTTTTTCTGGACAAGACGGGATAAAGTGAAGTGGATACTTACAAGGTACAAACTTTGCGAAGAAGGAAGAGAAGTGAGAGAATGAGGGACAAAGTAGGTACAGTGCAAGCGAGTGAGTGAGAAGAACGAATGAATTGCTTCTTCAACAACAGTGTCAAGTATTTCACATACTTCAGAGAAAATGAGAAACACCCAAATGATCCATCCGATTCTCAGATTCTGCTTCCCAAACAAATTATTTATTCTTTCGTCAGCCGCTGATAGAGGAAAGCCCCAAATATGTGTAATATTTTTTTTACTATATGAGTAGTATTTTCTTATTTTATATTAGAGAAATTTTACATGTACATTATAAATTATCAACATATAATATAAAAAATTAAATTAATAATTTTAAAAATGTTGAATTATTGTGATTGATTTTATGATATACAGAAAATATTTCTTAAGATATATATTTTGAGTAGTGACCTATTTACATCTCATCAAATTTAAATTATTATTGATTAAAAAGAGTTATTAAATACTTATTTTCACCCTAATCTCATTATATTCCTTTAAAAAATTTCTAAGCATAGTTTTTTTTTCTATTTAATTATTTTTCAATCATCAACCCTAAAAGAGACAACTCCAATGTTTTGTTAAGCTTTCTGTGATTGTAAATTAGGAGAAAAAACTACTTATAATCCATTCATTGTATGTAGATAAATTACAATAATTTTTCCTAAAGTTTTATAAAATTTAATCTGTTATGGAAGATAATACATTACTACTTCCTTTAACAAATGTCTCTTTATACTTTATAGTGAGTAAGCTTACCCTATCTAATTTTTATTTATTTTATTTATTTTGGTCAGGCCTTACATTACTTTAGGAACATAAGTAGCCTTATTTTTTTTGGATCAAGAACATAAGTACTATGCATCACGGTTAATACCTTTAGATGAAAGCCAGTAGGCCCATTACTATAGGATTATTTCTACTGGACTTCATGTGAAGCAATAGCCCAACTTTACCTTATTTGTTATTTAAAAATATATGAGAAAGAAAGGACTCTCTCAAAAATTCAAAAATAAAAAAGGTATTGAGGACAGAAGCCTTTTGGAGAACAAGAAGAAATGAGTAGAGTAGTTTCATTATTTCATGCTAATTTGATAATTATTTCACTCTTCTATCATAATGAAGCTATCAAAGAGAGTCAAACTCTCGTTATCACTTCCTTAACATAATCTTGCTGTCCGATGTGATATCTATAAGATTTTCTTTTCCACTTAGAGTAAGAAATTTTTTTGTTCTACATCATTTATTTAACTGACACATCTATAAAACATAACTATTTTATACATATGAAAGACTTAACCCTCATTTCTCTTCATTATAATTGATCTATAATTATGTGTCAAAGAATAATTAGTACAAGATAAATGAATAATCTCTTAATTATCGGTGCATAAGAATTTTTTTATCTTTAAAATTTGTTACCTTACAATTGTTATCTTCTAACTATCATTGATTTTATGCTATTATTTGTAATTATTGCATCTACGAAGCCCTTCCTTCGGCAGTAAAATAAAATCTGTTGGTCACATAGAAAAATAAATTTACTTTGATGTGAAATGTCTCTGTTTTTTTCACATGAACTTTTAAAATATGCTGCTTGATTCTCCAATCCTCCTAGTTAGTTGATACACAAGTTAATTTAATTTCGTCTTACTCCAAAGACTCATTAACCCATTGGCCAATGGCCATGAACAAATCAAGAATGAAATCAGAAACCCATGTGGTTAAAACTTGAAAGAAGACACTACTGCAGCTAGAAAGGTAAAAACAAAAATGATGAAGGAGAGTAATAAGTTCATTCATATATATATATATATATATATATGTGTGTGTGTTTGTGTCAGTCCATAATTAAGAGAGTGGTGTACATTTTGGGGGCCTGGCATACAATTTTTGCAATTTGCTGTACTTGGAAATTAAGACAGAGCCAATTGATGTTATTTAAATCTATGTCAGATTGTTGTAGCAGCATGCATACTCATATGAACAAGATAAAAACAGAGATGATTGGCACGACCATGACTACTCAGAGAGGTGAAAATTAATTACACAGCAAAAGCATGAAAGGGGGGATAAATGCATCATCGCGGATCAACTTGCTTCCACTTACTTTATATATATATATATATATCTAGTCATCACCAGAATATAATGTTTTGTCCACCAAAAGGGTTAGCATTATTCATTCACAATAGGTGAAAATTTAGTTTTAGTTATAAATTTAAACCATTATCTTTTTACCCCCTAACTTTGTCACCACGGTAACAATTGAAAGAATGAGGCAAAAAATTCTGGGAGCACAAGAAATAAATACATGTCTTAATCGAGTAGTTGTTTTCTTCCAAGTTGCAGTAGTAATTCATTCTTCCTGCAAAACAAGACAAATAAACAAAATTAATTCATATAGTAATATATATATATATATATATATATATATATATAATCTCTCACTGTCACTGCACATTCAATTCAATTCAATTTGGCTAGATTGTGGTCCAGATCCCCACATTAACATGTCATATGGTATATCACATATAGTGTTGCAGAGTCATAGTAGTTATTTATTTGGACATGAATGAATATAAGTAACTCAACAACTAAGCGAATGTTGTTTGTCGGGTCATCTCATCCGAATTTTCTTCATATTATTAAATTACTAACATTAATTTATCCATTGTATGTAACAAGTAAAAGGACAATAATTGTATAAGGGAACAAAATGGCCAAACAATTTATGTAAGATTGAATCAACATGGTTGGGTTCCTTAGTTCCCAATGATTCGGTTTCGGTCGATGACATTCTATTTCCACCCTTGTTAGCCTAATTAATTAGTTTTATGTCATCATCATGTGGATCCATAACATCCAAAATTAAACAATGCCTTAAAAGTAAAAAGAGGTGAATTATGGTGGAAGAAGGGAATAAATAACCTTTTACCAGAAGCACATGGTTGAGAGATACGTGGGCTTAGGCTATAACAAGAACAAGCCAATTAAGCTAGTGGTCCTGTGCTGTACATCAGAAATAAAAATGTTAGTTAATTATCACAGCAAATTAAACAAATTAAATATATATATATATATATATATATATATATATTGATAAGCTTGATTGGACTCCACATGCAAAAAACAGCAAAATGACCAATACAAAGCCAAAATAAGGATAAACACAAATGAGATGCTTGAAAATAGAAGGCATCTATCCATCAAAAATCAGTTGAAAAAGAAATCCATATGATATGATATGATATAAGAGCGTGGTAGCCAACTTGTGACCTCAGCAAAAGAGGCAGAATGACCTTGACATACAAAAATAAAGACTCTATAGGCTCTCTATCTTGAGAGTTATGTATCAGCAACAATACACACATGTATACTACTCATTGTGGTCCATTACATTTACATACATTTATATATATATATGCTGCTATATATTCGTATAGTCTATGTAGGAAGAAACTATTTAATAATAAAAAACATGATGATATGATAGGTTCCTTTCTGAATGGATGATTCTGATGGATGGGGAGGGGGGAGAGGCCGTTAGCTAGATCCATCCATCACATAACAAGTTAAAAGAAGCTAAGGAACCATACATCTGCATATATATCACCTCACTTTTTGTCCACCTTTTTATCTCTGCTGATCTTGTTGGGTTACTGTCTGATGTCGGTCCATGTCTTCTTCTCCCTAGATCCCTACTAGCTCATTATTATAAGCTAATAGCATGTTTGGTTAATTGATGAAATTGGTCTTGCCCATTTCACAACATCTATATGATTTTCAGTTTAGTCAGAATTTGAAGTCAATTATTCTCTAAAATTATTTGAACACATAAACCTCAAATATAATTTCAATCATACACCTACTAAAATCTGTATCTATACTAAAAAACAAAGGAGGAAGAATAAAACATTTATCTTCTCTAATTACTATACTAGTTTGTGTGTTTAGATGAAGGCATTTGTTTAAATAAAGAAAAAGATGGAAAACATAGCACTAGACTAGACTTGTGATATGTTTAATTTATAACCATAAAGAGATTGTAGGTGATGCACTCATTAATTAATTAAAGAAAAAGGTAGAGAGTAGTTTTATATTATAGTAGTAATGATGTATATGTAGGTAAATTAGAAGTAATACGTCCAACGAGTATCCAACATGTGTTATACATGATATGAAATGTGTGCTATATATATAAAACACGTACGTATAACACACATTTCATATATTGTATAGCACATATTGAACATTTATTAGACGTATTTCCGTTATTCTGGTAGTATTATTGGTATTTGTATTGTGATGTTGCATCTTTATTTGCCCCAAAATCCCCACCATAGAATCTCTCCCAAAATAGTCACCCAAAGCACCCCACACACACAAAAATGCAGAGCACAGTGTCATCTCCGTCCAAGTCTTCCCTCCACAACTAGTAAGTGAGTAATGCTCTGTTTCACAACTTCTCCACTGTCCCCGTTAACACTCTCACACACATGGCTGCTCTTTCCATTGCTTCTTCTTCTCTCACATTCTTCTCTTTCACTATAATCACTCTCCTCTTACTTCCCCATTGCAACAACACCACTACTGTTGCATACACAGCAGCAGACCAACCCAACCACACCAGAGAAACTCCACCTCCACCTCCGCCGCCTCCGCTGCCGCCGCCACCTCCTCCTGAAAAACCATCCTCCGCCTTCAAGCCAGGAATGGCGGTAGTAGTGGGCGTCCTAACCACAATGTTCTCCCTCACCTTCCTCCTCCTACTCTACATCAAGCACTGCAACGCTACCACCGCCGACTCCACCGGCACATCCAGCTACCAAACGTCACGCGCCGCCGCCGCCGCAGCACCCTTCGCCGGGAGAAAAAACTCCGGCATAGACCGTTCGATTGTGGAATCATTACCAATCTTCAGATTCGGATCCCTCAGGGGACACAAAGACGGCCTCGACTGCGCCGTGTGCCTCAACAAGTTCGAATCCTCCGAGGTTCTCCGGCTGCTGCCGAAGTGCAAGCACGCTTTCCACGTGGAGTGCGTTGACACGTGGCTCGACGCGCACTCCACGTGCCCACTCTGCCGCCACCGCGTCGATCCGGAGGACATTCTTCTCGTGGAAGACACCAAGCTGGTCGTACCGCTACACAACAACAGCGAACAGAACGAGTCGTGCTCGGAGAGGAACTCGTTCGTGTTGGAGACTCGTCGAGTTTCGGGGAGGCACTCTTCTGTTGGGGAAAAGGAAGGAGGGTTCTTGGAGATTATTCTGGAGGACGAGACGGAACGACGAGACGGCGCGTCGTTTAGGAGGTCATTGGACAGTGCCACGTGTACATCATCATCATCGACGTCGAGATCGAAGAAGAAGGAAGCTGTGAAGGGCGTAACGGGGTGGTTAGTGCGTCCCAGAAAAGACGGGATGCTGTTGGTGAGTCAGCAGGAGAGAGAGAGAGAGAGAGGGGGGGGATTAGTGGGGCCCAGTAGTAGGATGAGCGCCGAACGGAGGGTGGAGCACAGGATAATTGTCTCCCCTTCGCCGAGGCAATGTGGGGGGGCCCACAGGGACCAGAGGTGGAGCGATGTTCAGCCGTCGGATCTGCTGTACCTGACGTCGGAGATGATAATCAGCGGCGGTGGAAAAGAGGAGGACAGATGGGTAATAAACACAAGGAGCGTGTCGGAGATCACGGGATTGAGCAGGTTTGTGAGGAACAAGGGAGGAAAACAAGGCCGAGACCGAGAAGAAGGGGTGGTTTCGAGGTGGTTGGCTTGGATTTCAAGGTCACAGACACAGCCAGCTGTACGGTAGGGATGTTGTTATCACTGCTCTGCTCTGTTCTGATCTGTTCTGTTCTGTTCTGTTCTGCTGCACCTTCTTTCTGATTATTCATTATTGAGAATGAAAGAGAGAGAAAGAAAGTGTGTTTGTGTGGTGTTTCTGACTCACAAAAGAAAAGTACTGCTGCTGCTGCTGCCACTATTCCTGAATGCTGCTTCCGTTGTTGTATTTGTATCTTAGCCTACCTACAGAGCTGTTGCTTAGCTTAGCGTAGCGTTTTCCTTACTATTGAGCGAGCACAACAACAACAAGAAACAAGATATTGAAAAAAAAAATTGACCTTTATTTTTTCAAAGAAGGAATGAATTTCTCTCAGCACTTGTAGTAGTGGGTACTTCTTACTTTTTACTACTAGTATTTTCTCAGAAAAAATTGATTTGGAAATTGGGAGTTTTTTGTGCCGGAAATAATATTACTAGAAAGGGGGGGAATGGATGGGTGGGGAAAAAGAGGGGAAGTAGTAGTAGTAGGATTGAGAAAAGAGAGAAGAAGTAGGATACGAATTCCGAAGCGTAGTTGTGTAGGGAAGAGAGTGAGTGAAAGTAAATAGTAATTAAGAGAAGCACGTGGATGGAAGGGACATGATCCTGAACCAAGGTTTGTAATCGGAGATTTTCTTGTCCTTGGCACCTTCTCAATTATGTTGCACCTTTGTTTCTTTCATCTTTTTTGTCCATCTTTACATAAATTGGTGATGATCATCACGGAAGTAGCAACCATGCATAGTCCTTACTGTTTTTTTTTCATTTCATTTCTCTGTTACCAATACTGTTAAAAAATACTAACTATTTCTTTTGTCATCAAATTTTAAAACTACTAGTATAGTACTACAGTAACCACTTAAAAAATGTGGTATTTTTGTTTCCCCTTGTTGTGCGGAGTAGAAATGAAAATGAAATGGTGGGATATTGGTAAAAGTAACGGGAATGGTGGCTGTCTGCTTGCTGCTAATCTTCTCTAGTTTCCATGGCTCTGCCTATTGCCTTTTTGTTTTGAGCGATTACTTTTAATGTATTAAGTATTAACTAACTAAAAAAAGATTATCATTCAGCAAACCCTCCAAATATTCATACCAAAAAGAAACCTTCCAAAATTGGCCTCTCAAATCAAGGATGGCTAGGAGTTGTGGCCTACCCACGTTCCTTGTCGTACAACAATACATGAACACGTGAGACGTGACCTGAATATTGTCATGTTGGAGTAAGGTTACAATTTCATATTACGACAATGGGAATTGCTTTAGTAACCTTTTAACTATCTCTCTTAAGAGTATAATACTCCTAAATTTTACTTTGTACCTCAAAAATTCTATACTGTAATGTATGTAACTTTTAAAATTTAATTTCCATATGTTAGCATTGCAAAACAAAGTAAGTTCATCCAAATCATAGAAAATAATCATTCCTATGATAATCATCTGCTGTGACTTATAATGTTGATAAAACTGACAGTATAAATCTATTTTATAATATTACTCCAAAAAATTAAACTCAGTTTTATTTAAACACTACCAAAATTACTCTAGGTCTATTGCACAAACTGAGACCTGATTTTTTTCAACCCAACTTTGGTTCCGTATAAATATTAATTACGGGCAACCTAGAATGCATTTACTCCAAAATTAATAGCATGGGTGCAAGAAATGGGAGAGGGTAGAGATAACTAGAAAGGTATTCGTGGAGCGAGAAGAGTAAGTTATCTGTGTAAAGATCGAATCGTATCTAAAGCCGCAGATATTTCTACACCTAAGTTGCAGAAATAACAAGGGCGAATAAAACAAGTCATAAAAAGAAGGAAGCGCTACTGGACATAGTGGGTGAGTGAGTGACTATTCACATATTGGCAAACTAGGACCTAGCTACGTCAAAAACAAAGGCAAAAGAAGCAATGCAATACCCATCCATCCATCCTCCTGCCTATCTACAAATTGGAATTTGTTAGTATTTCCTCACTTCCGGTCTGTGGTGTCATAACCCGCCTCCTCTTTGCAGCTTGTTCTTCCTCAGAAATATCAGGTGCCCTGCCATCGTTCACCAGATCATCATCACAAGAGGCGTTGTCGTCAATCATCAGATCCTCATCACGGGTGGCCTTATCATCATCAAAAGTGGCCTTGTTATCAGTCACCTTATCATCATCATCAGGAGTGACTACCATGTCATCCTTCACCTGACCACCATCATCACAAGTTGCCTTGAGATCATCAACCTGTTTATCATCACCGTTCGTATTCAAGTCTTGAGCAATTGCCGTGACAGAGGCAATTTGCAAATTGTTACCACCATCAGAGACGGAAACATCTGTTAAATGTTCAGGGTTTTTGATGGGAGAACAGTTCATTTCACCCATCTGAGTTTCATTACATGATCCAGCTTCATTTCCACCGTGGCAATTTTCAACAAAACCTATGTCTTCTGAATCATCTGAGCCACGGCTTGATGCATCTAGGGATGACTCGCCCATGCTTTGCTCAGCATGTAGAGAGGAGATTTCTGGTCTATGACAAGCACCATCTCCACAATCCCTAGATAAGTATGGCATAGAATATGATTGAGGAGTAACTCCTGCTACTTGCTGGAAGTTGGGATCTGAAGTCAAAAACATAAGTTGATCGCCAAGATCTGCATCTTCCTATTAATGCCAAGAGTGGGGAAGAGAGAAGGGGGATTAATAATACAGTATCAATTATAAATGTAAACAAAAAAAGTGATCAGACCTAAAATAATCAGGATGCAAAACTTATTATATTAAGAACAAACTGCAGCCCAGCCGGTACAAGGTCCTAAGTTAGTGTTGTCGTATAAAATGTAAAGGCTACCATAGCATAAGGAATCAAAATGTCAGTTTGTCGAGGGAACAAGATATGCCCATAAAACATGTAGGCAGAGAGGCCTCCACGACCACGGGTTGAAGTATAAACAATTTCGACAAAACTAGAGCACATACCTCCAATGAAAACACATGACTATTGAAACGATAATCAGCTGACCGCTGGTCAAGAGATTGGCATTGTCCAAGTAATGTTCCAGATGAAGCTCCTGGCTCAAAAAGCTCCTTAAGAACCAAGCCTGAGTTGTTAAAAGACTGAGGATCCAAAGATGATGATGCAGACAATAAAGTGATTTCAATTCCACCAGCATGGGAATTTGTCGACTCCCTGTTGAGTTCAGGGTGTTGAACACCAACTCTGTTATCATTATTTTCTATGTATATGTTGTCATCGTCGCTACAATCAGAGGAAGAGATTTCATGTGAACCACGGTTTTCCACTAGTTCAAGGATTAACTTCTGAATAAGAGTTCGCTTGAGATAAGCCTCAGCAGGATGAAACCAGTCCACATTGAGCTGGAAAGTTTATAGTTATGTTAGGTCAAATCCATATGATAATTGACAAACTATATTCAATAAGGAAGTCTCTTGTTACACTTAAATTTTAAAACAGATAGCAGATTGACAAGAAATAGAGAACACCGGGAGAGATGTAAATACATAAATAGCCTAATATAAAAATAAAGAGCAGAGAAATTACGATAAAAGAATTATGAGTAAAACTATTTCCAATTGGCACCCCTTTCTTGTACCTTTCCAATAGAATTCTGAAATAATTCAAAACTAAGATTAAAAAGACAACTTACAAAGTTGGAGAATTTTGTTAGTTTGAATGGATTGAAATTAGAAGGTGCTTGACCGAGGAAGAGCTCTAGATAGTGCAGCAGAAAGAGACCACAATCATATGAGTTTTCTTGCTGCGGCAGCTGTCATGAAAGAGCATTCAATCACAAGATATTAGATTAAATATAATAGGAACACAGAAATATATAAGCCACAGACAATTAGGGAAAATTACAAATGTGATAAGCACAAGCAATAGCATTTCCCTCTATTTTCTCAAATTAAAAAAAAATAGAATGAGGAAAATTACCAAGTGGTGTCATTTTTCCTTTTTAAGTGAATTCAACACAAATCGATTGCAGTATATTCCTCGCATATAATGGATTGAAACAAATAGCCCTTCCTAATGGAACAATTAGGTCTCACTACGACCGTGATTTTTTTTTTTAAAAAAAAAAACATGTTCAACAGCCTCAATGACAATCTAAGAGATTTTGAAGTTGGAGGACAGAATTTTATAGAAGTTTCCTAAACAATGCAACTTTTCAGCAAATAAAAACTAAATTTTGTGTCATTTGAAAGCAATAAAGTCCTAAAAGGAAGAATGATTACTATCGATGCTTTTTAGTTTTAAAGCCATCAAAATAATAGTAAGCAATACCGCAAGTGGAAGAAAACGCATAGTTGAGAATTTTGATGAAAGGTCATCTTCCAATGTATCCTTATGCCTCTCCTTCCATTCTTCAGAGAAATAACTGTTAATATCAGATGAAGACAGATTAATATTTAAGTCTAAGTTAATCTTATATGAAAAGAATATAAGCAGGTATAATGAAGAGGAAAAGACATTAAGGGTCTGTTCACGAGTTGGGTTTTGGAGAGGAAGGGAGGAAAAGGAAAAACTTTTAAAAATTTTCCATGTTCAATAGTTACAAAAATTAAGAGAGAAATGTAGTGAAAGTTTTATTATTCACTCAAGTCAAAACCCTCCATTCCCTTTCCCTCTGTTTTCCTTTGAAACTCCCTCTCCTTTCCCTTGAAACTCATGAAAAGAGATTTATATGGCAAGAATATAAACAGGTATAATGAAGAGGGAAAGACATTAATTGAAATAAACATGGATAATATAATAGGCATAAATGTTGCAACTAAAGCAAGAAAACGGTAGATGGAGAAAGAAAAGCTGCTAATGAATAAAAAAATTATGGTTCATGCTCTAAACTGTATCCATAAACACATTAATTTTAGTCTTCTTGTTAGTTTAAAAATTCAAGCTCAAATATAAAAGTGAAGAACATCATCCTAATTCCCAAAATCCAGCACTTGCATACATAACAAAGTTCTTTTGTGAAAAAAATACACTCAATAGCGGCATAAGTTTTGGGGGGTCAAAAAAGGGGGTGAGCAAGAAATAAGAGTACACAAATGAAAAGCTCTAATATCTAATATACCTTTGCACGAGGTTTTTCAGACCACTATGACTTCCTTTAATAGAATCCATATGCAATATGCAGGGAACTTTAAGTGATTGGTCCTTCTCTTTATCTGGAACATTCATCATAACATGAATATCTGAGAATACAGAGGTTCACAAGAAAGATCACAGGCTAAGACCTCACCATTAAAGTTAACCACTTCGCCAGGATGACATATGACTATTAAACTCCAATGCAGACTGTCATTACGTCAAAATCAAATATGGATGAGCACTTGAATGCAGATAGAGACAATAGGAGAAACAAACTTCAACAGAGTCTTACTTGAAGTTAACAGGTATGAAGATGTAATCCTTTTCAAATAAATTCACTTTTCTTGTCCATTTACGAACACGTAGAAACGCTGCCTTGCCATCCGAAGCACTTGATGGATTTTTGTCCATATCAGCAAGCTTTCGAAAGAAAAAACTGTTAAAAAAATGAAATCTTGGTTTTTCCTCCTCTGTTATTTGATTCTTCAGGTATCTGCCAAAAGTGATATTTTTGAAATTGTTAGAAAAGAATAACAAGGTGAATGAAGAATTGATGTTTATTTATTTAGTACATCCTGCTTGTTTAACATCATGCAGCAGTTACTCATTTTAGTAATTCCTCTGTATAAACATGGTCATCTTACATTTACTTGTTCCAGCAAATGCTTACATGTACGATTTTCTATTTATATCACTAAAATGCATGTTACAAAGACATATTAAATTGCATTAACGTATTAAAAAAAAAGCAAAAGATAAATGTGTCTGGGTCACAAAATTGCAATCTATACAGATAAAATAAAAACCAAAGAGGGAAAATTTAATGAGAACTTACTTATGGATATGATGATTAATTTTCAACAAAAACACAAGACAAAAGACAGCAACATTCAAAGGTAAAGCATATACATGAAAACTTACTGGATATAAAAATCAATAATCGTGTCATTAATAAATGTGTCTGGCTGCAAGAGATCAACATCTCTCTTAGTGAGGGAAACAGCATCTGGATCCCCTTTTGGATATATAACTTCATCAAAAGGCTTGTCAAAACTGTTTCAGATAAATTGAATTAGCAATGAACAATATTTAGAATCCCCTCCCTGAAGAACACACAAACAGAAAACTAAGAACGCAAAAACATGCAAGATAGTACTCAGGCTAAGGGGAATAGACAATAAATCATGATATTTTACATCCAATATCTACACCTCTAAGTCTGCTCCTTAAAAATAAAAGATATTAAAAGTTCTTACTCAGGGAAATAGCGTCTTGGTTCTTGTGAATCATTTCCATTGCCTTCTTCGACCGTACTACAAGTGAAAATATTACCATATAAATGTTAAATGAAAAGAGATACAAATTGACACTCAGAACACAAGATATTCACTTCATATCAAATATTGAACCCATAAGTAAGCTTTATCATGACATGTGGAAATCCCATCCACATCAAAAGTCTACATAGAAAAGGCAAGTAATAGTAGAAGTAAAAGCAACAGTGTCCTGTTGAGACTCATGATTTGAAATCCATCTATCAGCTTTAATTTATGACACCTACCAACCTACCAGCTAAGGTTGCAAACTTGCATGCATTCCATTTTGTAGCCTTCAATAGCTTACTGAGGATTATTACACAAGATACAATTTGATGACTTACTCAAGCCCAATACTCCATATAGCTGTGTATTTCATATTAAGAGATGTGATCTGCTTGTGTCTCATGGACCAATTGAAATCAACAACTGCAATCTCCAATTCCTCAACGCCTAGCATATGCAGTTACAGTCAGTTACAGAGAAGCTACAATCTGCAAAAACTCTACAAACCCGCAATAATAGCAATTATCCAAATAAATTTATAATTACTAGTTCAAAACTCAAATGAGAATATCATATTATGAAGTATGCCATCAACAACAAAGAACAAAATCACCCCACAAGGATCAAAACAAATTGAATTCACTCACTTGAAGTGCTGCTAACACGATTTGATTGGCTTGCATCACTAGACATTACGCGAAGCTTTATAATGACAGTTCCACTCTGAATAAAGTTCAAATCAGGAATAGAGTTTATATATTTATATAAAAAAAATTATTCAAAAAATTAATATATATATATATATACACACACACACAAACTCACTCACACTTTGAAACAACTGGCATTTTATATCAATGAGATCATCAATTGCCCATTCAAGATCAAAGGATCCTTGCTTTATACATGTCGTTGAAACATTGATCTTGATGCAACTACATAAAAAGGTTAACTTTGGCCCCATATAATAATTATCCTGGTATATGACATAATCAGGATGAAGAACAACTTCTGTATCTGTAATATCCTGGAGATTACATGAAAGAAAATAACAGTAAATAACATGAAAAATGAAACAGCACATTAAGCTACAAAAATTAGTGGATGAAATGCTGTATAAAACATATAAAATCATATTTTTATTATATATATATATTGATATACAAAATTTAGAGATCAGAAAGGACTAAGTTTGTAGCTTCAACAGATTGTATGCTGCTTGTATTCTCAAATAAAACTTGATGAAGCAGCAACAAATCAGTCCAAAAAATAATACTCATCTATAATGAAATAAGTAAAATATATATATATATATATAAACAATGCAATAACAATTGAAGCTGCACAAAAATATATACAAAAAGAAAAAAGAAAAAAAACTCAAGGTGAAATTTTCTGGATTTAAATTCAGTTTCTGCAGCACAGATGGGTTCAGTTAATAGAACAGGAATTACCATGTCAAAACTGTCAAATCGATTCCATCCACAACCATTCAATGAAACTGAAATTGCAAAAACTAGGTTTAGTGAGCAAAGTGTATTTCCAAATCAACTGTGCAAGAGTTAATACATATTAAGTAAGCAGGGATCCAGGATTACGATAAAGTACACCATTTTCTGGAATATCAGAGTCAGGAC
Organism: Aeschynomene evenia; assembly: GCA_013621005.1. NCBI lineage: Eukaryota > Viridiplantae > Streptophyta > Magnoliopsida > Fabales > Fabaceae > Aeschynomene > Aeschynomene evenia. The sequence goes on from CM024270.1 coordinate 6,697,927, forward strand.
TTGTAGGAGCACTCTCATTCATGCATTCATCTTCCTCAGAATTAACATCAACTGATTCATTCTGCCAAAAATTTAAAAAAAAATTACAGATATGTAAATTTCTTGAGTAAATCCATTCTACAGGCTGCAATGTTATAGATAAAGGGTACAGTACACTGGATGAAGAGCCAGAAGGATCTATCTGGCTTGCCTCAGGTGATCCACTACCACTTGTATCCTTTATTTCTGGTCCGTCATGGTTATGTATATCTAATTTAAAACAACAGTAGTTTTCATGATAGATGGAATTTGGTTGTTCGGCAGCCTCCAACTCAGAATTCTTATCTTTGCAGTCAATTACATCTTCCATTGCGTCCAGAAGGGGGTCCGAACCACCCTTTTCCAAATTTAAGTTACCATCAACTGCATCAACATCAACACAGGTAATAACGGCAACATTCTTGATATCGACCTTGCCTACCTGGACATCTGTAAATATAGTAAGTGAGCCACAAACCCTAATGAACAGCAGTAAAACAAAAAGCATTTTGTCGTGGAAATAATAATACAATTGAAATTCTTAAACAGTAAAAGAAGAATGAAGTGCAGTACATGAGTCGAAAAATATTTCAACTTCAATGCAAAAATACAAAAGAAGGACTAACTGACTAAACAAAAGCATGCATTCAACTATAAAGAGAAGGGCCTTTAACCATGTAACGCATTTTCTAGTTTCAGTTTTAACCATGTATTATCAATTCTACAGACAGATAAAGTACATTAAGCCCACTTCTACAGACAGATAAAGTATATACCTAGCCCGCTTATCAGTTTAGCAGTATGCTCACCCCAACCATATCATACCAATTACTGAGATTGCTATGGGTATGCCATGGACTTTTGCCATATGAGTGAATCAAAGTTAGAAGACAATGTTAACAATGACCCATGATTTGATAACTTCACTCATATGTCATGGTTTGCTTATTCACTTATCCATTGGGAATAAAATAAACAATATATTACCTGCATTTCCATTATGCAATTAAATCGCTTGCCATTGACTAGGACAGTAATAATGAGTATGATCTCTAATTATTTCCTCATTTAATCATACAATTTCAATATTTTCTTATAAGCATATATACACGTCCTTCATTATCCGTACGTTACATGACGTAAAAACTGGAATGGACAACCAAGGTATGCATTACACAGCTGATATTGAAGTTATGACAATTTTCCCTACTAACTTGGCACCCTAATTTCATAGCAAGCAAAATTCTACCAAACCTCGACACGCATTACACAATCCCTTATCTAAAACGCAAAATAGGTATATGAGCACGAACAATTCCAATCGGAAATTGTTGTTTGCTCGGTGGAATTAGGGTTTTAGATGAACTAGTCTTACCGTGGTTGGAGAGGGGTTGGGCATCGAGGATAGGGCTTTTGAATTTGGCGAGGCGTTTCTCGACGATCTCGATTTTAGGTTCTTCTACTTCTTCTTCGTTGAAATCGACGACTTGCAGATCCGTGCGCGGAGAATCGTTCATCGTTCTTCGCGACAAGGGTTTGGGGATTCCTCGCTCGGAGCCAGCTGAGAGAACGAACTCAGTGAGTCACGCGCGAAATCTATGCGAATTGGGTCTACGATGCTAAGACCTCTCAGAGATTTTTCTCCGTCTGGGTGGTCGCTGGAGAGAGACTTATATAGTGTATAGTAGACCAATTAGAGGGCGCCACGTACCTTAAACCTCGAAGAGAAACCTCATCGGTCTTTCTTTCGAGCTGCCTTCTAGCTATATATGTTACAGGTCAATGATAAAGTAAAGATATTTTTAACAACAAGATAGATGTATATATTAAAAAAGATGGAGTTAATAGAAAGAAAATGATTTGAAAGAAAAAGAAAAAATGATAAATGTTCACTCACTAGCTAATAAAATAAAGATTTTGCTAATTTTTATGTTAAATGCACTCTTTAAGATGAAATATTTTTCTTAAAAAAATATCTAAACCTGAAGTTAGTTATATGGATTTAATTTGACAGTGTAAGTTAATAAAAAATTATTATATACTCTTTTTTAATAATAATTATCTCATAAATTTTTAAATACATTATCTTTTAGAGATGATATGTTATAATATAATTATTTGATAGTATAAAATATATTTATATTATCATTGTATTGTAATTAATCTCTAAATATATTATGTATTAACATAAGTATATTAATTAATTCTCTTTTACTGTTTGAAAAATTATCATAATGAAGAATTTTAATTAAATACATATTTAAAATACATTTATAACAATAATATATCAAAATTAAACACATTTAATATTACCTTTATTTTATTTTCATTTAAGATAGCACACACATATTAGTAAAAAATTAAATAAACTTACAAATAGAAAAAAAATTAACTTATGTTACCTTTACCAAGCATCTCTCATTTTAATTTATTCACTTACTATCTCTTTAATAGGAGTATCATCATAGGAAGGAAATAATTAATTTTATCTATACTTTTTAAATTGATAACTATACTAATATAAAATTAAACTTTTATGACACTTATTGAAAAATAGAGGTAATTTGTTGATTAGGTTAAATATATTACAAACTTTTCACTTTTAAGTAATTTTTTTAATTAAGACAATCATTAGTAAAATCCATAAAAAAATAAAAAAATAAAACTAATTAATTATAAATTTAGTTTGATAATGAAACATTATCATCAACAGGCTACTAATCAAAAAGTGTTGGGCAGCATAAACAAATGAAATAAAAAGAAATATTCTGTTATTACTTATTAGAGGAAATACAAAGAAAAATAACATAAAAAATAATTGTTAAATACTGAAATTTATTAACTAGAGTTAACACTATGATTAACCAATAAGATATTATTAGAGTTGATTATCAACAAAATTAATATAAGAATGACGTGTCTATTAAGTATAAAACACTTGACTTAAATCATCATTCTTAAAAGCGTTGAAATTTATCTAATGCGTTACCATAAATTTAATACTAGGTCAGCACCGTACTTCCAATCAAAGACAATTATTTTTATGCCAAAATTAGTTAGCACTCTCTAATAACTTGTTATTCTTGCACATTTTACATGGAAAATATGTCTGAAATGATGCAGCCAAAAGTGGATGGTGTAAAACACTATGGAATGTTATTTCACATTTGATAATGCTTTTCACTCATTGGTTAATGTGTGGCCTTGAGACCTACAACCTCAAGCATAAAATTCACATTCCTAAGGCTAAAAAACAACTTATGGTCATCTGAGAATCCATGAATACAGCCATGGCAATAGCTCTAAATTAAAGAATAACCTTCATGTTCCATTGTTCTTGAAGCACAACTAAGAGAGTTCCTCTTAATTTTCTACCGAACGTTTCAAAGACCAGCAATACCCATGACCTAGAAGCCAAATTAAATATCTCAAGTCATTTAAGTTCAATAAACATAAGTGTAGTATCATCTTCTACCTTCAATCATTAGAAAGAAAACTACAGTTAGGAGGAGGAAAAAGCATCGGATATACATTGTAAGGAATTTTAAAACTTTGATTGTGCACAACTTTTGTACTACTCCAAGTCTGTCTGTTCGTCAGTTATTTCTCAGTTGGGTTGAAAAAAAGTATCATCTTTCAAATTTATTTTTTTAACATCTTTTTAAATATACATAAATATTTTTTTCTACTATTAATTATTTTATAAACAATTCTTTCAATATTAATTATTTTAAAAATAATTCTACCATTATTTAAACCAAACGTATTCACAAGTTGTAATATTAAATTAATTTAATCTAAAATTTACTTATATAAAATAATATAGATTGATGCTACATATAGATTAAAGAACGGTTAACCAATGTGTAAATAATTAATTGTTGCACTAACCACTAATGAGCTCAATCACACAAACTCTGTATGTGTAAGTTATTATATTTAGTACGTGTAATTTGTAGTGCTTAATATGTATGGTTTATAGTACTTAGCACGTAAATGTATTAACAATTAATTAGTTGGACTAACTAATAAGTTTTCATTGTACGGTAAAACTGTTCAACAATATATATCACTCTCTCTTTTTAAGATGGGCACAATTATTCTAATATGTGAAAATAGAACAATGTCATGTGTAATTTTACGGAACTTAAGTGAAAATTAGTGTAATTTCCTTTAGAGCGGGTAAAATATTATATTAGTCAAAACAGCTAAAAATAGTATTTTGGACTTAAATCACAAAGCTCATTAAAAAAAATACACATAATTAAGATGCTATTTGAGCCAAAAATGATGAAATGAGCTTTATGGCTGTTTTGGTTGGAAAATTGTTGTTATCCAAGAATTTATGTTTCCTTTAATATTTATTACAAACCTATATGACAATTTTCAGCCAAAACAGTTAACAAAATCCATTTAATATTTTATGGTCCAAATAGTTATTGTGACTCAATTTCCTATTTGTTGATTGTTTTGACTGATTTTTTATTGTACCCATACAAGCAAAGTTTTATCTACCCAAAAAAATAATAATATAGGCATAAAGGTTTTAAAATTCATTGCGACTTCATAGAACTTCCATACAGATAAAACAACTCGAAAACATATATGCATACGATAAATACGACAGAAAACCTTTTGAACTTGGTCGCTCTCTAGATCTTACACAACAAATATTTTGGAATTACCAGAAGATTAACATCACATTTTTAAGAAATAGATTCTTAATTACTCATTAATACTATATGTACAATGAAAATTATACAATTTTATATAACAATCATATCTATCATTAGATTGTAGTATTGATTTATAAATTAAACTAATATAATCTAACAAATACAAGCACTCACAAATGGATATAATTATTATAGAAGTACCTTACAATTTTGGTGTTTTCTTTTGTTAACACCAAATGAACCATCCGAGTTTTGTGGGTCCTATACATATGCACTCACAAATACAGCAATAAGCCCAATACTGATTAAAACCATATTATGATGATAATCAGTGTATTATATATAAAGAAAACTTCTTGACACCCGAAAAGTCATAGGAATCTTCGATACTGTTCGTTACATCTTCACTCTTCAGTTAGAGAAGGGCAAGCTGCAAAAAATATTGGACTTGTTATGAAATAATTAACCAAGAGAACTTAATGTACATCAATATATAGATCCATCAACCCTCCATCAATCATATTATGTTATTTTGGGCCACCATTTTAAATAAAAACCTAAAAACTTATACATATCTCTCAACCACCAATTGAAATAATATCTGATGGATGATTAATGGATAAAAATCTGATGTACGTCTATCATTTCTCATAATGTAACCAAATAGCCTACTTTTGTGGATTTTAATGGGAAAAAAAGGCAAGAGAAAGAATACATTTGAATTAATTATTATTATTATTAGGCAATTAGTTTAAGCTAATTAAGGGTACTTACCCTAACTTAAGAGAAGTGTCAGAGGAATCATCCTCAAGAGGAGGATCACTGATGCAACTGCTAATGTTATTGATAGAAGACTCTAATGAAGCACTTTCATTCATGTCAATAACAATCGGGGTTTTCCCTTTACACAGAATAGCCACCTGCATCTCCGCTACCCAATTAATTCAATTTCATGAATCAAAAGAAAATAAATTACCAAGAGATATATACATATCCATAATTTAATACATAATATAAGTGCATATACCTTCTGCTTTAACCTCTGGTTCTCTTCTTCCAACATCATCCCCTTAATAATTTTCCAAACAGTTGAGGAATAATGCACACAAAAGAAATAAAGCTACAGTTCTCAGAAATCTCATGTATGTATGTATGTGAGTGTAAATTATCTTATTTAAATAATAATAATACAGAAAATCACTATTTTGCTAAGCATATATAGCACTAGACTAGACTAGACTAGAATTTTATCCTTTAGTCTGGAGGGTCAAGATTTATATACTCCTTCCATGATCAAATGCATTGATTTTCCAATATAACAAAAAAGTGATGGTAATAAATATTGTGGAAAGAAGGTAGTAAAAATACTAATTAACTTCATTATTAGTTATATAAAACTATCATCTTACGAACCTTTTTCTGAAGTTCAGAAATCTCACCCATAATCCGCTCTTCCTGAAAGCAATTATATAAATCACATTAAAATAAATAATCAGCAGCATGCACATACAAGACATCTAGATGGGTTCAAGTCCAAATTAACTCGCGTCGTGTACGTACCTTTGTTCCAATTACACGTTTTAGTCCTTTTTCAAGTGTTTTCTCCAATTGCTGCAACTCATTAAAGTCAAGTCCTTGAAGATCCTCGCCATTCATCCTCCTGATCAATCAATATTCAATAATGTTTTATGTACAACAGAAATACGTCAAACTTGCATCCAACGTGTGCTATCCATGTTACGGGATGTGTGCTATACATATATTGTAACATGGATGACACATGTTGGATGCAAGTTTGACGTATTTCTGTTGTACGTCAAATATTATTAAATCAATATATATATAAATATGAAAGATTAAATACTTCGGATTTTAATTAAGAAAAACTCTCCATGTACAATCAAACACCAATGTTATGTGTACTAGATGTAAGTGCATAATACTTCTGTTTACTCAAACTCATCACTGTTTAATTTATTATTATCATTATACTTCTTTTTTAAGATAATTCATCGTTCATGTTATGTTGTATGTTAGGAAAATTGAGATACCTTAGTTCCTGCGTTCTTTCTGCAACTTCCTGATTCAATTTAGCGCTATCACCCTCAAGCTAAAACAAAAATTTATAGAGATAGATGAAACTAATTATTACAAATAGAAAACATACGAAAAATATATGAAAATAGTCAAAATACAATAATGACTTTTTTTTTTTTTTTTACCTGCTGCTGTGATAGAGAAGATCGATCCAATTTGTTGTTATCATGAGAGTGCGTATTATACCTTGTAATTATGTCCTTCATGCTTTTCCAACCCAAAACGAAGAAGATATAAGTATAAGAAAAATGCTAGTCACTGAATGAATGAGATCATGAGTTTGTTTTATCATATCCTTTGTTAGATACTATTCTTATCTTTTGTATTATTGTTATGCAATAGACTTATCCTTTATAATCACTATACTTAAACCATAAACACTTCGTCATCACTCATGTATGTATTGAGTTCAACCAAATTCAAAGAGTCTTCAAATCAATTAACATAGTTGTAAATCATTTCTGAAAATTTAATTTTATAATTTGAGGTAGATAGTATAGCATGCAACTAAATCAATATCATCTAATTTATTTATCAATATATACATGCCAAAAAACAATACATATAACCAAATTATCTTAATTTACATGGTTATATATATATATATATATGTTTGCATTAACAAACTTCATACATAACACTGTAGGCAACTAACCACGATCGAGTAACTAAGAATCAATTAATAATTAGTAAAACTCATCATAAGGCCAAGGATGAGTAAAAGTATATATATATAGCTTAATTGAAGATATATGCTCTAATTAAGTTTAAACCACACCCACAAATATAAATATTTTTTAACTCAACTTTTCTAAGTATAATTATTGACGAATATTTCATCTATTATTGAATAGTGTGTGAATCATACTTTAATGAAATTTATGATATTTCCAATATGGATGTATTATTTCGTGGACATAGAAATAAAAAAAATTTAATACAAATAACATAATTCTAGTTGCACAATGTCATCTAACCAACATTTTGTATTTACTTAAGGCCATGCATGCGATAGCTCTCTAGCTTATTATTAGTCCTTACTTGATGAAAGACACAAATGACATCTTGCAACCAGACCTGATCTATGAACATCTTTAAGCCCTAAAGAAATCAACGGCCGGCAAATTAAACAAGCTAAGGAATTCAAGCTTTACTTAAGACTCCATCAACCTCAAAATGACCGGTTTATTTCGTGCATCTTTCTCTGGAGGAATTATTACATAAACTGCAGAATGATATGTGATGAGAAAAATGTGAGGTCACATCCTAAAATATTTAGTGTATAATAAGAAAATATTTAGTATTCATTCAATATTCAATATTCATTTCTATTATTGAATTTTAAGAGCTTAAATGTTAAAATGAAACTATGCTAAGATTCAATGTGACATAAATGTTGAATGAATATTGAATAACTTTTTATTATATTTGTAACATTTATCAATCACATCAAATGATAATTAACTATGTCTCATAAAAAAAGACATACAACTTTTTAGTGTTTGTAATAACACTTTTTTTCTAATCACATTTCCCATCATACACAAATTAAAGTGAAGTGCTCAATGTTCAATTGTTGAACCGTTATCAATTAATCATCTACTGCAAGATTTTCAACCAGCGGATGACCGATCAGATCACCATATAATTAGATACATGAAAAAATCTGAAAGTCAATAACATCCACAATTAAGACGTATGAAAGGAATGATATCTATATATACACAATAATGTTTCTTGTATAACAAAAGTACATCAAACTAATATTCAACGTGTGCTACGTGTAATTCGTAATTTATGTAATATTGATTAATATATAGTATAATCTTGACCATCATGTATGTAATTTGATATACTTAGAACCAGCTCCAAAATTTTGAAGTCTAGAAATGATTTATCTTCCTAATAGACTTTCGACTACTCACTATATCGAACACATGTACAATTAACTTTATAAAATTTCAATATGTATATATATTGATTCTATCATACCCTTTTATTTCATCATTTGGAATATTCTAATTCATCACATTCCGGTACTATATATATATAGATAGCTTTACTTAAAGTTGGCCACAACCACAAAACTACAAATAGTATGATCAACCATGCATCCTGAGGTAATTAATTTGAAGATGATGTTAATCAAGTATATATATACACAATAATCTATATGTCTTAGTGGTCCATACACTGTTGTTTTCACAATTTCTCATCACAACAAAAAATTCAACCCCCTCCCCTTTTCCTAGAATTAAGCACTTACATACACACACAACACAGAAAAACTATCTATCAATTAGCAAGCGAGAGCTACGAGGTTGCTGCTCAGAGATCACACCATTAGTTTACATGCACCGATGTATATATATATATACAGACATATTCCCCTCTCTTCTCTCTCTATTGGCACCCACTCATCACTTACTAGCTAGCTCTAACAAAAAGTACAGAAATTACAGGCACATACAGACACAATATACAATATATAGTACATATATATACAGAAAGAAAATTACATAAAATTAATGTTACACAATTATAAATAAATAAATAAATAATACTCGGGCGGGAAGGGAGAGATAAATTAAAGTGATGGAAATTAGAAGAGATAGAGAGAGGTAGGAGGGTATGTAATGATGTATGTATACCTGGAGCTAGCATAATCAAAGAGCTTGGAAGTGGCAGAGAAAACAATGAGGCCAACATCAGCATCGCACAGCACAGAGAGCTCATGCGCTTTCTTGAACAGCCCTCTCCTCCTCTTCGAGAACGTTACCTGCCTCGCCGTTATATTGTCGATCTTCTTTATCTTTATCTTCGTCCGCGTCATCCTAACTAATTAATCCCTTTTTCTTTTTATTATTTTCACAAAATCAAAATCAAAATTAATTCATAACCTCTTAAATCTCTATCTTTATATGTAAGAAATGCGGCGCATAAATAAATAAGTAAATAAATATACACTACTGTCAGAGAAGAGGAAAATAAATTGGGTTAAAGCAAAACCCTAGGTAGCTAAAAAATCCCCAGGCCAGTTTCAGATCTGGCTAGCTAGAGAAGGAAGGAAACAAAAAAACTAGCACCAATAAAGACTTAGCTGCTACTCAGTAACATACAACTGATGATAAATTAAAAAGAAACATAGTATTGTAAGAGCATTTTGATTATTGATTCGTGATTATATTTATATGCCTTTTATTTTGATTTTGAGGAAGAGCTAGTAGCTCTAGCCAGATGCGTGATCTTGATCAAAGAAGGGGAAAAAAAAAAGGAAGAAGAAATAATAAAATTAATCAAAGAAATTATACGAATCATCAGAGTAAGGAAATATAGAGCTAGCTATAGAGTAGCAGGATGCGAACTTTTAGGAGAGAGAAAGAAAAAGAAAGAGAGAGAGAGAGAGAGAAACCTTGGATTGGGATGGAATGCTGCTGGAAATGGATGTTGAGAAAGGAAAGTAGGCATTCCCTTTATAGCTAAACGATGGTGACTTTCTATTTTAATTATTTATCTATTCACAAAATTATTATGTATAATAAATATCATCTCTACAGTTCTTGGTTCCGGATAGCATTTTGTTTACCTTAATATGGTTAAAACTTTACTATTGCCCATGATCAGGGAGCACGCACCAGTCAAAAATTAATTAAGACCCCCAATCAGAGAGATAGCTAGCTATTGTACGGAGAGATAAATTTTTGCTATCATCTCAGTCTTACAAGTCCATATATACTCACCCCCATAAATGTTTTTTTTTTTAATTTTATATATAATGTTTTGTGTACCATATAATTTCAACCTGGGTCTACTAAAATTATTTTCTAGGTTTCTATGCTAAATGTCCGTTATTGATCTTTATAAATTACTCTCTCCATTCTAAAATATTATTCTTTTAAGATTTTTACACGTAAATTAAGAAATTCAATAAATATTCTTAATTTTATAAAAAGATATATTAAAATAACTAAATTATTTAAAGCATTAATGAGAAAGAAAGATGATTAGTGCTCCCTTGGAGTAATATTCAAGAAAGAAAGAGAAATTATATTAGGGGTATAATATGTATGAAAAAATTAAAGTGACATTGGAAATTGAAAACGACTATCATTGTGAAATTTTTTTTCTCCCTAAAACGACTAATATTTTAGAATGGGGAATAATATCATCCTATGTTTTCTCAGCTGTATTAGTTTATAACTAGTGTATAATTATAGACAAGTCACAAGAAATATCACATAGGATACACAATAATGCAAGACACAAAACACATAAAATTAAAGTCTTAAAACATTCAAAATGCACATCATCATATTATTACATGAAAGGGTATATACGAAAGATGTGCATATTATCTTACATTCAACATTATTATTATGAATCATATAATATTAATGTGTTCAATAAGATATGAAGGACGTGCACATTATCTACGAATAAAAGTGCACATCAACAAAACACGAAAGTATTGCAAATTGCTTAACATTAAAAATACCCGAAAATGATAAAAGAAATTTAAATAAGTTGAGTTTTTCCCTAATAAAGCACACATTTAACAATCGAAAATACGCGCCAATGGTTAAGGCGAAAGTTATTGTAATGATTTCATGGTAAGTAAAAGCTTTCAGTTTACTTATTTATATTATTTATATGTTACACACACTTTTATTATGAGAGTGAGATACTTAGATGCTAAATTTTTATATTCAGGTGGATAGTATAGGGCGATCCATTTTACTTTGTTGGTTGTTGTTGAATGCATATTAGAGTGCAATTGATTTGTAAATTTTTTGTTTTCATTTTCATTATAGATAAAATACACAAGTAAAATGTTTGATTTTATTTTATTTAAAATATTTTTCAAAATAAGTAAAAATAAGAAATTGTCAAATTCTTATTTTCTATATTTTCAGCTAAAAGTGTAAAAATATAAAATGATTTTGATGAAAACACCATAATTATTACTCATTAGAATAAAAGCATTGCTAGGGGCACAATAAAAAATCAGCCAAAACAGCCAACAAATAGGAATTTGAGCCACAATCACCTAGTCTATTAAAAATATACTCATGATTAAAAGTACTTTTTGGACCATAAAATGTTAAATGGGTTTTGTTAGCTGTTTTGACTGATTTTTTATTGTGCCTCAAGCATTTGTACTAGAATAAATACTTAACCTCTATACCTATATAAAAATAAAAAATAAAAATAGAAAACATTTTCACATACCAAACTTCACCTAAAATTTTCGGCACATGAATGATTATCTAAAGTACAATCTGAAATTAAAATATTAAATTATAGTTATATAATGTATAGCCTTTTTACTAAAAAAAATCAATCATGAAATAGTTATGTAATTTCAAATTAAATTTAGTGGTTGAATAAAATTCTTCTTAAAATAACAAACTGCAAAGTTTCTAACATTATGAAAAATAAATTTCATCTTTGTGGCAATCAACTAGTAGTTAAAAGTTAAAAATCCATAAATTAAAGTTCTCCTGTAAGTTTTTTAAGTACCGTGAGTCTATCGCAAGTTTAATTTTATTAATTAGTAATATTATTTGGATTTAATTAGTAATATTTGATCGATTTTATGTTCCTCATACTAGTCTTTTTTTTAGCATATAACTGCCTGTTTGGTTGGTTCCAAAATTCACGTTGCGTTACAAAAATGTGGGTTGGAAAAAAGTAGATGTGTTTGTTTTAATATTTTGCTTTTAGAAAAAGTGCATCACTTCGAAAATAATTGATTTTAATGGAAGCTAAAACTATTAGCTTTTACTTTTACTATCTCACAACAATCATTTTAAATCCACTTTTTAACATTTTTTTCCAAACACAATTTTTTCTACATCAATTATTTTAAACATAATTATTTTAACATTAATTATTTTTAAAATAATTCTACTAAAATTAAACCGGACGCTGGACTCTAAATGTTTTGTGTATTCTGGTGGACTCCTGCTTTTCGTACACCATGACCATACAGCCTGTGATGGCATGAACCATGACCTCTCATTTTTTTTCTTTCTTTTTTACTCCTTTTGTACGTTATTGACAATTAATTATTAATTAGCACGTGACAAGTTGTACTTGTTTGTCTCTCCCAATATATCGCATCACGATTCCCTAACACAGTTATTATGTGTTTGATATGTAATAATTCAGGTAAATTATGCTGATCCCTTTTAATATTCAGTATAATTAATTATTTTGGGTATTTACTTTCAATTAACAAAATTGTATTATGGGAGCGTGTGGTATGAATTTTTATTTTTGAGATTAACATTCTTAGTCAAGAGTAAATGAGAACAAATCCTCTACATGTTTGGTAAACATGTACGTTTATGGGAATCTTGATATTTCTTTTCCTAAAATGACCACAATAAAATGAAAAATGCTACTTGTACATACAACAATACTCATCAACAGAATAACCAACCAATAAATATTGGTTATATGTATAAAATGTATAATTAACGTGATATACTAAGTAATATTTATTATATAATTAATATTTAACTTTTTAAAAAACTCTAATTCAAATTAAAAAGAAAATCTCTCTCAGTAACATAACAGGGGCGAAGCCTGGAATTTGTTTTAGAAAGGGTCAATAAAGATAAAATTAGACGTTTTTCATGGTACTAATATTAAATAATATTATAAAATAGACTTGTGATAAGTGACGCGTTCGATAAAATGATGAAAAACTTATTTTTTATATTTTAATTTTTTGTTTGAGTTTTTTTGTTAAATTTAGTCATATTATAGAAAATTTTTAGGAAATCTAATTTTCTTATTAGTGTAAATTTTTGACAGTTGAGTTGTATATCAAATAAATTCAATAAAACATGATACAAAAAAATTTACTTGAGACTAAATGCATAATAATTTTATTTTTACAAACAAAACTAGAAATTTCAGGAGGGTTGTCACCCCTTTTGGTACAAGCTAGCTTCGCCGCTGCTTAGTAATCATCAACGCAAATATAGTTACTGCCGGCAAATGTTCGGTTATCCTAATAAAGCGATGATCTGGTTACCTTTGATAGTGGCTGCCGTCGACATTAATTTGATCGGTGTCAATAGTGGCTAGTCCGGTGGTTGGTGGTCGTTGTTGTTAGTGATGGTCCGTGGTCCAACAATTAGATGTGGTGACAAAAGGTGTGATGATTTTAGGTTAAATACAATGTGACTTTTTTACCTTTGTAAGAACATTCTCTTTTAAATGAGAGATTAGTTTTTTGTTTATTTTTAGTCTAGCTACCAAATTAAACATGAAAGTATTGCATTCCTATAAACATATTTCTATAAATATAAAAAAATTGTCTACACACACTACCATACATGCTTGTATTCCACCGAATGATATCGAGCTGATAATTTAATTGACAAAAGAAATAACATGTGATGATCTCAATTTATCTGTCATATTAAGTTTAATAGATCAAATAATGTTGGAGATTATAATTAGGGATATTTTAGTTATTAAGTTTTTAGAGTTTGTTATTCTTATTAGTCTATATAAAACTTTATTATTTTGTAATTTATATATATTTTACCATTCAATTTATCACATATTTCTCATCTCTATTTTCTCTCTTCTCTAGGTATCAAAATTTTTACATGGTATCAGAGCCATAGACTCAATATGATTTTTCTTTCTTCCGCTGCTACTGAGTTCTAAAAACTCATTATTCACTAATTTATCCTTTCAATTCAATCTGTCTTTTTTTTTTCTTTCTTTCTTTCTTTCTTGTTCTATTATTCTATGTCTTGATTCAAGATCATTAAAGCAAGAAAAGCACCATTATTTGATGGAATGTCAAGAAGAAAGAAAGCAAGAAAAAAAGAGAGAAACGAATAAGGATCAAGTGCATCACATTCATTAGAAGCAATCCTACTTGTTCTAGTTGCTGCAATTTTTTTTTTTTCTGATAAAGCACAGAGGCAAATTCAAGAACAACACAGTCATAACTAGTATTTGGAAGTGGCAAACCAAAGTGAGAAGGTGGTATTCAAGTGTTCTCTGCGCTTGCTTCTGGTTTTTTTCTTTCAGCAAGGATAGCTTGGCAGCTGTTCAATTTTGGTTTGATCTTGTATTCTTTGATTTTGGTTTATGTTTGATCTGCCTGCATTTGCTTGAATCTTCCTTTGGGAGATTATTTGTTCTATTCCTCCAGGTCCACAAGGTTCTGAATGTGTTGATTCTTGGTTACTTGATATCATTTGCTTGAAGATTTTTTACTATTCTTTTGATTTGACTCAAGATTTTGATGAATTGTTCTTCTGCCTTCAAAAATTGAAGATTAATTCATTCATTGTATCATTACCCTTTACCCATTCTATACAGGGTAGATAAAAAAAATAAAAAAAATTATTTGTATAGCAATTAGGTTTTGAAGCTAGTGTCAAAAAAAATAAAATTAGTAGATGCACGTCATATGACGTTAACCTTTCTTTGCGATGAGTATTGTGGAGATGTCAATGGATAGATCGAAGAGGCCCCAGAAGAAGGTCGAAGACATCCCAAACTACGAACCATTGTCGTTACTCGATCCCGAGTTGGGATTTTCTCATATATGGAGCCATAGAGCCCATTTTTTGGAGCGTTATCTCGACCGATGTCATCCCGACCACACGACTCCTATAACATCATATTTTCTGAGGAGTGGCATTTGACCGATGATCATTGCGGCGAACCGACTCACTCTCTTCATATTAATTGTAGATATTTCATTGATTTTTCATTTTGATTGTATTTCTCGTATTGTATTTCTTTCGTTTTTGATGTATTGTACTTCTTTCCCAAGCTGGGTATGTTCGATTTCTCACACATTCAACTTGCGGGGCTGTTGGAGATTATAATTAGGGATATATTAGTCATTAAGTTTTTAGAGTTTGTTATTCTTATTAGCCTATATAAGGCTTTATTATTTTGTAATTCATACACACTTTACCATTCAATTCATTGCATATTTCTCATCTCTATTTTCTCTCTTATCTAGATACTATGAATTTCTACAAATAAGTTACTTATTTGATTATTTCAATATTTTCACTACAATATTTTTTAGCCTAACAAAATATTCATAATTTTTCGAACACGTGAAAGATATTTTTTTTTCTTTGTAGGATGAAAGGTATTGGTTTGACCTGAATATAGATAATCTTTATGATCACATTAAAAAAACTATTAAAGTCAGTTTAGTTAGATTTGGGTGATCAAGTTACTTCATTATTGTAATTTGATGTCAAGTGGTGATATATTGATATTCATATTGAATGTTTATTAGACCTCTAATAAGATCTAAATATTAATAATGTAAGTTAAAAAATAAAATTAGATATCACATTAAAATTAATGATAATATATAAAATGAAGGTTGACACGAATTATAAAATATTAAATATATAAATATAATTTTTTTTTGTTTAACTCAGTTGAAAATGCAAAATAAATATTGAAAAACACAAATTTAATTTCAAATCTCCTAAAATCACACACACATTATTGTATATATATAGAAACAATAACATCAATACAAGATTGTGTCAATGAGTTCAAATTAAATTTGTGATAATATCCAAATTGATCATTATCAACTTTAATTGGCTTTTAATAACCTATGTGATCTAATGAATTAAGTCACACTAATATAATTGGTAATTTGGTATGCTTCGTATTGATGAATTGATCATATTCATTGGGTTAGCGTCATCATCTTGCTTACACTCCCAGGGGAAGGTATGCATCATTTCATTTAATTTGGTTAGAATAAAAGATTTGAGATTGAAATAAAATTATCCTTTAATGTGCTTTGAATATTTAACTAGTGATAGAGATATATAAGATAGAACAATGAGTAATTTTAGACAATAAAATGATTTATTTTTCTATTTATCACAATGTACAAATTTTTTACACAGTTATCATAGTTATTATGTGTTGTCATGTCATTGATAATGATATTTTCTCTCTCCCACTATCTTAATGAAGAGTTTGGATTAGATGACCGTGTAAAATATTTTTATACCGTCGTCCAATCAAAATACTCTGTTTGTATGATTTTTTGAAAAGAGAAAACATTATCATGACTAACGCTGGAAACATATGATTGAATAACTGTGTAAAAAATAGTATAATGATGAAAATTAAATCCTAAAACTATATCTACAGAAAAAATATTTATTTATTCTATACATATCAGTGCATAGAATTAGCCTTTTTCCCAATAAATTAAGAAATTTCTTAGTTCAAGAAAGAAACTCAATTTATTTATTTATTTATTATTATTATTATTATTACCAAAAACAAAAGTTTGTAACAATCCGCGAACAAGGAAATTAGTTCCGCGTGTATAGTAAGATTAGTTGTCTAGTTAAGCCCATCACGGACAGCAACCAAAGGAAATAAAAAAAAAAAAAAATCGAAGAATCCACAGGGCAGAACAGAATGCAGAGTTCAAACAAAGCAGAAGCAGAACGCTTAATAGGGATCGCAGAGAAGCTTCTTCAAGACAACGACCTCAACGGAGCAAGGGATTTCGCCATCCTCGCTCAAGAAACCGAACCCCTTCTAGAATCTTCCGACCAGATCCTCGCCATCGTCGACGTTCTCCTCGCCAGCAACAACAACAACCTCCAACCATCACCACCATGGTACGCTATTCTGCAAGTGAACATCGATCGCGATTCCCAAGACCTCCACGTCATCAGGGCCCAATACAGAAGGCTCGCCCTCCTCCTCCACCCTGACAAGAACCCTTTCCCCAACGCCAACCACGCCTTCACCCTCGTCTCCGACGCTTGGACCGTCTTGTCCGACCCGGCCCAGAAACAAGCCTACGATGCCACCTTGTGGGCCGGACAAAATGTTCCCGGTCCGGCTCAGCAGGTGAAGCTGCCGGTTCGGAGAGGCGTTGAACCGGCCCCGGCACCGGTCGAGCGCCGTTCGCTGAATTTCTGGACGGCGTGTCCGTACTGTTACGTGATGTATGAGTTCCCTAGGGTTTATGAGGGTTGCTGCTTGAGGTGCCAGAATTGCGAGAAGTCGTTTCATGGTCTTAAGGTTCCTTCGATGCCGCAGCTTGTGCCGGGTCAGGAAGCTTATTATTGCTCCTGGGGTTTTTTTCCGATGGGATTCGTGTTTCAGAGTTTGGGTTCCGGCGGAAAGGGGGCGCCGGCGGAGGGTTCTGATTGGGTGCAGCCGCAGGTGATGCCGCAACCGGTGGCGGTGGGTGTTTCGAATGGGGCTGCTGGTACGCGGAAGCGAGGGAGGCCTCGGAAGGTGGTTTGAGATTGATTTTGTGAAGTTTTTGCATTTGCTTATTTTAGGATCAAAATAATTTATAATCGAAAGTTTTGAATTGAAAAACAGCTTCTGACTGGGAAAAGGGGGAATTTTTTCAGTGAAAGTAGTTAACCTAACATGGCATTCCATTGTTGCTGAGGATATTGCAAATTTGCAACCAATTTGGGTATTTTTGGTTGTTGTTCAAGGCTGTTTGGTCTTTGGGGAAAATGCATTGGTTGTTGAAATTTGGAATGTGAAGCATTGGAAGACAAGACAGACGAGTCTGAAGTTGCTGTTTGTTCTGGGAAACTTGTAGGATTTTTTTGTTCGTTGTTTTGATTTATTTGCATGTTTTGGTTGTTGTAAATGTTTCATTCATTGTTTGGTAGGTGTAGTAGCTATGTAGTAGTAGTAGTCTGCTACGAAGTTGTTCCATCTAGGTTGATACTTAGGAGCAGAAGCAGATCAATGTCTCTGGTTTGTTTTAGTTTATAAAAGATTATTAAAGGGCCATGCCAAATTTTCTTGCTTCTGAAGAAGGATTTGGTCATTTGGAAATGCATTCTACAATTGTTTACTCATTTTTGAGGATTGTTTTCTTTTTATTAATGCAATCTCATGAGCATCCTTTATCATTATCATTCGGTAGATGCTATTTGCAGAATAGATTTGGAGAATTTATAGTCGTGGACTTGTGGCTTGTTTGGTTTTCAGTTTTGGAACCACGAAACCATTGTTTTTTGCGGAGGAAACCAGACATGCAAGTGTATGTGGCATAATCCTTCTTCTAAGTGTATCTCGGTTTTTATGTTAATTACAATGTTCTAAAACTCAACCAGACTGCCTGATTAAATCAGATGGACTATGTATGAATTGGCTGTGTTTTTTCATTTGAACAATTTTCGGATCAATCACAACTCAACCATAAATGTAACAGGTTGGAACCAATTGAAATATAAACCAGAAATCTTGTCACTTCAATATCAGATTTGATTTTGTAAACATAACTTTCTGGTTCTAAGTTCTAACATCTAAGAGAAGAGTTTAGATGGCTAATTGTCTGAATATGGAGTAAATAATACACCAAAATGCTTTGCTTTCTTATCCAGAGGTTCTGATTGGGGTATCATTCCCCCATTAATTTATACAAGAAGTTAATGCATAACCAGCTAGGGAGACTACAATGAATAATGCCAGCTTTTAAAAAAATAGCTGAATCATTTTTTGCATAACATAAACGAAGAATATACATAAGACATTAGGATTGAGCTAGTGGTGATGGATTTTGATAATTTACCGTGAGATTATAGGTTCAAACCTGACTGTTCAGATATACAAGAAAAAAAGGGGTATACAACTACTCTGCTCATCTACTCTTCTTACCATCCCTATTTTCCTTGCTAACAGAAGGTTCACGCCCATTCTGTTGGACAGCAAATTCTTGGGATTCTGCAGAGATAGATGGACTTGTTTCGTCATCAATCGCAAGGGTTCGTTTTGAGCCCTGTAGGGCAGCATCAAGAACGATATTCTCTTTCAAGGAAGGGATTGTGGATGACGAGGAGATGGCAGATTTCTCTTTGTCTCCACCTTTCTTTGACGATGAAGAAGTAACAGATCTGTCAGACTTATTGTAAGTTGACAAAAGTTTGGGTGCTGCACCCTTTCCTTCTCCCCCAGTTCTTTCCTTCGGCTGCAGAGATTTCGAGGTCTTCTGGACAGGATTATCATCACAAATCATACCCTGGATTTTGGGTTCAGAAGTTGACTTAGATTTCTCCTTGGACTTTACACCAGATGTGGGGGTCAATGGCCCTGCAAGATTGTCAAACTCTACTTTGAAGTCAGATCTTAAGGTTTCATCAAACTCAGGAACTTTCTCCTCGTTTGTGATGGTGGAATGAATTGAAGGCTTGAAGTTATCAGGTGATTCTGTCAGTGGGAATGGCTGGCTGGCCGTTGCTCCGGAACGAGCGAAAATCGGGTCATCAAATGGATCATGTTCTAAATCAAAATCACTGTATGACTTCTGAATTGTGCGGATGGGTGTTGCTAGCCGTGCTCCATGATGACTGATAACTCTGAGAAGATCCAAGAGAACTGCCTCCTGTTTGATTACATATTACATAATATTTATCAGTTACCTAAGCTAAGTGAGCCACTTACCTAATAATTTGAATATAAAGAAAAGAACATTGATCTTTTATGAAGGAACAATTGGCAGCAACAGATTCAAGAACTTGAAAACATCAATCAAACAACATATATATATATATATATCATGAAAATCTAAGTTACTGTTATAGTTGAGTTGATAGAACTGCATTAGCAAGAATAGTGAATATATTATATTCAACACCATCACACTTTATGAATATCTGGCCTCACCTTAACACGGAGGTACTCTTCAGAATGTGAAGTTTTAACGAAGCAAGATACTAATATCTGTAACAGAAAAAACCATGTATTAATTAATGGCACTTGAGAAATGAAAAGGAGAAAAGGTTAACTCCTACAAATGAACACTTAAGCAAATACCAACAAGACAGACAAATAATAATATTTCTACATAGTCCAAGATGATAATGAACAGTTGAGATATGTTTATTTATTTTTATTATTTAAAAATTAGATCAATCCTTTCAAATTTGAAGATCATATTATAATGAAAGTCAAAGTTAAACGTTAAAGAACAGAAATATGCTCAGGATTGTCATTTACTTTACTACCAGCAGAAGAGTCCAAAGAGGTGAAAATCAAGAAATTTGAAAAACCATTGGAAAACAGTAGAATCCTTAGTTCTACTACAAGATGCATCAAGCCTTTCAAAACATAGATTGAAGATAAACGGAGGAAAACAGGACGTTAAATTTGTAAGATCATAACATATTATATAAACCGATGAACATAAAAGTAACAACCATAAGAGCCTGATTTTCTGGATTGATATCCTCAAGAAAAACCCTTCTGTGCAATTTTTTCTGCTCTACTTGAGGATTTTTAGCCAAAACCTTGCGCATATCAGCTAGAATACTCTGCATAAAGTAATTACGAAAGAAACCAGCTCAGTCTTCACAAAAATGAGGTAGACAGAAAATAAAGTCCCAGAACAAGTTTTAAGAGTAAGTCAAAAGAGTTCTCACGTTGATTTTGTTAACATCCAAGTGACTGATAGCAAGGTGAGTTTTGATACGCCAATGAGATTTCTTGCTAAGATTTCTCACAACATTTACACTCAATCTGTGGTTAGGAATATGAACTGCTTCACAATCAGAACCTCTAACTATTGTTGGAGACCACCAACCTACATGCTAGAGAAAAAAAATGAAAACTTCAATACAACTGAAAAACTACTGTTTATAGCAAAAATGATACTGTACCAACATCATATCTTCTGTATTCCTAAAACTTCTTTGCAGTAAGTTCTATAATAGATACCAACCTCAACTTTACCAGAAACCTCATCTCCTTTGATTTTCGTTTGAATCCGCTCGTTCACAACAAATGGCCGAGTTGTATGAAGCATTACACTTGAAAGGAAGTTTGTGAATATCTGAATGCATTGCAAAAGTGAAGTGAGAATGACAGCAAACAAGAGAAACTGATGAAATTGAATATAAAGGATGATCCATCAAATGCAGACAGACTTCACCATTCTGTATCAAAGAACCCATACTGTACCTCACGACCAGCAAGAGAAAGCAAGACTGTGCCCAAACCACCAGCAGTCAACCACCTTCTTGTGGAGAAACCTAGCAACTCCATGAACAATGACACAGCAGCAACCCAAATTGCAGTATATACAGCTTTACCGGTAAAATCAATTCTCATCTGTCAATCACAGTACAACTTTTTAAGAAATTTGGAACTCCCTAACCATAATATTAAACATAGGAAAACTGTACCATAACACTACCTTATTCAACCCACATACTCAAAATTATGTTTCAATAATATTTATACAAACAAATTTTCATTTCTAAAGACTAACAACTTTGTGAGCTTCATTTGGAATAACACAACTAAATTAAAGCTTAAGCAGTCCTACAACAAAAATAACTTAAATCAGCATTACTGCAGAAAAATGTTTTGCAGACAGAAACAGAAACAGAAACATGATAAGGATTAGAAACAGAAGAAACATACATTTCTTTCATCACTGGAGTCGTTCATTTCCATGCAAAATCTTTGTGCTTCTTGAATTAAGCTGAAAATAAGAAATACAATCATGTTACATTCTAAAGTAAGCAAAACATACCCTCTAAAATGCATAACATAACATCGATGTTAATTTGACAATAATCGTGGGACATAATTCTGCCAGACATAATGTCTACCTTGAAGAACAATAAGCAAACGTAAGGACTGTTGACAAAGATCTCACAAAACTCAGGAGCCGTTGCTTCACGGCTTGACTGGTTGTCGATGTTAGGACTAGTGGATCTAAATCCCTGAAACAGTTTACACTATCATTAGAATTTTTCAAATTTCCAGTGGAAAACGCTTGCTGAATCGCAAACATACCTGCAGATGAGCATTACCCCCGTCCACATCAGCAAGGGTTGAAGATAAGATGTCATAACATGATGTGAATTGCTTTTCTTCCAACTTTTATCTGTCCTCTGAAAACATGTCAGGGTGTCGTCACCAAACAGGAAATCAACTAACTATAGCATTCAACCAGATAAAGACAAAACATAGAACAAGATTAGATGCTAACTTGCAGAAACAGAACCCTGCTCAGGCGTAGGAGCGGCTCAAGACCACAGACAGCAAAGCCAATGATACCAAGGGCTGGGATCAAATGAAGTGCAACGTTTCTTCCCGATATAGTTTCAAATGACCTACATCAGGATCAAAAAAATAAATATCCATATTGCTTGTGTTGAGCAATATCACCATATGGACATGCATATCAAAGAATATGTCGAAACTTCTCTCAACTACAAGGCGAAAAGTACAGAGAGGAACCTTGACAAAGAAATAGTAGCCAACTTCATGAGTGAGGTCTCACTCCCTCCAGCTGGTATCGCCATGGCAGATCGGCACCAGAAGACATTATATCTAGAAGGTAAAGGACTAAGCGGAGCATGTACTCTGGAAACAAGGAGTGCTGAAGAATCCTGCCTCTGTCAATTCACAAACAAAAAGTTTTCCATGGATTTAAGACTACGAATAAAAAAGATGCATACATCGAGTAGTATACCTGTATTCAAGAAGAAATAAGAATGAAACTGAGAGGCAACAGAAACTTAACAAATACATATCAAACTAAGGGAATTATCCATCTCACAAAGGGAACATACAAAGAATCAAGAAATTTTAACAAGAGGAAGCATGAAGGTCATACCAAAGATTGTTTCAAATGATGGATAGTAACAAAGCATAGTCGATCGCTGCGCATGGGGCTCTGTAAAGAAATAAGTAAAACACACAACATTCAATACTAAAAAAGGAAAACTCTAAGAAAATCAATCTAATCTAATCAAATAACCACATACATAACAACAACTACATCTTCCAATATTACTGTACAGCCTAACATCATGAGAACCCGAATAGGCCATTGTTGAATTGAACTGAAGTCCAAGGTCGTGCAATGACCACAACATCATTTAGCAACAGATCGATACTATTTTACCCTTTCAACCTGAAAAACAGCTGAACAGAAAAAACAATTAGACCTAAACGAGGGAGAAAAAAAAAACAAATAACCTTAGCAGCCAAGAACATACAAGTTCTCATTGCAAAATACAAATGCAAAGTTCCATCATTTAACAGCTTTCTAAGCAACTGAACTAAACTCAGGGATTTTCAGTTCAATGAATTTAGTAAAACAAAAGAGGAAAGGATTTAAGTGAAGAAGAACAATAAAAGAGGAAAGGCCCAAAAAGGAAAAAAAGAAGCAAACCTAAGTTCATGGGCAGAGAAGCAGTTAAATAGAAGAACATGGAAAAAAAACTGAAATTTGATATGCAAAGTACCTGAATGATGAAATGATATATCTGATTCTGATATTCCAAGATTGGAGGAGGAGACGAAAAAGCATAGGGAAGGATATTCGCTCAGAAACAATGGCCTCTTTGCAAATGCAGCTGCTACGAAACAACACATTGAATTGGATTGGACTTGAAAAAGATGTTAGCACAAACACGTAATCGTTTCCGACTTGTCCACAGATAGCAATACACAATCTTCGTTTTTTTTTTAAATAAAGAAATGACTTGGCCTAGAGTGGAACCACAAATAATCTTATAAAAATAAAAGTATCATTGTTTAACAAAAAAATATGATTTTTTTTTGTCACTGTAAAATTTCATTGTTTTCATCTCCAAAGTAAAAGTTTTATTGTTTACCCAAAATAAGAAGTTTTTTTTTTTTTTTTTTTTTTTTTTTTAATTTAGAAAAACTCTCATTAGTGAGTGATGAGTGATAACAGAGAATTAGTTAGGATTTAGATCCCTGCACATGAACACGATCTTTTCTCTCTTTCATCCTTCATCCATGGATTGATGAAGCTTCTGAATTATCACTACAACTAAAACCATTTCTATAATTCGTTGTTCTGTAATCGATTCTTGTAATTGCCACAATGAAGCTTCACTTGTTCGAACAACTAAACCACTCTCAAAAATCTGCTTTTGTTGCGGTTTTCGTTATTCTGTTGCCCTTTTTCTATCCCAACCTGTTCCAACCTTTAGGTCGTGCTTCGCCTTCTATGTTCTCTGTGAGTCCTTAGTTTCTTTTTTCTTCTCACTTCTTCGTTTCTTCACTTTAAATTCAGTTATTTTTATCAGTGGTGGAAGAATCCTGAACTACGATTTTTTTGAGCTTGCATTTTTCTGAGAAAAAAAAATCATTTAGAAGATGACCCAAATCAATTTCCGTTGCAGGAGTGGAATGCTCCGAGGCCTATGCACGTGACTTTGCTTGAAGGTGCTTTGAAACGCCAAAATGTGAGTAGAGTTGAATTTAATTGGTTTGATATGTTTTTTTTTTTTTTTTTTCTGTTTTAATTTTACCAATTATTTATTTATTTATTTATTTTTCAGCCTGTTGAACTTCAAACTAGTCTGTGGTCTCCCTTGGCCTTCCAAGGATGGAAACCTTGTTCTGAGCCTCAAAAACCACCTTGTGAGTTAGAATTGTGAATTGAATTTTTCTATTTTAATTTTATTCATTGAACATTTATTTCTCTTAGAAATGAGGACTGTGTTGTTTGTGAGCAGCAAGTACCTGTTATTTGACATTTTGCACTTCAATTTATTGCAGCATTACCTGAAAAGTCTCGAGGTTATATCCAGGTTTTCCTTGATGGGGGTTTGAATCAGCAGAAGATGGGGGTAAGTTTAATTCGCAGGCGTTGCTGTTGTCAGAATGCAATTTGTTGCGTGTTTCATTAGCGGCGTGGCGTTTGGCTCAATGCTTGATCCCTTATCTAATATCACTCTCCACCATGTTCTGTTTGATAGGTGTGTGATGCTGTTGCTGTTGCTAAAATTTTGAATGCAACATTGGTGATTCCACATTTTGAAGTTAATCCTGTTTGGCAAGATTCAAGGTATATCCAGATTAGGCTGTTTTTGCAACCTTATGGTTTGGTTTCATTTTCACTCTTAAAAGGTATCCATTTATTTGAATTGTTATGTTTCTGCAGTTCATTTGCAGACATATTTGATGTGGATCACTTCATTGATGTCCTCAAGGATGAAGTTTCCATTTTGAAAGAGCTTCCTAGTGACTACTCTTGGAGCACAAGGGAGTACTATGGCACGGGCATAAGAGCTACTAGAATTAAAACGGCACCAGTCCAGGCTACTGCTGAGTGGTATATAGAAAATGTTCTGCCTGTAATTCAGAGGTACACAAACCGCTTATCCTCCGGTCCAGCCATGGTCTTACGTTTCTTTTTATTCTATAGGAACAAGTGTTTTACCACTATAGTTATTGCTTTACTTGGATAGTGATTGACTTCTAACCTTGCCAATATGAATGAGAAGCTTTCAATACTGGTGATTAGAGTGAACTTTCATGATATAATATACAGGTGTTTCTCTCGGTAACAATAATGGATATTTAACTTCGGCTTGTGTTATGTAGAAGGCCATAAGCCACCCAATGTCTTCATAGATACATTATTTACATAAATATCTATTTTCAAATGTTGTAGATTTTATCGTTGATACAGTTATGGAATTGCTGCTATTGCACCATTCTCTCATCGCTTGACATTCAACAACTTGCCAGTAGACATCCAGCGCCTTCGTTGTAAGGTCAACTTTGAAGCTTTGGTCTTTGTTCCACACGTCAAGGAATTAGGACATGTCATTGTTGATCGCCTCCGCCACACTCCAAGTATCAACGAGGCAGATGGGAATGACCATCAGCAGGAGGAAAATGATAAATTTATCAAACAGCAAACTGGCAAGTTTGTCGTGTTGCATCTGCGTTTTGACAAAGTATAGTCATTTACTTCAGTTTTAGCTTTTTATCAAGATTCAAAGCTTTGCATGTAGATTACTAAAGTTGCAGGTCACTTTTACTCCACATGTCTTCTTTTTGCATTGGTGTTGTAAATCTCTATGCTGCATGTAGTTTGTTATGTATTTCCTTGGTCATAGACCAATTGTTAGGAGTAGAAGAATTGATTCAAATTTCTTTAGCACTGAAATATTTTTTCCTGTGTTTGTGTAGTTGTGGTTGCATGTGTTTTTGAATGACAAAAACTGAGGCTCTTACTTAGTTTCATAATTGCCACATTGTCCATGATTCAAATTTCCTATGCAGGACATGGCTGCTCATTCAGCATGTGATTTTGGTGGGGGAAAAGCTGAGAAACTCGCACTAGCTAAGTACCGGCAAGTGCTTTGGCAGGGAAGGGTATTGAACTCTCAATTCACCGATGAAGAGCTGAGAAGTCAAGGGCGATGCCCACTGACTCCCGAAGAGATTGGATTGCTCCTGGCAGCTTTGGGGTTCAACAGTAAAACACGGCTTTATCTTGCTTCCCACAAGGTTCGCTATGGATAGAATAGATAGTTGTTTGTCATTAGCAGCAAATATTTCATTTATGATATTCATAAAAACATACCTAGTGATTCATAATAATCCAATATCTTCATGTTACATTTATGGAATGGTGTCCTATGCTTACTTATCTCAATATTGTTTCAGGTTTATGGTGGAGAAGCTAGGTTAGCAGCTTTAAGCAAATTATTTCCACTAATGGAAGATAAGAAAAGTCTCGTCACTGCCGAGGAACTGGCCGAGGTTAAAGGGAAGGCATCACTACTAGCTGCTGTTGATTATTATGTGAGCATGCAGAGTGACATCTTCATTTCTGCTTCTCCAGGCAATATGCACAACGCTCTGGTAAGTTAAATAGTCAAATATTACAAAACTACTAGTAGAGGGTTAGAAGAGCCTTCACTGTGCTATAAATAATACCAAATTCTCAAAATTTACTGTTTAAATTGAACATGTTTTGCACTTCTAGGTGGGGCACCGTGCTTATATGAATCTGAAGACTATCAGGCCAAACATGGCAATGTTGGGGCAACTGTTTCAGAATAAAAGCATAGATTGGTCAGAATTTCAGAGTGCAGTTCTTAATGGACACAAGAACAGACAAGGCCAGATAAGATTAAGAAAAGAGAAGCAATCTATTTATACATATCCTGCTCCTGATTGCATGTGTGGAGCTTAATGAGTTTTGACAATTGTAAATTGTCTTCATCAAGACGTTGTTGCTTTTTTTTTTAGTTCCAAAATTGTCCAAATTTTCTTTCCCCAGGTTCTAATTGCAGTGAGACGTTAGCATCAAACTAATATGGGAACTTAATTTTCTCCATTCCTCCTTAAAGTATATGGGGAGAAAAAACTTTACCACTTCAATTTCTAAGATAAATAGAAAATGGGCTTTTTAATTTCTTGCTGCCAATTTAAGGGCAATAATTTTGTTTAAGCCATCCTTAAAAATGGCAATCACAAGCTCGGGCTGGACACAAATATGTTAATAAACTCCTACTCAAATGGCAGAGAACACAACAGTGTTTTTCCTTCTTTTTGTTTTCCAGATCACTTTCGAATGTGATAAATATCATGAATTGTGATGCTTATGTACAAATATGGGCAATGGACTAAGGGGAATACATACAATGCATAATTCCAACTTAAAAAAAGACAGCTGGACCATTTCTGCATAACTCTCCAATGGAAGTCATGTTCCAAAATATCAACTTCTACTCTCTGCTTACTCAGCTACAAGTCTAGTCATTCATTCATTCTGCTTAGCAGATGGAAATGAAGATGCCTGGCCATCCTTCTTATCCTTGCTGGCAGGAGGTCCACTCCCATTCCTTTGGACAGCAAATTCTTGCGATTCGGTAGGGATCGGCGATGGAGTCATTTCTTCCTCTATCGGAAGAGTTCGTTTTGAGCCTTCTAGGGCAACACCAAGAAGAATGTTATCTTCCAAGGAAGGCCTAACTGATGGTGAAGGCACAGAAGGTTTCTCTTCGTCTTGCTTTGGCTGTGATGGAATTGCAGGAGCAGTCTCTCCCTTGCCAGACTCATGGGAAGTGGCCGGAGAAACTTCAGGCAATGCATTTTGTGCAGGGTTTTTAGATACAGGAACTGTTGCTCCCTTTCCGGACTCTACAGCACTTTCTTTTTTGGGTTGCAAGGTTTTGGACGTCTTCTCAACTGAGCCATCCGAACTCATATTCTGAGTTTGTGCTTCAGAAGCTGACTTGGATTTATCCTTGGAGCTTACACCCGGTGAGGAGGTTGATGTAACCACTGAATTTTCATCTCCTTTGGAGTCGGACATCAGGGTGTCATCAACCTTGGCATCTTTTTCCTCATTTGTTCGAGATGAACGTGTTGAAGGCTTAACTTTATCCTCACCATTAACTTTGTACGGTGGTTCTATCAGTAGGAATGGGCGATTAGCCGCTGCTCTTGTTCGGGAGAAAATGGTGTCCCCAAAGGGTATATTGTCTGAGTCAGCCTCGCCATATATTTTCTGAACTGTGCGAATGGGAGTGGCGAGCCGAGCTCGATGATGACTGACAACTCTGAGAAGGTCCAAAAGAATTGCCTCCTGTAATTATTAGCAAAAACCTATCAACATATAACATATTGCTTAAATCATATGCAACCGCAATTGCTCTAGGTCATACCTTAACGCAGAGGTACTCTTCAAAATGTGAAGTTTTCACGAAGCAAGATATTAATATCTGCAAGAAGAACGATTTTTAGTAAATTGAGGAAGGAAACGGGAAAAAAATCAACAATTACTGGCAAGGAAACTAGACAAGTTACAATAACAGAGAATTAGAACAAATCTTTGAAAAAAAATAGATAAATAAATAGAGAGTCGTTATTCTTGAGACAGTGCAGAAAACATCAACACTTGAAAAATAAAAGCGAAAGACTTTTGCCATACTGAACTCAACTGACACTTACCATAAGAGCCTGATTTTCAGGATTAACATTCTCCAGAAAAACCCTTCTGTGCAATTTTTGCTGCTCTACTTGAGGATTTTTAGCCAAAACCTTCCTCATATCAGCTACAATATTCTGCATGAGTAAATTGGAACAGAGATAACCTCAGTTTTCACAGGAAAAGAATATGCAACAGAAATTCCTTGGACAAGTTTTTATCATCTGAACTAAGATTGCTCACATTAATTTTGTTAACATCCAAGTGACTTATAGCAATGTAACTCTTGATGCGCCAATGAGATTTTTGAGTCAGGTTTCTCACAACATTTACAGTGAACTTGTGATTAGGAATATGAACTGCCTCCCGATCATCACCTCTCACAATGGTTGGTGACCACCATCCTACATGCTGGAGAGAAAGAAATTTGAATACAAGAAAAATAAAATTTCAGTCATAAGAAAACCTACCATTGGTAAAAGTCCTTCTATGTGTCATGTGATTGTGGAGGCTACTCTTAAAACTTTTTGTTTGGGTAGAATTTTACTAATTATATTTGTAAAAGTTGTGTTTAAGTAGTAAGGTGGAGAAACAAACCTCAACTGTACCAGAAACCTCATATCCTTCGATCTTTGTTTGAATCCACTCATTCAAAATAAATGGCCGAGTTGCATGGATCATTATACTTGAAAGGAAGTTCGTAAATATCTGGATTAATCATAAATATGAACTTAGAATGGCAGAAACAAGAGTATTAACATAATTTTCCAATTGATCAAGTTATTGGCTACACACATGGAAGACTTGCTCTTATGAAGTTTGATGAATTGGATATGGAGAAGACCCAAACATTGCAAAGAACAGGCTGATTCAAACAAATCATACTAGTAAACAGTACAAGAAACAATGCTATACCTCGCGACCTGCAAGAGTGAGCAATACTGTGCCCAAACCACCGGCAGTTAACCACTTCTGTGTGGAGAAACCTAGTAGTTCCATGAACAATGACACTGCAGCAACCCATACAGCAGTATATATAGCTTTCCCAGCAAAATCCAGGCCCATCTGTCAGTCATTTTTTTAAATGAGAAGCAAATAAATACATAAACAATTTTGGGACTCCCAAAGCTCACAGGAAATGAAGGAGGATAGTATTTGACACACCAAACGCATAAACTGAAAAACAAATATAAATCTTTAAACAAATAACTTCTTATTTTCTCAGATGTTGATTACATTGATCTTCATTTGCAATGATACGGGAAAAATAAACTTTTAAGGCTTCATTATATCATCAAAAGCTCTGACAACAAAAAGATTACTAGGACATCAGTGTTATTGCAGCAGAATGCTATGCACACAGCAATAGAAATCTGGCAAGGACTGACAAAGGCATTAAATCATTACATGAATATGTAACAGATACATACATTTCTTGCATCACCGGAGTCATTTGCCTCCATAAAGAATTTTTGTGCTTGTTGAATGAAGCTGAAAACAAGAAATACAACCATGCAACATTATAATTAACCCACAACATAGGACCCAATATACCTAACAGCAAGTTAGCAATGCAACTGAACCCAACATTTTGGAGGTGGAGAGCATATCTTATAATAACAATATAAACTAATAGTAAATAAAATAAATACAGAAAACCATTTATAAACGGAATTTTCAATTTCTGCCATGAATTCTTCCAGAAATCAATACCTTGATAAACAGTAAGCAAATGAAATCACTGTTGATAACGATCTCACAAAATTCAGAAGCCGTTGCTTCACAACCTGGCTGGACTCAGATGGTAGGACTAGTGGATCTAGTGCCCTGAAAAGATTATGCTACGATCAGTACCAATAGGAAACAGGGCTTTTAGTGGTTTATACTACTTGGTCCATAAACAAACCTGCATATGAGCATTGCCCCAGTCCATAATAGCAAAGGCTGAAAATAAGATGTCATAATATATCTGGAACTACTTTTCTTCCAACTACTGTCAGTCCTCTGAAAATATTTGTCATAAATCAGAATAAGGTACTAATTATAACATTCAATTGGAATTGGAAAAAAAATAAAGATGGCAATTACTTGGAGAAATAAAACTCTGCCAAGACGTATAAGTGGCTCAAGACCACAAACAGCAAAGGCAATGATACCAAGTGCTGGGATCAATCGAAGCAAAACAGGGCTTCCTTGTAAAGCTTCATGCGACCTGCATAAATATCTAAACATAAATCTTTCCATAGATATTATTATTATGCATTAAATGATCGGTCGAAAAAGTAAAGATGCAACAAAAATAATGCTTAGTCAGAAGTAGAACCAATAGATACCAGCCCTTCAAAATAAACACAAAATTTCAAATTAAAGGTATCATAATATCATGCAGCAGACTACAAGTTCATATGCTAATTAATTTAAGTCTCAGTGGGTCCAGACTCTGGTCAATGCCAAGTTTCATTCACTTCTCAATCACCCTTCAAGGAGATGAGTCAAATTGAATTGAGAATGACATCCAAAAGCCTACTAGCCAACTATGATATATAAGATTATATACCTATCTCAACTACAAGCCTGCTACGATACTACCATTAACATGAAACTCAGACGAGGTGCAGAAAATACTTGTGTGGCACAAGCATGATTGTATATTGTATACACTAACATTATGGGGAAGGCTAGCAACTAACACAAAAAGGAGAGAGAGCCAACCTTGTCAGAAAAATAGCAGCAGATTTCATAAGTGGAGTCCCACTTGCTCCACCTGGTAGTAGGGCAGAACGACACACAAAAACTTTATATCTGGGAGGCACGTGCTTTACAGGAGCATGTACTCTACTGAGGAGATAGAGTGCTGAAGAATCCTGCTTCTGTAAATTCCAAAAAAAATTCTCCACATATCAGATTCAAGACAAAAAAGTCAATCAAGATTAACATAGTTAAAAGCAAAACAACAATTGTAAGTGCAGAGTAATTCAATTAAGCACACAACCAGTCGAAAAATCTAACTAATAAGTAGAAAAGGAACAGATAGATACATCTAACATACTTAAAAAAAAATGGGGGCGCATGAAAGGGAAGCGTGAAATTCTTAAATCCACAAAAAGCCATACCAAACTACGTGGTGAAAGATTTATCGTAACCAAATGTAACCGCCCAACACCCATTGGATTCTGTCAAACAATAAGGAGAGTGAAATTCAGCACTATACACTTGAAAACTGTTGTGAATTACTTTAAAATTAAAATTCAAAACAAAACCACATACACTATGAAAACTACAGAACCCATTACTGCTATGGAGCCTAACATCACGAGCCAATTGCATTGAACCTGGGTAGACCATTGTTGTAACTGAAGTTCAAGCTCATGCAATCAGCACAATATCATATAACAGATGAAATTAAACGTGTTGAAATGCAGTGAAAAATATTACGCCTGCAGGAGACAGAGCAATAACCTCATCAGAGAAAAAATTAAAACAATCCACTGCAATCGCAATCATTTCCCCCAAATTTTCAAAGCAATTAGCTTAGAAAAAGGGAAAGAAAGCAAGAAACAAAACCCTAAAATTCGTACGAAGTACCTCACCAAACTTAAAAAACCAAAGTATAACTATAGAAGGAAGGTCTTATCACCAAACAAATACACCACGTGACTCGACATGCCTAACAAACTTTTCCAAAAAATACATAAATGGAAACTGAAATTTGAGATCTAAGTACCGTCTCTTATGTTTCAGTAAAAGGAGACAAATTAGCTCGGAAACAAACAGAGACTAATGTTCCCGAGAATATCAGAACTCGCATTACGAGCTTAAACCTCAGCGAGAGAAAGTGAAATTTGCGAATGGGTTCGTGTTGTGTTGTGGTGGGTGGGTGAGAGGTAGAAAAACCCAACTCGGTTAGAAAAGCTTAGCTATGTGTGTGTGTGTGTTTCTTCTTCTTCTGCTGCTAGTTCTTCTTCCTTTGTTGAAGGGACGTGGTCCTATCAAAACGCACTGTTTTGGATTAATCCATGCGAAAATTCTATTACCACTTATTCCTGGATTTATGTGGCGCCTAGAGCTATCACGAATCCTAATAGTAATAATAACGTACACGCTATGCGTGCGTGTCTGCCTTAAGTTTTTTTTTTTCTCATTTTTTCTTCCCTTCTCTCTAATTATTTTGTTTTACTTTTTTTCTTATATAGTTTTACTTTTATATAATATAATTTAGAATTTAATTTTCATCTACGAACCGTAAACATTTTTTTATACAGTCATTTAATTATATATTGGATGTCAATTATAATTGTATTTTTTCTATTTTACTATCTAAAAAATTATATAAACATGACGTTTTAATTGAATGACATTATAAAATATATTTATACGGTCAGTATATTAAAATTAATCTCTTTAATTTATTTTTACAATATATAGTATTAAAATTCGTTTGTATTTTTGTCCAACTGTGTTGGACAGTTTCCTAGAAGGCTGCGAGCAGCTAATATCGTTTGTATCGGCTAAGGTGGTAATTATTAATTAAGGACCACAATAAGCGAAGCTAAAGGCAGGATGGTCACTAAGTTTAAATCAGATTGGTCCAATTTTAGTTGTAGTTTAATAAATTTGTTTATTGTATTAGTAATAAATTAAAATTATTTCATAAATTATTGAGAATAAATTTTTCTTATAAAATTTAATAATGATCAGTAAGTATTCTTTTTAATATTTTAAAAGATATTTTGTCTAACATATTTTATCAAAAATAAATTAAATTTGGAAATTTAGTTAATAAGAGAAGATATACAATTTACTTACAATGATATATTCATATGAAAAAGATTGAATATTTAAATCTCATTTTTTGATTTTGATAGAAATAACAAACATTTAATAAAAAATGAGAATGAGATAAAACATTAAAAGAGTTGATAGTAAAATTGGAATAAGATACATGAAGATATTAAAGAGATGTATATATATATGTGGAGAAGAAGAAATTTGAAGTGAAGTTAATGGTTGAATCTCCTATATTTTGTGAATGAGGATATGTGTGTGTAAGATAAAATATGTATAAATATAAAGGAGACTTTGTCCCAGTGCATAAATACATGTAAAGATTTTATTTAAATTACAGAGTGAATATTCAATCAAGATACTTATTTTATTATTAGTGAATATGATTGTGTTCTTTATTTATTCTGTAGACCCATTATATTCAATTTATAAGTATAAAGTCCATGCATGCCTTGTTTACATATTTACTTTTAATATAACACAAAATTATATGATTAAAAAATTTTCATGTTACACTATTATTCATTAAAAATTTGTACTTTAATATTGAATGTCTACAGTTTAATTAATACAACAATGTTTACTGTACAACAGAAATTAAATATATTCAACTAGTATCTAACATGTGCTATATATAATGTATGTCATTATATATATAATAGTTGTTCAATAATATTTCTATTATACAATAAATATTAATATAATTAATAGGTATATAAGTACTACAAAATTGTGTGTTATTATTCCGGATATGTTAGATTTGAAAGTAAAATGAAAATGACAATTACTTGAATGATAGACTTCACGTTAAAACAAAATTATTCCGTGTACAAAACAAAATGTTACTAAACACTTGTCAAATATTCATGCTTAACTGGATTTTGAATTTTAAGAGTTACAAGAATAGATTCAGATTAAAATTTAATGATTATAATGAATAAATTTTTATTGTACACTTAATATTATTATATGTAAAATTATGCATGTGCTAGTTCTTATTTTAGATACAATAGCTCCTCATTGACTAATATATTTACCATCCCTTTTGTCCTTCATTGGACACACCCTAATAATAATAAATTTTCTTTTATATATTAATAATGTAAATTTTGTTTATACTATCATTCAATCATATTTTATTATTTGAGTCTAACCCACTACAATTTGAATAAAGAAAATTGAGTTTATATTCATTACTTAAAAAGTTCATGTAAAATGATTTGATTGAATAAGTTTGTAAAACATTTTAAAAAAAGTTTAGAGATAACCAACTATGTTACTATTTTGGGTGGATAATATGGCTTAAAGAGCATATGGTTGAGAACTTGTCCGTATACATGAAAGGGATATGGTGGGAAACGTGTTTCGTATGCTGAACTGAATTGCTCTATGATTGTTTTATAGGGCCATGTTTATTTGACATTTTATAATAACAATAAAATAGTAGTCAATATATAAATCAATTCATCATAATCATATTGTTGTGATCTTACTCTTATGTGATTATCGCTATGCTATTTCTGGAATTCATGCATGTTGTATAGATGAAAAGTGAAAACTGAAAATAGTACAAGTTTTTTCTTCTTCTAATGATTATAACCTAAGTCAAGAGTTGTTAGGTCACAGAAATGTGAATCTACTATCCAAAATTGAGATAAATACAATTAAAATATTCAAAACTCAAATAATAACCAGAAATTAGAGAAGAAGAAAATAAAAAGAATATATAGATGGAGCTAGGCTGTTTACACACGTTTGTCAAAGGCTTAGGCACAATTATCCATTTTTGGTGGGCATTTTCTGTCTTCAAAGATTTCACTCCCCAAACGAGTCATATTAATACCGTAATAGATTTCATGATCACGTGATACGCGCGTGATCATATTCCGTATTTGAATACCTCAGCGTCTTTTTCTCTAATCCATTTTAATCTAAACTTTTTTTTTTCCTTCAAAAAACGCACTGTTCAAAATATTGAAAACGGAACGCAAACCCCTTTTCGTTTTGCTCTGTTTCCGTTCAACAACGATCACGAACGCAGAGAGAGCCCATTCTATGTACGTTATGTTGATTCTCAATTCGTTATTCTCGCGGTTAAGCTCGAATGTAGAATCTTCTTCTCTTTGATCACGATTTGAAGTTCAACATATTGAGAAATGAGAAGTTGATTTTCGAGTTGAAAATTTGGGTTCTAAGGTTTTCAGGTCAAATTGAATTAGGTAGGGATGGACAATTCCGATTTAAGGAATGCAGATTCCACGCAATGTGTGCGAGTAGCTGTTAACATTCGCCCATTGATTACCTCTGAGCTCCTTCTTGGATGCACAGATTGCATTTCGGTTGTTCCCGGTGAACCTCAGGTTCTACATTGTCCTATCATTTCATCTAATCGTTTTTTTTTTTCTTTTTTTGTGATTGAATTTTAGTCGCGTATAGCGTAATTATGCATTTCTAATTAAGGATTTCGGCATTTTACGGTTGATATTGAACAATGTGTATAGTTTCTGAATAAGACCCTGTGTTGCATAATGTGATTTATATGAGCGTTTGAACTTTGGTAGGTGCATATTGGATCTCATTCATTCACTTATGATTACGTTTATGGTAGTACGGGATTGCCATCATCTGCAATATATAACGATTGTGTAGCTCCGCTTGTTGATGCACTTTTTCATGGCTATAATGCCACGGTTCTTGCTTATGGTCAGGTATATATTTTGAATGTAACATTATTGTGAATCATGTAGTTTATTTTGATAACGCTCATCACTTTTATCATTGTAATAAGTAATTCCTTTATCCCATTGTGTTAGACGGGTTCTGGAAAAACATATACTATGGGAACAAATTACAATGGAGAGGGAGGTAGTAGTGGTGGAATCATACCAAGTGTATTGGATAACTTATTCAACAGAGTAAAGGCTACGAAAAATTCCACAGAGTTTTTGATCAGAGTATCATTTATTGAGGTAAAAGAATAGTATAGTATAATTAGTTAATGAGTTCTTATTATGTGAGTAATTGTCAAGTGAGATAAGTACTTTATCGGTTGAAAACAATGGCATGCAGATATTCAAGGAAGAGGTTTTTGATTTGCTTGATCCTAATTCATCTAGAGGAGAAGTTGCATCATCAAAGCCTGTTGTGCCTGCTAGAGTTCCCATACAAATAAGAGAAACAGTAAATGGAGGAATAGCACTTGCTGGTGTGACCGAGGCTGAAGTTAAGACAAAAGAAGAAATGGCGTCCTATCTCTCAAGTGGTTCATTGTCACGTGCCACTGGGAGTACTAATATGAACAGTCAATCAAGGTAAATTAAGTGTCCTATTAAAAAACGGAAATGATTTTTTGGCGTCATCCAAATATATAAGATATCTAAATGATGATGAAAGAATGAGTTAATTGAAAAAAAATAAGTATTAAAGTAGGCAGAATCCACGTGTTTTGTGAGTTAAATGTTTGAATGTTTGAAAATATAGGATGTACAAATAACATTAGTCAATTAAAAAATAAAACATGAAGAGCATAGTTTAAGAGGCGACAATAAAAATACAAAGCAATTCAAATGATCATATCATATTCATAGGTTCCATACATTTCATGTACATACGATGAGTAAGTTTAACATACATACATTTGGGTAAAATTATGAAAATATATTAAATAATATAGTAAGTAGATTAAGAGTAAGGAGTGAAATACTATAGAGGATTTAATTTGACAAAACTTTTCATTGTATAGTTAATTTGCAAATATATCCATTATAGATTTCATAGTTTAGTTTAATGGAAAGTTAATTTATAATATGTTGATTGTATTACTCGTATCCATTGTCCAGTCGTTCACATGCTATATTTACAATCACAATGGAGCAAAAGAATGATGATGATATTTTAAGTGCCAAACTCCATTTAGTGGATTTGGCTGGTTCCGAACGTGCAAAAAGAACTGGCGCTGATGGCTTACGTTTAAAAGAAGGTATTTTTCGTTGTTAATTGCAAGGTTAGGAACAATATTAATATAAAATACTAGTATCAATACAAAAGTAATACTACTGATTATGTAGAACTGTTAAATATATAATTTCCAAATTTTAGTTGATTTATGTCCTTTTTCTAGTTGAGTTATTCTGTTAATGCAAGTTATATTTCATAATCAATGATGAATTGTTGGTATTATTCATGATTAGGAATTCATATCAACAAGGGTTTATTGGCTCTTGGAAATGTAATAAGTGCATTGGGGGATGAGAAAAAGCGTAAAGAAGGAGGTCATGTGCCATATCGTGATAGCAAATTGACACGCCTATTGCAGGTTTGCACAATATTTGTTGAATTTAAATATATTTTTAAATATTATATTAAGTATATATTTATTAATTAAATAATTAATATTAAATACTTGTAAATATCTCAATATTTTATAATAATTTGTTACTTCAATAAATTATTTGAATATAAATTATAATCTCTCAATCATATTTAATATTATTTTTAAAATACTATAATCTTATATATATTTTTGTCGTTATATTTCTCTCATGTGTAATTTACCAAATACAACCTTAAAATACTTATACAAAATGGCTGCAATGGCCCATTGTATTGGGATAGGTGATTATCTACATTGTGAGCTAAAGTAAAAAATAACAAAAGAACAAAAGTTATATTATATGTATGAATATTTACTCAAGAGTTCATGTATTATTAGGCGGATTGCAAATTTGTTTTTAACATATAAAACTCTTAAACTAGGTGAATAGGTGTTATTCACATGGGTAAGAATGTTATTGTATTAATTTATTTTTTCTTCAAAAGTCAGTTTTACTAATTAAAAATGTGATAAGAAAAATATGTTTACTAGCTTAAAATTGTCTTATTATGACATGCAATGGAATAATAACATGTAGGATTCTCTTGGAGGCAACAGCAAAACAGTGATGATAGGTACACGCTCAATTCATGACGGCAATCTATGTTTTGATACTTCTATATCTTATATTGTCACATATCATCTAACATATTGGGGATGTCACAGCATGTGTTAGTCCTGCTGATACTAATGCTGAAGAGACATTGAACACTTTAAAGTACGCAAACCGTGCTCGCAACATTCAGAACAAGGCAGTTGTAAGTTCTTTGTGTTAATAATAATTTTATTTTTGGCGGATTAATTTATGATCCTTATATTTTGATGATTTGGAATTTTGTTGGTTCAGATTAATCGTGATCCAGGTGCAGCTCAAGTGCAGACAATGCGAAATCAGATTGAGCAGTTGCAAGCTGAGCTTCTATTTTATAGAGGTGATGCCGCTGGGCCCTTTGAGGACCTTCAGGTGCATCTTTGTTTTTGGAAGTTGCTCACTTGTTTACTATTTACATGTTTCTAATGTCCTTTTATAATTTTTTTTTTATTTTTAGATTCTTAAACATAAAATATCCTTACTTGAAGCAAGCAATGTAGAGTTACAACAAGAGCTTAAAAGAGGTCGAGTAACTTGTGAGAATTTAACACAACGTGCTCTTGATGCTCAGGTCTTTGACTTATCCTTAATTTTCTTAGTCATAACAAATTTTGTCAGTTACATGCTATATCTTTGTAGAGAGACTCAAGGTGCTGAAAATATTTTTAGGTTGAAAAAGACCAACTGATTATGAAAATAGAAGCATTGCGGAATGGTAAATCTTGGGATGAGATTGACTCAAATTCAAATCAGGTATGAATGCACTAAGTAAGTCACTAATAATGCGTAGTTACAATTTTCATCAAATGTAGATACGTCTCTGAAACATTGTATATATGAACTCGATTTTAGGATTACGACTTGGTGAAATCTTATGTGTCAAAGATCCAAAATCTGGAAGGCGAATTGCTACGCTTTAAGACTTCAAACGTCACAAATTCACATAATTTTGTTGATTTTGATGATGATGAATATGGATCTAAGAATGCCTTATTTGGAATTGGTGATTCGTCTCATTGTGATGCCAAAGCTGTGGATTTTCCAGGTAGCACATTGGACAACTTGTTTCATTGAAGTGTAGTAGTGCACCTTCTTATTGAGTGCTAACACGTGCTGATGTTAAAAATGCTATTCTTAACCAATTTGGTTTTGGTTGACAAGAGCACCCATTAAACTTTAAAGATGAGTTGTTGAATTCTAAAAGATACCATAGCTTTTGGACTCAATACTGAAGTTTTCTTATTTGCACTTTTTCACTCAGAAGTGTTGTATACTTGTATCACAATTGATGTTTAATTCCACCCTAAATTTTATTTTTTTGAACATTAATTCAAATGGTTTGTAGATGAAATGGAAGATGATGACAAGGAGCTAGAACACTCATCTCGTCAAGAAAAGTTGGATAAGGAGCTCAAAGAGCTTGATAAGAAACTTGAACTAAAGGAGGTAAAAGCTTCCTTCGTTAATCTTAAATTCGTTGAGATGCTGAAACTCATTTTGTGTTTTGTTGAATTTTGAATTGTTGATTCTTCTATCAATTATGTAGGTTTTTAATTGATTTTATAACATGATTCTAATTCTAATTCTTCTTTCCCCCCTCTCGCATTGAAGGCTGAAATGAAGCTGCATAATAACTCTGATACAGCGCTTATGAGGTATCATTATGAAAAGAAAATTCTTGAGATGGAACAAGAGAAGAAAATTTTGCAGGTAATTGCTCTGATGTATGCATTTATTTTTTTTGTTATTTTTCGTTTTTAATTGTCCTTGTAATAACCCATCCTTTTTTTATATTATTGGTAGAAAGAAATTGAGCAACTTAAGTGCAATCTTGCAAATATCTCAGCTACCTCTGATGATGGTGCTCAAAAGTTAAAGCAGGATAATCTTCAAAAATTGAATGCACTTGAAGCGCAGGTGATTTGATATTTTGAATGTTTAATTTGCAATGGCCAGTCAATGCCATGAATTGATTATTTGCTTTCCAGATCTCTGAGCTGAAGAAGAAACAAGATGCTCAGGCTCAGCTCTTGAAACAAAAACAGAAGAGCGATGAGGCTGCAAAACAACTTCATGATGAAATCCAGAGAATCAAAGCTCAAAAGGTGCAATGATCATGTCAATGAAACTTGCATTTTCTGTAACAACTCACAAGAAGACATCAATTTTTAAGCATTACTGATCGGTTTCTTTCTTTAGGTTCAACTTCAACATAAGATTAAGCAGGAATCTGAACAATTTAGGTTATGGAAAGCTTCGCGTGAAAAAGAAGTTCTCCAGGTAAAGGATTAGGGGAGAATTTCCTTTAAAACAGTATCATTGCTACTTTTTTTTTTTTTTCAATTGTCATATATAGGGAAACCTTTCCCCAATTTCTGGTCTGTCATATTTTTCATTCAGTAGTGTTTTCCTAACTCTTCAAGCAAGCACTGCAGCATCTCACTAACTCTTTCCAAAAAGTAGATTAGGTAGTCATGAATAATAATTAATAGCTAATCTTCTGATGGATACTTTGATTAACTACCAGCTCAAGAAAGAGGGGAGGAGGAATGTATATGAGATGCATAAGCTGTTAGCGTTGAATCAGAGACAAAAGATGGTGAGTTGATGTTCAAACCACTTACTGTTGGATAGTCTTATTTCAATTTTGTTTATCCTACTTGTTATATGTTCATTGCAGGTAGTGCAAAGGAAGACAGAAGAAGCTTCCTTGGCTACCAAAAGGCTGAAAGAGCTTTTGGAATCTCGAAAGGCCTCTTCTCGTGAAACCATGGGTTAGGAGATTTACTGTGTCATGCTGCTCTTTTTTTCCCCATTTTGTGCGCTTCCGTGATAACATGCAGTTTATTGCTATAAATTCAGGTGGTGGATGTAGCAATGGTCCTGGAATTCAGGTGCTTTAAACCTTATGGTGAAATTGTAAATGAACATAGGGATTAAATTGCATTTTAAAAAATTAAACATTGATGAGTGCTTGAATTTGTTGGATATTTTTCTGTTGGTTTTATGCATGCTAACATATGGGTTTTTCTCTATGAAGGATTTGAGGAAGGCAATTGAGCATGAGCTTGAAGTCACTGTCCGTGTGCATGAAGTACGGTCAGAATATGAGCGTCAAATGGAAGAGTATGTGCCCCTTCTTAAAACTTAGACATTTAAATTGAGTGATGAGTGTAATATTCAGTATGTACTTAGCAAATTGGTTTGAGTTGAAAACCTAATCAATTAAACTTCTAATTTTTTCTTGGTTAAGCATTAATGTATGTTACTCACATGTTAATTTTAGTGCTGTTCTCTTTGATTCATTTGATTTGCTTTTCATTTCAGGAGGGCCAAAATGGCCAGGGAGATGACTAGGTTAAAGGGAGAAGCAGAGATGATGAAGCAAAATAATACAAGGTGATACTCTGTAATTACATTTTCTCCTTGAAAAAACAATGGAAGAATCCTGTGCTTTTCCTTTAGCATTCTATGTTTGACAAACTTTCTTTGACTGGTTGCTATTGTAGTGATGGCCCCGTGTCAATGTCTCCTAGTGCAAGAAATTCTAGGATTCTTGCTCTTGAAAACATGCTTTCTACTTCTTCCACGACTCTAGTGTCTATGGCATCCCAGTTGTCAGAGGCAGAAGAGCAGGAACGTGTTTTCAGTGAGAAGGGACGTTGGAACCAAGTTCGGTCCATTGGTGACGCCAAGAATTTATTGAATTATTTGTTCAACATGGCAGCTTCCGCCAGGTAGTGACTTATCTGTATATCATGGTTTGGACAAATGATTAGCAAGTTCTTGCAAAGTCATCTACCTAATAGTGATATTTTCTATTTAACTGATACTTTCCTTTGGTTTTATATATCAGGTGTTTATTGCGAGATAAAGAAGTAATCTGCAAAGAGAAAGACATGGAAATTAGAGATCTCAAAGATAAAGTAGTAAGGGTAACCTACTCGGTTCGACAATTGGCAATGATAAGAGCTGAACTAGCTCATCAATTGAAATTGCAGGTTAGTGTGTTCAGCTTTATGACACCATCTTGATAAAGCTATAAGAACTTAGTGCTATTGTTAATGAACAATTGATTATCAATTAACTCACTGCTTCTTATTTTGAATATAGGAACACCGCACTTCTACTCTTCCACCAGAGGACATGGACATATCTGATAGAGAACCAGATGATTATGATGATGTTGAGGCAAAAGATGTCGAGACGGTTGAGTTGGCAAAATTAAAGGACAAGAAAAGGAAATCCAAAAGCAGACGCTCAAGTATGGAAGATAATCAGTCAAATATCAACAGTTTAGAAGGTGCCAGAGACAATTCAAGAGAGAGACTTGGACGTACTTTTGGGAAGACATCATCGGACATCTGTTGCTCTTGTAGTAAAACCTCATCATGCACGAAGAAGAAATGCAAGTGCAAATCTATGGGATGCAACTGCGGGATTTCTTGTGGCTGCCAAGCAACCAAGTGTGCCAATAGATCATCAGTCT
The DNA here is from genome assembly GCA_013621005.1 of Aeschynomene evenia. Lineage (NCBI taxonomy): Eukaryota > Viridiplantae > Streptophyta > Magnoliopsida > Fabales > Fabaceae > Aeschynomene > Aeschynomene evenia. The sequence continues at coordinate 6,741,700 of CM024270.1, forward strand.
CAAATGAGCCAGCATATTCGCGCTCGGTTGAAGAAACAGACGAAAACCGCATTCTTGCTACTGAAGGTGCAGAGTTACTTCGGAGTGCACTGGTTGATGGGCCTTCCAGGGCTGACCGCGGGCCAAGAAAGGCTCTTTCTGATGTAGGAAATACACTGGTGCGATTAATTCAATTTTAATCATATCATTTTCTCCAATCCATGAATGGGAAAGTACTTCAAGTACTTTTAGATCAATGGCATGATAAGTTGGAAATCCTGTTTACCTATTACAGACTTCATATTTGCTCTTTTATTTTTCTTTGCAGGCAAAATCAAATGCTCCTAAAGGTAATCAGAGAAAGAAAATGCGGAAATCCACCATAATTCTTGTTTCTGATCCGCCACCATCCTCTCAGCAGCCTGAGAATTCTGAAGTCCCCAGGCCCAAGAAACAAAACAATACTAACATTTTTGAAGCAGCGAATTCGGCAGAGTACTACATACCATCGAAACTGCCCCCATCTAGGCCTGAGAATGCTGCCTCTGCCCCCAAGGTAGAAAACAATTTTGAGGAAGCAGATAGTCCTGTAAAAATGGCGCCGCCAAGGGTTGTGCAAGAGGCGGCAGCACCATCGAATGCTGGTGAGCCATTGTGGGACAGGAATGTTGCCAAATTCGTTGAATCTGTCAACAGGAATCAGCCAAAAGTCATTCCATTTAGAAGTCTGATACGACCGAAAAGAGCACCAGACGAGAAAGAGAACAAAAACAACAACAGACATTAGTTGTATATCCATTTCTAACCCCTTTTCTGGGATGTTTTGTTTATGTATACCCCAAAAGCTAATGTCCAAAGTGCACGAAGAAAGCCTTAGGAAGAAGAAAGAAGATTCTTCAATGGTGTGTAGGACATTATTCATTGAAATCAGATCAAAATATGTGATGTCTTACTCGGATTTTGAGCTGAACTCTTCAGCAGAAAGAAGAAAAAAAATTGTTTCTGCAATTAGTCTTCTTTTGTGTTTCATATAACAGAATAAGATTATAGTATGCATAACATGTTGTATATAATATGTGTTTCATATAATATGTGATATATGTTGTGCATAACATGTCATATATAGTATGCATAATATGTAATATATATTGTACATATTATATATTATATGTTGTGCAAAGTCTATTAACTAATTTTCACTACACACCAAAATTTTTCCATTTAAATAAGTACCTCTTGTCCGTGTATGCTGGAATTGTGTAGTCTTTTACCTTAAAAAATTCGTTAGCTTAATTTTGATTTATTTTTCACTAAATTTAAAAATATATTTTATGATTTAAATGGGATGAAAATGTTTGACAAACTTTGACTCTTTGAGAGTTACTTATCAGTTCAATGAGACAATATTTGTATGTGTTTACAATTGATTTCACCTTAGCTAGTGGTGAAATTTAAATATCAACATTGTAGGCAAAATATATACTTTGCCTCTTACATTAAGATTTAGTAATTTAGTAATTAGTAATGAGTATTATATAATTCTTCTAAATTTAATTTATGAGTGGATTTATTAATGGAAATAATCTTTTGAAGATTCCTTTTTCATTTCGTTTTGTATCCGTTAGAAATTGTTGATAATAATTAAACGAAATTAAATAATTTAAGCATGCACTAAAACGAATAGCTAATCTAACTTTACACTTTGGGAAGAAAATATGAATAAAATTCAACGGAGAAATAAATAATTTTATTTAATAATATAATGATTTAAAAAAGTATAATATATTTTCTTTTTAGAGAGGAAAAAAAAAAGAATATCACGTAAAAACAAATACTAGACGTAGAAAATTTGAATCGATCAGGTTTCCCTCCACAGGCTTCAAATGACGTTGGCCTTAATTGCTTACGTGGCACTTTACGATTGGTTGTCTGCTACGCCTAGTTAATGCAGCACCCTTATATAGCCGCTACGAACCCAAACAACATTTTCGATCAGAGACCTTTTCTGGTTCGATTTTTCTCTGCAAATTGTTTCGATTTTTGAAACGGTTACTCTCTCTCTGTGTTTCCCCGTAGTTGTTGAGGATCATGAAGAGGACGAGTCGCAGATCGAAGCAATCGAGCCCAATCGACGATGCCTCTGCTTCCGCTGAAAAGGAAAAGCAAGTGTACGAGGAGAGGATTCGCGAGCTTGAGCGAGAGAATAAAGCGTATCAGGTTAGTGTTTTGAGTTTTCTAATAAATCCAGCGCCGATTATTTGTTTCTGATCTGGATGAAGCATGTTTTGGTCACGAAGAGTGGAAAAGAATATTGCTAGTTACCGGATCTGATTTTTTTTAAGGATTTGTGTTTATCGATTAATTTTATGCTGCTCGAATGAAATTTACTGAGAATTCGATTGAGCTTAGTACTGGTGTTTGCTTTGAAAGTGTGTTTGGAAAGAGTGTAGGTTTCACTGAATTTGAAATTTGAAATGGAATTGTTAATCGAGGGATTAGTGAAGAACCGAAATTGTAGCATAGGAATTTCTTTATTACTCTGTGTATTGTGTGATTTTGCAGATGGAGATTGCTGAACTAAAACAGCAGCAGGGAAATGATTCATCTGCTTCTAGGAATGGAGTTGAGAAGCTTAAGAAGGATTATCTTCAGAAGCTGAACCTACTTGAAGAGCAGGTGAACATCGATTTGAGTTAGCATAGTGAACATGTTTTTGTTAGAGGGACCGTGAATTATTCCAATACCGTGGTGTTGCAGGTTACAGAATTAAAGAAAAAACTAGATTCTCAATCTCAATTTTCAACCCAAAGGAAGAGAGTTGATGAACCAACCAGGCAGATGCAATTTGAGATTCAGAGTCTAAAGGCTCAGAAGGTGGAATTTCTTATTTGGAAGGACTTTTTTTATGCTAACGCAGCTTTAGTCCTTATAGATCTATCTTTTGCTTTGAATTTTGGGATTGATTTTTGTCATGTGTTGACATATAGGTTCAACTGCAATGTAAGATGAAGTTAGAGTCTGTGCAATTCAGATTATGCAAAGCCTTACTGGAAAAAGAGGTTCTGCAGGTATCTATATAATGACAATATCATTGATAGAATTGTTTCAAAGTTGAAGACTGATATATTTGATAACCGATTGTTTCTACTTTCTAGTACTCCCTTTCAGTTAGTTTAATACTTATCCTATGGAATTTTTGTTTCTGCATCATCAGCTTAAGAAAGAGAAGAGGAAGAATGAAATCAGGATCCACAGTTTTCTGGGCTTAAATGAGAGGCTTAAAAGGGTTGGTTCTTTCAAGCTTCTTCAAGGCTTTTGCCTTTTGATATTCTTTTCTCTGTTTGTGTGGCTATTATTTTACTTACAGTTGCTGCTTTTTATGTATATCAGGTACTGCAGCGGAAGACAGAAGAAGCCTTTTATGCCACCAAACGTCTAAGAGAGATGATAGGAGCTCGGAAAGATATATCACATAGATCAGAAGGTTAGAAGATCTGAATATTATTAGCCTTGCTTAAGTCATTATTTATTTGATTTATATTTGCCTGATGACATTTATTGTTTTTTTTTTTTCATCTTTTGCTGGTTCTCATGCAGGTGCTAGAAATAGAAATAGTCAAATAATTCAGGTAAGTTCAAATCAATTGAAATTGTTCACTATCTTGTAGAGAAAAAGTTTATTTACTTGTTGATGTCACTTCAATTTTGAGAGATACCGAGTTATTCTGTCGCTTGCATGTCCATTCTAGTACACCAGTATTTGACTATATGGTTCATAAGTTGTGTAAAAAAACTGTATATAATTTTTTTTTGTTTCCTCTGAATTCTTAATTGTTTACAAACTGCTTTGCTTGAATCTTGTTCACTGATCCTTTACTAGATGACCTGTGTTGGGGTTAGTATCCAGTAATATTTAGGATATTTCTGGCTCCTGTGTAGATAAATTGCCATGATCTAAATTTTGTGGTATCTTTAGTTGAGAATGTTTTCTCGTCCTTTGAGTACTTGCTTAATCAAATAGAATGTGATTGCTTATTTGTAGCAGTGGGGTTTATATGCTGGCCTAACTTGTTAAACCATCACTAAGAAATTTGCTGGTGCAGGATGCTGAGCATGAATTTGACATCACAACTCAGTTAAATGAGTTATGTACTCAATACGAATCCCAAATGGAAAAGTAAGTGTTATGGTACTCCTCCTATCTTCTCAATTGAATAATGATCTGTTAATTCAATGGCCAACTTTTGGACAAGAATATTTTCATATCGTGATTTTGTGAAATGCATATTAATTTAAGGTCCTCTATTTCTAACATTTCGGAATGACCAGAATGGCTGAAGAAATTGCAAAGCTGAAAGAAGAAAATGAGATGCAGAAGCAGGAAATTTTGAGGTGGAAGCTGCTACTCTTTCTTTTCTACAATGTTGAATTCTGTTAGTTTGAATTCCATATAAGACACAATCCTTTTCTTTAATATCGTACTTCAACTCTACTCTCTGTTACTTCAAGGTCCCAATTACCAGAGGAAGAATCTGACAACTTGGAAAAGGATTTTGATATCCAAGATTTGAAGGAACAAATGAACGGCCTTGGTTCTCTGCTAAGAGAATTACAACTGCGGAAGGAGAAGCTTGACTCCAAGGATAAGAAGCAGGTTTGGACCACTGACCTGAAATTAGAGCTTTCTTAGGAATACACATGGTTCAAATCAAAGTCAAAACAAGTAATCTAGTAGTATTGACCAACAGTGCTAATTTCTTGTTTATGGCATCATCTTTTAATCAGCAGATTCAGAGTCAGCCTCTTCTCTATGGTGAGAGCAACCGAAAGCTGAAGATTAAACCTGATATCCCTGAAACGAACAGTTCAAGTGAAAATAGTGGTAAGAGGGAACGATCAGCTGAAGAAGGGCTTTGCTGCTCATGCAGTAAGAAGTCACTCTGCAAGACCACAAAATGCAAATGCCGATCCATTGGTGGTAGCTGCGGACCGTCATGCGGCTGCACACGCTTTAAGTGCACAAACAGAGAACTAAACCAAATGGAAGGAAGTGAATCACAGAAATCAGAAAAAAGCAAGGATAGCAGCAATGTGGATTCTTCAACTGTGGATGAGGTTGCTTCTGAATGTGCAAAACTACTCGAGAGTGCACTTGTTCAGAAACCTGCTAGTTGCAAAGATAACCAGGGTCCAATAAAGAAGCCATTATGTGACATTCAGAACTTATTGGTGGTATATTCTCCATCCCAAAACAAATGCCATTATTGCATTGTTAATCAACCTAACAAACAATTCAATTGCAGGGAAAATTGGACGTTCAAAAACAAGGGAAGAAAAAGAAAGCGCGAAAGCCAGTGATTCATCTGGTTACCAACGATCCAATGTCGTCGTCGCCGGAAGATAGCGGCAGCACAGAACAGAGTAGTTCTGGTCAGTCAAATGAATTGGCGACAGCCATTAGTGAGGCAGGTGGTTTTCGTCAATCAAGGAATCCACCACGGCTGGCGAAAACTTTGGTGGCGAAAGAGAACTAACCACATATTTGGTTCTTCAAGCTTTTCCTGGTTGGGTCCAAGAGTGTTAAAATTCATGCTAATGCTGAATTGTGTGTAGTTTGCGTTACCAATACCGCGTTTGGGTTTTTATCACTACAAACCGCATCTCTGCAATTAACTAAAAACCTATAGGGGCGTTTGTTCTAAGGTTTCAAATTTTACCTTCTAGAATCACATTTCTGGGAATTTTGCATTTCTGGAATTGATATTTTTAAAAATAATGCTACATGTACAATAAGAAACCAGTCAATGCAGTCAATGAGTCCATTTTGATTTTGATTTGGACCCAAATAATTATTGAAATTGTAATTGTAATGGCTGAGTAATTATGGCCTAAAATCTCATTTATTGACTGGTTTGACTGGTTTTTTATTGTACATTTAGCATTACTCTTTTAAAAAAAAAGTTGTTTAACTTAAGGGTTCATGAAAAACTTTTCGCAAATTTTCATGGATAAATTAAGAGTTTAATTTTAATCCATTCAATGTAAACTAATTTTACACACATATTATAATTTATAAAATATTCCTAACTTGTTTAATTGCATCATTATTATTATTACAATTACAATTATTAAATTAATCTTTTTGTGGTAAATTGCAATATGTTACTCCAATAATTTACATCAGGTCATGAATGATTTTATAAAACTTGAAACCAATATGAGAATATGTCATTCCCGAGTAGTTGTTCCTGAAAATAAATTTATAAAGCTTAAAAGTGTTTTGTCTATTCGACAATTTTTTCCTTCTTAATTCTAGTTTTCAATATTAATTGCATAAATTTCACATTGATTTACTCTAAATTGTTTTCAAAATCTTTAAAACAAACTAGAATGAAAACGGTTTAGCTTTTATTTGAAAATATAAAATGAAAAAACATCATTTTCTAAAACTATGAATCTCATTTTATCCTACTACTCCTGATTAATAAGTAGAAGAGTAACTAGTAAGCGGTTAATTTAAACTGAAAGTATATACAGAACATCACATTAATAATCACTCAAATCTTTTGCAACACCAAATTTTGACCTTCATAGGCACATTAAAAAATAACTATGAATTTAAGTATTAATTAAAAATCTAAATGTAAAAATAAAAGAATAATTTAATATCTACCAAATTAATATTTAAAGTGTCTAACATGTTGGCACACAATTTTTATTCTTTAGACATCTACATTGAATATTCACTCTAAATACAGTCTGAAAATAGTGTTCTGATTAAATATAGGAGGATGCTATTACTAAGCAAGCGTTTACGAACAAAAACAAGTTGATTATGATAATGATTATCGTGTAGTTTAAATTCCTGTTAAAACATACATAATTTAACGTTTTTTACCATCCAATCGCATCTGGGTCCTAAAGACTCTACTTTATTTCGTTAATTAATGCTACACTGAAACAAACAATGTAATTTCCAGACAAGCATCTTCAATTCTGAAAATACCTGTGTCAGCAAGGCCGACTAATTTCCATTTCACATAAAATGGTGGCATAGTTGATTCCGGAATTGCGTGTTTCAGGGATCTCTGGTAAGCACTGAGCGATTATTCCGAATCTTATGGAAATCGGCTTCGTGAAAATTCCATCACAATTGGGGCAATCTTTATTTAATTTCAAGCTTTTTGATCCAATAATCAAGCTGGCTGGCAACGCAATCTGACCCTGTGGAACCATAAGAGCTGAACTTCTTGATCGAATTTTCTACTCCAAGAAATTCATACACATCCTCGTCGAAGACTGGGTTTATACTTCTCAGCTCATCAAGAGTCAAGTCCAGCAGTTGGCAGTTTTTCGACGTACACAGGGCAACTGATCTTCCAACGATATCATGAGACGTCCTAAATGGCACTCCCTGAATGTGAAAGAAATAGGTTATGAATCTCTATTGCAAATTTGCAGACCAAAGAAAGGAGAAATGGAACAGATAATTCAGAAAGTAAAAGTTTCTTAAATAATATAAATCGATACATCTGATACAGAATTAAGATGATAAACTTGAAACTAGATAAGATACAATGAACTTGGCAAAATGTTTATTTATTCACTTCATCCAAAATGGTGGTTTAATTTTGAGATGGAGACAGATTGAAGACAACTGGTACTAGATGAAATGGATTTGAGAACAGATACAAATCCGAACTTGGACCGTGATAAGCATGATGTTAATTTTCCACCAGAAGGCCAATCAGTACTGTGGCTTACCTTCTTAACAAGATAGTCAGCAAGAGTTGTTGCATCAAGATGACCAGCAGGTAAAGCCTTTTGTATTCTTTCTCTATTGAAAGTAATGTTCAGTGCAAACTCTGCCGATACCTCAAGCATCCCCGAAATAGTTTTGACGCTGTCAAATACGGGCTCTTTGTCTTCCTACTTCCAAGAAAGGAACTAGTTTTATCATAAATCTCAAAGACAAGACATCACAGATATATAAAACAGAGGAATTCAGGAATTACAGATGCCAGGTAAGGAAAGTCAAACTTTCTTCCTTTTATTCTTTAGCTACCTGCAAGTCGCGATTGTAAGCATGAGGAAGTCCTTTGCACAACGTGAGCAGAGTCATCAAATCTCCTATGACTCTAGCAGACTTCCCGCGAACAAGTTCCATTGGATCTGGATTCTTTTTCTGAGGCATTATACTACTACCTGTAGAGACAGAATCACTTGGAGTGATAAATCCAAATTCCTCCGATGCCCACAATACCCATTCTTCACCAAGCCGGGAAAGATGCACTGCCGTGATGGCATTAGCAGAAAGGAACTCCAGCACAAAGTCTCGGTCAGAAACTGCATCTATACTATTTAAGACAAAGACGATTAATCAGCTAGCGAGGAAAATGTAATGCATATGAAGATCTAACTCCAATCACATGCAAGGAACAATAACGTAAAATGACATCAAACAAAGAAATTCAAGGTAGATACCTATTCCTCAGGGGAGCTGTAAATCCCAAAGCATCCGAAGTCATGAACCGATCAATGGGGAGCCCTGTACCGGCCAACGCACAAGCACCCAAGGGGCAGAAATTCATCCTAGCTCTACAATCTACCAAGCGACCAATATCACGATCAATCTGCAAGAATACGTAATATCTAGAGTTTAAAAATTATTCCAGGTAATCCACGCTGCTTACTTCAAAAAAGAAAAAAAAAAACAAATACTATATAAATAGGAAAATCAAGACACTTTGACAATATTAATGCATTTATAATGCATGGCACAGAATTACAGAAACACTAAAATTGATTATTATAATTCTTATCAGCGCACCTCCTCAACATATGCAAGGAGAAGATGCTGCAGCAAAACCGGCTGAGCACGCTGCAAATGCGTGTAACCAGGGACAATGAGGCCTTCATTCTTCACCGCCAGCGCAACCATCGACACCTGAAGGCGCTTCATGCTCTCAACGATCCTATCAATGGCATCGCGACACCACAGCCTGAAATCAGTCAAGACCTGATCATTCCTGCTCCGAGCAGTGTGCAGCTTCTTCGCAGGTTCCCCGATCATGTCAGTCAGCGCCGCCTCGATGTTCATGTGCACGTCTTCCCTATCCGTCCTCCAATTGAACTCGCCATTCTCAATTCGCCTCTCTATCTCATCGAGACCTTTATGAATCGCATCTCGATCGCTCACGCTAATCAAACCCTAACAACAACAGCAAAAAAGAAAAGAAAAAAACAAATCAATAGAAATGCAATCGAATATGAACAACATAGAGATGAATGTAGGAATTGAGAATAGGACCTGGTGAGCGAGCATGGAAGCATGAGCTCTGCTTCCCATAATGTCATGCTTGTAGAGCTGCTTGTCGAAGGAGATCGACTCCGTGAACCTCTCGACGGCGTCGGTGACGCTCTCTTCGAAGCGTCCACCCCACAGCTTCGCCTCTTTTGTATCCTGAGATGCGCGAATGGCTTCCATCCTAGGCTTCGGTTTCGGCGCGTGTGGGAACAACGCGCACGAAGGTGGTTGTTGCAAGGTTCTGGAGGAGAGTGAGTGAGAGAGTGAAGATAAGAATGCGGAGGATGAAGAAAACGCTGCTATTGATTCCATCGGAAGTTTCAGGGTTTTGGTTAACTGTTCCGTTAAGGGTTTGTTTGGTAAAGGGTTTTTGTGGAGTGCCAAAAGTTAGAGAGAGAGAGAGAGAGAACGTGCTGCGTTCGTGCGTGTGTCACGTGATGGGAATAGCCCAATCCAATATTGTGTAGTATTATACTGTAGGGCTTTTCTATAATTGGGCTCTGTGAAACTAACCATCGCAATATCCCAATACTTTTTCTGGCGTTTGTTTTGGTGTGAAAGGAACAGATTTGTGTTTACACGAGGTTTACTAAATCAGAAAAATGAAATATGTACACTAAAAAATTAATTGTTATATATTATTATATGTTATAATTTAATTTTTTAAAATTATTAATTCAATTATTAATATATATATTAATCAAATATTTTTAAAGGTTAGATTAATAGTTTTAAAATATTATATTATTATATATGATGATTAATTTTATGATTTACATATAATATTACTTATTACTCTTGCTAAATTACTATCCAGAATTAGGTCTTTGCTTATTAAATATTAGTTCATTAATTTAACTTTTCTTTTGGAAATAAATAAAGTGAAACATATTGAGGGAGTGTCTTTGAGTGATAAAGACTCATCTTTTCTTGGCCGAGTACTGAGAGTTGGTGAGGAATTAGTCATTATATTCAACAATAAATAACGGAAAAGAAAGTTTCACTGTGTTAGAGATTTTTTTTTAAAACTTGTGTTGTTTCTTTTCTTCCAATAATTCATTGAAAGAAAATGAGAGAATATATGTTGAAGCAGTTCGGGATTTAGGACGGGTGACTAGTTTTGACACCCATATATGATGCAACCAATCTATATCCATACAATAGATAAAAGGAGAAAAATATTTTGTTTACTTCATTGTTCCTACCTAACAAATAAAAATAAGTAAATAACACTTCTCTTGATTTTATCATGTTAGGTTGTGCTGCTTCCAAATAACAAAATCCCAAGTTGGTCACATTAACATAAATGCAATTTGTTTGAGTTTGGCCCACGAGGTTCATGGTGTAGCCCTTGGTTGTAACAAAACATGAAAAGTTGTTCACCCAAAATAAAAAACATGAAAAGCTTAAAGGTAAAGAATTATTTGTGTATTACCAAAAAAAAAAAATTTGTGTGAAACATTTTCTAATAAAAAAATACATGTACAAATAAATATATATATATATTCAACGTATATAAATCTTTGAGTGGAGAGGGTGAAATATGTGCAGTTAGTACTAATGGATCTAAGATCAATATTTTTATGTGTTGTATGAGTTAAATATGTATTAGCAATGTAATGAACGGCTGAATTAGAAATGAAAAATATTATGCTAAAATAATAATCAATATTAATTAGTAACATTGGTGTCTAAGATGGACTTTTTAAGACCACCTATTTTGGTTTGGACATATATTCCTATATTAAAGTGTGGTTGATGTCATTTGGATAAGAATGAAAAAGTTTTTAAATTAGCCGCAAGCATTTTATTAGTGGTTAGTGAAGTTTGGATTTGGCATAATCCGGATCTTGTGGGCATATTGGTTCTATCATCAACAGCAAGTTAATGGTTTTGCTAAAAAAAGAGGGATTTAAAAAAAGAATAATTTCAGAAAAAATCATAAACATGATTAACGAAGTGATGCAAGGCTACTTGTTAATTTCTTAAGTTTAAAATATCCTTAGAATAAGGTTTTAACTCTTAAGAACTATGCGCAAAGTGAATTGATTTGATTGGAATAGATTTATAGAAAAATATAAGAGGGATTGACTTAGCTAATTGAAAGTTGTCGTAAGTTGTATTATATTAGTTATAATTTTAACATGTTGTCATTTTTAACATTTTATAAGACTACTAATCTTATTATTATTGTTGTTATATATACAATACACATATTCATCAATAATGAAACAGAAGCAAATTCTTTGCATTTCACTTACGTTATAAAATAAAATCAAAATGTGAGGAAGTTCCTTGAACGACACATCCACGCATATGCCCATGACACGCCTCATTCTTGAGCTTTGGGAGATTCGAATACACGTTTTGAATTTTGTAGTAAGACAGATATTTTACACTATCTTGTTTAATACGAGAAACACATCTGTTATTATTAACTTGATTACAGGTTTAATTGATCTAATTATAACTTTAAAAGAAGATAATGGTGCTCACTATATACAGTTGTATCATAAATGCTTTGCTTGAAGTTACTATGAAAATAAATTAAATACATGTATTTAAACAAATTAATTAATAACCCACACAATTATTATCTCATAGGTTGAGTTATGCAAATTTAGTAGTTTACCATAAAAGTTGAGTTATGCACAAATGGATTAAGTATGATGTACAAGATTAGAAGATATATAAAATAAATATAAAAAAATTAGGTTAATATGTGATAATATCTACCTCATTTACATGTTTTCTGCATATAAACTAATTATTTTAACAATCAATTCAACTTTTTTTTTTCAAATAAAGTTTAGTTGCTCTGTTTCTGTGACCTTAATTAGAAGAGAATACAACAATCAAAGGGTTCCTCACACGCCACGTGTACTTTGGAATAATCCAATGGTATCTGAAAGCCCCATTACAAATTACAAATTGAACATTTGATACTCGCGCTCTTCCTTTCTTCACCCATATCATCATACACACGAACTTTCTTGTTATAGAATATAATAGAATCCTTCTAAATACAAATCACAAAAAAAAAAAAAAAAAAAAAACTTTTCTGGGTCTTTAAAAGGTAGTAGCAATTATCCATTAGCACTACTTTCCTTTTTCCTTACATAACATCTTTGAATCTTCCATCCAAAATTCCATTCTTCAAAACAAGTCAGGAATCATGGCTTCGTCGTTTCACCTTTTCAGTTTCTTTTACTTCAAGTCATTGGCTTTTTTTTTAAACAAGACTACGCACTTTGATTTCATTGATAAATTGAATAAAAACTATAAGGGTATTATGCGAATTTGTGTAATTATATTATTATTAATATTGCTATTATTATGCTATGTTGAGTGTAGTTTGTATAAGTATTAGCTAGATAGATATTTTTCAAAGTTTCCGGCTTCAGATTTGTTTCTGCTTTGGATCTAAGATTGCGTTTATTCTGTAGCAAGTTGTGTTTTTGTTCCTCCTTTTGATTCTGGTTTCCGTGAAAAATGGGTGTCTATGTTCAATGTATACACCAAATTACGAATTTTAAGGACAAGTGTTTATTTTTTAGAGCTGTGTGTTGGCTATTAGCTGTAAAATCAATCAAAGCTTTGGTGGCAGAAAAAGACCCTTTTTAGGAACAAAGCTGTAAAATTCAACTCTTTTTTTTGTGCTTTGCTGCTTGAAAGTTGAAACACAAGTAACACAAAAATATTTTTGGTAATTAATAGACACACACACTTTCTTCTGCAGATTTTGCACAACACACTTAATTTCCATTTATTCATTTCTCCCTCTGTATCTCCTTCATCAACAGCTGGTTTTCCTTTTCTTTCTGTGAATGAAAATGTTTTCTAATTTTCATTGCTAAAAGTCAAGAAGTTGTTATTTTTTTTTCTGCCCAGAGTTGCTCTAGACCATGTGAAAATATTTATTCCTTTCATTTGTTTCTTTCTCCTCTTAGAACTATTTGTTTTGAAAAGTGATTGTTTTTTTTAGCAATCAGCATCACTTTTCCTTTGATTTAGATGGTTTTGTGCTTTTAAACTTCATATTGATTGATTTGTAGCTGCTAACCGATTTCTTTTTATTAGGTTCCACCTAACACAAGATCATTGATGGTTCAAGAAGAGCCAATGAAATTATTTTTGCTCTGAAAAGTTAGACACCACGTGAGTGAATAAATGGATGTGGCTTTTACACATCTCACGTGGTGGCTTTGGAGCATAAAAGAAAACGATCAAAAGCCAAGAATCCCAAATGGGTCTTCCATGAATTCTTCAGCTGATTCTGGAATGAGGGAATCTGATATTTTTAGATTCCCCTTAGTAAATCAGGCAAATGTGCCTTCCTCTTCAAGGAGGGTGAAGGTGAAGCCTAAATGGCACAGTAGGGAAGAGAGGAAGATAGATAGGGAATATGATGTTGTTCTTGTTCCATCTGACGGCGGTGAATGTGTTTCTGATTCTGATTCTGATCATTCTGATTGGTCTATTGGCTGGTTGGAGCCTCATGGAGCAGGGTTCTCAACTGATGATGATCAGAGTAATGAAACAGATAACAGTTTTGCTGTGCTTGTTCCCTGTTATGGACGAATGGCGAAGGAAGATCCTAAAATCAACTTGCTGAACAATGTTGGGAGCTTTCCAGATAGTTATTCAGATGGTAAGAGCATTTTTGTTAAGATATATGAGAATCTTCTTTGTGTTGTTTAATCTTATGATTCATTTAATAGGTCATTAAACTGAATTGTATGAATGGATTTAGAGTTAGCATATGCATAAGCTATTCAAAATTTTTGGTTGCCTTTAAATTGTTGATGGAGTTTGTGCTTGTTATACATTGATCATGGAGTTCTTGATATTTCCATATCATCATAGCATGAACATGCAATCTCTTCATATTGAAATCTGATCAGCTGCTGAAGTCCAAAATCATTTTTTTTGTTCAAAGAGAATTAGCCACAGAAATATATTCTTCCCTCTTAGTCATTTTGTTAGAAATGAAACAGGTGAAGAGAGATTTGAGAGCCTATTCTATCTCTTTCGAATTTCATTTTCCATCTTTCATTTTTGAAATATTCATTTTCTGAATTATGATTAATCTGAGATGTTAGTGTTCCTGTAACTTACAACAATATGTTGAGGATGGTTATTTTTATTTCCGGGTGGCTAGAATGTTGATGTTGTTTATGTTTCTCTTCTTGTCTGCAGAGAGCAAGAAATATGTAGAAAATTGGCTCTCCTCTCTTAGAAATACCTGATGAGCAACTACTCATAACAATTATGTGAGAATGGATACAAAATTGGCTTCTTTGTTAAACAATGGATACTGTAAGATTGAAAAAAAAAAAAAAGAGAGAGAGAGAGAGAAGCTGCTGCAGTACTGCAATGTGATGGCAGAAAAGGGTTGCTAAACTTTGGTTCTAGCCTAATTCAAATCCTATGAGAGGCAGATACACAGAGAATTGAAACATGATGAAAGGAGAAATGCATGTTGAATGAGTGGCTAGGAGCTTGGAGCTTGCAATTCCTTGATGTACATAAGGAAACTGGTTGTGTTGTGTCATCCTTCATGTATGTTTTAATAATAATGTAATGTAAATTGTATATATATTGATACTGTGTGCCTTGTTGGGGAATTAAAACATTACCAATAGGCCTAAAAATATATTATATGGGGAAAGAAATACAAAAGGAAAATATTTGGTGATGGAGATTGTATTTCTCAAAGTTGTGAAGGAAAACTTACAAAGTTGTTTAGGATAATATAAAAATTATTGTATTTATAATCATTCAAATGCGATATGAAGACTTTATATTTCTAGATTTTCATTTACTTTAATTTTTAATTTTCTGTCATATTTTGCTCAATTCACCAAATATAATCTAAATTCTAAAATACTTGCTTCATGCACATATTTGGGAGAAACTTTGGGATGTTATTTGTATGAAATTCTTGTCCTATGTGTATTGTAATTCAAAAATGCGTTAAGGTTGGAAGAACTAGATACTGCCCCAACAAACAGATCCTAAATATTGATAGTTTGACTGATACTTTCAATCCAATAAAAACGTGGCACAGAATAGTACTGGATCAAGATATAGTTATTTGTATTTAATTATTTATAAAACATTTGATAATAAGGTTTCATATTTATGTTCCCATTTTATAAATAATTAAATGTGTTTCTAACAAAGCCATAAAAAATAAATAAAAAACTGAGTTCTTGAAAAGGATCCAAACACATTACACACCTCTGATTTTGGCGAAGTATCCTCATCTCCATGTCAAAGCCAACATTTGTTTCTCTTTTGCCCTAAATTTCTTTAACCATCTAGATCAATCAAAATCATAGTGCTTTTCTTTTTTCTCTTTTTTCTATGTGATCACACATTGTGTTGATTTTTTTTTATTCATCTCCATCATCATTATCATCATCATCATCATCATCAAGGTCTTATGAATTATGATGATATCTCAATGGGTTGAATGCGTTTGATTGTTGCATATATATAGAGAGAGAGAGGGAAAGAAAAGAGACAAAAAAAATGTTGCAAAGAGCAGCAACGAATGCATATTCATGGTGGTGGGCAAGCCACATAAGGACAAAGCAGACCAAATGGCTGGAACAAAGCCTCAACGGTACATAAAAATCTCTCTTAATTATTATATATTCATTGGTCAATAAGAATCAATCACCAAATCTTTCAATTTCTCTTGATGATTTTCCAAACTCTTGATTACTTGTAAATGAAGGTATTAGTATTGTTCTATGTTCATCCAAATATGCTATATGTTGAACAATTTGTATATAAACAAAGTACTATATGTTGAACAAATTGTATATGAATTTTCCAAGAATGTTAATCATTGTCATTGACATGAAAATGAAAAATTGGACAGATATGGAGGTTAAGGTGGAAGAGGCACTCCAAATCCTAGATGAGACAGGGGACACATTTGCTCAAAGGGCAGAAATGTTCTACAGAAAGAGGATGGAGCTAGTATGTTTTGTGGAAGAAGCCTTTAGAGGATACAGAGCATTGGCAGAGAGGTATGATCACTTATCCAAGGAGCTTCAAAGCGCGAACCGCACGATTGCCAACGTGTTCCCAGAACAAGTCCAATATAGAATTGATGATGATGATTATGATGCTAGTGTCCCTGGATCCAATAATGCATCATCTCTAGACCCTTGCAATCAAACACCACAAAAACCAGCAATTCCTAATAATAAAGTTCCTAATGTCCCAAAGAAGGAATTTCGATGCCCTTCCATGTTGCTCTCTAGGAAGGGACAACATAGGAGGGTTACAAGTGCTGCAAAACCTTTACCAATAGCATCAATTTCAGGTCTTAGTAAGGCCGAAGTGACCATGAAAATCGACAAGCTTCAGAAAGAAATGTTGGGATTGCAGACTGAGAAGGAGTTTGTGAGGAGCTTGTATGAACGATCTTATGATAAGTATTGGGAGATTGAAGACCAGATCACAGGGATGCAGAAAAGTGTTTGTGACTTGCAAGATGAGTTTGGGGTTGGTACCATTATAGAAGATAACGATGCGCGAGCTTTGATGGCGGCCACAGCTCTGAATTCATGCAAAGAGACCCTGGCTAAGTTGCAAGAGGTACAAGCACTATCATCTGATGAAGCTAAAGCAGCATACCAAAGGGTTAAGGAGGCTCATGATAGGTTTGAAAGCCTTAGGGATCAATTTCTTTCTAAACATTCGGATCAACTTGATGAGGGAATAAGGACAGAACCAAGTAGCAATGAGGAAGAGATTGAGGAAGAGATTGTTGGCTTGGAAGGAGAGACACATGATGTGGAGATTTCCCGCGAGACGGTTAAGGAAAAGCTCGAGCAAGATTCAGATAAGAGCATGAATATGACAGAAATGGCAGAGCTGATTGATGAGCTTGTTAATAAGGTTGTTGCCTTGGAAACTTCTGTCTCTTCTCAGAGTGGTTTGGTACAAAGGCTGATATCCGAAGCCGAAGAACTGCAGAAGAGTATACAAGCATTGGAAGAGGATAAGGAAATGCTGATACAAGATTCAGAAAAAACCAACAAGAAGCTGAAAGAATTGGAGGAGGAGTTAAGGAGAGTTAAGCTTCTTAACAGAAATGTTAGAATGCAAGACAATAGCCTCCAAACACACTTCACTGAAGCTAGCTTTGATGTTGAGCATCTTTCAGCAAAACTGAATACTGTGAAGCATTCTGATGAGGAAGGGGAGAATTCAGCACTCTACAAGAAGAGAAGTGCTACAGATGGAAAACCAAAAGAGCAGTCAGAACACCGCGGCGATAACTTAGCAATCACGAAAGATGTTAACACAACAAATGAGGCAAAATTCAGCAATGTCATGAATGAAGATAACATGTCAAGCTCAAAGGAAAATATTGATTTCAGGACTGCAAGCGATTCGAAGATAATGCATCAGGATAAGGATGATTTGCCTAAGATGATGAGTAATCTTGGCGTTGAGTCAGCCGGCGAGGAAGAAGATCAGCGTGATTGGAGGCAGAAGTTTGTAAGTGGATTGGATGACAGAGAAAAGATTCTGTTGGAGGAGTACACATCAGTTCTAAAGGACTATAGGGATGTAAAGGCCAAGCTCAATGATGTGGAGGGTAAAAATAGGGAGAGCATTCTTGAGTTGGCACTTCAGGTAAACACTGATCAATCTAGAGATTATGAATGAACATGTTATTTATAATGAAACTTCCTAACAAAAATCTTGTACAAAGGCATCTAAGTTTTTCTTATTTTTCCACTTATTTTCAGAGTAGGCTATTAGTCACTAAACAAATTAGAATTACTTTTACATCATGTAATATGAAGGTATTTAAAGCAGAGAAACATAATATACATAAGGGGTAAAAAGAATAGCCATGATCTTGATTCCTCATGGTTTAGATCTGTGGCTGCAGGTCAAGGAATTGCAGGATGATGTTGCCACAAAGGATAAAGTGATATACTTTTTACAACAGAAGTTGATCAGTCCAGAAACAAATCCTGATGAAACTCCTAAGTCCTCTCTCACAGAGTATAAATACACGCCACATGAAGCGCTTCTGCGAATCGCGGCTCAAGGAATTAACATGCAGGAACTTGAAATTCCATCTCCATATATGAACTCAAGTGCTAGGACTTCTTGTTCTGATCAACAGCTACACAGTGAAAACAAAGGAGTTGGTGATTTTGGCATGTCACCTTCAGAGTCCATATTAGAGAAGATGAGAGGAAACTTCTTTGGCCACCGCCACTCCCTTTCAACCACAGAAAAGAGATTCCGGTCAACCATCGATGGCTTCCTCGAGGAGAACCTCGAGTTCTGGTTGAGGTTTAGCACCTCAATTCATCAGATTCAAAAGTTCCAAAACTCAATACATGACTTAAAAACTGAGCTAAGGCAAATAAAGGATTACAATATGTCTGAAGGGAACTCAAATTCTACACAATCTGAAATGAAAGCAATATTCAGACACCTAAGAGAGATAAGAACAGAGTTAACACTATGGCTAGAACACAATGCAGTATTACAGGAAGAGTTACAAGGTAGACATCCAACCTTGGTTAGCTTACAAGATGAGATTGCAAGAGCAGCAAACCCGGAATCGGCGTCGATGAAAGCAGTGCTGAGTGAGTATCAGGCTGCAAAGTTCCAAGGTGAGGTTCTCAACATGAAGCAAGAGAACAACAGGGTTTCTAGTGAGTTGCAAGCAGGTCTAAGTTTTGTGAAGGGCCTGAAAAGTGAAGTTGAGAAGATGCTAGAAGGACTTTGTCTAGAAATTGAGGTAAACAATAACAGAAATGTAGCTGCACAAGATGAACAAATGAAGCAACACAGTACTAGAACTAGAATACCCTTGAAGTCATTCTTGTTTGGTGTCAAGTTGAAGAAGCAGAGGCAATCCACCATTGCAAAAACCGAACAGTGATGTAGCACATACATGCTAATGATGCCTCAATATATATAGAGCAGTTTCCATATTCTCTCTTTTTTTAATGTGCATGACCGACTCTGCATTTTGTTGTCTGGTTTTGATTTTTTATGTTAATGTTAGATTTTAGAACTGTTATATGAAATGTAATCCTTTCATATACACTAGAGAAATATTTTTGTAAGAGACAAGTTTAACGAGTTAATTTTATATAGTAGATACAAGCTCCCGTTAACTTTATTCAACAATGATATTCCATTCCAACCTCTCAAAATTCAAATACCCTAAACGTCCCTCTACTAGAAATATAGGACTTACACCCTCTATCTTTTTTTCAAAAAAAAAATGAGACGTTGTTGATTTATTTAAGATACAATTATTCATGCATATGTTTTAAAATCAGTCACTATATGCAATAATTCAACTTTTATGATGGCTGATTTTGTAGCATACTAAAAAATTTCTCACAAAATATTATCCACGGGCTATTTGGCGAAAATCATATTACCACACATCTAGAAAATATTTACGGGATATATATATCAAAATATATTTACCACCAAAATATATTTTCAAACATTACAAGTTTTAGTCGGAGTTGATGTTCCACAAATTTCAAATCTAACTCACATTCCCAATCGCAACCTCAAAAGTCAAAAAACTAAGAATAGAAAAACCCTATTCTTTTGTACAAGCTAGCTAGTCAGCCTCACTACCAATTTTTGCTAGTTTGACAATTCCAGAGCTTCTATGCTTCTCATTCATGGTTTGATCTCAGAACTTCCATTAACTGAATCTTTGCTCTTCTCTTGATTAGAATCAAGGCTCCCTTTGTCCACATTGCTACCAGAAGCAATTTGTTGATTATTAGTTTCCACTGCTTCTGCAACTCTTATACTTTCAGTTGAATTAGCCGAACCTTCTTTAACTGGTATACTCGTGCTTTTATCTTGATCTAACTTCTCATTATTCTGGACACTCTTCTCTTGTGCTTGGCATGTATTAACTTCTTGCGTCACTGGAACTTCATTAACTACAGAGGTAGTAACATTCTTGTTTTGTTCAGACAATGTAGACGGAGTTGTAGAAGCTTTGGCGACACTAGCGCATGGCGCAGAAGATGTGCTAGCAACAGCTGCTTGGGGGGGGACAACCGGAGCACTTGAACCGGTAGAAGATTGTACTTTTGATTCAGAAGGCAAAGCAGGTGGAGTGGATGACTTCGCCAAAGAACTACTTGTGGCAGGCACAGCATTTCTTACTTGTGCAACCTTAAGTTGTGATGCACCACCAGATGGGGAAATTATTCGGGCACCGGCAGCTAGTGCAATGGCTTTAACATCAGGAGTTGATGTCGAATTAACTCTTGCCACTGGTTTTTCAGGGACTAATCTAGGTTTTGCAGAAGAGGCGCTAGATGAAGGCTGTTGAGACTGTTGAGAAGGATGCTGTGGTGGTATAGAATTAGGGTGAGCAGTCGTCAAAGCCTCACTTGTAGTACGCTGCACTTGGTTTTTACTTGGTGGATTCAAGGGTGTCCTACCTGCAATTTGAGCCATCATAAAATAAGGTTGCAAATAATAGAACCTAAGACTCGGTATATAATTAGGGGACTTGAAAATATGTGGGGGAAAGATGAGGTGCAAAATCCACAACAAATACAGCAAATTCAAGAATGTGATTAACTTTTACAATGGAAAAGACAAGTACCCTGATTGGTCATTCCAGGAGCAGATAACTTTTTGAATGGCATATCAAGAGCTAGCGATAATGAGTGGCGAGTTGCCAGTTGTTCAGCAGTAGTATAAGGTGTGCTGCTCAAGATGGTTCCAGAATTGGTACTTCCATCTTTCTTTCGTAAAACGCTCCACCTCTGCAAGTGTTTGATTTACCCATGACAACATGAAAAGCAGAAATTAGATAAGAATTCGTCAATAAAGGTAGATGGAAAAATTATTAAATCACATTACATATTCACAAAACAATCACCACAAGAAAATGTATTCACGAAGATAATCTGCTGAATCCTAAACAAAGATTCATGTTACTATGACCAAACTGTCACACAAGACATCCAAATGAGATTTTACATGAAGATTTGGACATGTAAAACTCCGTTGCCGGGATTTGAACCCGGGAAAACTGGGTGATACCCAGACATCTTGACCTGACTAGATGACAACGGATTGAAGTACATATTCGGTCCCATATGTCATCATATTGCAATCAAGCATAATGTCCACATAACAATGTGCACTATGTGTGCAATAAACAATATTCTCTTCTGCTAGCAATTCTCCTTTCATCGTTTCAGAATCAAGGGACAGAGGGATGATATATTTAACATCTAATGTACAACCGTACACAACAAAAATGGTCATTTTTCAACATATCCAACTCCAATAGCTGCACAAACAAGCTCAAGTACTTCCCCCCCAACATAAGAGTTGGCAGGTATATATCAGCTACACTAGATCAGGGGAACATATTTCAGTTAAATGCAGACCGTTTCTTTGCATCCAAGTCAAGTGGTCAATCTGTCTATAGAATACCTAGAATAACATCTAACAAAATATAACTTTAAATAAAGCCTGCCATGAAATTATCTAACACACTAATCAAGGTTGTAACACATAAAAGAATGTATTTTAACAAATACTCAGTTAACAAAATGAATGTTTGAAAGCATATAGCCAAAGAGAATCAGATTTTTAGTTAACTCACTGCAATGAATAGGCATGAGAAAAAAACCTCAGGGTTTATACTATAATTTTAACTTCTGTTTTTAATTTTGGGGATAACATGACTGTCTATGCCATTCAAATATAAATGATGGAATGCATGTAATTAGTGCTGGTGATATGTAAGCTCCAAAACAAACAAAACTTGGGTCAAGTATAAGACGCATGATCTTATACAATACAATTGCCCAAGTGATATTCTGTAGCTTGACAACCAAGCCGGCGTACACTTGCACATATTACAAATAGTGATATTAAACGGGGGAAAATGCTACTGTTTTAAAACGAAGGGAGAACATGGTGTATAAGTACTTAATTAACACCTCCTGGCTTCTTCTTTTCTTTCTTACACTTTTCTTTACCACCCTGACAGGAAAACGACCTTTAGCAAGGATTTCAGGCAATAGATCAAAAGGGATAATGATGCAGCACATGTTGCTTAACGCCAAATAAAATATTCGCTTGCACAGTAAGAAAATGAATAATAGTTGATAAATATTACGTAATTCGCAGGTTGAAAAGCCACCTGAGCCAATTGTGTTGGACTTCTCTTAACAGGAAAGTTGTCATCTTTTACCATGGTAGCCCAATTCCCTTCGCCCCATCTTTGAACAGCAGCTCGTAGTTGTTTGTCTTCTTCCTCTGACCATGCTGTTCTTTTTCTTTTGGAAGCCATGTTGCCACCACCCGTTCCCTTGGATTCTAAGCCATCTGATGATGACACAGTTGGGAGTGTTTGTCTCTGAACAGTAACTGGGAAAATAATGTTCGTCCCATGCATCAAATCAGAGGACTGTGAACTTTCGTTAGGAGTTCCGGATGAATGGAGAACTGGAACATTTATAGTCAGTGGAGCCTCAATTGTTGAGCTAGTAGGGGTTGAATCACTCAGCGAATGAGAAGCAATCATTACCTGATGAATAAACGATTCACATTGGTCAAATTTCAAGGAAAAGTACAACGAGAAGTTTAGAAATTGACATCGTAAAGGAAACTGTCGAACACACTTAATAGGGTCACCTAAAATATCACTAATCATTATTAGACTCTTCCCCACTAGAGCATTTACTGGTACCTAACAACTTTAGGAGATATTCTATCATCTTTCTCTTTTGTAGGTGTTACTCTAGCATTCCTAATCTCATTTTTCCTGTATACACTCATCCGCATCAGTCTCATTTTCACTGCCCAGCAGGCACAAACATGAAAAATTACTTGTCTTATCGATGTCCAGTAAAGGAGAGCCACCTCACAGTCAGATAATAATATGAAAATAATTTACAAAAAATTAAACTTTTAACTGTGTTAAGGCTTTTTCCTTAAAGAGAAGCATGGTGCACATATCCTACATTATGCAGGGTCCGGGGCAAGGCCGCACCCAAAGTGTGTATTGACAGCCTAACCTGATAAATACATCTGGTTGTTTCCATGGAAACAAATCACCCAGTCGCTCTATTTCATTTTTATACAAGTTTAATCATACAATGATCAAATAAGCACGAAGTAACTAGCATAAAAGATAACATGTAATGATAAGAGGCGGCGGTATAGGGCCAGCATATTCACCTTCACACATGCTGCAGCCTCTGCTGCTGATTCAACACCAACAGGCGGTAATGCTTCAAGCTCACATTCTAGGTCACTATCATCATCCTGCAAAGCATAACTAAATGATCAACGCCAACACATCTCTTAAACTTATTCGAGTCAATCATTACCCCCAAAAAAAAAAATCTTACACTAATTCAAAGGTCACAGTAGCAGAAAACAACAATAACATAAAACAAGAAAATCCAAATAAACAAAAAAAAAACAATTGAGAGTGATACAAACCAGAGGCTCAGCACCGTCTTCCAGATTATCAGAAAGGGCGTCATGGTACGCCAGGTGTCGCCATAGCATCTGATATTCCCTCGCACTAGAAATCCCAGTTGAGGTTTTCTTCACTAACTCTTTCCAATCAATCTTCGCTTCAGAATACTGCGCCACTTCCTGAAGCAACGTCAGCACCGTTGTTGCATCATACCTACACACACAAAAAAAATAATAATAAATAAATAATCATCTCACCACCACACTAAAAATAATTATAAAAAAAAAAAAGAAAAATAAGGAATACCTTTGTGTGAGTGTAGCAGCGTCACGTTCCGTGAAAGATACCTTCTTAGGCTTCTTTTCCGGCATTGTCATGTGGAGAAAAGAAGAACCCTAAGCCCTAATACGCGAAAGAGAGAGAGAGGGAGAGAGAGAGAGAGAGAGAGAGAGAGAGAGAGAGAGATTTTGTGCAGAGGAGAGTGAGTGAGTGAGTGCGTCGAAGAAGGTGGAACACACGCGCCCCCTTGTGCGGGGTTTTATATAGTGGTTAGCTGAAAAAAAGGGGGATTCGAAGAGTGCCTGCCAGCAAGGATTGTTTGGTTTATATTGAAACTATGGTCAAGCAAGCAAACAAGTCCGATGCGAGGATTGTGGAAAAAGAGAAGAATAAGAAGAAGAGGAATGCGCGATTTTACCGTAACACCCTTTTTTGGCATTTCAAGATATGACTTCCATTTTTGAGTAATATTTTTACTATTTACATTTTGTATAGTAATAATTTAAAATCAAAATTTCATATTGACTGTAAAAACATTTGACTCTGGTTTTTATAATTTAGAAGTCTGAAAATAAATTCCCATATGGTATATAATTATAGGGATTTGACCACAATTTTTTTAAATTATTGAAATTTATTTAAAGATTTAGTTAAAATGAAGAATTTTCTTGACTGAGTCAAAACAAATTTATTAATTTACTAATAGAATAACATATAATTGAATGCCTATTTTGACTGAAAAGATAATAATAATCCGATATTGATAAAATATTTTTTACTAATATTTTGTCCGTACAGTTTTAATGGATATTTTTAGAGTATTGCATACTTATTAAGAAGATGATTAAAATACACAAATTTCTATAGCAGTAAATATATAATGATAAAATTATCTTATATTTTTTCAATGATTATTATAAGAGATAAAGAAAATAATATGTGGGTAAAATTGAAAAAATATTATAAATATCTTTAAATTTTAAAATAATAAATAGGATTGAACAAATAAAATTTCTAAAAAGATAAATAAAATTGGACAAAGAGATTAATATATTTAACTTACATTTTCTATAAGTAATATAATAATGCAGATGAGATGTTACCGTGAATTTTCGTTAGGTGATTTTCCCCTACTTTATATGAGATGTTTCTTCCCTTATCTAATTTTTTAAATTAAAAAAAAATATTTAATATCTCAATTGCACCTACATTATAACCTTTTTAATATAATAATAAAGTAGATATGCGTAAAGCTGATTCTCCTATTCAATGGTAATAAGTAATAACAATGTAGGCCTCATGTTTTTGGTCGGATGTCTATAACTCCAATAAACTCAATTTATATATTCTGCCACTCAAATTATGAGTTGCAAATTATAGAAAAACATGGTATGATTGTGATGAGAAAAAGCCAGATATCTGCACAACGTAAATGAAATGTCTTGAGATTTTGGATTAGGGTGGATAAACAAGAGGCTCTAATTTGCTAATTAACCTAGTATAACAAAACACTATTTCCAAGAGCTGATTCGAAGGTTAACGATATCATCAAGTATAACAAGTTATGAACGTTTGTTTTTCTTAAAAATAACAGTTTAAACGTTTGCTTTTGGCGAAGTCTAAGGTATAACAAAACGGTTGACGCAGTGTTAAAGAAGCAAGATTCAAGAGCTGATTCGAATGTTAACGATATCATCAAGTTATGAGTTATGACACGCATTATTTTAAATACACAGTAGTTTTTGCGTCTGAAAAATACAAGAGTTTTATTCAATAAAATAATTATTAGTTACCAATTCCTACGCTTAAATAGACACGACCTGATTCACTATGTAACATGTATGTATAGTTGAGCGTGTCTGATACTATCTATTACACAGTCCTCTAAAAATAATCCTAGGTCGGAGGGATCTCTAATCTATGATAACAAAGAGAGAATATAAAAATATGAGAAAAAGAAAAAGACAAATGTCCAGAAAATCAATGCTTCTCAAGGAAACCTGATTCAGCCTCCACCATCAGTGTCCCAAAATTCCACAAAAGCAGTGATAAGTCTCAAAAGTATCCTTCAGCCAATCCTTGAATTTTAACATATCAAATAAGTCCAGACAGATGAAAAATCTAAAAAAATCACCAGACATCCCTGAGATAACGTCCATCCATCTGGAGTTTTTTCACTATAGCCTCTGCCTTTGTTGAGTCCACATTTTCCTGAAATTGAATAAAGAACACAAGCCGGAATTCATAACATAATCTTTATGCATGGTAAAGAACAAGAATTTGATGAAGAAAGATAATCAGCACCTGCTGCTGGACAATGGTATGAAGAGTACGATGAACATCTCTGGCCATACCCTTGGCATCACCACAGACATAGAGATAACCCCCCTGAGAAATTAGACTCCAGAATTGTTCCGCCTGCACATGAACAAAATTGGAAGCAATAAGTAATTTTATCTAGTGACATTTGTTATCTACTAAGCTTCTATCTGCACTCACTTTATCCATCATCTTGTGCTGAACGTACTCCTTTTGAGGCCCCTCTCTGGAGAATGCAACAATCAGCTCAGATAGAGAGCCTTGCTCCACAAACTTGTTTAGCTCATCCTCATAAATAAAATCCTATATAGAAAACATAATTGGAAAAGTCACACATTGCTTCGGAAATCCACTGAGATTGAAAGTGCACAGCACAATTATTTTACCATTTGACGATTCCTACATCCAAAGAAGAGTAATGCTGGGCCAAGTTGTGCACCATCCTCTTTAAGAGCAAATCTTTCCTGCGTAAATCAAAGGCAAAGCAAGAACTGAGAACAAGCAAATGCTTACAACAATTTTGGTTTCACCTGACCTAATTTAGTGGAGGGATTTGAATAACAACTTTGGAATTGGCTTTATTAATTATTAATATACGTTAATTAGGACTGGCTAGCATCTAAGCAATATAACTCATTGCAGTACTACACCAAGATGTACGTAAAGTATTTGATTAGAAAATTTGAAAACCGAAAATATCAGGTAAGCACCTATCTGTAAGTATCCATACTGGAATGAGTGACAACCATTTAAGTATCCATGCATTGTAGTCACTTTCATATTTTCATTCAAATTATCATGCATATTTACATACCTGTAAAAATCCCCTGAAGGGTGCCAAGCCGGTGCCAGGTCCAACCATAATAATAGGAATCGAATGATCAGCTGGAAGCTTAAAATTTGATGGCCTGATAAAAATAGGAGCCGAGCTACAGTCCTGACTTTTCTCCAGGGGAATAGCATTCTGATCATTCATGAGAGAGAACTACGTTAGATACAAAAAGAGCATGATTGGGTATTGCATCCCAGCAGGGGATGGGCCAATGGGATGAAAATCACAAATTCACAAACATAAAAACAAGGGATCCAAGATGTTGAGACAGAGAGCATATGCATTGCAAAACACTACCTTCATCCAGGTTGAGCATACTCCTTTGTGAATTCTGCCAGTGGGGGTTGGACCATACACCAAGGCACAAGTTACATGCACCTTTTGTGGGGCAAACCTAAACAAAGCAATGCAATCTTAGTTTTGGCCCAGCTATCCTATAAAGTTTCAAGTAGATATTTTGGATAGGATAAGATAACCACCTAGGAGAGGAAGAAATAGAATAATAACGAGGCTGTAAGCGAGGTGCTATTGCAGCAAAAAACACACCAAGGGGAGGTTTTACTGAAGGAAACTCAGCCATCACCTCAAGGAGACTTCTCTGGCTTCCAACAACCCATTTGGAGTACTCATCCTGAAAACCAAAAAAATGTAATGACATCAAGGGGAGAGGAAAAGAGTTCCATACTTGAAAACAAGAGCGAAAATCAGTCTTGGAAATTACTTTACCTTCCCTTGAGGAGATGAGAGGAACTTCAATCTATCAGCTTCACTAGGTTCAGAAGCATGAGCAGCTAATGCTACTAAAGCAGACTGAAAGATAATCACGTGTAACTATTTCTTCTTTTTGTTATTCAGAAAAGAAAAGAAAAAAAAGGCAAATCCAATTGAAACACACAAATATAACCAGTACAACCAATTATGTGAGAAAAAAAGTGGCTAGCATTTGAAGAAGATCGTATAAAACCTTTCTTGGTGGGTTCAAGAGATCTGCATGATGAGCTAATGCAGCACGTAATGTGCAAGGACCAGGGAAAGGAGGTGGCAGGGAACCTCCTAAGGCAGTGCCATCCTCACGATCAGCATGAAGAGAAAACAGCAAGTCTAAACTTTGACCCAACACCTTCCCAGCTTCTTCAACAGTTTCATCACAGTTCTCAGCATAAACACCCACATGGTCTCCAGTTTCATATCTGGGAAAGATCAGATAAAAGCCGTCACCAGAAAAATTAGACATAACCAACCATATAATTAAGACAGGAAACAGTTAGTCCAACTTACGTTATGCCAGTCCCTGATATATCAAACTCCAAATGTATGCAAGAGCGGTCAGATGCAGGTTTGTGAAGCTCCTTTTGAACAGCAACATTAACCCTTCAAGAAAATAACCAATAGTTGTTAGTTTTAGCCTGGTTTAGTAAACATTAACCACGGTCATAAAATCAGCATGCACAATTCCAAGCACCTGCAAGGATGATGAATGTCAAACACAGCATTCCCATTTGCCATGTTGAAGTTATTATCATGGGATGAGGTGACAGTGGGGTCATGAATCACAACACGATATTCAGGAATAGCAGCAGTATAGGGAGTAGAGACAGTGTTAACATCATCTTGATCTCTGAGCAATTGATCCAACTCAGGCCACAGAGATTCTTTCCTGTGAAGAAAAAGCCAAATCATGTCATTTGAAATGCCAAAAAGTAGTGACATTTCATACAATTTTGAGGCATAATGGAGTGCATGACACACTTAATTTTAGAAACAGTACAATAGATACATGGATAGCAAGGGGATAGGATGTTTGCTTACCAGGCAGAAAAATCATCCTCAATGGATTGATCATCATCACCCAACCCAACTGTAACAAGACGCTTTGCACCTACAGCATACACAACAATACATATGAGAGGATATCTATACAAAGTCTAACTAACTTTATGCCATTATTTATGCCTTATAAATGAGCACCAGAAATTGAATGCCCGCTCTTGCTTACTACACATGTAATTTCAAATTATTAAAATATTAAACTGAAGAAATATGAAATTTATCATATTTGTCTACTCTAATATTTTAAATAGATATAGACCTAATAATGATAATAATGGCACCGTGCAAATACAATGAGGCAGATATACCAATTTAATACTTGTGAAATACAGGTCATGAAATTACGTACCTTGCTCACAAAGTTCCTCATCAACAACCTTACCTATCTGTTTCACGGAACTGTATCAGATGATGCTTTTTTTTATATAAATAAAAGTAAAATCATGTTAGTTTTACCTTATTAAAATGTTCATATTGCCTGTTACCTAGGCCAAAAACTCCATATGAAAGATGTTGAAGCCAAGTGCCCCTCTCATCTTTTCCCTAAATTATAGGCACCCCAAAACTTAGAACCATTTTAAGTAATCTATATGAATTACAAAATTTCATTTAAGGAATCTACAATTTGCGCAAGTTATAATAACTACAAACCTCGGTAAACCATTTGTAAAATCTTGCAGCATTGTCAGTTGGCTCTCCATCTCCATAACTGCCATATCAAGTCCAAACGCCAAATACATAAAATGCACCGCAAATTTCAAACAACACTAAAATGTTTTTCAACCAATTTTGTGTGCATAAATCTTACGTTGCCAGAAAGAAAAATGCAAGAGTCTCTTTCTTCAGCTTCTCCCCATATTGATCATCATCCATTGCATAGTCATCCTAGTTCATATCAAAGACATTAGACGGTTAAATAAATACAATATTTTATAGATTGAAGTTGTTGTAAAATATACTTAATGCACCCTACAATTCCCATAGTAAGAAATCCATAACACTTAAGAGTTACTCATAAGTAGCCCATAAATCTACAATCAAAATAGAGGGTCTGCAAAATTTCATGCCAATCCAACTAACCAGGTCAACAACTTTCACAGCTGCCTTTTCATATCTTGCCTTGATCTCCTCTGCTAGAGCCTACAATAAAAATACAATTAAAGAACACATTAGTCATATAAAACTGACACTAGATAAAATTAGAATATCTGCAATATAACAGTTAAGACAAGTTGTAGTACGGAAAGTATTCAAAGGAAAAATTTGTTGCTGAGGCATTAGAGGGTTTTAATGCACTGGGGCAAGAGGTACCAAAAGTGCATGCTTCAGGGAGTACAACATTGATGTGCAAAAGTAATTGACTATTTTGAATTAACTTCCCACATTAATTTACTGCTCAAGCATGGCGTTCACAGTATAAGTAAAATATTAAGTTTTTTAAAACACCCAAAAATGCTAATTACTAAGAGCCCAAAGATGAACAAACACTTCAAAAACTACCACAAATAGCAAGTCAGGTGATTGGATTGTTTGCGGTTATTTACAGGTATGAATAAGAAAGCCATGCACAGCATGCCAAAACCCCAGACAATGAACCTTATTGAAAAGGTGCTATCTCAGCCACCAAGAGGTGCTGACCCCTTATGGGACCACATCTCAAAC
This sequence comes from Aeschynomene evenia, assembly GCA_013621005.1. NCBI lineage: Eukaryota > Viridiplantae > Streptophyta > Magnoliopsida > Fabales > Fabaceae > Aeschynomene > Aeschynomene evenia. The sequence goes on from CM024270.1 coordinate 6,772,402, forward strand.
ATAAGGCATGCGTTTCAGCATCTTTGACTGCGATGACTCATTTTTAATTGGCAACAACCACAACATCCTCAATCCTTGGTGTTTCCAAATGTATACGATACATGAGTGACGTCATCAGCCGAAAATGCAGATCGCTTGACTTTAAAGAGCTATTCGTTTCGGCATGAGTACCAACATCATCGCCCATGATTGACCAACTCAGAGAATAAGATAAAAGCAACAACAATGATGTTCTGTAAGACATTGCTGACGTCTCTTTTCAGCGCATTGTCGTTTAGTCATTTCGCCGTTTCTTAGATAGGAATATAAGTATTCCTCCCCATTGTTCACCCAATACTAAAAGAACACAAAAGTAAAAGTTAACCAACTCAGAGCACAAGACAAATGTATCAAGTGTCACAGTGCAAATAGCACACACACACACACATGCATCTTCTTCCTTCAGCAAGTTCAATTTCTATAGCCCCCAACAAAGAACACTATTTGTAAACAATTTTCATATACAGAAAAGCATATTCTCTAAAAAGGAGCTCAAACTTCAAACAGGAAGGGCAAAAAACTCCTCATCTCAATCCCAGTTTACCATCATTGTCTTTACCAACACATAGGAACGAACCAGTATCTGAATTAAGTTATTATAAAAAATAATAGAAAAGAAACAGCGAAAGCAAATAAACCATCAATCCAACAACATATTTTCAACACAACGAAAATAATTAAAAAAATACGAGCTGAAAAGTGAAAATTAAAAGCGAATCACCAGTTCAAAAACAAGAGGAGAAATATACCTTAGCGAATCCCTCAGCTGTACCGGTCTGAGTTCCAAAGAAGATAGTAACCTTAGTCTTCCCAGAGCCAACGTCAACATCGTCGTCCTCGTCCTTCACGGATGGCTTCGGCACGATCACAGGCCTAACATCCCTTCTCTGATCCGAAGATCTCTTCCACAGGAACACCAACAGCCCTATTATGATAGCCGCGGAGGTGGTGGCGATCAGAACCACCGAATCCGAAACGGAATCGCCGAGCGACACGCCCAGAACCGACTCAATTGTACGGACAAGTTCAGAGTTGGAAGCCATAGCCAGTGAGAGGGATCGAAGGACCGAGTCAACAAAGTCAAAATCAGCTCAAAATTGGGGGAAGTAACCTTCGATTGGTGGTCTCGATTTGTTCTCTGCACTTCCCTCTTTCTCTGATCGAGTGCTGCACCAACACACCAAAGAGTAGTGGTGAACCCTAGGTGGTGGTGGCGATGGTGGTGGTGGGAGAGAAAGAGGGTGTGAGAAGTGGTGAGTGGTGAAAATGATGAGTCGCGAGAGATTTTGGAGCTGAAAATATTTGGGGCCACTTTTTTGTTGTTTTGTTTTTTATATATATATTTTCCAGCTTGTATATTTTTTTTTTATTGTGAATGAATAATGAATAAATGTACTTTTCGGGTTATGAAAAGGTATCACGGTGCAAGTTAAAGCTTGTGTGCGATATTAGAATTTAGATACACGATTCGTGCCTCTTGCCGTTGACAATTTTCCACCCGAGATCTTTCTTTTCCTCAAAAGCTTTCCTTTGTGTTTACTTTTGATTAGTATCCTTTTACTGTTTTTTTCTTTATTAGTGGGGTTTAATTTTGATTATAATAAGGATTTATTGTATTATTTTTTTACACAATCATCTAATCATGTGTTACCACATCAGTCATGATTGTATTTTCTCTCTCTCATTACCTGAAAAAGTCGTACAAATAGAATGTTTTGATTGGATTTACATTGTCAGCACATTAAAATTAATCTCTTATAATAAACATAATTTTACTGTACATAATCTCTACTAGATTATGTAAAGAGTTTAATTTTCTGAAATTGGCTTGTAATGTGGGGTGCTAGTATCGGAAGCTCCTAAAAACCACCATAAGTTTTTAGAATTTGTAATTTTACAGCGGATAAATTAGCTACTTTAGTTAAAGTTGTAGCTGATTTTCTTTTTTTGTACATTCTAAGTTTAGTCCTTTTTAATTTTTTTTCAAGGCTCAATTTGTGCTAATTATAGTTGGGATGTACTATCTTTGATATAACAAAATATTGTTAAAATTAACTGAAATGTATTTAACTAAAAATATGTTAATTAACCTAAGGATTCCCCCTAAGTCAAAACACACTTGTAATACAAATTAATAAATAAAATAAATCTAAGTTAGCCATCCCAATTTAATGCACTTACACAAATACTTGGTTGGTTCTAATTATTCCACATCGATACAGCCACACCATGCGATGCAAGGCTGGTTTGTTTTGACATAATTCTTCCCTATATTGTAATAAACCAATAAGACTTTAGTTCTAGAATACTTCTTTAGGAGAATGATATATTAAATACTGTTTTGATATTATTATTCTATCGCAAATTATAAATAAAGCCAACTTATACATTATTAAAATTGAGAAATAAAATATTAAAGATATATGTCCAATAAAAAACCAAGGAATTTTGAAATACAAGGTTAGAATTTTTTAATAATTATAATTCATTTCATTTTTCATTATTAAAAATTTCAAATATAAAAATTGATTTACAAATCAATTTAATTTTATAAATTTGTTATTCCAAACACACCCATTATGTATTTATTTTATTACTATTGATGATGGAATGAGTGTTTTAATAAGATACCCATTGTGTTCCAATAATTAGTGTGAATGTGTTCCATACTCTGATTAAAGTAGAGAAGATACGAGAGGCATTAAAATAAAAGAAAAATAAATAAATAAATAAATAATTACATAAACCATATGCATTTTTATTGCACACGAAGACACCAAATAGTTGTACAAAATAAAAATAAAAAAATACAAACAATCCACACAACTATAGACCCAGTGTTACGCTTTTGGAAAATCAAAATACTCTCTTCGCTCACAGTAATTATCATTATGATTTTCTTGGTATATTTAAAAATTAACTCAACTATATACCAAAACATTCAAAATGACAATTAGTAATATGAATGAAGTAAATAATTCATGAGACCAATTCAACGTCTTAATTACTTATATCACCTCAAAGGCTCAAACAATACCCCATTCTCGTCCTAGCTTATCTTTCAGCTGATCAAGCTCTTTATGAGGGAGAGAAACTGTTACGATCCTTCCATAATTATTATTAGTGCCATCTTCATCATTATCTTCTGGTGGCGCTGGAAGCACCAAAACCACACCTTGATCTCCCACACTACGGAAGCTACAATTTGCCATAATTGGTTTATGACCATTCAACTTCACCCCATAGTAAAAATTAGCTTCTTCCAAATCCACAAATGTCAAATTCGCACCATACACTATATAATCCTCTTTCCCTTCATCTTGTTCAACCAATTTCTCCATTCCTTGATTCTCAACCAATTTTTTCTCACCAATCATCCTAGCCAATTCCGAAATTTCTGATTCTTCTTCCCCGAAATTGGCTTCGAATTTGCTCAAAACCAAGCCATTGTTGTTGGGGAATTCATTTTCTCCACGGCTAGAGCCATTAATATGTGTACATATTGTCACAACCCTTGGTCCAAATTCTCCCCTAATGCGTGAAACGGTTTTCCATATGAGAGCTGAAATAATTTCAAAAGATGAAATTGTGTTGTTGTTGTTGTTGGAAGTCTGATTCACCAAATTGCGAAGTTGTTTGGAAGTGAAATGAAAAGAGTGAGTGGCAACATCAGCGTCATTGGTGGCGAGCCAGTATTCGCCAATAATTCTAGCCTTTTTGACGGAAACGGGATTCTCCGAAAGAACGGGATTAATGGGCAGTTGATGAAATTGGGGTTGGGTGATGTTTGGCTTGAGAAGAGATTTTGGTGGCACGTGACCAGCAAGTATCTGACTCCACTTGGTGATGAAGTTGAAAGCTGAAAATGAATCCCCAAGCACGTGAGCCCAGCTTAGCCCCACGGATAGTCCTCCACATTTGAACCAAGTGAACTGAAACCAAAATAATGAACAAAAACACGATAACAGATCGTAAATTCAGTTATTTTTACCCCAGAGATAGAAGTAATTAACAGCTAAAGAATAATATATGAATACGTCCAAATATATTCGAGATTTAATTGTTGTATGTATGGGTCATGCGACCATCATATTCAATTGATCTTACAATTGACACAAGTACAAGAAATAACAATAATATACAATCGGAATTATCTAATATTGTATCTTTTATAGCCCATTATTTCCCTAACCGACATACTAAAAGTATGGGCACTGGCAACATCCATCGTATAAATATAGATTGATTGATACTGCTTGATAGTTGATATCAACATTTTTTTTTTGTAAAGCACGCAAAAATAAAAATTCAATGCCAAATGTATGTAAAATATATGTTTCTTTTTTTATTTTTTTATATAAGGACATTGTTTTAACGTATTTCCTCTGCTCAATTTTATATGTCTCTTTTGAGTTATGCACGTTAATTAAGATAATTATTTAATTTTATTAAAAATCTAAATATTAGAGTTAAAATAATAATAATACTTCACTATAATTAATCAATGTAATTTCTCTCTTCTTTAAATAAGTAAAGATATAAAAGGGATGTAAAAAAAAAAAAATTCTAAAAATAGTAAAAGAGACAAATAAAAAAATAAAAAAAGACATTTAAAAAGGATAGAAAGGAGTATGCATATTGGTCTGCCTCGTTATTTAAATTATTGTAGGCTTTTTCCGAACAACAATAACTAATAAAATAATTGTATAGCTAATAATATTTTAGTGGGTAAACTCACGTCTAAGTGCAAGTTGAATAATATTCATAGACACAATAAAAAACTATTCTAAATAGCCAACAGTAGGAAATTAGACCTAAATCACTCAGCCTATTAAAAAATATATATGGTTAATGTTATTTGGGTCAAAAGTGTTAAAATTGGGCTTTGTTGACTATTTTGACTGAAAAAATATTGTTCCCTAGCATTTATGATATTTATATGGGTTTTAACTTTTTAAGAGTATTTAGAGTAGTAAGATTCAGCATAATTTAAAATATTATAAAAAATTTCATAAAAAATATAAAATAAAATACATATTTTCAAGATAATATTTCCTGTTCAGTTATCCAAACTCTAAAACAAATATAAAAATTCTATTAATAATAATAAGATCACACTACCAAAATAGAAATAAATTAATATGACCTGCATAACCATTGAGATCAATATATATTAAAGAGTTATTAGGGAGGAGTTTAGTGTTTATTTTGTTGGTAAAATCAATTACTATGTGAATGTCATAAATATTTGCTTGTTAAAAAAATAGTTTTATGCAATACTTTTTCATGTCTCAATAATAATTCACTGAAGCCCTAACAATTATGATGTATGGAGATAGAGTGGTGTAAGTGTGTGTCCATTAAGACTCTTTTGAGAGTTGGTAACTTTCGGCTCTATGCATTCAATTCTCTTCTGCATTGACAACACTCAACAGTAATGTGCAATGATGATACTGAGCACTATATACATTTTCCAATTTTGACCATACCCTCAACCAACGGCTCTTGAGGGGTTTGATACAAACAGAGTATGAAGTATATACCTTGTGAATCTTAAATCTCTATATTATTTATTGAGAAATGTTCTGTGAACAATAGATAATCAGTCAATGAATTTATTTAACAATTTTTTGCTCAAAAAATATTATTTATAAGTAGTTAGTTTTTAATGGGCTAAAATATTTGTGACCTAAAATCTCTGTATAGATTGATTTTTACTGTTTTCTATTGTTCAAATAGCAACACTCTGTTTATTTAGACCTATAAATAATAACACAAGATATTTAGCTCGTGTACTCTTTTTCTTCTGTAAGTTAATTGATTTATAGGTTAAGAGATTTTTAAACGAGACTAGATGGTTGTAAAGCTTGGTTGTTCTTACTCCGGAATATATAGGTAGGGGTTTTTTTCTTTTGTACCTGTGGCTTTGGGTCCTTGTATTGATGTGCTGCTTCTTTCAAGCTGCTGGTTTATGTCTTGTTTGCATGCTGTTTTAGTGTGGCAGCATGTTTTGTTCATGTTTTTATGTTTATTTCTGCTGTTAGAGTGTTTGTTATGCTGTTTGTGTGTTTTGACTGAACATTTTTCTTGAGTGACCTTCTTGCTTTGGTGCTCATGTGATATGTATAAAAAAAAAAAGATATTTAGTAGTAGTTTGCAATCTCTGCATTTTTCGAGTAATTTTTAGATTTCACGAACAAAGTTAAGCAATTCAAAAAGCCTAACATCGCTTCCATAGGGTAATTTTGGTTTTACTTCTAAGGTGAGTGATATAATTACTGAAATAAATCTGATAGTAGAAAATTTAAGAACTAGTACTAGCTCAGTAGTAAGTACAAAACCGACAATATATATCACCTAGAATATTCAACGAGATCAACAAATTATCCATTATCACAATCCTCCTTCCAAAAAAGTCAATTACAAGCTACAAATTCACATTGATTTCTTCTAGAGTACGTTTGGTTGTGGGGTAATATTGAAAGTAACTTTTTTATTAAGCTTTATGTATAATTTTACACATAAATTTTAATACAAATCTTACCCTTCAACAAAAAATGCTCAAAGTGGTGAAATTCATTTCATTTTTAGCCTTAGGTGACACGCTGATATCACACCTAAGTGTTGTGTTGTGAGATGAACAGAAAAAACAGTTTAGTAAGTTCATAAAGTTAATTAGAAATAATAATTTCACAAATTTACCTTAAAAGAAAATTTTGAAAATTAAATTAAATTGTACAATATATGATTTGAGGATAAAGGTAGAGATAAATTTTTCATAAACAAGTTATATGTATAAATTTACACATAAAATCCATCTTTTAAAATTTACTCCCAAACTTTATATCCTAACCAAACATGCCCAAAATCTAACAAATATAGTATATATAATTGTCGCGAGGGTATATTAATTAAATAACATGCTTTAAACCTTTATAAAAAAGCGACAAATCATAGTTTTATCTAAATTAATTTTGGGACTAAAGAATCAAAGTTAAACTAAGCAAGCACGTGTTAAATAAATAATATATGACTGACGTACACATATATATTTGACCAATATTATTTGAATCTTAATTATTTCTAAATATTTAAATATTTTATTCATAAAATATATGAATTTTATTATTTTTATTATAAATTTAATTATGATGCACTGACTTTTACACTATAAGCAAATCATATTCATTAATTTATGTGACTTTTTAATTAATAAGTGGTTGAGTTAAAATTTTTTATTAATATGTCAATCTATGATAAAATTACTTTACACTGACAATAGATTAAAATTAAACTATTTTATTATATACTTACTTTTTTAACACATTATCTTGAATATCTATATTTATTTCAAGTGAAGGTAAAAACAACACTTTCCCACATATATAGGATGAAAAATAATATATGTACAATAAAACATACATTATACAATACTTATATAATCTTTATTTTTATCATTCAATTATATATATTTTTTATTCAATTTAACGAATAAATATTTTTGTACATTACACCAATTATTATGGTATATATGACATACCAATAATGTTTATTATACATCGAAAATACATATATAGAATATTCAACATGTGATATATGTCATACGTAATATGTATTATATAACACATTACGTATGACATATAGAACTCATTAGATGTATTTTTGATGTACAACATCTATAACATCTATACAGGACATACCTTGACAAAAACGAGAGGGGAGAAACCAAGGTCAGGGCCAAGCACGTGATCATGAACAAGGCCATCGAGCGAGTGCCCCATCTCATGGAACCATTCTTTCAGCGTCATCTCACAGTGCGACTCCGCGATTCTCACCCCAGCGTCGTTGCACTTTATAAACGGCCTTCCCGAATCGGATCTCCTGATCCGACCCGATACGTGCGAGTACGGGTCGAGTAATGGGAACATTGGGGTCTTGAGGTCCGAGATGGAGAGGCCCTGAACGGATTCGGGGCTGAAGAAGTAAACGGGTCGGATATAGTGGAGCTTCATGAGTAGGTCCATGTAGGTGAGATTGTACGCACCGTTTTGCTCCTCGCGTGGTGTGGCGGGAACAACGGTTGAGATTCTGGAAGGGAGTGCGGTGGGAGGCTCGAATGTGCCGAGGGAACCCATTAATTAGTATAATATGTTATGTGGAGATAGCGAGAAAGAGATGATGATGATGAGGTTGGTCTTGCTTGCTGCTGGTATTATTGGTGGAAAGAGCTTCCTGTGTTGGAGTTACATTTATAAGGGGACGGAGGAGGAACATTAAGGGTTCATCAGAAGTAGTAGTAGTGGTAGCTATAATAAGCTATGGCCTATGGGGACAAGGGATATGAGGGACGGACGAAGACGTACCAACATTCTGACGTGGTGTTTTATTACAAACTACTGCTATTTCAACATTATTAAGATAAAAAAAATGAATATCTTATTGAGAATGGCATATAAACAACAAAAAAAAAAACAACAGTCAAATCTAAATATATCGCACAACATATACTACATATTATACACAATAAATATTACATATTATGCACAAGAGTATCACATATTATAAAGAAATATGATGTTGTAACATGTGATATATATTGTGCATGTTATATTATACTTGTTATGCATAATACATAGTATACGTTGTGCATGTTTCATATTATATATTATGCACAATCTATTAGCTATTTTGACTGATTTTTTATTATACACTAAGATTTTCTCCGTCTTATTTGTTTTGTCATAATTAATGTAAGATATAACAATTATTTTAGATATAAGTGTGACTCATCAAAATTTAACGTGATTAATAAAATAGTTTTTCAAAAAATAAAAAATAATAATATAGTCCTTATAATATTTTGTCGTTATATTACTTTTGAATAACATTCCAAATTTTTGGGGAAAAAAATCTCTGTCTACACTAATCTTTTATTCATTCATTCATTTATTTATAATTCATCTTATACATATTATTTAAATATTATACACACAAAATATGCATATAATAAATATATTTATATATTTTTTGATATTATATATACAAAATATACATATATATGCACATTTTCTTGATAATTATAAACAATTTTTTATAATATTCCTTTTTTTTTAATGTGAGTGAGTAAATAGGTGAATACAAAATAAATGTACACATAGTCGGGTCGATATATACGTGTCATTTAACTATGCATTATAGGTTTATGATCATAAGTGATAACTATTTGACACATTCATTATTCTTTGTGGTGTATTTATGTTTTCAAAATTATTAGTATCGATTATGATTATTCACGATAAGAGTAATAACACGTAATATACACTTATTCATGTACTAGTTATTTAAAGTTTATTCGATGATAACAAGAACTTATCACGTCACAAATTAATACACGATAAACATGGATCACTTGCAATGCAATTAATTTCTTAACTGTACGTGGTCCTAATCATCTATAAAAATTTTAAATAAAACGCATAAATACTTTTTTTTAAATGATATCCATTAATAAAAAAACTTTCAACCTGTGTAGTGAATTATTTGAGAAAGACATTTTATATTGTCATTCAATTAAAATATTATGTTTGTATGACTTTTTAGATAGTTGGAGAGAGAAAATACTATCATGGCTGACGTGGAAGCACATGATTTGATAATTGTGTAAAAAAATTATACACGGACAGCGGATGAAAATTAAATCCCAATTATTTACATCAATAATATTTGATGAACAGTAAAAAAAAACAATTAAATCAAGCAATAAACTCCTTTGATATTTTGTTGAAAGAAAAAACTTCATTTAAAAAAATTAAATTTTAATGGGTCGAATAATTATGATCTATCGTCTATCTCTATATTTGTTTTATTTGTATGAGTGATTGTGGCTCCATTCAATTGTGTTTGTTGCTTAGAATGGCACGAAAATTTGTCAAGAGGAAAGACTCTTACGATCCAAAATATTAATGCATGTACATACGTCTAGTATACATATTATATATATATATATATTATACTTTTAATTTTTAATATATTTTTTATTTAAATATTTATTTTGTATTTTTTACTTTTAAATATTAAGTATGTATTATGTATATATTCTTTTAATAATAATGTTTATCGTACAACATAAATATGTTTAACTAATATAAAATATGTGTTATACTTATTACAGAATATGTGTTATACAAATAACATACATTACATATTATGATACTAGCTGAATATATTTCTATTGTGCAACAAACATCATTGTTTTTTTAATGTACTTATAACATATCTCTCATCGTTCCTATCAGTCAGTCCCCAATCTGTGTTAGTGTTTGAGTGAATCGTATCCACAGTTCATACCAATTTGTTTCTATTTGTGCTAAAACTTAAAAAATTGTTCCGTTGATGTAGCCAATAAACAGAACCAAGTTTAACTGCAAACTACTAAACAACACGACCACGAAAAATAAATAAATAGGAGTAATACTATAGGTACAATTAAAATCAATAAATAAATAATCAATTTATTAAATATTATACATAAAAATTATTAACAAATAATATTAAATGTGTTAGTTTCTTATTGATTCACCCAGTAACAACTGGCTACTCAGCCACATCGATGGTAAGTAACCATAAATTCAATGACGCCTGTCGCCTCCCCACCTACCCGAAACTATGGTACGAGAAGTTATGAAATTAAGTATAGTAGGTTGGAGTTAGTAGTTTTCAAGCTTCCCCCGAATTTTCATTAATGTCAAGGTATCCTAATAGTAGCTATAAGCCTAAGATGACTACAAAATTTAGTCTTTATACGAAAATTTAACTCGATGTACTCTCGAGCACAAAAGGAATAAGATATCAATAACAATACGAACTAGTTGTATTAATGCAGGGCAGATGATTGGTAAGCGGGGTCGAATTATAATATATTGAATCATCGGATAACTATTTTTAATGTATAAAAATTTATATAGTACAAGTGTGATAAGGTCCAATAGTATGACATCGTATTATTAGTTAAACTTATATTTTTTTTTAAAAATTCAATTAAAAAAATTTATATTTTTCCATCTAGATATTTCTTTATAATTATTCTTATTTTTTTATTTTTTTAAAATATAATAAAAAGATTATCAAATAAATATTTCAGTTATGTTACATAATTTTAAATAAATAAATAAATATATAAAATAAATAAATCTATTCAATTTAATGTTCATCCACTTGTTTCTTTTTTTGGTAATTATGTTCATCCACTTGTTGTTCAAGAATTTAATTTAATGAAAAGGCACAAAAATTTAGGGCATTGTTTATGAGCCCATGAAAAGATGGGCCTCTATGTAGCCTATATCCAATAACAGCGCATACAAAATCAGATCTACTCTCATACGCTCATTAGACCATACAAGTGTAATTGGAAAAAACAAAAAAACAAAAAAGAAGAAAGAAAGAAGAACAATGAATACTATTTGCAATTATCTATTGCTTGTCTTGGTAATATAGAGTATTGAGTATCGTTAGTGGTTTACACGAAGTTAATTAACTGTAAGAACAAATCAATTATCCTTTGACCTTCAGAGTTCATTATAGTTGAGCACTTCTAATCCGTCTTTGTTAATCGATAATTTTCAATCCATGTTTATCATAAGCAAATAACAAAAACTAAAGTAAATAAAAGAATGGCAATTAAAAAAGGAACTTTTTAAAAAAAAATCGGTTGCACTGATGTAATAATTTCATTCTATTAATCGATCTTCCGCTTATCCATCGCTACAATTTTAGTTCAATTTTTAGCTTTCCATATTAATAAAATAAAGAATTAGACTTAACTAAAACGAGGATGGAGCAAGTTCATAAAATGAGATGAGGAAGAATTAACCACCACAAATTCTGTTATGTGTAGATTTCAGATAAACTTTAGGATTTAATTTCTAACTATATATTAAATTATCATTTATTCATATATTATCATATTAGTAGTTGACTCAACTTTTATTAGCTAAAAGGTAATAAAAATTAAGAAATCTTATTAAATAATTATATAAAATATTTCACACTCTCTAGTATCAAAATTAAATTCTAAAATTTATGTATATAAATAAAGAGTTTAATTTCAATCAATTGTCAATATAAAATAATTTTATACAGACATTCAATTGTAGATTGACACATTAATAAAAGTTATTAATTCAATTATTCAGTAACTAAAAAGTCACAAAAATCAATGTATATGATTGATTGATAATGTAAAATTTTTTACAAATTTATAAATAAATAATGATTCTTATTCTTATTTATGTAAACTTCACCATTTTTTACTAAAAGAAAGGGGGCAATGGTTTGGCGGATGGACGGTCAGATGAAGGTGAAAGCAAAATGAGAGGAAGGAGGGTATCCCATCGACGGCGGTGATGGAGGGCTTTATTTTGTAGGATAAATGAAAGAAAGAAAGAGAGAAAGGAACGCGTTGTGTCCACAAAGCGGCGTAGATTCCAGCATTGCTCCCCCACACTCACCGAACACTACTACTACACCAACGACTCTCTCTTCTTCTCTCACTTAACACAAAACCCTCTCTGACTCCAAATTCGTGTATTACTCTTCAGATTGAACCTATCAATCAAAGTATCAAACCTAATCTATGGCCACTAATGAAGATTTTCAAGGTACACATACTACGTCGTCGTTTTTTTTAACTGTTTCTTGGGGAGCTACTTCTTTTATTTTCTTTAGTATTTGCAAGATATTTTTCCCTTTTGATTTTTCGTTATAATATTGTGTATCCAGGGAGGTGAATTTTTTATTTTTATTTTTTTTGGATCACGGAGTAAGTTATAAAAAGAAAATGCGACTTGAATCAAGCGTTTTTTTTCTTCTGTTTTTTAATTTTTCATTTATTTGACATGATGCTAGTTAAATAGGTTTAGGAGATTGAGTTCTTGATCTATGCAAGTAACTGATTGTTTTTTTCTGTTTGTTTGAAATGTTAGGTGTATCAAATTGTTATGTGTTCAAGAGCAGATTGCAGGAGTATGCACAGAAGGTGGGGCTTCCCACACCTGTGTATGAAACCATCAAGGAAGGGCCTTCACATGAACCTTCTTTCAGGTCCACTGTTATTGTGGATGATTTCAGGTATGACTCTTTGCCTGGGTTCTTTAACCGGAAAGCGGCGGAGCAGTCAGCTGCGGAGGTTGCCTTGTTGGAGCTTGCCAAGTCTGATGAAGTTAAATCCATAGCTCAACCTGTTGTAAGTAGCCTTTGTTAAATATAAATTATGAATTGTTGTTGTTGTTGTTGGGTGTATTTCACTGTCTGCAGCAGGGTTGATGTGTGTGCATTGCCTTTGTCTATGTGATTATGTATTTGATTCTGTTATTGCTTCTCAGTAGAATTAGCTTGGCATCCTTTATGGTTTTTATGCTTTTGCTCTTGATTAATATTTAATAGGATTTCTTCTATTATCAAAATAGATTTATCTTATATGTCCTTCTGATTACTATTTCTGTTTGCATTCGTTGTTTTTTTTGTATACATTAGAAAAATTACTTCATTGATATGGGGGATTTCGGGAAGAGAATTGGCCATTTTTTACTGTGAGGTAATTGCCTGCCTAGGAATGATAAGTTGTTTCTGCTGTTTCAAGGCTTCACCGTTTAGTAATAATTTTCATTCTCACACATACATGAGGGACCCTCTAGCCCCCATAAAAATTACATACAGTTGATATGAAAGAAAAGGGTGATTGGTTGAGACTTGAGACCCTAAACACTAATGTACTTTTCTTATTTTGGCTTAGCTTGAGTTGTTAATTTGTTCTTGTTGTTGTCCAATTTGACTATAAGCTGAAATACACTTGTTGCATATTTTAGTTTTGTGCATGGAAATTCATTGATAGTCACGAATTTTGACAGAATGAGTTGGACTGTTGTTGACTCTTGGATTGATGGTTGGTCACGGCAACTTATCTATCAACCCCCCATGAACCTATCTGTATTTTGTCAAAAGTATGCCTAGATGTTTTCTAGTTTTGTAGCACTACTCCTTGTATATTTCACCTAGTTATTACTTATTCTACAATTTTTGAGATGTTCCTTGTTATGTAATGTGATACTTTAGCAGCTTATAAGTTTGTTTTACAAATACAATTGTGTTCACAGTTTTATTCTCTCTGTACGTAAAAGACATTTTTATGTTCTGCATTGTAGTCTGAGATAACTGTCGAAGTTATGATTTATGTGCTGCCTATGACCATTTTAATGGTGTTTTCTTCCAGCATGAAACTGGATTGTGCAAGAATTTACTTCAGGAGTATGCACAGAAGATGAATTATGCGATGCCTGTGTATCAGTGCAAGAAGGATGAAACACCAAGTCGAGCACCTGCATTTACATGTACCGTTGACATTGGGGGAATTCTCTATATTGGGGGAGCTGCAAAAACGAAGAAAGAAGCAGAGATAAAAGCAGCCAGAACTGCTTTATTAGCTATCCAGTCGAGTGCATCTTCCCAAAACCAGTTGGGCCATTCACAGTTGACAGTCATTCCATGCAGAAAAAGGGCAGCAGAATCCGTTGCCGGGGCAGATGAGACTTCAAATGCCCCAAAGCCCCCAAAGCCTAAGAAAGCACGATTTAAGAAGAAATCTTCAAAAAGGAAACACTCTAAAGATAAGATGGGCCACAATGTTGAAAACGTGAGAACTATAGTAAATATTGTTCCTGAGGTAGAGTCACATGCGAATGTCAATAATGAGTTTGGCTCCCAAGAAATGAAACCTGGACCATTCACATTAGAAGCCAATAAGGTAGGCCACAATGTTGAAAATGTGGGCACCGGAGCAAATATCATTCCTGCGGTAGAATCACATGCAAACGTCAGTGATGAGCCTGGCTCCTCAGAAGCCATGAAGAATTCGGCTAATGGAAAATCGGTTAATTGTTGTGAGAAAGAATCATTAGATGGGGAGGTTTCTCATCTTCCGAATGGACATGGTTCTTTTGAAAATGGTAACTCAACAGAATCGCATTCCAGAGAGGACAACATTGGAACCGTTGCTTCAGAAGTATCTTGTGTGTCTAATGTATAGAGAAAGAAATGAGCGTGGACATGAACAAATAGCAAGGTTTTTCTTTTTTCTGCCGAAGAACAAACAGCAAGGTATTGGGGGGTTTATTATTTTTGAGGATTCAGTTATCAAATGTGCAATGGAAGAAATGATTCAAGATGGAGTCGACATTAATTAGAATTAGGAAACCTTCAGAATTCCAACAGTTTTTTTCCTTTGTTGGCTGTTACTCAGCTAGGAAAGTAGAAATATGAGAATTTTTATCAGTATAACTGATCATGGCATTTTGGACCAGTTAATTTGCTGTATATTGTATTTATCATCTTTGAGCTGTGTGCTCCCTTTGTCCGCAACATGGGACATGAGATTTGGACCTGAATTTGAGAACATGTTAGAGAAGAAACTAAACTACTAAAATATAATTAGTTTTTTGCTTAGTTTTAGATGAAACTAAACATTACCTAAAATATCTAATATCGTGATATCGTGAAATTAGGAAGTGGATAAATGAAAAAAATGGAAGGAGTATTATTACGTATTATTATTATTAAGATTGTCTCATTCATTTTAAAACTAGTCAAAATATAATAATCTTAGAAGTCGTAGCATTTTATAAAAAAATATAGCTTTGTAAAATTGTTAATACTGCACGAAAACCTGTTCTCTCATATTGAAGTGCTTGTTTAGTACTCAGCGTTTATCAAAAAGTGTTTGTTACTCAAAATGATCCCGAAGAGTGTTTTTAGTGTGGAGTTGCGTTTGAAAAATGCACGGCAGAACTCGCAAACCGTTGAAACAATAAGATGCAGCTGAATTGCCGAAAAGCTTTCGCTCTATTCAATCTCACTTCCTCGCCATTCAGGCATTCACCACAATCGCATGTTTCTCACTTCAACTCTCTCTCTCTCTAATTTCTCTCATTTCTCTTTTTCCTTCGATTAGTTTTTTTATTTTTTTTTCTCAATTCGAATTGCACAAATCTGATCACAGATACAGCAAGGAAGCGTTGGAGCTGAGCGCTAAGCTTCTCGAGGCAAATCTAGAGTGTTACACTGCTTGTCATTACAGAAAACTCGCCGTTCAACACTTCCTTTCATCTCGCTCCGATTCCGATCCTCAATACATAGCTTCAAATTTTGGATGAGGATCTCAGAGCGGTGCGTTTTTCTTTTTTAGTTTCAACCATAATTGAATTTGAAAGATATCGACGTATAATATTTTTTATTTCGGTTTATTTGTTTATTTATTACGGAGAATTGAATCATTCTGTTTGGAGAATGTGTACATAATTCGGATTTCAGAGTCGTTGCTGATTGCGTTCGATTGATATCACTTTTTTGTATTATTTTAATTTTGTGTTGATTTAGGTGGAGAGTTCGTTGAGGAAGAATTTCAAGTCATACGGTGCGCGTGGCATTCATCTATAGATAACGAGTTGCGCCTTCTGGAAGGTATTCAGAAAGCTGATCCTTGAAATTTTCACGCATAGAATTACCGAAGGTTTAATTAATCCTGATCCAAATTTATAGCATTGATGTTTTCGAATAATAATAGTAACTTAGTAAGAATAATGAAAACTGTGCAATTCGAAATATGTTTTGGTTATTTGGTGTTTCTTTTTGTGTGGATGTAACTTCCATGTTTGTTGCTGCATTGTTGAAAAGATCAGATGAGAATGAGGTAAAATACACGGAATAAATCAATTCTTCATGTCATTTCTTAATTTCAATCAAGCTTTGAAGGCATAAACTCATCTATATTGACTGTTAAATCTGAACTTCTGAAGCAGGATGTTGTTTGGAAACCACTTTCAACAAACTTCTCAAAAACTGCTTAAGTTTGTGTTTCGTATTTAAACCTTTGAAGTGTGAGGCTCTGACCTTCACCAACTTCTGTGGCTATTGTAGCTTTAAATGGCTCATATCACTATGGTAATCCTTCCTAAAATTACCTTTAAAGTGTGTGTAGGACTTCGTGGGAGGATAACGATTTCCCAAAAAATTGATCATTTTCAGGAATGAGATTCCATTATTTCTGCTGATCAACTAAGTCCTACGAAGCACCATAGTCCAACAAATTTTCTATCAGCATACAGAGGAAATTGATGAAGAAACAACTAAATTTCAGGATTTATTGTCAGAGTTTAACTGGTAAGATTGATTTATTAGATGGATGATCATCTTGAAAGTTCTTTTGCTATATTTTCTTATGCCTTGTTACATTCTGTAGTGAAATTGGAAAGCTTACTCTTGCAAGACTATTGAATATTGATTGCTCTTGATTAGTTATCATCTCCACATGATTAAAAAGTAGTTCATACTGAAGTTCTTCGACTTCATGCTGATCTGATGAAGTTGGAACCAACACATTCTCTGTACTACAAGGATGAGCATAGTCTGATATTAATTAAGCAGGTACCAAAAGCATGATTCGATATAATGTTCACCGTTATAAAATGTTTACCAAAAAGCATGATCCGATATAATGTTCTCCGTTATTGAATATGATGTCAGATATTCATGTGAGTTTATTATCCATGACAGCCAGTTAGAATTACTGGACTTTTCATTTCATATCTTCTCTCAAACGAGTTTGTTTACCTTGGCTGATTTCATTGAGAATAGAAAACACAAAGCGTGACTAGAAATGTAGTTATTCAAGTTTAACTGAAAAATTATCCATGATTCTCGTTTTGGAGATGAGTGAAAATGTAGAAACTGAATATTTTCAGATCCAAATTCATATTTCACCCTTAAACTTCTTGGATTGCAATACCTTACTGTAATTTTCTACACTTGCACTTGAGTTTTAAAGCTTTGATGATTTTTGCAGTTGACACGTTTCATACTCACAGCTTAGTTTTTGGGCAAAACCAATTTCATGTCTTCCTCGTATCAATTTGTTTTTGGACAATGGACAACAAATTCATTAGTTTTCTGATCTGCAGAATCAACTGATTTTAATCTGTGCGTATACATTACTTTTGTGTCTCAGTGATAATCAATCTTCATTTCACCTTTCGCAGAGCATCGTGTACAAGTAACCCAAACAAGGGTTTACGGTTTTTGGTCCCACAGCACAAATCCAACAACGGAAAACACACGTCAAATCCAATGCTACACAATTTCAGGTATCTGCACAGTATACCCTCTTTCTATTGCTAAGATTTCATATCGCATTTCAACGGATCAACCAGCATTTTATTTTCGCACATAACATCCAAGGAGTTAGTGCATATGCATAATATATATAATTAAGGCAAAAATCGCAAAAAAGCTCTTATGGCTTCCATTACACATCTTGACGAAGAAGCTAACGTTACATAAATCAACTACAAAGTTTTCTGAAAAGTGAAAACCTTCAATCCTAAAAAGTCACACATTACAACAACGCACCAATCTCAATTCTCAACATCCTATTCCGATCCCAACTTCTTGAGCGCTTCCTGAGCCACACTGAGCTCAGGCTCCAACTCAAGAGCTTCTTTATAAGCATTCTTCGCTTCCTCTTTCATCTCCTTCTCCTCATAACATTCCCCCAACAAACACCATCCTCTCACGTTCTTCGGACTCAGCTCCACCGATTCCTTCAAATCCACAATCGCCGAGTCAACTCGTCCTTCTCCTCCTCCGCTGCCGCTGCTCTTGTTCACCGCAATCTTCAGCTCCGCCCTCTTCAGCAGCGCGTCTCCCCTCTCCTCGACGGCGAGCGACTTCGCCGCCAGCGGCGACAGCGCCGCGTCGATCGCGTCGAGCGCGGAGGTGCGGAACCCTTGCAGATCGAGAACCATTGCTTTGAGGAGGTACGACGCTGAGTCCTTCGGATCGAGCGCGATCGCTTTCTCCGCTTCGGCTAGGGCTTCTTTGGCTAGCGAATCGGATTTGGCTCGGTTGTTCCTGGAGGAGGCTCGGGCCTGGGCAAGGAGCTGAGCGCCTCGGACGAAGTGGCGCTTGGCTCGGACGGTGGTTTGGCTAGGGAGGCGGAGCCAGGCGAGGATTCTCTGAGGGATGCCGTGCATGAAGAGGAAAACGATGACCATGGTGAGGATCATGACGACTTGGAGCACGACGTCGCGCACCATTGCTTGCTTCTCGGTGAGGTCCATTGATTCGACGGTGGCGTGAGTTCTCTTCTCCGGCGAGGATCTGAGGTTGGTTTTTCTTCTCTTCCGGTGGCAAAGAGCTTTGGGAGAAGAGGTATGTATTTATTTTGTTGATAAGTTTCAGAGTTGGAAGACTGCGACTAGAACTTTGACTTAATTTGCAGCCGCCGTGTTGATAGGGTGACTATTC
Source organism: Aeschynomene evenia (assembly GCA_013621005.1). Lineage (NCBI taxonomy): Eukaryota > Viridiplantae > Streptophyta > Magnoliopsida > Fabales > Fabaceae > Aeschynomene > Aeschynomene evenia. The sequence goes on from CM024270.1 coordinate 6,791,791, forward strand.
CCTTTATTATCATTATTTTTTTAAAATTGTTTACATCTTTTTAATCTATCAAAGAAATTTATTTTTAATAAAAATATAACTTTTAATGCATTTAAGCAAAATAAAAAAAGATACAGAATGATGAGTTAATGTAAATGCAATTGTTTTAAAATAATGTTTAAGTAACCACCAAATATTCTCTATGATTAGATTGCCATCTAAAAATATATTAAATTAACTACCTAAAATGTAATCTGATCGAACTCATAATTGATTGTGTAAAGAAATTTGTTAAGACATTGCTTTCGAGTTTCGTCGTTAAAATTTTTTAATAAGGTTTAATATTTATTTTTGCTTTTTCTTTTTGTCAAATTTATTTTTATTTTGATTTAAAAGGAGTTTAATATTATCAAATATATAGAGTCGTCTAAATGGACTCTAGCCCATATGTATTGCCGTGTATAAAGGTTCGGATGATTGCAATTTAAAGTTTAAACCATTTGTTCAACAATTTTTCTTGACAAATTTTAAAGGAGAAACCACTTAGAAAGATTAATATTAACATCAAAATGATATTAATAATAAATAAATAAAAACGTGAAATTTTTTTTTCAATCTTTTTCATGCTAATTCCTCATTTTTATTAGTTTATATCAAACGCACGGCCACTGTCATTATTCACCGTCATCACCCATCGTTGTATTCCTCCAGCTTCCTGTTGTGTTTGAATGGATTTGAAATAACGTATAAAAAGCAACTCTACCCCTTAATTGGAGAATGATAATAATAATAATAATAATAGATGATTCGGATTCGTAATAGAAGTAGTCCTATTTTAGCCTTTATTATAAATTTAAAATTATATACATGGTCATGTGTTATATTATTAACACTTACGAGTCTGTTAATTTTCAAGGCATTTATAGTAGAATTTAGATGTTCTGTTCCCCCAACCATGACAAACTGGTTTGATAAAGAAGTGGCTAATCTACGCCCACAAAGAGTGCCATAAATAGAACAAGGTTCAAATTTCATGCTTTACGGAACTAATACAAACATTCGTGACTTGAAAGAAAGTTATAATTGAAATAATTGCATAAATCTATGAGGCTGCAGTGTGACAAAACACAGGTCCTCAAATATTTTTAACTTTCAAGCTATCCTTAAAAGAGCTTGAGATCATCAATTTATTTATAAATAAACTATTCAGCAGTTAGGTAAAACCTTTAAGATAAAGGTTACACCTATTTGCAGCAGCTTTGATGATAATACTTACTAGACTTCATCTTGAGGCCTCTTATTTGCCCTTGTGAAACGGCTTAGTAAAAAGCTAGTAGCTAGTAATATACAGTTACAAACAACCAAGAGTTTCACCGGTCAGAGAATAAACGACTCCAAGGATCGGGTTACTTGGTAATTAAATTAACCTTTCCAATTCCACGCATGTGCAACAAATTTCAGTGGAGTAAAACAATTATGGTGACTCATGGCTGCGTACCCGTTACGTGTCACCCATTTTTATCATCTCTGCTGGAGACTTCAGCAGCTTCTTTAGTGAATCAACTATGCCAGAAAAAGATGGGCGTTTGATGGGGTCACTGCTCCAAGCAAATGAAGCAAGCATCAGAAGCAGAGAAATGCTTAATTAAAAATATATCAATGGCAATGCATGATCTCACAACAAACGAACGCCTGAATCATGCTTCTTATGTTTCTGAGACTGGTACGAACAAGATCCACAAGGGACCATGTAGGCTTATATTCCTAAGAGGTGTTGATTGGGAGCGTGAAAATTGAAGTAAAAATTGAATGAATGACATGTAAGAGAAATCTTTATGTGTAAAACAGTAAAACACTATGATCTAAAACTTATTGTCGATTATTTTATGATTTTTTTTCCTAATCATAAGCATTTAGTTATTTGATTATCTTTACCCGACAACGACATTAATGAAGATGCATCATTCAAAAATTCCTATTGACCAGGAAGACTCCCAACTTGTAACGAGACTAGTATACAAAAAAGAGAAAATCAATGATTCATTTCATGCGGACTACTAAAACCTCTACACTATTGCCAGGGCCTATGAATGAATTTCCTTTTGATAAAAGTTAAAACTATTTATTCGAAGATGGTTTTAATTGAAAATTCTAAATAATCTTAATCATGGAACCACACCATACGTATAGATGCTCATAGAACAACCAAAAATAATTCACTAGTTTTCTAAGTATATTCAGATCAAACGGTATAAGCATGTTAACAATTCACCAGAAAATGACAGAAATAACACTTACTCAGCCCAACAGGATTCCATGAGGGAGACCAATACTGGGGAGATGTTCGGAGGAATTGCAAGCCTCCTATTCTGGAAAGCAACAGCTCCAACCACCTAAGAGTTGACATGGAGATGATTAGATTACAAAATCTACCCTTTAAATTTGGAGGTTTCATTTTACCAAGCAGCTGTTTGAAATATGTAGGTTCACATTTATACCTCTTCATTTTATGTCCTTTTTAAATTAACAATTTCGTGCAAATGAACCCTAATGTATAAACAAACACATTAGGCAAAAATAACTGGCTTCGAGTGTATATGTTTGAGACAATAAATACTACTCCTAATCAAGCTTACCTGGGCAGGGCTTAGACCGCTCCAAGGTTGTTGCATGGTCACAAGTTCCCACAGGATAACTCCAAAACTGTACACGTCAGATTTCTCATTTGAAGGTTCTCCACGAAGAAACTCTGGAGCCATCCACTCAGGCTAAAAATCAAAATAAGTAAGTTACACACTTATTCAGAATGAGGCATCATGAAGTAAAAGTCCAACCCGTGGTGTACTTGTTGAATGATCAATTTCAATTATTGCAAGGGATTTGACAGGTCAATATTATTAAGCTTATGCGCAGAGAGTGAGAAACTCAACTGTTCCAGCAACAGATTTTGATGGTATGAAAGTGTTCGCCTTAAATCTGGACAATCCAAAATCACAAACCTGAGAATGAAATGCGAAAGGAAATTATTTACTTGCACAAACTGTTTAAAAATCTCTACAAAACTGCTGAATCATTTTCATCCCACCTTCACAGTCCAATTCCTGTCCACTAACAAGTTTGGGGATTTAAGATCCCAATGAACGATGGGTGGTTTCAAGCAATGAAGATAATTGATCCCTTTAGCCTGCATTCAGACAAATGATATATCATCCAAAAGATAACATAAACAATGTAACAAATAAACAATACACGATACAAACCACATCTAGAGCCATTCTTAATCTTCTCCTGTTATCCAAACTTTCACCAGATGCTGGCCTATGTATAAGTCGGTATAAACTACCCCTGTCACACAAATCACAAATGTACCCGGAAACAGTGACTGTGAGACATCTAATTCCTTATGTAAGAGCGTTAAATTTTATGGTTAACAACATAAGAAGCTGATTGCCTTACCTGGGCAAATACTCTGTCACGATTGATAGGTGGGGGCGTTTTGTAACAGCGCCCATGAAGAGCACCACATTTGGATGACGAACGCGTTTCATTATTGCTACCTAAAGCAATGCAAATAGCAACTTGAATATAACTAACGCCATTTTTTGTGTAAATAGAAGAGATATTCACAGCGTAAGCTCCAATTCTTAATATTCAGAAAACTAGTATTTTACCAAAGAAGGATACATGTTTTAACCATGAATTTGTTCCATACATTTCATTAATAAATGAGAATAATTTCCTCCCCTAACATGAAACATCTCAGAAACAAGAACAAAGCATGAATAGAGGGAATCTATCGGAAAAAAAGCACGAATAGAGGGAAACAGAAAGGGGAAGGTACACAAACAATAGCAGGAAAGAGATAGGGCTACTAGGCTAGAATCATTTCACGCAGTTAGTCCAAATCACAAATGGCTATAAAGGGAAACTTAATTTATTTGTATTATGAATGTTACCTCTCTCAGAAACTCCTTCAATTGATCATCTTGGAAATCCTGAACTGTTAAAACCTTGACAGCAACATCCTGCAATTTAAAAGAAAAATAAGTTTCAAAAGGGATGGAAAAAAAAATGAAATTGGATAGATTGTATTCAAAGAAATATATTCAGAATTCAATGCTTCAATAGTTAGATATAATCAACTCATCTTGATTACTAAATGTCATTAACCTAATTGAATTTGGACTAAGAAATTAGACAAACATTTTAGAAAGCAGCATTTACCAACTAACATGTGCCAATATAATACTGTAAATTCATCACAATGAAAAGAAGTGCATATGAACATAGAACACTTACTGATCCATGCCATTCAGCACGGTGCACTGTCCCAAATGAACCTGCAAAGGGTAAATGAAAGTAGCATTTAGAATTACTGAAATGGGAAAACAAGTAGTTGTGTACATAGTTGATCTGTAACGGGTTTGATTCAGGTTCGAAGGGAAAAATTCAACCGAATCAAATTTATTCAGTAGGTTTTATTTGATTTTTCTAAGCTTCATTTCAGCAAAAATAAGCAAAACAAACTTGATTAATACTCCTCTACCACAGGAATCCTTAATTAGATTTCTTATGGTACAAATCATTGGATTAAAATAAAAAATATTTGTTTTTCTAAATTAAATTTTATTTTAATAAAAACATCCTCGTCTAGTATAAAATTATGTTATGATAAGATACTCAATAATAGTTTCAGAAAATAAATGTATTAAAACATTGTTAAAAAAAAATGCTAAAGTGAATCATTGAAGTGCAATCATACTAAACTTAAAAATAATTAAAAGAAAATTGATCAAGTTGGAAGTTCGATTCTCAAATTGAAAAATCATAATTATAAAGAAGAACCAGTAGTAGTATCTTTTTGTTCTAAATCAATCAATCAATCATATCCCATTAACACGCGTGTAAACATGTCCATTGTACCCATATTAAGTGGATAATTAAAAAAGGAGAATAGGAGGCAGAAAAAGTACCGGCACCAACACGTTCTTTAATTCGTAAATCATCCCACGATATCTCAAGCCAATCCATTGCAAGTGATGGTTCAAGATTCAGGTACATTGGAATACTCCCAGCTGGCAAACAGCCTTGGCTTTCCATTCTACTGTCTACTTGTAGCAGTTCTGATTCGCTGGATGCACTCAATAGGGATTGCGAAAAAGTGCTTTTTACTACAGAGCTTCCAGTTACTATGATCTCATTCTTGAAAGTTTCTTGTAAAATAATTGCATCTTCACCGAGCACAGGGTATTCATGTAATGCTACTTCAGCGGCTGGATGAAGAGCTTTAGAAACATCTTCGTGGATGGAAGGCAAGATTGAGTCTAGAACTGCATGTTCTTCATCATTCCCGTTTAAACCCAAAGCAATGGGAGCAGGTTCTGTCCCTTCATGGGTTTGATCAATTGAAGCATAAATGGGGCCCTTATGATTTTTCACGAACTCATTTTCTGTAACTTGTTGATCGTTCTGTCCATGGCCTGCAGAATATAGAATAAACAGCTAAGACCAACGTAAAGGTTAAAGCAGAGAAATTAAGATTTACTAAAACAAACTACAAGACTCGTACAAGGGGTGCCCTGTCCTCAAAAGGGTTAAAATCAGAAATTTGAGAGTCAAACCTCAAAATGCATGATGTTTATGCATGTGTTCCTGTGCATCAATTGCACAATTAATTGACAGTTTTTCATAAAGTACAATGACAGAACACGCGTTGTTAGGCCCTACTGCAAATATGCTTAAGTGATATGCTTCCTAGAGGTCCAAAATACATCAATGGTTACACAGATTTTCCTTGAAATCCTTACAAAGAGTTGAAACTGGAAAGATTAACTTTCTAGGTGTGTAAAGCAAAACATACCTAACGACGGATGACTTTCAGGAATAACAGAAATATGATTTGAACTTATAGATTGAGAACAAGCTGCGACATCCACATAAGGTGATTGTGATTCTTTTAAATGAGAAATTTGAAATGGGGATGGCATAGAAGAAACATATGCTCCATTAATTGAGGAATCTGGCCCATGGACATTTCCTGGTTCCCCAACCAGGTCGACTACATATTCCCTGTTAAATAATAAAGCAAACAAAAGATAAAATGGAAAATTGAGACGAAGCAAATGTCAGATGCTTGACAAACTTAATCCGCAACAAGTTTTTCAGTGGCATGTCATTGTCAAAGTCCTGATATGAGCAATCTAAAACGGAAGATGCAATTATACAACTCAATGATTAATCCATGTTTTGAAGATGCTTGAAATCAAGATGAACATAAAAATTCACAAGCAAAATTAACTAGTGAAGTTCAGGGGCAAAAAGAAGAAGAATGACCAAAATTACTGAAGGTGTTTGTATGATACGATTTACTTAACCACTTAGGGACATGGTGTTTGTATTATTGGCATTACAAATTACAATCAATACTTAAAAAGGACAAGGCAAAAATGCGAGCTGAAAAGTTGGCTATTTTCCTAACCTTGAGAACTGCCTATCATCTTCAATCTTGACGAGGCAAGAGGATCGATGATCCGCAGCACAATACTTACAACCTCGAGCTATACGACACGGCAAGCCAATGTAATCTGCCAATCTCTGTACACCCAAAACCATTGTAACAATGAATAACTGATATGCAACAACCTTTTAAAAGAAGCATAAATGTTGTCATGCATTCACTTGCATCCTAGCATGCTCACTGCCTCACTCCAATTCAATTGATCCATGTTGCTTAGTCCCAAACAAACTTAGAAAGCAAAAGCAAAAAAAGAAGAAAGGGGAAATACATAAAACTCTTAACCTTGAAGAGAATGGCCCGATGCCTGCACAGCCCAGTAGATAAGCTCCCAATGGGAAGCACTACACACTTATGAAAATTCCTCAGCCTCTTACTCACCACCTTCCACCTCTTGTGCAGATCTCCTTGTTCCACCGGATATGTACCCCTTCATACATTAAAACAAAATATCACAATTAATTACTTAATAAACAAAACTTAAAGGATTAAAAAAATGGAAGTATCAAAGAACCCCACGATTGATGAATAGTAATTATTTCAGCATCAAGGAGTAGCTAGACATATTGTTAACATTTATGAATGAACTGAATCTGAGATAAGATATGATATCTCACCCCATACATATGGCAACAAGTTTTCCTAGCTTTTCGACCAATACCAAGGTGTTCTCTGAAGCACAATACAACTCCTGCGCTTTATCCTGAAGCACCTTCAATCGAGAGTCCTCGTGTCTATCAACAAGCACCACCTCAATACTCGACTCGCTGGGCTCAACCGCCTTCAGCGCCATCAAACTCGGAATCCTCTTCCCTTCCTCCACATCGTTGCACATCACCCATAGGTATGGATTCATCCCCTGTATGTTGTAAAAACCGTCCGATATCTTATCCGTGTAAGACAAGCAACCACTCACCTAAAAATCCCAGAAACAAGAAACATACACATTCAACACTTAACTGTGAGAATCTTCATGAGGAATTCCATTTGCTACACGAATAAGATAAATTACACTCCACTTTCTCCCTAGTTTAATACTTCATCAGTCTTTTTAGCTATAGTTATGTGTCATTTTTCCAACATCTTTGAGGACTTAATTTTTTATGCACAGTTGGGGCACAACAAAAAATTAGTCAAAACCGTCAACAAAGCATATTTAACACTTTATGGTCCAAATAACATCATGAGTCTATTTTTAATGGGTTTGATGATTGTGATCCAAATTTGTTGGCTGACTGGTTTTTTATTGTACCTCTAGCAATACTCATTTTTATGTAATAGTAGTTCAATCACTTCATCTACTATGTTAGCTCGTATTAAAATATGGTTAACTATTAGTTTATCTAAATACGTTTAATTATTATCTATAATTACTTGAAAAATCATAGAAAATTATAATGAGAAAATTTAATTTAATTGGTTAGGTATTATCCAATTGCTTGAAAGATCATGAAATGTAATGACATATTAAAATTAAACTCTATTTTTAATATTATACCTGAGTTTTTTTTTATTTTTGGTAAAATATGAATAAAATCTAGCATTATTCCTACCAAAAAAATCTAGCATTATTTTTTTCTTGGAGTGTGAGAATTTCTCATCTTCCTTGCATCTCAAGAATGAACTACTACGGTAATCATTATTCTTACCCAAAGACGATAGGAAACCGATTCGGAATCCCAGGTCTCAGTGGCGGGAGCGAGAACTGGCTCAGTCACAAGGCTCGCCAAGCAAGTGAGCCTCTTCGCTAGCGTCACCTGCAACATGTAGCTCTCTTTAGACTTCTGCGCCACCTTCTCTTTCCTCATTTCATCCTCATCATCTTCTTCTTCTTCTTCTTCCTGCAACTGCCTCCTCCTCCTCCTCGTTGTGGAGACTCGAGACGACGACGTTTCGTCCTTGATGACGTCGCTGGAGAAATTCCCGTCCAACGTCGTCGCCGTACCGGAGAACAAGCTCCCTGCATAGCTGCTCCCGCTAGACAACCTCGGAAGCGAAACCTGCCGGTCAAAATTCCGGTCGACGGCGCTGTCCTTCGCCGGCGGAATCAGGAGGCTCCGATCATCATCCTCCTCGGACGACGAGAACCGGCGGTAACCGGAGAGATCTCCTTTCTTCTCTATCAGCCAGTCGCAGAACGCGCCTGCGACCTGCTTCTGCTTGTTCCTGAGCTTTTCATTGCCGGCAGCGAAGAGTTCCGATACCGCCGATGAACGCTTGGGAAATACGACGTCGTCGTCGTCATCTTCTACCGTTGCGAGCCTCTGTACTACGACGTCGTTTTTGGACGGGAACAAGGACTTTTTCGGAAGGTCGCTTTCGATCCCTACTACTAGTGGATCCGATTTGGCTGATGAGCTGAGGAGAGTTTTGTTTTTCTCGTGATCCAATAGCTGTTTCGATGATTCATCCAACCTTCGCTCCGGAAACTGGCGCGGGAAAAAGTAAGTCGCTCTGTGAGGCATTATTTCTTTTTATCTTCCTTTCCTTTTCAACTCCTTCACTGTTCTTACTTCTTACTCACTAGTCACGAGCCTCTCGCCACACAGATATATAGATCAACAAAATCAAAACCAAAAAATCCACGCAATCACGTGCATAACCACTTTCCGTTTCCCTCCTCGTCCTCTTCCTCCTCTTCCACCTTAATTCTGTCTTTTCCCCTTCAACACGCAAAATTATTCAGTATATCTATATGCTAATAAACGAGCTGAAGAAATTAGAAAACCGCATATATATATATATATATATATATGATGAATCGATGATATTATAGCTACGAATTTGAATTGCATTCAACTCTATATTAACCTTTTTTTGCTGAATCTGGAAAACAATGTAATAACGTTGGGAATAAACAAGCACCAGCAACCACACCTTGATTCAATGCTAGATTTGTTCCATTCGCTGGTTCGCGGCAAAATAAAGTATATGTGAGAGTCAGTGAGAGAGTGTGTGTGTGTGTTGTATTGCTAAAATAGTAAAATACGACGCAAAATTAAACCCGCTGAATTGAGTTTCGATTTGAGGATTTGGGGAAGGAGGAAGAGAGAGAGAAAAGGAGAGAAAGAAATAGAATGGTTACAAAAAGAGAGTGATGTGAGGTTATATATTGTTTGTTGGTTAATTGGTTGGGTTGTGATATTGTTTATGATTTTCTTTTGATGCAGGTGAGTGAGTGAGTTGGGACTTGGAAGGGAATGGCGTATTGTGCCTTTGCGCTGTTGATGGTGGGAAAGATCCAAATCAAATTGAATATTAAAGGAACGGGAAGAGTGGGTGTGTGTGCGCTCTAAGGGGGGACGCATGAGGAATGAGTACACACACTATGGCATTGTGGCGACACGTACGTACAATGGTGTGACCTAGCGTTTATATATTGTTGGATGTTTTTAAAAATGGAAATGTTACTTATTATACAATAATTATATTTGTCATTGGACTGTAGTAGTTCATAGATTGATGTTACAATTCAATGGTGAATATGATTGTTGTACAAGTATTGTATAATTTTTATTGTACACATAACATTAGTGTTTTAAAAATAAGACAAAACATCCAAATGAGTCATTGCAAAACTTCTAATCAGACAAAGTAGTTCATCCAGAATAAAAAATTCAAAATGCATCATTCTCAAATTAAAATGTCAGACAAATTAGTTCTCCAAGAAAAAAATTAGAAAAATTAGTCTATCAAGATTCATGGAAATAGTCAAATAAGTCATTACCAATTAAAGATTTTTGACAAATTATTCTTCATATTATAGGGATCAATTTGACCATTTTCATAAATCTTGAGGGACTAATGTGTCTCATTTTTCATTGAATGACCAATTTTGATATTTTTATTTGTGAGTTATGTATTTTAATTTTTTTATTGTGAAAAAACTACTTTATCCGATTAGAAGTTTGTTAGGATTAATTTGGTATTTTATCTAAAACTAATAAAAAAATAAAATATTACATAAAACTTTTATAATATTGTATAACAATACTCTCTATTATTGAATTTTAATAATTTGAATGAAAAATGGACTCATATTATAGTATAATGGTTAAGATAGATATTTTACATATATTATATAATTTTTTATTGTATATATATATAGTGAGAGTTATAAATTTTTTTATGTTATACAATTATTTTTTTTAATATATAATAATATGGATCAACTATAATAAAAAGATAGAGGAATTAATTTAAGTAATTGATATAAGTTAAGAAAAATGAATCTCTTGTTGCAGAATAATCTCTCACGTAAAGAAGTGAAAAAGTTTTATGAATCACACTAATATCATCATTCATTTATTTATGTATATATGAAAAATACTATATGTACATACAACAATATTCATCCACCTATTTTTTACTCATTTAAAAAGTTGGTAATTTTTATGAATATGTTAACAATTTGTCAATATTTTCATAAAAGTTATCAACTTTTAAATGGATAAAAAAATGAGTGAATAATATTATTATATGTATGTACAAATATCATTCTCCTTTCGGTAATCATCCTTAGTTTTTTTTTTTTTTTCGTTTTTTATGAACTAACTTTAATCCTTATTTCTCATCATCCTTCTTCCTCTTTCTCACAACGCTTCCCATCATCCTCCTCCTTCTACCTCTTTTCCCAAGCCCTCTCCTCTTTCCCTCTCTTGAGCGTAATCGAAATTGGGAAGCTCCTCCGCCATATAACCTTCTTGCTTCTTCTGTCTTGTTTTTTTTTTTTTCAATTTCTTTTATCAGTAGATTAGATACTAGATCATTTTCAATAACTTTGAATGAAATGCAGAGAAGAGAGTGAAAGAGGAGAAGTAATGGTGGTCTGCAGATTATTTTTTGCCTGTGATATTAATTGGTTCCATGGTTTTGTACTATTCGAAAAGTTGCACACATCTGATAAAAAGAAAATACACATGAATAAATATAAGGAATTTCACATATTAAATATAAAAAAAAATTCATATCAAATATAAAATATTGCACACACTATACATTAAAAATAGTAAACATCATACATATAGAAATATATGTACATAATTGTACACATCAAATATGCAAAAACAATTTTAGTATATAATATGCATAGTAAACAATATTTTTACAATTAAAATATGATCATTAATTCTCACATATATCAATCTTTTATACCATGAATAAAAGTAATTGATGTAGTTTTATGTTACAGTTAAACCCGTTAAAAAATAGCATTGTTTTGGTATGTAAATTAAAAAATAAATATAAAAATATTCTCATTATAATCATTAAATTTTATAGTATATGGGATAAATGAGATCACTATATCATAATTTACTCTTGCATTCACATATATATTTCCTCTTAAGAAAAAGTTACGACTACATGTGATTATATTGTATCAATTGTGTTGAAATTTTATGAAATTTATGCATGTGATCTATATCATCGGAATTTATAATTTAACAATTGAATTAGTTAAGTTCATTAGGAATATAAAGTTATTATGGAAGGAAATGAATCTTCATTCTTATAGTAGATTTACGTGCCCGTGACAACTATATATTTAATGAAAGTTTCTGAAAACAACAGTTGATTTTATAAATCACGCTTCTATTGCGTCGTGGTCATTATGTTCACACAAAATATAAATCTGATCCCTGTGTTATAAAACAAATCTGATTTAATATGTGGCAGAAAACTTGTCTAAATGCTTGGCATACATGGTAGGCAACAATGAGTGACATAGGTTTACGTACAAAGTAAAATTTGCTCATTTATTTTGCAACAAACTTTCAACTAATTAAATCACAGGTTCTGACAGAGATATACATTAGTAAACAAAAAAAATGAAGGAGATACCAAAAATAGACTCTATCATCATACTTTAATTAGTTTATAATAATGTAATTTTACTTTCGAGGAAGTGTCTAAGGTTGTTGCGCATCCCGGTAAAGTATTCCAGCATTAATTGGACGGTTTATTATGCTTGATTCAATGTACGTATCAATACAATAACCAATAATTTTTTAATCTTGGATTCTTGGCGTGAAACTAAGATAACAATATTATGGTCCAACAATAGAATGCTACTAAATAATCAATACTACTGTATAATGGTTATTATTCTGTATATATACAATAATTATATATTCAAGTAATATCTAACGTGTATTATATATTTTACATATACATTATGTTTGTTATGTATGACACGTATTATGTATGACATATAATACACATTATATACTAATAAGATATATTTTTATTATACAACCTATCATTTCCCAGTTATTATTATTGATTAGCATAAAGAAATTAAATTTGATTGGCTCAAAATGCATCTAAAGACTTTGACTTAGTTGGCAACAGGGATGTGATGTTCTGCACTGGTACTATACCAACCATGATGTTTAGTGATGGTGCTGTATGCGTATGTTTGGCTATCTTAAATAATTGGTTAATTAATATACTTTATAATAAATTCACGTGTGGGGACTAATAACTAGATAGTTCCTTTTTCATATTATTAAAAAATCACCCACTTGCACATGAAGATAGCTTCTTTTGGAGACAAGATTTGCATGCTATTGCCAAGAAGCATTTTATATGTAAATGAAATTACAGATATCTATATTTAAATAATTGTGATATTTGAATTTACCATACTACTAACTTGACAAATGATAAGTACTGATATTTTCTATTTATTATGACATTAATTATTGTAAAAGATAAACACAAATTAATGGAAATATTTTTTTAATAATTTAGAGTAATAATTTTTTATTAAAAAATAGTATAAAAGTAGAGCACATAGAAATACAGAGAATAAATAATTAATATTATAAGTGATTACTTCTATTTTTTAAATTTGTTATTCTTATTATTTTTAGATTTCAATATAATAATTTTTTTACAATACTCTTTATAATATAGAAGATATAGAAGCATGACATTTTATTGGTTAAATATCATTTCAGTCCACTAACTTCACATAAATTATGATTTTGGTCCACTATCTTTAGATTTATCACATTTAGTCCACTAGCTTTCAAACTGTAATCATTTTTTGTCCACTATCAACTGGTAATTCAATGGACACGTCAGCAAAAGTCATCAGTCATGTCAGCAAAGTCGATAACCATGTCAGCTAAGTCAAGGCCCACTTCAACAAAGTCAACGTCCACTTCAACAAAGTCAACGACCATGTCAGCATTGTTAAGTCCACGTCAGCATAGTGGACTAAAATTGAAATGTTTTTAAAGCTAGTGGACTAAATGTGACAAATCTAAAGATAGTGAATTAAAATCAGAAATTGTATAAAAGCAGTGGGCCAAAATGATATTTAAGCCATATTTTATTTATTAACACTTTATCTATTATTTGATGAGATGAAAATTCATTTAAATATAACTTTTCATATTTCACCATCGAATCATAAATAAAGTATATATGAGTGATAATCGGTATAATATTTTATATAATATGAGTACTAATTATTTTATTTGACTTTTCTATTTGTCCTTTTTTAAAATTTTAGTTTTCCATATGTAATTATCTATTTCATACTTTTAGTAATCTATATAGGGTTTTGCTAACAAGTGCCCGACACTTGTTAAAGATACTAAAAAGGGTAAGTTTTTAAAAAAATAAAAGAATTATGATGGGTCCATTACATAGAGAAAATAAAAATGCATATTTCCAAAGTGAATATTTCCTTTTTTATTACCTTAATAAGTGCCCATTTATATATCATGAAATCCATTGCTTATCGTGATAACTAGGGATGACAACAAGACAAAAACTAATTGGGGAGTAGCTAGTGTCCCCCCCCCCCAACAGAGGAAAGCATCCCCATCTCTTCCCCGGATCTCTGCCATGGGGAAAAATTTTCCCCAACCTTAATCTCCGCAAATCCTCGAATACCCACGACTCCTCAAATAGACAGTGAGAAAAAAATTAAAAAAGACTTGTTTAGTAGAAAATTAAGAAAAAAATATATTTCTTCAAATTAATTCAGTATTCGTAGTATATAATATGTTTTGAAGTCATTTTATACACATTAAATAGAGTCTCAATCTAACACAAGTCCATAATTTATCGGTGAAAATAAATGTGGAATACCTAAAAGAAACAAACATAAATGACAAGATTGGACAATATCATCATCATCTTCAACCTCAACATTAACCACTAGCATCACCACCACTCTCATTATTCATCACCACCTATACTAAAGAAAAAATAAAAAAACAAAGCACAAAAAGAATAAAGAACAAAGATGAAAAAATTACATATTCTCGCCATCATCAATTGAAGCTCGTACCACCATTGCAGTTGCAGAGCCACCGCAGCGTATAGCAGCGACATCAACCCTTTCTTCTTCCTTCTGTAAGAGCAGTCTGCTTCCACGGTCGCCTTCACGAGCTAGCAGCAAAAGAGGCGAGTCGTGGTTGTGTCCTCTTTCCTGGAGCAGCCACCGTCACCGTTGACATCGAAGCGGAAGGCGAGACCGCAAGACAGCAAGACGAGTGACGTGTGTGCTATCATGTGTGTGAGAGGGAGAGTGATGAAGGCCGAAGGCGAGGGGGAGAGCAGCACAGGTGCTCACAGGAGAGGGGCCGAGGGAGAGCGGCCAACGACGGTGGTAGAGAGAGCTAGAGAGACGAGAGTGAGAGATAGGTAAAGAGATAAAAGTTAGGGTATGAGAGATTGAAATTTGAGCGGCAACGAGTGGCGAGTGATGAGTTTAGAGTTTTTTAGAGTTTCTTAAGAGGCTTTATATAGTGTTGTATAAAATTAGCAAAATATCCTCCAGGCAGGGAGCATAGTTTCTATTCCCGTTCGAAAAATCTTTACAAGGGGACTTTTAATCTTAATCCCCATCCTCATTCCCATTCTCGTGAAATAAGAAACGAGTAATGTTTATAATAATGAGTATGGTAATCCAAATGTGTAATGTCATATAAGAATATCTTTGTTTTTTTGCATGGTTACTTATATAATAATATCTAATTAAATGTTAATATAAAATTATATTTTAGAATGACAGTATGCGGTAATTAAACTTTTTTATATACAACAATTATTCACAACTAATATTGTGAAAATTAAAAAAAAATAGTCTCATTCCTCCACGCGAAATTATTTTAGAAACAGGCCTGTCATTACCTTTTATTTTTGTTGGATATAACTTATCGACCTGTTTGGGCCACGCATTGCATTATTAGTGTTTTATTGCTGTGTTATTGGGTTGTCTTGACCTTTTTCCTAATTTTCGAAAAGAAAAGAAATACCATAATTAATTATGAAAAAAAATGTCAATTGAAGTTGACACAAATGGTGGGGTCATGGTTTGAAAAGCATAGCCTTTCAAGGGATGCAGGTTCGAATCTCCTCCATCCAAAATCCTCAATTGGTGGCCATCCCTTTGTAGGGAGATCCCCTACTGCTTAGGGGCAATGTCAATGAGTCCTATGAGTGGCCTCGACCGACCCAGTTTGGAGAGGTGAACGTGTCTAGTATGGGTCAAGCCCCATAAGTCCCCATCACCCTATCTGACTGGATCCCCGGATCGAGGCACTGACGCCTTGGTAATGGGGGTGCTTTCCCTTACTGGCATTTTTGCTAACAAAAAAAAAAATTATGAAAAAGAAATAATATTGTAAAAGAAAAGATTCATGATTTCACGGTGAGAATTGACCTTGACTAATGAATGAAGAAAAAACAAATACACGAAAAATTTTATTATTGATAAAATAAAAATCTAACCTTAAAATATTTAAACAATAAAAAACTTTTTAAAAGATATTATAATTTTGAAGAAAATTCATCAATTGTAAACTCAATCCAAATATCATTAGTAAAAATGATATAACTTTAATAGTGATACTATAAAAATATTATATAACATAGATTGAATATTTTTCAAATCTTAATGGATCTAAAACAATACCTGCAAATGCAATAATACATGGACCAAAATCTACAAGAAGAGAGACGTAAAGTAAGGAAAAATTATCTTAAGGTGTTATGATTGGTGGGAGAATATAACAATTGCGCTTTGGTAACACTTAGTATGTGAAGGTGTCATTGTTAAATCATGCCATTATTTCTGTTAACAAAATTTGAGTAAAGTTTATTATTGATAAATTTTGTTAAAAAATATAATATTTTTCAGGAGCTATTTTGTGATTTAAATATTTTAGGGTTGGTTTTCTTAACTATCAATTTTTATTGGACAATTTTGATATTTTAAAAACCTTGACTAAACAAAATAAATAAATAAAAATGGAAAAATGATAATTGTACTTACTTATATATTATTGTACTTGTGATTACATTATTTCTTCACTTTTATATCTTGATAAAATATCACTCCAAAGTTTT
Source organism: Aeschynomene evenia (assembly GCA_013621005.1). NCBI lineage: Eukaryota > Viridiplantae > Streptophyta > Magnoliopsida > Fabales > Fabaceae > Aeschynomene > Aeschynomene evenia. The sequence goes on from CM024270.1 coordinate 6,808,655, forward strand.
CTCAAGAAATATGTATAAACATCTCTTAACAAATAAGATTACTCATTTATATATTAAGATATAACAAGCAGTTAGTAGTTCCAAAAGGAGGATACCTTAAATAAGCAAACTCGGATGCATTTACAAACTTTAATTTATTTTTTTCCAGTATAAAAAGAAAGGAAAATATTATTTTTTAAATAATATAATAATGTCACATATACACCATAAAATTAGTCACAATCAATCATTATATGTAATAATATAATTTTTTAAAACTGTTAATCCAACTTTAGAAAATGTTGGATTAATGTATAGTTTTAAAAGTTGAATTAATAATTTTAATAAGTTGAATTATTGCATATGATGACTAATTTTTTGATATACAATAAACATTTCTTTAAATAACACCAATTTGCCAATTTTAAACATGAAAATATTTCAAGCCAAAAAAAAAAGAAATCTTGAAAATGTATTAACTTAATAATTCTCCCAAGTGAAAAATTTTAATATAGGCACAAATTTATAGTAAATCATACACAATACACAAAATCAATGAATGCTTTTATAATCTTTATATGGATTTCTTAAATTTGTTTTGAATTATTAATATGTTACCAAAGGGCAATATCGAAATTAAGCCATTTTCGGGTTTCGTTATTCATTTTTCAACACTTTCCTCTCTTTCACGTTTTCTTCTGATTCTTGCAATAATAATATTTTTTTCTTAATTCCATATCTAACGCTGTATTAAAGAAGGTACCAGGATTTATCAAAAGAAGAGGAAAAAAAAAGCGAAATAGAAAAATCGCTGTCTCCGATCTCCATCCACAAACCCTAAAACTCCATCGTCTCGTCAATTCAGGTACACTTCATATTGATTGTTGATCTCAATTTCGCTTTCAATTGAGCTCTTTCCGATTTTTCGAGAATCGCATAATCGCTAGATTGTTGAAATGCGTTGGAATTCAGATGTACCCATTCACTAGCTCCACATTTTTTTTTTGTTTTGAGAAGCTCGAGTAATTTTGATGTTAGTGATGTTTAATGAGTGGATGAGCTTGGTTGAACTGAGAAAGGGATGTGTCGAAGTGAGAGTGAGATATTTGCTGGTCATTTTCGCAAGTTGAAGCTTTATTTTTTATTTTCTTTTTGATTCTGTTAATACATTTTTTTTTTCACTTCGTTCCTCATTGGAACTTAAGCTGAAGGAAGGATCATGCCGTAAAGATGAAGATTAAGTAGAAATGTTATTATTATTATTTTTAATTCGTATTTGTATTTTGAGCACTTGAACTTGATTTGGCATTTAGTAATGGCACTGTACTAATGCTATACGTGAAGCTTCTTTTCTTTTTCATTTTTGCTATTAGTGTTGGTTTAAAGCATATTTGTATCGTTCAGCATTTTGCAATTGAACTGGATTTTGTTATCTTACACCTTGTTCTTTGAACTACAAGCTTAGTCTCCCGAGAAGGGTGGCTGGAACTTTCAATCGGATCATGAAGTGTCGTCGCTGAGTGGATCTTTGTGAGGAAGGATGAATATCGTTAAGGGTGTTGCTGACCTTATCCGAAGAACTTCTGCAGGCCACACTGGCGAATCTTCTGGTTTCCAGGCTCCAAAGTTTTCTCCTCCCGGCCCGAAGATTCGCTTCAGGTAACAGCATTATATAATTATGACAAATTGAATAATAGATTGTTGTTGCTGTTGGTATTGTTGTTGTTATGTTGATTTCCAATGTATGCTATTTCATACATTCAAGAAGCTTAAGTTAGCTAGCTTTTTTGTAAATTACTATGTTTTCATAATTGGCTAGAGTCTGATTTGTGTTCTGGTCCATAGAGTCTGAATGTGTTTGAAACTCTTGGGCGATCATAATATCATTTAGTTATAGGGATTGCAAAGGTGTTGAATATAGCGGTGGGCTTGCAAGTGGTGAGGTTATGACTCTGATTTCGCTGAAATGTCACTCTTATTGGCGTTGGGTGTGAATGGTTATGACCATACTGGACTTGTTTTATTGGAACTCTTGCTCTTTGGGCTTTAAGTGTTGGAAATGTGTAGGATGACCTACCTTGTGCTGTACTTCAATCTTTCAATTTAGAAGTATTTTGGTGCCAAGGATCGAACTCTAGATAGTTTTGTCATAAAAGCTTTGATACCATATAAAGGGTGGCCCAATGCACGAGGCTCCCACCAAATTGGGTTTGGAGAGAGTAAATGTACGCAACCTTACCCCCGCTTTGCGAAGAGCTGTTTCCAGGATTCGAACCCGTGACCTTCAGGTCACAAGGCAACAACCTTACCGTTGCGCCAAGGCTCACCCTCAGCTTTGATACCACACACACACACACACACACACACACATATATATATATAAACACCTCCCAATAGCTTAAGCATTTAGTAAAGGCAAATGAATGACTCTATATCCTTACTATTCTGTTACGCTCCCTTTTGCATTTGCTTGAGTTCTGTTTGATTTTTTAGTTTTTCCAGTGATGTTGGCGATGAGGCAATTGTTAATACTCTTTGGGAGCGATATGAGAAAGTTGATGATAAGGTATGCTTGTATTTATGTTTGCCAGATTTATAATTATATGTTAAATTTCTAATGCTTGGCGATCTTCTCAAGAGCTAATCTATCTTCAGACCAAAAAATTAAGCTATCCATCTAGAGTTTTATACATGCTGTGATACTGATCTGTTTAATGGTGCTTTTTTATCCCAACCTATAAAGGGAATGATATACTTTGTTGCATGTTTTTCAACATAGGATTTAGTTGTTAATTTTTGCTCTCTTTGTGATTATTCCTCATCTTCATTTGTAATCTTTTGTTCTCTGCTAGTAAAATATCTTTTTCTATCCAGAAAAAAAAGTAGATGAAAAATGTGTTTTCTAAGTTGTGGGTTGCTGTATTTCTTTATAATGATGCTAGCTGCATGCTTTCTTTCTTACCAGTTTTCCCATTAACTTAATGTTCTAGGTGGAGAAAAAGAGGCTGCTTCATGTTTTCATCAAGCAATTTGTAGTTGCCTACAGGGAGTGGGAACCTGTGAATTCAGGCATATTGTTAGAGTCCGCTACCATTGAGAATTTACAATCTAGTGATGATGTGGTTGTTGGCTGCTCTTCTGGACATCCTGTCGAAGTGCTTCGAGTATTAATTGAAGAGGTTACTCAGTTAAGCTCATTGGTCACTGATTGTAAGTTGTAAATCACTGCAATCATCATCATTGTCTTCAACTTCTTCCCTCTTGTTAAGTCTCATGTCACCTAGACATAAGTCAAATAACCTTTATAATAACCTCAATAATCCTCTTAATCAAAGCTAGCTTTTAGGGTTGAGTTAGGCTCATTCAGTTCAATATGGTGTCAGAGCTTATCTTACACATGATATTCGTCTAATTGGCCAGTTGTACAAATTTTATGCTCCGGATGTACAATCCTGTGCGTTTTGTGTGTGTTTGGGAGGGGGGGGGGGGTACGTCCTACCCAACATTGGGTAACCATATAGGTAGGTATCCTTTAGAATAACATGGACAAGCCTTCCACCTTGAGCTATCTTTTAGGGTTTAGTTAAGCTAACTAAATTCTAGTACTGTTTAAGTAACATTCATTTAAAGAAGTTTGAGTGGGTTTTCTGTTCACAACTCAAAATAATTGAAGTGATGTTTCTACTCTCTATATGTAAAACAAATGGAACAAATATGAGAAAGTAAGGTTTATTGTTATTCACATTACTGGGGAAAGCTGTTTAATACTTTAATTTACTTTCAGATTTTCGTTTGCTAGTCAAAATTGAGTCCAGATCCTTTTTCTGATCACAATATGTTGGGTAGGGCTCATAATGGTAATTGTGGTTATTGATACCACTACTGCTGACATGAAATTTGCAGTAATTCTTGTTTCCTCTTGTTCCTTTCAGTGAACACCAGCATGGTGCAATCGCCAGAAGGCTTGTCTGGGGCTGCAAACAAGTTGTTTATTACTTCCGAAGGATTTGTTATCTTGGATGCGCTGAAAATTATCACCCGTTCATTATATAATTGCCGTGTTTTTGGATACTATGGTGGGATTCAAAAACTTACCGCATTAATGAAAGGTATAATCAATGATACATGATCAAGGTTTTTCTTTCTGGTTTTGATAACTTTGGTATATGCTATTTTCTGAAAATCGCTGTTCTCGTGATTATTCAATTCTACATATTGTTTCTTTAGTGCTTCAGTAGTTTTGCTTTTTTAGTTTTTTTTTGAAGCTAAGGCTTTGATCAATACTTTCTACTGCTATAAATGAACATATGCTCATTGTTTGTACTTTATTTCACACTTTGAATGATTTATTGTCATGCATTTTGTTCAAGCTGGCATGTTTTTCTAAAAACCAATTTACTTTTATGAAAAAGAAAATGATTAATTTTGATTTCGGTAGCATTTATTTTCCATCTTGTTTTCCACTATTCATATGAATAATAAGCGTTCTGAAAATTTCCCTTCTTTTATTTGGGTAGTACACTTTATTGTTCTCTAATGCCATTCCTAATGGGAAAAACAATTGACATCTATAACTCTATTTTGACTGTGTTCAAATTTATTACAGGGGCTGTAGTCCAACTTAAAACCATAAGTGGTGCCCTTTCTGCTGATGAAAGTCTGTCTGACTTCGCTATGGAGAAAATCAGGCTTCTGCAACAAATTCTTGCATATGTTGTGTCGATAATTTACATTTTCATTGATCTAGGTCATAATATAGACAAAAAGGATGAGTTGTTCTGCAGTCTTTTAGGGTTTATTCCTCATGCTGATGCTCCAATCAGCTCTTCAAACAGTTCAAGGGTATTATCTGCTGAAGCAAGGTTACATTGGCGTCAGAAAGCAGTTGTTTCTGTGATGGAAGCTGGTGGGCTAAATTGGTTAGTAGGTAAGGTAGGAATCTATTGTTTTGTAACTTGGCAAAAAAGATGTGCTCTAGTTTAATGTAGATGCCTGAAGGGTATAATTGTTTCAATAAATGAATTGAAGGAAGTTGGTTAAATTGATTTGTAGGTCACTGGATTTTCAGTTAGGATTGAAGGTTTTAATGGAGTCCCTATGTTTCGATTTTTTAAAAATTAGATACTTACCTGAATGGTGACTGTTAAAGACATTGTTTATTGATGGTTACAGTCATATGCAGTCCATTATGCGTTGTTACAGGTTATAGGGATGGTTATAAATTAATTTAAATAGTAGGGACCTAGTAGAAAGTTAAATTTAAATTTAAAGACTAATGACCTATTTTAAATTTAGAGTTACAGGGAATTTTTTAAACCTTTGAAAGTATAGCCAACTATTTGCACTTTGAGTGAAACTGCCGGACCTAGAGGGTAGTATGACTTAAATCTTAGCAGATTCACTCACTGATTCTAATATAACTTCAAAAATCAGTGATGGAGATTAGGATGGGGCATGCCTTGCCTCTAGTGCCCCTCGTTCGATTTTAGTGGGAGTATACAAAATTTCTAGATATATATTAGCTTAGGGAAAAAAATAAGTGAGAAGGATCTCTTTACTTTCCAACTTGAGTGTAAAGAAAAGTCAATTGTTAGATAATTTCCTCCTATGTTTATTGAATTTGATGGGATGTTCAAGGCCTTGCTGCCTAGCGATCTAGACTTACTTCATATTTTGTTTTTCATATTTTGTCGCTTTGTATTCACCAGACTTAATTTGTCACAGAGCTATTACGCGTCATTAGAAGATTCAGCTTGAAAGAGCTATTGATGGATGATTCACTTCAATACTTGAGTTTGAAAATCCTTTCCTTGGCCTTGGCTGCAAATCCCCGGGGTCAAAATCATTTTAAAAGTATTGGGGGGCTGGAAGTGCTTTTGGATGGTCTTGGATTTCCATCAAATTATGCAAGAATTTACAGTAAATTTGTTTTGGCTGATGGATCGAGGTAATGTAATTGCATTTGTTATTTCTCAAGCCAGAGGTTCTTCTTTTGCTTTTCTTTAGGGTTTTTTCAATAGAAAATGAATTCTATTTAAGAGAGTAAGAGATAGGATAAGTAACCTCACAGAAGAAAGAAAAAGAAAACATTTAGGTCCTATGAGGTTGAGCCATGAAAACCCCTCTAAAAAGGCCATTTGCAGGACTTTATTCACAAAGAACCTTGGAAGGTAACTGAGTAACACTATCAGTTGCTGTCAAGAAGGATTAGTCCCCTTTTGAAAATTCTAGCATTGTTTTTTAGCCGGAGATGATAGAACATATAGTATATGGGTTGTTCCTGTGTGTGGGATTACTGCAAGTCTTGAAGGTTGTGTTTGTGGGTAATTAATGATGGTGAGCATTTTGGTTAGGGTTGGCAGTTTATGCATCAGATTCTGAGTTTTCTGTCTGTTTTTAGGAACAGTATACACTTTTGTCTATGACATGCCCATTTTTGTCCCAACTGGTTTTTACTTGTTATAGGAAAATATATCTTTTTGTTTCCTATTTCTGCATCTTTTAGAGCATACTGTTTTTGGAGTATATCACATGTGTTATACTTATACAGTTCTTCTAGCAATCTTTGAGAAATTGGTTTTAATGGTTTTTGCAGGGATGATAAACCATTGCAAAAAACTTTTCAGCTTCATATTCTTGCACTGGAGGTTTTGAGGGAAGCTGTGTATCCTTCATAATTTGCTCATGTGTATTGTTAAAGCTTTTCAATTTTTCATTTTGAAAGCATGGTTATTTTGATGGGTTCTTTTAAGTAGTAATGTGCTACTTATTAAAATTTAAAAGCCAAAAAACTGAGAAACAGAAAAATTGCATTATATGTATGTATCAATGTGAGATATACTAATTTATTTCATTTTTAGTTGTTTTTAGAAATTTCAATATGTGGCATTTGTTCATTTATTATCATCTATTGTGCATTTGTTTTTTCTTTTTGGTTTAGGGGACTGTTTGCTACTTGAATCTCTTATTTAAATTTGCTGTAACGGTAAATTGCCCTTGAGACCTTGACATTTAAACAGCTTTGGGAATACAAACAACTTGCAGTTTCTTTGTGAAAATGGCAGGGTGCATAAATTTGCAAATAGCTTTTGTTCACCGGCTTTTGTGCTTCAAGATTTGGGGCAGGAGGAGGGTTTTGCCATGCATCAGGCTGTGGGTATGCCTGTTCATGACATTAAAGAAAATGATAATTGTGTGAAACCGGATCCAGCAATGGCTTCTGCTAGCCAGTCACTCGACACACCATTTTCTCATTTTTGGAAAGATTATGTTGTTATGTTGAGTAGAGGTCTCTGTTCATTTCTTCTAGTTCCTGAAGGTTCAAAACCTCTTCATGTCCAAGTATCTTCTAGTCGAGTTCCAATTACTATTTCCCAGGCATATTGTGAATCATCAATCAAATGGGTTATGAGAGTTCTATTTACAATATTTTCTTGCATCAAAGCTTGCTCAAGTCAGAATGAGTTGCCTTGCTATTCAAGGTGAATTTACCAGTGGTTGCAGTTTCCTTTGTGAACATTTATAATTAATTACCAAAAGCAGTATCATGAATCATCTCTGTTGCTATGGCATTGAAATAGAATATGATGTTTTTCTTCCTATTTTCTGCAGGGTCTTTGTCACTATTTTACAGAACACAGTTCTGGATACATTTAGGAATCTTCTGTCTTCTCCTCTGTCACTTGAAATTTTTCGCGAAGAGGGAATATGGGATCTTATGTTTTCAGAAAATTTCTTTTACTTCGAATCAGCTTCTGATGAATCTGGCGGTCAGATACTTGCATACAACAAGACATCTGAAATACTGTCTGCTTCAAGTAGAGCTAGAAATATGGCAGAAGTTAGTGGGGTTAATACTCTACAGGTGGAAATAATTTCGTTTGTGGAATTTGCTGCAACTTCGACTCGAAATGAACACAATATGGTTGGTCCCCCTCCCTCTTCTTGGAATGTTTATTTTATTGAAATTTATTTATCATTTGAAGTTGATGTTTAAACAGATTTCTATTTTGTCAATCATCATTCTGGTGTTTCATGTTTGTCACGGTTATAGAAATATGCATTGGGCCACTGAGATTTTCTGACTTGGACTGGAAGCTTCATGAGTTATGTCGACTTTTCTGCATAGTAATAGGAAGATTGGAAACTATACCATTTAATGAATAGACGTGTATGATTCGTAAAACAAATTATCTAAGCAGAGCATTGTCTGCCGGAAGCTGAAACTATATGTTGTCATTATTTATTCTGTCAACTATGTTGCATATTTTCATTAAATTATGCACATGTCTTGTTATTAGGCTTTTGTCATTTTTTTTTTCAGGCTGAACTAGGATTACTTGTGAGTTTGATGGCTTATAACTTTTGGTATGCCTGTATTGATTATTTGTATATATTCATTATCTTAATTTCAGGAAAATTCTCTCTCTCTCTCTCTCTCTCTCTCTCACATATATACATATATATTTCTGATACTTGCTTTGTTATTTTTCTCTGTGATTTAGGATGATTTCTTATCCTTTCTTGCTGTAGTTCCTTCTCTTCATCTCAATAGAATTCTTTTTCTATCCAATGTAAAAATCATTTGTTGGTTTTCTGATGCATTTCTACCTTTTATTCAATTACAGCCTGAATTGTCTGCTTTGCTGGATGCACTTGAACATTCTGCGTGTAATTTTGAAACTGCTAGTGTTCTTGTTAGAAGTTTGGTTCGCATTTTGGAGCTCTCCCCAGAGAAAACAGTTGCCTCCTTCAAGCATCTTAATGCAGTTTCTCGGGTTCTAAAAGTTGCTTGTGTTCAAGCACAAGAGTCTAGAAGATCTGGAATGGTGGAACCCTCAATTGAGAATAGGGGCATGGAAGTATCAGTGCTAGGTCAACACAAATGCAATACACGTGATACTGTACAGAGTTGGTTTGATTGTGCAAAATTGTGCATGGAGTTTTTTACGAAGTTTTTAGCTGCAGCTGAAGATACAAGGAGTTCCATATTGCATAATTTTGCATGCATTGATTGCTTGTTTGATTTATTTTGGGTTGAAGGTTTGAGAGATGATGTGCTTAGACACATACTTAATCTAATGAAGGTAATTTTTAATTTTATGTGTTTATACAATTGTGATTTTTGTGTGTTATATATAATATGACTTGGAAATCTTATTCCACGTCTTTATTATTATGTGCATATTATTTATCATGCTACAATATTTAATGTTGCTGTTTTTCCAGGTTGTACCATATTCTGAGGAAGATAAAAAAGCAATGTTACAGTTATGCTCTAAGTATTTAGAAATGTTCACACAAATAAAAGAACGGGAGAAAAATTTTGTTGATCTTTCTATTTATTTGTTGGTTGGAATGAGAGATATGCTCCAAGCTAACCAAACAGTATGTGTCCGGCTTTGATTTATTTCTTATGTTTGCTTAAATGTCTTCACATCCATTTGGCAATTTAACTGACTTTTTGTTTTGTCCTTTCTGATGTTGGATTGGTTCAGTACTATCAAGCTCTATTTCGTGACGGAGAATGCTTTTTGCATGTTGTATCATTACTTAACAGCAACCTTGATAAGCCAAATGGGGAGAATTTGGTTTTGAATGTCCTCCAAACACTTACTTATCTGCTTGCAAGTAATGATGTTTCAAAGGTTTGTCTTTCTTCTTTATTTCCATTTCTCTTTTCCTTCCTTAGCTCTTAAATACCTGTTGGCTCTGCATTTCTGTATTTTCTTTTTCCATTTTTGGTTTGATTTGGCACAACTATGAAGGGCATCATATTGCTGTTTTATATGATCCAGAAGTTCATTCTTTTGCTCCCTTTGGCTGTCTTGGAATGAACGTTGATCTGATGGTGTTTCTCAATTTCTGGTTTTCTCAATGCACAATGGCACCTCTTTGATTTATGTTGCCAACACCACCTAATTGAAAAGAGGGCTTTTCTTGTTATTTGACTTTCTGGTTGTCACAGCTAGAAAGTGTCCTTTATTGTCAGATTTTGTCCAGACTTAGTCTTGCAGCAGCCTTGTGATGTTAGTATTTCTAAGTACACACCAAAAGATGCCACTTGAGCATTACGAGTCACAATTGCTGATACCATGGAACCAGTTTCTTCAAGTAGTGATTGAGTACCATATATCTTCATAAAAATATAATTGTCACTTATTGCATAGTGTACTATACAGATTGCTAATACAGGCTTATGGCTCATTTATCCTTGTATAATATCTCTTGGTTGTGACAAAAATTATTGGTAGAAAAAGGTAGCTGCTCATTTGAGGTGAAAACAATTACAATCTCGGTCTTTACATCGCGCCACCATTTTCTGCTTCCGTGTTGTTTCACTGTTACATCACACCATCTTCAAACATAATGCCTATTGATGATTCAATAAGCATTATGTTTGAAGTTAAGTTTAGTCCTTTTTGCTTTGAACTAGTTTGGATTTGATATATTTATGTTGCTTTTTACCCTGCATTTACTTGAATTATATTAGTGCATCTCACTTAAAATTTTTCCTTCTTGTTTTCCTATCTTTTGCAGGCTGCATTTAGAGCACTTGCTGGAAAGGGTTACCAAACACTGCAGAGTCTTCTGTTGGATTTTTGTCACTGGCATATAAGTGAAAGCCTTCTTGATGCATTGCTTGAGTTGCTTTTTGATGGAAAATTTGACATCAAAATGAGTCCTATGATAAAGGTGATATGCTAGTGCACGGCTTTCACAGCCTGTTTGATGACTTAGCATTGTTTTGTATTCTATTTATAGAGCATGACTTCCAAAAGTGTCATTTGGTGCACCCAGATGCATTATCTTATTGATTTAGTACTATCAGAATTCATTGAAAATGTATTTTAGTTGTTCCTTATTCTTCTGCTTTTCTGTTTTTGATTTCAGAATGAAGATGTCATAATATTATATCTATCTGTACTGCAAAAGGTTTGGAGTTCATTTCTTCTTGCTTTCTCTTCATGTATTTTTATTATTTCTTTATAATTTATTTTGTACAAGCTAAAATTTGATTTGAGAAAATAATGCTGTCTGTTGTATTGTTTGCTATCTTGTGATTGGGCAGAGCAGTGAGTCGTTGCAGCATCATGGGCTAGACATGTTTCAGCAACTGCTAAGAGATTCCATCTCTAATAGAGCTTCTTGTGTCAGAGCAGGAATGCTTGATTTTCTTCTTAATTGGTTTTCTCAAGAAGATAATGATAATGTGATCTTTCAGATTGCCCAGTTAATTCAAGCCATTGGTGGGCATAGCATATCAGGGAAGGACATCCGCAAAATCTTTGCTCTTCTGCGAAGTGAGAAAGTTGGGAAGAGGAGACAGTATTGCTCTGTTTTGTTAACAAGTCTCTTGTCAATGCTACATGAGAAGGGGCCAACTGCATTTTTTGATCTAAATGGGACTGATTCTGTAAGTTGTCAAGCCATTATAGAAATATCTCTGGGGAATTCTTGTTTCTTCTGTAGTTATATTTGGAAGTGTTTGGCACCTATAGTTCCTTTTTTTTTTCCAAACCTGGTTGCATGATAATAAAGGGTATCTTATAATTCTTTGGTGCCACTATTTGGATCACAAGAAGAAATCAAGGCAAGAGTGCCATTTGATGATTACATTTAATTAAATAAGTATATTTTTTACCAATAAATTTATTAAAACTGTTCAACAACACCTTACAGAAAATGAAATGGATGTCTGGGAAAAATAGGAAGGAGTTGTTAGATCAGAAAGCTTTCCTATTTGAAAAGTTGATAAGATAATCTCTCTTCCCCCGAAATGACTAGTCTGTCTAAAGAGATTGTAAAAGATCTTATTGCTGTTTAAAAAGTTCTGTTATCATCTTCTACCTTTAGATTCTCTCATTCCAGCCACTGGCAAAATATCTTTCATGGTTCAAGTGGACTCTTTTTACCCTAGATCTTCTCGAAAATGTGAAACCATTGAAAGGTCTAAAATTCTGCCAAGGTTGCAGGTTTGTCCACTGCTGCCCTTAATTATAAAATGCATATCCCAAGCTGTTGGATCATTTTCACAAGGTTGCTGCTAGTCTTTGCAATGAAATTCATCAAACAACTCAAGGGGATATAAATATACAGTCTTACATAGTCTACTCACCGGGTGTTGTATTTATTTATGTCTTACTTCTATGGTCTAAACTGAGATTTCAGCTTTGGTGATTTTAAGCCCTATATGATAGAACTAGCATGGACTCCATTCTGTCTAGAAGGATTTTGAATCAAGTGATCTCTTGGAAGCTTCTTTAGTGAATTTTAAAGAATATATTAAGGTGTGAAAAATGTAGTTACTCCAATCGAGGTTATGGAAAACATTATTGTCTTTTATAGAAGTTATGACAAATACAGTCCGAACTGGCTATCAAATCCTAATGAACTGCTGACAGGAATCCCTCCTAACTATGTCAAATCAATCTTGCTTAACATTTTTATGGCTTTGTATTATTTTGACTTAATTTTGATCCTTGAATCTGAATGGAGAACATGCTCGCAATAAATCTTGAATGGTTCTTCCTATTGAGCTTCATAGTTTGATTCCTCATACTCTTTGAAGTAAGATGTACTTGGATGCTGTATGCTATTTGTGAAAGTACCAATTTTTTTTAAGATTAGTTCACTGCTTGTAGTTCATTTTGAACCATTTTTTGATTGTAATGCAATACTGTTGCATCGTTCTTACTGCTATGTTATATATTATATATTATCTCATTATTTTCAAATTCTTGTAGGGTATCATTCTTAAAACACCCCTGCAGTTGCCTCTGTATAAGGGCTTCTCGTTTTCCTGTTGGCTCAGGATTGAGAACTTCCCTAGAAATGGAACAATGGGTCTTTTCAGTTTTCTTACAGAAAATGGAAGAGGATCCTTGGCTGTTCTTTCAAGGGAGAAGCTCACTTATGAGGTAGGAAATGAATATTCTGCTAAACTTCTTTTGCTCAGATAGTGTTCTAATTGTGTATTGTGCATTTGGCAAGACTTCTTTTGGTTGTATGAGTGGTCTGATCTTCAATGCATTCAGTTTTTGTTGCTGTGTTAACTTGATTTTGCCATTGATCTTTGGTGGTGCGCTTCTATGTTTCAGTCAATTAACCTAAAGAAACAGCATGTAGACCTCCATGTTAATTTAGTCAGGAGGAGATGGCATTTTCTTTGCATAACTCATAGCATTGGAAGACCATTTTCTGGGGGTAGCTTGCTGAGATGTTACGTAGATGGTGATCTTGTGTCATCTGAAAGATGCAGGTTCAAGCCACGTTAATCAATTTTTCTATTTATCTAAAATCATATCGACCGGTGTGAGTGTGATACTATGACGTACATGTTTTGTTTATTCAGGTATGCAAAAGTCAGTGAATCATTAACAAGTTGCTCGATTGGTGCAAAAATTAAGATGCCTCAGTATGAAGACAATGCACTTATCTTCGAATCCATCCGAGATTCATGCCCATTTTTTGGCCAAATTGGTCCTATTTATTTATTTAATGAGGCTTTGTCTGCTGAACAAGTACAGAGTATCTACTCATTAGGACCAAGTTATATGTATTCATTCCTTGATAATGAAGCTTTACCACTTTGTGGTGATAAACTACCCAGTGGGATTCTTGATGCAAAAGATGGTCTTGCATCTAGGATTATCTTTGGACTCAATGCTCAGGTCCTTCATTCTTTTCCTCTATATATACCTGTACATGCATATTTATCCATTTATTTGTTTGTTTAATGTTTGAGGCACATTGAACCTAAAGTCTAGACTCTAAAGGTTGTATTTTTATTTTTAGGCAAGTGTTGGCAGAATGCTGTTTAATGTATCGCCGATAATGAGTAATGCAGTGGATAAGAGTTCTTTTGAAGCTGCTGTAATTGGTGGGACTCAGTTATGTTCAAGGCGCTTGCTGCAGCAGATAATATATTGTGTTGGTGGTGTATCTGTACTTTTCCCTCTTATCACTCAACGTTCTAAACTTGAAATGGAAGAAGTTGGAGAATCTGAGAAGGCATTACTAGCACAGACAATGAGGGAGTATGTGACAACTGAAGTTATTGAGCTTATTGCCTCTGTTTTAGATGAGAATTTGGCAAATCAACAGCATATGCATATTGTGTATGGATTTTCTGTCTTGGGATTTTTGTTACAGTCGGTTCCTCCAAGACAACTTAATTTGGAGACTCTTTCTGCGTTGAAGCGTCTTTTTAATGTTGTTTCCAATTCTGGTATGTAATATATTCATATTTCTTTTACATGTACTTTTATTCGTGACGTTTTCTTTTGGCAAAACTTTGTTTTTTATTCTTTTTCAATTCTCATCAGGATTAGCAGAGCTGCTTGTGAAAGAGGCTATAACAAGCATATTTCTTAATCCCCTTATCTGGGTCTGCACAGTTTACAAGGTGCAACGTGAACTATACATGTTTCTGATTCAGCAATTTGATGCTGATCCAAGATTACTGAAGAGTTTATGCCGGCTTCCTCGTGTTCTTGATATAATTCACCAATTCTATTGTGATAGTGTCAAGTCTCAATTCCTTATTGGGAGTAACTCTCTTCAACGTGTCAGCAAACAAGTTATTGGGGAGGGGCCCAATAAAGAAGAAATACGTAAAATCCGTCTTCTTTTGTTAAGTCTGGGTGAAATGAGTCTCAGGTACAGTTTCTTCTGCTTGATTAGTGTTAGAGCCCCACATAGCCTAAGTATATTGTCTAGATAGCCTTTATAAGAACTTGGGCAATCCTCCTCCCATGGGCTAGCTTTTGGAGTTGAGTTATGCCCACTCAATTCTTAAGAATTCGTTTTCTTGCTTTATACCTACCATCATATCTTCACTCTATATTAAACATTCACCACAGTCTACCATTTCTATGTGGCTTTTGTTTTATTTTTCATTCCAAATTGTTGGGGATATGCAGGCAGAACATTGCTGCAGGAGACATAAAAGCTCTAATATCCTTTTTTGAGACAAGTCAGGATATGACCTGTATTGAAGATGTCTTGCACATGATTATCCGTGCTGTTTCCCAGAAATCATTACTTGCTTCCTTCCTTGAGCAAGTTAATATCATTGGTGGTTGTCAGGTTTTTGTCAATCTTCTCCAGCGGTATGTCACTCTTAGCACTCTTTCCGTGAATTCTGCCAATAGATAGGAAAATGAATTAAATCGATTTTACACTGTACACATTTATGGCCATCACGTCCTTGGAGTGTTTTCTTTAAGGGTTTAGTTCAAATATTTATGTTGCTCAGGTTCACTTGCTTCCTGGTTCTTCCAATAAAGCATGCATGTTCATGAAACCAAGGCTGTGTGTTTTCTTTTTCTATCAGAAAAAAGAAAAAATATAGGTTCAAGTCATATATAGATTGGAGATTACAGAAATAATTCCATGTAAGTAATTGTTGACTATTATTACCTCAGGTTCTTATATTCTCTCTCTCTCTCTCTATTTTCCTCAGGGAATCTGAGTCTATCAGATTATTGAGCCTACAGTTCATAGGGAGGCTTCTGGTTGGCCTACCATCTGAGAAGAAGGGATCAAGATTCTTCAATCTACCAGTAGGACGACCAAGATATCTTCCAGAAAGCAATAGGAAAACCAGAATGCAGCCAATTTTCTTGGCTATATCTGATAGACTGTTCAACTTTCCACAGACTGATAATCTTTGTGCCACTTTGTTTGATGTTCTTCTTGGTGGTGCTAGCCCCAAACAGGTAATGTGGCTTGTAAGACTGTTCTCTTGTGTTATTCCCTTTCAATTCAGTAGTCATTCTGACTATAATTTATGTGGAATGGCATTGCTTCCTTTTACATGCCCTAGGTTGTTTACTTAAGAATGGGTGCAAGTAAACTAGTTTGCAAGGCAGTATTTAGCCATTACATTGCATATTTGGTGCCATTTGCTGCAGTTTTCTTAATGAAATTGTGGTTACAGGTTTTACAAAGGCACAACCACCTTGAGAGGGTTAGAAGCAAGGGCAGTAGTTCCCATTTTTTACTTCCTCAAATGTTGCCTCTGATTTTCAGATATCTTTCTGGCTGTGATGATCCACTTGCAAAAATAAAAATAATGAGAGATCTTCTTGATCTTCTTGATTCCAATCCCTCAAATATCGAAGCTTTTATGGTATGTCGTTTGCTAGTTTGTGCTTTTTTGTTTACATTTGATGACTTATTGTTCAAACGAGAATATTGTTAATAGGAACATGGGTGGAATGCATGGTTATCATGTTCTCTAAAACTTGATGTGTTAAAAGACTACAATGCCAAGTTACTCAATCAAGCTGACAGTGGGATGGATGAGCTGCTGGTGGTGAGAAATCTGTTTTCTCTTGTTCTCTGTCACTATTTGCATTCTGTAAAAGGTGGCTGGCAACAGTTGGAAGAGACAGTCAATTTCCTTCTTATGCAAATGCACTCTGAGATGGTAATTGACATTGTACCTTTTAGTTTATGTATAAGAGTTATTCTAGTTTGGTTATCATGGTCTACTTATATCATCTTATTCAAGTGGTGGCTTTGTTTCTAAACTTCTCTCTGTAGGATGGCAATTCGTATCGATTCTTTCTTCGTGATATATATGAGGATTTAATTCAGAATATGGTGGAGCTATCATCAGTGGATAATATATTCATTTCACAGCCCTGTCGAGATAATACATTGTACCTTCTAAGACTGATTGATGAGATGCTGATATCCGAAATTGATAAAGAACTCCCGGTATTTAATTTACCAGTAACTTTTATGTGTGAGTTTTACATTTTTTTCCTTGATAAAAAATTTTTTATGTAAGAAAAGTAAAGGAAAAGGGTGGATGGTAAGATATGTTGGCAATGTTAAGACTGCCAAGCCTTTTACCACTATGTCAGATCAGCTATATGAATCAACAATTGGATCTCATAGAAGCTAGGTAAACAAGGACTTTCGGTTGAATTTATGGCATTCTACCCAACCCTATGTGCCAGAACCAGAAGTTCAGCACACCACTGCCACATCATACTATTCTCTTTTTTTCCTTCTTCTTACGTACAGTGTAATGATTTAAAACTATTTCTATCATTGAATAAGGCGAATGATGGCCAGAAATAATTTAGGGCCCACCCAAAATGTTCCAAGCTTAGAAAAATTTAGAAGTTAGCATTCTCCAAACATCATTATATCTCAAATGGATCAGGAGATACTACATTATGAGGCCTTTGAGTCTGTGATAGATTGTGTCTTGTCTTTTTTTATTAGGCGTTTGAGCTTACTATAAATAACTAACATTTTTATCACTTAATACTATATTCGTAGTTTATATTTTTGTTGAAGATGTGCCTATTTTTTTCCTTTCAGTTCTTTGGAAGTGAATCTGATTTTCATCTTAACTTGGAAATGGAATGTCACAAGGAGTACAGCTCTGCCTTAAAAGACGTGTTGGTAGGAGATGCTGATGAGCAAACATCTAGGTAATGAAATAGACCCCACTCCTTCTCTAAACAGCATTCCCGAAACCAATTAAAAAGAATGAAATAGTTGGTTGATACTTGAGATGACTATATTTACAATTTGGTTTTATAATCTTTCAGAAAATCAAGGAATTTTAAGCGGCCAATGACGGATGATGATACCATTGAAGAGAAATGGTGGAGTCTATATGATAAATTGTGGATCGTTATTAGCAAGATGAACATTAAAGGAACCAGCAACATGTTGCCCAAAGCCTCATCATTGACTGGACCGTCTCTTGGTCAAAGGGCACGTGGTTTAGTTGAATCGTTAAACATTCCTGCTGCTGAAGTGGCTGCAGTGGTTGTGTCAGGAGGAATTGGCACTGCTTTGATTGCAAAACCTAACAAAAATGTTGATAAAGCTATGGTTTTACGGGGAGAGAAGTGCCCTAGAATTATTTATCGCCTTGTTATTCTTTACCTGTGTAGGTCTTCCCTAGAAAGGGCATCACGTTGTGTCCAGCAGTTCACCTCACTTTTACCTTTCCTTTTGACTGCTGATGATGAGCAAAGCAAGAGTAGGCTTCAACTTGTTATCTGGTAATATAGCTTCCTAAATACACAAGAGAAAGTTTATAAATTTTTCACTTATCATGAATTATATTTTTCTTTTCTTTTTTGTTATTTTCAGAAACTAACCTTTGGTTTGAATGGTGCTAGGGCACTGCTTGCTATTAGGTCACAGTATGGAATGTTGGATGATGGTGCTCGTTTTCATCTTCTAGCACATTTGTTACGGGAGACTGTCAATATTGGAAAGTCTATGCTTGCTACTAGCATTATGAGTCGAGATGACTCAATGGAGACGAGCTACAATTCAAAAGATACAGGATACATACAAAATTTAATACAAAAGGATCGGGTTCTTGCAGCAGTAAGGCTCAGAATGCTTTCCTAAGGGATACATGTTGTGTGTGTTGTTTTTTTTTTTTTGGAAAGAGAGGGGGGTGGGGGGGGATTCAATTTAAAACATTTAAGGATAAAACTGATTTACATGGTTTCAGGTACTAAAGATGAGTACTCTATGAACTTGCTTTTATTGCAAAAACCTTTGTCTTTTCTTCCTTTTCAATAAACAATGCATAAGTGTGTGTTCATTCTTGTCACTGTAGTGGATTGGTCAAATTGGTTATTTCAGTTCATACTCTTGTTACAGCTATATGATTGGCCGTGGTGTAAATATGTAAATATTTGAATGTATTTTATTATGACACTCGTATTCTTGTCTATTAGCCTGCATATGAAATTGTTATCAGCAACCTACATGGTTATGGTTAACATAGTATTCCTTTTGTTGTATGACGCATTATTTTTTATGTACTTCCTCAACATACCTTTTGTTTTTTTTTTCTAAGTTTACCAATTTTATCTTGTCTCTGTGATCTGTTTTTTACATGCTTCCTCTACATCCCTTGTGTTCTTCACAATTCAGGTCAGTGATGAGGCTAAATATATGAAGACATCAAAATCGGATCGTGACCAGCAGATACAAGAACTCCAATTAAGAATAGAAGAAAACTCATTGTCAGAATATAGTAGCAAGAAAGGCTTTGAAGATGAGATAAAAAATAGCTTGAACACTGTTCTTGCTTCAGATGATAACAGAAGGGCTGAATTCCAGCTTACTTATGAGGAGGACCAGCAAAATGTTGCTGTACGCATAGCATCCTTTATTGTTTTTATATTTATTTTTTCAGTTGGCTCTGCTTTTCACCTTCTAAAAGTTGCTAAATGAAATATTAGTATGTAATTACGACTAGTGTTGCTTTTACAGGAAAAATGGATACACACTTTTCGTTCATTAATTGATGAGAGGGGGCCGTGGTCTACTAATCCTTTTCCAAATTGTGCTGTCACACGCTGGAAACTTGACAAGACAGAAGACACATGGCGCCGTAGGCCAAAACTAAGGCAAAATTACCATTTTGATGAAAGTTTATGTATTCCTCTTTCTGTAACTGCTAGTGGTGTTGCAACTCCTGTCAATGAAAGCAACCCGGGTCTCATGGGTGACATACCTGAACAAATGAAGGAGCTCTTGTTGAAAGGGATGAAAAGAATAACTGATGAGGGAATCTTTGACTGTAATGAAACCAATACTGAAATGAGTGGACAGAAGTCATTGGTTCTCTATGATAATTCAGATTGCCAATCCCCTGACTTAATCAAGGATAGCAGTGACAGAAAGGATGCAGTGCAAGAACGCAAGGACATTTCCTCTTCGTCCGAGACAGAAGCTAGTGAGGTATGTGATACCTAGGGTAGTGTTTATTTAATAACACAAGGCAGAAATACGAGTACAAGACAGAAATTTAAGTTTTTTGTTTACTAAGAGTTAAATTTTTTTTTCTCAGTATACACTAAAAAAAGTAGATACACAAATACATATACACAATACAGAAACTTCAATGAATTTTTTATTCCCAATTCTACCCCTATCTTTTTAAAATAAAAAAGTATTTTACCGTCTTATACATTCTTATCCTATATTTGTGTATTGTGTTGTCTGAAAATGTAAAACAAACGCAGCCTAGGATTATGGTCTTTTAGTATTCTAAGGGAATCTGAACTGTATTGGTGACACCATGTCTATTTTCCTTTCACAGGTGCTGATCTCAATTCCGTGCGTTCTTGTGACCCCAAAGAGAAAATTAGCAGGTCATTTGGCAGTCATGAAAAATGTTTTGCATTTTTTTGCTCAGTTCTTGGTGGAAGGTACGGGAGGATCATCTGTTTTTAGAAATTTCGATGCAGCCAATAATTCTGATGTGACCAAGTCTGATCCAAAGCACAGGCCATTCAAGTGGCATGCTTCTGATATGGATCTTCAAAAGGGAATTACAGTTGGTAATGTAGGGGTTATAAATGGAAATGGTTCTGCTAAACTTTTGAGATGTGTTAAACGCCATAGAAGATGGAGCATGTCGAAGGTTGGTTTAGTGGTTTCATTTTCTTCACAAAATTTTGTTTTATAGATTGATATCTGATTATTCCTGTCTCCTTTTTATGGGTGATTTCTGTCTGAAAATCACTTTAGATAAAAGCTGTTCATTGGACTCGGTATTTGCTCAGATATACTGCAATAGAGATTTTCTTCAGTGATTCAGTTGCCCCAGTATTTCTTAACTTCGCTTCACAGAAGGATGCAAAAGATATTGGAAGCCTTATAGTTAATGCAAGAAATGAATATTTATTTCCCAAAGGAAGTGGAAAGGATAAGAGTGGGTCTATTAATTTTGTTGATCGACGAGTGGCACAGGAGATGGCAGAAACTGCCAGAGAAAGCTGGAGGAGAAGGGATATGACAAACTTTGAATATTTAATGATTCTCAACACACTTGCGGGAAGATCTTACAATGATCTCACCCAGTATCCTGTTTTTCCTTGGGTTTTGGCTGATTACTCGTCTGAGGTTCTTGATTATAACAAGTCATCTACATTTCGGGATCTCTCTAAGCCTGTTGGAGCACTTGATACTAAACGATTCGAGGTTGATTAGTGTTATTGTTTTTCAAAATATTGATGGAATGCTCTTAATATTTTTTTGACTGGTTTTCTTAGTGTATGCTGCTTCTTGCATTTAGGTGTTTGAAGATAGATATCGTAACTTCTGTGATCCTGATATACCCAGGTAACTAACTATCAGGCATGATTGTGGGAGTTAGAGTGGCTCTTTTGTAGTCTTAAGTTCAACACATACACTCACCCACACACCCACACACAGAGGCACGTGTATGTATATGTTTTTTTTTTCTTATTTAAATTTTTAATCTCATGTACTGGTGCTTGTCTATTGATGCAGTTTCTACTATGGATCTCATTACTCAAGTATGGGCATAGTGCTCTATTACCTTCTTAGATTAGAGCCCTTTACCTCTCTTCATCGAACTCTGCAGGTATCCTCCTTCATGATATATTTTAAATCATCACCTAAGCTGTTATTTACGCATGTCTTCAATTTCCTTGGTAAAAACGGACTGTTATTGTTGGATATGGTTTTTTGTCAGTCTAGCATGAAATCTTTTGCAATGAATTTAGCCCTACAATTTTATTTGGGGGGAGGGGGAAGCAACTATCCTTCTTTGTCACTTTTTGTGAAGTAATTTTTATCAAAGTTAATCAGCATATATTTTACAAAATTATGATAATCGATTGAAGCCCACTAATTTTTTAATTGGTGAAGACTAGGTCTGTTATATTAGCCTGGGTTACTTCTACTTTTCCTGTGGTCCGTTATACTTTATAAACTTAAAACAAGGAAACTCTGGTTTTATCAATCATCCAGTGTTTTTAACTTTTTGGTTTGAAGGAATACCCTAGTTATCAAGATTGTCCCTTTTTCCTTTCTGTCATGGGATAGGATCGTTTGGTTTCTCATTTGTGGTGTGAAAACAAAGATTGGACTGCATTGTTATTTTTTAGCTTCTTTATTTGCAATTCTGTTGTTTTTTTAATCCTCATGATGTAGTCTCTCTTCTTTATTTGGATTAATATTATTCGTTTCTCAAATGCGAGACAAATTGAAATATTGAAGGATATTGTTAGATATAGAGATATGAACAGAGAGACGGGAGAGGTAGAACTTTTATTATGAAAATTGATAGGTGAAGATAAAATTTATAGTTTTAAGAGATATTCACCTAGATGAAGAAAAGTTGAAGGGTTTCTGGATGCTCTTTTATTCTTTTATGGTGTTGTTAGGGTGTTCTTTTTTCTTCCACCCATCAGGGCTTCCTTAGTTTGTTTTATCTGTTCTTAGAGAAGTGGAATCATCCCTGGGTGATCTATTGGCTCAAGCTATTAAGGGAATTAATCTTTTGACGTGATATTAGAGCCTTTGTCACCAAATTAGTCATAGCATTCAATCCTTTACACTCATTCTTCATAATTAAATTAAATTTGCAGCACAAGGTAAAGTTGGTCTTTCTTATCAATGCTTCAAGCCCAAATCATGTAAGGGGGGCATGTTAGAGATATATAATCCTTCACAGATCTCCCTTCCATAGCTTAAGTTTATAGGAGGAGTCTTTCAAATTTTTTAGAAAGGGTTTGGTATTTGAATACTGTATTATTTATATTGCTAATGTTCTGTTGTCTAGGGTGGTAAATTTGATCACGCAGACCGTCTTTTTCAAAGCATTGAGGGCACATACAGAAATTGCCTTACAAATACAAGTGATGTGAAGGAGCTAATACCAGAGTTCTTTTACATGCCTGAGTTTCTACTCAATTCAAACTCTTATCATCTAGGAGTTAAACAGGATGGTGAACCCATTGGGGATGTTGGCCTTCCTCCCTGGGCAAAGGTACAAGGAATTTCCTAGAACCAACCACGTGATTAAGAAAATACACTGTTCTTAAAAAATCAATTATGTTGGAATGGAATCAATCATGGATTATAATCAAGAGTTTATAATTTAAGTTGAAAACTGACTTATAATCATAAGCAACTTTTTGAAGTTTTTGATTATAAGCAAAAAAATGATTATTTTTAATTATGTTTATTTTCTTTCTCCAAATTAAGGCTAAGGGTGTGTTTGGTTGACTTGCAAAATTTGGGTGAAATTTTCAATGGATGAATTTTGTGTGTAAAATTACACATGAGAGTTCAGCTATGAAAATTTACATCTCAATTTTACCCCTTAACTAAACACATTTCTATTGTGATTAGATCTTTTTTCAAAATATTTACATGGAATTACTATGCAACCTTAAGTTTCTTCACCTACTAATTCTGATTTACCGAACAGAAGGACTTAGTTTTAAATTATTTGCACAGGGTTCACCTGAAGAATTCATTAGGAGAAACCGTGAGGCCCTTGAAAGTGAATTTGTTAGTTCAAATCTTCATCACTGGATAGATTTGGTATTTGGCTACAAGCAGCGTGGAAAACCTGCTGTGGAGGTAATTTTCAATCATAATTTTTGCTAATTAGAGTTTGCTAGACTTGTAGCAGTCTTTGGGAATCATGTTAGTTAAGTTATTGAAGTTTTAACATTTGGTTATAGGCAGCAAACATCTTCTACTACTTAACTTATGAAGGCGCTGTTGATTTGGAAACAATGGAAGATGATTTGCAAATAACAGCTATAGAAGACCAGATAGCCAACTTTGGTCAGACTCCAATCCAGATATTTCGTAAGAAACACCCAAGAAGAGGGCCGCCTATTCCAATTGCACATCCTCTGCACTTTGCACCTGATTCTATAAGTTTGACTTCCATAGTTGGTAATACAAGTCACACTCCATCAGCGATGTTGTATGTTGGTCTGATGGAATCAAATATTGTCTTTGTAAATGAGGGTCTTAACTTGTGTGTTAAGATGTGGTTGACAACCCAACTGCAATCTGGTGGAAATTTTACATTTTCTGGTTCCCAGGTTAGGCTTTGGTTTCAGTAGAAACTGAGATATATCGGGTTTTGTTATTCAGTTTGTATATTTTACTTTATATGAAAATTATGCTTATTTTCATGACCAGTTTTGCAAACCTTTAACCTCTGCAGGACCCATTCTTTGGAGTTGGTTCCGACGTACTTTCTCCACGAAAAATTGGGATTCCAGTACCTGAAAATGTTGAACTTGGAGCACAATGCTTTGCAACAATGCAGACGCCCTCTGAGAATTTCTTAGTGTCATGCGGAAATTGGGAAAATAGTTTTCAAGTCATATCATTAAGTGATGGCAGAATGGTGCAGAGTATCCGACAGCACAAGGATGTGGTGAGCTGTGTTGCAGGTATGTTTGATAGTTCTAAAATGATTCTGAATCCTAATCTGGTGACTGTTATACGCCTTGTCATTCTTGTGCTGGACTATACTGTCTTGTTTGTTGCTGTGTGATTGCCTTATCAATGAAGGGATATTAAGTTATATTGGTGAGAAGTTTGTAGCCTTTATGATAAATTTATTTTAATATTTCTGTTGTTGGTTGAATGAAATCAATTGAATGGAACACACTGATAATTTCTAGGATGCTATAACTCTATTTTGAAAGCTTTTAGTGACCCTTCTGCTTAATGTCTCTCTTTGTCAATGGTGGTGTCAACCTTCTTCCTTCGGCTTGTATCTGACTAGACAATGGTATCTATGCTGCAGTTACATCTGATGGAAGCGTTCTTGCAACTGGAAGTTATGATACAACAGTAATGGTATGGGAAGTTTTTCGTGGTAAAACCACAGAGAAGAGAATACGCAACAACCAGCCTGAAATACCCCGTAAAAACTATGTCATAGTTGAAACTCCATGTCATATTCTCTCTGGACATGACGATATTATAACTTGCTTATATGTTAGTCATGAGCTTGATATTATAATTAGTGGGTCAAAAGATGGAACTTGCATATTCCATACTCTGCGAGAAGGTAGATATGTGAGATCCTTGCGGCATCCATCAGGGAGTCCAATATCAAAGCTAGTTGTTTCTCAGCGTGGTCATATTGTGATTTATGCTGATGACGATCTTAGTTTGCACCTGTATTCTATCAATGGAAAACATCTTGCTGCCTCCGAGTCTAATGGACGCCTTAATGCAATTCAGTTGAGCAGATGTGGTGAGTTTTTGGTAAGTGCAGGTGACCAAGGGCAGATTGTCGTCCGCTCTATGAACACTCTTGAAATTGTTAAGAGATATCAGGGAGTTGGAAAGGTTGTAACATCTCTGGCTGTAACCCCAGAAGAATGCTTCTTAGCTGGCACAAAAGATGGAAGCCTCCTTGTGTATTCAATCGAAAATCCTCAACTTCGAAAAACCGGCAACAACAGAAATTTGAAAACAAAGCCTACTTAACAGGAAAGATAACAGTAGCATGTGGAATTTTAACCGATAGAGCTAACCTGTGATCACTGTTCCAGGTACAACACTGTCATTCATTTGAGTTCTCGGTTCCTTTTCATTCTTGAAAACTAGGTTTTGTGCTTAATGCTTTATATTCAAGAATCCATGAATGTTCCAATGTTCTTTTGCAGGTACACTCATTGACTACATATTTGGGATTATGCTATATTTCTTATATGTCGGTCACATCATTTTCTTCCCCTCGGAGTTTTGGGTTTCTTCCCCATGAGGTGCTTGGCCTTCGGATAATGTAAGATAAGATGTGAAACCACCAACTTTACCTGAATATAGAAAACCATATTTTGACTTTCTTTCATACTGGAATGGAACTGTGAGGAATTATCTACTTTCTGGAACACCGTTGAGACTGCAAGTAAGTAGATAGATCCCTGGAATCAGTTTTTCTTGTCCCTCGAGATTGTAGGGAGGTAGAGACTTGGGGTATTGTTCATACATGTACATTATTATATCAGTTAATTCTTCAATAGAATCACTAGGGTTCTTCTTGTGCACTAAAGTTGTAGCTATGAGCATTTGATTTTACGTTTCTCTGTTGACATTCACATAAACACAAAAGTATATTGTACAGACAGGCTTGAATGCCTTACCTTATAGCTAAAGGCAAATGATAACTGTTCGGCAATGAGTTCTGTAGAAATGAAATTTAACG
This sequence comes from Aeschynomene evenia, assembly GCA_013621005.1. Classification (NCBI taxonomy): domain Eukaryota; kingdom Viridiplantae; phylum Streptophyta; class Magnoliopsida; order Fabales; family Fabaceae; genus Aeschynomene; species Aeschynomene evenia. The sequence goes on from CM024270.1 coordinate 6,834,639, forward strand.
AAACTAAGAACAACCAAACGATGAATTAAATTATCATTCCCATTAGCGGAATATTTCAAGTAGAAAATGTTATTTTCTAATCATTTGATTTTGCTTTCTTCGTATTTGTCAGCTACTCATTTTTCACGTCTTTTACCGCTTGCAGAGCTTAATAAATTCCATAATTGGTTATCATTGAGAAATAAAGATCAGTGAGTAGTTAGAATCCAGATTCACACTGTAATCCTATCAGATTTTATACATTATGGTCAAAATCTAACTTCTGGTATGAAAAGTCAGATAGATTTGTAGTGCGTTCACAGTTGACACGTCAAAAAATAAAAAGAGACAAAAAAAAAGGGTTCCTAATTGAGCCCCACATAAATTGTATCCATCATTATTTCCAAATGCACATTTTAATCGCTCTTGAATGAATAATTTCTATTATGTATAGGTTTTATTGAATGATCTTAGAATGATTATTTATTTACTTTTACACTCTATTTTTAACCTTTTCACTTTAATGGAGTTAAGCCCTCACTTTAATTTCATATCTTTAGATTCCCCTTCTTTCATCTATGGAAGCACGGATATAAGTAGGAAAATAATACGTTGACTCTCCAAATGAGTAATCCATGTAGATATTCATATTTTGATGTCAAATAATGATATCATAATGTTAAATTAATGATAAAAAATGCTAACTTTTTTTTGGATGTCAACATAGCATACTCATTTGGAGAGTCCATATAGAATTACTCATATCGGTACCATGAAACAAAAGGTAGATTGAATTTTTTTTTTGTTGAGATGTATGTATTACACATTCCACGTTTTCTTAACAATCCTATTATCAAAGGCTTGATTTGAATGAAGTTTTTTAATGACACACGAGTACTATTTAAAGAATTTAAAATTTGGGACCAAGAACAAAGAAACCAAAACAACTTCTTCAACCTAAGACAAGCCTACACTTGTATGAGCTATATGTCTTGATTTGAATTTTACATGTAATAATATATGTATTATATACCATAATATATATATATATATATATATATAATTTTCATCCATTTACAGTGTAAAACTTTTTTACACACTCATCCAATTATATACTGCTACGTCAGTCACGATTGTGTTTTCTCTTTCCTACTACCTGAAAAGTCGTACAAACGAAGTATTTTGATTGGACGATAGTGTAAAATATTTTTACACTGTCAGTGTATCAAAATAAAACTATATATATATATATATATATATATTAGAGTTTAATTATGATGTATTGACAGTGTAAAAAATTTTACACTGTCAGTCAATCAAATTCACTAATTTGTGAGACTTTTTAGTTAGTAGGTAGTTGAATTAAAGACTTTTAGTAATGTGTTAATTTATAATTAGATATCTGTGTAAAATTACTTTACGTCGACAATAAATTAAAATTAAACTTTAAATATTATAAATAATAGTTGTGGATCATATTGATTTATTGTTATTTATGGAGCATTTTTGCTTCGCAAAATTATAACCACAATAATATTAGACATGTTTGATTATTTATTAGTATTATATAAGGGCAATTGCTACAATACAGTTGCTTCTTAGAGTTTGAGTAAAGTTGTATAAAATAGTATAGTAAAATTACACTTTTATCCATATTTTTTTTTTAATTTAATTTCTTATCCTTTCTTCTTCATTTAGACTACCACCACCCCCACCTCATCCTCTTCCTCCTCTCCCTCCGCTTCACCTCCGCCACTGTTGTCATTCTGTCGCCGGAAAATCGCCGCCACGTTGCCCCCACGCGCCACGCGCCACCGCTCCCACACCCACTCCACCAACACCAGCTCCTCCGGCATCGTCTTCGCTTCCACTGGCCTCCTCCCACACACCGCCTCTAAAAGAATCACTATTCCTCTTTTTCTTTCCCTCATCAGAAATTCACAATCATCAACAAAATTCAACCATGTTCCCTCTGCAATTCCTTCCAATTACAACCCACCACCACTAAACCCACTTTATTACAAAAAGCTCCTAACTTTCCCTCAATTTACCCTCAAGAAATGGGTCTGCACATGGTGGCTCTTGCAAAGCTTCACCTGCAACTCATGCAACTCATAAGCCATAGTGGGTTAAGGCCTATGGTGGTTGGGATCGTGTGCCCTTGGTGCTGAAGATTCTGATGGGTTTTCGGCTTTGTTGCGACAAAGCATTTCACCAATCGAGGCTTTTTCTTTTTAGATTAGGGCACATGCGTTTAATCGAGAAACTCCAATTTCAACCACAGCGATATTGGAACGTGCTCTGAGATTGGGGGGCTCTGCATCTAAACGCTACTGCTTCAACAACATCGTCATCTACGGAACATGATTTGGCGGCGATTTTTCCGGCGACAGCGTGTCAACAGTGGCGGCAAGAGGTGGGGCAGAGGGAGAGGAGAAAGAGGATGAGGTGGGGGTGGTGGTAGTCTCAAGGAAGAAGAAAGGATAAAAAATGAAATAAAATTAAAGAATAGGGACAAAATAATAATTTTACTCTATTATTTTATACAACTTTACTCAAATTCTAAGAAGCAACTGTATTGTAGCAATTGCCTTATATAAGTATATGAGTTTAACTATGATATATCTATTGATTAGGTGTTTTGCTTCACATCTATTGATTCGTAGACTTTTTAATTAAATAAAAGATTTTTCGATAACATTGCATGAATGAAACACAAAAAGGGTCAACCCTCGTAAATATCGCTATCATTAGGGTCACTTTGTTGCCCCCATCCTCTCTTCGCTTCTCTTCACTCACTCTTACACCTCGACAAACGCAACACAGTTTCTCACTACTCATCTCTCTTCTCTACCATTCTCCCCGATACTCTCACTCTGTCCCAATCCCAAAGCCAAGACTCTCCCTCTAAGGTTAGGGTTAGGGTTAGGGTTTCCCCACCCCATTCCCCCGCTAAATTCCCTCTCTAATGCGTCCACAACCCCTAACTCTCCCCTCCATCCAGCAATGTACGGCTCCATGAACGTCCCCGACCAGATCCCCGACGCCGAAGACAACGGCGGCGCCGCCCCCGACTCCGTGGACAACCACCACCACCACATTCATTACAATTCTCATGGCCTTGACGACGGTGCCGGTGGAGTCGTCGATGACGTCTCAGCTGACACGGTGTACGTCTCCGGCGGCGGAGCCCCCGACATGTCCATCCAGCCCTGCGAAGATTCCAGCCAGCTCACTCTCTCGTTTCGTGGCCAAGTCTATGTCTTCGATTCCGTTACACCAGAAAAGGCACGCTTATCTTTTTCCCTTTCTTTATAAAATGCTGATTTTCCCAATTTACTTAATTTTCTTGGGATTTTATTTTGTTCTTTCCGCTGGGGGTGTGATTTTCTTTCAGCTTTGAAACGTGAAGCATTCCAATTTATTTAATCTTTTCCTCGTAACAGGTTCAAGCGGTGTTGTTACTGTTGGGAGGGTGTGAAATGCCTTCCTCAGGTTCGCAAAGTGCGGAGATGTCGCCTCAGAATCAGAGGGTATCTATATACGTGTGCCCCTTGTTGTAGAACACATTGCTTAAGCTGAAGGTGTTTTTCTAATTACTTTTGTATGGTGGTGATTGTGTAGGGTGCAATTGAATTTCCTGCAAGGTGCGATCAGCCACATCGAGCGGCATCATTGAGTAGGTTCCGGCAGAAGAGGAAAGAGCGATGCTTTGATAAGAAAGTTAGATATAGTGTCCGTCAAGAAGTTGCACTCAGGTCTGTTAGTAAACATACTCTTGGTTTTTGGATTAAAACTTCTCGAGTGTTGGAATTGATCTCTTTGAAATTAAACCCCATAGTTATTTATCGTGTGTCTTAAAAATCCATTGTGCTCATCTTAATGTTTTATCATTCAAATGATGATTGGCAATGAATTTTAAGGATTTACTTAAAAATTTCATCAATCTAGTTGTTGAATCATCTGATATTTGTATTGATGATCAAATATGCGAAATTTTAGAAAAATTTGACATTAATGGATATGTAATTTAGTGGTTGAATGCTGATATTTGCTTTTAGTTTCAAAATCATATTATATGTCAAAATAAGTTGGGACAATGAAGTGTCGAATCTTGTTTAAATTGTACGAGACTTTAGCCCCGGTCTATTTAGTTGGAACTTTCAATTCATAATTTCAAAGGTTAGTATCGGAGTAAGTTATGACAAGATGTCAAGTTGTGGGAAAATGGAAATGTTGATTTAGTAGTGTGGAAGCATGCAAGAACTTATATCAAGTCCTGTTACCAAGTTGAAATATGAGAACTATTAAGATGGCTCCACAGAATATTTTGAGGGACAGTTTTGACTTGGTTGATGTGGAGCAACCCCAAACATTAAGTTTATAACAGGCAGGCCTTTTATATTGTAGAAAGAGTGGAACCTAATTTAATGTGTAATATTTTGATGCTATGTTTACACACTAATGGAAACTGATATTTAATAAACTTTTAGTTGTGTGTGAACATTGTTAAATCTTTTATAGGTGTAATGGAATGCATTACTTTGTGCATTTTTCACTTTCATTGGCTACCCTCTTTTCTGGTTCTTCTGTGTTTCTCCATTTGGTTCATTTTATTTGTCACTTAGATGAACATATTTAGAAACCTAAAATCAAGGCTAGCGTACAAACTCTTTTATCAAAGTACTATTACTCAATTTTAAACATCTAATTGCATCATCTGGTGGGAAAAGGATTAGTTATTATTGTAATCGCATCATTCTTTTTTCATTTAACCGTAAATTATGAAGGGTTTTTCATTGATATACCATATGAGAATTACATATCATAGATTTTTTTATTTTATCCAAAGTGACGAAGTAGACCAAATGTTAACTCTCTTTTTATTCTTAGTAATTGCAGCACTGTCCTTCTTTTGGGTAGTATGGGTCCTTCCTTTTATTTATTTATTTATGCTTCTTTGACTTTTAATGGTTGGTATTTAAGTTTTTTTATTACACTATGACTACGGTAACTGATAAATGCATCTTTAATTGAGTATCAGAACATGTTTATTGTTTTTGGTATAAAGTTTAAAGTTCTGGAATTTTAGTTACGCATGTTTTTCCAATTTTTATAGTTTCTTCATGACAGCTGCTATCTTTGCTGTTGTGGACTTGTGGTCATTTCATGAACCACTATGTTTTAATTTATTACAAGGAGATTTTGAACTCAATGCATACTTCAACTGTATCCTCCATCAGTAGGTTAGATGCGTGCTACATGCAGTAAAAACACCTGAGTGAAAGGCTACAAATCATACCTGTAGATTTGTTTGCTACTTTTATGATATATGCATTGGAATTCTAATAGTTGTTTGCATTGTAATAACCAATGATTTGGTGTCTACTGAGAATGAGCTGTCTTTCTCAGCAAGAACTCTTGTGGTAACGTTATTAAATGAGGAAGCTCTGATCTTCAGATGGACTTTTTCACATCATCTATATCTCACATATTTTCTTGTTGCTCATCATTGTAGCTGTTGGACTTTATTAATATCAGTAGTTAATTCTTACTTACCTGGTTTTTAAATGTAGGATGCAACGTAATAAGGGTCAATTCACTTCAGCTAAGAAATATGATGGAGGTAATAGTTGTGGTTCAGACCAAGAGTCAGTTCAAGATGCTGTTCAATCAGAAACCTCGTGAGTTTCATCTCATCTGTACAACCTTATAGCCAAACTTTCTTTTTATACTTTCTTATGTTGTGTCTTTTGTGGGTTTCTGGCAGTGCCATTTGATTTGTTAGATATGCTGTTGGATGTTTACCATCTCTTTCCATTTCCTGTCCGTGCAGATGTACACACTGTGGCATAAGTTCTAAATCCACTCCAATGATGCGGAGAGGGCCTTCTGGTCCAAGATCACTTTGCAACGCTTGTGGGCTTTTTTGGTCTAACCGGGTAGGTATCTCTCCAAATGGTTTGATAGAGGTAGAAGGTGATTTTTTTTGACACTTGGTTTGATTTTGAAGACATTGAAGATCTACAATCTCACTCTTTTTTTATACTGTGAGATTTCTATGAAACTATTATCTGAGAGTGGTCCTTTTCTGGCATTAGTTGGAGTTATCTTGATAGTTGATATAAAGGAATCTTGGTCATATTTCAGTTTCAGTGTGATATTATAAAGAATTTTCTCCCACGAGTCATAAGATGATAATCTGATTTCCCCTTTCTCATTTCAAGGCTTATAATCCTTTTGAAACTATATTCTTTGTGAGCATTAAGTTCAAATTAGCTCAACTCTGGTTCTGCAATATGCTGGTTTCATTGATTCAGACAGTGGATTTGTCAATAATTGAACTTTTTAACAATGGGACTATGCAGGGAACTTTGAGGGACCTTTCCAAGAGAAGCCAGGAACATGCTCTTGCACCACCCGAGCAAGTATGTTTTTTCTTGTACTAAATTAGTTTATGTTTTTCTCCATATGGTGCTGAATACATCCATTTCTCTGTTTCTCTTTTGCACCTGATGGCCAGGTTGGTGAAGGTAACAACTCAGACGGCCAGACTGCCATTCCGGGAAATAACAGTGTTGCTACTTTCTCTGAAAATGATAACGCGGCTTTGGCATTAGATCGATGAGTTTTCCGGCGTGCGGAAATGCCAGTCATTGAAATGTGGCATTTGTAGGATTTATAGTAATTCCTCCATTCAAGTTTGACCTATAGAATGTACAGTTATAGAGTAAAGTTCTCCTCAACACAAGAGGTCTATTTATTATATACTCTTGTATCAGTTGCTCTAACTCTCTCTCTCTCTCTCTGTGAACGTGTAACCGGGAAATTGAATGATGACTTTATCTCGCGTGAAAAAATGTTCACAGCATCATGCATTGGTTCTTGCCATTTAAAAAAATAGAAATGCTCATAGTACATACATTTTGAGCATACATCCATTTCTACACCCATTTAAATGTTGGTAAATTTGATGAATTTGTTAGCAACTTGCCAACAAAGTTATCAAATTTACCAACATTTGAATGAGTGTTGAAATGAATGTATGCTCAAAATGTATGTACCAATAGCATAACCCTTGTGCACCTTTTTATCCAGATGCATGTCAATTCAGTTAATAAATGGAGCCACAGCCAGCATCAATTAACACAATACCAGGCATATTTAGTTCCAATATCATTAAACTTGCCTTCTTTCATCTATAAAAGCATCACTGTAGAATGTTTGGATTTCGTTGAGAAGTTACAATGTACAGTGTACACATTACACTCTGTTTTTAAAGATGAATGATTTGAAGCTAACTTTTTAGTCAATTTTTTATCAGTTCATTATGTTGTTGATAAAAAATTGGCTAAAAGAGTGACTACAAATAATTTCTCATTTTTAATCACTAGAGATTATGACAACTAAAATCTAAGCAAATCTATGATGGTATACATTACATTTCTCATCGCATTATATAATTTATAAATTATACTATCATGAGAAATATTATTCAAACCCTCAATAGTGGAGGAATCTACTTTAATAGTCACAAAAATGAATATCCTTTTTCTTTTGTTAAGATAATTTATTTATTCCGAACACAAAAGGGTCAACCTGTTGCATATCGCTATCACTAAAGTCAATTTGATTTGTTTGTGTTGCCCCCATCGTGCCTTCTCCTCACTCACTCGACAAGAACAAGAGTTTCAGACATATAAATATATCATATCAATTGCCGTTTCTCTGTTTCTCTCTACTCATCTCTCTTTTCTACCATTCTCCCCCAAACTCAGTTCACTCTGTCCCACACTCCCACACTAATCCCAAAACTCTCTTTCACTAGGGTTAGGGTTAGGGTTTCACCTCCCCATTCCCGCTAAATTCCCTCTCTAATGCGTCCACAACCCCTAATTCTACCCTCCATTCAACAATGTACGGCTCCATGAATGTCCCCAATCAGATCCCAGCTACCGAAGACAACGACGGTGACGCCCCCGACTCCGTCGACAACCACCATCACCCCATTCATTACAATTCTCACGGCCTCGACGACGGTGCTGGTGGAGTCGTTGAAGATGTCTCCGCCGAGACCGTGTACGTCTCCGGTGGCGGAGCCCCTGACATGTCTATCCAACCCTGCGAAGATTCCAGCCAGCTCACGCTCTCGTTTCGTGGCCAAGTCTATGTCTTCGATTCTGTCACACCCGAAAAGGCACGCCAATTTCCCCTCCTTTTAAAAATATGAATTTCCCCAATTTAATTTATTTTCTTGGGTTTTTTTTTTGTTTTCCACTGGTGGTGTGATTTTTAGGTCCCGCGTTTGTTTTTTCCCCCCTTATTAGGTGCAAGCGGTGTTGTTACTGTTGGGAGGATGTGAAGTGGCATCCTCGGGTTCGCAATGTGCGGAGATATCGCCTCAGAATCAACGGGTATGTATGTGTATTGTAGATGTTAGAGCTGAAGCTCAAGGTGTTTCTCTGATTATGTTTGTTCGTGGTGATTGTGTAGGGTGCAGTGGAATTTCCCGGAAGGTGCAATGAACCACATCGAGTGGCATCGTTGAACAGGTTCCGGCAGAAGAGGAAAGAGCGATGCTTTGATAAGAAAGTTAGATATAGTGTACGTCAAGAAGTTGCACTCAGGTCTGTTAGTAAACATGCGCTTGGTTTCTGATATGTTACTCATTGTGTGAGCTTAAAAGTTGATGGTTCTCATATGAATGTTACATCATTTAAATGGTGATTGGGAAGGGGTTTTATTCTTCATTTGGTTTATATAAACAGGAAGGGATCCACATATTATATTAAGTCTCTGCATACTTTTCCCTTTGATAACTGTTTATAAATATTGAATTCCATCAATTCAGCCATTGAATTGTGTGTATTATCTAAATTGTGACAAGGATTTATCAAGTCTTGTTTCAATTATGAGCCTACTTAGTAGGAACTTTCAATTCAACTGTTAGATTAATTAAACTTTGATGTCCCTAAATGGTTAGACTTGAATTTATGGGAAATGTAGATTTTTGCACTGTGCAATAGTTTTAGTCCTGTTACACAGTTGAAAAAAATCTCTTTTACTGTTTGAACTATTGAGATTACCCTTCAACTGATTTTGAGGGGAAATTTTACTTGGAGAGTAATTCAGACTGTCAAACCTTCTGTATACAACAGTCAGCCCTTTTAAGTTTTGAAAGAATGGATCCTAATTTAATGTCTGATTTTGTGATGCTAGGTTTACATACTATTTGCAACTGATATTTAATAAACTTTTAATTGCACAAGAACATCATAAATATTTAATAGGTGCACCAACATGTATCATTTTTGGAATTTATCATGGATTTGGTTCTTCTATAGTGAGCTTTGCAAAGTGAGAAAGTGAGGGGTTAATCACCCTTGGATTATATTGCTATGTAATGATATGATTTAAAAAAAATACTTTCTCCTAAGTTACTAGAGGTAGTGCTATTATTTTAGAGTTTAATAGTTGCTGCACTGTCCTTTTTGTGGGTTATTAAGGGCTTTTCCTTTTGTTTAGTTATGTTTGTCATACTTTAATAATTGGTATTTAAGTTTTTTATAATTCTGGGACTCTGGGTAACATAGTTGATAAATGTATCTTAAATTGACTGTTGCAAGTTTGTTTATTGTTTTTGGTAGAAAGGTTTAAAATTTCAGGATTATTAATTATGTGTGTTTTAAAAATTCTTACAGTTTTTTTCTTTTTAATAATTTAATTGCAGCTGGTATCTTTTCTGCAGTGCTCATTCCATGATCCACTTTGTTTTAATTTATTTTGAAGATAATTTGAACTAAATGCATACTTCAACAGAATCCTCCATAAGTAGGTTGGATGCATGATAGCAGTAAACATGGTTGAACAAAAGGCTAAATATCATACCTTAAGATTTTTTATAACCAATGACTTCATGAGTCCTGACCAAGAGCTGTCTGTCTCAGCAATAACTTCTGGGACTTGATTTATCATTTTCAATGTTATCAAATGAAGATTCTTTTGTCTGCACATCATCTATATTCCACATATTTAATTGTTGCTCATCATTGTAGCTACTGGACTTAATTTGCATCAATAACTAGTTCTTAATATCTGTTTTTTAAATGTAGGATGCAGCGTAATAAGGGTCAATTTACTTCAGCTAAGAAACAAGATGGAGGAAATAGTTGTGGTTCAGACCAAGAGTCAGTTCAAGATGCTATTCAATCAGAAACCTCGTGAGTTTCTTCTCACCTGTACTATCTTTATAGCCTAACCTTTTGTTTTGGTCCTCTGTTATGTTGTTACTGTTGTGGTTTTTTTGTTAGCGCCATATGATTCGTGAGCTTTGCTGTTGGATTTTTTCACCGACTATTTTCCTTGAATGTCTCTGTAGATGCACACACTGTGGCATTAGCTCAAAATCCACCCCAATGATGCGGAGAGGACCATCTGGTCCAAGGTCACTTTGTAATGCTTGTGGGCTTTTTTGGTCAAATAGGGTATGTTTTTTTTCCAAATGGCTTATTTCAGGGTAAAATGAAATGTTTTTGCTTTACACTTGGTTTGATTTTGGGAAGACATTGAAGATCTACAGTTTCATTCTGTTGTATATAATCAATAATGTGAAATTTCTATCAAGTTATTATCTAAATGTGGTGTTATCTAGCACATTTTGGGATTACCAAAATCTGGGGGCAACTCATTTCAGTGTGATATTATGAACTACTTTCTTCCAAGAGTCATCAGATAATAACTTCCTCTTCCCTAATTCAAGCCTTATAATCTTTTGTCTCAGTGGAGGTGAAACTATATTCTTTGTGAACATTAAGTTCAGATTAGCTCAAGTTTAATTCTGCAATGTGCTGGTTTCATCAATTCTGATTGTGGAGTTGTCAATAGTTTAACCTTTACAAAATTGGGACTATGCAGGGTACAATGAGGGACCTCTGCAAGAGAAACCAGGAACATGTTCTTGCACTACCCGAGCCAGTATGTTTTCTTGTACTACATTAGTTTATGTTCTTCTCCATATGCTACTGAATGATTACATTTTTCATTTCTCTTCTGCATCTGATGATCAGGTTGATGAAGGTAACAACTCAGCCGGTCGGACTGCCATCCCGGAAAATAACAATGTTGCTACTTTCTCTGAACATGATAATGTGGCTTTGGCGTCGGCATCTGATCGATGAGTTTTCTGGTGGGCAGAAATGCGAGTCATTGACCTATAGAATGTACAGTTATAAAGCTCTCCTCAATACAAGAGGTCCTATTTATATACTCTTGGATCAGTTACATTAACTGTATCTCTCTCTCTATTTCTTTCTCTGTATGCCTGATCTGAAACTTGAATGATGACTTGCTCTCATACAGAGGGGGTTTTTAGTTTGACCTCATTTTAAAGTGTGCATCATCATGCAATGGTTCTTCTAAATTAGACAGACTTGGCCCTATTCTATGTCGTAAAATAATCACTCAAACAGTTAAAATAATTTAAATATACCATTGCTCCATAAAATAATTTATGCATATATTCATTTGTATATTGTAATTAGAAGGTAACTCATGCTACGCACGGATCATAATTTTTTTTTTTTGTAGTATCTTATCTTTATATTTTTTTAATAGGTTTTGTTAGCAAGCGTCTTAAGACACTTGTTAAGGATACTTAAAAAAGTAAGTTTTTTTTTTAAAAAAAAAAAGTTATGGTGGGTCATTACATAGAAGATATTAAAATGTAGGTGAATTTTTTCTTTTGTTATCTTAACAAGTGTCTAAGGGTACTTGTTAGTAAAATTATTTTTAATAATATTATTATAATTATACTCTATAATAAGTAAATTATACTATATTCTGTAATAAAGTCTAATTTCAAAAATGAAAACAAAAAATACTCTGTTGAACTACAAATTAACGTACTATCAATATGGAATTCAACCAACCTGGTCACCAACAATCCAACAAAGTCACAACAATTTTAAAAAAAACGTGGACCGTGTTGCAACAATGTATACCTAATTGAATTATTGCTTATTATACCATCTAAATAATTAGAAATGCTTTTTTATACTGGAATAATAGTTTTAATAAGTTGAATTATTGTATGTGATGAATGATTTTGTGATGTATATATATCATTATTAAAAAATAATTCATCATAGGTATATTAAGTAAAAAAGTAAAAATATATTTGATAACTCACTATAAAACAACAAATCAATTAAGATTGCATTGATAAATTTATCCAATATATATCATTGTTTAAAAATTGAGAAATGTTTTTTCTACGCTATAAAATTGGTCACTATCCGTTATCATATACAATATAACACTAATCTTTTTAATTTTTAAATACAATGAATCTATTAGTACTTATAAAGAGAAATTCCAAGAAGTTGGTTACTTTTTTATCTCTAAAAATAAAAATAAAAATCAAAAGGAATTAAAAAATTGAAAAGTAACTACTATTTGTAACTTCTACTATCCAAATTATCTTTCTTTCTATTCATCTTTTATATTAATATTTTAATAAATTAAAATGAGATTTGAAAAAGACTTTAATTATATTAAATAGTATTATTTTATAAAAAATTTATCAATAAAATTGAATTAAATAATATTATTTTATAAAACATTCATCGAAAAATAAAAAAACGACTTGACAGACAAGAAAGTACCTCTCGAGTCGCTAGTTATGATAAAGAGTAATCTCTCAGTCAATCATGTGCATTAATTTGTAAGACATTGTACATATATTCATGGACAACAAATGAAACAATAACTAATTATGATTATTAATTAATTAAAGAATTAAAACACCCAAAAATAAACAAGGCCATCGATATTCGACAAGATTATTTATGTGAGATTAGTGTGGGCACAATTAGACAAAAACCAATTGAATTTTGCAATTAGCCACAGTACCATGCTGTTGTTGCTAGCACACATATTGGATAAATATCGCTATCACTCCCCCTTTCTATTCTTGCTATTTTTTGTCTACATCTGAAAAGCATATATACTACCAATGATGCTTCTTGTACAACAAAATGCTGTCATCATCAGCCACTCGTAATAAATGTATATGGTTTGTTATTAATATTTTTGTGGATCCCACCTTAAAAAATTGTTGATAGCTGAAAGTGACTGAAAAATAGTGTACATGGAGTATTATTGTATAATTACCCTCTCTCTCTCTCACATACGCACACAAACAAAAGACAAAGTCACAGTCACACATACACACACACTGTGATTCTTATTGGTGTTTTCTCTGTCCGAGGAAACATGGCTCCAAGAAAGCGCAAGAATGAGGTGAAGCCTGAGAAGAAGGTGAAGGAAGAAGAGAAAGGTGGTTCTTCTTCCTCTAAACCCGGCAACACCATCGTCATTGAGCGTTGGTAAATGATTATTCTTGTTGGTGTATTCTCAATATTCGTCACACATTGTCTTAATTAGGTTCTGATTTTTTTGCTGTGTGCAGGAAGAGAAGAAAGCAAGGTGGAGGAGAAGAAAACAGAGGAACCCAAGAAGGAAGGAGAGAACAAAGAAGCAAAAGAAGAGGCCAAGAAACCGGAAAAAGTGGCGGGTGAGAAAAAAAACAGAGGAATCCAAAGATGATTCGAGGTTGGTTAGTGTTATTGTTTTTCAAAATATTGATGGAATGCTCTTAATTTTTTTTACTGGTTTCTTTTCTAACATTGTCCAAACAAAAGATGCCATTTGCACAGATAACTGGTCGCTAAACAATGTTAAAAACAGCAACTACAATAATTTTGTGTCTATTTTATTTTCCTTGTAAAGAAAATGACATAATTCGAGTGACCATTTTAGTTTACCACAAACCAGATTCCCTCTTCACTGTTTTTCCAATAATTTGGCCATGCACATTTCACAACCCAACCAGATTCCATCCAGCATAAAAAATATAACATCCATCCCATGAAACTATCTTTAAATGGTTAGTGTCCACTGTCCACTTCCCAAATATGTCCAGACCACCCCCACCTCACGTCAAATCACTACCCTACCTATTCTGCCATTAATCACATAATAACACACTCTAATTCATCACATAGCAATAACTAATTTTAAGTACATAAAAATTGTAGAGGCAGTTTTGAATGTTTTAAAAGATTGAATTAGATTCCACAATAGTCGAAATGAATTCTACCTGGATAGAATGTTTTAAAGTGATAGAGTTCAACTCAATTTTCTATAGAATTATAATTCAATTCTACAACAATATTTTTTTTATGATACATATATGATATATATGATATATACTATATAATATATATTGTACATGTTATATAATATTTGTTGTACATAATATATTAACAATTTTAACTATTTTTTTATTTTTACTATAAAAAAATTCAATCGTATAGGTTTTCAGATAAAATTACGAGCGAATTTATATTACTATCCTCTCTATCTTGTAGTCTAATCTCCAGCCGTCAGATCAAGCAGCGCAATATTCCCAACCGATAAACCTTGATGGGCCCACAACACATCACCGTACACCTCTTCACAGCAGATAACTCCTCTCCTCTCATTACAACATCGGAACGTGGAAAGGAAAAGAATAAGAAAAAAACTTCACGACACGTTGACGCCGTCAAACATAATCTGAAAAGAAAATTTTTCACTCTCATTTTGAGTGCATTCCAGGAAACACCGCTTTCTGCTTCTCTGAACACCAAATCCTTACCTTACTAGTAGAATATTTTCTCTCTCTCTCTTCTTCTCTTTCTCTTTCCCATCTCAAAATTCTCGAACCTTCTCACACATCGAACCCGAATTTCACCTTCCAGTTATTTATTTATTTCGCTGAACTCTCTCGGGTTCTTTTTTTTTTTTTTTTTTGGTGATGGAGTTGGAAACGATGTTTGCGCGATGGTTCAGGCGACGGAATTAGGGTTTCTTCTGGTGTTCGGAGTACGAAGGTGGCGCGTGAGGAATCGATGGCGGCGGTGAACCCACAGCCTCTTCAGGCGCGTCCGTTCGAGGAGGAGCACGCGATACCGCTCGACGAAGACGACCTCGTTGAGTACGAGGATGGCGGTGGTGATGGTATGGATGAGCAGGAAGAAGCTAATGTGAATCCGATTAGCGTGGGCGCGCGTGCGAATCACGCGGCGGCGGTAGTTATGCCTTCTCCGCGCACCAGTGAGCTCACTCTCTCTTTCGAGGGCGAGGTTTACGTCTTTCCTGCTGTCACACCTCAGAAGGTAAACTTCCAATTTTGCACTTTTTGATGAAAACTTCTCATAACTTTTTTCTTTTGGGTGTTATAATTTTGCTTCTTGCTCTTTCTTAGCTGTTTGATGGCTTAATTTATTGCATTTTGCCCTTGATTAGCTAGTTTAGTTTGATTATTTGCATTTTGTTAATTATTATCAATCTTAGATTTTGAATTCATAGACGGTATATATATATATATAAAATAAGTAGGTTAGATTTTTCCACTAGGTCGGTCAGATAAATTTACACGCCATTAAAATTTAAATAGAAGCTCTTGCTTGTACTGTAATTGCCATTATTATCAGTTTTCCACATCATGTTGCTTGGAAACTACTTCGCCCTAACCCAATCACACCGTTTGTTTATACACCGTTAATCGTCTAATACAGCTCTCCGTTTATAGTTTGACTAAGTAAAGACTTGCAATAAAACACAACCTAAACAGAGTTTTCAAGACAGTTTACATTGGGGAAAAAAAATTTATGTTCCAAATATGCTATAGAGAAGAACACGCATTTTTTTCTTTAAAAAAAAAGCAGTTATTAAATGCTCTAGCCTCCAAGTAATAATGTAATATCTGCTCTTAGTAAAAGTAGTATCAATAGCTGAATTGGAAAGTCATACAAATATTGGTAAAATTTCATTTTGCATTTCTTTCTATTTTTTCAATTTTACATTGAGGAGGAATAGTGCTTGATAAAATTTTGCTATTCAGGTGCAAGCTGTTTTGCTGCTTTTGGGAGGACGTGATGTGCAGACCCCTGTGCCCACAGTTGAACTACCACTTGATCAGAGTAACAGGGTAATGCAGATATTGGCTTAACAAGAACAGATGTATAACTTAAACTTGTATAGGATTTTTATGCTTGAGTATTTGCACTTGCTACTGCAATCTCTAGGGCATGGAAGAAACTCCGAAGCGTTCAAACCTCTCTCGGAGAATAGCCTCCTTGGTCAGGTTCCGTGAGAAACGTAAGGAACGGTGTTTTGACAAGAAAATTAGGTACACTGTGAGAAAAGAGGTGGCACAGAGGTAACATAAATTCCGTATTGTACCCTTTTACCCCAAAAAGTGATGATTTATTTCTAGGTTTAGAAGTGTCCACTGGGAATTGACATGGTTATGATGATATTTAGGTCTCTCTGTTGTCTTACTGTTCTCACTATCTGCCATGATTGTGGTAGATCTCTGCATGTAATTTGTGCATTATGTATCTTGGTTTCTTGGGCAATATGTCATCTCCTGCACCATTTTGTGCAGCTAGCAATGGCGTCTAGCTGTTGAATGTTGATTAAATAATATTCCAGAGAAGACAGTTGTTTATGGCTTTATGGCTTTATGGTTATTTTATTTCATAGAAAGTAGAATATTGGTCTCTATTCTCACTCCTTAAGGAATGAGTGAAAGAAAATACCTCAACTTATCATCAAAACATGTCTTGAAAGGCAAAACAGTTAAACCAACATCAAACATCACATTAGGCCCAGTCATTATTCTAGTAAGTATCATTTTAATTGCACCAATAAAATTGAATGAAGTTGTTTTCATGGAAAATTATATGTAGATAGTATCAATATTAAGTATTTTAAATATCTTTACAATTTGGAGGAAAATTATAATTGAACTGACAGTCATATGAGGAATTTACAACATAAACAAGCCTCATTTTTACTCTGGTTAAAGTTGTTTTTGTATTGAATTTTGGTACAATGAAATTTTAAGTTATTATCAGATAGATCCAATCATTGGGCTTATTTCTTAAGAGATAAAGTAAAGAGTGAGGGGCATAATGCCTGGTTTTGATAGGATTTTTGTTAGGATCTCTTAGCCTATTTTGTACTGATATCTTCCCTTCTAATAAAATTCATTTTTTTTTTTAAATTGGAAAAAACACAATAGTTGGTGTACCTGAGTGCCATTCTGTGGTCAATACTATTATTGGCTTCTTGTAGGGTTTTGTTTTCAAATTCTTTTGAAGTTTAGTGTTTTGTTATATTATATATGCTCTTTTTTGGTTCTTTGTTTTCATTCTCCTTTATTTCTTGCTAGGATGCATAGGAAGAATGGGCAGTTTGCATCCTTGAAGGAAAGCCCAGGCTCATCTAACTTCGATTCTGCTCAGAGTTCTAATCCAGATGGCACTCCTCATTCTGAAACTGTGTGAGTTTCAAGCTTGTTTTTTGCCTATATAATTTTATTCAAATGTGGCGACAGTTCTTTTGTGTGTTAATTTTAATTGCATTTCTTAAGCATTATTTTTTCTTTTCATGTCTTCCAGACGTAGATGTCAACACTGTGGTGTGAGTGAACATAATACACCTGCTATGCGTCGTGGGCCTGCTGGACCTAGGACTTTATGCAATGCGTGCGGCCTTATGTGGGCTAACAAGGTTTGTAATTATGCTAATAAGTATGCTTTTGATGAAATGTTAGGTGTTAAGGTAAAACTTAAAATGATCACAATCAAATGTACAATCCCTTCCCCTTTCTGTATAATCATCTCTGCAAGATAAGCACCGACTGTTTAGAATTTCTAAGCTTATGGCACTATTGTTTCTAGTTATAACTTTCAACTATTGTCATCTGTTATCTTCAATGTTGCCATTTTGTTGTTTGTGGTTGAGACACTGGTCTCAATGGTATAGGAACTGTTTGTGACTTTATAATAATACTATTATGCTTTAGCATTAGCATGTTAGATGTTCTATTCTGACCATATGGCATGCCTGTCAAAATATTCATTGCATTCCTCTGCTGCATTATCAATTTCCATAATTGTCTGCACCTAGCAAATGTCTTCATTTCCCGAGTCTGCTGCTTGTCTTGACTCTGACAGGGTACACTGAGAGATCTCAGCAAGGGAGGAAGAAACCTTTCTGTTGAACAAAGTGATCCGGTATGTAAGATGTGATGCTTAATGCTTTTCTTGGTTTGTTCCCTTATAGGGGATCATTTTCTGCGTGTATCTTTAATGATCAACTTCCACTTAAGTTGTTTCTGTGGTGGATCTGTAACAAACTCTATGGTGTTCAACAAATTAGTGAAGTATTTTTCCTAAATAAGAAAAGAAGTAATTTTTCATTTTAGTATGGGAAAATAAAATTTATTAGAGATAAAGCAATCATAAGTTGGAAGAAGATAAGACAATATCTTGATTATGTTATATTATGATTCAGTCACTCCGCTTTGTTAACAAAGTTAACAATTATATATCCAAATGCAATATAGATAAAGTATTTTAGCTGAAGTTACTAGTAATAAATTTTGAGCAGCACTAGTTTTCAATACTATTGGCTTGGAGCAGCTATACCTGGAAGTCTTTGCGAAACCCAAGTAATTATATCATAGATTCATAGTCCTTAAAGCGCCAAGCAATTTACCTATCAACTTGAATGGAATTTGCAGGAGACTCCTACTATTGATGTCAAGCCTACTATTCTGGAAGGGGAATTGCCTGGCATCCATGATGAGCAAGTAAAACATCTTCACATAATGCAAAAGTTATTCTTGGCAATGCAAATTTTGTTCCACCATAAAAGAAACATTTTGGCGTATGCAGGGTGTTTCTGAAGATCCTTCCAAAGCCATTGCTGCTGAAGGTTCTAATAATCATGGTATTAACCCTGGTGATGAGGTAGTTTTGAGTTTTTTCCCCGTATATTCTTTAACATCCAATTTGAATTATTTAGATTCCTTTTCTCCCTTGTTTACGAGATGAAAGCTTCAAATTAATTGTTTTGCTACATGTACAATTATTGGGGCAATTGTTCATGTTCAGGAATTGCCTGAATCTGTGGAACACTTTACAGACGCTCTGCCAATGGGAATCGGTCATTCTTCAAATGATGATGAGCAGGTAAAATTCTATTTGAGTAGTGTGTTTAATACAGTAATGATACACGCAAAACTCTTGTATTCACAACTCTGAAGAACTGAAAGGTGTTCTAATCTGAGTGCAAGCAGCTCCACTTGAACTTTTCCAATGAACATGTGTAAATGCAAGAGTTGTGCAGGTAACATAAATTGTTTATAGGATGCATTGTAGTTGTTACTTCTTACATGAGGCTCATTTGTTCTACAGGAACCTCTGGTTGAGCTTTCTAATCCTTCAGATACAGATATTGACATTCCTGGAAACTTTGAATAGAAGGTATCAAGTCTTCAACTTAATCGTGGGTTCTTATATACTGGTTCATGTGTAATCATTTTGTGTGTATTTATGAGATGCAGATCTAGTGCCATTGATACGTGCTGCAAGACAAAGAGGAAAAAGTGACTGTTGTGACTGAAACGTAGTACTATGGCGATTGCTGATTAGCATAAGTAAGCTCTGTTTCCCGAACTCCTAACGATAAGTAGTCTGAGATATTATGCTGGTGTAAGTGCCAGAATGTTGTGTATAAGTTGTTAGATAATCTTCCTTGAGTGTTTATATCATGAATTATTCATTAGTTAGGGCTTGTGTCAATAAAATGCTGTCCAGTTGTGCTTGATTATAATAATGTCATCGAGATCAAAGCATTGCTGCCCAGATTTTTAAAGACGAAATTTCGGGATATGTTGTGCCACTCAAGGATCCACTACTAATTTGAATACCTGTGTAGCTTTGTGCTAATTCCAACATTTGGTGAAGGCTAAGGTTCGTGCTGCTGAAGTTCTTGGTGTAAACATTTGGATACTTCATAATGTTGAACTTGTTCCAAACTTGTGTACAAATTGTATATATACGCATATAAACAGTGATTAGTTTCATGTTCTGGTCTTCTCTTGGTTGTTCTTCCATATATTGTTGGCATGTTTTTGACAAACATTCTTGCGTATACTTGAGATATTGGTAGATTACTCTGAATTAGTCTAGCTTCTTTAAAGGGGAGAGATAGATTATAGTTAGGGGTAGCAAAACAGGAGCATCCCGTCGGGACGTCCGCCGTCCCGCCACTAGAAATTTTCATAATTTTCTTTAAAAAATTAGATTTCACTAATTTTTCTAGAAATACCATAAAACAGGTTATAGACTTCATATTATGTAATTTCATAATTTTTTTACATATTGTAGAAATTGAAGGCTATAGGCTTTAATATGTGATATTTCACTAATTTTTCTAGAAGCACCATAAAACAAAGGCTATAGACTTCAAATTATATAATTTCATGATTTTTTTACATATTGTTGAATTTGATGGTTATAGGCTTTAATATGTGAGATTTCACTAATTTTCTTAGAAATACTATAAAACAAAGGCTATAGACTTTAAATTATGTAATTTCATGAATTTTTTACATATTGTAGAAAATGAAGGCTATAGGCTTTAATATGAGATTTCACTAATTTTTTAGAAACATTATAAAACAAAGGCTATAGATTTGAAATTATGTAATTTCATGATTTTTTTACATAATGTAGAATTTGAATGTTATAGGCTTTAATATATGAGATCTCACTAATTTTCTCAAAAACACCATAAAATAAAGGCTATAGAATTCAAATTATGCAATTTCATGAATTTTTTACATATTGTAGAAATTAAAGACTATAAGCTTTAAAAAGTGAGATTTCAGTAGTTTTCCTAGAAACACCATAAAATAAGGGGTATAGACTTCAAATTATGTAATTTCATAATTTTTTTACTTATACTAGAAATTGAAGGCTATAGAAAAAGTGAGATTTCATTAATTTTCCTAGAAACACCATAAAACAAAGGCTATAGACTTCAAATTATGTAATTTCATAATTTTTTTACTTATACTAGAAATTGAAGGCTATAAGCTTTAAAAAGTGATATTTTACTAATTGTCCTAGAAACACCATAAAACAAAGGCTATAGACTTCAAATTATGTAATTTCATTAATTTTTTACATATTGTAGAAATTGAAGGCTATAGGCTTTAATATGTGAGATTTCACTAATTTTTTTAGAAACACCATAAAACAAAGGCTATAGACTTCAAATTATGTAATTTCATTAATTTTTTACATATTGTAGAAATTGAAGGCTAGAGGCTTTAATATGTGAGATTTCACTAATTTTTTTAGAAACACCATAAAACAAAGGCTATAAACTTCAAATTATGCAATTTCATTAATTTTTTACATATTGTAGAAATTGAAGGCTATAGGCTTTAATATGTGAGATTTCACTAATTTTTCTAGAAACATAATAAAACAAAGGCTATAGACTTCAAATTATGTAATTTCATGATTTTTTTACATATTGTAGAATTTGAATGTTATAGGTTTTAATATGTGAGATCTCACTAATTTTCTTAGAAACACCATAAAATAAAGACTATAGAATTCAAATTATGGAATTTCATGAATTTTTTACATATTGTAGAAATTGAAGGCTATAGGTTTTAAAAAGTGAGATTTCAGTAATTTTCCTAGAAACACCATAAAACAAAGGTTATAGACTTCAAATTATGTAATTTTATAATTTTTTTCCTTATACAAGAAATTGAAGGCTATAGACTTTAAAAAGTGAGATTTCATTAATTTTTCTTTAAACACCATGAAACAAAGGCTATAGACTTCAAATTATGTAATTTCATAATTTTTTTACTTATACTTGAAATTGAAGACTATAGGCTTTATAATGTGAGATTTTACTAATTGTCCTAGAAACACCATAAAGCAAAGGGCTATAGACTTCAAATTATGCAATTTCATGAATTTTTTTCATATTGTAAAAATTGAAGGCTATAGGCTTTAATATGTGAGATTTCACTATTTTTTTAGAAACACCATAAAACAAAGACTATAGAGTTCAAATTATGCAATTTCATGAATTTTTTACATATTGTAGAAAATGAAGGCTATAGGCTTTAATATGTGAGATTTCACTAATTTTTCTAGAAACACCATAAAACAAAGGCTATGGACTTCAAATTATGTAATTTCATGATTTTTTTACATATTGTAGACCTTGAAGGTTATAGGCTTTAATATGTGAGATTTCACTAATTTTCTTAGAAACACCATAAAATAAAGGCTATAGACTTCAAATTAAGCAATTTCATGAATTTTTTACATATTGTTGAAATTGAAGGCTATAGACTTTAATGTGTGAGATTTCACCATTTTTCAAGAAACACTAAAAAACAAAGGCTATAGACTTCAAATTTTATAATTTCATGATTTTTTTACAAATGGTAGAAATTTAAGGCTATAGACTTTAAAAAGTGAGATTTCATTAATTTTCCTAGAAATACCATAAAACAAAGGTTATAGACTTCAATTTATGTAACTTCATGATTTTTTTACATATAGTGAAAATTGAAGGCTATAGGCTTTAAAAAAGTTAGATTTCACTAATTTTCCTATAAACACCATAAAACAAAGGCTATAGACTTCAACTTATGTATTTCATGATTTTTTTACATATACTAGAAATTAAAGGCTATATTCTTTAAAAAATGAGATTTCACTAATTTTCCTAGAAACACCATAAAACAAAGACTATAGACTTCAATTTATGTAACTTCATGATTTTTTTACATATAGTGGAAATTGAAGGCTATAGGCTTTGAAAAGTTAGATTTCACTAATTTTTCTAGTAACACCATAAAACAAAGGCTATAGACTTCAAATTATGTAATTTTATAATTTTTTTTACTTATACAAGAAATTGAAGGCTATAGGCTTTAGAAAAGTGAGATTTTACTAATTGAAGGTTATAGGTTTTAAAAAATGAGATTTTGTTATAAAATGAAGATTATCGCCTTTAAAATGTTAAATCACATGAATTTTTCACATATACTAGAAATTGAAAGTTATATACTTTAAAATGTGAGAGTTCACAATTTTTTTGGATACACTATAAAATAAAGACTATAGGCTTCAAAAATATTGAATCACATGAATTTTTTTACATATAGTAGAAATTAAATGATATATTCTTTAAAATATGAGATTTTTTTAAAAAAAATTGTTGTATTATAAAATAAAGATAAAATACTTTAAAGTATTAAATAAAAAAATATTGTATAATATTATATTTTAAAGTATATGTTTAATGTCGAATTTTATTATATATAATCTTTAATTAATGTACATGTCCTTATAATTTTAATAAATTTTTAATTAGATCTCTAATATAATAGTTTTCAATTGATCCCAATAGTTCAAAATTTTCAATTAAGACACTATTTGTATCAAATTAGTGAATCACAAAGTCGAAATGCAATATGAAGGACTAAATCGAACAAAAAGTAAAGTGCAGGACTAGAGTGAATCACGAAATGCAATGTAAAGGACTAAATCGAACAAAAAGTAAAGTGGAGGACTTAAGTGAATCACGAAATGCAATGTGAGGGACTAAATCGAACAAAAAGTAAAGTGGAGGACTAAAGTGAAACATATATGCAATGTGAGGGACTAACAATGATGGTTAACTCTTTTATATATATATATATATATATATATATATATATATGCTTATTCGGTTATATGACTTGGATAAGATCTGCACACTATTATCTTACTCTATCCAAATTTAACAATATAACAAATTCTAGACATCGATGGAATTCTGCTGTAGAGACAGTACTGCTTTTATTCTATTTCTCAACATATAATCAAATGTCTGTACATAAGCATGACAACCTTTTTTAAGGGTCCTATTTTCTATTTTGTATAAATTTAGGAGCCCAAAATTACACATTGACCAGTGGCTACAAGAATATACAACCCGAGTATGGTTGAGACCGCTTATCACGGAAATTGTGGTGGATGAATAGGAAACTGTTAGATCAGTGGTTGATGGGAGGAGAGATGACTTCGACATAGAAATCAAACATCAAGCATGCATAGCGCAAATATCGAGTCCCTTGTTCTTCGATTCTTGGCGTACCTCTCTGCTCAAAATATTTCTTTTGGATCATCAATTCAATTGAGGTACTTGTTGATAGAGAAAGATCAGCTTTCTCAGCGAGTAGTAATTCATGAGAGAAGTAAGGAATCCTTCGGAGCATTGAACTTTTCTATTCATGGAAGTCTTCATACGGTGATGTTCCACTTGAGGAGTCACTGTCGAATGGGGTTGTCTCTCTCGGAGATGATGGTAACGATTCTCTTTGTGAGGATGAGCCTGCAAGAGGTTGAATATTATTCATTCCCCAAGTAATAATCAAGAAAGGATAAATCAAAATGCATTATATCGTAAAAAATAATACATGGATTGTAGTAGTTAACTTCTCAGGCCTATATCATTGAATCCTATCGTAAATTTTACACATGATTAGTCCTTGAAGGGTATTTGCTGTAAAATTTTAGTAATTGGAAGATTAAATGCATATACTTTAATCTTTCAGATATTTTTGTTGCAAGACTATATATAGTCTTTGAAACATTAAATACATACACTTTAGTTCCTGGAAGATTATACATTTAGCACTTTAGCCCTGGAAAGATTAAAATGTATTTGATCTTCAAAGGAGCAAAGTGCTAAAAAAATAGTTTAATGTGTTAAAACTACAATTTAAGGGACTAAAGTGTTGCAACAAAAATATTTTAGTGAGTAAATTATATGGATTTGATCTTTTAGGGATTAAAGTGTTATAGTAAAAATCTTTTCAGGACTAGTGTTATATTACTCTATTGTTAATTAAAAACACTTTTTAAAAAGTGATATAAATTAGATAAGATCTTTGATAAAATGCACCTAAAAGAATGTTGTTTCAGTGCTTTTCCACAAGTTAAAAGAATTTAAACAAAGAATTATATTATATAGAGAACATTTTTTTAATGATTAAGCAAGCACACCCTAAAGCAATAGCATAAAGGGGACAGATGAACAAACCTTTCTGCCCTCTGGATCGGAACTTCTTTGTATGCCGCCTAATAAGCTTTTTAGCTTTTGTAATGGTTAGCTGCCTAGCAAAAGGAGAGAATTCGACATCACTTTCACTCCAATCGCCTTGAAAATCATTCTCTGCTTCACCCCTCATAGTTCGGAGCACAAATGCCTTTGCCTTGCGACGTTGTGTGTTGAACAGTCCTCTAATTGATGTTACAAATCCATCACCTGCACCATCTCCCGGTCGTTTAGGCCAAGATGGTGGATACTGATCAGATTTTCCAGCTTGGCCTTCATTGTCACTAAAATTGATGTCAATCTCAGGAACACCAGCTCCAGTGGGCTGACTTTGACCTTTGTTATTAAATTTCTTACCCTACAAGAGTGAAGATCCATATAAAAGAAGATCATTCAAAGAAATTCAGTAGAAACAGCAGCAGTTAATGATATTAACCAGAAGATGAAAGGAGAGAAGAAAGATGTATATCATTCATCACCTGCATTCCAGTAACAGACTTTAGAACTCCCCAGATGATGTGCTTCTTAACTCGTGAGAAAAGTCGTCGCCAAGTCCCAGTAAACTCAACCCTATGAAATTGATCCATCAGTAATTTCAGATCATTTACAACAAATCTTTGCCCTTCATATGTAACCAATAACTCAACCTGCAAGACAACATTTAGCACAGAAATTTGAATTACTGTGTCATATGTGATGACATAGAACAGCTTCAATATAAGGCCCAAAATGACTGACCTGACTAATTTTGATATTGTGAAACTCCATCATCTTTCTTGGCCTAGATCTCTTCTCTTCATGCGACTTAGCCAACTTCTTATCTTCATGAGATGAGCGACCAGCCTTGATGCCTTTGGAATCTTTGGACTTATTCTTAGTGGCATCATCTTGTTGTTCAGCAGATCCAAATTGGGCATTTTTTGAGGAAGAGAAGCTTTGTAAGACGAGTTCATTAGCTACAGATTCTGCGACGGTCTCTTCCCAAGTTCTGTCAAAAGAGGAAGTTCTTCTCAACTCGGGGGCTGTACTAGTTCCAGGGTTTGCTTTGATATTTGGCGCCTTGGATGCCTGCAAGCAGTTTATCAAAACCCTTCATCAGAAGTCTACCTTAGTACCATCTAAAAATAATAGAAATCAGGAGAATATTGGACAAGAACGAGTGCGATGCTAATACTACTGCCCAAGCTTTTCAATCTACCCCTTGGAAATTTATTTTTCAGTGTTATACTACATTTTAAGCCTTTGCTTTCGTTGAAGGTAATGGTTCTCGTTCATTGATGGATTTTTCTCTTGTTTGTTTGTGTTCAAGTTGAGATCTCTTGACAAGAGATCTTCACTAGAAGCCTAGAACAAAAACAAACAAGAGACTCTTATCCTCGAATTTGTTCATATACTCTTTTTCTCAACGAAACTCTTCTTTTATCCGAATAAAAATTAAGCCTCGTCTCACTAGGTAAGGCTAGCAAAAGCTGTATTCTTCCCTATATTTCCAAACAATGCAACTCAATACAAATATTCCCCAAGATGATTATTTACATGCTGATTTAAAAACCAAGTATTAGACAACTGGTTCAACACTTACTTGAGCCGAATCAACATGGACAGTAGGCTGACTTGTTGCAGGAAATAGCATTGCAGATATGCCAGATTTGGTTGAAATCTCGGACTCTTTTGTTGAGTGATTGCTTGAAGCAGATGCTTCATTGACTGATGAACCTTTCTTTACACGCCTTGCACCTGCAGTGGTTGAAACCTTCCAAACCTCCTGTGCAAATAACTATTATTTTAACTTCTAACATAATTTATCTACAAACTTAGCCTTGGTTTTGGCAGAAAAGTTAAATAAAAGAATTCTAATCCTAAACTCACCTGTCGGCGTTGGGAATCTTGTTCTTCTTCTGGGAAGAAATACTCCCACATCATTCTGTACATGGTCTCTGTTAAATGGATCTTAAGGGGATAAATCTCCACCTGTAGTGAAAAGTACTTCACATTAGAAGCTGAACCAATCTTGACATTCCAAGCAAACCTCTAATACATGAAAGATAACAGTTTTTCATTTGAGCCTGATCCTACTCAACAGATCTTAGTTCTTTATGAAATTGAATATAATTGAGGATAAATATTTAATAGTTGTGGCATTAACACAATATATGTCACTATCTTGTTTATTTAGTTACAGTGTAATTCTGATATTTTTAATGACAAATATTGGGACAAGCAAGTCATGTGCAATAAGACTAGGTTGCGAGATTGGAAAACTTTGCTTTATTGATAACTTTTTTTAGTTAGTTCATGTTTTTGTAAAGATCTCTGGTCGTCCTATATCTTTGTATTCCTCCTACCTTCATCTTAATATACTCTTCCATAAAGTAATAATACTAATAATAACGTTCCACATCTAAACTGCACGTGCCATTTAAATTCCTTGTTGTACTGATGATCCTGTTGGCATGTCTACTCAAACATACGAATCCTCAGCATATGGAGATTGGAGAGAACTGAAGTGCAAAAACATTTTGATACCAACTTGAAAAAGTTCTATTACAGTATGACACCAGGTCTTGATTTTAGTCACAGGCCACAGAGAAGTAAAAGAAAGAAATAAAAAAATAAATCCCAACTTAGAATAAGAATGGGTTCTGTTTAGCATTGAATTTCCTTGAGTTTAATGATCCAAAAAACCTAAAGAAATGATAACCTGGAAAAGTTCAAGGGGAGAATTCCCATCTCTTGGAGCTCCTTGTTTTGCATCCACTCGAAGCATCACTTTTCTGGAAAGATAATTTTGAAAACGGATGCAATCAGGCAATATTAGGATACTGACAATATAAAATACGATCAAAGCAGGATTTAATATACAGTTGTACTTTTAATTAGAATTATCAGTGGAACCTATCTTCAAAAAAGTCTGGAACAGAAAAGCAACAAATATCATAAAATCAATCTATAAGCATCAATAAATTGAGAATAAAGTGAACAAAAATTACATACTTTCCCCATTCAGGTGGAGGATTCCATGCTGACAAGAGCATATCAGACTTGGCATTAGGAAGGCAATTTCTGACAACAAAATATTTTGTAGTAAACTGGGCAACACCAACATCCTTGTAATCTCGGTCGAAGTCATAAATCTAGTGTTTGGCAGAATGAAACTGAATTAGCATCTCTTGCACATTGAGACAAAAAAGAAATGAATTAGAGAAGTATGTGCTACCAAGGAAACATCATTCTGAAGCACATGAACGAGGGCAAGAAGGAACTGAACTAGAAAAGACTGATTTTGATCCTACCCATATCCATATTAATAATGATAAGACAATCCATGGCTTATTAAGGCAGAAGAAGACTATTGGTCATGTACCAATGCCTTCTACATCTAAGCCATGAAGAAATTTTGTATTAATGTAGTAAACTTTTCAGATGTGTCTATTCCATATTAAGCCTCCTAGACTGTGTAGCTTATGAAGCTCATGTGGTATGATATCTGTTAAAATTTAGATGTTAGAGTTTATTATCCATCATTATTGGGATCTGTCATAGTAAGAGCCAGCTGTCACCAGTAATTATTCTGTTATGCAAGTTATAATCAATAATATAATAATATGAAGCTGATGTCAAATTTATCTTTTTTTGGTGAGAGAAGAAGAGAGGTGGGGGGGTGTTCCCACAAAAATTGGTGTAGCCGACCACTTACATGGACGGAATAATTCTTACCATGTCATTAATCTCAGCTTCAGCAAAGGATTTACCATCGACAAGCATGCTCCAAACAACTTTGTTAATTTGCAAAGATATACGCATAGCATAGGAAGGACTTTTGTTCTTCTCCTTCTCCATTAGCCTTAGCTGTGCAGCTTTTTGCAGAGCCATCCTTAATGATGCAGATGCGGCCTTTCTGGACTTTTGTGCACTTATAAGTTCTCTCTTCAGTCCTTGGACCTGCAAGTGTTGAGATATTGTTGAGTAGGTATGCACATTTCTCAACCTAAATATGCATATAAATACAAAAATTATGCACCTCAAAACCACATCACAAACATAATAACAGGGAAAATATTATTTTTGAAAGCTTTCTATTCTTCCAATGCTAATTATAAACACATACTCTTCCCCTACTCTTTTAAATTTAAGGCAAAGAACCCAAACCAAGATAGTAGCAAATCGCTATTGCGTAGAACTACAAATTTTATGGGATGATGTCCCCATTGTGAGCACCATTATTACGAATAAAAAACATCTTTAAGTGGACTTAAACTACTCAATCACATCAATAAGAGATTGTTTATAATATTCAATTCTTACCAGCATAGATTTTCCACCTGTTATCATCCAGAAGTCATTTTCCTTTTCTGGATGTAGATCTCCAGAAGTTTCACACCAGAGAGACAATTTACGAATATCGTCAAAAAGCAACTTCTGTTCCCTCTCTTTCTGTTCAAGGTTAATTTTTGCAAGTTCTACCTCTTCAACACCATCAGGAACCACCTCATCTGCTTCCTCTTCAACATCATCATCGTCTTCAGCAGGAAACGACAGGCTACTTTTTCGAGGTCTGAATTATGTGCAAGAATTATTGCAAAGAATTAATGAATTGTAAATTTTAAAACAATATTACTGCACCAATACATATCTAACAATTGCTTCAAACCAGTACTTCCAATAAAGGAAACACTTCAAAGTTGATAATATATGAAGGTTATTGGTAATGACTGACTTCAAGCCAAATAACTAAGCCTACAAAACACCAACCTGCTCTATCTAAAATAGCTGCTGACAAATCTGAACCAAATAAAAATATATGGGATCAGAACATCCCAAAAGAAATAGAGTAAATATCTTTTTTAGCCCCCGCATTTTGAAATTGATTGGTGACGGATATATCTTTGGACATCAATTCAGTTGTAACACTTAAAGTTTCACATCAATTTAACCTTTTTGTCAAATTATCAGTAACTTTTGTTATGATTCATTCTAGTCGGTTGAGTTATTGTCTTCCTTGACCGACAGCGAGACAATTCAACTTCCACCTTGTCAACTTGAAAACAAAAGAAACTATAAAATAAAATATTAAGATAGTAAGAGATTCTACTGATAAGATTTGTGTCTATTTTATTTATTTTATATTTTCTAAAATTTTCAAGTTGAGGTAAATATCATTGCCCATAACTAGTTAAGGCATGCATATAAACTACATGTAAGTTAACCAAGAAGAACGAGTCATAACAGATGTTACTAATGATTAGATAAACGAATGAATTGATGTAAAAATATAAAACCTCATAACAACACTAATATCAAATTGGCACCTACTTTTAATAGTGATCCTACTACTTGGTCATAACTCATAACGTAGGAACCTACTTTAACAAAATCACCCAACCTAAACTGGCACCATTAAATTTGAAAGAGTGAATGGATTGCTACAATTATTGATATGAAACATTGTGCAGATAAATAATACTTACACAAGCAAAATCCATGCATAATACATTAGTGCTGAAAGTAGGTAAATAATAGTTAAAATGAAAGCAGAGAGAAAGTAATCTGTCCTTACTTTGGAAGGCGTGCAAATAGAAGATTGGTCAACACATCCAGCATGACTTGAAACTGGCGAGATGTCATTGTTGCTGTTATATTATGAGAATTGAATGTGAGCTCCTTCAAGGGCTTCACCTGCAGTAAAAAGTTTTTTCTCTTGTTTAAAAAAAAGGATACTTGAAATAGAATATTGACCACAGCTATGATAAATGATATATAAACTGGAGAAACATACTCTGTAAATTGTAAAGATATGCATATTTTGGACAAACACACTCTGTAAGAGCATAATAGTATATCATTATGGTATAAAAATAGCTTACCTTCAGTTCTGGGTTGCCCCCTTTGTGCCTTGTATATCGAAAATACATATCACAAGGCATAAAAACTCTTTCAAGAAGAGCACCTGTGCGCATTACTTTTGGAGAGCTTCTGCTAATTTTTGGGAGCCATTGCAATCCAGCTCCGGGATCAACATCCGTTGGCGCAACATGGGCCTGCACATGCTCCAACATAACAGAGAACTCCATTTTTTTCCATGTCATTTCAGGTTGGTATTCACTAATATGTACATCTTTAGTACCAAGTGCTTGCTCAATCATCTCATAACCAACAGGAAGGACAGAATGAAATGACCGAGCCAAAACACGACCACTTACAGCAGCAAGCAAAAATCTACCCTGTCCAACAAAAAAATTGAGGTGACAAGGCATGAGTGATGTCAACGATTTCTAAAGAATGAAACATCAGGTCGGGAGAAGTGAGAATCACAAACATAATCATACCACTTTTTTGGCAGATTCACAACATAGATAATTCAATTTTTTTTATAGAAAAAAGATAAGCATAACAACAGTGCATATCTCCTCCAAACCCATAAAGGAACTCAATTTAAAGGTCAACTTCATCCAAACTTACATTTGCATCCTCTGAATGAAGATTAAACTGTGGCTCAATAACATTCACCATGAAGTGTCGCCTCCCCTCTGAATCATCTGTGTTGTCATTTATAGCTACCAAAACAGAAAAAAGGGAAATAACAAAGGAGGAACAAAACTCTCAACCAAAACATTCAATAACAAATAATTCTCAACAGTGAATAACTCAATGGTCAACCAGTCATAAATGTTGCTGTAACAGATGGTATATTTAATTATCTATTCATTTACTGTGTGTCACTAGTCTCTGATCTAATATGCACGTCCAAATTAGCAGCTCATAAAATATCTTGAAGCATGAGACATACCAGATGACAAGATGTCCACCTTAACTGTATTTGGCGGAGGTGAAACTGATCCAGAAGTACCAGCATGCTGAGAAGCGGGGGCATTGGAAATATTAACAGTGGGAGGGCATTTAGCAACATCATCTTGATGGGTTTCAGCTCTATCATGCTGTTTGTTTTCCTCAAGCAATTTCCTCTGTGCATACTGCCGAGAAGGAGAAGGCTTGGAAGGTTCAAATGCTTTGGATAGACCTCCAACCCAGGCCCAAACAGCATCTCTGTTTTCAATAGTCCACAGAAGCTTGAGACCATAGACAAACACACGCTGACAATTGTCAGCTATCACCACATTGTAACCATCATCATCACTTGGGTCAGACCGCACATGTTCATCAGTTTCACTCCCATTTTCAAACTCAGACCGTACATATGTCATCTCAACATTTCTTCTTCCTGCTTCTTGCCACGCTAGTAACCTCACAGGATCAGCCTTTGGAGATTGCCTTCTTATAGTGAAGTAATCAGAGGACAACAGAAACCCATCATCACGATTTTTCTCTGCCGTGTAACCTTTTTCACTGGAGAATTTGTCCATGGATACAGATTGTGAACTTTTCCTTACCATGTTAACTACTTTAGCAACGGTAGCACAGTCATCTTTGTTTAGGAAAGCCTTGGGCATATGAAGGTCAAGACCTTGGTAAACAAGATCAAGAATGTCACGCTTGCTTTCAAAAGTATACTTTTGCTTGCCCCTGCTATAACATAGTTCATACTTCAATTTTGTCATTTTGAAAGTGAGTCCTTTGGCTGGATCATCATCATGTAAAGGCATATTCTTTATACAGGCTGGTGTAGCATCTAGACGCATCATAAATTCAGTCATCACTTTATCTAGTGAAAGATTGCCTGACCGGGGAACCCTTGGAATACCAAAACGAGGCCAACGAGAGAAGCTGCGCAGTTTATGTGGAGGATTGTAGTTCAAGCTCCAGAATCTTAGGATCCATGCTAGATCATGAGCACCAAAGTTAAATGTTGGGGAAGCAGGTGAAACATGATGGGATATGTGAGATGGATCATATGCAGTAGATGTGGACTGTTTTTCTGATGAAGGAGGAAAGGGTCTAAGAGAGAAGTTCCATCGCAGTGAAAGAGAAGTGGATCTGAAGGGATCAAATACTTTGTCACGAGGTTTGCCCTCAACTGGTAGTGCAAATAAATAATGATTCATGGAATCTCCAGATTCGCAATCCCAGTCCATTGTAACTTCCAAAGTAAAGACTGGGGCTTCCAAAAATGAACCAGAGACACCTGTTGGAATTTTGAAACCACGTTTGTTTGCCAAACTCTCCAAACTACTCAACAGAATCTTAAAATCTTCAGCAGAAACAAAAACACGGCCATCAGACTGGTGAATTTCCATAGAGCTAGACACAAATTGAAGTCTGTCAACCTTTTCATAAGGATCTGTACTTGCCAAAATATTCCATCTTGATTCAGAAAAGAGTAAGGAAATCTTTCCGTGGATGTAATTTCTCATGTCATCCCACCATGGCAAACTCCGCTCCTTCTTTGGTGGCAGAATAAGCGGACCAGGATTCCTAACGCTTAGATTAGCCCTCCGAAGTGCCACAGTGAAAGCATAACTAACATCTGCAAAAACTGGTTCATAACCCACCCCATATGACACCTCACCTTTCTGAAAATGTATTGGCAAATCCGAATATGTCTTCATTGGTGGAGTAGTACCACTAGCTGATCGAAGCATACGGACCTTTCTCCATCTCCCAACATAAACATCTTGATATATTTGAGGTTGAAAGCTAGTCGCCTAAACAAATAACAATGCAAAAGAAATATTACTATCTTGATTAAGATGTAGATAATTCTCCCAAGAGGGCAAAGAATTCAGCTTAAAAGATTGTAAACTTACATTCAGGCAGGCATAAGTAAAATAATAATAATTGAATATACATTCACAAATAAATCTGCAACAACCAAACTATATCCATAGCACAGACACCTACATATTCAGGTATAATATCATGTCATTTCTCCTTTTTATGGGTAAAAGTGATCTCCTTAGCTTCCTTGTGGGACATGGTTAGGGGCCATTTTAGAGATTTTTTATGCCAAATGATACAGAGACTGACAAGGTTTGCTCACTTGATGAGTTTTTTCTTTATTACAATTTCTAGTGGCTTCATTAATAGCTAAAGAACAAGCAGAATATACAGCATAACAAGGTATAAATAGAAGGATGAGAAGCAATGTGAGTTCTTAGTCTTACCTGCTGAGCCAACACAAGACGACCTTCACATTTACCAGAACTTCCAGAGAAAAGAGGAAATGTGTAATCCCGAAGCCGGACTACCAGGGACCCTGTATTTAAGAGAATATTTGTCCCATACAATCGAGAAAAAGGTATATCATTTTCAAGACAGACAGGATCAAGCTTCTTCAGAACTTCAATCATTCCAGCATCTCCGCCATCAATTTTTTTCAAGCTTACATCTAAGTCTGACGCAGATATCGAAAGAAGAGAAGTCCTTGAAGTACTAGGCTTGAAACCAGCTTGGAAACCTTCTCCACAAGCACCTGACCCTTCAGATAACACTAGATTCTGGCATGCCCGGTAATATGATCGGAATGATCGTCTATAAATTTCTTCTCTCATAGATTCAATAGAAGAAGAATCTTTTACATCAATCTCGGCATCATTAAAATAAATTTTTCTTTCATGTGAAGAATTTTTTGTATCAGTAGATTTTGGACCTTGTTTGGCCTTTGATACAAATTCATCTAGAAAGTTCAACCGGACAGTTAATTCACCAGCCTCCTTCTTCAGCAACCGGTAGTGTTCATCAAGCCATCCCTGGAGTGGCTCCTCTTCAATATCAGCAGTTAATTTGCGTATACAAAATTTTATGCATCCAAATTGCACTGAACTAGGTTTCTTAACTTTAGAGCTCTCTTTCTTCACAGGAAAAATCAGATTAGTTTTAGCAGCAATTATGAGCTTCAAACCACGTAGCATATCCTCGACGACATCATCAATGGCACGCAATTGCAATCTGTATGGCATACAAATGTGAACCTCAAGACCCTGGATTATCCAATCCCATGTTGTGCCTACATGTCCTTTTGCATCAGATGCACTAGCAGAGACACTAGGAACTCGTGAAATTTGCATCCGACTACTCTTGAAGATTCTTGCGCCATTAAAACTAAGCATAAGTCCTTCAAGGAGCACTCCTATACGAGCATTCTCAGAGAAAATTGACTGAACTTGAATCATAGCTTCAACTCCATCACCTAGCTCAGCTGATATATTTAACATTTCAACATCAATAGCAAAAATGGACTCTTTCTTCTTCTGCTTTTGAAGATGTCCAGATTCAACAGTAGCTTCATTTTTCCTATTAGCATCTCGCATATGAGACACATCTTCAATGTGTTTATTAGCACGCTCCTGAAGCTTGCAATTATGTACCAGTAACTTCAGCTTCAGAACAAATTCAATTAGTGATAAATGTACATCAGGCTCCCACCTTACAGTAATGTCAGTGGCACTGAAAAGTGAACAGATAGCAACCTCTTTAGGACCACCTGATCGCTGTACAAATTTAGCATTGTGCATATCAAACAATGTCACCTTTGTTACTGGCCTGTTTTCCTCCTTATATTCCTGATAGATAGATTGGGCTCTTTCAAGTTCCATTTGTGTGGACTGTTTCTCTTTGTTCACAGACAAATTAAACTGGAAGATCTCAAGAGAGACAGAGTACTTCAGCTTCTGGCATTCATTGGGAATAGTGGACATTATATTTGCATTGCGCGGGGTACCATCTGCTGACACATTTATTATAACTCTACCACCCTGTGAACCATAATTAACTCGCTTGGGATCTGGAACAATTGTATTTTCCAAGCCTGTCTCATCCCATAAATATACTGAACACCTTTCAAGACTGAATTTCAATAACTTAGTTCCCTTCCCTGAAGGTTTTGTTAAACGCCCTTGGCTCTGACTCGATTTTTTCTTTGAAGCAGATAGACTTTTCAGTAAAGCTTGAAATGATATAGCTGTTGACACGAGTGATTCTACACGCTTGAAAGTTAGAAAAACTGCCATACCAGTCACATCAATTGATAAACCTAGCCTACAACTAGGACCATCTTCATCTGAGGATTCAACATCCTTTTTCCCCCAATCCAAATTAACCTTCGCAATGTGCATAAGTGAGCCAGAATTTGATTCCACGCCAAAAACACTTTCTTTCAAGCATTCTTGATATTCATCAGCCAAGTGGAGATTTAACTCACCAAGTTCAGTGTGCACTGTGGTCCCCATACTTGAAATATTGTTTGCAAACAGATGTGATGATTGAGAGCAACCCTAGATATGGAAAGCATTAGTCATTAGATGATGCTTTAGTGTCAAATTCATTATAAAAATCATTTCAACTATGACAAACAAGAAAAACAAATGCAACATACAAAACATTAGAATGCTAGACTAACCATTCTTCTTCTAAAATTCATTCTCTCCTAAAAATTCTCTCTCATTCTGTCTCTTTATATGTTTTCTTTCTCTAGTTAGTCCACAGAAAGAGTATGAGAAACACCTAAGAATGATGCATCATAATATACTTACATGATATACTGGAGTATCAACCATATTGAAAAGCACTATTGTCATCTCAGGAGCTGAGACATTGCATGTCCACATGATGGCCTTGCTATCAGTTGAATGCTGCTTTACAACAACAGAACCTTCTTCTTTAAGCACCATTTTCTTCTTCTTAAGTGAATGAAGGAGCAACCAAGGCTTTAACCTGCTCATTATGATATTGCATTGAGTACCTCCAAGCTTGATTTCAGTCTCAACTCTAACAGGTGAGCTTGGCTGAACCAGACAATAATCATTAGTAAGAAATTTATCAAATCAAATACAAATTCCAAATGCATTTAAAACAAAATTATAAAACCTCAAAAATAGAAAAATGAAAATTTTAGAGGATTAACTTGATGTCACATTTATCTTTGAAGGATTGACTTGGGTATTTACACTTTTTTATACCTTTCTATCAATGTATGTTAGAGGGTTTGTACTATTAGTAGGAGAACTTTGACTTAGTTACTAGTACAAACAGGAGCTGGTGTAAGTTATATCTTGCCATGCTATCACTCATGTACTTAATTCTATTCATAACAGTTTCCTTTAATGAAAAAGAAGCAGCAGTTTTCTGTCAAGTACATTCTAAAGTCTTATCTAATCATACATAAATACATAATAGTAACAGAAAATTCTATCAAAAAAATTAACAGAGATGCAAAAGTTTCTGCAACTTACTGCAAGAGAATTGCTAATTTTACATTTCTGTATAGAATGTAGCAGAAAATCTTTTCCAAAATGATGTGACTTTGCTTTAGAATTTAAGGCATAATAAACTAGTCATCATGCTTCCCCCAAAAATCTCAGGTGATAATTAAAGTTGATAAGAATTCAACAGCCAATTTCTTTGCAATAAATTTCTCTACCTTAAGTATAAACTATATGTTGACAATTTTATTGCTCTTAATGTTTAGTATATCTTGACAGGTGCAGTAAACACAGAGGACCACCAATCTTACAGCCTTGAAAAGCTTCTTTATGTGGATGGAAAACAACTTACCTGTACAGGTATATACACAAAAGAGACCAAATCCACCTTCAATATCTCCAGGACAGAAGAATCAGCTTCTCTGAGAAGCTGTAATATATCAATTAGGCAAAAGAAAACTTGTAAGCAAGAGGTAAAGCAAAGTGACAAATGGAGAAGACTTTCACCAAGATCAATATTCATGCCATACATGAATTTCACTAAACTCCACTTGAAAATCAAGGCGCGTACTCTCCCCAATATCCTCAGTGGATCTTGATTTGGTGCTGCTCAATTGGATGCCCATGATGTTATTTCTCATTGAAAGACCTTGTTCAAGATGCACAAAATTCACATCCAGCTTTGGTAGATTGAAGCTGACCTATCAATAGCAAGTATATTTCAAAAGTCAGTTGACATAAAAACAATATAAATTTTTTTAAACCATTCAGAATGCTACCTTTGACTAAATGAGACCAACAAACATATAGCATGATAATTAGACAGTAAAAGTGGGAATAAGGTTTTAATTCACAACCTTTTCAGGAAACATGGAGCTGTACTTGGAGAATGCTGCAAGTGTTTGCTGCTGCTTTGATGGTTTATTTTTTGTCATAGAATCAGCACTTGACTCAGTAATTCTGTCAGAGCCCAAAGACAACTCTGATGAACTCTTGCTTTTCAAGGTCAACCCCTCGTTCAAATTCACAGTGACCTCACCACTAGAAATATCCAAATTCTTAATAATTATACCCATTTCCCTGCATCCAAAAAGAAGAAAAACAAAATTAACCTAGTACTGGTAGCCAAAAGGGATAGAGAGGACAAGTTAGGAAAATAATGAGACCAGCCAAGTTAAAGTCAGGTAAGCCAACTAAAACAGTAAAAATACAAGTAAATATTTTAGTGAATAGCAAGACTACTCTAAAACCTGCAACCAAGTGCAAGTTTACTAAGAAGAGCCGTCTTAAAAGAGCAAAGCAATAGACAACCACATACAAATTTAGGTTAGAGAGATGAAGTTCCATTTGACAGATTTTAAAGTTGGAAAATCTCTCTGGTACGCATTATGCACCACCAGAGTTGTGAACCAAACCAACAGAACTAACAGTTGATTAGCATTTGCAAATGAGTTCTAACATGATATATTTGTCAAACTAACTGCTTGATTCAATTAGTTTAGTGCACAATTAACTGGTGCAACATGTGTATATAGGAATCTCCCATGTAGTCGACATTTCTCCCTTGAGAACTCATATTGCCTTCCACCATAAGCTTTACATCACAAAACCTGACCCGTCTTCTCCAACTAGCGAAGAGGGCAAGATTATCATTAAAAAATGTATATAGAGAAAGAAAATTACCTATCATGACCAAATTCGCATAAGACATGGAACTTTTCACAAATAAAAGGAGCAGGAGACCTTTCCATTGCAGCAACGGATGCCTGATCGGAAGAACTGCATCCTCCACCACTTAAATTAGATAAATGGTCACAACTAACCCTTGGCGCACCGATGTAAACAGTAATAGGTAATATTTGTAGTCTAACTAACAAATTTGAATTGGATCCACCATCTTTAGATATATCTACTTTCAATTCCTTGATCTCAATAGTAGATTTTGGTGTCTGCACATTCATGAGAGATTCTCATTGATCCCAGAAAAATATAATAAGATCTACATTGAAACAAAAAAGAAAATATAATTGAACTTTATTTAATATATGTAGATAATGTTATTATTTATCTTTTTTTTTTTTTGTGAACTCGGCATCCATACCAAAAGCTATGACTAATCCATTCGAGGTGAAGAGCTCACATATGTGGGTAGAGCCTTTATTCACAAGACCTTCTCCTACACATTATCACTAGGAATCGAACCTTTGACTATATGCTTAAGGAACTTAACTAGCTACCAATTGTTTATTCATTTAATATGATTATTACATTTGATGATCTAACATTGTTTCTAAATATATTGCATGCTACACACTCGTAAACCCCAATATATGAAAATATAGTCAACAATAATTTGACAACAAAAGCAGAAATCTATATTTTTAATATAGAAATGCCCACCTTCAAAACGAGATCAGTCACACAAACTGACAAATATCTTGCAATATTGCCCACAATCATCCACTTTCCCCTGCCTGAAGCACGGGATTTCCGAGATTTCTTTTTCTTTGGGCTTTTATTTGAAGGCCTCAAAACAACTTCTAAATCACATATCAACACTTGCAGCTTTGGATCCCGAGATAAGAAACCCACACCAAGTTTGACCAGGGACTGGCGCAAGCTAACTTTAATTTCACCAACAGATACAGATTCAACAGCACCCTGTACATATTATAAATTAACAGGTCATAGCCATGAGCCCTAAGAGTCACAAGTCTGGTATCAGAAACAAATAAATGACAACTCAGTAGAATTAAAAAAAGGATTTTTAACTACAACACACAGTGCAGCAGTACAGAAAATCTAAGGATAAACTGAATCAAGTTGCACATAATTCCACAAATTTCAGAAGCTAAGGGAAAACTTGGTAGGAGAAAAAAATATTAAGACAAAACTACTTTAATTATGGGAGGTAAAATGGTTCAAGCATTCAATGTTAGCATCATTTATCACAATTAAACCCCAGAACTAAGTGTATTTACTGTCTGAAATTGTAGTTCGTTAGTTGCTAAAATGCACAATGTAAAAACCCCCTAATTCCCAGCAAAACTCCTACCATGAAATTAGTAGTTAGTGAAAGCAAAGCAAATACCTTTTTGAACTTCACCACCACATCTCTTAAACATTTCCATCCACCAACACGAAAGCCAACAGATGCTCCCAAAATCCGGCTCAAAATCCAAGCCAGCAACCCAGAAGCAAATCTGTAATAAGATGCACAATCAAAACCAAGTAATGTGATGGTTCAAATAACTAAAACATCTAGAGAATTATTTAGTCTAAAAAGATAGTAATGGAACAAAATACTCAATCTTAAACCGTAGAGAGTAAGTACATTATCATCAATCGCACTCAGCAGAAGTAAAAAAATGCATTATAATTTGATAATAAAATGGGCATCCCTCACAAGCAGGCCAGCCCCATTGAGTACTCTCCTCTAACAATAACATTCATTAAACCACCCCCCTTCCCAAAAAAAAATAAAAAATTAGACACATATTGAATCCTATTGGATCGTATAAGAGTAGTAGATAAGTTTATACTCAAACCAATTAACATCTTTTTGAAATGCTATCGAAAGAAACTAGGATTAAGATGTATTTTATAACATAAACTGGTGAAAGGAAGTGAAAAAAAACTAGGTATTTAGCTTTTTCACCCATTTTATTTCTGTAAAAGAATATAAATATAATACATTTAATAAAAAAAAGTAACGGCGAAAAAAGATCACAGAGAGAGAAATGATAAAAGAGAGGTCAAATGAAAAACAATAAACAATTAAAGGAAAAGGAAAAAAGCATTTCAAATAAAGATATCCACAATCCCATTGCATGGCAGTTAGGGCAACACCTTTAAAGTAACCATGGACTAACTACTAAGCACTGTCAAGAGGTCCCAAGAAACAATCCCATTCCATAAAAGATCTAAAGAATGAGAAGAAATTTTGAAAAACAGGGCTTTTTGCCACGCAAATAGTTTTTTGAACACATAAACCTCTCCAAAAGAGAGTGAGCCTTGGTGCACAAATACATTTCTTTTCTGACTTGCAACCTGGAGGTCACATGTTCTAGCCACACATACAGCCTCTCCACAATAATTTTCTCCAAACTCCAAAAGTTCATATTGGTGGAAACTTCTACACTGGGCTGCCTTTTTTTAATCAAGTTCTTCAAACCAGTTACATTAAAAACTGGTTCATGAGTTCATCGAAGGATCACAAATAATGAGGCTACCAGATGTCTATTTCTTTAGTGCTCAACTCACTGCTACCTTGGATGTTGAACTTTCATAATATATATAGATTCTGTCCAGCAAAACTGGAGTAGTTTTGGCTAAGCAATTTCAGACTTATTCATTAATCCTACTCAAAACTACAAGCCCAAACAAAACTGCAACATCAGAGGGAACTTTGATTTTCCAAAAATAAAGTTGGACTCAAGAACTATATCTTATACTAAAAAGCATACATAGCAAAGAGGATTTATATTTGTCATGAACTACCTTCTGCTAGAGTTAACATGTGGCATGCTGCACGCTCAAAATAAACTAACTACGGAGCGGTCTTTCACCCTACTTTCCAAAAAGAATTGTTTATTAGTCCAACAATGATGCCCCTCATTGAGGTAACCAGATGCCGACAACAACATATCTATCAAGATTTTGTCAAACCTTGTATTCCGCTTCTATGGTATCCATATATATTACTGTTCAACGATTCCTAAAGCACCACTTGGCCACTCCCTTTACTTAGACAAAGAAAACAGAATGTCCTCTACAGTTTTCCAAAATCCTGATCATGACTTATCCATCAGCCGTTACCACCCAACACCACAGCTTGCTATCCGGAAAAAAACAAGGATTCTAGCACAGGCGCGCCGCGTGCGGCGTGCTACAACACTTTCCCCTTTTGACTACATACCAAACTAAATGCCCCTTGCTCAACCAACTGTATTCACTACATCCATGATCCCTACTAAAGATAAAAGTCTTATACTTACCCCCGGTCAAACCACCACCCACTAAAATCATCACTAACCATTTTGCAGGTGTAACACAAGTAGTTAAAAATTACACCACATCATTACTCAAATCAATTGATTTCAACCTAATCACATACTCAACTATCACTACATATTTAATGCATATATGCAACTGCAGCATAAAGAAAAGCAGTAACAAAAATGGAAATCACCAAACACACTGGCTGGAATTCTATATATAGAGAGAATCGCAGTCTTACATGAACAGAAGCCACAATGTAATAGAGAGCAACAAGAATCCGAAGAGGAA
The DNA here is from genome assembly GCA_013621005.1 of Aeschynomene evenia. NCBI lineage: Eukaryota > Viridiplantae > Streptophyta > Magnoliopsida > Fabales > Fabaceae > Aeschynomene > Aeschynomene evenia. The sequence continues at coordinate 6,877,046 of CM024270.1, forward strand.
GTTGACAGGAGAAGCTGCCATTTTTTGCTCGAACGGGGGAAACAACCGCCACTCTCTCTCTCTCACACACACACAGTGGAACTGGAAACGACGGAGATTCTTCTTTCAATCGTGCTCTCGAAATTCCGCTAGAGGAAACACGAACACGCTACTGTAGCACAACACCTCCATCTGCCACACAAAAACGCAGCAACACAGGGCAATCGAAGATAAAAAATAAAAAACAAGAAGAACAATAACCCTAGAAATGGTGAGTAGAAGGAAGGATGAGAGGGTTTAGTTTAGGGAAGGAGAGTTGATCGGAAGCGTTGGATTTGGTACGTTGATTGCGGCCTCATATCAGATCCGATCCACGCGAGAGAGAGGGGCTCGGTGATCGAAGGCTGATATGGTGGATGCAGAGAGAGAGAGAGAGAGAGAATGATGGGGCAGCATCGGGTGCGACGCGGGTACAGGAGTGAACTGCGTGGGCGCGCGCGGTTGTTCTTCGGGGTTCGTGCCGCCACAACAAGTTTTTTTCTTTTTTAATAAATAAAAAAAAAAAAAAAACTCGTTATTACTTATGTAGGTCACTTGTGAGTTGTGACTGTGTGAGAAAAAATGGAGAAATGAGATTTGGGGTTCATGGCTCTATCTCTCTTTGCTTTGAGTATGCAACTGTTGACTGAATTCTTTAGATGTTCAAAAGAATTTCTTTTATTTCATTTGTAATAAAAAAGTTTATTAGTTTGACTTAAGAATGTATTACTTATAAGACCTCAAGTCTAGAGCCAAAAAAATGAGATCGGCCTAATTTTCTTTTTACAAGATGCAGTAAAAGAGGATGGTTTAATTTGGATGAATTTCAAATCATTTTATTAGCATGACTCTATAAATAATAAATGTAGCAATTATTTATATTTATTATTGTGATAATATATGATTATAGGATAAGGCAAAATCTTGTATACCATGCATGAATCAAATCAAAATTCCTAAATGAAAAGCTAACAAGCAATAATAATGATAATAATTCAATGAGAGGGATCTTCTAGCATAATCAACCAAAAAAACAATCATTTATTTCTATAATATCCGAGGAGCATGCTTTTGGATTGTGATGTATGTATATTCGTTATGAAAAATGTTTTTTCTACGTTATAAAATTAGCTACAATAAACTATTATATAATAATTCAATAATTTAAAACTATTAATCCAATATTTTAAAATTGAATTAATAATTTTAAAATATTGAATATGATGACAAATTATAACTAATTTTATTGAGTACATGTATCATTAATTTTTTATCATTTCATGCAAGATATATAACGACTCTCTATACACGGCTACCGTTGATGATAATAAACATGCGATAGTGACAAACCACTTTCTAAGCATTTGCTTTATTATTAATAGATTACATTCATATCAAAAACAATAATAATGGACCTATAGATATAGTCTATAGACGTGGATACATATCGCGGACAATATGGATGGCCACACATAATCAGATTCTAAGCTGTATAATATCAATAGTGACACTCTAGATTGATTGGCACATTAATCTTTTTTTTTTTATTATTATCTTTAATTAGTTGAAAAATAAAAAAGTTGACACATTTATACACTTTAGATTCTGTTGCTCTGCCAATCGATGCAACGATGCTACAAAGCCATGAGCACCCAATGATAGAATTTTCACATTATATGTAAGGCAAATCAAATTGTGTCCCAATTTGTGAGTAATGTTAATATAGACTTGGGTTTACGGTGAACTCTACACTGTAAACCCTACACGTGGTAACATATCAATCATTCAAGACATATTTAGAAGTTATAACTATAATAATATTATGAAACTTTTGGTTAATATGTTGTCATGTGTAGGGTTCACCATAAACTCGAGTCTATATTATCAATTTCCATCAAACAAGCGTCTGCTGTGGTTCGCAGAATCATTGCACATTCCAACATATTATTCTACATGTATTAGAGTGAGAAATCAACAATGAACTGAGTTCACCGTTATGATAACTACAATAATAATATTCTACATGTACACTTGGATATTGTAAGAGAAAAAATATTTCAGGATAGAACAATGTTACCAAACTCTCAAGAGTTCACCGTTTAGGATCTTTAATTGAGTTTACTCGTGAACTCTTACAAGTTGAGTTTTACGATCCAAGTTTACCTAAGCTTCACGAGTTTTTAGTGAACCTTGAGTTTGACAATCTTGCAATTGAGTGTCCTAATGTTGGCATTCTTTGTGCGGTGTTTCATGGGACGGATCTGTGTTAGTCAGCTTTAGAACTATTCTTGGCTGATCGACTTGTGTTGTACAGAAAAAGACCAAAAACAAGAATTGCACAACCAAGTAGGAAAAATGGACTCAGGCTTGTTCCCTCAGGAAGATAAGGCAATGGAAGGGAAAGAATATAAACAGAAATCGGCACTGCAAATCATAATCACAAATAAACTCAGACGTTCATATAGAAAACAAGATGTACATAAGAACTTAGCTGACAAGTTTTACTTAAATGCAGTAGAAAGAATGAGTAACTAAATAGAGAGACAGAGAGAGAGTGTGTGTACCTGATAACATTACCATAAGAGAAGCAACAACTGCTGAAGAAGTTTTTACCACGTTAAGCAGAGATATGTTGAATGCCAAATTGGTGAATATGTAAAGCAGGGGAAGCAAGGGAGCGCCGTCACAACCTGAGACAAGAAAGGGATTGTGGACTTAACTTGGGATGAAAAGAAAAAATTCAATAAGGTTCAAGATCCTGAATGGGAAGGAAAAATATAATGTTAATAGGAATGCATCCAAGAAAGCAGTGTCATACTCAAAATAACTAATGTGATAGTGATCTAACTGCTAATGAATATAAGTAAATACAGATCAGTAAGTAGTGATAGAAAAACGTGCGCAAAATATGCTCTTGAATCATTGTTAATCTATTAGGGCTTACTTGGTTTATCAGCTCCAAGGTTCAGAAAGCAACCAGCACCACTTTTAAGATACGAAGGAAGTTGAACAAACGGTATGCCTTTCAAGTTGGAAAGTAAAGGCAGAAAAAGAAGTACAAATAAAGCCTACAGTGTACATCAGAAGCCAAGTATAAGTATACCTCACAATCATATTAAGCAATACAATTCCTCATTATGAAATTTCAGACAGCCTTTCCTCGAGCAGTAACTATTGAAATTACAGGGATTGGATGGAAACGAGGAAAATTATATTTTAACTGCAATTTATATCGCACCAGTCATACCTGAAAGCCAGATCCGAAAGAATTGACCACAAAGATGTCCAGCGACTTTTGCTGCATGTGAACAAGACAGGGACTTCAAATCATGCCCATGCATGAAATGCCAACTGGAGACATGGTCCAGTAGCCTTAAAAATACATTCCCCCTGTCCCAATGAATAAAGAAAAGGCATACCTTTAATCGAATGGCAGAATCAATGAAAACAGATTCCTGTAATATGTGAAAGTGAAAAGATTATAACAAGGTTTAGCTAAAAATCAACATCTACTTATGAGCTAACCTTGATTACGGAAGCCCCAGCTTGAAAGGCACTGGAAACTATCATCAATGCTGGCCAAAAGAACTCAACTTCAGAGAGCATCTGACCTGTGTTAGAGCCACTGTAATCATAAGAGGAAAATGATCAGATGGAGCCCCTTCTTTCACAGTGAAAGCAGACTACCACATCAATCTAAAGTCTAAGCACTGACCGCACAGGATTTGTACCCGAAGAACTAAGTCTGATATCTTCGGATCAATAACATTCATTAAAGCTCATTTGTTACATATTTACATATTTATGCAGGATCTGAATTTGATGAAAACAATTACTTTATGCCCAGAAGAAAGCAAGCCATTCCAACATGACCTACTAGCAAGTACACATATATTCATTTGATCTAGTAAGTGAACTCAACACAAGAAACCTAAGATACCAAGTATTGATAGGGATTATTGTATTTGTCCACTTGGTAAAGTCAAAATACCTTGCAACAGCCACCACAACACCAACAGCTACAAGTAAGCACCCAGCAAATTGGTTGATGGTGTACCTTCTCCCCAAGAGAAGAGAAGAAAGCATCAACTGCCAAACCAAAAAAGTCTGCAACAAAAGGATTCATAAACAGTGTTTTGAGAATTTTATGATACACATAACAATGCATTTTGTCACCCTGTGTTTTCCTTTGATGACAAGAGAGCTGGTCGAAAATGAAATATTTAAATACCTGACTCAATATGGGTATGACCGGTCCAGGAAGTATGGCTGCAGATGGTAACCAACATTCAGAACAGAAATACTGAAGGCAAACAATACATGTCTGAGCAGGTAAAGTATTGAGAGCAGAGTGGAAAGATTAAGATTTTGATTTGTTACTGATTTCTTTACCGTGTAAACTCACTTTCAACTTACTCTAACTGTGCATGAATGGCCAAAATTCAGGACATGAGCATAAATGAGTTGCACTTTAAGCGAATGTGAACTAATTTTCACCCCAAAAAACTGTCTACCTCAGTATTTTTGGCCTAATCGAAGCTTAGTGCAATAATTGCAGCCTCTGTGCTTTAATCCTTCCTCTAGAACCATTTGAAATTTCACATTGTCCTCATTCATTTCAGACTTAATTCTAATTTTGATCATTTCATGCCCAATAAAAACAAGTCCCTTACTAACATTAACAGTGACACAACATAATTTAGTTGCACACTTAAAAAATATAATCAACGTTTTATTTACACACACAAACTCAAATAAATAAGTTAATCTATCCATGAGAATTAGATTAAGTATCTACAAAACAAGCATACCCTCAATAAAAATATAAGACTGTTAAAAAATTATAAAAAGAAAAAGAGTGAAGTACCAAATTAACCCCCGAAAGATTTTGTCGCCGACAAAATCACCCCCAAAACATTTTAACGACAAAATAGCCCCCCAATGATGTTTAACGTTTGACAAAATACACATACCGTGAACTTTCTTCAACGAACGTTAACTACAGTGATGAGGTGGAATACACAGTGTCACCTTGGATATTTCTATACAATCAAAATCCCTAATTAGTGTCTCTTTCCCCAAATTTATGAATTGAAACCCTAAATCATCTTCTACTCTCTCCTTCATTCTCCCTAAAAAAGACACTAATTAGGGTTTCACGGTGGGTGTCTTTTTTGAAGAAAGTTCACGGTGGGTGTCTTTTGTCAAACGTTAAACATCATTGTGGGGCTATTTTGTCGTTAAAATGTTTTGGGAGTGATTTTCTCAGCGACAAAATCTTTCGGGAGTTAATTTGGTACTTCACTCAAAGAAAAAAGAAAAAAACTTGATCACAATGAGTACCTGCAGCAGACATTCCAGTAGCAACTCCCAAAGCTTCTAGAAACCCAATGGCCAAAAAGCGCAATTTTGGAATGGCTAGCATCTCATTAGTTACAATTCCCGTGCGGTACCGGATATACAATATGGTGAAATATATAATCACATACCTAGGTTACAGAAACAACAATTATTTGCATTATGCACAACATAACTACGCATGCTGTTAACCCAAAATCAAATTAAAGTAGAAGGAAATTTTTGTTTTGAAAGTTACCCAAAAGTTGTGAATTGGGCGAGGAAAAAGGGGTAATCTTTCATGGGAACTAAAGCAAGCTTGTAAAGCACGCGATTCGCTATGGCCAATGTAATGGTAATAGCGGCGGAGCTAAATAGAACGACGTTGGTCCCTGATGATGATATTGATGGGTCGTTGTTTGAGCTTGAAGCCCGAATTCTGAAATTGCTAGGGTTGTGGTTGTGGTTGTTATTGTTGTGATGGATGTTACTGTTGCGGCTTGTTCTGGGGATGAATTTGAGATTGTGTGGCGGTGAAGCCTTTGAAGAGAATGATGATGATGACATTGGAATTGGGAGCAAGAGTTGAAGCTTTGGTAAAGAAGAAGAAGAAGGGAAGAAGGAGGAAAAATGAAATGACGGCAATGAAGAAAAAGCCATTGACGGAGGAAAGAGAAGAGAAGAGGAAGCTTGTGTTACTGCAATGCAATAGTTACGTAATGGTCGGGTCTGATACAAAACCAACCAACCAACGCCTCTTGTATTACTAGTTCTAGTTCCAGTAGTACCACCTTACATATCTTTGCTTTGATAAATGCACATCATGTTATTATGATATGTAAAACATTATTAGATATTATGTATAATATAGTGTGAATAACATATATCATGTTATAAAAAAAGATAATATTAACACATGTGATATATATTATGCATAAGATATTATATATATTATGAATAATATATAATATATGTTGTGCATATTACATATTATATATTATACATTATTTATTAACTGTTTTGATCGTTAATTTTTCGCAAAAAAATTCTGAATTTTGTACTCATACATACATAGCACTTCCAACCGATATAAAATAAAAGTTAGGCTGTACCAATAACACTGATTAGAAATAGTTAAAGTAATATATTTTGAATTAGATTTACGATTTGTTTGGATGAATTTTTAGAAAAATATTTTTTTTAATTGATTTTTTTAAACAATATCTTTTGAAAAAAGTAAAAATAATTTTATATATTATAAAAAATATCTTTTTCTAAAAAATGAAAAGTGCAGCTTCTGAAAAAAGATCTTATTTTACTTTTTTACAAAGATCTTATATTACAAATGTAATTTTCATCTTTAAGGCTATACTTTAAAACATCTTAAAACAAAGGTATCATAACGGGGCAAAATAGGTAATATAAAAATTGCTAAAGGAATTTCCCATTGCAAATATAGGACTGTACATCATATTAACAAGATGATATTATAAAAACCTTAAAATATTTTGTGAACCCCTCTGTACCACTTTAAAAACAGATTCTAACCTAAAAAATGTATCAAGAGTATTTTGTACCCTCTCCCCACGGAACACCCTCTTACCCTAAACGGTCCTTAACCAAATCCAAATCCCTCACTTGCTTCATGAATCGCAAGAAGTAACCTCTTTTCCAAATGTTGTTTAGATGGATACTCCGGCAAATCTAGTTGATTGAAACTGCATTAAGAGAACAATCCCATTCAAGTTTTAGTTCCTGGTAACCAAATTTCTTAGAAAAAGAAAAATCTTAAAAAGAGTGGAAAGTATAAAACAATAAAAAAAAAGGTACCAAGTATGAGCAGAAGGTAAGTGATCCGGACTTCCATATGCCTTGTGTATCTGAAACTTCTGGGAGCCAGAAATTCCTTGAAGAGCGCTAAAACCCTCCAAAGGAACCTGAAAATTGTTGGTAGCAGAAATCAGATCCCCTAATTATATATTATACATGTTCTAACAGCTCCAAGTTTGCAAAATAAGGAACCAGCATCATTTTTGTATCACAATCACAATAATTCACCTAAGGTGTGTGGGTAGAAGAGAGAAAAGATTTCCAATATGGGGGGGTTCAAAGATGGCATGGAAAGTCACCGTACAATTTGTGTTATTCCCAATAAATGGAGAATGTTTAGGTCTGAAAGAAAAATACCTTGGATGTGCCTGTCACAAATTGCAAAAGTCTAGCCTTGTCTTCTTTGCTGAAACCTTGAACAACCTCCCAAAACCATTGGATAACAGGCGATGCAGCACTATATCCAGAATATTCTGTATTTGCTCTCAAGTCATCCACTGAAACAAAAAGTAGAGCTGATTGTAAAACTTCCCTTTCCACGACAGCTTAAAGACTTGTAAAGATATATCATTGTTGTGATCGTGTAACAAAAAAATACTAATAACATCAAGCAATGTGGAGGGGACTCACAATCAATATCAGGAAGTCCACTAATCAATAATTCCAGCTCTTTGTCATTGAATATAGCTATCAATTCCCTGGGAATTAATTCAGTAAACCCTTCCAAGAAAGCATTTATTTGAGGCCGAATAGCAGTGGTCAACCGATGCTCAGCAACCAAATCAACATATTGATGCTTATTTTCCTCTGTAACTTTGATATTCCGTCCACCAGGAATCAACTCATAATCAGTGACCTAGAAATGTTCGCAAAAATTAGACAATAAATCATGCACAATTCAACAAATTAGGATTGTTTCAAAAAGCTTCAGATCAGTTCAGTACTTCTGTTCGTTCATATAAGATCAATTTTTCCTCATCTGCATCAATGCTAAATGTAAGATCCAGAACGTCACTGATATCATTCTGCAACCATACCAGAAACAAAAACAATTTAGCAATGAACATGCAGAAACAAGTGTGAGAGCGATAGGGTATACAGAGCTACAGAAAGTGCACTAGCCTCTAGCATCCATTTCAAATTTTTGAAATAGTCAGGATCAATGGCTTCAATATCATGATATGTAACTTTGACCCCTAATATGTGCTTGTAAAAGGACCGCGTAAAGTGCACATCCAAGAGCTGACCATCAAATAATGCTTTTGCTACCTGGATAAGGTAGAAAGGCATGAGAAAGAAACACATATGACCAACAGCAAACATTAAGAACAGTTGCAAAGGAACTCACCACTCTACCCACAAATTTGAAATAAGATAGATGTTCTGTTTGGTAAACAGAGTTCGGGTTTGGCTGAAATGTTGATTCATTGCCCACTGTAGTAAAAAGCAGTGCTCCTTTGTCAAAAATAACTCTGGACAACAATTGGTACCATTCCCTTGTAAGCCCACCTGCATCAATACCTTCCTCCCCTTGAAAGTGAACAGTCAACCTTCCCTTCAAATCATGAGTTGATCTCATCCGGAGTTGGTTATAAGAATCTTCAAGAACATATGCCCTTCTTACTGATATTCTTAATGGGCTATGGTGATGGTCATGCTGATGCTTAATTTTCGACCGGAAATGAGAACGCTTATTATCAAACTCAATAAATCTTGGAACCTTCAGCATGAGGGAGAAAGATTTCTCGAGCAAGCCAGGGTTTTGCCTGATAAAACCATTTAGTAATTTCCTATGCTTCTCCGTAAACTTGACAAAAGCAGCATGCTTCTCATCTACTTTGACAGCAGGTCCAGATGTTTTCAGCTGAGAAGCAGAAGTGCCGGCTTCTTCAACATCAGAAATAGCAGGAACACCTGACGGTGCAGGATGCAGCTTCTCACACACCACAAAGAATGATTCAATGTATGGTAAGACATTTTGAGAACCAGCTGGAAGTGGAGGCATAGCACCAGATGGTTTAGAAACAGAGGTTCTAGAAGGGGTGAAGACCTCGGATGCAGACTCAGAGTAGAATTCTATCTTGCTTATGCAACAACTCAGCTCATGCCACAAGGGCTCTAATGCTGAATTGATCCCCCAAACCTCGGAAAGAGCTGGAGTTATTCCATCATTGTTCTTCTGAGTCAATGAGGTGACAAGAGAACTCAAGGCTTGCAAAACTCTCAAAATTGTGGCCCCATCAGTTGATGTTGTACTAAGAAGAGCTTTCATTGCTTCACTGAAAACTCGTAGCTCATTCATTGCAGATGAAGTCAAGTTCTGAACTGCTTCTGCCAGCTCAGTGACAAAAAGCTGACAATGAGTTGGAGCAATGGCCACCAATTTCTTCATTACCTCCGCGACAAGACCATATGCATTATCTGACAAACTGGAAGAATTTCAAAAAATGTCAGATCAAGTACATCATTGATGAATTGTAAAATATTCTTTTACAGCAATAATAGCCAGATCATTTGGTCTGTGGATTATGGTGTAATAACAAAAAGAAAATAAATGCAGACATACCAAGATCCAAGGCTCCAAGCAACAAAAATGAGTTATTAAGATTCAACGTGCAAGGAAACTTATGACCCCTAATTCTCCCCTAGATTATTATTGATGGTAACTAGATAAACCAAACAAAGGCATATTAACAAACCCCAGACAATCTGATCAACTCAATCTATAAAGCATAAGTCAACAACCATACCCTTCTTGTGCAAGCAATGAGCATAGAAGCCGAAGTTCTGCTTGTGGAAGAGTACTCAATACTTGCTGGGACTGACATTCCTTGTTACCGGAGGTCATGGGTTTGGAGGAATCAACAACTTTAAGAGATGCATCATGAACCGATTCTGCATTCAAATCCGCATCCATTGCAGAAATTTGTGGACCCAATACTTGCTCAGTAGAAATCTGGGATTTGTCAGATGTACTAGACTTGCTTCCAGCACTATCGATGATAACATCCAGTAAAGTTAGAAGCTGAAAATAGATACACAGTAAATCAGGTCAGCATAGTCAATAATAAATGCTGAAGAAACCAATAAAACCAATCCATTACCTGCTCAAGATGGGCTATGCTCCTCAGATAAAGGGGTTGTCTCAAGAGACTCAAAAGCATTGCAATAGATATATATCCTCCATTACATTCACCTACATTTACTTCATCTTCAACAACCATAACAGCTTTACCACGTGAAACATCAATTCTATTTTGTTCTCTTATCGCAGGATGATCCATCCTAAATTGAAGCAGAAGTTTGGCCACATATGGATGATTACGTGCAAGATAGGTGAGAGTTTCAAGTATTCGCCGCGAGAGCAATGGGGGAACTCCTACGTAAATAAACAAGTAAAGAAGGTAGTAATAAATTCATTTTCCATTAAATGCTAAAATAAATCATTAAAATATAATACAAATGGTCGCTAAAGTGAAAAAAAGCTCGTGGAATCAAACAAAATTCCTTTTGAATATGACCCAATAAATTCAAAGCTAAGTGCACGGTAAAGACATTGCTTCACAGAATTATAACCAGGGTAACTATTAATAAGAACAAACTACAAATAAAGATTAATCAAAGTATTCTCACCATCAATAGATTGAGGACGTGAGTACATCACATTACTCTGACAACCATATAGTCTGAATGGTGGCTCAACTGCACTAACATTACTGGCAGGCTTTCTCACATCAAGCATTAGTAAATCCATCAGAATTTTTATCAGAGAAGTTCTGGTTTCACCATGTGCACAGAAATTCAAAAGAAGCTTCTGCAATTGACCTTTGTACAGTGGCTGCAAAAGTAAATGACAATTAGAAACACAGAGCTGTACTTATTGTGAAGGACTTCTTCCTGTCATCCAGTACTACCTGAACTATGCGAAATAACCGGATCATGGCATGCAAAGCTTCAGTGTCAACTAGAGGTGCTCCATCAGCTTCGACAACCTTGGCTCCACCAGTCCTGCGCGAAGAATTGCTTCCCCCTGCTCCATCCAGACCAGAACCAGTGCCTTCACCACGTCTTGAAGTCTCACCTCTACGGCTTCTAGGATACATACCAAAGAGGGTCCGACTGTATCGATGTGCAAACCTCTCCCGCAACATATTTGCCTCAGCTACAAGAGCAGGGGTAAGGTTTGCAAGGATAGCATCCGATGATGTTAAAAGAACCTGAAGAGAAACCAAAAATAAATCTTCAGAGACAATTATTTCTAAAAACTGGACTCAACTGACAAAAACTTGCCTCTTCTCGTAATTCAGAAGGAAATGTTGCAATTATTGAGACTGTATCCATTTCAACAGGTTGACCTTCCAACTCTTGAGATTGATGTAGCCTCTGTGCTTGCTGCTGAGCTAGAACTTCAGCTCGAATATCTGGGGGAAGAGCTGCAAGGAACTCTGGATCAATATCCCCAGTGCTTTGAGAGTCAGCATTTGATGGTTGAGCCACTTGAACCTGCTGAGCTGAGAGTACTTCAGCACGAAGCTCCTCAGGAAGAGCATCCAAAAATGCAGGATCAATTGCACCTGACCCAACATCACTATTCACCTGCTGCTCTGCTGCGGGACCATCTTGATCTGCATCTCGGCTTGAATTTTCAGAAACTTCAGTAACACTATGGAGAGATGCTTCTCTCCCACCAACATGAGAAGAATGACCAAATGGCAGGTTTGCTCTTCTTGTGCGTGCAGCCTGTGAATCACCTACTATCCTATCTGCAGAAACCTGCCTTTCTCCACCATCATCATGGCCATCAGCACTTCCGATCTCAACATCAAGGCTCCGAAGACTTTCACCAAAAGTAGCCCCACTCCCACCACTCTCCTGGCTCACAGCTTCAACATCCCGCACAGATGCATCATTATTCTCAAACTGCATCTCAACTGCCTGTGAGTGAGTGCTTGATACATCTTCTTGCAGAGATCCAATTCCTGCAGGTCTGCCTTCGCCATTGTTATTAGTGCCATCAATTGACACAGGAGTCACTGTACCACCCTCCTGGATTGTATCACCTTCAACTTGGGTTTCCAGCCTTGAACCTCCTGAATCTTGCATCTGGCTGACATCAGCCATACTATGAGGACCAGGTTCTGCTATGCTATTATCAGATGTCTTATCAGGGGTAGGTCGCCTCAACTGAGAGACAAGCAACTCCTCAAGGCCCTGTGGTAGAACCCCGGTGTTTGACCCACCACTTGGCTGGTTATTGTCGCTCCACAAGTTCGAACGCTGTCCATGTCGTCCACTCCTCAGTGATCGAAAGATAGTATCTAAACCAGCTGAGTTCTCCAATATACTATCTAAAATTTTAAAAATATATATATAAAGAAAGGTGTCATTATTGGCAAAGTGATGAACAAATAAAGGAAAAAAATCATTATGCAAATAAACATCAATATGTTATGAAATTCATGAAGGAACTAGCCTGATTGCCCGATAGACAGGTGGAATGGGGAAGAAGGACCCACTAAAAGGGGATGGTGTGAAGGAGTAGCAGTATCACCAGTTCTGCCCAAAAGATTGTAGATAGATGTGGTTCGCCCTGGTCTTCTAGATCCAAAAACTTCAACCGGCATCACGTGAAGAGCTTCATTAGGAAAACTATTATCTCTTCCAAAAACCTCAATATGGTCAAAAACATTAATCCCATTAATGCCTTCCTCAAGTCGCAGTATCACCCTATCCTCATCATCCTCGTCATCTTCATCCTCTTCTTCCATCACTTCATCAAAATCATCATCATCAATCTCATGATCATCTTGATCAGTGTCAGGATGATGCATGTGATGGACTTCTTCCAAATCATTATGTTCCTCATCATCCTCATCGTCTTCATCTACATCTTCACCATCATCTCCAGACATATCATCTTCCTCCTCCTCCTCCTCCTCCTCATCATCATCATCATCATCAAGATTTTCTTGGCCATTGGGTTGAATTTCAAACCGCAACCCTACATTTTCAGTTCCACTATCTAGAACTCTTGCCTCCGCAGCAGTTTCACGCATGTACTCATCCTCATTAGCAGGAACAAAGCCCCCATCAATATCTTGATCATGTTCCATATCATCAGTAACAGCTTCAGACCCACCATAAGACTGAATCACATCGTAGGACTCAACACGGTCAACTTGAAGGGAATTGAGATTAGCCTGAGATGTAGTTTCCATGGACTGAGATGCATTGACAACATTATCTATTTGTCCAGGTTGGCTAAGATCAGAAGTCTTTGTTGTACAATCACCCTTCCCTGCATTAGAATCAACTGAATGAACATGCTCCTTGGTTACCAACTCCAAAGCTTTGATAATACCAGTAGCAACTTTTGATGAGTCAGCATGATCTAAGTCCAAAACTTGGAGAGTCCGAGTGAATGATTTAACCAGACCAGCATCCATAAAAGTGACAGAAGCCTCTGCTGAGATGCTTGAGCCGGCAGGTGTGCGAGAAGCCAAAACATCATTAAGTAGATCAACAAACACCTGAATTTCATGGCCAGGTGGCTTAACACCATCACATGAATCTACAAATTCATCGATGCTATGACTAGTCTCAGTAAAAACCCTCCTTCTTGCCTCTGAAGATCGAACACAAGCAGCCACCACAAACTGGTTAGCCCTGGCTGCTAGTTTCTGCCTCCAATCACCATCAACTTTCTTGTCCTTTTTGGAATTTCGAGAATAAGGAAGAAAATTGTGGAGGATATGGTAGAATATTCCTCCCACGCTCAAACCAACATGATTCCTTTGATAAGTGCCCCTAGTGCTGCTCAATTCAGCATCTCGTCGAAGAAGAACATGAACAGAAGATGAATACATCAGCAGTATCTCAGTTAGAAGCTTCAAAATAAATACTATCTTTGCAAGTGATGTAGAAGTTTCCTGGCTGCTGGTTTCATTCCCCACAGATGTGGTGGCAACTGCTTTTCCTTTTCCCTTAGAAGTGGAGCCATCAATGTCCATGTCACTTGATGTTGAGGAGCTGCCAGAGTGGACATTCGAGACAATGTCATCCTTCAAAGGAGGAACAACAAAAGTGCATACAGATTCAAGAAGAAGTTCTATCGCATTAATAAAACTTTGATGAGGTTTTTTATGACTTTTGGCACTCTTTGAATTCGAATCATTAAGTTTTCCATGACCATTCCCTGATGCTGATGTGTTTGTATTTCCCAAATCAACCTTCCCATCATTATTCTGAGCTTTGTCTTTCTCGAATGACTTGTCCTTGTCCTTTTCTTTCTCCTTAACTTTGTCTTTATCCCGATCTTTCAGCAAGACAATATAGGGCCTTTCACCTACCATCTCAACTTGGCAAACTGATTGAGCAGCTTGCATAAATATTATGGGATCACGAGAAACTACAGAAGTTAAATTCAACAAAAAATTGCGAGGACTGACTCTTCCGCTTGGATGCCTGTTAGATGCAACAAGACTATGCTTTATCTCTGATTCCATCGCTTGCTGGAGGGTTTGCGGATCTTCAATAACATGACGGACAATACTGGCAGCAACATTGTCAAACCCAGGGAAGAGGCTACTGGTTGGCAGAGAAAGAAGCAAGCGTAAACCACCAGCATCAAAAAAGGTAAGAGCAACAGAATGATTCCTTGTAAGATTGGAACATAGTAGCAGAACAGCATGCATTGTGTCTGAGGGGAGTTGGTTCTTCATACAATTACAAGCAATCTCCACAAGTCTCTTCTGCTCACATATATCTGCATACTTTGAAGACAATCCCAATGCAGCTTGCAATTTGTGTTGTTTATCCTCATCAATGGTAATTGATGTCTGCTGGCTATTCACCAATTCCTTCTTCAACAGCTCTGCAATTTCAGAATCCAATTTTTTATTCAATTGCAACAACCGGTCTAATGCAAGAAAAGCAGCTGTGACCCATTTTGGCACATGATGTTTCTCCCTGCTATCTAGACTAGAATCCCACTGGTATAGCAGATCTGAGGCAATCTTGATCAAACCACTACTTGCAGCAGATTCCCGTGCCACAGCATCCTCATTAAGAATCAAAGCAAGAACATGAAACAGAGCAGCAAGCATGGTATTATTTCCATTACTAGAAACCAACCCGCATTCTTTGATCTGGTCAACAATAAATGTGACAACATTTGATCTATATTGACCACTGTTCTGAGAGCATATCATCACCAACAAATCACGCACAGGAAAAGCAAGATGTTCTTTTTGCAGAAGTTTTGTGCAAGTAGATAACAACTCATCAACAGGTGGAAGTTGGACCATCTCTTCCTCAAGCTGCTGAGCATTGTCATTTGCAACAGCATCCTTAGTGTCTGATTCAGAATTCCCAAGGGACATGGCAAGTGCACGAGCAAGTTCATCATCTTCTTGTGTGTCCTCTGGATGGGAAAACAGCCACTCCATTGCCAACTCCACACTGTTTGACCCAACCTGCCTCAAAGCTTCCTCTGCTCTAGACCTGGAAAATCCCATCTCTACAATGGTTGAAATAGCTGTTTCATTTGGAGGAGGCCCAGTAATACGAGCACTACTGCTTCCATTTACATTTTTCACTTCAACCCCAGAATAAACATGTCTAACAATAGAGATAACTGTAGAAATAAATTCATTACTACAATCAATAAACTGGGGATGAGTCCAGACTGGAAGCACAGCCTTCAATACCATCGATTGGAGAACCTTAACAAATGTCTCTGCATCTCGCGGGAAAGGAGTACTGCCATTTGTAAGGGGCTGAACAAGCAAGTGCTTTGTGAATGAAGATAATATCAAAGAGGAAGTCACCAGATGATCCATAAGTTTACCATAACTAGCTAAAGAACCATAAATCCATGACTGGTCTATATCTTCCTTGTCATCATGCCTTGCATTCGAATCATCAGTTTCCATAGGTGATGCAGGGGCCCTATTTACTGTAAAGAGCAATTGACTAGTAGCTTCAAATGTGGTCAACACAGACTGAATAACTCCATGCCCATAGAAACAATTCAGCAGAATTGGATTGCTAGAATCAGGTCTCTCCATTAGTATGCTGTCAACAAAATCTATAACTTTACCAAAATAACGACATTTTGCAGATATGGATGCTTCAGTCCCCGAAAGTGTTACATGGCCCCCAAAATTCATGTGATCTAGAGCAACGCATGCAAAAGTAGAAGCCACAGATTTAGAAGCAGGATTTACACTCACAATATCATCACGACGGCGTGAAGGTAACAGCATTACTTTTCCTAACTCTTGAAGCAAATGGGTAATGTGAAATGAAAGTGACCTGACCATGTCACAACAAGAGGTATAGTATGACCGTTGTTTGTCAGAATCCTTCTTATTAGTGGCCCCAGAATTATCCATAGACCCAGAAGGATACAACTGATTAACAGAACCTAACCGCATGTTAGAGGAACCAACAGAACCTGATCGGTACTGAGAACCAGTAGCACGGCCCATATCCCTATAAAGGTTTATAAGGTCAAAAAACTGTGACTCAATACTCCATCCTGAAGGCCTCCTTCTCAGCAATGGATCAAGAAACTGTCTGAAAGAACTGAACCTTTGCTCTTCAGTTTCATTAGCATCAAAGTCTGCCTGTTGTGAGTCAGCAGAAGAACAAACAGCAGCATCATCAATCTCAGGCTTTGTATTTTCAAGCAGAGCAATTTGCCACAAAACTTGTCGGTGGACATGTCCAATGTCTTCAAGAACATCCTTATTGCCATTTCCAAATTCTGTCAGCAAAGCAGTGACCCAACGGTTGTCTTTTGATGCAGCAATAAAGAGAAGGAACTCAACCAGGAAGAGTGAAGAAAATATGCTGCTATCATTCTTCATCCCTGGATCCAGTAACAAATGCCCTGACTCCCCTGAAGCTGCACCAAACCCAGTTAGTGCTTTCTTCAAGTGTTCTCTGAGAGAGGCACAGAAGGCTCGTGCCAAAGGAGCAGAGTGATGTTGAGCAAACCCCTTAAATACCATGGTGCTATGCAAAGCAATAGACATGCCTTCTGAGGATTGTGCAATAGTCGGTCGTAATAACAACTTCAATAAAGCTTTAATCCCTGATTTTTCCACAAATAGCCGACATGTTTCAGAATTTTCCATAGTCCGGTGAACCAATACCATCAAATGAAAGATGCATAGCTGAACAAACTGCTCATCATTAATCCCTTTTGCAGCAGAATCCACTGTGCCAACAAGGCAACAACGGCTTTCACTTTCCTTATCCTCAGAATCGGTTTCCATTGCACTGCCCTCATTGTCTTTTCCTGAAGATCCAGTACCATTACCATCTCCAAAGGATGTGATCTTATGGATTATTTCAATGATAATGTCAACACCAGTACTTCTCAATGAAGATACATGACGTAGAAGTTCCTCCACAGAATTTGCCAGAGGAACAATAGCCTCGTTCATGGCTAAGGCATATTTTTTGCTTGTGAAAATGTCAACAAGGAAACGGAGTGATGAAGTTTCTCTGACAACTTCTAAGCCTTTGGCATTAAGACAAATGGCCCCAAGACCATTTGGAATGCAAGTTAAAGCCTTAGATAAAGGAAGTATTCCAGATGCAACTGAAGATAAAAAGGCATCAGGAAGACCCATTTCATGCAGAGCTGAAAAGCATGTAGGATCTTTGTGGATTATTTCACTCATTACAGTAACAGCTGAGTAATAAATGTCACCGCCAAACTTATCCATGTTCCCAAAAATCAAGGCAAGTGTAGCAGGTAATGAGTTGTCATTTGAATGTGGAGATCTGGCAGAGTTTGCAGGGGAATAGGTTGCAGAACCAAGTGCTTTAAGGGAGACTTTTATGAGCCTCTTCTGCAAGTACAGCTGATCAGTACTATGTCTCGAGCTTTCACCAGTGGGCATCACATTATCACTTTCTCCAACCAAACCAATAACCCTGTGAACCTCTATCTGTAATCTTTGAGCCAAAAGCTCAATACCCCCCAACTCCTTGAACAAAGATACAGCTGAGCTACTGTAATCCATAAGCTTCTGAAGGGTTTTAACTGCAAAACAGACAAGATGTATATGTGCAGGATCAGAATCCTCCAGCAGAGGCAAGAATGTGGGTACCATGCCAGAACCTCTGATATTACTCCCTGAAGATGAGGTTGACACCACATGAAGCAAATAGAACTGAAGAAGTGCCTCAACGAAGGCAAGGGAGCATGGATCATTAGAACTCTTCAGCGACAAAATAGCCCTTTGAAGCACATTCAGGAGTATCATGCGATTCCCTCCAGCAAAATTCATACTAGATCCGCTCAGTATCCGTGCCCTTTCATGAGAAGATGTATATGCAGCTAGCTGAGCTCCTAATGCAAGCATTACTAGTGTTCTAATAGATCCAGATATGTTTTCATCAGACCTGACAATTCTGATCAATTCATTTGTATATTCTGGTTCATTAGCAAAAAAAGACACGAGCTCATCATGAGCATCACTCGACTGGACCAGCACAATGAAAGCAAGAAGACATATCCTGCTATAAAGCCTGCTTATTCTTGGAGATCGAAAGGCACGAGCATATCTAATTCTAGTGAGCAGTGAGAATCGGAGCTCAGGAGGAATGCCATACTGATCAATACACTGCTTCAACAATGCCAAGTCATCCTCCTTGAGCAAATGAACATCTGGCATGTGTATAACTCTTAAGCTTGAGGAAACCGTGTTTATATTGTGTTCTTTGCTTTGGGCATTGGGTCCATGCAATTCAAAATAAAGGGTGGAACCCATACGGTAGTTGGATTGGTCACAACCATTCTCTACATCCGAAGGAAATAAGCACAATGCTTCATCTTGGGCCTTCTCATTTGCCATAATACAGGAGCACAATCCAAGGCCCTCCTCTTTGCTTCCCCACCCTTGTGCTAGAGACAGAAGGAAGCTATTAACTGAACCACAGCCAACCATCTTTGCACTTCCATGTAGCTTGGAGGGATTTATTTTTACAAGTGCAGAAAGAGTTTCTAATGCTGCAATAAGAATCTCAGGATCTGTTGATGCTAGTAAAAGCTTGAAGTGCTGAAAAAGAAAAGGGAGAAGTATCAGAAATTGAAGCTTCAAATAATAAAAGAACAAGTCACTCAACTAAATAGAGTATGGAACGAGGAGAAAGAAGAGAAATTAAAAACCAAACTCAACGTATGACATTATTTCTCAGCAACTTACCTCTAAGCCATCAAATGAACTCTTGTTTGGACAGTTCTCCAAAATTATTAGCATCACTCGTAATATTTGCAGTATTGCATGTTTTGGTAATGGTATGTCATCTTCTAGATTACTTGACAATGTCAGGTCATTTCGACATGACAAATATGCCTTGAAGTATGTATCAAAATGAAGAAACAATGGCCTCCAGTGATGAAAATTCCCCTGTTGTGCAAGCAAAATATAAGTCAATAGGAAAAGAACAAAATCTTGTATGCAGCAAGTTAACGTGCTATTATTACCTTATTGTATTCCCACCGAAAGCCAGAAAGCGGTATAGCTATATCTTGTAGTGGACATTGAATGACCTTGTCAATGAAGGCTTTGATTTTTGGAGGCTGAAATTACGAACAAATTTACATTAAGTTTGGCAGGTACTGAGAGAGGATATGAAAGAAGAAAATCAAGGCATTAGCACCAAACTTTAGTTTCACGAAAGGAAAATGTGCACATTGAGCATGCAAATTTGATGAACAGCCAATGAATATAAACAGTAGACATAAACAAAGGGGGAAAAAAGAAAAAAAACCCAAAGCCATATAAAAGGCATAAAATGTTATCCTTTCTCACTCTTATGACTTATGAGTATGCGGGTGTGATTGTACTTTTAGTATGTGTACTAGCGTCTTGTCGGGCACTTCGTGCCCGTCAAGCCGCATTCTTATTTTTCGTCGAGTCATATTATTTGTTTTTAAAATTTTTTGTATAAAATAACATGGAAATAGAGGTGGTTATCTTTTATATTTATTTTATTTTTTGTAATTTTGTAATTTTAATTTTAGAATTCAAAAAATAACTACCCAAATGAGTGTGGACACCAAAAAGGTAGTTATTTTTTGTATAGATATAGATAATCACACGCGTGCACAACAATGTCAGCAATACCCATGAAATGTCTACATTAAGTCTATGAAATGTTTATGAACAAAGTTAATAAAATAGAATTACAGGGAAGCAGTATGAGAATATTCATATTACTAGCAAAAAAAAAAATCATCAAACCCCAAATTTCATTGCACATCAAAGTAGGCACGGTTCATATAGTAACAACTGGCTGATGCTCAATCATAAAGAGAATTTTTAAAACTCGTTAATAATAACCATTCTGTGTAATTGGGCCGCACAACTATGCTTGTAAGAGTTTAATGGGTTTTTATTAAGCAAAATATTAAGTCAGCCCAAACAAAATCACTTTTATTATTCAAATATGCACCTGCAAACAAAACAAGCTACAACCATTACGTAATGCAACATCCATTAAATTTCTAAATCACGAAAAGCCAGTATATTCAGTTAAGAAATTGTCTTCTTTTATAGTAAAATATAACTTCTGGAGATACAAAAATATTACCTCCTGAAAAAAACACCTGGCAGAAAAGAAACGCTTTCCTGCTTTTTTAACAGTTTCTGGAACATAGATGTCTAAGTTTTAGGGTCAGTTTGGGTAAACAACTTATTTAAGTCCTTATATGAAAGTAACTTTTGAGAAGTAACTTATGAATAAGTTATTTTGTATATGTATATGAAATAATAAAAATTTTAATTTCAATTATTTTGATAAGTACTTTTAGAGAAGTCAAATATTATGACTTCTCCAAAAGCACTGAAACAACTTCTAGAGAAGTAATAAACTATATAGCCAAACAGGACATATATAACTTCTGATAAGTCAGAAGTTAAAAAAAGTCAAAAGTGTTGTTATCCAAACTGGCCCTTACTGCTATTTAAAACCGAAAGCACTTTTTTACATTTGCCGAGTGCCCACTTAGTTCTTCAGTGTCGTTTCATACTTCAATCACTAACTTAAATGTGCATGGTACTCCAAGTACACTAAATTCATAATGAGGCACCAACCCTATTTTATTAATTTCTACAACAATACAGCACTAATGAACTCCAGCTCAAATAAGCAGAACCCAAAAAAAGAAATCAAAGAAGCAGAAACAATCCACCAAATGAACCACGGAGCAAATGTCATTTGTATATATTTGCTCCAGAAAAAAATACAGAATGCTAAATTAGCTAAACAAGCACAATCATCTGATAGGTACCAGTAATGAAAAGAATTAGAAAGAGATTATTGAATGAAGAAAACCAAAGAATACAAGATGAATTGGAGCACTAGGCAGCTTCCTTACCTAAATTCTGATCTGCCAAAAGATAAATCTTAACTACCCTAACATGATGCTACTTATTCTCTTTTCTATTATCTGAATGCTAAAATCTCTCCTACTCTAAATCTGTTCAGATTTGAATCCTAACAGCATTAGTGGAATTAATCCCCAAACTATCCTTATTCTTCCTTGTTAGTAAACTCCAAGCCCTTGCACTGGTAATCGATCTCTAACATCATCTAACAACCAAACAGATCTACCTAGGAGGTGCATTTTCCCATAGGGATTTGCAAGCCAGTGCCATAAGGAAGACTAAAACATCAAAGAAAAAAAACAAGAACATAAGTTTTGATCGAATGAAAAAAAGTACTTTGTGTTTACCCAATAGTTCAGACATGATCCTATTAAACCCTAATCAGTAACACAACAAAACCACAAGTGTTAGAGTAAAAGAATACTGACGGGCTCAGAATCAAGCTTGATGGAAGGACCAATGGCACCCTCGCTGGAGAGAAGCTGGCGCAGCCTCGAAGGCCAACTCGATCTTAGGGTTGTCATCTCAGCTCTTCTTCTCTACTCTGAACTGCTTCATAACAACACATTCACAAACAAATAAATAAATAAATAACACATCATCATCATCATCAAAAACAACACAAAACCTAAAAAGAAAATAAAAATGGCACAGAATCCATGCGTTTTACTGAACAAACTAAGCCGAAACGAAAAACACGTAGATTAAAAGAGCTTGCAGCACAATCAGAAGGAAAAAAATAATAATTAGATCAAATTCACAACACAGAAATAAACTAATAGGAAATTTTAAATTGGAAAAAAAAAGTGATACCTGAGAGATGAGAGAGAAAGGAGAGGGTGCATACACATCCGGAGTGAGAAGAAAACGAGGACGCACGCGAACGATATAGAGAGAAAGAGAGAGAAGGAAGCGAAAAACCCAGAGAGAGCTACAGAAGAAGAAGAGGAAGAAGAAGAAGAAAGTGAGGGTTGGGGTTGGGAATCGCTGTGTGTGGTTTATAATAATAAAAATAAAAATAACAAAATTATTATTTATATTTTGTATTGTTAATAACAATTTGTGCAGAGAAAGTTTGGATTTTGTTTTGGGTTAGCCCTCGTTTGAAGCAAGAAGAATGTGTATGTAAGAGAGAGAGAATGCTATTGCTGTGTAAAATAGTGAGAAACTGCCGCAGTAGGCACAGTCGATGGATGAGAAGAAATTGAGAAAAGAAAAAATTGTGTTTTACCATTACTGACCCTAGATTTTTCTTTTTCTTCTTTATTCTTCTTTTTTTTTTTAGTATAATTGCCCCTAGGTTTTTTCGATTTTCCACTATCGATATTGTTCCTCATTTTGTGGTTAATAAATCAATATGAATATGAATAAACAAGATGCAAATTATTATAAGAGTTTAATTTTGATGCAGTGTAAAATATTTTTACACCATCGTCTAATTAAAATATTTTGTTTGTATGACTTTTTAGGTAGTGAGAGAAAGGAAAAAAACAATCATAGCTAACGTGACAGTACATAATTGGATGATTGTGTAAAAAAATTTTACATAGTACATGATTGTGTTTTACATAGCCGACATGATAGTATTTTTGTATACAGTATCCAATCATGTATTGTCACGTTAGCCATGATTGTATTTTTCTCTCTCACTACTTAAAAAGTCATACAAACGAATTGTTTTGATTGGACGAGTAAAATATATTTATACTGTTAGTACATCAAAATTAAACTCTAATAATTTTACTAGTAAAATATATTTATTAATTTATTTTGAATTAATGTTGTAAATGTTATTGAAGTACTTGTTTTGATATTCATATTAGAGATAACGTCATCTGAAAATTGATAGTGATTTTTAAACAATTTGTGGGTTAAATATTAAATAGTACAAGTTTTATTTGTGTTTAGAAACAATCTTTCGGAAGTAAATTCAGAATATAAATATACAATGTTTGAAACTTTGAATAAGATGAAGTAAAATCGTTCTTAAAGGTAAAATGGCCCAATAAAAGCTAAAACGTAACCTAATTTTAGATATAAGTGAGCAATTTCTTAACTGTTGTTAATAATAGAAATACAGTTTCTGGAATAAAATAAAATGAAAGTTCACTAAAAAGTAATTTTAGTGTCCTCAAAGCTGAAAAGATTTAGAAAAACCCGAACAAGATTTTACATACACAAATTCAATTAAGTTAATTTCAAAGCAAATTTGTGGTGGCAAAACTTAAAGCAAACATGAGTACAATGTCCTTAGGAGATAAATAATAAATTCGTCTACTGGTGGCCATTCCAATGAAGAACAAAGCAGAGTGAAAGAGAGTATCTTCATCCAATTACCATTCAGCATTCTCAATGTAACATTAACTAACTTAAGGTATGAAGATTAATGGCTTTTAAATCCATATATACTGTTCTATAGTTGCCCGTTCATGCAAGAAACAAGATCTTCTGTCACTACTTGGTCTTGCCATCACCAGCATATGACAACAATTTCTCCTTGTTGACAATGCCATGCCTCAGATTATTGTGTGAGTAACTTCGAATCACATGCCACAATTTTAACCCGTCCGACATTCTCCTGCAAATCATCAGTCTTGAAAATTGCATCTTGTAACATGAAGGTCCAAACATTGTCACAAAATCTGTATGTGTGCAGATGTCCCTGTTATTGAACAAGCAAAAGAGAAAAGGAAAAGAAGATAGCATCAATTTAATTGATCAAATATAAATCTACAAGAAGAAGCATGATGATTGACTATGTTGCTTTAAGATTAGCGACTGCCAAACACATTAACACGAAATGTCAGCCCAGACGCCACAATCAAATTAACTCTCACAAATTCCATAACAACAGCCATATCATATCTATTGTTTTGGGTTGCACTCTCCTTTAGAGGTTGATACCCGGAAGGAGCCATCTAATAAAGGAAAGACCCAGAAAAAGATGATCTCGAAGGTTGGAGTGGGGAGCTTAAAGCGGGCCACCATGTCATTACCCTCTAAATGGGGTGAAATATTACACATTAGGTAGGCATGCTATATATCCAAGTTTGATGCTTAAGTTAAGGCTCTCCAATTGAATAGACTAGTCTCTTGGGTTAGGATCTCATTTGGATTTGAGTCTATAACATTAACCTCAAAATTTAATGAAACATAAGCCTTGCACCTTGCCATTTCAACGTGCATTCAAAAGCCTCCCGGAAATACAGTGAAAACAATGTTTCATGTAATAGACCTTTAACTCTTATGCTTTCTTTTGCTCACATTAAATAACGTTGGGGTAAAATAAGGATACATGAGAGATGAGAGAGAATTTATAAACGGCTTGTGAACAGAAAAAAGCTACTGAAAAACAATTGAGTCCAAGTGTCCAACAAGGACAAAAAACAGCTTCTTTCAAGGGGCAGAAAATGAACGATGATCAAACATGCTCACAATCTCAAACTTCATTAATTGTGAATACAGATGAAAGTGTATTCAAAAGATAAATATGAATAAATTTATTTCTACTACACTTATAAGGACTCTCCAGATTTCTTATTTTCTTATACATACTCCAACTAAATTCAAAATATTCTTCCCAATTTTTGTGCTAAAGTGCTAATGTTGACACTTACACAGCATTCCGCATCATGAGTACCTTACAGAAAAAGAATTTTCCAAAAGGCAATAAATAACTTCATAAGCTGAACTATCAATTGGTCATCAAAACTAGAAGAGGGTGAGTCTTGGTACAATGGCAGGGTTAATGCCTTGTGACCTAGAAACCATGAGGTCAACTACTTGAAACAAACCTCATACTCCATGGGCTAAATTTATCATCCTAGGCCTATAGGTAGGAGCCTTGTGCATAGGTATTAGAACCGAAACGGTTTATTAGACGGGCATTAATTTGGAATTATTCCAAAAACTCCTTAGACAAGATGCAAAGTTGTAGTATCTAGGAGCTATTTACGCCCACAAACCACTTAGCTAACCATGCACATGTGCTAAAGCTCTCATTAAAATAAACATATTATATAATTAATTATTTTAAATTGTATTTTTATAAATTAATTAGATTATATCTGATTCAACTGACCCACTGATTGACCCAGTGATCCGATGCTTGGCCGAGTTGATGACCGGGTCGAGTATGATAACTATGATCAATCCTACATTTAACCGTGGTTAACAAGTCTATAAAACAGCCATATCAAGTCTAGATCAAATCTCAAGGACCTGAAACTCAATACTCCACATCAAATTAAGAGAATACCATAACGAACAATCAAACAAACAAAGGATGTTACCTTGATGGAGACTTTGCTCTTAACTTGCGATTCCAGAGCTTCAGTCATAGACTACAAAAACCACGAGCCATTAAACATAACACAGTATCACGAAATCTCAAATTCAGGTAACAAACACAAAAAAATAAAAGGAGAATCAAAGCCGAAGCATATAACAAACTTAAAAGTCACCTTGTCGAACTGAACGAGAACCTGAATGGCGAGCTCGGGGCTGAGAGTGCCGTTCTGAACCATCTCGTCCAAAGTCTCCGTCAAGCACATTCCGATCGTAGACCTCCGGTACAGCTCGAACGTCGCCATCAACAGAAACTACTGCATAATCCAAATCAAGCAACGTGCGCGCGTTAACGAATGAACCAAATAATACAAAAGAATACACAATATTAAAAAAAAGGCAAAACAGAAAATAGAAAATAGCAAATGATCGGAGAAAATGAAGATCTAGGGTTGGGGAATACGTTTTGGGATTTGAGAATCTGGTGGTGGTGGCGACGGTGAGAGGAGAAGAGTTAAGTGCAGCTCTTCTTTCCGTTATTGTTGCTGTGAGCTCTGCTTCTCTCCTCTTATCTGGTTAACGTTTATGGGTCGATCGCGCTTTTTGAGAGCGAAGAAAATTTGGGGCATTTATACCCTAGCAATTGAGCTCAAGGTATATATAGGTGGTGAAGATGGAGATAGATATGAAATGACGTTCTTGCCCTCAGGTCTATCTCTTTCCTGGACCAAAAGAAAAAGGCCGAAAACAGGAATCTAACATTAGTTTTGACTAAGGTGCACTCGATGACGTGGGGCATACCACACATCAAGTATTTGGTCACATTTATAAAGTGTGGTTAAATATTAAGAAGTGTAGCTAAACTTTTTGTCACACTTTTATATATGTTATGTCATAATTTATAAATATGACTAAATGCTTTATGTGTGATATATTATATTTGATCAAGTATACCATAAACTTGATCTCTACTGTAACATTAGCTCTTAAATTATTCAACAAAAGAATAGTTGACAAACATTATAAAAGTGCTATTTTAAATTTATGTGAAAAATACCCTATTTTATTTTATGAGTTTAATTTTGATACACAGACAGGGTAATTGTATTTTATACTGTCGTCCAATCAAAACGCTTTGTTTATATGATCATTCAGGTAATGGAAGAAAGAAAATATAATCATAACTGACGTAGTAGCATATGATTGGATGACTGTATAAAAATATGGTACATTTAATTAAAAATATCAGTAAATGAAAATTAAATATTTATTTTATTAGTTCATTTAAAACTTTTAATTATCGACTTTAATTTTAGCCCATTTAGATAGAACTATTGTTTATCAAGCATGGTATAATGAAATATCTAATTGTATTTGAGATGTACTCTCGCTAATAGCTAAACGATGTGAGTCATGAATATAACACACAACTTTTGAGATAATGGTATTTGTACATAAAAAAATTTTACATAGTTAATCATTCAACTCATAAAACATATTAATTGAGCTATTTTTATTACTTATTTTTCTTTTAACTCATTTTTTCTTCACAAATTTTTTCTTTATTTTGGATGTATATATCCAAAAGGATGTCAATCCATCATCTTTTTAATTTTTGTACAGACACATTTTTTAGAAGTTTCATATTAAGACTACAATTGCAATAAAATTAGGTCCATTAGCAAAATGTATATATTGAAAAAAGAAATGCATGTTGAAAATTAAAAAAGATCCTTTTGTTTTTAGTGTGCCTAAATATATGTTAGAAATGTGGCCATGAAAGAATCTCCACAAAAAAAACATGTCATATAATATTGCTTTTGATTAAAAGATGACTTATTCAATGGTGCCATTTTAAATAAAATAACATTTCTCATAATTAAGAGAGGAGCAAGGCAGCAATCAATAGACCCCAACATTATTATTTTTAAGTAACAGGATAAAAATTTGGATTATGGGATAAAATTTTTGAAAAATTTATTATCTGACAATAAATCAAATTGATTGAATTTTGCCCGAACAAATGTGACAATTCAATCCAAATCTACTTTTTTAAATCAATAATGTTTGACGTATAACAGAAATACGTCCAACTTGTATCCGGATGTGTGCTATACGTATAGCACACATCCTGTAATATGGATAGCACACGTCGGATACAAGTTGGACGTACCTATGTCAAACATTATTGTTTTTAAATTGGGTAAGATTTATTCATGTAATCAAGAATCACTTCCATCCCTACTTATACATAAAGAAATATAGCATTATCCTAAATACAAGATCCAATCTTCTCACAAATATATTCTCATGCATTTATCTTATGAATAGTGTACAAATAAAATTAGTATTCTCTATTAATAATGAGTAGAAGGACCTTCTAAGCGAATATAATCATACATTATACCCTCAAAGGGTCCAGTGGCTATAGTTTGTGTTAGATAAATAGTGTTGTCTCCTTTCACCAGCAAATGAAATGGCACATCAATATTGTATAGCCTGTAGAGTCCATGAATCCCATGTCTAGCTATTGCATTGTCCTTTCCAATTACCCCTGTTGTAAATAGGGGTGAATGCTGCTTTGGATCATTCACTCTAACCTTTCAATTTGAAAACAAAAGAAAATGTAGAGAAAATATGGTGACATAAAATAGAAAATCAAAGCCTTCAAAAAATTCATGGCAAAGTTTTGCATATCTATCTAATAATGAATGAGAATGAGTCTATATAATATACAGTAATACTTGTTATATATCGAAAATACATTCATCGAATATCCAACGTGTGTTGTATGTCATATGTGATGTATCCTATAAGTAACTTCATTCTAACCTGTAACTCGGAGGCATATGCGGCTGCGAGCGCCACTCGCAGCTTATAGGTACCTCTTCTTTTCATATTATGAAGCTTGAATTTAATTTGCCATGTAGTTCCTTGGTAAGTGCCATCATCTCCCTTCCTGTAATTCATGGAATAATTTAATTTTTCCATGGATCACTTTGCTATACCTTTATAGGATGCAAGATTCAATTATGTTGTTTTGAAGGATTAAAAAAAAAATGGACCTGGTAACATGTGCAAAGAACCAATCTTTTCTATAGTCACTATCACCAACTTTATAAATTAAATCCTCATTTGGGTACAACTCTGCATATCTTTCCCATAGGCCATACTGCCTAAACCTGCAACAAAGTTGGTAAACAACAAAAGCTTAAAAAATGTATGTTGAATCTTTGACTTTCAATTTATTATGTAAATGAAATAGCTAGAAAGGCACTGACTTATCTGGATGATTAACATAAAGCTTGTTTATGTAATTAGGATTAGGATCAGGAACATAGAATTCAGCAGCAGAGCGATCAGGAATGCCTATTTCCCATAATGTTGGTCCATTTCTTGGGGGCTCAAAAACAATGTCACCAACATTAATTTTACTACCTGCATTAAAGTAATTAAGAGAAATTATTAGGTGCACCAAGAGCAAGAGAATTTTTTAGTCTACACCATTCATTGCATGACACATTAGCTATTATATCCCCTCATTGGAAACTTAACCCCTTCCCTTCCCATTATAGTTGACTTTTTGGATGATGTATTATGCAATGAATAGTGTAGAGCAAAAAAAATTTTTACTCTTGGTGCACCTAATAATTTTTCAGTAATTAATCAGTTAACATTGACTATAAATGAGTATGCAAAAAGGAAAATATTATGAATAATACAAGAAACCTGGCTTTATGGTAAGGACGTGATTGTTCCTATACTCTCCAATGAAACCCGGAACCCATGCATAGAGATTATAATCTCCAATGAGTATATTATTGATTGAGAAGGACCCTTTTTCGTTTGCTTGAGTCCAAAATTGGTATCCCTGCACTAGAAATGTCATGTAAATAATCAAAAGTATAAAGACTTTGGAGAATTATTTGAGCAAGAAGGATAGAATTATGTTCCACATTATACCTTGCATTCTGTTTGCCATGATCCAGTGTCCCCTGGTGGTGCCAGACCTACAAATGCTCCTTCTGCCAATATGTGGTCCTCACTTATGCATCTGAAAGAGGACATTTTATTGTGACATTCAAAATCAGCAGTATGGTGAGAAAGTGAAGAGGTATATTTATCTATCATTAAATAAACAAATTAAATATTAAAGAGTATTGTATAACTATAAGGGTGGATATTCATAGTTTGATCTTATAAACCTGTCTAGGACTTGTAATTTGCCATAAACACTGCCACGTTGGTCAGACTTGTGAAAATCCTCTGAATCTGGAAAATCATAGGGCCAACTTTGAACTTCCTTTGTCATCTAGAGGCCATAATTTTTGCTGGTTATAGTTAGTGCTGCTTATTTCTAATTATATAGGCTGCTTCAATTCAACATGAAAATATAACATGAGGCATTTGGTTCACAGGTTAACATTTTTCGTGAATATATTTTTCCAGAAAAGTTTCATGTCTGACGAGTCCCTTCGGCTCGTCAGGCGTTGATGATGGCCGATAGGCTCTAGTGATGGGTCGGGTCTTTTATGAGAATCCAACATTCCCATATGAAAAATGAGGGGGAAAATGAAACATTTTAGGACACATTTCAAATTTTTAACTGAACATAGAAATATTTATTTTTTATCATTGTATTCCTAAAAATATCAAAAGATTCTGCGAACTAAATGCCTAGTAAGATTAATAATATATGCTAAAGAAACTACCTGATCTTTGGCATCCTTCCACAGCCATGATTGGTCCTGTCCATCCGATGCCGTGTTAAGATATACAAAAATTGGACCAAAAACCTTTTTCCATGGCTCATTTGATTGGAGTTTCATAACTAAATCCTCCCCTCCGTAATGAGCACTGTGAAACATCTGATACATAACATGCAAAAAAATATATAAAGGAATTAATGTTATTTTAACAATAAGGTACCAAAAATACTTATATAAATGCAAATCTAAAAGGTGAAATATAAATTTATATTAATATACTTACTGCGAGAGTGATAGGGCCAACATGGGAGGTAAGGTTCTGTTTAAGAGGACCACCTGACCTAAACTCATTGCTGGGTATGATTACCCAAAATCCTAAGGCAGTATTATTTTTTGGATCAGTTTCTGTTTCAGAGCTTATCCATCCATGCACCTTAAGGTCCTTGTTGTCGCTTGAGTATTGGTACTTGTCGTCCACCTTAATTATTAATCACTCATTCAATAATAATATATTAAATTTGGTTAATCAATCTCTCACGTATATATAATAATAATAGTGAGAGTAATATCGGATATCGGTTGTACAATAGAGATATATTCAAGATATATTCAACTGATATCTAATGTGCTATGTGTCATACGTAATTATGTGTGTCATCCCTCATACGTAATGTTTCTTACGTATAACACACATTATGTAGGACATATAGTGTTGGATACTAGTTGGTTGTATTTATGTTGTACAATAAGTATTAATATAATAAAAATAATAAATCACCTCTCCCTTGAACTCTGGTTCCACTGGATCTATGAGCAACACTGCTTCTGGTGGACTCAGTTCTTTTCCTCTTCTTGGTAATCTATCCTCTGGAAGAGGCATGTACCTTTGTCTATTATCGGCTATCGCCATATAATGAAACCTGCAATAAATTATGCACATAATTAATTATTAGCCTTCAAAAAATAATCAAGGTTATATCGTATGTGTATGCTATTTGTGTTGAAATTCATGGTAGAGCAGAGCAAAAATGGAAAATATGGATAATTGAGAGTAAAATCAAAAGAAGATTTAGTATTGATGATGAAAGATGTGATACAATAGTGATGAAATAGATACCTCTATATATAGAGGTCATAGACTATTCTAGAAACTAGGTAAAATAAAATCTAATCCTAACAACTTAATTATAACAAACTAATTATATTTCTATATTCTCTAATACTATTTTCCATTTTTGCTGCTCTACTATGAATTTCAACAATTTGAGGCTACAAGGGCATATACTTGTCTTTTCGAAGCCTTAAGACCATTCTGATCTGAGGTATGTTGAAAGCAGGCCATTCTTGTAGGTGTTCAAATATGGCATAAGAGTAGAAGCCTGAAGAATTACTCAGCATCACATATCTGTAAGAAAAAAAATTAGTAATTGTTTTGTGTGTTTCACTAATTAATTAATTAAGCACTCAATTTAATGATTAATTAACTACCTTTTGTCGATATTTAGAGGCGGTTGCTTTTTTGTTATGGATGGATCCCATGTTGTCGTAAATGAAATTTCCACCTGTTGTTCATTTTCCACTATAACTTTATAACTTGTTCCTACAACTCTGCATGAAATATGAATAATTCAATCAATCGAAAATTAAACTAGTTCATGGTAATGGACATGAAAGCACATTTGCATGATATATATGATTGGACCAACATGAATCGAAACTAGATGCTTAAGAAGTCTAACAAACTATCGATTGTTCTAGGTTTCATGGTTAAACTACTATAAATATGCATCTATCATCTATGACAGTACCGTTCATATCTTCCTGTTGTTCCTGCGCTATCTGCTTCACTCCAAACAATGTCCCAGTACCTATGAATTCAATACATTAATTATTGAAGGGAGTAATTAAACATTTAAAACAAAAGTTCTAGTTACCCTCTATCATCTCCTCCAGCAGAAATTTCAAGAAGATTATCTACGCCATTATATTGTATTTTAGTGATGAATCCACTCGGTTTGGATATGTACACTTGAAGTATACCATTGTCCATCACAACCTAAAATTCAAATTAAAAGATCAAAGTCTCGCACAATTTAATTTGCAATAAAAATCACATATATAACAACATCATCATCATCATATGAATTTTCAATGAGTAATGAGTGGTGCTATATTGACATCCATGAGATCTAAGGGTTGATAAAAAAAAGTTAAAAAATAAAAGTGGATATCACATCAAAATCAATAGTCATAGAATAGATGTTGACACGGAGTACAAGAAATTTGATGTACAAATATCATTTTTTTATTTTCAATATAGAAGAAAACAATTCAATTCATGTCTCACATTATTGTCTTCAATACGCAACTGCACTGCTTGTGATGACATGGAGAAGGATCTTCTTCTCTGCCTGCATGATACATATGAAATTCAAGATTTATTAACATTGTGGTCATATTTTTTGCAAATAGATATGTGCTTGATTAGTTGATTGCTCAGAAAATCATATTTAAATTATATCTAAGTTTCTAGCTCTCTTGTTTTTATTTTTTCCCTCTGTTTTCCATAAATTATACCTCAGCATGAAAAATTTAGCAACAAAGAATTAAGTGATAAGATGGAACAATTACCCACAAAATATGCTTCAGATAGCTTAATATATATTGTCCTTCATAAATAACCTTTGAAATGCTCCAAAAATGCATGCAGGATATTGCACTATATCAGAGAAGTAGCATACATTAATTTGAACCTCATCAGTTTATCGCATGCAACTTTTAAGCTTAGTCAAAATGTATTATATGGTTGAATTAATAAAGGGAATATAATTGTGACGTATAGTCCCTTTAATTTGGTGAAACAGTGACGATGAGGAGTTGATGCTGCAATCTCACCCTCCCAAAATGATGGAAAAATTGAAAGTAGTGATTAGTAATAATAACACAAAATGATGATGATGATGGAAGAAGATGAAGAAGAAGAAAGAAATGATGAGTGAAAAACTGAAAATGAAGAGGAGTTATATTATACGGAAGGTTTTGGTGCAGATAAAAAATAAGTTAAAATAACTAATAAATTGTATAAGTATGTACATTGTATATTACATATTATGCATAAATATACATTAATGCTTGGGGAACAATATTTTTCCAGCCAAAATAGCCTACAAAGTTCTTTTTACACTTTTGGCCCAAATAGTCTTACTAACCATGTATATTTTTTTAATTGGCTGAATAATTTAGGCCCAATTTTTTATTATTGGCTGTTTTGGCTGATTTTTTGTTGTGCGTTTAGCAATATTTATAAACATATATATGACATATTATGCAAAACATATATCACATATTATAACATTATTTTTTTTAATATATGATGTAATATATATAGTGTCACATTATATAATATATGTTATGAGTACTGTTTTAATTGTTTTTTCATTAGGCACATAAAAATGCTCTATATTATATTCAACGGTTACATGGCGCAATAATATAATGTTATCATTTAATAAGTACATGAAAATTAGATATTTCTAGGAAATAATTAATCATCATAATAAAGAATGATACTTATTTAACAAAAAAAATAAAGAATGATGTTTCAAGAAAAACAAAGAAAAGATAAAAAATAATAGAATTCCACAAACAATTTGGGAAAAAAAAAGTTGATTAAATAGTACATAATTAGAAGATTATGTGAAAACCAATCAAAAACTACAACAAATATATAAAAACTAAATTATATTAAAAAAATTGATTGAGGCCCCAAATGATTGCACATTTTGTGTGGGTGCTATTTTGTCAGCAACAGAATTCACGATAGTTCTCTCTAAAAAGAAAAACAAAATGATGACATTGAAAGAATATCTCTCCAGAAGGTTATTTAATTTAGTTTTGCTTTGAAATCAATCATCTTTCTTCTGATCACTATTTTATTAATGTTGTTGAATAATGAATCTATGAAATATTTTCTATAAGGGTTTGTCTAGAAGAATGTAAAATTTTGATGATCTGTACAATTTGGTGCTTCTAATCTAATATAGTCATACAAAATTCCCTGGAATGGGCTTGTGTTTAATGGCTGAGTTAGAAATATGGTATTGTTTCCCTTCTCCAGAAGATTTCCTTGTATATCAACACTGTATAGCCAATAGAGCCCATGAATTCCATGTCTTGCTATTGTATTCTCCGATCCAATTTGTCCACTTGTAAACAAAGGTGTGTCTGTTTCTGAAATATTGTTTACCCGAATCTATAATAAAAAAAGAAATTATAATCAGTAATATTAAATAATTTGGGGTTTAATTATCATGTAATGTAATGTAAATCATTTTATACTGTCGTATAATTAAAATCGGTCATGCAGTTCATTATTAGATTATGACAAGTTCAAATGTTAAAAACGTTCACAGAATAATAATGGCTGATAGTATAAAATAATTATGCTATTGTTGCATTATAATCAATTTGAATAATTTATGTACATAGTGATAAAAAGGGAAATACTTGGGGCACAATAAAAAATCAGTCAAAACAGCCAACAAATTATGCACAACATATATAATATAAAATGCACAATGTATATTACATGCAATGCACAACATATTTCACCTATTGTGCACAACATATATCACATGTTGTAGCATCATCTTTCTTTATAACATGATATATGTTGTGCACATTATGTAATAAATGGCGTGCACAATATGTAATATTCGTTGTGCAATTTATATTATACATGTTATGCATAACTTGTTGGCTGGTTTTTTGTTGTGCCCCTATCAATACTCTGATAAAAAATAGTTATTCTTGGATAAATATCAAATAAAAGTTTGAAAGGAAAATTCTATACCTGTAGCTCAGCGTAATGTGCAGATGCCAAAGCCACTCGTAATTTGTAGGTAGCATTGGTATTCACATTATCAAGATTGAAAATAATTTGCCATGTCGTTGGTTGGTACGTGTTATTCCCTTTCTTCCTAACAGAGGAAGGAATAAATTGAGACAGTAATCACAGACAGAGAGAACAAAACTTGTATAGTAATTAATAAAATATACTTCCTGAAGTAGTTTAATTAATAGAAAAATTGAATTTGTTTTTACTTATGACAAAGAATAAAAGAAAAAGAACAAAGAAAAACACAAACCTGTTAACCTGAGCAAAGAACCAATCTTTTCTGTAATCACTGCTGCCAACGGTGTAAATTAGATCTTCTTTTGGATACAAATCAGCATATCTCTCCCACAAGCCATATTGCCTATACCTGCCAACCAACTAAGT
Source organism: Aeschynomene evenia (assembly GCA_013621005.1). Taxonomy (NCBI): domain Eukaryota; kingdom Viridiplantae; phylum Streptophyta; class Magnoliopsida; order Fabales; family Fabaceae; genus Aeschynomene; species Aeschynomene evenia. The sequence continues at coordinate 6,912,919 of CM024270.1, forward strand.
GTTAGGATTTATTGTCAATAATATCATTTAATTATGAATAATGTTACATCTATAGCACAATTAAATATTAATTTGACATATTTATGTTGTACAAGAAACATTATTGTTATTTGTGAGTAGTACAATCATTTGCGAAATAGAGAGAATTCAATTCGTCCATTACAATTATAATAAGAAGGATTCGATAATGTTCATCAAATTAAAAAGGTGAAAGGAAAAGGAACTAACTTGTCTGGATGGTTTACATAAAGTCTATTAATGTACTTTGGATTTGGATCAGGAACAAAGAACTCAGCAGCTGATCGATCAGGGATACCTATTTCCCACAATGTTGGTCCATCTCTTGGTGGCTCATACACAATCTCACCAACATTAATTTCACACCCTATGTCACACATTTGAACCCCCCAAGAAGTGAGTTTAATTAGTACAGCAGACTCATATAGTTGAATAACTTGAAAAAGGCTTCATAGTTAAATTTGTTAATACCTGAGGTTATGTTGATGACTGTATCATATTTATAATCACCAATGAAACCGGTGACCCAGGAGTAGAGATTATATTCTCCGGGGAGTATGTCAGTAATTGTGAAATAGCCTTTATCATCAGTAATGGTCCAAAATTGATAACCCTGTTAAGAAAAAATTAGTAAAACGAAAATGGTACAATCTCAAATTGTACAATTCTGCCAATGGAATGTATGTGCACAACACAGTGGACTGTATGTGCACAATCAACTAAGTTTTTTGTGAAAATGAACCTAATGACCGTCAACTCATTGTACACCTAGCAAAACTGTTAATAAAATTATAAAATTTGTCAATTTTGTTTTTGATGTGCCACAACAATGATTATAGTCCTTTTTTTCTTCTTACCTTGGATTCCCTTTGCCAGGATCCAGCCTCTCCTTTGGATGCTAATCCCACATATGCATTGCTAACAGGGTTGAATGAATCACTGATGAACCTATACAGATTCAACATCAGATAAAAGATTAATTATATTAATTAATTATATATTTTCTTGAAGTTAATAATATCTTGAAAATTAAACGTGTACTCATCTGAAGAAAAATATCCATGTGTCATTATTTAAGTTGGGAATTTAATCAAATATATATAAATAATTCGATATCCATTTGAAAAAGGGAAATTCTTTCTTAAAAACCTAATGCATCAAAGTTATGAAAGCAAGTCAAATAAACTATTAGCACAAAAAAAATCAAATTAATTATTGACACAACCTTAATTACTACTATTAATTATTGATTACGAAATGTGTTATGTTAATTTCTTCTTGTATCAACAAAAGTATCAGGCACATGAGGTCACGTCACGTTTCATGTTATACACACTTGTCTGAGGTTGGTGCAAACAGAAAGAAAAAGCAAAACCAGAGCATACAGAAATCGGTGACTACCTTTCTCGTACAAGCAATCTCCCTTCAACTTTACCTCTTTGATCTGATGAGAGGAAGTCCTTTGAAGCTGGAAACTTATATGGCCAGCTTTCAATTTCATTTACCATCTGCAATTATAATTTTATAATTTATTTTTTGTTTACTTAGTGGGGTATTCTTCATTATAAAAGTAAAAATAAAGATGGAAAATGAAAGTGGGTGAAAGTCAAAACCTGTTGTTTTGCGTCGAGCCAGAGGTTGGTGGGGGTTTCGCCATTAGAGAGAGAATTAAGGTATATAAATATGGGCCCAAACACTTTCTTCCACGGCTCATTGGGCCCAAATCTCATAATCAGGTCTAGCCCTGAATAATGCGTGCTATGAACTACCTGAATAAGTATACAATATAATAATATTCACCAAAAAAAAAAGTATATAATATAATATCATCATGATTTATCTATACAAACATATTGAACCGAATACGTAATTAGATAAATTGATTAAGTAAGAAAAAAATTAGTGGTAAATAATAGAATAATATTTATCGTATAATAAAAATATATTCAACTAATTTCTAACATGTGTTATATGTAATATGAAATGTGTATTATATGTACAACACATTACATATAACATAAATTTCATATTATATATCACATATTAGATACTAATAAGATGTATTTATGTTATACGATAAACATGGTTGATAAACAATTTAATAATCTAATAATAGGAAGCTTACGGTGAGAGCGGTGGGGCCCACGTGGGAAGCAAGGTATTGCTTGAGGGGCCCACCATTTCGGAACTCAAAGCTTGGAGTGATGAGCCAGAAGCCAGTGGATTGGGAATGGGATGGTTCGTCCAAGGATATCCAACCGTGAACTCGGTTGTTCCTACTCTCGCATGAATACTGGTATTTGTCGTCCACCTGATTATTATGTTATTTCAACCTTTCAATTAGATTAGATCTTCCATTTAAATCACTCATATCATATTTCTTTTAAATGTTATGATGAGACACGTTAGATTTAAATTTTGAAATAATACTTTTAAAAATATAATAAATTTAAGTAATTGAGGAGTCATGTGAAGAGAAGGGAAAAAAGGAGTTATTATGGAGTCACAACTCAAAAGGCAACCTAAGAAAACCAGTGACTTATTAGAAGTCATAGACGACGGGTTCAGCATGTTTGAAGAATTATATTTTTGAGGTATTGTATCAACTTAAACATTTAAAAATAAAAAATTAGCCTAAATCACTCCATCCCTTAAAAATATACAAATTATTAAGAATATTATTTGAATCAAAAATATTAAATTGAGCTTTTTTTATGCCAACCCCATAAGGAAAGGAATTATTTTGGGACAATATATTTGATAATTTAATTTTGATACCATCACCATGCAAAATTTCATATAATAAATAAATATATATAATTGATAGAGTTTAATTTTGATATACTAACCGTTATCTAATCAAAATACTCGGCTGACTTTTTACTAGATAATAAAAAGAGAAAATATTTCATTTAGATGACTGTATACAAAAATTAAATTCTAATTAATATATATAATATTTTCGGATAAAGATATTTTATGTAAGTTACCTCTCCTCTGAACTGGGGCTCCACGGGATTAACAAGCAAGACAGCTTCAGGGTAAGCCAGAGCTTGGCCTCTTCCGTTTTCCCGGTCATCAGGCAGAGGCATAAATCTTTGCCTATTATCTGCTACCGCCATGTACTGAAACCTTTGGAATCAAATCATCATCACAAAAATAAACAAAAAATGTATCTCCTTGTCATTTTGCTGTTCATAATAATTAATCCAATAAAACAAATCAAAACCAATTAAATAACTAAGGCTACCCTACTTGTCTTTTCTGAGCTTAAAAGCAACCCTAGTGTTGGATAGATTGAATCCAGGCCATTCCTTCAAACGTTCGTAAATTGCATAGGTGTAGAACCCAGATGAACCACGAAGCATAATAAACCTATACATAAAATGTTACTTCATTTTCTTAAATATTGCTCTCAAAATAAAACAAATAATAATATGTCTATGATAAGTTTAATTAAGAACCTTTTATCAATATTGAGTGGAGGGTAATCTCCCTCCATAGAGGAATCCCACATTCTGGTGAATGATAGCTCTACTTGTTCTTCAGTTTCCACAATCACTGTCATATTTGTGGCTTCCATCCTACACATAAATTTATTATTGATTGGAATATAGAATTAATTAATAAATGGCATAAGAAGCAAGGTCCGTGAATATTACCTGTCAAATTGACCCTTTTTTCTCTTTTTTCTCTCCTTTGTTGGGCCTATGTTTGTACCATCGTCCCACACCATATCCCAGTACCTACAAACAAGTAACCAACCAGCATTGTCCACAACAACAACAAAACTAAGAACAAGAATTGAAAATTCCTAATAATTTTCTATGGTAATTGCATATGTTGAGTAAATATAATAATGTACCCTCTGTCAGATTCTTCGTTGATAACTTCAAGCAAATTGTCCATCCCATTATACTGAATTCCTATGACCATTCCTTCAGGATTTGATATATTGACCTGAACTATTCCATTATCCATTATCACCTGAGCACAACAAGAAGAAAAATGCACATAACACAAGGCAAGTTAAACAAATAAATTTTGATAAAAAGGCCTATTATTGCCACTTTCAAAAAAGACATCTAGAAATCATAATGAAAAATGTAAAATAATAAAAAAGAAATTAATATAGTACAATAGTTAGAGAAGAAGGAAGTAATTGCAGAAATGGATTACATTTTTTTCTTGAATATCCAATCGCACTCCTGGGGATGACACACTATAAAATTAGTCCCTTGAATTTGAAACGTTTCACAAATCTCTTCAGCTAATATATATAATATAATATGAATCCCAGTTCTGTTATAATATCTTATTTTATTATTGCATCCACAGAGAGGGAAAAATAAAAACTCAGAACAGAACAGAGGAAGGGTAAGAAGGAGATATAAGGAACCTGAATCATTGGTGCAAGAAATAGCAACGATGAATTGAAGCATCAAGAAGAGGAAGAAGTGGGTGGTGAAGTTCATAATCATGGTGCTCCTCGTAGTGTGGACCTTACTTTGCTTGATGACAAACGTTGCTTTCTGATTCTTTGTCGATTGCTCTGTATAAGTCCCTTTTTTATGTCTTCATGTGAAGTCTTAAAACAGTAATCTAGTTTTGGAAATTTCATGCTTTAAAGAGTAATAAGCATAAGGAATTATATTTTTCTATATTTCATATTTGACATTCTATTTTTCTGCAAAACAATTTAAGTAGAAGAATAAGTAAAGGTAAATATGATTGAATGGTCTTTACTACTCTTTTCAAAAGTTGAATGGGTTGTTTTGGAAAAAAAATTAAGCACTAAGGAATTATATTTTTATCATTTCAAATTATAAATTATGTTTTTAAAATATTATATTTGATCAGAAATGCATTTGAAATGTTAAAGATATGATTTGATTAGTGAATCAAATTCTGTATCTATATTATTCGAAAATCCCATAGGTTTTAGTATTTTTTAGTAGAATAATATAAAATGTTAACTTTATTCATAAATTAAACTTACCATTTGTTTAGACAATAAAAAAAAAAAAATCCCGAATGTTTACTGTTTAGTGCCACAAAATTGTTTGCAGATGTATACCCGAAAAAGATGAAAAAAATATTACTGATAAAATATAATTAAATTTATTCCAATTTAACTGAGATCCAAACATATAAATAAATGTATAATGTATAATTTAGTTTTAAATCTAATCAAATTATTTCTTATTCTAAAGATTCTGAATTCCATGTTAACAAATCGTTACTTTTGTCAATTTGTGGTTTTCCTTATTGCACACAGCCATACATACCCTTACAAATCTAGAAATTATTCAAAAACAGTCAATAAATTATATATAACAATATGCTATATTATATATTATATATAATATTTATGATATATTATGCATGACATATATTACATATTATAATATTATTTTTTTATAATATATGATATATAATATATTTAATATGTAATGTATGTTATTTACAATATATAATATATTACAAAACTGTAAAAAATCACCTTTCACTTGAAAATAATAACCTCAAATGACACATTTTTAAAAATAATAAAAGAGAAATAAAAGAATAATAATTAAGTACATAACCGATACACCAATCATCAAACCTAATCCAAACCATGAGAACATGGTGGGTAGTTTGTAATTTAACAAACTGATGCCAATTAGTAGTTTATGTTACTTAGCTTGACTTCGTCATGAGAAGAAGGGTGGCTTCTAGATGCCGTGGTTTGACAAGAGAATCATGTAGCAGTTAGAAAGCAGAAATCGAGAAATGGTCTTATTACAAATAAGAGTTGTCATATATTTTCACATCTAAAATCACATATGAATAGACAGTTTAATAAAATCTAAAAAATGGATAAAATTTTTTTTTGAATATTAGATTGGAAACTACATTCAAATTAAAGGATGATAGAATTGATATTGACACATGATTCCTCTTAATAGGAAAATTAGGAACTTTAATTAGGTTAAAGGTTATGGTAAGCTAACTAGTAATTAGAAATTAGAATCGGTTAAAGGAACTCTGATTCGTAAGTCATTGGAATCGGTTAAAGGTTTTGGTAAGCTAACTAGTAATTAGGTAGCAGGAAGGAGGAAACTATAGTCATGTGAAATCATACTTCTTAGATTCTTGTTGCCTTATAGTTTCCTTCAACTACAGACAAACCATTCATTTTTTTTTTCTTTACCAATTCTTTTTTTTTTCTCTATTTGTAATCTTTTTATTTGTCGCTACAGCTGTAATTACCGGGCTACAGTTGCTGACGGGTCATCATTATAAGAACACAAATATTTGGGGTACAATAATAAACTAGTCAAAATAGTCAATAAAGTCCATTTAATACTTTATGACTCAAACAACACTTTTAATCATGAGTATATTTTTAATGGGCTGAGTGATTGTAGTCCAAATTCATATTTATTGGCTGTTTTGACTGTTTTTTTATTATGTCTCTAGCAATGCTATTATAAGAATTAGAATTAAGTGATCCTTATAAAATAGAATAAATAAATTTCACTGATAAGAGGTGAGGTAATTTGTTACAAATTTTAAAGTGAACTTCCAATAATGTTTAGTGCTCTTTCATTCAGCAAAGCAATAAAATTGATGGCTCTTGATGGCTGATTAACTAATTAATGGGGCACTAATTATCCTTGCCTCTTGATGGCTAATATTCTCTTTTCCTTGAAACAATCATTTGAAGAATGAAACAGACTGCACAATGATGACTAAATAAGTAAATAGATAAACAGGGATTCTGCTAAATGGATTGGGTATAGTTGTAGTGTATATACCAATACTAATATATTTAATTTAAGTCCAAAATGACAGATAATGACAGGTACAAAGAATCTCAAATAGTTAATGATTACAACTTTTGGCCCTTATTCGCATGTTCTGCCTTCTTAATTATTACACATTATTTAACCAATTATAAATTTATAATCCAAAAATAATACAAGAAGGTCTTCTAGATTTACACCTTTATTTGAATGAATAGCTGAAAAAAGAAACTGAAAATCTCCCAAATCTAGTTGAATAATCTAGCTTTTAGTGAAACACAAGAACAAAGTTGTGTCAATTTTTCTTGGGCAGAGTTAATGGACCTTCGAGACGAATGTAATCGTACATAATATACTGAAATGGGCTATTGCCTCTTGTCTGAGTAAAAAAGATTGTATTGTCTCCTTCAACAAGTTTAGCACCTGGTATGTCAACATTGTAAAGCCAATAAAGCCCATGAATTCCGTGCCTTGCAATTGCGTTATCCCTTCCTATTAGCCCACTTGAAAATAAAGGACGAGTCGCCTTCGCATCATTAACTCGGACCTATAGGTACAGTCATCCAATCCAATCATGTATTGTTATTAAAACTTAATAAATGTTTCATTCTTGGCAATAACTATCTCAAAACATATAAAACATGCATTTTAAATTGTGTACTAGAATAATCTAAGGAAGTTATGGTTTGTAAGAAATGCACCTGGAGTTCAGCTAATGAGACTGATGCCAAAGCCACTCGCAGTTTATAGCTACTGCTTTTGTCAACATTGTGAAGCTGAAATTTGACTTGCCATGTGGTTCCTTGGTATGTATTATCATCTTTCTTCCTGAAAAGAGAGGGAAAGAAAAAAGAAACAGAACAACAATGTTTATGCTCATCCTGAGAGAGATATAAAATCTAATAATAGAATAGATTAGTGAGGAAAATTAGACTAATTCTGAAACAAGTGATAACTTTTGTGTACCTGGTAACTTGAGCAAAGAACCAATCTTTGGTGTAGTCACTAACACCAACTGTGTAGACCAAGTCTTTGTCAGGGTATAGCTCTGCATATCTCTCCCATAACCCATACTGCCTAAACCTGCAGTCAATTATTATTATTATTGGGTATAAATATTAGATAAATAATTACATGGTCAATTTGCAAGCTTTTGATGTTGCATTTAAATGGTAAATTAGTCTTTGTCAATGGAATCAAAATGCTTAGATGTTGAAATTTGCTCATAATAAAACAACAAAGAAAATATAAAACAGGCAATAATTAATAATAAAAGGGTGACTGACTTGTCAGGATGATTAACATAGAGTTTGTTGATATATTTGGGATTAGGACCAGGAACATAGAACTCAGCAGCAGAGCGATCAGGGACTCCTATTTCCCACAATGTTGGTCCATCTCTTGGAGCATCATATGCAAGAGTTCCAATGTCAATGAAAGAACCTGTTTTTCACATAAACAAGATAATCATCATTATAAAAATGAACACAAAAAAGAAAGAGAACAGTAAAATTGGGTGATGAGTGTGAGTAGTACCTTCTGTTATGCTCATAACTACATCATATTTGTAGTCACCAATAAAACCAGGTACCCATGCATATAAATTATAGTCACCAGGACGAATATTGCTGATGGAGAAATACCCCTCTTCATCTGCTTTGGTCCAGAACTGATAATCCTGATCATAAGTATATAATAAATAAATAACTAGTAAAATATATATCATATGATAAATTCATTAAATTAATTTCACATTAGTGAAAGTGAACATATATATTTTAAGTGACCTTGCATTCTCTTTGCCATGACCCAACTTCTCCTGGTGGAGCCAAGCCAACATAGGCGCCTTTTGCTGAAACATAATCGTCAACGCTTATATTCCTGTATATGTATATATATTATTTTGGATTAGTTGATTATAATAATGTATTAGAGTTAATAACTTCAAACAATATTAGATATATACTACGTGTAATTTATATATAAGAACACACTTTTCTCTAACCAATAGCCTGCCACTAAGACTGCCGCGCTGGTCCCACTTAGGAAAATCATCTGATTCAGGAAAATTGTAGGGCCAGCTCTGTACTTCCACCATCATCTGTAAGTTAGCATTATTAGTATGTGTAACTATGCAATGGTACAAATAGAAGGATTAATTAATTATAATTAAAATGACTATATATATATATATACCTGGAGTTTAGCGTCTTCCCATAGCTTAAGGGGGTCATCTCCATCATAAGGAGAATTGACATAGATGAAAACAGGACCAAAAACCTTCTTCCATGCTTCTCCAGCTTTGATCTTTGGCACCAGATCCTCTCCGCTATAATGGGCACTTAGGAACATCTGATTTAATTTAATTTAATTTGCATTATTTGTATTATTACGACCAAAGATACCAAAATTTATCAGACCCCCAGATTATATCATATCATATGATTATTAATTGCAACCAGAAACACAAGGTAATTAGCTAGCTACTTACAGCAAGAGAAGTGGGTCCCACATGGGAAGTCAAGTTTTGTTTGAGGGGTCCACCAGATCGGAACTCATCGCTTGGAGTAATAACCCAGAATCCCACTGCGGGGTTATTATTGTTATCCATGGAGATCCATCCATGAACTCTGTTATCTTTGTTCTCACATGAATATTGGTACTTGTCATCCACCTGCACATCCATGCATAACATAGTAAATAAATAGACCAAAAGAAATTATCATTATCCAAAAACTAATTAAGTGGATGGATGAAGTGATAAAATGATCATTATCATCATACTATTAAATTATAATTATTATTATTATTATTACAAGGGATAACTTTCCAAGATATATATAGTTAGCAAACAATTGATAATGTAAATGGTGGAACGAACCTCTCCTTTGAGTTCGGGTTCAATAGGATTGAGAAGAAGAACTGCTTCTGGGTAAGCAAGGGCTTGACCTCTAGATGGTAACCGATCATCTGGAAGAGGCAAATTTCTTTGTCTATTATCTGCCATCGCCATATAATGGAACCTGATGCACCCAAACCATCCATCCACTTTAATTAACAATAATCAATTATGTACAGCTGCACCATTATTGTTTATAAAGTAGCCGCCACTAACTTGATCATAGAGTAGTCTATCTTTGCAACTGAACTAAGCACATAATTAAAAATAACTAGAGAAGTACTAATTAAGATAAAATAATTAATTTAAAGTATTGAGTCTATGCACATATACTTGTCTTTTCTGAGCTTGAAAGCAATTCTAGTTTCGTCAAGATTGAAAGCAGGCCAGTCGCCTAAGTGCTCATAAATTGCATAAGAGTAAAAGCCCGAAGAGCCACGAAGCATTATGAACCTACACATATATGAAATTGATAGCTGTAAGATTTTTTTTTTAATTTTATTTTTTCCATTTTAGTGCATGCCACGTTATATATCTATATATATCCTTCATATTGTATGTAATAATAGATAAGGTTGGTTTCACAAATTAATGAGTACCTTTTATCAATGTTTAGAGGAACCATCTTGTCCTGGAGGGAAGGGTCCCAAGTCCTAGTGAAAGAAATCTCAACTTGATCCTCATTTTCCACTATCACTTTGAAAGCGCTTCCCTTTATCCTGCAGAGTAGAAGTATACGCATATATAATTTTATATGTACAATAAAAATTGTATAATATTTGTACAACAATTATATTTATTGTTGAACTTCATTAGTTTGTGACTCTTTATTACAATCTAACGGTGTATGATTGTTGTACAATTAGGTATCATAATTTATTTTATATATAAACATCGTTGTAGAAGAATTTTCTGTAGAGTCTTAAGTTAAATAATGTCATGCAAATAAATAAAACAAGAGATTGAAGGAAGAAAAGAAGATATTATGAACATACACATCAAATATACTACTGGTTCCTGGAGTTGTTGGTGAGCTCCAAACAAGGTCCCAATACCTACAAAATGAGAGGTTTATTCATTAGTTTGTAAAAAAAGTTAAATAATTAATTAATATATATGAAGTAATACATTCATACCCTCTATTAGATTCCTCATTCAAAACTTCAAGCAAATTGTCGATTCCATTATACTGTATTCCAGTGACAATTCCCCCAGGATTTGATAAGGTAACTCTTAATATGCCATTGTCCATTACCACCTGCACATACATGAAGATTTGTGTAATAAAATATATATTAAGATAAAATGAACTTTAATTTCATTATATTATAATAATAATAAGATTTTCAATACATGGCGATCTTGAATAATCAGTTGCACCCCTAGTGGCGGCATGGTGGTAGCTAGCTAGTACTTGATCTTTCTGTGAAATAAACCAGATAGAGAGAATTGAGCAATAATAAGGTAGAGTAGTCTCACAGATTCAAAGTAGTTTGAGAATTTTTCTTATAATGCGATTCAATTCCATAAGAACAAATGGCCCTTTTATATAAATGGAAGTACCCAATGACGGGTGACTTTGATTATTTGAGTACAGAGTTTTTGGAAATAAAACTAAAAATTGTTCTGATCTTTTCCGAGCACTTAGTCGACTGAACACTTAGTTGACGTCACATGCCAGATATTTTCTACTCCTATTCTTCCTCTTGTGTTCGGACTTCTGGCATGTGACGTCGACGAAGTGTTCGGTCGACTAATTGCTCGGAAAGGACCAGAACAATAATAATTAACAGTTTGTGCTTAATTAATTAATTAATTATGTTCTACTGCCAATAGAAATTGAATGGTTGTGAATGAGAGGACTTAGAATGAATTGTTTGTTGGCTTGAAATGGAGAGAAAGCAAGCATTCTTTAAATCTCTTTACTTAGTCGCCACTACCACATTTGTTTGGTGAATACCGTTCATTTATTTAGTTTAGATAAAGGCGTCCGAGTGAAGAAGCAGTCAATCACGTTATGCAAGCATATATAATTATTATTTGTGTTTATTCCTTTCCTTGCTTTCTTTTCTTCTAAAAGTGACGGTGCATGTCCTTTTTCAACCATGTGAAATTAAATATGTCAATTTTCCACTTATAAAAACGTAATTTGCTAAAAAAATTGAGGAGCTATAGGTTAATAATTGCAAATTTCGGTTATATAAATCATGAATTCGGTTTTAAGAAACTATATATATTATTATTACTCACCACATCACATCACATCACATTCTTATTTTTATGAATCAACATCACATTAATTAGAAGCCTAACTAAAGTTTTAGTTACTTATATACATCCTTGCATGTTGATGCATAATTATAAACCTTATACAAATTATATTTTCTATTTGTGAAAGTTAAAGGTAGTTATTTTTTTCATGCATTAAAGTTTAGATAGAGCGGAAAAATTCATCCCTACTAAGGATCAGGACATGCCGTCAAATTTATTGAGTATTATAAGATCACCCACAAACAGAAAAGACCTAAGAAAAACTCATTATTAAAGTTCCAAAATTCTTATTACTAAATACTAATTTTAGTCCTCCAAATATTTTTTGAGGACAACTTTTTTTAAAATTTAAAAGTTCAATATTATTTCTTTATATTTAAAAAAAAAATCATCTTTCTCTACATATCTATATGACTAACAATCATCATATATAAATATGCACAGAGAAATCAATTTATTCTCTTTGATTGAATGTGAGAGATCAATATAAGGTTCTTGAATTCTGATGATAAACTAATCTGTCAATGATAAATTTTTGAAAGACCAAAATGGATATTTAATATTTTTTATAAACCTGGAAATTTAATTTGTAAATCTAATATATCTTTAAATTATATAAAAAAACACCATGTACCCCAAAAAAAAATGATAGCAATATAAGAGTTGACTTTTTATTCAAATACAAGGGATACAGAAAGTCTAGCTGGCGGATCACAATTTTATACTTCAAGAAAACAGTGGTTTTTTTTTTACCAAAAAATGCTTAAAGATGCAGAGAAGTCATTTCATGATAGATGCAAGGAAGGTGCATGACGGATAAGGTGACATTAATTAAGAGAGTAATCAAATACAACCGATAATTGTTTAATTAGCATTAGCTCTTGGAAGGGCATTGCTAACTAACTGGTATTGAAGAAAACCTACCTTGTACAGCTCATGAGCATTCCTAGCTACCACACCACAAATGATTCTTTTAATCTCCATTTTATCATTAAATATCCGAGAATCTAATCATTAAGAAAATCCTAGGTAGCACTTAGCAAAGTCATTAGAAATATCCACACCAACTTAACAATGTTGAATTATATATGTAATTAAACTATACATATATCTTCTAAGGGATAAGGATGAAAATCCCACATTATTCATAAAGGTCCGTACAAAACCAATGTTCAGTCTGCCTGTTTCAAGAATGATGGTGGATGAACTAGTCTAATCTAATCAACAAACATAAATATCAATTTATCACAGGTAAAGGTACCCCAGAAAGTTTCTACATTATGAAAATACACGAAAAGATAAAAAGAAATGGAAGATCAATAACACTTATACAAGAGGTTCGGCAACAATTATACATACCAATATGTGATGAAAATACAATACTATATATTATATTTTGTGACATTTATTTCCCAAAGTTTAACTTAGAGGTGGTCTTAGGAACAAGGTGGTGGTGGTGGTCCTTCCAAACGAACATAATCATACATGATACCCTGGAAGCAATTGGTGCATCGTGGTTGTGTAAAATAAAAAGTATTGGTGCCATTAACAAGAAGAGAACCAGGTATATTCACATTGTAGAGCCAATAGAGTCCATGAATTCCATGTCTTGCAATTGAGTTATCCCTTCCTATTAACCCAGTGGTAAACACAGGACGCCTTGCATTGGGATCATTTACTCGAATCTTGAAAGAAGAAATTGCATAAAGTTCATCACAAATAAAAATTTGTATCCAAAAAGAGCCTTATGTGTATATAAGAGAGGACAAAGGGAAGGAACTAGGAAGTTCTACCTGCAATTCAGCTAATGTTGCAGATGCAATTGCAACTCTCAGTTTATATGTACTTCCCTGATCCACACCATTGACTTCAAACTTGATTTGCCAAGTTGTTCCTTGATGACTACCGTCTTTTTTTCTGCAGTCATACAAGCTTGAAAACTTAGTGCATACTGTGTGATGTGTATAACTCGAAAGAAATTCAACTGTCACAGATGTAGGCGTCAGGCAATTTAATCTTCAGCGACGTTATATAAACAATCAATATTCCAAGAATCGAACCTTGGAACGTGAGCAAAAAACCAATCCTTTGTATAGTCACTAACACCAATAGTGTAGACCAAATCTGCATCAGGATACAACTCTGTGTACCTGTCCCACAATCCATACTGCCTGAACCTGCAAGTTTAGAGGAAAAAAGAAAGACCTAAGAACAGATCAACTGAAATCTCAAATAAACATTTTCATCATACCTAAAAGGGAAAGTGCACAGTTGGAAGAGGGTTTAAAAACTCTCATGTTATGATATATAACAAAGAATCAAGAATAAACATGACCCCTTCTAGCATATTAAGGACAAACAGAAAAGAAAGTTGATCAACCAATTTAGAAAGTGCAAATGAATATGCCCCGAAAAATATATAAAAGAGCGAACCTGTCTGGATGGTTGATAAAAAGCCTATTAACATATTGTGGATCGGGATCAGGAACATAAAACTCTGCAGCGGATCTATCAGGAATACCTATTTCCCACAATGTGGGACCATCCCTTGGAGGCTCGTATACTAGCTCACCTAATTCAATATAAGAACCTGCAAAGAAATTTTCATAAGCATGCATTTTTCACAAGATGGCAGATCATTTCAACATTACCAAGCTACAGAACCTGAGGTTATCTTCATAATATCATTAAATCTGTAGTCCCCAACAAAACCAGGAACCCAAGCATAAAGGTTATAGTCGCCTTCACGTATATTCCTGATCGTAAAAATTCCATTCTCATCTGCTCTGGTCCAGAATTGATAGTGCTGGCAGGAAGTAAAATATAAATAAGCATCTGGAAATGAGTTCTTTTGCGAAACCATGACAGCATTAATGTGATTCAAAAGGAAGCTAAACATATGATTTCAATTGGCGGGGGAAAAAACACCTTGCATTCTCTTTGCCATGACCCTACATCTCCTGGCGGGGCGAGACCAACATAAGCACCCTTTGCGGATATTAAGTCTGTGCTGACGTACCTAGTCAAAATAATTAGAATGGTTCACTCAACTTCTCCTGTATAAAAAAAAGAACAACCACAGACTTGCTGCTGCTCAGCAATTGATCCATCATTCAATTTAGCAATTGGCATTTGAGGAAGAAAGAAGGTATTACAAACAATAAAATGAAGCAAGAACTTTTTTTTTTTTCTTTTCTCCATATTACCAAATAAATGACAAGATGATAATAAATAAATCTCAGCAGCTAGAAAATAAACTGGAAGCATCGAACTAGAAGTAGGAAAATTATGCCAGTATCCCAAGCACCAGTAGATACACATCCAAAAGTCAAACTAAAAACCTCAAGAAGTTCCGTAACAACAAAATAGAAATATCTTACTAGCTTACCTGTCCAAGACAAGTAGTCTGCCACTGACGTTGCCCCTTTGATCTGCCTTTGGAAAATCCTCTGAAGCTGGGAAAGAATAAGGCCAGCTTTGAACTTCATTCATCATCTAAATATCAATTCATGGCAGCCTTTATCTTACAACTTCTGCATCCAACTGAACCATACTATCTACCTCCTAACAATGAAATACAAGAAATACATGAGCAAACCTGTATTTTTGCATCCTCCCATAGCAAGTGTGGGTCGTCAACTGATCCTGAATTAAGGTAAATAAATACAGGACCAAAAACCTTCTTCCAGGGCTCACCGCCTCTAAATTTCGGTACCAAATCTTGTCCCGCATAGTGACCACTAAGAAACATCTGATGATGCCAATTTCATTAACATATTATACAGTACCAAAATCAGATCAAATTATCTCAACTTGTGATGACACTAATTGTATGCAACTTGCAATCTATGCAGGACAAATGTCACCATAGTCAAGTCCATTTACTTACTGCAAGCGTGGTGGGGCCTACATGTGAGGTCAAATTCTGCTTGACAGGTCCACCAGAACGAAACTCATCACTTGGTGTGATCTGCCAGAATCCCACTGGTGGATTGGAAGATACCCACCCATGGACTCGATTATCTATGTTGTCACATGAATACTGATATTTGTCATCCACCTGTGAATCAAAGATTCACATAAAAACACAAAGAGACACTAAATACACAGCCAATATATGCAGAGGCGAATATCTGTATCTCCTCTTCAACTAGCCACTTGAAAGTTTCTCTCAGCGGCCACACAAAAGACCTGAAGAAATAGACAACTATGGAAACATACAATTAAAATCTTCGTCCAAGAGGAAATATTTGCAATAAGTACCTCGCCTTGCAGTCGTGGATCCTTGGGATTGACTAGTAGGACAGCTTCTTGGTAGCCCAAGGTTTTGCATCTTCCAGGTAACCGATCATCTGGAAGGGGCATAATCCTTTGTCTATTGTCAGCCACAGCCATGTATTGAAACCTGTATACTTGAATGTTAAAATGGATGGACATACAAAATTAAAAAAGGATTGCCTGTTGTCATCTCTGCTAATGTATGTGCTTTTGTTACATTGGTCCCAAGATTTGTTTAATAAAGTGATATTTGGAAAACCAACATTAGCTGCAAATGCTAAAAAGTTGCTTAACAATTACAATTTTTAGTTTTGACTAACAAGAACTTTACAAAGCCTTGTTAAATATGCAAATATGGCAAACAAATACTATAAGAATGAGAAACACAATGAGAGGAATCAAATATTTGTTGAATATAAACAACCAGTCTATTTACTTGTATTTCCTAAGCTTGAAAGTGATCCTGGTTTCACTAATATCAAAATCTGGCCATCCACTCAAGTGCTCATATATTCCATAAGAGTAGAAGCCAGATGAACCACGGAGCATTATGAATCTGAAATTGACCACATACCATAATTAATTCAGCAGTTAACATTTCAAAAATGTAATGAATGATGCACAAAATTTGAGCAAGGACCTTTTGTCAATATTCAAGGGGACAGCCTTTCCCTCAAGTGAAGGATCCCACATTCTTGTGAATGAAATCTCCACCTGTTCCTCATTTTGAACAATAACTCTGAAACAAGTTCCTTTAATCCTGGACCATAACACCTTGAGTTCACATTTGCTTCAAATATTATGCTTAGATAAATAATGGAACAGATAAGATAGCCAAAAGAACATGTAAGCAAAATAAAGGGATTTGAGAAGTTGTTTATATGTCTTCTCAAGTCTAATATAAAAACCACTCCCTTTTCGGTTGCGACTTGCGAACTCTAATCAGTGGATGCATTTATATCTTAATTGAGAGTTTGAATTGGTGGCATAATATCAAAGAATGACGCCGTGCAATTAGAAAGAAAAATAGAATTGCCATACACGTCAAAGATTCCTTTACTTCCTGGAGAACTCCAAACAAGGTCCCAGTACCTAAACGCATTCAAATAAATAAAAAAAAATCAGTTTCCAAATTGAAAAGATAAGACTTGATTTGAAATCAAATAAATCAGTAGACTAGGAGGAGCTCATACCCTCTATTAGTCTCCTTGTTGAGAACTTCAAGCACATTGTCAAGACCATTATATTGTATCCCAGTAACAATTCCATCTGGATTTGACAACGTTACTTGGACAATGCCATTGTCCATCACCACCTGCTCAACCCACGAAGCTAAAATAAGTACACAAAAAATAGACCAAAACAGAGAGAGAGAGGGAAAAAAAAGAACTGAAAAGGTGCTACCAAGTACCAACGAAAGATTTCAAGTCGTTTAAGGGTAATACCACATGGAATCAAAGTTTATGTAGTGTCTATTAAAAGGTTTTGCAATTTGAGGCAAGGAACAGAAGATAGTGCATTAGAGAACAACATTACTAGTTAATAGAAGAAGAGATTATATAAAAAAAACAAGCACAAATAAACTTACATAGCTATCTTGGATGTGCAACCGTACGCCTTGGATGGACATAGCGATCCTTACTTTTTTGTTTCACTTACTCGCTAATAACAGTAACAACAGAAATCTGAGTCAGGATAGAATTGAGAGAAATGAAATTTCACAAGGAAACAGAATCGATCTTATGAAACATCAGTAATCACTTCAATTTTCAACGAAATGTTAAAGAAAAAAAAAAGGTTACAACAGATTTAACTGTATATTTGAGAAACCTCGATCAGTTTGCCGTGTCAACCAAAATTATTTGCAGCTATGCAAGGTTCTCATCACACGCAATGAATAAATACTAAATCGGATTCATTTATTGCTTTGAAGGTGATTGAGTTGGAATTAAATAAGTTGATTTAACAACCAACTACGAAAGGTATACACCTGGAAGCGAGGAGTTAGTGTAAAAGAGAGATTTTTAAAATCAAAATGAATGCACCGAGAGATCAATGTACGTATCTTTCAAGAATTAGTGTAGTATCCATCAAAAGGAAAGATGGGGATTAATACCGAGGGAATTAGCTAAGGAACGGAACAGTTGTTGTGATACGGCGTCGTGTGATGGTTGTGATCTATGGCTGCTTATTCAATCCCGACGACGTAACCGCGAAACTGGAGAAAAAAAGGCGGGTCGGAGGAATATATATATATATATATATATATATATATATATATATATATGACTTTATATGGGAATTGAAATTTCAATCACTAAATAAATTAGTGATTTATTCATGAAATTATTTCTCACCTTTAATTTAATGCAAATAAACATTGTTTAATAGTAAAGTCTTTGTACTGAAAAATTAACATTATTTTGTTAAGTCTTTGAAAAGATTTAAACTACTATAAATTTTGATAAATTAAAAAAAAATGATTAATGTTGCTTAATTTATCACAACTTGATCTAACATTTTTTGGACAGTGAGAGATAAATTTAGAAAAATAATTAGTTAATACTTAGATAACATTCATCTCCTTGAAAAACTGTTGACCAAATTTTAATTAACTTTTAGTTGTAATTCAATCATTTCTCATCAATTTAATGTCTTCAACCTTTTAAAATTTATTGGGCAGATATGGATAAATTTAATGTCTTAAAGTGACAAAGATCAAGGAGGGATACAATGTTCGTCATCATTCGTGCATCCAACTTCCTAATGATTGCCATTTTTCCAATTCCACCCTACAATAAAGGTAAAATCTAAACTGCTACACGATCCATCATGCATGACTTCACCTTACAGTAATTCACTACTATAAGGGGCTGTAATTAACCATAATCATCTATAGAAGGATAAATAGATGCATTGCACATCTTCTAAAATCCAATTTTATCATATGGATGGAAGATGGATTGCATTGCGTTGTATTGGAGAAATTCTTTTCCATCTTCGACCAAATGGATTGTTGGATGAAAAAACAAATAGCAAACTTTTATCATAAGGGCTCAAATTTATCTCTTGGTAGTTCTTTCCATCAAAATACAGAACTACAACAACTTCAAAGTATATAACTACTCAGTACACTGTGAAATAACACTGCCGACAAGTTATAATGAAAACTAGCACAGTATATCTCATACGATTTGCGCTGCAGGCAAATGAATCATATAAGAAAAAGCACATTTACACGGCCCTAGCATGTATGTATCTAATGCACATTACTGGGCTCTGCCTTTCTCTGGAAGAAAATAGACCCGAGTATAACAGCAATACCAGTTATAGCAATTGTGAAAAGAAGACGCCTTTTCGAGAAATCATTCTGCGGCCTTGGTCGAGGATCATCGTTTCTTTCAGCTGGCCTTGCATCCCTTCAGACAAAGTTACAGGTAAACAGTTCAATTACCAGGAAAAGATAAACACCTACTAGCATAAATGACTAAGATGTAACATGATTACATGATGACATTTCCTACCTCGATGACCCTGTAGCGAAATTATTTTGGATTCTATTGCAATTTCCTTCATGGGAGTATCTTTCTCGTAATCTAACATATTTGTTACAGAGGTGACAAAGCTCTGTACGATTCCCACATACTTCCTGAAAGTTATCAAGACCAGGCTGTAATTAGTGCCAACAGACATATAGATCAATAAAAGTAAAACCTTTCTAATTCAAAATACTTTGTAAGCATTACCTGATGCTCAATCAGATCAATTGCTGGCAATGGGAACTCACAGAACTCACAAGTGACAATCCTCTGTGGGCAATTTTCACCTCTATGGATATCTAGAACATCACGCTCCATTGTTGCGCTGCACATTGAACAAGCAACCTGCACAAATTCACATTTTCCTTGAAAACTAAAACACAAGTGAATTTTGAATCTGAATTCACATGCAGTAGTAGTGACTAGTCCCTAATCTTCCTTGATTATGTTCGTCCTAGCATATTTCAGTTGGCAAACGTACAACAGATATAACAGGAGCATAGAAAGTTGAAACTTCAAACTGCGCTTCAAATTTGGAGATGGGACAGTCAGAATCTGTCATTCCATTACATCTGCAGAGATATGGTCACAGCTGCTGGGATGGTTAGAGGCATCACGTGCCACATGAGGAGACATCTCAAAAATATTAGCTTAGCAGTTGTATCCGCTGCTAAAGTACTCACCAACAAAACATAGTAGATCCAATAATTCCAATCCATGCACCATGTAGTCATAATTGCAAGAACTGAATTGAAACATACATGAACAAGTCGGATGGCTGAAATATTGGTGTATCATTTTCCATCCCTAATTAAAACTGTCCAACCCATTTTACTAATTTTGTTCAGATAAGTGCGAAATCAGCAACTAACTGTCACTAAGGTATCATTTGCAGATCAAGAACAGTCTCAAAGGGTTTCACCCCCTAATTGCTAGACTAACCAAAAAGACAGCCATATCCTTTTAATGTTTGGAAAAACTTCTTCAAAAATAAACTCAACCTAACAAATTCATTCTATTATGTTTTTCTGTGTCGCCGAGCAACATAGAACGTCTCAAAGTTCAAAGATCTGTCCCTATATTCTACAAAACTGAACAAGGAAGTAAAAGCAAAAACACAACAGAGCTTTACATACCGGCGCATGGGTGCTTAAATAGTGCTCCTCAGCATGTAGTTTTGGAACCATCTCACCACACACTTTGCATTTTTCAAGGTTCCGCGAGCAGTGAGCATAATGCAAATCAATATTGGCAGCAGGGATAGGCCGATCGCTAAAAGCAAAAACCGTCAAATAAAAAAACAAAAGTCTCAAATCATTATCAAAATTCTTGAGGACTAAAGCACAACCACATAATTCACATGCAACCAACCCCTTCAATATGTGCAAAAACATCACCCAAATAAATAAATAAAATAGCATAAACAGAACGGAGGAAGCAGATTTAACATATGCAAGTGATCATAAGTTTCGTCAACCATTAAGCTACTATGCTGAACCAAACAACTCAATAATTCAGAAAGAGATTCAATTGATTCTACCCATGAAAAAGTAATTAATAAGTCCAATTAGCCACAATTTTCAGCTTAGCTCAGGAGGAAGAAAATCAATCACGTAATTAACGAGACCCAGCTCACAAATTTCACAAATATTAACAATTCAAGATAGTTCCGGCCTTCCGGGACAAGTGGAGTGTTTACCAGTGAGAGCATACAGCAGGGGCTTGATCGGTCTCAGCTGCCATGACGCGGAAACAAAACTAATCCACGAAATCGTAGTTCTACGACCAAATCTTCGCAAAAGAAAAAAGGGGCAAATCAAAGAGAGAGAGATGTGTACCAATAATAATAATTGAAGAAGAAGAAGAAAAACTTAAAATTCAGATGACGAAAAAAGAGAGAAAAGAGAAAAGCGATAAGAGAGGTTGAGATTGGAATTGGGATTATACCAGGAATTAGAGGGTTATTGGGTGCTAAGGGCGAATTGTGATTTTGGGGATGAGATTGAGGAAACAGAGTTTTCGATTTTCTTTTTGGTTGAGCAACTATGGTTTGCGAGACTTTTTGGGACCTTCCGCCATCTATATTGACCGATTGATTGAAGAAGGTAGCTGCATGTGTACCATACGCGCCATTAAAGCGACGGAGCCTGTCAACCCCACCGTTCCCCCCAATCGAGTTGGGCCTGATGGGCTTTTCTCATCGCTCTTTTGTATTGGCTATGGGCCCATTCATTGTTGATGCTTAAAGTTGATAATGACCAAAAACTAAACAGCAGTACAGTGTAAAGATCCAAGAAATGTAATTTCAGTCCCAAAGAGAGAGAGAGAGAATAAACACATGCAGTTAAAAAAAAAAAAAGAATAAACGCATGCCTATTGCCTACTAAATCGGTTTGATACTTGAAATGTCCCTTTTTTTTTTTTTTAAGAGTAATTATATTGGTACATACCAAATGGTATGTATAGGATACATATGTTTTGATTCAATTATGGAGAAAAGAAGTGTAAATAGTGGAGTGATGTTATATCAAAATCTAAAAGTGATAAAATGGGCGCAGAAGATATATAAAAGAAAAATGTATGTACAAATATTCTTATTATTTTTTTAATTGGAAGCCCCAATCTATGCTTCAAAGGTTTCAAGCATCATTATGTAAGAAGATGGGTTGCATGAGTGTTGAGAGTTAAGTTGTTTGTTGTTTATTAAGTAAGTTTTTAAATTTGAGCCTAATGAATGGAAAAAAAAAATCAATAAGAGTCTCACTTATCATTTTATGGCATGGAATGACGGTTGGTAGGTGTGAATCTCCAAATATAGTTGATAACTAAAAAAATATATAAGTCAATCGAATCATGTATTTATCATTGTTTAAGTTTAATTCTTAAATTTCAGATGTATTATTAGTATGTGGTTTCAAAGTATCTTTTACAAGTCTAGATGGGAGCAAGCTAGCGCTGTCCTTTTAGGAAAAAAAAAAAAAACTAATTAGAAGATTGGTTCTCATTCTGACTATGGAAACATAAAAAGAAAAAGCCATGCAGCCTATAAGAGTTGTATTTATAATATTTGACCCTGTGTCTTTATCTTAAGGGAATTAGGTTTGTTTAGTACCTCAACTAACTCATCGTGGATAGGAATGCCTTTTAAAATGTCAAGGATAAGGTATCCTAAGCTTTTAAAATAGAAAAAGAATCTAATGGTGTACCAAAAGCATGGATGAGAATAGAAATCGAATAATAAAAATAAGACGTTGCTTAAAGGGTTGTCATTAGAATGCCAAGTTGAAGGATGTTTCACATAGAAGCTCCTAACTGCCAATCGAACTCAGAGGAATTGTCACAAATAATTAAAGCAGAGTTAGGATGAGAGTAGTACCAAAATCTAATAACGTATATGAAACCAGAATATAAAGAAATAATGGCCATTCTTGGGCTATCCGACTATTGTTTTAGGAAATTAATGATACGCGGATTTAATTTCTTATGGCAAATTAAAAGGAAATGACATAAAATTTATCTATGATATAGTTAAGATTTGAACCATCACATTTTCCCCTTTTTTATTTATTTTTTAAGCATTGATAATTGGTTATGTATCCTTCCATGTATTTGAGATCCACCTAAATAAGACCCTGGGCCAAACTACTTTTGTTTTATCAATGTGTTAATTATGTTTGCTAGGCCATTCTATTCTCAGAGATGATACCTAGCTACCGTCTCAGCGGTCAATTTTAATTAAAATAAAATTAAAAAATCACCCATTTCTTGAATGATACACCAATCACGTAGGTTCAGTCAATCAAATGCTTAGCAACAAAGAACATTTAACTGCTGTTGATGTAGAGTGTGACCTACAGAAAAGAAATTAATGATACTACATTATAGTATTTCTCAAAGTATTGCAATTTCCTTTCATTTTTCGTTATATAAATTTTGTTAAATTTTTTTGTGAGAAGACTAATTACTGATTAGAAACCGGAAAAGATATATTTTAGTTCTGAAAATTAGGACAACTACTAATCACCATTATTTTTTGTCTAAAATTATAAAATTATAGGAGATAGTTACAAAGATAATATTTATTTTCATTAACTCATGATAGAGTATCATGGAGTTAATATCACAAATTTTAGAGACACCATAACTTTAAAATTAACTTCAAACACACTCTTACATATATGTAAACTAAAAAATTGATAATTTTATTCATGGAGTAATTGTGACTTTGTTCCATCTACCCCACACAAGACACTTCATAGTTTTTTTTTTACTAAGTTTTTGACTTTACCACTGGAGTCCGTAAGAGTCGAATTTGTTGAGTGTATCACGGAATTGTGGATTCATTCGCAACTATTAACCATCCATTGACGTGGATTCCAATGAGGAAATTACATTTTCTCATCATCATCATCATCCTTTCTAAGTTCTAATTATATGTAGTGATGATTGGTCCCTGTCCAATGTTGTTCGCCACTGCGAAATAGAAATCATATTCACAACTTACACACTAATCACATTCACAAGCTACTGCTACCAAAAGTACTAGTACATATATGTATGTGCATCAGTGCATATAAGAGCATATATCTCGATTGGCTAATGTTCACGTGAACTTCACGTGGCAGCATTCAATCAATCTTCGACACACAGGCCACCTGCATTGGTTCCCCCAGGCCCAGCTTTTGAAAAAGAAACTCCCAACTTACTCAAATCAACAATACCTTTTGATATATATAGCAACCTTGAGGCTAGAGCAGTTATATATATATATATATATATTACTTAAATCATATCAAATAAGTTGATTAACATATTGGAACTGATGTTAAAGAGAAAAGGATCACATAGTTGCACTTGCTTTGTGCAAGTTTTGCATCAGCTTATTATATGCTCGATTGTACGAGCAAGGGAAGATGTAGGTTTTTCATGATTTAATTTGTGAATTTTGATTACTTGGTTGATTCAAGCTTCCATTAAAATGGCAGAAAATCCATAGTTGTTTGCTTAATTACTTGGTTGATTTTTGCTTAAGTATATAAATTCTATATGAAAAGGAAATGGCAGAGAATCTATAGTTGTTGGAAAATTTTCCTTGAATTTTGATTAAAAACGTATTGTGGCTTAGTCAAAATTTACATGTAAACTGTTTAATTAGATCTACAAGTGAAGGTATATGAGAATAACTTAAAGATTTATTAAAAGAATAGGATAATGATATTATTTAGATTAGGTTTTCTGATGAGCAGATTATAAAAAAGATCGACCATCAAGTTGACGAAACGTGTAACTTAATTATTGAACTTTAAAAAAGTATTTTATTATTTTAATATTTGTACCAAATGGGCATCTGAACCGTTGAAAACATATTTAAACTTGAATAATATATAATCAATAAAATATTCATTACTATGATAATATTTTTTAATTCGGATAAACAGATCAGCAGATAAAGATGCCAAATTTTCACCCCGTGTAGCAAATTTATTGGACTCTATTAAAATATTATTTTTTTAGTTTTTCACATTATTGATTATGTAAATCATTCAAACAAATTAATATCAATGAGTAAAGTAGCGTTCATGAGATCAATTTCAAAAGAGATTTTAAATTCCAGCTCATTGACACAACTTTTTGCAGAGCAAGTTCATCATAATCTCCACAAAAACTTATGGAGGGGACTCTAAGTAAATTTTAGCCACAGCACCTGTAGCTTTGGACATGTTATTGCTGCTAGTATCTCCCTAATTATTGTTAGTATTATATACTAATACTTTACTCTTTCAGTCTAATTTTATACATCTTTCTAGAGAAACGTATTTTTATCTAATATTATTTATTAGTATTACTTTAGAGTTTGAACGAAGCATTTACTATTTTTTCCAAATTTATAATCCACATATATTGTCTCTTATACAACTTATAATAATTCATGAAAAAAAATATGAGGACAAACTTGTTATTATATATGTAACGTTATATAAGTGTGTATTTTTAATGACTTGTTAATAAGTGTCCAAAATCCTCAAATTATATTTAATTTTGGACAGAATTATTAGTCTTTATATATTTCTTTAATAAGTACTCGTAAAATACCTGTTGTTAATGATACTAAAAGCAGCAAATTACTATGGTAAAAATTAAAATATCATGTTAAGTCACTTACATTTGAAAATATAAAAATGTATATTTTCAATATTTTTACTATCTTAACTAATATCTTTAGCAAAACCTAGCTGAAGTTAGTTTTAGTGAGAAAAATATTAGTATATTTCTTTATACCATAGCACCCAGAAAGCTCGGATCTTCTTGAAAAATCAATAGAAATAGCCATTGCTATACTATACTAGTAGTGTGATGATGTTGTTATTTTGATAGAAATAAGGTTGTTAAATTTCCAAGAAATCAGATCATTACTCAGTCTGTCGATATTCCGTACGTATTGTGCTCAACTTGCAATTAATTAAACCAATAAATGTTAGTAGAATTTAAGTTATTGGTCAGAACTAATGTGCTCAACTAGCAATTAATTATAATGTATAGTAATCATGCAAAATAGAATATTTTGGTGGGTTCAGCTTGAGATTTATGTTACCAGTAGAAAAAGTGGTACAACCACTACTGTCAGAAGGTGGACAATAAGCATCAAAAGATCAGGTACCTGAAATAGTTCTTACCTAAAAGAGAGGAATCCCTTGTACCTGAATAAAAATAAGGAAAGAGGAAGAAAAAAAAAAAAAGAGTGTTTGAGTATGAATAAGAAGAGTGTGTGTCCACCCCAAATTGCAAAGGGCACGGTCAATGATTTCCTGATTTGGAAACCTTAACATAGAGAAAAAGAGAGCCTGTAAAATAGCGACACTTGTCCCTTTTCCTACATCGTACTTAGAAGAGCGAGCACTCCGCGACTTTTTGGACGCGCATGCCCTTGCAATGAGGACTAGTGGTAGCTGTCAATTCAGTTTCCTTTGACATCTAATTCAGTAATAATAATAATCCCTCGTTTTTTTTTTAATTGTCCAATTTAAAAATATATATATATTTTTTAATTGTTAATTTCAGATTTTAAGATAACATTTATTTTTTTTTCATTTTTACTCTTATTTAATATTAACTATCTCTATTAATTGAGAAGAGATAATAACAAAAAAGTAAAGAAAAATTTAATAAAAAATATATATATTTTGTTAATTTAATACTATATCATTTATTACCTAAATTTATGCACGCATTTAAAATTATACCATTAAAAAAAATGGAGGAAGTATACGATAGACGAAGCAACATGAACGAAACAAGTATATACGTCATGGGATACGGAAGGCGTATTCGTAAGCTCCACGCGTCAACGTAAAATACGGTAGACGGCTCAATTCTCAAGAATCGAATAAAACAGCCCAATAACCTCTTTCATGTCAGAACCTGATTGGGCCACGTGCCCCCAATCCCCATCTAGGAAAAAAACCAGAAAACCACTAGTGGTTTCTCTCCACCCCGCAAAAGCGGTTTCCCACACTTTCCTTATATAGCTACCACTTCCTTCCAGCTGAGGTGATTTTTTCAGTACGGTTCTTTGAAGAGCGCCCTCATTTTTTTGTCTCTTACAAATCAAAACAGTAAGCAGAGCTCAGAGCACGCTCTTTCTCTTTCTCTCTCTCTCTCTTCAAATTACTTTTTCGCTTTTATTTTTTTTTTCTCTTCTTTCTTTTGAAGATCCGTGGTGATTTTCTCGGAAAATCAATCCGATCTTTTCTCTCCATCATTTTCTATCGTTTTCTTTTTGTATCTGAACATAGTACTGTCAAAAGGAATGGACGATTTTCTCTCTCTAAACTGTTCACAGAGCAGTTTCCATTTCTTTGTTTTTTGCTCTCGATTTTCTTTAATTTTTTTTCCTTCCGAAGTTGAAATTTCGGTGGTTGATCTGTTATTCCTAGGATTAGCCAGCGGTTGTGTGATTCGGGAGGATCGAGCTAGGGTTTTGATCTGCATATAAATGGGGAGAGGGAAGATTGTGATAAGGAGGATCGATAACTCGACGAGCAGACAGGTGACGTTCTCGAAGCGAAGGAGCGGTTTGCTGAAGAAGGCGAAGGAGCTTTCGATCCTGTGCGATGCTGAGGTTGGAGTTATGATCTTCTCAAGCACTGGAAAACTCTACGATTACGCCAGCACCAGGTAATTAAGCTCGCTAAGCTTCAGATCTACTTTTCCTTTTAATTTCTGCGTTTCTATATATGCGTTTTCAGATATATACATGTGGTGTTGATTGCTATGTGTTTGTTGCTGAATGTTGTTGATATTGGTACTGCTACGTAACTAAATCGTAACAGAAAACTTGCATAGTGGTTTTCTCTTCGTTTCCGTAAAATTCGCGTGACTTTAGGAATTAGGATATTCAGTGCCAGCTTTAGAAAACTCTTGATCTATTTATAAGGAGAGACTAGTGAGAGCTTCGTTTTTTATTTTTTCATAATTTAATTTGAACTCTGCAAATTAGTCTCGTTTTGTAAGAGTTAATTTAGAAATTGAAATGCTAGCTTGTGAAGTGTTGTTGCTTGGCTAATTAGTGGACTTAAGAAGATTGCAGCTATTTCGTGACATGTGTGCAGTTCAGGAGGAAATGTTCATATTCACATATTCACACTATGCACAAAATGGTCAAGATTCATAATATACATTGTAGACATATGGCACCTATGTATGTCATATTAGATGATCACAAGATGTTTGCTAAAAAGTGCCGCCGGTTTTAGTTCGTACTTCGTAAGGACTGTCCATTATTATGGATGAGTAGGTAATCATAATGATGTAATTAAGAAGGGCTTATGTTTTCAGGTGTTTTAAGATTGGTTTTGGCAAATCAGGAATATGCATGGTAACTGTAGCTAACACATCTACGTTTTAATGGATTCTTATGCTCTGATATGGGGATATATTCAGAAAGCTTTAACTGAAAGAATAAATGTAAGACTTAACAGCCAAACCCTAGGCTTAGGGCAAAACAATTTACATTGCTGTATAATGACGACTATTCCGCATGAGTCTCACCCCCAAGAGCAAATTAAAATTTGATTAAAAAGTGTATTGTTCTGAGTAGAAATAGTACGGAAAGAGTAAGGTCATTCAAATTAAAAGCATAATAATGAAATTTGAATATCATTATCTTAAAGTTAACTTCATTTTTGTTGATGTTGAATTATAAAGCTATATGAGAGAACGCACTAACATCTTACGTTCCTTCTTGCTTCCCTCTTTGAGGGTTAAGAACTCTTAATCATCCAAAAAAGTATCACTAGAGCAGTGTTGTTTATTTTTTAGGACGGAAGATCAAGACTGCCTAACTCTGAAACAAGAAAACAAACAAATGTACAACAATACTATTATAAATTTTTGAAATATCCAAATATCCTACTTATGAATTATGTGAGTCTCATCATATTTATTATTTACTTTTTCTTTTAATTCATTCTCCTTCCACTCCTATTTCTCAAAATTTGGATGTAAACATCCATTCAAATGTCAAAAAACTATTTCACAACTAAGATAATGTTTTATAAGTATCCCCTCTACATAAACCACAAGGAGTGGACAAATGTGTAGCTTGATAATTTGGAGGGGTCCATATATAAATCTCAGTGCTAGCGTTATAAAAATGAAGAAATGAAGAGAATTGATTTGAATTCAACTTTTTTAGCCAACTTCTTACTAACTATATAATCTCATCCATTTAATTGTAAATGCAAGAATTTTGGATAGATAAGTTAAGAAAGTTAGTTAAAAAATTTGACTCTAAATTATTTCTCTAAAATAAATGTCATGTGAGTATATACATACATACATGCATATATATATACATGTCTTAAAGGGATTTAAAACTTTCATCTTTCTAAGTTCCAAAATCAATATAAAACTGGCTGTACAGAGAAAAAAATGTTATGAGAAAACTATTTTATTTACTCATTACCATTAAGTTCATTGACATTTAAAAAGGATTAAAACATAATACATTTTCATTTTGTAGGAGAAGAAAGCATATCTTTTATAGAGGGGAGGATATTGTATTCTAAATATCTCTTAGGTGAGGGAAATAATGTTATTTAGTCTTCATTGTAGAGCATGTGTGCGGAATATGTTAGGATTCAAGTATAAAGTGAGAAATCTCATATCAAGAAAGAAAAATAAGAAAAAGGACTACATTAATGGATGTAA
This sequence comes from Aeschynomene evenia, assembly GCA_013621005.1. Lineage (NCBI taxonomy): Eukaryota > Viridiplantae > Streptophyta > Magnoliopsida > Fabales > Fabaceae > Aeschynomene > Aeschynomene evenia. Next base: position 6,942,924 of record CM024270.1, read on the forward strand.
CTTATAAACTTAACGCCTTAATCTTAATGTTAATATGTTACGAGTGTACTGTGTGTAGTGTCAAACTCACTATTATAGTTTTTCGTTTGATCTGATCTATACTTCAACATGGAGCTACTAGTGTCAAACTCACTATTTTTCCTAGTTCCCCAACTATTTTAGATTTCTTTAACAAACAAGGAGCTACTAGTTTAATTTTTAAAACGAGTATAAAAGGTAATGGTTGGTGTTCCATGGTTGAAGCGCCCCCATTGAGAAATAAGAGCTATGAAGCTCCAAAGTCCAAACTGACCAAAGTAAATAAAAATTAAAGAAAGTTTAGCTCAAGTTGGAGCATGCTCATGCCGAGGGTATATATTTGAAGAGGAGATTTCCCAAATTAAGGAAAATGGAAAAAAAAAAAAAGGTTCTGGTCAGTTTAGTATATATATAAACTCTTAATATCATACATCAAGTTAGCAATAGCCAATAGCATGAGGTCGTTATCTACTACTAATGGAAATAGCAACTTTTGAGTCATCATACTTACAACGATGATTTTCCTCTTTTATGTGTGTATATAAACAACTGTCTGTTCTCTGATATTCGAGGAAGTAATATCAAAGAATGACAGCGTTTATCACTTCCCTGTTATTACTTGTTAGATTTAATACTTTATATTAAAGAAAGAGAATAGCTATTTAATAATGTTATAACTGTATCTTGATTCTTGTAGTACATGGTCATGTTTTTTTTTCCCCTTCTTATATGATTCGTATGTACACAACCAAGTAAAATGTAAAATTCGATCCAACTTCAAAAGCGTTGACATCTAATTTTGCCACTTCTATGACTGCTTCAGTTCTGACAGTGAAATCAGTCTCATATAAGGAAAGTGTGAAAAATCTTTGAAACAAAATAAATGTTTTATCGTTATTTCAACGTATGCAAACTTGTTCTGTAAACCAGAAAATTCAATCAAGTCATTAGTTATACAACCTTTTCCCCCGTGTATGGTATATGTTTTTCTTTTTCATAAACGTAATTCTCTTCGTATGCTATTTAGGAGTAGATTAAAATAGGCGCCATAGAACACGTTTTTGCGTCTGTTGCATAATGCCCTCTCGTAGTTGATTTTCTATCTGAACCTTAGCTTGACCAATTACAAGTATATTTTTCTTGTAATTTAATATTAACTCAGGAACCTAAAACTTTTGTGGCCTTCGTGCCAAATTCAAGTTGTACTAGATATCATTTTGGATGTCAACCTGGCCTAGCACAATGAATTTTCACTGGCTAGATCACAAACCAACTAAACTGATTGTCAAGTTTTTCAAGATCTTTCCCTTTTCATTTCAAAATAACAAAGAAAATTTATATTTATTTTTATATGCAGGCAAAGGACACAGTTCTTTGAAAAACAAAATTTTCTTTTCATAATAATTAGTGATAACCAATTAATTATAAATTTTTGTAACTCAATTAGTATATTTTACATAATTGATAATATTCCCTCTGCCCAAAAAAATAATAGATAATATTCTTACATTAACATGATTTTTAAAAAAGAATTATTGAAGCCAAGTATATGGTACAAAACAATGTTGAATTATTTTTCCTCTCCTAAATAACGGCTGTTTATTTTTAATATTCCCCCAAACTATCAATATACAAAACTTACCAAAATTCAACTAGTTTAGCCCGAACTAGTTGGCGCAATGAGCACAACCCTCCCAACAGTATTTTCGTCTACAAAACCTGAACTTTTTTCTTAGGAAATTAAGATCAGTGTTAGGATTATGAAGAATATTAACTGTTAGCAAACATTTTGTCGTTACTCCGATAGTGTAATACAGGACAAACAGAAATGAAGTATTATTACATAACCGTAAACTTTATGCTTTAAATAAAACTTGCATTTCTTAACAAATTAGTTAGACCCTTTCGTACACTCAACAAGAAAATCAGGTAGCTGATTTCAAGGAATACGATATTGTCAGGATTGGAAGTTATTCATAAATGCATGCATTAATAATACATTCCACGGTGTCGAAAGTGAACAACTGCATAGTTTGTTGCCTGATAAAGGTCTCGATTATTACGGGTCTTCCAATTTACATCTATCTGCATAGTTTGTTATTATTTTCTTTTACGGTATATTAGAAGTCATCAAAACACGACTGATGCAATTTAAACTTTGATGACTTTGTTCCAGTATGAAATCAGTAATCGATCGATACAACAAAACAAAAGAGGAGCAGAATCCACTGGGTAGTTCAACCTCTGAAATCAAGGTACTTGAATATACTTGTCACCAAAGAATTAAAAGTCTGCAATCAATTTCTAAGAATTAAAAGTCTGCAATCAATTTCTCGAGGTACTATGATCATATAAACATATAAAAGATCAACACCTTAATTAGAATAAAGTAGTATCTGAAAAATATGATTTGTAATACTCATGCAATCAATTTAGTTTTTCCTATTATTATTTTTCCTAGTTATTTTAAGGATGAAACAATTGACATTAAAAAAAGGTACCGTGGTGGCAAACTTATTAAACATAACACCATTGAGCATCTATAGTCCAGCAACTTAAAAAAAAAAAAAACCTACCCTTCTCAGCCACCCACTTCACCACCACCCAATGGCAACTGGCCGTTTACCCCCCACATTACGACCACAACCTTCCCACCTTGCTTGGTGACGACAGTGGCAGGAGGCACAGCAAGGAAAACAGTGCCACAAGAGTTGGCTGTTCCCTCCTCCTGTGAACATCCATGGAGATCTCAGCCCTCATCCTCACACCACGAGACCAGTTAGTGGCGCAATAGGAGGAGCAGTGGCCTCAGGTGGACAGTGATGCCATCCTATCTAGTCTGGTCGCTGCAGCTTGTAAGGTTGGTGACAGTGGTGGTGTACAGCATGAGTTCTGCCATGGGAAGCAGAAGAGACAAGGCACAACAGCAATTGAAGGAATAAAATTTGTTTTCAGGGACAATCTCATGGTCCAAAACTTAGGCTGGACGAGTTTAAATGCCACCATGAGTGACAGAAACAAGAAAGGAATATAAGTGAAAAAACAAAGCGGGATAAAGGATGGAGACTAGCTTCTGAGATTTAAGCAGAAAAATCAATGGTGATTTCAGCAGTTATTGAAGATTTCAGGCCCCAACATTTACAAATGAGGTAAAAAACGCTGGAGAGACCAAAGCAAAAGAATGCCATTTGTTGAAATCAGTACTGACATTTTTTATTTTTTTCCAGTTGCGTTTGTGCTGACAGCTACATAACCAATGAACAATCTGAGTTCAAAGCTAATTAGCTAACCCATAGGCCATAAGAAAGAAGATGGGGGAAAAGGGAGCAACTCTAGTTAGCCCAGCATTCACAGTATGGTGCACATTGGACACCACAGCTGTGGCAGTGCCATGTGGAATGGCCCTGCCATAGCTCTACTAAGTGGAATGGCAGAGACACCCAAACTCAATGGCTGTGACACCATGGAAGCACTACTATGTCAAAATACTGATAATTCACAAACTCAAACATATAATGCAACAAATTATCCCAATCAGTTCAACACCTAGAAATTGAGGATATAATAACTTATAGCATAGGATAAGACAAATGGTTGGAACTTAGCAGGGACTTACGGAACAAGTTGGCACGTCCATGTGCCTAAAGTAAGAATGCCTTTTGTATTCTGACAATAATGATGGCAGAAGTCATTATGCCACCCAAAAGGGCTATGCTCTGCCAAAAACATAAAACAAGGTATGAATCAACAACTCTGTAAGAAATACATTCAGAAGACCAAATAAATGTATATTATTATTAATGGCTTCTCCCTTTATATCAGAAAAAATTTCACAACAGAAGATTGAGGAGAACATGTGTCACAAAAGTAACCAGCATTCCTCTTGACTTTATCTCTTTCTACATCACTCATTCTTTCCAGTTAACTGTATTAGTGTTCCCTTGAGAAAATTGTTTTTTAACCCCTCAAGGAGAGGCATGTTTAGTTTTTAGTTGACAAGACTGAGCCACTGTCTGAGCTAGGCTCCAAATCCTATTGATAGATGCTGCCAGAGAACTAAACCAGTCATCTGAAACAGGAGCAAGCTGTCATTTGATTACCATGAGCAATGGCATCATTAAGGAAACAAGATTGCATAGGCAGAAGGTGGGAAAAGACATGCATAACGAAAGTCATTTGAAATACCGAAGCTAGATGATGCACAACTTCCAAAATAACTCCATTAAAAAATTAGTTCGTTTATCTTCTTTATATATAGGTACAAGGAATGTCAGACATCAGGATAAGTTCAAAAAGATGGCTTGAGGAAGCAGGTCAAGGGACATCTCTTAGCTCCATACCCTTGGAATAAAGCAATAGTGCAGATCCAGCACAGTCAAATCTATTGACCAGTAAGTTATTTTCCATATAGTAACAACTGTTTCTCTAAGTAAATCCAATCTACAAAATAAGATCTCTTTGGAACAAGAGTTAATCCTGCATTTAGAATGAAGCATACATCTCTTGACAAGGTTCAGTCACCCATTTGCTAGAAATCACCGCATAGGAAGCTCAAAGTTCTGGCTACATCAAAGAAATTCTTTTTTCCATTCATGTAGGTTTAATAACATTTGGAGGTAGGACAGAGGTGTAGGTAGTACCAGGTTCTGCTATTGTAGCGAAGTTGGAATATGGACGGTAGGAAGCTCAAAATCATGTGGATTAGATAAATATCTTCACATTGCATAGTAGAATCCTTAGCAATGCTTGTTTTGATAATTAACACTCAACTCTAGGGTGTTTGGGGTGGAAATAAGAATAAAAAAAGGGTAGGGAGTTTCATGGATGAGCTCCACCGCAGTTTTACCCCGATACCAAACACACCTTAAATGATGAATGTCAATTACTGACTATTGAGAAAAGAATTCATTTCTTTCAATAGTGAAGAAGCATTCGCATAGGAAGGATGTATGTATCTCTGCAAACTTAAGTGCACTAGTCAAGAAACCGAAGACCTTTATTATCTCATCAATCTTCGGCTATACCACCCTGTCAACTTCAATCCAGTCAAGATTTGAATAGGCCCAGCCAAGCCAACAAACCTCCTTACCGTAGACCTTCGATAATTTAGAGATACCCTAGACCTTCGATAATTTAGAGATCATGCATCTCTTTGGAACAAATGATCTCCTTTACCCAGCTTAATAACTATCGCGAAAGGGTTATGAGTTATGACCATTGACAACTTCAGCTTGCCATTTCCAGACAAGCAAAGTACCATCTGAAAGAATCATATGCAAACACCAAATTCATTGAAACCATCGATTTCCAAATCTCCAGACTCCATTTGGCCTAACCATGAAGCCGGAGAGTAATACAATTACCCCAATACTTGGGATGGACTGGACGCAGCCGTCTGGTGATTTTATTTCACAATCACGAACTACACTAAAAGTGTTTACATGGATTTGTACAAAGCAGTCAATGATATAAAGTGTGACATACCTAAGTGAATTTCTAGATGGATGCAAGGTAGCATTGATTTCAATCGTAGCATGTCACAATGTACACATTCCCCTATTGTTGAAGGATTTGGCACCCCTAAAGTGCTGGGTATATTTAGAGGTAAAGTGCACAATCTCTGTTGATGCAAAAATCAATGATATAGAATTTTCATCTACGGTTGAGATTGTGGTTACTTCAAAGAGTACCACATGCTATAGAGGAGCCAAATTCTTCGTTGACTACAGAATTTTAACCATTTTGCAGTAAAAGTATGCTTTTTTGACAGAAACTAAAAAACATCCACAAGGTAAAATGTTTATTGATGTCAAATTCAGTATCCCAAAGCCATGATTAGGATAGTAGATGAGCTCCCCGAGTTTACAAATAGAAAAAGAGAGAAGAGAGCACCAACACATTACAAGACTACAAACCACTACTAATCTAGGACATGTACTACATAGAGTGTAACCCAATAAGGCTGCCAACTTAAAAGAAAAAAAAGCTCTTGATAAATCAACGATGATTATTTCCAAGAACACTATAAGCTGAAGCATAATAAAAAATTAACTACCAACCGAAGAGAACACAACCAAACATAGACAAACAACCACTCATGGAAGCAGAAAGCAGATCCAAACAACACCTAAATATAGCAATCCATGTAAAAACAAAACCAACCAGAACTAAAAGAGAGGCCTGCATATATTACATAAGAACAGCACCACCTAGAGGTTGAACCATATAAGCAGCGACCAATCTGGCTAAAAAGAAGGGAACCCAAACAGGGATAACCGGATAATCCAGCCAAATGATCAATTCCTTCCGGTACTGACAAGTCGAGGGCAAGCGAGCTCGGCCAAAAACACAACGGATATCAGTAGCCTCTAGAGGCAATCACAACACTTGTTTTGCAAGAAAGTAATTAACAACAAAGTTACTTGAAAATGAGTTCGACTATGACAAAGATCCAAATGAGAAAACAAAGTAGTGGAAATTTGGTTTGAAATTTTCCTTTTAAATTCATTTAGGTTGGAGTCTTATAAATGATGAAAGAGAAAGGATGATATTGGAATGGATGGGAGAGGCAAAGAGAGGAGTGGATAAAACAATCCTGACCGTAAGTTCAAATACTTAAAAACCTTTATAAGATGGCAACTAGATTGAAGTTTATGAATTTATGCATAGTTTATCCGAATATTTGCTAATTTGCAGGGTTTAAAATAAGATAAGAACAAACTCCAGTTATCTAAATTACTTTTCTGATACTTTAAGGGATAATAGTATGGCAAAAACATGTATATTTAGCGCTTCTTTATTCTTTAATATCTAAGAGCATCATATTGTCATTACCATGTTCTAGTTTTGGCAAAGGGAGGCAGCAATGTTAAGGCAACAATTGCAAAACTTGCAAGAAAGTCACCGGTACATTCTTTTCTATGCAGCATGTTTGTTTTGAAGATAAGCTCATAAATATCCATGTAAAAATCTAAACCACAAGGTACAAGCTTATAGTTGTTTTGATAATCCAAAACCCTTTAAAGGAAAGTTGAATCATTAATGAACTGGAGAATAAAATATGTGAACTAAAAGATTTTGCTTTGGGGAAACTTTTGATGATTTATGAGATTGAAAAGAAGTCACTCTTATGATTTCATAGCTGTTTCAAACCAAGGAAGTCATAATATCCAATACATAGTTAGATTTAGCACTGTAGGCCTGTAGCTACTAGAGGTGTACAAAAGATGTGTTTTATTGAACTGAACTCGGCCTCGTCTTTTGACCAAGCCATTTATTTATTTCAACTAAGACAAGGCCTGATTATGACGTGATCAATAATAAACTTATGAGTCAGCTTGATATTTCTACAATATATATTCAGACAAACAAAAATTAAGTAGTAATTTACAATATATACTTCGAATCGTAACAAAAATAATATCACATTATGTTAAATGCATAAATTGTTGTATTATTATTATTATTTTGTGAATATATTCTTTTAAAAAAATGAGTTTTAAAGAATTTATGACCACTACCCTACTGAAAAATGTATCAGGAATAAAATTTTAGGATTCAAACCAAACCTGGTAAACCTAAGGACATGGCGAGTTATCATTTTAGGTACCCTTACTGGCTACATGATAGATTCTTCGTTATTTTTTTTCATTCCACCAGGATATATTTACCCCTGTTAGTTGTTCTTTCCTTCTTTTCTTTAAAGTAAAATGTCGCATATTCTGAAAATAATTTCAACAAGTAGAAGCACTTAAAGTATCACTCCAAATACATGCAATCACAAGCTGAAATTTTTCGAATATGCATCCTATACTTTCAAAAGAATGTGTCATATTAATACATACATGAGCTAGTCTTGTGCTAAGAAGGGGGAAAAGGAGTTTGAAGGAATAGAAGAGGGAAAAGGAGTTTGAAGATTCCTTCCACAGAGTAGTTGTAAGCTTGTATGATATACATGGTGTTAAAGCTAGTTGACAAAGTAGTTGACCAAAGGTGCTTGTATGTAGATGCAAGGAAGTCATGATTTTACTCTACCACTTTACAAGCCCAGTGAATTTTCAGGTGCGAATGTTAAAACTATTGTTGAGGCTTATCAATCCGTTTAGGAAAATAAAAATTTCAAGAAATAAGGTTCAACTCTGTATATCCTTTTCCCTCTACCGATAACAATATGGATCTAGATGAAGTAAAATTACTATTATGATACAGAAGGGCAGAACAAATGTATCAATTATTGTCAAATTGCAAAATACAAGTGAAGATGCACTTGCTAGATAATCTTCACATTGTCTATAGCTTTGATTATGAACTCTAAATTGTCCAAGATGCAATTCCAAACAATTATTTTGGGTTATTTGGTATGAACTAACAGGCAAATGATGGGAGAAGAGCTGTCAGGTTTAACTGTCAAAGAATTACAGAGTTTGGAGAACCAACTGGAAATTAGCCTCCACGGTGTCCGTGCAAAAAAGGTTTGGATTTTCCATGCAAAATGCAGTGTTCTATTTTTTAAGTTCAATATATGCTACTTAACATATAATTTACTTACGCAGGAACAACTTTTCATGGACGAAATACAGGAACTAAATCAAAAGGTCAGTCTAGAGACAAAAAGATGACTGCTTTCACTATTTTTCATCTATTAAAATGTTTATTTAATTTTCTGCAGGGAAACCTGATGCACCAAGAAAATATGGAACTGTATAAGAAGGTAAACCTAATTCGTCAAGAAAACATGGAATTGAAGAAAAAGGTATTGGTTTGGATAGTATGAAATGCTAAAATAATCTCCTAAAGATTTAAGACCCATGTCTTCAACATGCATAACTTCGTAGAGTTTTTTAATTCTGAACTTTAAAATCAGAGTTTCCTTAACCCAGGTCTACGGAACAAGAGATGGGAATGGATCAGACAGAAATTCTGTTCTCACAAATGGTCTAAGCATTGGAGATGATTTGCAGGTTCCCGTGAATCTCCAGCTAAGCCAACCACAGCAACAAAACTATGAGGCACCTTCAGGAGTTACAAAATTGGGGTATGATCTTATATAGCTAGTCTATCGTCAAATTAATAGACAAAACCAAGCAGAAATTTTAATTAGATTTATTTTGATTGCTGCAGCAGATTGCAACTGCATTGATGCATCTACAGGAGATTAATCTTTCTTGATAGTTACCAAGAAGATGGGCTTAGATTTGAATTTTATGCTTTTCTATCAATGTTTATGACATATAGGCCAGAAGACATTCAAATTCAAATCAGAGGTTTTAGTCCACAATTATAAACTAAGGCAACTCTTGCATGTGTGACAATCAAGAAGCACAGTTTATGTAAAGTCAACATTGAATAACAAGAAATTCTACAAATTGAACAAGTGTGTAATGCATTTTACTTTGTTAACAGCACCAAAAACTACTCTTTCTCACCAAAAAAAAGAGGTACTCTGCTCTTCAAATGGGGAAAAAACTACCCGAGTTATTAGCAATACATGAGATGATTCTACATTCAGTTATTGATAAAGAAATCCAAAAAACAAATGTATGACCAAAATAAGCATGACAGTTAATCTGAATATAAAATCAACCTAAGAAATTATGAGAATTAATAAGAATCCTAATATAAAAACCTTGCTGAAATTAATTACTTAAGTACATTGTGATCCAATATAATCTACACTTATAAAAGGGTGATGAAGAACCGTAAAAGCATTGCCTTGATAACTGAAGCCAGCTTGCCAGCATGTCATATAGACATGGACAAGGACAAGTGTCCCTCTATTTTATACTGAAAATGATCATAGCAACTACGAGATCTGAAATGAGCATATATGCACACACTATAATGCTCATATGCCATCTCACTTTCTAATGCTATAAAGTCATTTTAAACCATAAGGAAAAAAGCAATCATGTAAATCAATTATTAAAGCAACTAAAGCTGCCCAGATGCAAGAGAAATGAATCACTAATAATGTCTTAATCAGTTTCTCTAGAGTTATAGACAAGGAGTCAGAACTCCCAACTTGATGTTTCTTTTTACTCTCACAAAATTCACAATACTTCCTATGTTTGCTATAACTAAAGAGGGATTAAAATTGATGGAAAATGCTTACCACTTACACTTATCTCTATTTAAAGGAATTTTTTTCAATCAAAATTTATATATAGTTGCAGGTGACCCTTGGCACAATGGTTATGTTGTTGTCTAATTACTAGGGATTAAGGATTCTTATCGCAGAAAAATCCTATCGAAATGTAGGTAACCACATGTGCATAACCAACCGTAAACATACCCCACAATGATGGGGCCGTCGGTCTTTGTACCACTCTTTTTTAATTTATTTTTATATATAGTTTAATGTTTATCAGGTGCTGGTTCAGTGTTAAGATTTAAATGGGAAAAGAAATTACCTTGGCAGATTTTATCTTAATAGTTTAAACCTGCACTCTGGCCACAGATGAAAAAAGAATCTTGCTTCAGTGAAACCTACAACAAGAGAAATTGAATCCTTTTAGTTCCTGGTGATGTCTTCAGGCTGCAGACACCAAAACAAGCAAACAATTTTGTAACACTTCTGCGAGAAAATTGAGAGTGCTCATCAACCAAATACTATATCCATATCAAAAGCATTATCCGCAAAACAAGCTAGAGTTTTTGGAGTAACCATACCATTTCAATAAACAAGAATTCAGATTTTTCGTGACATTAATATTCAGATTGTCCATCAACAGCAATCAAGACCTAGGCTATTATATTACGGTCATTACAGAAATGGATTGCAAATAGCTAATCCATCCAACCTCACACAAAATATACATTGAATAACCAGAAACTATCACCCATTTGTCCTCATATGTAAACAAAAGCAACTCCAAATGAGCAGGTCATAGCACATTTGAAGATTCAAGCAATTTTTTTCTTTTAGACATACAAATATTATTAAAATGAATAAAGGAAGAATCGAACTCTGCCTATACTAAGTTTTATTGCAAAACTTAGTATAGTCGGTCCCAGGCCAAAATGAAGAGGAGGTTGTGTTAGGCCTTTGACACCAACATAAACCTCAGTCGAATCCCATGACATGGACCAAATACGTAATTGTGCTAAAGCTAGGTTGTTGCCCAGAAGCAACACGTTGTATAGCTCGAGCACAATGCCAACTGAGCAAGACTCACTGCATTGGTGAGAGTTAATGGGTTAAACCCAAACATGATTCACAACAGGACGCAATGGCGTCGTTTGATCCATGTAGCCGACCTCACATAGCGGGATAAGACTTGTTGTTGTTGTTGTTGAACAGAGGAAGAATAGAAATATAGAATGATATATGGAGGGTCAAAAGATTTTTATGAAAACAAGAACTAATAAAATACAAAATATCACAAAGCAAAACAAATTAATCTCTCAATATATCTAACAAAATAACACTTCAAGAAGATTTATGCCAAATAAAGTTGAAACGCCTGATCTTATCCCAAAAACCACATAGACTCAATTTTAAAAAGGGAAAAAACAATCATAAAATAGCATTGGGAATTTTGGAATATAGTCAAAATTTTTGCACAATTGAACACTATAGATAATTGTCTTAACACAAAATGCAACTTGGAAAGCCAAAAAGTTACACATCTAGAAAGTGGTTATAAAACAACTCATGTGTAGGAAATGAAGTCCTACAATCCAATTACGAAAAACATAATCAGAATTCAGGAGTTTACGTATTGCCCTTTCTTTGCCGCAATAACAAAAAAAAACTCCATGCTTAAGCAAAATTAATAACAAAATAATAAACATACATTCATTGTTTAAGGAAAGGAACCACGGAAGCAATCAATAAAATACCCTCAGATAATTGTCCCAATAGAAAATTGCTGTCTAAGCTATTTTGCCTCAATTTTATTAACAGAATACACCGGACAGACACTTTTCCCCTATGAAATGGAAGTTACACATATGACCAGACAAAAAATCAATTGGCACAAATCTGCATATGATCTAATGTCTTTGAAGATAAACTGTTCTTTCTTTGCTCTACCTAGCAATTATAAACTTCGCATTACCTATTCCGTATATGTGGCTTTATTTCATTAGCTTATTAGCCTCGTTTTGTTTAATGATCAGTAAATAAATAGCTCAAAAATGCCATATATTTGCAGATTAAACCTCGTGGGAAGAAGCACACACTTTATTTGATTTTTAACCTGATGGAATGAGTGAGAACAAAAGGAGTAATCACTTCCTGGACACTATTCACATCTCAGTGAGAGAAAATAGAACGACAAAAAGGGGGAAAAAGCCAATGCATTCGACAGAGTAAAGCTTACGTTTATGAGAAAGAATCAAAGAACCAAACCAACAGTGAACTGAAAACTGCACCAAATAGACTAACAAATTACTTAAAAAAACAAGAGCATCTCCATCTAGGGGAAAAAAAGAAGCTAGTATGCACTACAAACCACAGTACTAGTACTATCTTATTCTTACATACCAGAAATCCAAGCTATTTAATAGTAACCTAGATCGTAAGAAAAATATACAGATAAACGCACGAAGTGAAGAATCACCGTATGATAACACAGCAATAGTAAAAAATAAAAAACACAAACATAATAATAAGTCAGTTCATATATTAGTCAGAGAGCATCTAAACAAGGAGAAATCGCGGAATATTACAACACAGAAGCTCTCAAGACTTTTTCGAATCAGTAAATGCACATTAATTCAATCATTCTCTCTCACGTATAACTTCAAAAATTCCGATCCACTGATTTTCTCGCTTGTGAGGAATATATTTGTTTTATAAGTTTTTGTACATATATTTTACCGCATAGTTTCTGCAGCGATGTCAGTATCATAAGATTTACAGGTTTCCTTTGAATTTTACCTTTCATTTTCCCGCAGTTTCTCAGCAACCAAACGGATTCACAAACTGAAAAAACTTGCGGCCGTTCTAGCTGGAAAGGAGATCAACGGAAACGAGTTCGCGAACGCGATTCGGACGAAACGCGGAATCTGTGAGTTAACGAAGCAACAGATAATAATGCAGTTAATGAAACGAGGTTCACAGAGAAGATCGAAGATTCGCAGCTCTCACCGTTAAGCGGCGGAGAATCGGAATCCATGGACGAATCGGAGAAAGCGATGAAACGAAGCGTGGAAGAGAGAAAGAGAGATCTGGTTCAGAGAATTCTCACGCGAAAATAGCGAATCAAATGGAGGGAGAGAAAGAGAATAATGAAGTGTGAAGAAGTTTGAGCTAATGAGAGAAAAATATCAGGAGCAATTGGGGATTTAAATATGTACGTAGAGTGTGGGAGCAGCGTGTCGCTCCACCGCTTTAATTATTTTTTATTCCTTCTTTTGACGAATTAACCTTTTTATTAGATGAAGCGCACATTGTTTTTAGAACTTGTTTAATATAAATAAATAAATAATTTCAAATTGCAAAATCAAACATATCAATTAAAATATGATTTAAACACATCTTTTCTCTGAAAATAGGTAAATTTTGATTTTTGTATCTATTTTTACTTCAATATAAATATTTTTGAAACAACTTAGTTTTACTAATCTATGATAAATGTTTAGTTGAGGAATAAAAGGTGAGGTCAATGCCACTAGACTTATTTCATCAAAGAGAAATGAGATTAGTCTTTTTTTTTTTCTTTCTTTCTATCTATTAATATTTTTAACTATTATTTTCAACTTATGTATTAATGAACATTTCATTCACATTTAAAAGAAATGTAAATCCTACTTGAATATAATACTTTATTTTTTTTGGTATCCCCAGCCCAAAAAGGCCAAAGATTAATTCGTCGCGGATCTGAGTTTCATTTAAGGGTTTGTCGCTAGCCAATGAGTTGCTGCATACACAAGGCGGGGATCGAACCCCCGACCCTTGTTTTAGCAAACAAGTAAACTAACCACTTGACCAACCTAAATTGGTTGATATGACACTTTATTTAACAATGCATGAAGTGTTCACCGACCTAAAAACTAAGTAAACTCGTACAAATAACATAATTGATTAAACAAAGAAGCCCATTATGATTCGATACTTTGGGCCACATCCTATTTCTCACAAACCCGAATACCATAGAATATGAGAAAGCCCAAATAACAAGCCCAATCCACTCATCCCGTCACCCAAAACCACAACACTTCACAGAAACAACAGGGAATCGGATAAGCAAGCCAAGCAGCACCAGGCAGGTCCTGCCACATTCGTTTTCCTTCTCCTCCAGAAACCTAATTCCTCTCATCATCTTCCACTTTTGGAACCCTCACCTTACAGGGTAACCCATTTCAAAGCGATGGATTTGGTAGCATCAAACGAAAAGTTATACTCTTTCCACCACTTCCACAGAGCCTCCAGCTTCAGAGGTAAAGTTCATGACAACGCTGTTTCTCGCCCCTTTATTCTATCAGCTGATAGCTCCATTCACTTCACGAAACTGAAGCGCATTATTAATATTAACTCCAGAAAAAAGCATTCTGAAAACCGCGTTTTCGCGGTCTCGAAGTTCGAAACCTCTGGCCTGAACGGTAAGCTTCAGCATTTCGGAAGAAACCCCACAAACGGGGACTCCAACAACGGAATAGCGGAACCGTCGCCAAATGGTTACAACAATGGTTCTTCTAGAAACTTCGAGGAGTTCGAGAGTAACCACCATCTTAGGAAGCTGGTGAGGAACGGTGAATTGGAAGAAGGGTTTAGGTTCTTAGAGCGAATGACATGTCAAGGGGACATTCCTGATGTAATTGCTTGCACCACTTTGATCCGAGGGTTCTGCCGTGCCGGCAGGACCAAGAAGGCGACGCGAATCCTCGATATCCTCGAGAATTCCGGCGCCGTTCCTGATGTCATAACTTATAATGTTTTGATTAGTGGTTACTGCAAATCAGGGGAGATAGATAAGGCTTTGCAGGTGTTGGAACGCATGAGTGTTGCCCCTGATGTTGTTACTTATAACACTATACTGCGTAGTTTGTGTGATAGTGGGAAATTGAAGCTTGCAATGGAAGTTCTTGATAGGCAATTGCAGAGGGAGTGTTACCCTGATGTGATAACTTACACTATATTGATTGAAGCTACTTGTAAAGAGAGTGGTGTTGGTCATGCGATGAAGCTATTGGATGCTATGAGGAACAAAGGGTGTAAACCCGATGTTGTTACTTTCAATGTTCTTATCAATGGGATTTGCAAGGAAGGGAGGTTGGATGAGGCGATTAAGTTCTTGGATAAAATGCCAGCATATGGTTGTGAACCTAATGTGATCACGCATAATATTATTCTGCGTAGCATGTGCAGCACCGGGAGGTGGATGGACGCGGAGAGGCTTTTATCGGACATGCTTCGCAAGGGGTGTGCCCCTAGTGTTGTCACTTTCAATATCTTGATTAACTTTTTGTGCCGGAAAGGGCTGTTGGGTAGAGCCATCGATATATTGGAGAAGATGCCGAAGCATGGTTGCATACCGAATTCCTTGAGCTACAATCCATTGCTTCATGGGTTCTGTAAAGAGAAGAAGATGGATAGAGCTATTCAGTACTTGGAGTTAATGGTGTCGAGGGGTTGTTACCCTGATATAGTGACCTATAATACTTTGCTCACAGCATTGTGCAAAGATGGGAAGGTGGATGTTGCGGTTGAGATACTGAATCAACTAAGTTATAAGGGGTGCTCCCCTGTTTTAATTACTTATAATACGGTTATCGATGGGCTTTCGAAGGCGGGGAAAACAGACACTGCTGTGGGACTCTTGGAGGAGATGTATAAAAAGGGTCTTAAGCCCGATATAATTACTTACTCTTCACTGCTCGGGGGCCTCAGTCGCGAGGGGAAGGTTGATGCGGCTATCAAGTTTTTCCATGACTTGGAGAGATTAGGTATTAGGCCTAATGCTATCACTTACAACTCAGTCATTTTGGGACTCTGCAAGGCTCAACAGACTAGTCGCGCAATCGATTTTCTGTCTTATATGATAGAGAAAGGATGTAAACCAACGGAAGCTTCTTATACCATTCTAATAGAAGGCATTGCTTATGAAGGATTAGCTGAGGAAGCTTTGGAGTTGTTGAATGAGTTGTGCTCCAGAGGATTTGTGAAGAAAAGTTCAGCTGAAAAGGTAGTTGTCAAGATGTAGGAAGAGAATTGCATCTTTACCTTTTCTTTAGTTATACTCCTAGATGACTGTGATATTTATGCACTTAGGTTTGTTAGCCCCTTTAGATTAGCAACTTATTGGTCGAGATTCTGGATCAATATTTTTGAGGAGGGAAAGGGGATAGTCAAATGCATGACAATTTTGTTCAAAGGTCATTGTAATAATGTAATTTAAATCCAAACATATTTGTTTCTAATATATATTTCATATTGCTTAGGCCTCATTTTTTTGGATTTCACTATGCAAGATTTCTTAGGGATGATTAGGTCCAAAGAGCAGCTTCATAAACATATCTATGTCTGCTAAGGCTTCTGTATTTCAACATTTTGCTGCTGCTGCAAAACTGTTTATTCAACTTTAAAATATCTGGGACAGGCTAATTCGTCTAGCCTTTTTCTTGTCTTCTATTGAAGTATTACATATTGAGTTATCTGAGAGAATAGCTTTATTAGATATAGGTTGTAGTAGTATATGAGATACAGGAGGGAGAACAGAATTGAGTTGTTTGGCAAGTTGGTACTTTTAGTATTTTCAAGTGAATATATGTAAAGGTTTATGATATGGAGGCATCTAATTAATATCTGATGATTAGATTGGAAATTGGAATCCTACATAAACAAAATTGGTTAAAAGTAGTGGTCGGTGTACAATTCCCAACTGCTAGAAATTGTATTAGTAAAGCTTGTCAAGGATTCACACTTGGCTTTGTGGAATGCAACAACAACAAGTCTTATTCCACTATGTAGGATTGGCTACAGCCTACATGGATCAAACGACGTCATTGTGCTCTATCATGAATAATGTTAAGATTTAAGTCATTAACTCTGAAATCTTCTTCAATAACTTGGCTTTGTGGAATGTTGAGGCAAAATTGGTGTGGACATGAGTTTTGGATGTCCATGATTGTAATCTTACACAAGTGTACCAAACACATCCATATAACTATAAACTCTGATATCATGATGATATCTTAGAAGGAATGAAGAACATATCAAATTATCTTCACTAATTGGGTTTTTTTTTTGTCTGTATCCTAATGAATAGTAGATGAGAAGGAGTTAGCAACTTGCCATCTAAATGATGACAATGTCACATTTTGAAAATGGTGGGCCTAATTAAATTTGTAGTATCACACATAGCCAAGAAGCATTTAAGCACCATATCACACTTGGTCCATATAGAGTAGATAAAGGTGTCAAATTTTAATAAGACAACTATGGTGTGGCACAAGTTGGAATATTCTCATTTAAAATCCTCAAGAAAAATGTGTCCCACTCGCCATTATGAAACAAAACATGTCTCTTTCCACTCCACCCACCTTCAATATTCAATTATAATCAATGCTGACAGTTCACTATCTAAAATCTTGATCTGCAATATTTGGTTAATTTATAGCTAGAATGTCTCTATACTCTCTAAAAGTGCTTTAATTGGGTAGAAAATTATGTTTTCTGATTTTCATTTGCAATAAAATATAATAACCTTCACATATAAGTTCCGATTCAATGGGTCTGGTCCAAAAGTTTCTTTTGCTTTTTTATTCTGTAGTTCTAGTGTGAAAACTTCGGAACATATTTTGATAAGAATATATTTTTGTCTACTATATTATTAACCGAAGGCTATTAAACACAGAAATAAAGTGATACGCTTCTGATTAAATAATTATTCTTTTAATTTACTTTCTTATGAGCAAATATCCTCCGCACATTTTACTAAAAAGCATGAAAATCTTACTGTACGATGCTCTTCATGTTACAATGAACCAATCTATCACGACAAAACTACACTATCTGATTCTTATATAATCTGTTGGTTTGCTAAAAAAATAAAAAGGGAATTTTCTTAAATTATATTATTCTCTACCACACACTCTAAATCCTGAGCAAAATGGAAAAGTGTAGAACAAGACAAAGACCCACACACACTCAAACAAAAGAAAAAAGAAAAAGAAAACCTTATTAATTATGACATAACACCATATAGGTTAACTCGTTCCATGAAACTATCTATCTCGAATTAAAGTGATGGAGAGAATAAATAATAGTTCTTCATCGCCTAGATGCAAATCAGAGGGAGGGTTGTTACTTTCGTGTTGGGGTTGTCTCAAGCTCAAGCTTCCATGGACTAAGCGTAACAACGGCACTTACAAATCCCTTGGCGGGTTCAGGTACGATCCTTTAAGCTATGCTCAGAACTTTGATGAAGGTAATTGGCTCGATGATGACGAAGAATCTTTGCGACGCGGGTTCTCTGCTAGATATGTAGCTCCTTCTTCGGTTATTAAATCGCTCAAGCAATGATAAAAGATAATAAAGTTTAATTAAGCGTTGAAATTAAAGGTTAGTTAATTTAATGCATGTATGTTTGTATGTTGAAGTTCGTTGTATCCTCTTCTTTTAGAGGATTGATTTGAGTAGGAACTTCTGTTTTAGTATATTCGGCTCAATAAAACAGAAATAGTTTTAGTTGAGTGTGATTATTGTTGCAAGCATTCATCAAGTGCTTGAATGAGTTATTAGTATATAAGAAATAAAAGTACAGTTATATTATTATTATTAGAAAAATTATTATTATCTCTTGCGTCGTTCTCTATTGTTTTGCTTCTAATAACGTTGTTTATATAGATTATTAATGTTTTGATAAAATATAGCACTGCGTAGAGAACCAGTAAATATGCACTTTGTGTAATCAATTTAATTAACTGGAATAACTGAATGGTTTTGCTTTCTTTCTTTTTGTTTGTTTGTTGAGAACTTAGTTGTGGCATATTTATTATTTTTTTACCATAAAAGTTTAGAGGAAGGGAAAGACTACCCCAATCTAATGGCAAGTTTCAAGGTCGCGCGTTCATATTATAGAACTAATATTGAAATGCAAATAATCCGTTAATGAAGAATTCAATAATCAAACCGAAGTTATTAGATTTATGTATGGGTAAACGGTTGACTAGCCGAGTCAATTCTCATTATCCTTACACTTATATTTGTCATATATATAAAATACTTCTTTTATTCCCTTTTAATAGTCATTTTAGGAAAGCAAAATTATTCTCCTACATTTTTTATATATGCATGTTTAATACAACAATAATATATTAACATCAAAAAATGGATTTCATAGATAAATAAATATGATAAGTGAGGACTATAATGAAATTCAAGAATAATTAAGTGAATGTCTGAATAACATTCATTTTTGAGAAATGATTTATTTACATCGTAAAATCAGTCATCATATATAATAATCTAATTTTTTAAAACTATTAATCTAACTTTTAATATTATACATTAGTCCAACATTTTTAAAAGTTAGATTAGTAGTTTTAAAAAAATTAGATTACTACAAATGTGACTGATTTTATGGTGTCAATGTAGCATTAATCTTCATTTTTATATGTTAATTTAGCATTTCTCTATTCAGTAGGCATATAAAAATATTTTAAACCGTTGACATTAATGAGTTTTATTGATTATTTTGATCAATTTAAATGAGTCATCTCTCATCTTCATCGAAAGGTTAGGCGAAATAAATATGTATTATGAAAATTTAAGCTTAATGGAAACAATCCAACTATTTTAACAGATGAATTTGTTCAGGAATGTAATCATCAGAAATAATTGCAAACAATCACAACCACATAAGATATCCAAACAATTCACCGCAAAGCGCAAACAATCTAATCCAATACTAGTAAAAATATTTACAGAAGCACTATCACACACATTTCCCTACCCCACTTAATTACCTTCCTACCAGAAAAGTAGTTGCTCATGAAAATGAGAAACTAAATAAATAATGTAGCTATATGAATTGATCAATCAATCAAAACACAGGGCACCCTTTAGCAACCACACCTTTGGCAGTAGGACACGTGGCAAAAGGACAGTGCTCGTCCTGTCCCCACCACGAGACGCTCTTCTCCTCCATGTTAAGTGAGAAATAGAGAACAATGACCATGAAAGCCAAACCAGCATCCAAAGCTGCAGAGAGAACATAGTTATACCTCTGCCACCACTTCTTATGATACCTGAACACAAAAAAGTTGAAGATTATGGCAACAATGATCCACGAATTGAAGTTCACAGTGCTAGCTGGAGGCATGTTAGCGGTTGATCCAAGGAGCACAGGGAGGTGAATCAAGGAGATCCATTTGTGTCTTGGGAATGCTTTCTGGAGTAGCCACACAGTTAAGGGTCCCAATGCCCCAACAAGGAAGAACCAATTGAGTTTTGCGTAGTTCCCTAGAGGCCCAAATATTCTTTTCGGACCAACCAAACCCCAAATAACGGATGCATCAAAGAAGACTGAGTCACCAGGGCATGTCCATGGGCTACCTGGGGGAAGTAGTTCTTCATGGCATATGTTCTTGATTGAACTCAGCAACCACCATGCTACACCAATGTCCACCGTTCCAGCTAGTAGAGTCCCTATAGTCTAATGTGCACAATATAAACTATCAGTGTATGTAATTAAATAATAGTATAAAGTAAATTAAAATTATGTTTAACCGTCTATTTTGTGATGTATGATAAGAAAATATTAGAAAGAGAAATCATTTTTTACTTGTAATTAAAGCGTTTTATATGATAAAAAAATATGTCTAGTGCTTGTGGAACATGAAATTACTAGTTCATCATGGCATGCATGATGATTAGCTAGGCTTGTATATTATGTATCTTTTCCAATTACCATGTTCACGTAGAACTAATTAAATATGGTGAGCCAAAGTGTGTGTGTATATATATATATACCTGAACTATGAACATGGATCGTGGGGGGATCTTCATGTAATGTCCTAGCTTGAAATCATTAAGAAAGGAAACAGCTTGTGACATACTTATGTACCCATATGTCTTGAAGCAAACGTTGGCTATGGGTTTGCCAGGTGAAATCACACCCATTATGTACTCGGTAATAATATTCAACCCTGGTGACTGAAAATATATGCACGAAACATAGTAATTATTATATTTATCAGTTAAAAAAAATTGAAAAATACTACTTGTACATATAATAATATCCCTCTACCCATTTTTCATCTATTCAAACAGTTGACAATTTTTATGAAAATGTTGGCAACTTGCCAACATAGTCATAAGTTGTCAACTTTTGAATGAGTGAAAATTAGATGAATGACACTGTTGTATGTATAAATAGCAGTCCCTAAAAAACTAGATTGGAAATTATTTTATTGATTTAATAATTATTACCTGATTAGTTGTGGCCACTATGACGCTAACGGGGAGAGTAAAAATAAGTGCAAGGGCAGAAGCAAAGATGAGAGCCCACCATGGCATTTGAATCTCATCTTTCATGAAAATACAGAGTGCAAGTGCAAGAATAAATGAAGCCAAAGCCAGCACGTGAAACCACCAGCTAGGTATGTCCTTGTACCTCTTCATCAACCTTGTGTGAATGTCTTCCTTTCCAGACCGGGATGATATCAGTTGTTCATATATGTCCCTGTTTCAACAACCACATGCATCACCATTTAGTTTTAGAAATGTTTGTCGTACAATAAAAATATATTCAACTAGTATTCAATGTATGCTGTACATAATACGGAATGTGTGTTATACGTATATGTTATTCATATGACACACGTTACATATTATGTATAACACGCATTCAATACTAATTAGAACGTATTTATGTTTTACGTATAAGTTATATTGGTTTAGTTTTATTATAATTATAGTCTTAAATTAAAGACAAAATATGTTGTTATTAATTATTACCTGCCATTAAACAAGGCGACATGAGAGAGAGTAGAGATAATAGCAGCAAATCCAATCCCATAGCTAACAGAAAAGAAGACACTCATGTTGACACGACCTTGCTTCTCATAAGCCTGCATGTCAATCTCAAACCTATCGTTGACAATGGCGGTCACATTGTACCTCTGACCTTGTGCAGTGAATAGCTTCGAAGAGTACAAGGGGAAGTTCTTTGCATTATAGAGATTCATTCCCCAATACACAGTTGGCATCATCACATAGATCAATAAAACGTAACCCGCAAGAACATTGACGGTTGCGAAGAAAGGGGTGATGAGTGGACTACCCAAGAACGCAGCAATAGTGTTCCAGTCAAGAGAAAATGAACCCAAGCCAAGTCCACTTGACCCGGACCCGATTTGATGGGCTGTTACAGAGTGGGGAAATATCCAACATACCCATGAGATTATTGAGAGTGTGGTGAAGAGGTATCCAGGGACAATGTACCATGCAAAGCTGCAAATAAGGGCTATCAGGAAGAATTTCCCACGTGACATGCGGTTCTCATCTTTTTCATGCAAAGCCCTGCACCCACATACAATATTATTGTAAGAGTAACTCTTAACGTATCAAGACCAAATTGAAACTTTGTTTTGCTCTTATATATATATATATAACAATAATACTAAGTGAACAATAAAAAACCAGCTCATACAGTCAATTGACCTATTTTGGCTTTGGTTTTGGCCCAAATAATCATTGCGATTGTAATGGGCTGAGTAATTATGGTCCAAAATCTCATTTATTGACTGGTTGGAATGATTTTGTATTATTCATTTAGCATCACCCATATATAATTGACATATAATCATACTTCCTCCTCATTTTTTTTTTATTTCTCCAATTTTAATTGCACACAAGATTAAGAATACAATTTACGATATCTAAAATTTAAAAACAATTAAGTGTATTTTATAATATTATTTTTACTGCTCATTATTTTTCTTCTTAATTACTCATTAAATTTATTTTTTCTCTTATATTAATTGAGAGTATAATTTGAAAAAAATAACAATAATTACCTAAAATTTCTAAATGGATAAATAAGAAAAATGCACATTACTAAAATAGACGGTTAAAAAAACGGAGAAAGTTAGTTAACTATAATAAGAAGAGAATGAAATTATTTGAAGAGAAAGAGAAATTATTTGTTAGTATGTGTTAGAATTCTAAATGCACCTAAGTATTTCTTATAATATTGAAAAAATATAGTTACATGTAAAATTTTTCGCAAAAAACAAAAAAGGATATTTTGTCATTTTTTTAGTGTTTGACAAAAGTTATTGGGTCCTTGAAATTTCCGAAGTTTATGGTCATCTGTAGGATTCGTGTCAATGAACTAATGTAACAGTGAACCAATAAAAATTACAAATTAAAGAGCGCCATTATTATAAATGTTGCGCAATAAACCTGCATTATTGCAATTTATAGGGAAATAGAATACGAAAAGTAGAGCAAGGGATCAATTTATACACATACGTCTGAACATTGCAATTTCTAAAACTACACAGATCGTTTCTGTGTGATTTCTCAATAACAGGAAAGTCTCCCTATAGGGATCTGCATACACACATTCTATAACGAGTATCAGTAACAAATATCTCCATTTTATATTAATAATCATCTTTAATTTGTTATAATATAAAAATTAATGTACGACAATATTGAATCTAATTAAAGAGAAATTTTTGGTGCACAAAAAAATAAAAAATTATCCAAAATATTCAATAGACTGTGCACAACATATGTTATATATTATATAAATGTTGTAACATTATATTTCTTTACAATATGTGATATTGTTGTGCTTAATATATAATATATGTTGTGTGCAATATGTAATATATTTTATGCATTATATAATACTTGTTGTGCGTGCATAATAACATATGGACTATTTTTGATTGTTTTTTCACGCAATCCTCTCTAATTAAATACACAAATTTTAATTACGTACCTGAAGACAGAGACTTGTGCAAGACATGACGGCCACCACATCTCCGCCGGATCCACCACGTACTTCCTCAGTATCCCTGCCCATCCATATCCCAATATCTGCAGGAGCGCACGTTAGCATCACCTCATCAGTTACACTATTCAAATTACCTCTCACTCTAATATTTCTTTTTTTTAACATACATTATTTCATTATCTCATTTAAAAGAAATAAACAAATAAATGATGTTTATATTATCCACCACTCGTACTTCACCTCACCACTCTACATTGTGATCACAACAGTATAATTCTCTCGTCACAAAATTACAGTTGCAAATATCAATTCAAAACCCTATAACTAATTACAATTTTTATAATATATATTCTATTAATTAGCTCGGAAACTACTCTATATCCAAATATAAAACTTAACTCATCTCTCTAAAGTTGATTCATATACTCATGTATCAAAAATTGAATCATATAGAATAAACAAATTTTTTGGTTTTAAATAGCACCAAATAATTTTTTCTTTACGGACCTGGGTGGTGATGACGAGCAACCAGCTAGCCAAGAAGCTAATCTTCCTGCCATAAAAAACACGAATGATATCGACAATACTAATAGCATAGGCCGAACCGCTCCCAAACGCAGCACCAGCATTGGCGAATATTGAAATCAGAACATGCTCCTTCACGTTGAAAGGACCCGGGTTCAGCGAGAAACTTCTCCCTCCGATCCTAAACTTGTTCTTCGGTAGAACCTTCGCGAAGAAGTGACCAATAGGAAGCGTCGCAACCTGCACCGATATCATCGTAATCACGAGAGGCTCACTCCTGTAGGCGAAGAACGTGTTGATGAAGGACAAGAGCACCACCGAGATTAGGCCCAGAAACCACATTCGGAACGTCCAAACCGGTAGGGTTGGGTCATCGTCGTTCGGAACCACCAGCTGAACCTCCTCTATCGGGGAAACGTCGTCGTTTTCGGTGGGTTTCGCGCTCTCTATTTCGATCGAGGCCATAGTTAATGGTACGATTAGATCAGGAATTAGGAATACTCACTCACTCACGCATTCGTGAATCAGTGTAGGAGGAAAAAAGAAATTGTATAGAGATCGAGGAAGAGGGTTTTTCGTTTCTGTTGTGATTTTTGTTGTTGTTGCAATTTATGTAGTGGCAGTAGTGCGGAGTATTAGTGTAATGGAGTGATTTTTTTTCTTTTTAATTTTTTTCATCTTATTTTGAAATGTTGGAATGAATTTGGACCTATGTTGAATGTGTATTCACTCCAATACTCTCTGAACCAGCTAAATGGTAGCTGGCTCATTGTTTGAATATTCACTTTATTTATTTACCATATTTCTAAGATCCGTTATATTCTCTCATTAATAATTTTCTTTTTAATGGTGATTAATGGAGAAATAATGGTAACAGGTAAGTATACATCCAAATGAGTTATGATATTTGTACATATTTTTTTGCATGTAAGATAAACATACATGTAAATCCAAGGGTAAAGAATAAAAGTTGAAGTGTTGAAGTGATGTCACATCAAAATCTAATGGTAATAAAGTGGGTGAAGAAATATATATAAAAGAAAATATATGTACGAATATCATTATTGCATCCAAATTATAAAAAAAGAGAAATGGAAAGAGAATGAGTGAAAAGAAAAACTAGCTGTATGAAAAATTTGGATATTCCAATAAAATTGTTATAAATAATAATCATACCTTACACTAAAAGATCATTTTAAAAGACAAATTATATGCTCAAATATGCCGTGTAACACGTGAGTAAAAAAATGCAGTATATCATTTTATTACGTTTGGATTTAACTAAATTGGGAACATATTTTATTTAGAAGTTAGCTTTTATGTTTAAAATTTATGAAAGAAAATGGAAGTTAATTTATTTTATATAAAGATGGCCAAAACTATTGAAGATGAGTCACCAAGCTATATTCAATTCATTATACTCTCAGTATCTAACTATCTATTATTAGTTAATGGCGGTGTAAGCTCACAGAAGGCTATATATATAAAATAGAGTTTGTGAGGAATACTAAAAGCTATTCCTTTCATTTTAGAAATCAAGTGTTTAATGGAGCATCTAAAATCATTTTGCACCTAAAAGTTTCTCTTGTGGAGGAAAAAACACAAATAATAATATTTATACACACATTTTTTCTTACATATTTTTTTCTTTTTCTTACATATTTTTTTCATTTATTTTATCACATTTAAATTTTAATATGATATCACTCCACTAATATTTTTTTTTTCATTATTGGATCTAAACATACAGATATAATACATACTATTTGGTATAGCAATTCTCAAAAAGCACAGCCATCGGAAACAGCAGGGTTCGCTAGCACTGGACATTTCGCAGCGCAACACGTCAATATCGATAAATTCTATTTCTTTCCTTTCAGTAATGCATCCAAAAAACCAAATCGTATGAAATTGACATGTGCCGTTCGATATGGTAGTGGTGGTAACAGATAATCCACACTATCATACACATTGTAGTCAACTCTCAACATACTTTTAGAGGTAGGTAGGATTCTACAAAAAAAAAACAAACAAAATAAAGATTTATGGGTAGGACTAATTAAAAAACAAAACCAAAAAAAGAAGAAGAAAAATATTTACATAAACTGACCATACTAGATTATAGCTATAAAAATGTACTTTCTATAACTCTCTCGAATCAGAAAGGCTAATGTTCTATAACCATGAATTTTTCCCTTTACTTTTTCAATCAAAGCGGAAGCTATATCACAAGTGAAGTGATGAAACTACCGCCTTTTGCTTTTAGTCTTGGAGACCCTTGTTGATTTGCTTGCTTCATGAGGTGGTTTCCAGATTATATCCTCAAGATTGCTACAAAAATTCTTGTAAAACTACAACATAAAAGAAAATTAAGGAGTGTACCTTTTTGGTCATAAAATTAAATTCAAGAATTTTTTTTGAAAAAAACTGACCTTGAGGTATTCGCCTGCATCTCCAGCTGCTTTTTGAATGTCCACCATATAAAAGGTGGGAGCCACCTCAAAAATCTTCACACAAGAAAAGGGAAATGTTTTGTTAGCTTAAGTGTTTAAGGGACTTTTGAAATCCTGTTAAGTGGCATAGAAACTTACTTCCAGAATAACCGAGAAAAATGATGTTTTATTTGCCGAAATACCCTCTATTCTCATCTGAAAATTCATGTCAATATCACATCAGAATCGGATGAAGAACAACTTGAGTCAGGCTTGATCAATCTCACTAAAGCAATCAGTTATGCATATAGTGTATCAGAGTTTACAGGTTACCAACCTTATAGTTGCGAATATGCGTCTTAAATCCCATTGATTGAGCCACCACTTCCATACTTGATAAAACCACCTTTGCTGGCTTTTGAGATACAAAACGTGTTTGGTACTTAACAGAGTCCTGTAACAATATTAGTGGGAAAAAAAATGAGACATATTTAAGCCCTACATATTCGAAAATATTGAATCTTAGACCTTTATGTGACACAACATTGGAGGTGCGAGAATGTATATTTTGTCCGGGCATACCCATAATATGGTAAAGATTTACATCAATTAGTATGAAAGTTCCCTGGGGAGTGGGGATAATTTATGGGCTGTTAATTAACAACTTGGAGATGTGAAGATTGAGCTTCATAACAAACATGATTAAATTACCTGTCCACGATCAAAGATAGAGGCAAGGTTTAAGCCTTGTGATAGAATTATCAAGTCAAATGCATTAAGCAATAAAGGACCCATGTCCTCATTCTCACATTGTTGATTAGCTCTCTGTTCCTTCAATGACAAAAAATCAGCAAGTCAGCAAAACTTGGAAGATAATCACCATAAGAACGTAACTAAAATAATAAGATTGCAAGCTTGATTGACTAGAAGGGACAAAATGTGAAAAGTGACAACACTTGTAAAATTTGAAACCAGTCAACTTCTTGAACTTAAAATTCTCATCTTCTGCCTAGATGTTTGAGCAACTTAGAGGCTTGATGATTGCATTCGTATAATAGAATGGTTTTCCAGGAATAAGAAGTTAAGAGCATTCAGAATATCATCTATTAATAGTTACCAATTGGTTCTTTGATATGCCTCCCTAGACAATATATTTGTCAAGAGGCAGATCGCAGATTGCACATTCATTAGATGTGATCCATTCAACCAAAAACAAACTTGAATGGATAGGTCGTAAAAATGAAAGCAGAATAGCTTTAATACAAAAAGTCCTACAAAACTTGAACAGAGAATGTGAAGATTAAAGGGGGAAAAATGCAGTAATAAGTTAATAACAGACCTCAGCATCGTCAAAAGCAGCATTTATATCATCCAGATTTACTTCTTCATACTCCTGAAGACTGACAGGAACATAGCCCCTCTGGAACCATTCATCATTTCTTATCTGTTCAATGGTTATACGCTGCAAAGGCACATGGACACCCACAATTAGGGAAGAGGGAAACAGACATGAGAGAAACAATCAGATCATGAAAAAGAGACGAGACATAAACCCATTTGAAAACTGGTATTAGTTATTTTTATTTATGCATTACATTACATATTTAAACAAAACAAAAACAAGGCCTGACACAGATAATGGAAGAAATTTTGAACTTCAATAATGAAGAGACCCTGTTCCTCCACACCTCTGGTGGGAAGAACACGGCTTTACAAACATAATGCATTTACAATAAACATAATTTTTCCCATCATTACCAGTGAAAGAAACTAACTATTTTTTAACATTTAATATCCAAATGGAGAGTAAAAATAAGATCATAACATGCCATGGCCCACAACTGAATAATCAATGACCAAGACTATTAGGTACCTTTAAATCAAACCTAAATTTGTATACCATTGCAATTTACTTTTAAAGGGAAACTACCACCCATAGGACAGGGAGCTACGGATCATCACTTTCAGATGCCATGTATCACAATATGAACCACATCTGCCCCCCAACTTATTTTCTGCTCCTGTGGCCATACAACATTGGTTTTTTGAATTGACAGTAAAGGATTGTGTCTCACGACTTATGTTTTGACAAACCAGTACTTACGCTTTCAGGATTTGGATCCAAAATTTGATTTATCAATGATTTTGCTCCCACAGGAAACCAAGGAGGGCAAGAAAAATCTGCTTTGTTAATCTGCAAGAAAGAAACAAGAAAACCCAAGAAAATTCATTAGCATTAATAACAGTCTAAAATCCAAGTTGATTAAAACATTCTTGATTAGAGTCCATTAAACAACCAATATTTCTTCAAAAGAGAACTGTTAACCACAAGCCTTTGTAGCCTGTCAGAACCGCATGCAACACTTAGGACAAATTTTTTTATCTGCAATTCGATCTATTCTGCAATCTGCAGTTAAGTATGTAAGTAACGTGTTTGAATTCATGCCTTATTGTATAACGTGGTTAGATCAAGCTCATCAAAGGGAAGATATCCAGCCAACAGGACATAGAGAATAACCCCACAGGACCAAACATCTGCAATAGCACCATTATAACCCTTGTGACTGAGTACCTAAGGTCACAAAGGCAAAATACAGAAGCCAACATAAGAATAGTTAGTATCTGCATTAGACATAATTTCAAATTAACCAAACAGCAAATCACTACTGTATTTTTACCTCAGGAGCTACATAGTTTGGAGTCCCACAAGTAGTCCGAAGTAGACTCACCACCTACGAGGAAATTCAACAAGTATGAAGGCAGTCATTATTAATTCATCCACATGTATCAAAGTCTATATAAAAGCGATTTGATAATAATCTCACCTGTTCTGGCATTGCACTCAAACCAAAATCTGAAATTTTTATATTTCCTTGTGAATCAAGTAAAAGATTTTCAGGCTGCACAAGGTAAAAAGGTTAGAACAAATGACGATAAGGTTGAGTGACAACTTTCAAGATCACAATCAATGCCAACCTTTAAATCTCTGTGATAAACTCCCTTACTGTGGCAATAATCTACACCATCAATAAGCTGTTGGAAGTATCTTCTGGATTCAGCCTCACTAAGACGTCCATGGTGTATCTGCACAATTATTTTTGTTCATCATCAACATTCCCAGTATCTTCAATCGCAATTGATCAAAATTATTGTAAAAGTCATAAAACGAAAGTCCAACATGAGCTACTCACAATTTTATCAAACAATTCACCACCTGTAATGAATTCCAATATGATATAAATCTTAGTCCGGCTTGCTAGAACCTGAAGAAAGTAATATTCCACAACAGAATGTAGCAATCATGAGCGGTGACAGTTAAAAAAATTAACATTACAATGACATATATAACAACAAAGCCTTTTTCTAACTAGATAGAAACTTTCATTCAATCAAAACATATTATCAAAATACGTTACTAACAGTCCAAAAAGTCCAGACAATTAATTAAAACCCAAAATTTTATAATTCTGGTTTCGCTTATACTAGCCTGTTAATACTTCTAAAATCTTATTTACACCATACTTCATACTTCATTTATATTTATAAAATTATAATCGTTATATGAAGTATAACCTATTTATTAGAAAGAAAAAGACAAAAAAAAAAGCAAACAGGTCCTTAACGACCGTCCCAATAAGAGAAAGCAATGAAGCAAGAAAGTTCACAAACGATGACATGCCTCATGCAGGCGAACAACATAAGGATGCCTCACTAGCTTCATAATAGAAATCTCCCTCTTGATCTGCAAAATACCAAAAAAACAAAATTATTATCGAAAATAATAATAATAATAAAATAAGAATAACTAGTGATAAGAAATGGATCGGAAGAAATTGGGAAAGTTGAGGTAGGAGTGAATAACCTGGTCGACCATCTTGTGCTTGATGATGGTGCTGCGGTCGAGAACCTTCATGGCCACACTCTCACCACTCTCTGTGTTCTGAGCGAACTTCACCTTCGCGAACGTTCCTTCCCCTATCGTCCTCCCTATCTCGTACTTCCCTACTTTCCTAACCACCATCGCTACCGTTCCTTTCTTCTCCTCTTCCCCTTCCTCTTCCTCCTCCTCTTCTTTGTTTCTCTACAATTTCTCACTTAATCAGTTCACAAAACTCAGTGTTTCGGCATTGCAGCTCGAATTCACATCGCAAATCGAACTACGCTCACAAGCTAGCTAGCTAAAACACCTTCTCCAGTATTTGATAATAATTTAGCTAAGGAATTATCTGATTATCATATATCTCCGGGTTTTGGTGATAGAAGTTGGAATAGATGCGAAAAATTAGAAGGTTCGGTTTTTGTTTTATGTTTTTATCCTTTTTATTCTCTTTCTTTTGAATTTTAAATCGAACGATGAGAGAATAAAAAGGGGAAAAGGATAGCAGTTTGACAGCTTTGGTGGGGAAGTAGGTTGGTAGCTCATGAAACAAAAGAAAAAAAAACTATATTCCGGAAAATAAAGTGAGAAAAAAATGAAACAATCTGAATAAAAAATATGCTTTAAAAGCAGGCAAGGGGGAACAACGTTTGAAAATTAGGAACTCGAATTTGCCTTTAAATTTGTTTACTATATCATAATTATTGATTTTAATTTTTTATTTTGGATAGCAGAGAAAGAAGAAGCATGATGTGGTTATGACTGAGCGGTGATTCGGCAGAGGCCGGATTGGGTGCGGCACAAACGAGGAAAAATCATGATAAATTGACTAAACAAGTGAAGCTAGTTCTGGAATATTAATATTATATCAACAATAAAAATTATATAATATATAATATTTATATAATAATTATATTTATCATTACATTGTAATAAAGGATTATAAATTTGAACATTATTAGAGATACAATAAAAAATAGCTAAAATAATCAACAAGTAGGAATTTGGGTCACAATCACTCAACCCATTAAAAATATACTCATGATAAAAAGTGTTATTTCAATTATAAATATTAAAACGACTTTGTTGGCTGTTTTGACTGATTTTTTATTGTGCCCCAAATATTTATATATAAATTAATGCAACAGAGAATATGATTATTGTATAGATATTTTACAATTTTCATTGCACAAGTAATATTAGTGATTTGAAAAATATTTTTCTGTGCTGACATGGATGTATCTTATTGGTGACACATAAGTTCCACATCTTCATATTAGTTACGTCTGGTGAACGGATGTCTAACCTATTTTTTCGGCTTATTATTTTTCTATTTTTCTTTCTTCTAACTTTTGAAATCTATGACCTATTATTTTCAACATTAATTAGATGCACCAAAAAATATTGATTGATCTTATTCAAGTACATAGTAATAAAATTAACATACTTTTTCAAGTAAATTGTCAGTCTTTTAAAATTGTAATCTAAAATAAAATTAAGTTAAAAATTTATATTACTTCAGTGAAAATAAA
Organism: Aeschynomene evenia; assembly: GCA_013621005.1. Taxonomy (NCBI): domain Eukaryota; kingdom Viridiplantae; phylum Streptophyta; class Magnoliopsida; order Fabales; family Fabaceae; genus Aeschynomene; species Aeschynomene evenia. The sequence continues at coordinate 6,975,226 of CM024270.1, forward strand.
GAAAATATACAATTGCTCATAATTAACATAATTTTAATTAGTTTTCCAAATATTATTAAAAGAGGATAAGGTGATAAGATAGGTAGTTTTTGGTAGTTGTTTTATGACATAAAAGATAACTAAGAGGGACTAATCTTGGTTTATAAGATAGGAACATTAAGAGAATAATTAGCATCGCTAAAGACACAATAAAAAACCAGTCAAAACAGTCAACAAATAGGAATTTGGACCACAATTACCCAGCCCATTAAAAATATACCCATGATTTAAAGTGATATTTGGGTTATAAAGTGTTAAATGAACTTTATTAGCTATTTTGGCTGATTTTTTGTTGTACCCCAAATATTTGTGAAGAATAATTTTTAAGTGAGAACAGAACCGATACAAAAATCCAATAAGCTACGACTTTAAGCATTCTATGCCTATGCTTTTCCAAATTCACACAGTTCTTCTAGCCATCATTCATACCGATATATGAAATATCAAGGAAATTTCGTACAAGGAGCAAATGCTTATATTCTGACTTTCTTGATCGTCACATAACGACTTCTAACTACCTTATGTTCAGACTTGTGATCATTGCTAAGTGCAGTGTTAGAGCAGCCAATAAAAAGTTTTGGTCAATTCATTGGTAATGTAAATAATGTTCTTTCAATACACAAATTGATAGTGATTAAAGAAAGCTAAAATGGACAAATTGTTGTCGTCAATCGTCACCAATCTTTACCTGTATTCGTAAATGGCTTATATAACGGACGAAAATTTCATCATCATCTAAAGAGAGTGCAAGGTATCACCACCACGCAGGGAATGATTAATTCACCACTCCATTCCCTGCAAGCTTCTCGTCAGCAATATCACTAGGAAGGTCAAGCCCTGCAGGAATTTTGCCAGGATAGTTCGTAGTTGACTCATCTGATCCAATCATACTGCAAAAATAAAAAGGGCAAAGTCAAGTTTCTGCGGTGTATAAGCTTGAAATGTAAGCTGTGTTCTGCAACTAAAATGCTTACCCTCTATCAACTAGAATTACTGAACGCAGTTCACAATTGGCAAAACTGCAAGGTAAAGTAAAAAGCAAAATATTTGTCATTCGTAAGATAGTGAAACATAAAAGTCAGGCAGACAAATTCAGGTATGGGTTTTCATTCATATAATAAAACTATTTTTTAAACGGTCAGCATCGATTATTACCAATTTACCACATTAGCTACATTTACATTTTGGATATTTAACTGGACTAATAAATGCAAAAGAGAAAGACTCATATGTGGATATAAATATATCAAAAGTTGATAGATGAAGATATTTGATCTGAATTTCAACAGACAAGAAGTCATTTCTTCCTTTAACACTAGAAAAACAAACACCTTTAATTATTTATGCTCTTCAACAATTCAACTTATATCTCATAACATGAATGTGGTGAAGATTAGACAATACTTCCCTAGGAATACTTACTGTGTGCAGATTTCACTCTTCACAGTTGGATGGCAATCATTTCCAAAAGCACTCAGGGCATGGAACAGGAAACCGCAGTGGGAAACAACAGCTATCTCCTTCTCTTTACGTGTCCACAGCCTGGATCAAAAATATGGAGAGAAAAAAATGCGAGGTCTCTGATTATAGTCATACCTTCCACTAGTATTTCATTACTAATTCTCCATAACATATTTTACAAAAAATGGCATGTAAACAACCATAAAAAAACAAACTGGGTTATGCTGTAAATCTCAGGATGAAGGCGCCACTCAGTTACCTCCTCAAAATCTGAAGCCACCAAAACACAATCATAATAAAAAAAAAAATACTAATACAAACATGAAGATCAGCCTTAATGATGACCCGACCTTTTCAAAAGTGAATCTTAAACCTCAATCATAGTAATGTGAACCTTTTAATAAAGAATGCTCAAGCCTCTTTGGCCCTCCCTACTTTTCCTCAATTTGATTCTTCATCTGGTTAAATAAGTCATCAACATGAAACATAAATAATTGAATAGTTCTCACCATTCCAAAAATTTCATTCCCCTGGCAGCAACTTCTTCATCCTTCTCTCTAATGTCAGGTTTCCACAAAATGTCCTCATCACTTTCTATCTATACAAAATTTATACCAAGGATGAGTTCTATCTAGCCAAATTCCAATTAACTTCTAGCAACAAATGTATCAGATAAAACATAATTTAGTAGCCGCTAGTCCATAACACAAGCCAACCAAAATAGATCACCTACCAGTGAAAAATCAATTGCTGGAAACATATTCCGATACTCACTGATGCTTCTTCTCTTATCACAAGGATGAACCCCCTAAATTAGAAAAACAAAGCATTAGACAAAAACTCGGTTGAAATAAACACCAAACATAAAATGGATAACATGACCTAACATCAGTTTCCTCAAGCTGGAAGCAAGCTTCAAGACAGCAAGGTAGATGGCCAACATAATGTAAATTTAAGTAGCTCATCTGGTACATTTCCTAATAACTGATGCTATGCCCTATTGAAACTTTTAGGACTGGGAAACCTAACTCAGACAGACAGACAGGAACTTAGATAATGTAAGAAACAGATGGATGATGATATAATTAGTAGATTCAGCCATGCAAATTCCAAAGCTGTAAATATTCATCATCATCACATACCAAATGCTCTCTGCAAAGCTCTACTGCTATAAATGGTGGGCAATTCAAGCTAGAAATTGCCGGACGACCACTATCTCCCACATTCTCATTCATCAGAGGAGGAGCAGTAATCCCATCAGTGTATGCTTCACCACCAAATGTCCCAACTGCTGTTTGCATGGTCCTGCAAATATCCATGTGAACTTGTGATATTCACCCTCCCCCAGCAAAAAAGGACAAAAGACTCTTGTTCGATTACAAAGAAGTTATACCTTAACAAAGAAGTTATACCTTAACAACGGTGAAGTAATAACTAGTTCGATTCTTTTGGAGAGACTGCTTGTCTTGACATGATTTCGCAGATTATCAACCTGTCACAGCCAAAGCATTCCACCATGATGTTTAGAAAACAGTTCACCGGGAAACACTGGGTACAGAATTAGCTAGAGATCATGCTAAGATGACATAATTGTTTATACTAATCCCTAGAAGTATTTCTTCTCGATATCTGAGAAAGCGCCCCAAAAAGGAATTCCACATATCACAAAATCTATCCTAAAAACTTGATAACTGAGATAATTTTGCTAGGCGATTACCTGGTTCCAGCCAAGAGGGGTTAGGTTTGCATCGAAAAAATCATAAGACATGTATGCATCAGGGTTCTTCTCTCCTTCTAAGTTGTGAAAGCCTTGCGCATGTCTAACCTGTATGCAAAAATGGATAAGAATTAAGATCTCAATATTGTTGAAAATAAGGAAATAATCTTCTGAAGAACCAAAACACAGCCTACACTAATTAGCACAGTATTAACCCATCACAGAACACAGTTCAGTTTAAAATTTAATCCTATGAAGATAAGTAGGACAGTAGGTAACAACAGTCAACACAGCAAAACAAAGGTGAATAAGGGTGAATTTTACTCTTCAAAGTTAACCCCTTTCCCTTCCCTCCCTTCTCTTTTAAAGTGAAACTCACAAAAACACGCTAATGCTTTTGGGGTTTCATGTTACACGCAGGAAAAATAAATTTAAGGTCCATTACATGTGAAAAATGTTAAGGTCCAGATGAAGAAATTAGAAAAATATGCTTCAACGATAAAATAGCCACAAACCAGATGAAGAGTTTTACAACGGTGCAATGGATAAAGACCTTGACCTGCAGCAGCATCCATATCTACAGTGACATGAAAGACAAAAAAAAAAAGCCAACAGGAAAGTGTGACTGATGGAAGTTATCACTGATAGAGTACTCCATAAAACCAAAATCCATTATAATTCAAATGTTCTGGCTCGAGTTGGAGCATCTATTTTAGGATAAAACTATGCTAGTATTTTCTTTTTACACTTTATTTAACGAAAACATTTGACAACCACTAGATCCGTAACAGTGTCGGTAAGAAGAAGAAGAAAAAAACTATATATGAATACCTTTTGAAGAGACCGCGCGAACGAAGGATTTTGAAAGAAAAAATAACATGACATGCTTATAAAAAGTAAAAACAAAAGTGGATTTGAAGAAAATCTGAATGCTCGTCAATAATTACTGCAAAACGTGGAAACAACGATTATGCTACATTTCCATCTCAATCCAAACGAGCCAGATCAAGATCACTTAATACCGCTCTTAAACCTTCGCATTCCAACATAATCGGAGCAAGCAAACAGTTACTCAAAAAAAAAAAAAAAAACCGATGGAATATTTCCTCATTAATCTTATTAGGTCACCGAATCACGGCAAAACTAATGGAAATCGAATCCAAAATTATAGAGCTAAAGCGAATAAATCAAACGAGCTGAGAACTTCGGAAGTGATTAATTTGTCTAATTTTCTATCATCTAGCAAAGTGCATCGAAAACGACGATCAGAACTCGCGTAGAGGAAATTAAACGAATGCATATGAGAAAAAACGAGAGTGAGCGAGCGAGGAAGGGAGAAGGAGTACCTGAGGAGCGAGCAGAGAAGCAAGTAATGCTAGGAGGAGTACGTTGTGAAGCGCGGCGAGGCTCTGAAAATATGGGAATAAAAGGGACAAAAACGGAATTCAATAAAATTGGACCATACGTAATGGGCATGGCGAGTGATTTTTTTTATTTTAAGAGGGAAAAAGAAATTTAATATTTGTTAAATTCTTGTCTCTGTTGGTACATGCTTTAATGCTTTTGCTGATTTGGTCTGAATCCGCCAGCGGCAGAGCAAGAAAGAGCTGCGTGTTGGTTGCTTATCCTTCGCACATGGCATATGACTCATCACTCATCACACAATTTTTTTACAATAATTCTTTTTTACAATATAAAAACATTTAACTAGCATTCAAGTTATGTTATATATTATACATAACATGTTATACATATAGCACATATTACATATTTTATATAACGCACGTTAGATATTAGTTAAATGTATTTATGTTGTACAACAAGTATTATTGATTTTTTTATATTTTTTAGATTATTAATAGAGGTGGAAGTTTTAATTTAATTTATCGATGCTGCACACCTCATAAAATGCACGTATTGTCTTTACTTGGAAATCATACGAGAATTCCTCCACAAGCGTTTTGTGGATTCAAAAAGTTGTTGTCCTTTGCCTAATTTTGCTTTTTGTTTTTCGATTATTTGTATTTGTTGGGTAGAAAGTAGGAACTAAGAAAGCTGAATAAGAATATAAGATGATGAGAATATTCCCATTGTGATTCGAGAGACAGAGGTATGTGGTGAGAAAAAAGACAAATATTTTCTATTAGGTCATTTTGTTGTCGACTCTTTCAGAGCACACTGTATGTAGATAGATGATCTCAATAGTTGAAAAAAAAAGGTTAAACAATTCTGATTATTATTTATTACACATGTGTAAATTATTATCATATAAAATTTTGTGCATGAAATCATGTTCCATGAACATTCATGAAGTTCTAGCTGCAACAGAAAATCATTAACTACGAATGCAAACTTTATGCTAGCTCTGGTTATTTTGCTTATTTCATTAAAAAAACAGCAAAATTAGTTAATAAATTCGAAAAAATGCTCACTTTAAAAAGTTAATTTTTTGTAAGTTAAGTAATTGTAATCCAACGGGTTGCTGCATACACAAGACGGATATCGAACCCCCGATTCTTGTTTAAGGGGACAGATGAGCTAACCACTTGACCAACCCATGATGACTATATAACAATCAATTTTGTTCTTCAAAGAGTAGTCAATAAAGTGTGACGTGTATAATGGGCCTAGTAGTCCAATTAGTAGTATTGCTCTATTTCCCTACAGAATTTTTGTTTTGTTTTTTATTTCAATCTCTTTCACTGGACATCATTACATTGGGCTTGCTGACCTCAAGATTGATCCAAACAATTAGGCTAGTTTCTTGTTTTTTATTTTAAGACATTGGGGACCCTAACCAGATATATTATACAGACAGTATAATTGGACACATGAAATGAATAAATATATATAATATCAGAATTATGGGCCTAGTAGTCCAATTTTAGTAGTGTTTCAGTGTTTCTTTCTAATTTTAGATTCTTAGTATATTTTTCACCAATGTGAAATTTATCTTACACTTGACACTCAACATTTTACCCAATAAATTTTGTTAAAACAAATGTTTCTCTCAGAAAATATAAACATAGAGTTACTGACCCTAAAGATGATTATTAATATCATATACTTTAATTTTAACTTGGTATATTTCCAAATATCAAGGAGTAACGATAGGATTAATAACTATAATATGTTCTATACTAGCTACTAGTCAATTATTAAACATGAATTATGTGTGAACTAGAAAATCTCACTGATCATTTCCTTCATAAAATGGATAACAAATTAACAACCCTCACATTCCACAAGCAATAGAATACTTTAATGATATATTTTTTTTTTTTTGGTAAGTACTTTAATGATATATGATATTGAACAAATCAGAACAAATACAATATAATGGTTTATAAGTAGATTCTGGAGATTTGATTTGCTACTATATATAATTTAGCTTTGATTATTTTTTGTCTTTAGTATTCCAAAAAAAATTGAAAATGAAAGAGCTGGACAACTATATAATGGTACTCTTATTTTAATTTCCCCTAGCAAAAATGAGTTGTACAACAAACTAGTCAACCTGAAACCTTTTTGCATCTATTATATGTAAATTATGGCTTTAATTTCTACACTCATGAACTATATGATCCTGAATTTTCAGGTCAATGAATTGTTGTCATACAGTACAATTATCTATAACTGCATGATTAAATATATAATCTGACAATGTTTTGGTTAACTTTGACAGCTAGTTAATTAACTATCGTGGCTTGATTATCACAACTCATGTAATTTGAAAAATAGAGCTATATAGCTAGCTGAAGTTGCCTATAATTAAATTATTTAAAAATTTCTGTATATCATATAGTTAATTACTTGCCTATAATTTAATTAATCACACGCGTTGTTAGTTTACGGCCACAAATTTAGTCCACAGAGAACACGCAAGTTGGATTACATAATATAACATGTTTTTATTTCATTATTACTACTAACCTAGAAAATTGGATCCTTAGTTAATCTATATAATCTTCTCTGATTTTTCTTAATAAGTTTGTCTTTTCTCCAAGCTCCCCCACAAAAATTTGACTTGAAAATAATGCAAATGATATACTAGTAGCTCAAACGAAGATGCTTTTCTCGCATCACAAAAGGACAAAATTAATGAATCGCTGGATATATAGCCCAAATTAAGTGGGAACTTTTTAAATTATTCTTTTTAGCATAAAAAACAAGTTTTTCCAGATCGCGTCATTGGGTAGTTTAAGAGAGGATATACGAGGTGTTTATTTCTTCACCATAATAAAATAAGTTTAAATGCAAAATCTAGTTGTTAGGGTTTCATTGGTGCTATGATTCTATATCCGAATTATAGACATATTCAATTTCAAATGGAGTGGAAAACCTAACTAATTGGTCATCATTCACTAGATTTTGTTTCTTTCATGTGCACGTATAGTATATGTAGAAGGGCTCTCTCTACATCAATTTGTGTACGCATACCAATTCCAGTTTATATAATTAATTAATTAATAAGCCTGATCATCATTAATAAGGATGTGCAAGATGATTAATTATCAAGTGTCTTGAAAAATCAAAACCATTTGGTTTCTCTATCCAATAAACGACAAAATGTTAGATTTAACTGTAGTGCGACCACCGAACACATAGCCGCTGAATTTGCATGGAGTTGAACCCATGAAAATTAAATCACAACTCATAAGTCACAAGCACTCGTTTATGTACGAATTCAAGTGATGATAATTTAAATCAATAATATTTTTCGTACAACAGAAATACATTTAACTAATATTTAACATGTCTTATACATAAGACGTAATTTATATTATATATATAGCACACATACGTATAACACACATTATGTTTTATGTATAACATATATTGGATACTATTTGAATGTATTGAGCTTGTACGATAAATATTACTGCAATTTAAATAGGTAAGGTAGAAGTGGTCATTGATTCCAGCGAGACCGTATAAGATTGGTCTTAACGAGAATCTGTATTCAACAATGTTCCAAAGATATGTGAGGCGTAAAATAATATGCAATTGGTACGAACACAACTTCAATAATTTATATTCATCGTCCACAAAATTGGAAGCAACCGAACCCCTTGAGTTCCAACTTGGGTGGATATGAACAAGATCTCCAATAGCACTGTACAAGTTTGACATAATAAAAGACCAATATGGTACTTGTATAACTATAATGTTTTGTATATAATAATTAACATAATCAATCAGCAATTTGATGTAACATAATTTTCTCAGTATAATTCATCATTCACCAGCCATCTATACCCTCAATCTTTAAGATACTCATCATATGGCTGAAAGCTGGATTGTGGAAAATTATATAGAGAAGTAAAATTAAACACATTTTAATCTTTTCCATACACTACTGTTCTTGATGAAGGAACTAATGAGGTGCTCATAACCATTGTTTTTTTTTACTAAAAAATTAACCCATCTAATATATAATATAATAAGAGTTTAATTATGATTCACTGACAGTACACTGTCAGTCAATCACATCCTTTGATTTATGTGATTTTTTAGTTAGTGAGTAGTTAAATTAAAGACTTTTGTTGATGTGTCAATCCATTATTGAATGTTTGTGTAAAATTTCTTTATACTAATAGTGAATTAAAATTAAACTCTAATAATAATATTCTCGTAGCAAAATAGTCTGAATTGGAATCAGAAAAGACTTATTATGTACAATTTTTTTCAATTCAACTCATAACCCTAGACATGGCTTAAAGAACTAAAGATGATCTCCTTAGAACAATTAATTGATAGTTGGTCACAACTTTACTTTTATCTATCTGTACTCAACAATATTGCAGAGATATATGAGGCTTAAAATAATATAATGTGCATTTGGTAGGAAACCGCTTCAATAATATTCCTCGTCCATCAAATTAGAACGCTGGAGTTCCAATTTAAATGGATGACTAAGTTCTCCCGCAGACGTACTAAGCATAATAAAAGACCAAGTGTAGGCTTATAGCTAATTATTTTTATGTATAACAACATAATTAATCAGCAATTTGATATAATCAAACTTTTTCTCAAGTGTTCCCATCATTCACCACCCATCCACGCACGATCTTTAAGGATTCTCATCATATGATGATTGCGTTTTGCATATGAAACTTGCAATTAGTTAAATAGATGGTCAACAATAAAAGAATATTTGGCTAAAATGCAATTATATATAGTTGAAAGTGAGAACGCTAGAGAATGACAATAGCTTATAGCTAACAGAAATAATCCTCGATTACTTGAACCAAATTAACGTAACATCGATATTATACATTAAGCTAAAAATATGTGTTGATGGAGTAACTCTCAGTAACACCATAACAATACATACATCAAGTAAATACAATTATATTTTAAATTTGAAGATAGGTAATATTTTTTGTAATTTATTTGTTTCCTACGTTTTATTTTTTTTTTATCAATTTAAATGTATATTTCAATTTGTTCTAAAGTAGTTACACTGCTCCAAGATTGCGTCACTTAGGCCCCATTTCGACAGCAAATCAGTTGCCATTAGAGGGAATCAGGGAAAAGCAACAAAAACTTTTATTATCCAATTAATGTATTTATTTGTCAACATTTTCTACCTACTTCTAATTCTTACGCAATAGACATAACCTTTATAGCAGCTAGCAAACTCTTCATGACCAAAACCACAAATCCAAAGATATTAGGTTTTGCAGTAAATTTATTCATAAAATTTTTAAGTAATATTTTTTCAGCCAAAATAACTAAAAATTTATTTTAATATTTTTTATTCAAATAACATTCTTAATTATTTATATTTTTTAATAGGTGGAGTGATTTAAGTCAAATTTTCTATTTTTATTGTTTTGACTAGTACAATTTGCACCCAAAACTCAAATATATATATATATATATATATAAGGATAGATGATAGATCACATGAAGTAATCATATATAATAACATCCAGAAACTTATTACGCCAAGATCAAGTTCTCTTTTTGGTTTCATTAATTAATTAATTATGATTATTTCCCAAATATAATCAATAATAATGCTATACCACTAATTTAACGCTAAATCTCTCCACGTACGTAGCGAAAGCTTAATTAAAAAGTTTTGAAACAATAATAATGGCACTCGTGGGAAAAAATTAATAATAGCAAAAGTTTGTTATTGCGAGGGAGGGATGTTGAAAAAAGTGCAGTGCGTACTACTGTCTAGAAGCAGTGGTTGATATTACAGTGATAGTTCGATCTAGCATCTTCGCAAATTAAAGGAAATCATGGATCGATCACAAGCACGACTTTTGATGATTGATATATCAATAATGTTTTGATATACATAGTGTATACTATGGTGGGGTAATTTGCTTGCTCCTCTCTCTTCTCGTTTTCATGATGCAGCAAATGCTCGTGATCAAGCTCTAAAGTAGAAACTAATTAATTTAACATAAATACGCGGAAAAAATATTTTTTCCGTTAAAACGGCCAACAAAACTCATTTTAATCCTTTTGGCCTAAATAGCATTATTAACCATGTGTATCTTTTAATTGGGCTGAGTGATTTAGGCTCAATTTCCTATTATTGACTGTTTTGGCTGGTTTTTTGTTGTACCTCTAATCATGCTCATAATTTAATATCTATTTCCGGCCAATGAGCTCTAGCTCAAATGACACCTCCCTTGGTCCAAGTGACTAAGGAGTTTGCTTGTTAAGTGTCAGGGGTTCTATCCCCACATGCCCATCCCTTTCCTCATTTTTCCCTAGTGAAGCTCCTTGTAAAATAAATTTACAGTCAACAAAGCTCATTTAACATTTTATGGCCCAAATAGCTTTTTAGTCATGAGTAAATTTTTAATGGGCTGGATGATTGTGACCCAAATTTCTATTTATTGTCTGTGTTTTGGCTAATTTTTGGTGTGCCAATAACCATGCTTCTTAATTATTATTATTTTCTTACTTTTCCTTATCCGTTATTGTGTACACGTATTACTACCTTAATGGCCAGTACCTTTGAGGTTTTAAAAAGGAGCAATAATGGTAGCTTTACTTACTCCTGTTTCATAGGAATGATATAGACATCACGTATCGTCTTTCAATTTTATTTTACTTTTTTTTATCTTCTTTGGTGTAAGATTTTTACTTTAAATTTATGTGCGCATATCATTGGTGAAAAAAAATATTGTTAGAAAGATCTATAGAAGAAGCTGGCAGAGAAGAAGAAGAACCACATTCACATTATCATCAGTTATCCCCTCTTAAAAGCTTATGTTTAATTATGAAGAAAAAAACATTCACATTATCATCAGCAACGTCTCCAAGAAGTTTAATTTCATTATTAAATGGATACAAATGAATTAATGTAATGTTTTAACATGTCTTCTTAATGTAAGTTTCTATTAACTCAATTTGAACAATTTTAAATAATAAAGATAATAATTAAGAATTAAGGTTCAAATCCTTTAATTAATAATACAACTAATATCATATAAAAGTGGTCTCATCTAGAAGATTAAATTGTTGGGTGAAAATATATTAATAAATTTTGAGAAATGATTTGTGTATACTATAAAATTAGACTCTATCAGTCATCATATGTAATAATTTAACATTTTTAAACTAGTAATCTAACTTTTAAAGATGTTGGATTAATATATAATAATAAAAGTTGGATTACTAATTTTAAAATGTTCAATTATTACATATAGTGACTAATAATAATTGATTTTATGGTATACATGTAGTATTACTCGTAAATTTTACATACTTAATTATATATACATTAAAGATTCACATGGTATTAAAGTATACCCATACAAATAGGTATAGATACTTTTATCAATTTTATTATTTGAACGAGAAAATAGTGGTATTCAATTAACAATTTTGTATTCATCATTAGATTGAAAAAAGTGACCACAAATTTTACATCTCATGTAACCATAAATACTATAGAAAGTTTTGGAGTTTAAAGTAATTTCTGGTATCTATATATCTAGTATTAGTATCTAGAAGAAGGCAAAACGACGACCTATATATACCCTTGCACAGAAAAAGGTAAATGAAACGTAATGTAACATGGCGTGTGGCCTTTGGGGACCCCAAACCCAAATATAATCCACCGTTTTCTCTAGAACTAGAAAACAAAACACAAGAAGACAAAAGTGGGAGATATAATAGAAAATAATAAAAAAAGATTGGTGGTTTTGGTAGGAAAGCCCAGAAACTACAAATAAGATATTGTGGGCGCGCTGTCACAAAGCTGAATTCCATGGAAGAGAGAATACCAAAAACTGCTTTTAAGAAAACCACGTTGTGTCGGGGAGGTAGGAGGAAGACTGCCGCGGTTTTCTCACACCACCATTTTTCAGCCACACATATATATTTCCCATTATCCCCTGTGCTCCTCGTGTTTCCTTCAGGTCCTTTCTTTGTCACTTTCTCTATCTTCTTTTTAAGTTATTAATGTATACTTTAATGGGTTATATTATCTTTAATTAGATACAAAATAATATGTGTCCATATTATTGTTCAATGAAAATTGCGTTTAAGCTATATTTTTATGTTTAGAGGTTTAGGTTGAGAAAAAGGTTAACCCAATTCAGAATTAGGGTATATTTGCAAACTTATTGAATACTTGTAGAGATACTTATTATAAATCATGCACTAATACGAAAAAATATGGCAATCGAATCCAAATTATGTTAATCATGTTTAAATTAGATTGATTCTAATAAAAAAAATCTTACTATCAAAATTAGCTATTATGTTATATTATTTACTAAAAAAAGAGTGTTTTTAATCATTTAAATATTACATGTGTCAATAAAAAATGAAAAAACATGATATTAATAATTAATAATATTTAAAAAATATTTTAAAAAAATTATAAATACGTATATATTTTTATTGACCATGAATTATGTTAGAAAATAATTTATAAGTATTTATAACATCAATTGATTGTGAATATTATTTTTATTAATAATATTTTTATTGGTACTTTTTGAAAAGGTTAGGCACTTTTTTTGTGATCAGGTTTTCAACTTAGTAGGATGGATAAAAATACTTTTTTTTTTATCCGTAACTATATATTTTTTAAATTTCTTATTATTTCGACGCATCATTCTCAAAATCATACATTTTGTTTTTTTAATAAAAGTTACTTTCTATGCGTGTTGTTATTGTTTTAGAATAATTAACTTACTTTTCTCAAAGACACTTAGTTGAGTAAAACTAGCTATGATGAGTGTAATTATGATTCAATAACTAACATGTTTACTAATTATAGTGCTCTCTCTTCTTTTTCCGAAACCGGCCACTTTCTTTAGATGTGAGCCAGCTACCTTAGACCAGCCACATATGTAAAGGCTATTTTATTTAATTTGAAAAACCTAGATTTCAAGGCAACCAAACACATACATTTTCTTTTTAATTCATCATTTATTTATTTAATTTATTTTCAAACTTTTTGTCCTTAAGGTTGTATACGCATTATGAGTATTGGTCTATCATTTTTCCATATATAAACAACAGTTACTAGTATGAGTATAAGAATTTGCTGATTGATGCTTTTAGCTTTTGAATAACTCAGTGGAAGAAGAAACCGAACAAATTTGTATTCATCAGAAGGAAGGTTTTACGATTCTATGTGCGGATACTTTATGAGCCAATTATTATTTTGATAAGGATACTTGAGCCAATTATTATATGGGAAATTTTTGGGGCACAACAAAAAACCAACCAAAACAGTCAACAAGTTGTGCACAACGTATATAATATAAAATGCACAACGTATATCATATGTAGTGCACGATGTATATCATCTATTGTGCACAACATATATCATATATTGCAACACCATCTTTCTTTGCAACATGTTATATATGTTGTGCACATTATGTGCTATATGGTGTGCATTACATGTAATATTCGTTGTGCAATTCATGTTATATATGTTGTGCACAATTTATTGACTATGTTGGCTGGTTTTTTGTTGTGCCTCTGCTCTTATTATATATGTATGATGACATAATATTATGTATATATTGGGTACACATATCACTTTAAGTAACGACGTACTCACCCTAATAAAGATAAAATCTTCCTTTTGTAAGGCTCATAAAAAAATATTTTATTCAAGAGAAATAATAAAATAGTCCAATCAGTGAACATGTCCATTTGGTAATTTTTTGACAAAAAAAATTTGCTTTTAAGAAATTAATTTTTAGTGAGATGAGTGATTTTGACTCAAAATCTTTATATTAATTGATTTTAGGTGTTAGCTTGGGCACTTCCAATAAGTTGGAAGTATCCATACAAACAATTACTTGGCATGTTCTGATTGGTTCTCTAATCTATGTCAGCGCCTAGTTATCATTTATAAAATTTAATACCCTATATTTTCTAACCAATCAGAACATGACAAGTAATGGTTTGTATAGGTACTTCCAACTTATTGGAAGTGTCCAAGCAAGCACCTTGATTTTATCTAATTTTTTATTGTGTAAATAATATCACTCTTTATTCAATAACTAATATCAAGAAACAAAGATGGGAGAGCAAACTATTTGGGCAATAACATCTAAGAATCTCCATTTAATATTCATTGCAGTTAAAGATAAAAAAGATAAATAAGCACTGAAATCTAATCTAATGGTGAAAAATGTGAATGTCTAAATATGACATTCACGGTTGCACATCAAAATACTAAGTATCATTCAAACTATTTTGGATGCATAATTAAATTAAATATAAATGGCTTAGAGAGGGTTCATCAGGTATTGTCGGGGTGGTTTAGCAGAAATTAAATCCGCCATTTGTTTTGGTGTTTGGTAGATTATAAATCGATCTCTCGTTATTAGTGTTTAAATCATGCACACAACTTTACAATGAAATTCTGTTGCAGCGACATATCAGGAAACCGCATAAAATAGACACGTGTATGAGACTATGAGGTGACTGGTTGTGTCTTGTGAGGAGTCTCCTATTTCCTACCTAGATTATTCTCTTTCTTACGCTATTATTATTACTGATAAAAAATGCACATTATTATTACTCCCTACATTAATTATTTAATTTTAAATATACACATAGATTGAGAAAGAATGTAATAAATTTAAATTTTAAAGTAATTTAAATATATTTTATAATATTATCTCTAATACTAATTATCTCCTTTTAATTACTTATCATATTTATTTTCTCTTCCATTAATAAATGATAGAAATGATAAAAGTGGATAGTTAAAAAAAATTAAGCTAGAGGGACAAACAATTATCTAAGAAAAAACTAAAATTTTAAAAGTGGACAGTTAAAAAATGGTAGAGGGAGTATAAAAAAATCATGTTTAAATAAAAGATAGTATAAATTTCATTTGAATTTGGGTGATGATAATTTGTTATTCTAAAATTGATGTCTCTACATTCACTTTAATATCATTTGACGTGACTAGTAAGCATAAAAGGAAGAGTCACTATAAATTCACATTCAAGGATCAAAAAATAAATATATTATCAGAACATTCATTTTAATACAATTTGTAATAATAGTTGCTACATTTTTTATATAACTTGAAATAGGACAACTTACTTTTATTAATAAAGGACAAGATAAATCGAGCTATAAGATCTCCTAGCCCTAAAAGATATAAATCTAATGGCTGAAGCTTTTAGTCGAGGAATTGTCTATAACTAGCACATTCTATGCTAACAAACTTGTTCATATATACATCAGAAAATCCAGTTGCTCCAGAATTAATTGGTCGCGGATCGATAGTGTGTATTTATGTTACTTGTAAAGGCAAAAATGGAAAAAAAAAAAAAAAACGCTACCAAACGAATCTATATATACAGTAGCATGATCTATTGTCTATACTTCATTTATTTTGTTGTATCAATGAATGCTTGCAAGAGAGCACACACGCATGCCAGTCGCGAAAGGAAAGGAAGGAAAAGAAAAAAGAAATACCACACATCATCATCACAATAATATCAAAGCAATTTCCAAACTATATATATATTTATAATTAGCCAAGTAATTATTGGATTCCATGTCCTTGATGAACGTATTGTATATGACATTACAGCAAATCTAGACGGGGATACGCTTTTGTTATGTATATTGGATCGCTTATATTAAATTGAAGGTAAAGTATTGGGTGTATAATATAAAAAATTAGCTAAAATAGTTAATATATTATATTGTATGCAATATATATTATATAAGAGTAATATTATATGTACATTATAAAATTAATAAATATAGACAATAATTTAATATTTTAAAATAATTAATTTAATTTTTAAAATGTTGTATTAATGTATAGTACTAAAAGTCAGATTAAAAGTTTTATTATTGTATATGGTGACAGATGGTGACTAATTATGTGATGTACAAAAAATATTTCTCATTATATAATGTACATATTATGTATTATATGTTATGCATATCATATATCACATATTGTGCACACCATATATCACTTGTTATAATATTATCATTCTTTATAACATATGATATATGATATGTATAATATATAATGTGCACATTATATTATATATACTATACACAAAATATTAATTATTTTAATTGATTTTTTTATTGTGTACCTAACAATACTATGGAATAAGCTACTAGAACTCTTTCGCCTTTATATTTGGCTTTTTAGAACCAATTTATGATCTCATCATTTAAACTATAGAGCTTATCCTTCTAATATTATTGGAAGAGAATAAATTTCATTCATGAAGAAACAATTGCATCTTATCATTTAATGAATATAATTAAAATTATCAATGTATAGAATTATTTCATTAATTAATTATAGGCTTTTTGATAAAATAAATAAATAAAAAGTGGTCCTTTTAATTCGGTTTGAAAAATGGTTATCTTTACTTATCACAAAGTCTATGCTAATGAAATTACACACAGTGAAACAGACTTGGTTCATTGTGCTGAAAAACTTTTTGCAAATTCTTGTGAAGGTAATAATGAATTAATGATTGAATTCCACGTCTAATCATTTAGGTGCAAAGCATGGTTAGTTGATTACTGAGAAAATTCTCACAGGAAACATCGCGTCTATCAAATTTCAAACTTGAGCGTGGAAAACTTTGGCAATAGCAAAAGCGTCTACGAGTTTCGAGAGAAAAAAGTGAAAGAGATGATTTTAAGAGGAAAGATAGCAAAGGTAAAACCGGGGCTTTGAATCTATTGATATATAAAATAGTGTTATATATATATTTTTTTTAGTCTTTGTAATTTTAATAAAAATGGTGGTAATTTTTCTTTGAGATATTAATAAAAATATTTAATATATTTATTATTTAAATTTTTTTGTTTTACTATAGATAGAAAATTATACCAGACAAAACAGCAAAAAATAGGAATTTGAGCTTAAATCATTAAGACTATTAAAGAAATACAAATAATTAAAAATGTTATTTAGACCAAAAAAATATTAAAATAATTTTTTTTATTGTTTTGATTGAAAAAATTATTATTACCGAGACTTTGTGTAAATTTTTTAGTATATGATCATGGAAAACTTTTAAAAGTTTTCTTTTTCTCCCATGTCTCTTACAAAATGAACCCTAACTTTATTTACTATATACTTATTCAAATATAAAATTCACTAACATTATTATTGTGTGTGAAAATATGAAGTAACATAATGAGTGATGCTACATGTATAATAAAAAATTAATTAATAAATAAGATTTTAAGTCACAATTACTCAAACCATTACCTAATAATTATTTGAAAAAAAAACATACACCAAACATTATTGTAATAGAGTTGTGTTTACTAACAATATTTGGTGATAAAAACAACGTATATGGTTGATCATTGCAAAATTAAGCACGACTGAGCTGATAAACTGCCACACATTCTCCATATATTTGTTTAGTTAATTAGTTTATAACTATTTCATGTAATCTTTTTTATAATTAAAGAATAATATTTACATGTATAGTATTATGAAAAAAGTCTACTTAATTTACACAAATGCTTGGGGTACAATAAAAAACCAGCCAAAACAATCAACAAAGTCCATTTAACACTTGATGGCCCAAATAACAGTTTTAATCATGAGTATATTTTTAATGAGATGAGTGATTGTGACCCAAATTCCTATTTGTTGACTGTTTTGACTGGTTTTTTATTATGCCTCTAGCAATGCTTCTTAATTTAATGTCACACTACTACATTTAACCATTTTTCACATTAGGCGTTAATTATTGGGGATACCCCACACATTAGAATTTTTATCTTGTATATTTCCCATTTATCAGCTTTTAATTTGTACGGAAACTGAGGAATAAATTCCCATACAACATCATCAATATGCATGATGCATGCATCTTTTTTTCACAGCTAGCTAACATTAGTTGCTATTTATGATTCATGTGGATTAGCCTTGTTAATGTGTTGATGTCAATAGCACGTGTGTCTTAGATTCTTCACTCGAAAGTGACTTACAATTTTATCCCATTGGCATCTCAAAATCTTATTCCCTGCTATATGTAAAGTTAATTATAGCCATAGCTAAGTAACTTCTATGCCCTTAAAAAGAAAATGACATTGTAATTAAGAGGATTCTCAACGACCTAGCTAGCTTGTCAGAATTAAACCCTTCATCAAGAGACGATTTAAGAATATATACTTTTTCTCAAGGATTCAGAATTCAGAATGTAGATATGAATCCGTGACTTGTATAGGCATGCCAAAGGAGGAGATCGTATATATGAATTATGATTCTATTCCAATTCGTTATACATTTTAGCCACAAAACTTCATGACACCTAAGAACCCTTCCCTTCCTACTAGAATCATATATGTATGTTTACTATTTTATGAGTAAAGGGCATAGAATTGTTGATGTCTAAATATAAAATGTACATGACAAATCAATCTCTTGCTCTTAAGATTTTCTCCGGAAGCAATGAGCTCGGAAGAAAAAATTATTAGGTGTATCGAAAGCAAAAGATTTTTTTACTTTGTATCATTTATTGCATGTCACATAATTCAAAAGTTCAACTATAATGGGAAGGGAAGAAATTAAGTTTCAAATAAGGGGATATAATAGTTGATGTGTCATTCAATGAATAATACAGAACAAAAAAAAATCTCTTACTCTTAGTACACATAATAATTTCTAGGAAGTTAGTCCGTAATACCTAACAAGCAATATATATCGCTATAATAATTGCAAGGAAAATGATGATTGTTACCCGTTAATAGGATCAGGATATATCAAGATCAGATAGTACCGAAAAAAGAACAAATCAAAGACTAGAGAACCCCTATACATGAACGATGTCTACACAATGAGCCAAAAGGGTAAGCTATAAAATCTCTACGATGACGATGTTGCATATTCCTACACATTATAAACCAAGTACATACGCCAAAGGGTTACTATATTATTGTACGTAAATATTATGTTATACACGTACACAGAATGCGATCTTGCCCACATGGGTTGAGAATGAATAAGGTTCCATATATATATACTTACTTATACCTTTTCTCTTTTACCCTTTGAACTAGAAAATGAAATATATAAACAAGTTGTGTGGTTTAATTTTCAATTGGACCAACATGTACGATATTAATTGATTCGAATTAATTGTAAACATTGGATGGTATAGAGGCAGCGCAGAAAAAACCAAATAAGACCACACCAACTCATTTGAATTTCGTGAGCTAAGCCAAACTTTGGAAGCATTTGGGGGAAGTGGGACCCAAGTAAGAGATTTTCTTCAAGGCTTGAGAGAGATATGTAGATTTATATTTGCAAAGGTTTCAACATACAAAGAACCTGACAGGGTAGGGTTTTATGATTGTAATTAACTCCATCCTTTTTGGTTCCACAGAGATGGGTGCGTGTGTGTGGGTCAAAGTTTTCATCAATTTGCCAAAATTAAAATATTAAGTTTGTTTTTCAAATCAATAATATTGATGTTACAATAAAAATACATTTAACTAATATCCAATGTGTGTTATACATAATATGGAATATGTGTTATACGTATGTGTGCTATACATATAGCGCATATTCCATATTATAAATAACACACGTTGGATACTAGTTGAACGTATTTATGTTGTACGACAATTGTTTTTCCTGATTGCAGAGATTTCGGTGAAAAAGACATAAATCTCCCTCCCCCTTCCCTTACAAAAGAGTGATGTGAAATCAAACAAATTAAAGCAGATTCCATTTCAGTCCTAGCTAGGCTTATATGTGCTACACTCAAGACAACATTATACAACATACTATATTGCATTATTATATTTTAAAATATTCAACTTGCCACAAACCTCTCTGTATTCCCTCCCTATAAATTCTCCATCATAGTACTACATATTCTCAAGGCATTCCTTAAGGAATTAGCATCTACATCAGAGAGAAACAGAGAGAGAAAAAAAAAAAAAGAATTATGGAGCTCTATGACCATGATTTCTTGGAGGAACTAATGGCTCTTAGAAGAGAAAATTGGGAAACGAATCCAACTTCAGAAGAAACTCAGTTCTTCTTCCAAAATGGATGGAGTTATGACTGTTTTGATCAAAACTCCATGGCTTTTCTCCCAAACTCTTCTTTTGGTCAAGATTTTATTATTCCTCATCAGTGTTACAATAACAATGATTACCCCTTCAATGAAATCCATGACTCTAGCTCCTTATTACTTGATGAACCTTCCCCACCACAGATCATGGATTCATACTATAATAATAATAATAATAATACCAACAATACCCTTGATACCCCTCCATTTCTTGCTCAAGAGGAATACCCATTTTCCATGATGGAGGAAGAGGATCATGGTAATTTTCTTGGGGAGGAGCTTCAGAATTTGGAGCTGCAAGCCTCATCATGCAAAGTGGAGCCAGTAACTCAGTCCCCTGAAATGCCAGTTTTCAACATTGGTGTGGGAATGGAAAGGAAGAACAGAGCAAAGAAGATTCAGGGGCAACCATCCAAGAATCTAATGGCTGAGAGGAGAAGAAGAAAAAGATTGAATGATAGACTCTCAATGCTAAGAGCCATTGTTCCTAAGATAAGTAAGGTATGAAAAAATATATATATAGTGATGATTAGAATCATTAATTCATTCAAGTATTATATATTCTGTTATTCTGATTCTGTTTTGTTCAATGTTTATTATATTACAGATGGACAGAACTTCTATACTTGGAGACACTATTGATTACATGAAAGAACTTCTTGAGAAGATCAACAATTTGCAACAGGAAATACAAGTTGATTCAACCATGGCAAGCATTTTCAAAGATGTAAAGCCAAATGAAATCTTAATCAGAAATTCACCCAAGGTAACTGTTTTTTTTCTCCCCCAATACCTTAATTATGAAATAAATCAAAGTTAAGGAATTAATTAACTTTCTCCCTGCAATATTGGTTTGTGTGTTTAATTTGCTTGCAGTTTGAGGTTGAGAGGGATGTGGACACAAGGGTTGAAATTTGCTGTGCAGGGAAGCCAGGGTTGTTGCTATCTACAGTGAGCACCATTGAAGCATTAGGCCTTGAGATTCAACAATGTGTCATTAGCTGTTTCAATGATTTCACAATGCAAGCTTCTTGCTCTGAGGTACAACATTACTATTTATGACAATGTTTTGAGATATATTATTTTTATTTGTACACAATTTTTCTTTCCTCTCGGGCCGACAAACACTTCATCCACCGTTGAATGAAGTGTAAATCTCATTTAATGTTGGATTGAGTGTTTGTCAACACGGAGCCTGGTTGAGTGAAAAAAATCATTTTTTTGAACTGTTTGACTAAAAATTCTTTTTTTTTTGGCAATCTAATTTAGTATGCTATTTGTTATGTAACAGGAATTGGAGCAAAGGGCAATGGTGAGTTCTGAAGATATAAAGCAAGCATTGTTTAGAAGTGCAGGATATGGAGGAAGGTGTTTGTGAGAATATAATTAAATTAAAGAATAGAGAGTGAAGGAAAAAAAAATCAAGGATGGCACAAGTGCACTCATCAAAACATACAAAGCTATTTCTTCATTAGTTGCAATATTTAATATATTGCTTCAAAGGAGAGGGTACTTTGATTAAAGCTGAAGGGTTTTGTAACTTTGTTCTCTGACATGTGCCTAATACAAAAAGGCCAGGGTGTATGTGATGCACTCGTGTTTAATTATATGGCACACATCATTAGGAAGAAGGGTCACATAAGAATTACTTCTTTTAATTTACTGCATACAGCTCAGAATCATATTTGTTAATTTTGGATGCAAATAATGTGATAAAATTTATGGATGAGGGAACTTTTTCTTTTTTCTTTTGGCTTATGAGGGGTGGAGGCACAAGCAAAATGTTTAAAACATAATAAGAGAGTAAAGTTTAAGAGCTTTTTTTTTGTTTGTCTTTATTCTTTTCAGATATGCCCTTTTCAATTTTTCTCTTTTTGTATGACATCTATGTATAAAGACATTCTTCTATAGAATGATTTGACAACGATTATCAGATACTGTTGAATCTATTAAAGAAGCTGGTCTTATTATATTGCATACCAAAATTGAGTGGTCTGAACCCACATTTTGAAATTCTAAGGAGATACAGGTGCTTATAGTGGGGTTAAGTAGAAAAGGCAACGTATATTTTATTACTTTAAATTTTTTTATTATTCTTTTCTGCTTAATAGGGTAAAAAAGCAACTTTGATATCTTGCTTGATGTCCAACTTTGATCTCCACAGAACATTTCTCCAAAATTATATCTTAGAATTGATTTGTTTATAATGAGATTATTGCATCCTAATTTAAAATTATATATCACATGGAATAGAAAAAGAAAATCTTACAAGATTTTAGCTATTGTATGCTAGTTTGAAAGGTAAAGGTAAAGAAAAAGAAATATGACGATGAGATATAGGTAAAAGAAACATAAAGATAAAATGAAAAATAAGAAGTCTTTTTGAATGTGCATAAGAAAACCTTTTCATAATAATTACAAGTGCTTAATGCATACCTACAGCTACAAGGCTACAAAAGAAAAGAATAAGAATTATACATGAATAAAATGACAGTTTAAAAAAGCTTAAAGTTTTATATCTTTTATTTCAAGATACTTTCTCTTAATTTTTTCAAAAGGAATTATATATATATTTTCTTCCACGGTAAATTAACCAGCAATTACAATAGAAATATGTTCAACTAATATTTAATGTATGTGTTATACATAATATAGAATATATGTTATACGTACGTGTATTATACATATGATACATATTATATATTATATATAAAACATGTTGGATATTAATTGAACATATTTATGGTAAGATAAGATTATTGTAAATTAATTTTACCAATAAAATAAACTACTAAAACCATGTCGCCAATTTCGACCGACACAAACAGCACTATATATATAACATGAGTGTTACAGAAAGTATTAGCTTTAAGAAAATGTCGGCAAAACCAATTAGATTATCTTAGATGAAACGAATAGGCCCAAATTACAAACACTGAAGGTATTATTCCTGCTTATTGGTACAAACTCCAAAGCTGTCTTTTATGTGAAAGTGTGAATATCATGTGTTCATTGTCCATATATACTATAAACCCCAGCATGTTCACCTTCTGTAACAAAGTGGCGTGAAACATCCATAAGAAAATGTACATATTTGCATAAAATAATGAAATCTGAAGATATAAATATTAATGATTGCCCTTGTATCTCACTGTGAAATCAAATCAGGGTCATGTCTAATAACAATTCTCTTTTGTTCGAGTTTTTCTCTAAAGAGGAGCTCTGAATGCGATTGCGATTGCAATGGCCGTCAATTATTTTTTATTTTCTCGTTTAAGTGACGATAGAGAATCTTTCAGATATGAATGACCAATGACTTGGCTTCACTACTTTTTAGAAAGCTCGAACGTGAAAATTCTGCTGTGGGAGAATATGATAAGATTTGGAGTAAATATTAAATAAACATTGCACACGATATAATATAATATGTAATATATACAATAACATACATAATATATGATATATATTGTGCATATCATATTGATTGTTTTGACTATTTTTTATTATATATATAACATTAGTAGTATAAAAATTAATCTTTTATAGATCACACTATCCATGTAAAAAGTTTTGATACTATTATTCCAATCATATATTCTTATATTAATCATAATACTTGATCAATCATCTTACTTAAAAAAATAATACAAGTAATGTATTTTGATTGAGTAATTATGTAAACCACTTATACACTATTAAAATTTTTATATATATATATATATATATATATGCAAATGTGCAGAAAGCTAGGGATTCGGATAAATTAAGGATGGTCTGGTCTACTAATGGATGTTTGTTGAGGAATTATTAGTAATGATGATTCAATGATTGGATTTAATATATGTTCATGAAACAAACTTTCCATTGTATTCCATCATTGGTTTTAGATTTGAGAGTATGTCAATATAGATGAAATATTTGGTGTATAATACAAGTATTTATAATATCAATTTTTATCATTTAATTTTAAATATTTAGATATAAGAGTTTAGTTTATTTAAAATACAATAATAAATATAAATATTGTATAATTATTATAATATTAGTGTTTTACCTATAATTTTATTTGTTAGTATAGTGCCTACATGTATCTACACTTGGGACATGATGATTACATGAAAGACTGAGTGAGTACCCGCTCTCAGGTGAGAATAAATTTAATTTAAAGCATCTTGTAAGAAAGGACAGAATGAAGCTATAGCACGTGTCTCTGTGAGAAGTAAACGTAGCTCTAATTATTAGGCACAGCAACTTTCGGCATGAACTTAATCCTGATAGGTTCTTTGTTCTAACTTTAGGGTGGAAAAGGCGAAATCTAAAGATTTCTATGTTTTTAATTTGTAGCTAATCGACTAGTTCAATCAATTGATGTTTTTCACCAATCCCATTTTATTATTTTCCTCTCTGCTTCGCGCTTTCTACTATATATATATATATATGCAATGAACCAAATCTTCTCCAAGGAGGAGTTCAGGAGTTCTTAGTGGACCAGTGGTGCAGAAGTGAATTCTTACCAAGTGAACAAATCATCATAATGAACGGTGTTACCCTTTCAATGTTAAAATCTTTTTTGCTGAGATATTGGGACAAAAGGTGACTAGTGAAAGACTAAATTTAGACACACTTTTACAATTTACATATGTTACTTTTTTTTACCTTTATCAATTAACTATAGCAGCTAGCTTAGCTAGCAATATTGATTTATCTTTATATGAGAGTAAAAAACCAGTCAAAATTAACTAATAGAGAGACTTTGGACTAAAATCACTCAACTCATTACAAACTAACTTTTTAAATGGAATTTTTCTTGGGCCAAAAGATTGTCAAATGGACTCATTGGCTGATTTTGTTATTTTTTCATTATTTACCAAGTATTTTCCTTTTTATATAGAATCAGTCATACATTGAACTACTAATTAGATACTTGAAGAGTCCGACTAACTATTAACTATGTTAGATCTCAAAGTTACTTATCTATTTTTTTTAATAATAATTACTTATTCTACAAATTCTTTTATCCATTTCAGTTGAGTTATAAATTAAATTAGTTTGAGAATTAATAAATTGATATCAAGTGTGTGTCAAGATGAAAACCACTCTAACACTATAGGATCTCCACAAAATAAGATAAAAATGATTTTACCGCTATTTTTATTTTCAAATTAAACGCGCTCTTTAGGGATGCTACTAATGTATATATAGAATCACCTATAGTCACAAGAGTAAAGCAATCACCTTATTATCAATATATTTACATAGAATCACTATTTTCCAGGTCACCTACCTTATAACTGATGCGTAAGCACCTCTTTGTAAATTATCAATATCATTACTACGAGTATTATTTTTTATATATTATTTGAGGCTTTGAGCTTGGCATGGGATTGAAGTTGGTTCAGTTACTTTTCTTTTTCCTCTGATTAATGCTTCAATCACTCTTATTTTTGGCGGCCGCTAGCTTGATGCTTGGTTTTAGCATATAATTAGCGTATTTTATATTCAGCAAAATTGTAATGTAATCACCATAACGGTACAACAAGGTTCGTTTCTTGTTACTACCAATACTTCATGCTGATGTTGATGCTATCACTAAATTGAGGAACGTGATTAAATTGAGTATGATAAATGACGTATATATATTTATGGGTCCTTTCAATGATAGAAAAGGAACGTGAGCTTTTTAAGAGTTCAAACATGGTCGTTATGGGCGGCTAAGTGAACAAGATTGTGAAAGAAGTAATGGTACGATATTAGTTTTTTTTAATGGTGGTGTTAGTTACAACTGCTAATTAAAGATAATCTTGTCCTTTCTAGTATGCATATATAGGCCGGTTTATCTTTGAAATGTAAAATTTCTTCCTAGCTAGTTAGTTTATACGCGCCATTGGACAAATAAAATATTATCTACTTGCTGGAAATTAAGCTAATCATCTTATTATATCAAAGTGAAATTTAGTTATCACGTTGACTTGAAAAAAGAAGTGAGTTTTCATGTTTGGATCACTAATTGACTCTATTTATTTTGTTTATCTAAAGCTTCTTATGAGTACTAGGGTTGTTGATTTCCCTTTTTCAATTTTTTTAATACTAAATTGGTATCGGTTTTGGGGTGAAGCCCGGAAGAATAAATGGACTTCTGGAACCATAATGGCTAGTGATGATATAATGGGCCTTAGCCAATAAGTTTTCAACTGAGATTGGAATGGTCCATTCTACAAAAGTTTATGGGATTGTTTGTGGACTATGATATTGTTATAAGGGCCCAACAATATTAATCTTATTATCTAACAACTATTTTACTTCACATACTACTATAATCATCTTGACTCAAGTAAAAATACTATTATATATCACACGTTGAATTCAGACCAAAAATAATAATAATACAATGCTATTTGAAATTTATTTATTTTAAATATTTAAACATTCTATTTATAACATGTGTAATTTTTATTAGTTTTTTTACTTACTTTATTTTTTCAACCCATTCTGTTTTCACTTCTCACCTATTATAATTTAAACGTAAACATTGAAATGCATATCTATCATTTTCCATAATCATAATAACATACTGAACGTATGGAATCGGAAGAGTTTAGAAAATATATTAGTCAAACAAAAAATATTTTGTCATTATTTACTTTGTATTGTATCTCCAAGATCAATCATATAAAGCTTACGTGATGAACAGAGGAACTTGTTAACTTGGTGCTCTTCCCCGTTCGGTATTTCTGGTTATAGATTAGAAACTGTATTCGTGGCAATTTAAAATTGACATGTTAAAATTTGTAATGCTTTAATTTCTTCGATAAATGCTTTCCAGCTAGGAGTTCCAATTTTGTGATGGTGACTGAGACCTAATGCTATCACCTTGCTTTAGTCCTTTTGCACGGACCAGGTAGAGAATTTGTCAAACCCACTGGATTGATCAATTCATCATCATAAACCACACAATCATATATTAAAAATGAGTATGGCTAGAGACACAATAAAAAATTAGTTAAAATAGTCAATAAATAGGAATTTAGACCACAATTATCCAACCCATTAAAAATATACTCATGATTAAAAGTGTTATTTGGGTCATAAAGTGTTAAATGAACTTTATTAACTGTTTTGGCTGATTTTTTTGTTGTGCCATAAATATTTGTGATTAAAATTTAATTATGCTCCTTTTCTTTCTTTTTAGGTTCTCACTTTTCGTATTGCTTTTATTTATTTATTTTTGGGTCTTAAAATATAAACAAAAAAGAAGAAGGAAAAACATTCTCTACTAGTTGTGGAACCCTTTATAAGCGCCCGTGCTTAACACTAGTTAGTACTTAGTACAGTACACCACCACCACTAGACTTGTGGTAGTGCAAGCACTATTATTGCATCAAATAAAGTGGCTTAATTTATGGGGACAGCTATGTCCTAACCACAAGTCTTAATTATTTATGAGTTAAATACTAATTAATATTTTATTTTTAAGGTCAAAATTGCTCTCTCTATGAGGAGACTTGCTAGCAAGTGGCGACAAGATTAAAGGCGCTAATTCTAATTCAGACTTCAAAGAATGGGATGGGAGTGGGATATAATTATCACCCCCAATTGTGAAAACTTAAACACTTCTACCTTTCTTTTAGATAATTAAAAAAAATAGAGTATAAAAATATTTTATATTATTAACCAATAAAAAACTGTGATGCAATTTATTTTATTATGATTTATCTTTTGCTAGTGATCTCATTAAAAAAATAATTACCGAATGCATTGTTTGCAAGAAACATGAGTCATCACTTGTTGTCCTACTGTGATAGTGTAGTTAATTGATTATAGGGTTTTGGTGTCATTTATTAGAATTAGTAATTGCACAGTTCTTTTATCTATATAATATATGATTAATATATAAATACTATGACTAACTCTAATATTTTAATTTATAGTTTTAGTACAGAACGGCGTGATGTGATTTTAATGCATGCATGTAAGATAGCACTTTGAAATTAAGCATAATTGACAAAAAAAAAAAATTATAAGCAAGCCTAGATTATGCAATAAAAAATAATCGAAGGAACCAAAAAATCAACAATGAAAATATCAGCATCAGTTATCATCATAACACCAAAGGAACAACCTCTAAAAACACGACAGAGCAAGAAACATTAATCACCATTATAACATCATCATCTTCATCAACAGTCGTTTAGAAAAAGAAAAAATTCAAATTCAAACAAAAACAAAGGAACAAAAATCATCACCATTTCATCAACACAAAAGATCCATCAGTCATCATCAACGCACAACAAAATTCCAAAAAAATAAAAACATTAAAGTGCAACAAACAGAAGAATCTCACAAGTCCTCATCCTCTCGTCAACATAGCAATACTTAAATTAAAAATGCAAAAACATAGCAGTGCACTGTATGTATACATATAATAGTAGTAATATGTAAAGTAAGTTAGAATCTACATCTTTTTTTTTCCAGATCAAACACATGTTTTGTTAGATTAATTTAGAGTAATTAATAATAGTATCTGACTAAGAAAAATAACTAAATAAGGATAAAAACAACCTTGGACATGAGTTCGTATCATGATTTTGGCATTGTTGAGGATGATAGTATCCCTTGGTCATCCTTATACCTCCTTTTGCTCTAGCTGCAACACATCCATAGTTAAAGACAAAAATATTAATATAACTATAAAAGCTACAACTAAGGAATTTTAAGGTAAGAGAAGGCACCATGCAGGGTCTTGGAAAATTATAAAATCTAACATTGTTAGGGTTAACCTTTTTCAATTAGCATAGACAATCCATTTGATCTAATATTGAAATTTATATATAAAATAAAGGCCAGCATATGAGTAAAATAAAGACAAAGTGACTTCACACACCACAATAGCAGTTCCTGTTTTAGTACGTGAGTTAATTTTAAAAGCTTCCTTGTTGAATCTTGGCCATAACTGGATGTTTTTTCATATATTGTTGACATCACTCTTGAATTGTTTACAGCTAAAGCTCTAGAGTTATTTTCGCAAGATCTTTGTGACCGGACTTACGAAATAACTCTTCAGAGAGGAGCAAAGACCATGAATTCTTTGCATTTGTAAGTCAAGAAATGTTATGATTTGTATTGATTTCTTCAATGAGCCCTTAAGGCTTCAAGCATGTCCCTTTATTGACTTATTCATCCTTGTGCTTAAATTTGCTTCATTTATTTTTTGAATGGGTTGTGAAACTGAAAATCCTAATCATGTTCACTTGGTCAAAGAGGGTACGGGTAGGAACAAATCATCCTAACATTCAAGCTGTCAGGGTTAATATCTAACACATTTCATGGGAGAATTTGTAGAACTGATAGCTTTATTGATATTTGCTTCTTGACTGGAAGAAGTCATTCTACATGTTCCTTTAGCATTGTGGATTTTGAGAGAAGTCATGCAAAACATGTTCTTTTAGTGTTGAGGTTTATCAGAAAAAGAGACATACAGTAGTGAGTAATTTAATGTTAACTGCGTATCAGCCCTAACAACAGAATAGATTGATTCACTCAGTTACTTATATTTATGGAATCAAAGATACAGTGATTGTTAGGATGCCATTTTATAGTTAAAATAAGATTTTAAAGATCTTATCGAATTTTTTGATATGTTTGGATAATATTTTTAAGTAAAAAGTAAAATCACTAAAAAAAATTAGAAAAATATCTTTTTTCAGAAGCTATAATTTTCATCTTCTAAAAAATGACATTTTGTATAACACAAAAAAGATGTTTACAATTAAATAAAGATATTTTTATATTACATCCAAATATAAATGAATTTTGTATCCAAATATAAAATTACTTCTACTTCTTCAAAAGATCTTAGTTACAAAGGTCAATTAAAAAAAGATATTTTTCTAGAATCACGTCCAAAATAAATTAGAATTAGAAAGTGAGATCTATCTTACCCTGATGATTATCATCGTTGGAAAGACCGTAATTCAAATTTGAAGTGTAGGGCTTCGTCCCTGTTTCAATGGAAGATGAAGAACGCTCCTGCTCCCACTCCATGATCTGCACTGTCTCCGGCGCCTGAAAGAAAGAGGAAATAAAAACGGTTAGAACAAATCGTGTCAAGATCTAAGACCACGAAATGCAAAAACATAATTACAAATTTCGAATCGAATCCCAATCCGTGAAACCTTGGCGGTGTTTTAGGAATCGGACCCGGATTGTGGGTCACCACCATGGTGGCAGATGCGGACCTCACGTTCTTCAGACAAATTGCCATATACAAAGCCGGCCGGCATCATTCTGGTCAGTTATCGCCGCGTCGCGTGCACGAAAACCGGAGGTGTCAAGTTTGAGCTCAAAGGGAACCGTAATTGGTTGCTGGTGATGTTGTTAGAGTTGGAATCAAAGGGTCAAAGAGAGGATGGTCTTCTATGTCAAGGAATTGGGGGCAGAATTGGGCTACTAGGGTTAACTTTGTTGGACAAAGCTTGCCATCCCAAGTGATGGCAAAATGTTGGAGTTTGGTGATGTTTCCACTACAAATTGGCAATTCGGCCAGACCTTTGAAGCAAAGAATAACTTTTAGGTGTTCCAATTCCATGAAATTACATCATCTTTTTATATATCAACAAATTGAAGATTATAGACTTTAAAAAGTTAGAATTCTCTAATTTTTTTTAAAATATTATAAAATAAAGACTGTGACTTCAAATTATATAATTTTACGATTTTTTACGTATACTACAAATTGAAGACTATATAGCATTTAAAATATGAGATTTCTCTAATATTTCTTGAAACATTATAAAACAAAGACTATAGACTTTAAATTATGAAATTACATGATCTCTTTACATATACAACAAATTGAAGGCTATAGGCTTTAAAAAGTTAGAATTCTCTAATTTTTCTAGAAACAATATAAAAAAAGACTGTAAACTTCAAATTATGTAATTTCATAATTTTTTACATATAGTAGAAATTGAATGTTATAGGCTTTATAATGTGTGATTTCTCTATTTTTCTAGAAACACAAAAATAATAAAGACTATAGACTTTAAATTATTAAATTACATGATATTTTTACATAAACTACAAATTGAAAGTTATAGGCCTTAAAATGTGAGATTTCTCAAATTTTTCTAGAAACACTATAAAACAAAGACTATAGACTTTAAATTATGAAATTACTCGATTTTTTTACATATACTACAAATTGAATGCTATAGGCTTTAAAATGTAAGATTTCTATTATTTTTCTAGAAATACTAGAAAACAAAGAGTATAGGCTTTAAATTATGAAATTATATGGTTTTTTTAGATACACTACAAATTGAAGGCTAGGCTTTAAAATGTGAAATTTCTCTAATTTTTCTACAAATACTAGAAAACAAAGACTATAGGCTTTAAATTATGAAATTACATCATTTTTTTTACATATACAACAAATTGAAAGCTATAGGATTTGAAATGTGAGACTTCTCTAATTTTTCTAGAAATACTAGAAACAAAGAGTATAAACTTTAAATTATGAAATTACATCATTTTTTTACATATACTACAAATTGAAGGCTATAAGATTTGAAATGTGAGACTTCTCTAATTTTAGTAGAAATACTAGAAAACAAAGACTATAGACTTTAAATTATGAAATTACAAGATTTTTTTTACATACTACAAATTGAAGGCTATAAGCTTTAAAATTTGAGATTTCTCTAATTTTTCTATTAATACTAAAAAACAAAGACTATAGACTTTAAATTATGAAATTACATGATTTTTGTAGATACAATATAAATTGAAGGCTATAAGCTTTAAATTGTGAGATTTCTCTAATTTTTCTAGAAATATTAGAAAACAAAGACTATAAGCTTTAAATTATGAAATTACATCATTTTTTTTACATATACTACAAATTGAAGGCAATAGGTTTTAAAATGTGTGATTTCTCATATTTTTCTAGAAATACTAAAAAATAAAGACTATAGACTTTAAATTATGAAACTACATGATTTTTTTAGATATACTACAAATTGAAGGCTAAAGGCTTTAAAATGTGAGAGTTTTCTAATTTTTCTAGAAATACTAGAAAACAAAGACTATAGGCTTTAAATTATGAAATTACATCATTTTTTTTATATATACTAATTGAAGACTATAGGCTTTAAAATGTGAGATTTCTCTAATTTTTCTAGAAATACTAGAAAACAAAGACTATAGGCTTTAAATTATGAAAATACATGATTTCTTTGTATATAATACAATTTGAAGGTTAAAGGCTTTAAAAAGTGAGATTTCTATATTTTTTCTAGAAATACTAGAAAACAAAGACTATAGGCTTTAAATAATGTAATTACTTGATTTTTTTACATATACCACAAATTGAAGGCTATATGCTTTAAATTATAAAATTATATCATTTTTTTACATATACTACAAATTGAAGACTATTGGCTTTAAAAAGTGAGATTTCTCTAATTTTTCTAGAAATACTTGAAAACAAAGACTATAGGCTTTAAATTATGAAATTACATAATTTTTTTTACATACACTACTGATTGAAGGTTATAGGCTTTAAAATGTAAGATTTCACTAATTTTTGTGGAAATACTAGAAAACAAAGAGTGTATGCTTTAAATTATGAAATTACATGATTTCTTTTACATATACTACAAATTGAAAGCTATAGGCTTTAAAATGTGAGATTTCTCTAATTTTTCTTGAAATACTAGAAAATAAAGACTATAGGCTTTAAATCTTGAAATTACATGATTTCTTTATATAAACTACAATTTGACGGCTATAGACTTTAAAAAGTGAGATTTATATAATTTTTCTAGAAATGCTAAAAAACAAAGACTATAGGCTTTAAATAATTAAATTACTTGAATTTTTTACAAATACCACAAATTGAAGGCTATAGGCTTTAAATTACTTTAAAAAGTGAGATTTCTCAAATTTTTCAAGAAACAATATAAAACAAAGACTATAGATTCTAATTATGAAATTACATTATTTTTTACATATACTACAAATTGAAGGCTATAGGCATTAAAATATGAGATTTTTATAATTTTTCTAGAAATACTAGAAAACAAAGACTATAGGTTTTAAATTATGAAAATACATGACTTTTTCAGATATACTACAAATCAAAGCCTATAGGCTTTAAAATGTGAGATTTCTCTAATTTTTCTAGAAATACTAGAAAACAAAGACTTATAGGCTTTAAATTATGAAATTACAAGATTTTTTTATATATACTACAAATTGAAAGCTATAGGCTTTAAAATTTGAGATTTCTCTACTTTTTTCTGAAAATACTAGAAAACAAAGACTATAGGATTTAAATTATGAAATTAGATCATTTTTTACATATACTACAAATTGAAGGCATTAGGTTTTAAAATGTGTGATTTCTCTAATATTACTAGAAATACTAGAAAACAAAGACTACAGGCTATAAATTATGAAACTACATGATTTTTTATATATACTACAAATTGATGACTATAGGCTTTAAAATATGAGATTTCTCAAATTTTTCTAGAAATACTAGAAAACAAAGACTATAGACTCTAAATTATGAAATTACATGATTTTTTTAGATACACTACAAATTGAAGACAATAGACTTTAAAATGTGAGATTTTTCTAATTTTTCTATAAATACTAGAAAATAAAAACTATAGGATTTAAATTATGAAATTACATCATTTTTTTACATATACTACAAATTGAAGGCTATAGGCTTTAAAATGTGAGATTTCTATAATTTTTCTAGAAATACTAGAAAACAAAGACTATAGGCTTTATATTATGAAAATACATGACTTTTTTACATATACTATAAATTGAAGCCTATAGGATTTAAAATATGAGACTTCTCTAATTTTTCTAGAAATACTACAAAACAAAGACTATAGGCTTTAAAATGTGAGATTTCTCTAATTTTTCTAGAAATACTAGAAAACAAATACGATAGACTTTAAATTACGAAATTACATGATTTTTTTACATATACTACAAATTGAAGGCTATGGGCTTTAAAATGTAAGACTTCTCTAATTTTTCTAGAAATACTAGAAAACAATGACTATATATTTTAAATTATGAAATTACATGATTTTTTTATATACATTACAAATTGAATGCTATATGCTTTAAACTGTTAGATTTCTCAAATTTTTCTAAAAACACTATAAAACAAAGATTATAGGCTATATGTATATATTCAAGGGTAGTTTCGTCATAATTAAATTATTGAATCACTAAATCATTAAAAGAATAATAAATTAAATTACGAATTATTCTAATGCACGTCGTGCTTTAAATTAGGGTTTTCAGGGGTGTTACACCTATAGCCTTCATTTTCTACTATATGTAAAAAAATTATGAAATTACCTAATTCGAAGCCTATAGTCTTTGTTTTATAGTATTTCTAGAAAAATTAGAGAAATCTCACATTTTAAAGCCTATAGTCTTCATTTTCTACTATATGTAAAAAAAATCATGAAATTACCTAATTTGAAGCCTATAGTCTTTGTTCTATAGTGTTTCTATAAAAATTAGAGAAATCTCACATTTTAAAGCATATAACCTTCGATTTCTACTATATGTAAAAAAATCATGAAATTACCTAATTTGAAGCCAATAGTCTTTGTTCTATAGTGTTTCTATAAAAGTTAGAGAAATCTCGTATTTTAAAGCCTATAACTTTCAATTTCTACTATATGTAAAAAAATCATGAAATTACATAATTTGAAGTCTATAGTCTTTGTTTTATGGTGTTTCTAGAAAAACTAGGGAAATCTCACATTTTAAATCCTATAGCCTTCAAATTGTAGTATATGTAAATAATCATGAAATTACATAATTTGAAGTCTATAGTCTTTGTTTTATAGTATTTCTAGAAAAATTAATGAAATCTCGCATTTTAAAGCCTATAGCCTTCAAATTGTAGTATATGTAAAAGAATGAGGTAATTTCATAGTTTAAAGTTTACAGTCTTTGTTTCATCGTGTTTTTAGAAAATTAGTGAAATCTCACATTTTAAAGCCTATAACCTTCAATTTCTATTATATATAAAAAAATCATGAAATTACCTAATTTGAAGTCTATAGCCTTTTATTTATAGTGTTTCTAGAAAAATTAGTAAAATCTCACATTTTAAAGCCTATAGCCTTCAAATTGTAGTAAGTGTAAAAAATTATGAAATTACATATTTTGAAGTCTACAGTCTTTGTTTTATAGTATTTCTAGAAAAATTAGTGAAATCTCACATTTTAAAGCCTATAGCCTTCAATTTCTACCATATTTAAAAAAATCATGAAATTACATAATTTGAAGTCTATAGCCTTTGTTTTATGTTGTTTCTAGAAAAACTAATGAAATATAACATTTTAAAGCCTATAAGGCTTCAATTTCTACTATATCTAAAAAATTCATAAAATTACATAATTTGAAGTCTATATAGCCTTTATTTTATAGTGTTTCTAGAAAAATTAGTGAAATCTCAAATTTTAAAGCCTATAGCCTTAAATTTTTATTATATGTAAAAAAAATCATGAAATTACATAATTTGAAGTCTATAGCTTTTGTTTTATAGTGTTTCTAGAGAAATTAGTGAAATCTCACATTTCAAAGCCTATATAGTCTTCAATTTTTACTATATGTCAAAAAATCATGATATTACATAATTTGAAGTCTATGACCTTTGTTTTATGATGTTTCTAGAAAAACTAGTGAAATCTCACATTTTAAATTATGAAATTACTTGATTTTTTTTACATATACCACAAACTGAAGACTATAGGCTTTAAAATGTGAGATTTATCTATTTTTTCTAGAAATACTAGAAAGCAAAGACTATAGGTTTTAAATTATGAAATTACATCATTCTTTTTACATATACTACAAATTGAAAGGTTTATGCTTTAAAATATGAGATTTCTCTAATTTTTTTAGAAATACTAGAAAACAAAGACTATAGGCTTTAAATTATGAAATTACATGATTTTTTTAGATACACTATAAATTAAAAGCTATAGGTTATAAAATGTGAGACTTCTCTAATTTTTTTAGAAATACTAGAAAACAAAGACCATAGGTTTTAAATTATGAAATTAATGGATCTTTTGTTATATACTACAAATTGAAGGCTATAAGCTTTAAAATGTGAGATTTCTCAAATTTTTCTAGAAATACTAGAAAACAAATATTATAGGCTTTAAATTATAAAATTACAAGATTTTTTTAGATACACTACAAATTGAGGACTATAGGCTTTAAAATGTGAGATTTATGTAATTTTTCTATAAATACTAAAAAATAAAGACTATAGGCTTTAAATTATGAAATTACATAATTTTTTTTTACATATACTACAAAAGGAAGGCTATAGACTTTTAAATGTAAGATTTCTCTAATTTTTCTATAAATACTAGAAAACAAAGACTATAGGCTTCAAATTATGAAATT
Source organism: Aeschynomene evenia (assembly GCA_013621005.1). Taxonomy (NCBI): domain Eukaryota; kingdom Viridiplantae; phylum Streptophyta; class Magnoliopsida; order Fabales; family Fabaceae; genus Aeschynomene; species Aeschynomene evenia. The sequence continues at coordinate 7,012,456 of CM024270.1, forward strand.
ACATGATTTTTTTAGATACAGTACAAATTGAAGGCTATAGGCTTTAAAATGTGAGACTTCTCTAATTTTTCTAGAAATACTAGAAAACAAGGACTATAAGCTTTAAATTATGAGATTACAAGATTTTTTGTTATATACTAGAAATTGAAGGCTATAGGCTTTAAAATAAGAGATTTATCTAATTTTTCTAGAAATACTAGAAAACAAAGACAATGGGCTTTAAATTATGAAATTACATGATTTTTTTAGATATACTACAAATTGATGGTTATAGGATTTAAAATGTGAAATTTCTCTTATTTTTCTAGAAATACTAATAAACAAACACTATAAGCTTTAATTTATGAAATTACTTGATTTTTTTACATATACCACAAATTGAAGGCTATACACTTTAAAAAGTGAAATTTCTCAAAATTTCCAAGAAACACTATAAAATAAAGACTATAGACTTTAAATTTTTAAATTACATAATTTTTTTACATGTAGTACAAATTGAAGGCTATAGGCTTTAAAATGTGAGATTTCTCTAATTTTTCTTGAAATAATAGAAAACAAAGACTATAGGCTTTAAATCATGAAATTACATGATTTTTTTAAAATGTGAGACTTCTCTAATTTTTCTAGAAATACTAGAAAACAAAGACTAGATGCTTTAAATTATGAAATTACAAGATTTTTATTATATACTACGAATTGAAGGCTATAGGCTTTAAAATATGAGATTTCTCTAATTTTTCTAGAAATACTAGAAAACAAAGTCTATAGACTTTAAATTATGAAATTATATAATTTTTTTACATATACTACAAATTGAAGGCTATAGGCTTTAAAATGTGAGATTTCTCTAGTTTTTAAAGAAAAACTATAAAACAAAGATATACACTTTAAATGATGAAATAACTTGATTTTTTTACATACCCCATAAATTGAAAACTATAGACTTTAAAATATGAGATTTCTCTAATTTTTCTAGAAATACTATAAAACAAAGACTATAGACTTTAAATTATAAAATTATATATGATTTTTTTACATATACTATAAATTGAAGGATATAGACTTTAAAATGTGAGATTTCTCTAATTTTTCTGGAACTACTAGAAAACAAAAACTATAGTCTTTAAATTATGAAATTACATGATTTTTTTACATATGCTACAAATCGAAGGGGCTATATAGGCTTTAAAATGTGAGATTTCTCTAATTTTTCGAGAAATACTAGAAAAAAAATTCTATAGACTTTAAAATATTAGATCACATAATTTTTTAAACAAAGTAGAAATTGAAGGATATAAGCTTTAAAAAGTGAGATTTCTCTGTTTTTTTAGAAACACTATAAAGTAAAGACTATAGTCTTTAAAATATTGAATTACATAATTTTTTATACTAAGTAGAAATTGAAGGCTATATAGGCTAGGCTTTAAAAAGTGATATTTTACTATTTTTCTAGAAACACAATAAAAGTAAATACTATAGTCTTTAAAATAGGGATTTACATAATTTTTTAAACAAATTAGAATTTGAAGGCTATTGGTTTAAAAAGTGAGATTTCACTATTTTTCTAAAAACACTCTAAAGGAAAAAATCATAGTCTTTAAAATATTGAATGACATAATTTTTAAAACAAAGTAGAAATTGAATGTTATAGGCTTTAAAAAGTGAGATTTCGCTATTTTTCTAGAAACACTATGAAAGTAAAGACTATAGTCTTTAAAATATTAAATTACATAATTTTTTTAAACAAAGTAGAAATTGAAGGCTAAGGCTTTAAAAAGTGAGATCTCACTACTTTTCTAGAAACACTATTAATTAAAGATTATAGTCTTTAAAATATAGAATTACATAATATTTTATACAAAGTAGAAATTGAAGGCTATCGGCTTTAAAAAGTGATAGTTCACTATTTTTCTAGAAACACTATAAAAGTAAAGACTGTAGTATTTAAAATAGGGATTTACATAATTTTTAAAACAAAGTAGAATTTGAAGGCTATAGTCTTTAAAAAGTGAGATTTCACTAATTCCAGAAATAAAACAGCAAACACTAGATCCAGAAATGATGCATAATGCAACAATAAATATGTTCTCCTAGTTTGCTACTAATATCTAATATAATGTTAATTAAATTAAGAAATATCTAGAATAAAACAAATATATATAATAAAATAATAAAAAGATCTAGCTATCAAGGGTATATATAGGCATTACTTGTTTAGTTAAGTGCAGCTATGAGTGAGTGAAGCTCTTGGTAAAGTAAGGAAAGCATCATGTTAGAGCAAATTAGAAGGGTGACAAATAAGAAAGTGTGGCCAATTAAGTGAGGTGCAGCTAGAAAGAAAAATTAAAAGAGTATACATGGTCCTAGTACACAAGTGAGTTAAGTGTGAGAGACAACAAAAGTATATTAACATGAACATGATGAAGAAGAATAGAGATATTACGTAACTTTTTTTACGGATGATAAAATTAAAGACAATAGACTTTAAAATAACGAATTACATGATTATTTTTCATATAGAAAAAATTTGAAGATTATACTTTAAAATGCGATATTTTAAAAAACACTATAAAAATAAGGACTATAGACTTTGAACCATGGAAATATATAATTTTTTACATATAGTAAAAATTACAGGTTATATCCTTTATAATTTGTTACTTTTGTAAGTTTTTCATAAAGTATGTATCTAAAATTAATAGTTTATTTGAAATGTTTTATTAACAGTTCGGTATAATCTTATATTTATAGTATATAACAATTAGTTCTACATTGTATAGTCTCATCTCAAAGTAAGTCTTGAGTAAAACAATGCATAATAAATTGTGTAGCTTCATATTTTAAAAATCTTTAATTTTATGTTGTGTAAAAAAATTTTGTATCTCATATTTGAAATTATATGGTCTTTAATTATGTAAACTATATAATAAAAAATATGTACCATGTATTAGGAAGAGTTCTCATCACCAAAGCAAGATTGTGTGTATCATGAACTCAGAATACAAGTATCACATCTGTTTTTGTGTTGTCCTACAACATACTCTTTATAGAATACTTTGTCTAGTGTTTTTGTTGGGCGTGTAGCATCTTAGATCAGCCAATAATAATATTCCTACACTACTACAATCTACAATCAGTCACTTCAATCATCATCCTTTCAAGTAAAAAAGTCAATCAAACAAACGAAAAAACTCAAACAAACAATAAAAAAATAACTTAATGATAATTAAAAACTCACTAAATAATCAAATAAATTCATTATAAATATGTTAACAATGAAAAAATAGCACAAAATAAATTAATTTTTTCTTAAAAGTAGCACTTTTATTACTAAATTATCATTAAAGGATCATTTGAAATAATAAATATTACATGCATAAAAGAAATATATGACATTAAGTATTGATGATTCCAAAAGATCACCATTTGTGGTGCCTCCTCCTTCTAATAAACAAATTTAAGAATATATTAGACTTCTTTTGTTTACTAGTAACTACTTTATCTTATGTTGCTTTGATATAATGTTTGCTTCTTCTTTATTTCTTTTTTATGCAATAAAGACAAAATTCATAAGAAAAAATAGCAGCCAAAAACTAATCCAATCTTCAAGAGTCTCTAATCATCCAAAACCTAGGCTATCTCACTGACAATAATAATTATATGTATCTAGAAGATGATATCTTTAAAAAAAGAAATTTGAATAGACATGAAAACAATTAATAGAAAGAGTAAAATAAACTGCAATAAAAACTATTATTTTGAATTTGAAGCTACCTTTTCAACCCAATGTTATTTTTAGTCAAATAGTTAATAAGGATGGAAAAAAAAAATTTTGAACCCCAAAAGTCGTTATTTCAAGGTAATCTTTTTTACTATATCATGTAGATTATGAGTAAATTTAATATATATCCAAATACCAATACAATTTGAGAGATTCAGAATATGTATGATTATTTAGTTGCAACGGTACACAACAAAAACCAAAAAAAAAATGAGGCTTAACATGTAGTTGACGTGCTTGTAATATCTAATTTTCCCAATACATAGGCCATTAAACCAATATGTCATTATTTTTATAAAAGGTCAGGATTTGTCATTAAACAAGTATATATTGTATTGGAGCTACCGAGATACATGTCCATCATATTAATGTTAGGAAAATATCAGGTCAGTGAAAATGAGGGGGAATAGGAAGTAATGTAAGCATTATATTGCTTACTTTTATAATAAAATATGACATAATACTTGTAATTTGACTATATAAGCAAAATAAAACAGAAAAGAATATTTAAGAGACCACCATCGTTCCTAAGTGAGATTAATGAATCCTCCAAATTTTACATCTAAAAATTGGTATGCAGACATAATCAAGCAGAATAGAGTATGATTAGCTTTTCAAAATGCATAAACACTATTTTTACATCTAAAATAAGTTCTATAGGCAGACTCAAGTAGAATATTATTATAAAGGGGCATAAAAAATTAGCAAGACATTCTATCAAGTATAATTATCATTGCAAAATTCATAAACACTACTTTTGCAAACACTCTTAACCATAAGACCTAATATCAGCAGCAATAATTGGCATTAATAATCATACCTGTCACAGCTGAAGACTATATTGCCTTTGATATTAGTAGTGAGTATATCTGCTAGGAGCATAGAAAAGACCTTATACATGAAAAGTCAGCACTAGTTACTACTTAGTAGAATTCTATACACACAGAAGATGGAACCAACTTTGAAAGGATACTAAAAATTTCTAGGAGTAACAACTTGTAACTATTGAAAGTAAATAACTAGAGTAAATAAGGGACAGAACCGAGGTGGTTCTATTATTGGAACAAAATAAGAACAAGGGTGCCAACTTTAGCGAGATAGGTGCTCTCCTAATTCAAATTCCTAGTTGAAATTCCTAATAGTCAATGAATAAAACCACACTTCTATTTAATGTAAAATACTCCTAACAGATATCCTTTAATTACTCAAAATATGATTCCTAACTAACTGAACAAAATTTTAATTCCCGAACTAAATCAAAACAGAAATAAAATTCCTAAAACTACTAAAAAAATTATTCTCCTCGTTTGCTACTGTTTAGGGTATATAACATAATGTTAATAACATTAAGAAATATCTAGAATAAAACAAATATATGCAATAAAAAAGATCTACCTATAAAGGGTATATATATGTGTATGTTACCTGTTTAGTGAAGTACAGCACTGGGTGAGTGAAGTTCTTAATGAAGTAAGAAAAGCATCACATTAGTGAGTATATACAGTCAATTAATTCATTGATACAAAATTAACCCCATATTGCAATTTTCCTGCAAGAAATTATTCATACATTATTCAGTAACGAAATACAGAAATGTATGTATCTTTGTACGCCTTGTTCTTTAGCACATTCTGATCACTTGTTACCACTGCATTAAAAATTGTAGAATTTTTTTTATTTTGTTTTTCCTGGGGGAGTTTTGACTTTTGATTTAGTCATGGCAGAATGTTAGCTTAAAAACATGTTAACTGCAGTCATTTGTCAACATTGCCATTGTGTGATGCTCAATTAAATTCATGGGGGTAGTTACTCTGTTACAGCAGGAAATAATAATGTGATAATTTATTTGTATCAATTAAGAAGTAAGAAGAGTGACAAAAATAAAAGTGTGGCCAATTAAGTGAGGTGCTGCAAGAGAGTAAATTAAGAGAGTATGATGAGAACATACGAAGGACCAGTATAGCAGAATGATGAAGACATAGGAAGGACCAGTATAGCAGAATTTTGTATAGAGTACAGGAAATTCCTAATGGTATGAGCATGAATCAGAATGTCAAAGACACGAGAAGAACCGGTATAGCAAAATCCTATAGTGGGATAGAGATGCTGAGCAGAATTTTGTATAGCAGAAATATATATAAGATTGATGCTCTTTTATAGCAGAAACATTCACAAAAGAGCATTTTTGCCATCAGCAATAACAGACAGAGCTGCTGAGATGAATTGTTATGTAACCATAATAAAACAGCCACCAAAAAGAGCAAGCCTAGATAGAACCAGCCATCATTGACAGATAATCCAACAGCAACACAGCAGCAGAAATTTTATCCTATTTGTCTTGATGACAACATCAAGAACACTAGATAGGGTAGGAAATCCTATTTCTAACACTGCCACCAAACACCATGGGGCCACCAATCAAACTTAAACAGCAGACACACTAGAGGAATACAACCATTCAGCTATAAAAGACAGATTAAACACATGCACACACCATTCAGCTATAAAAAGACAGATAAAACAAACACAAACACACAAACATGAAGGCAAACAAAACAAAAGGAATTCTTTGTTTAAATTTAGTCCAAGTTGAATTAATGCGTTCCCAGCACTCAAAGTATGGAGGGAGGCTCGAGCTATTGACCGTGAGCCCAACCCCCACATCAATAGCCGTTGCACGAGGAATCAAAGCTCTTGACCGTGAGCCCAACCCCCACATCAAGAACCCAATTCCTCCCCTATGTTCCCATACCCGGGCCAGTACTAGCATCTTCCCCTTCACATGTACGGGCAGTACAAACTCGGAGGCTCGAGCTATTGGCCGTAGGCCCAACCCCCACACCAATAGCCGTTGCACTAGGAATCGAAGCTCTTGACCGTAGGCCCAACCCCCACATCAAGACACTTGTTCCCTCCTAATCCATACACATTCCATGCATACATGCTCAGGAGGCGCATATTAATTTAAGTGATCAACCAAACAAACAAACACTCTCTTATTAAAACACAACCAAAACAATCAAAGAGATACATCAATCAAACTTAAACAGCAAACACAGATAGACACACTAGAGGAATACAACAATCATTTGTTCATTTTTAGTCTAAGTTGAAGTAAGGCGTTCCTAGCACTCAAAGTACGGAGGGAGGCTCGAGCTCTTGATAGTAGGTCCAATGACCACATCAAGAACCCAATTCACTCCCCATGTTCCCATACCCGGGCTAGTACTAGCATCTTCCCCTTCACATGTACGGGCAGTATAAACTCGGAGGCTCGAGCTATTGGCCGTAGGCCCAACCCCCACACCAATAGCCGTTGCACTAGGAATCGAAGCTCTTGACCGTAGGCCCAACCCCCACATCAAGACACTTGTTCCCTCCTCATCCATACACATTCCAGGCATACATGCTCAGGAGGCACATATTAATTTAAGTGATCAACCAAACAAACAAACACTCTCTTATTAAAACACAACCAAAACAATCAAAGAGATACATCAACACATAAAACATAACACAAAGTAAATCAGCAAAGACAGAATCACACGCAGTCTTGACACTGTTTATATGATATATATTTTATGACCGAAAAAGGAAAACAATAAAATAGGAGAGGGGGCATCGATCTATTTGATCCAGAACACAGAGCCTAATAATAATTCTCAGAGTTCTCTCATTCTTGAGAGAGAGAGAGAGAGAGAGAGAAAGAGAAGAAGAGAAAAGCGAAAGAGGATCTTGAGAGTGAGAGAGAACGAAGAAGAAGAGAAAAGGGAAAGAAGCGTTTGGGAACAGAGAAAAGATTCTTGGTCAATAACATCTTTCAAGTAGTGAAAAGAGATTACAAGAAACCCTTTATTACAAGAATCAGCAAAATCTAAAAAACTTGCAGAGATAATAAAGAAATATTGTTACCTTCAAGCCTAAAAAACTTGCAGAGATAATAAAGAAATACGGTTACCACGGTTTCTCTCAATCTGGCCTCCAGCCGTGACCACGACCTTCCCCCTCCGTCGGCCATGGAACTCCAGCCGCGAGCCCCGGAGCCTCGAAGCCGAAGACACCACCCTCCTCCGTTCTCCCTCTCGGTGGTCTGGCCTCCGCCACTCTCTCTCCTTCTTCGCGACGCCTGAAGCCGCAGGCCGCGACTCACTCCTCTCTCACCTCCCTTGAAGCCACGGCGGCGGCGGCTGCCAGATCCACAGTCTCCGATCTCTCTGGATCCCTCTATCTCTCTCTTCTCCGCACGGCAGAGGCGGCGCTACGGCCGCGGATATCGCGGCCGACCATTCATCTCCGGCGCGATCTCGCCCTTTCTCTTCTTGCCTCGATCTGCCGTCCTCCCTCTCTCTCTCCCCTCATCTCTCTTTCTGAAGTTGAAGAAAATAAGACCTAACCCTAGATGAGTAGGTATGTGTATTATATATGGGCTCAGTTTGTTTACTCTTATGTTGGGCCTTGATCTTTTTATTTTTGTTTGTGTTGTTTTTTTTCACAAATTAAAAACAATAGAAATTTTTGTGCTTAGTTTACATGGGCCAATCCTTTATTTTTCTTTGGGTTTAGTTGGATTTTTTTTATTATTTGTGTTTTTGTTATTATTATTACTAATTAATACTACTATTGTTGATATTATTATTATTATTATATTTATCATTATTATTATTATTGTTATTTGCAAAAAAAAAAATTGAAGATTGAGTAGTAGATACTACCTTCATCGTGAAGGTTTATTGAGTAGTCGAGTACTAACTCAAACCTTACAAAAAAAATATGTTTTCTTTATAAAACAAAAAAAAAAAAATTTCTAAATAAAATAAAAAAATATAAAAAGATAAAAGTTAAAAAAAAAACATTTACGTGAGCTTTGAATTTCTCATTGTACTAGAGAATACGCAGGAGCAGAGTTCACCTGTCAAGCTTAACTTTAACTTTTCATAATTTTGTTCGTAATATTTGTTGTATTTATTGTTTTAATTTACAAATATTCTAGTTAATTGTTTTGTTATCTCATTTATTTTTGTTTTGTTCATTTGTAAATATTTATCATGTAAATATCTATCTTTATTTTTATTGAGGATAAATTTAATGTTTTGAATCGTTTAATTTGCACAATTAATTTTGGGTAACCATTCTAGGACAGATGTATCAGGATCAGAAAATTCGATTATACGTATACAACCATATTTATATAATGGACATTGTGAATCAAAGTGGTTATGTTTGTTTAGACTTATAGCTCGCAAAAAATGACGAGGCAACTTGACTCATGTAAAATCAGGTAGATGCAGAGATGAAAGCAAAGCTGTCAGCCAAAACTGAGCCAATTCAATCCAAAGTCAAAATAGATAATATTCCTCCTGCTTAAAAATTGGCATCAATTGGTGACTTTATTTTGGATAACATATATGAAAAAGCACAATAACAAATAGTGGATAGCTCAAAGCACACATTAACAAAACATGCAATCAGAGATATTCACATTACAGGGTAAACGACAATAACTAATGCAAGTGATTACCTCTGCTAGTGGTAGTTCGTAAATGATTGATGCTCTATTTTCAGTGATAAATTTTATTTCTTTGAATTGCCCTCTTCTCTCTTATTCCAGCTCAATAAGTGTCCCAATGAACTCCTTGGATGTAATCATCTCAATCTGTACATGTTATTTCCAAGTAAAAATTCTAGGAAAAAAATTGCAGTACTTTTAAATTAATATGTTTAATCAGAACTGCTTCGACCGTGTAAGCAACTGAAATAATAAACACCAGAAAACAAAAGAAATCACTTTAACAAATGGTTCCTCAATTGATCTCCTTTTTCTAGGTTCACAAAACACGAAAAAAAGATGGATTGAAGCATTCAACCTTCAAATATTATGTGATTTTGACAAAACGATGGTGTCAATATGACAAATATTTAAGAAGTACAGAAAAAATTTAGTTATAATGAATACTTCACCAAAATAAAGTATTACATATGAAGAGAGCTTAGGAATGTGAGAAGAAATTACAATATCACCATTTACACAGTTCACTTTGTAAACAACACTTGGGGTATTAGTTATTAGGCTCAAATTATATTCTCTCTCTAAGTCTTTCCTGCAAAGTAAAGAAGCAAACAATAGACAAAAGAAGCAAATTAAAAAAATGGTTCTGCATATAAAGTAAAACACCACACTAACAATAAGCAAGTTAATCTCTTTTAGTATAAATTATTCTTGATTTGTTCCTAAACAAAAATCTTAAACATGATTCAGCAATCAAAAAAAGAAAACAAAGATAACAACACCAAATAACAAAATAAAACAAATAATAAAATAAAAGCAGAAATAGAAAAACATCATCAGAATGTTGAGAGAGATGACAAAGAGAGTTAGGAAACAGGAACTCAACATTTTGAAAAATAGAGAAATGAGGGATTGATGCAAGCTGGAAGAGCTGGGAAGACGACAGGTGGTGGCGTGGCCAGAGGCGGGCAGTGGTGGTCTCAACTCCTTCCTCGAAGTCTCTAGAAGTCACAGGTACCCAGGCTGTGTGAAGCTTCCTCCTCAGTCCTCTCCCTTCTCATCCGTTCACTTTCTCTCTTTGCCTCACGTTCTCAATCTCAAAAATGAAAGAATGAAACCTAAAATCTTATCTGGTTTAATCTATATTCATTCACACACCCAGAAATGTTTAATGCTGAATTATTTTTTAAATCAGATTTCGCATGACATACTTTCAACTCGAGCAGAATGTTGAGGATAGGATAAAGGTGGACTAACGGAATAGAATCATCCTAATAGAAATATGGCACCTGATACATAGTTTGTAAGACAATGTTGCATATAGGAATATTGCCAAAGAAAATATAAAATCACATGAATGTTGAATCGGGAGAAAAAATTACTTTCAAGCTAGAAGATAAAGTGGACAGAATTAAATATGATACTCATATGCATTAGAATTTCAGTCAAATTTATGTAGATTATAGTCTTTGTGTGCCAAATTTATATGTATGTGTTTTGAGGTTTTAATACAAAGTGTTTCATTTTTTTTAAAATAATAATGTTCATTTAGAAATACACAAGTGAAAATAATTTAGCATTGAATATTTAAATCATAGCTGCAAACTACAATATTCTCTTGCACATATTTCACACTGCAATGGTTATGAAGGTAGACGAAAATGCAAAAATGTTTTATGGTAACAGGGAACAAATTTAAGCAAAACATAATCACCATCATTATAAATAGTCTCAAGGTCAAGTGCAGTCAAAGTATACAAATAAAAATGTTCAAGTTACCCAATCATGCTTGGTCAATCTAGAAACAAAGGTAGTGAATCAAAGACCAAAAAATATATAAAAAAAAAAAACAAAAATAAAGAATAGAGGGAGATCACAACTCACCAACATTTGGATCCAAAACCAATTCTAACCCCTTGAATGAGAATCCAAACACTGTAAGTGTATGGTTTGATATGGCATTGAGAAAGCCTAAACCATATGGTCTGAAAAATTAAGCAAACTTCAGTTTTAACTCATTTAAACATATTTGGCAAAATCACATTTGAGTTATATTTCAATACAATTTTCAGTCTTCAATTAAACCAAACTATGATTTATAAACCATGAACCAAACACACTTATGTTTTTTTAAACTTCAATACTAAATTTTCACACAAGATAGAGGAATAATATACTATCACATGAAAGCACATGTTCTGTATCTATCTTTTCTCAAAAGAAAGAAACTATATACTTAGCATATACGTGCATTAGTAAATTACAGAAGACAAGAATTTTCCAATGTCAAAATATTATTTTGTTTACGTTATATTTAAGTGATCAGAAAATGCAAACCCACACCCTATATTCTTATAAATGTCAATTTTTTATATCTCCATTCACTATGACAGTTAAATCATCCATTCTTCTGCCACGAACATATCACAAATTCTTCTTGGTTTCATTCCATCCATCAATCAATTTACACAAAAATAATCTCATCCCTTAACAATCAATAACATATGCACGTTAGTTGAATAGAATAGAATGAACATAATCATAGGTGGCACTCCATAACAGAGCATGCAATAATTTCTCTTATGAGCTTTCCTATCTAGTTCTGAAAATTCCAAGGTGATAAATCTATGAAATTCGAATTTAACATGATTTGCCCTTTGTTTTCTCCCAAGGAAGTTCATGCATTGACCGATTCAAGTAGAAATCTATGGGGTTTATAACTCCACTGAATTTTTAATTTTTTAGTTTAAGTATATATAAATGCATATATTTTGCTCCCGTTATATTATTAAATTTGTCCTCGTACTAAAAAAAATTCAAAAAACATCATTTTATATTTATATATATTAGCGACGTAATATTTTCGCTCCCGTTTAAATTTTCTGGATCCGTCATTTTTTTATTCCATGGGCAAGTGGAAGACCACGGAACCCCACTTTCGAAGCCCTGTGCATACAATGTGTCGCATTTTGTTTTCCTGGTTTATTTTCTTTTTTTTCTATCTTAGTTTAATCTAATCCGTATATATTACTTCTGTTTGGTTTAATATTTATTATATATCTCTCAAATTTAGTATGGTGTTGTGATGGTTCTTTTCTTTCTGACACAAATTCAACCTTTTGGGTTATCTCTCTTTATGTTCATTTGGATCACTAAACCTAATTAATCATATTTTTAGGCTCATTTTTAATGTAAGAGATGAAGAGTGAGAGAAAAGACTCTTTTCTAGTACATGTGTATAGCTGTCATAGATTTAGGTGAAACTCACAAAATTATTTTATATATCTTTCTTTACCTATAATATATTAGTAATTTTGATACATATGTTAACAAATTAACACAATATATTATGAGAGAAAAAATGGTGTATGGTGGTTATGTTTTTTTTATATAATTCAGTATCAAGAGCCCAGATCGGGGCAGCTTGACCACAAGAACAGAAACACCATAGCAGCACCAATATGCAGTACAGTTCCCAACAGTTACATCAATTCAGTCTCATTAAAAAATCTCATAGCCTAGACTTAATAACCTAATGAGGAAAAAGACCACTGGAACAAACAATTTGGGGAAGAACAAGTCTGCATAAAAAACAAAATCCCATCATAACAATCTGATAACATCACATAGGCACAATCACAGACTATTCTATGTTATGTATATACTAATACCATGACTCGGTAAAACTTGTACAATAAGTTGGTGACTTTTGGTTATTTATTTTGAATGGTTGATATCATCATTTACATTTTGTACAGCAAACAAGTAGTTGGAAAAATAGTTAACCCTCTGAAATTTGAAGTATTTCTTATCTTCTTGGTTAACATTTATAAGCTTTAATTTGGTGTGTTTGTTTATTTTGGATAATTATAATGAAACTAGCTCTTGCATCACTCTATTTATATGGAACACTTTCATGTTATTCTTATTTTAGATAATTTTATTGTTTTCACTTGGGATCTCTATCACATGGAGTATAGGACAGAGAATAGGAAAAATAAACTTTCTAAAAGACTGTTTTGGTTATTGAGATAATTTATACATAATACCTAATTATTAAAAAAATTGATTTCATTTTTGAATATAAGAAGTTCATTTTTATTAGTGTAATTTGTTCTTATTAGAAGTGGAACAAATTTTCCTTCCGTACGAAACGGAAAATGTACCTTCACCTACTCCCACTCTAGCATCAACATCAATTAATAATTATAAATATGTCAAACCACTAAAATGCGCAGTGGACGACAGTAATGATCGATGGCTGATTAATTTGTTATATAACTTCGCCTACTTAATATATTTCAAGTTAGATATTTAGACACTTATAAAAATTAATAATAAATAAGAAGAATTTAAATAATATCAGATTGAAGATCATATTAATATTTAAATATGATAAATTTAACATCAGCAAATAGTACTAGAAAATAAATGCATAAATAAAGTTATTGTATAACTTTAGATTTGGGTACTAATTATGTTACATAGTTGATTAGAAATAAGCAGTACCAAATGATACCATGATTAATTATTATATTCCTCATTCTGTGGGTAAGTGACTTATCTCGATTATATAAAAAGCCATAATTTAATCTATTGCGCTTAGAAAGTTAACTGAACATCACCTATTAATTATTCCACTACCAAAAAGATAAAATAATAGAAGAAATAATGAAACATGCATGCACTCATCAGCAGTAAGTGCACCACCATATACCGACTACCCAATCAATAATCTAAAGCAAAGGGGCACGTACTTGCATTCTTATTAAACCCGCCATTTCTTTCCATGGTCTGGTTCATTCAGTTGAAATTAAAACGAGCTAGCTAGCGGATAGAGAAAATAAACATAAAAATGGAGATTGAGGGGACATCAAGGCACGCATATATTGGGTTTCCTCTTGGTTTTGGTCTTCTTATAACGTTGATGCTGTTTATTTGCTGCTTCTTTTGCTGCTGCTTGCATTGGGACAAACTTCAATCACTGTTTCTATCTTCTTCTTCTGCTTCTGCTGCTCATATGCAAACAGATTTAGCTTCCTCTCACTATAAGCCAGCACTTGATCCTGTTCTGGTAAATAATTAATTATGCTATTAATTACTCCCAAATTATTATTATTATTATAAGTATCCAACGTGTGCTATACATAATATATAATATGTGCCAGATATATAACAAACATACGCCTAACACATCTTCCGTATTATGTATATCACACGTTGGATACTAATTGAATGTATTCATGTTGTACTATAAACATTATTATTATGATTGGTTATTGTTGATGTATCAGATGATGAAGCAGAATGAAAGTGGAAGTTTGCCAGTATTGATGCCAGGGGATGAGGTCCCGAAATTCATTGCGGTAGAATGCCCATCATCATGTCAGCATCCAACGGATGAAACCATCACAATAATCCAAGTCCGCACATCATCATCATCATGAATAACAAGTTAGAGATCCAATATTCGCTTCTATCTGTTTCCACGCAAGTTAGTTAATTGATAATTAAGGATAAAGTGAAAAGAGAATTGTTATCCCAAAAAAAACTCGCTGGATATATTTACGTATATAGTGATGATGCACCACAGTAGAAGCCATTAGAATATATCTGTATGTATTTTTAACTGTAAATACAAAATCATGATCTACAAAGTTAAAGCTAGTGGAGAAATAATTAATTTGGACCCAATCAAGGTCGCTATATGATAGACAATTTTTCTTTTCAATTTGTTTTTTGGTGATCGATCTGCTCTTGTAAAATTTGAAATTCGTCGGGTATTGTAATGTACAGTTCATACAAAACATTGCAAAGATTTTACGAGAGAATCTTGGCCATGGGCTTTTTTCATCACCAAGACTTACACTTTCTCTCTGAGTAAGCTTTGCTTCTTCCATGTATTTATTTAGTAGAGTTAAATAATAATAATAATTTTATCGATAATGCTAAGTGAACAATGAAAAATCAGCTCATACAGCTAATAGGCCTATTTTGGCTTTGGTTTTTGCCCAAATAATCATTGAGATTGTAATGGACTGAGTAGCTATGGTCCAAAATCTCATTTATTAACTGGTTAGGCTGATTTTGTATTGTTCATTTAGCATTACCCTAATTTTAAACAGTATGAATCACAAAGGTACATCCGTACAAGTATCCTTAATTGAGCTCGACCAAAAATCCAAGTTCAGAATAAATTTCCGAAAAAAAAAAGAGAGATTTTCTGTTTCCAGGTTGAAAATTTTGCTGTTTTATGTTTGGTCAATTCTTTTTGGATTCATCATATAATATGCCATGATGGTCTACAAAATTTAATAGCTGAAGGCCCAATATAAAAAGATTGAGCTCTGACGAAAACAGCGATTTTTCCTAAAATTGGTTTTTTCTTTATGACCAATATTAGTGTTTTTTTATTCTCTAATTCACGCAGTCACACAAAACTTAGGCCCAATTATTATTGGATAGCACTACCAGACTATAAACAGGCCGGATCCAACTGGCAAATCCATGAATTCGTTCTTCATGATAGTCCATTTAAGCCGAAAGTTCAGAACTAATTTGTTAAATTGTACTATTTGACTAACAAAAGATTGAGTTGAATTATCTTAGGAATTGCTTTTTTTTTTTTTATAATAACTTGCCTTTTCTTACCCAACCTACAAAGTTTGAAGAACCATGATTGAGTTGGCTTTTAAGTTCCCTTATCCCAACACAAGATGATAGCTCAACCTATGAACACATAACAGAGCTAGAATTATTGCTATTTCTTTCATTTGAATTGGAAGTCAAATTAATAAAAGAGGAGATCCATTTTCATACTACAAGTTAAATATTTGTCGTATACGTTCAAATTAACAAATTAATTTGCCAAAATATTGATTAAAGTGTAAATCGGGATATTTGCCTTTTATTTTTTGTCAATAAAAATATTCAGCATAATTGGTGTGTAGTACAGGCCCAAATTGTGGCCCACCAAGAAAAACAGCACAGATTGATCATCAAAGCCCATGAGAATGGCGTGTGATTGGAGTCACCGGAAAACGGGCAAATTATGATGACGAAGTTTAAGATCCAACGGCTCATAACAAATAATGAGTATCATAATTAACCTGCGGAATAGCAAATTCCATGATGCTGTGTATGCATGGCTTAACAACAAAGCGTGCAAAGGTGGTATCAGTTAATGATTCTTTCTTATCATAATTGTTAGAAGGAAAAATATATTCTTTATTAAAAATGAAAAATATCTACTTGCATCGCTTTTCTCAACATGCCATCCACACGCGTGCACGACACTTCATATTAAAAATGACACTGTGAATACATCTGAAAATCATAACTTAAGAATAGATGGGTGTTAAAGTAGATGAGAATGTAAAACGTTTTATTGATTTTTTAATATATATTGCATGTAAAAAATATTATACTGTATAGTAAAATAAGAATATAAATAAATAATCATATAAATGAATATTTAGTATGAGTTTAATTTTAAGATATTGTAAATAGAAATTTTTTTCAAGATATCTAATCTCGGTTTATCACATTAGTTGAAAAATATAGGGTTTGATAAAATTTAAAAGATAAATATAGTATAAACTGCAAAATTTATCGAAATAAAGATCAATATTTTTTATTTAAATAACAAATCTGAATGTAAAATATTTTGAAGAAATCCTTACATATATATATATATAATTTTTAACAAATCTATGTGAATGTAAAATATTTTGAAGAGATCCTTGTGTGTATATATATATATAATTTTTGTTAGAATACCAAGTTTAAGCCTTTTTATACTTAGATTGATTTTAAATTTTATATTTATTTTAATTAATTTTTAAATCAAATAATAATAAATATATAATTTTATTAAAATTACTAATACTATGGTTAGGTGACGGTGCAAAAGACGCGAAAATATGAGCGCGTGGAGAAGGATCTTAGATTGATTGAGAGAGTAATGTGTCGCGCTCTGAACCCGGCAATCCAAAAATAAAAGCCGCTTTCTTGTCCCCCTAAACATTATTTATTTCTCCTTCCCCTGTTTTTCTCTGTCCCCCTCAACCCATTTATTAATGCTCCTTATGCGTATTTTACACACTATGCCCCAAATTCCCTTTCTTTTCCTCAATAAAAAGTAAGTAAATTCTCATCTTTTATTTATTTATTTCTCCTATTTTGGTTATATAAAATCTTATTGGTCCACCTTTAATGTGTTTTTGTTATTGTTTTTAACCTCATGGCGTACTATTATTTCAGAACCACATTAATTTCAACCATGAAGGAAAAAGTGGAATTTTATTATTTGGTCCCGTGTTTCCTTATTTGACCTCATACAACTATGGTCCATGGCGTAGATGTGAAAGTAATAGTGGGTATGTATATAGTATACATCCATGCATGTGATCGTGTGTGGGTATTTATGGAATTAACTCATTATCGTTTTCCAAAATACGCAATAGGTGAATGGAGGGGGAATCTTGCCACCTTTGTTAAAAATAAAATAAAAGAGGGCAATGAGTGGGGTAGTTGAAATTGTTGATATATCGGCATTTGGCTCAGCATGCAATGTGTTTTTCTTTCTTTGCCTTCATAATCACGATGCTCTTTTTCTTTCTTGGATATCAAAGATTTTGAAAGGGGATAACAAAAGAAGCAGCACAATAATAATAATAAATGGAAGGATTGTACATGGAGGGCACCATGATTACATGAGAAGGAGCGTTCCCATAAAGTCAAAATATTAATTAATTGCTTTTTCTTTTTTAATTTTTTAAGGGTAGCATCGTCATTTCATGGGTATCCCTTTTGGATCAAAGAATACAAATTAGTGTCCGAAAAGTTAAGGACAAGCAATCAAGAAAAATTATCATTGTGAAGGACTATGTTAACCCTGGTGGGAAAACGACGTCGTATAGCAGCTATTTGGAGTTTTGGGCGCATCATATTAAGACCCGTTTAGATTATAATGCTTATGACTTTTTTTAACTTTTAATTTATCAGAAGTTATATCTGTTCTGTTTGTCTATATAACATATGACTTTTTCAGAAATTATTTCAGTACTTTTGAAGAAGTCAGAATATTTGACTTCTCTAAAAACACTTTTCAAAATAATTAAAATAAAAAATTTTACTATTTAATATTTTCATATAAAATAACTTATTAATAAGTTACTTTTCAAAAATTACTTTTATATAAATGCTTAAATAAGTTGTTTACCAAAACTGATCCTAATTTTATTTCTGTATCTATATTATTTATCCTACTGAGAAGACGATTCTGCCCACCAAAGAAATTGGGCATTTTAGGAATACTATAAAATATTAAAAAGTTGTATAATATATTTACATTATTAAATTTTAGTATAAATTAATTATTATATTTAAATTCTTTAAATCAAATGATAAATAATTTTTTTTATCATACATCACTCATTTTATTCAAAGAAAATATCAATCTCTTAAGAAATGTTTGTCATTAGGATAAATTGTAGGCACACATGTATATACGAGTAAAATTTTCATCTCTAAACTAATCACTCCTAATAAGTCATGGCATAAGGACTCGAATGTGATCATATACTCTTTCCTCATGGACTTAATTAGTTTTCCAATTTGCAATCCATTTAATTTGAACGTGTATAATATTATTTTTTCTCAATATTTCATTAAAATCAAAACATCAAAAAGATATATTGTATTATGAGTCGAACCCCACTCTGCCAGTTGAGTGTACTAACTTTGGCAATCAAATTTTATTTTGTTTCCAACAAATAAAAAGTCTCTAGCATTGTAACATATAGTATTTTATTTATTATAAATATTATATTATATAGACTTATGTAGGTATCCAGCCAACTATGCGTTTAAAGAAAAAATATTGTTAATATAGATTAAGATTCATAATTAATTCTACAAGTGATAATATATATCAATTGTTTTAAGTTATAAATTTATAATTAAAAGTTATAATTATATTAATATATTATTATGTTCCTTGTTCCAACTTTTTATTATTTATGGGAATTTTGCCTAGAGAAATTTTGAGATCAAGTCTAAAACGCCATGTTAAAGAGATACTCTTCATCAAAGCAAGCGTTGATTAAACTTTCTACTACATAAATGTTAATTAAGCATTGTTTAATAGTTTCTTAATCAAATACTACATTAAAATTAATCTAGATGAAGGGGATGGAGGAGTAGCTCTGTATATAATCAAATGTTTCAACTGCATATAGGAAAATGAAGGAAATTTAAACAGTAACATCAGAAGAAAAAAAAAGGCCGGGGCATTCTCTTTTATTCGTTGTTCGGCGGAATATTATTAAAAAGGTGACAGCAACACATAAATAAAAAGGTGATAGTACAAACTGCAAAACTACAAATAATAATGTTTTAACATGAAACAAAGAGAGAAGGAAAATATTACATAATAATAACACTAATAATAATAATAATTAAAATAGCAGTGTTTTTAACCATCTTATAATTAAAGTGACATATATTTTAATGCATGGAGTTTCACTCACATCGGACAGCAAATAAGCTTTTGTTACTTTATGCATAATGGAGGGTCCTTAGTTCTCTCTCTCCTTCTCTCTTCTCTTCTCTCAACCAAAGCATCAATCACTATTCTTCTTCTTCTTCTTCTTCACCCTCTTCTGATCTGCTGATTCTTCAGGTAAAAATTTGTAGTAACATTCAGCTCCTAACTATATGTTTTAGTTCTATGTTTGTATATTTTTTTTAATTTTTTTATCATTTTGTTGGTTCCTGGAATTTCTTGAACCGTTCCTGAAATCCTCTGTGTCTGTTTGCTTTTGCCCTTTTTGCTTTCGCGGTTTCAACTTTCAACCTTACTATGCATCTTTATCCTTTTCCAGCAATGGGTGAAAAAAATTTCAATCTTTGTATTTTAGCTCTTTTCATTTTTTATTTCTTCTGGGCATTAAGACAAGTATGGTCTTTCTTTTTCTGGCTCTCTCTTTTTGGTGCTTTTATTTTTTTAAGCTGAATAATTTGTGATTTTTATTTTTTTTTTACATTCATTCAACTTTATTCACTTTTTCCTTTTATTTTTTCTGACCAATCAAACATAGTCTGTGGTTAATTATCTTCACTTAAATTCTCTGTCTGCTATTTTTTCCCTTCTAGATATTTTCATTTTAATTTTTTTGGAATTCTTTTTTGTTTTTAGTCTATCTGCTGAAGTGTGCTTTGATGGAAGGTGACTCAGCGAAGACTGAATACTGTGACTCATAAATTATCCTATGTCCTCTTTTTTTCTTTCTATTTTTTTTCTCTCTCTCTGTATTTTTATTACCACTTGTTGTAATACGGTTTATTCCCCTTAGGTTATTTTTGGGAAGTTTGTCTCTCAACTTTTTGCACCGAAAAGCAATAGTTACTTAATTTGTGTATCTACACCCTGTCACTGTTTGCAGCAATGAATGGTGATTGTCTTATCTCTTATGTTTTGCTGTTTTAATTTGGTATGTCACTTTGCATTATTGCAATTTCAAAAACTGTACTTGGCGATTGTTGATAGTTTCATGCTTCTTTGGCTAAAAGCAAACAAGGGTATGTTTTCAATTCAATGGAATTTAGAGTTTTTTAGATGAGTCATTATATTGAGCATGTTTATGAATCGAGTGTATATGTTGTTTCTGTTTTTCCTGTTTTATTGGCGAGCTTGTTTAGGTTGTGGCTTGTTAATTATGTGAGATCATTGAGAATTTACTCAGAAAAGATCAATTTTTTAATGTTTTATGAACAATGTCAAATGTTGTTATTGTTTGATAGGGTAAACAAAACTGGGAGGTTTTGATTTGAATGCTGATGTCGCCGCCGCCGCTGCTCGGCATAGGGGATGAGGAGGTCAAAAGCAATGTTACTTTGTTGGTTTCCTCAACCACCATAGAAAGTGTGCGAGTCAAGAGCTCGGAATTGAAAGAACGAAACTACATGGGACTATCTAGTTGTTCTTCTGTGGACAGCTCAGTTCCATCCTTCTCAGATGAGAGTAAGGGTAAACTGAACCTCAAAGCCACAGAACTCAGGCTTGGACTTCCGGGATCTCAATCTCCTGAGAGGGATTCTGATCATTGCTTGAGAAAATCAACTCAATTTGATGAAAAGCCTCTGTTTCCTCTGCGCCCCTCGACCGATGATCACCACTCCTCAGCGAAGGCTGCTGTTTTGGGTAACAAGAGGGGGTTCTCAGATGCCATGAGTGGTTTCCCAGAGGTGAGTAATGATTTTATCGAAGGAATCGTGCTTTTTAAATGCTGGCTAGCTCAAACACTAAAAGTCCCCAATCTATCATGCAGGGGAAATTCCTGGTCAATTCGGAGGCGAATACAATTCTGTCACCAAGACCATCTTCTAACTTGGGAGTAAAACCTGGTTCTATGCTTGAGAAAGTTGGGGCTCAACAAGCCAAAATGAAAGAAGTAGCAACTACAAAGGTGGGGGTCGATAAGGCCAATGAAACAGGACCAATTCTTAATGGTTCTGCAAATAATAATAGCAGTGCACCAGCTACCAAGTAAGTGGACAAAATTGAAACTGATCTCATTGAATTTGAGCTTAACTGTGGAAATGATCTCTGATATAGTGATATTCCTTGTGTGACAGGGCTCAGGTCGTGGGGTGGCCGCCTATAAGATCATTTAGGAAGAATTCATTGGCTACTAACTCAAAGAACACCGAAGAAGTTGATGGGAAAATGGGATCTGGTGCACTGTTTGTCAAGGTCAGTATGGACGGTGCCCCATATTTAAGGAAAGTAGACTTGAAGAATTACACTGCGTATCCAGAACTATCTTCGGCTTTAGAGAAGATGTTCAGCTGTTTTACGATAAGTAAGAAAGAATTAGTCTTATGCGAGAAAACTTAGCCTTTTGATTATGTATGGACAGTTTGCCTGGATCCAGTTACTGCTTGATTTGGTATGATTTCAGGTCAATGTGGTTCTCATGGAACTCTGGGAGGGGAGATGCTGAATGAAACCAAGCTGAAGGATCTTCTTCATGGGTCAGAATACGTTCTTACTTATGAAGATAAAGACGGCGACTGGATGCTTGTCGGTGATGTTCCTTGGGAGTAAGTTCTAATTCCTCTATGTGCTTGCTTGCTTTTACTTAATGGTATTTAGATGAAACTCATCTAATACAAATTTGCATCCTAGCAATGTGTCTTCTTGCAAATTCTTTGTTTTTCTTATTTTAGTTTGATATGTGGTTTTACTTCTTATTATGCTGCCCTGAGAAGGAATTTTGATATATGGCAGAAAAAGTGATTTTAAAATAGAAAGGTTGTGTACTGTGCCATGTAAAAGTTGGATAGAGAACATAAAACATAATGCATGCCATGCTTGAGAGTAAGATCAAACCAAAGTATCTTAGCCGAATTTAGTCTTTTCATTTCTTCTTAAAATGTCTAACAATTTATGATTTCATTTGATTAATATGTGAATGGTCATGGGAGGTGTAAAGATGTATCATAGCCATAACTTACATACATATACCTATTAAATACCATAGGACCTTTGGGTTTAATCTAATAACTTTCCTGGCTTAGAACAACCCTGTGGATTCATATAAGACACACTCGGTGCATGAGTTTATATTGACAAGGTCAAATTTAATATTGTTTCCTAATTCTGGAGAGTTTTTCTCTTGTAATAGTATTGTCAGGTTAGCCATTTGGCAGAGAAGGATTATATAATTTTATGAGGTCTTGATTTACTTGGAACTGTGGTAGTGGAAAGCTTTTAGAAGCTTTTAAGGGAAAGATTGATTCATAACTACATTTGACATGCTAAAGTCATACTCTGATCTGTTAAAATAATGTTTGTTGGAACTGGGAACCTAGGTCAGTTAAATTTTAATAGATTGAAAGCGAACAAAATTTTATACCATAATGAATGAATTATGTTGTGCCACTTTGTTTGAAAAATTGTTTAAATGTTCACTACAATCAAAACATTAGAGTTAATAATGAATAGAGTTTTACTTTGTTTTACTACCTGTTTAAATCTTTTGAGTGAGGGAACTTGTATAATGGTTCATCTGCAAATTAATTTCAACCGATCGAGTTTCTTGCAGTATGTTTATCGAAACATGCAGGAGGATGAGAATCATGAAGAGCTCTGATGCCATTGGTCTTGGTTAGTATTATTCAACACCATCAACCCCTGTTGAAGCCATTTTACTTTTCCCAATTATTTGATGGCTAATACTACAGTGCATTTGTTTTTTGGGTTAGAATAAAGTGGTTTAAAAAATTGATTTGAAAATACAATTTTGCCCTCATTTTAATTTTTTATACCAACAACAACCCTTATCATTAAAACAACACCACCTCTTCCTCCCCTTTCCCAACCCAAGCAGCCACCACCACCACCTCCTCTTTCCTAACCCGAGCTGCTGCCACCACCTCCTCTTCCTCCCCTTTCCCAATCCGAGCCGCCACCACCACCTCCTCTTCCTCCCCTTTCCCAACCCGAGCCGCCACCACCATCACCACCCTCATCCCAATCCACCACCACCACCATCATCTAACAGACTAACACCCTCATGGTGATGAGAAACCCAAATAAAAAATGAAAGAACACTCGAAGCTCTTTTCTCCCAATTTTTCTGCTTTAGTCTTCTTTCTTCACTCTGATCCCTTCTATTTTCTCTCTCTCTCTCTTCAATCCTCAACACTAGAGATATCACTAGCATGAGATCTTTAACAATGGTTCTCGACCCTAAATCCTCATCTGAACCACCACCTCAGAGGATACGACAGTGACGTCGCCATCTCCGACAAGGATCTCTACGGCATCCTCAAGATGATTCAGCACAAGCTTGAGTTCATCAATAGAAAATGGCTTCAGTTGGTAGATGGTGGTGGTAGATCGGGATGATATGTTAGATGATGGTGGTGATGGTGGATTAGGATGAAGGTGGCGATGATGATTGCGGGATAAGAGTGGTGGTGGTGGCGGCGACTTGGGTTGGGAAAGGGGAGGAAGAGGAGGTGGTGTTATTTTAATGATAAGGGTTGTTGTTGGTATAAAAAATTAAAATGAGGGCAAAATTGTATTTTCAAATCAATTTTTTAAACCACTTTATTCTAACCCAAAAAACAAATGCACTGTAGTATTAGCCTTATTTGATGCCTACATTTTTTCATCTTTATGTTTGTTTACAATGTAGTGAAAGCTGTGTTAGAAACAATTTTATCCAAAATTTCCATTAGTTGCACTCAAGTTCTAATCTCAGCATATATATATATATATATGGTGCAGAGCAAAAAAGATTTTTTTTTTTTGCTCTTGGTGCACCTAATAATTTCTCGTTTTGTGTGTATGTACTTGCAGCTCCGAGGGCTGTTGAAAAGAGCAAGAGCAGGAACTAGGCATCATCAGTGGTTACACTTTATCTCTTCATCTAACTGTCTAAGGGATTTAAATCTTCTGAAATACAGAGAGGCCAGAATCCAAAGGCAGGTTGGCCCGGAGAGAATTTCATACTAAGCTGCTACCTTAATCTTCTTCTATTGTTTACTATATTATTATTATTCTTATTATTAAGTATGTTTGATTGATGTTTGTCACGGCATTTATGTTCAGTAAGCCTTTTTCTTTTTCGAAAGAATGTGAAAGATTATTATAATATAAAACCCCGAGACCTACATATATATAATATTCTATGTACGCGAGTTCATATGATGTGGTTGGTTGCAAGGAGAATCTGTAGTGTGTAAATTTTTCATCGTTCGTTCTTTCCTTCAACCGCGCCTCTCATCATGTCTTTGTGTGATAAAAAGGAAAATAAAAAAGACCAAGTCATGTGTGACGTGCCTTATATTATTTTGATTTTAGTTTCCCCTCACTGTTTAACTATGTCATTATCATTACCAATGTTCCCAAGCAACTGCATATGGCAGCAGGATTTACCCAATTTTTTATTTATTTTAAGATTTACTCTTAAATCCAATCGGTGTATTGCTAGGAAGATCTGTGTAAGATAATATAATTATCGGAAAATACTCCTTGGTACAAGGTAGAAATTCCCTTTTCCACGCTAGAAGTTGTCTGAACATAATACTAATTTTCTATCCCTTGGCTTCTCATTTGTTTCAAGTGGTAATAAAAAATAATAATATTGGTAGTTCAATAGAAATATTTCCAATTAATATTTAATATTCAACGTGTATTATACATAATATAGAATGTGTATTATATGTATAGTACACGTAGACATAGCACATTTTCCATATCATGTATAACACACGTTGAATACTAGTTGAACATATTTATGTTATACGACCATCATTATTGAAAAAAATATAATTGAAAATGGTTGTGGTTGGTGATGCTTCGAGGTTTGTGCTGTAAGAATTTACCATTAAGTAATTAAGATGGATAGATGTTGTTAGGATGTGATTGTCGGGGGTTAAGGCAACCAGCATGGGAAGCTCTGACTATTTCTACAGTGCATGGTTGTTCTTAGATACCATAAACATAGCATCACTTCTTGCGTGTCTCAAAATCTTTGCTTGCGTGACAGAGTTAGAGCACATGTATGTATGGAATGAAGATTCATTCACTATTATTGCTCTGGATCAATCTAAACGACTCAACTAACGGTATTATACTACTTGATTGAGTCGTGGTTATTTCATATCTGCCTTTCATTTTCCTATTTTTTTCATTAAATTCTTGTAGAAGCTTGCATTGTGAGATTTTAAGGGTGTTGTGTAGTTTCCTAATTTTCATATGAAGCGAAAAAGAATGTGGATTTGACATGATGATGTTTGGCTTCAATTGTTGTCGACTGTGTACACTAGTGCATGAGTGCACACTGACACACGCAAGCAGCTCATTTGATTTGAACATCGATCAGGTAAGAGGTAGGTTCCTTTAGCCGCAGTAATGTTTTTTTATACAATATAAATACTTCCAACTAGTTTTCAACTTGTGTTATATATTGTATGTAATGTGTGTCATATATTATAATATAACACACATTATATATGATACATAACACACGTTAGATATTAGTTGGATGTATTTCTGTTGTATCGGTGGATCCAAATTAGGTATTCATGGTGGTTAGGTCTTTTCATTTTGAAATTGAATAATGACTTAAAGGGTGTCATGCAATAGGAATGTAACTTAGGTCACATTCCGTTTGGGAGATGCCTGACATTATTCATCCAATATATATCATTGGATTCTCCCTGTTCTCCATTATATTTTCACTAGGTATTGTAATCGGGGATTTGGTCATCGTGTTTATGATTGTAAGAAAAGATTGCAAAATCTAATGTGCTTGGATTCAGTAAACAGCCATTTTAGCTTTTGTTCAAAATCCAATCTATAAAGTTCGTGGGTCCTGATATATAATATAGATTATAAACAATTTGGATGAAGAACTAAAGGAGCATCAAAATTCAAAAGGATAAGTCAAGTAGTCAATAAAGATTTGAGGAAATTAAATGACTGAGTCAGGTTTTTTTCTTTAGTTTGACACGGACCTGCTAGCTAGAATATAAAATATGCATAGGTTTACTGACTTTAATTGACTCTCCAAAATATATATATAGTTTGTGGATTATGTACTGTGTATGCCAACAATTGAAATTTTATTATATCTTATTAGACATGAAATCAAAAATTCTTTTTTCTAATGAATTCAAAATTATTTTGGTGGCAAAGAAATATACTTATAAAGATCTTATATAACAACTGAAACAGAAGGCTTTATAGGAGTCAAACAGAGAGAGGAGAATGATGTTTTAGTTCAATAAGAAGTGTTCAACAATCAACAACAATAATCTTCAGATATGAAACCATCGATCCCTTGTGTAGTGTTCTTTTCATTTACCAAAAATCTATCGATCTCTTGGGCCTTGGGCCTTTATGGGTATGAAATCCAAAAGTACACCCAGTACAATGGTGTACTAACCCAAATAACTTATGTTTATGCTATTTTGTTGGGTTGATTTGGTCTCATGCTATTTTGTACTGAGCTTTAATAGTTCTTAGTTCATTAATCAAGAGATTAAATATCTATTCATATGTTTGATTTTTAGAGTTGTGTATAGAAATAATATCGTGGTCAAAATGAGGTTTATGGGCCAAAGTTCAATATAAATCACAAAGCCCAAATATCATCACCATATTCTGCAATAATGTGAATTTGACTTTTTTGGCTGGTTTTGATTGTTGTTTTGTTGTCATCCAAGAGTTTCCTGAAGAAATTATTAGTACTGTGTTTACCCATAAATATTATTTCAAAGTTATTTGATTTGATCATAAGGTGTGAAAAAACACTATAATATATTAAAAAAACTATTTGCTTATTGTAATTTGAACGTAACTGAATTTAGATTTAAGTCCTTGTTTTCCCATTGAAAAGCATGTGCAATATCGCACATCAATTGCGATCTGTCAAGGCAAATACAAAGATATAACCAACTAATTTTGTTCTTATTTAATGAAAAACAAATTTTGATAACAGAGCAGAGACTTGACCACTTTTACCAGAAGATTTCTCTTGCAGTATATCAGATTAAGACAAAAGTAAGACCTTTTTCTTAAAAATTATTATATATATAACTAAAAGATGCTCACTCAATCAAACTAGAACATGATTTATGACAGATGAGATAAGCGCTTGCATACATATTAATACAATTATGATTTTTTTTTAATAATTGTCTATCTTCTATGAACCAATCAGATTATATTGTTTTGAGTCTTTTAACGATCAACCCATGTGATTTCAAGAAGGAAGCAAAATGTGGACTATATTTAAGACTTTCATAAGTCAACTTGCTAATGCATGCACCATCATTATGCATCCATTCACTATTTTTTAAAAAATATTTTAATTAACAACTTCAGAATATTTTTTTTAAAAAGGCTATAAATAATTATAATTCTGCAAGTTTGTCTCATGCAAAAACCTGTCAACGCTTTTAAAAATTCCATTTAATAAAAGCAACAACCTAATTAATTCTTGGCGATATCCTGCTACAATTATTTCTGTAAGGGAGCGTTTGGTACATTACCGTGGAAGATTACCGGTAATCTAGATTACCTTGTAGATATATTACCTCCAATTAAATTATCGGTAATCCACATTACTTTGTTTGGTATATACAAATAACATTACTGATAATCCACATTACCTCGTTCGGTATATTAAAAAGATTACAAGGTAATGTATGTATATTACTATAATACCTTCTAAATAATTATAAAATGAATTAATCAAATATAATTATATTATATATATTATTAAAATACCTTTTAAAATACACATAAAATGAATTAATCAAATATAATTATATTTTGAAATTAATATCAATATTTTCAGTTTTGTCATTAATATAATTATTTAATAAAAATTAAAATTTATTAAAATAATTATAATATTCTTGCAAAGAGTACAACATAGAAAAAGTAAATATAATGCAATAAGTTAAAAAAAAATCAACAAGAAATATTCTTGCAGCAGCAGCTGGCGGTGCTCCGGGAAGGCTGGGTGCGGTGCTCCGAGAAGGTTGGGCGCGGTGCTCCAGGAAGGCTTGGCGCGGACGCGGTGCTCCGGGAAGGCTTGGCGTAGGCGAGGTCGCGCGCAGCAGCAGCAGGGCGGCGCGCAGCAACAACAGTAGGGCGGCGCACAGCAGCAGGGCGCGGTGGTTAAAGGGGAAGACACGGTGGGTGGTTGATGAATTAGGATTTCTGTTACATGTTAGAAAATTATAAAATTAGGAATAGTAGTGTAGTTTGTTAGAAGGATAATCGTGTAATAAAATAAATTAGAAGATTACCTGAGGGTGGTAATCCAGATTGCCACCTGATAAGGGGGTAATCCACATTACCACTTTGGAGGTAATGTGGATTACCGGTTTAGGGTTTAGGGTAATCTACATTACCTCTATCTTTGTCAAAACAAACGAATCAATCTGGATTACCAGATAATTTAACTGCAATATTACCGGTAATCTATCCAGATTACCTCGTACCAAACGCCCCTAATGTCATTACATACATTAAAAAATTCTAAGATCTCTAATGAATGCTGCCAAATTTTATTATTGCTCTCATTTTTTAATTAATTAGGCTCCCAATTAAGTGTTCTGATATGTATAGTTACTGTAGCTCTGCAGCTAAATTTCCATATTTATGATTACTCATTTGGAAAGGATTGCACATGTTTTTAGTAGTCAAATCTGGACTTTGGCTTATTTCAAAGTTATCTAATATGTAACCTGTCACGTTTGATTTTCAAATATATATTTGACCATATGATTGATTTCATTTCATATCTTTTTACTAGATCTATCACCCATTCCTCCATTTATTCACATTGAAGCTAAAATTCCGAAGCCTTGAGTCAATGTGACAAAATCCATGTTGAGCTTGCAGCAATTTTAGAAGCAGCAGGGGATGGCAGAGGCTGATGATAGATCAGATAAACACCCCATGACCCCACACGTTGCTTGGTGTTAAGTTGGTGATATCATATCATATCAAAGTAAATCTTATCAAAAAATTTGGTGGGGTGTGAAAAAAGTGATCTTAAATAAAGGCAAAAGGAGTATGAGATCAGCCAAATCCCAAAGGGAGAAACTAATATCTTGCTCTGTTGATTTTAAAAGCCAATATACATAATTAACATAACCTATGAAGAATACATGTGTGTGGAAAATTGTTGGTAATAGCCTGGAATTTCAACACCTAGAGGACCCCACTCTCATTCCAATCCCCTAATTACTTGAAAACTTAATTTGAAGCGTCCTTTCAAACAAATTAATATATGTAAGCACAATTAGTCTACATTAGAGTCATACTCTAATATTATCAGCAAGCAATTTGTTATGAGAATCTTTTCGACAGAGAAATATGAAATCATTGCTCCTAAAATTTCTTGAAGGGAATAAGATTTTTTTATAATACATACTACTTGAGATAATTTCTCTCGTCCCCACCTAAACATATATATATATTTTTTAATTTTGATTCATGATTGAAATAACATGCTCAAGTATAGTTGCTAATTAATCACTAACTTGTAGTTATATTGATGAATGATTTCTTTGTCTAGAATTAAATGAAGATTGAATTTTCGATATTTAGTTAAGGGATAATAATAAATTTATATTACATAGCTACATTTCGCGAGTTATATCCAAACTTTTATTTTAAGAAATAAATTAATAAACATGATAAGGAATTATAAGAATGAAGGTGCAAAACAAGGCCTAAAATAGTAGGCAACTATTTTGTACATTGCATGATTGAAGGAGGAAGTTGGAGTGGTTAGAAATTGAAGGTGCAATTAAAGGTCATGAACCACGGATATAACACAGAAATTATTGGTCATGTTATAATTAATTAATAATTAGTAGTTGCCGACTCTAGTTAGTTCCACTATGGATTATTATTTGAGTCTAAAAATTAATAAAGCGGGATGCTTTTGACAAAGGGAAGCTAAAGACTGACTATTATATATATAGGCTATAGTGCACTTAAATAATTTACTGCTTGCTAGAAATGGAAGGCCCAAAAAGTAAAAATCTATAATGAAAAAATCTTGATTGAAAGAGACCCCTGGTTATGCACTTGATCCGAACTTGAAACTTCAAATCAAATTATTCAAATGAGATAGTGATGGAGAGGAAACACAAGCATGGGGTCTCAGGGCCATATATAATTTTGTGATGTATGTATTGAAGTCTAACAAATTAAAGCAATCCACATGACCGACCATAGCTAGGTGCACTAATCTTGCTATGTATTTGCGAGGTAATGTCCAATTTCAATTTGATTAGATTGTATAATAGAGCGTTTGAACACTCCATTAAAAACTAAACAATTAGCGTGAAGAATGGGTTTGACCATTTCTAACTAAATTTCAGTTGACAAAAGTGTGTGTTGTCTTATATTACATATATATATATATATATATATATACTTCTCGTGGGCTTTGTCGTTTTGGTTTAAAATGCTTTTGACAAACACCAAATTCAATTCTATGTTACATGGTTTTCTTGGCAATTTAATTAGTTAGCTAGTTTGATCATAGAACCGGACAAATCAGTGTTATGGTACGAGACAAATTTTCTAGTGCCTATCAGTCCTGTGCTCAAAACGCGCTTCTAGGCTAGCTAGGAGATAGATACATATACCCTGAAGTGGTCTTTTCAATTATAAGACAAATTCAAGAAAAATCACTACTTCCACGTACCACTGGTACAAGATAAATATATATACGCATAACATGTTATTTCACTCTCATATATATATATCAATATTCTCCCATTGCATGTTGACATTAAATTAAATAATGTTACAGCTTACAGTACATTAGTAAAATTAATTTGAGAGATCACAAATTGATGAGATTTAATAATAGAAGTAGCTAGTTGGCTGGGGTCAAAAATTGACCGCGTGTGTTTATTTCAACCTTGCAAAATTGAGGACACAAAATTAAGGGTCACGTGATCTTCATGGATGAAATAGTACGTAGTATCCTGAATTTGCTTGGTTGAGTCATGAGTGGGTAAAATACATGCCTTCTAAATGATAGATATACATTTCTGTGTGTAGTAGAGAATCTCTTAATTATATCATAGGTCCAGCCATTTTGTGCAGTGTCCAATTCATGCATGTGGGTCTGTTTCTACATTGTACAATCTAGGTGGATTATTTTGGAAATAGGAGAGGGCCCTGCATGCTTCAAGTTAAAACACTTAAAATTTATAGTAGAGACTAGTTTTGATTCATAAAGTAGGTATTCTTAAGCTGTGTATATATGTTGTTGAAGTGATAGAAAAGTAGTTTTGATTAGAGGATTTATCTCGTGGAGTTTGATTTTACTTGGATATTGACTTATAAGAGAAGAGACCACCAGTCATCAAAATTAGTTGAGTTAAATAAAGATTACATAGAGATTATTGTTTTAAGTAAACTTGGCCCTAAAATAAAATATATGTACACACGTACATTCACTAGGAGTGTATTATGTGAAAGAAAAAGTTGGTTGATAAGAGGCAAACCTGATCATATATGTGTTATACATTAAAAGAGAAGATTAATCATTATTTTCCACTATAAGTATTCATAAAATAATTGTTAAAAATAATATCTGATTATCATAGAGTGTTTGCGGTTGAAATTAAATATCTGGTACTAGCTAGCTAGCATATATATTTAGTATGAAAACAATGTGTAGAAATTAAATTCGTTTCCGCCTCCATCATATCTCTTGGATTGATCCTTAATTCATATATAGCGCTAGCCCATATATACTATACTGTAATATACCCCTCAATTAAGGTAATTAAGTGAGATCCCCCAAACCCCACCTATATATATATAGTAGCGGTCACTGGTGATGGGTTAGTCCTCCACTAGAATAGCCCAACCAACCCGCAGCGCTCTTCATCTAATTAAAGGAATACAGATATGACGCTCAATTTAAGTAATCAGTTGTGAGAATAATCATAAGTATGTAAAAATGAATTAGATCGGAGCACATTGCAAAGGTCTAGATCAAACCAACAATTTTATGACCTAAGCCCAAAATGTATGCTCTAGGAGTCTGCCAAGGGATCTTATATAACGACGATGTATGATTTAAGTCATTTGTATATACTTACTGTTACTCTCACAATCGATTACTTATATTCAACGTTGAAATTTCTTTTCAGAAACATTCACTCTCTATCTTAGAGAGTGGCCTAAGTGACCTAAAAGCACCCTCCAAAAATCGAAGCACCAATGATCCCTAAGGATGCAACCCACTTTTGGTTAATTTTTTTAGATGACAATATATACAATAAAAAAAATAGACAAAATAGTTCATATGTTATGCATTAATAAATATTATATAATATGCGTAGCATATATTATATGTTGCACACAATATATATCACATATTATGCACAACAGTATCACATGTTATAAAAGATTATATTTTAACATGTGATATATATTGTGTATAACATATCATATATCGTGTGCATCATATATGATATATATTATGCATATTACGTATTATATGATGTGCACATTCTATTAATTATTTTGACTAATTTTTTTATCGTGCACCAAAACTTTTCTTAATTTTTTTATTATATCTATTTCTCATGGTGCCGCAACGTAAGACGTGGCTACTGTGGATGATTGTGTGTAATTAACAAAGTTCATGGCATGTGACCCAACAATGGCAACATCTCAACAACCAGCCTCCAGATTTTTGTATTTTTATTTCTATCTTTATCTTTTTCATTTCATTCAAAGCCTATATCCTAATTAACGCAACGGAAGTTATTAAATGTTCAGAAAAAATAGCGCCGTTCATAATATAATATAATATGCCTACTAAACTTTCAGTATCAAAGGTTCTTGCCTTTGATAATTTATTTTTCAAAGCTTTCTATATTGTCCCTTTTCTGAATTTATCATGAATGCGATTTCACCAGCAATTTGTAGTGTCATTAATAACACATGACATAATATATATAGTAGTAGTACGTATCGCCGATTTCAGTACAAAATAATTTAGCTTTTTGTGATCTTATCAGTCGGCGATTCACTAGCTAGCTTCCAAATCAAGTATAGCCATAGCTATATATAGAGTCTCATCAAATAATTATATATTTAAGTTTGCATTTGCTCATCATCATAAAGTCTTCAACTTCTCAAGCCAATAAAATTGACTTTTGAACATAATTTAAGAGAAATGGATAACCTGAAAAGAAAAAAACCAATGTGTTTATTACTATGTAGTAATCATCAAAAACTTATAATTTTCAATAAAAGAAGTATTTTTATTTAACTATATTCAAGCAATATTTTATATAATTCTACTAAATTAGTTATATTCTCTTCACCTCGTTAAAATTAATTTTAATCTAAGCTACTGTGATAAATTTCGTTTCAAAGTTTCAACAACTAGCTAGTCAAACCATATGATTCACATAAAGAATTTAATATTACAGCTCAAGTGACTTGACTAAATGAAAACATATCGCATAAAATTTACTGATGGATAGAGTAAGCTAAAAGTATCTCATTAATTATTATACAATTGCAATTTGCAGGTAAATTATTATTAAATAAACACCAAGAAAAAAAAATTGAGACGAACACTTGGAATTCGCAAATGGACGGGATCTCTACCATATGGGGTTTGTCTAACATGCGTCATGTGCATTAGGCCATGTTAAGAACACTAAATCCCGTTCATTAAAATTACTATCACTAACAATCTCCTTAATCATATGCATTAGTATAATCTATGTTTCTCTGATAAACACCTGTATGTGGGTCCAATTTCCATAATGGAACCATTAATTAATTAAATAGTTTTGTGGGAGTAACTTTCTTGTTTTCTATAGTGTTTAACCTGTGAATCTTGACTATCGTGCCACATGTCAATCATTGGCACGGAATCATAACTCTTTAATTAGCATCTATCTCTTCTTTGGTTGGAAAAAAAAAGATTAGGTGTTAATTAAACTAAAGAAATATATAGGTGATTGATTTTTGGATCCTATGATATCCAATTTTTTTTAATATTAGCTTGATGTTAGTCAAAAAGGTACAAGGTGTTTGGTCATGTTACTATATCATTTAGTATTAGTTATTCTCGTTAAGTTAATCCCACGGAATTGCCATTAATCATAGTGCATTACTCCCTCCGTCCAATATTAATTGACGTTTTAGACTATTGCACACTTATTAAGGAGGTGAATAAAACACACAAATTTCTTTAGAAGTAAAATAA
This sequence comes from Aeschynomene evenia, assembly GCA_013621005.1. Taxonomy (NCBI): domain Eukaryota; kingdom Viridiplantae; phylum Streptophyta; class Magnoliopsida; order Fabales; family Fabaceae; genus Aeschynomene; species Aeschynomene evenia. The sequence continues at coordinate 7,047,548 of CM024270.1, forward strand.
AATGACAAAATTATCCTTATTGTTTTTTGTGCAATAATAATTGTAAGAGATAAAAAAGAGAGTGTATGCATGGATAAAACTGAAAAAAGATTGTAAATGTTTCCTTAAAAATCTAAAATGACAAATAATAGTGGACAAATGAATTTCCTAGAAAGACAAATAAAAGTGGACGGAGGGAGTATTATACTACTTATATAAGAGAAATAACCCTATTATTCAACCATCATTTGGATCCTACCAAAAAAGAAATTCAACCATCATTTGGAGGCGCTGTTGACAAAAGCATATGCATATGTCTAAATAATACTCCCTCCGTCCACTTTTATTTGTCTTTCTAGGAAATTTATTTGTCCACTATTATTTGTCATTTTAGATTTTCAATGAAACATTTACAATCTTTTTTCAGTTTTATCCATACATACACTCTCTTTTTATCTCTTACAATTATTATTGCACGAAAAACTATAAAGATAATTTTGTCACTGTACATTTACTTCTATATAAATTTATGTGTTTTAATCACCTTCTTAATAAGTGTGCAATACTCTAAAACGTCAATTAAAAGTGACGGAGGAAATAACAATTAGCGAAGATAAAGTAGATGCATACATACACAAATATATAGAGCGATATAGAATAATTTCAAAACGCTAATAGTATATGGTATAATTTATTGCGGAACTATTGGTAAAGTAAAAATAGTCCGTATTTTGCATATCTAAAGATATTTTACAATTGTCTTTTTAAATATAAGTTGAGCATAGCAATAGATTCACTTTAGAGGGACTAAATTTCAAAATCAATAGTGATAGTATGGTTTTGTATTAAATATTGATGAAGGAAGGAAAATCAGAAAGAAGCAAAAGCCTTGACCTTTATAAGATATGGAAAAACACATAACAACCTCGGTACTCACAATCATGTTGTGATGTGCATTGCATTAATTTTGTTGACCACAAGATGCGTTAAGTGCCTCCGTCCTTGGGCCTTTTGATGATATGCATATCTTTCATTTGAAATTAATGCTACATCACTCTTCCTGCCCACTGGATAAGCTGTTTATAGTCTCTGTTCACTTAAAGCCAGTTTGGATAAAGATAGAAGTTATTTTTTTTATCTTTTAAATTATGAAAAATCACTTTATTAGTATTTGGTACAACTTTCATAATTAACTTGTGACTTTTCAAAAAGTTATTTTAGATGTTTATGGAGAAGTTAAAAAGAATGACTTCTCCTTCTATAAAAACTCTTCCCATCTCCATCATTTCTTCTTTATAGAAAATGAAAATAAAAATAAAAATAATTTTATCATTATTGGTTCACTCTCACAATAAAATATATATATTTTTATTAATGTTTAAAATTTCTCTTTTATAAAAAATTATACCTTTTGAAGTTATTTATCCAAACACTACAACTTTATCACTTATGTAACTAAAAATCTAAACACAAAACAACTTATTTATAAACTACTTTTATTGTAAGCACTTGTGTTATTTGTGTTATAAGCTCTTCTCTAAAAGAGCTTAATTAAACTATTTATCCAAACTGACCCTTACTCCTAAAACAAGAATTGTTAATGTACTCTTCTCTTAAAAGCATACATTCATCATATATAGACTTTGAAGTGAAAAATATTATTTTACTGAATTGCATGCATTATAAATTAGGCTAAAAGCAGCAATTTGCAAGGAGTAAAATAAAGATTTATCCTACAAGAATTGCTGCCATTAATATGAAAAATGATTTATGAATACTAAAAAATCAACAATTATTAGTCATTATATGTAATAATTAAACTTTTTAAAACTATTAATATTATATATTAATTCAATATTTTTAAAGATTAGATTAATAGTTTTCAAATGTTAAATTATTACATATAGTGGTCGATAGTGATTGATTTTGTGATGTAAATGTAGTATTACTCCATTAATATATATTCATATTTGTTAACATTTCCAAATCATGAAGAGAACACAAAAACAATGAAAAAAATATACAAATTACCTCAGACATAAATTATACATTATTTATTATTGACTAAAATATTAAAGAGTAACTTTAATCAATTGATTGAATTTTTTCCTTCTGATATTAGTTAGGATAGTAAAGGAAAAAATAACCATCTTAAAAATGTGTGTTTTATAAGTGATTCATTATAAAAATTTAAATTTTATAAAATTTATTATTTTAAAAATTGTTAATAAAATCCTTTAAAAAAGAGTAACTTAAACAATAAAACGTAAAATCTAGAGTATATATATATATATATTCCCTTGCATACGATCGTTAAAGTTGGCTAAATTAATTTATGATAAAATTGGGGTTGAGTGCTGTCTCCCCAAACAAGAGCAATAAGGCTAAAAAAATGGTGCAATATAATCCATCTTGAGCTAAACCTAGTTGGCTTTTATAGGTAGCCCCGTGGGTATCCTTCAGAAAGAGACCCAGAAAAGTGAAATTTTCATTCTACACGGAATCGTTTGTCTAGAATAAATGAATCACAATTACTGCTAATAAATACTCCTAATCCTTTCCCCCCCAAAGTAACTTTAATTAACCTGCCTAACTAAATTAGAAAAGATTAGGATTCTACTCTATCTCCACATAGTATTACTATTATTTTTAAAAATAATGATTAGGTAAAAAGAGAATCAGAAAAGATGATGAATAAACTAACCTACTCATATTCCCTGGGGCGATGAGTTGACAAATGACAAACGAGTGAGTGGCTATTCCCTATGCGTTGCTGCACGAGCATTCTCTCTCTCTCTGAGAAAACGTCAGCACCTTTGCTTTGAGATTAGATGCTAAACGGCGTTCAGAGCCAAACCCCTTTTACCGTGCGTGTCGAAATTATTGACTCTTTGATCACACTACCACTCAAATCCCTCTCTCCTTTTGGGAAGGTACCAAAACCACTGTTCCTCTGCTCTCTGCTCTCTCTGCCTCGTTTTGCTGGTTTTAAGAAACCCACTTTCAGTGGTTCAATTTGGTGGCTTTGCATTTGTCAAGAACTCTACTCTACTACACACTGCATCCAATTTTTTTATTCTACTCTATTAGTGTAGTAGTAGTAACAGTTGCTTGTATAATTGTTTAATTATTAAACCATTGTTGCTTAAAATAATAATGACAACTTTTGAAATTTGAAGCTAAATAAAGGAAAAAAGGGACCCCTACTTACGGCTTTAGGCAAATCAATTCATTAGACTTGGCTCCTCCTAGACCAAGGGATATTGTATGGTGTTATGGGGTGGATGTGATGAATGATAGCAGTAGTTGTACCAAGGGCAAGGGTAAGGGTAAGAGTAAGGGTCTGTTTAATTCGGATAGGTCTCCAAACTACTGACAACTCAAGAAAGGACGAGTCATGTGAATGTGTTTGATCAGTGAGTCTTTTGTATACAGTAGTATAAAAATATTCTGACTCTTTTTTTATTTATAGCATTCAATGTTTTCACCTTTTTCTGTACTCCAATCTAAAGCCACTTAATACTTGGGTTGAGGCAGTGTGAAACATGCATGGAATAGTACTACACTACTAGTCTACTCCAAACACTGACATCTAGGTTTTACTATGCACCCCTTCCCTGTTTTTTTTGTTTTTTTTTTACTGTTTAAGAAAATTACTACACTGTAATCCGAGGTTAAGGGGCAGGGTAAATTTTGGTGTTGTACATACATGTACTTAATAGCAAAAGTCCACGAATTCACAGTGGAATACAGAGCATGTACAGTCACAGTCATAGTAAAAAAATGGGAATTGGCACAGACTTGGCCTTCCTATGTGGACCATCTTATTTTGTTTGTTACTGAGTTTCACGGATGAAAGTTCATAATGATCTCGACCACGATGTGACGAATCAAACGGGCCCAATTAATGAATCAGCCGTGGGATTTCAATTTTCAAGTACAAAACATAACATTCCAGTATACAGTGTGTTTTCAGTTATTCTGTGAATTTTTACTGTGGAATTTCATTTGATAACCCCACCCCACCCCACTCATCATCATCATATATAGTAGTGTGTTGATTTGTTTTGGATGGGTGAATCAAATAAAATTACTAAATCAAAATCAAATCAAGGTTCTCTGGCATGGCAAGTTGGGAACTGTAAGGCACGTGTCCTTCATGGATGTGTCACTACACAACTCAGAAGGCGTGATGTGCATGGGATGGGAGCAGATATAGCAGGCCTTATAGTATTATCTGTTTGATTGGTTATGATCGATCAACTTGCTTGTGGCCTCTCACAGGTCGGTGATCAATGATAATCATCATCGTTTGGTGACAATAGAAAAATAAAAATGAGAGTGGGCGTTGACCGGTTACTTCTAAACAACCAACCAACACGTGGCGGTTGTGGTGGGTGAAACATGTGTTTTTATGGTAATGATCCGGTAAATGTCCGGTTAAGCTCAGTTTTGGATAATTATACGATCATATATAAATAGGGAAAGGGAAGAGGGTAGTGATCCCTTTTTGTACAAGTTACAAGAGAGAGAAAGCGGGGTAGTAGGATAGATAGATCTCTCTCTTAATCAAGGAGTTTAATTGCAGAGATCTTTTTGCTTTTTCTTCAATTAGTTATAAAGAGTGGGGGAGAGAGAGGAAGAAATTAAAAGAGCTGAGGCTGGACAGTGGAGTGTATCTTTTATCTTAATGGGTTTGAGTTTGTCTCTTTGCTTTATTTTTCGTTTGATCCCATGCTCTCTTAGCTAAATTCGTTTGTCTTCTGTGCCACTTCCAGATCCACCATAACAAACAAAACTTCTTTTTTCCCCTGAATTCTTCCTTTTCTTCCCTTTCACCAGAGAATTAATAATAAAAAGCGATAGAAAGGGATAGAAGAAGAGAAAAACAAAACACTGGAGGAGTAGCTTCATTCTTTTCTTCTTGTTCTCTCATCACCTTTTTGGTCTGTGAAAATGGGTACTGGTTGGAGAAGAGCCTTTTGCACTCGCGACCCAGAATCTACCATATCCGATAAGCCACACAGAAGCTCCAGCCCGAGCCCAAGCCCCAGAAGCTGTGCCAGATTGGGTTTTCTCTCCGGAAGTAGCAACCCTTCCACTCCAAGGTTGCAGCAGCAGCAGCAGCAACAATCTCAGCCTGTTTCGAGCCCAAGTTTGCGTTGCAGAACAATCGCCGAAGCTGCAGCTGCTATAACAAATGATAGCCCCAGAATTCAAAGCAAAAACACACCAAGAGCAAGCAAGTCTCCCAAGATACTCTCAGCTTCAAATCCAACTTCCCCGCGCTCCCCTCTCAAGTTGTCCCTCTTCAAAAACAGCTTCAAATTCAGGGTATGTACGATGGCAACTCTTGAAGTTCTCGTGAGATCTCAATTCTCAATTCTGAATCACCATGGGTATATATTATATTTGGTACTGAATTTGTGTTCATGTTTTAACAGAGTAGCTGCGGGATATGCTTGAACAGCGTGAAGACGGGACAAGGCACGGCCATTTACACCGCGGAATGTGGACACGCTTTTCATTTCCCTTGCATCGCCGCACATGTGCGCAAGCATGGAAACCTTGTGTGCCCCGTCTGCAACGCCGCCTGGAAGGACGTGCCTCTTCTCGCCGCTCACAAGAACCTCCCTCCAGAGTCAGAGCCTCAAAACGACGTCGCTCAGAGGACCAATGCAAGTGACAAGAAGCCAACCGAAAACGCTTCGCCGGTTTTCACAACCAAGCCTGTTGAGCCACCTCAGCAAAACCATAACTACCTTCAGAATCAGAAGAAGCATTCCGATGCAGTAATTAGATTCTACGACGACGATGAGCCACTCCTTTCTCCGACCTCCGGAGGACGGATCGTTCCTATTCCCGAAGCAGACGAAAATGCAGAAGACGAAGACGATGACGCCGGAGAATTCCAAGGCTTCTTCGTCAATCCAAAGCCATCATCCTCAATCAAATCCTACTCTGACGACTTACAAACCGTTGAAGCAGATCCTAGAACCGTTCAGGTCAAGCTCATGCCTGAGTGTGCAGTAGTATCAGTCTCCAGAACTCACGAGACTTACGCCTTGCTCCTCAAAGTGAAGGCTCCGCCGCCGCCTCCTCCAGCACGGAGCAACGGTGGTGGCAGCCTCTTGGACCCATCGCAGCGCGCGCCAATAGATCTGGTGACGGTTCTAGACGTTGGAGGAAGCATGACAGGTGCGAAGCTCCACATGTTGAAGCGCGCGATGCGTTTGGTTATCTCATCACTTGGCTCCGCAGACAGGCTCTCCATCGTGGCTTTCTCAGCTTCTCCCAAACGGCTCCTACCGTTGCGGAGAATGACGCCACAGGGACAGCGCGTGGCCCGACGCATCGTCGACAGACTCGTCCCAGGCCAAGGAAACTGCGTCGGCGACGCGCTCCGCAAGGCCACAAAGGTCCTCGAGGACCGCAGGGAGAGAAATCCCGTCGCGAGCGTGATGCTCCTATCGGACGGTCAAGATGAGAGGGTCCAAGCCAGTAACAAATCAAATCAACGGAAGGCATCAAGCCACGTGTCGTCGACTCGGTTCGCACACATCGAGATCCCGGTTCATGCGTTCGGGTTCGGCACCAAAAGCGGTTACAGCAACGAACCCGCCGAGGACGCGTTTGCGAAGCGCGTGGGTGGTTTACTGAGCGTGGTGGTTCAGGACTTGAGAATTCAGCTAGGTGTTCAGTGCGATTCGGCTGAGATCAGCGCCATTTACTCGTGCGGTTCAAAGCCCACGCTTCTGAGTTGTGGAGCCGTTAGGCTCGGCGATTTGTACGCTGAGGAAGAGAGAGAGCTCTTGGTGGAGCTGAGGGTTCCCGTTCACGCGCCGTTGGGTTTGGGGTCCCGCCACGTGATCACCGTACGGTGCCTCTACAAGGATCCTGCGAGCCAAGAGATCGTGTACGGTAGAGAGCAGGGACTTGTGGTACCCCCTCCGCAGAGCCCGCGCTCTTCTTCCGGCACCAGAACCGAGAGGCTTAAAAACCTCTTCATTACGACACGTGCCATCGCTGAATCGCGGAGGCTGGTTGAGCACGGTAACGATTTCACCAGCGCGCATCACCTGCTAGCTTCGGCGCGTGCGCTCTTGGTTCAGTCAGGTTCGGGTTCGGCTGAGGAGTACGTTCGTGGTTTGGAGGCTGAGCTGGCGGAGGTTCATTGGTTGAGGCAGCAGCAGATTCAGATGGAGAAGGTTCAGGTGCAGCAGCAGCAGCAACATGTGATGGTGGTGCAGCGGCGGAGAGGGAGCGATAGAGAGAGGGATTTGGCGACGCTGGTAGATGAAAACGGCGAGCCGCTTACGCCGACTTCGGCTTGGCGCGCCGCTGAGAAGCTGGCTAAGATGGCTATGATGAAGAAGTCATTGAATAGGGTCAGCGACTTGCACGGCTTCGAAAACGCTAGGTTTTAATTTTTATATTTTTCTTTTTCTTTTTCTTTCTTATTGTGTAATTGTATTTTTATATATATATATAAAATCAGAAAAGGATTAAAAAAATGTAGAGAATGAATATTATTATTATCTAGAGGGGGAGAGAAAAAGAACAAATGGTGATGGGGCTTTAGACAGTAGAATGGAATGGAATGGGGACAATCTGATAGCAAACGGCGCGGTCCTTTCTGCCATGGGAGATGACAACAGAGGGAAGTTGTGGGGTGTGGGGGAGGGCGTTATATAATATAATAGGGCATGCCCCACAGTATAATCGGAGATATTCATTGGTTGGTTAGTTGCTTGGTCTTGTCTTTTTGTCTCGTGCCTTTTTTAGTTTCTGGATTTCAATCTCTCGCTTTTGAGGATCAGAGCTACTAATAAGATTTTATACCATAATTTGTAGTATACATAACTATTGAGTGATCATCATAAAACACTCGAGAGCTTGTTTTGGTTCGGCGCTGGCACGTTCTGGGGATGGGGATTTCATGATTTGAGTCGTGGAAAGTTGTAAATGACTAAGATTCTGTTAAAGAATCATTTTTTTTCCTCTTGTTCCTATAGTCCCTTTTTCGTGATTGGTCTTTCGGAAATGGATGTTTGGGATTTTGGTTGTCGTTTTGATGTAGTGGTGGGTTTGTGCGGCTAATAATTAAGCAGCGGACTAGGAACGGGGCTAAAATGATCTTTTGGGTGAAAAACATGGCAGAGGACACAACTTCATGATCAACAAATGATTACGATTCATGGAAATTTGAGGCTTTTTTCCACCTTTTTGTTGGAGTACCTTATGCTAACCATTTCAGATATGAAATTGGAATGGGCCCAAAGCAATCATAAAAGAGAAATATACTAGCTAAGCTAAGTATATTGCTGTGAGGAGAAAATAAATACCTAAATAGGGTCTCTATTTATAGGAAATCTCATCTCCCAACAATATACTCTGGTGGTTGGGTATGAACAAGCATGAGTTTAATATGATATCCTAAAAGGGGTAATTCCAATCCGCATGGGGCAGTTTGTTCAAATCTGTTTCCAATCAATTAACAAACATCACATGTCGGATATTATGAAAATCCAGCTGTACAGAAATACCAAGTATTTATTGTCTTCGTCCTCAAGAGAGTAATAGTAGCAGCGAAGTCTCACAAAGCGAAGTCTCACAAATCATAACTCAAAAGCACTTTATATAGATAGAGCTGAAATAGGTCGAGGTTAGAGGCTGTTTCATAAATACGAGATGCTGAATTTCTCCTAACATTGAAGGCCCTTCATAGTACAGTCCCTATCAGCAAGCATAGACAATACTGTTTTGACAACAAATTTCCAGCTACACACACAACACAAGTACGTATTGGCAACAAATGAGATGGTGCTTCTATCATTATTAATTAATGGAAAGAAAGATGGCAATTATGAGTTAGTTATTAGGCATCAAAGGAGAGGGTCTTCTTCAGAGATGTCAGCTTTGTGGAGCCCAAATAAGTGCCCGAATTGTCCAATCCATCACTATCTGGTCTTTGTGTTGTTATTGGCCCTCTCTTGATCACTCTGTATTCTTATATGGTTTATTCTTTGTAGCGTTACTAGGAGGCCCAGCTTAGCCAGCTAGCTAGCTGCCATTGAAACAAATACCACTGAACTTGCTATTTTAACTTGGTCTGTTCTGGGTCTGAGACCTTCTTGCATATTATGTCAGCTAGTGTCGTACTGTATAATTATTCAATGAGCTAATGCCAAAGAGGGTAATGATTTTATGAATTTAGAAGAGGTTGGTGTACTAAGTAAAAATGTTATAAGTAGAGGACAGTCATTTTTACCTAAATGTCAAAAAAGTTAGTATAATTTGTCTCATACATTATGTAAGAAAAAAGTTAGTAAGTTTTAATCCGGGGTAGAATAGAGGATCAGGAAAGTATCAAACTAGTTGGTATTTGGTGGCTAAATTCATGTGACAAATAAATTGACAATGTTGGGACCATTGTTTGCTGCGTACGATACTTGATGGACATTGAAGCAGTGCTTTTGAATAATTGTGGGGGAGTTTTAACCACGTTTTCTAAAAAAACAAAAGGAGGAAGCAAGAATGTGGCCAAATAAGTATTGAACTTGCATGGATATAGCCAAATAGTAGTAGTTCCAAAACAAATCTGTTTCGATTGTGTTTAGTAATCCAAAAAAATATCTCTGCTATAAATCTTCAAAGATGTTATCTTTATAACATGACAATCTTAATTGCATCTCTTTGTTTATTTTTTCTTTTAATAATAAGGAGATAAATTTGCTAACAAGTGTGTTAAGAGTATTGTTTAGCAATATTCAAAATAACAAGCTTCAAAATACTTTTATGAATCTCATCTTTTAAATGCTAAACTTTTCTTCTTTAACTTCTAACAAGTATCCTAAGTTTTCATAGCAAAATTATTATTGTTGTTGTTGTGAGCCAGGTTGATAGCTTTACTTTGCTATTTCAACCACTTGTTAAGCAATTTGCAAGCAGGGCCACCCTGCCACTGATTAATGAGGTAAAACAAGTGATGACTGAACTCAATAATTCCTCAATAATGGTGGAAACAGAATAGTACTAGTTATTCTAATCTTATACAGCAATTTATGAAATCAACAATGATATATTGACATTTAAAATGGATGTCTCCACTTAAACACCGTTAAATTTAATAGATAATTGTGTCAAGTGACGATCACAATAAAATCTAATGATTATTAAGTGGATGTTTCATTGGGACATCCACTTTTAAATGTCAATTTAGCATTTTTCATATGAAATACGACGAATAGGAAATGTAAAATTGAGAAATCAAAGCTGATATTTATAAACCAATAACAAATGTTTCCAAATTACAAACTCAGTACCTATACAATTAATATTCCCGGATACGGGACATAGTATTAGACTTACATTACTCATTCGTGGTAAATACAAAGCTCACCAAGTATAACACCTTCAATATGTACAAATTGTACAATAAGACCTAACTATTACTCCTCCATTTTGTATAATACAAACCTATCACCACCATAACAACTTCATTATGTGTAATTCAAAGCAATCTTCTTCTGCTTTGACTGTGCAACAACTGAACATATATATACCACGATCTGCAATGCTAACAGGGTGAGGATGTTTCCTCTTATTCTAATGTAGGAACTAGGAAATAAATGAATGTCATCAAATAAAGAAATTGGTGTCAGTTCTTCTCACTTGTGATTTTGTTCCATCTTTGCTCGAATCTTCTGCTCCAAAGCAGATATTTCAGTGTCAAGGCCAAACATTCTGTTCAAAGCATGCATGTTCTCAAGGGTCTCACTTAAAGTTCGGGTGTCACTCCCATCATACCTCAAGTGTTGCATTGGTCCATGAAGCAACTTATTCACTATACCCCGGCTAAGATCATCCACAGCTCTCAGTGCCTTCTTTGAGATCTCATCACCCATCTTGCCTAAGCATTTCTCAATCTCTGCAAGCCTGATTCTTTCAGCATAAGCCCTCAATTTCTTGATAGTAGGGACAGTTTCCAGTGAGTCCCTCCAAGCTTCAAATTGTTTTGATTCTTCTGCAATGATTGCCTGAGCTTCCATCGCTTTTCTTAGTCTATCCTCTTTATTAGCAGCCACGACCTCTTTAAGGTCATCAACATTATAAACCTGCACAGACTCGAGATTCGAGACACATGATTCCACGTTTCGTGGAATGGAGATATCGAAGAAAAGGCGATGGCCTCCAACATCTTGACTAGCAGGAGGAAGGTTCTCAACATGATGTTTCAAGAATAACGGGGTTTCTGATGATGTACAGGTGAAGACTACATCTGCTTCACCAGCACAGGTGAGCATTTCTGAAAGGGGTTTGTATATTATCTCAACATCCTTCAATTCTTCACAAATTTCAGAGACTCTCTCCTCAGTTCTATTGATAACAACCATCTTTGTGCAACCTTTTGCCACCAAATGTTTGATTACAAGCTTTCCCATCTTGCCAGCACCAATAATCAACATCCTGGCATGATCATGTGAGACTTCAGGTAGCTTCATAAAGGCCAATTCAACAGCAGCTGAGCTCACAGAAACTGCCCCAACAGCAATATTAGTCTCAGTTCTGACCCTCTTCCCAACAGAAATTGCATGTTTGAATAGGCCACTAATGGTTCTCCCAAAGCCATTAACTCCTTGTCCAACTTTCACAACTTGCTTGACCTGAGCCAGGATTTGACCTTCTCCCAATACAAGAGAGTCAAGACCTGCTGATACTTCCAATAGATGATGTGTGGCATCTTTGTTGTAAAGTAAAAACCGGTGCTGGCGAAGCTCTGCAACGGCGATGGAACTTGTCTGCACAAAAAAGGAACAAGAATGTTTAAATTTTTAGCAATGCAGTATGATGAAAATCATCTAGGAAACATCCAATCTTGACACCTACCTTTGACATCCATTCCATGACTTCTTTGACACCTCGATGTTGAGACATAGCAATAAAATAAATCTCCATTCGGTTGCAGGTGCTGAGAATAGCTGCTTCTTCAATATGATTAAGACTACACAGCTCTGCAATGGCTCTAGGCCATTCTGCTTCTGGAATGGCAAGTTTTTCGCGCATTTCTACAGGTGCAGTGTGCACACTGAGACCTATGACCACAATGCTACTCCTTTCCTTCGTATACCCTGTTTAAGTTAATTGTATAAATGATTATTAAGTTTCAAAAATAAAATTAACTAGTGCAAATTAACCAATGACTCCTCATGGAACAGAAGGCTACAGCATTAGTACAAAATATGAGTGATGAACAACCAATTTTTTCAGTCATCCTTTTATCAACTTCATAATGGAATTCATCCAAAACTCTTTTGTATTAGTTTTGGATGAAGGAGATCATGAAATTGACAAAATGTTGGTTAAAAGAGTTAGCTCCAAATCATAAGTTAATTTTCTATTTCTTTTCCAAGTTAAACTTTTGAATCCCAATAAAAGCGTAAAATATTTGATTTCACTTGACTCCTTGCTTTTTTCCTTATGTTCCATTACGAGTCATTCCCATCCAATTGTCTATAAATATCCCAAACAAAGTAAATTTAATGCATGATAGCTTTCACCATCAGAAAAATCAATATTTTTGGAACAGAGATTAGCAGCTCCTATCCAATGCCCATTATTAAAATAAAAATTGAAACACAAAATTAAGAAATGATAATGCAACTATGATAAAAAAAGAAATCTCCAAATTATATGGAGAAAGATAATGGAAATACCCAATGAACATCAAAACATACACATAATAAGAATGGAGCTGAAGAACAAAACTTACTATCAGCTGCAGAAGTTTTCAGCTGGTCAAGAGCAGAGAGCTGGGTGCTACCATTGGTATGAGCAGACGCGTCGCAGCGAATGACTCCTCTCTGAATGAAGGTCCCTCTGTTTTTGCCAACAACTGATAAGCGGGTGATTGCAGTTGACGAGGATGAAGAGCATTGGAACAGTAAAGTCTCCAACTTGGTGGCCGAGACAGTGGAGGAAACAACGGACATTGTGGCAGCCAAGAGAACCCTAACCCTAGATTTCTGAGACAACAACAACAATGGAAATTGAATTGAAGGACCAGAGGAATTTGGAGGGAAAAGAAAAAGAAAAAAGAGTTTATGTTCCAATGGGTTTTGCAGTTGGAGAGAAAGAGTTAGTTACAGAGGATGAGGACAGTTGGTACCAAAAAATACGAAAGTGAAAAAAAAAAAAATTGGACCCTCCTTTCGGCCTCTGAGGTCTGGGCCTTGTCGCAACCTTCAATGCACTCCTTCTTATATACTACTGCTGGAAGTCATACAAATATTTTAAGATTTTTCTTTAACAAGTCTTAGTACAGTTATTAAAATAGTAAAAATGAAAGTGTTTATATTTTAATCAATTATATGTATTAATTTATGAGATTACTCAAATGTTAAATGATTAAGTTAAAAAATTTTATTGATGTATCAATGATGAATATGTAAAATTGTTTGACACTAATAATGTATTCGAATTAAACATATTATTATTTGAGTTTAATTTCAATTTATTGTCAGTGTAAAGTAATTTTACACTGACATTCAATCATGAATTGACACATCAACCAAAGTTTTAATTTACTAACTAAAAAGTTACACAAATCAATAATGTGATTGGCTGGCATTGTTAGTGCATTATAATTAAACTCTTATTATTTTACCTAACTTTTTAATAATTTTTATGAGTTTAATTTTGATTGACTCATGATATAAAATTAAATAAATGTGTATAAAAATTAATTTCAATTTCTATTAATCAATTATATTATTGTTGAAAGGTGTTATGTGTCAAGGAAAATAATAGTATCCAATTGGCTACAGTGATAAGTGATTATGTTCTCGATGAGAATATTCAATTAGTGGGGTCTAATTGGGACGACGTGTTTAACCCACACAAGCTCAATCTTTTATGGGCCCTACTCTTTTGCCAATTAATCAATATTTTTTTCTGGCCTCTTGCTTCCCCAGACCCCAATCAATAGGGCTTTGGAATTGTTGCTTTAAATATTTATCATAATTTTTGTAAGCAAAAATGGGAAGAGAAACTTGATGCATTATCGCATTCTGTTCTAAATGGAAATTAAAGCCCTGGATTTTAAACGTTTTTAGAAAAAAATTATGGGAGGTAAATTAGATTTGCAAGAATAAATCAACTAACAAATGCAAGGAGTATATGTTGGTTATTCTCAAACTCTATTAAGGGAGCAGTAATTTTCACCCAAAAATTTGGAGTGATAAGTGCCAACATTAAAGGATATCATAGTAGGGTTACTCAGCTGAAGTCAGGTCTTAAGCAAAATATGATGAATTAATTAGAAAATTCAAAGGCAATTGCTACATGTAGACAAGACATTGGCTTTAATGCTAGCTATTAGGTTCTAGCTTTATCTGAAATTTAACTCACAAGTGTTCTAATTCTATTGGGTAATTCTATCTATTTAGGCATGTCATTTTCACAACATGGCATGATGTGGCACCTATAACTTCATCGGATATCCAAAACAGATGCTTGAAAATGAATCACTAACAATTATTATTGTAAAAAAGTTGAAATAGGTTTCTTGAGGAAAGGATATGGTTATGATAGTAAAATGTGAATGGAGATTGTATTCACATGATTTCAGGGTTTTTGTTTGACGCAACCTTGTTGAGGAAGTCGTAGATTATACTCTAATTAATATTTTTCAAGAAATATATTAAGATGTCATAAGTTTGTTGTCAGAATTACGGTTTAAATTACGCACAGTTATTTCTAGAAATGATTACTATAACTTCTATACGACTATTATTATTCGCATGTCATTGATATTTCAAATTTTCTAATTTTATTGAATAGTTCTATCTATTTATTCTAGTTGATTTAATTGAATTAGCAAATTTTAATGATTAATTTATCAAATTTTGTATATTATGTAGCATTACTTATTTCCAAAACTTCAATCTAAGATTTGGAAGACTTTTTGTTCATGCAATCGAAAAAGATAAGAATATTTTCTCTTCACCAAACTACCAACATGTATACATCATCTTCACCTTTTAAAGTCTTAATTATTTTTTTCTCTTTTAATCCATTGAGTTTTTGTATTGCAATATCAATCCAAGGACAAAAAGGAAATGAAAGCAGTTGGAAAAAAAAAACTTTGTTGTTTATGTGAATGGAAAGAGAAATCAAGTGGAGTTGTAGCATTTTCCTCTATCATGTTTTCCCTCTTGAATTATTGAAAGAAAGAAGGAACATTCATTCCTTTTAGTGAAAGATACTATACAAGAGAGTGATAACAGTTCCACAATTCCAATAATAATCTCTTCTGATAATTTAATTTATTTTCTTGTTTTAATGTGTCATTCAACTTTTTTCCTATGATCTCTCAAGACAAACAAACCTTAAGTGTTCGATAAGAATCATATATATTGCTTTAGAGAGCAAAATAAAAAATAATCATCAGTTCCTGATATCAACAGTCAAAAGAACACAATAAGAATAGAATAAAGAAAAGAAAAGATAAAAAGGCAACGATGGAGTAGCAGAGTTTCATTACCAAACCGAAGCAAGGTTGTTTCAGAAATATTAAGCCAATTTAAAGCCTGATTCTAGTCTATGCCCAACATGTGTGTATAGTACCGACAGCCTTGGCTTGATTCACACTATATTTTCTAGTTGCTATGTTCCTTTTTGTCCTTCAATCTTATGGTTTAAGGTTGTGTTTATGACAGAGACTGAACACATGTCTTGCTGAGGCCATGACTAGTACTACTACTTTGTGCTTAGCAGCAACTTTATTTGTTTCACAAATCAACTTACTTATCATGATTTCTAATTTCCTATTGAGGATGAGTCTTTAGCTTGAAATAACCTTCTTTCCATTTGTATATGTAAATTGAGGTGTGTCCCAAGATTATTTGTTCAGTTTTTGCTCTATTACTCTTTTCCACATGTCATGGGGTTCATTCAAGAAAAAAAAATGTTGAAAATTCTGATGTGCTTCTTTCTCCAAGGGAACATTGGATGTCTTTACATGCTTTCTATGCAATATGACTTTAATTGTATACTTGCCCATGATTTATTGAATTCAGGATGAATTCTAATGTTAATGTAAATGTGAGTGATTGATTGAATTGTGTGGAGTTTTTAACAATATTATTTGAACATCTAACAATAAAAGTTTTAATTGGATGTCTATTTTTAAACTTTTAAATGTGATAGGAGAATAGAAGTCTAAGTAGGCCTCCACTTTTTAATGCAATAATGTTAGTTGTACAACAGAAATAGTCCCACAAATATCCAACATGTGCTATACATGATATAAGATGTGTGATATATGTACGTGTGCTAAACAAATAACACACATTCTATATCATGTATAGCACACGTTGAATATTTATTGGACGTATTTCTGTTGTACGATTAACATTATTTACATTCAATGTGATTGTTTTTCTATCAACATCAAAGGTTTTTTTTTTGGGTTAGATACAAACATCAAAAGTTGTTTGTTTGGCATGTGTTACTGCTTCCATATGTTGTTGTGGCATTACATGTCAATGTAATCAGCTTGAGTATTACCAATAATTTTGTTAACGTGGTAGGGCCTTATAAAGTTTTCTGTTATTTCTATTTTTGTGTACAAAGGTTTTTGTTATTGGTGTCAATACACATCTTGGGATCTAGAGGTGAACTAACACAGTATCAAAACCCAAGAAGTATTTGGATATATTTGTCCGAAATATTTGGATTCAATTAAGGTACAAAATAAACTTGAGTGTAAAGTTTTGCAATGGCCCAATACTGTTCACTTCTTGTGAAATATGTTTTCTTTTCTTAGCTCAGGAACGAAATTCCCAAAGAAAGATTGTAATGGCCCAGCTAATTCATATAATCAATTCCTATAAAATATGATATGATTTCAAAGTTTTATAAAAAAAAATTACCTTTACATGTGGTTTAGAACAAAAACACAAAAATTTAAAAGTAAAAATTACAAGAGTAATTCTCAAAGCAAAATAATTTTAAAAACTTCAATTAGCATCTTATCATATTGTAATATATATAAAATTAGTACTACACTTGTACACAAACTCCTCTCCAGTCGTCATTACTTGTGGATTTTGCCTAATTCCATCTTAAGTATGTATTAAATTCACATAAGAGTTGACTCAAGCAATCAAAAGATAAAAAACAGATGTCAATAAAGAGCTTTTGAATTTAATTCATTTATCATTACTCAGAGACACGTATGAAAAAAAGAAGATAACGATAATAATAACAATAATAAAGACCACGGTCAAATTAACCACGGTAGAAGTAGAACTGTGTGGTAAACTGATCAACATCGTAGTACAATAGAAATACTCTTAATAAATATATGTTAATATGGATTCTTTAGATTGAATATTTGATGAACGTATTTTTAATTTTTTTTATTGTTATACAATAAATATTATTGGTAAAGCAAATAATACTTAAGAAGCTAAGCCAGATACACACGTAGTAGCAAACTAGCAATTGCATATATATAGGAAATTGCAGAGAGGGAGAGAAATAATTGTTAGTATCTTATTTAGCAAGAACTAACAAGAATCAGTGATCAGAAATGGAGAAGAACGGATCAGGTGGTTTCAGTTTCACGACAAGTAGCAGCAATGGGCGTGTTCTTGGTGGTGATGGGTTACCCAGGATCCGAACCCGAACGGACCCCGAAACGACGTCGGATGTGTGCCACGACGACAGCACCCCGCCGGTGAAAGCCCAAACAATTCACGAGCTCCACTCTCTTCAGAAGAAGAAATCAGCTCCCACCACACCTCTCACTGCAACACCACACCCTCATCCCTTTGCCACTCTCTCCGAAGAGGAGCGCCAGAGGCAGCAACTTCAGTCCATCAGGTAAATAAATAATAATTTATTTTATTAATTAATTACAACCACTAATTAACTTTTTGTCTTTTTTTGTGGTTTGATCTGAACTCTGAAGCGCGTCGTTGGCGTCGTTGACGAGGGAGACAGGGCCTAAGGTGGTGAGAGGAGACCCTGCGAGTAAAGCAGAGAGGCAGAAGGAGGTCACGCATGTTGATCATCATCACCACTTTGTGCCAACCTTTGAATTTGATGTCAGTGACAGTTCCCTCAAATTCACCCATATCCTCTACAACCTCTCCCCTGCTGGTAATATATAATTGATTATTAATGTTCTGATGAATTATTTGTATGTATATATTATTATATGGTGCGTGGGTGGGTGCATGCAGAGCTGTATGAGCAAGCGATAAAGTATGAGAAAGGTTCGTTCATAACGGGAACGGGTGCGTTGGCGACTCTTTCGGGAGCAAAGACAGGACGGTCTCCCAGAGATAAACGCGTTGTCAGGGATGAGTCCACAGAGCATGATCTCTGGTGGGGCAAGTAAGTCACTACTCTCTCCAATCTTAATTAATTAATTAAGATCTCTCTCAACTCAATCAGCACAGTACAATTTGCTTGCTTAATCCAATCCAGGGGCTCCCCCAATATTGAAATGGACCAACATACCTTCCTAATCAACAGAGAAAGAGCTGTTGATTACTTGAACTCCCTCGAAAAGGTGCGTATGAATCAATCTATCTGCTATATATTTTTATATAATATCCTATCAAATCAATAGAATTCTGAAGAAATTAATTAATTAAGTGAGTAATTATTCACCATAATTTATCATTTTCTTCACATTAATATAAAGCTAAAATGCACAGAAATTAATTTTCTTTATCAGTAGTCAGTATCCATGTTCAAATAGACGTCACTCAATCCGCTACCACTAGAACCGTAAAACTAGCGAAATAGACTGCACAGATTCTGCTCGATCCACGCCTAGATCTACGGCATTATTGGTAGTTTGTCTCTCTCTCTTCCTTATGTCTTTGGCATTGAATTATTATTATTAGGGAAATACTTTGGGTGAATTAACTTGTGATAAGTTATCGTTAAAACAATACATAGGTCATCCACTAAGTTTGCTTAGACACAAATAAATAAGATGAGTAAAAACTGAATCTATTAGTTAGCACCCAGTCAATAATAAGAAAGTTATGTTAAAACGGAAGTAAAAATTGAAGTTAGATATTGGTTATGATGGATGATGGCAACAATCCAATCCAATATTGATGCAGAATAACTATATGGCCTGCACAGTTGTTTATGAGGTGGTGATCATTGGGAACAGTTGGATTCATTGCCCATAAATAAATAAATAAATAAACTGAATAAACAAAACTTCTTCTTGACCTTTTCCATGAAGTTGACTTTGATATGATACATCCATCAATGTAATGTGTCCTTGAGTAATCGGATAAGTTGAGATAAGGTCGAAGTCACGATATCTAGCTCACCACTGCATGTGAGTTGGACCTGTGTGCTGTGTTTGCGTCTATGCTCTCTCCTCGAATCCCAATAGATGGACACATTTTCAATTATTTAATGGGTTATGTTTGTACATTCATTTTAGGTCTACGTTCATTTTTTCACTCATTTAAAGTTAACATGCAAATCTGTTAACATTTAAATGAGTGGATAAATACGTATATGACTCAAAATATATGCACGAGTAGCATTTCTATTCTTTAATATATACTATAATAACACAAATTCTTATCAAGTTGTTATTTACTAGCCGCCACGCCAATCCTCACAGCAATGAAAACAGACCAATTAACTTACCAGTTACCACCAACATTTCCCATTAACTTACTGGGGGTGAAACTTTCTTACTATTAGTAAATGAATCAGTATTAAATTGTACTAACAGAAATATATATTCTTTATATAGCAGCTTATATAATTTTAACCGGTCAAAAGTGAATTATTGACATATCTGAGATAAGAGTGAAAAATCACTCTCACGCACAGCTCGTAGGGTTATGATGAGTATGACATAGCAATCCACTAATATCTATCTCAGTGCTAGAAAGTCACCAACGAGAATAATGTTAATTCAGAAATAACATATTCGTTGATTGAAAATTTTCAATTTGCCAATACCAATTGAGATTCATTGAGAGAGATAGACGTAACAAAGTTTCGTTGATAATATCAATATGTGAATGATTGATGCAGCTAATGACTAGTAATTCTTCTAAGTTCTAACCTTGTAAATTGATCTGAGTTCAGGTTTATGTGAATGATCAATTTCTGAATTGGGACCCTGAACACAGAATCAAGGTCCGAATTGTATCTGCAAGAGCTTATCATTCCTTATTTATGCACAACATGTGAGTATAGACCATTACCAGATAATTCTTTACAATCTTCAGAACATATATATATAGTTGAGTAGACAATAACACTGCTAGAGCATTCAGATGAATCTTAAGTGATTATTTCTGCAGGTGCATTCGACCCACTCCTGAAGAACTAGAGGAATTTGGAACTCCAGACTTCACTATATACAATGCTGGACAGTTCCCTTGTAACCGTTACACACACTACATGACTTCATCAACAAGCATAGACATCAACCTAGCAAGGAAAGAAATGGTTATCCTTGGCACGCAATATGCCGGCGAAATGAAGAAAGGCCTCTTCAGTGTAATGCACTACCTCATGCCGAAGCGCAATATTCTCTCCCTGCATTCTGGATGCAACATGGGCAAGAATGGCGATGTCGCGCTCTTTTTCGGGTTATCAGGTTTAGTTGGATAAGTGCCCTATCATTATGGAGTCATCACTTGCCTATCACAGTTCTATCTTCTGTTGAGTTTTCATTGATCCCTTTGATATGCTGTGATCCTCACAGGTACTGGAAAGACAACTCTGTCTACTGATCATAACCGGTATTTGATTGGAGATGATGAGCATTGCTGGAGTGAAAATGGGGTGTCGAATATTGAAGGAGGTTGCTATGCTAAGTGCGTTGATCTTTCCAAGGATAAGGAGCCAGATATCTGGAATGCTATCAAATTCGGAACAGGTAAAAATCTTATATTTGACAACAGAACTACTCTGCATTAATATATAGACTCTATCTCTATGGTGCCACACACCTGACAGACAAACTATTTTACTTGCCTCATTCTTGCAGTGCTTGAAAATGTCGTTTTTGATGAGCATACTCGAGAAGTAGACTTCTCGGACAAATCTGTTACCGGTAAGTATGAATAAACACATGTTCCTAAGTAAGGATTGTTAAAGGCTATCAAAAGGGTAAACTGGATTCTATAGGGAATGAGATTATTTATAGATGCACTCGAGTAATCAACCACCAATAACAAAGTTGTTACTGTGAATGATGAAATAACTCCTGATTGAAATCATTGATTATATTACCGGTCATATGATTCCGAATTCCGGGATATATGATAGATAACAGTTTGGAGCTTTTGGTTTTGCAGAGAACACTCGTGCAGCATATCCTATTGAGTACATACCCAATGCTAAGATACCATGTGTTGCTCCCCATCCAAAGAATGTCATCCTTCTAGCATGTGATGCATTTGGGGTGCTCCCACCAGTAAGCAAGCTGAGCTTGGCCCAAACAATGTACCATTTTATCAGTGGCTACACAGCTCTGGTACTTCTGATGCCTTCCATTTCTCTAAATATGTTTTATTAGCATCTTGTACTTGTTGAGAGGGTCTGCAAGATGTTATAATGCAGGTATATAAGCTCTCATAGTTAAGTTAGTTAATTTGATTTTGATGCATGAAACAGGTTGCTGGGACAGAGGATGGTATAAAAGAGCCTCAGGCCACATTCTCCGCTTGCTTCGGCGCAGCATTTATAATGATGCATCCTACCAAATATGCAGCAATGCTTGCTGAGAAGATGCAGAAGCATGGGGCTACTGGGTGGCTTGTCAACACTGGCTGGTCAGGGGGAAGGTGTGGAGTCAAAGACAATGCATCTACATGAAAGTTTTCTCTTTGTTAATTCTGATTTTTTCTTTTTGTCCTTTTTCTTCTCTATATATTGGCAGATATGGAGTTGGCAATCGCATCAAGTTAGCATACACCAGGAAAATCATAGATGCCATTCACTCTGGGAGCCTTTTGGATGCAAATTACACTAAGACTGAAGTGTTTGGGTTTGAGATTCCAACTGCAATAGATGGTGTCCCCTCTGAGATATTGGATCCCGTGAACACTGTAAGTTGATATTCAAATATGCTGTTATTTTTTCTAGCCATTATTATTCTCTTAAGATCAATGATGAACTCACATTAATATTTGATTTGTGTTGCAGTGGAGTGATAAGAAGGCATACCAAGACACGCTCTTGAAGTTAGGGAGTCTATTCAAGAAGAACTTTGATGGATTCATGACTTACAAGATAGGGGAAGATCAGAAGTTGACTGAAGATATTCTCTCTGCTGGTCCTATCTTCTGATCAGAAACACTTTTCAGTTTGATTAAGAAAATGGACACAGGTGTCCGAAACTCACATGTACAATATGAGAAAACTATCTCATAATCATTCCACCTGAAGATTTCCATTTTCATTCCATGTTTGACTTGACTATAAGACCATAACTTGCTTTGTATTTTACAATGTCATACATCAACCAGTACATTGGGAATTTTAGCTTTTCTTTTTCAGTTGACCTTAGAACAAAACAACAAATAGAAATCCTTCTGAATTATTCACCGAGAAAAAAAAGTGGATCGGAGAATAACATAAAGGGTGCCATGATCAATTATAGTATCATACAAATGAGAACATGAAACCTCATAACCCCTTCATCAAGTCCATCATTTGAGATCACTTTCAGAAATTCAATATCAACTTAAGCAAAGAGGAATCCATTGATTAAAGATCAAGCGAAGATGAAAATCACTAATTTACTAGCCAAGGCGCATAGGCAATTAATAATACTTAGACAGAGTAGTATGTACGGGTCAACTGTTAAAAACCTGTGGATACATGTATATAAGGAAGATCCTGTAAATTTGTTGTCTTACAGCTCTTTTTTATTTTCATGGATCAAACCGGTAACACTAAAACTTGAGTTCTACTGTTACAGCTTGCAAGATACATAGAATAACTATGATTCAGTTGATGTGGTTGCATCGTCTTTGTGCTTGATCATTCCAGAATCAACTAGAATGGGAACCTCTGCTGCAAGCCATGGGGCGAGGCCTAAGCAAAGTGCATGTGCAATGCCAAATCTAGGGCTGCAAAAGTTAGCCAAGGATAAAAAGATCTCATTATTTAGAATTCAGAAGGATGAGAATATTCTGAATTAAACTCTCCTATCACAAAATGAACATAATTTTATCACTAAGTGTAGGCAATTTGTCTCAAGAGATTATGCAATTTTCAGTCTTTGCTGTGTCACCATCAACAGAGAAAGTGACTATATTTCTATGCAGTTAAATGAAACATTTCAAACACCATTGGAACACCAATCTTGACATTGAAATAGTAAGCTCAACTCCAATATTTCTGCTGCAATAAATCATATCCTGACATTGCAATAAGGACCCGGGATATTTAGATCAAGATTCCACTTTCCCTTGGTCGAAATCTCCGAATACTATCCCTTAAAAGAAGGTAAAATCCTTGAATCATAGACACCAAATAACATAAAAGTGCCAAACCCATTCTTCGCTTACTACTAGAGGCTTAGTTAATAAAACACAACCTATTTTCCTTTCAAATAACACAGATATATTCAAAAAACAAGCACCCCAATTGGAACAAACAAGTTCAATTTCCACCATTGTCTGGTTATAGCAATAAGGCACACAAGCATAAACCAACATTATGCAGCAGAAACATCAGAATCTCACCACTAACAACAACAACAACAACAACAACAAAGTATTTTCTCACTTAATCAGCCAGGCTACATAGATCAATCTAACGCCATTGTGTTCTGTAAAACCCAAACATTAAAAAATTCAAACAAGGCTGAAAGAGAAAAAAAAGTACCAGTTTTTGGCCCAAAGTGGCTTGAAGTGCACAGTCAAGCAAATCTTCCCACCTCTATACATCTGAAAAAACACAAATACCCCAAAATCAAAATAAATAAACTCCAAAATTTCAACACAAAAAAATGAGAATAAACCTAAATTGAGGAGTAGTTACCTACCTTCTGGGTCTTGCCATCCAATTGAGGGAGCTCGAGCTCAGGTGCGGTGGCAGGGTAAGTGACAGGGATATCGAATTGGAGGTCGAATTCGTACTTGAGGAGGTTGTAGACGTACCAGCATTTTCCGGTCCAGCGAGTACCCTCGGGGTTTGCGGCGGAGATTCGGAACCAGTCGTTGTCGTTGGACTTGTTCATCTGCGTGTACGCGATCAGGGACTTGTACTCTTCCTTCAGCCTCTGCGTCCACGCCGCACCGTCCCTTGGCCCAGCCTTTGTTGTCAGCAGAGGGATCTGCGTCAGCGTCGACTTCGTGTTCGGGTCCCAACCTTCCATTCTTCTTCTTCTTCTTCGCGCTTCAATCTCACGCTTAGGTTTCAATTTTTCTCTACCCTGTTGCTGGTTTTTGCTTCCCTTTTTTATAATGTTGAGCTGGGATTTTTCTTTTCCATTTTCCTTCCATGGGGAATAAATTAATAAATTAATTGATTAAAATTTCAGGTTACAATACCAAAATATTTGATGTTTTGTTTTAGAAAAATATATTATTATATTATATACATATTTCCGTATAGTTCGGTAGTTCCTTTAGTTAAATTTTTTACATGTTTCGTATATCCAAAACCAAAACTATTACCGTAAATAAAAAAAAATCAAAACTATTAATTCAAAAAAAGTGTATTTTATATATTTCCAACAGTGTTTAGAATGATTTAAAAAAATATTTGTAACTGAGAAATATTTTTTTCAAGGTACTAATATTCAGCAAACAAAAAAAAGTACAAGTGACTTTTTAATAAAATTCTTTTAAAACAATTTTTTTTTACTCACATCCAACCACATTTTTCATGTAAGAGGTACACGAAGGTTTGGACTTTGGAGGACGAGAAAGCAGCGTTGAAGAAAACGACGTCCATGGAAATATCAGTGCCTGGTGGAACCCGCGAAAGACTTTCGAAACAAGAATTAGAAAACGCCTTTGATTTTTTAAGAGCATCTCCAGCAGCATGGTTATAGTAGTCCCTCGTCCCTCTTTTTCAGGTTTGCGTCAGAGAGAGAGGGACGCAGCTGCTGAAACCAAAATGGAGGAACCCTTGTGCTGATGTGGACAGGGATTCATCCCTCTTTGAAGGGACTAGAGGAAAAAAGAAATAACCAATAATTATTTGACATGTGGCATGTGATAAAATTTAAAAAATAAAAAATGTTCAATTATAACATTCTAATAAAATAGTTGGTAGCATTTGAACATTATAA
Source organism: Aeschynomene evenia (assembly GCA_013621005.1). Classification (NCBI taxonomy): domain Eukaryota; kingdom Viridiplantae; phylum Streptophyta; class Magnoliopsida; order Fabales; family Fabaceae; genus Aeschynomene; species Aeschynomene evenia. Next base: position 7,072,845 of record CM024270.1, read on the forward strand.
TAAAAGAGTTGATAGGAATATTATTTTATTTTTGATTTTTTACATCTTAAATTTTATTCTATAAATAATAACATTCTCATACTAATATTTTTATAATTCATCTTAAATTTTTTACATCCTCTACCTCTAGACTATCTATCTCTTCATAAATTTTATATCTCTTTTTATTTGTTAAAATGGATCCAAATCAATTCAATTTTTTCAATTATTTGTAATGTTCCGATTTCTCTCAAAATTAAAATATTCAAAATTCGCAATCATTAAATCCTCAAAATCCAAATCCCCAAATTCCGAATTTATTACCAAATCAAAATTATCCAAATCTCCAATATTAACAAATATTTATTCTTTTTTAAATTATTTATTTGAAATAAAAAATATTTTATATAAATATTAATATCTTTATTTAAAATAAAATACAATTCTAAAATAAAAATATAATTTTTAATTAGAATTATTATGTAGCATCATAATAGGGACCAAAGTTAGTCATTTCTATTGCAGCATTGAGGGACACTTATAGTCCCTAATTAGCTTTTTATGACGCATTGATTATGTGGATGTAAATGTGGTACATGTGGGGTCATACGAGGGACCAATAGAGACTCTACTGGAGATGCTCTAAGAGGGCGTTTGGTAGGAGCTAATCTGCATAGATTACCGGTAATCTTGCAATTAAATTACCTGGTAATTCAGATTGATTCGTTTGTTTTGACAAAGATATTGGTAATGTGGATTACCTTCGCACCCCTAGGTAATCTTCTAATTTATTTTATTACACCATTACCACTCTAACAAAATACACTACTATTCCTAATTTTATAATTTTTTAACACAAATCCATAATCTATCTCAATAACCCAAGCTGCTGCTGCTTGCAATCGTGCCCGTCCTGCTGCCCCACCACCATGTATGGTGGTCTATTGCAAGCACCATATATACATGGTGGTCTCTGGCTACATACATATAAAGAACATTTCCTCGTTTTTTTTTAGTTATTGCATTTGATTTTCTATTTTGACTTATTTGCAAGAATATTTTTGTTGATGTTTTTTTAAATTTATTGCATTATATTTGCTTTTTCTATGTTGCACTCTTTGCAAGAATATTATAATTATTTTAATGAATTTTTATTTTTAGTAAAAATTATATTAATGTCAAAACTGAAAATATTGATATTAAATTCAAAATATAATTATATTTGATTAATTCATTTTATGTGTATTTTAAGTATTTTAATAATATATATAATATAATTATATTTTATTAATTCATTTTATAATTATTTAGAGGATATTATATTAATATATATAGATTACCTTGTAATGCAAATAATATACCAAAACAAGGTAATGTGAATTACCGGCAATCTTATTTATATATACCAAATAAGGTAACGTGAATTACCGGTAATTTAATTGGAGGTAATCTATATCCTAGGGTTAATCTTCCACACCAATCGCCGCTAAGGTTGTGATTGCTTGTCCTGTACTTGAACTTCTTACATCGCTCACAGTTTCTGGGAAATCATTTTCCTTCGTTCTTTCTTTCTTTCTACTTAACAATTTGAAAATGGCGGACATAGTTCTGAGCCCGTTGTTGCAGGTGGTTTTCGATAGAGTTGCTTCTCACATGCTGAAATCCATAGCGCAACGTTTCGGTTTCGGTGACGAGATTGACAGCCTCCGACGCACGTTACGCGTCATCCAAGCCGTTCTCGAGGACGCCGAACGGCGTCAAGTGAGTAACGCCACTCTCAAACTGTGGCTATCGGAGCTCAAAGACTTGGCCTATGACACCGACGACTTGCTCGACGAGTTAGCGATATTCACTTCCCTCCCTCACACTTTCCACGCATCGTACAATTCGGGCCCTGCTGCTTCTGCTGCCCATAACCTAGGTTCTTATTTAAGACCCTATTCTGCTTACCTTGAACTGTTTCCTAAACTGAAACTGATTAGGGGGAACCTAGATGCTCTGTCTGCTGACATGTCAAGGTTCAATCTGAAGGAGGTATGTGTTGTTGCTGGTACTGTGCGTGTCACTGACCACAAAAGGCAAACTGGATCTTTTGTGGTTGAATCTGAGGTGTTTGGGAGAGATGAGGATAGAGAAAAGATGGTTGAGCTTATTTTGAGTACTGATGAGAATATGGGAAATGTTTCTGTCATTCCAATTGTTGGTTTAGGTGGTCTTGGGAAGACAACACTTGCTCAATTAGCTTATAATGATGATAGAGTGACAGGGAGTTTTGACTTGAAGCTGTGGGTTTCTGTTAATGAAGCTTTTGATTTGCATAATATTATGAGAATGATTGTAGAGGCTGCTAGCAGGAAGAGGTGTGAGCTCATGGGCATGGATGCTCTTCAGCATCAACTGAGGGATTTGGTGAGGATGAGAAGATGTTTGCTTGTGTTGGATGATGTTTGGAACGAGGATCAGGATGAGTGGGACAAGTTGAGGATGTTGCTCTACGATTGTGCTTTTGGGAGCAAAGTGTTGGTCACAACTCGCAGCGAGAAAGTTGCATCAATCGTGGGCACGATTTCTCCTTATTTCTTGAAAGGCGTATCCCCTGAACATGGCTGGCTTTTGTTCAAGCGAAGAGCTTTTGCTTCCTGGGAAGAGTGTCCGGCCCTGTTGCCAATCGGACAGGAAATCGTCAAGAAGTGCGAAGGCGTGCCTTTGGCTGCAAAAACTTTGGGGGGTTTGTTGCGCTTCAAGAGAGAGGAAGAGGAGTGGTTGTATGTGAAGGACAGTGAACTTTGGAATGTTTGGGGGGGTGAGAATGGGATTCTACCAGCCCTGAGGTTGAGTTATCTTCACTTGCAGCCCCATTTGAAAAGGTGCTTTATGTACTGCTCCATATTTCCTAAACATTATGTGATCAATAAAGAGAAGTTGATCCAGATGTGGATAGCTGAAGGGTTGGTTCAATCATTTGATGAAAGGAAATCTGTTGAAGACATAGGCAATGAGTACTTCAATGACTTGGTGTGGATGTTTTTCTTCGAGGATGTAAAGACAAGTAGTGATGGCAATGCAACAGAATGCAGAATGCATAACCTCATTCATGATCTTGTGCAATCAATTGCAGGGAATGAATTTGCCATACTAGAACATGGTAGTCTGCCAGGTGATCTCACACGAACTCGCCATGCATCTGTCGTCTCTGATTTTGGAGTGCATGGCATTCCAGAAATGTTGTATGATGCGAGGAAGTTGCGGACCCTTAATTTTTTGGTTGCTAAGGGTGACCTTGGAGAAGCTCCAAATAACTGGTTTGCAAGATTTAGGTGCTTGCGTGTTCTGAACTTGAGTGGTAGTGGCCTAAAAAGACTCCATCAATCAGTGTCCTCCTTGATATCTGAGGTATCTAGATCTTTCTCATACCCTTCTTGAAATGTTGCCTGATACCGTTTGCGACCTTATTAATCTCAAAGTGTTGAACCTCTCTTGTTGCCATGATCTCCTTGAACTTCCAAACAGATTGTCTAACTTATTTTCTTTAAGGCATTTGATGATAAATGGCTGTCATAGACTGTCTTACTTGCCAGATAATATAGAGCTTCTAAAACAGCTTAGAACACTGCCACTGTTTATTGTGGGCACCAGCTCTGAAAAATGCCTCGGCCAACTACGCCAGCTAAGACTTGAGGGTGAATTGAACATAAAAAATCTGCACAACGTACAAAGCTTAAAAGGAGCATTTGCTAATTTCAGTGGCAAACCCAAACTTCATTCATTAGGTTTATCATGGGGAGAGGTGCAGAGTAATTCCACAATACAAAATGGCAGGTTCATTGGAATAGCAGAGGGGGCGATTGAGTTATTGGAGCCACATAAAAATCTGAAGACATTGTCAATGGAAGGATACCCTGGTGCTTGCTTTCCAATGTGGATAGGTACTCTTCCAAATCTAACAAAAATTGCACTGGTTAACTGCAAAAGCTGTGAACATGTTCCACAACTAGGGCATCTTTCCTTCCTCAAAATTATCCATATGCAAGGAATGCATGCTGTGACAAAGATTGGCAGTGAATTTTACAACTCAGCATCGATGAGCTCTTTCAAGTCCTTGCATGAGATAACCATCATAGATTTCCCCAATCTGGAATATTGGTGGAGCTCAAATGCTGGAGAAGATTTCCCTGTCCTTATCAAATTAACAATCAGCAAATGTCCTATGTTGAGAAACATGCCGTGCATTCCACGTTTTCAGCAGCTAGAACTGCAAAGCTGCAATGAAACAATTATGCATTCCACAGCTCATATGTCCTTCCTCTCCATCCTCGTTATCGAGGACTTCAAGGAACGTCTCCCTTTGTTGCGAAACTTGCTTCACAGCAACCCCCATCTTGAATATCTGAAAATAAGCTCATGTCCAAAACTCTGCTCTAACTCATTGAAGATAGGTGGCCTAACTAATTTGAAGACATTAATAATTCGTTGGTGTCCAGAGCTCTTTTCCCTGCCTGATGAATTGGAAAATCTCTCATCCTTGGAGTCTTTGGAGATTAGTGAGTGCCATAACCTTATTGCATTGCCTGAAAATGTTGAAAATCTTGGTGCTCTTAACTCATTGTCTATTGAGAATTGCTACAACATAGTATCTTTACCAACCACACTGCAGAATTTGTCAGCTCTTGAGCATCTTGCAATAATGTTTTGCCCAAATCTAGCTTCTTTGCCTCATGATCTAGCCAACCTATCCAAGCTAAAGAGTCTGTACATCCTTGGTAGTCCAAAGTTAGCATATCTTCCAGAGAGCTTACAACATGTGACCTCATTGCAAACTCTTGAAATTCATAGCTGTCATGGCTTCAAAAGTTTGCCAGAATGGATCCATAATCTTGTTTATCTTCGATCTTTGGTGATATCAGACTGTAACAAAGTAGAGTTTCTTCCAGATGGTTTTCAACTTTTGAGCAACCTTCAACACCTTTCAATAAGAGAATGTTCAGCTCTTGAGGAAAGGTGCAGGAAAATTAAAGGTCGAGATTGGCCAAAAATAGCTCATATTCCACACACACATGTTGGATGCACAAGAAGGACATAGCAAGCAGCTTGAGAAAATCAGGATCAGTATATTAATAAATCAAAAGTGATATTTTAACATTCTCTAATCCATGTACTCGAGATAGTCTTTTAATTTATCACTTTTAGATTTCATGATTTCCATATTTACACATTTTTTTAATTTATTTTTCACCTCCACATTACAATTTAGCTGAAAAAAGAATCAATATGCAATCAGTTAAATATACAAGGCATTTGGTTATTCATCGGATTCGTAATTAAATGTTACACAAAGTACAAGTCACTGGATAAAACAATTGTAATTTTGCTAGTGAATTGGCTCAAATGGGATTGTATATCATCATTATTTATAAAGCATTGCTAGAGGCACAACAAAAAAATCAGTCAAAACAGCCAATAAATAGGAATTTGGGTCATAATTACTCAACCCATTAAAAATATACTCATAATTAAAAGTGTTATTTGGGTCATAAAATGTTAAATGGACTTTGTTGTCTGTTTTAACTAGTTTTTTATTGTGTCCCAAACATTTGTGTTATTTATATTTGATTATAATATTTATTCTATTAATTGATAATTTATAAGTACTTCAATAAATCTTGGATGACTATGTCTTGATCTTGAACTTAGTGAAATTTTCCTCAAACAAAATCTACCATCATTTAGAAAAGAGAAGTGATGATATATGATTATCAAAAGTTTAATACATTATTTATTATAGTGTAAAAAACTCCGTGTTCATAGTTTGATAATTAGTTATTTCTATATTAACCATGAAGAATATATTATTAATTATAATTTTTTTATATGGTTGATTATATGATTTGAATATAATATCATATAATTATGTATTTTTATTTTTATATCAATCACGATGCTTCTTTTTCACATCAAATACATGGGAATTTAATGATTTGAATGAATAATAGGGTAAATAGCTTTTACATTAATAATATATTAAAATTTAACTCTTACTAAATTAGGGTAATTTTCTTAGGAAGGGAAAAAATTTAATTTACACACCAATAATATAAAACTTGTGGTCTCTCTCTCTCTTTTATATACATATATATAATTTTTGTAATTATGAAGTGAGAATGAACCATCTTTTTGCTAATGTCACAATGATGTTCAAAATTATACTAAAAAAAATAAAAAATATTTTCAAACAAACCTGAGTAATGATACTTCATACTTCTATATCACAAATCGATCTTACTTTATACAATAATTCAATTTTTGTTAACTTTAATTGAACTTTAAAAATATTGAATTAATTTATAATATTAAAAATTAAATTAATAATTTTAAATATTAAATTATTATATATAATAATAATTAGTGGATAATTTTATAATGTGAAAAAAAAGCATGTTTGAATAATATTTGTTCCACATAATTATTTGTAGAACAATATTTGCGAGTGAGAATCCCAAATTCCTAATCCGCATCGTTTCCTCTCGATGTTGTGTGTGAGAGAGAGAAAGAGAAGAAGTGACTGTGATTAAGAATTAGCAAGCGCGCCGATTTTGTTGCCATCAATTCCAAATTCCATTCCCAATCCGCTCCCTCTCTTCTTGTTCTTCTTCTTGTTCCTCTTCTCCCCTCACCCCGTAACAATCACAATCACCTCACATTATAAAACCTCTCTCTCTCATCAAAACCCTAAGCTCCCATTTTCTGCGATGGCTGCTTCCACAAGAGACCAAGCCCTCTCTCTCTTCGCCGCCGCCAACAACCACGGCGACATCTCCGTCAAGCTCTCCTCCCTCGTCCAAGCCAAAGACCTTCTTCTCTCCCTCGACTCATCCACCGCCGCCGACCTCTTCCCTTACTTCCTCGAGCTCCAGTCTTCTCCCGAAAGCCTCGTTCGCAAATTGCTCATTCAGTCAGTTCCTAACCCTAATTTTCGTTTTGTTCTCCTCGTTTCCTACGTTCCTTATGATTTGATTTGATTTTATATATTATCTTATTCGAGCTGTATTCTTATTTGGCGATGAGTTATTTCGCGTTCTCTGGATATATATAATTATTGAGCGCAATGTGTTTGTGCGTGTGGCTATGCTTCTGGCCTGTGGTTCTCGCAGTGAGCATTTTATATTTTATATTTTTTGTTGGCTTATTTACTGTCTTCAGCTCTGCCTATGTTGTGTTTGTTGCAAATCTGGATAGTGTTAGGGTAGTCCACAGCCAATTTAAAACTTTCTAACTTTGTCTGGGCTTCATGAACATAGATCAATGTGATAGTTGGGTTAAGGCTAGGTTGATGTTTGACTTTATGTTGCACTGATATTGGGACAAATACATGGTATGCCATATTGACACAATTACATGACATAAATATGATATAAATTAAATTAAAAACATGTAAAATATAATCAGAATCATCTAAAAATATTATAAGTAAGATATTTGGTACAATACGTATGTATGCAGTACAGGTGTTGTGGTTATTTTGAAGTATTTGTGCATCAACTATATCTCTGGTACCGTTGTCTTATGTTCTTTGTATGTTGCAGCTACTGGTGGGTTTGTGTGATTTTCTTTTTCAAAAGCCAAAATGTGAATGTGACTCCTTCCTATGTACCAGGGTAATTGAGGAGATCAGTTTTAAAGCGGTTGAGCATTCTCCTGCACTGGTGTCTGTACTCTTAACATTTTTGCGAGATGCTGATGCAACAGTTGTGAAGCAATCTATTGTTAGTGGCACCAGTATCTTCTGCAGTGTTTTTGAGGAGATGATTTTGCAGGTACTGTCTCCTTTCTTGCTCTCTTTATTCCTGCATAATTGTACCTGAACATGGATAGACAGATTGAAGATTATGATATTGAAATTTGATTGTCTTATATAGCTTGTTGTTACGAACAACCCTTGTATTCATTAAGACAGAGAACCGTTGCACATTTCATTCCCCCTATTTTCCTGACAATGGCGTGTAGTATGATACTGACAAGTGAAACTAATTTGGAAATCTGAACAGTTTCAACGATATGGTAAAGTAGAGAGGTGGTTAGAAGAGATTTGGATGTGGATGCTTAAGTTCAAGGATGCTGTTTTTGGGATTGCTCTAGAGGTAATTAGCTTGGTGTGCTTTTATATCGTTTTTGGTGCTGTAATTCCTTGGGATCTTTGCACATAATGTGCTGCCTTATTGTTGTCATGTTTTATTACCTTCAACTAATGCAATTGTATGATACATGAAACTCATTCCACTAGCCAAACATGTTTGTGCTTCTAAAAGCTTTGTCAGCTTGATTGTTACATACGATCTTGAGCAACCATCGATAGAGATCACTCTTATCTGGTTTTCTTTCAATGAGATAAAGGTATTTATATATTTGGTAACGTGGTTGTAAGGTCTATGTGTTATAGGATATGGATTTGGTTTTGTACTTTTACTTTACAGTGGTTCTTTTCAGTAAACTGGGGCATGTGAATTAAGCTATTAGTTATTATTATTATTTGACAGCTCTAAAGGGCTCTTTTTTGTGGGAAGAAACATGTGTGCATGTCTACATGCTAGATGGTAGTTGGAGTTCACAACTATTTGTTGGCTGTGACTGTCACTTGTCACTTTGTGTCCAGATTATTCTGTTTACCAGTTTGTAAAAATGAAATATGCTCTTGGTGTTTCAGAAGTTGTCTGCTCTGATTTCAGGTCATGTGGTACTTATGATGCTAGTATCTAATTCTAATCAACTCCTAAGTTTCTATCTATCCCTAGTATTCAATTTGTATTTTATTTCTTGTTTGGAATCTCTGTGTCATTTTTTCTAGCTTGAATGTGTTAGTCGTGTCAATGTACTGATTTCTTTTTCCTCTTTTTTTTTTTTTTCTGATTGGAGAGTTAATTTCCTTGATATTGTAGCCTGGTTCTGTTGGAATAAAGGTGCTGGCATTGAAATTCTTGGAAACATTTGTCTTACTTTTTACATCTGACACCAGTGATCCTGAGAAATCATCAACTGAAGGTATTGCTCTTCATGTTTGATGTGTCTAATATTTATTTCTTTGCAGGACTTAGTTTAATGGTTTTACTAGGAGGAATATCTTTAATAGTACACTATTTTTCTTTAGGAGATTGATTTACTTTCAGTAATTCTGATCTGGCTGTTCATTTTGAACTCGATATTGATCCAAATACAGGAGTTAGAAATGCTGCTAATATCTCATGGTTGGCGGGTGGTCACCCTGTTCTTGATCCAGTGGTGCTTATGTCAGAGGCGAATAGGACTATTGGCATTTTATTAAACTTATTGCAGTCTGCTGGAAGTCTCCCTGGTTGCTTGACTATTACTGTTGTAAATTGGTGAGTTTCCATATGGTAGCAGTCAATAACCCATGTTTATATAATATTTAGCATTTTGTGCTGTCTCTTTTTTTTTTGTTGATGGTTGTAGATCCTAGATTTAATGGTTGCATGCAAAATCTTATTTTCCTTTACTGCGTAGATACTACTATTGGATGACAATTATTGAAACAAAACTAAACAGTGTAGTGTTATTTTTTCTTTTACAATTGTGTATATCTGTTGGCTTTCTATATTTTCACAAGCATTTAGTTTTCTTCATGTGCTGGGGTTGCCCCTCTGCTAGCTGTACCTGTAATAAACTTACAAAATGTTTTTTGATCAATTTTTTCCTTCATGTCGTAAAATAGAGCACAAATAATTTTAGTGATGCCTTGTCATGTCTAATTTTTAATCTTGCTGTTTATTTATGTTTTTATTCAGGAAGTTGGATGTAGCTTCTGACTTAATAGTGTAACAGTCTGACATTAGTATATTCCATGCTTTAAATATTTGTTCGTCTCCTGATGTATGTGTATATATGTACACACATGCACACATGTTGAATTGGATCAAGTTTTTGGCATGTGGTATATATGACTCGGAATGACCCTTAAAGGAATTATTTTGCGTTGTCTTATAAACATACATGCATGCATGCATATATGGGTCTGTGCATTTGCATGTATGTTTGTATATGTGTGTATATGTCTATATAAATGAGGTAAAAGCATATAACTATGCATGACCCTGTTCTTGAAACATCCTATATATTGTTATTCGTATTAATTTCATTTATGAAATAAAGAGTTCTTTTACCATGGGGGTTAATTTTCCATCTATGTTACAATTCTATTTGTTATGTGACCCTGCAAATTCAGTAGGTTTGCAAACAAACAAGGTTAACAACTATGCGCATAGATCTGAATTATAAATATTGGCAGTTTGGCACTGAGCCAAATTGTCAGATTGGTGGTTGCGATGGAGGTCTTGCGAAGATTTTTTTTATCCATAGAGAGAGTGCGAAAGGGGAAGTAAAAATATTACAAATTATGGAATATATATGTGAGTTCCTAAAATTAAAAATAAAATTATTCTATAATTGAAGGAGAATCATGAATCTCTGAAGAAATATATTTTAGGGATATATGTACATATAATAAGACATGAAAAGTAGGATTGCAAAACAAGATGGCTACAAATTCTGTACTCTGTAGGAAGAAAATGAATATACCTCATTTCTAATCCAGTTGCCACAAAGAACATATCCATCCTGTTCTATGCCTATCTGGTGAACAATTTTTTTCTCGTATCTCTCTCCGTTCAAGATGCCCTGTTTCCATTTACTGATTTACACAAGGTTCATCAGTTCAGTCAATTAAAAATTTATACTTCTTTACTTGGAAACCTCTGTTGTAGCTGCAATATATTCTATATAACATTATATTTTAAATTTGAAATCTCAAATTGTTTTCATTATGCCTTACTCAAATTTATACATGCAGGAAGGTGTCAAGTGTATCTGTTGTGACTAGTGTTTTTTTCGAATAATGATTTCATGTTAGTTTTGTTAAATGATGCTCTCATGACTCAATTCTTACTGATGCAATTAAATGTCTTAGGATCAACTAAAGGACTTGAAATTTTACCACATAACTTCATTTTCTCCTCGTTTTACTTTGTTCAAAATTATGGAGTGAACACTGAAGCAGGGACTCATGGATAGAACAAGTTCGACTGCTTTATTTTTTTGTAAGATTGCAGCATGCTGACCAGTTCCTTATGAGGAGTTAATGGCCATGGATACTGCTGCATTGGTGGTTCATAAATGGAAGTTACGGTGATATACTATGTAAGATGATACATTATTGAGTGCCAGTTGGCCGGGTGATAGACATCAAAAGTGATGTGTTAAAATGGTCATCTCATGAACTGAGGGAACATGGTCGTCAAGTGATGCAGTTTATTATTGTAAACTGTTAAGAGAGACCATTTACTATTTAAAATTTTATGCTGTAAGCCCATACACAGTTAATGTATTTATTATTTTATAACAGCTTATATACATTTAATGGCTCAATAATTCAAATTATATTTTGGTGGGCTTGTGTTATATATTTGATTTGGCTCCTTTTTTTTTTCTTTCTTAAGTTTACTTTTTCATTCCATTTGTTAGCATGTTAATGATGTTGGGACCATTACCTAGTTTATGGGTACCCCAGTCAAACCTTTCTGCAGATTCTTTGATTCTTTTTGGTACCATCTTCTAAACTGCAAAATATATTTTTCATCCTTATTCATTTGTACATCTGGTATGCAGGTTATACCTGCCTTTTGAAAATATCTCATGACTTGGACAACCAGTCTAGAGTTCCATCCATGCCATCTATCAATTTTTCTCTCCTAATCGTCATCAAGCAAGGAAAATGATAATTGGTAGAATGGATATCAAGTTTTTTTTAGGGTCTGATGATAAAAATGCATTAATATGAATATGGTTTTAACATAATAAGTTCCTAAGCAGCTCCAAAACATTCTTTTGGCTCTAACCAGTTTTTAAGTTGGCAGTGGTGATATTTTTTCGTCTCAACTTTTTTGTAAGTGGCTTAGTGTTTGTTTGGTGAATCAGATGCAAATGACTATTTTTGTACCAACAGAGAAGAATGAGTCATGTTTATGAGGAAACACCTTATCATTATTACCAGAGATTGAGTTATTTTTATCTGGCAGTCTCCTGCAGATGGCTTACTGAGGTTCTATTGGTAGCAAAGATACCGTTTGTGCATTGTCATAAGCATATGGTTGTTTTTCTGTTTGCCTTTTCCCTACTATGTTGATGCATGGAGAATATAGCCATTCACTAGTTTAATTGAAAATTGCTTCAATATAATCAGTTCTTCTTTCATTGGAATATTGAAGATTGGTATAGCAATGTGAGATTTTTTGTCGAGAGAAAAAAGAATGAAGGATTGATTTAGGCCAATGTGAAATCTTCCTGATATTTTACAAAATATAATCCTGGATAACAATCCAGGACTCTAGGACTGAAATACTAAAAAATTGGAGTTGGTTATTATATATGCATTGTGTCTGATTGCATTTGTATTGTTATGTGTTGCTTCATAGAGAAGATCATAGCTTACAAGGTCTAGATTGAGTTATTATGCATGTATTGTTATGTTTTGATTAACTGTATGCAGCAGAGGCTTGCTTCATTTAGCTTCTGGCACTTGGTTATCTCTAAAGGTGTATGTTCTAATTGCAGATCTGTATTTTCTTTGATGTTAATCAGATTCTTGCTGGATGTCGACCTGTTTAGTTGGTTGACATGCAGTTTTTAGCCAGTTAAACCATGAATTGTTGAAATCCTAGATATGTTTTTAACTTTTTATTGGACGTGTTTTTATTAAAAACCTAAGGTGGTGTTTGGTTTGTTTTCTATTTCCAGTTTCAATTGTTATGTTTAGATTGATAATTACAGAAACACTAATTTAGTTCCTGTTTTCTTACTTTTGTACTGGAAATGGTGAAAATAACTTGTTTTTGTTTTCATTAGTTTCTTCACAAAAGTTAAAAAGCAGGCAATAAAGTGAAAATAAGGTGGTATACTTATTAATGAAAACAGAATACAAGCCAAGCACCCTTCAAGGGGTCTATCATATGGCTTCTAGGTTAATCTTCAACCAAACTTTTCCTTTTCACTCTCTTGTTCATTATCTGTTTCTTGAGTGTCACAGCATACCTGTAGTTGTCACAATGAGAATCGACTCCATAAAATTTTTCAATATATTTTACTTGGCTCTGATTGCAGCACCCTCCTACTTACATTGTTCTCTGTAGTTTTAACCTTGGTTATGTGTCAGATAGAAATATGAAGAATTTCTTCACATGTCCTAGTAATATTTTTTCTTTATATGTTCAATTCTACTTTCATAGTTTATGAACTTTTTGTTTCAATGTAAGTGTTAAATCTCAAGCTGCGAAGTTAAATTCCATCCACCTGCAGCTGCTTCTAGAAATTTTTAATTCTTTCCCTGTTAGATTTGTCCTTATTCATATCATCTAGGGCTAGGTGTTAGGCATGCAACTCCAATTTTTGTTGAAACTGATAGGTTTGTGGCAAGCTTTTAAGTTTCTTAAATGATGCTTGTTTGATCTGGCATCTTAGCATGCTTATCTCTGTAAAGCACTGAACTGTTCACCATTTTGTGTTTCAGTTTTATTTTATGTTGCATGGTCAATATCCCTGTCAATAATTGGAGCTATCAAAGTTAGTAGTAGTTTGTCCTGTTTTGTATAATTTCACTCAGATTTGGTCAAACATAACAGTGGAATATTTGTTAGAAGATAGTCCAGGATTGAGATTAGTTATTTATTTTTTAAGAAAATTTTGTGTATGCTGTGACAATTTTGAAAAGTAAAAAGAATCAATGTCACCTATTGCTTCTTGTGTGCAAGCTATTCCCTGTGCAACCATTTACCTTTTCCAGCAAGTATTGATAAAATATCTAAATTCGTTGATTCCCCTCAAGATAAATGTATCAAAACAACAGCAATAAAAAGGCATAGTGTAGGTGGGGCTAGCTATGTGGATCAATCAATGGATTAGATTCCATTAATAAACCAAATTCTTGTTTACAATTTATCTATGCATGTAATTTTGGTTGTTTTTGACATCCTTGTAAAATAGTTTTCCATCACTTAGCATGAAATTTTCCAAAAATTCCAAAGCTTTGAATTTAGAAGAATACATCAGTTAGGAGCACTGGAATTGAAATGCAGAAGCATTGACTAGTTTGCAGATATTGATATTTATTACTGATATTCAAAACAACAAATCGGTGGTAATGGTTTATAATTAGATTGTGTTCAGGAGGGGAGTAGTTCAGAATGAGTGTAGGGAAAAACAATAGTGATGTGCCTTTTCTCTGTTTGGAGTAAAATTATCTCCAGTTTATGCATAAAGTTTATGTTCCTTTGTAGCATTTAGTTGCTGTGGTTTGTGTGCTGTTTATTTTGCCTTGCCTATACAGTTTCCATCACTTCAAATCTAACCATGTAATGTGTCTTTTGACAGTTTATCAGCTGTTGCAAGGAAAAGGCCACAACATTATGATACTATTCTTTCTGCATTGCTTGATTTTGATCCAAATTTTCAAACAGCGAAAGGGTGTCATGTTGCTAGTGTTCAGTACTCCTTAAGAACTGCTTTTTTAGGGTTTCTAAGGTGCACTTATTCACCAATTCTAGAGGTAAATGTGGTTGAATATTACATTTCTACTGGCCAACATCCTTCTTGATTTTTTGCTCTTTAATCATTTCAACTTACTTTACTGTGATCCTCTTTACAATGACTATTGTTGTATTATTTTACAATTTTGGTTACCTGATCTGGACTGAATCTCAATTTGTTATTGTGCAAAAACTCGGTTTTCCATAAGCATGCATTACACACCCAAATTTGTTTCAGTAGTAAGCTTAAAATTTGTGGTCATACATTTTAAATAGGCGTCTCATAAGTTTCTCAAACTAAATACATTTACATTTTACTTTTAAGATGAAATCCTAGGAATACGTCATCTAAGTAAGGTGCCGTTCTTTTCTTTCTTAGTAAACAATCAAAGTATAGTGAAGAACACAGCACATAAACAAGCACGCTAAGGAAACGAACAGTATTATGTAAATATTTTTCTTATTAGGATTAGCATCCTTTGCTCATGGGTTTAAACTTTAAAGGAAACCACTAGTGTCTGCGGCTATCCATGATCAGGTGCATCATGTCAAATAGTGATTATTCTCTTAATATGTTGCAGTCTAGAGAAAGGTTGATAAGGAGCCTGCGAGCTATGAATGCAGGTGATGCTGCTGATCAGGTCATACGACAAGTTGACAAAATGATTAAAAATGGTGATCGTTCTTCCCGTGATGCTCGAGTTAGCAAGGTAAGAAGTGGCAACCAATCTTTTGCAGCAAAATAAGCTGCTAACATTGAGCACAAGTTATGAGTTTATTTACCCTCCAATTTTTCCACATTCAATTTGATTTCTAACTTTCAGGAGGATCAATCAACAACTCAGCCAGTCTTCTCAGGGGAAGTACCTAGAAAAAGACCTTTTCCTCTAGAGAACGAACTATTGGCCAATGGCCATGAGGCCATCTCTAAGAGGATTCGTTCTGGTCCTGACCCTCACTTCAACTTGCCAGCTCAAATAAATGATTCTGGGCAGGATTTTAACTCTGTTAACGGGGTGTCACCTACTGTCCCTGTACTAGACAGTGAATTAACTCCTGTGGAACAAATGATTGCTTTGATTGGTGCTTTAATTGCTGAAGGAGAAAGAGGTGCTGAATCTCTTGAAATCCTTATTTCAAAGATACATCCTGATCTGTTGGCCGATATTGTCATAACTAATATGAAGCATTTGCCTAAGACACCCCCACCACTAGCAAGGCTTGGGAATTCACCAGTAGCTCGGCAAGTTGGTCATCAAGTCAGTCAATCGCAAGTTATAGTTGCATCTGCTCCAATAAGTTCTGCCCAATCCTTGGCTGTTACTGGCCAAGCATTATTTCCTTCAACTACAACCACTGCCACTGCCACCAGCTCATCACTATCTGACACCTCTAATATCAATAGCTTGCCGGCTGATTCTAAACGTGATCCACGCAGGGTAAGATTTACTTTGTATGTATTGATATCTGCCAGTTAATATTTCTATATTATTTTAAAACACAACTTTGCGTGTTAACTTACCCACTGCGTTCATTTTTCCAGGATCCCCGTCGCTTGGATCCACGGCGTATAGCAGTACCGCCTGGTGGAGCAGCTGGCTCTATCACAGATGATACAGGGGAAACAAAGTCAGAGTTTGATGATCCCGTGTCTTCAATTAAGCCTGTTTCATATCCTGCTTACACTGCTGATGACAATACTCCAACAGAG
This sequence comes from Aeschynomene evenia, assembly GCA_013621005.1. Taxonomy (NCBI): domain Eukaryota; kingdom Viridiplantae; phylum Streptophyta; class Magnoliopsida; order Fabales; family Fabaceae; genus Aeschynomene; species Aeschynomene evenia. Next base: position 7,089,117 of record CM024270.1, read on the forward strand.
CCATTGATCAAAATAAACAATGATGATATGATCTCTGAAGGTCCCTCAGTTTCCGGATCTGATCGGTTAACTACCAAAATAGAGGTTCCAGAGTGGCCTGGAGATATTCACCAGGTTGCTGAAGCAAATACTACTTTGGATCCCTCAGTCTCTGCCGTTGATGCAAGAGATGAGGATCTGAGTACAACGAAGCCGTTGGAGGATACAGAAGTAAATGGGACTGATTCATCATCTAATTTAGAGTTTGATCAGTTTTCTCATGATGTTCAAGTTGCATCTACATCAGAAGAAACCTGTCTTGAATTACCAGAGCTTCCACCATATGTTGAACTACCCAAGGAGCAGGAAACTAAGGTGAAACTCATGGCTTTTAGGCATATAATTGAGTCCTACAAACATTTGAATGGGACAGATTGTCAACGGTTTTGTATGCCACTCCTTGCTCGACTAGTAGCTCAGGTAAAAAAATTTGTTTTCATCGTTTATTTATCTTTACTCAACTTGTAGACAACTGTTTTAGTCACATAATGTTTACATGTTAAATATTTTTATATGCTATACCACTATCATAAACAAAGATGTATGACAAAGATTTGAAACACGATTTTTCTGTGTCCTGAACTGGTTCTTTCAAGTTATCAAATGCATGTCTCTGTGTCATAAAATATTTTTACCAAATCTTAGGAAACAAAAGCATACTGCTATTTTTGCTACTTTGTGAATGAAAAATGTGAGGAATATATTTCACTTAGCCTGAAACACTGAATTGAAGTTGCAAGATGTCTATGAACAAACTGTGTACAACATAAGGAACTCTGGAGCATGTATCTGCTTCAATAATTTTTGTCATCATAAATTGAGTAGTATTAACTAATAACACATTGGCCCTCCCTTGCAGATTGATGACGATAATGAGTTTATTTCAATGCTGCAAAAACACATCCTGGAAGACCACTGGCGAAAGGTGCCCTGTCCACATTTTAAAACCTGTTCTAATTTTTAACACAGACTTATTTCTGCTTTGTTCTCACTCCCCATCTTCGAATGATAGAAGTTTGCTGAATCTCTTTTAAGTGCTGTTGTTGATCATTTGATATGTCATCAAACATTTAGATATCTTGAATAGGGGTAATTTGGTATTGCAAGCAAGGCAACATCTTTTCATATTCATTCACTATAGCTGTTTCCACAATATTTTTGAATTGACAATCCAAAAGAGAAACGGCTAGATATAACTCATTAAATGAGGATTTAGATGCATTTTTTTAGGGTCAGATTTTCATTTACTAGATAGAACTGTATTAGTTAGAACATATGATAATGATGTTGCAAAACTATTTTGTTTCAAATAATGCTGATTTGACTTGTTAGTTACAACTGAATTTACAGGGGAATGAGCTTGTGCTGCATGTTTTATACCATCTGCACTGCCTCACAATATTGGATTCAGCTGGAAACTCTTCATCTTCTGCTGTTTTGTATGAAAAATTTCTCTTGGGAGTGGTAGGTTCATTATTGGTTGTTTGGTCTTATTTAATAACATGACTTCAATCTTCTAATATTTAATCTATTTATCAGAAAACTTAGATTTACCATTTTCTTCTAGGTCAAATCTCTTTTGGATTCTTTTCCAGCTTCAGACAAATCTTTTAGTAAGCTTCTTGGTGAAGTCCCACTTTTGCCAGAATCTGGCTTGAAGATTTTGAATGATCTCTGCTATTCTGATGTTATTGATAATGATGGAAAAATTATCCGCGACATTGAACGCGTAACTCAAGGCCTTGGTGCCGTATGGAGTTTAATTTTGGGGCGTCCACAAAATCGCCAAGCGTGCTTAGAAATAGCTTTGAAGGTAACTTTTCATTCATCAAGTTGCAGAGTACATGTGTTATTTGGATTGTGTATATTATGATGGCTGTATATTTTCAGTCATGTATGTCTTGAGTATTGGAGGCTGGCACTTTGATGCCAAGACTTTTTAATAAGGATAATTGGACACAAAATGACCAAAATAATGGACAGAATGGGCTGGAAAATAAAGGATGAAAATAATCTGTTGCGTATGTGCATTAAATAGGTTTAAAATTTAAGTAGTTATGAATCTAGGTCTGGCATTAAAAGAAATCAGAGTTGTTTTTTCATATTAAACAAATTGTGGCATTATTTGGTGTATGTAGCTGATCCCACCTTATGGGACAAGACTTTGGGGTTGTTTAAATATATCTATAAGTAAAAAAGGATCTGGCAAATTCATTTGTCCAACGGTGCAGAATTGCCATGTAGTTGTTGCTCTAGTGCAATAGGTGCATTAGTGCATCTCAGGGAGAGTTTGATGAAACTTGAGGTTGCTACTTGGTTGTTAGCGTGTGTTGTATCTCTAGTTGATTGTATCAGTTACTATTGTTTAACATGTTACCTTCACAAAACAGTTTTGTTGGCATGTTTTGTATCCTTGATTTTCCATTTACCAATGCTTTTTCTTATACTTTATTTTTTTTAAAAAATGCTTTCTAGTTTCCTTGTATCCTAGTACCAAATCCACCATTTTGTGAAAATGGCCATTATGTGAACTGTACTATTTTTGCCTGTTTTTAATATAGGCTTTTCTTTCTGTTATGTGAACTGTTTACTATGACATCTTTATGATACTTATGCATTGATTTATTATTACAGTGTGCTGTTCACCCACAGGATGAGATTCGAGCAAAAGCTATTCGGCTGGTATAAATTATAAAAGCTTATTACTACACGAAATCTTTCATATATTGATAATATACATGATCATGTGACCAAATGCCTTTACTTGTGTTGTACAGGTGACAAACAAGCTCTTTCAGCTTAATTACATAGCTGAAGATGTTGAGAAATTTGCTACAAAAATGCTTCTGTGTGCAGTCGATCATGAAGTTTCAGATACAGGTGTTTTGCAGTCTGGACCTGCTGAGCAAAGAGCTGAGCCAGAGGTATTGTTCTTGTACTAATTTTCTATTTTCTCCCTTTTGTTGTCTTCTCTTTAAGTAATTTTTTTTTATAAATGACAGCTTGAGAGTTCCATGATTTATTCGACCAACTTATTCGATTCCGATCCTATAGCTACCCCACTTGAATCTTGTTTCTTGCTAATTATTTGGCAGAATGAACTAATTATTTGTGGCATACTTTTTCCAGGGTGCTAGTCAGGAAACAAGTGGTACATCACAGGTTTCAGAGTCCGCTGTTTCTGAACATGACTCTTCTAAATCCACTAAACCAATGGTTCAAAGTGTTCCAGCCATATCATTCTCTGAAGCTCAACGCTTCATTTCTTTATTTTTCGCTTTATGTACAAAGGTATGATTTATGAATACTTGAGTTCTGTTTGCTTTATGTACAGTGGCTACATGTACTGATTACTTTTCATAAGATTTGGTATTGGTAACACTAACTCAAGTTTCATATCCTTTCAGAAACCTAGTCTTCTTCAGATTGTATTTGATGTCTATGGGCGAGCCCCAAGAACTGTGAAACAGGTCTTAATACCTTTTGCATTGTGATTTTGCTTGTCATCTTTTTTATATACTGTTTCTCACATTTTGCTTATATTCTTTTGCAGGCTTTTCATCGCCACATACCTATTCTTCTAAGGGCATTAGGCCAATCTTATTCTGAATTGCTCCATATTATATCTGATCCACCAGAAGGAAGTGAAAATCTTCTGACACTGGTAGCTTACTGTTGTCATTGTTGACTATAGCTTACTGTTTCATCATTGAAGGTTTCTATAACATGAATGATGATATTATTCAATTAATGTTGAATTTGTGTTCTTGAAGGTGCTGCAAATATTGACGCAAGATACAACACCACCTTCTGAACTGATATCTACCGTTAAACGTTTATATGAAACTAAATTTAGGGTATGTCTAGCAACTAAAGCACTATAGAATTGTCTGTGCTTACATTTTTTTGTTTGGTTTCTTATCTGCACTGGTTCTCTATTGCAGGATGTTTCGATTCTTGTTCCTCTGCTGTCATCACTTTCCAAAAAGGAGGTCAAATTGATAATTTTCTTCTGCTTTTCCATGTTCTTTCTCGCTAAATTCTCCTTTTTTATGTGTGTGGTTTTCTGCTGGTGGTGGTTTTTTTGTTTTTGGGGTGGGGGGATGGAATAAGCCATATCTATACACACTATTTGGGTGAAGCCATTCTATGAGAGTGCAAGTGGCATGCACTTCGTTTTACTGTAGTGTTAAGAGTGCTTTATAACTGATGTTGGTTCACCATTTTTTCCTTAAATAGTAATGTAATGCAATGTCAATAGTGATATATCTGTTGGCATGTTCTGTTCTGTATTTGTGATAAATATTTTATACTAGGTTTGAGCTTCAATTATTTCATGGTAGCAGGTTTTGCCGATATTCCCTCGGCTTGTTGACCTACCATTGGAAAAGTTCCAAAGGGCACTTGCTCACATACTACAGGTATGTGTGAATTCTCAATTTGAATTTCATATTTTATGTCTTTGCTTATCTTTCTGAGTGACCTTGAATCTGGGGGATGTAATGCATTTTAGTTCAAATATACCAGTTTCCGTGTTGGTAAACAGGAAGAAAAGTGTGATTTTTAATGCAAATTTAGTTGAACTGTAAGTTCATTTTTTTTTTTTTATCTTTTCCCTTCTAGATAAGTTAAGCATTCAAATGTGTTCATGGCAGGGTTCAGCTCATACAGGTCCAGCTTTAACACCTGTAGAAGTTTTGGTTGCAATCCATGGAATTGTTCCTGAAAAAGATGGGCTTGCACTTAAGAAGGCATGTATTCTATTGTTTTATTCAACTAAACTTATAATTGCTCCTCTCTCTCTCTCCTCCTATATCTTGAGGAAAAAGTAAATATCTCTTTTGTATTCAGAAAGATTCCAGCATCTTTCTTTTTGGTAGACTGCTGATGATTTAGAAACGTGATATATTATGCTTTTTCTGGATTGCTTATCAGATTTTTGACATAAGTGCAAAAAATAAAAATGTTAACTGGATTATACTCTGGACACGAACCTTTCCATTAAAAGAATCAATGGCTGATTGTAACATTTTTATTCGGTGGGTTGTATTTGAGTAGTTGTACAGTCTGATTGACTGCGTGATAGTGTTATTCAAAAAGCTTAAGTGGTGACTTCTGAATTATTGTTTTGTACTTTTCAGATAACAGATGCTTGCTCAGCTTGTTTTGAGCAGCGTACAGTGTTTACACAACAGGTTCTGGCAAAGGCATTGAACCAGATGGTAAGGAGAGTCAATATATTTGGCAATTATACGGGATTTACTTCAATCTTTTGGTACTAATTGTGAAAACTTTCAGGTTGATCAAACTCCTCTGCCTCTACTTTTCATGAGAACAGTTATTCAGGCAATTGATGCTTTTCCTGCACTGGTAAGTTTCTTTTTCTATTTTCGGTGTTCATGCATTGCTACTTTTGTAATTCATTTCTTGAGTGTTAAGGTATAGTAGTGAAGCTTAATTCTTTTTAGATATAATGGGGTAATGAATAATGAATACACTAGCTCGGTGTTTGAAACATTTGTATTCAGCATTTTAATTTGTTCAACATTATGCATTATCATTTCAGGTTGATTTTGTCATGGAGATTCTCTCAAAACTTGTCACGAAACAGGTATATGCTTGCTCAATATATGCTTGCTCAATCCACAATTCAAACTTATTCTGATAAAATATCAGACAGCTGATGTTTTACGTTATTCTGAATGCAGATCTGGCGTATGCCAAAACTTTGGGTTGGTTTTTTGAAATGTGTATACCAGACTCAGCCACGTTCTTTCCATGTATTGTTACAGGTACCGCATTCTCAACTTACATAACATTCTGCTATTATTTTGTTATCTTTGAGTCATAACCATGTTAGCATTCTCCTTGCAGTTGCCACCTCCACAACTGGAAAGTGCTCTTAACAGGCATGCTAACCTCAGAGGTCCGCTTGCTTCTTATGCCAACCAATCCACTGTAAAATCTTCACTTCCTAGGTAAAGCTTTTTCTTCATAATCTTATTTTCATTGGCCATCAACTTCTTTTGCAGTTAACACTTATTTTGGTTTCATTTCATTTTTTTTTTTTTTGTTCTTAGGAGCTCCTAGTGGAGCTAAGGGGGAAATGGGGAATGGGATGGGCATGTGGAGATTGAACCCCTGACCCTGCACTCAAACCTCTTAGTCACTTGGACCAAGGGAAATGCCACTTGAGCTACATCTCATTGGCTTTGGTTTCATTTCATAAGGGAGTTAGCTGTATGTGTTTATAAAGGCCTTTTTATGAAACTATTGGGCCAAAATTGTCTGCTGAAGTATTTCATATGCATATTGAGGTATCAAAGGGGGGATGCTTTTTCGGAAGATGGATTAGAAGTTCCTTAATCCTTTCTAAAAGTGACACTACAAAAAAGATTAAAAAAAAACTAATGGAATATTAACAGTTATCAACTTCTCAAGTTCTCATTTCACCTTATTCCAGGAGTGAAAAGATAACTATCTATTTGATTCGGAACTATTCTATGAGTTCTCTTTTCTCCCCACCTATTATTAAACTTCCCAAGTAGACAAGTTATCTTTTCCATCATTCTTCATTCCTTACCCCTATTATTTGTCATCCAAAGTCCAAACCCATCCTAGCGGAGCCAAGTTTTTTACTTTTTTGGTGATGAAGACTAGATTTCTTTGTAATTAACTTGAACTGCATAATACCAATTGTACAGAGCAACTCTAGCAGTTCTCGGCCTTGCAAATGAAACTCATGCGCAGCAACATTTGTCAACATCATTGCACCCGTCTGACACAAGTTCTTCAGTTCAAGGAGCAACTCTGTCATGATGATAGTTGGGTTACTGGCAGTAATTTTGTGAATGGTACCCATTGCAAGTATTGTTGGGGAGATTGATCAATTTTTCCAGGATTAGCAGCCAATCGAAGAGAAAATGCACTTAAAGGGATGATTATATGGTGACTGAGCATCTGACCCAGAATGCTGCTTGCTTTTTCACTCTATAATATGGCCCTGTAAAGTCAGAGATACGTGTCCACAATTACATCAAGACAAGATGATCCTGTGCTCCAGTAAATCCTCCCTGTCCGCTTCCAGGAATGTATCATAGCTGTATTATTTTTTGCAAATTTTTTGTCCATTGTAATATTATTTATCCAATTTTGTTTTATTCATGCTTTTACTAGGGGAAGAAATATGAAAACTATTCTCATAGATGTGCCTAGGGATGACATAAATCGGTAAAATCCCAAAAAAATGCTAATGAGAACTCTCAAGTTAAAAAAGTGTCCAAAAAAATGCTAATGAGAACTCTCAAGTTAAAAAAGTGTCTTGACGGACACGAAAGTAGAAATTAAAGGTAATGTACATTCAACTTGAGATTTTATAATATTTTTTTGTCGTCTTATTAAAACGATGGACATTAAAATATTGAATTACATGAATTTTTTACATATAGTAGAAATTGAAGGCTATATATTTTAAATCGTGAGATTTCATAACTTTTTTGGTTGCATTATTGTAAAAGAAACATTATTGGGTTTAAAATATTAAATTACATGAATTTATTACATATAGTAGAAATTGAAGGTTATTTACTTTAAATTGTGAGATTTTATAATTTTTTTTTTGTTGTATTATAAAATAAATACCATATCCTTTAAAAATATTGAGTGATATGAATTTTTCACATATAGTAGAAATTGAAAGCTATCTACTTTAAATTGTAAGATTTCACAAATTTCTTAGTTGTACTATAAATAAAGACTATAACCTTTAAATATTGAATCACATGAATTTTTCACATATAGAAGAAATTGAAAGCTATATACTTTAAATGTGAGATTTTACTATAGTTTATCTTATAAAATAAAGACTATAGATTTTAAAATATTGAATCACATGAATTTATTATATATGGTAAAAATTGAAGACTATATACTTTAAAATTTGATATTTTAAAATTTTTCTAGTTATGTCTTATAAAATAAAGACTATAACTTTTAAATATTGAATCACATGAATTTTTCACAAATAGTAGAAATTGAAGGTTATATACTTTAAACTCTCAGATTTCACAATTTTTTTTATTGTTTTATAAAATAAAGACTATAGCCTTTAAAATATTGAATCACATGAATTTTTTCACATATAGTAGAAATTGAAGGTTATATACTTTATAGTGTGAGATTTCACAATTTTCTTAGTTGTCTTATAAAATTAAGACTATAGACTTTATAATATTAAATTACATGAATATTTCATATATAGTCGAAATTGAATGCTATATACTTCAAAATGTGATATTTCATAATTTTTTGGTTGTATTATAAAATAAAGACTATAGCCTTTAAAATATTGAATCACATGAAATTTTTCTATATAGCATTTAAAAGACTATAATGTAAATTGAAAGTTATATACTTTAAATGCGAGACTTCACAATTTTATAGATTGTATTACAAAATAAAGACTAGACTTTAAAATATTGAATTACATGAGTTTTTCAAATATGATAGAAATTAAAGACTATATACTTTAAAATGTGAGATTTCACGATTTTTTTTATTGTGACTTATAAAATAAAAACTATGGACTTTAAAATATTTATCAAATAAATTTTTCACATATAGTATAAATTGAAGACTATAAACTTTAAAATATGAGATTTTACAATTTTCTTTATTGTATTATAAAATAAAGACTATAGTCTTTAAAATATTGAATCAAATAAATTTTTCACATATAGTAAAAATTGAAGGTTATATACTTCAAAATGTGAAATTTCACAATTTTTTGATTGCATTATAAAATAAAGACTATAGACTTTAAAATATTGAATCACATGAAATTTTTCTATATATTAGAAATTGAAGGCTTTATACTTCAAAAAGTGAGATTTCACAATTTTCTTAGTTGTATTCTAAAATAAAGACTATAACCTTTAAATATTCAATCACATAAATTTTTCACTACAGTACAAATTTAACTTTAAATTTCCGTCAGTCAACTTTCTACCACGAATCATTGGGTTAAATCTAAAACAAAAAGAAAACAGTGCGACCGAATTGAAAGCTAATCAACCTCGATCAAAGGAAACTTGAAGTTTAAAAAAAAAAAAGAACTGCATAAGGCATATCATACATCATTGACCCAAGAATAAAAACACCAGTCACTTACAGTTGTCGCATTTGATTTGATGACATGAGTAAATGAGAAGGTACCAACTGCTTTGCATATTATGGTGCACGTCAATTTATATGGGAATTCATCCAGATTAATCAAGTATTGCAAGAATACCATGAATTCAAAAGAATTTAAAAGGAATAGGAGGAGTGAAAGTATAGTTGAGAAATTACCCTCTCCAGATTTTGATGCAAGGCCTAAATCAGAAACAGTATTATTGGTCAGCATCAAATTAGCCCCAAGAAGAAACCCTCTACCTAATACACAGCTGTGCATAATGACCATGAACATCAAGGTAATTTGATTAAAATCCCTCCCCACCCCCTTCCGTTCCTTCTTCCTATATCTTTCTTTCTCTTCTCGAAGGATCTCTATCTCTCTTAAAGAAATAAGCGACATACTTTACAACAACAAAAATTTTGCCTCTGCACATAATGTGTTGTGCACATAATGTGTTGTGCAAGGAAACTCGAGAGGAACAAAATCAGTAACCTGTTCCTTGCTTGGCAGCCACATGTTGCATAAGTGATCTATTCAGTGATGAACCAATACCAAATATGGGCAAACTGTCATGAACAAAAGCTAGTTAATTTAGTTTTCATGAGGTTAATGTTATCAATCAAGAGAAAATTTGTAAGCTATGAGAATTTCAAGTTGCTGCAAGGCCCAAAACAATCAAAATAGCCTAGGAGAAACTTTATCTAGCTATTAACATTATATTTTCTATTGATCACTTCATGAGATGAGAATTTAGAAGTGATTCTGCATTTGCTTAAGAATTACAAAAAGATTCTATATACCACATTACAAAAACAATCAGATCATACCTATCACACACTCACTATAAAATTGGTGTAGGATTACTTGACGGGGATGACAGCATCTAAGCTTTTCTGAAGCAGCCAACCTTTTGGATAAACTGCATTATGAGTATCCAAATGGAGATGCCAATTCAATACTTTGGAACAGCTTGGAGGAACACCTTCCATTTGACTCTCATCCTCTACCAATTGTTCTATAAAGGTGGTCTCCTGTCAAACCAAAAGCAATCTCAGTTACTACTTATAAGGCGACATTAGCGGCAAAATATGAAATAGCTAGGAGATCTGGACATATTAATAGGGTCGAGCAGATGAAAGATTAATGATAGGAGGCCTACTTGAAACCCCTCTTTTACAGTGTCTAGTTGTCGAATAGGACTTGAAGTAGGGCGTCGCCATCGCTTTGGATCCCACAGGATTGTGCTGTTGAAAGCAAATCCAGACATATCAACATGAAACCTACGAAGTCTTTTACTTTTCTCGTTCGTATGCCATCCAATCACTTGGCTTGCATTGCACACGGGACCTTCCAAAATAGCCTTGTTCTTGCTTGGTGCTAGCATAGCAACAGGCCAAGTGCCAAAGCGGCTACAGAAACAGTTAAAACATTAAAAACATGCAAGGACAAAATCCAGAGGCAGAATTGAACAGAATTACAGAGAAACAGGGGAGGTAACCTGAAAACATGACTCTATGTTTACCATGTAAAGTTTATATGTTTAAATATACATAAAACAGGTATTTGCCAAGATAACTTTCACCAGATCTATTTCAAAATGAAAGGCTGCTAGCAACTAACTAAATAGCCGTATCCCCACAAGCATCAGAGCGAGATTAACCTTAGATATTATCACTACTAGGACAATCTACCACTGATTGTCCTCTTTAGGTTTTGAATTTTGGTACTCCAGCTAGTAGTGCAGCTTGGTTACCACCGCACCAATAATAAATTTATTTAGTCAGTGGATTTAGTTACTTTAATTTGTACAGATGGAGTCAAGGCATAACAATCATTGGGAAAATGTAAGTTTCAACTAATGTTGACTACTTGACTCAATTAGAAGCACCAAATTGAGTCAACAGAGTGCTCGAGTATAGTTTACAGTTTGTGATCCCTTAATAATAGGCCATCTGTAAATAGTTACCAGCTTAAACCTTCAATAAGGCTAATGAGATATCATAACTTAAGATTTGAGCAAAGCGATAATGTAATTCTCCAACACTAATGTAGAAACATATCCATATGAAATCCATACAATAAATTTGGAGAAATAAATAAGTGAGCAACCAAATTTCAGAAACCTCATAAGGAAAGCAAAACAATGGTGACTTAAGTTTGAAAAAGTTTAACAAACAAAATGCACAAACTTCCTCATATAATTGCAACAGCCTAGCCTCCAAAACTAAATATAGATCATATCCAAAAATCCAAATTATACATTGAATTAAAAACAAAAAAAAAAATTACTGCAGAAGAAACTAGATTTTTTACCTTATGTCTCTCAAGCTCTCAAACAACTCGAGCGAATACACATTATCATCGTCCGCAAAGTAAACAATCCCATCGAGCCTATGGCGCTCAATGTGCTCCAACGCGGTGTTCCTCTGATGAACCCCTCTGTCCTTCAAATCCGTCAAGTTCTTTGCGCACACCAAATGCCTATACATCACACCCGTCTTCCTCAGCACCTCCGCTGTCTCCATCGACGCCGCGTTCATCTCCACCACAACCCACAGCACCGGCGGAGGCACCAGCCGCAGCACATGCCCCAACCGGTTCAAGAAATACGCCTGAAACGCGCGATTGTACGTCGGCGTAACAACAATCAGCTGCTTCCGCGGCACGAAATCGAACCTCTCCGCCACAGAGCTTTGCTTCTCCGCGCTTAGGCTCACCGGATCGATCATGAAATCGCTTTCGCTGCCACCGCCGACGCTGTTTTCCAGAACACGATTCTCACGGAGCAGTTTCACGTTGGCGGGAGGTGGCATGATCTCGAAGGAGATTTCGGTATGGCGAACGTCGTCGTCGACGACGTGGCCGAACGGGAACATTCCGAGCAAGAAACCGACGAAGAAGCAGAGCAGGCACCGGTACAGCGCCCTCCGCCACTGACCTTTACGTCCGTACCGCCTGACTAAGACGCCTGTGAGAAACCTCCGGAGCGCCGCCGCGCGAGTCACCAGCGCCGCTAGCGGCGAAGTGTACTTCGCGTTGGAGGAAGAGAACTTGTGAGAAGGTGAGGAGACGGAGAAGACAGCTGTACTGCCGCCGTTCGGATACTGCCGATCGTGATACGCCGGCGAGAGCGTTCGTCGGATTGACGCCATTAATTTACCACAAGCAAAAAAAAAAAAAAAGGTTCAAACAAAAAATTGTAGCGGTGGACTGAGAAATGAGAAATCACAACTACATGAGCAGAATCTATTGCGATTGTAGCATAAGCATAACAATGACCTCAATCAGAGAAAGATCGGAAACCCTAGAAAACGAGAGATTGAAGAAGCGAAAACCTGAGAATCAAAACTTTGAGGATTTGGAGATAGTTGTAGAGAGAGAAAGTGGAGAGAGAGAGAGAGAGATCTTATGCGGTGGCAACAGAGTTCGTTCTTTCTGACCGAGTTGCTCCCTTCCAAGTTGGTTCTGCAGTTTTTTGAGAGCCAAAAAAATAACAAAAACGCTTCCACTCCTATTTTCGGGTTCGGGTTTGGGTGGAAGACCCGCTTCGGTAAAACACGTGGCCAGCTGAGAAAAGGGTTAAATTTTTTAGCGCTCTAATTTGGAAGAACTAACGAAACAGGAAAGCAAGTACTCACAAAAAAGAAAGTGAAAAAAGTAAGAGATGCAGTAACGTCATCCATTTTTTATTTTTCTGGTTAACTAATTAACTAATAAATACAGAGGAAAAAGAATATCCTGTTCACCAAATGTATGGAGGGAGAATTTTTTTTTATATTTTGGTGTAAAAACTAAATTGCCTTTCACTAATTTGACCAGAACCGATTCACAATATAGCGAATTATTTTGGCTTCATTTGAAGTACAAAACGTGTTTGAATCTAACAATGAAATTTGTTATCGGCTATGACTAAAATATTAAATTTTCATTTAAAGTATTACTTAAATGTTTTTAATAGAAATGCAATAATTTTGCCTAGTGGGTTTTGGATTTTAAAGAGTAGGTTCCCACGAGTACGAGAAAAAGACCAATCATAGTGCTTTGTTGCTGGAATATGCTTTAATTAATATGAGATAAATTGAAGTGTGAAACTTATGTACATAATATCTTAAGTATAAAATACTATGGGGCATTTAAAAAATTCTCCACCCATATATAATATATTTTTATATATATTACTTGAAAGTGACAAATTCCGTTCTATAGCAAAAAAAGGTCAACACCCATCAACATTTTGCCTAATTAGTTACAATTAAATTCCATTCTTCATCTCAAACAGTAAAGTTGGTTATAAACTATTGAATTCACACAAGTCTCTCTCCTTTCTTTATTCTATTGGCAAATTATTTTGTTTTTATCGCAATTCGCTTAAATTTTTAAAAAAAAAAAAACTTGAATAATGGCATAGAGTAAAATCAAAGTTATAATTAAAATGATTGTTCGCTGAATCTTATCCCATATGTTAATATAATTATGGTACTTACTACAGCTACAGAGCAAGATAAAACAGCTGGATGATTCTTCCATCGTCATTGACTCGTCTTTATCAATGTTATAATGATCAGGTGTATAGCGTTGTGGTAGATTATTGGAAAATAATTTTTTCTACTCATGATATTAGTCACATAAGATATGGATTAAATATTTAATTTATAGACATGAGAATGTAAAACATTTTTATGCATTCATCCAATCATATAAACTAAATGGTAACTAAATTTTATGAATCATACCAAATGGTAAAGTGTTGTAATTCGTTAATTAATTAAAAAACATACAAATATAAGAATTAAATTTATACGGGCTTTTCAGCCCAACAACTCCACCAAAAGGGTATGGGCCCCTAAAAATTTAACCATTTGTTGAACCTTCCATTAACATAACAATAAGAGAAAATAAGGTTTTTTTTTTTGTAGAAAAAAAAATAAGGGTTGATTACATGTGTACATCAAAAAATAAATATTTGGAGTAAATAATCACTGAGCTACGCCTACCTGGATGATGTACTAAGAAAATGAAAGGCGTTCCCTTGTTTAGTTCATAACCCATAGTGCTATGAATTGTAACAGAGTGCCTTTAATTTGTCTCGATAATTGGTTTAGTTTGCATAATAGAATGTAACCACTAACCACTACTTTTTATTGAATTTGGTATTAGTACTACAGCTGACTCGACAAGCACAATCGTGCTAATCAATTTGCTTTTCTATAAATTTAACGAAAAAATAATTTTAGTAGATAAAAACTGTTAATTACGAAGGAATACAGTATTATAAAAAATCGAGTGTTACGTATGATAGAGTGTTATGAAAGGAGCTGATATTTATTAATTATTATCTTCCGTAGCACTCTTCCTTACGTAACACTCTATTCTTTCGCTTGATATGTAGGAACTAGGAAGTGTTTGTTATTGAGTGTAGATGCAATATAATTTTAGTGTGGTATGATGTGTATTGTAATGGATAGAGGTTACGAAGCGATAGAGTGTTATGAAAAAAGTGTTACATAAAGAAATAGTGTTACGTAGAGAAAGAGTGATATAAACAGAAAGAGTGTTACATAAAGATAAAAAAGTAAGCAAATTTTTTGAAATTCTCTTCATGAATAGTAATAGATAATACAACTAAAAAAATTGTAAAATCTCACAATTTAAAATATATTACCTTCAATTTTTACTATATGTGAAAAATTCATGTGATTCAATATTTTAAAGTCTATAGTCTTTATTTTATAAGAAAACTAATAAAATTGTGAAATCTCATATTTAAAGTATATAATCTTTAATTTCTACTATATAGAATAATTTATGTGATTCAATATTTTAAAGCCTAATGTCTTTATTTTATAATGCAATAAAAATTGTTAATATCACATTTGAAGTATATAGCCTTCAATTTCTATTATATGTGAAAAATTCATATGATTCAATATTTAAAGGTTATACTCTTTATTTTATAAGACAACCAATTGTGAAATCTCATATTTTGAAGTATATAGTCTTCAATTTCTACTATATGTGAAAATTTTATTTGATTCAATATTTTAAAATATATAGTCTTTATTTTATAAGACAACAGAAAAAATGATGAAATCTCATATTTAAGTATATAGCCTTTAAATTCTACTATATGTGAAAAATTCATGCGATTCAATATTTTAAAAGTATGTCTTTATTTTATATACAACAAAGAAAATTGTGTAAACTCACGATTTAAAGTATATAGCCTTCAATTTATACTATATGTGAAAAAATCATGTGATTCAATATTTTAAAATTTATAGTCTTTATTACATAAGACAACTAAAAAATTGTGAAATCTCACATTTTAAAGTAGTCTTCATTTTATACTATATATGAAAAAT
This sequence comes from Aeschynomene evenia, assembly GCA_013621005.1. Classification (NCBI taxonomy): domain Eukaryota; kingdom Viridiplantae; phylum Streptophyta; class Magnoliopsida; order Fabales; family Fabaceae; genus Aeschynomene; species Aeschynomene evenia. Next base: position 7,104,693 of record CM024270.1, read on the forward strand.
TAATGTGATTCACTATTTTAAAACATATAGTCTTTATTTTATAATGCAACAAAAAAATTGTCAAATCTCACATTTTGAAGTATATTGTCTTCAATTTCTACTATATGTGAAAAATTCATGTGATTCAAAATTTTAAAGGCTATTGTCTTTATTTTATAATACGATAAAGAAAATTGTGAAATCTCACAATTTAAAGTATATAGCCTTCAATTTTTACTAAATGAAAAAAATTCATATGATTCAATATTTTAAAGTCTATAGTCTTTATTTTATAATACAACAAAAAAAATGTGAAATCTCATATTTTGAAGTATATAACCTTCAATTTCTACTATATATAAAAATTTCATGTGATTCAATATTGTAAAGTTTTTAGTCTTTATTTTATAAAAAAACCAAAAAAATTATGAAATTTCACATTTAAAGTATATAGCTTTTAATTTCTACTTTAATGTCTGTCAATCACTTTTTTATTTTTTGATAAATATTTTATTTAATTCTTTTTTATTAATATTTTTATAAATAATATCATTAATATAATTAAAGTTCTCATAAATATTATTTTAATTTATTAAAATATTAGTATAAAAGATTAATATAAAAAAAAGAAAAAAATTGAATAATAGAAATTACAGTTATTTTATAATTTTAATTTTTTTTTTATTTTATTTTTTATTTTATTTTTAGAGACCAAAACTAACTAGCTTTTTGAAAAATTTGTAGTAATAGATAGTATCCATACGAGCTAGTAATTTATTTCATGTCTATCGCTTTTGTTAGCGACGTGGTTTCTAGCCTTCTACTATGCTCAACTAAAGTACTACATGAAATATAAAAGCAGTGGCCAACTCTTCAAGTTCTGGAAATATGCCAGCTATAGTTGAGTAGACTTACATAAATTCTTTTGCATTATTATTTTTTCACTAAACTCATTTGGTTTATTCGCTATTAATTTGTTTTTTCTTTTGATGGGCCAACTCTTAGTGATCTTAAATGCTAAGAATCCATTACGTAGGATAATTTGTTGGCCCAACCCAACATTGTTGGACCCAAAAACCACTAAAAAAAGACTTTCACCATGATTTATTTGTTTTTCCTTTGTTGTTTCACTTGTATTCTTCCATTAAAAAACAATCTTATTAAAGCATTTGAGATCTCATAAAAAAACATAATTCTCCCAACATCGACATTTTCATACCCAGGCCTAAACACGAAATAGTTGATATTATCTATCATTCGTTCATGGAAATAGCATAATTTGTGTTGAATCTTATAGATTGTTTCACTAATAAGTTGATCTATAATCTCACTATAAAGCTTTGTTGAAAAGTTTAATAATTTCTCCTGATCTTTAAGGAGGAGAACATCTTTCCTTCTTTCCTTCCTAAACTTCTATCTCACATTAAAAGAAAAATGCTTTGTGGAATTAATTGGCTTTTTCTTTTTAATTTGATTGTTAGTAGTTTTTGTCTTACTCATCAATGTTTTCTTGGCTTCTAAGATACAAATTGGACTAGTTGATACGCATGCAGTAGGTGATGGTGGTGTTAATGACCATTGACACATATATAAATGTATGCTTACGTATTACTCATTGCTAAGAATAATCCATTAACACATAACCCACATAACTTTTAGCCCAAATCCCAGTCAAAATGTGTATCACTTAAAAGGTCCAGGAAAGGTTGACCAGAATAATTAAGAAGAAAAGGAAGTCACAGAAAAATCTTTTTTTTTTTCCTTATGTTACTTTAGAATTATCATCCATTTGGTTGTTTTGATATTATTGGAGTCTGAAGGATAACTTTCCATGCACTTTGGCTTTTGTTATTCCAACTAGTATCCAACGTGTGCTATACATAAGACTTAATGTGTGTTATACATATAGCACACATTACATCACACACATTGAATACTAGTTGGACGTATTTATATTATATAACAAGTTTTATCGAATAAATAAAGATATGGTTCATAACATACTAATCTATTACAATTTATTACTGGATGGAGCAGAATTATCCGTCTTATTATTTCTTTTCAGTCTTCAGAATGTCACATTTCTCGTTGGCGTTTCAAAAACATATAACTGTTTCCCGTTTGACTATCAATCTGAGATCATCATTAATATTAATTCATGCGTAGATTAAATTTTAACTAATAAATAAATATATAGTGGTCTAATGACTCTGGTCTTTGCACCTTGTCAACCCCACTCACTCACCAAATAATAATAATCATTGTACTAACAAAAACTTAGTAGAGGTATCCGTAGGGCACCATAAAAAAGATAGATTAAACTATTTGGCATCTTATTAACATATACATGTGAATAATTTTATTTATTTGAATTCAATATATTGATATTGTAAAAAAAAATTATATCATTATTTAATTATTTTTAATTTCAATTAATATAATTGATTTTAATTATTGATATGGTACATCAAAATTAAATTTAATATATAATTTGATTTAAAGAAATATATAATAATGCAAATTGATGCAAATTGTATAATTTTTTTCACTTTATGAATATTTTTCTTCTTTTTATGATGACACTACTACTTAATTAAAACTTCTCATATTAGTATATTATTAAGATATATATAGCACACATTTTATATTATATATAACACACGTTTAATTAATGTTAGTTGAACGTATTTCTGTTGTACGACAAATATTATTATATTTATATATATAGAAAGAGAGAGATATGATGACTTTCCAAGTGTTTGAGTAGCTTTGCATTAAATTGATTGGTGTTTGTAGCTTCTTGGATTTCCTTTAGAGGGCGTTTGGTACGAGGTAATCTGCATAGATTACCGGTAATCTTGCAATTAAATTACCTGGTAATCCAGATTGATTTGTTTGTTTTGACAAAGATATTGGTAATGTGGATTACACATTACCTCCAAAGTGGTAATGTGGATTACCTCTGTATCAGGTGGCAATCTGGATTACCACCCGTAGGTAATCTTTTAATTTATTTTATTACACCATTACCACTCTAACAAAATACACTACTATTCCTAATTTTATAATTTTCTAACACAATTTCTAATTTATCTTAAAAACTCAAGTAGCCTTTCTTGTTGGTGTTTTGTTTTAAAAAAAATTTATTGTGTTATATTTGTTTTTTCTATGTTGCACTTTTTACAAAAATATTATAATTATTTTAATGAATTTTTATTTTTAGTAATATTAATGTCAAAACTGAAAAATATTGATATTAAATTTAAAATATAATTATATTGATTATTCATTTGTATGTATTTACGTATTTTAATAATATATATAATATAATTATATTTGATTAATTCATTTTATAATTATTTAGAGGGTATTATAGTAATATATATAGATTACCTTGTAATGTGAATAATATACCAAACAAGATAATGCGGATTACATATAATCTTATTTGTATATACCAAACAAGGTAATGTGGATTACCGATAATTTAATTGGAGGTAATCTAGATTACCAGTAATCTTCCTCGGTAATGCACCAAACGCTCCTTAGTTTAGTTCTCACTTTTTCGTTCTATCAAGCACTCATTAATTAAGTCGGTTATACAATAGTATGAACTGAAAGAATTAATTTAATTATGCTCATGCTTCCATCCAAATCCAAGCCAGCATAGTCAAACCACAACAACCTCAAGTGGAAAAACTGGTCAAATGCCACATACAGAACCACACATACGAAATTATTCTCAAATAATTCCACTATTTTATTGCCATCGTCTTATCTTTTGCTTTACTTTCACTTCAATTTAAAGTTTAAACAATAAGGAAAATAAAATGAGATAAAGTGTTTACACATTCATATTTATTAATTAATTTAAAAATTAGATGAAACTAGGAAAATTTAAAATAAACATACATGTATCTTATGACAAGACTCGCTCGATCGTTTTCTTCTTCATATTCAACAAAATATCATATCAGTGCAAAACAAAACAATGATGCACGTTTTAAAAACTTCGTGTTTCCCCGCCCCATTTAATTTGCTTTCACATATATATATATATATACATCCACATGTTTTGCATAAAATCTGCCTCCTACTACTCATCCTTCTCCCAATAAACTACATAAAATAATACTAATATATACACAAATACTCATGAAAACAAAACGATTTTTATTTTGTTAATCGGATGACCGACCTCTAAGTTGAGTATGTCTATCTTCAACCGTCCAATCGTCAAACTTTTCAGACACGGGTTGAGGTAGTACCTGAAAAAGAACTTCAAGACATCCAAATCAGCCTCAAGTGATAAAGCGAGTACAATAGTATATTTGTGTAACACAATGAATATAGTAGAATAGAATGAGTAGAGTAGTGTAAAATCAGTAAAGTCATTAAGACTTACCTAGGGAGGTGTCGATCCCCCAATTTAAAGAGTCATCAGACCTCCTCACTTTAACTCTTTTAAATGGTGTTGTCGGCTTATAGTTATTGGAGAACGTTATAAGATCTACTCCTCTTAAAGTCGTCTATTTATAGTCATTATGTGGTCGTTGCAATATTTGTCACATGTGTCAAATAAGAGCAACATTGAGCCAACTTTACTGGGCCAGCCCACTACAAAAACTAAAAATAGTGAAATTTCTTAAAGATTTAAAACGTTCAATGAATCTGTTACATAATTTTTTTTTAAGTACCATAACAAGTTAGTAAAAAAATCCAAGTTTTAATGTAGACTTAATTATATTTGTTATTTACTTATTAAGATTCAAGGACAATGTTTAAATAGATCATATCGACTACTTGAAGACTGTCATCTATATTTAAATATACTCTAACTAACTATGATACAACATTTTAGATGTTTTATATTTTTAAATTTACATGAGGGTTTCTAAGAGGTTTGTAAAAATAAAATTTGTGCAAGTATAATTCACAATATATATTTGTTAGGGGGGATATATATTATTGATAAGTATATAAATTAAACAATATAATAAGCTGTACAAAAACAAAACAAAAAATAAATAAAACAATATAACACACCACATTGCATATCTATTCCTGTAAGGTTAGGCTCAATATTTTGTCGAGGAAGAAGAAAATTTAATCTTCCAGAAGAAGTAAAGAATTTCTGCTTGCTCAATAGTGCGTGGCTTATTCAATCTCTATCGTTCGTGTCATGATTGGTTCCTATCACGGGCATGGAACTTTGACTTTGTACTTGAAGCTATTTCAAAATAAAAAAGATAGTTTTTTCTTTGCCATAAAAAGAACAAGTTTTAATTAAATAGGCTAGCTAGCTAGCAGCTAAAACCGAACAAAGCGATAAAGGAATTAATGCTCAAATTGCGTCAAAACAAGAACAACCCTTTATTACTTGAAAACAAATTATGTTTTCATTAGTGTTTAACAAAAAGTTGGAATAAAGTTTAATTTGTCCTAAAGTGTTTTATGTTTACAAACTTTTGAATAAAAAGTATACTTGACAAATTAAAATAAAAGTTGTTTAGCTAATATAGCATTTATTTTAACTTTTTTGAGAATAGTTTAGATTAAGCAAAATACTTAGCTTGTGGCTGATTTGGATGAGCTTTCAAAGACTTTTTTAATTAATTCTTTTAAATAAGATATTTTCAAAAAAGTAAAATTAATTGATATTTAATTAGATATAATTTAATATTAAAATAGATTTGTTTAGGGTAAATATAGTTTTTATGTTATAAAAAATATAATTTTTTAGTAGATGAAAGTTATAGCTTTTAAAGATTTTTTTAATGATTTTATTTTTACTAAAAAATGTCAACAAAAAATATCAACACATTCAATAATATTATTTTTAATTAAATAATATTTTATTTTAACCCTATAATAATGACATTCATATAAGCACTTACTCTAGTCCATTATTACTTTTCACTTTCATTACTTTAATTAATACATACATATATATATATATATATATATATATATATATATCAACTCTATTAGTATTATATTACAATTAATGCAATTAATTATATTGAGATTATTATCATATATAACAGAAAAAATGCATAAATGTTGATGTTCTAATAATAAAAAACTAAAAACTTGATAGATAACTTGAAACATAACCCCTAACTTCCATTAGCATCATCAAGTTTGGTTGTTATTTTCTAAAATCCATGGTTTGGAGAGGCAAATTTAGCTAGTTTTGATTAAAAGAAAAACAGAGTCCGACTCTGCTGACACATTTTTCCTCTGCCAACATGTTTGATGAGTGAGTTAAACGTTAATTTGACTTTTCAGAAACCAATTTAAACAAAAATTTTAACAATGTACGTGTAGTTGTGTACAATTCAATGACTTTGTACTTTAGAAAAGAACAAATATTAGTGGAGGAGTGGTGTGATATTTATACACGAAATTTCATTGACTCACTTAGTTATGAGTATTGCTATATTGACAATTTGACATCTTAATACTTATAAATATTCATTCAAATCTAAAAATGAAAATTATAATAAATAATATATAAGTAAATATTCTATAAAAATTAAAACTAACAAATTAAATATATACAAAAAAACAAGATAATAAATATTAAAATAATTTTATTACTTAATTAATTCACGTTTCACCACGTCCTCCATCCTCTTTTCATCACTATATTTTTCTCACATAAGTACAAAATATATGTACACCGTACCTATTGCTATGTATAACAATAATTGTCCAAGAAAGAAGACCCTTAATTCCATTTACTAAAAAATATTGTACGTATGAATTTCATTTCGATGGAAAAGTACTTACGTAGATGGATGGAGATGAGGGCCTGTTCTAATTTGGAGCGAGCTGAAAACATATGTAAAGGGAAAAAACTATCTATGTCCTACAATAAGACTCGCTGGCTGGCTCTAGCTAGATAGCTAGCTATAGCTTATATATAGCCTTTAATTTGGCCGTGCCTAAAAAGATACACAAAAAATGACATGAATTTCTGTATGCTCCCTATAAAGGTACCAACTTATATGCAAATTTAATTTCTCCTAGCTACCTCCCTCCAAGTTACATTATATATATATATTCATTCATTATTATATTCTCCTTGCTAGCTAGAGAGCTTTGCCTTATTATGTACGAGTATATGCTAGTTCCTTATAATATATGGTCCAACATCATATCACCGCCCCCATGTAAGTAAAGAAAGCCATCACGGCACTGCTTTCTACATTAATATAGATATACCGAAATTCTTTATTTACAATTAAAAAGTTACCAATAAATTGTAAATAAAAAATATTTAAATTACACATGTTAAATACAATAGATTATATATTATAAATAATAAATTACATTCTTACTCACTTTTTTACATTATTCATATATTTATTACAATTATGTTCTCATAGCATAGAAACTAGAGTATTTAAGTAAAGTTCTTATAAGATTTTGAACTCTTTCCCCTTAATAACTCTTCTAAGATCTTATACTCATAAATCCATAACCTTATTATAAAACCTTTACTTTACTCTACATTCCCGATATAAGACTCGTACCATTCTAACTCTCTTGTTCCACACATCCAACATATATAATTTAATTATGGTTAAAGATATGAATAATCTACTATGTTTAATATATATAATCTTAATAATTTTTGTATTAACCGTTTGTTTGCACATTTTGATTGGCTGCAGATGTACAATTCTATTATATCATATCATATATTCATATCAATTTAATTTTAATTAAGTGTAGACTACGTGTGATCATTATGGTACGTGCCTAGCTATGCAAAACTACTGTAACACACCACAACACGTACGATTGGCATATTTTTTCAAAGTCAAGTTGAATAGTTTTTTAGCTTGCACATATAATAGTCTCTGTTGTCAGACAGTAGTATGAAGTATAGTGTGTTATTCTTTCGTGCTTTCATCAGTTCTTAGTCCTTTGCTGCTTGAATAATAATAAAATATAATTTTATTTTAAATAATAGTTACTTTAACTTTTTATACATTAAAAAATTAATATATTTAGATATAATTTATGATTATATACATTAAATTTTATAAAACTAAAGTGATCATTATTTTAAAATTGATGCAGTAATAATTTATTCATTCTAGTCTCTGAGGGTTAGTTCTTCTTGGTCAACACGGCTTACTAGCCTGGTCATACCCACTTTCATTAATTATTCACAACAAGCTAGCTATACTCTTTTATTTCTACCTTTTTTTTGTATGTACTTGCATATATAGCTTTATGAATTATCATACTTTTGCTACCTCTGCTTGCAATTATATATATAGCTAGCTTAGCTGGCTATATATCTCGATTTTTAATTGCAGTTTCACCCGGTCGATTCCGATCCACTGAAGATGACCATTACATTATTGGTTTGAAATCAATTTAAGACATTTTTTAACACTTATAAACAAGATCATCATATTCATTCTGTCGCATAAAAGTGTATGCCATTTGGTAATAATAAAATCATCAAATCAATTAATACTACTAAAAGTTCAAATTGAGAAAAAGAGTTGGCCTAGCAGTATAAGATTTAAGTATTTTTCACAAACACCAATAAAACTTTTTAACATTTAAAAATGTGTATTTGATTAATTAAGACATTCATTTTTAGATCATCGAATGCAATAATATTATGAAAATTAATGAAATTATTATCACATCAAATAGTCCAAAAATAAATATCTCAATGGGACACTCACTTTTAGATATTAAAATAGTAAACAGTTATATTAATAATACATATCACACATAAATAGAAAATTGATCAAGTTAGTTAATCACCCATTTGCATATCTATCTTAGCTAAAGTGTGTAGTATTAATAAATTGACGGTGGACATTGATCAATGATCCTGTTTAATTTGTGGCGTTATAATTAAATGACAAATTGATCGAATTAAGCTTTACTAATTAAAGTCATTGACATATATCTAGGTCGATCCCAAGTTAGCCTAGCTAGGTAGACAGACATAGAGACACATAGCAATTAGGAAGAAATCAAGTCCCTATAAGGGCATGCATGCAATGACAGAATAATAATACTAAATAATAATATAATAATATGATAATAAAAATACTTAAATGGAATTATGGAAGGATGCATGAATCCCTCACACTCTATCTAGCTACAGCTACTCGAGTTCAAAGCGGAGAATGCCTGCTAGCTACTACAACACATATAATGAACCTATTACCTTACTTACGATAATATATAACATTTTTATTTCATTATATATATATTTTCCCTAACTCACACGAATCCTAGTCAGTGCTATATGATGCCGTAAACGAAGACTTTCGGTTGGGGGCTTTGCCGCGCACTGCCGTAAATGTAGGACTATTTTTTCATTATCGTGTCAAACCATTTTGTCGCTAACTCTATACTCCTCAATAATTATTAACATCGGATAATATTTTTTTTAAAGATCAGTGTCTTTGTATTTTTGTTTCTAAGTGTCCCAGCCAATTTTTTCATTAGTACGTGTTGATTTGAATAATTTTTTTAATGACTACACAATATAAAATAATCATATATATATATATATATAATACTTTATTTGCATTTTTTTAAAATAGTAAACAAGATAATTTTGTTGATTTGAATAAATTTTTTAGTGACCACAACACAATATGAAATAATCATATATAATATTTATTTACGTATTTTGTTAAATAGTAAACAAGAAAATTAACTATCATAAATAATGTCATAATTGAATAATAATGTAAAATAATTTATACCGAACGTTGAAAACTAATCAAAATCAATCTCATGTTAGATAATAAGAGGTATATAAGTAATTAAGTACTATATTTTTTCACATAATTTGATATTGTTTTTGAAAAGAAAAAATTGATAAAAGAAAATTAAGAGAGACGACAGCAAACAAAGGAGAGAAAGTAGTATCTTTCGGCACTGGGGAGAATTAATAAGATAAGACAATGAAATTAGAACACCAAATATAGGGTTTGAGGTTTTGACAGCCAAAACCAAAAGGATATGCTTTATTTCCCGGAGCAGAAAGGGTCACGCTTGTTGTGGTAAAAGCCTACTAGATTTAAAAAATCACAAAAAAGAAGCTAAGGCTAATAAATTAAAAAATAGAATTTCTTTTATAGAAAAAAAGCATGCATGGCAAGTGGCCACGATGGCCACATACAGCATCCTCCATTCACTCTGTAAAGGCCACTCATTCAGTTCATCACTGCTCCCTCTGAAGAAATTGTTGTGACAAGACATTTTCAGGGAAGGGGTCGGGGCATATATACCTATTGCCAGATTCAGCCAATTCTCTGCTTGAGGGATGCATTAGAACCATAAATCACTTATTAAATCATAGAATATAACTTGTGCATGCGATTCATTCCTTAATTAATTAATTATTAGTATAATATAGGTTCGTTTAATTTAATAATACTCATATGTCATTATGGTGAGGCCATATCATGGGGCGGCCTGCAGGTTGCGGTGTCCCGGTTTTTTATGCCTAATTTAAATCAATCTCTGTGAAAAGTGGCACTTTACATATATTATATAATGATGCAATTGGTTGGTGATGAACTGGTGTATTCATAATTGGGTAATTGTCATTGTACAATATAGATACGTCTAATTAATATCTAATGTGTATTATGCATAATATGTAATATGTATTATATATAATCATGTATGATATATACTAAGTGTTATATATAACATAAGTTAAATATTAGTTGAATGTATTTTTTTACGAACATTAGTATTGACATGATAATCGAAAAGTGTAATCAGTAACTTAACGTGCCTGACAGGTGGCATCTTCTCAACGGTTGCTTATTGAATGAGCCACTGTATTTGTCTTATACAGTCTAATGACATGTGTTAGCAGAAGTAATCGATTCCACTCACACTAATGAAAATGTAATTTGTTATATCGTGCGCATACTTATAGTCTTATACCAAGAATATCACGTTTTAAATATTATATATACATATAAATATTTGATTTTAATATATTTATAGTTAAACATGTTTAATTGTTTATACAACTCATTTAATAATATATTGTAACATCAACAACTGACTGCTCAACTATTCATTATCATTATTTGAAAAATCATGTAAACGAAACATTTTAATTTTAGTAAATTAAAAGTAAACTATATATATTGAAGAGAAAAAATCAGTTATTTATTTATAATTAATTTTAGAGTTTGGTTATCATGCATGATTATTTAAAATAGTTTTATGACAATATAATGAATTAGTAATCTCCCCAATCGAATATTTATGTTTTATTTCTCTCTATTAATTATCATAGCCAACGTATACTTTTCAACATTAATGATACTACACCGATTCTATTCCACCTACCATGCCATGCATGTATGCATGTATATATGCTATACATGTAAACCATGCTTAAAAGAAAAGAAATAGTTTAATTTCAATTTATTGTCGGTGTAATGTAATTTTATACATAAATTCAATCATGAATTGATATATCAATAAAAGTTTTTAATTCAACCACTCACTAACAGTGACGGATCCAGAAAATTTTAACAATGAGAGCGAAAATATTACATCGTTAATATATATAAATATAAGATAATGTTTTTTGAATTTTCTTTAGTGTGTGGACAAATTCAATAATACAATAGGGACAAAATATATACATTTATATATATTTAAACTAAAAAAACTAAAATTCAGTGGGGGCATATGCCCCATAGCTTCCAACCTAAATTCGTCCCTGCTCATTAACTAAAAAATCACATAAATCAGCGGATGTGATTGGTTGACAGCGTAAAATTTTTTACATTCACATTGCATCATAATTAAACTCTAAAAGAAAATTTAAAAAAATAAAAAAAGTAGCCGTATGTACTGAAAAATGGTGGGCATAAAACAGCTTTCACTTCTGTAAATATATGACGACAACCCCACTTTTTTTGCACAACTTCTTGCAAGTGGAAAATTTCTTAATACAAATTTCGCCCTTTAAATTAAGGAATTCGATTTTCACTTTATTCTAAAGCACATTACAGTATAAATTGGTAAATATTAAAAATATACATACATACTACTATATATGAAATTAATTGCACATTATTCAATCAATGCAAGTTGATATATCTTATGTATGTATACTAGGATGGTACATATAATAATTAAGTGGATGTAGTAGTCAAAATGTGGAGAATCGATTACCTAGTATAGCTGCATCATTTTAAAAGTTTTACCATATTTGCATGGCTTTCAGAAGAATATGTATAAAATTTGAATAACAAATAAGGATTAAACATTATCTTCAGAATCACACAAGGGATATGACTATATTGAGTTATAGTAGAAAAATAACTCCCACGTTCTGATAAGACCCATCTAAGGGACGCATATATATCCACACAACAATAAGTGAAGGAATATATAATAATGGAAAATACTTGCTAAACAATAAAAAAAACACAAATTGAGGAACAATAAAAAAATCAGTTAAAAAAGCCAACAAAGTTTATTTAACATTTTATGGCCCAAATAACATTTTAATCATGAGTATATTTTTAATGGGGTGTTGATTGTGGCCCAAATTCTTTTTTGTTGGTTGTTTTGGCTGGTTTTTTTTGTTGTACTCCTAGCATTGCTCATAAAAAATAGTCAAATTAGTTTATGGGTCTATTTGACAACTTTTTGACCCAAAAAATATCCCTTTAAGAAGCTAATTTTTAGTGAACTAAGTGATTGTGACCCAAATTCTCTATATTAGCTGGTTTTGGCTGATTTTTTTATCGTAAATCACTCCGCCCATTAAAAAAATACACATGGTTAATAATATTATTTAGGCCAAAAATGTTGAAATGGACTTTATTGACTGTTTTGGTTAGAAAAATGTTATTCCTCAAACATTTATAAATATTTGGATACCCATTATGAAATCTAAGAAAAATATTGATGCTGTGCCACCCATTATATTATAAAGACAAGTATTTGCCACAAATGCTGAACTTTGGAGTAATACAAGGATATATAAATGAAAAATTATTGCATAATACTGTAACATATATTTGATATGTATTTATAATTACTTATTCTTATTAAAAATATTTAAAAGACATAAAATAATATAATAATAGGTATGTTTAGCAAATATATATTAATTAAATATATTCTAGAACCGTATAAGAATTTTTCATATATATATATATATATATAATAGATATAGATATTGATGGAGATATTATTTGTACAAGTTGAAAAATAGAAGATAAGGTAGGATGAGAATTGGTTTGAAGGTCTAAGGTAGAGAGGAAAAGAAGGAGAAGGCGACAAACTTGGCCTTGAGTGTTGCACTCTAAACTTCAAATTAAATCAGATATGGGCCCTCTGCCATATCCTCTTCTCATCATATGTACAAAGCCATATATATGAAAAATAAACTTCATAGATTACCACAAATTAAATGATATAGTATGTGGAGTGTTTAAGTATCATAGGGTTTAATCTTTGGGTGATGTTTATTTATAAAACCCCCTATGTTATCCGTCGAAATATGTTCTCTATTAAAATTAGGGATTAGTTATCTGCTATTCAAAAATGCAACTTGTTTTTAAGAGAAATAATGTTTGATATATAACTATAAGTTAGTTAATATTTATAGTTAATAAAATGGATGAATGTTGACTAGTTATTAATTGTACACAATATTTTTTGTTTGTAATGTGATATGAAACTGTATATATTATGTAGTTTCAAGTCTAATAACTTATATGATGTTGGAAAATGATATAAGGACACACCCAAACTATGAGAGGTAAGAGTGGATATAGAATGAATAAAAAAAGTGAATAATAAAAGTAGTAGGATTTAATTACTTTTTAAGTACGTAGAATATTTTTATTTTAAAAAAATAGATGTTCAAATTATATTATATTATAAATTGACATGTGTGTAGTAATGAAACAAGTGATTTATCATAAAATTGAAAGAAATAAATATAAATCATATATAAATTATTAAAACTAAATATTAATTGATAATGATTCATGACCACATGCATAATTACTTAAAAAAATCATATAACTTTTTATTTAATACTTATCATTTACGTTAGATCAAACGATCGATGTATTAAAATTTATTTCTCAAACTATCATAGTAATAAATAATTTCTTTATTTGATTCGTCTGGTCACAATACTATCATATTGATTAATTAACTATCATTGAAAAACAAAAATTAAAGGAAAACGAATTATTTGCATGCAATTATATTTTTTAGAAAATCTTATTGCACAATAAAAAATCAGTGAAAACAGTCAATAACTTGTGCACAACATATAATATGTAATATGCACAATATATATTATATAATATACACACCATATATGACATAATATGTGATATATGTTGCACATAACATATATATATATTATGTTATGCATATTATATAATACTTGTTATTATACATAGCATATTATTAATTGTTATTTTATTATACATATAACATCGCTCTATTTTTTGAAATTGCAGTGTGATGGATATGATGTGTTGGTGGTAGTGTTTAGGTAGAGAAAAACAAAGGAAGTGGGAAGTGGTGGGAATGCATTGATGATGATGAGAGGCACAGGTTCAAAATGGTTGTCTTATGAGAAGTAGACAAAGGCTATGATATATGGCTGGATTTTGTTTCTGCAGTTCCAAACAGGGGCCCCTCCAATACCATTACTACCAATATAATCCAAACCCAACTCTTCTTCTCCTTCCTTCTTCATATCATGCATCTTCAGTGTAGATAGATAGATATATAGATACTTCAATTCTATTCTCAACTACTAATTATTGTTATCATTCTCTCTTCCTGCTTTCTCTGACCAGATACCCCTCTCTCTATTTTTGTGCATGTGTGCCTTTCTCTTTCTCTATTTGTCTTCAACCTCATCCCTCTCTTTTCATTTCGTACACAAAAAACACCATTAACCATGTACCCAAAATATCAGACATTTTCTTCAATAAAGGATAATATCTTATTATTTGTACGTCTCATACTAATTATTTAACACATTTTTCATTAACCTACACTCAATTTTTTTTCCTCAACTAATATGTATTATTTAGAAAACAAAACAAGGTACATTTGAAAATAGAGTTAATTAGTTTATAATTAATCTTATCAACTTATATTACAATGACTCATATTTTTCTATTAAGCTTAATTTTATTTCTTACAAACAAACCGACCTTTCTACCCATTAATAATAACAGTTTTTTAGTACACTGTTTGAATAATTACTATATATCTTTCTCCACTTTGAATGATCGTTTTTAATTTTCTCTCTTTATTACTACTACGTGTGTCGTTGTCTGTTTTGAATTGTCGTGATTGCTTCTTTTTTTGTCGTGAAGACAGACACTAACACTAACACTAGGGAAAGGGAGAAAGAGCATTAACGAAGCATATATATCTTTCTTTCTGTTTTTCATTGATATTGTCACAACTACTCGTCCCACCACTAGCTAGTAATATAATTCGGCCATATGTATTTATGTATGTATAATGTATCTGCATTGTGCTGTGAATTAATTAAAAAAAAAAAGAAATTATAAAAAGACTCACATATATATTTTCATAAATAAATATTTGCACGATGATGGGGTGTGAGTGAGTGCACTCATTACTGATGAGGCCGAGGCCGATTTTCATGGTATCACGGAATTGTACGACAATAATATATATGATCAAGACAACGAACGTGCACTTACACTTTGTTTTTTTCTACCAAAAGATTCTGGTGGAGGAATTTAATTGAATTTAAGCCCGAGTTTTGGTGCAAGATACTTTACTAATTATTATAAGGTAGTATAAAAACGGAGCAAGTTTTGCTAATGATCGATCGACTTAAGATACTAATTTAAAAAATTAAATAAAAATTATTTATATGTATTGATGGTGTATTCTCTCTACTACTTGAAAATTTATTAAAATATAATGTTGCAAAATTGAGTGTGTCAAATTCATTTATAATGTATGTATATGCATCAAAATCAATCTTTTTAATATATATATTTTAGTGTTATTTGATTTTTATTTTTATTTTTGAATTTTTATTTTCAGATTTTTTTAAAGAAAATATTGAAAACACACAAAACGTAGTTTTATTATTTTTACTGTTTTCATGTTTTCAGTATATATTTTCTTTACCAAACGAAAAATTTAGTTAATTCTTCGATCAAATTTTTTCCCTTTTTACTCATACCATGAATGGGATATATAGGTTTGGACTTCGGATACAAAGCAACTAATATTTTCCTACACGACTCATCAATCAAATATATTCTACCCGCCATTTGTTTTATTTTATACGTGTATTTGTCTATAATAATTTATCAACATGAATTATTTCTTTTTTAATTTTTAGATTTTTTGTATAACTTTATTAGTTAGTTAATTGTTATTGAGTTAATTAAAAAAAATTATTAAAAAATTATGATTTAATGCTTTGAACCTATTAATATGTTTACTAAGTATATTTAAGGGGAAAAGACAAAAAAACAGAAAAAAAACATCAAAACACAAATTCTCGCGCGAGTTACTTTCATCTTACACGAGTTGACATGAAACACTTGTGAAAAAGAGGCATCAAAACACCAACTCTTGCATAAGTTACTCTCAACTCTCACGAATTGGTGTGAAGCAATAAAAGATCTCGCCCAAGTTGGACTAAAGTAACACCACAATTTACATTCATCGCGCGAGTTACTTTCATCTCGTGTGGGTTAGCCAAGGAGTGCTAGTACA
This sequence comes from Aeschynomene evenia, assembly GCA_013621005.1. Classification (NCBI taxonomy): domain Eukaryota; kingdom Viridiplantae; phylum Streptophyta; class Magnoliopsida; order Fabales; family Fabaceae; genus Aeschynomene; species Aeschynomene evenia. Next base: position 7,121,463 of record CM024270.1, read on the forward strand.
TTCACTTGAAGATTCAATTCTTGCGCGAGTTAATGTCACTTGGGCTTGCGATTTTACACATAATGATGTCCAAATCAAATAAAACACATGCAATATAATTTTGGCAAATGAATTCTATGATTTATTCCATCACTAATCCTAATTTTGGAAGAGATAAATTTTTGCAGAGTTCTAAAGATCAAGAATAAAGATTCATCAAAAGATCAAAATTAAGAATAGAGAGATATAGAGATCCACTAATTTTTAAGTCTTCTATCCCTTTTAAGTATTTTTTTTCTCTTCTCTAACATGCATACTTTTCCAAATATCATCAACTAAACACCGTACCCTTTGATTGAGATTTTAATGTAACAATTATGATTAACTTTTAATTCAATTCTTTGTTAATTATTCAAATTTATTTAACATAGTTGTATGAATTATAATATTGTTTTTAATGTTTTTGTTTGATTGGTCACTTTGTAATTGATTTTTAATCTTATATGTTATCTGAGGAGTATTATGAGTATCTACTCGACATTTAAATCATAATCTAGATATCACTAGAGATAAATGATTGTTGGTTGTGCAATCTTAATAGGAATGCAAAGATTTAATCCTTAGGTTGTCTATGTTAGTCTAAAAGATTGATTAACCTGGTTAGCGAAGAAGTTTAGGATGATTTTGAGAAAAAATATTAACAAAATAGAAATCTCGATTCTTCATACAATGTAAAATAAAAATTAAATAACATAAATAATAGATGAAAGAGAGACATAGATTGTGAAATTAGAACCTCAATCGTTTTTCTTCTATAAATCACATCATTTTAATTATTTACTTTAATTATTTTTTAAATATTTTTAATTGTCAGTTTTAATTCTTATTTCTCAACTATTCTCTACAATTATTTTTATTCCGTAGTTGCACAAATTGCCGTGATGACTTTTCGCATAAGTCCGGTTACATTTTTATTTTCTATTTTTTGTGAAAAATGAATAAATTAGAAATTAAGTACATCATATTAGAGAGAAGAAAATAGAAAGGAATTATAATGATGGGTATTGAAAGAGCTACTTTGTAAAACTTTTTGATTTATTATTATTCTTATTTTTAGAGACTAAGAATAAGTTACTTTTTATATATATATGACATAGATAGATAAATAAATAATCTGAAAGAGACGAGGGAAAGAATAAGAATACGATGCTCTAAGTTTTAAATAAATAAATAAATAAATGTATTATTAAAGGTGTAAGTTAATTGAATTAAATTTTCCATTTTTGGACAGTCAAGTTTTTGCCTATTATGGAAAAGGGAACAAGAGGAAAGTTAGGCAGAGAAGGCCTTTTATGTTGGATGTGTTCTTCTTTCTTTCCTTCCTACAAACAATTACAAATATTATATGCTTCACAACAACACAAAACAACCGACAACTGATCTGAATCCAATCCTTCTCTCTCTAGGATTGCAATGCAATGGAATGGAGAAGAACTAATTAAACAAGAACCACTCACTCACTCACTTCCTTTTCTTTTTTTTTTTTAAACTTTTTCTCAGTCGCTATTATTAATACTTCCCCTAAAAAAAGCAGCTATTATTAATACGACAAAGATATACATACATATTAAAAAAAAAAACAAAAATGATGACCAATGTGGGGGAAAATATATAATATATTTTTCTACAGTACAATCCAATAAATGGAGAGTCTCAATTGGATTTGGATTCCCCCCAAAAGGACTACAACAAACAAGGGCGTGGGGGGAAGATTAAGAATGAGTGCAAATTAAAGAAACTCAAACTCTGCTTTTAACTTAATTTACAGTGTTGTGTTTGATTTGGTGGTGGTAGTAGTAGCAGTGGCTGTTGTGATCAATAATGGGTCTGTTTCAAGTGATTCTTCTTCTTCTTCTTGTTCATGTTCTGTCTTTGCAAGATTATTATCTGATCTGATCACAATCTCTTCAAGATATGCATGATGATGATCATTATCATTGTTCATCTTGCAAGGCTCTTCTTTTGTAAATGTGGGTATTAGTGTTGCTGTTGAATTAGAAGAAGAAGAAGAAGCATTATTATTGATATTGGTGGATGATGAAGATGATGCTGAAGCCTTTGTGAGATCCTCTGCTCTTTGAACCTGGAGATTCCAATCAGTCCTGAACAGAACAAAGAGCATGAGGCCCGCACACGTGGCTTGGGCCGCAAGCAACCCGAGCCAAAGCCCAGCAAACCCCATTTTGAGGACAAACCCAAGAAGTATAGCGACAGGCATGCCCACAAGGTAGAATGAGCCCAAGTTGATGTTAGCCCCAATGGTGGGTCTTGCGCTTCCCCTAAGAACCCCACACCCTGTTGTTTGAGGGCAGTTTCCAAGCTCACAGAGTCCTACAATTGGCAGAGCCAATGCAGTGAGTCTCAGAATCTCCTTGTCACTTGTGAAGAATCTTCCCCATTGGTGCCTCATAAGGGTTGTGAACACCATTGCCCCTATCCCTAAACCCATTGCACACAAGAGTGAAACTATCATGCACCTTCTTGCCTTTCCTGGCCTATTGGCCCCTAACTCATTCCCAATTCTGGTGGACACACCAAGGCTGAGCGATGATGGGAAAACATATACTAATGCTGTTGTTTGGATTAGGATCCCCATTGAGGCAATGGTGGCTTTTGGGTTGGCCAAAAGTCCACACAGGATTATCATGAGCTCATACCACCACCACTCAAGGCAAACTGAGACACATGTTGGGATTGCTAGAGCAAGCAATGAGGACCAGCCTCTGAGGCAGTCCATGCTTGGGGCGACCCATGAGTCCTTATAGACACCAGAGAAGTAGACAAAGGATGAGAGGAAGAGGAATAGGTTGAGGTTGGTCCAAACCATGGCAATGGCTACCCCTGCAACGCCCATCTTGAAGTGGACAACAAGGAGGAAATTGAGAGGGACATGGAGGAGAACAGAGATGGCAGAGCAGTATGTTAGTGGCATTGTGATGCTCTGTGTCCTGAGGTAGATTCTTAGAGGGTGGAGGAGTGAGAGGAAGAAAAGGTCTGGTATGGAGAAGAGAATGAAGGTTTGTGCAGTGGATGATATTTGGTGGTCTTGGCCACACCACAAGAGGATCCTGCTCATGTTGAGCCATGTGAAGGAGATTGGGATGGAAGTGGAGAGAAGAAGAAGAACGGTTCTTTGAAGGGTCAAGCCTAGAATCTTCCACTGTTTGGCTCCATAAGCTTGTCCACAAATGGGTTCCATTCCCATGGCAAGACCAGAGATGACAGAGTAGCCAGTGATGTTGGCAAAGCCAATGGAGAGAGAGCCTCCAGCTAGCTCCATCTCACCAAGGTAGCCAAGGAACAGCATTGAGATCATTGCCCTTGAGTACATCAGCAACCCTGTCATGGCTGTTGGACCTGATATCTTCCCTATGGCCTTCATTTCTGCTATGACCTGAATGAATGAAAAAGAGAGAAAAAAGTTAAGAAAATGACAAATAGTTATTATCAAGTGTATGCTAATTATAAACTGCCATTATTTGTTTTTCATGTGATGTGACTATAGAGATAGTAACCAGTTAGCGAGCAACTTCATTTAATTTACATTCACACAAAAAAAAGAAAAGAAATGACAGTTGGATTTTCTTATATTATTATTAGACTATAATATATATTTTGTATTTTTCTCTTGTTTCAGTAGTATAGTACCTCATTGGGAGTTGGCCATCTGTGAAGTTCATCATGAACTTGATGATCATCATCATGAGAAGGGTTCATGAGTTTGGGGTTTGGAGTTATGAGGTGGGCTTTTGCAGGACACAGAAATGGAGATGTTGAAGATGGCTTAGGATTACACATGATGAGGATATATAACAAGGCTCTACTATTATTAGTTAATATATATATATGTATATAATATATATGCAATACTAAGCTAAGGTTGGAAAATACAAGAACTCTATCTGTTCCTGCTTCCTGGCTTAATTAGGCTTAGTGATGATCGTGCAGTGTGAAGTTGGTTTGAGAATTGATGAGATATGAGAGCAAGAGGGTGAAGGCAGAGTGGGTTTATATGCATGAATTCATAGGGCCCTACATGGGTAACGTGTCATATATGTAAGCAAAATGCTAAAATGTATAGTAGTATTATCATTTCACAATGGAAACTTATTTTAAAGAGAAAAGAAATTAGAAAAAGGTGAAAAAATAAATAAATAAAAGAGAAAGAGTAAGCTTGAACGGAAGAAAATGCTTATGGGGGTGGTAACCGACTAGGCTTCTGTTTCGTTAAGTGGTGTATGTGTTATTATATTATTGTTTAGCAAAAAGAGTGAAACAATTTGGGTATGGCATCTGAGGAACAGAAGCACATAAAAGGCTTTTTTAGGCCTTTGAGTGTGGAGGGGAAACAAATTAAAGTTCGGTCTTATCTCTATGGCGGTGAAATAATCAAACACCAGAAGAAAAACTTAAAAAAAAAGTAGTATAATTATTCGCTTTGATTAGTGTTTTTTATTAGCCGTCAAATCGGTGAGAGGGGTTTGATTTGATAATGATGTTTAGGGGGGGACTTAATGGTGGTTTAAACTCGATTGGCTGTTAATTACCGGATTGTAAGTGGATAATCTTTTTTAAGAATGCCACATTAGCTAGGTATTTTTGATTACCCTGTTTGTGGAACATAAAGAATTTGATCCTGAAGCTTGGATTGCCAAGTGGAAGTGATGGAGAAGCAAGTTCCTTTCCCTAGTTGTGAAATGAACCCCATTATATATTTTATTCACTTTTTGTTTTCTGCTGGTGCGGCATGGGGGAGGAGGGAAATTCTGAAATGACAAGAGCATCATCCACAGATACTTATGTGGTTGGGAAATTCATGATAAATATTTAAATTGTAATAATAATACAGGGTCTTTTTTTTCAGTAATGATTGTTGTACATCGAAAATACATCCATCGAATATCCAACATGTGCTATATGTCATACATAATTTGTGTTATACGTATAACACATATAGTACACGTTAGATACTCGATGAATGTGTTTTCGATTGTACAACAAACATGGTTTTTTTTTACTGCATAGATAACATGGTTTGTTTTGTATTGTATGATTCGAGCGTAGCAGCTAGCTAGATACAAAAAAATGGAAGTTGCATGTTCTTTTGAAGCCATGCATGTTCCATGGTTCCCCAACCAATGTCATAAAACCCATTCCTAACACAAAATACTGTCTATATATAGAACCATCTGAAGCACTTAAAAGGCCAAAACATTCCCTTGACTAGTTTGTCTCACAGATAGAGAGCGCTAGCTATAGGAACAAGCAATAGCAGTTTCTTTTCTTTTCTTTCTCCTCTCAGCATCCTAATTTTGGCCCCACATTTCTGTGCCCTCTTCTTGTTGTACTCTTTCTATTATTGCTTGTAGAATGTTTTGATCACCACTACCATCCAGGCACACATAGATAGATAGATAGTTGAAACATTTTGGATCAATGAAGAAGGGGTACTATATATATATATATGTTATGAAAAACCATATAGCAGAAAACTGAAAATTAATTAAGAGTTTTGAATTGGAGTAATTAGCCAAAAAGGTCTCAAACACTCTAATTTTTTATTACTCCATTTTGATTATAAAGGTTATCTTGATGGATATGAATGTGTAAATGTAGAAATATGTATGGATTTTGTGGAGGGTAGGTGGTGGTGAGTGATGGAGGGACCACAAGTGGTGTTAATGGAGAATGATGGTAGCTGGCCGTATGGAGAAGAGACAGATGGGAGATGGGAAACACTATATATGGAGAGAGAGAGAAATATTACAATTACGTGCTCCAATTACAACCATTTAATCTCATCTTAGCTTGGAGGATAGTGTGTCACAAATAAATAAATAAATAAATTACTCTGTCTCTGTATAGGATGGATAGCATGCAGGGAACAGTAGAAACTACACTCTGTTCTTACATTCATTATATATATTAAGCCAAACTCACTCATTTATGCATAGCAGATGAACATTTTTTTTTATTTTTTTATATATCTCTTGATTGCAGTCTCTGAGTAATTAAATGATATTATTTTTGTTTCATTATTGTGTAGTATATGAAAAATGAAAATAATATTGGAATAGAACTTACTTCCCTGAAATTAAGCCATGGCCATCCAATGTCAGATTCCATGTGTTTGTATCTCACTGAGTTGCTGTGGATGAAAGATATGTATCATGCAAGGGAACCGATGCTTAGAACTTGGAAATAACTAGTATTAATTATTGATATAAAGCAAACAACAGCAAAAGTTCTGACAATTGGAATTGGACAAGCAAGCCATAAAGAAATAAAGAGAGAAAATTAAATATCTTGAGTCTCTGCTTCCTGTTTCATAGAATGAATAATATGATTTGGAATTATAGGGAAAATAATAATAATATATATGAATATCATTTGATTGATTAAATGAAAGCAAAATAAAACAAAACAAAACAATCCAAAGTTATTAGTTTTAGGGTAGTCACGTGGTGATGCCATACATATGCACTGTCATCTATCAGATAGACATTTTAGAACAAGTTGCCTTAGTGGAAGGATTAGACAGAATTTCTTTTCTTTCGACGTAACAAAACTAAAATGCATGCTTCAGGGAAAAAGAATATTGATAAGACACATTATAGTTTGTCTTTGACATTAATAACAATCATATATATATATATATATATTGGTATTATATTCTCCTCTAGAAGCTCGATCGAACAGATTCTAGCCCTAATAAAACTTTTTCCACAGTCATAGCAAGGGGGGAAGTTCCTCCACAAATCCACTTAGTATATATGAAGTATGCATTTATGGAGATGCATGCATGTCATGTAGTATGTGTTTGTGGACGTTCTTCAATATAATCTAAATCTAGCTAGCTAGCTAATGCACAAGTTAAAAATTCATTATTCACTTTAATCCGAATTTTACAAACAATAATAATAATATTGTGAAGTGAGGGTAAGTTAGAGTTTGTGCAGTTGGCACGTGGTTCGAAGATTGCGTCAGTAATAGTTGTTAGGACAGATAATGATATAAAGTTCGATATTTGTAAATGCTGTCTCAGTAAGAAACTGGCATTGTACGAAGAAATGAAAACAAATCAGACTTTCATGAATAGCGAAGTGTATTAAACACTTGGAATTTATTCCATTGTTCAAAAGAGGCAAAAGTAAAATTAAATGCACACATTTAATGACCATTATAGATCAAACCCGTCAGTGAAGAATATAAGTTTTCTTTTAAAGAAGGAAAAATAAAATGGGAGCATTAAATCTACGTCTGATCTCAGTCAGGGTTTCCATCAGCACAATTCACATATTCACTGTTGGCCACTAATTAATAAGCAAGCACATTCATCATAAAAAAGAAAACTAGTACTAATACAAAACAGATCGCACAAATTTCTAAGATTCCAATACATCATGATTGAAGCACCAAGCATAATAATCAGCATTGCCTCAAAAAATAAAAAGAGAATTTTTATTTTTTCATGAGGAATAATTCCCAATCAGCAGCAACTCATCTTGGTTGTAAAGAATGTGTTGCCCATGAGTTAATTTGGGAACATATAGAAAGATGCCACCAACTACTTTTCCCATAGCATTTTAGCCTTTAAAAGCAAAAAATGTTACACAGGGATGAAGAAAAATTCTCCACTGATTGCTGATAACCTTTCATTCAGTATTTTTATTTTTTTTAGTGACAGCTTTTTTATGATTACATCTTGTGTTGCCAGGATGTTTGGAAAAGTAGTGCTAAATGAGTTGCTTCTTTTTACATTGTTCCTTAGACATCAAGATTATCCATCCTTTCTTACACCAGTACCAGTACAGGGTCCCTCATGGTTAAACATAGCAGACCAATCTCATTGTTTTACTCATCAGGATCACCCAACAGAGACAAAGAGAAAGAGAGAGAGAGGGAGAGAATTCAATGCTTTTCCAACACTAACAACATAACACCACTCATCAAAATTTTGCTCATTGGCATTAGACCAAGAAAAAGAAAAGGAAGAAAAACGACCAAGTATTCAATTATTCATAGAAGGAAAAAAGAATTCAGGTTGGGGAATAAGGAAGGCTCAAGAAAAAGACTACAAATAAAATAGAAGTGAAAAAATAACTATTTACAAATTATTGCTACCTATTCATTTTTACCAAAAACCCTCTCTCCGAAAGAAATCAGTGCCGAAAGCAGAAGGAACATGATACCTCATACTTGGACTCTTGCCTTTTGAGAACCACCAGATCGAGGGATAGCCAAGACAGATATGAATCCACTGGCAAGGGCTGCAACAGCTGCAACAGCAAAGGCCGGGGCGTTTCCTCCTCCGAATAGCTGATCCCATGGCCCACTCCCCAAGGACACCACCATCTATTCAAACATGATAAATAATGTATGAAAACCAGTTGCTCAAAATAATGCAAGTTCTATATACAACTATGACCCTTACTTACAAAGTTTTTTGTTTATAGAAAATGAGCCATCATTATATCAGAAAACAAAACAATTCATATATACCACCATTCTTTACAAGACTATGCATCTTGATGTGAATATTAATTGCTTGAAATTCTTGTGATATTTGGGAGAAAAAAGAATTGTAAATCAAATTTTCATTGAATGTGTTAGGATAAAACGTTTTTGCTAAATCTATATTCAGAGGTTGATGGATGACAAAAGTGAATTCATTTTGGATATTATTTTAAGTACGTTATTCAGCAGCATGAAATTATTTTCACACCCAAAGTGGTAATTTAGGTCATGATGAATGAGCCAAAACAAAGCAGAGCCAGAATCAATTACACTGGACTAATGTAAGTCACAGTATTGTGCATTTAATTGCTCTTCTTATATCCAAAATTCAATGCTGCCTAAGCAGAGTAGACAATTTGGAGTTCTCAGTTAATCTATTAGGTGTGTCCTTGAATCAAAACAATTTCTTCTGACAAATTTTACAGCCTTTAGCAAGAATTAGTAAATATAGGCTTTAATAAGCTGTCCTTAAGAAAAAAGAAAAAAAAATACAGAGGGAGAGAATTCATCTTTAACTGAAAATAAAAGGAATGCAAAATAAGCAATACCTGTGGGAGCACTATTGCAAGATTTAACACTCCCATTGATAATCCTGAAAGTATCAGCAATTAATTAAATAATTATACATTCATATCTCCAAGAAAGATTAAAAAAAAATGCATGAATCCTGCCCACCTTGACCAAGTCCCAGTGACTGAATATGTGTGGAAATTAATGCATATGGAATACTGTACGTGATCTGAAATAATTTACACAATAAGTTAGATTAAATAAGGACCAAAAAAGAACACAAAGGATGGAATTTGAGTCATTATTTTCAGGAACAATATGCTTTTAGAATAAGAACGAGCAACTTACTGCCAGTGGAAACCCAAGAATGGTGAATATTGCCAATGCAGATATCAAAATGCTAGTTGGTGGTGGTTCTTTGCCCAAATATCCAATTCTATTTGCCACATAGGTTACTACAAGCATTGCAACAAAGCACAAAGCCATCAAGATATTTGACATCCCCCAAACGAACCCAGCCCCGCGATTCCTGCATAGTCTCTCCATGAGCAATGATGTTACTCCAAGAACAACTGAATTCAGCAATAATCCAAGTGCCCCCATTCTAACTCCGGTATCATAATTAGTGCCTTCATTTGGCTCACCACCATAAATCTCTCGGCCCATCCAATCAGTATCAAAAAGAAGGAAGGGAAACCACCCAACCCATGTTAGAGCAGTAACAGACAGAATTGTCCATATAATTTTTGAGAAGTACTTGAATGTTCCAAATAGCTCCCACATGAAAGCTTCTTCTGCACTACCTGACTCCCCAGCTGCTGCTGCTGCTTCAGCATTGGCTGCCCCACTTGAACTTAGAGGCACTTCATGAGCCGCCAAGATGCTGATATAGGTGGTGATCATGATGAAAACGATGTCGAGGAAGAAAGCGGACTTGAGATTTGCACAACTAATATTGCATGCAGGGGTGAGTGTGAAAGGAAATATCTTGTACCAACTACTGTATGATCCAGCTGCATAGCCAAGAATGTTCCCAATAGCCATAAATAGGGAGTAATAAGCATTTGCAACACGTGTCCTTCGATGATCCTTGCCTAAAATTCCAAAGATGAAAAAGATAGTAAAAAAATTGAAGGGTGTCAACATATTTGCATTCACATATGATCATTAGTTTCATAGGAATGAATTACAAGTAACATAAAATCATCAAAAAGTTACTGTAAATCTGTAATTGTGGCATCATCTTCCTATATCTGGGAAAATTGAAGGGTTCCTTCTTTTAAAATGGGAGCATTTCTTCCTATATCTGGGAAAACTGCATGGCCTTTTACCCTGACGAATTATCTATCAAACATGGAATAGAAGGAAATATGTTTATCTGCAGAAAATCTGGTTTAATCTTTGTGCTTTCACACACCCACCAATGTTTAATGCTGAATTATTTTCCAAATCAGATTTCAGATGACATACTTTTGCCTGGGGCAGAATGTTGAGGATAATGGTGGACGGAAGGAATAGAATCATCCTATGAGATACACTAAAGATTTCCAAGTATAATCTTACTCTATGACATTATAGCAGGCTCTATGCTTGTGTGATATCAATAAGTTTTGAAAATATGGCACCTGATACATAGTTGGTAAGACAATGCTGCATAAACAAAATATAAAACCACATGAATATTAAAATAGGAAAGAGCATTTTCAAGCTAGAAGAAAAGGTGAAAATATTTAAATATGATGTTCATATGCATTAGAATTCCAGCCGGCATTATCGATTATCTTCTATTATTTGTGTACATATGAAAGCACAGATAAAATTTGCTATGGAAAATTCTGATATAGAAAAATCAATGAATCCATTTTATGATCCAGAAGATGCATCTGTAGCATGCTCAATTGACGACGGTGGATCATACTAAAAAATAATTCACAAACTAATATTTGATTCCGTCCATTCTGCTCAAAACTATCAAGTCCGTTCCCAAACAAACAGATCAAAATCAGCAATAACAGAGAAATGCATTTCATCACTAATTAACCTACCAATACCATCCAACTCAACTGTTTCACATTTCACTATATCAAAAAACAAAATCGCAGATAACCAACACAGCAATTCTCAATAATGACAGAAACCGCATCGATTTCAAATTCAGTAAGTTATAAATTGTATGAATTGCATCAATTTCAAATTCAGTTAGTTATAAACAGAAAGCACTGCATCGATTTCAAATTCAGAGTTAGTTATAGTTACCGGTGAGATCGCCGAGCAATGCTCTGCAGGGGCCCTGCGTGACATTGTTGGCGACGTCAAGGATCCAGAAGCCGAAGACGAAGACACCGACGGCGTAGGGGCGGTGCTTATCGGTGTCGCCGAGCCACCACCCAAGATCGGCAGCGTGTCCAATAACCAAGACAGAGAAGACAATGGACATGGCACCGACGACGATGAAGGGCCTGCGGCGGCCGAATCGGCTTGTGCAGCGGTCGCTCATGTGGCCGACGAGTGGCTGGACAAAAAGGCCGGAGAGAGGCCCGCAGAGCCATATGACGCTGGCCCAGGCATGAGGGATCCCAAGCTGCTGGACGTAAGGGGTGAGGAGCGAGAGCTGTAGGGCCCACCCGAACTGAATGCCACCGGCAACCGAAGCTACCTTGAGAAGCTGCGTGAGCGGGACCCTGTTCCGAAGCTGAGGTCTGGTGGATGAGGAGGAGGGTCGGGGTTTGGATTGGCGCTGCTGCTGTTGTTTTTGTTTACGGTTGGGACGTCTAGCCTCGGGATTCTGCTGCTGTTGCTGTTGCGGTGGTTGTTGTTGTGGCTGCTGTTGGGGACGGTTAGCTTCGGGATTCGCCATGTTGTGTAACTAACTGTGTTAGTGGGCAGAGTTGTAGAGTAGGGTAGGTAGCAAGCTAGTTGCCATGGATGGGATCTCTCTACAATGGTCACTCTCTGCGACCGTTTCATAAGGGCGTCGCGGAAGACTAGGAGTAGGAGGCGAGAGAGACGAGAGGGAGTGAGGTGGCATTCTGTTGTGAAATTGTACACCATGGATTTATTTGTTTATTTATTTACGGATCTCTCTTCGTCTCATTCTATTGTCACTACGGAACGTACATATATTGCTCTACTTATTTGGGACAAGTTAGTTAATTGTTGTTAGCTCATGCATACTTCAACCAAAGTTTGATTAATTGAACAATCTAATCACACAGTTATCTCTCTTGGGCTCTTAAATTGATCTGTTTTATGCAAATATCCCCTCTTAGAGTATTATATTTCATCCTTTCTTTTTTGTTTTTGTTGGAATTCTTGGTAGTTGTTGTTAAGGACTTATCCACAAACTTAACTACATGTTATTGGGCTTATTTTTCGCTGTCCAACTTGCGAGCTATGGGTCTCAGGGTTGTAGAAATTTGGGCTTGGCCCACATTGATGAAGAAAAAAATGGGGAATGGATATAAGATGAGTGACGCAATAGAATAGGTGATCATTTCAACGAACGTCAGAAGCAAGTGAGGGTCGGGAGGAGAGTCTTAGGCTTTGTTGGTTTGGTAATGCTGTGGCTCTCAAAAAGTTGTTGAGCTCTTAAAAAGCTGTTCTCAAGGAGCCACACTATGACCGTTTGGTAAAATAGTTCAAAATTTGCTCTAAATAAGCAGAAGTCATGAGTGTGAGTTTGGTAAGTACATTTTACAAGTGCTTTCAAAGTATAAAATTACTATAATAGACATAAATATTAAAAGATATTATTTTTACTTTTATTTCAATTAATATTTATAATAATTAATAACATAAAAATTAAAACAATACCACTTATAAATCCAAACATAGATAACTAATTCAATATTTTTATATTAGTTCTTACGTATACGGTCCTATCCAAAAGCAGCTAAACACATTAGAAATGTTCATGTTTTCATTTTATAGACAAGACAACGCACCAAGGAAAAATAAAGATTGCAGTGAGGAAAAATAAGCGGCAACAAAAAAAATAACGGTATATTTTGTTAAAAAGAGAGCATGAAAAATTTGAAGAGAAAATGATCTAAAATTAGATGTAATTGATTAGGGATAAAATTGGATTTTTATTAAAATTTAAGGTTAATTAGTCATTTTACTTTTTGAGGAGTTAGAGCCAACTCTAAAAGGCTACTCCTAATGGCTCCTAGGAGCACCCTTGGCTTTTAAAAGCCAGGAGCAAAAGCTCCTTGACTTTTTGAGTTACCAAACACAAAAAAAGAACTTATGCTTTTTGAGAACAGGAGCACTTGCTCAAAAAGCTTTACCAAACTCACACTTAATATCAAGGTGATATCTGATCTGATTAGAGAATATACGGCAACAGCATTCTGATTGACTTGACTTGTGCCATTTCTCTATCACGTGGCACGCATATGCCAACATGCCAAATTACTTCGTCCCATGGTCTCTTCTCTTCTCTTCATTGAAGTGAACGAACGAGTCACCGCTTCTACATTTTTCATCCCAATAAACTGGATCCAGACAAACACGCCCTTTCAGGTCGTTACCAGACAATCCACCACTCATTTTACAAAACATGAATACCCTAAATTAAATTGCTGAAATAATATGAGACTATATAACAAAAAGAAGAAATTATTTTACACTCTTCAACATTAAATTTTAACACTTAACACACATTCATCCTAATTATTCATACTTGGGATTTTAATACCTCGTAGACCAGCTGGAACAACATAAAAAAAATGTTCAAACATGATTTTCCTTTCTTCTTATTTTAAGAGGTGGAAAAAAAATTTGACGGCAAAGGCAAATGCACGTGTTGCTAGTTCTAATACCCACCGAAAATATACAATAATATTATAAGATGCGAACGCAATTACTTCACTCTCCGCACCACCGCCATTACAACAGAGACTAGACCTTTCTCCCCATCTTTTCCCCGCTTCTTCCCTCTCCTCGTACTCCTCACCAACAATGGCAAAACCTTACTTATGAAGAAATTCTCATCACACCTCACTTAATTAAAAAAACATTATTATAAAAATCAATAACCCCACACACACTCCAATCCAATGCTACTCACTACTATAAATTGATGCTGCATTCTGAAGCCAAAGCATCTTCGTTCGCACAGCAACAGCAACAATCAACAACCAATAATGTCAAGAAACCAAATTACCCAACAGAACGTGGAGGAATCATTTCATTCGTTCTATGAAGGTTGGCTTCTTCGGCAACAGAATCTGTTAGACCAACTCCTGAGCGTATCAACCATGCCTGATTCCCCCAACAAACTCAACCACCAGAACAAACTCATCGAAACAGTACTCTCCCACTACACCCAATACTTCGAAGAGAAAAACAAGGTCGTAAACGACGACGTTTTCCTTATATTCTCCCCAACCTGGCTCTCCTCCTACGAGCGCGCGCTCCTCTGGATCGGCGACTACAAGCCCTCGCTCATTCTCCGCCTCGCTGACGGCGCCGTCAGGGACTTAACGGCGGAGCAGAGGGAGGCGTTGACGGCGGTGAGGAGCGAGACGAGGAGGGCGGAGCGGGAATTGTCGGGGGCAATGGCGGGGGTGCAGGAGAGCGTGGCAAGCCCGCGCGTGTTGGGGATGGCGAGGAGGGTTGGGAGGGTGCTTGACGGTCAGATTTGTGAGCTGGATGAGGCGGTGGAGGGGCTGAAGAGGGCCATGGTTGGGGTTTCGGAGAGAGGGGATGAGCTGAGGGTGGCCACCGTGACGAAGGTGGTGGAGGTGCTGAATCCGCCGCAGACGGTGCAGTTCCTTGCGGCGGCGATGGGGTTTCAGTTGCGCGCAAGGATGTGGGGGTTTGGGAGGGACGAGTCGATTCGAAGTTCTAGACAATGAAATCAAATCCCCTGTTTCTCAAACGGAACAGGGGAAATTACTCTCTTCTCTCATCTCTCATCTCTGTGCATCGCTCGCTTTCAACACAACAGGGGAAGGGAAGGCTCTCTTCTCTTCCTCATCTACCCCAACCCAATAATATTTTGGGCCGCTATTGTTATTGCTATTACTACTTTTTTAAATTGAATTATTGTTGTTATTACTTCTCATTATTTCAACACCCAGTTGAAAAAATAAAAAAATGAAGGAAAAATATAAAATAGACCATGCTATATTATTGTAGCATTTGATTGCTGACCAAAAATAAAATAAAAGAAAGTGTCGATGCAACATTTTTATTTCAATTGTATACTAGTGGACTAGGTCTAAAAGTTCGGCCTACAGGGTCCATTTCAGCATCTATAACGCAGTGATATGGAGACTTTAAGCCGAGTAATAGCTTAATTATGACGGAAAGTGGTTTAAAGTTGGTTAATGATTGGCACGTAATCGAAGATACATGTATTCAAAGGGTTTATTGATTATTAACTGATGGAAACAACCTGAGACCTTCATATAGGTAACTCGACTGTTTTCTCATATACATTTTACACACTCAAGCTTACTGAATACATTATTTTGTACTTGCTTCTCAATATAAAGCTAACTTGGGCATCGCCGCGTCGTCGGAGTCCCTTTTCAAGTATCCCACCTGTGTCTAAGAAATCAGAGTTTAGAACTAAAGGTCGGTCGGAGCTCAGACAGGAGGTCGGCTTCTAGTCGGCTAGACAAGAACATATACAATTATGACTTATATATGTTTTAGGTTTTAAATTAGAGCATCTTAGTGATGTTTAATAAATGAAAGAAAAAAATTGCAAAATGTACATTTATGATCATGATAATGATAATTTTGCAGTTATGACATATTTAAACTTACTTTTTTTTTTTGGTTTCCCAAGATATCCATCGAAGCGATTCCGATGACTAATCTCCCGCCGGTTTGTGCGTGCACCTCAAAGGTGGGACGGCTGGCCAAGGTCCTCTCTGCATACACACCGCCCTGGGATCGAACCCGGGACTAGATGCTTAAGCAACCCAAATCACTACCACTTGTGCTAGGCTCCTTGGTTTAACTTACTTCTTTTTTAATCTTTTTATTATGTCTCTCAAAAAAGGGCTTCCTTTACAAGATGAAGTCCATGGTTTTGTATTTAGTAAGAGCTTTACACATTTTTCTTGGACCTTCTACTACACCTAAACAAATATCTAATATAAATTTTATTTTTGGGCTAAATACCTACTATAATCTAAATTTTGGTTAGATATAGTTATGGAAACCTAACTTCTGTCCATATTCGTTTATAGGGAATTTTGGTAATATGATTAGAACCAAAAAAGGGCTGGGCTACTATTGGACTAGTACTATATTGGCCCATTCTTCGACTCGCAACTTATTTCAGTTTATATGAATACATTAAGTAGCCAATCAAAAAATAAAAAATTGTAAACTGAAAAAAAAAAATAAGTAAGATGGCTTTTCATTTCATCATTTGTATTTATTAGTATGATGAATTCATGCATTTGTTTACAATAATAATTTGTGTAGATAGAGGTTGGATGAGTTTATAACCAAAGCAAATGATTCTCTTAAGCTCTATGACCTTGTATTCCCTCTAGCCTTATCGTTGTTGGTTGTTTTTTCTACAGTAATCGAAAAGAAAAATAGAGTTGTCTCAATTACGGTTTGTAAATAATGTTTATCTTTTTCTTTAAATAACAAGGTAATGTGAAAAATGATATATGGAAGAATCCATTGCATTATCATATATATAAATAATCTAACAATGTCTTTGTCTTAACAAATAAATTATCCAAGTGGAATTTTAACTTCCCATAGTATATATATAATATTCAATTGTGAGAGATTAGTCAGAGGATACGATGATATAATTATTGGAGTGGTCTTTTCACCCTGTACGTGGTTGATTTATATTATAGGCTTGGTCAAATGAGAGTGAAAGTGTGTCACTAAGCAAGCCTCAAAATGCCAATTTTGACTATTGACCGACATCTCTTTTTGGCTACTTCTTTATGAAAAGTAAGTAAATGCCATTTCACAAATTTGATATCCAATCATCTGATTGCGCCTTTGTTGGTGATGTCCCCAAGATTCTAAACTAGTGCCAAAACAACTTCTTCTTCATCATGCCACTATCAATTGTATGAAATTAAATACCATAAAGAGAGATATTGAAGATAAGAAAAGGTGAAAAGTAGTTATATTATTGTGTTCCCGGCCCCTTTATTTCTTCTTTTTGGCACTAAATCATATATTATTTGGTGAGTAAAATATTTATTTATCACAAATGTTTGGGAACAATAAAACAATCAGTCAAAACAGTTAACAAAGCCCATTATTTAACATTTTATGGCCCAAATAACATTTTAATCATGAGTATATTTTTAATGGGCTGAGTGATTGTGACCAAATTTCCTATTTGTTGGCTGTTTTGGCTGGTTTTTTATTCTACCTCTGACAATATTCTTTATTTATTTTGTACCACTTATATTTTGACACATTAACTATTATATTCATTTGTTTGAAACTTAATCTTATCTCTCCTCACTATAGTTGACCTTTTAGATTATGTGTCATGCAATGAATGATACAGAGCAAATAAATCTCTTACTCTCGATACATCTAATAATTTTTTCTTATGGATTTGGCTGACCTCACTTCCAATATCATTAACCTGCAATAATGTAAGGGTGAAGAGAGAACGTAGCCACGCTTATATATCCTCCATTATTACAATGCGTTGCAGTGATTAATTCAAGATATAATTATATCTACTGTACCTATAGCACACATTCTGTAACATGGATAGTATACATTTGATACAAGTTGGACGTATTTCTGTTGTACGTCAAACATTATTGGTATATATATATATATACAGTTAAAATTTCAAAGTAGACAAATTAAATGAACTTAATTAATAACCCTTAGCAATCAATCAATCATGAGCTAAATTACACACATGCATTATTTGTCAACATGTCAAGAGGGTACGTCTCTTTTATTGTTAGTATTATTTTGTTACATTATAGTATTATATATATAGGATATTTATTATAGATTGGTCTAACCTCGTGGAATAGAAACCCAGCCATACACACCCAAAAAGAGAGAGAATGTGGAACTGAAGTTGAGGGATGGCTAGGAGGTTCTATGGTGTAGTAGTGGAGTTATATATTTTGATTGCAAGAAATATATAATTAGTGATGGTCTCTGAAGCAACATGCACTACACACAATATATATATATATATATATATCAACACTAATGGTACGTGTACAATAAAGGTTGTACAATACTTATACAATATTCATATTCACGATTATGTTGTAATATTAATTTATAAACTAATACAATTCAATTATAAATATAATTGTTATATAATATATATTGTTCAATTTTTATTGTACACATGATATTTTTCGTATTTGAAATTCTTTTTCAAGCTCACATACATTGCCTTTGTGAAAGTGGGTCCAAATTAAGGAGACAAGGTTACTTCCCTCACATGTTCCTTTTTATGAAGATAAATGGTCTTTAACTGATGATATGATAAATAATTCAACCATATATTTTCCCCCAGAAAAATATGTAGTGATATTCAACTACGGCCTTTTCTTTTCATAATGAGGATAAATAATACAAATAGCTACTAGTATACATACAAATATAGCTAACCAAAACGTATACATACAAATATATTTATAAAATATTTTAAATTTTCTTTTAGACATCCATTTTGAGACGATAATTAATTTTGTTGCATATTGTAAATCGATTAAAGAGGATAAATATTAGTTACGGGTTTTATAATTGATTCGTATTTTGAATGAATATTCTTGAATTTTTAATCACTTAAGAAAATAGATGATTCTTAACTCTTCACTTTGACCTAATTATTTATATGTAGTTACTCATGCTGTGTCTTAATAATAATAATAATAATAATAATAATAATAATAATAATATTACAAGTTGTATATATGTAACAACAATTCCAATAATACTATTTTATGATGTGAGGGGGTGTTGACTAGGACTATTTAAATGGACATGAAAATGAAATGAGGACAAAAATTGAAGTAGGGGATGAATCACATAAGCGTAGGCCATGTTCCTCATTCAAATGACAGGCTCAAAGATAAGGTGAATCTGCATTGCCAGAGTGACAAATTGCCTTCATGTTTGTGCTGTCTTGCATATCATCTTCCATTTTATAATTATCAATTTAATACATGGCCCTTTTATTTTATGGCACTGCAAAGAGATCTTGCTGAATATTCTATAATCCTCATAATATCTATAATGCTTTTTATTTGCCTACCTTAGCTTTATGGCTTTTTGCTGGCAAAGTATAATAAATTATATGAGTGTGGGTTGATTTGATATTTTTTATTTAAGATGTCCTTGTATTTTTTAAAAACATAAATTAATATTTTATATCTAGTAAATTAAACATTTTATATTATGTGCTTATATTGTAGTTTTTAAAAGTATATATAAATAGAGTTTAATTATGATACACTGACAGTGTAAAACAGGAAATCATATTCATTGATTTGTATGACCTGTTTTTGTTATAGTGGTGCAGTGGTTGAATTAAAAACTTTTACTGATATGTCAATCTATAATTGGATGTCTATGTAAAATTACTTAACACTGATAATAAATTAAAATTAAACTCATATAAATATACTTTTTAAAATTAGTATCTACTTTTAAACCCATCATATTATAATGCCTCTCTTAAAAGCTTATAATAATTTAGTAATAGTACTAAAATTCTCTGGCCACTGTTGTTATTCTTAAATCTTAATGCATTCCAATTTGCTAGAGAACAATTTCTACTGTATGTCTGTATCTTAATTCCTCGTGAGCAAAGCATCTGATGAGAAGGTTCAAATTCCATTATTCCTCTAATTTTAATCTATGCCATTGATTGATTCATGTGTGGGTCACTAAATAAAAGATACTATACGACATTATCATAAAAAGAAAAGAAAAGAAAAACCGACACTAGAATCCAAAACCATTATTTGATTAAGAATTCAAAGTTGAAATTGTTTTGCTAATAAAATTGGGATCAACACATGGTTTGATGCTAGACCTATTCTAAATATTTTGATTAGTGTCATTTTCTGAACAACCAGTTGGAGATGTTTTAGCCAAATAACTTTATATATTACATTGATGAGATTAATCATATTATTATCATTGATTAATTAATTAGATTATTCATCCAGGAATGTTTGCTTACATGGCATTTGGCAGAGAACATCTAGAAGGTATTGAAAAATCAAGAATCAAGATACAGACATATAATTAGGAATTAACAAATAAATAAATAAGGATTTTGTTAACGATAAATCATAAGAATACTTGAAGGATATTTAAAATGATAAATTTAAAAAATAAAATATAAAACGTAATGATAAATTTCTAGTATATAAAATATTAAACTGCATGTTAGGCCGTGTATATTTGTCTACTCTTCCCACTGTCCTCCTAAAAAGACAAATGCATGAGTTCATAATTAGCGATCGTACGTGTGCTAAGACAAACTTCTTTCTTTTTTTTCTGGTAATTTAAGACAAATTTCTTTAATTAACTAGTTAACTATTTTCGCCCGGAACTTTATTTTATTTATTTATTTAATTATTGAGTGAGAACATGACGCACATATTCCTAATTAAGGTGCCTTATTGTACTTGTGGTCGGCAATAATTATATCTTTTTTTTCTTCATTTTCTTTTACCTCTTTGTTTTATAATTGATAATTGTTATTTAAGACAAGAAAATGATTCGAATTAATAAATCTTAAATTGGATCTTACTTGATATATTATTAAAAGGAATGAATTATTTATTCATTTATAATCCATTAAAAAATATTTAAAAGTAATTAATTTATAATTTCTTCAACATATGTGTGTTTGTAAATTAAATTCTCATACACTAACTATGTAAAATAACTTTATTATGTTAGTCAATAGAATTTCACCAATACAACAAAGTTGTACAAATAAAACTCTACTAATTTATTTGTTTAATTTGTTATATCAAATGTGCCACTTATTATCATCACTTACTTACTACCTTGGACTTCAACACAAAGCAAAACAAACAAAATTAAAATACATGTCTTCACTCAACTTTTATGCAATTCATCAACACCACTACTCTCAAAAGTGTTTCTCCCAATCCCAAGCGTGTTTCCAACCAATAAATAATTTAAGCATCAATAATCAATTTCGTTGTTACCCATAAATTAATTTTCTAGTCAAATTTGTAATATTGGACATACATGACTAATCAATCCATGATCGATCTTGAGTGCATATCCAGATGGAGTTGTTGTTGACAATTTAATGGATATGAATCTATAATTATAATAATAATAATAATAATAATGCTAATAACAACACTATATAGGACATATATACAGTCATTGTTTCTAGCTAGCTAGCTTAATTATAGCCTTGTTCCTATATGAGAGAGAGATGGTTAGTTTAATTTTAGGACGCAATTCTCCCTTTTTTGTTGTTTTTAACAAGTTTGATTTATTGAAAGACATATTTGTGCTCAAATTTTGGTCTCAAGTGGTCCTAAAACACATTAGAAGAGAACAATATAATTTGCTTGGCTAGATTCAAGGCTTTTTATTATGTTCAATTGATATATTTTCATCACCGATTTATTTTATATATACAGAATCTGATTCAGTCATTGCGTAATTGTCTTCTATATCTCTACTAGACGCACCATCACCGAATTAATTGTTTGCATTTGGTACAAGCTAAGTATATTGTGTGATATATATATATATATATATATATATATATATATACCGCACTCTTTTTGGTGCATTTTTAGTATGATTTTTCATCTCTTTAATTCCTTTTGCCCTGTTATGACTAACTATTCATTCTCTCTTTGAAGAATTAATATTGTCATCAATCACCCCCACATCTCAATTAATTTGAAAAAATAAAATAAAATAAGACAATTTATGGTTAGAGAATAATGAAATTTTAGGTAGGACTAATTTGGTCCAAAATTCTCAATAGACTAAGTTGGCCAATCCAAAATTCTATGGGAATATTTGTTAATAGTAACGTCAGCTTTCAATGTTAGTCTAATATAATTTCACAGACGTATTAACTTGGCCGATATATGATTAAATTTGATAGAGATAAATTTAAATTTTTGTTTTTAATTACATGGACCAGTTTGGCAAAAATGAAATTCTACGAGATCTAAAATTGATGTTTTTATCTTGAACTAATGAATGATAACAAAAAGAGTTATAAAATGTGATGGAATTTTTCTATTTTTTATTTTGATACATCTTAAGCAATATGGAATGTAATAATGAGATTTAAAGGAATGATAGCTCTTATATATATATAGATTACTCAAGTCCAGTTATAATTAAATTTGTTCCATCAAGAGATAGCAAGTGATATAGTCACGGACGCAATCATCTAATTATACTATAGCTAGATATTTTCTAAGTGCTAATTAAACCGTCAAGTTTTCAGTAATTGGCTTGTAGTAAAAGATGAATATGATGATGTTGCCTCATTACCATTTATTGCAGTTTAATTCATTAGAGATTCAGTACGGCGGGTTTAATGTATGTATGTGATTGTAAGCATTGGACAAACACACGTGCATGGTGCTGGATTAGCACTTCCACGTATGTAATACTCATATGTTCTGTTCTGATGATCAGTAAACTATAGTGAAGATTTTTTTTATTTTCTTTTGGGTTTAATTAAGCATACGAATGGGTCGATAGTTAAATAATTAACAAAAAGTCTGGTCGTACGTCAAGAAGTAGCCAACAATTAAATGCATCTCACATTATTCTTAAATTAACTTTATGTAATTATGAAAATATAATAATAAGATATAAAAATTAAATATAAACAAAATATATTGAAGATCTCATGCAATTATGAAGTTATTGAGCAAAATTTGACCCTAATTATCTATTATATCAAAACACATATACGCACTAACCCTAATTATTTATTATATCAAAACACATATAGTGCACTCACAATTTCCCTCGGCATAGTTCATCAACATTGAGCAGATAATTTCTTTTAGTTTCTTTTTATTTCAGTATTCATTTGTTTTTTTTTTCATTCATTATGTTTTATTTGGACAACTTTTTTATGTCACAAGTTTTTTTATCTCATTTATATCACAGCTTTTTTTTGGCAGAGGATGATCAATAACACTAGTTAATAGAAGAATTTTGTGAATACATTATTAATAATAATTTCAATCTTAATATTTCATACACCGAAATATGTTTAATCTTCGTTTTTATATCGGTATGTATAACATTTTTAATGTGATATTGGTAATACTAATTATGTTGTATATATGTAATATCAATTACGTAGTATGTGTAATATCCTTTATTTGATATGTGTAATATATCCTTAATGGGGTATGTGTAATGTCCTGTGTGGTGTATGTGTAATATCCTCTATTTGGCACGTGTAATACCTAATTATGAGGTATGTGTAATTTGCTTCTATGGTATGTGTAACACACTTTATACGATATGTGTAATGTTTTATGTTTGATAGTGTAATTTCCTTTATTAGTATGTGTAATTCCCCTTATTTTATATGTGTAATTCATTTTTTCTAGATTTTGAATAGAATTTGTGTAATGATACATTATATCAAGACGATTTTGAGATAAAATAATTTATTTTATTTTTAATGGAAATTCCATTTTTAAATAGATGAAATCATTAAATGTGTAAAAAAAATCTCTATAATATCATATCAGTAATATATCAAAATAAATTGAAATCAGCATTAATTGTGCAATAAATTAAAATATTGTGCGATTCATTTTCTGATACTAATTACTATAATATTAATTATACACTCTTTTAAATGTACATTATTTAATTGTTGGCAGACTTATTGGCTTATTTTGTTGTACGTGTAGCATGATTGAATAATTAATCACCTCATGAATGCATATATGTTGAGTTACCTTAAATAAAATGAATTTATCATAGGTTTTATCATAGCGAATACGTACGTACGTAGTGTATAACGAAGATCTCTCAGTTATGTACACATCCATCATTGATGTTGACAGACACTTGACATACTGTTTCTATCAACGCCAAAACCTTATATGTGAAACTTACACATTATGAACTCCAAGGTTCACATTATTTTCACTTGCCAAAACTCTTATAAGTTAAATATACATACCCACTTAAATAAGCAGTAGCAAATGCCAGTTACTACTATACTATTCAATGTTCACTGGATAAAAGGCTTACTTTGATCTGTTATGTTTTTACTTTTTTATTTATTTTGCGAATGTTTACTGTTTTTTTCGTACGTCAACAAAATTAGCTTGACTTGAATGAATCTGAACTTAATTATCTTATGAAATTCCTTATTGTTAAGCATCTTAACGTGTTTCAAAATACTGCTTGAGATATAAGCATATATATATTTAACAATAATATTTGACGTCCAACTTATATTCGATATGTACGTATTGTACGAGTATTATTATACATTTAAGCATGATCAATTAATTATGAATGGTTGGGCGTGAGTGTGTGCGTGCGTTATAGATACAATAGTTTGGTACAGTGTTTTGTCACTTTCTGATATTTTTCTCACAGCATGGTCCCTCCTCCTTTATAGGTCAATTTCGGCGGCTGCACTCTATCTTCCGCTCTTTCTTCTTCTCTCACCACTACTTCCATCACCTTAATCTCTCATTATCTCGTTCTCAGCTGGTACGTACCTTGTTTTCCTGCTTCTTTTCATTTTTTAATCAATCTCCGTATTGGGCCTTCTTTCTTGAATATATAGACAATCATTGCTTGTACAGTCCTAGTCATCAGTCAATGGCTTAACAATACTACCATTACCATGCATCATCACTTGGTGGGGCCTTCTTCCTCCCCCCACACAGTGGAAACCCATTACATTAAATCACTCCACTTAGAAAGACAAGATCTCGTCATGGATTAATTACAAATACAAAGCACAAGCAAAAAGAGAGTACTAACAAAAAAGTGTACACGTGATAGAGCTAGTGCTTTAGGAAAAGTAGCATTAACAACACAATCAATCAACCCGCACTCAGGTTAAAAAAGGAAAACTAAGAACCCCAATTGAAGATGATATAATGAGGACGGACCGTTGTAACAGAAATACAAATTTGATCCATGATCAACCACCTTTTAAAAACACACATCATTTCAACGACGTCGTTTTGAACACTAACTCAGTATAATTACCTTTCTCCTTTGCACGATCACTCTAGAGTCTAGCCCATTGGCTTTATTTGTTTCTTAAATACTTAATTACTTACTTACTACCTTGACTTGAACACACAAAATAAATAAAAAGCTTGTCTTCTCTTCCCCTTTCATTTTACGTGTTGCACCCTCCAACATGTTCTTCGCCGCCCCTGCTTCCTCGCAACCCCTTCTTCTCCTCTTTTTCTTCTCATTACTCACCGCCGTTAAATCTGACGACCGTCAATTCCTCCTCAACCTCAAATCCACACTCCAACCCTCAAATTCCAAGCTCTTTGACTCATGGAGCCCCACCAACTCCGTCTGCACCTTCCACGGCGTTACTTGCAACAACGCCACCGGTTCCGTCACCGAAATCGACCTCTCCCACCAAGGCCTATCCGGAACACTCCCTCTCGATTCCCTCTGCAGCCTCCAATCCTTAGAAAAGCTCGTTTTGGGGTTCAACTCTCTGCAAGGAAGAGTCTCAGAGGATCTTAGAAACTGCACCAATTTGAAGTACTTGGACTTGGGCAACAACGAGTTCTATGGACCCTTCCCTGACATATCACCCCTCAATCAATTACAGTACCTGTTTTTGAATCAGAGCGGGTTCTCCGGAACTTTTCCGTGGAATTCGTTGCTGAACATGTCGGGTTTATTACAATTGAGCGTCGGTGATAACCCTTTTGTTCTAACACCTTTTCCCAAAGAGGTTGTATCTCTCAAGAATCTGAATTGGCTCTACCTCACCAATTGCTCCCTCGGAGGGAAAATTCCAGTGGGGATCGGTAACCTCACCGAGCTAACAGAACTCGAATTCTCCGATAACTTCCTCGCCGGCGAGTTCCCTGCTGAAATTGGGAACCTCATGAAGCTCTCGCAGATAGAATTCTACAACAATTCCTTCACCGGGAAGTTTCCAATCGGGTTGAGGAACCTCACTGGTCTCAACTTCTTGGATGGGTCGATGAACAGCTTCGAAGGCGACTTAACGGAATTGAAGTACCTGAACAACCTCGTCTCGTTGCAGCTCTTCGAGAACGGATTCTCCGGCGAGATTCCGCCGGAGTTCGGAGAATTCAAGAGGCTCGTGAATTTGTCCCTGTACAGGAACCAATTAACGGGGGAGATTCCTCAGAGGCTGGGTTCTTGGGCTGATTTCGATTACATCGATGTTTCGGAGAATATGCTGTCGGGTCCCATTCCACCAAACATGTGCAGCAAGGGGAAGATGAAAGCGCTCCTCGTGTTACAGAACAAGCTCACCGGAGAGATACCGGCAACCTACGCTTCCTGTAGCACGCTAAAACGCTTCAGGGTCAGCAACAACTCTCTTTCCGGTACCATCCCGGCAGGGATTTGGGGTCTTCCGAACGCGGAGATAATAGATATAGAGCTCAACCAACTTGAAGGTCCGGTAACTTCTGATATCAAGAACGCGAAGAAGCTTGCACAGATATACGCCCGGAAGAACCGGTTATCCGGTGGAATTCCGCAAGAGATTGGTGAAGCAACGTCGTTGGTGTCCATTGACCTGAGCGAGAACCAAATCGCCGGTGAAATTCCGGGTTCAATTGGGGGATTAAAACTGCTCGGAAGCCTTCATTTACAGAGCAATATGTTAAGAGGCGCAATTCCAGAGTCATTAGGTTCTTGCAGTTCCCTTAACGACGTTGATTTATCTATCAACTCGCTTTCTGAGCAGATTCCTTCTTCGTTGGGCTCGTTACCGGCTTTGAACTCGCTGAACCTGTCGCGTAACCAACTCTCCGGGGCAATCCCGGGGAGTTTAGCGTCGCTCAGGCTCAGCCTCTTTGACCTTTCCAATAACCGCTTGACCGGTGAGATTCCTCAGGCTCTCACAATTCAAGCCTACAACAGAAGCCTCGATGGCAACCCTGGACTCTGCAGTGTCGACACCATTGGTTCATTCCCGCGCTGTTCTAACGATTCTGGCGTGTCAAAAGACGTTCGTACCCTCATCATTTGCGTCGCCATCGCAGTCATTTTCGTCCTCCTCTGTTTCGCGCTTTACCTGAAGAAGAAGGGCAAGAAGGAAGGATATGGAGGAGGAGAGCGTTCTCTGAAGGAAGAGTACTCTTGGAATGTGAAGTCCTTCCATGTCCTGAGTTTCACCGAAGATGAGATCCTCGATTCGATCAAACAGGAGAATCTGATAGGAAAGGGCGGTTCCGGGAATGTTTATAGAGTCTCCATTGCAAACGGGAAGGAACTTGCGGTGAAGCATATTTGGAACACAGATTTTGAATCGAGGAAGAAGAAATCGTGGAGTGGGACACCGATTCTGGCCAAGCGCGGAGGAAAGTCTCAGGAGTTTGATGCAGAGGTGCAGGCTTTGAGCTCTATAAGGCATGTGAACGTGGTGAAGCTGTATTGCAGCATCACCAGTGAGGATTCGAGCTTGCTTGTGTACGAGTACTTGCCTAATGGGAGCCTCTGGGACAGGCTCCACACCGGTGCCAAGATGGAGCTTGATTGGGAAACGAGGTATGAGATCGCGGTGGGCGCCGCCAAGGGGTTGGAGTACTTGCATCATGGGTGCGAGAGGCCGGTGATTCATAGGGATGTTAAGTCTAGTAACATCTTGTTGGATGAGTTCTTGAAGCCTAGGATTGCTGATTTCGGCCTTGCTAGGATTGTTCAGGCCAATGTTGCTGCAAAGGATTCTACTCATGTCATTGCAGGAACCCATGGCTACATTGCTCCTGGTTAGTTGAGTTCACACATAATCAATGTCCCAATTAATCTTTTATTGATGTTTTAACCATCGAAAATACATCCATCGAATATCCAACGTGTGTTATATACCATACGTAATGTGTGCTATAAGTATAACACGCATTACTAATGACATAAAGCACACGCTGATACTCGTTGAATGTATTTTCGATGTACAACAAACATGACATGAAGTTAATTACTATGACTATGTGGTGTTGTTAGTTAATGATTATATATATATATGTTTGTGGTGTTTGAAATTGGTGCAGAGTATGGGTACACGTACAAGGTGAATGAGAAGAGTGATGTGTACAGTTTCGGGGTGGTGTTGATGGAGCTGGTGACAGGAAAAAGGCCAATTGAGCCAGAGTTTGGGGAGAACAAGGATATTGTGAGCTGGGTCCATAGCAAGACGAAGAGCAAAGAGATGTTTAGTAGTGTTGTGGACACTAGAATCCCAGAGATGTATAAGGAAGAAGCTTCCAAGGTTTTGAGAACTGCAGTTCTCTGCACAGCTACACTTCCTGCTCTAAGGCCCACAATGAGAGCTGTGGTTCAGATGCTTGAGGATGCTGAGCCTTGTAAATTGCTTGGAATTCTCATTACCAAAGATGGTACTGGAGGAAAGAAAATTGAACTCAACAATGATAAATAATAACAATAAATTTAAAAAAGGAGTCCTAAAGAATATAGGATTCCTTAATTAGTATGTAGCAGCAGGACGAAAGAATTTTGGATCACTAGTTATTAGCTGCATAATAAGGTTAATTTTGCTGGAAGGAGGGGGAACACTGTAAAATATAATCAAGCGAGGGCTTGTTTTTAACTATGTATGTATTTTTAAGTAGTATTAGGAAATGGAAGACTAGCATAGTAAAAAGGGGTCTCTTCCTAATACTGACAATAAAATGGAGCAATCTCCTTTTCTCCTTCCCTTAAGGATGAAGCATGACAGTCAAGTAATAGGCTTTATCCAATCCCAGGGTATCATATTATTATAAGATGATTTTGACTAATGTAAGACCCTTCCCTTTTCAATTAAGGATGGAATCAGCTACTTCTGAAATTGTGAAAGATCTTAGGGGAACCATAAAAAGTAATTCTGAATCATCTAGCATATTCTAAATCAAATATGGAAAAAGTATATAAAATCTTTTGAATTAACCCATGCAGTACTTAGCTTATAAGATTCAGGTTACCCCAAGTCCAAAGCAAAACTGAATCAATAATGCAAGATAATCGTGAGTTGTGACTGAGCAAACAGCTTAAAAAGGAGTAAAGGGTGTAAGGCAATTGAATGCTTGATATGCACTCACGAAAATGTCAAAGGGCTTATCCCTTAAGTTCATGCACCTGTTTGATGAATGTTGTGAATTTTATGTGTTGTTTATTGCCATTTGCCAATGTCGCTATCATCCGCCTCTGTATGAGGGTACGAAGAAATGTAACAGCAAAATCGACATCATTTTGTGCTATCTTCTAGAGAGGGTGGCAAATTACTACTAAAAAACTAATTATTTCTATTTGAAAGGTATTAAAGAAAGATAACCTCGAATGCGACCGTAAAAACAAATAGATTAGTTGCGCAAAGGATAGTATATATAGAATTGATATATATTATCAGCAGAACATCGTGCCACATGTTTAAATTTTAATCATGTTCATCATTTAAAATTTGATCCTATTCCAAAGGAAAAATTTTGTGATTATATTAATCATCATGATACAAGTTGCTTAAATTAAGACTCTACCCAATTGTTTATAGTAAACTATAACAAATATTTTTGTTAAACAGACAAAACTAACTTTATTAATTAATTAATCATATGATAAAAAAAGAGAATACATTGAGATGTGGATAAGCTGATCCAATTTACTTGAGTACTACTACTACTACCTGATCCCAATATTTAAAAAGATATGCCTACTGACTATATTTATTGGACATGTTAGAATAATACTATAGGCCAATAAAAAGAACACAGTTTGGGCTCTTTTTAAGCCAAGATGCTGATACTATGGGCTTATGATGACAAGATTGATCGATCAGTACATTCTTTCTGAGTTAAGATACAGAGATTGGCTCACTAAAAAGTCCATGATACCATTGGCTGATGGTTACAATGTAAGAACTCTAGTCCTCCATTTTAGCTGTGGGATAGTATACTCTTGCTTCTATTTTTGTTGTAAGAAAATATGTCTCACAAGCCTCAGATAGCGAGCCCAAACACAATCATTATTCTTACAAAACAAAAAGAGAAACAAGAGAAGTAAGATCTATGCAGCTGTGGCTCGAGCCTGGCGAATTTGTGTACCCTCCACCTGGACTTGATACGAAAGCCCAAATCTGCTTCTTCATTTTTATCACGCTACTTTGACCAAAAAATCTTTATCAAAATAAATAAATTTAGCTAATTATTATTTCTTATACATAAGTAGGCCGAAGCCCAAAAGGAAACAACTATAGATCCACCAAACGAGGGAAAGCTACCCTAACACAATCCTTAGGAAATTTGGGGGAGTGTCCTATGGATGTTGAAACTTTGCTTCATTCTCCAATTTGCAAGCATATCAGCCACCGAATTGACTTTCCTGTGGATATGGGTGATGATAATCTTCCATCTCCTCTTGTAAAAGAGTAAACCCTCAGACTGGTCCCTCTAAATTTTCGCGTCGGACAAGTTGGTCCCTAACAATTAGAAATACCCTACTCAGTCTCTCACAATGTCAAATCTCGGCCACGCTAAGGTCCCTAGACGGATTCCGTAACGTTTGTCCTACGTGTCAGTCCAGAACAGTGCACCCGTGCTGACTTGGCCATTTAATGCTTGAAACGACGTCGTTTCGTTAGAAATAATTAATATTAAACATCTTTTACTACTGAGGATGGGGTGATTTGTGACTCAAATCCAACAACAAACATGTTTAATATTAATTATTTCTAACGAAACGACGTCGTTTCAAGCATTAAATGGCCAAGTCAGCACGAGTGCACTGTTCTGGACTGACACGTAGAACAAACGTTACGGAATCCGTCTAGGGACCTTAGTGTGTCCGAGGTTTGACATTGTGAGGGACTAGGTAGGGTATTTCTAATTGTTAGGGACCAACTTGTCCGACGCGAAAATTGTCAGGAACTAGTTTGGGGGTTTACTCCATTTTTTTTTCCTAGAGCTTATCTGATATCTATGTATCCCTATTGTTTTCCATTGTGAAACAAATGATAATCTGACTAAACACCACGACCACAAAGAAATTAAAACAAGAAGTAAAAGCTACCCTTTGAGCATATATATATATATATTCGCTCACTGTGTATTTCTCTTCTATATTATCAGTGTAAGAAAATTATATAATTTTTAAGATCGATGCTGTCAATAAGTAATACATAAAATAATGATGATGATCATCAATGTATAAATCTATATATTTATTAGATATGCATACATTCACGCATGCATACCCGCAAAAGAGATAGGAATCATTTGACAGAGATTACCATTACAGTTTTTATTCACAAAAACAGTAATATTCTATGTGAAGCATAATTAATAAGCATGATTACAAGTAGAGACTCATCACTCCATTACAAGACTTATTCTATCCAATGCAAACATATTATATTTTCCCAAAGGTAACTGATTGACTTCACAAAGATCATCATCTTTATTTATTCTTATCCCATACATATTATATTAAAGTTCTTTTTTATTAAAATAAATAAAAGCATAATTTTTTTAGGGAATATTTGCCTTAATGTGTTGGGACGCGGCCTTCCGCAGCATGGAAAAATATTCAGCTGTATGTTGAGAGGAATGTGTGCGGTATATATGTCACTCCTTTATCATTTTCCTCCATATATATATATATATATATATATATATATATAAAAGGGTGAAGTACCAAAAAGGAACACGAAAGATTTTGTTGCTGACAAATTTAATCATCAAAGATGTTTTTGACAAAATAACTCATAAAAGATTGTTTAAGAGTGACAAAATGCTCCAGTTATGTGATAAAATGTCCTTTGACTCGATCTTGCGGTTGATGCATTTTGTCACACTTAAACAATCTTTTATTGATTATTTTGTCAAAAACATCTTTGATGGTTAGATTTATCAGCGACCAAATCTTTCGTGTTTTTTTTTTGTACTTCACCCTGTATATAATAATCTTTTCAAATGTTTTAAACATACATTCTACCGTGTAACTCTAATGGAATTAGGAATATAGATGCAAATTGAACATGGCGCGGCATACTGAACGTAGAAGAGCAAGTGGTCCAAAGACAGACTCATGAGAAAAGAAATTGATTCGGTGACAACTTCAATTTAATAGAAATAATCTCATTAAAAAACTTCTCATTTTAACGCAAACTAATGAGAAAAAAAGAAGTACTCAGACACAAGAACAAGTATAAAACTGCATGCTAGTTGTACATCGAAAATACATTCGATGAGTGTCTAATGTGTGTTATATGTCATATGTAATGTGTGATATATGTAATATGTTATACTTATTATAACACATATTACGTATGACATATAACACATGATAGATATTCGATGAATATATTTTCGAATTACGACAAACATTATTATAAAAAGGCACCATATATCAGTTCAAACAGTAGCAACAAACAATAAGAAAAATTCTTACAAGTACTCAAAAAACTTAGACTATACCCTAATTTATAAATAATCATATAAAAATTCTTATAAGTGCTCAAAAAAATTAGATTATACCCTAATTTTAGCAGGGTGAAAACAATGAACTTGCTTAAGCTTTTGTTTATGAAAAGAAAAAAGGGAATATAGATAGAGCAGAATTATCCATCAACATTGGCTGTCTATTTCACAAAAGCATGACCGATTTTATTTTAATTTGTTTATTTTTTTCCCCCTTTAAGAGAGAAGATGAAAAAAATGGCACGTCCAAAATAAATTGTCGGTCCTAGCTAGGTGCAAGATTAAAGCAAGAACTCATTCATAAGGAATTGGCATGTCAGGATTTGAGGAAAGATCCAATTCTTTGGCAAATCAACACTTTAATTTTACTTTTTGGAGAGTGGGCATCTCCTTGCACTTGCATTCCATCATTGAGCACTCATCATGCACAGGAGATTCCCACTCCCATCATGGGCTCAATAACCCCTTTTGGGCCTTCACTTATGGGCCCACTTAACTACTCTTTCACAACTAATCACTCAGCAAAATTATTACTTCATTACAGAATGAATGACTTAAAACAAAAACTTGTTGGGTTTGTTTGGAATGATTAAATATGGAAATGAAATGAAATGAAATGGAATAAAATGAATTCTATATCATTTCTATCAAATTCCTCTCAAAACTCATGGGATTTGAAAATACATAATTATCAACTCCATGAGAATTGCAAATCAATTCATTTCCTTTCTCTTTGCATTTCAAACAATAGAGTTGATTTAAAAATCAACTCATTTCTCTTTTTTTATGGTTCCAAACACACTCTAGGTTAGGTTAGTTTAATCCCCAAAGGGGAAAAGCTATACTGATAAACGCTTTCGGTAACAGCCAAAAGATAGACACACTTTCAATTCAATGAGCAGCCTATGAGTTATTTTGTTCATTGACTCAAAAAGTTATGACCAAAAACAAAAAATATTGACTCAAAAAGTTTTTGCCTTTTTTCTCTAGTAGTATTTTTCTTGGAAGGTGTTTACTACTACTCTGTATGATAATTTGAAGGGATCGATCATATATACAGTTAAAATTTGAGATTTGAATGGGTAGATAATAATAAAACAACTCAGCATATTATGACGCAGCAAAAGGATCTAATTCTGAAGAAATAAAGAGAATTTTGACATTAATATAATCGGTTGTATAACAAAAATACGTAGAACTAATATCCAACGTGTGCTATATATAATATGTAATGTGTATCATATGTATAGTACATGTACGTATGATTGACACACATACATATTATGTATAATACACATTAAATATTAATTGAACGTATTTCTGTTGTACAACAAACAATAATACACTAATAAGGCTACACAACTCTATCCATTCAGTCAATGAAAACAAATTGATTCATGAATGAACTTTTATGCAGAAAAATACAGGGCATACAAGCAGTAAAAAGAGGGGGAGGAAAAAGAAATCCTTATCTTAATTAGTAGCATCTTTAGTTCTCTAGCTACTTTCACTCACTCTTTTTAATCGTTTTCTTTTTCTTCTCTTTTTGTTGTTACTTTTCTCTTCTGTGATTTTAATTACCGTCCTAAAATGAGTTTGGCGGCTGTTTACACTAGATATAAAACAAGTTGCAAGAGTTATCCTTATTTTATCTATAAAAATCCTTGTTTGGTCTTATTCATTTTCTTAAGACACATTAAAGATATAATAATGATAATAATAATAATGCATTTGCTTTACCTACTTATAATAGAAAAGGGAAACAATCAAACGATGAGGATGCACTTAGCACGTACACGTCTTAGAATGAACATGGTAGTAGTATTGGTTTGGTCCCCCCTCTCTCTATATATACATATCTTGATCAGATTTTAGAATATGGCCCCATCCTTTTTATATGCAAACTATATTCTAAAACACAATCCAACCAATCAGGATTTATATTTCTGTAGGAGTGTGTAAAGTTGGGAAAAAAAAAAAGAAAAGAAAAAGAATATTTCATCAAAAGATAAAATTGAAACATGAGCAAATTTTATTGTACGTGACCATATATTGCTATACACCATCTCATATGGAATCCATAGCCTTAAAAGATATCTATAAGATGTATATGGGGAATATTTTTAGATATAAAAAAGCTAAGTGGAAATCGCTGCACCCAAATTATATATTAAAGGATATAAGAAATAATTGGTGAAGTTCACTATGCAAGCTAATAGCAATTACTTTTTAAACCAATAACTCATATATAATTAAAATTTTACTATTGTAACTACCCATACAAAATTTTCTTATATATATGGTTTTTTAAAAAAGAAACAATCTCACAGTTTTCTTATTTGTCATTTAGAAGATCGTATTACAGAAATCAATGAATAAATGGCAAAGCTGCCTGAATTGAATTGATGAAATGATTATATACAAGACTTGCAATACAAGCTGAATGGAAACAGAAAACTAACTGTCTGTAACTAACTATTAACTATGGTAAACTAACTAGAGTTAAGACTAACTGAAGTTAATTGAAGCATTGAAGTGCATTTGTTCGTCTATATATCTTTCACTTTTGAAGTCAGGTTTATATATAATACTATAATATTTGTATTTTGGCTAGGCTGGGAATCCAA
Organism: Aeschynomene evenia; assembly: GCA_013621005.1. Lineage (NCBI taxonomy): Eukaryota > Viridiplantae > Streptophyta > Magnoliopsida > Fabales > Fabaceae > Aeschynomene > Aeschynomene evenia. The sequence goes on from CM024270.1 coordinate 7,156,813, forward strand.
TAGAAAGGGATGTATCGTAGCACCAGGTAGAATAGAAAAGAAAAATAGTAATGACATAACATTGATATCTTGGTGCCTGTGGTGAATGAAACATACATACATAAATAAATAAATAAATAAACATTGCAGTGATTAGGAGGATCAGATGCAGATATATTCTACATCCCCTGTACATGAGAGTATAAACCACTTTATTTTTTGTTTTCTCTTCTTTCTCTCTGCATTAGTGTGATTCTCTTCTTTTCTTTATCTTTTCTGTGTACATGATAGCTAGTGGTAGTGGAGGAGTATATATAAACATAAAGCCTCTTTACCAAAGGTGTTCACTTCACCCCTCCTTCCACTACCTACTATACTATATACTTATTACTATACACACACATACACATACAACTATTGTTTCAATCCCCCTAAGTGATCCACTTCAATCAACACCCCCCATTTTCCATCTTATATACTTCTCTTACTCTCCCCTGCAACACTATAACCCACACAAAAAACAAACCAAAAACCATTATCAATTAATAGTAATACCTTCTTCTTCTTAATATCTATATTTAATTCTCTCTCTCTCTCTCTCTTTTCTTCTTCCTTCTTCTCATCAAAGCAAAAATGAACCGTCCTTTCATCTTCTTTGCTATTGGACTCTTTGTTTCCATGTCCTGCATCACACCATCACAAGTTGATGCTATCAGCAGCAATAAGAATAAGCAGTCTGAGTTCTTCACTCTGATGAAGGAGTCTCTCTCAGGAAACTACCCTCTGAATTGGAAGAATAACAATGAAAGTTCTGATGCTGTGTGCCACTTCAGTGGAGTGACATGCAACAACCAAGGTGATGTTACCGATCTTGACTTCTCAGGCTGGTCGCTCTCAGGGAAGTTCCCTTCAAGTTTATGCACTTACCTTCCAAACCTGCGTGTCCTTCGCTTAGGACACACAAGGTTCAAGTTCCACACAGTAGCAGATACCATACTCAACTGTTCCCAATTGGAAGAGCTTGACATGAACCACATGTTCCAATCAGGAACACTCCCAGATTTCTCTTCACTGAGCTCCCTCAAAGTCCTTGACTTGTCCTACAACCTCTTCACAGGTGAATTCCCCATGTCAGTGTTCAACCTCACAAGCCTTGAGATCCTTAACTTCAATGAGAATGGAGGGTTCAACCTGTGGCAGCTCCCATCAGATGCTGACAGGCTCAAGAATCTCAACTCCATGGTGCTCACCACCTGTATGTTGCATGGCCCCATCCCTGCATCCATAGGGAACATAACTTCCCTTATTGATCTTGAACTCAGTGGTAACTTCTTCACAGGACAGATTCCTAGAGAGCTTGGGTTGCTCAAGAATTTGCAGCAGCTTGAGCTTTACTACAACTACCACCTTGTTGGGAACATTCCTGAGGAGTTTGGGAACCTCACAGAGCTGAGGGATTTGGACATGTCGGTCAACAAGTTGACCGGCAGCATCCCTGCATCAGTCTGTAAGCTTCCAATGCTTGAGGTGTTGCAGCTCTACAATAACAGCCTCTCAGGGGAAATCCCAGAAGAGATAGAGAACTCTACATCACTGAGGATGTTGTCCCTTTACGACAACTTCCTCAGTGGACAAGTCCCCAAGAATCTTGGGCAGTACTCAGGGATGATTGTTCTTGACTTGTCAGAGAACAACTTCTCTGGTCCATTGCCAACTGAGGTGTGCAAAGGAGGTAAATTGCTCTACTTTCTTGTGTTGGATAACATGTTCTCTGGAGTCATACCAGAGAGCTATGCACACTGCATGGGGTTGTTGAGGTTTAGGGTCAGTAATAACAGGTTAGAAGGCTCGGTTCCCCAGGGACTCCTCAGTCTGCCTCATGTTTCAATCATTGATCTCAGTAATAATAATCTGAGTGGTCCAATTCCCGAGATTAATGGGAATTCTAGGAACTTGTCAGAGCTTTTCCTGCAGAGGAACAAGATCTCAGGTGGCATACCACCCTCCATCTCCAGAGCTATTAGCCTTGTCAAGATTGATTTCAGCTATAACCTTATTTCTGGTCCTATACCTTCAGAGATTGGTGATCTCAGAAGGCTTAACCTGCTGATGCTGCAAGGGAACAAGTTGAGTTCTTCAATCCCAAGTTCACTCTCCTTGTTAGGTTCTCTCAACCTTCTTGACCTCTCCAGCAACCTCTTAACTGGTAGCATCCCTGAGAGCCTATCTGTTCTGCTACCCAACTCCATAAACCTGTCACATAACTTGCTCTCTGGTCCAATTCCTCCCAAGTTGATCAAAGGGGGTTTAGTAGAAAGTTTTGCAGGTAACCCTGGTCTGTGTGTTCTACCAGTGTATGCTAATTCCTCTGAGCAGAACTTCCCCATATGCTCACATGCCTACAAGAGTAAGAGGATAAACACCATCTGGGTAGCAGGGATATCAGTGGTTCTCATCTTCATCGGAGCCGCCTTGTTCCTCAAACGTAGATGCAACAAAGAGGCAGCTGCAGTGGAACATGATGAGACAATGTCCTCTTCATTCTTCTCTTATGATGTGAAGAGCTTCCATAGGATCACTTTTGACCAGAGGGAGATCATAGAGTCCTTGGTGGACAAGAACATAATGGGGCATGGAGGGTCAGGGACAGTGTACAAGATTGAGCTCAAAAGTGGCGATGTTGTTGCAGTCAAGAGGCTGTGGAGTACAAAATCCAAGGATTCAGCTGCAGAGGATAGAATGTTTGTGGACAAGGCTCTGAAAGCTGAGGTTGAGACCTTGGGGAGTATAAGGCACAAGAACATAGTCAAACTCTATTGCTGCTTCTCCAGCATGGATTGCAGCTTGCTGGTTTATGAGTATATGCCTAATGGTAATCTATGGGATGCCCTTCATAAGGGTTGGATCCATTTGGATTGGCCTACCCGATATCAGATTGCTCTGGGGATTTCACAGGGCTTGGCATACCTCCACCATGATTTGCTTCTTCCAATCATCCATAGAGACATCAAGTCAACTAACATCCTCTTGGATATTGATAACCACCCCAAGGTTGCAGATTTTGGCATAGCTAAGGTTTTGCAAGCAAGAGGAGGGAAGGATTCCACTACCACTGTTATTGCAGGAACATATGGTTACTTGGCCCCAGGTAAATTCATCATTCAAATCTATCTGCCCCAAAAAGCATGCAAATTACCATGATCTGGTTTTCTATTAATTTATTATATAGATTTGACTCTCTAGCAGACAGCTTTTGTTGAAGCTAATTAAAGTGCTTGGAATTTGGATTCTCATGATTAATACTGAATGATGACTTTTGCCACATAAATAATTGACATGTACAATATAACAATTAAGTATCACACATATAGGACTATAGGAGTTATTCAATTTCAATCGGTCATGTGGTAACTCCTCTATATATCATCAGTACCTTTTTTTTTAATGTTCCAGCTAGTCCTGTAATTTTGTTGAATATTAATTTAACTCCATCCACTTGGTATATGTATTTCATGTGACTGTGACAGAATATGCATATTCACCAAGAGCCACAACAAAGTGTGATGTGTACAGTTTTGGTGTGATCTTAATGGAACTTTTAACTGGGAGGAAGCCAGTGGAGGCAGATTTTGGAGAGAATAGGAACATAGTGTTCTGGGTTTCAAACAAAGTAGAAGGCAAAGAAGGAGCAAGGCCTAGTGAAGTACTTGATCCAAGGCTATCAGGTTCATACAAAGATGACATGATCAAAGTGCTTCGAGTTGCAATCAGGTGCACCTACAAAGCACCATCTAGTAGACCAACCATGAAGGAGGTTGTTGAGCTTCTGATTGAGGCAGAGCCAAGACGTTCAGATTCATCATGCAAGTTCTCAAACATGCCCACAAAAGAAAAAGACACATCAAATCTCACCATAATAAAGAAATCATCATGTGAACTATAATTGAAGTAGCTTCTTTAAAAGGGGTAAGACTTAAGATTTAAGAGGGAGCATAATGACAACTAGATAAGTAGTATAGTAGTAGTAGTAGTCTCTCTCTTTCCATGTAATTGAGAGACTCAATGTAGAGAACAAATTACTATGATCTTTTTTTTCTTTTTCTAGACATTAGACAAGTAGTTTTTGTAGATTCTATCTTTGACTCCTAGATCTTTTCTCTTATATATTGCTGCTATCTTTTTCTTATATATATATATATACTATTTTAAATTTTGACTTATTGTAAAAATTTGAAATCAGATTGTTGCTATCCATGCTTTACATTAATGCACAGTATCCATATTATCACAGATAGGTCCACACTTGAAACCATTCGCCAACTTGCTTTGTGGAATTTTGTTCTTTTTTAGTTTTTTAAAAAAATTTTCCTATTATTATCATAAATAAATAGATTTTATTTTGGGCGATGCAAGATGGCTCCAATAAAGGGTGCATATGTTGGTGAGGACCAGAAGGATGTGATTCCAATGGAACTCCTTTTCTTCTTTATTTATTTATTGTTATTATTATGAAGGTGATGATAATTATTATGATTTAATAATCTAAATGGGGTTCCAGATTCTGAATACAATAATATTAAGGCATGATATGTATGTGGAGGGGCCCCTCAAGAAACAAAGGCATCCACTGGAAGAAGAAAAAAGATGAATTGGAATGAGATGATTGATTGAATCAGAGCATCTTAACTTGTCGCCATTTTAGCCAGGGAAAGAGCACAATGCAGTGTCATTTTTATTTAAGCTTTTTCCCTTTCTTTTATTATTTATTTATTTATTTTGTTTTTCTACTAGAGTTTGATTGTTATGTTAGAATTAATTGAAGCCTATGAATGGATAGCTAGCTAGGGGCATCAACCGTAGGTAGTGTTAGTGTAGTGAGGCAAGAACCTAGCTAGCTAGCTCCCTCCACTCACAAGTTGAATAAGTAATGCTCCTGAATGGCACTAATTTAGTGTATCCTGAACAGCTCAAGCATTAACTAATGTGAACAAGAAGATGAAGATCAAATCAATTCAAACTCAATAATTGCTACAAGATTATACTACAGATGATACAACACAAACAATCATATTGATTCATAGAGTAACAGAGTAAGGTTATACATATAATATGATTAAGCTTGAATTAAAAGGGCATAGCTAGTAAGAAACACAAAGCACAAAGACATTGGCACATGATTGCTCGATCGATCCCATAGTAAGTCACACGTGTGTGTGTGTGTGTGTGCAACTAAGTCGATCTAATTAATAAATCAGAGTCATGTGTATGTAAGTGTTGATCGAGTAGTGAGTGGTTGGCGGGGTCATGCACCCCCTAGAAGGAATGAGATTCACAATCACAACATTATTATTATTATTTTCTTTAGAGCATGGTGGAGACTCCATAAAAGAAAGATAGATAAAGATCAAAAGCAATAAGGTTCCATAAAGAAGAATAGTTTACTTAAATGATAAGACACAAGGCATCAACCTCCAAATTAAAGCATGCCTTGCCTCTCACAACAACTTGTATGTTTCTCTCCATAAGGATACATACCCAACAACAACAGATTTCATAATATGATCATCACTGCATATTCTATATTGATATATATATATATATATATATATATATATATATATATATGATCACACAAGTCAGAACTATATATGTCTAATATCTCATCTTTTTTTTCTTGCCTCGTGTATAATCAGACCCCAAAAGGGTGGAATAGATATATATATATTACTTTCACTGAATCAAACAGTCCCTCCAATCAAAAAGTAATTGATGTTAGTTAGAGAAAAAAAAGCATACACTGTTCGTACACCAAGGAATTGCTTGTTGAATTGAAATGAATAGAACAGCAATAATATGACCTGAAGTGCAAAATGAGTAATTCATCAATCATACGTGTATATTTAGCAGACAAACCAAAATGATGCACAGACAATAATTGTCAACCCAACAAGTAACACACAAAATATATTTTAAGTCATTATCAATTGAGTGTACCATAAACAGAGCCTGCAATCAGAGTTGAGACAAATCTAATTTAGATTAGCCAGAAACAATAAAAAATAATAATTTCAAGTTCCAATCAGTAATCAATGTGACATTGTTGTTGACATCATTGGAAACATTACCAATAGAGTATTACTATTGAGCACTTCCTTCAGAAATTGAAGGTGCCAAGTGTGTTCATGCTCACCCCTCTTGGAGTTGATAGAAAAATTAAAATTTAGTGGCGCACCAAAACCTAGTAAAAATATGTTGAAATGTAAATGTAAAACATAATGAAATGAACCGATAACTTCCACATCTTAGATTCATCATATATTTCTCTGAGTCTATGTCACGTTGCAATGAACAAATAATTTTCTATATGATTTTTATAATCCGAATTGCAGAGTGTGAAACAAGACAAATGAATATAAAACAAGAGCCAGAGGCACAACAAAAAAACAGTCAATACAGCTAACAAATTGTGCACAACGTATATAACATAAATTGCACAACGAATATTACATGTTGTGCACATCATATAGCACATGATGTGCACAACATATATAACATGTTGCAAATAAAGATGATATTACAATATGTGATATATGTTGTGCATAATAAATGATATACGTTATGCACTACATATAATATATATTATGCACAATTTATTAGCTATTTTGACTGATTTTTTTTTTTTTTGTGTTCTAAGTATTTCCCATAAAATAATAAAAACGGAACAGCATCTGAGTGTTGGCAGGGATTGTCTTGTCCCGTGCTCATATGGTCAAAGGCCCAAATCAAAGGTACTAATACTATCGACCAATAAAAACCTATGTATATTATTATTAGAGGTCCTTCGATCCCAATGCCCCTTTTTGCTTCATCTTCAATTTCAATTTTTTGATATAATGAATGATAATAATAATAATAATGAAATTGTGAGATCAGGAACAAATGAGAAAGCGCCACCATTAATTCACTCACTCCAGTCAATATCTTTGGGCCTGTATATCCTACCCGATGAAGTTTCAGGCCCAGCCCAGCCCAGCTTGGATATTTGAAAAAATATAGTATTTTCCTATTTTATTTATTACAAATGTTTGGGGAACAACATTTTTCCAGTAAAAAAAGCTCAATTTAACACTTTTGGCCCAAATAACATTATTAATCATATATTTTTTAATGAGTTGAGTTTTGGTCTAATTTCTTATTTTTAATTATTTTAACTGGTACAATTTTGTACCCTAACAAAACTCTTTATTTATTTACTTTTTATTTGTGATGTGAGAAAGAGATGCTTGTTCATGAATTAAATGCCGCTTTTATAGATAACATAACATTATTTAACCCGGCGTGCAACATGTACTAATTTTTCATGTTCCATGACCATGAGCATCTTTTTAGCTCTGGTCCACACAAACATATACGGAAATAACTGTCAAATTGTACCCACAGATTTATCTTCTTATTTTATTTCTTTTATTTATTTATATTCAACAAATTTGTGTACATGATAAGAGGCTGGGAAGATTTTTCCCCCTAAGTATCTTTAACCAGAATGTACAAATGGAAAAAAAAAAGCATTTCTATATATGTTCAATTTTTTGTATTATTAGTTATATATTCTTATTTTGATTTTATTTTATTTTTTTGATATATATATTTAGTTTTAATTACTATTATTGTTGTGATTGTTTAGTGGTGGGGGTGTTAACATAGCGTTGAAGGCACAGAACAGAACAGAACAGCTTTTATATGTCTGTCAAGCATGAATATAGGTTCGGGGCGGCTATTCTATTTATTGTTACCAACACATTTATTAGTTATTTAACCATTACTTAATTACTCTCATCTACCTTCTTACGTTTCTTTAAATGTACCATCTTTTTTGTTTTGCATGTTTAGCAAAAAAGAAATTGTAAGTATATCTATATAGTATATATGGAGATAAATGAAAGAGATAGTTATAATATTAAATAAATTTATAGCATATAGTTATACTTGTTGCCATATTTTCCAACAGTTCTTAAGATCGTGAACATCTTTTGCTTAGCTGTGCTGCCAGGTCCTAATTTGCGTTTGACAAATGAAACCAAATCTAGGTACTCACCGCCAGACAGATTTTGGGTAATTAATAATAATAATCAATGTCATTGAAGTTAGTTCATTCGAAAAAAAATCAACATTTTATATATTATCCATTTAAAAATTTTAGATAGTATTTATTAATTTTCTAATTATGTCTTTTATTTATGAAAGAGAGAATAAGTAAGATCAATAATTAGAATTAAATATAATTAATAGAATAATAGTAGATAATAGATATGATTTTATATTAGCAATAGCATATATCGGAGTGTGAAAAGTGAGAGAGAAAAAAGGAAGTGGACAATGCAATAAAGGGGCATTAGTGCAAGGGTACGATATATTAGGGGGGGATAAAAAATTCCTGTGACACTGATCTAACGTCATTTCAATTCATTGCACATATATGATATAATGTACTAGCATACTAGTTTCACAGTCAAAATGGGCAGACATACATACAGCCACAGAATTGTAGTACTAAATCAAATCAAACCCCAACACACCACCAAATGTTGCCCCTCTCCTTACGCCACTCCCCATTGCCCTTTTCTTTTATCGATGCCACATGCAAATAATAAAAAAATTAACAAATATTAATAATATAAAATATAAATTGCGTAATTTATATTATAAATAATGTATATTATATACAATAATATTCGTTGTATATACAAATATTTATAGAGTTTAATTTTTATCCTAGTATAAAGTAATTTTATACTGAGATCCACTTATGGATTGACACATCAGTAAAAATCTTTAACTCAATCATTCACTAACTAAAAAGTTACACAAATCAAGGATGTGATTGGCTGACAGTCAGTGCATCATAATTAAACTCATATTTATATATTTTTTGCACGAGTTTATTTTTGATGCACTAATATTATAAATATATTTTACAATGCCATTTAATTAAAACATTATGTTTGTATGATTTTTCAGGTAGTGAAAGAGAAAAAACACAATCATAAATGATGAGACAATATATGATTGGATCACTGTGTAAAAAAGTTGTATATTATTAATAGATGAAAATTAAATTATTTTTATATTATTCAATACAATTTTTATATAAATTATATATATTATTAATATGTATTTTATGCATAATAAAATATATATTATATATAAGAATATATATATATTAATATTTATACATGTTATATACCGACTTTTTTTATTTTTTTGATAAATATATACCGGCCTTTTATTGTTTGCGAAGAATTTATGTTTTTTATCCATAGCAGTATGTAATAGTAACAAACATTGATGCAGACGGGTGAATCTTCAACTTTTACATGGGTTGGTCGTCACGATTCACAATACACACTACCTTTTATTGGCTAACCAGTGAGTTGACTCATTTCATGATTTTTTCACTTTTTTTTTAATAAGCATAATCAGAGATAAAAAAAAATCAGTCAAAACAGCTGTTAATAAATAGGAATTTGGACTACAATCACCAAACCCATTAAAAATATACTCATGGTTAAAAGTGTTATTTGGGTCATAAAGTGTTAAATGGGCTTTGTTGACTGTTTTGGCTGGTTTTTTGTTGTGCCCGAAACATGTGTTTTTTAATTCAACTACTATTACTTTTTCTATTAATAATAACTGTTACAGATAATATTGTCATGTCCTGCATCAATTTATCTGTAAATATTTTTAAAGTAACTTTTGACAAATCTAAAAACATGTTTATCGCACTGAAAGTCAAAATTGAAAATTGTCAATGTGTGGATACATATAATTGATATTGTAAGAATTGAATATTTAAATATATAATTACTTGAAATACTCGTAATAAATATAAAAATCAATTACACTTAACTAATATAACAATAAAATTTAATTTTAATTCACAGTAAATGTAAAATCATTTTATATAAATATTCAATCATAGATTAACATATCAGTAAAAGTCTTTAACTTAACATTTACTAATTAAAAAATCTCATAAATAAGTGAATATGATTGATTGACAATATAATTTTTTTACAACGTCAAATATATCATAATTAAACTCATAACAATAATGCATAACTAGATAATAATAAAACTTTCGTACCATGTTATTACACTAAAGTTAAATATTAGGTTGAGTGTACTTAAAAATGTAGTTATTTAAGAACAAATGCTTAGGAAACAATAAAAAATCAGTCAAAACAGTTAACAAAGTTCATTTAACATTTTATGGTCCAAATAATATTTTAATTATGAGTATATTTTTAATGAACTTGATTGTTTTAACTAGTTTTTTTTTTTTTACATCATTGCTGTTATTTAAGTGCTTATCTTTATTTGTTTGTGTTTACTACTCTTATTTTGTATTTTCTCTGAAATATCATGGTTCAGTAGATGAGAGAATAATATATTATACTACTACTATATATTTTTGGTTTTGTTAAAAAGAAAAAAGAGAGAGAGAGAGAGAGAGAAAAAAGGGGGTGGAGGTAGTGCATAGGAGAGACAAAAGGGTGAGTATTACCAGAAAGAGGAACAAAAGTTGAAAATGGCCTTTCACCGGCCTTCCCCAAACCCCAAAACCTCATTTCCTGCAACAACTCTCTTCTCCCACCAATCATTTTTCCCATTTTAGACACCCCCCCTCTCCATCCCCCCTTCTCTCTCTCTCTCTCTCTACAAACAGGAGAGAGAGACACATACACAGAAACAGAGTGTGTGTTTGTAAGCGGCAAAGGCTTGTTTTTTAGCTTGGCTACCACTTCCTGTTGCTGTTTCAAGCAAATGGGTGTGAGTGTCTTGGTCGTGGACGACGATGACACGGTGGGTGCTTCTTCTCTTTCCGCCTTTTCTTCTTCCTCCTCTTTTTTGCTTTTGGTTCTTCTTTCTGTATAGCTAGCTAGCATGCAATGACGCTTATACCCTTCTTCTTTCCCAAACAGGTACCTGCGCACCTTCCCTTTGTAAATCGAACAGCATCGTTTCCCTCCATTCACAGATGAACAATGTAGCTCTCTCTTTGCGTCCAAAAAGGCAGACAGGATGGAGCCAGGCAAAAAAAAAAAAAAAAAAAGCAAAAACATTTTTATATAAATATATATTTTTATATCTTATCTATTATATCTAGATGTCAAAAAAAAAAAATTAAATTTTGTTTCTTTTTTTGGGGGGTTCATCAAAGGCTACTGCAACAACACCTTTTTTCTTTCGGTTCATTTTTGTGTTTTTATTTTTTTTTAATTTTTTTCCTTATCCTTTTTTTTTTCCTTTGTGGTAACCTGAGCTGAGAGAGATTTGAAAGGAAGAAACTGGGTGCATACAACTCGTCATCGATCATGGGTTTTCGTTATTCTACTGCCCTGACATGCCAAGCAGGAGAGGACATTGTAACCAGGAATTTTCATTTTCATGATTTATTTGACTTTCCCATGTATGTAATCCTTTAACATTGTACTTTCTTTCTTTTTTTTTTTTTGGGTTTTCATTACTGGTGATCATGATGATGATGATGTCTGTATGTTTTTCTCCATTTTTTTAATAGATGAAATTGTCTTAATAGCTCCTTTCTTCTCCATTCTCAATATTTCTATTGCATTGATGTGTATGAAAAGAAAACGTTTTTAATTGTTGGGTTTGTTGAATCCAATGAAAGAGAGGGAAAAAAGGGGGAGGGGGTTCTGAAAAATTTTGAGTGGGCCTAAAGGTTGAAGAACGGTTCCAATCTATAACTCGTTGAGATTTCAGAGCAAGTGATAAAAGTCACTGTTTTTCTGTTGTTCTGTGGGAAATAGTGTACGGGTAGAGGTAGAAGGAGATAAAAGAAATTAATTTGATGAAATGTGGTCCTAGAATGTCAGGTTGCATTGTGGAATTGAAATCCCCTTGTCACTGTTTCCACCCCTTTATGCTTCACTGGAGCATTTTGCAGCTTGATTTGACTCTAGTGGGGCTTTTATTGTATGACCCTTGTTGTTTGTGAGTTTGTCTGATTAGGTGTTGCAGTGCATTGAGCAATAGCCATACTCCTCATGTTCTTTACTTTGTGAATATGAATATAATAGCCTGGGGGTTAAACTCACTGTGCTACAGTATTTGGCTCAATTCCTTCGGAGGAGAAACCAACATCAAAGAGGGACCTTTTCTTTAGCTGCAAACAGTGACCAATTCATTAACATTTTCACCTTTTCCCTTTCATTTCTGCTCTAATTTTGTATTGTTTTTAAGTTCTCATTGTTCTCCATTGATACAGTTATGTGCATCCTGTGTTATTAGTTCTACTGTTTAAGCCTATTATGCATGTTGCCAATTGCAGGGATTCACATTTGCTTCTATCTTTATCATGTGCATTCTGTCAAATGTTTGAACTCCTATCAAACAGCATTTGGATTCTCTTCTCTTATAAGGTCCCATGTATATATCATTATCAACTATAACTTTCCTTGAACAGAGAATGGGTGAAATTTAATTTCCTACAACCAACTGAATATATGTGACCCTAAATTCCTGTCCTTCCCTTTCCTTTTATATGGGTCTTCTGTTTTTCTTATTTGGAGAGTGTCATTATGTAAGGAATTGCCATACTTTGACTCACCATATGTGCCTAACTAGTTGTTCCTCCTCATGTTAGTCCTTTATGTATATGTTAGGTGAGTTGGTTGAGAATTGTTTTGTAGCTGCTGATTTCAAGATACTAGTCTACATTTTTTTTCCCTTTTGAAACTTTCTATTCTTAATACTTTCACTGTCTTTAATCTTTATCATATCAAATTGACAGCCATCATTCTAATTCATAAACTATGTGGTTAGTGTGCCATAATTTATTACATTAGCACTCTGCAAAGCACACACACAAACTGGTATTGCATTCAGATTTTGAAATAAATGATGGTGTTCCATTTCTTTTTTCCTCTGAAGAATGATCCTGTTTTGAAGATGATGCATATCATTCATCACAGACTGAGAACTATTTTTTTGGCTTGTGATTAAAGCTTCAAATTTTGTAAATTGGGGTTGTGTTCTTGTTATGAAGGAGGATGATATCTCCCATTTGTTTTGCTGCTCAGCTACTTTCAGTGTCATTTGTTATATGCTGTGATGCTGTCCATAATATCTATCAGTTACAACATATATATTATTTTATCCTGTTTCTCCTACACTGTGGCACTCAGATTGCCCAATTATCCAACTGTGTTTGGAAGTTAGCTTTAAATTATGGGAAATGATTTGATTTGAGTGAATTCTATTATTTGAAATGAATAAAAATGAGAAATGATTTCATTTAGAATTTTATTCCTCTGTATTTTTAAATCTGGCAAATTTGAATTGAATTTGGAAAGAATTCATTTCATTTTCATCAAATACATTTACTTTTCATAGTTTAAACCTCCAAACACACCCAGCTAAGAACATGAAAGCACATGGAACAGTTTGCAAGCTGATAATATTATGTTTGGCCCCTAAAGTGTGGTGGCTCTCACAGTCACAGGATTATTCCTCCTGTTTTGAATTAAATATATGATGTTAAAGTAGCTAATGAGCTCTCCTTTTCTCCATGTGAGCTCTAAATTATTTGGTCCACACCTTCAAATTTATGTTCATGGTGGTTGTCCATTAAATTAGATTGGTTTCTCGATGTCTTTTTTGGTTGGTCAATGTCATGTGAGCACGTTTTTGGGTTTTGGGCCGTATAAGTCAATGCCAACAAAATAATTGGGTTAAAGCCACTACCAAAAATATAAAAAGGGGTTAAAGTCCTTTTCGTTATTTACCAAAACAAAAAAGTCCTTTTCGTTTTGGATCATTGTTTCTCTCTTTGGGTGAGGTCTTGTTCATTTTAAAATTTGTCGTACGATGGTAACTAGTTATTCCAGTTTGGGTTTGTAGCTCAGTCACATCCTAATCCTATGAATAAAAGATGATGCTGGCTCCAAGTGCAAATGATAATTGCTTACAAAAACATGTTGATAATTTGTATAATAATGATAGTCGTATAATAGAAATACGTTCAACTAGTATTTAACGTTTGTTGTACATAATGCGGAATGTGTGATATACGTATGTGTGCTATATTACGTATTATGTATAATTCATCTTGAATATTAGTTGACGTATTTCTATTATACTGTTTGTAATTTTTTATTTTTTATAGAGAAATTGTGGATGTTGATAGTACATCCACTGTTAATGATTATTGTTATGTACATTAGTTGAACTTAGCCTATCATTTGCATGACATCTTACGCTACACAAGTTTGAAATTCAGGAGAATATCTACATGTTGATATGGATAGATGGGAAGCACCTTTAAATCTAAATTTATGTAATGTAAATTCATCCAAACACACGAGATAGTGAAAAGTTTTGTTTTTCTAAGAGTAGATTTTTAGGGTTAATCATATGAACTGGGGCCCGCAATAGAAATATCGGACCTATTAAGAGTTGATAGCTCACCAGTCGATGATAATTGATAATGCATATCACCAGAATATGGGCCCATTTCATTTGCCAAGTGTGCATTATGCAAATAATTAATCTTCTCGCCACAAATAAAAAAATATATATCATTTTCCAACTCATTTGCACAAGACAATAAGAAAAAATAACAATGATTAAGTATTAAGAAACAATGAGGGTTGACACATCCGGTTCAGTCTTCTGTCCTAACTTGAATTTTTAGAAATTTTTTTTGAGATTAGTGGTATGTTTTGACGCACGGGATATGTCTCTCCTAATCTAAACTTTTATTGAAAAAAAAAGTATTCAGAACAAAAAAAAATGATTAAGTATTTAAAATTGATATCAATAACTTTTGAAAAATGCATAAAAGTTAAATTTATTTTTCTTAAAGAATTAATCATCACAATCCTAAATTATTTGAATATAACAATTATTATTATAAGTTTTCAATTTATAATTTATGATTATTAAGAATTTAATTATTACTATGTACAATATAAATTAATCTGGATTTAATTTTTATCTACTGACACAGTCATCCAAGCATGTATTGTCATGATTGTGTTTTCTCTCTTATACTATTTGAAAAAGTCATAAAAATAAAATATTTTGATTGAATAAATGTATAAAATATTTTTACACTGTTAGTGTATCAAAATTAAACTTTTGATCTAATACTACCCATAAATAAAAATTAATTAAAAAACTAAAAAGAGGAAGAAATTGGCGAAATGAAATCAAATTTCAAATCGGCTCCAACGGTCAGTAGATCGGAACAATTACAACGCAGCCAGCCTGGGAAAGTGGGCCATAACCGTAACATTAGAAAATAAATAATTTAAAAAACTCCAAACCCTTAACCTCAAATACATAGCTGTCAAACCCACGCTTAAACCCTAGTTAAATTCTAACCGCACATTTCAAATTTAGTCCCACCCTCACAAAGCGCCTATATAACCCCTCCTTAGTATAACCATTTCACAACCCACAATCTGAATCTCAGAGAAGGCGTCTTAATAAACGCCGCTCTTATCTTCCCCTTTCCTTCATTTCTAGGGTTTCTTTTCTTTTCTCTTCAACTTTCCCGAGAAAATGAGAGAGTGCATTTCGATCCACATCGGTCAGGCCGGTATCCAGGTCGGAAACGCCTGCTGGGAGCTCTACTGTCTCGAGCATGGCATTCAGGTATACAGATCTACGCTTATTGTTTCTTTCTTTTTTTCTTCGTAATGTTGTTTGGATCTTGGATTTCTTCAATCAGATTTTTTTTTTCGTTTTTGGTTGGTTTTTGTTTTGTTTCTGAATCTTTGTTTTTCTGTTTTTGCAGCCTGATGGACAGATGCCTGGTGACAAGACCGTGGGTGGAGGAGACGATGCCTTCAACACGTTCTTCAGTGAAACCGGCGCCGGAAAGCACGTTCCACGCGCCGTCTTCGTGGATCTGGAACCCACCGTCATTGACGAGGTGAGGACCGGCACCTACCGCCAACTCTTCCACCCTGAGCAGCTTATCAGCGGCAAAGAAGACGCCGCCAACAATTTCGCCCGTGGTCATTATACCAGTAAGTTCCCCACATCAAACCCTAATCCCATTTCGATCCGCATTGTCTCAGTTTCTTTATTGATGAATCTGGCTGAAACGCTGCGTTTTTTGTGGTTACAGTTGGGAAGGAGATTGTTGATCTCTGCCTTGACAGGATCCGAAAGCTCGCTGATAACTGCACTGGCCTCCAAGGGTTCTTGGTGTTCAACGCTGTTGGTGGTGGAACCGGATCTGGTCTCGGTTCCCTCCTCTTGGAGCGTCTCTCTGTCGATTACGGCAAGAAATCCAAGCTCGGTTTCACCGTGTACCCATCCCCTCAGGTCTCCACCTCTGTTGTTGAGCCTTACAACAGTGTCCTTTCCACCCACTCACTCCTTGAGCACACCGATGTCGCTGTTCTTCTTGACAACGAAGCCATCTACGACATCTGCAGGCGCTCCCTCGACATTGAACGCCCCACCTACACCAATCTCAACCGTCTTGTCTCTCAGGTATATTAACAAGCAAACCATGATGCCCCATTGTGCTAGATCGAAATCTGATTTGTGTAGTAGTGTCCCTAATTGCTATTTGATTGTGTGATTGATCATATGATTTGTGATTTTTCCAGGTGATTTCATCACTCACTGCCTCTTTGAGGTTCGATGGTGCCCTCAATGTCGATGTGACTGAATTCCAAACCAACTTGGTTCCATACCCCAGGATCCACTTCATGCTTTCATCCTATGCACCAGTTATCTCTGCTGAGAAGGCCTACCATGAACAACTCTCCGTTGCTGAGATCACCAACAGCGCCTTCGAGCCTTCCTCAATGATGGCCAAGTGCGACCCTCGCCATGGAAAATACATGGCCTGCTGCTTGATGTACCGTGGTGATGTCGTCCCCAAGGACGTGAATGCTGCTGTGGCCACCATCAAGACCAAGCGCACCATCCAGTTTGTTGACTGGTGCCCAACTGGGTTCAAGTGCGGAATCAACTACCAGCCACCAACCGTCGTCCCTGGCGGTGACCTGGCCAAGGTGCAGAGGGCAGTGTGCATGATCTCCAACTCCACAAGTGTTGCTGAGGTGTTCTCAAGGATTGACCACAAGTTTGACCTCATGTATGCCAAGCGTGCTTTCGTGCACTGGTATGTGGGTGAGGGTATGGAGGAGGGTGAGTTCTCTGAGGCTCGTGAGGATCTTGCTGCCCTTGAGAAGGATTATGAGGAGGTTGGTGCTGAGTCTGGTGAGGGTGAGGATGGTGAAGGCGATGATGACTACTAGACACTGTGCCCCTTAATATGAATTGATGTGTTTGTTTAATGTGTTTTTTCGTTTTCTTTTGGATGTTGCTTGTGAACAAAAACATATTTGTGCTTGAACCTTAATAGCACAATTTAATCTACTTTTCGTTTTATGAGCTTATCTGGTGCCTAGTCCTTCGCAGCTTCTTACCATTGTTTACCTTTTGTTATTATTATCAGTTCCTAGTTCATTCAAATTCTTACAGATCATTGCTCATAGATCCAGCCAGCATGATCTAAATGCCATTTCATAATGAGAGTCAAGAGTCGTGGTCTCGTAACAATACCTTAAAATATAAACACTTAACAATTAACCAGTGGGTTGGGTTTGATTTTGCACTGTGAATGATATAATTGACATTGTATTGCAAATTACAAAGATTAGTTTGTAAATTTATATTACAATTTAAAGGTGAATAAGATTCTTATACAATTATTATATAATCACTAATATTAGTGAAATGAAGAATACATGGGAACAGTGTAAATCATATCTTAAAATTAACTTGATTCATATAGCTAAAAGCAAGGTTTTCACAATTCGTAATTTTGAACTCATTTTATCCTGATTAGCCCATTTTAAATTTTTTGAGTATTCTAATGAATTTTTGTTATCATTCAATAATTAAGAAGAATAAAAGAGAAAAAATGGAAATTAAGGAGTAGTTGTGAAATAAGTTTGTAAAGTTATTGACTTATTGTAGAAAAACACTTACATCTCAGCAACAAAATTACAAACAGTACAGAAGTAAGTAACTTGATTCACGTTTAAAAAGTGAGAGTATTTTGATAATTTTCAAAAGAGATGAACAATTTGATTAAGCATACAGATTAAAGTGGCATTTAACTCGATTTCCAATTCTCTTTTATGTAAGTAATAGACTTGTTATTTTAGCTTCGGCTGCTTCGAATTCTCAGGGAAGTCATAATGCTCTCACAAGCACAGCAATCATTATGTCTAAAATTTCAGCGCGAGGAACATTTCCCCTAAAATTGTACTCATTCATTCACATGAAAGGTGCGTGCAGACTGCAGAGCCAAAAGATAAAATCAACTCGACAGCCATCATACACAATTTTTATTTATTCACGTTAAGAGCATAATAGGTAAACACTTCATTCATTCACAGCTAACTTAATCTGTCCTCTCAAGCAAAACAAAATAAAAATAAAGATTGAAAAACTAGAGCAACATAGCAAATCAATAGCGTCCAAGCTTTTGCACGAGACTATTCTCAATCCCTGTTCTCTTTTTCATGAAAGCTGCATACTTGGAAGCCAGCTCCTGATCCTCAGCCTTCACTGATAGCTTGCAGTTCAGAGATGTTCTCTCCAATTTGTGCATGTACATTTCTGATATTGGCAGAAAACCACCATTCTTGTTGCACAGCCATCCATGAGCCGCTCTCACCGCAGCTCCAAGAGATGCCGAATCTGATACCAGGTTGAACTAAATCATCAATCATTACCCTACCTCATTTCACTGTAATCATTCTACTATTTTTGTTCAAAATTTGGTTATGGGGTTGACTGCATGATGATGATGAATGAGAATGCCAATTACTGCTTACCTGGTCTTTGGACTGTATAGACATCACAGCCATAAATTGAAGCTATTGTGCTAAGAATGGTATGATTTGCTGATGCTCCACCAGTGGCTATGATTCGCTTCGGAGGACAAGGCATGCCGAATCTTTCGGCATGTGCTCGCATTGACAGAAATTGACCCTCAACTAATGCCCGTACCTGTAGTTTAGCTCATTGCTCAATGCAAACTTTTTTGTACAAGAATTTTGACTAACCAGATGCAACGCCATGTATATACTAACCTCAGATGGTGGATCAAACTCTTCCACTTCCTTCTCAATTGATCCATCAAGAGAATTTTCTGAGAAATTTTCTAAAACGTAGCGGTGGAAGCCAACTGGAACCATTTCAAAAAATGTTAGTAACTAAAACGTAGCTGTGGAAGCCAACTGGAACCATTTCAAAAATGTTAGTAACTCATCGACTACAACAAAGTTGGTTCATTATTCAGTAAAAGCAACTTAGTGGATGAGAAAACTAGGCAGCCACCTGGAAGAGGAGGTAGAATTTCATGTTCCTTGTAGTAGAAACCAAACTTTCCACCTATTGGGAGAAAAAAGTGTTGTGAGATTAGAGGATATACATATATAAACTAAGAAAGAGTTTTGTGATGCCCACCATTTAAAGGTGGTGTTTGCTGTAGAAACTTATCGAATGTATCCCAAGACTTATCTGCACAACGGTTGCGCACATCTGAAATTTGAGATGGGGTAGAGAGTGAGAAACTACAACGAACATTTATGTGGAGAGTATATGCAATTGCAAACAACTACAATAGTACCTTCTCGGGTAAGGGACCCATTTTTGTAGACCAACATTACCATGTAACCTTCTGAATCAACTGGATTGGGAAAGACATGTCCTTCTAATCCTGGATTAGGCTCTTTAGTGATCATAAATACCTGAGCCAATAAGCCAGAACGTGTCATAACTGAAATGAAAGGTGTGAATTTACATACAAAAAGTCCATGCAGATATGTGTGAGTATATAAAGAGATTTAATTCTACAAAGTCAATATTTTTCCCTAGGCGAGTTATGTAGCTCTTATCCTTTCTTAGGTTTTTACAAATAAGAAATTAGGATTTCGGACAGACAGAGGCGAGGTAACTTAAGATGATGTATCATAACCTACAGTATCACTAGTGCCGAGGCTGATGGCAAGATCTCCGGGAATATTTAGAGTCAAACCTGCAAATAAAAAATGGTTGCAGGAAGAAAGATTAGACAATATAAATACTTTTTGCATTAAGATTGCAGTTAGAAAGCACAGCAGGTATCATGTTTTGAGCTTTTCATTCACAGGGATGATTTTTCATTCAGCAGAACATGCACAAAAATTATTGTATCATAATTGAATGCCACTTGACAGTTCACAGATATTGCTTAGTAATATGGTATAGAATTATGTGAGGCACGCAGAGTATAATATTTGGGGTAAGTGAAAGAACACCCAAATCAGAAATATATAGCACCTGCCACACTATTAGGATTGTCTCCTGACCACTGGACTACCAAGCAGTTCTTGTTAAAGTGGTACCTGATTGGAAAACAAACAACACTTAACTGATTAATTTAAGCATTTTGACTTATTGTCACTTGTGAATCTGGTTAGTGAACTATTGAATTTATTGGAAATCCACAGCATGCCATAACGAATGTAACAATCTGTCAGCTATTTGCCGACCGCCAAGACAACTTTTGTTTGCATTCCGAAAGAGAAAAATAAATCAGAAAGGTCTACAACAAACCAACCTATTTACAAAATATGGAGCAATGTTTCCAGCAACAACATAAGCAGGGGCTAGCTCGCCGAGTTTTGACTCTAAACCAGGGGCAGTTGCCTGCAACAACCATTAGGATTCAAGGATATTGATTGGACAGAGACACATCAAAACCAATTCAGTTCAGTAGTAATATAATAGCATTACAAACCTCTAGTGCTACTTTAGACCAGGCCTTTTCCTTTATGTCCATTAAATTCATGCCCCCACCATCAGAATGATCAATAGCAGCATAAGCACCAATGAAAAGAGATGCCATGAAGGAGCTAACAAGTGAGATCCTCTCAGTATTCTTATAAACTTCCGGCTGATAATCGGATATCTTCTTGATCTGGGGGCCAGTAAATCTCTCGTACGCTCGTGATCCAGTCACTCGAGCCAGCTCCTTAGCTCCCCCACAAGCTTTCTCTATTTCCAAACACTGAGCAGTGGTGCTAGAGTCCATCCAAATGGGAGACTCCTTTACAGAGAAAGTGTCCCCGAGCTGATCCAACAATGGCTTAGCAGGATCCAATGATGACAAAACCTGAGAGCTACCATTCTTCCAATAGACACTGCCATGCTGCTGTCCACTACCTGAAACAGCAGCAACCTTCCCAAAATCCAAATTTGATTTGGAAAGCTTTTGAAGCATGAGGTCAAGAGCTTCCACCCACATCAAAGTTGGAGAAACGATTCTGCCATTGACATTGGGGTCTCTGTAAACCCCATCTTTGGTCTTGTAATGGGGCAAATCAGAATCAAAGTGAACCAGCTCGGTGGAAACAATGTTGAGATTTGAGTCCAAAACCGTCGCCTTTAACGACCTTTAAAACCAATAAAAATTGGAACTTTAATCTCATGCTATTATTCAGAGTACACGAGTATTTCAAACATGTGATGTGATCATACCCAGAAAAAAAAAATGCAAGGAAAACCAAATTTATTAGACCCCGCAAATAAAAATTGCGAGAACAACAAAAATTGAGCGATTGGAATGGGATTTTTCATGAAATTATTAGAATTTGTGTGAGGAAGTGAGTGAAAATGACGATGCAATTGCAGAACATGATTAACTTACTGGGTGGAACTGTCAAATCCGAGGTAATAGGAATCATCAGGAAGAGAGAAATCGGCCATTGGAGCTCACTTTCAATGCTTCTAACTTTCGGAATACAAAGAGGAAGGAGAAGTGGTTAGTATATATAATAAACAAATTACGGATGACACAAATGATTTGGATAAAGCCTATCGATCAACAGTTTAACGACACCATCTCAATCTGAAATTTCGGGTATTTCATTAGTTGTTGTTTTTCTTTCTTCTTCTTCCTAATTCGATATTTTAAAACCTACTATCTTTATTCTATAATTCAATAAAAAATAATTAAGTATCACATGTATATAGCTGTTAATTTCTATATCAAAAAATTAATATAATTTAATATTTTAAAGTATAAAGATTTTATTTTATAATACAACAAAAAAATTGTGAAATTTCATATTTAAAAGTATATAATCTTTAATTTTTATTAAATATAAAAATATGAAATTCTATACTTTAAAGTCTACCATCTTTATTTTATAATAGTATATCAAAAAAATAGTGAAATATGACATTTTAATCTATATAACCTTCGACTTCTACTATATGTAAAATTTCATGTAACTCAATATTTTAAAGTCTATAGTCTTTATTTTATAATAAAAAAATAGTGAAATCTCACATTTTAAAGTATATAGTCTTAAATTTCTAATATATGTAAAAAATTCATGTAACTCAATATTTTAAAGCCTATAGCCTTTATTTTATAATACAAAAAAAAAATAGTACAATCTCACATTTTAAAGTATATAACCTTCAATTTCTACTATATGTAAAAATTCCTGAAATTCTATATTTGAAAACCTATAATCTTTATTTTATAATATAACCAAAAAATAGTGAAATCTCATATTTTAAAGTATACAGTCTTTAATTTATACTATATGTAAAAAATTCATGTAATTCAATATTTCAAAGGTTATAGTCTTTATTTTATAATACAACCAAAAAAAAGTGAAATCTCACATTTCAAAGTATATAGTCTTCCATTTCTACGTGAAGAATTCATTTAATTCAATATTTTAAAGCTTATAGCATTTATTTTATAAAACAATAAAAAATAGTAAAATCTAACATTTTAAAGTATATACCGGTCAATTTTTACTATATGTAAAAAATTCATGTAATTCAATATTTTGAAGCATATAGCCTTTATTTTATAATACAACAAAAAAAAATGTGAAATCTTATATTTGAAAGTATATAATCTTCAATTTTTAATATATGTAAAATTTAAGGTAATTCGATATTTTAAAGCCTATTTTTTATTTTATAATATAACCAAAAACATAGTGAAATCTCACATTTTAAGATATTTAGCCTTCAACTTCTACTATACGTAAAAAATTAATGAAATTAATTATTTTAAAGTCTATAGCCTTTATTTTATAAAACAATAAAAAAAAAAGTGAAATCTCACATGTTAAAGTATATAGTCTTCAATTTCTACTATATGTAAAAAAATTAATGTAATACAATATTTCAAAGGCTATATTCTTTATTTTATAAGACAACAAAAAAAATAGTGTAATCTCATATTTCAAAATATATAGCCTTTAATTTCTAGTATATGTAAAAAGTTCATGTAACTCAATATTTTAAAGCCTATAGCCTTTATTTTATAATACCAACAAAAAAATAGTGTAATCTCACATTTTGAAGTATATAGCCTTCTATTTCTACTATATGTAAAAATTCATATAATTCTACATTTTAAAGCCTATAGTCTTTATTTTAAAATTTAACAAAAAATATAGTGAAATCTCACATTTTAAAGTATATATAGCCTTTAATTTTTACTATATGTAAAAAAATAATGTAATTCAATATTTTAAAGCCTATAGCCTTTATTTTATAATACAACCAAAAAAATCGTGAAATCTCACTTTTTAAATTATATATATAAGCCTTCAATTTCTACTATATATAAAAAATACATATAATTCAATATTTCAAAGGCTATAGTCTTTCTTTTATAATGTATCCAAAAAAATAGTGAAATTTCACATTTTGAAGTATATAGCCTTCAATTTCTAATATATGTAAAAATTCATGTAAATCTATATTTTAAAGCCTATAGTCTTTATTTTATAATATAACCAAAAAAATAGTGAAATCTCACATTTTAAAGTATATAGCCTTTAATTTCTACTATGTGTAAAAAAATTCATGTAATTCAATATTTTAAAGCCTATAGTAATATTTTATAGTACAACAAAAAAAAAAGAGTAAAATCTCACATTTCAAAATATATAGCCATATATTTCTAGTATATGTAAAAAAATCATGTAACTCAATATTTTAAAACCTATAGCCTTTATTTTATAATACCACAAAAAAAAAATAGTGTAATCTCACATTTTGAAGTATATAGCTTTCAATTTCTACTATATGTAAAAAATTCATGTAATTCAATATTTCAAAGGCTATAGTCTTTCTTTTATAATGTATCAAAAAATAGTGAAATTTCACATTTTAAAGCACATAGCCTTCAATTTCTACTATATGTAAAGAAAATCATGTAGTTCAATATTCAAATACTATAGTCTTTATTTTATAGTGTATCCAAAAAAATAGTGAAATTTCACATTTTAAAGTATATAGTCTTCAATTTCTACTATATGTAAAAATTCGTGTAATTCTATATTTTAAAGCCTATAGCCTTTATTTTATAAGATAACAGAAAAAAAATGAAATATCACATTTTAAAGTATATAGACTTTGATTTCTACTACATGTAAAATTCAATATTTCAAAGGCAATAGTCTTTATTTTATAATACAACAAAAAATAGTGAAATCTCACATTTTAAAATATAAAGCCTTAAATTTCTAGTATATGTAAAAGAATCATTTAACTCAATATTTTAAAGTCTATAACCTTTATTTTATAATACCACAAAAAAATAGTGTAATCTCACATTTTGAAGTATATAGCCTTCAATTTCTACTATATGTAAAAAATTCATGTAATTCAATATTTCAAAAACTATAGTCTTTCTTTTATAATGTATCTAAAAAAATAGTGAAATTTCACATTTTGAAGTATATAACCTTCAATTTTCACTATGTATAAAAATTCATGTAATTCTATATTTTAAATTATATAGTTTTTTTATAATATAACCAAAAAAATAGTTAAATATCACATTTTAAAGTATATAACATTCAATTTCTACCACATGTAAAATTCAATATTTCAAAGGCTATATAATCTTTATTGAATAATACAACAACAAAAAATAGTAAATTCTCACATTTCAAATATAAAGCCTTAAATTTCTAGTATATGTAAAAGAATCATGTAACTCAATATTTTAAAACCTATAGCCTTTATTTTATAATGTATCCAAAAAAATAGTGAAATCTCACATTTTAAAATATATAGCCTTCAATTTCTACTATATGTAAAAAATTCATTTAATTCAATATTTCAAAGGCTATAGTCTTTCTTTTATAATGTATCCAAAAAAATAGTGAAATTTCACATTTTGAAGTATGTAGCCTTCAATTTCTATTATATGTAAAAATTCATGTAATTTTATATTTTAAAGCCTATAGTCTTTATTTTATAATATAACAAAAAAAATAGTGAAATTTAACTTTTTAAAGTATATAAGCCTTCAATTTCTACTATATGTAAAAAATTCATGTAGTTCAATATTTCAAAGACTAGTATTTATTTTATAGTGTATCCCAAAAAATAGTGAAAATTCACATTTTAAAGTACATAGCTTTCAATTTCTACTATATGTAAAAATTCATGTAATTCTATATTTTGAAGCTTATAGCCTTTATTTTATAATACAACCAAAAAAAATTGTGAAATTTCACATTTTAAAGTATATAGCGTTCAATTTCTACTACATGCAAAATTCAATATTTCAAAGGCTATAGTCTTTATTTTATAATACAACAAAAAAAATATAGTAAAATCTCACATTTCAAAATATATAGCCTTAAATTTTTAGTATATGTAAAAAAATAATGTAACTCAATATTTTAAAGCCTATAATAGTCTTTATTTTATAATACCACGAAAAAATAGTGTAATCTCACATTTTGAAGTATATAGCCTTCAATTTCTACTGTATGTAAAAATTAATATAATTCTATATTTTAAAACCTATAGTCTTTATTTTACAATTAATCCAAAAAAATAGTGAAATCTCACATTTTAAAGTATATAGCCTTCAATTTCTATTATATGTGAAAAATTCATGTAATTCAATACTTCAAAGGCTATAGTCTTTCTTTTATAATATATCCAAAAAATAGTGAAATTTCACATTTTGAAGTTTATAGCATTCGATTTCTACTATATGTAAAAATTCTTGTAATTCTATATTTTAAAGCCTATAGTCTTTATTTTATAATATAACTAAAAAATAGTGAAATCTCACATTTTAAAGTATATAGCCTTTAATTTCTACTATATGTAAAAAATTCATGTAATTCAATATTTCAAAGGTTATAGTCTTTCTTTTATAATGTATCCAAAAAAATAGTGAAATATCACATTTTGAAGTATATAGCCTTCAATTTCTACTATATGTAAAAAGTTCATGTAATTCAATATTTTAAAGCCTATAGTCTTTATTTTATAATATAACCTAAAACTAGTGAAATCTCACATTTTAAAGTATATAGCCTTCAATTTTCAGTATATGTAAAAAATTCATTTAATTCAATATTTCAAAGGCTATAGTCTTTTTTTTTTTATAATGTATCCAAAACAATAGTGAAATTTCACATTTTGAAGTATATAGTCTTCAATTTATATTGTATGTAAAAAATTCATGTAATTCAATATTTTAAAGCCTATAGTCTTTATTTTATAATATAACTAAAAAAAATAGTGAAATCTCACATTTTAAAGTATATAGCCTTTAATTTCTACTATATGTAAAAAATTCATGTAATTCAATATTTCAAAGGTTATAGTCTTTCTTTTATAATGTATCCAAAAAAATAGTGAAATATCACATTTTGAAGTATATAGCCTTCAATTTCTACTATATGTAAAAAGTTCATGTAATTCAATATTTTAAAGCCTATAGTCTTTATTTTATAATATAACCTAAAACTAGTGAAATCTCACATTTTAAAGTATATAGCCTTCAATTTTCAGTATATGTAAAAAATTCATTTAATTCAATATTTCAAAGGCTATAGTCTTCTTTTTTTTATAATGTATCCAAAACAATAGTGAAATTTCACATTTTGAAGTATATAGTCTTCAATTTATATTGTATGTAAAAAATTCATGTAATTCAATATTTTAAAGCCTATAGTCTTTATTTTATAATATAACTAAAAAAAATAGTGAAATCTCACATTTTAAAGTATATAGCCTTTAATTTCTACTATATGTAAAAAATTCATGTAATTCAATATTTCAAAGGTTATAGTCTTTCTTTTATAATGTATCCAAAAAAATAGTGAAATTTCGCATTTTGAAGTATATAGCCTTCAATTTCTACTATTTTAAAAAAATTCACGTAATTCAATATTTTAAAGTCTATAGTCTTTATTTTATAATATAACCTAAAAATAGTGAAATCTCACATTTTAAAGTATATAGCCTTCAATTTATATTTTATGTAAAAAAATTCATTTAATTCAATATGTCAAAAGCTATAGTCTTTCTTTTATAATGTATCCTAAACAATAGTGAAATTTCACATTTTGAACTATATAGCCTTTAATTTCTACTATATGTAAAAATTCATCTAATTCTATATTTTAAAACCTATAGTTTTTTTTTTATAATATAAACAAAAAAGTAGTGAAATCTCACATTTTAAAGTATATAATCTTCAATTTCTACTATATGTAAAAATTCATCCAATTCTATATTTTTAAACCTATAGTCTTTATTTTATAATATAACCAAAAAAATAGTGAAATCTCAAATTTTAAAGTATATAGCCTTCAATTTCTACTATATGTGAAAATTCATGTAATTCAATATTTCAAAGGCTATAGTCTTTCTTTTATAACGTATCCAAAAAAATAGTGAAATTTCACATTTTGAAGTATATAGTCTTCAATTTCTACTATAAGTAAAAATTCATGTAGTTCTATATTTTAAAGCCTATAGTCTTTATTTTATAATATAATAAAAAAAATAGTGATATCTTACATTTTAAAGTATATAACCTTCAATTTCTACTATATGTAAGAAATTCATGTAATTTAATATTGTAAGCCTATAGCCTTTATTTTATAATAAAACCAAAAAAATTGTGAAATCTCACTTTTTAATGTATATAAGTCTTCAATTTCTACTATATGTAAAAAATTCATGTAGTTCAATATTTCAAAGACTATAGTCTTTATTTTATAGTGTATCCAAAAAAATAGTGAAATTTCATATTTTAAAGTATATAACCTTCAATTTCTACTATATGTAAAAATTTATGTAAGTCTATATTTTAAAGCCTATAGTCTTTATTTTATAATATAACAAAAAAAATTTAAATCTCACATTTTAAAGTATATAGTCTTCAATTTCTACTATATGTACATGTAATTCAATATTGTAAAGCCTATAGTCTTTATTTTATACTACAACCAAAAAAATTGTGAAATCTCACATTTTAAAGTATATAACCTTGAATTTTTACTATATGTAAAAATTCATGTAATTCTATATTTTAAAGCTTATAGTCTTTATTTTCTAATTTAACCAAAAATTATTGAAATTTTGATTAACTAAGTAATTGTGACCCAAAATCTTATTTTTTGTTGACTGGTTTAACTAGTTTTTAATTGTACATATAGCATCACTTCATAAAAATAGTGAAATGTCATATTAACGGTGTAAAAAATTTTACACTATCAGTCAATCATATACATTAATTTTTGTGACTTTTTAGTTAGTGAGTGGTTAAATTAAATTTTTTTACTAATTTGTCAATTCATTATTGGATTTCTATGTAAAATTATTTTAAAGTAATAGTGGACTTGAAATTAAACTTGTAAAATACTCTGAGCTAAATAAAAAAAAAAAAACAATTTCAAGCAAAAAGTGGTGCGTAATTTAGGAATAAAATTTGAATTTTTTGGTCCAAATTTTATCGGAGTTACTACTCTAGGCTTCTGAAAATAATGAAAAACCATTAATCAATTCATACCTTTTTTGTTAATTCAAATTGAACCCAAAGTCCCTTATCTCCACTCAATTTTTTAAAATATGATAAAAATAAAATATTCATAATTCATAACTGAAATCAAGTTTTAGCTTTAATAATCATTACCATAAAAAAAAACACTTATCCACATCATGCCATTTCTGCCATGAACTGCATAAAGCCGCAACATTAAAAACGTAGTGACCTACCTAACCTAAAATAATTACATCATTATCTCTAATATATTTTTCCTTTCCTAAAGCTACTTGTCAATCCATTCTTCAAATACATAATCTCTGAATGCAGAGAAGGTGAATCGCAGGAACTGCTATCTAAATAGCTCTGGAAAAGACCACATTATGAACCTTGCAAAGATGTCAGACTCCAGAAACTCAATATGTGCAGCCCGCCCTATGAATGAGTTCAAATTCTTGCCGTAGGCAGAGGCATCGAAACTTACATCGCAGCGCATGAAAACTCGACGCTCGGAGGGATTGGCACGGATTTGATCCAAACAATCGTTAAGCATCTGTAAGAACAGTCTACCCTTCTTTGAAGAGTCGCGTGAGGCCGTCGGGCATGACTCGATTCTAGCAGAATGGTAAGGCACATAACCATCCTGAAAACTGCATTATCAGTTAACAGCAAACTAAAGAAATTCCAAGTAAACTGAAAATAGAACACACCAGAAGCAATGAAAAACATCTTTTTCTTTATTATATGATGATAAAGGAGTAGTATGCTTGACATGCTAATATATGTTATAAATCCACAGTGAAGTTAAACTTTCACAAAGACCTGTACGATGGTGCTAAATGTATCATAGACCCAATTGCTATAAAAGCAAAGATTTCAAGGACAATTAAATAAAGCAATACCTGAGGGGAAGATATCAGGATAATATTCCTGAAGTGTTCCAATGTCTTGTGCTGAAAGAAGAAGAAAGCAAAGGAAATAACTCAGTTAGAAACTCATCAACGTAATTAGTTTCAGATGGTGCATGAACTATTCATGCCTTTGAACAAAAGATGAACACTCCTTCAGCTTTCAACTACAGAAATCAACTCCCTGCATATTTGAGCAAATTCTTACTAATGGATTCCATTATTTATTTGCCAGTTCATATTCACTACCACCGGTGCTCTTATGTTTTCCAGAGTGTAATCATTAATTGCAAATCAAGACCTTTGTAATATAGGACACCTACCCTACCTTACACAGTTTAAAGAGGAACGTTTTTTGGAAATCTGGATCATCTGTGAAAGTGAGTTGATGAATGCACTGTGTGCCTGTTAACTTCTTCAAAAGCCACAATCCAGAGTTAAACAATGAATTGGAACTATAGAGATACCCCAAATGTGGACCAGATACTGAAACATAGGTATATAGGTATCTCAGATACGGTTCCATCATGCTGTCTGCAACAACAAGACAAAATTTAGCACCAAATGTCAGACAGAAGAACAGTATGGCTTCTACAGTTGTGACCTACCAGCTATTGCTGATCTTATAATGAGGTTGCCAATAGAATGTCCAACAAAACTTAGCCTAATATCTCCCAAGTTCCCTGATCTTGAAGCTTTGTCCATCTTTTTTTTCACAAAAGAAATAACTTCTTGAGCTAGCCTTTGTCCCATTTCTCTAAAATCGTCATCTGTTCTATCTTGATTAGCCTCTGACATAAGAAATTCCACTTTGGGATCTATCAAAAGCCATTGATTTCGGACAAGTCTCAGATCCAAATGATGCCCCTACAACATTTTAAATGATGTAGAACAAGCATTCAATTAAATTTTTAACCAGATACTGAACAATATGGGCTTAGATTCCCCCAATATTTCTCTGCAATCTAGATGCAGCTCAAATGAAAATGATTAATTGCCGACTAGGATATATTGTATCCTAGACTCAGGAGAACAAACAATTCACGCACTTCCAAACAGCATAGTGCTGCTCAATCAAGGCTCAGTTCATTACAGGTTATTAGTGATCACCAACTTTAGTAAACTTTAGCCAAAGTATTAGAAGACTTCCATGCTAAAACTATATTTCATTTTTTACAATTAATGAGGGAAAAAAACAAATTTTACAGTTTTCCATGCATTCATTCATTTGCAAGTCACTCATCGTCTTAAATAAGTTCATGACTAACTAAAGGTTTTTGAAAGCCAATAATGGATATAAGAAGTATACAATAAAGTTTATCTATCACATTTAACGTAAGAGCAAGACATGCCTGGAACCCATGCACAAAGACAACAATCTTCAATACATGAGAATTATTTTGCAGGGCAGATTTCATGGCTACGGACTCAGAGCTAAGCCCAGTTTGTAAACCGTGTGAATCAACAAGTTTGAAATGTCTAAGATATGAATTCTGACTGGAAGTACGCCGCGGTGCATTCATCACACGTTCAACCATCACAATTGGTATACGTAAAGGATCTCCAAATATATACATGTCTTGAATTGAGCGGTTGTTAATCTGCGGAAATTCAATAATCCATCAATAAGCACTATATAAATTTAAAATAAGTCACTAGTCCTCATACTCCAGTTGATTGCTTACCCGCATGTGTGCAATACTCCTTCGATGAAGTTCCGCGCGTGTAGCAGCAATCTGAAAAGGCTGTAAGAATTACAAGACAAAATTCATGTTTTTATATTCTTTGGCATCAAAACTTTATTTTCCCCAGGTTTCTTTTATCAGACAGACTTGCATGATACTAGGAATATGAAGGATTTTACAAGCACTAACCTCCTCAGGTAACTTCCACAAAGAGGGAACTTTTTTGTGTACACCAAGATGTAAAGACTCATCACTCCCACTATTTATATAATGATGAGGCATCTCTGCCTTAGAGTACACCATCCATATTGACCATTCAGCTTTCCGATCCTTGGCCCATGCATCACGTAAAAATTCTAGAATTTGTGTTTTGTTATCCCTAGCAAGGAGTTAATACCAGTCAATACACGAGTTAAGGTAAAGTTTCATGAATCATGGTGCCTGTTAAAAAATGAACCATGGAAAGACCTCTCTTATAATTCACACAAAGACAGTAAAATGTACCAATCTCATGTTAGATGCATGTCATTGTGTGCAATCCGGAATCCGGATTTCTGGTTAAAACTTACAAGCATTCATAGGGGAATAACATCTGAAACAAGCAATAGAAGAGTTGTCCAATTGAAGGAAATAAAGGCTATTGATATCATTTAACAACCTCCAGAAACTGTTTCTTCACCCAAATGAGATCACCAAACAAAGTTATATACCCATGCTTGTTGAAAGGTATAGTGAAGAAAAGAAAAAACTACACCTATTTATGCTTGTTAAAATAGGATTATGACATAATACGAAATACAGATGCAAAATTTAGAAAAACTCAAATCTTTGTCAATTTATATTGAAACTAATGATAAAGGAAATGAAGCAAACCTGTGGAATCTTAAAAATATGTTCCATAAGTTGTACAATTGATCTCCCAATAAATTTAAACAGTCCACAAGTTCATTCTGATAAAAGGTTCCTGGATTTGGAAGATCAAGACCACCTCCCTGTACAGGAAAAAAACAAAGAATTAATAAAGAAGGAACTGTAAAAGCAATATGAGTGGCAAAATGACAAACCAATATGCTGCAGCATTTAAAATAAAAAATTAAGGACCTTTAGACCATTTTGTGGCTCAGCTTGTCCTGAAAATTCAACATCTATTGCAAACCGATTTGCTTGCAGCACAGAATTTAATAACTTCGTTTTATTCATCTTTGACACAAACTCTGAAATATCAATAGCTTGATCAACTGCTCTACTAATTGTTTGTAGTTCTTCAACTAGTATATCATGAGCCGTTAATAATGCTTTAACATGCATGACACTTTTCACATCTACAGAAGCAACTGCACCCAAGCCCTGCTCAGTCACATAAAGCATTCTGTTAATGCTTGACAAAGAATGTCCAGCAAACTAAAGCAATAGATTATATACAGCTTAGAAGAACAAGAATATGCACCTACACTTTACGGCTGACTGATATACAAATACAAACATTGAAATTATCAATTTAACATACTTCTTACATATAACATAACACCTCTTTTAGAAATTCCCAATCCATTTTCAGAGCTGAAGCAGAACTTTTTACTATTTTGTGGAGGTGTAACACGTCAAAATTAATATTTGCTAGTCTAGTGATGCTGTAGAGAAGCAAATGGATGACACATTATCAGCCATAAAGGACTCCCGGCCTTATAAGAAGGACTTATAAGTCATATTCATTACACTTTTTTTCTCCAATCCTATTTTTGAGGCATAAAAATAGCTGTATGAAATCAATCTACTCTTCCATTTAACTCTACATAATAGATTATGTGAAAATAGCAATTTATTTAAGAGATGCTATCATCAATTGGTAAACAAGTTCAGATAATACTTCAGTTATATAACCTAGAAAAGAAAGAACGAATTACAAGACAAAAACTACAGTCCACATATAAATAAAATATGCGCAACAAGTAATGTGGAATGTGGTAGCCTGCTTGAAGCCAAGTGTTGAAATAAAGCAAGCAAAGTACACAAACATGGAAGAACAAATAAATATTTGCAATAAATATTTTGCAGGAAGCCACCTTGATCAACAATGCAACTGAGATTTCGAAAAACAGATACCCAATGTTCAGAACATACTTGATTCATTGTGTCATAGCTCTTATCAACAATGACCTCAGTTTTGGCTGAATTTCTGAAAAAGGTCAAGTATACAGGTTACTCTAAGTAATGAAACATGCATAGAAATAAATTTGAAATAAAAGCTGCTCTAAAATAACTTCTGAATAGACCTAATAATGCTAAAATGGAAGTAGAGTTGATTCATGCCGAAGATTAGAATGTGACAAACCTGTGGGTCTTTGATGGAGATGGGTAAGAACCAGCTCTCAGCAAACTAACATGTACACTTACGTCAACAAGCACCGAATGTAAAGCATCAAAGTGGACAGGACAATATGAATGCAATCCTAAAAGAGCTTTGGGAGGAATTCGAAATTCGTGGACAGCAGCAGGAGAAGTATCCAGGGAAGCTTGCAAGTCAGCACTGAAGATGGTATACTCCAGTTAGCGTACCAATCTCAATATGGAAATATCAGCAAAAAAAGGAAACAAACATGTGTTGGTATCGCATAACAAATACACTACGTTCACCGACTCACCCATTCTCATAGGTGGGGGCATATATAAGCTCAAACTTTAAAATAACAGCAGTTGTAGCTAGGCCCTGCAATTAAGATACACATTCAACAAATTATTGTGATAAGAAAAATGAACTAAAGGAGTCAGAGCTTTGCACTAAGGGATCATTACCTCAAATCTGCTATGAGATAAGTTGAATAAGACCATCATACATAAATGAATGTCCTGCTTCGCATATTTAATTCGAAAGGGCTGAGTTGAGAAACTGTGGTCTGTATTATCAATCCTCCATATACCACTTACAGTGCTAGGATCCAGATCAGGAGCTGCAGGACCAAAAATTTTATGTGTCAGTTATTAGTTTTGTTCATAAGAAATAACTTCGGTCATAGTTTTCATTTAAAGAAAATTTTATTGGGAAAGCTTTGAGTAATATGGTGGGATTGGTTAAGAAACAAACAAAAAGAGGTATATTTCTCAGGAAAGAACACTGAAATGCAATGAAGCGCCAATAACCCTAGATTCTGCACAAGACAAGGAAATTTGAGAGTCATCTCTACTCTCCAACGTTCCACTAAAACACTGACTAACTTTTCCTCCTTCCCATTTCTTATTTATCCTAACTCAACGACTGACTCCCGACTTGTTCTCCATTACCCATCCTCCTTTTCCTCACATAAACCTGTTTTACAATAGGCTTATAGGCTTCTTATCAAAATAGATGTCACTATAATTATCTCTATTATTAATCATACCAAGGCTTTCTCCTCCTTTATCTTATAAAATTCTTCTTTTATAAAGTATGAAGAAGTAATAGGGATGGGTCTTGACTCTTGAAAATATATGTAACAAAAAATAATCAAAATTGTAGTGTTGTGTATCATATGGTATCAAACACCGTGATTTTAAAGTTAAAGCAAATAAGCAATCACCCCCAGCAAAAGAAAAAATAAAGAACAGGTATAACACTCAACTATTGGTTAA
The DNA here is from genome assembly GCA_013621005.1 of Aeschynomene evenia. Taxonomy (NCBI): domain Eukaryota; kingdom Viridiplantae; phylum Streptophyta; class Magnoliopsida; order Fabales; family Fabaceae; genus Aeschynomene; species Aeschynomene evenia. The sequence goes on from CM024270.1 coordinate 7,191,879, forward strand.
TTGCAAACTATAATCAAAATAGGAGACTGAGATGCATTGTCTGTGTAGTGTATAGTAAAAGGATCAGGAATCCTAGTAAGCGACATATAACCTAGTTTCCTGTTTCTCACACACAGATGGATCAATAGAGCATAATTTTGATGAATTACCTTCATATTGAAAAACTCTAGTTGGAGTTCCGAAAGATAAATTTTCATTATCCTCCCACCTCATGGTAATTTTCATCCGATACCATCTGTATAAAACAAAACACAAAAACATATATCAGTTAAGTTTATCCAGTTACAGATTCAAATAAAAATTTTGGGGGAATAGAGGTAAAAACAGATGCATACCCTTGCCTAAAAAGGTCAAGATTGTGAAACCTATGAACATAGATGCCAATCTCCTGCGCGCATGCCAACATGGCTTTACATCAGGCAACCTATCTACTGACTAGCTTCAGAATTTCACACCAAAGCATTCTAGCTGCTGCATCATGCATATACCACTGCAGTCAGCACACACATCTCTCTCCCTTCTAAATCATAATAATTAACAGCAAATTCAAGTGCTCCTTCAGAATTCTTCACCAAATGTAACCCATCTCCTGATATCAGCAACTGATTGTTGCAAATTTGTGATGTTCACTCTCACCACCCTCCTTGGAAAACTAAACCTGCATATAAGGATAATGGAAAAGGCAGAAGTGAGAATTTAAACCCGAAAATAAAAAATGACCTCATTACTATTTAGTTGATTAATAATATTACCATTTAAGGAATTGATAATTAATGTTAAAAAAAAAGGGGTTTCCTTGTACTGGGTTTTGATCATGTCAAGGGACACCAATATAACTTTTTTCTCATGGCACTTTTCTAACTTGATCGTAGCACAAGGGTTTTCCTAAAATAATATGAAAATGCGATAACAACCAAACAAAAAATCGAAATTATCAAGTTAATTAAGCTGGTAACGAGAGAAAATACCCCCAGCAACTAATATTGTGGTAGCTATGAAGATTAACTAATTGCGCGTGATTAACCACGTATTCCCGCCAATTGCACACATAGCAATCAATGCTCCAAAATGTGGCTACAAGATATAAACTAGCTCGTAAAATTCTGATAACGAAGCTCGACAAGAGAGATAACTAGTATCTAAAAGGGGAATGGGGATTTTAGGGTTCCTAATGGGAAAAAAATTGTGTATAAAATTTTATGATTGCAATGGAAATTGGCGTCGCTGAACTTTGTGACCCCTAAAAATGATGTGTGAGAAACTGAGAATCATTTTGTTCTATCAAAAAATAAAAAAAAGAATCATTTTGTACTGCATCCCCACAAACATTGCAACTTTTCTTCATGATTTTCGATAGGCTTTGATAACATGCTTGCTTTTTACGGAACCAAAAAGTCCAAAACTATGTTTAACAACTTAACATTAATAAATGTTAAGAAAATTTGATCATGTTTTTTATTTATTTATTTAATCAAAGATAGAGAAAAGAAAGGATTTTACCCCTTTTAGACAGTGGCCCAGTTATTTTTTGGTACCAATAATATCGTAACAGCAATTTACTTAACAGTAACCTATAACAAAGGAATTCGAAGAGATCTTATCCATTTATAACAGATTAATTAAGATATGAATTAACTATTAAGTAATGGTCAAGTGATTAGTTAGCTCCAAAACAAATAAAACTAATGTGAACAGTCCAAATTATTATTATTTTTTTATATATGAATAGTCCAAATTATGTTCATTTGTGAATGCAAGTAATATATCTTTTTAAAAATTGCTAATGTAGTCGCAATAGCGTTTTCTTTTTTTTGGGTTTACAAAGGGGCCTAAAGGCCCATTATAGCGTTTTTACTTTCAACAAGATTTCAGAATATAGGCCCATATATGCACAAAAAAGAATTTAGGCCCATTTTATTGAAAAATAAAAAAATACACCCATAAGATTTTGGTCAGAAAATAGGCCCATAGTTTTAGATTTGCCGAAATCTTGACCAAAACTTGCTGTGCCGCGAAAAAAATTACAGTAAACTGTGCTCAGCCAACTTGGCAACATAATAAATAATTATAAATAAATAAAATTTCACCCAAAAAAAAAATTATAAATAATTTACTATGTTGCCAAGATCAAACACTAAAAAATAATTATAAATAATTTACCAACATAAAAAAAAATAAAAATACAAAAATAAAGCTCAAGTTCTATATACTCCCTCCATTTCAAAACTATAAAAATATAATTGGTAAAAAAATATTAAATTTGCATTGATATTTGAGAATGATAATAAATGTTTTTTCTTCCTAAAACAATCTTTATTTTGAAATGGATGGAATAATAAATAATCTCCCATGATTGGATGGTCCGATGTTGTTTCCAAGGAAAACCGTTTTGGTAGGTAAAAGCTCATCAAAATCACTAATTTTCAGGGGCCTTAATATATGGATCTCTCTGCACGTAGCTAGCTACCTACAGAAGATTTTCCATTTGAAAAAAAAAAAAAAAAAAAAAAAAGGAAAAAGAGTGATCTAGAAGTCTCACCATATATGAACAACGTTATGAGGGAATCATCATCACTATCATGAAAAGCAAGGTTTTTGGTATTATTGACAAGTCGGAATTCAATTTTAGCCGCGAAAAGGATTATTGTTATAAAACTATAGACAAATATATTCTAGAGAATAATATTTTGTGGAAAAAAAAATGTGAATAAGATGAGCCCGAATATTTTGAAAAACCATTGATGATAAAAGAAGTCCAAGAATCGAAATTGTTCATTCATGATTGAGGGAAAAAGTAAAAAATTGATAGAGAAGCTCTCATGACTATCCTTGGCATTTTCAAATTGTGCTTGTTAATTTTGGTATGATTCTGTGTATATATATGTGTCCATGCATGCATAGTTGCCGCAAACAAATATTAGCATATTCTCTGGCCATAGCCATGTCTTGATTGATAGTAACAGAGTGTGAATTATTCTTAGTAGTACAGTACTAGTACTAGTTGCTAGCTAAGTTACAACTGAAGTGATGCTTTGGCTATGGTTTAAGATTGCAAGACCACGAACATTGTATGTTCCCTTTCTAATTCAATAATGTTAATAGCACAATAGAAATACGTCAAATCCAACATGTGTTATACATGACATTGAATATGTGTCATCACAAAAGCAAAAAATTGAAGATGAATCTTAACAACAAAAATTGGTTATAGGGATTATATATATCAATACCTCATCAATTCTTCCCTAGTCATCTCACTTCTAGTTCCAACGTTAGGTTAGTTAATGCAGTTCCAGGCAGTGCATTTAATGCAGAAATTAATAATCGAGATTGATCATGGTGAATTTAACGTACGTCAAAGTCTGGTCACGCCATCAATAGAGACCGACCATCTATCCATTTGAGGCGTGAAATCTGGTGATCAAAGGCAAAGCAAGCAACTCAAGACCTTCTTTTATAAAAAAAAAAAAGTAAATAAATGTATAATAATTATTACTCTATTTGTTTTATTTTTCATGATATTTATTACTGATAACAATGATTCACTTGTGCTAGATTGATGATAGAAAGACAAAGCAATAACTCGAGGAGCGTGGTTCAGCTGTAGGGGCTCATCCTCCTTAATCAAGTGTCGAGGGTTCGATTCTCGCCTTGGATATGGAAAAACTTTAAAACTCCGGGTCAGTTGTCCCACCCTTCGAAGTGCCTACAAACCAACGACGGATTAGTCACTGTGGTCGACAGTAGATACCTCGGTCGTGGAAAAAAAAAACTAAGACAAAGCAATAATGAACCTAAAATTTAACTAACCCTCCTAATCAAATTAAAGGATATAGATGAACTTTAAATTTAAACCATCTAAATATATATAATGTTGAGGATAACACAGTGGGATGAGATTCAATATCTTAACCAATTTTCAAATACAAGTAAATCTATCAAATTTAAAAAGATTTCATACGAGTCAATTTTCCAACAAATCTCGAACTATACCTAATTTATTATCTTCGTTTTATCCTTAAAAAATAATAATTACACATTTTGTTATTTTTTTTATTCAGTAGTGGAGTAGTGTCTAGGTTAAAATGAGTTTTTTTCTTTTAATTTAAAATTTCAAACAATTCTAGAACGCTAAATTTTTAATAAAAAAAAAATGTTTCTTAGTCGATCATGAATTATTGCCTCTGATATTGGAACCAATGAAATTCAGATGCTGGGGTGTTTAGTCGGCAACTAGGCACAATCAACATCATAGCATGCTTGCATTTTCACATGATCTTCATCATAGCAACCTCAACAATACAAAGAAAAATAATTAAATAAATAAATACATAAAATAAGAAGAAGTTAGGTCAAACTTCACACATATACACATATAAAATCAATTTATATTTTTATAGGTGTAGACTATGTGAGGATTAAATTAAAAGCAATAAGTTAACAAGACCTAAAACATTGGGGGAATCAAGTACAAAAAGAAGTCATAGAGGGATCTATGTCCCTTTCAAAAAGACTATTAGCAATAAAATCAAATTCTCCAAATGGATGGACCAAAACCAAACATGGCCCAAGTATGGGTGCAATTGGGCCCCACATGCCAGATTGTATTTTGCCACCTTCAATGGTCCATAAGACTTGCCCCATTAACTCATGCTTTTTCAATTTTTTATTATTAAATTTAATAACGTGTACATTCAAATATTTTCCCCTTTTCTATAAAGTGATATACTATTATACTACACTGTACTTTTTTTTTTCTTTTAAGTAAATTCGTCTGAGGCTGTGATTAAATTACAAATATGCCACACCGCCACTACTACCCCACTCCACTCCTTTGACTTGGGTATCTACCGCCCCTTATTATTGATTTTCTTTTTTTCTTTTTCTAAATAACTATAAAGATTTGATTTTCTTTTTTTAAAATTTTCAAAATTCTGTTTGGCCAAACTCTGCCACTATAATTACACCACCTTGCAACTCAAATCAAACACAACACACCTTTCTCCATCCCTATCTCCATCTCTCTCTCTCTATCTTTTGTTATTCCGTTTCCTCTTAAGAGGGCACACAGCAACAATTAACACACTACTTAGCTTATTTAGATTAAAAAAATAAAAATAAAAATAAAAAGCCTAAGATCATCGAGAGATGAATAGTGATCAGCAGTTTCAGAAGAATAGCATGTACATAGAAACACCCCAAGGTGCTGAGTGTGGAGGCAAAAACGACTTCGATGATGATGGACGAGTCAAAAGAACAGGTACACATAATACATTAATTATCAATAAATACATAATGCTACCATAACCTTATATTATATTAATTAACCCTTATTAGCTTTTTCAACATAATTGTTCCTATGTTTAATTAATTAAATAAATAAAAGTGAAGACTCTCATCTGTCACGGAACGGAATTTGTGTGCGGTTGCGTGTGATTTGTAGGGGGCTAGGCATCCTTGCTTTGTGTGATTATTGCTGCATCATAACTTTTGTATGACACTGTATTAAACAATTTTTTGAAAACTCATCATGTGAATCAAAGATAGAAATCCATGATTATTTCTCTTATTATTATTATTATTATTAGATATGTTTGTTAATAATGGGATTGTATGTATGTATATATTTGAAGGGACATGGGTGACAGCAAGTGCTCACATAATAACGGCAGTGATAGGGTCAGGGGTGCTATCACTTGCATGGGCTATTGCCCAGATGGGATGGGTGGCTGGGCCGGCTGTCCTCTTTGCCTTCTCCTTCATCACTTACTTTACTTCCACTCTTCTCGCCGATTGCTATCGCTCCCCCAACCCTGTCCACGGCAAGCGCAATTACACCTATTCTCAGGTTGTCCGATCTATCTTAGGTAATATTTTATAGATTATATATTGTGTCGACATATTCTTATCTATTATTATAATTTTTTTTTTGTTATCTTCATGCAACCTTTAATGTTTCTTATTTATGTCTATCCTGAGTTTTTGGTAGCGGTTGAGCATGCACATAAGTTCATTTGATCTTGAAACTTGAGCGTTCATTTGATTCGTAGAGTATAGCCGTATAGGCTTTACCTGGTGTAGTCATTACCTAAATACAACCTTACTAACTTGGCTTCTTTTATATATTTGTTTTTATGAAAAATATACTTTATATTCTATTCAAATAGAGCTTTGATATAAAATTATACCGATCAAAATAGCAAAAACAAAAATAAAAGCTTGAGCCTAAATTATTCAAGTCATTAAAGAAAAACACATGATTTAAGATACTAGTTGAAAAAAAAATATTAAAATGAATTATTTTTTTCTATTTTGACTAAAAAAATATTGTTACAATTTTGTGATTTAGATATATATTCAAAAAAGTTAAATGAAATGATAGATATAATAAATTAAAAAAATAGGATAATTAATGAAATTATATGACATACATATTTTATTATATTTAGATGTTTGTAAAAAGTAGATATTCAAATAACACCACTCTTTTTTATATAGTATATCTTAAATACTATCTCACTTGAGTTTTAGAAAATAGTGACATTTTAGTTTAGTAGAAAAACAATATAGATGGACAGAATTTCTCAAAGTGAACTCTATATATGTGAGTGGAGGGAAGAAGTATTTATTAAAATAATGAATTTATTTAATTTTCTTAATTACTAAAATTTTACATAATAGAATTGATATATGAAAGTAGTGGGATAAAAGTTGATTTATAACGTTGTTGTTCTTATTATCCAAATTGAATTTGCGTAGGAGGGAGGAAGTTTCAGCTGTGTGGATTAGCTCAGTATATAAATCTTGTCGGTGTAACCATCGGCTACACAATAACTGCTTCAATTAGTATGGTGTAAGTTACATACATCTTTATTATTATTTTGACTCTACTGGTATTAATGAATTAAATACTCCAATTAATTTCTAAAGAAGTAGCAATAATGAATGATATGAAATCAGGGCGGTGAAAAGGTCGAACTGTTTCCACAAAGAGGGGCATGAAGCCAAGTGTTACACATCAAATTACCCATTCATGATAATATTTGCGTGCATCCAGATAGTGCTCAGCCAGATCCCAAACTTCCATAAGCTCTCCTGGCTCTCCATTGTTGCTGCCATCATGTCTTTTGCCTATTCTTCTATTGGCCTCGCTCTCTCCATCGCTAAAGTTGCAACTAGTAAGTTACTACTAACACTATTAGCAGATGTATCAAGTGAGATGAATGAGAGTAAGAGAAATAAAATTGGACAATTGAATCTTATTTGAATTGTCAAGATTAGAATATAGAATTATGTGACTTTTTAATCTTGACAATTCAAATAAAATTCATTGGTCGAAGTTTATTCTTTTTACACTCGTTCCTCTCACTTGGTATTTCCCTAACACTACTATACATATATTAATTATTATTTTGATAATAATAATAATAATAAATTGTATAATTATTTTTATGGTGAAGGTGGAGGGGTGCATCCAAGGACATCGTTGACAGGGGTGCAAGTAGGGGTGGACGTTACAGGAACAGAGAAGGTGTGGAGAATGTTTCAAGCTATTGGTGACATTGCCTTTGCTTACGCTTATTCTAATGTCCTCATTGAGATTCAGGTATCAATTATTCCTTTATTATTCTAATTCTAATTATTGCTATTATATTATCATTCGTAAATGGCCATGCATGCCTACTTGTAGAAATGTTTAATTAATTGAGATATTTAATTCTTTCACATTAGAATAATTAGATAGATAAATTAATCAAATAAATGAGAATTATCATGGCTATATATATATCTCAATTAAACACTATTTTTCTAGTGTTATAGAAAAAGAAGTGATATATCGCTTTCTTTTACCGGTCCAATCCCAGCCACCACAACAGATAAAGCAAGCCACCTATTTTATGTCTTTTTTTTACCAGGTGTCTATAAACAGAAAAAAAAAATGATTATTAATTTCAATATTGATATATTGCTACTATATTGGTTCCTGGGAAACGTGTCAGCTTGAGAAAATGTTTTAGCGTATATTTAAACAGTCTAGGGTGGTTGTAATTTATAAATCAACGTTTAAATAATCAAAATCGACCTGTGTGATAACAAGATACATTTGTGATATTGATAGGTTTTGGCTAAATTCAAGTTATCAACTGACCATCCAAATAGAATCTATCATAGTCAAAACAAAAGATTCTTATTAGCATCTTTTATAGCTTTTTTTAATCTTTACTACTTTTAGTGGAAAGCAGTAAAGGTGAATGACACCTTTCCACAAAGTTTTGGAAAAGATGCTAATGCTAGCGAAAATTCTACTTCCATCATATCATAGGAGTCCTAATAAGCCTTTTTTTTAAAAAAAAAAAAATTGAGATATTCCCTATATACAACATGAACCATTACTTTTTCAATAGCAATATCTATATAAATTAAAGGGTATTTTGCTATGTACAATAAACAAAACAGTAAATAAATTGTACATAACATATATAATATAAATTGCACAATAAATATTGTATGTTGTACATACTATATATCACATTACGTGCACAATATATACCATATATATGTTACAAAAAAAATGATATTGCAACATGTGATATATATTGTGTACCACATATGATATACTTTATGCGTTTTATAATATATATATTATGCACAATATATTAATTATTTTGGTTGATTTTTTTTTTGTGTGCTCCAAGTATTTCTGTAGATTAAATTATTATATTATGATTAAATGAGTGCAATTAGCATGCATAATGGAGAATATGGACTACAATTTGATTGCAGGATACCCTGAAACCAAGCCCACCGGAGAACAAGGTAATGAAGAGAGCAAGTTTGATTGGAATCATGACCACAACCTTATTTTACGTCCTATGTGGGACCGTAGGTTATGCTGCCTTTGGAAATGATGCACCTGGAAATTTCCTCACAGGCTTCGGCTTCTATGAGCCTTTCTGGCTAATTGACTTCGCCAATGTCTGCATAGCCATCCACTTAATTGGGGCATATCAGGTAAAACAAAAATTAACTTTTATTTTTTATTTTTAAATTATTGTGCTCAATTTACTCATTAATTAATGCTGATATTGAAATTATTGGTAGGTGTTTTGCCAGCCAATATTTGGGTTTGTGGAGAATTGGAGTAAAGAAAAATGGTCCAATAGCCAATTTGTGAACGGAGAGCATGCTGTGAAACTGCCACTATGTGGAGCCTACAATGTGAACTTCTTCAGGGTAGTGTGGAGAACCACATATGTTATCATCACAGCTTTGGTGGCTATGATATTCCCATTCTTCAATGACTTTCTTGGCCTTATTGGCTCACTCTCATTCTGGCCCTTAACAGTTTACTTCCCCATTGAGATGTACATAAAGCAATCCAATATGCAAAGGTTTTCCTTCACTTGGACTTGGCTCAAGATCTTAAGTTGGGCATGCTTTATTGTTTCTATTATCTCTGCTGCTGGTTCCATCCAAGGCCTTGCTCAAGATCTCAAGAAATATCAGCCCTTCAAGCCACAGCAATAATATTAATTAATACTACCAACTTCACTAGTTCCTTCCAAGTTCTGTACTATTGTTTTCTTAGTCACTTTTTTTCTTCTTTGATTTTAATAAGTAATCAGCAGAAGTCGTGGATAATGTAATGTTGTCAGGTTGTGCTTGTGAAATGAATATATATATATATATATATATAACTGGCAGGTTTAGTGTATATATGCGTCAATAATATTAATACCCCACTACATGCGGTAAGTTTGTATCTGCATCACGTTGGCAAGAGTCAAATTCACATAATTTGAATACTGGCAGAACTAAGCATTCAAATAAAAACACAAATTGCAGGGAAGAACTATATTAATTAGTATTGAACCAGAAATGTTTAAATACTGAATCACTTGACCTAGGTTTATGATAGAGACTTGGCCTTGGCTAATAATAATACTTTGTAGTTAGAAGATAGAGATACATAGGAATTCATTTTTACAATAGTTATGAACTGGGAGAGAAGGATTATCAAGAATAATCATTCGGGTAAATTTCCAATCAGATAATACACTAATATTTCGTATTCTTCTCTGTTTCTAGTCTCTTTCTGGTCCAATTCTATCAGTTTTCAGTGAAATCGAAAAGGAATAAAATTTTGGACATAATGAAAATCTATCAAATACAGGATGATGTAACTTAAAAGTTTGTTTTGGAAAAGTAAAACCCAAGAGCACATAAAATCAAAGCTGGGGTTGCAGTATTTCTATCAGACAATTAATATCTAACACTTTACTCCACGTTCCTTCTAAAATTTTTACACCGAGAAGTAACAATAAAGCAAAATAATGAGCCCAATTGCAGCTACAAAATAAAAGAAACAAATGTGAACCCCAAAAAGAGAGATCAACCAGACTCTGTCTCGCTCAAAACAAATGCCTGAATAAGACTCTGGGCAGCATGAGTTTGTTCTGGGGTTCCAGATATTATAATTTTTGTTTCGACAGCTCCCGGCTTTGGATCAGTAATATTAATCTTTGCATCAGAGATCTGAAAGTGTGGATCACATTATAGATGTCAAAATAATGAATTATTTAGTGATTAAATCAACGATCATCACTTCACACCATAATAGAAGTTTCAATCAAACAGACAGAGGATAAAGAGTCTAATCCATGTTTTCTTCCATGGGTGCATACTTCTAACTTAAAGTGTCTAACACAGTAAGAAACAGATCACAATTTCTCACATCAATGCATATCAAAGTATTCGTACCGTATGAAAATACAAATGATATGTACAATATTAAAAGATATCCATTTTGATCTTAATTAAAAATAAAGATGTCCCTTTCGTGTGTTCCTTGAGAATTTGAAACACAACCCGTGAATGTGAAAGAATACATATGAAGGTATAATAAACATATGAGGAAAACATGGAAAGCACAAAATCCATCAATGCGTAAACAGCCAGATAAAAGTAGTAATGTTATGATATCATATATTGTCAGATCAGATGCAGTGGGTTCACCTGAAGTATTTGTTTTAGGCATTCACCATCTTCCCCGTAAATTACAGGCACAAGCTTTCGAGGAACAACTACTTCAACAGTGGTACTTGTGATAATTGGTTGGCCCCCTCTACATGAAAAAACTTGGTTATTATAATATGATAACTAAAAAAAAGGATTTTGAAAAAAACAATGGCGTTAACAAAATTATTGACAGTGGTAGACAAGAGACACACCCTGCAAATCCCGGAATTCTTCTAGGAGGGCCTCCTGGAAAGTCTGGCAATCCCATGGGTCCACCACCTTCTCGTAGCCCCTAGAAACAAGATACCCAATATGATTAACTCAACAATTAGGTAGCCCTAACAGTGAAAAATTAGCTAATTCTTAAATCATAATGGCTTTTCAAAATGCAGTATATGCCATTGCTTCTAAATGGTTATAGTTGGAGAACCAGACTATACTGGCCAGTTTGGCCAGGCCAATGGGTTACTATAGTTGAGCCCACGTCCATAAAACAGATATTTATGTGAGCAAGGCCACTATCAGCATCTAAGGGAAGCATGACCCTAGGTTTTAAAAAGAAAATGTCCTCCACAGGGATTGAACTAGGAGGTGGCAACTTCTTACGTTTAATATGAAATTAAATAGAATAATTATCACAATTAATTTCAAGACTGTAATTCAGATTTTTTTTTCAGTATCAGTTTAGAAATTATGTACCAAGTTCAAAGAAAATATGCTATTCATAAAAATGTTTTTCGTAGAATATTTGTTTTGATGTCAACCCAAACCGTTGCACCACTGTCCCTCCCATCCAGTTCAGTTTTGGAAAAAAAACTAATTTCAACATCCAGCGCCCGTGTTTTAAAGAAGATGGCCCAAATCTAAATGACATAGATATATCCTGAAAAGGCAGTTGGTAACACAACATAAGCACAAAAATAATAATAATATATATTAAAAAAATAGCCCAATACCTGAGGACCCCAAGGCTTCCTTTCAGATATGTGAGGAGGAAAACGCAGTCTATGTATACTCATGAAAGGAGGATGATCATCAAGGGGAAAACCCCCATGTGGAGGTGGAGGACCTAGGTTAGAATACATCCCTGGAGGTGAAAGTCCCCGCCTTCCAAAGTAAGGTGGGAATGGAGGAACTTGGTCTAGATATTCAGAGTTGGAAGGATAATTTGCAGATGGATATGCATCACGGAAGAAATGGTGTCTTAACCTCGTGGTTACTTGCAAAAGTGCATTTTGCACTGTCTCTAATTCTCCACTTATCTGTCAGAGAAATTACACACTATAAGCAATAACAAAGTGAAGCATGAAATAACACTAGAAGGTGAAAATTTGTTGGAAACTTAGAATTAATACATGCCAATCACGAAGAAAGTTTGTCACTCCAATTGATAGAATCAACAAATCAATACCATGTAAACATAATTATCGGAAGTTACTCCAACTGCTCATTTGAAAAGCTAAATGACTTGATGATATAACATATAACTGTATTAGTTTACAGATTTTCCAAAGAAAACATGTTTTTCTGTTGAAAAATTCAGGTGAGATCCACCTCATATCTCCCAAATCCAAAGGAAAGCCTTGAATTTAATCTTAATAATAGTAACTACAGAACACCAGTATCAGTGTGTAGATTATACCCATATGATATAAGATGGCATGTTTAAAAATTCACAACAGTATCAAACTTGGTAGACGTCAAACCTGAATCACTTCTTCATCTTCTGCAGCGCACTTTGGAACCTTGTCCTTTCCTAATATACGGATATGGGCCCCTGATAACTTCCTCATTTCAGCAATGATGGAACCACCCTTGCCAAGTAGACAACCTATTTGACTGGTATTAACAAGAAGCCTGGATACCATACTATGCTCTTTGGCATCAGGTATACCCCTGCCTATTCTGGCCTGCACACGAAATACAGCCTCTTGCACAGGAGATACTCTATCGTCTGGGTGCTGCAATTATTAATGTGACATCAGTGAGAAAAGAGATTTGGCTCCATAACAACGGCTTAAATGAGATAATGGCATAACAAGTACCGTACCGCTGGACCTGATATAACAATAACGCAGTCCTCTGAATCCGGAACGCTATCCATAACCTTGATTTCACTAGCAGTCTCTTGCTGCACAGTTTTTACGATGGCTCCACCTTTACCAATTATATTTCCTACCCTTTCTGTATGACACAATAACCGGAAAGTAAGCATCTCCTGTGAAGGCATCATGCGTCCATGAATGCCACCTTCGTGAAATTTAGGAATCAGAGGAGGAGTAGGATGGAAAACAGAAACATCATGGGAACCAGCAGTAATAGAACGGCTGTGCGGTGGGAATTGACCAAGTGAATGAGACGATGGCTCTGTAGCATTGGCAGAAAGAGATTCATGATCCCGCAGTGGATTTTCCAAAAGCTGTTGAGTAACAGATTGAAGAGCCTTCCTGACAACATTAACTCCCCCGGTGATCTACATCACAGCATACATATAAAAAAAGAATGCCAAAATAAGCATGAACAAGGTTTAAAATAAGTAGTATGCAAAAAGATAGCAGTTACAGAAACCTCTTTTGGAATGTAAACTCATAATGTATGTCAGTAAACAATTAAAGATGCACATATGCAAAGCCCGCTTATACATTGTTAACGTGTGAGTAGGTGTTTGCTACATCAAGTAAAATTAACAATGGTGGTTTAATGGAACAAGATGCACCTTTCCCCTTTTTGGTTCAGATAGTGCAAGAAACATTTACCTGAACAAGCTCATCAGAAGCTGTAGCACACAATGGAAGTTTATCCCTCGGAAGTATACGAATCTGTGCACCACTATCAGCTGACATTTGTTTGATTACGCTACCACCCTTTCCCAGAAGGCATCCAACTTGATTAGAAAGGACAAGTAGCCTAAAAGCAAAGGATGAAGGTTTACTACTTTCTTTATCACCCTCTGTTGTCTCCTCAGCTCCTTCAGCCATCCTCTCAAAAACTAGTGATAAAGCCTTCCGGATAGACGGATGTCCCTTTTCATTTTTTGAATCTTCGACAGGGACAGAATCTTTATTTTCATTATTTTCAATGTGATCTTTTGTTTCATTATCCACCTCCTTGACATCAGCCTGGCCATTATTAACCTCCTTTCCCTGCTCAGTTTCTTCCTCAGTCTCTTTATTATCAGAACCTAGAATAGTTATAACCCTCTCGTCACATCCAGGAATACCATCCTCAATTTTAAGCTTCACGCCAGTTTCCTGTCGGATTTGCGATACAATGGCGCCACCTTTACCAATAACACTGCCAATTCTAGAAACCGGACAGAGTAAACGAAGAACAACACTCCCAGGAGCGACATCCAAAGCTGTAAACCCACCCCCCGACTTCTGGCGTTTTCCTTTCCCATTTGACTCTGCATTTGGTCTCTTGGAGGATGTCATTTGAAACTAACAAGACTACAGCACAATCAGCACACCTACTTTACAACATGGTAACATCATTGTTAATCACCTACTTTACAACATGGTAACATCATTGTTAATCAACACAAGCACATAACATCACAACTAAGTAAGAGCTTAATGGGATGATTTGATTAAATGACAGTGTAAAGAAGTTTTTCTAGAAATTAAACTCTATATCTATAACTAAAGCTAGAGAATAAAATCAAGGTACAAACTGCTTAATAACAAATCTTCAGAGCAGTACCTCAATGTTAATGCAATAGCGCAAACTGCGAAAAATTGAAAAAAAAAAAATGAAAAAACTAAGCTAAGCGATAAACCATCAACTGTCGGTTACTTAGAACTAACGAATTTTTAGGTGTTTAGCGAGGTTCAGCTTTCAGTAGGGAGGATAATAGGAAGAAAAAAAATGAAACGATAAATTCGGAAACTATGCGTATGATTGAAACATTGAGGAGTGGAATGGAGAGGGAGAGAACTCACCGGAACGGAACGAAGGAGCACCGTATGCTCCCGGCGTCGAGGATGTGATGTGCGGTGAGGGCTGAGAACTACGACGGAAAACCCCAAGTCAAGACTTTTTGTCCACTGTTTTCAGTGACCTAATTAAGCTCTTTTTTTTTGGTTTTTGAGAAATGACCTTAGCTCTTTGGACTTCGTATGGGTTACTTCTCTAATTGGGCCTCGTTTTTTTTTTGGAATTTTAAAATTGTGAACAGCAAAACATTTATTAGAACAAATATCTTGCGCCAAAAATACAATACCTCAAAAAATACAATAAGTGAATATGTGTTCGGCTTAATTTAACTAATAGTTAACCCGGGGAGTGTGGTTGAGCGGTAGGGGCTCATCCTCCCTTAACCAAGTGTCGAGGGTTCGATCCTCGCCTTGGGTATGGAAAAGCTTTGGATATCCCGGTCGTGCACCCAAAAAAAAAAAATTAACTAATAGTTTAATCATGATACATTGATAGTGTAAAAAAATTTACATTGTCAGCGAATCATATCCATTGATTTGTGTGATTTTTTAGTTAGTGAATAGTTTGAGTTAAAAAACTTTTACTGATATATCAATTCATGATTGGATGTCTCTTATAAAATTATTTTACACTTGATTTAAACTCTTTAACTAATATGTGTTTGGCTTAATTTAACTAAGTCTTCAATTTTCGGTATTTAACTATTTATATATTTTATTTCTTTTCTTGTGAGTGCATGGATATGTTTTGCTATGATTCATTATATTACCTTAGACCATTAAGGATTGGCACAAGTAGTAAGAGATTTATTGTCCCTTAATTAAGATCTTGAGTTCGAGCCTTGCAGATGGAAAAAATCCTTGTTGAGAGTCTTACCTGTCATTCTCAGGTACACGACTCGAGACGACGGATTAGTCAGGACGAAACTCCGAACACCGTGGGAAAAAAAAAATTATATTACCTTGGCTTTCACCCAAATACCATGCCATGCTCCAAAAAATCAAGAAACTTATACACTTCCTAATGCAATTGGATATGATTAAATGGGTAATATCTCACCATTGTATCTATACCTCTACATTGAAAAATGACACTTATTTTTTAACCGAGAACGAAGTAACTTCTCAAACACAAGGGCCACACTTTGTCTTTACCTTGGAATAGATGTGATGGTGATAGTGATATTTCTTGGTTACAAGACTAGTATCTAAATAAGTGAGTTTTATTATAAATCATTAATGCGGATCAACTTTTCTGTTTCTTACGCATTATTGCATAGGATTCAGATCACATTTACCATTAGTTTAATCAACAATGATTGTTGTACAAGAGAAATACGTACAACTAATATCCAACGTATGTTATATGTGTCATATGTATAGCACACGCTGGATACTAGTTAGACGTATTTCTGTTTTACAACAAATATTAATGTTAGTTTAATAGTATTATTTTCATTCTCTAACTATGGACTTTGAACAAATGTGAAAATTATTAGTTGCTTTTGGTTAAACCAGTTCATGGTTTTCCAGACTGTAAAGTGTAAACCAAACTTACTTTCAGTAAGCTCAAGAATGCAGCAATGAAAAACACAACACACACAATATCATAGTGGATTTATAGATACAACTTAATGAAATTAACAGTGCATAGCTTTCTTTTTGGTCATAATGGCATAGAATAGAATGCATCAATTATGAAAGTGATCTTTGAAGGCCCCATAGGGGAACAACATTTAAACCCAAACAAAATTATGATGGGGTCGTTTTGTTTCTTGCTTTTTGTTGCATTTTGGACATTTAGCATCTAACATGTTCAGTGATGGTTTATCTATATAATGCTTCAAGAATATCAACTAGTCCTGCACTATATACACAGATATCTTCAAAATTCTTCCCATACCCGATTTTCAGTTGTTAGATTGTGAACAACCAATACATGGCTCCTACATTGCAGTTTAGAGTCTCTAATCTACGGTTAATACATCAATAGCTTTACCAAAATCGACCTCTATAGGAAAATAATGTAGTGGCAGTGGATTGTGATGTTATGTAACCGCAGGGTCCGACTGAAGTAAGTGACTACATTTTGAGTTTTTGACCACGGTAAGAGAAGCAAAATGATTGGAGAGATCATAATTCACGAACTAAGTGAAGCAACAACAAATAAGTGGGACGTCATATTCTAACTCAAAACTTTAAGACAATGAATTTATGGAATTTTCAACTTATAAACATCTCCTTTAGTCTATCATTAATAGATTGAGACATTACCTCTTATATTTGAAATCTAACAATTAGTTGATTTAGAGTTGTGCTAGAGGCACAATAATTCTATTATGTAATGTTTCACTAAGCCCCTTAAATGCTAAATTAGACTTTTTTGACAGTTTTGACCGTAAAATTGTTCTCCAAAAATTTTCCATTGATTTAATGCTCTTTTCTTCGTTTAGAATTAGGAAGTTTTTAACAAGATTGTATCAGTTAAGTTTTCACATGAGTCTCCCCTCCTCTCTTGCGATCTCATGATATATATCGGAAAAGAAAAAAAAAAGCAAATTGTTGAACGTGTTGTGGTAGCAGCAACCTCATGTGGTCTTGTACTATGTATTGCATAAAACTCCAAGTTCATTTTCCCTGAAATAAATTGTTTGTCAAGTAATCAAGTACCCTATAATCCATGGTTGTAATTTCAGTTTGGTTTAGATAGAGAGTTAGTTATATATATCAATTCAATTTGTCAGCAGTTATTTAGTTTCCTTGGCATAGTGTTTTTTAATTATATCATGTATGTAAAGTGGAAAAGACATGATTGATTCATTCATTTGGTTCAGTACACTAATTAATTCGTTAATATTATGCTTATTTTTCTCTTAAAATCCTCTGTTTTCTTCGAACACAACATCCTCTGTAATTGGAATTGTACTGCGTTCAAGAGGCGATGCCACGTCAATTTTACATAGTTTCATATGTGATACACAATTGGGACAATAATAATGTTAATTGTACGACATAAATACGTTCAATTAGTATCCAATATGTGTTATATATTATATAATATAGAATGCGTACTATATGTATAGCACATGTACGTATAGTACGCATTTTATATTATGTATAACACACGTTGTATACTAGTTAAACCTATTACTATTGTACGACAAACATAATTGGGAACTAGCGCAAAATAATAATAATCTAGAAGTAGAACAAATTGTCGGGATTTTAAGATGCTGCAAGCCACTTAAACTTGGTGGTTGTGAGAGAATTGCATCTAAATTAGTGAAAGGCGTAGAGCATAAATTAAAATGGCAATTATAGAGAGTATTTAGGAGTTGACTTGAGGGTTATGGGGGGTGTGTTTTTGAGTATGTGAATATTCTTGTTTGAATATAATAGAGTAAATGTATGTGTATATATAGTGTGTGGAATGAGAATCATGGAATAAACTAGGGTGACCCAGGAGCAGTCATGTCCACTAGTATCTAATCAAATTTCCCATCATGAATGATATATAATTATATTGCACGTTTCTCATTCACTGCCCAAAAGTTGGAACTTTTATTTTGTCCCGCAATAGTCAATCTGGTGTAGCCCACCAGGCCATTTTGGTCACATGCTATTCGCTCGTCACAAAAATTAATATATTTCTGACTTACAAAACTGCTCATGCTGATAATTTTGTGTACTATTAACGTTGTGAAATATATAGAATTAGAATTATGATTTTTCTTTTAATCTAAAATACCACCATTTAGAATTATTGAATAATATATTAGTTCTATCAGAGTCCAATACACAACTCGTCAAATGACATATAGAAATCAAGAAGGAAAAAAATAGGGTTCAATCTATCTACTATTTAATTTTCATCCCGTGAATCATCACCTTAAAAGTTATACAACTGAAAAGAGTTTTGATTGAATAATAGTGTAAAACATATTTACAATGTCAGTAAATTAAAATTAAACTCCAATATAACAAAAATCTTTTGTTGTTATAAACAAGCTAAAAAAATTGTGACACTAAAATAGCCTAAAATGTTTCGCATAAAGAGGAAACAATTGAAAATGGGACATGGGCTTCTGTCTTTTTCTCTTTCCACTAGATCGTGAGAATTTCACTTAACTTTGACAGGAAAGCATACACCACAAAATGAAAAAAAAACACACACACACACAAATGAGCTCTCTTTATCATGTTTTCCTACCGTCCTTTTTTTCCTTCAAAATGGAAATCTTGCGAAAGGTCCTTTTAGTTTTAACATCACCATTCGTCATCAAAACAGTTCCAGAATTTCTTTGGGTTCAATGGTTGAACCCCCAAAATTTGTGGATTGAAAGAGCATGAATAATCCAAATTCCCTAATCTATCTATCTGTATCATTATATATAGTTTCATTCTGACCAACCAAATCCACTTTCTCTTTTATTGTTCATCAAATCAAAGAGAGAAAAGTCAACATGTTCCTCATTGTTATACAGTGAGTGTAGCGTATGTGATTCGAGAAAGAAATTAAAGCATGCAGCTACAAAAAGTCCCAATAAAATGGATGGATTCAATAATCGATAATAATAGTATATGTACAACAATTATACATCTAATTAGTATCTAATGTATGTTATATATCATATGTAATGTGTGTTTATTTACGTAGCACACGTTGAATACTAGTTAGATGTATTTCTATTGTACAACGAACATTTCCCTTCAATAACAATAATGCTATGATCGTACAACAGAAATACGTAACTAGTATCCAATGTGTATTATTCATGATATGGAATGTGTGCTATACGTACGTGTGATATACATATAGCACACATTCTATATCATAAATAGCACATGTTGTATACTAGTTGAACGTATTTATGTTGTACGACTAGCATTATTGCTTCAATAATGGCATATATGCAAGTCTCATCATCCACATGCAATTTTCGAACTTCAACGCTTGTAAAGACATATAGAAAGCACTTGAAACAATCTTCAACCAATATATATATATATTGATAGGAGCAATACATCAACAAATTGTTGAAAGATCAATAAGTATATTAATTTCCATAAGAAGGACAATACAAACTTGATTCCCAGAGAGGAATAGTTGACTAACTCTGCATGTTCCTTCATTCATGAATTATATTGCGAGAATAACATATCTCACAATTTTGTGATAAAAAAGAGGCATTGATTAGAAAAAGAGATTTTGGTTGTATATGTTCTCTGCTGAAAGATCTAGATGACAGATTTTATCAGAAAATAAAGAAAGTAACAATGGTATTTCAACATTCATCTTTAAATGTCTAGCACCCATCAAATCTAAGTATAAAAATAAATGGATTGAGGAATATAATATAATGCGATCATATATTCATCCAAACTAATGGAAAAATTAGTATTTCTTCACCCCACATGATATAAAAATATACACAGTATTATTAGGTGTACAGTGAAATTTCAGTCAACAACAAGAGTAAATAACATATAAATAAGTTATTATTGTGCATCACTTTCATATTCTAGTGTGCACACATTATATGATTCATAATGCACATTAATTTCCTATATTTATGTACATCATATTATACCTAATGTGTAGTTATAAATAGAAACTTATATGCATTAGTTTCTTATGTGCATTTTTTTAATAAATGGTGCGTATTTCTTTTCCATACTGATATACATGTTAAATATTGTTTGTTGTACACAACAATAGCACGACATTATTATTGTACATATTAATATATTGGTTGTTTTGTTTGAAATTTTGTTGTATACCAATTTTTATTGTAAAAATAAATGTTAAAAGTATCATTATTATAAAATAAAATTCAACTTTACGTTGGATTGGACACGTTCTATTGTAGCGATGACATTTTGAAATTCAAGAAAGAAATTAACATTTAATACTATCGTGACAATACATAATTTACTGCAACAACATGATTTTTTGTAATCTTTGATTAGAATCACACCCTTTTTAATTATCTAGACGCTTAATGCGAGTAATATTTTTAATAAGCCCGTTATAATCAAATGTTTTGTAGGTTTTCCCTTGTCCTCTTTATTGGAGGATCATCGTATAAAAAAATTACATCAATATACTCCTATACAAATTAAATCATCTTTTTAAACATCATAATCCAGTCACATTCATCTATTTAATTTACACGGTCTTTTAAGTAACGAGAGGGAAAGTTAGTTATATTTAATACATAATTGAATGATAAAGTAAAATTATTTTCTATTGTCAAATACCTATACCAAAATTAATTATATATATTGAAAAACATGAGAGAAAAATTGAGTTTATTTAAATGGTGAGTTGACACTATTTTTCTTTAAATTCAAGTTTTATTGATGAAACAAATGACTCAAAATAACTTCATCTACAGTAAACTGATCTTATTTAAAGAGTAACCATATATAATAATTTAATTTTTTAACACTATTAATCTAACTTTTAAAATATTAAATTAATATATAATATTCAAATTTGATTAATTATTTTAAAATATTGAATTATTGTATATATGGTGACTGATTTTGTGATATACAAAAAGTATTTCTCTTAATTAAATTAGATAAAGTCAATAGTTAATTTTAAATACTAATAATTTAGGATACAAAACATAAAAACTAGCTATAATAATCGAGAACTATGTGCCGGTGATCATATGGTAATTTGCCACGAGAATCAATATAGAGATTGCTTAATGAAGAAACAAAGTTATGGGTACGATAAAGTTTACAAGTAGACAAAGCACTATACTATATATACTTTGACGATCACAGCTTTCTTTCGTACTTAAAAGATATACCATATGATAAATACGAATCAGATTTTTCTTTCAAATATTAGCGCACTAACTTGATAACTCAATTTTATATCGTCAAATTTACCAATTTTGTCTCTTGATTACACATAAAATATTAGTTTAATATCTCAATGAAAAGGTTAATTAAAAATATTCTTAGAATCTTAATTACTATATATCCATAAGCATGCACAAAGTCGACCATAATATTATTTTTAACAACAATGCTATGTGTATACTCTTTTATCAGCCACCATCAGTCACCCTTCACTTTTTTATAGTGGGCCCATCAGAATGAAAAGATAATATTTGATAAAATTGATGGAGTGATTGATAGTGGCTACAAAATGGTGTACAAGAAGCATTGTTGTATTTTTAACAATTAAAAAACTAAACAACAAATAAACTTTTAATTGTTGTTATAAAGTACCACTTTTTTTCTTTTATGTAGATAAGCACGTTTTTCACAACAAGACATGTTGGTAATAATTACTGAGAGATATTATCCAATGAAATGATGCAAAAGTGGAGAAAGTGTTGAAAGTATGAGTCTTTCATGTGAGTAAAGCATAGATATTAAGGTCGTTCCAAATCAACTTATAAAATTTGCAAAGGATCATCAAAAAAGTTTTGTCGTTCTATATGCAAGCAGCATTAAAGAAAACAAAAAATTGTCACTGCGAGATTCCATAGAAATATTAATTTTTTACGTTGTCTTATTATTTGTTTCAACTTGATTGGCAAATTCGGAATGGGTGGAAATTTTTTAAAAAGGCCAAAATAGAGAAAAATGAAGCAGTTTGGTGCCTATGTTTTCTATCGTGATCATTGAAGATTTTTATATTTGATAAACTTTTTGTTTTGAACCTACTTTTCAATTTATTGTGCTATTAAAAAGTTAGATTATTTGAATTAATTAAAAAGATAGTGTTCTTTTAGGAACATCGTGAGGGAGTAGTTCTGTTTTTAAAATTATATTATAGTTGTTGAAACTTTGTATCTTCTAGAGATCCTTTAACTCTCTAAGTTTTAGTTAGCACTTTGGTTGTATGAAAAGTTTTTTTTGTTTTACAAGTAAATCTAGCATGGATAGAAGACTTGTGTTAGTTATCTAATTTTTTTATGGTTAAAGATATTCATCATTTGCAATAGTGACTAATAATATCCTATCGAATTAGGAGCTTTCTTATCATAAACAATATATATCACCGATCACGAGATTTTTTCTACACCGACATAAAAAATTTTAACTAGATGTTTTTTTTGTTGTTCATGGTACAGTATTTAGAGTTTCGTTTCGATTAATTTGTCATTCCAGATCGCGTATTTGGAAATGATAGGTGAGACTCTCAGTAGTGATAATTTATTTCATCTACAAGGCTCGAACATAAAATTTTGCTTAAAAGATAACAAATTATTTATTACTTATGATGGTCAACTAATTACCAACTATATGCTAGGTTTGATGATTTTTATTGATATTTACCATATTTCTATATCACTTGAAATGGTTAATAGTATTATTAATTATTCAATCACTATGAAGTTTACTTATTAAAAAGTATGTCATGTGGACAGCTATAAAAGATACGAAATGGATGACGAATACACATGACATGAGTTGAGTGTTATGTGATCATCAGTGAATGCAAGAGAGAACATACATAAGATAGAGAGGTGTATGTTAATTTACTTAATTATAACACTGAAACAGTTTCGTATAAGTTATGAATTAAAATTACGTTGTAACATCAAGCATATTTTTTGTTCTACATTAAAACTACCTTAATTTATTCTCAAATATATCCCCAATAGTACTACATGTACATCAATATATAGATCTATCAACTATCCATCAATCATATTATGCTATTTTGGGCCCACCATTTTAAATAAAACCAAAAAACTTACACATATCTCTCAACCGTCAATTGATATAATATCTGATGGATGCTTTATGGATAAAAATCTGATGTACGTCTATCATTTCTCAATATATCCCTACAGTATTTTGAAAAATGGTTATTATTTTATTATAATATTTTGGCCATGAAGCCAAGATATATTTCTACTTCACTACGTACTTTTATTTTTTCTTACGGTATCTTCAGTCTGGAAAGTCAATGACTAATTAATTTGTCGCGGATCTGAACTCTATTTAAGGGTTTGTCGCTGGTCATTGGGTTGCTACATACACAAGGCGGGGATCGAACCCCCGACCCTTGCTTAAGCGGACAAGTGAGCAAACTACTTGATCAACCGAAGTTGATTACTATCATGTACCTTTTAGAAGCTACGAATAAAGTAGATTATTTAGTTCCTTCGAGTCTAAAAAACACAAATTATCAAAAATATATATATATATATATATTTTTTAAAAGAGAACTGAACCAAATTATTTTTTGATAGAATGCTTACTCCCACAAATGATGAATAATGGTTAGAAATAAATGTTTAACTCCCACTCTAACTACTACTACCTGGCTAGCCAAACAGTTGAAAAAAAAAAAAAAAACTCAATTTTGTTTAAATTATTCTTGAATTAATAAAAAGTATATGGCCGGTGCATATATGCTCACCCTAATTTTAAGAGCATTGTAAGGAAATCCTTGACCTTGGTTAGTCCCATACTTTTCAACAATATACGCCTGCACGTTTTGAAGATGCCAACGCAGGCCATCACTATGGCCAAACATACATACATACATATCTTTGTTTGTACATACCCATCGATCTTTGGATATCTCTGTCCGAGCTTTTGCTTTATTAGTACATTTTCTATTTCTCTATATTATTAAGGATGATACTAAATAAATAATACAAAACCAGCTCAATCAGTCAATAAATGAGATTTTATGCCATAATTACTCAGCCCATTACAATCTTAATGATTATTTGGGCCAAAATCAAAGCCAAAATAGGCACATTGGCTGTATGGGCTGATTTTTCATTGTCCACTTAACATTGTTGATTATTAATTAATATTATTAATATTTGTATTTATTATTTGATTTGCTGCAACAAAAGGGGTTGCCAATTGTACAAAGTAATCTTAGGACAGTTGTCTTTGTTGCATGCATATTGTTTTCGGATAGACATATTATAACTAATACCACATCACATGAAAACACACTGTAATAATATATTAATAGAGTATTGTTAGAGGTACAACAAAAAACTAGTTAAAACAACCAACAAATAGGAATTTGAGTTACAATCACCTAGTCCATTAAAAATATACTCTTGATTAAAAATTCTATTTGGGCCATAAAATGTTAAATGGATTTTGTTAACTGTTTTGACTAGTTTTTTTTATTGTTCCTCAAGCATTTGTGATTCTAATAATATGCTAAGCTACTTGCATAATGCTCCTATATAATAATATAATAATATTAAACAATTCAACAAGAGTGCTTATCCAGTTGGTAAGCATGCAATTGTAATGTCAAACACTTGTTGTATTATTAGTTTTAAGTATTTTGCACGGTCATTGTCCATATTATTTTTATTGATAATATTTTTATTGACACATTTAGTATTAAAAATATTTATTTTTCTAGCAGTGAATAAAAATAATAATATTTATAATTAGTGGTCATAAAAAATACTTAAAAATAATTTATAAATATTTTTAATAATTATTAATTATTAAAGAATAATTATAACTATTTTTAATAGTTAATAATTATCGATATAACTTTTTTACAGTAACTTTATAAACATTTTTCAACAATTAAGTGTTTAAGATATTTATTATTATTGTAGTGTATGTTATCTCTCTTAGACTTATAATGATTGTCACTAATTTCACTTTTCAATTACAGTAAATTGTTTTAAAATAAATATTCCATAAAATATTTATTTTTAAATGTTTACTTAACATTAATCGTTCAATAGTTAATTTAATTTTGATTTGTCAAGTCTCAAGTTTACAAATTAAATGGCCGCAACCCTTCACCAGAAGTTTAGCTGCTTCAGAATCATCACACAATCAAAAGAGCGATTCTATCTATCTTAAAGGTTTCTTTAAATCATTAAGCAATGACTTTTGATTTTATATTAAATAATTGATGTCGTTTTATTATAACTCAAACGACTTTGTTTTTTAATAATTAAAGTTCTCATCAACGGTCTTCCTAAAATAAACAACCAAAATATAGGATGAGATGAGAGGGTCATTTTCTACAAGACCGCGATGGCCAATGAAAAAACACTACTACTACTACTTTGTGCCCTTATATTCCATCAAAATATCTATATATATTTTTTCTTTTACTTATTATAAGGCACTCAGTTCCAAACTGTGTGCTATCTATCTGATGAAATAGAAAAAATATATACCTTTTTATATACTATAAGTTGTTTTAGTACGAATTAGAGAGGTGTTTAAAATTTAGTGGCAAAAATATCATTTTGGTTATGTTACTTTTATTCAATTTTGATTTTGGTCCAGTATCTTTTATTTTTTTTATTTTGGTCCTGCAACTTTGCAAACGTCAACTATTTTGGTCCTTTGTCTAAACTCCGTTAGTGAGGTGCTGATGTGGCACTAACAGTGCTGACGTGGATGTCACGTGACGCTGACATGGATGCCACGTGGTACTGACATGGACGCCACGTGGCGCTAACATGGAAACAAGACCAAATTCACCTTGTTGAAAAAAGAAACATGACCAAATTCAAAACCGAATAAAAGTTACAGGACCAAATTCAACTAACTAAAAAAGTTACAGGACCAAATGCAACTAACTAAAAAAGAAAGAGGACCAAAATGAGTTTACTAAAAAATAAAATAGAACCTACATAAAATTGGATGTAACAAATAATCTGTCTAATCTAGACAATATATAATGTTATTCAAATGTGCTTTTAATTTGTTTGAAACACATAATTTACTTAATTGCTATAATAATACTAATATATAACATGACTAATAAGTTCAACAAAAGTTATATAAGATTCGATCACATCTGAAAATTAACTAGTGTACACATAAACATTAACTAATTACATTAAAAAAATTATTAATATGTTCATATATAACAACAAGTGTGCAAGCTAAAACCATATTGGAAGTACTTGTATTTAACTTTTTTTTTATCTCATATTGGGGTACTCGTATTATATTTGCACACTATTTAGCTTTATTTTGCACTCTTGTTGCCTTCATGTATGAACTTATTAGTAACTTTTTGGATGTATTTAGTTGATATTCATACTTCATGTGCACAATATTCAATTTTTTATTTTTTATTTTTTGATTTAGTCAAATCTTACGTAACATTTTGTGAACTTATTAGTCACATTATGAATAGATATTGTTATAACAATTAAGTAAATTATGTGTTTCAAGCAAATTAAAAACACGTTTGAGTAACATTATATATTATCTAGATTAGACAAGTTATTTGTTACATTAGTTTTACGTAGGTCCTCTTTCATTTTCTAGGAAGGTGAATTTGGTCCTGTTTCCATGTCAGTGTCACGTGGCGTCCATGTCAGCACCGTGTGGCGTCCATGTCAGCACCGCGTGGCGTCCATGTCAGCACCGTTAGTGCCACATCAGCACCTCACTAACGGAGTTTAAACGGAGGACCAAAATAGTTGATGTTTGCAAAGTTACAGGATCAAAATAAAAAAATAAAAGATATCGGACCAAAATCAAAATCGAGTAAAAATTAGAGGAGCAAAATAAAATTTTTGCCAAATTTAGTCGTGTCTTGAAAAGTCAATTTAATCTCAAGCTTGTTCTTTTTGCGAAATTGTTAATTAAAAGAATAGGAACTGCTTGTTCCTTCCACAAATGTCAAAGCAAATTAATTATGGCCTTTAGCAATATTTTATAAATAATGTATTACTATTTAATAAAAGAGTATAGCTATAGCACTAATGAAATCCATGAGCTAGTTAGTATTTCAGAATTTACGAGCTTTACAAATTATAACAAAATCAACCAGAATTTATATAAGTTCTTACAAATTGAAGTAAGCCACCATATTTCAATATAATTAATTTAATTTGATCCATTAATCTTTCAAAAAAAAAATAGGGTTTATTTTATATTAAAAATGTATTATGATTAAATTGATGCAAATTGAAAATACTAAGATAAAAAAATATTTATTCATTACAAAATTCTTATTAAATGGCTACAACGAAGTCATGACAACAAACAAATAAATAAAAAAAGAATTACGCAAGATACATAGATAAGCATCACTTTTATATGTGCGGTATCTTATTCTTGTAGTTTGCTGCTATATAAATCAGATAAATGATGAAAATAATATTTAACTAATTTTCTGCAATAAATAGAACTATTTTAGTGCAGAACATTCCATTATGGATAAATATGCTTATGCTCACGTTTTTCCGATAAAGAATAGAATCTCCCATGTCTTTGGTTTATCTTATTCGTTTCTGTGTTAAAAGCGTTTAATAATTTAGGCTATTGATGGAGCAGCAATGGTAGAGGTACAAAAAAAAACAGCGAATATAGCTAACAAATTGTGCACAACGTATATAACATAAATTGCACAATGAATATTACATGTTGTGCACAATATATAGTACATGATGTGCACAACATATATAACATGTTGCAAAGAAAGATAATGTTGCAATATGTGATATATGTTGTGCATAATAGATGATATACATTGTGCACTACATATAATATACGCTGTGCATTTTATATTATATATGTTGTGCGCAACTTGTTGGCTGTTTTGGCTGGTTTTTTTGTTGTGCTACAAGTATTTCCCTTGATTGAGTATATCACTTTGTACGCACACAAATTAAAAACAATAATACTATTTGTACATATACTTTCTCTTACATACATTCTCCACCCACTTCATCACCTTTAGATTTTGATGTGACATCACTCCACCACTTATACTTCTTTTCTCCACCCTTAGATCAAAACATATGTATGATATACATACCATTTAGTATGTATCAATAGCATTACTCAATTAAAAATACCGTAAGGGAAGGATTTGGTATTATGTACCCATAAGCTCCGAAAGAAATTCATTAATTAATTACAAAAAAAAAGGAAAGCTTTTTAGTTTAGATAATTACATAAAACTCAAGATAAGCTGTACTCCACGTCATATATTATTAATCCACGCCATATATTATTAGAGAATATGAGGATATACAATACCAATGGTTAATATGATATAATCTATATTGATTTAGGAGAAAATTATATATTATTATTAATTAATTTATAATGATATTAAATTAATAGGTTTGAATTTCAAATTTATCTATATAATCTTTTTCTAAATTAATGTAGATCATACCATATCTAAAAGTAATTTTAAAATTTCGTTAATAAGTTAGTCGAATTTTTACAGAGTATTTCATTTACGAGAGCCTTACGAATTAATTATGTGATAAAAATAGTATGCAGAGTAAGAAAAAAAAAATGAAAAGGGGATTTATTTAAAATGATCTTATTCCTTCTAAACATTCTGCGTACATTCCCCGCTTGACTAGGGGTTTTAGGCCAGGTCTAAATTTGCGTTGAATAGTCTAATGTTCGTTGTAAGGAAATTAATATTCTAAATTGTTAGCTAAAAA
Source organism: Aeschynomene evenia (assembly GCA_013621005.1). NCBI lineage: Eukaryota > Viridiplantae > Streptophyta > Magnoliopsida > Fabales > Fabaceae > Aeschynomene > Aeschynomene evenia. Next base: position 7,221,247 of record CM024270.1, read on the forward strand.
TAAATTTCCCTTATATATTTAAAAATCAAAATCGAAATATACGTACCAAAAATCCACATGTATGTACAGGACAAAACATATGAATTGAAACCCAGAGGGGTAAGAGCCATACACATGTCTTGCGGATCAAAATCTGCTAGAAGCTTTAACACTTATTTTGCATTTTAAAAAATTATAAAATTAATAATTTTAAAAAATAAAATAAAATAAATGCTTGGGGGTTTTGTTGATAGAACTTTTGTTTAAAATATCGTATTATTATTTTAATATTTTTAATGAACTAACAATATAAGAGTTTACACATAGTCAACCAATTAAAATACTTCATTTACATGATTTTTTAAATTGTGGGGAGATAATTAACTATAATGACCATTTTGACAATATATTAGTTAATTGTATAAACTATTTTTACATTGTGCAACTAAATCCTATTTTTAATTATGAGATAAATAAATAGTGGAGATTTTATAACAAAAACAAATAGTAGAGACTAATTTTAATATATTATTAGTTAAAAAATGTAATTGTTATTTAACATATATATACTACTAGTATTTTTTTACCCGTGCAATGCACGGAAATTATTTTTTGGAATAATAAAATATAGAAATCAAGCTATTAAATATTAAATTAAGATAAATATATTATATAATAATTAATTTTGTACTAAAATATTTAAACAAATCTATTGAAATAAAATGTTTGTTATACATTTATTTCAATCAAATATAATTTCAATCAAATTGAATTTCGCCTATAACAATTAAATACTCCACTTATAATTTTTAAATTATTTTAAAGTATAATTCTTATTTATTATCATTAATGTTGTAGATAAAATGTTTGTTTGGGTGCAATTATTTAGTTAAAATAAGATTTTTTTAATTAAAAAAATATCTTATTGAATTTTTTTATATGTTTGGGTACTAATTTTAAGTAAAAGTATAATCTCTAAAAAAAGTAAAAAAATAAATAAATTTTTTCAGAAGCTATTTATTTCATCTTCTGAAAAAAGACATTTTATGTAACATAAAAAAGATGTTTACGATAAAGAAATATCTTTTTATATTACATCCAAATATAAATTAATTTTGTTCCCAAATATAAAATTACTTCCACTTCTTCAAAAGATCTTAATTAAAAAGACCAATTAAAAAAAGATCTTTTTCTAAAATCACATCCAAACCAGCCCAAATTTCAAAATTTATAATTAATATTCATTACTTTAAAAAATTCACAAAATTACAATTGATTAAAATAGAAAAAAATCTAAACTGATAACAACTACTTATAAATCAAAGATTTGAATGATTAAATGTTTGTTATACATTTATTTCTTTTATATATTTTTTATTTTTATTTTATTATAATCATATCATATATGTTTAATAACTAAAAATTTAGATCTAAAAAATTATTAATAATTAATAGGGAAATTGTTATAAATGGATGTAATAAATTTTATTGATACATTATTTTGATATTATTTGGTTGAAATATATTTATGGGAGACAAATGATATCATTGTTAGACTTCATTTTCAAATTGAAATTTTAAAATGATCCAATCACATAAATTATATATATATTTTTTAGTAAAGTTGCATTAATGTGTATTCTGATTAATTACTCTATTAGTTAGACATTTAATTAAAATATTGTTAATATAAATTATTAACTGAAAGTAGATTTAAATTATAATTTTCATTGATTGATATAATCTAAAAATAATTATTTATTTATTTAAAAAAATTTAAATCATATATATTTAATTTAAAATAAAAACCAAATAGAACTAAATAGAAATGAAAGGAATGATGAAAGATAAATCAAATTATTCAAATTTTTATCCTTATATACCCATAACCATATAAAATTGAATTTGAAGAATATACTCAGTTGGACTTGTTTCATCATATTATTTTTAAAGTTAGTTCATCGTGGGAAATGTAAAAAATTATCTCGTCATCATCCTTATTGTTTGGCCTATTCCAACCTAACTAAGAAATGAAAATCAATATGATTGAATCTTTAAAATTAAGAGAAATAATATATCTATGACAAACGATACAAAATGATCTGACCAACTTATAATATATAGTGAAGACAAAAAATAGTCTTAATAAAAATTAAAATTAACGTCTTATAAATCACTCCAATAAAAAATTTTTCATTATGATCCTTAATTTGTAAAATTAAATTCAGCTTCGTTATAGAATTCCACAAAATGAGCATAATCAATTATGTTTTATTTTTTCAATTTACATTTAATATACATACATTCAATCCAATCAATTACATCTTATAATACTATAAAAAATTTCTCTTCAATCCGATCAATAATTTTCAAATACTAATACTAAATCAATATTTTTCAATTAATTAAACACATATCAAGAACAATATAATATTATATTGAATCAATTACGTATTCAATCATTTACTCACAAATCACAATAATATTGGATCATCTAAGTACAATTAATAAGGTAACTTATATATAGGGTAAATTTTATTCATACAATTATTGAATCAATTAATATAATTATTGATATTAATGAGAATCAACCATATTAAATCAAATTAAATCATATTAACTCACATTAAAATACATCAAATCATTTTCATACTAAATTAAATTATTTTCTAAAATAAAAGGTTAATTGCAGGGTTGTTCTAGGAGTGATTAATAACATTTTTTTTAATTAACCCTAACTGAAAAGTTTAATAAATGCAATCTTATAAAAAAAATCATTTATATCTGATTTTACTCTATAATATATATACCTTTTAATGATAGAAATTTATTAGTTATAATATACTTAAATAACCTTAATTAATTTAGGTAATTTTCATTTCCTTGATTTTTTCCTTTTATAAATATTTTTGAATGATTTATTGCTCAACTATTTTCATTTTTACTAAAAAGTATTCTATGATAATATTCAAATCTTATTAATTGATTAAAATTTACTATAATGATTTGTGATTTATCATTTTCGTTACTTGATTCATTCTTCTAGTAAATATTTTTTAATGATACACTATTAAATATTTTTTGTTTTTTATAAACAAATTTATTTTATAATAAATGAAATTATAGAGAGGAGAAGGAAAAAATTACAAATCAAATATGAATAAAATATTTAAAAAAGGTTAGATAATTTTGGGTTGTGAATCTTGTCACTCTCTGAGTTGCGAACAACGGTCCTATATTAAAAGTTTAGACGATATTCATGTCTTGTAGTCCGAAAAGAACCACCATTTGATGTTACATCAAAATAAGACATAATATATACACTCCTCTCAGGAATTAGGGGTTTAAACTTTATATCAAATGTCTTTCCATTTGTTACATGGATTGAAATACCCTATTTTCAACATGTTAAAATTTTAGAAAATTACATGCATGAAACATAATAATAAAAATCAACATACATAGGAAGCTCTATGATATCACATGTACATACCATTTCAATGGTGTTAGTTGACTCAGATATGTTAAAAGATGAGACATATCAAAGTTGCAAAACACACTCTAACATTTCTATTATGTCTTTAAACTAAGATCAATGCAACATATTTTTTCTTTTTCATATAAGTGACAAAATTTATTTGATAATACCTCTATTTTACCTTGAATGACGTTTTTGATTGATAATATTTTTTCTTTCTAACCTTGCATCTTTTGCTTGAGGTGGAGAAAAGTAGAGTTGATTATATTTTTTCTTTCTAACCTTGCATCTTTTGCTTGAATCATTTAATATTAGGTCATTGAGGTTGCACCACTTGTCAGCACATCATGAAGCTAACTCTGTTATATTATATATATAGATATAGATTATATTAAATGTATTACTTTAAAAATAATAATTAATATAAGAGTCAAATACTTTTGTTCATAAAGCAATGTAATTAGATGACTGTTAAAACTAAATTTACTAGTTGCATATCAAAACTAAATTTATAATTTTGTCTTTGATTTTTTCATCTATTTTTCTCAAATTGTTTTGATAAGTTGTTATAGGATTTAATTTAGATACCCTATATACTAATGTAAAATTTTGGCTTTTGTACTTGTCATCCAGTTACAACAGGCTATTATATATCATCAACCATGTTTTATTATTATTATTTTTTAAATAAATGTCTATTTGAATTAAATTTTAATACACAATCACATGTCGTTAGTACAAATATTTGTGTATAACTAATACTCCCTGTACACTTTTAATTGACGTTTTAGAGTATTGCACACTTATTAAGAAGATGATTAAAACACATAAATTTCTATAGAAGTAAATGTACAATGACAAAATTATCCTTATAGTTTTTTGTGCAATAATAATTGTAAGAGATAAAAAGTTATGTAAGGATAAAACTGGAAAAAGATTGTAAATGTTTCATTGAAAATCTAAAATGATAAATAATAGTGGACAAATAAATTTCCTAGAAAGACAAATAAAAGTAAACGGAGGGAGTATATATAACCTAAAACATTATTTGGTACACAATAAAAACTTATTCAACACTCATCTAATATTAATTTCTACATTAAAATTTAAGAGTTTGAATAAGAGTGTTTTCATAATAAAAATTGATGGTGAAAATAAATGTTAAATAACAATTGGATAACTTTTTATTGTATATCTAGTATTGTTCAAATATAATTATATTAATATTTTAAAAAAATATACTTAAATCCATTCTATCAAAATTTATAAAATAATTACATAATTATTTTCTCTACTAAATAATGAACTGTATATACAAAGAAAAATAAATATCAGCTGAAAAAGAAAAAAAAAAGGGGGAAAAGAACAATGAATGTCAACAAAGTCGCAACATAATATGGTGTGATTTTGTTTGTACTATACTTTTATGATTTTATCATATATACTACTATATACTAACAACTAATCCCTGATCTTACAACATTAATTACACTCCATAATAATAAACAAAATTAGAGGAAGCAATATTGTGGTGGATACGCAGAAGATAAGGCAGCGAGAGAGGAGAGACACGCAGACGCTGATCCGCAGAGAGCCAGCGTGATTCGAACGCGTGGAATGATCTGATCACATTTCGAAATCAGAAACCGGGAGCACCGGTATCACCCTCTCCCTCTCTCTCTATAAATACCCCTTATTGCGGTCCCTCACCCATTCATTCATTCATTCACTCACTCCTATAACATTACATTGCATTTGCATCTCACTTCACAAACATAGCCCCCTTTCTCTCTCCCTTTCTCTGCCAACCAATCTCTCCTTTCCATTTGAGCTAATCAGACTCCTACAAGCAACCGTTCTTCATCTTCTCCTCTCGCTTCTTCCTTCTTTTTCCCTCTCCGATTCCGATTGCAATTCCGATTTCGCTTTCTGTTTTTGTTCTCCTCTCTGCGCCTGCGTTCTCTCCTTTTTCCTCTTTTCGTTTGTTGTTGGATTAGTCTTTTGTCGACAAGATTAGCTAGGGTTAGGGTTTCCGTGGTGTGTGTGACGGAGGACTATGAGGCTGAGGGAGGAATTTCCTTGTAGGAACGGTGACGGTGGTGCTGACAAAGACGAGGTAATGGCGGAGGAGGTTGAAAAAAATCAATGGTGTCCGGTGGTGAATGCTGGATTTTCTTCTCCCAGGAGAGTTGTGGTTGGTTACGCTCTTACCTCAAAAAAGATTAAGAGCTTCATGCAGCCCAAGCTTGAAGGTGTAGCTAGGTAAAAACCAACAAAAAAAAAAAACAAATCGGTTGAAATTCTTTTGGGAATAAAACTGCATGACTTGGCCAATCAATCGTTGTAGTTTCCTTTTCTCGTTTTTCAATTTTTTTTTGGTTAATTAACATAATTGTCTTTTTTTTTATTTAAAAGAAAAAAATGTGTTTGAAGAAAAAAGTTACTTTCTTCACCACACTCGGCTCTGGTCCCTGGACACAGAATATTAATGTTTTGTTCATATCAGCTAATAAGATTCCTCCAACATGTCGTTTTCGTTTGGTTGGCGAGAAAGTGAAAGGAACTTTTGTAAACCTGAGGCGTATCTGCTAATGATCCCAAGATATTTTAACAGTTTTTGTTTTTTTATCAGCGAAGTTTGAAATACTTATATATACAGGTTTGTCAAGTGGGAATTAGACTTAAAATGACTAATTTGGTGATATAATTTACGATATATACACGAAACCATTAAGGAATTAGGGATTTTTTATTCAAATGGTTTTGTTTAGACGTATAATTTACTACATGAGTTTGGTTCGTTGAATTCACTAGTAAGAAAACGGTTTTCTCTGTAAAAAACACGAAATATAAGAGAAATTGCAACCTGTAGCCCCTGAATCAGTCATCACATGATAGATTTGTCTGTTTAAGCATTAATATTACAAAAGTGCATGATTTATACCTGCTCTGTTCGCTACTATGTCTTTGTACTTTTTACTGTGTTCAAATACTTACTTGGTCACTGATTAGAGTTACTGTAAACTATCGTGCAGGAACAAGGGGATACTATTTGTTGCTATCGACCATGATAGGCCGCTTTCAGATCAAGGTCCTTTTGACATTGTCTTGCATAAGGTTATAATTTTTCCTGCCCTGAATTTCTTCATATATAAAATATATTTTGAAGAATAAAAAAATCTTATATTGCTTGCTGTTTGACTCTGAAAAAGTTCAATGTATTATGCTCACTCACTGTTCATAGGCCTACATCACGTGTTCTGATGATTACTCGTCCTGTTCAATTGAGACTTATCCCCTTCTTAATTTTTTTTTTTTTTTTTTGTGGAAAAATGCAGTTGTCAGGGAAAGAGTGGCGCCAGGTTCTTGAGGTTGGTGCTGTTTATGTTTTGTCGTATGTAATTATTGATTTGATCATCATTGTTATTGTTATTTGTGGTTGCTGCTGGTGTTATAACATCCTTATGTATTTGTTGCTAATTGGGATGAATAAAAAAGTAAAAAACACTGGGAAGGCTGGTCACCGCCTAGTTTTTTTTTAACTCTCTGTCTGACACAATTTGCAGAGTGATTGCTCTATCGCTCATTGTGAATCATGAACCAGTAGTTGAGGTTGATGCCTCAAGTTTCCCGCGAGTGAGGATGTAACTACTTTCACGGCCGTCTAGCTGATTTTCTCAGGTTTTCTTGACGAATCTTTTCAAAAGATTTCTTGTTATTTAAAATTCTGAGTTAGGTTCATTTCTCCTGGGGGTGGCTAAGAGAGATGCCTTATCAATTCCAATCTTATGTTCTGATCCTCTAGGCGGCCAGTATTTGTTATACTTCTGGAATTAGATTTAGCTGTTATAGTTGCCACAGTTCTCAGCCAGTTACACTACCCTAACTAGTCTGATTAGTGGATTATGGGGCTTTAATTAACCATGTCTTTTGCCGGGTCAATGGTCATACTATTTGCTGCTACCTGTTTGACTGTATAGAAACCTACCAACCAAATGATTGTATCTACATCTATTTAGTGCTCATTGAAATTTGTTGCAAGCCCTGAATTTGATTCAACCATATTTTTCGAATGAGGCACACATACACACACAGACAAAGCAATGTGGAAACCTAAAATCTTCCATTAAACCTACCTTAGCTGCTACAACGGCTACTTTAAATGCTATGCTTTCTAACTAGTTATAGGAAAGACATTTATGCAGATTATTTCAGAAGAGTGTTTCTGTTTTAAATCATATGCAGAATTCATAGAGATAAGATTAAGAGAATTATTTTGCTCAAATGCATTGTTTCACTGGAAGGAGAAAAGAAAAGCATAGTGGGATTATGCAAATTCTTTGTAGATAATGTGGTTTGAATTTGGAATGCTTGTAGACAATAGGACAGATTAAAATTTCTTCTACTAACCCCAATCTGCTCTAATCTGTTATGCTAAAATCCAAGGATTCTTCTTTTCTCTTCTTTTTCTTTTGTTATTCCTATTCCTGAAAGTAAAACATTTATCTTACTCTGTACAGTATCATATCTCCTCTTCTATTTGGTGGAGATTTAATTGCATTATTGCTGAACTCGTGTCTCTGAGTTTTTGGACAAATTTAAAGTTCAAAACAATTATACATATGCTTTAATGCCTTATATCTAAATCAATGAGTTCACCATTTCTTGGTCATTTGATCAATAAATAAAGTTTCAAAACAATGCATGTTTCTTGTCAGACATGTTGCTTTGTTTAGAAGAAAATATGAACTGAACTATGGCTCCTTCAGTTGAGTAGACTATTGAAATTAAGTCTTGGTGTCCTTTAAAGATGAATACAAATATTCTGAGAATTCATTGCGAGAGAAGACTATTGATGTCTTTGCACATTTTTTACCTACTTTTATTCACTACACATTCTATTCTAGTTATTTCTGTAACATTTAGAGAACCACTGGCCTCCTCCCTTCTCAGTTCTTAGCTTCTTCTGTTTTTTTTTTTTTTAGGATTATAGGCTATCACACCCAGAAGTTACTGTCCTGGATCCTCCTGATGCCATACAACATTTACGCAATCGCCAATACATGCTTCAGGCTGTTGCTGATATGAACCTTTCTGATTCTTATGGTATGTCTTGTTCCTTAACCTTGATTGAAGTATGGCTGGATGCAACTATTGTTAAGCTAAGCTGTATGTTCTGTTATGTTGCGTGGATGACTAATGGGCTTCCCCATACAAAATTCTACTCAGGCAAGGTTGGGGTTCCTCGGCAGTTAGTTATCAAGAGAGATGCATCAGCCATCCCAGAGTTGGTCAACAGAGCTGGCTTGAATTTGCCACTTGGTATGTATATGTTGGTTTTTCAACTACTTTTACATGCTGCAGTTATGCGATTTCTCAGAGCATGGGAGCATGGGCATATATTGTTACGAGGGTTGTGTTTTTGACGCAAAGTCGTTAGAACTTATGAAAATAGGCATGGTAACCCTATCTTTTTTTGGTTTGATCGGCTCACTCATTACGTAAATATGTAATGCTTATTTTGAACTTTTTTTTGTTTTGTTTGAAACTTCAAAATTATCTTAGTTGCAAAGCCGCTGGTTGCTGATGGAAGTGCTAAGTCCCATGAATTATCCCTTGCTTATGAGCAGTACTCCCTTCAAAAGCTTGAACCTCCCCTTGTTCTTCAGGAGTTTGTCAACCATGGTATGCAATGTTTGTTTATTTGGAACTTTCTTTACTCTGAAATTTCTAGAAGCCCAACACATGCTGTTTTCTTTTTGGTACAGGAGGTGTTCTCTTTAAGGTTTATATAGTTGGAGATGCTATTAAAGTAGTCAGACGGTTCTCATTACCTGATGTTAGCAACTGGGAGATTTCGAAAGATGCTGGCATATATCATTTTCCAAGGGTTTCTTGTGCTGCTGCTTCTGCAGATGATGCAGATCTGGACCCCAATGTTGCTGGTAAGTTATCTTGTCTTCAATGCCTACTATTGTGGGTTGACTTCAGCGAAGGATTGAGTTTGTAGGCAGGCTCATTCTTTTGCAAGGTGGCACTTATATCATTGTTGTATGAAGCAATTCTCATATGATGACATTGTCAAGTACATTTTTAAACTAAATGCCAATTTTATCTCTTCTATTATTAATTTCTCGATTTGTATGACCTATATGTTGTTGGATGGTGACTAGTGATGGACAAGATTTTGTGGATTATTAAGAGTCTGTTTGGTTTTAGGAAATGCTATTGTCATCTGATCATCTTCTGTTTACTCCTTGCAGAGCTGCCTCCAAGGCCTTTACTTGAGAAGCTGGCTAAGGAACTTCGCTGGCGATTGGTAAATTTCTCAACCTTTCAGCTGTAGAATCTAAATTATTCATATCTAATGAACTATTAAGTATGTGTTCTTATTATTCTCGTGTCCAGGGTCTTCGACTATTCAACCTGGATATTATCCGTGAGCATGGAACTAGAGATCGCTTTTACGTCATTGACATAAACTACTTCCCTGGTAAGTTGAGATCATTTTCTCGTATAATTAGTAATTGTACTCTATGATCATTGCTATCCAATCTGGTCATTATAGCGCCTTCTTATTCACCAAACAATTACACTTTTCAATTTTGTGCCGTATCATGGGATTCCGATTAATTGTTATGTTTAACCACATTAATAATACTCTTGTTAAATTGTACTGTTGCAGGATATGGCAAAATGCCAGAATATGAACACATATTTACGGACTTCTTGTTGAGCCTGGAGCAGGGAAAGTATAGGAAAAAATCTGGCTAAATTGCTCTTTCCCAATCCCACCCTTGAAGTAGAAGGTGATAATGTGTCATAATGATATAAGCCTCTCATTTTGAAAGCCTCAAATTATGGCAACAGGCAGTACCTTAGATAGCGTCCGTGTAAATAACAATTTCTACATTTTTGCACTATATATGCGGTGGAAGTTCCAGGATAACCTCTACTCTAGCAGAAGCTCGTTTCGTGTGTTGTGGGAACACACTGGCTAGTGCAGTCTTTCAAATGTAAACGAATGTTGTTCCTGTCAAATATCCTGCAAGTTCCAGCCAATAAACGGAGGCGGCGATTGCAGCAGAAGGGCTGCGATCTGAAGGGAGGAATGAATGGTTTATGTTGACCTATGATCATAAATATGTTGATAATATAATATAATGTGATACTCTTATATTATATAATGACCTTGTTTGATGATAAGCTGACGAGTTTCAAATGGTACATACTGACCGTTTTTTGCTGTATATAGCTAGCTATACATTCTTGACTCTTGGAATCTCTAATATGCTGATTTCATCAATCCAATTTAATTATTATTCATCCTTTTTAGTTTTGGTTGTAATTTTCCGCTTAACTTCCCCTAAGAGCACCTTGTTTGACCCGTAGCTGTTTCTTCTAAAGTACAATGATTGATCACTGGTACTTACTCACTTCTCACCTATAAATTAATAAATTTCCTATCTCCCTCAACTCGGTAGATTCTTCTTCCTTGCTACCAGGGATTATAGTTTAGATATGGTTAGAATATGTATAGGTTCTTTTGCCAGGACTGAGCGATAGAAATCCATTGATTAGAGTTAGGTTTGTCCTGAATAAGATATTTCTTGATTGATTAGACAAGCGTTAGTTTGCTAATTCATTATTAGTCTTGTCAGCTAGAAAACTAGTTTACTATGATGTAACTTACAGCAATGGAGGACCTGTAGTGTATAGCAAATACGCTAATACTTCATTGTATACAAAAATCCTTGGTATACCACAAGGTTATTTAGATTTTAAGAGTTTAAATGAAAGAGTACGTAGTGTTAAAACCTGAAGATAAATGTCGGATAAATATTAGATAGTTGCTTCTTTATATGCAAATAAATACAGCTTCCTCTTCAATAATACTATTCACGAAGTGATTTATAATAACTGTGCTTTTAATTCACTTGTTTTATTGGCAAAACCTAACAAACTCATTACGATTGGGTTGGGTTGGGTTGTAACTATTGCAGTCCTTTGTTATGGGCTCAAGAGGTCTGCAGCAAGAACAAACAGGATAGTCTAATCTAAAACCGGTAAACCCAATATGCAGTCTTCTGTTTTTACCATATTGGGCTCCAACGTTTCATGTTCTGTAATCCCGTGATCATTACAAATCTTTTTGGTATGATATGAACACTTGTACACTAACCCGAAGAATTCTAAGAGGGATGGAAGCACCAAGTGAATCAAAAAATGTAGGTAATAGAATCAACGATACTAACTAACACGGATACGGAGTGCAATAATGATTCATTGTCGATTTGAGGATGGTCTATGGAAAGAGAAGTTGAGAAGAAAGAATTGCGAAGAGTAATTGCTAAGACCTTGAGATATCTTGTCAGATTGATATATGAATTATTGTGACAAAGGATGAGGAAAGCAGAGACCTAATGCAGGCAGAGAGAGTGATCAACTCATAGCTAAGCACCATCAAGGCAGAGATATCATCATGACCATTAACGAAACTAATAATTAATCAGAATTGTGCAATTTCCATTAATTTATTTTATTTTATTTTAAATATAATAAATATTGCACATCCTAATGAAGTCATTCATCTACTACACTACTAGGATAAGATTCTAAGCAAGCAGATAGAATACTGAAACAGAACGGAATAATTAAGAAGCCTATAGAAGAAGCTTCTCCTATATATTCAAGCAAGCAAATAAACATCAAACAGGTTTCAGACGTAACACAACAAAATCAGGCGATTCCTTAACCATAAACTCAACTCAATTTAATTAACAAATTAAATCCCAAAAGAGTAGCATCGGCATAAATAACGCTTCAACATAGCAACATTAGAACACGAAAATAAAACAAAAGGGAAGATAGATAGATTGATAGGATAGTAGTAAAGTATGGGTACAGAACCGAGCGAGAGCGAGAATTGATGGAGGGTAATTACTAGGCAGAAGGAACAGGAGGCGGAGAAGCAGCAGCTTCGTCGGGGGAGGAAGCGTCGGCGGCAATGACGAGGGTCCAATCAGGAGGAAGCGGCGGGAGAGGAGGGTACACCGTGGGCTTGCGCTTTATGTCCCATGGCTGCGTCTTCCGTGGTCTCGTCTTTATGTGGTGCGCCGTTGATTTCTTCTTCGGCCTCGACGAGCACACTATCAACAGTCCTCCACCACCACCACCGCCCAATGTGGTGGTTGTTGTTCTTCCAATTGGAAACGGAATTGACATGCCTCCGCCGCTGCTCGACGATGAATGGGGCGCTGCCACCACTCTCGTCCCGAATATCGCTGAAACCGACGACATTTTCTGTTTCTCTCTCTCTCTCTCTCTCCCTATCGTCTTCTACTTTTCTCTGTGGTTTGTTTAGCCACACTCTCAACCTTACCTTATCTCTCTGTTACTAGCGTTAATGTTCCTTATTTGCCCTTCCTTGTCTTCTTCTTAATATTTATTTTGGGTCAAATTATTATTATTTTTTGTGACGTCCATTATATTATTTTGTGGATTAGGCTTTTTTGTAAAAGAGAAAGGTCACAAACAATGAGACACAAATCAGCCCAAAATCAAGAAGATGAAAAAGAGGCTTTAATATTTTTGGTCTGAATGTATAGGTCTTTGTTTTTATTGGGTATAACCAACTTTGCTTTTTAAGTATATTCTTTCACATGGCCTTAGGAGGCTTGATGAATTATGTAAAATAATATTTTAGGCTAATGATAGATTTTCTTTTTTGACGTCAGGCTAATGATAGCTTAATATCAAAACTCAACAGGTAAAAAAATAATAGAAAGGTGTATGCTTTCATTTTGGTCAATAATAAACTATCTTCTACGACAGAGACTTTGGTTATACATAACCTAACCATATTTGATTAGGTGACAATTCTCTCCTTCCTTTAACTTTTCCCTTTTTTTATGGTAATCTTCAATTTATTTATCTTCAAAAAATATAATGCCCGTATTGACTTCCATAGTCAGTAGGCCTGCTTTTTCTGGCTATATTTTGGAGGTTTTAAGTAGCAGTCCACCACTTTGTGTACTCAAAGGAAAAGGGTATAGTAATTATTATTATTATTATTATTATTTTGATAAACTTATTGTTATTACTATTATTATTACTATTCCTACGCATGTGTGTACGTTAATTAATTGCTTGAAAACAAATGTAGCATCATGTGCCCACAATTTTGTTTGTAGATTAAATATATTCAAACAATTGTTAATTTCTCTATTTCTATTAGTTGTCATCAACAATGTTTAAAAGGGATGGAAACCAAACCGCTTAATTACATAATATTTCGACAGGAACACAAAACATATCCCTTGTTACCACTCACCTTTAGATTAGGACTTCGAAAATTTTCTTCTTTTGAAAATATTATTATTAAAAAAAGAAAAAATTCTAAATTTTTCTTATATATACTCTTTCAAATTGCCAGGCTGTTATGCCTCCTAAAGAACAACTTATTAGACCGTAAATTTATTTAATTTCGAACATTGTTCATTGACCTTTCTAGCTTCAAGGAGTATTGCAAGCCAAAAATATATAAATATGCACTAACCACCCAATCACATTTTTTATTAGTGACTGACAGATACTCATATTCATATATATGATTTTTTTTTTCTTACCTAAATCCAGCTTGATTTGACCCAAGACAAACCGTAATAACTAATAACTTGAGTGAGTCAATCCAAATTCACCGCATTGTAAATTTAGCTAGTCTTGATAAGTAGCAAAGTTGTGGTTATCTATTAGAAAAAATGAGGTTCACCAAATAATAATAACAATGGCTCCTAAGTAGTAGTAATAACTAATAACCAAAATAATATGAACATACCTTTTTGACGAATAGTTGTTGATACAGGAATTTGAACGTGCCGAGAGAGAGAGTGGGCAGGCATAGGCATACACAATGCAGAGCTACTCCACGTGTGGCGTGGCAGATAGGTGCAGCCTACGCTGCCCTGCAGGTACACACACATGACACATGATACATGGATGGATAACAGAAAAAGGTAAAGGGCAGTCCCGTCAATTCATTCATAAACCAATTCAACAATGATAAAATAAATAAATAATTATTATTATTATTCATATTATTGAGAACAAAAAGGGCTGATAGATAATAAATCCAAATCCAAATCCAAATCCAATCCAATCCAATCCAAGGGAGAGAGCGGTGTTGTGAAATGAGATGTGTCCTAAGAAACTCGTAACAGTAACACAGAAACAACAACGCAGTGCTGAAATCAGAGAGAGAGAGAGTGGAGCCCACAAAAGTGCAGAGGGGGACCTCGCTTCACAAATAGATACCGCCAAGTTGGGTTCCCCAGCCACTAGAGTTGCGACACCCTGTAACCAGCTGTATTCCATTCTCTTCTCTTCTCTTCTCTTCTCTATTCGCCTATCTATCCATCTTTATGTTCCTTCAACCTCAACAACTAAATTCCACACCCCATTCGTTCTCTTCTCTTCTCTTCTCTCCTCACTTTATTTCGTAACCTCCTAAAACCCATCCACATGAACCCACCACCACTCCTCTACGCTACTCCCACGCCCCTCCTCCAACTCATGTTTCTCCCGCTACCCCTCTCCCATTTCCCCCACTAGCATTCTTCCCTCCCCTTCCTTTTTTCTTTATTTATTTTATTACTTTCCCTCAATTTCTTCTTCGCGCGCTGCCATGGATCCTTGCCCTTTCGTGCGCCTCACCGTAGGTAACCTTGCTCTTAAGATTCCAGTTGCTTCCAAGCCTGCTCGCTCCGTCGTCCATCCTTCTTCCTCTCCCTGCTTCTGTAAGATCAAGCTCAAGAATTTTCCCTTGCAATCCGCTGTTGTTCCTTTCATTCCGCCAGAAAGCAATCTCCCGGACTCCCACGTTCAGCCAATCGCTGCCACTTTCCACCTAAGCAAGCTCGATCTCGACAAGCTCGCCGGAAAATCTATCTTTGCCGGGAAGCTATGTTTGAAAATCTCGATCTACACCGGCAGGAGAGGCACCACCTGCGGCGTTAACTCTGGAAGGCTCCTCGGGAAAGTTTCCGTTCCGCTCGACCAGCTGGCGGGGACGGTGGCCAAAGCCACCGTATTCCACAGTGGATGGATCACGGTGGGGAAAGAAGCTAAAGGCTCTTCTGCTCAGTTCCACCTGAATGTGAAGGCCGAACCCGATCCGCGCTTCGTTTTCCAATTCGACGGCGAACCTGAATGCAGCCCCCAAGTTTTCCAGATCCAAGGCAATATTTCTCAACCTGTCTTCACCTGCAAATTCAGCTTCAGAAACACCGGTGACCGGAATCAGCGCTCCAGGTACCGTCCCAATTTCAATTTCACCTCTTACTGTGCTCACGCATTTTGAATGCGGTTCGATATTTTCAAAGGACAATTTAGGGATTTTAATTCTCCAGACTGACCGTTTCCGTTACACAGGTCGTTACAGTCGGAGGCGGGAAGTTCTAGAAGCTGGTTAAGCTCCTTCGGCAGCGAGCGCGAGAGGCCGGGGAAGGAACGCAAGGGATGGTCCATTACGGTTCACGATCTCTCCGGTTCGCCGGTTGCGGCGGCTTCCATGGTCACACCGTTCGTCGCTTCTCCCGGTTCGGACCGGGTCAGCTGCTCCAACCCCGGTTCATGGCTCATCCTTCGTCCTGGCGACGGAACATGGAAGCCATGGGGAAGACTCGAGGCGTGGCGCGAGCGCGGCGGCTCCGACGGCCTCGGATACCGCTTCGAGCTCATTCCTGACACAAACGGTGGCATGAGTGCTGCCGGCATAGTCCTCGCAGAATCCACGCTCAGTTCTAACAAAGGAGGAAAGTTTGTGATCGATTTGAGCTCACGTGTCGCCGGAACCGGCGCCGGATCCAACGGCCGCGCCACTCCGGGAAGCGCTACGTCACCTGTGTGCAGCCCGAGGAGCAGCGGGGATTATGGCTACGGTCTATGGCCTTATTGCGTGTACAGAGGGTTTGTGATGTCTGCGAGTGTGGAGGGCGAGGGGAGGTGCAGTAAGCCTACGGTGGAGGTGAGCGTGCCACACGTGAACTGCACGGAAGACGCGGCGGCGTTCGTAGCATTAGCGGCCGCCGTTGATCTGAGCGTCGATGCTTGCAGGCTTTTCTCTCAACGGCTGAGGAAGGAGCTGTGCCAGCAGCTGGAATTGCTCGGCTGATTCCGCCGGTGGTTCTGCTCGTTGTCGTTTTGTGCTTTTGGCCCTGTCGTTTATTCTATAATTTTTTTTAGGATTTTTAATTATCTTTTTTAATGAGGGGGTTGTTCATTTTGAGTGAGGCGTTTCACTACTAACAAACAATTTACAGGCTGTACAGGGAGAGGGAATGAGCGTAGTAGAGAGTGGGCTCTTTTGTTTTGTATTCACGTGTGGCTTTTCATTGATTTTCTATTCCCTGTTTTTTCGTCAATTATGGGAAATCAAGTTAAGCTTTTTTTAATTTTGTTATTATAAATATGTGTAATTTTTGCAGTACTGTTGCACTGACTCATCACTCACGTGTTGTAGACCTTTTTTTCTTGTTCTACTGTGTATATCTCGAGTCACTTAAGTTGTAAGTATCAGTGATTTTTTAATGTAACGCTTTGTAATACATACGCTCTTGCAACTTAGTATATGTAACTATCTACCTGTTCTCATCAATATAAGTTTTACTATGAGTTGATAATAATAATAAGAGTTAGTGGTGGAGCAATGAGGAGTGTGGGGGGAATGAGTAATTTTGATTTTTGAATGGCGCACAGGCAGGCACTAGTACGTGCGTGCACGCTAGACAGACTATGTTTGAACTGGTGAAAATAGAGTAGTAGTAGTAATGTGGATGATAGCTGTAACGCAGTGCTAACTAGGGTGCACTGCAGAGTTAGAGTTAGAGTCAGATGAAGTTCCGGCGTGGTTTAAGGGATGTAATATAGAAGAATGAGTAAAATTAGGCACATAATCAATCATATGACTTGTTGTGGCATAAGTCATGTGATTTGGAGTGGTTCGTCCCTTTAATAATTGGCAACCGTAAAGGGTACCTTCTCCCTTGACTTGCCAACAAAGCACGCACGTACCCATTACGCACATCTTCCTTCCCCTTTTTTTTATTTGTGAGGGAGGGCTTTCAATATCAGATTCTCTTGCTGCACGACCACCACCGAATTAATTTAAACAAAGGAGTAAGTATATTACTATTATTATTATACTATTGTAGTATA
Source organism: Aeschynomene evenia (assembly GCA_013621005.1). NCBI lineage: Eukaryota > Viridiplantae > Streptophyta > Magnoliopsida > Fabales > Fabaceae > Aeschynomene > Aeschynomene evenia. The sequence continues at coordinate 7,238,918 of CM024270.1, forward strand.
GTATAATGTTTCATTACAGATCAGATTAAAATAAAATTAGGATTTTATCAGAGATGATTGGGCAGCGCATTGTAGGGCTGAGTACAGAGTATTTGTTTGAGGTTGGTGATGGCGCACTGACGTGTACGTGTGTATGATAATAAGGGGTGGTCCAGTGCTATGTTCTCATCTCATCATCCTTTTGAGCACCAAACTTTGGCCACGGGACCAATCTCATCCGGAAAAATAAACAATTTTTTGTAGTATTAGTAGTAGATAGTAGATACAATCAAGGCTAAGAAAAAGGGGAAAGTTTATTTAGATAAATAAATCAAATAGAATGGGCATTTATTATTAATTATGAATGGAGCGAGGGTAGGTTTGTGGTGGGTGAGCACTGGTTATAAGTTTGTTTGCACTGGTGAGTGCAGACAATGCCTGGAAAATGAACTTTCACAAAAACATATATGTTTTCCCCTTTTTTGAGAAAAAAATGAAAGGTGGGGTTCATTATTTTTGCAACAGTTCACTGTTACAAAATAGGGTAGGTTAGGTGAGAGGGTGGGGCTTGGGTGGGAGGAGTCTTGGGAACTAAGAATCATCTATATATGTAATTGGCAGCTATTTTGTGCTGTGAATGCCTTGGTTTGGTTTGGTCCCCTCTCCTCTCTGACTCTCAGTCATGGACTCACTCACTTGTTTCTTTCTCACATGCTTCTTTTATTAGAAAGTGAATTCATATATATGAGGCGTAATGGTGAAAATACCTCACTTGAACTAACAAACACCAGAGACCAAAAACATAATCTATGTTTCTCTTCTCATCACGTGACTCACACTGCCCACAGATATAGCAAGCAAATACCATTATATCATATCAAATCAAAAAATAATGCAATGGACGATCATGTGCTTCACCTTGCTTCTCCCATTTCAAAATGAAAATTTTCTCACGTTTTCTACCTTAGACCCAATAAATAAATAACAAGAAGATTTCTCTCATTTGTATGCCAATTGTCATATTTAGTTTACTAATAACCATTGTTTTGTTACTTATTCTTATTTTCACTCATCTATTTATGTCTTTCAAGTTACTACCTTTATTTTTTTTTTCTTTGTCTTTATAGCATGTATATTGCATGCTAAAACAACAATAGTTTCATTTATTTGTAATAATACATGTAAATGAAAAGGGGCACAAATCTAACATGTTCCTAGCTAGCTAGCTAGGTAACCTACACTTAGCACCCTTATTAAACTGCCAAAATTCCTCCTAGTTGGTGTCCTTTTTATTTCATAAAATTCTACTATGATGATATGAGTTCCTTAAAATCAGCCTAGTGCTGTGAGACTTTTAAAGTTCATTCGGGTTTGTTCATTGAACGCAACATATAATAATAATAATTGGATAAACTACTTAGGATTCTCATATGACATCTCAGATTACCTCCAATCCGGTGTCATTAACTCAATAGTTCCAAATTAAAATCTTTATGGAGGTATATATATTGTATATATGTGTAGAATTTAATCTTCATACATTTTTTATGTAAAAAAGTTTACATATAAAGAATTAATTATATATCATCGCACCTACCATTAATAATATTTAGCTATTGAACCTAATATATCAAAAGTCTTCTATATTATAACCTACAAAACTCGAAAATACGTGTTATTTAAAATTAAACAAATTAGCTTGTATATACAAATATCAATTTTTATTTTTTAGAAGGAGGGTAACCACTAAAACGAAAAAAGGTCTTGAAGGCAGTTCAGAAGTCACATACGTTCAAGGCACTGCCAGACCATAACTTGAGAGTGAGGAAGCTAAGGAGGAGAATCCAAAGTTTGGTGCCACGTTATGTTATTAAATTTGATTAATTTTTGCCACTTCGCTTAGATTAGAAAGATGAGTTGGATTGCAGAGATGTGTTTTTTTAGTTATTATCATATTTAGCTTCAATTAATTAATTAATCAGCCGCACAGAAACAGGTGGCAAGAGTCATTGCAGCACTTAACATATTTCACAAATTTTATTGTTTTATTTATAATTAATTCGTATCACTAAATAAGTCGAGTAATGCAGAGATACAATAAAAATCAGTCAAAACAGTCAATAATAGAAAATTTGGTCTAAATCACTCAACTCATTAAAAAAATACACATGGTTAATAATATTATTTGGACAAAAAATATTAAAATAAATTTTATTGACTGTTTTAGCTGAAAAAATGTTGTTCCACGTACTTTTATGTATAAGGTATTATAAGGATAAAACCGAAATCTAAAAATAAAAAAGAAAAATCTGAAGAGGATAACATGTCGTTGTCTGGTCGTACCTGTATCCAGCTAACAAATCTAGAAAGTTCTATGGAGCTGAAATTCTGTGAGTAAACTTGTTTAGCAATTCCACATTATCACGTCCAAATAAAAGAAGGAAAATATGAGGCTATGAATAAGAGCTTTTGTTAATGTGATAATACATCATAAAATAACTATAAAACTATTGTGTGTGTGTTAAATTGGGGAAACCAATTTGTATCACATTGTATTGCTTCCTATACAAATAGTAAAATATTGTGTTATGCTTATTAAAAGTAAAATATACTATTATTATTATATAAATGGTGGATATTGTGATTTGAGTTATTCTTGTTTTCAATCAATGTATAAAATCGGTCATTTTTATTTGTTTTTTAATTAATCATTAAGTACTTGTTAAATTTTCAAATAATTTTCTATAGTTTAAAAATTTAAATTATACTTATATAATTTATAAAAAATAATTAGATCCATATATCAATAATTATGATAAAAATCAAATTTAATAATATTTAAAAAAGCTAGATTTGATGGGATATTCTTAAAATATTCCAAAAGCATTTCATTAAGTTGTTTTTTATTCGATTACAAGTTTAGGGATCTAATTGAAAAATTTAGGAAATGGTAAGAACATCGCATATTAATTAAACTTTGTTTTCACAACCTTTTCCTTTTCCTCTTTTTGGTCGTAATTCATAATCTTTTCCGTACACGCATTTTGGGTTTTTTTTTTGTTCCCTCCATCACAATTGGGCCAGACCCAAAAAATATTACATAATATCCCTGTGAAACGACATCGTATAGAAACTTGCAAATGACTGGGCAAGGTTGATGACGATAGATAGAGGAGGGTGATACCCGCCGTGCTATGCATAGTAAATTAAATTTTGACGACTGACTGAAAAGGGTGGCCGGTGGTCCAATTGCGCTGCGCATAGCCATATCCATTTTCTTTTATTTTATTTTATATTATCACTTGCTTAAAGCCCCCAAATCTCACTAGCTACTAGTTCCTGAACTGAATCTTTCAGAGGCAGAAGAAGAAATTCAAAAAAATAAAATAAAATGGAGGCATTGGGATATTGGCTGATAGCAGTTGGCACGCTTCGATTAGCCTCCGTTTGGTTCGGTTTCTTTAACATCTGGGCTCTCAGACTCGGCGTCTTCTCCATAACTACCAGTAACTAACTTCTCTCTCTCTTTTTAGATTCATAGTAATGTGAATGGTTTTGAGTAGAGAAGAATTGATTGATGCATGTTCCGAGGAAATTCGGTAAGTGATAGTAATGGATCTCCTCGCATGCTTCGATGGTAGATATTGTTTGTCGGTTTGGGTTACGCTCTCAACTTGCCTTTGCTTCGGACAGGTCGCTGCTTCTGCGCCTGCAATCGGGCTTTTCTCTTCTGTCGATTTTTGTCTTTGTTGCGTGTTTGTGATTCAGAGATGTGTTTTATGATTAGTCAGAACTAGTGAATCAGTGCATCTGAGAATTTGATAACATAGATGAAATCTTTCTAGATCCTGCAGAATCATTGAACTGTTTTACTAGCATTTTACACGGAAGGGGACATCATTGCTCCCTACTTTTTCCGTTTCACAAGCAATCAGATTGTGTTTCCAGGTTTTACTCACTAGTCACTAGGAGTGGGGATTTCATTTCATGATGGTTGCACTTGCATCACCTAGTTTATGCCAACTATGCAACTGGTTTTGGGGTTTGCATTCCTTTTCTTTAAAATATTTTCTAGGTTGAAGAGAAAGGGACTAGCCGACTAGGCATTGAACTCTATAGTCTTCTAGTTCTAGTTGCCAACCCTGCATTACCAGGACAGAAATATGATTTTTTTTTTCTTTTTCTAACTGGCTAAGCAACTTATAGATTATACAGCTTTCTGGAGATGAGGGCGCCAATAAGTAATCACTAGGTGAGTTTGATTTGTATAATCACAAAAAATGCAAGTTGGAATTTGATTGCACAATCAAGGATGCAAAACAGTGATCTGCTCCTAATTTGGGTGCATAAGTCTTCTAGATAAATGTGAAGGATTGTTTAGAACTCAAGACATATAGGGAACAAGTTAATTAGTGTTTTTCCTGTAATCAAATCAATTGGTATTTCATGTGTAAAGACATAAAGGATTCTTTGACCAATCCAAGACTGTTATCGTCATTGTCTAGTCAACTTCATGCTTACCTCTTACATAACCTTTCTAAGCTCTGGGTTTAACCTTATTCAGCATTCAACACTCTGTCTTTGCTATTTGTTAACATCTCAAGGCTATATGATCGGCTTTCTTTAGTCGACTTGAACTAATGCATCATGTATACAGTCTAATTGTAGTTTTAATCGTAACCCTCTTGAAGACATGCTTATGCACTACCAGTAAAGAAAAAGTTTACTAGTGGATCCATTTTGAAACAAAAATAAGCATCCAACTTGTGAATTCTGGTTGATACTTGATAATCTTTACTATAAGTATAGGGTGTGGTTGCAGAGTAGGCCTTGTTTTCAAATTGTCTTCAGTCCTTGGACTAATAATATTAATCTCGATGCATTAGCAAAGTTGTTTTGCTGCACTTATTTAATCTTCTACATTGATCGTAATTTCAAACATTATCCTACAAATGTCATATGAATTTCATGACTCTGCGCACTGATAAGAGTATATATTAATTGTTGTACAGTGACCGAAGTTCATGGACGCACATTTGGAACTTGGACACTTTTGACCTGCACCCTTTGCTATATCTGCGCATTCAACCTTGACAATAAGCCTCTTTATCTGGCTACTTTATTATCATTCATCTACGCTCTTGGTCACTTCTTGACTGAATACCTCATTTATCATACAATGAAGTTTAAAAATCTGACTTCTATTCTCATAGTTGCAGGTATGATAAATTTTAATTATTGCTTCCCACCAAATTGGCATAATCACATGATTTCCTTTATATTAACACTGTTTTCTTTTCCTTTTCCACCAATCTGTGTTAGTCTTGCGTGCAAAGTTAAATTGTAGGCCACGTGAAATTTGTAGACTTACTACAAATTGGTACCTACTATTCAAGCTCAACTAGTTACCCTCCGTCCACTTTTATTTGTCTTTCTAGCATATTGCACACTTATTAAGATAGTTAATAAAATACTTATGTTTTTTATCAAAAAGAATGTGATGACAAATGTATCCCTATGAAATATTAAATTTTGTTTCTCATAAACAGTAAAGAGAGTTGAACATGGTTTCTCTTTCATAAATTAATAGAGTTAATACAAGGATAAAATTGGAAAAAAATAATAAATGCATTTTTGAAAACAACAAATGACAAATATTATTGGACAAATCCTAATTGCTAGAAAGACAATTAAAAGTGGACGGAGGAGGGAGTAGTTGTCTTGTAGTTGTAGGAATTGTTTGCTACTTTATTTTTGCTCTCCACATGTAATTAACCTAACAGCAAGGAAAAGATAGAGAAAAAGGAATCTTGTAGCCAAATGCATGTCATGTAGGTTATTACACGCCTATTATCATTATTCTGGAATTACGTGTGTTTAGGTTTAATATCTACCTCTTATTTTCGCATTTATTCAAGGATGAGACACATTTTAATGTCAAGTTTAACTGATAGGAACATCGATCGTATGGATGCTATTGAAATGGAATGCGTACCAGAAAGTTCACTTGAAGCATTCTTAGAAAGGAGTAGTAGGCAAAACAGGACGAGACAGAAGTGAGAGCATGTGATTGATGTTTAGCATTTAATAAAGCTGATTTAGATTCTCTAAAATATTGTTGTATGCTGTATTGTTAGTTTCAGAGTTATTGCGATGAAATAACCCTAGTTTTGCACCTTTAGTCCTTGACATCTACTTTTGGACAATTCGTCAAATCAATGGCACAAGAAATTAGATTAAAGCAAACAATATTTAGAGTATAACTATAAAATCCTAAATGCCTTTATTTCAGTTTTGCTCTTCTGCTATTATTATTATTATTCACTTATGTATTGGTGATAAAATTAACTTATTTCTGTAGACTGTAAGTCCAGACAAAAAATAAAATACTTCGGCGAAGGATGGCGGAGAAGGTGCAACAATCTCAACTCTCAACTCTTGTATATCACTAGCAGTTTTTGTCTGTTGCTTATAACAATAACGTTGGAATAGGCCATATAGTACTACTACTAATAGACACAGGCCCAGCATGAGAAGCTACCATTCATTTTAGAGGTAACTAAAGAAGCCCAAATTAATCAAAACTGGTTCACATATTAAAACTTCTCCAATACACCAAAAAAAAAATCTCCAAACTACTTACCTTAAAAGAATCTAACATCATAGTTAGAACATGCACATTATTACACTGATGATTTTGAGCATAACATAACATGGCCCAAGGTTTATGATATATTGATATTCATACATCTTTGCCGTTCATAATCTTAATGGGAAACCTGAGGGGAAAAAGAGAAAAAAAAAAAAAGATCCGGCATATTATTCCCATGTAGTTACTTGCTTGGCAGTAACTTCACCCTGCACTTCTCATGCATCTCAAGTTTGTTGTGTGTCTCAAAATATACTGCTTATTCACATACAGAGAGAAGAATATGTATTGAAGCTATGTTTTTCCTTTATCATTGAAAGTCTGATACCGAGCTTTTCCCTAGATCTCCTCTTTCTGAATTCCACTATTACTTCTATTATTTCACTCTCAGTACAGTTATGCCATATAAATAAAGCAGAGGTTTCTATCATTATCAATGTTAAATTGTTGTCTGCTGTGGCTTGTTCAATCAAATTCTGTATTAAGTAATGAATCAGAATTTGATGATCTACTCCCTGAATCAGCAAAACTAAGCACACCTTCTTTTCCTTTTTTAAGCAATGCATTTAGAGAAGAACCATGTTCAATTCCCACATTATCTACCACCACTTCAGGACTTAAATAAGTTCTTGGGGGCAGGATGTTCTTTTGCTGGTTTTCTGAATTTTCTACCTCCTCTTTTAATTTTCTTCTGGATGCACCATTGTTCCCTCTATAATGTTTCTCACTTGTTCCATCTCTGTCCTTTTCACCTTCACCATGGCTTAGATCTTCTAACAAGTTATTATCATCCTCATTTTCCTCCTCCTTCTCCTTGTCTTCTTCATCAATCAGATCTTCCACTTCCTCAGGCTCTTCCTCTTCGACTCTTTCTCGATCGTGTCCAACTATATCATCATCCCCACCACCACCGCCGCTATGTTCCTTAACCCTTTCGGGTCTGCTTTCATCGGTATCATCTATCAATTCATAGGGCTTCTTTATCAATGGATGGAACCCTTTTCTTCCAAGAATATTGGTCTCATGAACAACCTTGTTCTTCTTATCATGTGAGTGTTTGAGTTGGTAAATCAACCAGATTCCAATAGCGACCAAAATAAATATTTGAAAACCCTGTTTAACCTTGAAGCCCTTTGTCCTCTGGTTTCTGCTGGGTGATTGCTTCAACATGGTTGTTTTACCTATATTATGAATCAATTCCTCTGCCAATTATCAGCAACACAGATGTTAGCAGAATCTGTGTACGGAATATGACTAAAAAGCATATTATATAGAGAGAGACACACAAGATACAAACTCATCAAAGAAGTGAAGCATTACTATTAATTCAGCATAACAAAGAAAAGAATATTCTGTCAAATTGTGGCTGAACAAAGCCATTTGCTTGGCCCAAACAACATAAAAGCTTTTACATTTCAATTAACATGAAAGAGAATATAAAGCAAAGAACATTCCCCAACAGAAGAACAAATATCTTATACTATTTCCAGCTTGGCATGGAGAGAGAAAGAGAGATAGACTCTCTTCATAGCTACTAACATTATCCAGTTGAACAAGAAAAACTGGAAACAAACCCCATAGGATTATTATGTTTGAAACCACCTTTTTATTTCTAGTTTTAATAATCTGCATAGAAATTTTTATTATAAAGTATTTTCAGCTAAAAATAAGCTACACTGCTACACATACAATAGAAGCAAATGAGGGAAAATTTAGGATACATACATGCCTCAACAGGATAAGTGGTGGGAATGAAGGTGATTGATTGAGTTGAGCCTTTGAATTGGAAATTGTCAAATTGCAAAATTGCGTAGTTAGTAGAAACTAGCAAAAGGAGAACGAAACTAAGAATAACACATTGAGAGAGTAAAAAAATTAATAATAATAACAACATTAAAAGAAAGAAGCTCTGTTGCTAAATGCTATAGCTGAACTCTGAGGATGTGTTTAGTGGATGAAAGGCAAAGTCCATAGTATTATTCTAAAAGACAGAGAGAGAGATGTGGAAAGCTCGTGAGTGACATGGAAGTCACGGGGTAGCCATACATGATAGATGTACATGCTTCGTTTCGGCTCTTTGTGCCAACACGACGTCGTTTTTGTAACCTCTATTTATTACCGGGCATTCAAAGTTAGTTACAATGCATTTTCCATATTTAATGCCAATGCCACACCATCCCTACTCGTCTTTTCATTCCCTACACGTACACACACAATATATATATTTCACTATTCCTTTCATTTCCTTTTTGTATTTTTCAATGTTGTTTCTTTATGTCAAGTCACTGTATATAAAGGAGATCGAGCTTTAATTTTTATATTGTTATTACACACATACAATCATTTTAAGTGTTTATTTTTCTCTTTGACTTATTGAGTATGTATTATGCAGATTATGTGTGTTAGTGTGTATTTTACACGGAAGTAAGTATTTTTGAGAGAAAAAAAATATTATTTCGTAAATCTATATAAAGAAATAGAATAATGGATTCTGACCAAGCTTGTCTGTTTTTTATATTATTATGTTTATGCTTGTCTTTTTATTGTTTTGCTATATACAAAAGTTTGCATGATTCTTTCAAAATATATTGAAGACAATCCACAAGAGACAAAGTAAGGTATATATAAATTTACCAAAAATAAAAAAAAGTAAGGTATATATAACCATTTCTTTTATCATTATTTAACATTTAAAATTACTTGACTGTGACAAGCTTAACTTAAGTAGGATCATGAGCTTATCATTTATGGTATTTTTTGTTACTTTACCAGTGTTAATATAACTTTTTTTTTCTTCAGAATCTTAATTCAACACGTTAATATTAAGCTAAACTGCAATCTAATTTTGTCTTTGCTTCTTGTTAATTAGTTTTCTTCCCAGCTCATAACGGCACTGGTGCTGTCAATAATAAGATTGAGCTAAGGTTTTTTTACGTAAACTGGTACTTTAAAATAGTTAAATATGTATATAGGTAGTTCCAGAATTAGTTACGTAAATAGGTAGTGTATTTATTTGTATAAAAGTCGATTCAAATCGACTTTACTCTGCAAAAATGCAAATTTTTTTGAGCTAAAATCGACTTTACCGTGCGAACTGGAGGCTGTGGTGTGACCTCGCGCTGCACCTGTGACGACGAACCTTCGCCTGATCCGCGACCGAACATAATATCCTGCAGCAAAGCCTGTGATCTAGGGGTCCACGAGGGCGATGAGAAGTCATCCAGGTCCTGCATCGCCATCAACCCAGGTGTGCTAATGGGCTGCTGGTCAGCTAGGCCCGTCCTGAACTGTGCCTGCGGACTCTGATCTGAACAAATGACCGATGGGTCTGGAACCAGAGGCTGCGGAACATAGTACTGTCCCCATGAGCCCCAGGAGGAATAAAAAGGTGGCGTATGGAACTGAGACACAACATGGTCCCATGGGCCTGTAACCTCCTGCTGCTACTGCTGCGGCTCAGTAGGTGGTTGGAGCTGTGGCTCTGCGTCGGTGTCTCCCTCAGTCTGAGGCTCAGTCTCTGCGTCAGTCTGTGGCTCGGTGTCAGCCTCGTTCGGTGGGTCGACCTCTGCCTCCTCCTGTGCACCGCGCCGCCGTCCCCCTCGCCGTCCCCGACCGTGTCCCCTGCGCCCGCGCTCTCCCCCCTGCCCCGCATCAGGCACTCCCACCTGACGAGCACTCGCTCGAGTACCTGCACGACGTTTGGTACTTATGTTGCGCGTATCAGGGGCTCCCGATGGTCTCGGATACAATGAGGGACCAGGTGGAGCATGGAGTGGCACATCATCATCCAAAAGAAACACAAGTGCAGGGTCCTGCGGCGGCCCATCCAAACTAAGAAATCGGTGCGGAGACACACTGTACCAGTTAAAGTACTCGAATGATGGGCGGTGCTCATAAAACAACTCGAAGCGGATGCTCCTACGTCGTCGCTCATCCCATACTCTATGCCACCGCTCGTGCTCCTTGGGCCACCATGCCTCCCTCTTGACGCGTATATCGACACGCTGTAGCCGATCGATGTTGAGCGGCGCATACGGTATGTGCTGAGCTCCACCAAACTGCCGCACCACTCTCTCCGCATAGTGCCACTCTACAGTGGCAAAACAGATGATGCAGGTGTCAGACTGCCACAACTCTCGCTCAGCAAACACCCATTCCGGCGTCAGGGCTCTAACATGATCATCATCGTACGGCCTCCAAATAAATTGTGACAAGTATTAACAAACAAAGATAAATTTCAATATAAAAAGTAGAAATATAAGTTTCAATATCATGACCATTATTCTTCCTTACCCCGTGCAATCCCATGTTGTCTAGTGTTGTCCTAAATCTTAGAAGTCGCTCCTCCAACTTCCTGGTAATGTGTCTAACGTTCTCCCACCTGTTACAATTTATAATCACAAACCAATGTTAGATAAAATAGCATATAATGTCAAATTTATTAGTTGGTTCATGAATTAAATCTTTACCTCGAAACAAGAGGCCACAAATCATGTCGAATTGCGCCTCCAAATAATGTCGGCAAGCGCGACCATGCCGATGACTGTAATAAGACATGACAGCCTCCTATATCAGTCACGTCAAACTTTACAGCTAGGGTCATCTCCCTGTAAAGTGTGGCCAACACGGCTGATCCCCAGCTATGTCTACCGATTTCTCAAATGTACCATGTTGCCGGACTTATCCGGCAACAAGTACCCACCAAAAATGGCTATCAGCCAAGCTCTGGTCGCTCGCTGTACCTCTATGTCAGTGGGATGGGCCTTCGCGTCAAATGCGCCAACAAGACTCATCACCCACCTCAGCGTAATAGCAAACCCCTTACGCTCAACTGGGGGGACAACACCTAGCAGCTCCTAACAAAAGTCTTCAATGCTTCGTCCCAAGTGGTGTCTCTCAAAGTCAGTAGCACAACCACTCACCACCTTTCCATCTACACGAAGGCCTAGATGGAATGCCACATTCTGTAGGGTGATCGTGGCCTCACCATAGGGTAAGTGGAATGTGCTGGTCTCAGGCCTCCACCTCTCGACCAGTGCACTAATAAAAGCGCGATCTAACGTCCACACCGGCATCCGGACATGGCTAAACCCCGCAATGTCCAAGTATGGCACCATCAACGGGTGTGGAGGTGGTACGGCACAGAATCGTCTCGTCTCTAAAACACGAGCAGGCTGGAACAAAAAAAACAGTAATTAATTCCGAGACTTAATTTTTAAACATTAATAACAAACCATTTAAAATTTATTCATGCAGTTAAATCATTCAAAAATTACTTAATTAAACATTCATATGATAAGACATAGGTGTTCGTGATAAGACCTACAAAACTATTGGTTTAAATTTTGTGGAGATGCATTAAACAGTCACACGATGATGGTAGTAAACTAATTAATATTACATTTTAGTAACTTAAGTAAAATATATAATCAAAGTTTATACATAAATAAATCTAATGTAATACTAAAATTCCTAACCACCTAAAATAATTCTAACTACACAACTAATCTACCTAACAACCTATATCTATTTTTTACTACATCTTAATTTAAGGTAACTATGACAAAATTTATTATTTTTATTATAAAACAATGAATATAATACCTGGTCTTGAATACGTGCGCCGATGTAATCAACAATGTCCATCCGGTATATATGTTCAGTCTCCATAATAAAAAAATGAGAGAGAAAGAGAGTGAATTTTAGAGAGAAAGTGAGAGAGAATTTTAGTGAGAGAGAGTGAAATTTAGAAAAATGATGAATTGTGTAAAATGATCACCCGGGACCATTTTTTTTATAGTTTTTTCCTTCTAAAGTCGATTTGAATCGACTTTGCTTAAAAATTTGCAAAAAACTTTGCACTAAAGTCGATTCAAATCGACTTTGCATGCAAAAATGCAAATTTTTTTGCACTAAAGTCGATTCAAATCGACTTTAGCTCAAAAAAATTTGCATTTCTGCAGAGTAAAGTCGATTTGAATCGACTTTTATTCAAATAAATGCACTACTTATTTACGTAACTAATTCTGGAACTACCTATATACATATTTAACTATTTTAAAGTACTCATTTACGTAAAAAAACCTTGAGCTAATGTTTGGAATAAAAAAATGTTTTATTTTTACACCATAAAATCAGTAATTTATCATCATATTTAATAAGTCAACTTTTTATAATTATTAATTTAACTTTTAATATTATATATTAATTTAATATTTTAAGAGATGAATTAATAATTTAAAAATATCGGATTATTACATACAGTAACTGATATTAACTGATTTTGTAATGTAGATATAACATTACTCATATAGAATTGTGGTGGAATTTATCAGCTTCGATTATATTCCATGAAAAATATCACGAATGAGTTTTTTAAAATTTTGTCAAAATTACTTCTAAGATTAACGGTGAGTTTGGTATTGCCGTTACTTTTTAAAAGTTGTTTATCTTTTTTAAAATTGTTTTTCAAAATTTGTATCATATATATTTGATAAAATAAAATAAAAATTGCTTATGATTTTGAAAAACACAAACCCTTTACAATAAGCAATATTAAACTCACCCTAAATTATTAAACAAAAATCACTTTATTCTAAAATTAATTCTATAAAAATAACGCATACTTCTTCTTACATTTAGAATTAAAAGAGAAAGGAATCTATTTGATACTATAATATGATAATAATGTGATCAGATGAAATATATTTTTCTTGCGTGGCCTTGTTGCGTGATCTTGGATCTCTTCAGAGAATGAACATAACAAATCTTTTTCTTCATTATGAAAGCCTTTTACATTCATTGCGTATATTAACTTCTCAACTACTATTTTGTACCCTATCGTTGCCACATCACTTCACCGACATCCTAGCTATTTCATCATACCATTACCATTATTATTTAATCATGCAAATTTGCAGAAAAACGTAATCATCATAGGTTATAGAGCATTGCCGTGTTTGTATATATAAGAATTAAATACATACATATACATTGTGTTATATGTGGAACATGATTATAATGAATATGTTTTCATAGGGAGAAAACATTATATGTGAATAATTTATATATGTATAGGGATTAAAAATAAGATTTAATTTTCATCCACTGACCGTGTACATTTTTTTATACACAGTCATCCAATTATGTATTGTTACATCAATTATAATTATATTTTTTATCTCACATTATATGAAAAATCATACAAATGGAACATTTTGATTGAAATGAGTTGTCATTGTATGTTGCTCAAACTCATTTCATAACTTGTACCGCTTAAGTTAAGTTGAGGTTGAAAAGACTACAACCTAACCCTTACATTCTAATAGTTGGTAATGCAAAATCGATATTTGAACATTAAAAATTAATATAAGTCCTTAAACATAGATGGTAATCTCAGCCAACATATTTATCCTATATATATTTAAGAATGTACAAGTGAATATCTAGTCATTAGAATATAAATTATTAACATATATAAATTTAACAGCTTAAACTTTCAGATAAATTGATTTTTATTTGGACAGGAAGAGACATTTATATGAGAGAGTATATTAGAATATAAATTATTGAGTCTTAACTTACTAAACTTAAATTTTTAGATTGATTGTCATTAATTAATTTTATATTCTAATATTCATTATTGTAGATTTATATATTGTAACAAAATGTTACCTATATGATATAGAGTACCTTGATGAGCGATCCTTCCCAAGTCTTTTTGTAATGTTAAACCTTAGGAGCATGAGAGTTGTATATGCAAGATACTATGATCAAGTTCAAATATATGCAAGAGCCAAGCCCAGGAGGTATTATGGTAAATATGTGATACCTGATAGGAGTCTAAAACACACTAATATTATGTGTACAATTAAAGTTGTACAATACTTGTACAATAATCATATTTATCGTTTGATTGTAATATGAATTTATATCAATTAATGCAATTTAATGGTAGATATGATTATTTTACAAGTATTGTACAATTATTTTTAGATTACACCTTGGATAATTCAAAGTATTGTACAATTTTTATTGTACATATAGCATTTCTCATCTCAAAACTCATATTTGTACTATCTTGTGATGATTTTTCCAAAAATATTTGAAAAATTACTCATTTATTTAGATATACCCCTCACATTTAGGTGCACTCATGTTCTCATATTTAATAGATTCTCTGTGTATTTATAACTGTGAGCAATATCTTAGTAAATATTATATCTATTAATATATTTTTCCCTTGGGGTTAAGTCAGTGAGTCCTTCCTATATCTAAGAAGTGGTAAGTCATTCCCATAACATATATAATTTCTTATTTCTTTATCAATTAGATTTTAACTTTATAATTTTTGTAGTCCTTCATATCACGTAATAATATAAGAAATACTATTTGAATTATTTTATCTTAAGTTCTATGTTTACTCACATCTTATTCAATGACAGATGAAACATAAATTAATATGGAATTAAAGATAAAATATCAAAATAACACATTTATTAAGTCATTAGATCTATTTATTAAACCATAAAGAGTATGAGTTATGCAAATCATTATGGTACCGTCCATATATATGGTACACATGCATACATATATACATTTTGTATTCAAAATATATAAAAATCCTTATATTATAATATAAAGTTTGAATTTATATAGCTAGGAGCTATGATGACAAAGCTAATTTATCAAAAAAAAAAATGATGACAAAGCTAAGGCTTGCATTGCGTAACAGAACATAGAGGGCGAGTGCTGCTAGCACAAAAAAAAGGTGATGATGAATACGTACGTACATACATACATACCCAATGCCCTTACAACCACGTACGATACAAGCAGCAGCAGCAACCGAATTAATTCAATAACATTGGCATTAAATACAACCTTACAGTATCACAGTCTGCACCAAAAATGACATACAATAATAACAAAAAAGTCCATGCAACTCAATCTAGTACTACCCGCCTAGCCGTATATAAAACTCAATTTAAATATTCAAAATGAATAATTTCATTAAAATTTAAATATTATGATAATCTCTTGTATAAAAATATATCATTTCAAATTTTCTTTTTTAAATTTTTATTATCTTAACAAAAAATATAAGAACACTTATATATATATATATATGGTAAATACTTGGTGTATAATATAAAATCACTCAATATGTAGTGCACAATACATATAATATAAAATGCACAATATATATCATATGTCGTGCACTACATATATCACCTATTGTGCACAACATATTATATTTTGCAGCATCATCTATCTTTACAACTTGTGATATATGTTATGTATATTATATAATATTTGTTGTGCACAACATATGATATTTGTTGTACATTTTATATTATATATGTTATGTATTACATATTGTCTATTTTAACTGATTTCTTACTATACATGTAACAATGCTCTATATATATATATATATTCAACCCATTCACTCTCTCCAACCACAATAATAGCGTGTCACAAACACACAATTTACATAAGTATTGTTACTTCACACTATGGCTGTGTTTGTATTTGCATTTGTAATTCCAAATGCACATTAAATACACCTTGAAGGCAATTAAAATGGTTTGGGTGACTAGAAACAAATCGATGCCAACTTGATTTTTCCATTGAACCATAGTTGGCCTTAAAGCAACTTTTTTAAGCTTTTGAGTTGTGTTCAATATACTTGAGCTTAAAAGCTCTATTTTGAATTATTACAACTATTAGATTAATCCTATAAGAAGGCACATATTCACTAATTTTATTTATTTAAATTTTAGTTTAGTATTTTTATACATGCATTTACATTGTAATAATATTTATAAAAATTATTCAAAAAAATTAAAAAATAAAATAATAATATTAAACACATATATTTTTAGTAACTTCTATATTTTTAATTATTTCTCATTGTCATCTTTAGTAATTTCACAATATAAAATGATTTTAATCAATTATATCCAAACAATATTCATTTTATCAAACTAACTTTTGGACAAAATTTTCTAAATATAAATAACGTTAATATCAACTTACTTTTATGCAAAATCAATTTTATAAAATTAAGGTTATCCAAACACACTATATTTTTCATAAAAATGGGTCTTCTAACATCATAAACTAGGTAGACTATATATAGAATGTAGGTTAACAGTTAATTAATGAATTTTTTTCTAATTGACCCTTTAGGATTTTTGTCATCACTGAAACATTTGCGTCACCTGCTAACAAACTACGTAATTAATTAATGGATTGTGTAATTAAAACAGAAAGTGGTGAAAAAATTGGGTATTTGGGTACTAGTGTTAATATAGTTTCGGGTTCACGATAAATCCTATACGTGATAATATATCAAATATTCAATACATAATTAATTAAAAGTTATAACTACAATAATATTATGAAATTCTTGGTTGATACGTTACTACATATAGAGTTCACCATAAACTCAAGTCTATATTATTATTTTCTTCCGTAATAAATTTAATAGCATATAATAAATGAGGTCAGTAGACACGTATTCTGTGGTGGACTCCGTGATATATCCCTTCGAGGTACGATACTATAGCCTTTTTCATTGCATTTCATTAGCTGGACCTGGATGGAGGCCAAAAATCTTAATCTTGTTCTATACGAAAACAAGACCCTCTGACACACCACTTTCTCTTCCCTTTCACATCTTATCTCTATTTACTAACAATAATGTTATTACTTATTAGTAGGAAAAATTATCATTCTTTTCCTTTTAATTGTTAGAAAGAGTGTAAAATTTCATTCCATTTACATTCTATTTAATAATTAATGTAAAATTATTGATATGATGATTGAGATATTTTTAGTACTCATAATATTTTTTATTTTACAATGTAATGGATCATCAATCATCTATCATCTCCAATCCTATGAATGAATTCCATCACACATTTTTTCCCTGTCTACAACATTTGACATCCTAAACACAAAAGGAAGGAATATTAAGGAAGGTACCCCAAAGGTTTATGCCACTTTGAATATATCTGATGATGATTGAGGTGAAAATTAATTCATTCTAGTTAGCACATAATTTTAAAAAAAAATGAAAAAAATTTAAATAAAGGAATACAAATAGTAGATGATATATGAAGATGGTTAGGTTCTGAATTATGGTATAGAAACAAAACCCAAGTCATTTAATTGAGACACAAAAAAGAAGCCAGAAATATATGTACTATTTTCATATTCATATGACATATATACTTGCCAAATCATATCTCTGTATACAATTTAACTACATACATCATGGAGTGAGTGGTAGCTAGCTAGGAAACATGGGTGAGGGAGGGAATTAATTAATGTATGTGGTATGTATGTTAATTAATTGAAGTCAATCATGCATGCATACAACATAACATTTTTAATTTATTTTCCAAAAATAATTAAAATATTTCTTGTTCTTGTGATCTTCTTCATGGATTGAAAATGTAGTCCCCACATTTGCATTTCCAGCTCATAGGTTTGTAGTTGGAAAGGTCATCCCCTCTTGATGAGAAAGTAATGGCTGATGATGATGATGAATAATAATAATAATATGATGAATGGCTTCTTTTTCTTCTAATAATGTGGCTAATTTGAGGCACAGGGACTTGAACTGCTACACATTTCCCACAAGTGCTGCATCTTCCTTCACACCTTGGAGGCCTTGACCCTATCACCTGATACTTTCTTCCCTCTAATGATCCTTTCTCCTTCATGCCCTTATCATTATTATTATTATTCTCCTACAAAACACAAATTAAAATAGAATTATTATTCCACATTATATATAAACACAAATAGTTATTAGGCACTAACAAACATAGGAAAATTCACTTCAGGGGTTGCATTGTTTGATTTTTAATTACCTGGTCTGAAACTTCACTAAGACTGGAAATTGGTCTTCCTGCATGCACACACACATGGAAAAAATAATTAAGTAACAAGAAATTATATCAAAGTTTGGTTCTTTGTAACAGTTTGAACTAGTGGAATAAATTAATTAAGCAGAGGCAGGGGCAGAGGCAGAGGAGAGGAGGGGGTAAAGAATAACTAACTAAATAACTAATTAACTAACTAACTAACAAACCTTGAGCCATGAATGCAGAAGGGGTAGAGAATATAGAAGAAGGTGAAGCAAAGAGAAGTATAATGAGGCAGATGGTGTATGTGATGGTGGTGGTTTGTCCATATTTGTGCCAACATGTGCAAATTCGAGTGCTGCCCATCTTCTAAGGGGGAGAAAGATAGAGACTACTGCAGATAAATAGATAGATACCAGAATAACAACAAACAGAG
Source organism: Aeschynomene evenia (assembly GCA_013621005.1). Lineage (NCBI taxonomy): Eukaryota > Viridiplantae > Streptophyta > Magnoliopsida > Fabales > Fabaceae > Aeschynomene > Aeschynomene evenia. Next base: position 7,257,861 of record CM024270.1, read on the forward strand.
AAAGAAAGATAGAGAGAGAGAGAGAGCAGTTAATATAATTGCTTGGAGTGCAACTAAATAACTAGATAGACCCCCTTCCCCTTGGCCTTGATGGAAGGAGTTAATATGCTATGCATGTATGGTAGTGGAAAACAACAGTGAGTTGTGAATGTGTCTTGAGAGAAAGACACAGAGGGTGAGATGGACATGTATGTGGCACTATAATATAATAAATACTCTTCCTCAGTTATGCTATTTTTAGGTTTCTATCATTCATGAAAAATTCATTTATTTAATATCTCCCCAGTTATAATATAGAAAATAAATAATATTTTGACGTCTATTTTTAAGTAAATATCTAAGAATGAGTTGAAAAAAAAAGTAAATAATAAAAGTAATGAGATTCACTTATTTTATGAGTAGGATATTTGAATATTTAAAAATATTGAATGTTCAAATAACATTATTATTTCTACCGTAATTAAGTGTGTATCTACTCTTCTTAGATATTAAAATAACAATTTTGTTATTTATACTATTCTTGTAAAAACTAATATTTGTATGTTCAAATTGATATACACATATAAAATAAGTTAAAAAATTATTAAAAGATAATAAGTTAAAAGATAAATAATACAAAGAATAGAATTTATATATTTTATAAATAAAATATTTAAAAATTATAAATTTACATGTACTTTTATTCTATTTCCTCTAAAAATACTAATTAAAAAAATATATTTATGGAGGTATATAAGAGAGTGAAGGTGAAATACAAATAATAATACTGAAAAGGTGTCCTAAAGATGGGTCAGGTATATTGAATGCTGATCGTATTATTATAATGCTAAAGGGTTATCCATGGATGGATGACCCGTTTCATTATTATTATGATCAGTTGAGATAAACATATAATATAGTATATACATGGATGGTTCTGCAATGCAAACAGATGGATGGGGCTCACACTAATAAGACACATGCATGCATAGCTAGCTACCTATATCTATTTTACCTCGTGTTTTGAGCCCACCCCCCTCTTTCCCAAAACTGCTACTTATCTTGTATTTGTATTTGAAATTTAGATAGATAGATGAACATAAAAGTAGTAAGAATGATGTGCAAACATATTAATGAGGTGAAAATGGGTGGAAAGGTAATGTATATTTAGCATTTTTCTTTGATGATTGTTTATTGTCTTCTCTAAAAGTAATGAATGTACAAAAATTAAATGTGTGTTATATAATATGTAATGTATCTTATACAAATAGCACATATTCTATATCATGTATAACACACGTTGAATAATTGTTTAAACCTATTTATGTTATGCGACAAGCATCATTGATTCTTAAATATTTGTGATATAACTATTAAATTATAGTATGGTCTCTATTAAATTCTATACATTCGATCATTTAAACTGATGAATGTTTATCATCTTCTCTAAAAGTAGTGGTCATGATGGGCAGGTGCATAAAGCTTAGCTAAGTTACGAATAGGAAACTACAAGAGAAAAAACAAACTAACAACAATAATAATGGAGTTCTCAGGGAATGAGGCGCAATAGTGCAATACAACACACACACACTTCTTTGCTTTTTTAAGTACGATTCATTGGTTTTCATACATTCATTTTGATGAACACGCCAACTCTGTCGTTTTTTTTTTTCCAAGCAAGTCACGGATAGATGGAGGCTATATATGATTGTAGAGAAAGAGAATATATTAATTTCAACTGTTGATTCTTCTAAAAGTAATACACCAAATTAATGATCAATTCAATATTTCACATGTCCAATTTGATTTTATTTAAGAAATATATATAGATTAAATTTGAACAATATAATTATACGCAAATGATCAAAATTAAAATTTTTAAAATATTATATAATTATTTAAACAAATCATATAATTTTATAATTTAACTTTAACTATGATAGAATATATGCTTCTATTATCTGTTAGCATTTGCTTTGTATATCAGTTTTAGTTAGTTGCCTTTTTCTGTTATTAGCTCTTGTATAAATTCAGTCTATTTATTCAGTTTGCATTTCATTCAATTCATATAAGTAATATCATTCAGTTTACAATTCTCTTCTTCATCTCCTCTCTGTCCTTATTCTTCTTTCTTGATATTCATGAGCTTAACCATTATCTCAACATGGTATCATGAGCCTTTGATCCTTTATGGCTTCCCCTGTTAGCACAAGCACAACCTCTACTCCTACCAACGGCAGCCTATCACCTCAAACTCCACCTTCTACATCAGCAACCATGACAATTCATTCTTTCACCATTCCCGTCTCTATTAAGCTAGACCTAGAAGAGGATAACTACCTCCAGTGGAAACAAGAAACACAAGCTCAAATTGAAGGTTTTGCTTTGGACAATTATCTTGATCCCTCAAAGGCACCCTCCGAATTCATCACTGCTCCTAGATCCATGGCATCATCTTCAAATCCTGAATTCACCAAATGGAAACAGCAAGATCGTCTCTTGTTTTCATGGCTACTAGCTTCTCTATCCAATTCCCTTCGAGTTCAAGTAGTGGGCTGCCAAACCACAGCTCAGTTATGGACCAAGATCTCCATTCTTGCTGCATCACAAACAGAGGCAAGAATCAACAAATTAAAGACAAAACTTCGATCAGCAAAGAAGACAGGAACAATGCATGCATTCTTGTTAGAAGTCAAGAAAACAACAGATCAACTTGCAGCCATTGGAGAACCCATCTCATCTAGGAATCATGTTCAAGCAATCTTCGATGGCCTATCAAATGAATATAATCCGATAATAGCATCAGTTCTTGCTCGGCAAGACCCCTACAATGTGAATGATGTTGAGGCTTTACCGATAAATATTGAAGAACGCCTTGAAAGACCAAATTTAGAATTAGGTCCTCAACAAACCAACTTTCAAGCCAACTTTACTCAAGCCGGCCGCCCTTCTCGTGGCCGTGGCAGGTTCGTTTTTCGGGGGCGTGGCAGAGGTCAATACTCTCAAAGAACTGGTACAGGCAGAGGCAATTCGAACTATAATCTTCAATGCCAAGTATGTCACAATTTTGGACACTCAGCATTAGATTGCTTTCATCGGTTCAATGCTACATATAATTCTTCTCAGCAGTCCAGCAATAACACTTCCAACCCACAAACATCGAACTCACCTACTCCCCAATCTTTCCTAACCAATGCCACATCCACCCCATCATTGACAAACTCAAACCCTGCACCTTCTTCATCAAATTTAGCAACTCCAGCTAGCGTTCTGGATCCATTATGGTATACAGATACTGCATCATCCAACCATGTCACACCTGACCTCAACAATTTCTTCACAGCATCTGCATATTCAGGTTCAAAACAAGTTCTTGTTGGAAATGGTAGTGGTAACACCATTGCCAATATAGGCACCTCATATCTGTGTGATCCTTCTTCTAAAATTTCCTTTCTCTTATCCAATATGCTTCATGTCCCCACAATTACTAAAAATCTTTTGAGCATTTATCAATTTACTAATGACAATAATGTCTTTGTCCTATTTCATTCTAAAGGATGTGTTGTTATCTCACAGGATACACACCAGATTCTTCTCAGGGGTACAGCTAAAAATGGCATTTATCACTTCCCTGCTCAAGTGACAACTACACCCCTAGTGCTGAGAAAACCAAATTACAAACCTTCTATTAATTTTCCAGCTACTGTCTTTACCTCAAATGTCTCCAATAATTCAGAATGTAATATTGCTGATAGTATAACCACTATGCTTTCCAATATCAAGAACCATGATGTAATACAAAATATGAATAATACTGTTGTTGATAATGCATCATCTATTTCTTCTACTGCTTCCTCTGTTCCTATTACTAATGCTGTTAATTCTACTTTAAATGCTCCATATGATTCTGCATATTTTACTACTGCTTCTACTATCAATAACAATACTTCAGATTATCATACTTGGCATGCACGCTTAGACCACCCATCCCAATCAGTAGTTACAAAAATATTACATCAGCATCATATCAAAAGCACTCCATCTACACAATCCTCACTCTGTCACTCATGCAACATGGGCAAAATGCATCAACTTCTTTTCACAGCATCTACAACCACATATCATGAACCACTTCAGTTAATTTTCTCAGACATATGGGGCCCAACTCCAGAACAATCATCCACAGGTGCTAAATACTACATCACCTTCATTGATGCTTTTAGTCGATTTTCTTGGATTTATTTTTTAACAGCTAAGTCACAAGCTCTTTCTGCATTTCAACAATTTAAAACAATGGCAGAATTACAACTAAACTCTAAAATCAAATGCATTCAAACGGATAATGCAAAAGAATATATTTGCTTCTCTTCATTTCTTAAAGCTAATGACATTCTCCATAGATTTAGTTGTCCTCATACACACCAACAAAACGGTTGTGTAGAGAGAAAACACAGGCACATAACAGAAACAAGTTTGACTCTTCTTGCTCATGCTTCATTACCCCTAAAATTCTGGGTGGAAGCATTTGACACAGCAGTGTCATTAATCATTATTCTTCCCACTCCTGTGCTCTCTAACAGTTCACCTCATGAGAAGCTATTTCACACTCAACCAGATATCAGTACATTAAGAGTCTTTGGTTGTGGGTGCTATCCACTCCTTAGACCATATAATCGCCACAAGCTTGATTTTAGAAGTGATTTGTGCACTTTTCTTGGATATTCACCATCTCATAAAGGATATGGGTGTTTGCACTCTTCTGGAAACATGTATATTTCAAGAAACGTTCTTTTTAATGAACAATTATTTCCCTACAAATCTTTCACTCCAATTCTGCCAACACCCACTAACACAAATCAAATAACTCCTGCTGTCCTATCTATTGTATCTCCAGCTACTACTTCCTCTGCTTTCTTTGATGACAGGTACAATACAAGACATTCTTCTCAATCACCTTCCATCATAATTACACCAGCAGCAGACTCAAATTTACCTCCATTTCCAGACCCAGCTGCTGATTCTTCATCTACAAATCCTCAGGATTCTAGCCATATGGTCATCAATGATCAGCCTACACCAGTTGCTCCATCTCATCCTATGACCACAAGAGCCAAAGCAGGAATATTTAAACCAAAAGTCTTCACCACAGAACTTGCACCTGCCACTGTCTCTACTGCTCTCTCTATTCCTCACTGGCAGAAAGCTATGACAGATGAATATGCAGCTTTAATCAAAAACAGAACGTGGGATATTGTTCCTCTTCCTTCTGACCAACATGCTATTGGATGCAAATGGATTTTTCGAATTAAATACAACCCTGATGGTACTATCTCTAGACACAAAGCTAGATTAGTTGCCAAGGGATTCAATCAAAGAGAAGGTATAGATTACCAAGAAACTTTCAGTCCAGTTATTAAACCTTCCACTATTCGAATTGTTCTCACTATAGCTACCTCCTTCAAGTGGTCGATTCATCAATTGGACTTCACCAATGCTTTCCTTAATGGAGATCTTCAAGAACAAGTGTATATGAAGCAACCTGAAGGCTTTCATCAGGGCAGCTCTAATATGGTCTGTAAGCTAAGGAAATCTCTCTACGGCTTGAAACAAGCACCGCGACCTTGGTTTGAAAAACTAAGCTCAACCTTACTCACTTTAGGATTCACAAATGCCAAGAGTGACTCTTCCTTCTTTTTCATCATCAAACCACAATATGTCATCTATATTCTTATCTATGTAGATGACATTATTCTCACTGGAAACTCTGCTGCAGCAAATAAACAACTTTTGGCAACTCTTCATTCTCAATATGACTTAAAGGACCTTGGACCTCTTCATTACTTTCTCGGATTGGAAGTAAAGCATCTGCCCTCTGGAGGACTTCACATCTCTCAATCAAAATACATACTTGATCTATTATCCAAAACTGGTATGCTTCACAGTAAGAGCATGGACACACCTATGGCTGCCACAATCAAACTTCATAAAGATGATAATGAACCCTTCTCAGATCCTACTCTTTATAGACAAATCGTAGGCTCTCTTCAATATTGTACTATCACTCGGCCAGAGATCTCTTTCTCTGTTAACAAGGTTTGCCAGTTCCTTCACAACCCTCAACAATCCCACTGGAGTGTTGTTAAGAGAATTCTTCGATATCTTCATGGTACTGCTACATTTGGTCTTCACATTCAACCACCCAATCAGTTTTATATTACAGCTTATTGTGATTCGGATTGGGCATCTGATCCCAATGATCGTAGATCTACCACAGGATTTAAAATTTACTTTGGTCCCAATTTAATCTCTTGGTCTTCAAGAAAACAAACTGCAGTGTCTCGTTCCACAACAGAAGCTGAATACCGAGCAATAGCCACCACCATGACAGAAATTGCCTGGACCAGAACCCTCCTTCAAGAAATTCAAATCACCCTTCCATCCACTCCAACTATCCTGTGTGACAATTTAAGTGCTGTCCTTCTCACTCATAACCCAATCCTTCACAATAAAACCAAACACTTTGAAATCGACCTCCACTTTGTTCGGCAGAAAATTTTGCAAGGGCATGTTCAAGTTCATCACATACCAGCTGAGGCTCAAACTGCGGATGTTCTCACCAAACCAAATTCTACTACTAGGTTCCCTTTTCTCAGAGACAAACTCACAGTGATTGCTGCTCCCACTGCTGAGTTTGAAGGGGGCTGATAGAATATATGCCTCTGTTATCTGTTAGCATTTGCTTTGTATATCAATTTTAGTTAGTTGCCTTTTTCTGTTATTAGCTCTTGTATAAATTCAGTCTATTCATTCAGTTTGCATTTCATTCAATTCATATCAATAATATCATTCAGTTTACAATTCTCTTCTTCCTCTCCTCTCTGTCCTTATTATTCTTTCTTGATATTCATGAGCTCAGCCATTATCTCAACAAACTATTAATATTAAATCCAATAATCTATATTTAATCCCCCTACTCTTATATAAAATTATTATTCTCACTTGAAAAGATTTGTTAGTAGGTGCTCTTGCGGTTAATGTGCATTATATGGAGTACTTAGTTTAACTAGTGAATTGAAATTTCCGCATAGTGATCATTAAAACAGAAGATAAGAAAAAAAAAATTGTCTCTCTTTGATATTGAATACTCATTTATTTTTTATTAAATTACTCAATTTATACAACTAATTATACAACAGCAACATTTTATTTTTGAACAATGAAACATCCCATTCTATTATACTTTTTTATGTTGCCCCTACTTTTGTTTTGTGATCGATCTAAGCCTTTGATTTCTCTCTGTCTGTATTCTTTCTAATTCCTAGTTGCTAAAAAAGAGATGGGTTGGAAAGTCCACAAATACCCTTTTCTCCTCTCCCTCAATTCTTAAAAAAATGGTATTACCCTGCCTTATTATAACGGGGCAATATGGGAAAATCCTATAGTTGAAAATTGTCAACCATATGCTGGACCACGTCTGCCCCTGAATAATTGATCCAAGGAGATTTCACCTGCATATAAAACAAAATTTCAAGCATGCTTAATATTGTTATGACTTCAGACAAATAACATATTATATGCATACATAGATAGATATAGTATATATCCCAGACTATAGCTATCACTGTAAAAAGAAAACAATTTGTGATATAATTGTGATGGTCCTGTATGTTTGTGTTAAGGAGGGGAAAAAATATTTGTGTTTGAAGAACCAAAGTTATAAATTGGCTTGCCTGAATGGTGCTATGCGCGAGAATCCTCTGTCTAGTTCCCCTGAAGCTGACATCAATTCTATCCCAGCTCATTCTTGTTAAGCTTCTTATCATTTCCTCTGCATGTGTTGTTTGTTAATTGTTATATATACATACAACATCATTCAATTATATTATTGGAAGCAGAAATGTATAACACAACATATAAAATGTACCTATACTTGTTTCTCAAGGTTCACAAATACATTCATTATGTGAAGAAAAAACTTAGATCAAATTCCTTGAGAAGTGAACATTTTTCTTGAGAAGAGTCTATATTTATAAATTTTAAAGTACTTATTCAAATAAAAACGTACAAATGTAACCATTTAACTTGAATGAAATGAATACAAGTAGCTTAATGCTATTCTTTTCCATTTACTTACTCCTTTTGGCTAATTTTGGGATATGTAGAATGTGCATCATAATATATATCATAAACTAAGAACCTAACCATTTGTTAATTAGATGTTTCTCATGTCTGACATACATCACTCCATAAAGAAAAGACAATAAGGATGTTATTCCACTGGATACCTATTATAATCTATAATAAGAAAAATAATTAACTTAGACAATGCTATTGCTTTTTCTTAAAGAGAATCTTCAAATGATACTAACTTAGATTTGGGTTTGTTCTCTTTTTCTATTTTTAAGCCTTTGATGGGCCAACTGCTTTATTTGGGGCCATCCATCTGACCTCATCGATCAGAGGTCTAAAGAAAATGCCACTTTTTTTAGATTCAGCTAAAAGCACATGTCATTGCAGATAAATCCTTGTCATGTTATGATACTATTATTATTGTTGCCAATAATAAAGTCTGATATATCAGCAGATACAATATGAAGTTGTTCAGTTTTCAAAATGATTAAAAAATACCTTCAAACTCAAGTTTACCACTTGAGCCAATATTATTCACTTCAACTTCCTCAGCAACAGAAGAGGATTGTGCTGTCTCAATATTCACAATATGTTTGTACCTCTCGTGTCTTGAAAGATGCCGGCGCTGAATTATAAAATAAAAAAGAGCACCAGTTAGATTAATAGATAGAATTAACATAAAAATTTTGTTGTATAGCATTGTAGATAGGTGCTTCATGCTTATTGATTAATCACCTTTGGAAGCTCGTTTCTTCGCCTTATAGATGATGTACTCCATCCAACAAGCTCTATTGAATAGTCAAGTTGTTCATGTAATGCAAGCAAAAAAGATATACAAAGAGTGATACTAGTGATAAGAACAAGTGCAATGCTACATGGACACAAAATTATTGTCCAAGTTCTTGACAGATATTGCGATGATTGTTACACAAACAAAGGGGTATGAATGAGCCATTTATTCATCCAAGAATCAACATACTATGTCATTCTGTCAACTGAATTCTAACAAAGGATACTGTCATAACGAACATTTGCATAGGCAACGCGACGCTTGAAGGACTGCAAAGCAGAACTGATAGCAGAGAAAAAGGCTTAATCAGTTAATTGATCATGTCTCACAAAACTACTCAAATTAGTTAGTTAAGTTACAAGAAGAACTATGAATCTTACATGAATTTAAGATCCTCAGTGTCGCGAACCATCTGGAGAAGAAGTGGAGGCTTTCCATTTTTACCATCAGCTAAAAATAGATGTCTTCCTGATTTACCAAGAAGCCATGAAGCATGTGTTGCTGCTTTCTCCGCATATTTGAATCCACAGAACAATGGACACTGAAGTTGCAAAAATTGCAAAACTGTTATGTCATGAATCATGAAGCCATCATCTCTGAACTATGGTGTAAGTATCACACTGCTAAAACCACTTAAATAGCATATTTGACGAAAATCTAAGTGATTGTAAGATGAAATAAAATGGAACGATTCGCTTATTCATTCAAGAATCAATAATCATACCACATAATTATGGTAATTAAATTTTGACAAAGTTCATTGCTCTCTATTGTCATGATTTTTTTTCTTAAGATGCAGAAAGATTCACCTGTTTATGGCCTCTAGAGCCAAGGTGTGGAGTTGCAGAGGTAATAAAATTTACAGGCTCAAGTCCTGCAATTTTTCCTTCATATTGCCTATCATGACTTTGTTGATCTGAATCAATATGATTATTTCCACCATTTCCATTCCCCTGAGAAGTTTCCTTTGAAATGTCTCTCCCATAAAGCTTGGCTATTGCATACCTTGAAACGAGGCCACCTAAAGAGTGACCAACAAATGAAATTTTCTCAACACTTGGGTGACGATTTATGACTGATATAACCTGAGAAAGTGAAAAAGGGGAGGGAAGGCATGAAAAACTGGTCTTTTATCTTTCTGAATTTGATGCAGATACAATGAAGTAGCAAGTAAGAAGATAAATTCTTGAATGTGAAAGCTATATATATAACATATATATATACCTCATTTGCTAATCTCTCCCCCATTACATCAACACCATCAAATGTTAACATTGCAGAATTGCATTCACTGCCTGCATTGCACAATGTTGATTCATAGTTAAGCCTTTCCTACAAACTATATAGTTACTATTGCATTTATTTCCTACTATAAATATTAAGAAGAACCATAATCACTCAAATTCTGTCACTTATTTTCACTTATTCACAGTTTCAAAAGCCAACCAACATTATGTAATGCCATAGCTCATAGGCCCATAATCAAGTTTCAGAGTTTCAATAACACCAGAAATTGAGATTTGGCACTTATTTAACAGTACTAATTAATAAGGCATTAATTAAAGTGATGTAATAGGAACTAAAACAGTTGCAGCTGGAAAAACCAAGATTGTGGGTTTGGACTTACAATGTACAACAGCATCGTGTGGAAACCTTCTTAGGAACTGCTTTGCAGCAAATTTCCAATTCTGAGCGCTGCAATAATTAAAGACTTTTAAAATATAAGTACAGCTACATTAATAAATAAACTAAACAAGTAGTAGTATTACATTAATTAATTAAGCCTAACCACAGAAATAATGCTATAATGTCATGACATTAATTTAATTTTCAAACTGGACAGTTTGAATAGTAAATGCAAAGAATCAAGCTCTAGCTACAAAAAGAATGATCGGAAAAAGATTGATGACAAACCTGCCTATGAGACCATTAACCATGATGATCAAGTGTGTTGGATTGGGAGGGTGAGACCCAGAAGCATCAACCACCTCCACATCGAAACCCTTCCCTGTAGCATCATACGAATAACTCTCCTTCTCCTGCTCCTTCTTCTCAGTGTTCCCTCCTCCGTTGCTGTTGGGTTGATCCATCACTGAGTAATCCTCTGAAGCCATAATAAAGACAGAGTCGTAGGAACAGATTAAGCAGTTATATATAAGGATGTTGAAATCAAACTGCTTTGATTTGAATGAATGAATGAGACTGAGACTGTGATCGATGACTGACTCGGTACTACATACAACACACGAAGCTGCCTTTCGAAGACTTTTTTGTGTGTTCAACAAATTGGACTCTGACCCTCTCTATGCACCTTCCATTTTCATCTCTCTCTATAATATAATATAATTAATTAGTTAACAATAATTATTAATTAACCTTTACTTGTTTGTTAAATTAAATAAATAAATCCTTGTGTGTGTTGGTTTGTTTATTTTATATGTATTTATTTGTTTGTTTCTATTTACGTGATTAACCCCACGCCGTACCACATTGTCAGTGATTTGGAACTTCCTTAAGTCCTTTCTCTGCTTTTTTCTACTGTTGAATCTGTCGCATCTAATTTAATTTAATTTAATCTTTACGGTTAGAAAAATGTCACGTGGGATGATGGCATGGCAATGCATTGTCAAATGGAAAAGTCTGGTTCCTCATCAAGTTCTTGCCCATTTCATGCAATTTTTCTTCGAATCAAATTGGTTAATATTCAAATACTATTGACATGATTACCTTGTTAGATCTCTGATCTATCATACCACTTTCCATGTGCGTTCTAGAAACCAGATGTAATTGAATTTTGTTTCAATTTTCCACTATAGTGTTGATACAAAGAAATTAAATAAAGCAGTGTCTAGAAAGAAAAACAGTTGACACGTAAGTCTTCGTCATTGTTTTCGTTGAAGACAATATTTTTTCTACCTAACCATAAATTAATAAATAAATAAATATATATGTGCATGAACTGCTCATTCTAAGGATAAAGTAAATTGGGTGCGCCTTTCGGGCTTGTGTCACCGTTTTTTTTTTCCATTTTAACAAACATAGCCACAAAAATTTATAAAGGCATAGGTTCGGTTTGGTTTGGTAGGAGTTGCTTTGCCCTTTTACAAAGGATGGAGAGAGGGATTAGTTAATTAGTTAATGGTCCTCTTTATAATATGATGATGCGTGCTTCACGCATTCAAATTTTGCTATGGCGAATAATATGATAAGCGAAAACATCTCTCGATAGGCGGTTCTGGTGCTGCTACCTAGCTTTCCACTTCCTTGTTCAGTATTTTTGGACACTTGTTTTATGACTTTTGAGTAAGTTTGATTTAGATTTTGATAGAATTGCTTTTAAAATAATTGATGTTGAAAGAATTGTGTTTAAAATAATTGAGGTACAAAAAATTGATTTGTGTTTGAAAAAAATATTAAGAAAGTGAATTTGAGACGGTTGTTGTGAGATACAAAAAGTAAAAACAAATATTTTTAACTTCCACTAGAATCAATTATTTTTAGAGTGATACATTTTGTTTAAAAGTAAAAACACAAAACAAACACAATCAATTTTTTTCAACCCATTTTTTTTTTTTTAACTCAACGCTATTTTTAACATAAACCAAAGAGGCTGATCCTTAGCTTTCACACTCGCGTCGAGCTTAAGCTTGATTTTATTAGCGCAACGCAACATCTCTCTCTTTCCCTCTTTCACACACTGTATGTATTTCTAGACTAGATTAGAGTCCAACTTACGCCATCAATTATATACTAATATCTTTGAATCACGATTCAGCCAAATTAGAGAGATCAAGAAAGTATCATAACAATATACATTGTCTAAAAACAATAATAATTGCTGAAAAGAAATATCTTTGACATTGACAAATAAATGCTTGTGTTTAAGTACGTGGACCTATGATTTATAATTTTAGACCGCGAATCGTACATATTTAGTCTTTGATTATTATTATTACAGTGAAGATATAATGGAGATAAAGACGACAAGTCGACAACAATCCTTTCTTAAATCTTCTAGATTGTTATAATTTTTTCGGTTTTTCCTATTTCCTGTTCTTTCTTTCGGGTCAACTTTTTTTTGGTAGATGGGTTAACATTTATTGTATCATATTTTGGTAACACAAGTCATTTGGGCCTGGCCAATCAATATTTGGGTCATAAAGCTTTGGTTTGATATTTTTTCTTAATCCTAAAAAATTAAAAAAAGAACTTCAAAATAAAAAATTAAAAAAGATTTTTATAAGAAAGTTAATTAAAGGAAATGAATTAAAAAAAAGGGGAAAAAGAGAAGAAAACTTAGCAGCCATTGCGGGGAAGATGAAGAACTGGTGGTGGTAGTGACAGAAGCGACATATCCATATTTTTTGTTCATTTAACTTAAAATTGTTATGACACTCTTTTCATCCATTTCATGGACTCTGTTCCTGTAGACATCATTAAATTCTCCAAACACCATGGATTTGTTAAGCCTCAGACTCAATTACTATAGTACTGTTATTCACTCTTCTCATGCTTTTAACAACTCACCTATCAGGCTTTCTTCATCTTCTTCCAGTCAGTTCTTTCTCTCTATTCACTTCCTTCTTACCCCTTTTTTACTTTCTGAACGTGATTTCATTAGATATTTTTTTTTTGGGTATATTGTTATTGTTGTTGTGGTTGTGGTTGTTATACTTCGTATGATTAATAGTCTATATGATAAATTTCGTGATTCAAGATTCAGTTAAGTGTTAAATCATCATGTACTAGCTAAAGTGTGTATATATTGAGCTGTGATCCGTTAGTTTGAAGCAGGAGAATACAAATTCAAGTTTGTAGCTCAGATTAAAATAGACTTTTATCCCCTTTAGCATAGAATTTTTATTTTTATTTTTTTAATTTTTGTGTTTTTTATTTCTTGCTATTATTATTTGAATTTTTGGATGTAATGTGATCCAGGTGGAGGCAGGGAAGCTAGTTTCAACCCTGCTAGGTTATCTTCGCTTTCAACTGTTTATTATGAGGAAGGAGATTCTTCCCAGAAAGATTTAAGAGCATTCAGCTGCCTCTCATCCTCATTGGAAACTTTGGATAATGATTCTTTAGAAAGAGATGGAATCAAGGTTCATCATTTTGGCCTTTTTCAAGTTCAAGCCATGTAATGATATTGCTATTTTCTGGTTTTCAATGCATGAAGTTTTACAAGATGTTTTGTTTGTTTCCCAGGTTAAGAAGGGAAAGAGGTTGCTGAGTAGTGTCCATGACATGCTTCATAATACCCAAATGCCTTTTGGAGAGGAGATTTCTACCTCCTCCATGAAGTACCAATCTTTCAAAGCAATACATTTTCGTTTGTTGATGGAAAATCTTGGTACTTTGGAAGAAACTTTTGCTGATTCTGAAGTGCTCAAGTTGAAAAATGACATCACATTGCAACTAGGAAAGCTTGGGATTCTAGAATATTTCAATGCCTGTTTGTCAAGATCTCTTGAACCCTCACATACTGTGGGCGTGGACATCGTTGATGAACGTCCTGGTCAAGTTGGAGAGCAGCAGAAAAACAACAAAGTTGGTGAGTCCATGGATAAAGTTTTTGTTCAGTCTACCAGGAAAAAACGAAGTAAAACAAGATCAAAAAGAGCATTTACTGATATGGAAGTTCAGTCACTGCTGCCTTCAGAAGCTGATCAGGAATATCTATTGTGTTCTTCACCTTCTTCTGTAAAAAGAGCAACAAATTGTAAAAATAGGAGAACAATGGTTGCTAGAAGGGAGGCAGAAATGTCAAGAGCAGTAAAGGTTAGTTTGTTGCCAAGAATGTAGTACACTGAGCTGGTACCATGCTTCTGATTTTGACTCAAAATTAAAATTATGTACTGCTATAGGTTCTAGCAGAGTTGGAGAAAATTAGAGCAGCAATAGAAGAGGATACTGAGCAAGGAGCAAGCTTGAGTACCTGGGCAGAAGCATGTGGAGTTGATGAGAAGGTGCTATATCAGCGTTTGCATTATGGCCGGTATTGTCGCGATGAGCTTATACGAAGTACTCGTTCCTTAGTTCTTTACCTTGCTAGGAAATACAGGGGTCTGGGAATAGCATTGGAAGATTTGCTTCAGGTTTGTTCCTATTGCTGTTGTATGTAGTTTTGCTTGTCATGTAAGAGTCTTGTTGCTTGAATGTCTTTTTCCTGTTTGTTCTCTCATCATTTGTTGATAGTGTAAAGCACACGAATGTGACAAAGATGGGTTAACTAGATAAAATTGGGAGAAATTGTGTTCTGTCAGTAAAATTGAAGCAGAAAAATCTGCAGTATGGGCTATGAATTCTCTGTGCAGCAGATTGATGCATGACATGAAAGGAGCATTGAAAGAAGTTGTAAAGTGATACCCTATTTTATGCTTTGATCAATGCTTTCATGAAGTTAACTGGAATCAGAAATATGAAAGAAAATGTAACTAAGAAAAATTGAAAATAGACATGATATACTTATTTGAAGTTCCACTTTCATTTAGCTTTTAACTAACCTTCAACTTTTTTTTACACCATATTCAATAGGCAGGATATGTAGGTGTTCTTCAAGGTGCTGAGAGATTTGACATTACAAGGGGCTACAGATTCTCAACTTATGTGCAATATTGGATAAGGAAATCGTTGTCTAGAATGGTGACACGATATGCTCGGGGAATCGTAATTCCTGTATGTTCCTCTTTTCCATAGGTTGTTGTTTCTTATTACCAACATGTCAAAAAGACCTTGAATTTGATCCTTGTTTATTTTTCCTCTTCGTTATTCTTTTAGTGGTCATTGAACAGGGCCATAAATCAGATACAGAAAGCACAAAAATCCCTGAAAAGTACCTCTATGAAATACCCGGATGATAATGAAATTGCGAAGATCACAGGTCTCTCTCTGGATAAGATTAGATCAGCTAGCAATTGTCTGAGAGTGGTTGCTTCAACTGATCAGAAGATGGGGGACTGGCCTAGTGTAAAATATACGGTAAAACATTAATATTCCTCTCTAACTCTATCATAAGCAAGAAAAACTGTTCTATAAATTCATATATGCATGAAACTGTTTTATAGTTATAGCTATGTTTCTTTTCTTACATGGATAATTTGTTTTCATTTGATGTATAGCTTGATTTCTGGATCTACTTTCTACATTTCTGTGAGTTCTATATATATATATAGTGGCTGTTGGATTCAAGTTAAATCCATTGATATTGTAGTTTTCTTTGCTAATTTATCCCCTTTAAGTGTTAACTACACTTGTTTGTCTCAAAGGATTCTGTTGAGCATGCACAGTGTTATTTTCATGTTTTGGAAAATGCTCTCCTTATTGTTAATCAGTACAATGAAGTGACCACTTAAAAAATCTATATAGAAGCATTACAATAATATCAATAAGAATATCTATCCTATAGATATCGTTATGAGTTATTGTCAGTTAGTCAATGAAAATTTGACAAATCAACCTATGTGAAGTTTTTTAAAATTTGATTATAAATTAAAGTATGTGACAATATTTTATTGGCTGTTAGTATAAAGATATTTTATACGGTCAGTATATTATGATTAACCTTTATCGAGTTATTAGGTTTATAAGTTGTTTGATTTGATGCTTTAATGGTGCAGGAATTTACGCCTGATACATCAATAGAGAGTCCTGAAGAAGCTGCTATGAAACAAAACATGAGAAAGGACATATATGATCTCTTGAAAAGCTTAGATTCAAGGGAGAGTCAAGTATTAATACTGCGATTTGGTCTCAGTGATCACCAACCAAGGTCACTAGAGGAAATAGGAAAGCATTTCAAAGTTAGCAAAGAATGGGTGAGGAGGATAGAGAAGAAAGCTCTCACAAAATTAAGGAACAGAACAGACATATCAAATTTAAATTTCTATTTGAATTTGGATTTGTAGGTCCAACAAAACCAACAACAGCATCATCATCATCTATAGTTCTATACAAAACTCTTGGTCTATTTCAGAGATATTTTTGCTGTATATAAAAGTATCTTCTATAATGTTAGTGTAAGTAAAATGATAAATAAATGATGTTATAATGTTTGTATCTATACATTCTTAATTAGTTCTTGATGTGAGAATGGAAATAAGTAGTATAATATAGCTACCTAACTCTTGGTAGTTTTGAATTTTTTGTTTTTCAGACTTGGAGGGTGCTTCCCAACATCATCTCTTGTTTGTACTTGGCAAAATATCTGGAATCTCTTATTTAAACTCAAACTACATGAGATGGTAATGATTACATAGCAAACTTGTATATTCTTTTGCACATTTCGACAGGTGAGACGCTTGTGCATTAGACTGTTGCTTTTATTTGACAATAGTAAACAAGAGTAATTGTTAGATAAAATCAAATAATATGACTTAATTACTAATTTAAAGTTCAATCCTACCATTTTTGCAAGACAATTGGGTAAAAAAAATGGTTTTGCATTATTTTTCTATCATGTTTCACAGTGTCATTTGTGGTATAAATACTATAAAGTGTATAAACTTTTATAAGATTAAATATGTGAATTCAAAAATCATTTAGTCCAAATTTCTCCATAAATGCAGTCCATCTTTTTTTTTTTTTTTAAAATCTCCCGACTCACTAGTTATGCAAAAGAAGCATGTATCTTGACTCCAAAATATGCTTTATAAGTAAATCCAAAATGAGGTAACAAGATAAAGTCTCAATGCATTGATATCTTACTATTATTATTATTATTTTTTCCCTGGATTTCTCTTATCCACTTTTTTGTACATGTAATAAAAACACAAAACTAATTTCTATAAAAGTGCTAACCGTACATATAATTAACTCTCAACAAAGGATGTAGTCTAGTGAAAAATTAGGCACATGAATAATTATCTTCATCAAGGCATGAATTAGACACCTATCCATCTAGCCTAATCTAATCCTTAATGCTGGAAAGCATTATTACATTGATCTTTCTCTCTTCCTTGTTTTCTTTTTTGTTCATCTTATTTTTTTGGTTTGGGAGGATTAATTCTCTGTCATGGTTAGTCACTACCCTCTGTAATTATTCTTTCTCTTCATTATATTAAAATTATTAAATAAATAAATAATAGTATAAAATAATTTAACTTCTGTAATGCATCAAATTAGAAATCAAAATGTCTAGTACAAAAAACACAGACAGCTGTATTTATTATTTATTTATTATTAACAGTGTTGTTGGTAGTTAGGGTCTCTCTGGTCGCTCCTCAGTAACCAAAAGCACAAGTAATTAAATAGAGAGATACTCCTTTTTATTATTTTTCCTTTTTTGTTTATTTATTTATATTTTGAAGTGAGATAGGTTAGCGTAGAATGTGCATAATCCATAGACGAAATATACGGAGTAGCGTGGTTCCACGCTCTCAGACTGGGATGAGTAAGCTTTGCTGCTTCTTCTTCCGCCATGCAACCTGGCTGGCTGGCACCTCACTCTTCCTACGCGTGTACCCTTTTATTTTCAATAACCATCCATCAATTCATTCCCCCAAATCAAAATCAAAATCAAAATCAAAATCATCTTTATTATTATTACCAACAATCACACACCCCATTTCTAACACACAAAAACCGAGTTCAGTTTCTTCTTCACTATTCTAACAAAACAAAAGAAGATCAAATTAATTTATCAATTAATTAACATTATTATTATTATAAGTTCATAACACATTTTTATTAATTTACTAGCGAATATATTTTATTTTACCGCTGCGCCAATCCAATCTCATTCGTCACCTGAATCTGACGACGGACCCTCGCGTTTCCCTTACGCACACTGGGCCTGCGCGTGGGGTTCACGCGCGCACACAACCTACCCTTCGTGTCGTTATTCACTTTCCCATTACACGTGGTTCCGTCCGTTAATTATTTTCATTAATTAGTGCTGTGTCTCTGACGCTCCCTTCAGGCAGCGTGAGGTTCGGTACACCGAGAAAACACCCACTACGCTCTGCTTCACTATAGCTCCCAAGACCCAACCCAATCACAGCCACACAAGTGGGGGAAAATTTAAAGAAAGTCAACAGTCAAGAAACAGTACTGAATAACAAGGCACTAGAAAAAAGTGGAGTACCCAGACTCACGTGAACCTCAACGTATTTAAACATTTCCCGTGGTCTCTTTTTCACGAGAATTAATTAATTTAATTTAATCGATTAAATAAATAAAGCTCGCTCTGCTGCACCATCGTGGTTCTTCTCTCTAATTCCCATCATTCATTCATTCATTCGATCTTTTCTGGCTTCTTTACTCCGTGCGTGCGTCTCAGAGAGATTTCTAGGGTTTTCACTGAGATTCAGATTCTGCAAGCTTGCAGAAGCTAGGGTTTTCTCCTACTCCTCATATTCATGGTGACCGTGACGTGTCATTGCATTGGTTCTTGAATCCCAAATTTTCCTCTTCCGGAAAACATAATCGCGAAATCTCAGCACAATCCCCCAATGTAATGACTTCTATCCCCGGCGAATGGCTCGATTTCGTTTCCGGCGCATACGTTCCTTCGTCTTCATCGCACTCGCCGTTGTCTTCGCCGCCGGCTGTTGCGCCTCCGACGGCGGCAACGATGAATCGACGATCGACAACGAACTGGAGCAGCGTGAATTCTCGGTGACGGATCTCGACTGGAGTCTCTTCCATCAGGACTACTCGCCGCCGGCTCCCCCTCCTCCACCGCCGCACCCCCCTTCGGTGTCGTGCGTCGACGATCTTGGCGGCGTAGGGACGTTGGACACGACGTGCAAGATAGTGAACGATGCGAACCTCACTCGCGACGTGTACATAGCGGGGAAGGGAAGTTTCAACATTCTCCCTGGCGTGAGGTTCCACTGCATGATTCCAGGTTGCATGATAACCGTCAACGTCTCCGGGAACTTCAGCTTAGGCGCCAACTCCTCGATTGTGACCGGAACCTTTGATTTGGAAGTGGAGTACGCGAGCTTCGACAACGGTTCGGTGGTGAACACGACGGGGATGGCAGGGAGTCCCCCGCCGCAGACGAGTGGGACACCACAGGGAGTGGATGGTGGCGGTGGGGGGCACGGAGGGAGGGGAGCGAGCTGCTTGTCGGACACGTCGAAGCTGCCGGAGGATATATGGGGAGGGGACGCGTATTCCTGGGCGACGCTTCAGCGGCCTGATAGCTATGGGAGCAAGGGTGGGTCGACGAGCAAGGAGATTGACTATGGAGGATTGGGTGGTGGGATTGTGAAGATGACTGTTAATAAGGATCTGGAGATGAACGCGAGGGTTTTGGCTGATGGTGGTAATGGAGGGGCCCAAGGTGGAGGTGGCTCTGGCGGCAGCATCTACATCAAGGCTTGTAGAATGTAATAACAATTTATTTATTTATTCGTTTGGTTAACATGAGTATATTCCTTGTTGAATGAATCTGAACTATTTCAGTTGTCATATTTCTAGTGGTCTCTTGTTGGATGATGAGTTTGATAGTCATCTTGGAATCTTAATTATTGATGTCTTCGCTTTTGTTTGCTTGTTTTATATTCCCACTCCGAATTTTCAGACTATATATACTCTGTATATGTGTTTCATTCTAATGTTAGATTATTTTGTTAAGTTTTTTTTATGTATATTATCACACTTTTGGAGAGGCATGATTTAAATCAACCACTTTATTGAAGTTGAGACACTGATGATATCAGGGCTTTTGAAGTTCATTTTTACTTCCTAATCTGATAACAACTAACAGTATCTACAACACCAAACAGCATGCTGGACCCCGGAACTCTATCCTTCCTTCTCTCTCTAATTTGTTTCCATGATTATTTTCCACATACTCACTAGAGATATATAGTCAGGAGCGGAATGTTTTAAATTTGTCTTGGTTTTAATTGCATTTGTAATGTAATGTACTTTTCATGAGTATTAGTTTTGTGCATTTTCATTGATCTGTTTTTTATTTTAAAGAGCAGGACTGGTGGTGGAATGATAAGTGCTTGTGGTGGTGATGGTTTTGCTGGTGGTGGCGGTGGCAGAGTTTCAGTTGATGTTTTCAGTAGGCATGATGAACCCAGAATTTATGTGCACGGTGAGGATTAGATTATGATCCAGCACTGGTTAGCTCTTTCTGAAAATACTTTGCAGAAGCCCTTCCCTGCAGATTAAAATAATATATGCCAACTTCTTAATAGTTAATATACAGTGTGATATAGTTCCCCCCTTGTCCCTTGTGTGTGGGTGTGTGAGAGGCAGAGGGACTTCTCTATTACTCTAGGTATATGCAAATCTGAAAGAAAATAGGTCTAAGATTTTGTTTCAATCCATGAGGTGTGTCTCTGAGTGATGCCAGCTAACCAACTCCCTTAGGTTTTATGCTTAGGAGAAGATACTATACTATGCATGGCTATGTATTTTGAGTTCTGAACATTTGCTGTTTCATACTAATTAGTTCATCAAAGCATGTGCTTGACTTTTTGTGTAGGAATTGCTCTTTAGGAGCATAGTATCCGAGTATCGTAAAGAATCAAAGTTGAGGAACTTCCACCATGAGGAGGTCCTGATTGTAGAAAAAAGACACATTTGATCTCTGTTTTGTTTATGAGTGATAATTAATGTTTATAAATGAACCATTAATTGTTTTTGTATAGCAATGAAATTTAAATTGCTCGCAAGAATTAACTTGTGCTTGAGTTAAACAAATAGGATTTGAGGAACTACCCTCTGCCCTGCACTTTTCTAATCAATCAGTATCCTGTTTTATTGACAGCTCTGAAAAGTTGGGAAAGAGATCCTTAACATGCACGAATCTTTTTGGCCTGTTATAAGATGATTTTGAAATTCTTATGACTTTGTTAGTTGTGGTTGGGCTACGTTGGCACTCCAAAATTATCATCTTACGTTGACTGCATAATTGATTGCTTATTTCAGGTGGTAGTAGCTATGGATGTGCTGAAAATGCAGGTGCTGCTGGGACTCTTTATGATGCAGTGCCTCGAAGCCTTATTGTTGATAACTATAACATGACAACTGACACAGAGACTCTTCTGTTGGATTTTCCTAATCAACCTCTTTGGACTAATGTTTATGTTCGAAATAAGGCTAGGGCTACGGTTCCATTGCTTTGGAGTCGTGTGCAGGTTTGTCAAATTCAGATATATAAATTAGCCCAATATCTGTTTCTTCTTAATATATCCCTTTGTTCTTTTGTCCTCATTTGCTGACAGTCTATTTATCTAACCTCTTGTTTCGGTTTCCTTCGGTTCTCAAAATATTTTTTATCAGGATTGAAATTCATCAATAACCCAACACATTAGCACATAATATATATGAATACCTGCTGTAAAACTTTTGTAATAGGAAAAAAAAAGTTGAGTCAATTGGAGTTTTGAATATGAAAGAGCCAAATAGAACAGCTCATGACCATGTGTTTTCTGCATCCTTGTGATCCGTATTTTTGAATTATATTGCTTATGTTGTCTGGCACTGCTAGTTGTCTGTTTAATCTGATTTGAAAACATATTTGGCATGTTATCACATCAGTTTAACTCTGTTCCTTATTCATTATATAGGTACAAGGACAGATAAGTATCTTGCAGGCTGGGGTATTGAGCTTTGGGCTGCGACACTATGCTTCATCAGAGTTTGAGTTATGGGCTGAAGAACTATTGATGAGTGATTCTGAGATGAAGGTAGCTGAAATATCCGTTATCATTTTGTTTAGTAGATCTTGTTCCTTGAGTTGCTGTTTATCCATAGTTCCACTGTCTGTTGCATCCTTGAATTGTGCTCTAAAACTTCGACTCTTAGTCTTCCTAATTTTTGTTACCTGTTTTATCCAGAATTACTGAACATAAGATAGCATATTAGACATAGGCAGACATTTATTTATTCCTTGTATTCACTTATTTCTTGTGACAAAGGTATATGGTGCTCTGCGCATGTCGGTTAAAATGTTCTTGATGTGGAACTCAAAATTGCTCATAGATGGTGGGGAAGATATAGCTGTGGCTACTTCTTTGCTAGAAGCCAGTAATTTGATAGTTCTCAGGGTATTTAACGACTCCTTGACTGTAAAATATTATTGTATATGTAATCTGTAATTTGACATTTTTTTTAATTGACAGGAGTCTTCTGTGATACATTCTAATGCAAACCTTGGAGTTCATGGACAAGGTCTACTTAATTTATCAGGGCCAGGGGATTGGATTGAAGCTCAGCGTTTGGTTTTATCCCTGTTCTATAGTATTCATGTGAGACATTATTTTGTTTTTTCACTAATCATTTTCCCTTTTGAATCCTTTAGTATGATGAATAAGGAGATCTCATTTCTTTTTCATTAGAATAAATTTCTTTTTAGCAGTCTTTTCATATTAATTTTGTAATGTTGATTATAATAGTATGCAATAATCTGATCTGAACAAAGTATGGCTATTGGATACATTCACATTCACATTTTGTCAAGATTATAAACTTGCTGTTTACCCATTTGTCTGCATTATTTTTAAGGCTCAATAGACTGCTGTTCCCCTCAGGTCATTCTTTTTGGTGGCTAAGCTGCACTCTTCCGATTTTCTTGCTTCTCTTGACTCTTTATTGGCCTTGGTTTTGGGTGTTGTCAATTTTCTCTTTTGAGTAGAACCGTATTGGTAACTTGCTTGCCTCATGGTTGTAGGCTATGTGATAGTAGTTTATGTGCTAAATGCTTGCATATTGGTTAAGCATGTTTTGCTCTTACCACTGAAAGCTAATTTCACTTTTGATGTTTTTGTAGGTTGGGCCTGGATCTATCTTGCGTGGTCCATTGGAGAATGCAACAACAGATAGTGTGTATGTTTGGGTTTCACTAAATGGCATTTGTTGACTTCTCATTCTGTGTCTACTTCTCAGTTCTTATGACTTTCTATATGCTTTTGATTGACAGCACTCCCAAGCTTTACTGTGGCAACCCTAATTGTCCGTTTGAATTACTTCATCCTCCTGAAGATTGCAATGTGAATTCATCATTGTCATTCACACTTCAGGTACTTTTTAAATTTCTGATGGTGTGGTGAATTTGGTTATGCTAATATATCTTTAGTTGAAAGTTCTTGTGGTGCCTTTCTAGATCTGCCGAGTTGAGGACATCCTTGTTGAAGGCCTTATAAAAGGTTCTGTTGTTCATTTCCACAGGGCAAGGACCATATCTGTTGAATCATCTGGAGTAATATCTGCCTCTGGAATGGGTAAGTTTCTTTGTCCAAAAGGCTGTTGTCCTTTTGGTTCAAAATTCAAATTACTTTGAATTTCATATATTCATTTTGTGCCTTGAAATTTATCACAGGCTGTACTGGTGGTTTGGGCCATGGAAATGTTCTAAGTAACGGTATTGGCAGTGGTGGAGGGCATGGTGGTAAAGGTGGGAATGCATGTTATAATGATGATTGTATTGAAGGTGGCATTTCATATGGGAGTGCAAACCTGCCCTGTGAACTTGGTAGTGGTAGCGGAAATGGCAGCTTAGCTGGTAGCACAGCTGGGGGTGGTATCATAGGTAATCTCATGTTCGGGTCAGATAATTGGTTATTTTTAAAAAGTTGAAGATATTGATCACCACAGATTTTATTTAACTTTCAATCTTATGTCTGCTGAGCAGTTATTGGATCATTAGAGCATCCTTTGTCAACTTTGTCCATTGAAGGTTCTTTAAGTGCTGATGGGGAGAGCTTTGAACCAGCAATCAGAAATGAAAAATTTGCAATTTTTAATAACTTCACTGGGGGTCCTGGGGGTGGATCTGGTGGGACTATATTATTGTTTCTCAATACCCTAGCGATTGATGAATCAGCTATTCTTTCCAGTATGGGAGGATATAGCAGTTCAAGTGGAGGTGGTGGCGGAGGTGGTGGAAGAATTCACTTTCATTGGTCTGACATTCCCACTGGCGATGTTTATCAGCCTATTGCTAGTGTGAAAGGAGACATTCAGATTGGGTATGTTGTGCAATTCTGCTACATGTATGAATGCATATATATATATATGCATTATATTAATTTGATTTTGAATTTGTTTGATATGGGTGGCTAAACTATATCCAGCCCTGGAGGTGATTGCAGCCTGACAATCTGATTTTATTTATTTTTTTAATTTCCATTTATTGTTATTTTCATTTTTTATCTTAATATTTTATTTACAGATTCTCCCTTTGCTTTTCATTCATTTATTATAATGGTAATTTCAGAAATTTATTTTTCTCTGATTATAATAGGGGAGGAAAGGGTCATGTCCAAGGTGGCTCTGGAGAAAATGGGACAGTAACTGGAAAGGATTGCCCCAAAGGGCTCTATGGGACATTTTGTGAGGTATATTTATCTATTAACTTCCCTCAGTTCTATTGCAATTCTTTGTGTGCTTGTCGTTTCTTTGTTTTGGATGATGAGTTTCTTTGTTTGTGAAATGTGTGACCTTATTTTATGTTTTTTGGCGGTTTGTCTATATCTATAGACTATTACTGTTATTAGGCACGGGGATGGAGGGATAACAGAGTGGTGCTTGGGTTCGTATTTAGGTTCTGCTTTATTTTTAAGTCAATCTCAATCTGCTGGAAGGTTGAGGAAAGTGTGACATGTAGAATACATTTCCGAGATTGATATACTGGTATATCCAATTCCAAGGATAGTAGTTCAATTGGGGCATGCACTTGACTGGATGTTAATATGTCAAGTTATTGACTTGAAAGCGACTTCTAATGGTTAATATGTTTGTGAGGATTGTGCCTTGTGGCTGTCATTACTGCAGTACTTATATTGCAAGTTTGCAATCTCAAATAAGGTGTCAGGTTGATGAGAATCTAGTAGGTTTATCACTTTTCTCGTTGATGTAATATACTGATAAATCTTAAGGAAGGTTTCCCTTTCGATATTTAGATCTATAATTAAAGTGACTTTAATAGGCCAAGTCAAGCTGCAATAATTTTGCATCTATTTCCTTTAAGGCTAGAGCAGTGTTATCAATAGCATAGCTCTCATCTGGTTGGGCAGCCATAATGTTGACACAAGTTGAACTTGTATGAATCTAGATATGTTCTAATTTAAAATGACCACAGATGATTGTTTTTGGTTGATAAGGGAATGGGGATAGGTAGGTGTGGACAGAGACATGGTTGGGTGGTGGACCTGGCTTGAGGTGCTTCTCAAGGAAGCTAAGTGCCGCTACACGATGCCAACACAAAATATATGATAAATTTTCAAAAGCATAAACTAATCCACAAACATTCTGCCCATTTCCATGCATTCCATCTTGTGGTGACTAATTGATGCTTTTATTACTGTATTTTTTACTCATTGATTATATACTTCTTGCTTGCCTCCAGGAATGTCCAGCCGGCACATACAAGAATGTTACTGGATCTGATAAATCACTTTGTCGCCAGTGTCCTGTTAATGAGCTTCCTCATCGTGCTGTTTATATTTCAGTCCGAGGTATAGATTTCGCAGATCACTTTTCTCTGATGTAGTTTGAAGCATTATATTGTGAAAGTTAGAAATATCGAATTCAAATTCTTGATATATATTGTGATCTTCGATTTATATTCTTTTTCTGACGTTCCATTGTTGCTTCACAGCAGTATCTTATAACCATTATATAATCTCTGGTCTTTCTGGTACATCAATTCATAAATTTTCATCTTGTCCTGTTATGCAGGTGGCATTGCTGAAACTCCTTGCCCTTACAAATGCATTTCAGACAGATATCACATGCCAGAATGCTATACGGCTCTTGAAGAATTAATTTACACATTTGGTGGGCCATGGTTATTTGGTCTTTTTCTTACAGGTCTCTTGATCCTGTTAGCACTGGTGCTGAGTGTTGCAAGAATGAAGTTTGTTGGGGTTGATGAATTACCTGGCCCGGCCCCCACCCAACATGGCTCTCAAATAGACCACTCCTTCCCTTTCCTGGAATCACTAAATGAGGTATTCCTCAAACTATTTGGTTCCTTTTTCATTTTATTTTTATTACATTTGTGAATTAAGATGGTCATATGGTAGCATTTGCGCCTTGCTTTCTCTAATTTGTTTTTGCTCTGTCTCCTTTTTTCTTGACATCCTTGGCAATGGTATGATGGTGGTGTGTTGCTGTTCAATGCCTAGGTCTTGGAAACAAACAGAGTTGAGGAGTCCCAGAGTCATGTTCATAGGATGTACTTTATGGGACCTAACACATTCAGTGAGCCTTGGCATCTGCCACATACAATTCCTGAACAAATAAAGGAAATTGTGTAAGGAAAACTCTCTTCTGTTTGATCATTGTAGATGTTCTGGTTGAATTTTAAGGATGTAGTAATGTAGGATGTAGCTATTATGTTTTGTTGAATTATGTTGTTTGGTTGTTATATTGAGATGGGTCTCTCTCTATATTTAACATGGCAGTTATGAAGGTGCATTCAATACATTTGTTGATGAGATCAATGCTATAGCAACTTATCAATGGTGGGAGGGAGCAATATATATCATTCTTTCTGTTCTTGCTTATCCCCTTGCATGGTCATGGCAACAATGGCGCAGGAGATTGATGTTGCAACGTTTGCGTGAGTTTGTTCGTTCAGAATATGATCATGCTTGCCTTCGTTCTTGTCGATCACGAGCTCTCTACGAAGGGATCAAGGTTTGACTTGTTCATGTGCATATTGAGCCTGCAAACAATGAAATTTGATGATATTCAGTTGATTTTATAATCAACTGTGTTGGTTTAGTTGCATGTCTGTTCCTTTCCTAATGTGAATTCATATGGTCAATTATGAATGTCAACTGTACCAAGATGGATAACTGGACACATGCTGACTAAATGATTTGTTTTTATTTCTTTGTCATGCACTGTAAGTTGTAGTTTTATAATTGAACCAACTTTGATCTGTCGTAACATTTGGGCATGGTGATTGCTAGTGTGTAATAAAAACCTCATCAATTATTTATAGCATCATGCTTTTGTTCATTTGAGCTTCCCTTTTCAATTGAAATTGGATTAAATCTAAGAATTTTAATGCTGGCAGAATGCTAATTGGCCTGTGAAATTATATAGGTGAATGCTACTTCTGATTTGATGCTTGCATATGTGGACTTCTTTCTTGGTGGGGATGAAAAGAGGACTGACCTACCTCCTCGATTACATCAAAGGTTCCCAATATCATTGCTTTTTGGAGGTGATGGAAGTTATATGTCTCCATTCTCCCTTCACAATGATAATATCCTTACCAGTCTTATGAGTCAGGTTTGTTGATTGATTTTTGCAAACTCTCAAATGAACTTCATTTTTATCTGTCTTACAGATACATTTAGATGATACAATGTCTTTTTCTCATTGTGTTCTATTCATAGGGTAATTTAATGATTTTCATATCTTAATATTGTTTGCAGTCAGTTCAACCTACAACATGGTATCGATTGGTTTCTGGGCTTAATGCACAACTGCGGCTAGTTCGTCGTGGAAGACTAAGAGTAACATTTCGACCTGTCCTCAGATGGCTTGAGACTCATGCCAATCCTGCTTTGAGTATCCATGGTATACGTGTTGATCTTGCCTGGTTTCAGGCTACAAGTAGTGGTTATTGCCACTATGGGATAGTGGTTTATGCACTTGAGGAAGACACTTATCCAGCCAGTGGAGAAAGTGTTGATGGAGCTTTAAGAACTGAGGAAAGATCACGGTAATCCTTTTCTACTCTTGGATTTTTGTCAGATCCTTGACAAGAAAACTGAGAATCTGTTTTGATTATTATCTGTAGAAATTTGTGGTATGGTTTTTTATGTATGATAGATGATAATAGTGGTTGGGTTTATATGATTTTTGGTTTCCAGGCTTCTTAGTGTTAAGAAGGACCGACCTCCAGGGCTTCCAAGAAACAGAACTTACTTAAGCCCTCGTGGAAGGATTGAGGACAATTATATGAGGCGAACAACACAAGGTTCTGCTTTAGATGTGAACAATTTGCACATGCTTGATGAGAAGAGAGATATCTTTTATCTTCTCTCTTTTATACTTCATAACACAAAACCTGTTGGGCATCAGGTATGTTGCATTGATGTTTTTGGGCTTATTAGATAAAACTTTTGGTTCTTGTTATCTACATAATTTGAGAACTTAATTTTTTCCCCTTTTCCCTTTATATTGTCATTGCAGGATCTTGTTGGTTTAGTAATCTCAATGCTGCTTCTAGGAGATTTTAGTTTAGTACTACTTACCCTGCTTCAGTTGTATTCAATCTCGCTAGCAGATGTCTTCCTTGTTTTGTTTATATTGCCTTTTGGCATTCTCCTCCCATTTCCTGTTGGAATCAATGCTCTGTTTAGTCATGGACCAAGGCGTTCTGCAGGCCTTGCACGTCTTTATGCTCTGTGGAACCTCACGTCTGTCATAAATGTTGTGAGTTTTACCAAGTTTCAGCACATCTACTAGATTTGGCCATTTTAGATTTTTCATTTACAAGGGTGGAGTATATTCGTAGACTTCTTTTGTTTTTATTTCCTACTATTTAATTGAGACCTTATGTTGTTATGTTTGTCACTAGGTGGTTGCATTTCTTTGCGGATATATTCATTACAGATCTCAATCATCTTCTGGTAAAAGACACCCTAGCGTTCAGCCGTGGAGCATTGGCATGTAAGGGCATTCGTTGCTTTGAATCGTTTATCATGTGACTAGAATAGCTTTTCATATCTATCTCCACTGGTTTGTGGATGCAGGGACGAAAGCGAATGGTGGATTTTCCCAGCTGGGCTGGTTTTGTGTAAATTATTCCAGTCTCAACTCATCAATTGGCACGTTGCCAATCTGGAAATTCAGGACCGTTCCCTGTATAGTAGCGATTTTGAGCTGTTCTGGCAGTCATGATGATGGTATGTTCGTTCATGCCATATATTCAATATTATATTAACTTATAGCCCTTTTCCCCTCCCTCCCCTCACTCCTCTTGATCAAATATTTACATGTTCCATTTGAGTACGGTCGGTCTTCTAGAATAGGATCAAATATTGACATAGAGATGGTAGGAAAACTCAAGGTGGGGAGGAATACAAGAACTACAGAAAATTCAAAAGTAGAAGTTTTAGAGGCATTCATTAATGTAACACCTAATGTTCAATAGTTTTTTCTTTTTTTTTGAAAAAAAAAGTAAATCTTTTTCACCTTGAATTTCCCTACTACTTTGTATATACCAAGAAAATAAGCACTTGTTAGAACATACTGTAGTTGCTGACTTGTCTTAACTCGGGCGTTCTTTGTCATTTTGTTCAATTGGCAAACGCCCTCAAGTTAGCAAAATTAACAGCGAGTATTTTGGCCGTTGGAGTAGGTCTATGGTTTGTTGTAATCAAACTGAGTTATACTCTATTCTGATTTTGTACTTAATCCTAGGTCCATTGGTTGTTAACTTTGTACGTCAATCCTAGTTTATCGAGTCTTGATCTTAATCCTAGGCTAGTAATATTTTGTAGGCCTTTCGTAGTTTTTCTTGTTTTATTCTGGGTGCTTTCCCATTTTCGCAAGCGCGCAAATCATGTAGCCAACGAATCACAAGGTTAACATTCGTTAAAGAAAAGTAACGTTTTGTTTTCTAATAATTTTATTTAGGGTTTTACTAAGAAGTGTCCTAAGGGCACTTGTTAAAAATATTTAAAATAGTAACTTTAGAAAAAATTTAAGATATAATGGTGGATTCCTTGCATAGAAAACATAAAAATGTATGTTTTTAAGGATACTTGTTAATAAAATTCTTTTATTTAATTAGTCCAAATAATTACCGATCTTCTATTTTTTTTCATATCTGGATTTTGTGCTTTTTTTTTGTTAACATGCAAATTTTATCCTCAGTTCTTCATGTTTAGCGTGTGTTTGGGAAATTGGACGAAACAGCTTTTTATATAAAATAGAAAAAGTTGTACAAAAATCTTGTTCGGAAAATCCTAAATAAAGTATAATTAAAAAATCTAAAGCTTTATCAAATTTTTTGAGACTTTTGATTACAAGGAGAAGATCTATTATTTTAGTTTTGTGCTATTTTCACAATTTTTGTTGTTTTATTTATAAAATAAAGATAATAATCTTTAAAAAATATTGAATCACATCAATTTTTTACATATTATAAAAATTGAAGACTATATTTCAAGATGTAATATTTCATAATTTTTTTGTTACATTATAAAATAAAGACTATAGACTTTAAAATATTGAATCACGTGAATTTTTTCTAAATAGTAGAAATTGAAGGCTATATACTTTAAATGTGAGATTTCAAAAAAAATTTGGTTATCTTATAAAATAAAAGATTATAGATTTTAAAATATTGAATCACATGAATTTTTAATATTGAGTAGAAATTGAAGACTATATACTTCAAAATATTGAATCTCATGAATTTTTCACATATAGTAGAAATTGAAGGCTATATACTTAAATTACAAGATTTCACAATTTTCTCGATTTTCTTATAAAATAAAGACTATAGATTTTAAAATATTGAATCATATGAATTTCTCATATATAGAAGAAACCGAATAATATATACTTTATATTATGAGATTCAAATTTTTGTTGCATTATAAATAAAGACTATAAGCTTTAAAATATTAAATTATATGAAATTTTTCACATAATAAAAATTGAAGACTATATACTTAAAAATGTAAGATTTCACAAATTTTTGAATGCATTATAAAAAAAACTATAAATTTTAAAATATTGAATCACATGAAAATTTTCACATGTTATAGAAATTGAAGGCTATATACTTAAAAATGTGAGATTTCACAACTTTTTGGTGACATTAAAAAAAAAAAGACTATAAGACTTTAAAATATTGAATCACATGGAATTTTTCTATATAGTAAAAATTAAAGGCTATATACTTTAAAATATGAGATTTCATAACTTTTTGATTATATTATAAAATAAAAACTATAGACTTTAAAATATTGAATCACATGAAACTTTTCTATATAGTGAAAATTGAAGACTATATACTTCAAAATGTGAGATTTTACACTTTTTTTTTGTTACTTTTTAAAATAAAGAATATAAGTTTTAAAATAAATATTTATATTATATATCAAATATTTCTCATAAGTTACTGATTGTCTTTTTCCCGTTTCAATTCCAACTCTTGGCATAATTTGTTTAGTCGAGCCTTTACTTTAGCTTGACCAACCAAACTTGGTGCCAAGAAGCACTTCTCAAATTGGGAAAAAAAAAGAAAAAGAAAAGAATATGGGGAAGGGGTCACAACTCTAAGGAACTTTGTACAGCCATGATGCGACAGATAGAAACAATGTGTGTGTGTGTGTGTGTGTGAGCTCTACATGTGGTGTCATCTTTCAACTAAATCCTATTTACATTTCGCCGCGTAATTTATAGCATACAACACCCACTCACCTCTACATGTGATTGTCAATCTCCCTCTGTGTCTCCTTGGCGACCCATCACATTGCTACCTTGATGCAGCAGTGGAGAAGGAAAGAGATTCTTCTGAATTTCATCAATTGAATTCACAAAACTTGGAGTGTTGCTGCCAGATCCCACTATTGTGCCATGGGCAGAATCAACATCGCTCCCGCCGCCAGAATTTGCTACACTTTTACTGCTACCTGCAACCAGCAAGTAGTATCGTTCAACATCAGTATATGAATATATTCCTAAATCACTAAAAGTATAAACACACTCGTAATGAAAATTGAATAGGATAAATAACCTGGAAGAGAAGGGGCAGCAGGAGGTGTGCTTGATATGGCTGGTGAAGTTCCGCTTCCTCTTTTCATCTTTGACTGCAAAACAGAAACACAAGTTAGAATTGGCGTTCACCACGTTTGAAATCATCAAGTAAGCACGAAAAAAGAACATTATCAGTCCTTTAAATATATATGACAACAAATATTACAGAAATTTAGAACGTCAACAACTCCCTTATGCTTTGGTCCTAATAGCTCACAGAGGAGAAAAGCTATGGTCAATCAAGAAAGCGATGAATGTCAAGCCTCAAGCACCTTTCTCAAAGACGCCACCTTAGTTGTTCTTGTAATAGATTTTCTGGCACAGCAGAGAAATTCAGTTAGCATACCTTTGTAATTTCTTCACAGTGCTTTACGACGAGAGATATATTTGTGCAGCGTCCATGTAATAGAGTATAGGCCCACAAGAGGAGCTTCCTTGGGATGCTCAGATCAAGTGCTTCAATCCCACTCATCGTCTCTGTCGCTATTTGAGATGGGATCAGATAAGAGTTGAGGCCAGAGGTAAGCACTACAGAAGAACTCTCCCTGTAAAAATTGTAGCAAGCTCTGAGCAAAGTGTTTGCAGTTTCCAATTTTTCATCTGAAACTTTCTTGATCATTATGTTCTTTATTTTCGATAAAATTAGACTCCATTTTGTTTCAATTTTTTCCAAATGAGCTGGTTCTTCGAAATCTGTACTCCATAGTTCATGAGGCTGCAGATCAATATAGAGCAACTGGCTATTATCCATCCCACCATCTGTCAAATTAAGGACTTGATTCCCATTGGAGGGTGAACATGATATTGGAGTTATTTGTGCCAAACTATATACAAGAGATCTGCACCAAGCAACAGAAGCATGCCTGCAAACTTTTGCACAACTACTGCTTGGGAACTTAGGATTCTTAAATCGTTTCCTAATTTTCTCATTTATTGCTTCAAGAGTTTCTAGTTTTCCATTTGTCTCCAAGAATACAATATGTTCATGGAGATATCTGCATTGATTAGAAGATCTGAATTAGTTTTTGCCATTGGAAAAACACATGCCAAACATCATATTTCAATCAAAGAAACAGAACTTCAGTGAACTCAGAATTTGCTAAAACACAACGTCATAATGTTGTTTGAATATTATTACCCGTATATGATTCTATCTGATGTATCTAGGCTCTCAATTTCAGACAAGCTGCATATTTCTGGCCATAAGCTCCCTTGCTCCATGAATAAAGCAAACATTCTTTCCAAAACATTGTCGGAACTGCTTACTGGACTAGAGCTAGTAGTCTGAGAATGGTGCAATGATGAAACCAGGGCCTTTAAATACCTTCCGACAGCCACTGGTACAAGATCTTCAATGCATAGTGAAAACTGCAATCATGGTGAAAAGGGAAAATAAAATTAAAGAAGTAATCATATCAGATCTCAGGACAAGGTATGCAACAATGATAAGTGGCTACAAGCATTTAACTTCAATGCAGGAAATCCATTTCTTTGCAATTTACCCGCTTATCTCCTCGAAGAGAAACATATGCACGTTCAAGGGTACACCTATCTCCAGTCTCTTCCAATAGCTTGAGATAGAACAGCACATACTTTCGAATGCAAGTAATGAATTTTCGAGAACTTTCTGGTAAATTAACCTCTAGGGCTTTTTTGTTCCCAGATGACCCAGGTGTCTTGCGCCTAATATCATTAGATGAAAAACAGGTTAGTTTTATGTCGTTGATTATATTTCTGTTTTCTTGCTCCTTCATAGAATAAATACTGGATAATAAACTAGCCAAATCCATCCAATGCTACTGTATTGAGAAGTGAAATCCTCAAGGTACGTTGTTGTTGATTTCTTTTCATTCAGGAAAAAGAAAAGAGATTCAAGGAGAATATATATTTCAGATCTTGAAAAGGTTTTACAACTTCTGTAAACTATAACTTCCAAGGCATTAGTAAGTCATCCCTCGAATCAGCCCATAGTATGAACCTTCTATTAGTTGTGATAAAATGTTTTGTTCCGGTTCAAGGATTCAAGCTAGCAAAAAGTTAAAGGAAAGAGTAAGAATAAAATTGTACCTTCCTTTTTTAACCGTGCTATCAATTTCCCACATATTTATTGTAAAGGATGAGCGTGAAGATTTGAAGCAGAAAGATAGTTGATCTTTAGCCCTCTCTATATCACCACTCTCACCCCTTTTGTACAACCCTTGAGCCAACATGTATCTGGCCTTGTGGAAATGTTTGAGATCCCCCTCCACACAGGTTTCAAGTGCAGAAAGACAATCGTTGTAAAGCATGGACCAAACTGTATCCAATTTAAGCAACCCTTCGCGGTTTATTTCCGGAGAATGGGCTTGAATACTTCTCTCCTTTGTATTCAGTGATGAGCCATCCACCTCACTGAGGATACTCACGACACCTTCTTTGACAGATTGATTGAAGGAGTTTGCTGAAAGAACCTGTTGAGAACCAAAACTCTGTCAATATAGATCAAGTGCACCAGATTACTGTGCCAACTAAAAATTTAAAAGGAAGACCTTTGAATTAAGTGCAACAGCAAATCAAAGAAAAATTAAATAGACATTTAATCAATCAGAATAAAAGCACAGCAGTGAAGAAAAATAAATAAAATATAGAAGATGTTTAGCAGCCAGAAAGGGGAAAAAAAAAAAAAACCTTCAAAATCTCCAAATTCTGTTTTCCACACTTAACTAACAGCTTCAAGCGTGACGCATGCATCCTATAGACAGGATCAGCAGCTGATACGTTCAAAGCAATAGCTTTATCATAATATGATAATGCAACTTCATGTGAGTATCGAAGCTTTTCGCTGAGTTTACCCAAGTAAAACGCATGTAACCAATCTTGCCTGTACAAAGAATCAAAATATTTCATAAACATCCTAAAAGATATGAAGACAAAGAAAATAACAAGTCATTAGCAAAGAGTGTATACTTCAGTGTGAACGCTTTCTTAAAGTGTCTCATTGAATTCTCACAAAACATCATCCATGCTGCATCCTTTAAGGGCAAAACAGATCTCTGATCATAAAATGGCACTACATTCTGAAGGCTGTCGTAGTACACCAGAGCCAATAATTCATGTATCTCACACTGGACAACAAGTTTGACAGAAAACGTTATAAACATGATATACATTTTTACCAAGGCACATCTGCATCAATAAAAAGTTTTAGACTTTGCGCTTCGAGTAAAATTAACACTGCTAGCATACAAGTGCAAATCCATAAGACCATAACCATATATGTGTTGAACATAACAGCATAAAGACAAAACTTTTGCTACAAATTTTAACCTTAAATATTATCAGACATTTAATGGAACCAAGTAGTTAGCATAGTTAATGACTGTGATCATCTTAGTTTACCATGCAGAAAACATTTGGGAGGCACTTTTATGGGATAAAAATACTTTTCTTTCTTGTAAGCTCCCATTTTGAATGAACCATATAAGTTAACAACCCCAATATAGTGACTATTCTCATCCCAGAAATTTTAAAAGGCCCCATGTAAAACCTGCTGAGCAGATGTCTTAGCCAGAGCTAAACTCATTAGTAGGCACCGTCTACTCCTCCTTCGGCTTGTTTCCACTCTAGCAGATAAAGTGGGATTCTTCCGCCATCCTACCACATTGACATGCTTGCTGCCATCATTTAGCAACAGATCTACTTCCTGGCTCAGTGCAATAAAAAAACATTTATAAAACCATCTATGACAGCATATAAAGGAACCAAGAGTTCAAGACATGATTTTCTGTCTGTAAATTTCACAGAATTCACAGTTTAGTAAACCAAATATTTTTAACTGACCTCATCATAAATATTTCCAAGTCGCTGCCAGCTTTCAAAACGAAGTGGATTGTACATGAGATCATATTTGAAGAGCTTTGCATTTTGTTCAACAAATTCTTCTCCTTCCTTGGTCAGGACAAATCCAGGCCATTTATCTGTAGCGCTCATTTCCTCAGATAGAGCTAAGAAATAATACAAGTTACAGTAGACCTCCAAATATGGCTCAGACCTGAAAGTCAAATACATTTTGAGATAAGCTTAAGAAGCAAAAGAAAAATGGAAAATGAATATATTTTAGCCATTAAAAATATAAATCAGACGAGATGGGTCTAGCATAAGATAACTTTGAAAGGAAGCTTCAAAAGTGCTGTACAAATGTTTACCTCTTCAATAATGTCATGTTGTACTGTGCAAGGCCTCCCTTATCAGGAAACATAATCTTAGTTATAGTTTCAAGGAATCCATCAGATCCAGCCTCCTCTGAGAGTTTATCTTCACATAGGTTATGATCATCTAAAAACTTATCAATCGGGTTTCCTGTCAAGAGCTCCTCTGGTGGCAGCAGAAAGTGCTTCCTAATAGCTCTTAAAACTCTACGAAGTTTGACCAATCCAGTCCTCTTGTAAATACAAAAGTATTAGTAAAATAAAATCAGAAATGAAGTTTCGATCCAACATTCTGTAGACAAACTATACAACTAGAGATAGAGAGTACTCACAGAAGATCCCTTTGCATAGGGAAGAACATACTTAAAAACATCAGCACACTGTTCTTTGGTCTGATAATCACCCCGACTTGTATTTTTGTGTGTCACAATATCATCTTCATAAGATGAATCAGATCTTAGATTTAATCCGTATAGACAGAAAAAGCATTGATCCAAGGCACTGTCAATTTTAGACTCAAGTTCCTCCCTTTCATCTTCAGAAAGTTCATTTCCATCAATCAATTCATTGTTTGAATTTTCAACAATTATCAATTTACTGTCAGACCCAGCCCCTCCGTGATTTTCACACGTTACTCCCTTTTTGTCTTTATCTTGAACCTTGCAAGATGAAATACCTTCTGATACTAATTCAGAAACCTCCTCCTTCACAGGATTAATTTCACCATTTTTTGCTGAATCCATCTGGATATCTAATATATCAGACTTTGAATCTTCTACAGATACATTGACTAGACCATTTTTGGGCACCTCTTCACATCGCATTGACTCTTTATTTTGAAGGTTAAAGCTGGATTTAAGCTTCATATCCAAGGCCAAGAGATGCTTTATTGCAAACCTAAGGTATGTTCCTTCTTCACTTTTGCCACCTTCGCCCACACAGCAGAGCCCATATTCAGCAAGCAAATCATGCATTGCAACAATTAAATCAACCTGAGTTATGAGATCAGAAAAGAATAAGAGAAGTATTTAGTTACAAAAAAAGAAATCACTAATAGTCTAATACAACCAAATAATTGAAAGTAAAAGCTCACTTGAGCTTTGATAGGTAGAGCTGGGTTAAGGTGCTGGAATTTGCAGAACACAATGGCTGCATCAACAAAACAGCTGCTTTCTTCTTGATCAGAAATTTCTTGTTCCGAGGCTTTGTTACAGGCAAGTAAGTTTACAACATATCCCATGATTAAAAGCAACAGAGACTGCATTTGACAAATGCTACTGGTTGGAACTGTAAGGCCATCCTACAAGCATAAGAACGCAAATGCTTTCACTACAAATGACATTCTATTGTTAAACATATTGAGGAAACAAAAGATGCTGCGACTAAAACCGGTTTACATGAACCCACAAAAGCAAACTAGATTGTGGCTATTTTTTCTACAGAAATATATATATATATATATATATATATATATATTAGAGAGAAAGTCTAAGTGCAACTAGGAGGATGATAAGATATCCTCCAAAACAGAGAAAGAAAGAACAACATAGAAAAGAGAAAATCAAGAATATAGCAAGGGTCCATGACTATTAAGAATGATATTTACTTACAGGATCTCCACGATGATCAATAACTTTCTTCACTTGGGAGATACATTCAGAGAGAGCCTTCACTTCCTGTGCAACCAAGTGACTACAATGCTTGCTTGAACTTTCATTTGAATCTATCTCAAAATTAGGAGATGCAGCTAAATCAACAGTTTGATCGGAAGATTTAAATGATGTAATACACTTATTCAACCCCATCATTGCCATAAGCATTTTCAGTTTTCTATAATGACAATTGAAATACATCTCTACATCCATTGGCTTTATCTTCTGGCATGCTTCTATTAGAACATCTAGAGCCATTAGTTCAGTGGAAGTTATATTTTCATCTTTTTTATCTGTCATAATTAAAGAAAATGAATCAATGTAGACATCCTGTGTGGAGAATAAAAGTGGAGAAAGCAAGGATACACACTCCAAATACTTTTTTTCCTCCATCATCTTAATCACAGACTTTTCCATCAAGAAATTGACCTTTAAGATATTGATGTCGTAAAGAACTCTATCAATGTTCAGCTCTTTTACAGCCTTGCAGTGTGGGCGGTGCACAGAACAAAGAGAATCCCCCATAGTTTCTCTATTGGCCAAAAGTGACAAAGAAGTACTAAATTCTTGGCATGCTTTTACCCTATTCCCATCTAAAATAGACAATCTCCCACTTAGCCAGAAGAACCGAACCCAGAATAAACTATTCTTCATCATAAATGAGCTGTCTAAATTTGAATTACTCTCCTTGGAGTTATAAATTGATGGTCTACTAATCCCTTGGAAACTATCAAGCAAACAACAATCTTCATTCAACCCATGAGTCAAGTGAAATGGATAATCTAGAGCTACAGACTCTACAATCTTACAAAGGTGATAAGATGTCTCTTCCATATATTCTGATTGTTTGGAACCAGGTGGGGAGCATAGTCCAAAGTCATAATACAACTCAGCAAGAAAAATATTACACTCAATGGTTCTCTCCTTTCCCCAATGTCGTGTCAACTTTTCCAACTCCAGAAATTTGACAAAAGCATCCTGATATATGAGACCTTCTTTCGCAACCTCTTCTAAAAGCAGGTGCCCCAAATGGTAAGCACCATAATTTTTTGAAGTTTGTCTTATAAATGCAGAAACATTATTATATTCAGGATTTCCTATAGAGGATGATGCAGAGGTATCCCTATCAACAGATTCTTGACCTACCAATCCTCCAGCAATGAAAGGTTCTAGATATTGAATGACAGCCTTTGCACGGTCCTTGCCACAAGGAGAATCTGATTCTTCTTTCCCAGGTTTGCGACTCCGGAGCCGAGAACTCCTCCTTTCGTGTGGTTGTTCTTCTTGGACATTTGCTTCTTTCTCTTTAGCACTTGGCCTTTCTATGTTCCCATCACACAAAGCACTATTTTCACCACTAGGCCCTTTCCCTTCCTTGGTGTTCATAAGAGCTTCCGAATTACAAGGTAAGTTTATGCTAAGCCTAACGTCGGGAGAAATGCATGATTTTTCAGGACCTATCTCAGAACCTTGTAGATTCAATGATAATAAGATTTCCAGCAGTGCATCAGCCAGAGCCACCCAGGAAGCTTCTCTCAGGTGCAGTTCTTTGTTCTGGTTCAGCTTTTTAAATGCAACTCCCTCATCCGAATTCTCATCAGTTGCTTTTCTCTTGTCAGGAAATTTGAGCCGCAAATGTTTCGGTTCAAGTTTATCTATGCCTCTGGGAGCATATGGCAATGGTTCTGATTCTTCAATGGTATTTCTAACATGCAAAGCACGAGAATGTGATGGCCAGTGCCTCAAAATCAATTCAGTGACAGAGAGGCAAGCAACCTCATCCCCAATAGCAATAAGAACTTCCAAAAGCTTTTCCATGCAATTCCCTGCAGATGTATCAGAATGAAAAGAACATCACATATGCAAATAAATGCATGCATACATATTCATTATGTGTGTGTATCTAGGCAAATGGCATTGGATTTCTAGTGAAAATAATGTTTTTAAAATAACTTTCAAAAGATTTTTTTATTGTAAATTTTTATATACATTAACTTTGAAAGAACTAGCTTTGTTTGGCTAAGAGGGTGAGACTTCACAAAACAGTATGAATTCTACCTTGAGATTTGGTAATCATGGTGCTCACGAGAGTTAAAAACTGTATATGTTTGACCCTGTATCCAATAAATGTGGGAGCCTTGTACATTAGGACACCTTCTATAATTTAGGTTTGAATTATGTTAAGCAGAAATTACTTGACTGTAAAATTACCCCCAAAAAAGTAAAAATAGAAAATAATTATTATTATTTAAATGTTATGAATACATATTTGTAAAACTTAGTCAAATATGCCAGATTTAATTGTCACTGAATGTCCATTCAGCCAGAAGGAATAAAATGTTACTTTTGGATGAAAGGCATTTCACACTGCTCAAGCTAGTAGTTTCAGTTTTGTGGCCAAATGAGAAGAAAATAATATACCAAAAAGTAATTCTACATCCATAATGTATTTGCACAGTGCAGAAATCTTTCTTTAGTGATAACCAAACATACTCATACCCAATTAAGTAACCCCACAAAGAAGACATGATAAAAAATATTAAGAGCTTACAGTTATTAGGGCTACACAAGAGGCCTTGCTCAAATGCCCAACGTGAAATACTCAGTAAGCCCATTGAGCATGACAATGTTCCCAACTGGTTCCAGACAACAGAATCTTTAGAATCAATCTCCACAGCTTGAAGATAACAGTGTAGAGCATTCTCATAATGAGTAGAACCTTGCTGAAGAAATACAGTGGCAAGGTTCTTCAATGCCAAAAATCTGCAGAAGCCTCAATAAGTAGCACTCACATATAGTTTAATGAATAGCCAAGCAACACTTAAAAGGAACTTAGATATCTAACCAGTCAATGACATAACTCTTATAACAAAATGCTACTCAATCCTAACCACAAAGCACAAAATTCAATCTGTCTAAAACCCTACAAAGCTAAGCCATATACTACTGAGAAATTGAATTAACCCAGTCAAGATCCCAGAAAGTAGCTGGAAAAATGACAAATTATGCAGACATATGCATGGAAAATTGCAACATGTATGACACAAAACATGCATAGATAAGTTTTACTACATAAGTAACAGCACATAAATATGGCTTCACCCTCTTAAGAAAGGACCCCCAGTGGTTTTAAGACTAAGCCTAACCTTCACCAGCCATGCCATCTAAATTCATAAAAGTAAAAACACTACTCATGTCGTCAAAATTGATACAAGTAAAAATGTTAACCATGTCGTCAAAATTCATAAAAGTAACAATTAAAAGAACATCGGAACCAATAGTGATAAGTGAGTCTGAAACTCAAGGTAAAGGAATTTATTGCAATATACTTGTGCCCAATGTTACTCTACTAGACTTATAGTTGAAAATGAAGATTATATGAGTACACAACAATGACAGAACATGAGACAGTTGAAAACTTGATATATATACTATACAGTACAGTGCAGATCAAAACCTGAGTTGCAATAGATGACCATCACTGGCACTGCTATCCACCTGGCAACAGAATATCCATCAATAACCGAACTACCAATTCAAAATGAAAAAAAAAAAACAAAATGTATACAACCCTGAAACAAAATATGTGGTAAGGCTGAAACCAAAACCTGTGCATTAGCTATAAGGGGATCTTTAAGGACAGATTCTAAGAGCTTGCGAGCCTTTTCATATTCTTTCGCTTGTAACTTGAGAAGCCCTTCATGATATGTTTGAGACAGATGAAATTCCTGAAACAACAGGGGAAAAAACAATACTGATTGAATAATGCTATGCAGCACTTGAATTTGGATTGTCCAAAAGGATAGCACTATGTCGTGAGTAAAGTATTAAGTTGAAAAGTGAAAACCCTAGATTTAAAAAAAAAAAAAAAAAAGTAGCAACAGCGCATGAATAAGAAATCAATCACCATCACTACCTTATGGCTACTAAGAGAACAAAGAACCTTAGTAATTTGCACCCTAAACTGAGCTACGAGAAGTGCTAAGCATCATGCTACAATCATATATCACAGAAAGCGAAAAAAAAAGAAAGCAACATGCCTGTGCTTCTTTGGTTGGAGCTAGTGGCTGCCACTGGGTTTTCGAGTCAGTATCATTGATAGCTGCAATTGAGAACTGAACAAAAGAAAAATAAGCAACACAAGAAGCTCTTATCAAATCTTTAACTTCTAAACCTCGTTCATTAAGCTGAAGAAGAAGAAGAAGAAGAAGAAGAAGAAGAAGAAGAAGAACGTTGTAGCTAGCAACCGCAAAAAAACTGTTTCAGAAACAACGAAAAAAGACAAAGATTCATAAAACCTAGAATTTAATATCGTACCATCTTCACAATGCAAGTGTTCTCAGTGTTGAATCATCGATTTTAGGGTTCTGAGCTTCAATTTTCGTTTAGGCTTCGAATTTTCTGTCTCTTCGACTTTCTGGTTGTATTGTAGTTTGTAAGCGAGGGAGAACGAGCGCGCTCTCAGAACCGCACTTCAACTATTCCAGAAACGACGTCGTATTTAAGTCTTCTCAGCTTTTACTATTTTCTGTATATATATTGAGGTATGTGAGTTTCTATAACTACTTATGATTCACGCAAAGGATTCCTTATTTTTATTTACATTTTTACCTTTAATAAAAAATAGTGAAAAAATTAAATAAACTAATCAAATTCGATGGAGTGTTGCAGTTAAAGTGGTTGTTGTTTGTTGCCAATGTTGTGCTGTTTGGAAATCATTGCCAAAATAACTGTAAAAGTTAGTTGAGACTGAAAGAGAATAATTAACGTTGCATGTGAGGTGTTTGATAAAATGATTATTAGGATTATTGAAGTTTTTCTTCTGTTAGAAGTTGTTAGCAATTCTGTTACTGCATTATATACCATCTTATATTCATTCTGGCTTTCAATTTTTCATTCTCCACATCATCACAAATGGCCCAATCCTCTGTTTGGATCGCAATTCACAACAAAAACTCTTTTTGAGCTTGAAGAATAAAAAAGAATATGAGAAAATAGAACAGGACAGGGAATACATAATAATACATATTCATGTAATAACAGATATGCATCTTTTTACATTGCCAAAATGTCTACCAAACAAAGGGGACTATAATACTCTCTATGTTCCATTACATCTTGCATATTCTGTGACCTACTAGAAATAAGCACATCGGAGTATATTTTTTACAGATAAGATGTTCTTTCTTTGCTTTGTACATCCCTCTTCACTAATTAGTAGAATTGAGATGTTCTTGACCTCCGTGTCGATCCATCATTCATTATCAGAGAGTTCATGGATCCAACTTGAATGGAGTCCACTCGTTATCCAATGGTGAATAAGATGTGAGTCGGCACAGAGACTGAGAAGAAATAGTTCACATAACATAACTCTAACTACAGCAGTTTTTTCCTGTAAGTTCTTGACCTCATCATATAGTACATACCATACCAACTTGTACAAGAGCAGCATGAGGGATTTTGAGAGCTACTGGGGATTCTCTACAATTCTTTTCACTGAAACGATAGACCATGATCAAGAACCTCTTGAGGAAGTTAGAGCCATCACGAACCACTAAATGTGACTGGCCCAAGAAATAGGCACTACCACTCTCCCTTGCATCAATCAACTCCAAGAGCTCCTTCCTCACAGATGCCTGCATTTTAGGGCTATTTGCAGGAAGCATGAACCGAACCTTCTTCCTCTTGCGAGGTCGATTACTACTGCTACTAGTCTCCATAACATCACCACCTACTGGACTAATCTGTGATTCATTGTTCACTGTGTTTGGTTGTCCCATCATGCTTGAGTCAACCTCATCCAAAGGGACTAATGCATTTCCATCTGGTGCTGAGTTCCCAACAACAATCAATCTTTCATTTGGGGCATCCATGGATTCTATGTCTCTCTGTTCAATGGAAATGAATTCCC
The DNA here is from genome assembly GCA_013621005.1 of Aeschynomene evenia. Lineage (NCBI taxonomy): Eukaryota > Viridiplantae > Streptophyta > Magnoliopsida > Fabales > Fabaceae > Aeschynomene > Aeschynomene evenia. Next base: position 7,302,210 of record CM024270.1, read on the forward strand.
CTATCGAACGAATGATCTGCTCCTCAAAATTGCCAGTATCCCTGATGTGATCGCAGTATCCATACCGGACGATGCAGCGATAAATTTTGTAGTCTTTCGGCCCGATCCTACCGATGAGATACCTTTGACTTTCTGGGACATAAGACACTGGCATGGACTTGAAGGACACCAAGATCAGAACTTGATGAAATGCAGGAAGATTGGTGATGAAATGTGAGAAGAATGCCGGGATTCCTGCTACTATATCAGTGTAGATAAAGCCGATTCCAGGTACCCTGGAAATCCCAAGGCCCGGACTAATGTCTATTAGCCATTCAGTTGATACCTTGTTTTGCAGATCAAACTCATACTTCTTCACAGATCCATAATGCCATGAAAGCATGATTGTCATGGTCACAGCCAAAAGGACAAGTAGATACCAAGCTCCCTTGTGGATTTGTAGCAGACATGCAGAAAGATATGTGACCTCGAGAAAACCAAAACATACAAGAAAGCATGCAGATACAATCAAATTCTTCTCCCAATACAAAGCAATGATCAGTGACATCAGACTAGTTGTTACAAGCATTCCACAAACGATAGCCAAACCTGCCAAAATAGTGATTGTGACAGTGAAATATTGAAAGAAAAATGCAAAAGCAAAAATCTTGTTGCCTAATAGAAGGATGAGAGATCATGAACAATAGCATACCTGTTGCATAGCCAATCTTCACCATGTCTCTGAAACCAATTGTCACAGTGAGACTAAGAATCATCAATAGCCAATTGACATCAGGAATGTAAATCTGCCCATATTTCGTTTTCGATGTGTGAATAACTTTCACTCTGGGAAAGCAATTCAATGCCAAACACTGATTAATGACAGAGAAACTGGCTGTTATGGTTGCTTGGCTTCCTACAGCTGAAGCAAGTGGGGATAACACTATGAACACATGTTTGCAGTGACCTGCGATCGTCGCAAAGCATCGCGTCAACAAAGTGTATTTGCAGGGAAAGAAAGTTATCTTTGGGAGAAAGGCGCTCGACTAACTTACGCGGCATAGATTGACTAAAATGATTAACATCTGTAGCTGTTAAATTTTTGGAGATATATGCAGCCTGACCAGCATAGCATAGAACAAGAAGTGGATAGATGAAGCATATAAATGTAATCTACAACAGACACATCATGCACAAGTTAGTACTAATTTTCAATTACAATCAACATATTAGAATTGTAGATCAAGTTATATATTATACTTTGATTGATTTCTTGGAGAAATGGCCTAGGTCAGCAAACATTGCCTCTGATCCTGCAAAATAGCATAGCATGTTGTGATATCAACCCCAAACAATTCTAACAAGAAAGAAACCACAACCATAGTTAAAATAAACAGCCCACCTGCCACACATAGAATGATGCTCCCTAACATCTTCCTTCTGCCAGAGTCTAAATTTCTGATGAATTTGAACACGTAAACCGGGGACATTTTATAGATGATTTTTACATCCCAATGGCAAATATTATAAATTCCAACTGCTCCAACAAACAACAGCCAAATAGAAATGATCGGCGCAAACATGAACCCGATTCTACGTGTTCCACAATGCTGCAGCATGAACAGGCCAGCCAATATAATGCATGCAGAGGGGACAGTAACATCTGAAATAAATTAAGCAGATGATGAACATATATAAGAGTTAGGATCAAGTTACACCGATGTAACTTTATAACATAATGAATTGACAAAACCTATATATACTCACTTGAATTAACTATATACTTACATGTTTTCAGAGCATTTGATACAGACTCCTGAGTTTTTGCCGACTTGGAAACTAGTTATTAAGAATAAGTCAATCACAAACACATACATACATAGTAACAAAACAATAGATGAAATTGCCTTGATGATAAAAATCATGCTTGTCTAAGAAAAATCCCTTACAGTCTGCTGCTATGTCGGACAAGGATCTCTGAACACCAGTTGAAGCTGATAGCACTGGTAAATAGAGGGGAAAAAAAAAAAGATTACTTATGAAAATTTAATTACTTATAAGAAAATTATAATAATTCAGATGAGACTTATATAAGTATGGACCTACCTGAAAGAGCTGGAGTGAGGACTGCATCCCCAATGGTCATACAAGAACCAAAGAGGGCTAAGAACAGAAGTAAATAGTGACAGATCTTGTTTTTCTCAATGGCCCTTCGTGCTCTTGAATCAGCATTGATCTTTGAAGGAGTTTTCTCCTCAAAAAGCATAATCTGATTAGCACTTCTATCACTTGGGAGCAAGCCAACTTTAGCATTTCTACACAATAGTGAGTACAAAGCAAAAGTACCACCTAGAAAAGTTGAAGGTGTTAATATAATAATAATCTCAAAGGCTAAAATCCTTAAAAAAAGAATTAAAAGGAGTAGTAAATAGTAAAGGGTATTGAAGGCATTTAATTTACCTTCTCCTCCATCATTAGCTTGGAGCACTATAGAGGCATACTTGAGCAGAGAAATGATTGTGAGAGTCCAGAAAATGAAGGAGAAGAGTTCAAAAACTACCTCTTCACCCTCTGAATTAAGATCCCCTGCATGCATTGTTCCAAATACATACATGGGTGCTGTGCTCATTTGGCCATAAACTACTCCAACAATTTGAAATGACAAGAGCATTGTTTGTCTCCATGTTTTCTTCTGAAAAATTGTATATGACAAAGCTAGGAATGAAATAAATAATAATAATAATTGCTGAATCAAAACCAAAACTAACTAATTTATAAAATCAGAAGATTCAAAACAGCAACAAACTACTAAGTTCTTATGAGGAGGGAGTTAATTAAATTTAATTTATTTTAATTTACCTTAGCCTCATCAAAGATTGCATCAGGAGGATCCATTATGAGGAAGACACTAGCTGCTAGGATAAGCAAAATAAGAAAAGAAAACTTGGGAATAAATAAAGTTATGATGAGAGGAAGAAAGAAAAAAGATGAGAGCTATAATATGAATATGAATGGCCAACGATTAAGGCAATGCTTGAGACGGAGGACACTAAGAAAGTTACAGAATAGACCCTACAAATAGTAGTGTCAAAATACAGGAAAAAGATTTATCACATAGATATATTCACATATCACATCTTCATACGGCTTATTATTGATCCATCATTTGGCAGATACAGCGGAAGCTTGTTCTTTTTTTATTCCAATGTTTGGCAAAATATTATATTATTATTATTAGTTCATTATTGGTGGTAGGGAGAGAATGGTAGGGTGATATTGACCTGCAGATTTTCTCACCATGCATTGCATTGAATGGAATATATATTATTATTATTATTATTATTAAATTAAATGAAGACAGAGCCAAGTGAAAGAGAGATAGGGGATGAATTGTTAAACATTATTTGAAGATGACTTGGTCGGGGATAGAACAAGTGCACATGTAGCGTGATTAAACCAACTATGTATGCATCTGCAACAATCTCAGCACCTCATGTGATGTGAGCTTCTTTAGTTGCTACTCTTAATTTCTTTCTTAGCTATGAATTGAATGATTGACCAATTATAGTACATGATTTTCCTCTTTTTTATTTTCTGATAACATGATTTTGTTACATTTGAAAACTGGTATTTGGAAGTCATCTTGTGGGGATACTAATAATTTTAATTTTGCAAGTTCTCTATGTCATATGTTGGATACAAGTCTGCATGCAAGAAAATCTCAGGATTTGTGTCCTTGTCCTGATCTCTTTATTTTGCTTTTTGATATGTTCAGAACTTTATTTGTGCTGTGACATTTTTATGTGTTACATTATTAGTTGTAAACAGATCATACTAAACCAAAAACAATAAAAATGAGGAGAGAAAAATTAGGAAACAATGAAACACAAATCTCATCACGTGGAAATACCCTTACTACAAAAGATAGATTTATTAAAATGATGATTACACAAATAAGGTGAAAAGATGTAGCCTCAAAAACCAACAGAATACAAAAACCAGAAACAGAATAGAACACTGAACACAAGATACAAACAGAAGCAAGACTTTGACAAGACATAATCTTTCATTCAACATTCATGCAATAAGTTCCAAAAAGGGTCCCTTCCAGATGCAGTGCCACCTACATTCAACCCCTTTTTTCACCACATGATTGATCAATAAGTCCCTCCTTGTGTGGCCTCTTGTGCTCTACCCTGAGCATAACCAGCATAGTCCTTAGCCCTGTCCTTCACATCCCTAGCCTTATCAGCAATCACCCCTCTAGCATAGTCAATGCTATCAGAACCAGCAAGGTGCTTCCCAGCAACATAGTTATATATCCATGTCAATGCAGCTATGGCAGCCACACCACAGCCACCAGAGAACAAGAAGCCACCAGCAGCAAGAAGAAGAACTAAAGCAGCTGGAACAAGGATAGGGCTGAACAGAACAAGAAGAGGGGTTGCAATGATCAATCCTATGACAGTTCCAGTTAGGATCAGACCAGACATGAGCAAGAGCGAGACACCAATTGTTGCAGCAGTTAAGAACTTAACAGTTTGGCGTGCTGGTGGGTTGTTCACATTGTTGGGGTCATTATTATAAGCGGTGGATGATCCATAGGACATTGTTCCTCCTGTTCTTGCTTGATCAGACATATTGCTATGCTTTTTTCTTTCCTCAATCAAGAGGCCTAACACAGAGAAATTGTTATTGTTGTTGTTGTTGAGTTTGAGTTTGAGGAGAAGGGTGTGAGAGGAGGGTGAAGGTGTATATAGGGAATGTAAGAAGAATACTTGGCAAGAGGTGAGGATGCATTCAAGTGTCGTGGCGGATTTGCATGAACAAGAGGCAACACCTGTCCCCTTAGCTGACTGCTGTCTCTGTGGCACCTCAGAAAACACACATATATGATGTTCCAGGACAAAATTAAACTCACCCTTGTTTCGGTTATCTGTGTCTTTATTTGAACACAACATTGTTAGTTATAGATTACTGCATTGTTAAGAGGTTATTACTGTGATTACAATTTGACAAAATTATATTCTGATTCTGTTTTTAAGTACTAGACTGTTTCCATTTGTGGTCTTAGTGCAATGGAATCTCAGAGAGGCTTCAATCTTCATCGGTTGTTCACAGAATAGTGACTAGTTCTCTTACCATAGATATAAGAAAATTTGATATTTGTATATTGGAAGTATATGCATAAATTCAGAAAATAATGTGAGAAAAATAATGTAATGAGAATAATTGAAAAAAAATCAAATACATTATTTTGATATTCATTTTTTATAAACAGTGTTAACATCTACTCTTGTTATTTTTGAATTTTAATATGACACTACTACAAAATTTCAACATTTTTTTTCATTATTAATTATTATAAATGTCTCACAAACATTCAATTTTTTTATATTTATATATTATTCGAAAAAGATAGCAGTATTTATATATTTTATATTTATGAATAAGATATTTATAAAAACATTCTAGATATAATAATAAACATAAAACTAATAGCAGAGCCATCATCACAAAGTAACTTTATCAGTCCTCTATGCACAGCTTACAGTGAGTGATACCTACCTTTTCTATTTTTTTGGTAGATGTCCACAAAGCAAACAAAACAAGTAAAGTAAGTGATACCAACTAGGGGTGAACAAAACCCGGTCCGGCCCGATAACCCAGCCCGGACCCGGTGAAAACGGGCCGGGTTGGATCCAATTTAGTGAAAAATCGGGTTGGGTCAGCTTAAAAAATAAGCAACCCGGCTTCTAACAGAGACGGGTTCGGGTCAATGCACGGGTCACCCGGCCCGGCCCGTTATATGTGTTACCTTACTTTTTTATATTTTAATTTATACCCTTATCAATTTATCACCTCACCTGTCAGTATCATCACTGTACTTAGACTTCACATACACTCACCCACAACCTCACCCTGTTACCCACTCTGCACTACTCAAACTTGCACAAACACCATCTTATTGTGCTACTCTATTAGGGCTTCGTTGCCACTCACCACCAAGAAAGGTGTCATCATCACTCACCACCAAGGAAGTCGTCATTTCGATGCTTGACTACTGGAGACTGGAGTGACTCATTTGATGGTTCACATGAGTTCTCTGTAAGCCCAGGAAGAACTTCAAAGGTTGGGTTTAGGTGAGCTCTTCTATGTCTTCCATTATCTTAGTTGTTGAATGTTAATACTTGTTTGGTAATTACAATTAAATTCAAGGGTTAGGGTTTTTTTGTTCATCTATTTACTTTTTTCTATGTATGATTTCTTTTTTCCCCTTTCTATGTTACTCTCTCTATCTATTTTCATTTTTAATTTGTTTTAACTCTTTAACAGAAAGATAAGGGCTGGAGGGATTTTTGGGTGGTGTTGGGATTAAGAAGAGTGGAATGAAATGAGGGCTTAATGTTATAATTTGAAAGGTACACACACTATCAATCTTATGAGTTCTAAAATTGTTTACATGTGTGTGTGATTTATGAATTCTAAATGATATAATATGTTTGGTTGATGTGTCTATTTAATTTATTTACTCTATTTACTTATTTAGCATGCATCTATAGAGTAAAGTAGAGCCCAAGTGATATTTATCTGGAAAATAATTCTCTATTGGAACATGTTGCTCAAGAAGGGATGAAATATTCTCTAATTCCATGACCTTTGTGAAGAAATATTTTGTGATTTATACAAAAACATTCCTATCATAATACAGCAAAACTTTCCTAAATAACTAAACATTTCCTAAACTTCAACCAACTACATATACGGCCTTAATCAAAGGAAATCAACCACACAAATCCTACCCAATTATGCTATTAAAATATACAAATTGATATTGTCTACAAATAATACAATCTCATAATTATATCTTATAATATTATACTATATTTAGCTAGACTAATTTCCTAATATTTTTCCTCCCACTTTGGGTGCAGTTGGTTGTATATAGTAGTAGGATAAAGTTATGAAACTCTTCTATTTAAGTCATCACATTAAATTGGTCAAATAAAGCTATATCACATTATTCATAGTTTATGGTCATTTAGTCAAAGCTTGCTAGCTCATTCCAAATCACTAATGTGTATTACTTTGTCCCAAAAGTTATCTATTTGTAGTTTTTCATTGACTTTATTTCAACAAAATAATTTTAATCAAGATTATTAATTATTTCATTGTATTTTGGATATCATTTAGGTTAAATAAATAACAAATGGGAGAGGTTGAACTGGCTGGTTCTGGTACTCGGTATGTTAATGATAGTAGTACAATGTTAAATTCTCCTCCAAACACAAACCCTTCATCTACACCAAATGCTGTCATACCAAATGTTAATGACAAAAATGAGGGTGAGAAAAATGAGATGCAAGGGGAGGGTAGTAAGAAACATAAATCAATTGCTTGGGATCATTTCACCAAGCTTCCTTTGGCTGAAAATAAGGGAGAACACAAGGCCAAATGTAACCACTGTCGTACAATATATAGTTGTCACCCAAATAAACATGGCACAAATTCTATGATAAAGCATCTTCATAGGTCTCATAAGTGGTTATTTAATAAGGTAAGAAAGAATGGGACACTTCATGGGTACATGCCAAGGATTGGAGAAGGAGAGGAAGATGGTTCATCTATGAAGCTTTCTGTTGGCTATAACTTAGAAGACCTTAGGAAATCTGTTGCTGAATTTGTGATATCTGATGAGATGCCATTTAAGGTTGTAGAAGGTCGTGGCTTTCGAAGGATGTTAAATCGATTTAAGCCAAGATTTACGGTACCATCTAGGGTGACTATTTCTAGAGACTGTTATCAACTTTTTTTAGATGAAAAGAAAAAGTTAAAGGCTTGGTTTATGAAGTCATGTGTTCGTGTTTGTTTGACAACAGATTGTTGGACATCATGTCAAAATTTATCTTACATGAGTTTAACTTCACATTTTATTGATGAAGAATGGAGATTGCAAAAGAAAATCATAAATTTTTGTCTAATTGAGAACCATAAGAGAGAAACTATAGGAAGAGAAATTGAGAAATGTTTGAAAGAATGGGGAATTGAAAATGTGTTCACTATTACAGTAGACAATGCAAGTTCAAATGATGGGGCCATTTCATACCTTCAAAAGAAGTTAGATGTTAGGGGTGGGCTAGTGTGTGGTGGCAAATATTTGCATGTGAGATGTTGTGCCCATATCTTGAATTTGATTGTGAATGAAGGTCTCAAGGAACAACAAATTTCCATTGATAGCATTAGAAATGCTATTCGATATGTTAGATCGTCTCCCCAAAGGATTCTTAAATTTAAAGAATGTATCGAGGCTGAAATGATTTAATCTCAAAGTCTCGTTTGTTTAGATGTTCCAACTAGGTGGAATTCAACATATATAATGCTTGAACATGCAGAAAAGTTTGAAAAAGCATTTGATAGACTCTATGATCAAGAATCAGATTTTCGTAAATGGTTTCGTGAGGATGAAAAAGGGAAAAAGAAAGCTGGTCCACCAACAAATTCTGATTGGCAACATGCTAGGATATTCATTGACTTTTTGAGAATTTTCTATGAGATTACTTTGTGTTTCTCTGCTTCTTTGCATGTGACTTCAAATAAATGTTTTCATGAAATTGCATCGGTACAATCTCAATTATTGTCATGGAGCCATAATCAATCTGAACTTTTAGGGACTATAGCATGTTCTATGAAAGTTAAGTTTGATAAATATTGGGGAAATATTGAAAAATTTAATCCTTTGTTGTTTGTTGTTGTTGTACTAGACCCCCGCTACAAACTTGATTATATCTTTTGGAGTATAGATGATTTATATGATAAGGAATTAGCAACTATTATGTCCACTTTGGTTAAGGATACACTTGACTCATTGTATAAGTTTTATTCCAAAGGAGCTTCTGACTTTATGGAAAGTGGAGAGGGTGGGGATTCTCCTAGAAATATTGTTTTAGATGAGAGTCTCAAGGGGTTATCAAGTCTCAAAGGTGTTTCTGAAAATAGGGTAAATATATGGAAAAAACAAAAAAGAGCCAAAGCCAATTTAGACAGTAAATCAGATCTTGAGAGATATTTGGCTGAGGATACTTTGGATGACAGTGATAATAGTGATTTCAACATACTTGATTGGTGGAAGGCTAAGTCGTCTAAGTACAGGATCCTTTCTCTCATAGCTCGTGATGTCTTCGGAATTCCAGTATCAACGGTTGCATCCGAGTCTTGTTTCAGCACGGGTGGGCGTGTGCTTGATGTTTATCGTAGCTCTTTGTCACCGAAAATGGTTGAGGCTCTCATATGCACTCAGAATTGGTTATCACCTAGTGGACTTAAATTTGAAGAGCAAGATTTTGATCAATTTGACAACACTGAAAAGATTGTTGCTGGTTAGTTTATATCTCATTTATTCATTCTTAAGTAATTATTGAGTATTCCATGCAAGCTTTATATAAAACATACTAACTTTTTATATTTTGTAGATGTTTTGCACTCAGCATTTGTGTCACAAGGAGCATGTTCACAACAACAAAATTTGAATACAGAGTGATGGATGGGTGCTGTATTTTTTTGGTGTTTTGGATTAAGAAAAATTAAAATTCAAGTCATGTTGCAGTTTGTTTTGATATATAACTGCAATTTTAAATTATATCTTGTTTTGATGCATAAATACTTGCATTGAATGTTTGTTGCAGTTAACTTTTTTTGTATTGGACTGCAACTTTACAGAATATATTAAGTGTATTAGTGTATGTATAGAAGCTTATAAGGCATGATTTACAGACTTTAGATATATTATGTATATGAATCCACTTTTATGGCTTTTGAGCCTATTATATTTGTAATTGAAATATATATACAGAGGAGAATGACTTATCTCCATCTTTGGACTTGAATTGTATTTTTTTTTTATCTATGAAATGTATACAGGAGAACTAAAAAATGGGACTTTTTGGTCCGGTCATCGCCCGATCTAAACCCGGTGTTAATCCGGCCCGGAGATAATCGGGTTTTTATCGGGTCTAGGGTCGGGTTAGGGTCTAAAAAAATGGCCCGGTCAAAATATAGGGTTGGGTTCGGGCCAAGCCAAACCCGTCATAACCCGGCCCGTGTACACCCCTAATACCAACTACATCAAATAGGAGGAAGTGTTGAGCAGGAAAAACAATGGAAATGTGTTTTTTTTTTCTTTTAAAAGAGGGAAATGCTCGTTTGGTTTTTGTCACAAAAGGAAGATATTTTGGAATAGGCCAATTTGAAGATGGGCCTAATGTTAGAAGCTATGTAAGAAAATTCTAAATTTTAAATTCTTAACCTACACACCAAAAACAATGTTCAACCCATTTTAAGAACAAAAAGGCTTAAAACCCCATGAGTTTATGAATAATAAACTTAGGGCATAACTGAACTTTCTCTGCAAAAATGAGAGGAGGGTCGGTCCGGGGAAGTCTCCGAACTCAGGGTCGTGTCTCTAGTCAAGAGAAGGACCAGCTCCATAGGAGCAAGAAAAAGGTGAGAACTGACGACGATGGGTTTTCAGGCTCTTCCTCTCAAGTTCCCAGAGAGGAAGATTGGATGGAGGACGGTGTTGCTATGGGGGGGGGGGGGGAGGCGAAGAGGTCCTTCGCAGACACAGTTAAAAAAGGAAAGAAGTGTGGTGAGCCGGAGGGAGATGACTTCATAGAATCTGACGGAGACGAGGAATCCGATAGCGACGATAGCAGATGTTCTGAGCATACGGAAAAAACTGATCCAGATTTCCAGGTGACAGAGGAGCAAGACGGAACATTCAATATTATTGTGTCAAAAGACTTGCAGAAGGACCTCAGGCGGAGCTGGAGAAACACCCTCATCGTGAAGTTGGTCGGAAAAAAGATAGGGTTCGCGGCTATGAAGAGAAGGGTTGAGGCCATGTGGGCAAAGACGGGGAGTATAGAAGTGATTGACCTGGAGGCAGATTTCTTCTTGGTGCAACTGTTTGCGGAGGAGGACCTGGACTTCGCTCTCTCAGGAGGTCCTTGGAGAATTTTTTACCACTATTTGGCGGTGAGGGGATGGGAGCCGAACTTTGAACCTGTTAAGGCTACCATTGATAAGCTTGCAGTCTGGGCTCGTCTTCCAGGATTAGCAATGGAGTATTACAATAGCAGATTTCTTAAGGTTGTGGGGAACCTGATAGGAAAGACGCTTAAGATTGACCACACCACCATGGAGCAAAGTAGGGGAAATTTGCTAAAATATGTGTGGAGGTTGACATGTCCAAACCCTTGCTGGGTACCTATCTGATAAATGGCAGCCCTAAGAGAGTGGAGTATGAAGGGATCCATTTAGTTTGCTTCGGATGTGGGAGGATTAGGCACGAGAAGGGAACCTGCCCGCTGAAAATACATGAAAACAGAGATGAACATGGGCTTCCTCGGCCGCAGCCGGCAGAAGCAGCGGGGAAAGGTGTTGCCCTGGAGGGAGAGGGGCAGATTCCGTCGAGGGATAAGCGGGGAACATCCAATGCTTCAGGGGGTAATCCAGTCTTTCAGCCAGAAGGAGATAAATTTGGTGCATGGATGCTAGTACAGAACGTGAGACGTGGCAAAAGACAACAAAAAGTTGGGGAGGGACCACCCAATCCCCAAAAAGCTGCGAGTACGAATGGTGCCAATAACAGAGCGACGAGGTTTGACGTCCTTCAAAAGGACGTGGGGGACAATACAGTGGGCACTGAAAAAGGTAAAGAAAAGGACAATCAGGAGGGAAGGAATGACACAGGGGAGCATACGCTAGCAGGGAATGTGGAAAGTTCGAGAAGGTTAAAGAAAAACACAAAGGGGGGTGAGGTTTTTCTTGAGGAGCGAGAAAATGATTTCGTTATTCATGGGGGACCTACAGACTCAAATGCTCAACAACCCAACCCCTCTAATGGGCCCAAGAAGGGAGACATGCCTAGAACCAATATGCATCAGAATGGGCCAATCACCATGCAGCCCACCTCAGACCCAAATAAGAATGACACCCAATTCACTAATTTGGAGGTGACTCATGTGCCAGAGACCCCCCTGGACCTGAGTGCGGAAGTAGAGATGATAGTTGAGGAAGGGGAGGGCCCAAAACCCCCGGACCCAAAACCCCCTGACGAGCCTGCGGATCGAGTGGAAGAAGGATATATGGCGATTGATGAGGGGGATACTGCTAGTAGCCCTCAGATGGAAGATACCCCCTCTATGGAAGTTGTTAATATGCACCACTAGTGTGCAGCTGCCGTGCTCTCTGTGGTCTGAATTTTGTTTTGTTCCTTATTCGGAGTTTATTGTTTTATGATTTTTTTATCTTGAATTCTAGAGGGGCGGCCAGTGCTAGCTTTGGGCGCACCTTAAAAGAGCTAGTGTCCAGATTCAAAGTGGATATTGTTATTTTGGTGGAGACTAAGTGCAGTGGAGCCTCTGCCACTAATGCCATTAATAGAATGGGATGGAAGCATAATATCCGTGAAGAAGCTGAAGGATTCATGGGTGGTATTTGGATTCTGTGGAATAATGACAACGTTAAGATTTCCCCTATTATCATGCACAACCAGTTTATTCATGTTGAAATTAGAGTGGATGACAAGTTCTTCTGTGTGATGACGGCGGTCTATGCTAGTCCCCATGAAAATAAAAGGAAGCAATTGTGGCCGATCTTGAGAGAGCTTGCTGGTAGGGTATCTGATAAATGGTTCCTTATAGGGGATTTTAATGAAATCATATATAGCAGCGAGAAAAAAGGAGGGGCCTCTGTGGATGTGCCAGCTTGCAGGATGTTTGAAAGTTGGGTGAATGGTTGTAACCTGATTGACCTGGGTTTCTTTGGCTCTAGGTTCACTTGGAAAGGCCCCATCTTTAACGGTCTAGACAGGATCTTTAAGCGGCTTGATCGTGCTCTGTGTAATGTTGAGTGGAGAACGGAGTTCCAAGATGCCACCCTTCGTGTCCTTCCAAGAGAGAACTCTGACCACCACCCCATCCTCCTAAATACTGAATCTAGTGATGAGAAATTTGGAAGGAGACCCTTCCGTTTTGAGGCTATGTGGATGACACACCCAAATTTCCTTTCTTTCTTGAAGCAAAATTGGGAGAATGGGGGAAATTGTATCAATCAATTGGGATCCCTCTCAAGCAAACTGAAGGAATGGAACAGGGATGTTTTCGGCCATCTATTCCGGCGGAAAACAAGAATCCTTAATAGAATAGAGGGCGTTCAAAGGGCGAGTAATTATGGGAGGAATAGGCACCTTGATAGGCTGGAGCAGGAGTTGCAGAAAGAGCTAGAGGAAGTTCTTAAACTGGAGGAGATGCACTGGTTTCAAAAATCTAGAGACTTGAGAATCCTTGATGGGGATCGAAATACTCGATATTATCATACAAAAACCATAATAAGAAGGCGCAGAAACAAGGTGAAGATGTTAAGAAATGATGAGGGAGTTTGGATAAAAGACGGGGAAGCCATTAGGGAGCATGCTGTTAATTTTTTTAAAATGTTGTATCTGGAAAGGAATTGGGATTACGTGAATCTCAACACAGAGCATGCCTACTGCCCCATCCCGGATGCTGACCACCCTTCCCTGAATTCCACTCCGAGCCATGTTGATATTTATAGGGCAATCTCGGCGATTGGTGCGTACAAGGCGCCTGGGGTTGATGGGTTTCCTACCATTTTCTTCAAGAACCATTGGGAAGTGGTGGGACCGAATGTCATAACCCAAACTCATCTTATGTGGAGAAACCCATCCCTTATTCGCTATATAAATCAAACCCTCATCACCCTTATCCCAAAGGTGCCCTGTCCTGATGTGATCTCCCAGTTTCGACCTATAGCCCTTTGTAATGTTACGTATAAGTGTATATCAAAGATCATCGTGGAAAGACTCAAACCTTATTTGGCTGAGAGGATAGCCCCCCATCAGTCTAGCTTCATACCCCGGAAGAAGTATCCAGGATAACATCATTATTGCAAAAGAGTTAGCCCACTCGATGAGGAAAATGAAAGGGAAGAAAGGATTTATGGCCATTAAAATTGATTTGGAGAAGGCCTATGATAGATTGAGATGACCTTTTATAGAAGACTCCTTAAGAGAATTTGGTGTCCCGGATAAATTGAGAGAGATTATTATGGCGTGTGTTACGACTACCTCATTTAACGTTATATGGAATGGAAGCACCACTGAAGAGTTCTCCCCCTCTAGAGGGATTCGGCAAGGCGACCCCCTCTCGCCTTATCTTTTCGTGATTGCGATGAACAAGTTATCCATGCTAATAGAGGACAAATGTGCAGCTAGCTTATGGAAGCCGATCAGAGCGGGCTCTCAAGGCCCTCAAATTTCCCATCTGTTGTTTGCAGATGACTTGTTGCTATTTGCTGAAGCTACACAAGAGCAAGCGAATCTGATAAAAAGCTGTCTGACTGATTTTTGCAAAGCGTCGGGACACAAAGTGAGTGAAACCAAAACTTTCATTTTCTTCTCAAAAAACGTGAAAGGCGGCCCCAAGGAAGAAATCAAAAGAATCAATGGGTTTGAGGAAGCTAGCTGCCTCGGCAAGTATCTGGGGGCGATTATTAATAGTAGGGAGAGGAGTTGCGGGAACTTTAGAGAGGTCATTCACAAAGTTCAATGTAAGCTCAAAGGGTGGCAAGCCCAATGTTTGTCACTAGCTGGCCGTATTACTTTAGCAAAGACGGTTGTCACCCAGTGATTAACCATCAAATGCAGCATTCAAAAGTTCCTATGGGAGTGTGCCAAACCATTGAAAGAATCCAAAGAGGTTTCATTTGGGGTGATTCTGCCGACAAGAAGAAACTGCACTATGTCGGTTGGAAGACCATGTGCATGTCTCGAGATCAGGGTGGATTGGGGTTCAGAAGACTGCATCTAATGAACAAGGCATTTCTCATTTGGAACATTGTGCATCAAAAGGAAACCATGTGGGTTTCAGTGATGCTGGGAAAATATAACAGAGGGATGATACCTCTAGAGGGCATGAATATAGCCAGAACAGACTCCCAGCTTTGGAAGGATCTTGCTGCGATTTGGCCAAGTTTCAATAATTTCCTGCAGGTCGACCTTGGAGATGGAGCAACCACAAGCTTTTGGCACCACAAGTGGCTGGATAACGTAGAAAGCCTCAAGAATTTCGCAACAATCGAGATTGAGGAAGTTCAACAACAAGCCAGAGTGAAGGACTTTGTTACTAATAATAAGAATTGGGATCTGGGGAAACTTGCTCTGGTTCTGCCAGATTCCGTAATGGGGCGTATTGCTGCTTCCCCCTCCCCCCCCCCCCCCCCCGCGCGAGAAGAAGATGGAATAGACAAACTCAAGTGGGGACCTACAAAGAATGGAGAATTCTCTGTTGCAAGCGCCTATCATAGCCTCAATAATGAGCAAGGAGGGAACCAAGGTCAGTGGAGGAAAATGTGGAAATGGAAAGGCCCGTTCAGAATGCAAATTCTCATGTGGCTTATAATGCACGATAGATTACTGAAAGGGGAGAGGTGTCACAAGATTATGGGGGCGAACCCTATATGTCACGCTTGCGGCATAGAGGTGGAAACCACAATTCATTGTCTGAGAGATTGCGTGATGGCAACTAGATTGTGGGTGCGCGTTTTGAATTCAAAGTGGGTGCAGGACTTTTTCCAGAAACCTTTAACCCAATGGGTGTGGCTGAATTTAAATAAAAATCTGGCTTGGAAAGAAGAGGATGACTGGCAGGATACTTTCTTTGTTACTTGCGATTACCTGTGGAGGTGGAGAAATCGAGAAAGGCACGAACCTTCGTTCTCAAGACCTCCCAATTGCCATGAGAATATTGCTAGCACAGTAGAAGACATAAGGGGGGCGAGGAAGAGCAAGATGAGTAGCTTCTATCATCAGAAGAATGAGCAATTAATTAGGTGTGAGTGCCCCCTCAAGGAATGACAAAAATCAACACAGATGGGCCATCGTCTTCTACTTGCAGCCAAGCAGGTTGTGGAGGAGCGCTAAGGGATGACAGTGGAAAGTGGATTGGGGGCTTTAGCCATCATATTGGCCAATGTACTGCCTTCCAGGCAGAGCTTTGGGGAATCTTGGGGGGGCTTCGTATGGCGAGAAGACTTAACTTAAACAAGGTTGTGGTTAGTGTGGACTCGACAAGCGCGGTCACGGCAATTGAAAACCATCTAAAGGGCAGGACCAGTAGAAACACTGTTATTAGAAGAATAGGGGAGACTATCAAAGAGTTTGAAATTTGCAAAATTGGGCACACGTTTCGTGAAGGGAATAGAGTGGCTGACTGGCTGGCTAAGAATTCCCTGAAGAGAGAGTTAGGCTTCCATGAGGTGTTATTACCTCCGGATGATCTCAAGAATATCCTCTGTGATGATATGAGTGGGGTGGCCATACCCCGCATGATCTCTGTATAATGTTTTCTCTTCTGGGCTTCGGCCCCGTCTAGTAACCAAAAAAAAAACTTAGGGCATGCTTAGCCATTTTTATGCTCTAATTAAACATGAAATAAAACAAAGTGAGAAAGTTGGAGGACATTTAGCTCAATAGAGTGCATTGGGCATGAACAAGAGAGTGTAGTTGAGCGGTTGGAGTTTATCCTCTTTTAACAGCATAGGATCTATTAATTGGTCTAATAGTGAAAATATTTTTGCTCTTTATGAATTCAACGACTTTATTTAACTCTTTTTATATGACTTATTTGTTGTTGTGGGGATAAAGATAATATATTTATTGCTAAGATAAAATTACATAATTAAATGACTCTAAGTCAATATATTATTAAAATTAAATCCAAATAACACAATTAGTAGTAGGCACTATTTGGATCTGGTTGATAATTTGATTTCTGTTGTGAGATCCGAAGAAGGGGAAGCACTCATACAACAAAGTAGAAACAGACAGAAAAATATATTATTTGAAAAACGTTGGGAGCGGGAGTGGAGCACGTGGCAGCTATCCGTTATTCGACCGTTGTCAAATCCATTTTTTTCATTCATTGCCATTCCCTTCTTCTTCTTCCTTCGTCTCCACCAACGTAAACCTAAAACCATTCTTTTTCTTCTCTCTCTGTCACCATTTCGCTGCTCTCACATGGCGATTGCAACAGAGACCCAACCTCAACACCAACACCATGACAAGGTAAATTCAATTCGCCATATCAATTTAAAGACCTGTTCCTTCTTTGCATTACAATTGGTTTACGATCCCATCCCCTTTTCAGAGCTAGGGTTTTCGATTCCTCCAATTGGAAGACCTGTTTTTCCTTTGTTTTCTTATTTTTTTCGAAGCTTTAGATTCAATTTCATCGCCTTCTTGAGAAATCGTAGAGGTGTTTGAACTTGTCGTTGTCATCGTAAGAGGTTCATGTACCTCCGCGCATAGACGAAGCGTGCGTAAAATGAATTTCTGAAGATAATTAATTCTCTTCTTTTTCTCCTCCTTTTGATCATATTTATTGTTTTCGAAACAATTTAGCTGCGAATTTCAAACATAAGGGTTTGAAGATCCACGCCAGGAGCTTTAATTATGGAATTTCATCTTTTTTTTTTATTTGCATTATTCATTGGCAACAAGATTCAAGGTAGTTTTTAAGGTTTATAGATATGGTAGTGCTCAATTTTCTCTGTTTATTTCATTTTTCGTGTTTTGGACAGGCTTCTTCGGAGGCTTCAGCTGTGGAGCAAAGAAGGTGGACCCTTAATGATTTCGACATTGGAAAACCTCTCGGAAGAGGAAAATTCGGCCATGTCTATTTGGCCAGGGAAAAGAGAGTGAGTTCTTTTTCTCTTCTCCTGCTTCAGTTATCTGCAAAATTAATAGATGCAAAACCATTTCAATTCATGAATCACATGGCCGTTGTTGATTTGTTGAAGAATTTATAGTATACATCGGTGTTGATTTGTACCTCTGTTTCTGAAACAGAGTAATCATATTGTAGCTCTGAAAGTACTCTTTAAGAGCCAATTGCAACAATCCCAAGTTGAGCATCAGCTCCGGCGTGAAGTTGAAATACAGAGTCATCTCCGACATCCCCACATCTTACGCCTCTATGGGTACTTTTATGATCAGGTATATGCTTCTTGTTATGCTGATATATTTAGAACCTATACCTTAGGATGTGTTGCTGAAGATGGCTAAATGCTGTATTTACATTTTGCTTATGATGGCAGAAACGGGTTTACTTGATTTTAGAGTATGCACCCAAAGGAGAACTTTACAAGGAATTGCAGAAATGCAAATATTTCAGTGAAAGGCGTGCAGCTACTGTAAGTATATATAATATAGCAATGCTTTCTTTTCTCTTCTCAAATGCATTTGTTTGACGAGCTAATGTTGCTATTTTGTGGTCGATTACAGTATGTTGCATCGTTGGCCCGCGCCCTTATATATTGCCATGGAAAGCATGTAATACACAGGGATATAAAACCAGAAAACCTTCTCATTGGTGCACAGGTGAGCCAGATCTACCATTTCTTCACGGGCCCTTTTGGTTTTTTTTGTTGTCTCCTTGTGTTTATTATGCCAACTTTATTTTCATTCTCAGGGTGAACTGAAGATAGCAGACTTTGGATGGTCAGTGCACACATTCAATCGCAGGCGGACCATGTGCGGCACGCTGGATTACCTTCCTCCTGAGATGGGTATGTTTGTTATCACATGAATCATTCTTTCATAATTTTATACATGTCATATTGTCATTCTTTCATGCATGCACCATTTTATCTGTTCTGAATTATTTTGAGGTTTCAACAGTGGAGAGTGTAGAACATGATGCGAGTGTGGATATATGGAGCCTTGGTGTCTTGTGCTATGAGTTTCTTTACGGAGTTCCCCCTTTTGAGGCTAAAGAACATTCTGATACTTATAGGAGGTAAGCATTTGTATTATGAATATGCTCGTTTTTCTTCTATTTTAAAATTTATGTTGTAACCTCCGATGATATATATATGCAGAATTGTACAAGTGGATCTCAAGTTCCCACCTAAACCAATTGTGTCATCCGGTGCAAAGGACCTCATCAGCCAGGTTTTTATTCTTTACTTTCATGCGCACAAAAACAATATTCTTCTTTCACAAGCATATTTGGCTGATTACTCCTCTCACTGTTATTGTTCACTAACAGATGCTGGTCAAGGATTCATCTCAGCGTCTACCTTTGCACAAACTTCTTGAGCACCCTTGGATTATTCAGAATGCAGAGCCCTCTGGTGTGTATAAGGGGCTAGTGTAGCTCGTCAATTCTTCTTATTAACGTGGAAATCATCTGAATAGCACAGCTTCGTTGGCTACATTAAATGGTCAAGCGATGCTGCAAACTATGAGAAAGTTGGTCGGCTAGGTTCATAAGATTAGGCATTTGGTTGACAGATGCCTACAGGAGGAGAATTGATTGAAAAGCTTTCAGTTGAGAGATTATTTGATTGTAAACTCTGCAAAGAGATTATAACACTTGAATAACTACTGATTTGTTAGATTCAAGTTTTAATATATATATATCATATATCATACGTTCGTGTGTTCTATTTTTCTTCTTACATAAGAGGCAAAAATGAGTAGCAGAATTGCAATCAAACTGTCTTTCGGATTATTCGCCACTATCTTTACAAATTTTAAAAAAATAGCTCGATCTAATCAAATTTTATTGCATTCAGCAAAACTTTTGACCAAAGCAACAATCACCAGCAACCTCATTACCAAAAATGTAAACCAACAATATAAAGCGGATAATTCCATGTCAAATAATATATTGTTGCATACAAATGAATACCTTTAACTCATTTCAACAAAACTTTGAGTATAACAACTCAATATATTAGCTAACATCAGTACTCAAAGTAACGACAATAAAACCATATAAACTAGTGACATGACAAACAAGTTCTGTGAACAAATGATTCCATGTTATTCTTAATGACCTGGATTTTAACACAATCCTCTCTGAATGCTACTGTCATTACAAATACAATTATAGATTAACAAGTCGGTGTCTAATTTTCTGTCTTGATTCTATTCTCCGCGTGGTTTTCTTCTCATTTTGGTTCAACTTTGCAATTGTTCCCTTCTAACAACTTAGTGGGAGGCTGTTCTGCTTTCTTGGCTTCACCAACATCTCTGCAATTATTTGCTCCTAACAACTGAGAGGGAGATTTGTCTGCGTTATTGGTGGTTTTATGAACTTCTTTGGGGTCCATAAAGCTTGGCTGATTGGTTGAAGAAAGGAGTCGTGCCCACATCCTGTCAGTAATTACAACCTTGTTCTGCCTCTCAATGATTCTCTGGGTATCAAAATTTGAACATACATCCTCGATTGTCAGAACAATTCTGATTGTGTGAAAATACAGGCCAAAAACAAAAATGGAGAAGCAATAGAACGCAAATCGGCATCAAATTCTTTGTTCATATGCAAATGCACGAAAAGTGAAGAAAACACAAGAAAAAGTGTAAATGATATAGTACTATCATTCTTCCTTCTCAACAATAGTAGCATATACCTTTGCCTATGGATTCATTATTTACACTTACAGGCAAGTGATATAAAATAAGAACCAAAATTAATGAAACAATTCAGAACATTTGTAAGAATATGGAATAACTTACCTTGAATGGAATATATGTTTGTCTGCCGTTTACCAGCCCACTTGTGAATCCAGTATATCCAGCCATTGCTCCATGAACTGCACTTTGAGCGAGAAGTGTGCAGTAGACATTGTCTGATGCATTACTTGGAATTGCACGGATCATATAAGTTGGATCTGCCATATAACTCAACCTCAGTTAAGAACTCTGACATACTTTCTTGGTCAAACTAAAAGAAACCCGCTATTTTCCCCAATAACGATGGTTGACTAAATAAGAAATAAATAGATCAAAAGGGAAGAGGATAAAATTATAGACACTCACCTATATATTTAAGAGTGATGGCCATCTTATTCTTCCTTGCAAAATGATCCTATTTACAGAAGGAGGAATGTTTATTAAAATTTAAAAGGGAGAGTTTAATTGGTAGCAGCTCCCAGAGCACTTACTCCGTCAATCCTCAAAGACAGAGATATATAACTTGGCAAGCAGAGTAGTTTTACACATATTTCCACAGAAAAGTTCATGTTTTGAGAAAATTCTTAGGAACAAGTAGAATACCTTGATCCTTTGGGATATCCATAGACCGATGTCTTGAAGTAGCTTGTTTCCAGAAGCATCCTTTTCATTCATGGCTTCCTGGCTTTCTGTAAGAAGATCTTGTCCTGCCCCCTCAGCTATGACTATAACCATATGTCCATTTTCTTTTAGCCTTTTTTCGATAAATTCAAAAAGCCCTCCCTTTCCTTCAAGGAAGAAGGGTGACTCTGGAATCAAGCAACAGTCCACATCCCTACTAGCAAGAGTAGCATACATTGCAATAAAACCTGCAGCATATCAATCATAATAACAAAGAAAAATACAAATAAGCCTGATTACAGAGAACTTACAATGAACATTGTAGTCAATCACATTAACATCAAGTCACAATATGGTTTAAATCATCTGAATTTCTCCTGAAATACACGAACATAAATGTGTAGACATACATACCACTGTAACGTCCCATCAGCTTTACAATACCAATGCCATTTTCAGCACTTTCAGCTTCAACATGTGCTGCATTAATGGCACGTTGAGCCTCCTCAACCGCAGTATCAAAACCAAATGACTTGTCAATGACCTAAAGAAAAAGAACAAAATCCACATGAAGCTTCTTCAACATAGGTCCGTGAGATGTATTAATGATAAGAATTCAGGAGGAAAAAAAGTATCCCATTGTGATTAAGCATTACCGGAATGTCATTATCTATGGTCTTAGGAATTCCAGCAACGACTACTTTCAGCCCCCGCCGTCTAACTTCCTGTATGATACTAAAATATATTCAGAATGCTTACTTAATATATCAAAATATTTACAAACATAAAGATACATAAACCTCCGGAAATGGTATATACCAAACATATTTCTTTGAATGAAATGGAACTCCCTCTTATTGCTCATATTGGAGACCAGGGAAACAAACATTTTATTATAAGAAGCTTTGAATCACTATACCTCATAAATCACAGAGGCCCCTCTCTGTGTTCCGTCTCCTCCAATAATATAAACCTGTAACCATGCCCAAACAATGAAAAGACCTAAGTGCATTAATTAACAAACTCTAGATTTAAGATTCCAGCATTCATCATCAGGAAATTTCACTTGAGTACAGTTTAATTCATAGCAACAAACCTGATTGATTCCACGATCCTGGATGCTGTCAACTATCTTGCAAGTATCATGCCCTCCTCGTGATGTCCCAAGAATGGTACCCCCACGCTTGTGTATGTCATTAACCACCTTAGGTGTTAAAGTAATGGTGTTCTTGGAATAGAAACCTCTATAACCACCCTGTATAACATTAGATTCAATTTAGCGGTGCAACCAATGAATTAAGCAGTGCAACTCGAACAATTTACTCACTCACATCTATGCCAAGGACTTTGTTCACCCCGTACATGTAAGAAAGGCCACAGACAATTTCCCTAATGACAGTGTTGAGGCCAGGGCAGAGACCACCACACGTAACAATGCATGCCCGCACATCATCAGAGTTAAAATACACCTAAATAGCATCATCAGTAGGACCACATGAGTCCAATCAAAATTGCTAATACCTTCTTAATAATAAATAAATTAATAAATATATCTACATTAAAATAAAATAAACAGAAATAACCTTTTGTCGAGGCCCAGCACGTCGAAAATGCACACCTCTTGGACTATCCTTGTGGACAACAACCTACGGAAAGTAAAATGAAAGCTTAACACCAAAGCACCTTTATTAAACCTGCTGAATAAAAAACGAATACATTGCTTTGATTTCATGATTTCTTTATCCTCCTTAAGCAATGAGAAGTAAAAAAAGTGAATGATAAGAATTTTATGAAAAATAATACAAATCAACATCTTCTTTGTGATGTAACTTACAGATAATTGATCTATTAAGTAGTGACAGATCAGGTAAAGCAAAACACTGCGCATTAGATGAAGAAAATAAAAAAACAGCTAGGTTGCACACATTGCAGAAACAGTAATCGAACCTTCTGAGGAACGGTGTCGTCCATGTGCACGAAATACTGCCTGATTAACAACACCAAAACACAGAAAGAATCAGTACTTGGAACAATAACACAAATATATTCCGTTTTCCTCAGATCAAAGCAGTAATAAAAAATCGATTCACACTCACTTCACAACCGAGTAAGCTGGATTCGATCGCAACGGATTCGGATACGTCTGCAAACAAAGAAAACGAATCTTAAGTGAACACAACGCACTACACAACTGTCACTAAAATCGAAAGAGAGAGTGCGAGAGGGATACAGGAAGATTAGGAATATAGTCGCTGAAGTGAGGAACATCTTCAAGTATGTAACCAGCTTCGCCATGGACGATCTTCAACTGCGAATCACCATCATTCGACGCCATCGCTATCTTCGAACCAAATCCTTCACTCTTCTTGTTTCCAATTTCTTTTGTGTGTGTGTGTGTGATTTTGTTTTGGTTTTTTTTCTCAGATTTTTGTGTTTGGATTTTGGAGCGAGAGAGGACGAAAAACCGAGATATAAAGGAGAAAGAGAATAGAAATGAAAAAGAGTGAGAAAATGGAAGGAAAAAAGAGGAATAATGTGAGAGAGCGATTTATTTGCTGCGGCGATTTGTTTTGTTGAAACGATATGCTCCTAGAATCTTGACGGTGACAGATCGCGATTGTTCTGGACCGTGCGATTTGGAGTGGGACGTGGAGATGGACGGTGGATATTGTGGAATAGTTGTGGAATCTGGATGGCGGAGTTGCGGTGGTCTTAGAAAACCAGTGGCGCGGTTTACTGGATACTGTCTTGCGGCCCCGGTTTCTGACGCAAACTTATTTTCTTCTTTTTTTGGAAAATAACTTGAACTCCCTTTTTTTAAGATAAGCTAGTCATTTCAATGTTAAATTACTTATTGCATGACAAATTTTAAAAATAGCCCAAATGGGTATAAGAAGCTTGATGTTAGTATTGTCCATTTTGGTTTCAAGTCAAATTATTCTGTAGGTTATGTCTGTGGAACAAAACTGAAGGAATGAATTTTACATTTTACAGTTGAATTCATTTATACAAATTTTCACCTTATTATACACTTTGGTTTCTTTATTTTCTAAAATTAAAACTTAGAATAATATACTCTTAATCAAACATGACCTTATTACTTTTAGACTTAAAAAAATTAAATATACGGGGCTTCTATAAAGTTTAGTGTATAGTCATCCCACGATTTAGTTAAATTATAATGATAAACATATAATATTTTGACAATAGTGATATATATATATATGTGTGTGTGTGTGTATTAACTGAAATATATCCTCTATTTTTAATGTAACATGTAATCATAAATATCAATTTCATGCTATAAAAAAATACTATATTCAATCAATATTAAATGTAACAAATAATTATAAATTTCATTCATAATTGTGTATATGGTATACATGTTAATTTTTTTCCACTTAAATTAAGGAATCAGTATTTATAAAGAAGTTTGGTGAAATTTTAGTAGATTTTAGGGGCGTTTAGTGATAATTTTACCAATTGGGAAGTGTAAAGTTAGTATAGAAAGTGCATAGAATTTTCTATAGATTTTGCCTACCAAATAGAATAGAAATGTCTTGTTTAGGATAGAAAGTGTGTGTACATGAGGTGCCCTAATCAAATACTATGGGCATTCTGTTTGAACTGAGGGACACGCATAGAATTGCTAGGGTTTATGAGACACTAGTTTAGAATATTTTCAGATGTATGATATAATTAATATAACTCTTTAAAGAGTATAAAGCTAAAGACTAAAGTTTTTTAAATAATAATTTTTTAGAATTTAGTATATAAAATATGAAATTATATTATTTTCTTAGATATATTATAAAAATAAAGACTATACTCTTTGTAATTTGAGATTACTCATTTTTTATATTATAAAATTGAAGACTATATAATTTATTTTGATATAATATAACTTTTTAAAAGAATATAAAGTTAAAGACTATAGTGTTTAAAATATTAAATTTTAAGAATTTTTTACATAAATTATAAATTAAAGACTATAATTAAAAAATATGAGATTACACTATTTTTTTTAAATATGTTATGGAAATAAAGACTATAATATACTTTGAAATTAAAGATTATTTATTTTTTATAAAATATAAAATTTAAGACTATATAATTTAAAATATTATATAGTAATTTTTTTTCAAGAAGTATAAAGTTAAATATCGAAATCTTTGAAATAATATATTTTTATAATTTTTTATAAAATAAAAATTAAAAATTATATATTTTAAAATGTGATATAGATACAATTTTATCAAAGACATTATATATAAGAAAGAAAAGTATATCCTTAAATATTTATAAGGACAAAGTGATATTTTCAATATTTCTAACTAAGCATATATTTTAATTTTCTAAATAGTGATTAAAATTTAGAGCAATAAAAATAAGAAAAATAGACTAAAATCAAAATTAAAATTTTAATAGAATCAAAATGAGATTAAAAACTATTTTAAATCAAATTATAAATACAATTGTGTTTTTTTTTTTTTGGGAAAGTTACTAATATATTTGTAATAGTCCAAGAAATAAAAAGATATATATATAAGAAAGGAACAACGCGAGGGGAAAGAACGACACTACGGATAAGAGATGTGAAATTTCTAGATCAAAGCAAGACAAACTATTGTTTTAATTTGATTTTTCACTCCGAAAAAAATATATTATAGTGTGAGAGAAAAAGAAAACAAAGACAAAAGAAGGGAAAAATAAGTACAGGTGGGATGGTTGGAGTGGATACAACGTTAACATGTAGTCCACTCTGTGCGTAATAAATAAATAAATAGATAATAACAATAAAAAGTAAATAATAAATAAATAAATCAATTTTTAAGAGTTCTTATAGTATGAATGATTATCATTCCCAAACGCTTCCTTAACCCACCCAAACCCCAAATCCAAATCCAAATCGGTGTTGCTATCCCTTCTGATATTTTTGTTTCTTCTCTGAGTTTTTTTTTTTTTTTTAATTTGAAAAAAGAAATTTGAATTTGGGGAGCGAATTGTGACCTGGAGCTAGCTCAGATGCCAATGATTTGATTCGAAAAAAATATGCGAAGAAAAGGGTGGGTAGGGTAGCTGAGCTTCTCACCAAAAAAATAAAAATCTAGGTCGAAATAATGGTGGTTTCCGATACTCCCGTCGGTGGCTCTACGCCGCCGCCGACGCCGCCGCAACCGGAGCAAACCACCAAGTTTGGGATCACGAAGCCTATCTCTCTCGCTGGTCCCACCGACACCGATATCAATCGCAACACCGAATTGGAGAAGGTTAATTTCAATTTTATTTGCTTGTTCACTTCACATTCGTGCTTTGAGTTCTTAAAAAAGACCCCTTATTCCGTTTTTTCTGTTGTTTTTTTGGTTCCGGAGCAGTTCCTGCTTGATTCGGGGCTTTACGAGAGCAATGAAGAAGCTGCCACTAGACAAGAGGTTCTTCGGCGCCTTGATCAGGTCTTTTACTCCTTCGATCTAACCGTTGTTTACTGTAACTGAGATTTTTTTTTTCGAAGAGCATTGTGAAATTTTTTTTTGTATCGTTGTCGTGGGGTGAAAAACGTGTTTTGGAACTTTGCTTGATTGATTTTGATGCATGTTCGGAATTCATTTTTGTTCTTCCTCGTGATGGTGCCCTTTCTAGCTGTGATCTTGCCCCTTCTAGCTGTGATTGAGGTGTTTCACTTTCTGTCAAGTTTAAAGTTTATATCTTTTTTTTTATTGTGACAACGTTGAACTGTGATGTAGATTGTGAAGAGCTGGGTGAAACAGTTGACACGCCAACGAGGGTACACAGATCAGATGGTTGAGGATGCCAATGCTGTCATTTTCACTTTTGGCTCGTATCGCCTAGGGGTAAGTGTTTTAGTGTCACTTTATTCTGGTTCGTTCTAGACTAGTGGTTCGTTCTCTTTGATTATTTGGAGTGGTGGACTTCAATTCAGAATTTGCACTCATGTCTTGATCTGATTCATCTTAGAAATTGATAATGAGATGAGTTGACAAGAATGGAAGATTAGAACAAACTTGAATCTGGATATTGGGGTGATTTTAAGGAGAAAGATAGCATATATGAGATATTAGTCATATCATAGAAGGGTATTTGTTGTATTCGGGAATAACAGAGAGTCTTGGAATAATTGATCCAGTGATCCCTTTCTTTATAAGCGTAACACTTACAGCCTTTACAACATAGTTATAGCCTCCTCCCAAGAAAGGAGACACATGATGTTTCCTGGTTTATGCTGATGCGTATATCAATAATCCTGAATTCCCCAGGCCCAGGCAGTGTTGGAATCCGGTTATAACAGTTGTTTGTTTGTACCAATAGTCATGCTTCAGTCACTGTCAGCAAATGACTGATGAGTGGTGACTTCTATTGAATCTCATTTCCAATCTTATCATGAAATGTCTTAATCTTTCATTCTGCATGAATGTTAATAGTTTCTCCTTCCTCTCCCGCGTTGTTTCCAGTTAATTTGTACTAGGAGCAATAAAAATGCTTTGTTCTGAAGAAACTAGTAGGAGACAGAAGAGTAGTCAAAATATTGATGTTTTGTAGTTCTAGTTGTTCTGCTTTGTAAGTGGCTGTTCTATAAGTATCTAGATATGTTGCGAAAATTGAATCATTTACAGGTACATGGACCTGGAGCTGACATAGACACTTTGTGTGTTGGTCCTTCTTACGTGAACCGAGAGGTGATGCACTACAGCTGGTTTCTTTTTCTTTAATTTTGTAAAATCCTTGGCACGTATTTTATCTTAGACAATATCTCACTCGGTTGCAGGAAGACTTTTTTATCATTTTGCATAACATCTTGTCTGAAATGGAAGAAGTTACTGAACTTCAACCAGTTCCTGATGCTCATGTCCCTGTGATGAAATTCAAGTTCCAGGGGATATCTATAGATTTGCTTTATGCAAGTATATCCCTTTTGGTTGTCCCAGAAGTAAGTTTTATTACCTTTCTTAACAGGGCTTTTATGTATTGTAAGAGCTATTTTGATTAATAGCAACTTCCTTAGAAAAGCTTTTATGCTGATTGCTAAGAAATTGGGGGCTCCTTAAGATAGGTACACCATCATTTATAAAGTTTTGAGCTCCCTGATATTCTTGAAATTTGATGCAGCAGTGCCTCTTCGTCATGTTGCCTCTTGTGTTCTTAGAGAACCAACATGATCCTTTGGTTTATCTCTCCTTTGCACTTTTTCATTATTTTACATTAGAATCTTTTTTTTTTCTTTTAAACCTGATTTCCATTTGATATGGTTTCAAAACATTCACAGGAACTGGATATCTCAGATGGTTCTGTGCTGTATGATGTTGATGAACCAACTGTTCGAAGTCTTAATGGCTGCCGAGTGGCAGATCAAATTCTTAAACTTGTTCCGAATGTTGAGGTTAATATATTTGTTCTTGGGTTTGGTTCATTGATATGTTAGAGTTGATGTTCTTTTCATCTTATTAATTTGATAGTCCATTATTCTTTTGACAATGATAGCACTTCCGAACTACACTGAGATGTTTAAAGTTCTGGGCTAAAAGGCGTGGTGTTTATTCAAATGTAAGAGCTACACTTACGAGCCTTATATTTTCCATCACAAATGGCATTGGATTTTATCTCTTATTTTTTATTTTTTTTTCATTTCCTTCTTTTTAGGTTACGGGATTCCTTGGTGGTGTAAATTGGGCTCTTTTAGTTGCTCGTATTTGCCAGCTTTACCCTAATGCAATCCCTAGTATGCTGGTTTCTCGATTCTTCAGGGTATATACACAGTGGCGGTGGCCTAACCCTGTGATGTTATGCTCTATAGAAGAGAATGAACTGGGTTTCCCTATATGGGATCCTCGTAGAAACCCCCGGGACAGATTTCACATTATGCCAATAATTACTCCTGCATACCCTTGCATGAATTCCAGTTACAATGTATCGGCTAGCACTCTTCGTGTTATGATGGAACAGTTTCGTTATGGCAACAAGATTTGTGATGTAAGAGAGACATATTGTTCCTTACTTTTTTTCTCCCCCCAAGTTTTTGTGACTGCCTTTATGTAAGTGACACTTTCAATGATAGGAAATTGAGCTCAACAAAGCCCAGTGGAGTGCACTTTTTCAGCCATATATCTTTTTTGAGGCATACAAAAACTATTTACAAGTGGATATACTTGCATCAGATGCTGATGATTTACTAGCATGGAAGGGTTGGGTAGAATCTCGATTGAGGCAGCTTACCCTTAAGGTACAGTGTTGTCATTGACTGGTATATGACTTCATCCAACAGGTTTAGTGCACACCTCTTTTTATTTGTTGAAAATATCTACCTCTGAACACTGACGAAAATTCTTTTTTGACTTTATAAGCTATACACTGATACATGTCTTTCGTTTGTTTCTGGGCAGATAGAGCGGGATACAAATGGGATGTTGCAGTGTCATCCTTATCCACATGAGTATGCAGACACATCCAAGCCTTGTGCACATTCTGCATTTTTTATGGGCTTACAAAGAAAAGAGGGAGTAAAAGGTCAAGAGGGACAACAATTTGATATACGTGGAACGGTTGATGAATTCAGGCAAGAAATAAATATGTATATGTACTGGAAGCCGGGGATGGAAATCTATGTTTCTCATGTTCGTCGAAAGCAGCTCCCTGCATTTGTATTTCCAGATGGTTACAAACGCAATCGATTGTCGAGGCATACGAGCCATCCATCTGAAAAAATGGGTGAGGATGCCACAAAGGGCTACTCTGGATCTTCTGAAAGAAGCATCAAGAGGAAAAATGACCCTGACATGGTGGATATGATGCCAGGCAAACCAGAGAAGCGGGCCTCTATTAGCCCACAGAGGTTGGAGTGTGTTTCTCCTGAAAATTTTCCTAGTAAATCAGGCGGTGCATCTCAAATGAGTATTGATTGTATTGAAGGGGTTAGGCTAGATGGTTCAGTGACCAATGATGCTGACAGAAAATCCGAAATTAAGTCATCTGATGGTCTCCTAGGAGGTGGAATAAGTACTGAAGGACTTGACATGCAGATTTGTGGGACAGGTGTTGCTGACTCTACACACGAACGGCAGAAATCAAGATGTACAGAACCAGAAGTTCAGAATGAGGTAAGCCTGCTGAACCATTGAAGAAACCTCTCCCAGCATGTTGTTTGGTTCATGTGAAGTTCCTTATTAGAAAAGTTGGTGATCCGTTTCAGAATGGAGTCAATAAGGACGAAGCTCGGGATCTGGATCTAGATTGCTTAGAAAGCCCAGAAATTGCACCTTGCAAAAGCTTGTCAAATTGTAAAGATGGTGCTATTGATATGGATCAACGACTAGACACAGCTTGTAACTTCACATCAAGGGCTGAATGCTCAGATTTTGTACCAAGTGCAACCACTCAGAACCTCAATTGCGAGGTGAGTTTCTTCATTTGAGGACTTTTGGATTAGGAACTGTTGTGGAT
Organism: Aeschynomene evenia; assembly: GCA_013621005.1. Taxonomy (NCBI): domain Eukaryota; kingdom Viridiplantae; phylum Streptophyta; class Magnoliopsida; order Fabales; family Fabaceae; genus Aeschynomene; species Aeschynomene evenia. The sequence continues at coordinate 7,332,802 of CM024270.1, forward strand.
GACAGTGAAAAAACTGGAAGTCTGGGAGATAGTGAGAGTCAGGGATCATTGCAGGGTGATGGTTGTCTGGCAGATCCAGATCAGTTCTGAGGAGTGGTTGTTTTCATGGAAATAGAGTATTTCAAAATATCGTGGCCAAAGAATTGAAGGTTTTGAATGATCTAATGTCTCTGTTTTCTTCATAATAGGGATGATCTAATTTATGATATTATCCTCACTTTGCTCTAATATAGGTGTTACCAGAATTTTATCCTTTACTGGTTTTCAGAAGAATTAAGAGTATAACCATTTTTTGGGGCATGGGGGTTGACAGGTTTCATTATTTCTCTGTTTGTTATGGCTTGCTGACAATTATGTACAATCAGAATTTGGTCTTTCCCTATTCTCTTCCTGTCTTGCTGGACCTTGGTACTTTGGCCCAATTGTTTTTACGCTGTGTATTTTCCCAGTTAGTTTGAAGATGATTTGAATGTCGATTTCCTTGGTCATTGAATTGCTTAGTCAAATTTCTGACTGGTGAATATGTGGTCGCAGGTCCTGCACCACTGTAGGTGCTATGTTTCCAGTAACTGTGCTTAAGAACCTGACTTGTTTTGTGTGTAGAGACTCTCAGAGACCGGACTTTCCTTTTTTACTTGAGTTTATTGCTTTATTGGATTACTAATTTATTAACATTCTTTTTGTTTTGTATATTGTGTATAGAGAGATGTCAGACTTGGAAGTGTTGTATAAATTCAAGATGGGGCTAGGTCAGAATCTTTGCAGAAGCTAGTGAAAGGCATGCTTTTCAACTCTTTCAATACGAATAAGAATGTCTTTATACTGTCCTATTTGGTTCTGGCTTTTGTAGGAGGATTGAATCACATGACATTTGGGAGGCAAATCACTGAAGTTGGGGCTGTTGCTGTGCTGAGTTCAGATCTTGATGGTGGGAGTGAGGAGCTGATGCAAACATGTTGGGGTTTTGGGGGCATTGTGATGATCAATTTATATGTACATAGAAGAAGAAGAGAGCATGTTGGAGATGCATAAAACGGTCTCATCCTTATTGTCTGTGAAAAATGGGTCTAGCTCATCTTCAGAGCCGTGAACTGTCTCATAAACCTTAACATATTTACCTACTTTGATTTTGAAGGAGTGTTGGAACTTTGTTGTTTGCTTGATACATCATCATGTAAATTTAGTCAAATAGTCATTTCGGGTAGGTGGTTGAGAGTTTAATGGAAAAATCTTTGGCGGCAGTTGAGTCGAGTCGGGTATCCTTCCTTGTCTGTCCTTGCTTGGAAACTTAGATGGTTGAAAGGATTCGTCCTTGAATTGGTGAAACACCATCTTGTGAAAAAGGATATATTTAAAAAAGAAAAAAACTGTATCATTCGACTGTGTTCTGACATGGTTTTTTTAAGAGTACTTTATTTAATTGATATTTCTTTTTGTTTTGGAATTCAGAGCAAGGTTGGTAAAACATTCTGATGCAGGGAATGGTAGTGTGACTTAGCTTACTGGGGTTACTTCTTTTTAATTTACTCATTTTAGGTAAACGACATTTTTATAATTACGTTTCACAATCATATTTCTGGGAAATAATACTGTTATGTGCAAAACGGTGAATGAAGTACAATGCTAATCAAATCTAAAACTTGAGTATCACTTGATTTCACTTCCCCTGTAAAACGGTACGTTACCATATATATTATACAATAATGTAAGTGGTACAATAGACATATATGTCCAATGACTATTTAACGTGTACTATATATATGATATAGAATGTGTGCTATGTGTACAGTACACATATGTATAGCACATATTTCATGTCATGTATAGCATACGTTAGATACTCGTTAGACATATTTTTGTTGTACGACAATATTATTGTATATTATATTCTGGGCTCTGAAAACAGTAAATACTATACTGTAATTATATATTACATTGTACCACTTTTTTTGTTTTTCGACTTAATCTTCGCAAGCAAATACATATTACCACTACACGGTATACAAGCAGGTTTCGTCATTTTCGCTTACAACATTACTATCCTTGTAACTGGATATGTACCTGTTATCACCAAGAAGAGGAGTGATATCAAAGTCTGCTGCAACCCTTTTACGTGAAGAACCTGAATGACAAGACTGACGAAGAACTTGCAAAACCTCCCTGGTACTAGGCCTAGCTGTGGGCAATGTGCTTGTGCAAATGAGGCCTAGTTTGAACACTCTTGTCATCTCTTCCACATTACATGTTTCTTTGATATCCTCATCTATGCCATCTGCAAGACACTTCCCTTCACTGTAATGCTCCCATGCCCAATCAACTAGGCTGCTCCCGTGCTCACCTCCATTCTTAGGCTCTCTTCCCGTTACCAGCTCTAGCAGCACCACCCCGAAACTATACACATCCACCTTCTCATTAATCTTGGTCGAGTAAGCATACTCTGCAACACAAATGCATTTGAAAAATTAGATTCCTAACTGATTTATGAACTTCGCTGAAAATTAAATATAAGAATGATGTGACATGATTATTATAACCACTATCATGATTTTTGTCAAAGATTCTAGCTACCTGGTGCTATGTAGCCGAAAGAGCCTGCTAGAGCAGACATTGTGTATGGTTCCCCAGGCTTTACCAACATCTTGGCGAGTCCAAAATCAGCTATAATAGCCCTGAACTCAGCATCAAGCAGGATATTGCTAGATTTGACATCTCGGTGGATGATTGGTGGTGAGCACTCATGGTGCATGTAACATAGACCTTGTGCAGCTCCAATGGCAATCTTCAACCTCATTGGCCAACTTAACACCACATGATTCTTGTTGGGTGAAGTCAACCCAGCAACTGGATTTTTCTTCTTCCCATGGAGCCACTTGTCTAGGCTATGATTCTCCATGTACTCATAGACAAGAAGTTTCGAGTTCTCGCTTGAGTAGCAGCACAAAAGCTTCACTACATTGGAGTGCCTAATGTTGCCCAAGATTTCAACCTCAGCCATGAACTCCTTATCCAGTTTGTCATCAACATCTTTTTCCCTCCAAATCTTCTTCACAGCAACATAGACGCCCGGACGATTCGAAGCAATCCGGTAAACTTTCCCGAAGCCTCCACTTCCTATGAGGTTGTTATCTGTCAAACTAGAGAAGAGGTTGATTTCAGTGAGATCAAGCCTCTGGAATGAAGTGAGCCTCCATGTTGAAAGCTTGCGGCCGCAGCGCTTCTTGCCCACGTGCTTCTTCAACATACACAAGGCCAAGGAGGCAGTGGTGAGCAGCACAATGATGGCAACGACAACAATCAAGACAAGGAACTTCGAAGACGAATCGCGGAAGTGTGAAGGGGTTTTAGTCAAGCAGCTAGATAGGTTGAATTTTGGATCATAAGCACAAAGATTAGGATTGTTCAAGAAACTGTTGTCATAGGCGAGGTTATTGAACTCATCAGGGATGCTCCCAGAGAACTTGTTAGAAGACAAGTTGAGGAAAACAAACCTCAAGTTTGCAAGCTGAGTTGGGATTTCACCAGACAAGTCATTCTCAGACAAGTCCAAGTAAACCAGATTAGGAAGATTGCTCATAGCTAATGGGATTTGGCCAGAAAGGTTGTTTCTTGAGAGTGTTAAAGAACTCAGTGATTGCCATGAGATTATCTCCGATGGAAGTTCACCAGAGAGTCGATTCCCATCAAGCATGATAGTAGTGATCCGAGAAAGACTGGTCAATCCCCTCGGAATCTCGCCCGAAAGCATGTTGTTACTTGCATCAAAAACCACCAGATTCACATCAGAAGAAAGCCCGAGAGATATATTTCCTGAGAACTTGTTGTCCCTTATCTCCAATCTGGACATGTTCCAAGACAATTTACTTGGAATCTGACCAGAAAACGAGTTGTTGCTTAGCATCAAAGTCCCAAGGTTGCTCAAAGTCCACAAACCAGAAGGAACTTCCCCTGAAAACCTATTATTGTAAAGCTGAACAGTGACAAGAGAACTACAATTCCCAAGCCATGGAGGCAATTCACCACTGAGATTGTTGGAAAAGGCAATGACACCCCTAAGAGCACCACCAACACACAAATTCTCCGGCAACCCACCACTCAGCTGATTGTCACCAACCTCGAACGACACGAGCTTCGAGTGCAGGCCTAATTCCGGAGGCAGAGTTCCATTCAATTTGTTCCCAAACACCTTGAAAGTATCAAGCATTGGAAGTAGTCCTAAACCTCTTGGAATCTCACCAGATAATTGATTATAAAACAATTGCAAAACTTTCAAATTCTCCACCTTTCCAAAATCGCTGGGTATAGAACCTGTCAAGTTGTTCATACTCAAATCAATATTAACCAAATTCAGAGCCTGCACTGAACTAGGTATCTCACCGGAAAACTTATTATGGTACAGAAATAGAAACTGCAAATTCCTTAACGAGAACAGAGCACTAGGAATTCTCCCTGTCAAGTTGTTCATCGACAAATCCAATTGCACCAAATTCACGAGATTTTTAAAAGTCTCGGGAATTTCTCCAATTAGGTTACAATTCGCTATCCACATGAACTTCAAGCTCGTCATGTTCCCGAACTCGATCGGGATCGGTGCAGGGGTAGACCTGTAATTGTACGCCAAACCCAATGTTTCGAGATTGGAAAGGTTCCCGATCTCTTTCGGGAAGGTTCCGTTGAAGTTGTTCTGGTACAGGTGGAGTGTTTTGAGCTCCGGGAGGTTCCCGATCGACGGAGGAACGTCGCCTATAAAGCTATTTGCGGCCAGGTTGAGGAACGTTAGTTTTTGGAGTTGGTTTACGTCGCCGGGAATCTCGCCGGAGAGGTAGTTCTGTGAGAGGTCGAGGTATTGGAGGTTGGAGCAGTTGTAGAGTGAGGTTGGGAACTCGCCGGCGATGGAGTTGTTTGAGAGGTCGAGGTAGGTGAGGCTCTTGAGGCCGCCACAGATTGTGGCCGCCGGGAGGTCGTGGACGGCGATGTCCTTGTTGGCAAGGTGGAGCTCCATGACGGCGCCGCCTGTGCAGTTGACCTCCGGCCAGTCGCACGGCGAAGATGACGACGGTTGCCATGATTGCAGCGACGGTGGGTCACCCAGCTGGCGTTTGAAGGTGAGAAGGGTGGTTTCTTCGGTGGAGGTTTTCTGTGAAATTACTTGGGAGGGTAGTGTGATGATGAACAGAATGAAGAAGTGGAGTGGGAATTTGAGATTGATGAAGGGTGTTTTGGACATTTTGGAGGTGACGGTTGGGTTTTGGTGTTGGGAGTTTTGCCGGGAAAACATGGGGAACGTACGGTCAATATTCAAACATACTCTCTCTGTGTTTCTACTGTCAGTAGTGTGATAGTTCCTTCTACACAAGTTTGAGAATTCACTATATATTGAAGGAGAAAGTACATATTCGGAAATATTAACTATTTCTAGTCAACTTATATGATTTAAGGGTGTAGTTGTAATTAAATTTACTTAAAAAGTTAAGTAAATAGAATAATTAACTGGATGAAATTGTAAAAATCTTTCACCAAGTAGTCACCATATCAAAATTAATATATTATTTTTAACATTTAATTTATAGAAAGTAAATAGTTTTATGTATAAATATCCTACGAGCATTTGTAATTGTTAAGAATACTTAGACTAATAAGAACACACACTCACATTGTATATGTGAATTTTGTTGTTATAATCACAAAAGTCAAAATACTTTTAAAAAAAGCATGGTGTTAATTAGTGCAAATTAATTTTCTACTTACATGCAATCATGTATTATTATCTTAATAAAATTATTTGATTTGGCTATATATACTTACTACTTTAAAAATCTCATTTTAATCATAAATAGTTATTAAAATAATTTTAATTAAAAAGAAAAACCCAAACATATCCAAGGATTATCCTCCTAAAGTGAGCTTTTCTACGGGGTGAGAAATTAAGTAAAGACACCAACTAAATACACTTTAAAAGAGTTTTTCCCATATTGTAAATCAAAATGAAGACTTTATTAGAAAAAGACACCAACATTAAATTTCGATTAGAGGACACTGTCACGACGAAAATGATGGAAGGGACAGAACAATCAACAACTTTGATTAAACTAAAGAGTTTCATTCAAACACGAGTTATTTAAAGTTCATAATAATAATGTGACGGCTCAAAGACCAATGTTGAATTTTCCCCACTTCATGGCTTTAGTTAGTTAAAATTACAATCAATAAATTTCTATCTTATTATTTTCCCTTCTGGATGATCTAACATGGACTTATCTTTGTACTGTGGATATTTTAGTTATTATTTGATTCCATTATCTGAACAGATTTTGTATTTAATCCTGAACGTCAAAAGGTAAACTTATAGGCCAAATTAAAATAGATGAAAAACACTAGAAAATTTAGTCAACATGAGTAAACGCATTGTTTAAAAGAGTTCAGGTAAAGTAACACAATGAAAAATGAGTAATTTTATATGTACATCGTAAAATTAATTATTATTAGTCATCATATTTAATAATTTAACATTTTAAAACTATTAATTCAACCTTTAAAAATGTCGGATTAATGTATAATATTAATAGTTTGATTGAAAATTTTAAAAAATTAGATTATTGCATATAATAATTAATAATAACTAACTTTTTAGTGTATATAAATTATTTCTAATAGTTATATAGAAAATATGAATCCGCATATATAGCATGCAGTTTCCTTACCATAGTATAAACTAGGGATGTGAGAAAACTAATAATTAAAGTTTTAGAATATATAAGCCAATTAAAATGATGTTATTACATGTGTATAACAATCAAATCCTTAATCAGGAGCTATTATGATCAAATGAAATAATAAAAACTAGCAAGTAACTATGGGCTACCCCTAGCTTGAATCGGATAAAGTTACCCTCATGAATTGTCCCATTCTCACGAGGCAATCATGTATGTACCAATTGGGATTAGTGGTGGTTAGGAAGGTTCCCATTATCACTATGATGAAATTTAGGCTCTAGTCCATAAAACCCTACCTTTCTAATTTCTATCTACTAGTAATTTGTAATTTCTGTCAAATTCAAAGAAGTTTGTTACCACATTATATGAAACCCTTAACCCACTCTGAAATGTCATAAAATTACATGTATTATTTTTCTCCAGGGATTAGTCAGTAGTCAAGGAAATTAGATATTTTCTTTTTCCTTTTTGTGTGTGGAGACAAAAAATCTTCTATTGTGCAAGACATTTAAGTCAAAGTATGAGGCATCCTTCTCCAGAACATGTCGGAAATTAAAGCCGAGATAAATACTTAGCAAAGCTAAATTTGTTCACTCCCATTAATCATATCAAATCTATTTTATAGGAAAGAAAGAAATGTCTGCTACTGACTTTTTTTTTCTTCATTTTCTATATTCTTTTTTTTTTTTGGTGAATCATTTTCTATATTCTGGATCAAGTGAAGCATACCACACCACAGCTTATACAGTAGTTTATATTGGAGGATCCAAATCCATAATTAATTATTTACATGAAGGCCTAATGGATAGTACTATGCCTTGTACATAAAAGGCTTGTATTTACCAAGAGATTGGCCCAACCCATGAATGGCTGCAATTGCTGCTGCCACAGACACAATCATGCACACAGCACTCAAAGATTGAAGCCCAAACCATCTAACTGTTCTCTTCTTGATCTTTTGCTTCACAATGATCATCTCTATTGGGAAATACACGACTAGAGGCCAGAACCCAATTGCCCCAAGAAGGGCAATCATGTCATTGAAGAAAGGCATTGCCATGGCCAGAACAGTTGCCAAAACCACAAACATGGACCTCCAAATTAGTCTAAAGTAATTGATGCTGAATACCCTCAATTTCCCAATGCTCAAATTATACTCCCTAGTTATAAAACTTGACTTTGACCACCTTTGACTAGCAAATATTTCAACTATATGATAAACTGGTTGGACAACCACCTGTTCACAAAATTACTCAATAGGAAAAAAAAATAGTGTATTAGTTGTAGGAGAAAATGAACACCAAATACGTATGAGGTCCAACTGATAGTTTTATTATAAAATCAAGACTAAGTATTTAAAATTGTCTTTGAGAAATATATTTTAGGACAAATTGGTTCCTCAGAATTTAAAAATTTAATATTAGTTTTTCACATTATAAAAAAATGATAAATTCATCATTTTTTAAATGTTCATACACTGATTTTTAAAGATATGAATATTTATCGAAGAACGAATTTGTCCTCCTTTCTAAATTGTGAAGGATCAATATTAGACTTTTAAATCTTAAGAGATTAATTTCTCCTGTAATATATTAGTGGAGGACTAAGATAAGTATTTAGTCCATGGAAGAAGAAATAAACAACAAACATATTGTCCTCAAATTGTTGGAAGGAAGTACCTGATAAGCTCCAAGAAGGTGGACAATAATGAAGGCATTACCCAAATCGATAAGCCACAAGGGATTGTGAGAGGAAGTGCTCATGAGGATGCTGCCAGGAGTGTCTCGTCCAAAGGCAGCGTAGCCAGAGCATCCACACAAGAGAAACACTACCGTCATTGTCATTATGCCTACCTTGTTTGCCATCTTCATCACTTTGTTTTCTGGTGGTGATGACTTCAATGTGTCCTGTTTTTCACACCACCACAATTATTATTAGTATTCAGCTATCATTTAAAAGCATAGTATAATATTATTGCAGAGTTAAAATAAAGGGTATGTATGTATGTACCTGTATATCAATGGAAATCTGAGCATAGGAATTAGCGAGTGCTATGTTACCAAGTGCAACAAGCAAATTCCAATATCTTTCTGATGAATTTTGCTCATTGCTCCCCCAAAACAAAGAGGTACTCCTTCTTCCATGCCCTGCATGTATTATTCGATAATTATATTCCCCTTTTTATTTCCACACTATCTATGAATCATTATCATAACCGTACCATTACAAATCTATATATATAATATTTACGAAACTCTTGCATTAAATTCTCTACCATGTGTCATTTTATCAGATTTTTTAATTTTTTATTTTTTTAAAAAATTCACTTAATTTTTCAGATTTATATTTTATAATTCATGCAATTTAAAGTTTAACTTAAAGATTGAATTATTAGTATCATTTTTTTTTATCCCGTGCATCGCACGGGTGAAAATACTACTATATATATATCATCATACTTGTATTATTGGTGCTATGCTATGCGCCTATTATTTTATTACACTAATCAAACACTTATAATCATGTTAGTAAACATTCCAGCTGAAAACAATCATGTTAATTAGTAAACACTTAATCTAATAAAGACATTTTTACTTTTGTGTTATTTTGTTATCTTTCTTAGACCAAATCTATACGTCAACACTCGACAGCTACACGACATATTTTTAAAATTGTACAATAATCATTACAAAAACATATCATTGTCATGTTAGTAAACACTTGATCTAATAAAGAATTATACCTTTTGTTGAATTTTATAAAAAAATATAAATAATTTTGTTTTTATTTTCTTTCTTATATCAAGCCTATAACGTTGACACTCGATAGCTACACGACATATTCTTAAAACATGATGAGTCCATGAAAAATGACGGCCATGTAATAGAAAAGAAGAGTATAAGAGAAAAATATGTCATACGTCAGTGCTTAAAAAATGAGTATTGGATTGCTACGTATAAAGAATGATTTTTTAAAATAAAAATAAATCATATTTTGAAATTCAAAAATAATTTAACTTTTGAATACCAAAAGAGAGAAAAAAGAGATCCTCAATAATGATGCATACTAAATGTTGATCACAATATAAAACAGTAAAATAAAATTTACATAGAGTAGAACACAAAAGGAAAATAAAACTATAGAGTATATACCAACCTTGGATAATGGTAGTAAGAGAGAGTCCAATACCGATAAAGGCGTACCCAAAAGACATAAATGCGGCCAAGAATGAGAGCCAAGCCAGCTTGTGAAAATTAGGAATTTGGGATAAAATGATTTCGATGATTCCAAGACCAATCATGTATGGATTATAAGAAAAATGGCATGCTTCAGCCCCATTCTTCCTTAAGCAATCGTTCTTTAAAATTGTCCTGAAATATTCAATTACTATTACATACCTAGGCTCACGATATAATTACATCATAGTAAAATATTTTGATAATTTCATGAATTGTGCACGTAAGTAAGCAGCCAAATAAAAGAACTTACACCACACTTATGGATGTAGTTATTGTGTAGCTAATCGCTATGCCGGCAAGGTTGCTATACTGTACAATTCCACAAATCATGTGCATTTTTCCACCTAAAGAGCATAGAAAGAATAAAAATTGATCTTGAAAAAAATAAATAAATAGTGCTTTGATTAAGGATAATATATAATGAGTACCTAGGTGAGTTTTGATGGCGTCCATATAAGTGGAGTTTCTCTTGCCAGAAACAGGGTCGGGGAATCGATAACAATCAGCGAGAAGATTAGAAGTGTAGAGTGTAACAGCAGCAAAGACTAAGATGGATGATATGCCAAGAATCCATCCTAACTGAGCCATGGCCCACGCTAATGACAGCACTCCTGCTCCAATCACCGCCGTTATTATGTGTGCGCTTGCACTCCACATCGTCCCTGTTTCATTTTCATTTCTCATTCAAATTCATTTACCAATAAATCATATACTATATTATCATTCCATTCATTTTCTACAAGTAAAACAAACTGTAATCATAAACTAACTTTTAATTATAATCTTAATGTATTCTCATTATAGTTTTAGCTGTAAAGTGCACACAAATTTTCAATAGTGTAGAAAATAATAAAAAAAGGCAATTTTTATATTTGAGCTTATAAGTAAAAACTTTAAATTAAATAATAAACATTATAAAATATAATTATAAAGACTATATTTTGAGTTCCAATAACTCTTAGCTTTTCAATAAACTATATATAGGGAATTACATACAATACATTAGTCTTCTGATGTAAATAAATAAATATTCTTTCGGTCCATTTTATATGTATTTTTTTAGTTATTCATTCCAACTAAAATAATCATTAAATTTTGTTGAGAATTAAAATAACAGAATTAAAATGATAAAAATATCTTATTAACATCAATTATTATAATAAAGAAAAAAATAAATATTTATTGAAATTGTAAAAAAGATAAATAAAATTAAAAAAATTAAAAAGTAAAAAAAGGACATATAAAATGAACTAGAGAGAATAAATAACATGACTGGAAAAAGTGCTACTTCAATCAAAAAATTTTAAAAGTAGTACTCTCTCCATTTTTAATAATAGTCATTTTTTTACTTTTTTGATATATTAAAAAGTTAATACATCTAGGTAGTACATTAATAATAATAATAATAATAATCATTTTTTATATATTGAAAAATTAATGAATTTAAACATAAAATGTATTTAGATATATTAATTTTTTATGTATAAAAAGATTAAAATGATTATTATTATAAAATAGAAGGAGTAATAAATACCACCAATATATTTATTGTTAAAGTTGTCTTCAACCAATGAAGAAGTAAATGAAAGAGAGCAAAAAACGTACGTGTATGCATGTCAAATTGTCAACACTGAATTTAATGAATGAAATGCAGTCTGATAGTCAAAGGTGTCTTCTCCTAATAACCAGCCATAAACTCTGAAAACAGAACTCTCCTACTTTTCTTTTATTATTTCTCCATTTTCTACTCTGATGACCATTTTCTTATCTTTTCTTTTTGTTTTCTTAACATGGTGAACGAAAAAGAAGCTTAAGAGGCCATAATCATGATTTTATTTTATTGGATGTGACCAGGGAATCTACCCCAAAAGAAAAACACTAGCAAGATTCTATAAAACAGAACAATGAAATATCCAAATTAACATGACAAGCTAGCGAATTGCATGCATGAACAAATACATACTGCAAAAAATGTTATTATGAACTCCATTATACAATAAAATTATTTTTATTTTAAAAATTAATGTATTTATATTTAAATTACATATGAATTTATTAACTTTTCAATAGACTAAAAAAGTGAAATGACATTTGTTATAGAATGAAGAGTAGAGTATTTTAACATCTAATGAAACGTCAATTTTGTTATATTTGGATACAGGGGAACCACTAATTTCATTTGTGAAAGAAATCCAAAAGACAGAAGAGTTTGATATGGAATTGAATTGGTTGTATAGCTCGAAAAATTAATTAAAGAAAGAGATAGAAAGCGAACGAACCAGTTCTTCTGGGTTTCCCATCATCGTCCAGAAGAGCACTCTGATTTGCATTATTAACACCTAATTCCGCCTCCATCTCCTCCCTGTGATCAATCAAACAAAATGCCTCTCTAATTGTTTGAAAAAAAGTATATATAACTCAAGTAAAAAAAGAAAAAAGGAAGCGAGGGAGGGAGGGAATCAAATTAATTAGTAATTTAATTTGTGAGTAGGTAGAGTGTACCAACCTTAGGTTGTTGTAATAAATAAAAGTGAGCCCAGGAAGAGAAGCGAATTGGTGATGCTTGCTGTTGCTGTTACAAAGAGAGAGAGAGAGATTCGTTTACATTTATAAGGTGATCGATGGTATGCCAAATTTGGTGTTGGAAACTTGGAAATTGAAATTCAATGTGTATCTCTACTGTACACCTTTGTTTTGCTGTCATTAATCTGGCAGTTGTAAACAATTCACTCCACATTAATAGTAAAAATGTAAATAAAATAGAGTACACACGTTAGTTTTTTACTATTTAGAAAATTCGAATTCCCTATTTTGTTTAAGACTCCTCCAACCACTTCATTAACTAAATATCGGTGTCTTAATCTATTTTTTCTTTTTAGTTTTACCTTTGATATTATTCTGATAAGAAAAGGCTATGTACATATTTTCTCCATTTCAGAATAATATCTGTTTTAACTTTTATGATATATTAAAAAAGTTCATGTATTTAGACATAATGTAAAAAACAATCAAAATAACTATTATAATGAAATAGAGGGAATAATAGTTAATAATAATAAAAATATTTTCAATATTTCAGCAATAAAGTCTAAGTCAAATAAGTAAGATTAAGTAGTAATATTAAATGTCATTTTAACTTTTTGATATATCTGATGTATATGGACTTAATTGTATCCATATACATTGAAATTAAAATGTATAAAGTAAAAGTAAAAGTCACCAATACTATTACTGTAAATTCATTCATGACCCTTTTCATAAATATGCAGAGTTAATGCAACACCACCCTTATGAGTCAAATTGAGAGCAGGGTTATTCATTTCACTAATGGATACAACAACGCGTTGTTTACTGCTGTATACAACAACTTGTTTTTGAATAAATAATGTTTATAGTACATTTAATGTGTGTTATAGATGATACAGAATGTATATTATATGTACGTATATTATATAAAAAGCACACTTTTTATATTATCTATAACACACATTTAGTATTTATTAGACATATTTTTATTGTACTACAAATATTATTGATCTGTGAATTGCAGTAAGTTCTCGATATTCTCTCTATATTAGTTTATCAAAAAATATATACTTATTTTTTTTTCTTAACCTGGAAAACTCTGCTATGAGGCCTCGTAGGTAATAAATAGGCTTTGTTTTCTTTGGTATTTTGGCCCCTTTCTTTAATTTCACTTCTTGTTTTCTTCACTTAATTAAGAGTGTTGTTTTATTTACTTTAGCTTTCAATAGCAAACACGTTAGTCACGGAAACACAGATAAAGGAAACAAAAACCTCAAATAGTAATCTATAGCAACAAAAATAACCGTCAAAAGAAGAAAATAAAATATCATACTCACATCGTGATATTTGATTTAAAGACTATATATAACCATAATTATAAAAAAGATAAATTGAAATTTAATTTGTTTTCCTATAACTTAATTAAGTTGAATTCAAATTGTAATATATATTGTTTTATTGTCTAGTAGTAAAAATCATCTCATTTAAAACTCTATAATCAGAATCTGTTATGGAACTTCAAACACCCATAACTAACCGGTATAATTAATTTGGCTTGGTGTTGTAACACTAGAGATTCTTAAACCAAGCAACCAGCGTGAGCTTTTCACACTCAGGCTATATCAGACAATGAGGACATACAAATCACCATTTGTCTTAATTATTCAAATTTCAAACAAAATCTGTTATTTGAAGAAACAACTCACTTTTCCTATGTTGGTTCTTTTATACAGTAACATCCATCCATGCGCCTAGTTGTTCCTGTTCCTAGCTAGATAGATTTTTTTTAACGTTCATAAATAAATTCCTAATATGACAATAATAATTAGGAAAAGATTAAAAAATTCCGGTATTAGGCAAGTTCATTATACTGGGAAGGGTATAAAAAGGCATAATATTTTCTTCCTTGATTCTGCTATGTGCGAGAGGCTCAAGTCCATGAAAGGATGGTGAATTGTGCAGTAATGAAATCTCTATTCACACGGGCTTTTTTTTTTGGGCTAAAGCAGGCTTTATAGAATATTAAAACCCATAACAAGATGAGCCCAAGAAATGCTCCATCAAAGCCTAAATTCTTTAAAATACCAAAAATAAGCCCAAAATCCTTTCAATAAATAATAGACTTACTCCAAGGGCTTCTTTGCCTAAATTCTTGAAGAATCATAGCAGAGTGCTAAGCTTGAAGTCTAAAAGAATTGAAATCATGTAAGAATTGCATCAAATGTTGTTGATCCAATGATTGAAAATTCCTAAATCATGCTGTTTGGGTTTGTAGCATTTCATCATAAAATATTTCTTTCAAAAAACAAAAATTTAGATATTCATCAGTTTTGCATAATTGCAGATAAACTTAGTCGATATTCCGCATTTGGATTTTCTCTTTGTTGTTAATTATATGTAAACTATGCATGCTACCATAGTGGATCCGTGGAGAACTTTATGGGATTGGACCACCATTGATTAGGGTTGTCAGTGAAGGATATATAGCATCTTGACTTTTATGAAAGGTTGTTTTCATGTCACTGTCTTTTTGACAAGTAAGAAAGACAATAAAAGGGCGGCCCAGACTCCTACGGCGGAGTCCAGAGAGTAGATGTACGCAGTCTTATTCCTATTTTACGAAAAGATTGTTTCTAGGATTCGAATCTATGACCTTCAGTAACCTTACTGCTGCGTCAAGACCCACCCTCTCAAAGATAATACAGTGAAAATTTAATTAGGAGGAAAAAAAAAACACAAACATAATTTTGAAACTAAATCTCTTCCTAATAATAAGAAACACCACTGTCCCATCTTAGATTACATAAATTTAACTTTAAAATTAAATCTTCTCTAAGAAGAAGATTATCTGGTAGTGCACACACTTCTGCACTATAATTAATTAAGCTAGTTAATGGCTCTGTCTATATATGTATATATACAAGTATGTATCTACTGCTTATACATGAAGATCTTGTACTTGGTAATATTCCTGGCAATCTCACGAGCCGCACCAACAGCTGCAGCAACGGAGACAAGGAAGCAGGCCAAGCTGAGCAAGTGGAGCGCACACCACTTGAGTGATAGCACTCTGATCTTCTTCTGAGCTATGTGCATTTTTACAGGGAAGAACACAATCAGCGGCCAGAACCCAATTGCTCCAAGCAGGGCAAGGAACTCGTGAAAGAATGGCATTGCCATCGCTATTACTGTCCCTACCATCACGAACACTGTCCTCCACACCAGCCTGAACATGTTCACATTGAATCTGAAGCACCCTAATAAGTTGGTGGGGTACTCCTTGTTTATGAAATCTGAATGTGGCCACATTATGTTAGCACCCATCTCAACTATACGGAATAGTGGTTGAGCCATCACCTGAAATGCGCCGACAATGTGGACAACAATGCATACATTGCCCAAGGCGACCAACCAGAAGGGATCGTAGAATCCAAAGCCAGTGAGGATGTTGCCGGGAGTGTGATCCCCGAAAGCAGCGTACCCAAGGCTGCCACATAACAGGAAAAGTGTTGTCATTGTACTGATCCCTAACACGTTCGCCTTCTTCATCTGTTCGTTTTCCGGTTCACTGGACTTCAATGTGTCCTAAATTAAATAATTACAAATTTCGATATTAATTAATTAATTAATTAATTAATTGTTCGTTGCGATCAAATTAAATAATTAAATTGTAGTATTAGGAATTACTGTATTAGTTACCATGATATCATAGACAACAGTAGCGAAAGAGGAAGCAAGTGCTATGTTCCCAAAAGCACTAAAGACTCTCCAAACTTTATCTGCTGCAGATAGGTCTGGTCCTACTCTCACTCCGGATAAACTCGTTGCCTGTCCTTTTCCTGTTACACAACATACATATAATACAAAGAGGCCAGGAATGAGTTCATTAGTATTTTTAGATGATAAATAAATAATAAGTAAATGCAGGGTGAAGGGTAAAATTAAAGATTCTAGTAATTACCTGAGAGGACCATAGCGAGAGAAAGGCCACTTCCGATGAAAGCATAACCGAAAGAGGTAAAAGCAGCAATGGTAGAGAGCCATGTTAATTTGTGGAAGTTTGGGATTTGGGACAAGAAAATCTGCACCACCCCAAAACCCACCATATACGGATTGTTTGAAAACTTGCAATAAGCCCCGTGCCCTTTCTCATGGAAGCAAATCGCTTTCTTTATAGCCCTGCACATACAATAAACCACCAGACTCCTTAATTAATCTCATCATCATACATATTGTTATTATTATTAGTATATATACTATTATTCATTAATTGTTAGTTTATCAATTTAGTAACGTAACGTACACCAAGCTTGTAGAAGTAGTTATTGTGTAGCCCACTGTAACACCAGCGAGCTTCCCATATAGGACCAATCCGCAAAAGACGTGCATTTTCCCGCCTAATTATCAAAGCTAGCTTTTTAATTATGATTGAAAAATCAATTGAAATAGCTAGGTAGGTAGGCCATAAATAAATTAAATTGGGTGGTCATAGTTGATTAATGAATAGAATTAGTGAGGGATGTACGGTACCTAAGTAGGATTTGACGGCTTGCATATAAGTGTAGTTTCGCTTGCCAGAAAGAGGGTGAGGGTATCTGTAGCAATCGGCAATGAGATTGTAAGTGAAGATGGAGATGAAGGAAAAGGTGAGCATAGTGGCAATGCCAGCAATCCATCCAAGTTGGGCCATGGCCCACGCAAGAGCAAGCACTCCAGCCCCAATCACCACCGTTATTATGTGCGTCGTTGCTGTCAAATAATTTCCTGCACCCACCCAACCATTCCAATCCACATACACATACACATAATAATAATCAATTTCCCTTTTTCTCACACTTAACTAATTGCATACCATACCACATCACCACTTGAATTGTTCTTTTCACAATTTAGAATATATATATGTATATACGATATTTGCATAAAAACAATTTAATTGACGCCTAATCATGTTTATATCACCCATTTTCTTAATTGACTTATAAAGAAAAGTATATTATTATATAATAGTGTGTTTTTTTTTCAATGATTAGTACATGTTTTCGTATGCTCTAATAATAATTTTGACAGTCAAATCAGTCAATAGATTTATTTGAAAAAAAAAATTTGACTCAAAAGAATTTCTTTCAAGAAACTAATTTTTAGTGAATTTGATTATGACTCAAAATTTATATATTGAGACTGATTTTTCATTTTGTAAATCAAATTAAGACTGAGGATTGTTTAGAAAATATAAATTATTTCAAATGACAAGATTTAGTCGGAGACAGAAGCAAGGCCAATTATTTAGGTGATGATTATATATATGCCTTAGAGTAGCAACTACTTCAATTCATAGTATATTCTAAAGAGAGAGAGAGGGGAAATTAAAACAAACCGGTTCTTTTGATTCTGCCATCATCATCAAGTTCCACGTCTGCTTGTGTGGTAGGAAGATCAACCTTACCCGCTTCAACTCCAACCGCCATTTTCATATAAGTAAATGATATAAATATATGTATAATCCCTGCCTCCAAAATAAATCCAAATAAACTTCAGTAACAAATTAAATTAAGATTAATTTTATATATATATAAATACAAGCGACTCAAGATACACTTATTATTACTCATCACCTCGTCGTGTATTAGATACCTGTGTTGTGTTTTCAGAACTGAAAAATGGTGTATGTAATGTGATTATGAGTTTCAATGAAGAGAAAATGCTTCTCTTTCTCTTCTCTTCTATGCTCTGCAGTAACTAACACATGCAGCTATACCTATATGTTGGGCCAATTGCAGATACGTCCAAACCCAACGCACCAAAACTCTCATTTATACACAATGCAAACGGACTAAACTACCCATAATTATTATTCTTGACCGAATAAAACAATAACCAGCAATAATATTGCGTCTTTAGTAAATTAATAAATCTCTTAAATAAATAAATAAAGTTAATTAAAAATTTTAAAAAGGTAAAATAGTAGTGGATAGTAATGTTTAAGATTATTACGCACATTGAGGCGGGCAGATGATAATCACCAATTCATTGAATAATAAAATCTTAAAAATATATTATATTAATAGATTTAAAAAAAATTAGTGCACAATAAAAAATCAATTAAAATAATCAATAAATAATACACAACATATAATATATAATATACACAATATATATTACATATTGTGCCCAACATATATGATATATTGTACATAATATATATTACATGTGAATATCACGTACAAATGGAACTTCAAGATAAGATCGATATATATATATATATATATAAAAGATAACGGTAAACATAAAAAAGAATGTCGTTTTATTTTCTTTTAGAAAAGGCATATTAGTCATATCTATATCATTTATCTAAACAAACAATTAATTTCTATGCACATACATATATAAGGTATAATCTTTTTTATTCCAATTATATATTATTAGATTCATCATGATGAAAAAATATGTAAATAAAAGTTTGTGACTGGATAATATAATGTTACATTTTACACTGCAATAAAAGATAATGTAATTTTTAAAAGACTTTATAAAAGTTGTATAAAATATTTTGTTTTGACTTTAGTTAGAAGAAATTGTACGATTTAAAAGGTTATAAGGGTGAAGTAAAATGACTAACAAAAAAGGAATTAGAATATATATAACATTATGCAGAGAACTAAAATTATAAAATTATTATCGAATATAATTGAACATTATACACTACTAGTAAATAATTATCAATATACTATATAGATTTCACACGTTTGTAAAAAAGAAAAAATCAATCAAAACGCAGCCCAATACAAGATCTCTATCTGCTGCCATAGTTATTAGTTACAATTACAGTATATATGGAAACATGAATAAATTAATACATTCAGAAGCACAGAAAAGATTATATGTGCCACATGCATTGGGATGAAGGAAGAAAAGTAGTACCCGTCACGCTATCTCTTATTCACAATTCCTATATATATACACCTCTTTAATTTGTGATCATGCAAAATGGACATTTAACCTTTAATTTGATCAAGCTTGTCTTTGTCATCATATAGAACCGTACCATTTTAACTATTAAAAAAAAAAACTTTAAATATTATAAAGAGTCCAATTTTGATGCATTAATATTGTAAAAAGTATTTTTATAATATCATCAAATCAAAATATTTTGTTTGTATAATTTTTTATATAACGTGAAAGAAAAAATGTGATCATGGTTCATCACATAATTGAATGACTGGTAATAGATGAAAATTAAATCATATAATAAATAATTATCTAATATTTATTTTATTACTTAATTTTAAGAATTTAAATATAAATATGAATCAAATGTTTAAATTTAATAATAAAAATAAATATTAGATAAATTTTTATTATACAACTAATTATTTATTTATTAATTATTTACATACTAACATAACGTGTCCCCACTTAAATTCTCTATCACTTCTTTATAAGATTGATTGCATGGTTGGTAATCGCTCCACGTATGCCCAATCTAATGCTTAGGTCAGTTTATCCTGTGGTTAACAAATTCCTGTTATTCCATTGTCCCTTGCTAAACATCGAAAATGAACTACTTTTTTTTTTTTTAAAAAAAAAGAGAAAATATATTCATGAAAATTTAAAATTCAAGTTAACTAAATTAAGAAAGACATAGAATTAAGTGAAGAGAGTGATTTTTAATAAGAATGGGGGGGGGGGGGGGGGGGTTTACATGAGTGGTTATGATTATTATTTAGTCGAGATTAAATTAAATCATGCCTTGGTTCTTTTGGTACAAAATGCATTGGTATATAAATAAATAACCAATAATGATTAATTTAATGATAATCGTTCACTCTCAATTATTAGTTAGTTTTTAGTTTTAATTAGTAGAAGGTGTATGTAGAATGGGAGAATTTATATATTGAGTCCTTCAAAAGCTAAGCTCCGTTTTGAAAAATTAATTTATTTAAATTTGTATGGAAAAATCATTTCTAAAAATTAACTTATAAATAAATTATTTATTTAAAAAAATAGTTTTAAAAAATTTGATATTCTAATTTCTCAAAAATTACTAAAATAAATTTATAAAAATAAATAAAAATTATAACTTTTAATTTTCAAAATATTAAAAGAATAATTATTAACTTGATATCTAAAATGGCTCTAAGTTATAAATTTGATCTAAGTGGACAAAATATCTTTTCCCAATAAAGGCATTGAAAATGCTTACTTTTCTATAGTTTATTTACATGCATACAGGAAAAACATGATGCTCCATATATTCGACATGGAAAAGGTTTTCCCATGCACTATGCCAACTTCTAATCCTCATGACAATGACAATAAATAGGAGCATCCAGTGTTTCACATGAGTTGAAGAAATAATCCGAGAAATTCTTAGATTTATGAGAGAAGTTTTATTTTGTATAAATTATTATTCAATATGATTTTCATTTCCTATTTTTTTTTTACATTTAATGACTAAAATTATTTAAAGCAAAACAAAATTTCTTTAATAGCACCAAGAATTTTTGAATAACTCCTCCAATCCAATCAACATTTGATAATCAATTAAAACTATTCATGAATAATGATACGCTCAAGCTCTTAATATTTAATTATGAGTATAAATATTAAGTATTGAATAAATTTTTGTGAAACGCGCGCCAAGTGTTTTAGATATGAATATCAATAGATGGATTGTAACATGAAGATAATTGCCTTGTGTAGGAAGAAATATGTTAGCTTTGATAAATAATTTATTTATTTATTATGAGCATTGCTAGAGGCACAATAAAAAACCAGCAAAAACAACCAATAAATAGGAATTTGGGTCACAATCACTTAGTCCATTAAAAATATACACATGATTAAAAGTGTTATTTGGGTCATAAAGTATTAAATGGACTTTATTGACTATTTTGACTGATTTTTTATTATGCCTCTAGCATTTGTGATTTATTATATTACATTATTATTAGGGTGTGTATGATTGGGTGTGATGGAGGATGAGAATTTAGAGATTGAGGTTGTAACTAAGGAGTGGAATACTGGGGAGGGGGGGTGCAATGATTAATGAGATGGAGGGCAAGTGGTGGGAGTGAAAATTAAACCACAGCCACAGGCCACAAAACACAAAACACAAAAACAAAACATTATTCCTCTTTAGCACAAACAGAGGTTGACCCCAAACATAAAGGGACACGCACAGGCACGAGCGAGTGACTGAGACATTTATGCATAAAATTTTGGTAACAATACTTTTTTTATTAAAATAAAAGAAAATCATTTTAATACTTTTGATTTAAATAATATTTTTAATTATATGTATTTTTAGTGAACTAAGTAATTTAAGCTCAAATTTTTATTTTTAATTATTTTAATTGATACAATTTTATACTTCTAAACAAAATTGACATGTATGTAAGTTGGTGGTGCTGCAAATTGTGTGGTTCGTGTTCCACATTTGGTTATTTTATTTTCAAACTAGTGAATAGTGTTGGTAGTGGTGGGGACAAAAAGGGATGTAAACTATACTAACCAATTTTCTATGGTGATGGATCAAATTTTATTTTTGAAAAATAATATTTTTTTATATGGATCCAATATTTATGTGAAAGTTTGAAAATAAAATGAGATATTTATCATTCCAAAAATATAATACTCTCAAATATATTTTTTCAAATCTTAAACTAAACTCTTTTTCAGTCCCTTTTAATTTTTTTTTTTTACTTTTTATTTCATCTCTTTTATTTGTCTCTTTTATAATTTCAATAAACATTTAATCTTTTTTTATTATACTTTTTTATATCATTGTCTATTTCAAGGATAGAGAAATTGGAATAACTAATTAGAGTATGACGTTTTTGTCATTTTAATTTTAACTTTAGATTTTCAATGAAATCCAAGGATGATCTTAATTAGTATGTATAATTAAAAAAATACATTTAAAAGGGACAAGAATAAATATATAAGAATATTAATTTCTATTTCTAGTGATTATGAAAATTAAAGATTCTGCCAACTATCTCACTCACAAGTAATTCAAGGAATATATGTTATTTAATAATAACACATTTGAAAACAAAAAGATCTGACTGATCATTGTTCAACTTTTTTGGTTATTTTAACATATTTAGTGGAGAAAGATTCGTCTTTAATTTTTCTCTATCTTTTACACATTTAATTGATGAGATATGAATATTGTACATTATAAAATTAGTAGTCATCATCGGTCAATATATATAATAATTTAATTTTTTAAATTATTAATTCAACTTTAAATATTATATATTAATCTGATATTTTGAAAGTTGAATTAATAATTTTAAAAAGTTAAATTATTGTATATAATAATTAATGATGATTGATTTAATAGTGTACTTGTAACATTATGATTAATTTATACAATTTTTTTTTTTGGGAAACCAATGTGATCGAGTGTATAGAAAATTCAATTTATTTATTAGAGAATATGATGCTATAAAACAGCTTATGAGTATCAAAACCTTATCCAGAATTATATATCTCTATTTTAAAATTGAAATGAAAAAGAAATATATTCTTTCATCTATTTTTAGATATACTATTTTGTTACAAAGGCATTATTAATAAACATATGTCACATTAATTTTGTATTTATCTTATTTTGTTGATGTCATTATTGATTATTGTTCTAAGAATTCAAATGAAGACTGAATTTGAATATATACATATTGAGAATGTAGAGAGTTGGGATAAATAAAGATCCATCCTCATATACAGTACAATAATTTTGTCTTTATAAGAAAGACAAAATTACCCATTAGATTGATTGATATATTTAATTACAATATTAAAATGTGTTATGTGCTCCAAAATCATAGGCGTCGGAGTCACAACATGATGAATGACCCACAAACTAAAGTAGCGGCAAGAATCAAAGTCGTACTTCTTTTTGCTTTTCATTAGTGCGCCTATGTCTTTGATTGATATATATATATATATATATGGAACTGGAAGCTTACCAACTCAAATTATTCTCTATTTTCAATTTTCAATATATATGAAGCTCATCAATCGGGAATTAAGGAAATGCATGTTAAATGTTCCATAATGATTTTAGGGGTTTACCAACAAATAATAACCTAGAATGATTAAATGGGAGAGAATGACTTCTTGTAATATAAGTTTTCTTAATAATAATTTTTTTTACTGGATCAACGGCATTTTTCCACCCGATAGGTTAAGGACTAATCAATCGTAGTGTGAAGCTTCACTTAAGGGTTTAACCGTTGACCAATGAATTGATGCATACACAAGATGATGATCGAACCCCAACTCCCACTTAAGCAGACAAATGAACCAATCATTTGACCATCCAATTGGTTTCTTAAGAACAATTTGGTATTCTTAAGCTGCTCTATGTATAAAAATAATTTGGGCCTAGAAAGTTAAAGCAAAACTTCTGATAGTGCAAAACGTGGTCCATGATGATATCAATTTTATACTATTGTCGTTTTGTTCGTCGATTCAGAATCCTTTTTCTTATGGCTCATTCTTGTAGGCACATTATTTTGTCCCAATGCTTTTATCCAAAAAACTAATAAGACTTGAACTGAATTAATGGGTTATACACTTATGAAATAAGGACCTATACTACCCAAATTCTGATCTTAATTGGACTCATTTTTTCCTTGAACAAAATAAAGATCCAAATATTAATGAGTAAAAGAGATGCTTGATCTGTAAACCCAAAAAAAAAAAAAAACTGCTTGATCTTCCACCAAAAAAAAACTTGACCAAAAATATTAAAAATGAAAGGAAATTAAAAACGTTCAATTCAATCACCAATACAAGATAGGGTGTACACAAACATAATACGTAGCCTTTATTCTTATTCTTAATGTAAAGTTAAGTTGCCTCATGATGATCATGACTCTCTCACATAATAAACATTATTATGGAATTTTTATTCTTTATGTAATAATACTTATATAGAACATAATGTTATGTAATAGTATTTATTAAGTTGATGCATGGAACAACCTTCAATACAGGGTCTGGGCGCTGCACCCATCATTTCATTTTATTCGAGAAGCTTCCTTTGCTACCTGAAATAATAATAGAGACAACAATAATGCAAATAATGATTAATTAAATACTACTAGTTAGTAGATAATTAAAGGAATTAATTAGATCACACAACTAGCTAGTATTGAAATAAAACAAGGCATGCTGCATGGTAAAATGGTTGTAATTTGCGCACAACTGCACAAGACGACAGGACAGAAATTAAAGGTACCTGAAAATAAGTTTCAAGCTTCTTTTTCAAAGTAGTATACTCTTGTTTGATTTGTTGGAAAGTGCCGAAGCATCTGAAAACACAAGTGTATATATATTATTCTCACACATGTATGTGTATGTGAATAATAATTTTATTAGACAATATATATATATATATATATATATATATATATATATATATATATATATATATATATATATATATATATATATATATGAGAAAAGTTGCTCCAGATTAATATGCACTGTTGGGTTGCATATGCATGTAAGCAAAAAAGATTAAAGGAAGTAGTAACTAGTAAGAATGAATTACCCCTCATAGTTTTCGTCTTCGCAATATTCACCGAATCTGCTACATTCATTCTTCACCTTCTTTGCTCCTATGCTGTCAGTATATCAATTATTCGATCATTTCAATCAAATGATGATTTGATTTGATGACTATGATTTTGATTGCTTTTAAGAATATACATACATACACAGATTAACTACTCTATGTATATTATCTTACCTTTGAAGCTTTGATCAAGCGTACGTGAAAATCTCTACGCTAGTTTTGTTTTAAGGATAAGTAATCAGAGACAAGACAAAAGAAATTATGATAGAGAATAAAATAAAGCAATGGAATGAAGAAGCAATGAAGGAATTGAATTTATTTGACCTTGAGCAACTACCCTTGAATTGATGCATGTAATCGTCTAGCTTTGGGAAATCGGGTGGGTTACTCGACCTGTACATACAACACAACATCACAAAACTATATATTAGATATATTCACATTATAATATGTGTGTATGTATTGATATAATTAATTAAGATGGATTATATATATGTGTGTGTATTATAGAATTCCACTTACAGTGCACGTTCTATGCTGTAGACCAATCTTGCAGAGTCGGTATAGAATAGGTTCACAATTTCTTCCACAAAATTGGGATTATCATTGTCTTGCAACTCTTCTAGCTGAATGAATTGCTCATCAAGGTACCCCTGTATATTTAATTATATACGGAGTATATATATAGCATCAACATACATGCTTACATGAATCAATGTACCTAATTAATTAATTAATTCCAAATATACACCCATCAAAATGTATGTAAGTGTCACCTGCGAGAGACTATATATAACCTATATATTTTCTTGAGCATAGTGTTTGCTTAATTAGTGGGTGCAAGTGTAACTCTATGTGAATATATAATTTATGGCATTTATTCGGTATTCAATATTTTTTTGTTGGATATCGAATCAAAATTCATAATTTAAATGAAATTCAAGTTTATTCACAAATATTGGGGCACAACAAAAAATCAGCCAACAAAGTCCATTTAACACTTTATGGCCCAAATAACACTTTTGATCATGAGTATATTTTTAATGGGCTGGGTGATTGTGGTCCAAATTCCTATTTGTTAGCTGTTTTGGCTGATTTTTTGTTATGCCTCTAGCAATGCTCAAGTTTATTTGATGATTTAAATTACACAAATGCTTGTGAAACAACACTTTTTCAGCCAAAACAGCCAACAAAGTTCATTTAACACTTTATGACCCAAATAACACTCTTAATCATGAGTATATTTTAAATGGGTCGGGTGATTGTGACCCAAATTCCTATTTATTGACTATTTTGACTGATTTTTTATTGTGCCCTCTATCAATCAATGCTCTATAAATTATATGCAATATAAAGATCAGTTTATGATTTTGATTTTTGCACATTGACTAGCTACTACTCCCTTCGTCACAAATTTATCAGTTGCATGAGTCTTTCTGAGGTCAACGGTCAACGAAGTGGTTTATGTTAGGTAATACAGTAGTCACACAAGTATTACTAACCACTCACTTCAATAATAGGCAATTCGAATAATATAATAATGCCAGGGAGTATTTATACGGATTACTAGTGGATTATACATGCATCTTTATTTACATGTTAGAAACGTAATAATAATAATATATAGGATTTTGCATGCGTGCTTTAAATATTGCATTGTAATGTAGATATTTCTGTCGAAAGGGAAAAAGAGAAAAAGAAAAAAGAGAAAAAGAAAGAAAGAGGCGCAAAGACCTGATCAAGAAGTGAGTTTCGAATAGAAGCAGCTTCTTGTTTCAACCGAGTCTTGTCCATGTCTTGTTTTCTTTTAGCTTGTGATAGCTAGATGAAATTAATATTAGGTTTCGGGAAATTCCAAACAAAAAAGTGGCCACCAACAAATCTAAAAAAAAAGGATAATAATAATATGGAATAATGGTAATGGTTTTTTGTTTTGTGATGGATGGCTAATAACTACGTGGGATGCGGCAATATTTATAGGAGGCATTGGGATATAGTGATATACTATCATATATGCATGCATGTGTGTGTATGTGATGATTAGGAGGAAAAGATCTATCTATCAGAGAATACTATTCGTTCATTCTTCTTCTTATTCTGCTTTTTCTTTCTTTTCTAATTTGTTCCTTTGTTGAAAGTAACTAATTAATTCTCTCTATTCATCTAAATTGACCGCTCTAAAGTAGAAAAGATGCACTCATTAAATTTAAAGGAATTTACTCAACAACAAAGAATATATAACAACATGTATGTATGTCATCATCATCTAATAGCTTATATATATACCACTTTTCTTTCCAGTAATGTTTGTTGTACATAAAAAATACATCCATTAATTATCTAACGTGTATTATATGTCATACGTAAGCATTACTGCTTTCCTTTCTATACAATTTCTGCATTTTATATAAATAAATCATAATCACTCATTAACTAAATCATTTTGGATATCTATCACACCAGAATTATTGTGTGTTCATATCAAATCATCCGAGAGGGACAATATATAGTTTATTAGTGATTTACATTAGAAACATATCCGTCTCAAACATCCAAATTAATATTGGAGTAAAACTCAACCTCATTAATCAACTTGGACAGACTCACAAGTCACAGAGCTTTCTCCCAATCCCAAAATAATTTGAAGAAAAAATATATTGAATTATGGATTTAATTTTGATACATTGATAATATAACCAATCAAATTAAAATACTCTATTTTTATATTTTTTGAAGTAGTAAGTTAGAAATTAAAAATCCTTAAATTATAGTACTTATCAATTATTACAATTTATGAAATTGATTGAAAGTAAAAAAAAAAAATTTATCTTTGGTTAATTATTAGTGATAGAAATTAGCAAATGCAAGAATGACATAACTTTTTTGTTTTAAGCTGATTCATGAATAATCACATACATACATACGTATATAATGTTGACCTGAATAGGCACAATATGTCCATCCCCATATATATCCCTCCCCAGATATCCACCCTTGCTTATTTCAATTCTGATATGGGGATCGAATTATTTCCTTTATGTTTTAGGGGAATCTGAACATAAAAACCAACGTTTTAATTACTTGCATCCAATCGAGAACCTTACTTTAAATACTACACCAATGGTGGACCCTCTGTCTTTTGCAATTTGAATTGCCTTATTTTCACATACAAAATTAGATATCAATACGTGAATAAATTAAAAGGAGTTTTAGTGTGTTTGGAAAGACATATGATGAATTGATTTCTAAACGTTTGAAATGTAATAATAAAAGAAATAAATTGATTTATAATTTTATGAAATTGATAATTATATATTTTTAAATTTCGTGAATTTTAAGAGAATTTCACACCATTTGAGTGTTAGAGTGAGATTAAAAAAAAAAAAATGTTAGAGTGATGACTCTTATATCAACACAAGGTAAGAAAGATAATTTAGAAATAACAATTTGATTTAGTTGCTATATATTCATCCGTTGGGTCATAGACACATGTTTATTCTTTTTGCACAGAAATTGTGCAATGCAATTGACGTTGGTGTGTTTCTCTCCAATGGTTTCAGGAGATTCGCTCACATCTAATCCAGGAACCAATTCTGTGTGTTGTCATCTAAATTACATGTGGATGAGAATATACAATGGTGTGCATATATATGTTGATGAGAATTCAATTGGAGGGTATAAATAAATAATATGCTCGCTGTTTTTCACTACTATTCGATGTTGATAATCGAATAGCACAATGGCGTCATCACTCTCTTGGATCAAATGTTGCTTGGTTCCTTCCACCATCTTAATAAAGCCATGCTTGCATCTTGTTTAAAGAACCAGACAATAGTATTAAGGCAGTCTCTTGTATTAGTGGCCGATACACATTAACTATGATTTCTAAAATAAAACTTTATGTCCATTTTATCTTCATATCTACATATACCTCCAATACCAAAGTCATCAGAGATAAAAGCAAATATTCATTTTCACCTTTTCCTTTTACACTATCATCTATTCATCTCACTATAGTTTATGATATGGTAATCATAAATTGACCTTATCTATTGAGAAAGACTTCTGTTTTTATTATTGTTAAATATATTTATACTATATATATAAAGGGGATTGAAAATAGAGCATTGTTAGACGCACAACAAAAAAACCAGTCAACATAGCCAATAAATAGGAATTTAGGTCACAATCACTCAGCCCATTAAAAATATATTCATGATTAAAATGCTATTTGAGCCATAAAATGTTAAATGAGCTTTGTTAGTTGTTTTGGCTGATTTTTTGTTGTTCCCCAAACATTTGTGTTGAAAATATAACAACATTTTTTGGTGTCCACACTCATTTGGGTAGTTATTAAAAAATTACAAAAATAAAATAAATATAAAAGATAACTAGCTCTATTTCTATGTTATTTCTTTTACTATTTATTTTATTTTTTCTCCATTTTATACAAAAAAAATTAAAAATAAAAATGCGACTTGGCGGGCACGAAATGTCTGACAAGACGCTAGTATATATAATAATGTTATTTGTACATCATTATAGTCAGTCACCATCAGTCATCACTATCACAAGAAAAAAAACTTAACTAAAACAAATAAAAAATTCAATCAAATAATAAAAAAAATTAATTTAATAATAGTTAAAAATAGACTAAATAATACTTTGTCTATTTTTAATGTTAATGTATGATGTGTTATCTTACCGTGAATTTATTTAATTATTTAGTAAATTTTTAACTGTTATTAAGTTTTTTTTATTGTTTGTTTGAATTTTTTTTACTTATTTAAATATTTGATTGAGTTCAAATTAAAAAAATATTTTGATTGAGTTTTTCTTTTTTTGGTAAATTTTTTTACTCGTAATACACATAACATTATTGATATAAGTAATATATTACAGAAAGAAATGGATTGCGAAAAAGAGAGATTGTAAAATTCGCTTAGGCAGAATATGCCAGAAGATTGACAGCTGAAGAATAATAATTAGTAAAAGATCCAATCGATGAGCTATTATTAAATTGGCTGTTTCACCATCATAAGGACTTAGTGGAGACAGAATTAAGATGACTATGCCAAGTCTACGTAAAATAAATAAATAAAAAAACAATGGCAAAACCGTTTATTAATTTTGTGAGTTCATTATACAGTACAAATAAATTATTTTAGGGATTGGAAAAAATAAAATACAATGAATGCACCAACCAAATTCGTTGAGAATGCAGCATATGATGGAGACATAAAGCCCAACGAATAAAGAACTCATGGGACCTTTAGGCTTTGCATCAAAACAAGCTTTCCAATTCCAGTAGCCAAGTATATATTCTCATAAAGATTACTCCAAAACTTTGACGCCAAATCATGAATCATCCAAATGTTAGCTTTTGATGAGTTGCTGTCTCACCATCCATCCAATCTTTTTATCACCGTCTCCTCAAAAATCCCATTGCTTGATAAACATTATGAAGTGTAGCATCTGCTATTTCTGATGCATTTCTAGCACCTTTAGCCAAAACTTCATCCAGATAACCTGAATCAGACATGATTTCCTCGTAGCGAACCTGCAAACAATACAGTGATGATGTAGACGCCGTGCTCGGAAAAGTATAAAGCGGTAACCGAGAGCAACTACACATATCAAATGTGCTAGAAATACTAGCAAAGAAAAGGTAAACTATAGAAGGAGAAACCTGAATGGGATGCAAGTGATCAATCAAGGCATCCGTTAAAAGAGGTTTGAATGTGCCCCAGTTCATGTTTTGGCATTCCTGCACAACTTCCTGCATAGAATCTCAAGTTTTGATAGTCAAGAGTTAATCCATTATTGGGAAAAAAAATTGAAATAAATTAACGGAAAGTAAGATATCAGTAAACATACATTTTCTCAACTTTCTTTTCAACTAGACCAATCTCTTATAATTTATCTTAACAGTATACATGGAAAGCATTAAGAATTCTTAACGGAACAAGGCAGATCCTAGAACCCTAAGAAGATAATAACAACTGAAATCATTATAAGTGCAGCAAAAATATTGTGCACTTCTGACCTCTTTCGTCTTTCCTGAAATGAGCTGGTATATGGAAAGAAGATTGCTGCATTCAGGCCTCTCAGGATTGTCAAATTCCAAGCTGTTACATTTGTCACATAGTTCACAGCGACGATCAAACATCAGATTTAAGAAAACAAGTAAAAGAAGAAAAAAGAAAGCATTTACAGGTAATGCATCCAAGGACCAAAGATTATCATATCATAATATTAAAAATGAGATAATAACAATACTTACCCTGGGAATGAATCAGTTTTGCAACGTTTGATCTTGTTTGCTATAAGCTACACAGCAAAAGTTGGAAATGGAAAACAAATGTTAGCATGAGAAAGCAGAAAGAAGTTAACATCCGGAAGACAAATAGTAAAATCAACTTATATTAATAGTCAACTTTAGTTTCTTCATATATTATTTTTCAAAGAACACTTCACTCAATATGGGGATAAGGTTCCAACGATACAATAGATCTAATCCAATAAGATATGACGTTTGCTCATATGCCAGTGTGCTAGGTGCAAACCGCAATTGCTGCCTCTAGCATCAAACGATTACAAGACATGAAATTCCCTCATATTTTGAAAACAAACAATTCAGAAAAGAATTATATATTATGCACTACACAGAGCAAATATTTTAGGAATATAGATACTTACATCTTTAGGATCAAGAATATTGATTCTAGATTGATCAGAAGGTGCAGATTTTGACATCTATAAAATTGAATCCAAAACAAATGTCAGAACAAGTTTGTAAATTCTCAGTACTAATCAATAAAGAATTTCATTTAGTAATCTTCAAATTAATTAGCAATTGTCGAACTTTAAATCGCATGTAAAGTTGTAAACCATTTTGCTATCCCAATCTGCTGGCTCATATAAAAGTATAGCTACAAGTAAACTTTCCATTTAACTCAGCCTTGGGGGTGGACAAATAACAAAAGGTGAGTTCTGATATAAAAGGAACAGGAGATAATAAACAAAAATAATCTTATTTACACACTCATCTAAAGATGAAATTAATATTGTTCTGCAGTTTAGTTGTCAAGGACAGTAGGCAAACTCTATTAATTACTACCACCAAACATTCTGTTTTCTGTGATGCTGAAGCAAATATACCCAAGTAACAGCTGATATACTTGTAAAGACAAAACAGAAAAAGAAAAATCTGAAAACCTTGGAAAGGCCATCTGTTAGGGACATAATTCGTGCTCCAGCTGGAGGTATAAGAGGCTCAGGAACCTACATCCAGGAAAGTGCTGTTTCAAAAAATAATCCCATTGCATTTTGATCCACTATATCTTTTTGATGGGTTACAATAACTTGCCTTAAATATAGTACCACCTCGGCTGTCACAAATGTACAACAAAAGGATCAAAACCACGTATTAAAAATAAAACAAAGCTAAATTCCAACCCCTTTGAATAACTGGTTTTTATGAACAGTGCAAAACAATTCCTTACCCGCCTAATTTCTTCCACTTTCTCCCTCCAAATAAATTGTTAACTCTTTCAGCTAAGTCACGGGTCAACTCCAAATGCTGCTTTTGGTCTTCACCAACTGGGACAAAATCAGACTGCAGGGGCATGCTGCAATTTATGAGAATCATTCTTATTCAACAAAAAGTTAATAAAAAATCAGAGCACATTTCAACTAAAATTTTCCAAATATATTTGACATTACAGAAACTAAGAAATCAAAGCTACAATCACAATAGTAACATTTACTAGATGTTATAACTTTCATGACAACATCAAACAGCATAATAAATTGGGCCAGAGGGAGACAGTGGCTTCATAAAATCTCCACAAGGTAGAACGTCAAAAACCACCTGATAAAGAAGTATATCAGAAGCCATGAGAACAGGATATGTCAAAAGGGCAACCCCAACTTCCTCGTCACCCTACAAATCCAATTCCAAAAGAATCACTGTTATATGCATCAATGAAAATGTACCAGCCTGCATGAGGAAAACCAAGGTAAAAACAAGGGCCTGCTTTAGTAAACCTACATTTGCCTAAGACAAGCTACATAATACAATCCAACAGTTAGTAGAGTAAATAAACAACTTGTATGCTATCGTTTTGGCATAGGCTTGAGAAATTCTCAGACATAAATATCTGAACAGAAAGTTTCACCTTCCATTCTTTTGAGAGCACTGTTTCACCTTATATGTACAATTTTTATGTAAAAAGTAAAAATATTATAACTCAAACAAATCAAATTAGATCGATTAAACGGGGAAAATAAGAAATGAATTAAAAACAGAAATTAGGAACTCATACAACTACAAACCCACCGCCTTGCGAGATTTCTCTTTGAACTGAATCATTTTATTCAACCAACCAATTGGTGTTGCGGAACTTAGCAACCACATCAACTCTACATGCGCTCGAACATGAGACTGTACAAAAACAGAAGCCTGTATTCACAAATAGTTGCCATTCATTAACAATTCTCCCAACTTTTCCAGCACAAAAACTGATTCCCAAAAGGTTCCAAGCAAAAATCAACACAAACCTTTGAAGGATCCACTCCACATGCCAGATAAATAGCTGCAGTTGACCTTGTCGCCTTAGATAACTCTTGCACATCATAAGGTAATGTAATCTGTAGGATAAAATCTAAAAGGATGAGAAATGGGACTGTTTCACTCCAAATCAATCAACTAAATGATGCCTCTTGGGTCATCATTCTCATCTGCAAGCAAGAATATTGTTCTCCATATTGAATTTCCTTGAGCTGCTCAGCCTCAGTAAGAAGTTGTTTCAAACTAATTGACCTATTTATGAAGCCAATCCACATTGGACTCACAAAAAGCATACGGCACAATATCAAGTCCACATTTGAGGCAATGCCGAACTCACTAAATCTCAGAAGCAACACATGAAGTAGCATAAATCAACAAATGTAGCAAAAAAAATAAGATAAAAATAACAGCATACCGCGTGGAGGTCCACAATGAAATAAAGCGTATCATACGTATTCTGCAAGAGAAAAATGAAAAACAAGCATTCACGTCATAAAAAGCAATGCAAATCTATGAATCAGCACAACAACAATGAAGTAGTAGCATAAAACTAATAACCTGAAGTGCAACCCAATTCTTGATGGCGCCAAAATAGTTTCCAAGGTGAATTGACCCAGTGGGCTGAACACCCGACACTACCCGTTTCCTATGAGAAAAATTAAAAATTTAAATCAAAACTATGAATTAAAAAAAAAACACAGATAGTTGAGCTAAAAATTGAGAAGAAGAATAAAATTAAGAAAAAAATCAAGAAAGAAAGGGTGAATTACTTTAGAGGGGTAGGAGGAGGGGGTGTGCCTGAGGAAGTTGCAGGTGCGGCGGTGGAGGAGGCAGTGCAGGCGCGGATGGAAGGGCGTGAGAGGCGAGAATGGAGGAGGGTTGAGGCAGCACACGAGCTGTTTGTTGAAATGCATATGAGAAGAATAAGAGTAAGAATAGTGAGAGAGTGACAAATGAAGGAAAGAGCAAAGAGAGAGTTATAGTGAAGAATGGTAGTACAGTGAAGGAGCGAGGAAGCGTGGAGAGGAACATGACTGTAGAGCCAGGAACTGAGACACAACAGTACCACCCATCTTCTTCTTCGCTATCTCTCTACACCACACTCCTCCTTTTGAATTTGGATTCGCTATCTCTTTACCACATTTTTATAAAATGTGGTTAAATGCAATCTAATGTAAGTGCTTGAAATGTTGACTATACGTGGCCCTATGGATAATTGGCGTCTACTTTCTTTAGAAAAAAACGTTTTTTTTTTTTGCTTTAATAGCTTAGTGTTAAACCAAATTTTTTTTTTCCCAAAAATAGTACTGTTGTAGCTCAGTTTGAAGTGTGCCGATCGTAATCTAGTTACAGTTAAAGCTGGTTGCGTGTTTCCATCCAACCTCGGACACCAAAAAAAAAAAAAAAAACCTAAGAATGGTAATTCCAGAAAGGTTCTGGCTTACACCTCCGCAGATTCGAGACTCTTCCGATGACGAAGACGATGACCCCCCTCCACATCCTATGTAATTCACCCCCACCTCCATAATCATTTTTTTAATTTTTTATGTTTATATATATATATGCTGACGGCTATTCTGTTTGGATCATATGATGCCAGTTCTTCTTCTTCCGATGATTTCAATTTCGATACCTGTATAACATCTTTGCACACATATCTTGGTGGTACGTGTTTTTTTTTTGTCAGTTTTTTCTACGCTGGTTTGTTGTTGTTTTTTGATCCCTCGGTATGGACTTGCTTGTTACAGAAGTTGAAGATACTCGGCACAGGACAGCTTTTTTGGATGGTGGTTCTGTTTTGAACCTTCCCCTGTTTCGTCTTCAGGGTACTCTGTTTTTTCTATATCGTTCTTCTGTTATGCCTTATTCATTGCTGATTCTGCTTTGCATTGTTGTAGGCAGTGTTCTGATTAACTTGTATTCTCACATGACTTATCTTCTTATTGTTTTGATACCCTTTCTGTAATTTTTAATTCATGGGAATAACTTTTGAGTATTTGTTGCAATTTTCAGGAGTTGTACTCTTTCCCGGGGCGACTCTTCCCCTAAGAGTTGTTGATCCACATTTGGTTGCAGCTGCTGAGAGAGCTTTGAGTCAAGTTGATGTTCCTTACACCATTGGTGTGGTAGGTTCGCTCGTATGATGGCTGCTCATGGTTTATCCATGATTTGGGTTCTGTTTTATTTTTTCCCCATAATATGAATGTATATTTTCTGTTCAGATTCGGATTCACAGGGAGCCTGGAAATCGGACAATGAAATCAGCTAGCATTGGGACAACTGCAGAGGTAATACCTCTCAACTAAGCGCTATTTATATTTTATACTAATTTCACACTGAATGTTTTGCATTGATACATGCATGCATCCACATATAACCCTAAATTCTTGAAGTATAGAACACAATCCTATCTGTTTAATTTGTGTGATTTAATAATTGCATCATTGCATGTCCTGTGTCAACTGGAGCGAGTCCCTTAGGAGAAAGTGTTAGTCAAATCATTTTGATTCGGCAAATTTGTATCACTAAAGGCATACATCAGTTTCAATGTATATTTGTGCAAAAACGTTTGATGCAACTGAGGATATTGCGGCAAGCAGAGATTAATTGCTTACCTACACCACATCTCATTTGTTAATGCAAAATCTGTTTTTTGCAATGCAAAAATGATGAACAAGCCCATCTCCTCTTAAACAAGGGAAAATAGAACAAACAATATTATTTATTTATATTTACAAGTTATAGTCTTCTCCGTTCTTACTGAAGTCAGATATCATTGTCTACATGTCTATTAGTTTATATTGCTTGCTAATTTTTTATCTACAGATTCGACAATATGGTCGTTTAGAGGATGGCTCACTGAATGTGGTTACCCGTGGACAACAACGATTTCGCCTAAGACGGTATTGGACTGATGTGGAAGGAGTGGTAAGAAAAAAATATTAATATCTTTACTGAGTTCTTTTCCTATTTGGACATTAATCATGTAACTAGAAGCTGATGAATCCCCTTTTCCTTGTTGGTTGTGGTGGCTCTTCTTAGCCTTATGGAGAGATCGAAATTATTGAGGAAGATATACCATTGCGAACTCCAGATGTGTTTGAGAAATCAGCACCATCACCAGCCAGCAGCAGTGATGATGAATCCACGGACAAGTCAGATCAGGATATTAAATCAAATCTAAATGAAGCTAAAACACTGGCTTCTAGAATAGGGAGCTGTTCAACTTCCGGAAAGCAGTCATACAAAGGAGTAGAGCCTGATAAATGTTGTCAAAATAGATACACCTACCCATCACACAAAAGCTCGATGGCATTCTGGCCCCACTGGGTATATCGTATGCTTGACTCCTATGAGCTTGCACATAGGGCTGCAGGTAGTTTCGCGTTGCGGATTTTGACTCTTTATAAGTCATTTCTTGCATGTTTGAAAATATATTTTTCAGTGTAATCACTGTTATTTGCTGAAATCCTGATTTTCTTTTTGGCATGCTGATCTGTTGGTATTGAGTTTAAAATTCAAAACTTCATTGGAAAGCTCATGAACAGTTCATGTATATCTAGAATATCCGTAAACTGTTTTGCATAACCCACAAGTATAATATTATATTACTAAATTTCTTTTTTTCTACATCTTGATTTATTCTCAATTGAGTGAAAATTAGATACAGCTACTCGTTTATTCTTATGTTTTGGTGAAAACTTTAGTACTGTAAAAAGAATTCAAATTAGATAACAGCTTTATGTCTAAATTTTCCTCTTTATTGTGAAACTAATATGTTAATCTCAGAATAACAACTAATGATTGTGTTGATCATCTGCAGAAATGTGGAAGCAGATAGTTGGGGTGCCTAGCATGGATAGTCTCGTTAAGAAGCCTGATATTTTATCATTTTATATCGCAAGTAAAATACCGGTGTCTGAATCTACAAGGCAGGAGCTCTTGGATATTGATGGGATTGCTTATAGATTGCGCAGAGAAATTAAATTACTCGAGAGCCTAGATCTTATCCAATGTAAAAACTGCCAGGTAGTCATTCTCTCACCAAAGTTCCAAAATGTTGCATAGTCATATTGCCATACTCAAAAATAGATAGACAGACAATTTTGTATGTATAATTCTGTTTTCAGCTTTCATCAAGTGCAGAACAGAAAGTGATGTTTCTCCCCTTTTTCTAAAAAATCTTGAAAAATTCGCAGACTGTAATTGGACTACGAAGTGATATGCTGGTGATGTCAAATGAGGGTCCTCTTGGTGCTTATGTGAATCCAGGTGGTTATGTGCATGAGATAATAACTATTCACAAGGCAAAGAACTTAGATATCTTGGGGCCAGCAAGTACAGAATACAGTTGGTTTCCTGGGTAAGTTTCTGTCCATTTTCATGTCCTATGATGATTTATTTGACTATTGTTGTGTGCCATGAATTGATGATAACATAACATAAGTTGTACATACTTTCTGGGCAGGTTTGCATGGACAGTGGCTCGATGTGGCTCATGTGGCATCCAAATGGGTTGGCTTTTTACAGCCACCAAAAGAACACTGAGACCATCTGCTTTTTGGGGGATAAGGAGCTGTCAAGTTGCAGAACAACTACGACGAGACCTTTAATTTTTATGCTATGCTTATGTAATGTAATGACCATACAGTTAGTTACCAGATAGGCTTTTCATATGTATATATTATTAATCTATCCTCAGCTTATTGTGGAAAGTGGAAACTTGATATATTATGTACATACATAATGCCATGCTGATGAAGCAGTGTATATAGTTTGTGGGGTCGCCTAATCTGTGTGGTCCAAAATGAAAAAGGATATATTTGCCCTGTTAGATCTTCTTAAAAATATTTTTTAAGGAGATATTCTCTTATCACCCAAGGTTGATTTGGGTGTTCTTTAATACTCATCATTTGGATTAATGTAAAAGGTCTCAAACACATATATAGCTGACTAGTTCATGCTGATGCAAAAAGCAATGTTTCATTCAGCGAAACTGTAATTTGAATATAAATAAGAACAATCATCCTCAATACAAGTCAAAAGTTTTGAAAGAATTAGCAACTTTTCAAATTCAACCTTTGAATTGGTTAACAAATTCATGCTCCTATGGCGATGATACCTTATACCACAATCAACTAATAAGAAATAAAATTAAATCTGCTGCAAAAAATAGGAAGCTCATAACTGAACTCTGCATAGTGCTGATGATGACTACATGATCCAAAAAATCTCAACGGTAGCTTCTGTAGCCTGGGCTGTACATGCAACTTTCGGCATATTTGACAAGATCCTTAGGTCGAGGTAGATGAGAAGCCAGACCTGTGCACCAATCAGACAAGATAAAAAATTTAAGGTTGGAATGAAATTACTAATAATTATTAGACCAAAGTTGTCAGAACTGAACACTTCTAATGAAACTCACCAAGTTCATATGCCTTAGCCGCCACGTTAGCAGCAATGTGAGCTGATATCTTTCTGATATTTGAGAATGGAGGGTAAATCAATCCCTTATCATAGTTCTCCTGTGATACTTGTGCAGCCAAAGCTTCAGCTGTTGCAAAAGAAGTACTTGTTAATCAATCCTTAAACTATTATGTTGCAGTTCATTATCATAATCTAATCTTGTTTACTGTGGATGTATGTATGTACTCACAGGCTGCCAAGAGCATCTCGTCGCGGACACGGATTGCACCAGAGATGATCAAACCCAAGCCGAAACCGGGGAATATGTAAGCATTGTTGGCCTGAATTGCATCATAGGAAAACAAGATTCAGAAAAGTCAGCCACTGAGGAATGGATTTTGAATAACAAAATGCTTAGCAAGGTGTAAACTTAGACCTGTCCAGGAACAAAGACTTTTCCTTGGTATTCAACAGGATCAAATGGACTGCCACTAGCGAAGATTGCTCGACCCTGGAAACAGAAGAGAAATAATATCATGGATAAGAGTTCTGATTGCTTAAAATTGCATTGACATTAACAAAAAAATGATGTTTCTGTGACAGATAATTTACCTTGCTCCATGTGTAAGCTTCTTCAGCAGTGCACTCAGATTGTGAAGTTGGGTTGGAGAGAGCAAGAATGAGGGGTTTCTACATGTCAACAAATATCATATACATACATTTGAGATAGGATCTTCTCATCAGGTTGTTAAAACATCTTTAACTAGAGAAAGCGAGAAAAGAACCTCGTTCAAGGATGCCATGGCTTCAACCACCTCCTTGGTAAATGTCTTCCCTACTCCAGACGATCCGATCAAAACGGTTGGCTTGATTGCCTGATGGAGTGAAATGTAAGTTAAGTAAGATACTTTTGCACAAGAGTGAAGTGAAAGGTAACAAATATTTTAGGAAAACATTGAAATGAAAGCAAAGTCTGAGACAACACACCTTGACAGCATC
This sequence comes from Aeschynomene evenia, assembly GCA_013621005.1. Lineage (NCBI taxonomy): Eukaryota > Viridiplantae > Streptophyta > Magnoliopsida > Fabales > Fabaceae > Aeschynomene > Aeschynomene evenia. Next base: position 7,372,849 of record CM024270.1, read on the forward strand.
TAGAAGCTCCTTTACGGGTTCATGCTCATGCGCCCATGGCTTTTTGAAGTGCTGAAGTGATCCCAGACGAGAGCTAACAATAAGTCCCTAGAACAGAACAGAACAGAACAGGATCATTGTTATGAGGAGTTAAGGGAAAAGAAAAAACTAGAAAGCAAAGAAGATCATTCTCTTCCATTTACCTTTGAGTCCACCAGCCAAATCTTCTTGCGAGTCTCTTCAACTGGAGCTTTTGTCTGCTTTGAAATCTCAAGAGCTATCAGCTCAGCTATGCCAGTTCCAGCCTTCAATAACCAAAAGATAAAGGTTAATGTTAAATCACATTACAGATTAAAATTAAGTTTATGCAAGATGTGAATGAGTGCAAATAAATTATCTTTAAGGCACTAACCTCTCCAGCACCCAAGAATAAGAAGGTATGATCAGCTAAGGATCCCCCAACTAATTTCAGGGAAGCAAGAAGTCCTGCTAATACCACAGATGCTGTACCCTGAAATAAATCAAAGAAAATTATTCAATAACCTCAATTAAAATAAGAACTTTCGCTACGATAAAAAAATTTCGAGCTTGTTACCTGTATATCATCGTTGAAAACAAGATGAGATGAGCTGTATTTTTCCAGCAGATCAAATGCATTGTGATTTGCGAAATCTTCAAACTGGAAAAGAACCATGAAAATTAAGATATCAATAGATTCAAGCAAAGTTAAAAAAAAAACAATAAATCAACAGATTAGTATGTTGATTCTGATATGTAACCTGTATAAGAACTTTCTCCCCATAGTTCTGCTTAACTGCACGCATAAACTCATCTAGAAGTTCTGCATATTCCTGAACCACAGTAAACAAATATTATGTCAAAAACATAGAAAATTTCACATTCAATCTTTTTCATTAAAAGAAAAGAAAATTAATGCACAATTGTTTTCATGTCTGTTAGTATGAGGGATGATCAAACCTGCCCAGTTGCCCTCTTTTGTCTAAGTCCAATGTAGAACTCATCATTCAGCAACTTCTCATTGTTTGTGCCAACATCAATGGTTATAGGCAAGCACTGAAATCATAGATCAAGATAGAAAATTCATCAATTGGTAAGTTATTGAGGAAGGGAAAGGGAGAAAAAGGAAGAGATCATTTAATAGTACTTACGGATGAAGGGCGAACGCCTCCAAGTGCAGTATAGAGAGAAAGTTTCCCAACAGGAATTCCCATTCCCTATCACAGATTAACAGAACTATATCAATACATTTGCCTTTGAGCAAAATGCAGATAAAGAGACCGATGATAATATTTTTCTTTTTACCTGGCAACCAAGATCTCCAAGTCCCAATATACGTTCACCATCGGTCACAACAATAACTTGGATGCTCTTCTCTGGCCAGTTTTTCAGCACTTCAAGGATCTTGCCTCTGAAGATTTCAAGTACACAATTAGTATTTTTCTCAAATGTTAAGCGAAAAACAAGAAAAGAGCAATGAAAATGAGTGGCATCAAAAAGCATACTTCTCCTTCAAACTGATATATAGACCCTGAGGACGCCTAAAGATGCTTCCATATTTCTGGCAGGCTTCTCCAACAGTTGGAGTGTAAACAACAGGAAGCAGTTCCTCCACATTGTCGATCAGAAGCTTGTAGAACAGCCTCTCATTCCTCTCCTGTTAACAGAGAAATGTCAGAGACAGCGAAAAAATAAACGCCTTAACCGGTCAGTCTGGCCCTCTTGCTTAATATGATCTTTATGTAAATCAGAAAGTACCTGAAGATCCATCATGGCCATGTACCTATGCAGAGGAACCTCATACTGGCGAAGATTGTGCATCAACCTCTTTTCCTGAACACCATATATAATAACAAGGAGGACATTTAGCCGAAAAATCACAAGATCAAACTGAATCTAAGGTACCATTTATGCAAATAAATAAACAATTGAATGCATCAAAGGTGACACAAAGATATCTAATTAACCTGAAGATCCTGAGTGAACACAGCAGGGGGTAAAAGACCACGCAAGTAATGAGCATCTCTTTCTTTCTCAGTGAAGGCAAGCCCTTTGTTGTATCGTGGATCTCGCAGCAAAGTGCAGCCACTGTAACACCAAAATTCTGATTACAATTTTTTAAATTATGATACAAGAATCGGTTAATAAGACTAGCCAGGATCATTAAACTGATGAAGTACAAATCTTAATGCTGAATCATTACAATTCATTGAGTCTGGAAATCAAATTTGATTAGCACAGCTACTCAACCTGCATGTTCTAATTACTTGTAACAATTATGAATATTTGATAATTTGTATGTCCAATTCAAAGAGTACTAAGTTTATAACAATACAAACAGTACTTTTTATGCAGATCACATCAAAACAAGTGAATTGTAATCTCTTAACAAGGCATGACAGCATGTGATCTACCAAACTCAGTGCTCCAAACACACAAATATAATAAAACCAATGGAAAGCACAGATCCAAAATGCACAAAAACAGAACAAGAGACAAAATTGCATTTTGTCCTTTTTTCTCAGGTCACACACACACACACATATAATATATATATATATATATATATATGTGGTCACCTTGAAACTGAGAAACTCCATGGGGTGATAAGCTGGTCCTCCGTGGCACAATCTTCACCATACAAATCTCTGACACCACCACCATTCATATAATCCTCAGTGACTGAAGAAACTTCAGCACCGTTCTCCTTCAATGTGCTCGACATCACTGCAAACAAAAACTTCCTCACTCTCTGCAACTGCAAGTAATAATCAATCAACCATACAAACAACAGAGTCAGGTTATATAAATCCTAGCTCTGCAACTTTATGAAAAACTAAACAAAAGCAAAAGTTTTCACCTTTTCTTTTTATTAATTTTCTTCAATAACTATTCAGACAAAGAGACAAAATGAAATTGCAAAATGCGGGGTTGTTGTGCCTTAAACGTGGTACCTACCTTATATATAGTGTTTCTCTCGATTTATTTGATTATTAAATTTGGTTGGTTTGGTTGTTTATGAGGTGGGAAGAAGAATGGAGTTAGATTTGAAACATGAGAAAGGAAAGGAGTAGCACGTGTAATTCCTTGGTTCTATATCACATTCTAGAGGCAGAGTAAAATTGGTCAACAGGGACACACAATTGTTGAATATTATTCAAATCATTATTTAATTTCGTTTTACACCTTACCAAAAAGGTAAATAAATAAAGAAAGAAAAGAAAAAGGAAATTACCGTTGTAGGCGGTGGTACGAGGCTAAGCCTATTGAACCAAACCATGTTGGTGGAGGTTTGAAGAGTACCTACGTGGTTGGTTAGAACATGGAATAAGAAAGAAAGGGAAACAAGATTTTAATTTGTAGATTCTCCGCGTTTTCTTAAAAGTCAATATTTAACTGCTATATATGCTAACAATAATGCCCTATATGGTAGTGAAAATAAAATAATGCTTTTGAGGAAAGGTCAATACATTCATTTGGGTCGCATCTTGACTATACCATTTTTACAATAGTATAGCTAGAGATACAATAAAAAATTAGCCAAAACAGCTAATAAATAGAAATTTGGATCACAATCACTCAGCTCATTAAAAATATACTCATGATTAAAAGTATTATTTGGGTCATAAAGTATTAAATGGACTTTATTAGCTATTTTGACCGATTTTTTTGTTGTTCCCCAAATATTTGTGTTTTTACAATATCTAGTTTTAATTTAATCTTTAGTAAGCAGTTAGGACTAGTCTAGTGATAGATTTGGATGGTATATAAGGTGTTCAAATATGATTATAAATAATAATTTTTTGAGGTAAAAAAAAAGAATACTCTAAAAATATTTTATTAAATGATATTTGACTCAAAAATTTATGTTAAAAAAATATAAATAAAAGTGTGTAATTGAATACAAATCTTTTACACTAAAAATATATCATAACTTTTCTCTTTTATTTTACAATTCTTAATTATATTTTTAAGGAGCTAATCTTTGAAATTATCTTAACATGAAATATTTTTTGTTTTCTTAATCAATGCTCTAAAAATATGTGAGAGGGGTAAAAAATGGCAACATATTCACAGAAAATATTTTCTCTGGAGACGTATGCGTTAGCTATAGATCGAGGTGTGGTGAAAAATACTAATAGGTGGGTCTGGTTTTAATTTCTTGACAGAAAACATGCATTCATAATGAAAAACTACCAATTCAATGTCGGTGGACACCTGTTTTGAAGATTTTTCATCGTGATTGGCAAGATACAATTATTGATATTTACCACTCCAAGCCAATCGCAAATTTACACACATTAAACTATTAAAACTTACTGATTTAAGATGCAATGAAATTTAATTTTTATTTTATTTAAGAATAATATTAAAGTTATGTATATATTAAAAGTGATATTAAATCAAATATTATTAAAAAAATTTGATTAACTAAATATAAATATCAAATCATGTTCATATAGATAAAATTATCATTATCTCAATATAAAAATTTTAATATAATATTTAATTAAATCATGATATGAGTTGGATTAAGTAATTATAAATATTAGATTGTGTTATAATTAAATAAGTTTGACTGATGTAAACGTGAAAATTTAGTGTATGGATGATGAATTTGTTTTCATTAATTATCTTGTTCATTACTCGATCGATCGTTTCCAAACTGGCCGGACTAATTGTCATACATAGCATATTTTTCAAACTGGTTGTGTTGTTCAACTTTGTTGACGGAAGCACTCACTACGAATAATAAAATAAAAATCCACATATTCCAGAATCAATCCATATATTGACTTTGGACCTCGTCATTTTTTCATTCCAACTCTTCTGGACGCCATTTGTATTTTATCTTCACCCAATGTCTGATCCTCATGATGTCATTAATTAATTACTTAAATGATACAGTAATTTTGTAACAAGTGTACGGGTGGACCCTGAGTCTATAGTGAAATTTTCATCATTATCGTTAAATTTCCCTTTTTATGAAATAGAAGTATATGAAAGTAACAAAAATTATTAAAATATTTCGATAAATCTAATACTAACCTTTAGTGAAGGTTAGCCATAAAAAACTAAATAAATAAATTAATTTAATGCTTAATTACAATTTGAACCGTGAAGACATATGAAGGAATCAAAACTCAAATAAAATTATTGAAATACTAAAAGTGATAATCTATACAGAATAAATAAAGAGGGCATTAATTAAATAAATGACGTTACTTTAATATAGGTAGCTATATATCAGGACTATATTAATTGTGTGGGTGATTAACAGATGTTGCAGTTGAGATCGGTGATATAAGTGATAACAACAACTAAGGCAGGCATTAACCAATTAAGCAAACAATGAGATCACAATAATTTTATAGAGTTTAATTATAGTAAAACATTTTAAATCAATCAATCATGTCCAATAATTTATTTAACTTTTTAATTAATGAATAATTTAACTAAAAATCTTTATTAATATGTCAATCGATTATTAAATATTTATATAAAAATAGTACGTTAAAATCAAACTCTTATTTATATATATATAGATCACAAAAAAGCCCGTGCCAAAAAAAAAATCACAAAAAGCAAAAGCGAAAAATATATACATGCACACATACATACATAGAGTAGACGGTGGATTTTAAGCCATATCCTCCAACGGAGTACTTTGAACCTTAGCTTGTGCTACTTGTAATTAAGTGTGTGTGAAAACTTCAAACAATAACAAAATGTTACCTTACATATAAGTACCCTTTCCCTTCACTTTTATTCACATTCATTATTAATTGGTCGGTGAAATCACTGGTATACATTGACTAACCAAATGGACAATTTTTTATAATCATGATAATATCCCCAGAAACTAGTCTGGAGATAATATTTATAAGAATCCCTTGTCCAAATGTTAAAATCAAAAACATAGGACATAATAATCCATTGTTAAATGTAATGTGTGGCCATGTGCTCTGGGGGAAACAAAAATAATAGTTATTATTTGGAATAAAATCATTATGGAATATCTTACCTCACGCTGACTGATTTTATATCAAAATAATCTTGTACTATATAATATACATCAATACAGAAAAGTAGTATATATTATAAATTATATTATATGTACACCAATATATAAAAAACATACATATTAACAACTTATTTAACTGTTATTAATTTTTATTGATAAATTTTATAATACATTAATCTTTAATGTATCAATAATAATGTCAAGCGTACCATGAGACAACTTTCAATTTCATCACAATATCCTATGAAAATCATTCTTTTTTTAATATAAAGTATTAATTACTCCAAGACTTCAAGTTCCGCGTGGTGCATGCATAGCATGATTGCAGGGGCTGAATCAGGACCCGGCGGAATAATCCCAGTTATGCCCCTAAACCATGTTCCGACAAATTTAATTTTTGGTATTCTGGAATATTTGGGCCTATATAAAAGCCCATGGGCTTTTTGTAGGGACAACGGGCTTGCCCAACATTCTGTCTCCGACACAGGTGTATGTTGGAGTTCAGAAGCTGTCGGCTCCTTCGTCACCAAAAGGAGAAAGAAGCTGTTGGCAATGTAAAACTGTGGCTATCTACTCTTCCTCATCTGTTTCAATCACCGACACAAACACACCCGATTCTGTTTTCTATTTTTCTTCATCCGCTATACTCTAATCATCCTTGCAAAGGTTTTGATTGCTCAATTGATCGAAAGGAAGGGTCCTATTTTGGGTTTGATGGACCGATTGCGTCCTCGGAACAGACCCGTGTTTTCTGGATTTACAAATGGCGAGGTATCACCACTGTTATAGCAACTAATGATATAGATTATGCCATTGATTTGGGTTTGGATTATTGAACAGAACAATTGTGTCTTGGAACTGACTCATGATGCTGTGTTTGTGGCAAAACCAGATTGAGAAAATGGAGAGGTTAGCAAGGCAGTTAAGAGAGCGATCATTGGATCGGGAATTCTGCCATAAGCTTGCCATTAATCTAAAGTTAGTTTCGTTCTTTTTATCTTTTTTCGATCATTGCTGGTTTCAATTTGCTACAGTGTTAATGAATGAATGAATGATTTGAAGAGGCTTGTGTATTGTGCAGCCGCTCCACCGGTCGTGCTGGGAAACCTTCTGTTAAATGGACTGAGGTTGCAACATTTTCTTGGCTGCTTTATTTTTATTTTTTTCTCTGTTAAATCCCCTGGAAATTATCCTTGATCCTTTGCATATCATCATTTTCTTTGTTTTTTTAGATACAAAATTGGTTTCAGACTAGGCTCCCAGAATTACCATCAGAAGCCCCTAAAAATGAATCCGTGTCCCCAAAAGACCCTGAATGTAGGGAAGGTGAGGCTTCCTTCATGCATCTTATGCTTTCCTCTGAGCAGTATAGTAAAATTGTCAAACATGAAATGAGATTCAAGGTGAGGAAGTTATTAGCAGCAAGGAACGAAGTATGAAAACTAGCATAGGGTATTTTGCTTGCTGCTATACTTGTGCCTATATATGTTATGCTTGTAATCCACTGTACCGAATTAGAGAAGGTGCCTGAATTGATTTGCTTTGCAGGAGAAATTATCAGAGACTCATCAGAAATGGAATTTGAAGCGAAGTCTTCAAAAGATGGAGCATGGTGAGCACATAAGCAGTAGTATAGCATTTAGCTTAGAACCTTCTGGTAATTGATGGATGGATGCTTGTACTTAAAAGGGCAATGAACATATTCATAAGAATAGTTACTGTTGTTTATAAATTTTATTGTTATTGTATTCTAAAATCTGCAATTCATACATATATATTCGAGACAATTGGTTTTTACAGTCAGTGATAAAATGTTGGCAAGTTCAATTTTTCTTTCTTTCTGCAGGTATGATGTTGAGGTGTTTCTAGCTCACAGATTTGTCAGCAATGGAGAAGCTGTAAGTTATAATAGTCATCATGATTATGTTCATAATCCTTGAAAGTGGAGAGGTGATGATTTTGGCATCTGAAACAGTCTCACCTTTTGTTAAAAAGGAAGCCCTTGTCAGATTTGTTGGGTTTGGAGCTGAGGAAGATGAGTGGATCGACATAAGAACTTCAGTTAGAAAACGTTCTGTTCCTTTGGAGAACACAGAGTGTTCTACCCTTAAAGCTGGAGACCTTGTCCTGTGCTTCCAGGTGAGGGATTATTCATGCCCAAGCACAGCGACTAATTTTTCGTCAACCAAATATACATCACTGATTGAACTTTTAAATTTCTTTTCAGGAGAGGAAAGATCAAGCGATTTACTATGATGCTCACATTGTAGAGATACAAAGGAGAATGCATGATATCAGAGGCTGCAGATGTCTCATCCTGGTTCGGTATGATCATGACAACACTGAGGTAGGTCTTATTTCTGCATTCGCTGTGTGTTTACTGTTCAGTGTTTCATGTCTAGTTTATATAACCTTTTGCATTGTCACATTTTGCGTTTCAGGAAACAGTTCGATTGAGGAGACTTTGCCGGAGACCAACATCTTAGGCGTTTTTTCTTCTTTCTTGGGTTTTCAATAAACAGTCAACGAGTATTCGATCTCGTTCATGCTCAGTAGTTGATCATATATAAGTGAATCAATCTGCAGTTTATAAATGCCCAACGGCACATGGCCAAATCAAGAAATTAGAATTAGGACACCATGTATTCATGTACTATCTAAGTGCCCAAAAACAAGAATATAAACAAATGACAGATCCATGTGTTAACATCTTGTAAAATATTTTGACAAATTAGTAAACCATTTTTGACGGAAAATGGTATGTGTATCCGCTCTTATCTGATTAAACATGACATTGTCTAAACACCACAACTAAAACTACACACACTGGCTGGACTATGGTTTTGTGGATAGTTGAATGATTCACTCATGGAATGTACAATCTAATGTAGAATACGAACTAGGATTCTTTCTTCCAGAGTTCATCAATGTAGTCCAGAAATGGAATAAGTAAAGCAACTTAAGAATTACTTACGGTAAATAGTTCCAAAAACTTCTCACTTCAGGTTTCCTATCATTGATCGCTCCACATCATAATCATGGTTGGTCTGAACGAACCAATACAAATCAGCATGTTTCCACGGCCTCAGGTTAGGGAAGCATCCAGAAAGTCTTGATTTTCTAATTAATTAGAAAGGCAAATGCAGATTAAGTGATTAACAGCCAGACAATGATGCAAACAATAAGCAAAGAAAAACCAAAAATTACGGCCACAATCTCAGGAATTAAAGCATGGTAGCTTCCGCAAATCGAACAGCAAATATATTTATCCACAAGGGATGCATCTAGATCAGAGTGAAATATCATATCCAGGGCGGGGCACAATATGAACAGTTGAATAATGATAGTTCCAGAATCAAATACCTGCTTTGTCCAGCCAAGAAAACTCAGATGTTCAACAAGCTCATGAAGGGGTGCAAAAGAGTTATTCATCAATGAAGAGCTTCCAAGTAACCAACTTCTCATCCGAGTCAAATGTGCATATTGCAATGTTTGATGCAAAAAAGAATCAAACGAAATGAGCACCAAATCACAAATTTCAAAGTCATTTTATGTGCAAATGATTGGCAATTATTTGCAACTTCTAGTCAGTGAGCTATTGCTCACATAGCTATTGCTCTCATAGCTCCCATTTGAAAACATGGTTGGAGGAACATAAATACATAACCATCACAAAAAGACAGCAATAATTAAAATATTGACACAAGGATTAAGAGTTACAAACAGCTGTCATACAAATTCTTTCTGTCATTAAGGTCAAATCTAGACATCCATGAGCCAGAAGTAGGTTTAAGTCAAAAGATGAAGGCATTAAAAATGGCTAAGTACAACAATGCACTGCTTTAATTATCCAGTAGCATATTTTTGCAAATACCATTGATAAACAAAAAAACCTAGATTTTGCACATGCCTTCATCATAGTAATTACTGTTCAGATCTATACAAACTTAATATCAAAGACTTTGTGTCAATAGACATAAAGACCCAGTTTTGCTCAAAAGCATTTTTCACTCAGGTGAAATACAGTGCACAGGTATTGTATCATATGATATGTGATGGCGACTACTAAATAAGGTTTAGCATACATCCAACTTCACTGTTCAGCAAAATTTGTCAGAGAGGATCTTCGGTTCCCAAGTTGCAGATTTAAGGACAAGCAAGATCACGACAAGAGGTCAAAATGATGTTAGCTGGAATTTCAAAATACTTCCGCAGCTCATGAAACTGTTCTCCCGTAACAAATAGAGGCAATATACAGGTTCTTTGCCCATTTTTCCTGCATAAACAAAATATCAAATATAAGTAACATATGATCATTGAAGACAATGGAGGCTAGGTATGAAGCGTACTACTAACCTTGACATGAGTACTTGGAAAAGCAGATGTGCGGAGCGTTTCTTGAGTCTCATCAGCCGGTTTTCTTCTTGGCACACTAAGAACAAAAGCAGCTTGGTCCCATGTTGCCGCAGTTGAGGTGATTCTGTAACCACCATCCCATCTTCGGTGAATTCCTTCACTAGGATATAAGAAATCAAGTTCCACGACCTGGAATTAAAGTTTAGAAAGAAAAGTATACATATCAGAACAGAATTCTTCAATAACACAAGTAGTTTCAGTAAAAAAAATGTACTTAAACCAAATATCTAGACCTGATCTGTGTATCCAGATCCACGGGACATTACAATTGCCCATCTACTGCCAGCAGTGGCCATAGCCGTCACATAAAATCCTTCTCTCCACTTTTTGTTGATCCACTTAAATGGAAATGAATCACTGACTTTATAGGATTGTTGCAAGTACTGGGTCCCTAAAAGGAACAATCAAACAAAAAACTGAGACAGAAAAACATCTTCCATCTCACACAGTGCCTGAAAAGTTTCAAGGCTTACCTTTAGACATTACAACCAGTGAACTTCCATTAGTAGCTCCAGCTATAGCAGTAATATAATAATTCTTCTCCCACTGTTCCATAATCCATTCCTATAAAAACAGATCAAAGAGTCTGTCAGCTTGCATCAAGGTAAAACATCACCATCATATGAATCATGCAACAACTGAAACATAAGTTAACAAACCTTGTGAAGAAACTGGGAAGAGAGCTCATAAACTTGTGCAGTGAAACCAGTACCAGCATCCATAATAAGTGCCCACAAATTAGAACAAGAAGCCACGCTACTGATATATAATCCATCCTCATTTCCTTTGTCAATGTGTTGGGAAAGCCGCACATCAGCCACATTGTAATGATACCTAGACAAAAAAATAAAAAATTTTAAAATCTAGAGACATTTTGAAATTAACTGCAAGAAATCATTTAACTTCAGAAGAAAACCTTTGCTTCATTGGTCGGCGAGCATTGTAAACACTAATCCACTGTGTTGCAGGCATTCCCATTCTGACCTTCTTCTTTGGTTGTTCGTCATCATCCTCTTCCATGGTCAATCGCCCTCTCTTATGTCCAACCTGACATATGAGCTGCACATCACAAGCCCAAAAAAGGGCAACAAGAGTCAGCCTTTGAATCTGCAAATAAAAAATGCCAATTCTGAAGTAATAATAGTGTTAAGTACCTTCTGAGCACCCTCAGTGTTTATTGGCCTGATGTCTGGATTTGGACCTACAATTCCATCAAAAAGGGATATGTACTTTGCATAATATGGTTCTTCATCAAACTTCAAATTAACCACATATTCAACAAACTGCCGGAAAGGTTGAGGGCAAAAGCAACACAGAGTTTCAGGAGAAGTGGCCATCTTCTTCTTGCAGACAAGAAAACCTTTATTTTCTCCCTGGAACAAAACAATTTAATTAGAATCACACAATTATTTTAGTTTGTAACACTGAAATAACAATATCTGAAACAATGATAACCTGGAATCCTTGCCAAGGCAGTCGACCACGAAGAAGGAAGACAAGTGTGTAAGCAAGAGATTCCAAGTCATCCCTCCTGCTACCCGTCCTACCAAGATGAGCATGTACACTAGCATATCTAACTGTACCCCTGTGGCATGGATATGGTATATAAACTCATTCAGAAGCCAGACATTTATTAGGTATATAGGAAATCAAACAAGCAATTTACCTAAATACATCTGGACGTTGATCATACTCAACGTGAAGGCCAGAACTATCACGCCACCGAGTTGCTGTGGGGAAAATGGGAATGAAATGAGTAACCAAATCATGAGAAATCAGGCATAATTGACATTGGAAGTATCAGAGATTCAAAGACAATGTGCAAAGTTTACCTAATCCAAGATCAACCAGGAACAACTTCTTCTCATCAGGAGTTCCTGGAGGGCCCAGCAAAAAATTCTCAGGTTTTACATCACCATGAACATATCTGTAATAAAGGTAACAGCATGATGAACAATTCACTGAAGCAAGTGGGATCAACAGAAACTAGACCTCACACTAAAAATATTCAAATTTTACATAGTCTGAAGATACTGCCAATTAGTTTGATTAAAAAAAATCCACACACAGATTTCAAAAAGAACCAGGCAAATGAGTATCACCCTCTCGAATGCATCTTCTCCAATATGGAGATAGCTTCAATCGCAATACATGCCACCATTTCAGTAGACATCCTAAATCCAAAAAGTGGAAGTAAATGTTAGTCATGCAATATTCACAACAAAAACAGAAATAAGACACAGGACTTCATTAAGATTTCAGAGAGATACTTACGTGTGTGCATTGTTATTCCAAACATCCCATAGACTAGGGCCAAGCATATCCATCACCTACATTAAACATCATGTTACAAACTACACAAAAACAGCACCACAAGCTCCGTATCCTTCCTTCTATTGAAAAAAACAATAAAAGAAGCAAGCAAGGAAACGTACCATAACGTAATATTCACCTTGCCGCCCTTTATAATGAACTCTTGGAACGCCATGACTACCACCTAATGCACTATAAGATACAATAACAGCAAAGTTAACACTTATATCCACATTAAACACTCATGTAACGCATCGGCAGAGTCTCCAACATGTGGGGGCGTAAAGAAACAAACTTACTTGTACACCTGCCATTCATACGGAGGTCCATAATTACAACCCTTGCTGCTTCTATGCTCAAACTTCAACGCTACCTGCAGTTAACGAACAAATATGAGCACAACATATAACAAATAATCCAAAATGTGCAAAGAAAAAATTTCTTGAAATAAAGCAAACACACTAATGCCATATTGTACCTCAATAGCGTTAGCACCAGTTCTTTCTGTGAAACTTGCTCCGACACGCCTACCAACATAGACTTGTCCAAATCCTCCCTTCCCAAGTTTTCTCTCAACCCTGTATGACGGTGAACCACCAACCTGGACCTGTTACGAAAAATACATAAATAAATAAATAAACTATATCTTAAATTTCACAACTGTTGGAAATACAACAAAATCTTATTCTTAGATATTTAAAAAAATTTAAAAAAAAAATTATGTGGCATCACCTAAAAGCTTAAACACTCATACATGATACAAGAACCACTTGCAACTCCATAACAAAGAACCACAAGAAACACGATAGCTTCATGCATGTTTTGTGAGCAATTGAACAAAAAAAGAAAGCATAAAAATCAGCAAAGTAGAAAAGAACCTTCTCGGGAATTGGAGGTGTGGTAGCTTCTTCTTCAGCTCCAGGAGCCTTATCGGCACTGCGGCCACCGCTATCGTACTCATCCATGGCGGCGATCGCCTTCTCCTGCCTCCGATTCTTCGCAATCGCGGCGGCTGCTGTTATCCTCTTCTGGTGAGCTCCGATATTCTTCGGGTCGGATCTGGGAATCGGGTTCGGGTCGGCGGTATCCAAAGGCGATTTGCTATTCCTGCGTAGCCGTGCACGCAGCTCAGGCATGGTAAGGGTGTAGCTGGAGGTGGCCCATGAATGAAGGAGACTCTTGTTCCACTACTAGGAAGGTTCTAGAATCATCTGCTGAGAGTGAAAGGGTTTAAAAGAAATTCAAGAAGAGGATGAAGCTATATATAAACAGTATATGAAGCAACAATGGCTGATATGGAACTGATCAAATCAAACTGATAAAAATTAGGGTTGGGGATGAGAGGGAATTTTAGAGATCCGTGGAGGGAAACCAATAAAAATAATATTAATATTAATATTTAATAATGATAATAATAATAATAATAAATCAATAATAAGAAAGAATATGAAGTGGAGGAGGAAGGGAAGCAACTCTAGATTTCTCTTTAGTATACAGAAAGAGAAAAGTTATGTCGATGGAAATGGAAATTAGTAGAAAGATAGGATGATGATTTGCTTTTGTTCCTATTTCTATGTTTTTTTTGTTTTAAATAAATAAATATATTTTGTATTCAATGGCATTATTATTAGAGGAGATTAATTATGGTTTAAGGTAAGATTCTGGTGTAAATTATGGATATTATAGTTTTTTGTTTTTATTTTTTTTTTATAGAAGTTTTTTGTTTTTATTATAATAATATAATTAGTCTCGGACCTCTCGGTGACCATAGGTGTGTTTGCATGTAGGTTGGAGAGTGTTCCCTTCTCCTGTTGTTTATCCATTCTGGTCACGACTGGCTATAGTCTCTGCCTCTGTTTCAATTCAAATCAAATTATTTCTGACCATTAGATTTCATTTCGAGATTCCATATCTTTTTACTTTTCTTTAATTTTATGTTTCAACTTTCAATTTTATATATTAATTATATGATTAATTACATAATAGTATGCAAATGAAAAATATATGTTATGAGAAAAAAAATCAATATCAGTACTATCATGTAAAAAAGATTACTAGTATTGTTACTTTTGATTTGAAAATTGTTATGTTGAAGTCATTACGATTGAGTCAGTAGTAAGATATTTGATTAATTTTTATGAGATTAAAAATTTCAATACGGTTAATTAATATTTTTTCTTTTTTTCTAAATGGTAGATGGAAAAGTCTGCAACGGGCCATATTTTCACCCGTTGGGTCAGGGAATAGCCCATTAAATGTTTTCGAAACACAATAAATGGGCTTCTCGATTTGATGGAGAATATGGGCTTCTAGGTATCAGTTTAATGCACTACAGAATTGTTGAAATCTTAAAACCTATCCCACGCAAAACAAAAATAAATCCACTAGTCCAAGTATTATTTAACCAAAAGAAGTGAGTAAGTGACCATAGACAAATATACTATTTTAACGTTTTTTTTTTACTCCTTAACTACTTTTACTCTAATACTCTTGAATTTTGATTTGGTATTATTCCAAAAAGCATCAACTTCTTTTATTCATCATTTTGTATGGTATTTGTCTTATAAATATTCAATTTTAAATATTAATATAACATTACTCAGAAAAAAAACATATAAATCACAGCCCAAAAAATTTACATAAAAATGTGTACATAACTTGAACCATCAATAAAAAAAAAAGGGAAAAATCATATTAAGACTAATATTATCCAATTACTTCGAGAAATATATGAATATGAATTTATGTAAAAGTATAAATACCTTATTGTTACCAAATGCAATGACAATTGAACCAATTGGGTATCTTTGGAATATATTTTGATTCGCGGAATATGGTGAATTGGGATCAAAGATAATGTAACACACGATCTCTCCGGTTGATTCTTGTAGACTTAGCTAGAGGTACAACAAAAAATTAGCAGTAAATAGAAATTTGAGTCACAATCATCCAACTCATTAAAAATATATTCATGATTAAAATACTATCAATAATGCTATATGTACACTCTTCTATCAGCCACCATCATTCACCCTTCACTTTTTTATAGTGGGTCCCATTAGAATGAAAAAGTAATATTTGATGAAATTGAAGGAGTGGCTGATGGTGGCTGCAAAATGGTGTACAAAAAGCATTATTGAAATACTATTTTGATCATAAAATGTTAAATGAGCTTTATTGACTGATTTGACTAAAAAAATGTTGTTATCCAAGATACTATAATCAAAGGTATTACCTTGATATTTTTTTCTTATAAAAATGTGAATGTAGATAGACTTTCAGCACCATAACCTTATGAAAGCCGCAATTAATAATTAAGTAGCTACAGGCCCACCCACGCACCCACAGTAGGCTCACGACAAGTCAAGATTATAATCTCATTTAAGAAAAAGACTAATGATTACACACATCAATTATTATTCATATAATTACCGAATAATGCAAACTAACTCTCATCATAACAACTTCACTTTATTTTTAATTGTTTCGATTGAGAAGAGCTTTGGTATGATGAGTGGTGTTTGGTTGTTCTACATATATACCTCTGCGACAAAGTTCGGCGGAGGCAGTACATTTCGTAGAGCTGTCTGAAAAGAGTTCTTCACCCACCGCTAACAGAAGACAGTTCTGTGGCTTTATGGCCACTGTAACTACTACAGAAGAAACTAGCCCCCACATACATAACATAAGCTGGCTGCACTTACCGCAATTTATAAATTAAAAACTACCAAACTGCACACGCAAAATTATTGGCCATCAGAAAACGGGTTTAATTATTTGTCATGCCTTGGGACAGACGGTTCATTTATTATAAGGACTATGTATATGTATGTGTACGTACATGTATATGTACATGTATACATATACGGAACTGGTCTGGTTGGTTTTGAACAAGTGAAAGAGATGCAATTGTTATGCTTGTCTCACTCACCATTTAGGCATTTAGTCCTAGCTATAGCTTAATTGGGTGAAACATTAATATAGCTACCTGGATTCATATACTTTAATTTGGAGTGAATTATATTCTTTGCATACACAGTCCAGATTATATTTAAATATGATATGTAATTATTTTGAAATTAATAGTGAATTATATGTTTTTATCCAGAGTACGTATTATATTCAACATAAATCCATAAAAACTATATTTTCAACATACATAATGATATCGCTAATGGTTCAAAAATTTCTATTACCTGTAAAACTGGAAATTGTTTATAGTGGCTTTTTTTTTTTTTTTGTTGTCCTAAGGGGATATACTTTTATATCTTTTTTTTTCTTTCAAAATATAATTCACAAAAAATTTACCAATAATAATATAATTTCATATTGGAATGGAAAATTAAAGAATAGTAACACTAATTAAGAAGCAAATTTGATCAATGCTTTGTACGTATAACAACCACAATATAAAATAAGTAACATGGATGAGTAATAGCAAATTTATCAAATAAAAAAAAAATTATTGATCAGTGTCGCGAAAGCATGGGTTCTTATCCAGGGGAGCATTGTTAGGGACACAACAAAAAATAAGTAAAAATAGCCAACAAATAAAATGTTAAATGGGCTTTATTAACTATTTTGGCTGATTTTTTATTGTGTCCCAAACATTTATGCTGAGAGTTGCATATATCATGGGAGAAGATATGAAAAATACGTGGACAAAATAAAAACCTTGTATTTCAAACATGTAAATTAATCTTCAACATATGTAAAATTACGTAACTCAATTTACACAACACAGAAAAATTATTAGGTGCATCAAGAGCAAGAGAATTTCTTGCTCTGCACCATTCATTGGGTGACACATGATCTAAAAGATCAACTATAGTGGGGAGAGAAGAGGTTAAGTTTCCAATAAGAAAATAGATTTATTGATGTGTCATGTAATGAATGGTGCAAAGCAAAAAATCTTCTTGCTCTTTGGTGCACCTAATAATTTCTCATTTACACATGTCTCTATTAATTAACATAACATTATGCACGTAAAAAGATTAATTTACATGTAAACTTAGAAGTTTAGCTTACACTTAGAAAACTCTCCGGAACATGTCCTAGTTATCACCTGACACGTGGACGCACAACATACCCTATGTGTGTACATGTCAGTAAGATTGTTCTAACCATTTCTGCAACCTCAGCTCACGGTAAAACCTTTCTATGAACTCCTCCGCCGCATCGTCCACTCTGAACTCCTTCTCCTCCTCCGCCGTGATCTTCACGCGCCTCCTGACCGGGCAGTAATGCCCCGCAAGCACGTCGCTCTCGCGGCCACGGCACATCCTCACGGCCGCCATCCTGGTCGGAGAATGACGGCCATTAGAGGAAGCCGGGGAGAGCCTCCGCCTGCGGTAGGCGTTGGAGGGCCTCGGGGGGCTGCCGTTAAGAGAGAACTGGTAGTCCATAGGCGATATAAAGGAGGAGACGTAGGCGTCACGTGATCGGCACGTGAGGGCCTCGTGGTGTTTGGCGACGGCGTTGTTGAGAGCCTTCCCAATGCTCTTCCCTCGCTTGACAACGTCCTGCATGTTGGTTCTTGAGACGCTATTTTGTATGAGGAAGCCAATCAAACGCACCGTTTTGCACACTTTCTCCGCCACAATGGGTGGCTGAAGGCTTGGGTCCATATTGTTGCACGTGATATCATCAGCCACATTTGGTACTGCTGGGAGGTGTGTGTCTTTGTGTGGTTTCATGTTGTTTGTTGTTATAGCTAGCTTCTTAGTGTGTGTATGTATGTGTACCAGAAATTGTGAGAGGTTATTATGTCTACTCTCACTCACACACAATGTGGTCCAAGGTAGATAACCAAAGGTGTGGGGGTGGTCTCAAGGGAATAAGTCAAGAGGGAGGTTTGGTTTTGTGAGGGGTATGGTATAGAAGCATTTAAAGGAAATGAAAACCATAAATCATTTATATAGATCTATCACAAATGTTTGGGACACAACAAAAAATCAGGCAAAACATGTAGTACTATTGCTTTTAATTACGGGTATATTTTTAATGGGCTGAGTGATTGTGGCCCAAATTCCTATTTATTGACTGTTTTGGCCGGATTTTGTTGTGCCTCTAGCAATGCTGTAGATCTATCGATGATGATGTCTATTTGTTGTTTTTAGACCAATAATGTCTATCGTACAACAAAAATATGTTCAACTAGTATTTAATGTGTACTATACATAATATATAATCTATTTTATATGTATAGCACAAGTACGTATAACACGCATTAATTAGATACTAGTTTGATGTATTTCTATTATAGTATAAATAATACTATTGTTTTTTTAGTGTGTGTATAACTGTACTATTTAAATTAGATTAAAATCTCATTCAACATGGAATTTTTGTTGATATTGGCACCGAGAAAAAATTATACAAATAATTATCTAACTTAAATCAATTTAAAAGAAAAAAGAAGTAGTAAGATAAGGGCGGAGAAGGAGGAGCTAGATTGATCGTTGTTGCGGATATTGATAGCTATATAGTTAGTGATAGACTAATCATGACAGTTTTATTGAGCATGCCCTTTCCTTTTCCCTTTCTTTTCCTTGTTATTGGATGTTCTTTTGTTATCATTATGTTATTATTATAATATCATACACAAATATTCCTTACCTTTAATTCTTTCTTTGTATACTTTTTGCTTTTGTTTATTAATTAGTTTATATGTATAATGTATTTGAACAAATTAAAGCTAATTATAAGTCCCTATCTATATATGTTGGTGCTTCTAAATAAAGGTTTAATTTGAAATGAGCATATATATATCCATCAAATGAAATGCCTAAAAACAGTACTCGCGGGCCAAGTTGAAAATAGTTAGATGGGAATTGATTAATTTGAACATAGATACCACCAACCCAAACAGGTGGCGACTTTGTGACCCTCACCGTTCATGTGTGTTGAGGACCCACTTGACAACTCTATTCGGCATGAGTACAAAGTCTAAACTATTACATATCAACACATATTCATAATAATAATGAAGATAATTTACATACATCAATTTTATTCCATATTTCACTAGTCCAAAAATTCTACTATTTTTTCTCTAAAATTGAATTCTTATATTTGTGCTATGATAAAACAAAATTCCTAACATGTTACATATTCTACCTTTTATGCTTTAGTATACAGGTTAGTAGTATAGGTCGATCGACAGATTTTTTTTTTATATGATTATAATAATAGGTAATAATGGATATGTGCAAAGAAAAAAGCAATAGTGACTCACGGATTACGCACACAATTATAAATTAATAATGCATTATAGTGAAGGAGGCTCCAAATGAAACTTCGGGTAGGCCAAAGTTTTCCTTTATCCCTACATTATCCATATTTAATTTCCAACTTACATGTAAAAGCTGCACCAGTCCATATATTTTTTTGGAGCACTTCGTTTATTTTATTTCCGCCATGGCCTACGATCATGATGACAGTATCAAGTAGCCTTTATTTAGTCGGTGATTGCAATTATGCATTTATAATTGTAAGTTAATTATCTATGATTATACATACATATACTGATTATTCACCAGTTCTTTAATAGTAAAAGTTTTTTGTTTGTATTTATCGAAAATAGTCGTACATAAGATTCGTTACAAGATATTCTACGGCCACTTTCTTCGCCGGTTATATATATATATATTGTGTATGTTTAGTTTAGCTTAATTTCAATGTTATCCTCATCATACATATGTTTCCCCTTCAAATTAAGAGCACATTGTGATGATAGAACACCACAGTAGTGAATTATTTTTGTGGGAGAATATACTTTGAGTAAAATATTAGTATTATAAACATAGCTAGAAATTAATAATAGGTTGCGCATGAAGGTATTAAAACTGTGGAGCTATTGTGGGGGGATATATAACTGAAAAGCTTATAAGATTGATAATAGAGTAGTACTTGGTGTCAGTGGTGTTAGTAATGTTGTTTAAATTCTACTTCAAGAACACGTATGATCCGCATAGAAAACCAGACCTGGATGCTATGTCGTTTTCAGTTTGGTCGGGACAATGATTTAATTCATTCATTTATTCCAGTTGATTCTCCCCTACTAGCTCGCTCATCAACACCCAAGTTCCAATTACTACTTGTATAAATATGATCATTAACTTGAATTTATGTAGAGTACCCTATCTCATCTATTAATTTAACACACTCTCCGATCCTCACTTGTTTTTCATGGATTTTACAAATTTTAATGTCAGCTTCTAAATATATATGTCGTGAAATTTGGTCGAAACATCATATCATATGATTCACGATATGCATAACTATAGTATTGACACGGTGCCCAATATGTTTAAGTGTTGTTTGTTATGCATAATTGTAGTGTGATATTATACATATTTATTGTACGTTAATTTTTTTTATAATAGAAAAAGTATTTTTATTAAGAAATAATGTGTACAATGAAATATTGGCGCTGTACCAAACCAAAATTAGAAGAAGAGAGAAAGGGCATCTTTAATTAGGGTGTGATCATTACGAACATCAAATGCCTAAGAAGTCAAGCGGTAAGGAAAATAGGGACAGTGGATTCCCCGTATTAACTGTTAACAAAGGAATGGAATCAATAAAGCTAGCTTTAATTTGCATGTGTGACATGTACATATATCCACCGGATTAAAAAGCAAAGCTTGTATTTGAATTTTGATCCACTAATTTAGGGGTCATTAATTAATTAATTACGAGTCACCAATAATGGTGGGTATTTGATTTGATTAGTTACATAAAGTGTGTACCAAGTGGACCTCCGTTCCCTTGTTTTATATCAAATGGAGGATTCACGCTCAACCCTCAACCCAATCAAAAACAATGGATTGCTTAATTATTAGTTTTCCATTTTATTATATGGAGGGTATCATAGTTCCACAAGTTTAAAGTTGTTCACCATTACAATGTATGTATAGTCATAATAACTCAAGAGTTGAGAATATCAGAACATGAGACAGCAGAAAGTATAGCAACATAGAGACGAAGGAACAAATTAATATTAAGACTTTAGGAAGCATTACCTATCAATCACCGAGAGCAAAGCTTCTCAATAAGTCCAAGACATTAATTAGATTGCAGCACCCATAATTAACAACCAGCAAGCATCCTTCCTCTATGTCACTCCTTGTCACGCATCCACCTATGATCCAAAACAACACCTGCTCCCTAGAGTTGATCAAGGAACAATCAACACCCGCAAGAATTTTCTTGTTATGAATCTTCCAGATCATCCAAATGATTGCCAAAAATAATATCAGTCGTATATTTCTGAAAATTTTTGATACTGGCCCAATCTGTCAAGCCTCAAAGCACGTATTAGCATTATATGGGTCACACTCAATTAACATTCCACCTTTCCAGAAACCAACGCCATAGACTCCAAAAGAACCTGCAATGGAAGAACGAGTGTTCAACAAATTCCAGTTTGTCAATATTACACAGGGAGCACATGATTTGATTTATGGGAAGGATACCAATATTACACAATTGTTTCCCTTTAGACATATTCATAAAAGAAAATGATAACGTTTTGATCCTGGCCCAAGAGGGTCGGGCCCAATTCATCCTATGATTGAGAAATTTGAATGTACGTCTAACACCTTAGGTAATCTGGATACAGCGGGATAATTTGATTGTTGATTATTCGACTATATAAAAGAAGCAATTTTTACTTAAAAAAAACTATATTGCCGCCTTTAAAATCTCTTCAATTTTATGAAGTTATGAGAGATATATCTATGCCAAAATGGAAATGGATCGTTCATAGTTGATATACTTCCATAATGCTAATATTTATTTAGGAAAAGTAAAAGCCAAAGATAATATGTATATAGAGGACCGTATTTCTTTTATTTTGCTACATATATATAAAAAAAAGAAGTAAATACTATATAAGAACAACAGAATAAAGATGTTATGGTAAAATATTTCACAAATCAAAATGGTGTTCTCTAAACTAAGAAATAGAATTAACAGAAAGGAGTAAGTGTGGAGGCATAAAATCTTTTCACCCCTTGAAAAGATGCAATTGCCACTACTAAATATCTCGTAGAATATCATTTTCTTTAATTGAGTGGTTGTAAAAGTTTGCGTGCTCCATCTATTAATTCATTCAGAATAAATCCTTAGAGAAACACATGTCAACAACTCCATCAATTCCCACACACTCTTCCTCTCAGTCAGAAACCACAGTGATATCTACAGCATCCTAATTGAGAGACTAATAATCACAATTACACACAGAGCCATGGCAGAGAAATCATCAGTCCCAAAATGGGAAGGTAAGTGCATAATGGAGCTATCAAGCACAAGTGCACAAGAAGCATGGCCCTTAATAGAGAATTTCTTCAACATACACAAATTGATCCCTTTAGACACTTGTCACCAAGTTGATGAGGTTCAAGGCCAACCAGGCCTCACACGCTATTGCGCTTCCAACACAAAAGGGGCACTCTTGTGGGTCAAAGAGAGGCTTCTTACCACTGATCCAGTACAGCGTTGTTTGTCCTATGAGGTTGTTGATGGCAACATGGGGTTCAAGTCTTATGTGGCCACAATGAAAGTGGTGCCAATCAATGCTATTGGATGCAAGATTGAATGGGGTTTTGTGTGTGATCCTGTTGATGGGTGGAGATTTGAAGACTTGAAATCTTACACTGAATCTTCTCTCAAGTACATGGCCCAGAAGATTGAGCTTGCATGTTGCTCTCTTCCTACTAATTGATTTCCAATTAGTGAACATTTGATGACCACAAGTAAAATTAAATAAACTAGGATCTAATTTGGAGCATGATGCGTCAATAAATCTTGTGGTGTTATTGTATCCATTTGGCATTTCCAAATTTAAAAAAAATGGTTATTATATAGAAGCATGTTTTCTTTGTTCTGTTTTTTGTGCTAGTGTGTGGAGATATTGAGCATTTGATTGGGTTGGTCTAAGAAAAGGAAGTTATCAATGATGATGATGATCAGAAACTGAGAGAGGATGAAAAATGAAATTTTATTATTATGGCTATTTACACAATGAAAAATCAATCAAAATCAGTTAATATAGAGATTTTGAGTCATAATAACTCAATTTACTAAAAACTAATTTTTTAGAAAGAGTTTTTTTTGAACTAAAATGTTACCAACTAGATTCATTGACTGATTTGACTGATTTTGCATTGTCCACTAAGTATTTCACCTTCTATTAACACTTTGTGTGTACATTTTTTTATTATCTGATTATCAAATCAATCAACTAAAGTTAACACAGTAATTATGATCACGTGTCAAAGTTTATACCTAAAATAATTATTTAGTTGAGATGATCATTTCTAAAATTTGTATAACCATAAGTTTCAATAAGAAACAAGAAGTAAAAAAACAGAGTGCTAGTTCTTATTAAAGAAAATGCAGAACAACTCTGTTTTTTCTTTTCACAATTTTTAGTTTGGTTCCTTGCATGAATAACATGACAAGACACGCCTTCTAGTACTGCAAGTCACTAATATTAATGTAACTTAAAGAAAGAAAATCCGTGTTGCATGTATTAGATTAGATTAATCACTATTATACCAATTACTTTAATTTCATGTTGTTAAAATATCTAATAAAAATCATACACAAATACATACATACTTGTTTTGCTAGGAATATCTCTGTTTTCACATTATTATATTTTCCAAGAAACACCTACTACAACACACAGAATGAATACATGATCTTCTAATGATGAAAGGCTGAAATTGTGCACTCCACATATAATGGTTCGTTACCATCAGCAACATATATTACATAGCTGCATATATAATTTTTATCAAGAAATCATCTATCTGAAGCATATCTACCTACATTCTTCAGCTAATCATTCTCGAGAAATACAAATCAATTTGAACCAACATCGATACTATCATCTTTATCTATTTCAATACATTGAGCGTGCAGAAACAGCTTAATTCGTGATATACGCCGATAAGCAATCTCAAATTATTTGGTCAATCAAGACCTGCTGGTACCAAATCATTTGGAACTATAGGCGATTTAATAATATTTAATATGATTATAATAACTTCACTTCATTCATTTAATAAAAAAAACAAATGACCAAGTCTTAAAGTGGCTGCCGGCGCAACAAGTCAACTTAACATGCTCCCTCCTTGAGCCTTGTGAGTTGTGACAGACATGCATTATTTCTGGATATTTATTTATTTATGAATGATTATTATTATTATTATTTGGTAATAGTTTGATTTGTACATGAGGAATGCTCAATAAAAATTGTATAATACTTGTACAACAATCATATCCACCATTAGATTATAATAAGGAGTTACAAATTAATGCAATTCAACGGTAGATATGATTGTTGTACAAGTATTGTAAAATTTTCATCGTACAAATAGTATTAGTGTTAGTATATATATACTATCATTACATGAAACATGAATATTTTTTAACAAATGATTAATTAATTCATCAATCATTTCATATCTATGCACTATATATATATATTTCATTAATGTTTTCCCTATAACAGAATACAATCATCAGAAGAGGCAGGCACAACTATGGCTATGAAAGATGAATCCAATTCAAGATGGGAAGGAAAAACCATTGCAGAATTAGGAAGCACAAAAGCAGAAAGAGTGTGGTGTATATTAGAGGATTTCTGCAACATACAAAAGTGGCTCCCAATAGTGGAAACTTGTTACCAAGTAGAAGGGGTTACAGGACAGCCGGGCCTAATCAGATACTGTGCTTCCACTTCCACCACCACAACAGAAGCAAAGTGGGCCAAAGAGAAGCTTCTCATGATGGATCCTGTTCAACGCTGTCTCAGCTATGAGATTGTGGACAGCAACATGGGGTTCAACTCATATGTGGCCACATTCAAAGTGTTGCCAATCACAAGTGATGATGATGATGATGAAAAAAGTGAAGGGTGCAGGATTGAATGGTCTTTTGTGTGTGATCCCATAGAGGGATGGACATTTCAAAGTTTTCACTCTTATATTCACTCTGCTCTGCACTCCATGGCCAACAAGATTCAGCTTGCTTTCATTGATACTACTTTTCATCATCATGTGTGACACAATTTTGCCAATTTGGCTTTGGTCATTCACGAATTAATCTATCAGGTCTGTGTCTCTAATCAATATATATATATATATATATATATTATATATATATATATATATATATATATGCTTCCAAAATTTAGATTTGTGTTTATGAGAGTTATGTCATACTTTCAAGTAATTTCTACACGAAACTGAATTGTTGCCTTTGCGTCTTTTCTTCAAGAGTACATCAATAAGAGTGTAATATATTGCTGTGTTCCTGATATTGATTAATAATCATCATAGTGTGTATATTCCTGTTGTCAATAAAAAAAAATAGTATGTGTAGTTTTCTAATTCGAAAACTTTTAATTGATGGTTGACACAAGTGGTAAGCGACTTATTCTCCCTTAAATAAAGTCTTCGGTTCAAGCCTTATGGATGAATTGATGGTTTGGAACAAAAGTTGTAAGAGAAACATTTTATTACTATAGTTAATTTAAAAGTCTACAAAGGTAACATGTATATGGTTTTATACTCTCTCAGCCCCAAGAGTGCATTGACATTAGATTTAATTTTTAATAAGAAGTACAATTTTGGTGGTTGATAAATATATGTTTGCAGCTATTCAACTTTATGCAGATACATTATTTAATTATATAAAAAGTCAAAACTATTAACTAAAGTTATTAAACTGTATGATAACACAAGATGTTTTTCATGAAAATTCGCCAATAAAATTCTAATATTAGTTGGACGAATGTTGAAAACAGTATCAATGGGATAATTCCCCTGTTATTACGTTAACCAAAGGCTTGCAAGTACAGAAAGCTATTACAAGCAAGTAGTGCCGTTCTTAAATTATTTACGTCACTTTGACTTTGTTACATCAAGATCCATAGAGACGCCAATCTTCAAATTATTTAGTATTTAAATCACTTTGACTTTGTCACATCAGAATCTGCAGATTGCCAATCTTCCAAACTGTTTCATCATTTTCTGTAAAGCGTTAACCAAACTATACTTACAAGAATAAGAATATAAATGATAAAACTTGCAGAAAACAACATTAAAAGAAAAAAAAAAAAAAAAGGGTGAGAAATATGAAACGTAATATATATTACACAGAAATAGATCAGTATCACAACTTGAAATTAAAGAATGCAAGAACAAAGGAATCGAGAAAACATCACTGAAACTTATGTCTATTAAAAAATGTACAAGTTTCATGAAGAAAGGGTAATCCCCAGAGATCAATCATCTAACACCTAATCAAAAGATGAATAAACCTATTTGCTTAGGCCACCACCTTTGCCCGGGCGACTTCAATTTTCTATCATTTGTTTCTTCTTCTTCTTCTCGTCTTGTCCTTGCGGCTAATCACGACATTATTAACATCTTCAAATGGTGAATAATCTTTTCTCCATCCAGTTGATGATGTCCTGAGCTATCTCTTCACGCTCAGGCTCGAACAGAAGGTCGTGTAAGAAGCCATCATAGAGCTTTATGTCTTTGCACTCTGAAGCTGCCATGTCGTAGAGATCTTGTGAGGCCAGTGGGTCAGTTACCTTATCAGCGGTTCCGTGGAGGACAAAGAATGGCACTGTGACGGACTTGAAGTTTCGCATTAGATAAGAGGATATCCGCAATATCTCGTGGCCTGTTCGGACCCTTATAGGTCCTGTGTAGACCAATGGATCAGAGTACTTAGCAACCAAAGCTGCTGGATCCCTTGAAACTGGAATGCCCCTTTTGTTTGCTCCTTTGAATTGGAACTTTGGAACAACCAGAGAGAAAATGGGAGCAACAGCCTGCCTCAACACATCAGAAATAGCACATAAATAGACAATAAGTATGGAACATATGATGATCAAGGAATTAAAGAAATTAATTTTGAAAAAACAAAAGCTGTTATGTTCATGCTGTCCAGAACTTCAATCAGGACTTGTGGCCATTTATCGAAAACCATGATTAATGTTTGAATGAGAAGCAAAAGGATGAGTCCAATTTTGAGCTACGAATAGAAGATTTTAAGAACAAGGTGCAGAGGAAGTGTTGGCAAAGTACGGCTGAGGAATAGTATACCGCTCATTTTTCATGCGCTTATTCCTACAACATGTCTTGTATTTAGCATCCTTACACAGTATAAACAGTGATTGTATTTTTATCATACTGAGTATAGTTTGATCACTCCATTGAAAACAGATGGTATCCAAGTTTAACAAGAAAGTATACGGTATTTATGTCTGCATTATATCATGGTAAGTTACTTCCATGATACTTTGTATATGACAGCATGTAGCAACAGATCATAAACAGATTAGTTGTAATTTGTAAATATAATGCACAAGCACAGTCTACAAATGCAAGACTTACACCAACAATTGGATGAGCCGGCTTCACACGCAAAGCTGGTGAGGTTAATATAATTCCTTCCACCATTGCTTCAATATGAGGGTAGGAAGCAGCCTACACAATAAGGGAGAAATTAGAGTTCAAATTTCAAATAACTCACAAAGCTATGCAGAAGATTTCAGCACTTACTTTCAAAACCACAGCCCCGCCGGTGGAGTGGCCAAAGAGAAAGCATGGTACCCCAGGATTCTCTGATCTAATCTTTTCCAAGAAAGCCCCCTGTTTAAATCATCACCAATTCGCCATTAATATGCGAAGTACATAGCAAAAAATATCAAGTGACATTTGAAAATACTATGCATTTTGATAGAAAACAAGAAGAGAACAACTAGCGTAGATATTTTTTATTGTGATCATGATGAAAGTTACAAATGGCAATGAAAGTGATCAGAAAAAAACAATTACACAGAAATCAAATTATCAACAATTGCACTTGAAAATGAGCATGATGAAAATAATAGTGCATAGAAGCAATAAAAAAATGCTAACTAAGATAACATCACCCTGCCTATGGTCTGAGGAGAAAAGGTTAACTAATTTATGGACTTCTCTCCAAATGTTAAAAAAAAGAAGCCCCGCATTGAAGCTGAATTTTCTTACATTCTAATTTCTAAGTATAAGAAGTCGCTAACAAGAACATGCAAGTGAAACAAGGCTATATTTATACAAAACTAAAGAATTAAGCACGATTTTGTACTCACTGTGTCTGCCACCACATGATCAAGAGAAGGAACATAACCATGCAATCCATCACTCCCTCCATGACCTATAACAGGAAAATATATAGCTGACCCGTCAGAAAAACATAAGGACAGTAACATACAGAAAGAAAGGATTAAAAATACATAAACTACAATGACTAAATGTTGTATCAAGTCTATGGTCGAGATCCATTGGAGAAGAGTTAAGCAATGTGTATCAATAATGATCTCAAGGGACCAAACAAAGAAACAAGTGTAAAAGTTACCTATCCAGTCCATTGCATAAACACCAAACTTGCATGTTGTTAATTGCCTTGCAAAGTCCGCATATCTTCCACTGAAAAATGAGTGCTAAGTCAGAGATTGGGGGGAAAAACACATAAATCTTATTATCTTCCATTATAAACAATCAAAGGCAAAATTCAATTGCATTATCTATCACTTGGAAATTGATATTTGAGAAAGGTAGAAAAACAGAGTAAATATAAGCACTAAAATAATGTAATTCTTACTTAAAAGTACAGAAACCAAGCTTACCAGTGTTCATTAAGCCCATGAATGATGATCAGAATGCCCCTGAAAGATCAATGGAGAGAGCAACTTTGAGTCAAGTGTGAAAAAGAAGCATCAGAAATGCAGGGGCATAGTTTTAAAAAGCACTAAATCTTATCTATGCAAGCCCAATTTAGCTGACTTCATGAAATACTCCCAAAAATGAAACCACAAATTTCGAAACGTTCCTCTTGTGCCAAAACATCGCCAGTTATTTCAATCAAGCTAAACTGCACCAAAAACTATATCTAATACTGGTTTTTTCAGCTCATTAATGATAAAATTACTCAGTCACCGACTATATCTACTAAGGCTTTCTAGATTTTCACACAATTGAGCTTGATTCCTATACTTTACGTGCAGAAAGGTAACACATCAACATGACCAACTAAAACACGGCGGAAAAAAATACAGAATTCTGTTAACAATAGAATTAGCAAAACCCATTTTCTTCTGAGAAACACGAGAAGACGAATTCAAACTCAAAACGCAAAGCAAACAAAAATTTTGACTGTAAAAATTAAATCAAAACAATAATAATAACAATAATAAAGAAAAGAATAGGAAAAGTGATTACTTAAGATCACCGCCAACCGGGAACCACTGGCGGCAAAAAAGCGCGTTGTTCCTAACGCCGTAGAAGATGGAGGTGCTCCACCGGCAGAACCCGTCATCTCTCCCCATCCCAACATCCTGAGCCAGAGCCCTCCTCCTGCACGTGTCCTCCTCCTCCCTAACCAACCACCTCCGCCTCATCTGCTTAGTGCTCGGAGACGAAGGCGACGCCGCGAGAGACGCCGGCAAGGAGAAACGGCGACGACGAGGGAGCACGAACAGAACGAACGAAAGAAGGAATGTGTAGACGAAGATCAATGAAGCTCTTAGGGCCTTCACGATCGGAATTATGCGGTTACTCGCACCTGACGTCAGCTGTTCCATCCCTACTCCGGCGGAAGAAGGCATCGCTCTCTCTCTGTGTCTGCGACGGCGATGGCGACGGAGAAAGGGAAATGGAAACGGAAACTGAAGCAGGAAAAAAGACGAAAGACAGAGTCGGAAAACAGAAACGAAACGGAAAGAAAGGAACGCTGATTCTGTTTTTTGACAGACACGGTCTGAGTTGTGCGTGTGAATTTATATTTGTCCGTGATGGACTGTGTGCCGTTGGATTGATTTGGGTGCGGGTGATCCGACGGATGAGGATTAGTTTTGGACGCAGGGAAAAAAGGAGCAGAAGGGAAGATGTTCAGTTGATGTGCGAATTGGCACACCCAAAGCTAAAGCTAGTCAAGTTGATGCGGTGAATTGGATGCCAAGGGGATTACGTGGCTCTTTTTTATTGGTCATGCCCGGCGGGGAGAGCGCGTGGTCGGAGATTGCGGTTCGTTTTTGCCGGGGTGTTGGTTGCTACGGCACAAAATCAGCATTTCACATTTTGACTTGTTAAATCGAATAATATATTTCTTATAATAGTAAATTAGTAATTACTTCTCATCTATTTCAATTTTTTGATTTTTAGTATCCTGAAAGTATAAATTTGTTTCTATACCTATTCAATCAAGTGTATACTACTATATGGAAGAGTATGATTGAGATTTATACTTTTTTAAGAAAAATCCAAATCTGAAAAGTACGTGTGATTCTTAATCAGATTATTTTTCGTTTTTAAAGAAATTGCTTAACCACGTTGTTCAGAATCTTCCAATGTTATTACGCTAGTTAATGTCAAAATGATATCGCTTCTGTAATTTCTAAACTGCACTGTACGCATTAACTAATTACCAATTATATACTAATTTCTAATCCTCTGGATTCTCGTCAGTTGGATTTGTCCACGAACTAATCCTGTTCACACGCCCATTCTTTATTAAAGTAGTAATCATTTTGGAGAGTAAACGGGGTGGAGATTTCGATCCAGATAAATTGGACAAAAATGCACGAGGACGTGTTCCTTTGTGTGTCATAGGAGATTCCATTTAGGTGACATGAACTAGGCTTCATAGCGATTTCGTGTGTGGCTTCAGTTTCTCTTCACGTTCCTCGCCTCTGCTTTGCACTTCGCTGTACCTTTTTTAATTCAGCTTTGACTCTCATTTTCTATTGTGTGTCACGGTGCATAGTTCTGGTTGGAGAATCAAGAACACCGCGTATCGAACCAAGTTCAATATTCATTTCTTTAAGAATAATGATACATTATACTAGTAGTATATGAAGAGCTATATATAATCATTCAAGCAATATATAATTATTATTAATAGTTTGATTGTCCTTTCGGGGGCAAAGCAAAATAGACATTATTATTGGGTTGCAATTAGGCGAACAGATTTGAACAACATAATAGCTTTCAAAATGGAGGGCCCTATGAATAAACCCCAAAATGTCATATAGTATTGTGGAAAAGACAAATCAAAAGGGGTGGCCGTGGCTCTCATAATATTATCCGCCACTAACCAAATTAAAGTCACTTGTCGTCTTAATTGCGTCGCCTCTCCTTCCGGTGGCTTTCTTTTGGACCACATTATTATTATTATTATTATTATTATTATTATTATTATTATTATTATTATTATTATTAATTATTAATAGTCGCTAGCTATCAAAGATATTAACAAAGTATACATACATATATGATATATTCCAGCCGTTTCAATTCATTCTGTGTGTTTTCATTATCTATGCGGTAATAGTTGTAATAAGGGCAAGTTTGGATAAAGAGTTTGATTAATAATAAGTAATTTTTGAAAAAGTTATTTTGTGTTTGGAAGTAAAATAATATAAGTGCTTATTTTAGTTTATAGTGTTAGTTTTTAAAAAGTTGTGCAAAGACTTTTTGAAGAAGTTAAATATTTTAACTTTTTCGATAAGCACTTAAAATAACTTTTTAAAAAATCAAAAGTTATATAAAAATTAATCCAAACACCTATACAATAAATTATAGCTTATAAAAAGTTAAAATAAATCATAAGTTTGTTATCCAAACTTGACCTTAGGAAAACAGAGTGATGCTTCTTTTCTTTTATTCCAATGCATATTGCATAGGACTGATTCATAATTAGGTTGGGATAATACTTTTTTTTTGGGTTTACAGTTGGGATAATACTTTATTCCATATTGCCCACGATCTATGTAAAGGGAGTTCTCGCTCCTTTTTTTTGGGTAAGAATTGCCCATTTCTTTTTATGTTGATTGATGAACGGGGCTCAAAGCCCGAAAGAATTGCCCATTCCTTTTACATATATAAGATTGGTAGTCCAATTTATTTTGGGCTCAATCCACCTTATGCTGATGCTAGTGGATGCAAATCCAATAGAGAGTATGTACTTGACAAGTTTGTTAACCAAAACATTACTGATTAATGCTCCAATCCCCAAAAGTAAAGGCTCATTCTTTCATTTTGTTTTTTTGTTTTTTTCAGATGAGTACCTTATAAAAAAACAATATTCTGTGAGAAAATTGAAACAAAATAATAAACAGAGCTTGTTTTCATCGACTCTAAGGGTAGAGTCAAGTGAGTCATAAAATCAATGTAATACGAGTCGAAGTAAGAGGTACAATGATTTCAAAATTGTCTTCAAACACATACCCTTACATAACTCCGTCTCTCTTCCAACATACAGTGACGACTCTAAAGTTGGAGTAAACAAAAAATTGACAATTTTGTTTACTAAGTCACAGTGAGTCTGCAACTATATTCTCATCTCCACTGTGACACTCGCATCAAACACTTAACATATAATAGTCATTTTTTCACTGACTCATTAACTCTGTCATCACAGTCAGAAAAACTTACATTTTCATATAATTAAAATTATGAGATTCTTTAAGCGGTTATAAAAATATGTTAAACTTATAAATTTTATTACAATTTAAATGGATAATTGTATGATCATTTTAACAATATATAATGTTAATATAGTGTAGATTAACAACATATCATAAACATGGTAATAAAATAAAAAAATATTTTAAGATATAATTTTAATAGTATAAGTATGAAAATACTATAAATATCTATCATAGTTAAAATTTTTATACATTTGAGTCTATATTTTCTTTTTTTTTTTTAGAAAAAAAGGTAATTGGAGGAAGATTAGCATGCGTATATAAAACCTAGCTACAAAAGTGCAGTCAAGAAACTCGTGAATGTTAAACTAGCTAGCTAGGTACGTTTCTTTCCTTTTCTGTCTCATTGTATGCATAAATTAAATCAATAATACTAGTCTTATAACAAAAATACGTTCAACTAGTATCCAACTTGTATTATACATAATATGAAATATATACTATGTATGTATAATATAAATTTCATATTATGCATAATATATATTGGATACTAGTTAGATATATTTATGTTGTACAATAAATATTATTTAAATTAAATAGTATGCATGGATCTCTCTCTTCACATGGTTACCAGTGTGGATCTTTTACTCTCACTGCATGCATGATTTTGATTTCCTGATTTCTTAAAGTTATATATGCTGATCTTCCCGGTGACGTCATTTATTTAACGTCCTTGCCTGCATTAAATAACTCATTTAACGTCCCAGTGCATGTGTTGTAACTTGTAAGACATAGTGTGTGTTTGGATTAGCGTTTGCAAACTGAAGTTTGGATGAAATTGATTCTGTAGAATTGATTTTGGGTAAAAGTGGGTTGAGGTTAACGTGATTTATGTTTGGATATTTTTATCTTAAAATTGATTTTGATATAATGAATGTTGTTTGGATGATCAAAATCAAAACTACTTTTAAATGTGTAATTACCAAAAAGGATATGAATTTAATATTTTGATAAATATATTGTTTTTTATTTTAGTTTTATTTTAAATATATCAATAAACCATATTTATATTATTATAAAGAAATATATATCATTTAAATTTAATATTTTTATATAAATATTACAAATTGATAAAATATAAAAATTAATAAATATTATATAAAAAGATTAAATAAATATTTAACTTTACAATTATATATATATATATATATAAATTTCATATTAAACACTATGTTTTTATTTCACTTTTATTTAAAATATATTTAGTAAATTATATTAATATTATTATAGAAAATATATATTATTTGAACTATTGTATAAATATTAAATATTAATAAAATATTATTATTATGAATAGAGTACGTATATAGTATATATAATTAGATAAAATGAAAACATAATATTGTTTTTATTAAGAGAGTAAACATTTTTTTCAATAAATAAAAATTTTGAGGTTAAAAATGGTAATTTAAAAAACTATCCCTACTTTTAATGTTAAATGGGGAAAAAATGGAAGTAGAAGCATAAAATTATTGCTTCCTTCAAACCATGGTTATAGATGAAAATCACATCCAAGTTGAAGTATAAAAAAACACCCAAACACAAATTGAAGCTTTCAAGAAATTTTGAACGTGGGTTGGCTATTCCAAACGCCAACCCAAACACGCTCATAATTTTTAGTTTTTTTGAAAAATATTATATATACACTCCAAATCATTTAAATATTCATCTTTTCACTCTTGAGTGTGATGATAAATTTTACATATCACATTTAAAATATTGAGTAATGTTACATGTATATTATAAAATCAGACATTATTAGTAATATTCAATTAGTATTTAAGATGTACTATATATTATATGTAATATATGATAAATATAACATGTTATACATATAGCACACATTATATATGATATATACTTATATAGTACACGTTGAATACTAGTTAGATTATTTTTATTGTACAACAAATATTATTGTACATATATATATATATATACACACTAAAAGTGTATTTTATCTATTCAAAACGGCCGAAATAAAGCCATTGACTAAATGTTCAATAAAAGTACTGTCAATAAAAGAAATATTGATAATTAGAGATGGTCGAAAATACTTAGTTAAAAATAGTTTATAATTATCGTTGGATTGTATTAGTGTGTAAATTATATTACAATCAAACTGTGAATATGATTGTTGTACAAGTATTGTACAGTTTTCATTATACACACAACATTAATGATTTTCAACGGTAACTAACTTTCAATAAATAGTTTATAACTATTTTTAATAGTCAACAAATATCAATATAAATTTTTTTCCAATACTTTTATCAATATTTGTTGACAATTACATGTTAAAAATAATAATTATTGTTATAATAATATTTAATATTAATATATATTTTGTAAGTTAGGTGTTTAATTAAATAAATTGTATTATGTAAGATAGATAAGGTTGGCAATTGCCATGGGCTGCTCATAGTATATGTATGTATATATAGTTGCGCAACATGCATGGCAGTGATGTCGCTGGGGTGGGTAGCTATCTACTAATTAAGTACGTAGGTACTATATATAACTATAACTAGGTAGCTACTTATGGTTCATCCACTACGTATGTACTACTCTATCTAGGTACCTACGTTAATTAGCTAGTGAAGTTAGATAGGGCTTATCTATCTTCTCATGAACTTCGTGCACTATTCGTACTACTATAGTCTATATATGCTCCTTTTAATTTGCATTACATGCTGCATTAATTTGTCGCCATCCAACATGCATTCACTGTACTCATTTTAATTTTCCCGGACGGACGGATGGATTGATGACTCCATCCTCTATGTCCTAACTTACTTATGAATGCACGCCAAACAATAATAACCTTATTATTTCTTAATCTTAATTATATATTTGTTTAAAGATCCTGCTGTTTTATTATAGTAATTATTATATTTCACTCTATCTTATATGGAGAGACTAGGAGAGTTCAGTATATGCTCATCAGCACGTTTTTGTATATGTTTTAATTTAATTTGAAGTTTCTCAACTATCCACTCTCCTAATAAATCACGTCGTCCTTACATTATTATTATTATGATGATAGATGCACTTTATTGATTTGAATGTAAAAAGACTCCGTCTTTATTATATAAGTACGTATGTAGCTGTTCATCTTCATCACTTTATCTCCTATATACATATTTTAATATATTTATTTTTTTATTTATTTCATCCGCTCTATATACAGCGAACTCTGTTTTTCTTCAACAATATTATAGTAATACTTTTCACTCGCTCTGAGCTAGCTAGCTAGCTGTTTAACTTTGCTCCTTAATTATATTAATTGATTAGATTTGTTTTGTAATTAAGTAATGATAGGGATCTGTCCACGTATGGGTAAAACTTGGCATGTCAGAACAAGTTGTTCTAAATACATTGCACTGCTTCCGAATCGATCACTTCACGAGCTATATATCTTTAATTGGAGCTACTATAGATAGATATATGATGGATGGATCATCAGATCAGATGAAAAAAGAGCTAGCAACCATGATTGATTAGTACCTCCATATGTCTTGGAAATCAGGGAATTGCCAAACTATAAGTGTGAAAAAGTGCATCAACTTGCTTCTACATGCATTATAATATTATAATATTAATATAATGATTTAGTATCGTGTATATATATATAGATATATCAGCTCGATCAATGAAGCATATATATTCAATTACAAGAAGATTATTAATTATTGATTAGTATTGTAGCAGGCTAGTGGACCAATTAATAATAAGGGCAGGAGCGATGAAAGATTGTGTACAAATACAAATTACCTTACCCTGTAAAGCCCCTTTCTTTCTATTTATTGTATTGTATTGTTAGTTGTCAATCAAAGGCATATCGCAATAATAATAAAAAAATCTTATCTAACTTTACACTTTACGTTATTACACTCTCAACTACTACTACACTACCTTATGCATGCTCTACTATAAATATGAATCACACCACCACTTGAATCTTCAAATTCAACTATACATAACTGATACAAGAAGCTAATTATAAGACGTACAAAACCAACAACAAAGATCCAGCTCCTTCATGGTACGATCTAGCTAGCTAGCTAGCTAGCCTTATATTTATATATCAATCTCCTTATAATTAAGCAAGTAATTTTCCATATATATATGGACGTGTGTTTTGATAGTTCATTATTGTTTTTTATGACAGGAGAATGAACATGTGCTACGAAAGGCGGTGTCGGACGTGTCCCAAGAAATAGACAAGTACCTAGTAAGTGAGTTGAAGGTGGTAGAGATGAAACTAGAAGTAGGAGTAATAGAGGAGGTGGAACAAGCTGAGTGCCAGTGTTGTGGGCTAAAGGAAGAGTGTACGGCAGTGTACATAGCACAAGTCGAAGAATGTTTCTGCGGAAAATGGATTTGCGGGCTCTGTGCTGAAGCGGTTAAAGACAGAGTGGGTAACAAAGTGGAGGACCACATGTTGCAACATGCGTTGAACTCTCACAGGGAGTTCTGCCAGGGATATAACGCCACCACTAGGCTTAACCCCAAGCTCTCTTTGACTCTTTCTATGAGGGAAATTGCCAAGAGGAGTTTTGAGAGAAGGAAACCTGAGGGATCCACTATGTTCAAACTTGGAAGAAGCTCTAGTTATCCCTGATAGATATAATATATACATCCATACATAAATTTATCTAATAACATATATATACTATTGTTATTGTTAGGTTCTCAATTAATTAGTTATGCAATTCTCTCTAATCAACTTTAGAGACAAAATGTTATTTCAACATTCAACCATGGATGCATCTCATATATATTGGGACATCATCATGATCTTACATCATTTTTTAGTGTTGAAATAACATTTTTTATTATATATATATATATAACGCATAATTCTACTACAGTTGGTACAGCCAAGGTGCATTGGCTAGCTAGCAATTAGAATTTTATATGCCTTGACATATTGGTTTTAATTTCGATACTAAGTATCAATACTTTGTAAATAGGTGTATTAATACTGTTGGACCCAGCTTTGATT
Organism: Aeschynomene evenia; assembly: GCA_013621005.1. Classification (NCBI taxonomy): domain Eukaryota; kingdom Viridiplantae; phylum Streptophyta; class Magnoliopsida; order Fabales; family Fabaceae; genus Aeschynomene; species Aeschynomene evenia. The sequence continues at coordinate 7,411,168 of CM024270.1, forward strand.
CTTACCAACAAGCTTTTAGTTGTTTTTGGATGTTGCTGCGAGGATGAAAGAGAAACTTGAAAGAAATTGAAGGACCAGATAGAAGGAAGAAGGAATACAGGATGATAATAAGTTTTTATATGTTCTAGTTGATAAAATGTTTTGATAAAGTCCAAAGACTACAATATATATTCAGGCCCTTAAATGAATTTTAAATTGTAAGCAAATGGGCCTAATTTATTTTATTAGCAAACTACGTTACCAGGCCCAAAATGATTATGTTCTTTGACCCAAGAAAAAGACTCAGGCTAAAAAACAACGATAATATTTAGTCAATAGTTAATTAACGATAGTATTATTTCATTTATTTTCAAATTAACAATGTTATGTTCATTTTTTTTAAACATTCTATTCATAAAATAAGTAAATGATACAATTTTTGTTTCACCTTTTTCCAACTTATTCTCTCTCCACCTTTTATCTCTAATAATTTGAATGTCTACATAATGAATGTCAAAATATTATTTTTCTTTTCAATTATATTTGGTAAATAAATTATGAAAATATATTAATTTCCATGCTCAAAAAATCAAAGTCAAGTTGAGTTTTTCAATATTGATATATAAGACTTGGCTTTTACAGGGAAAAAAAGACAATAAGACTTGGCTTAATCTTGAGATTCGTTAAAAACACTAATCAAAATATGAGCTTTAAATATTTCACCTCAGTATAAACAATTAAATATTATCATATTGGTTAATAAAGTTATTTTTTCGAAAAAAAAAAAGAAAAGATAGAGGAAAAAAAGCTTCGACACAAATTACAAGAATAAACAAGGGTAAACATACTGTGAACCATGGCACTTCCATAAAAATAAGCATTTTGTTAATTACTCCGTGCGTCCACTTTTATTTATCTTTCTAGGAAATTTATTTATCCACTATTATTTGTTATTTTAGATTTTCAATGAAACATTTACAATCTTTTTCCAGTTTTATCCATACATACACTCTCTTTTTATATCTTACAATTATTATTGCACAAAAAACTATAAGGATAATTTTATCATTGTACATTTACTTCTATAAAATTTTTGTTGTTTTCATCACTTTCTCAATAAACGTGCAATACTCTAAAACGTCAATTAAAAGTGGACGGAGGGAGTAATATCCTAAAATTATTATTTAAGAAATCATTGGATATGATATTAGCTTTAGATTTGCTCATTTCACTTATTCATAATTTTCAATGATAATATAATAAAATAAATGACTCAACACTCATTTTTTATGTTACAGTAACATTAAATAAAAAGATAATAATAAGTACAAATCCATATCAAATCAACTTTAATTTGTTTGATCCATTAATGTATGTTTGCCTTGTTTGTTCATATTAAAACATTAGTTTGAGGAGGATCTTTGTTGCTAGCTTAAATCCCAATGAGAAGAGATCAGTGTTTCTAGATGGGTTTCATGTGCTTGACTAGCAAAGGATGATGATTGATTATATATTATTAATTATTATTTAGTACTTTGGTTGGGTTGAGGAATCTACGGAGTTTATGACACCATGAAACGGGTTAATTAACACCATGTGTGATGCTCGATCAATTAGGTTTCATCCACCCACTAATCCAAGCTAATGAGTTAGTCACCATCTTAGTGGACCTTTTAGCTCTACATTTATAGATTATAGTGCCCTTTTTTCAATTAAAATAATATTCATTTTCTTGCACGGGTTACTTCAATTTATTCTCTTTCAAAGTGCATTAAAACTTTTCCGCCTTATAATAGTCATTAATTAATCTATCAAAGAATTAGTATTAAAGTATAAGCTGAGTGATTGAACTGGTCCACTAAATATCAAGTCCTACAAATTTTACAAAGAGATTTCGACACCTATCAACAGAAGTGGATCGCCTCCACGTCATACATATCTCACTTTATTTATTTAATTAATTAAAACAACGAATTAAATGCGACCATTTTTATAAATTATGCATATATATCATACAGATTTTTATTTTCTTTAATGAGCTCAAAGGTTGTATATAGTATTCCATATACACTAGTGAAATGTGTATCATGATAATCAGCATAACTACAAGCCAAACCACCAAGCCTATATATAAATATTGCTTTTTACCGGATATTGTCACAAATTAATTTTTTCTATGCAATATGTTATTATTTATTAAATGGATCAGTTGAACGTGATTTAACTATATTTTTTATTAATAAAAGCTTAGAATAAGATATGAAAGTGGTTTAATTATCATGTGCCGACCGTGCAAATTATTTATCTAAATTGTTATACAATTAAAATCTGTTATGTAATCCATTATGAGAGTTTAATTCAGGCCATTTAGTGATTAAAACCTTCTCATATAGAATAAAAATTACATATACATAATTTGCATGATTTGAGATACAAATATACAATAATGTTTATTGTACAACAAAAATATATTCAACTAGTTTTCAAAGTGTACTATATAAATCATACATAAAGTGTGTTATACATAACGTGTTATACATATATCACACATTACATATGATATATAACACATGTTAAATACTAACCGGATATATTTCTATTGTATATCAAACATTATTATTTATTTTATTTTAGATGGCTTAGTTAGAATAGCACACCAATTTGTTAAGATATGTACATAAATAAGTACACCACTTTTCCAAATTATTATACTCATTAGAGCATATCCTAATACTATATACATTGTACTGCCAACTAGGTAATTAGAGAATAATTAATTACGTATTAATTCTCTTGAGTATATATCCAGAGAGTGCTACTTTCTACTATTGTGAATCTTAAAGCCAGAATTTTGTAATAATATAAAGCAAGTGGGAAAGATGAGGACAGCAACAACCAAAAAGGAAAAGAAAACAAAAAAAATGGGCCAGGAAAGATGATATATGAATTAGGAGAGTGAGTAGTAGTATGAGATTAGAGATTAGAGATTAGATTGGTGAATTGGGAATTTTAATCAGAAGTGTAGAACCCTAGAAAATGGAGGAGATGGGCAAAGCATGCCGGGTGTGACAAAGACCACACACTGTATATTCCTTCGAGAAAGACAGAGTGGGCTCCATTACTCTCCAAACCAAAATACACACATCATATACATCAGAATTCAGATGACAATAACACCACTACTCAAACAAAAATAAAAATAAAAAGATATTATTATTATTATTATTATTAATATTGTTATCATTTTTTTTTAAAATAAAGTGATGAATAATGTGGGCACGAGCTAAGTGGTAAGTACTAGCTAGCAACTTAGTGAAGTTAGTGTATATAACGTAAAAGACTCGCAACTTTTTTTCTTCACATTCCTTTACAATATATATGATATGAATAATTTTGATGGCCCATTTGCTCTGCTCATTCCTCTTTGCCTCATCGATCACTTTGTAAACTAACTCCTCCTTTTCTTTTGTGTTAGAGTTTTGTAGACACACACACATACACTTTCCCCTAATTCCCTCCCACAAAGTCTCCTTTTTTCTATTCTCCTTTCTGTGATCTGAATCCGATCTGCTATATTTCTTTCCACTGTGTGTGTGTGTGAGAGTGAGAATCCAAAGATAAGAGAAAAGAAAGAATAAAGAGAGAAAGAGTCCAAACAAAAAACAAAAGCGCTTTCAAGAATAACGAACGCTTTTTAACAAAGCTGACCATATACATACATATCCCTCCCTGCCTGCGCTACCTACCTAGCTCCACTACCTACGTCTGCCCCATGTTTCCCATCAAAATTACACCCATCACCCATTTTCAACTTAATAAATAATAATGCATCATTAACATCGAAAGTACATCCAACGAGTATTCAATGTGTGTTATATGTTATACGTAATGTATGATACTTATAGTACACATTACGTATGACATATAACACACGTTGGATTTTCGATGTACAACAAAATTTTGAACCTTCTATTTCTGTATATATGCAACCATATGCCTTCAATTAATTTAGAGTGAATCGAATGATAACCAATTTAATTCTGTTATTAAAAACAAAATAACAATGTGTTTGTGTATAATTAATTAGCAGAAAAGGTTGTGCTATTTATATTCATGTAATATTCACAATTAATAACGTTAAGTAGTATATATGTAGCTGTTATTATTGCATTAAAATCAAAGGAACACATTTGATAGTCAAAATAAATATATTTGTATGAATTTATTATATATATAGGATAATCATTAGATGAATAAAGTGGATTATATCTTTTTAACAAGCGACCAATGAATATGATGATACATATAAGTCGTTGATGCTTTCCATGATAACTATTATGCAACTCCAGCTAGGCACAAATACAAATCCACGTTGAAATTAAAGTTGAAACTTAGCAATTAATTAATTTTTTTATAATTAAGTCAAAAAATGCAGGCAAGCATCATTATAGTGAGACCAATCGTTCGTTTGAACAATTTGTATATATTATGGAAATTAATTAATTAACGTTGTCCAGCAGAAAGTGAATGTATATATATATAGATAGCGTTATATTTAAATTTGTTATGCTCACTTATCACTTCGTTCCATCATTACAATGAACTCTCTTGAAGCTATGAAAGGAATGATTAGCATGCATGGACGTGATGGTATCCATCCCCGTTTCCGCAATAGAATTCGAACGGCTACTCAATCAATCTCTTCAAATTGTTTATATGCATGGTTGTCTCTTTATCAAGCACAAATGATCGATGATGATGATCAATCTCTTAATAATTATACATTCACAACAACATGCATCCAAATTAAATAATAATAGGTTTACAAAGTGCAATCTCCATAATTAAACTTGATTATCCCCATAAGTTTATCCTTCCAAAAGCAAACCCCGCTCCTCCGGATCCATGAAATTAAACCAAATGAAAATCACACATATATTGATATATAATGATCAACACTTGTACGTGTTAAAGGAAAATCAAACACATCTTCGGACTCCAAACCATATATAACTTTGTTATTTCAATATACCACTGTACTATAATTAATAATTATGTAAATATTTATATATAACAAAAAAATCAGTTAAAAATGTCAATATATTATGCACATTATATATTATATGTTATGTTAATTATATATCACAAGTTGGACACATTATATATCATGTTGTAATATGATATTTCGTTGTAATATGTGATATATAATGTGCATAATATGTAATTTATGATGTGCATATTATATAATATATATGTTTAGGATAGTATTGTTTTAGCTTATTAATAACTTAGTCAAAGTAGAGTCAAAGAATGTAATGTTTTAAAGCATGGTTATTTCATACATAGACGTAAACTATTTATCATGATGTATGTATATACATGCTTAAATTATGAATTATTTGACTTTGCTCTGAAATGTATGTATGTATTTTTTTAATTTAAGTAGATATTATGAATCTGACATTGGTTATGAATTGAAGCCATCACCCAAATATAACGAGTTCTATGAATTGTTGAGCGTGGCTATTGTTTGTTAGGAAGCGTTTTTTGTTTTCAACGGATAGAGAATTGTCACTTTCGGAAGTGGCCAGTGAGTGAGTCAAAAAAGAGCATTTTGGTAAGAAGCCGACAAAATCAGAGCCTTTTTTCCAACATGTGTCCCTGTTACCCTTTCAACCGTTTGTGTGGTTTCAAACACTAATATCAAAGCAAGTCAAGGTGCAATTCCGTAATTATGTCCCAACCCACTGCCCCATTTCCATACCTCTTACCCTGCCCTTCCATCTATCTATTTAAGCACCCATACACCCCTCTCTCTCACGTCCACCCCATTTCTCTCAAATAGTAAGTAGTATTTCAAACAAGCTAATAAGAATCCACTACTCCCTTCCCTTTCAATCAAATAATTCTTCTGGGATCTCCATACTCAATTTGTTTTGACTCTCAACTCAGAGAAATCCCCAATTATGATTTATTGGTACGTGCGTGATTATAATACCTTTTCATTACCTTCATTTTTTTTTTGTCATCAATTTCACTTCTAGTGCATGTATGCATGTTCCTAAACATATACCTAGCTAGACGTCAAGTTAATATACCACTCATATATAGCCACTGCAAAAGTTGCATCATGATTTTCATTTTTGTCAGAATTAATTACACATTCATTCATATATTCCCTCTGCTTTTTCACAAACATAGGCATAAATTAATCAAAAGGCTAATTAAACCCATACTTAGCATGTATTTATGTATATTTTTTGAACTTTGATCAGTACACAATCACCACTAACATATTATATTGCAAAAGTAGTTAACATTAATCATACTCAGTCACTCTTTTTTTTTTTCCAGCTTGGGATCCGAGGAGTTATTATATCCAAGACACAACGAAAACTGAATTTTCTTCTGTGAAGAAAAAATTAACTAATCATCAAACTATCTACTCTTGTGCTGGAGAGAAGAAATTAAAGAGAAACAAAGATGGGAAGAAAGTTGCTCCCGTCGATGTGGTGCCTCTTTTTCTTCCTGAATATTCTCCTCCTCAACTTTCACGCATCACATGGACAACAACAACAAGACACTGAGCTTCTCTTATCCTTCAAAGCTTCAACACACGACCCACTCAACTTCCTCTCCAACTGGGTCACCACCACCACACTCTGCACCTGGCACGGCATCACCTGCCACAACAATAACAACTCCTCCTCCTCCTCCTCCTCCTCCCGCGTCACCGCCATCTCCCTCGCCGGAAAAAACATCTCCGGCGAGGTCCACTCCTCCTTGTTCCACCTCCCTTACGTCACAACGCTGGACCTCTCCAACAACCAGTTTGTGGGCTTCAACGCCTTCTTAACTTACGAGCCTCATTTCGTCTCATCAATCCGTTACCTCAATCTCAGTAACAACAACTTCACGGGTCCTCTGCCTCGACCCCTGTTCTCCGCTTCGTTTTCTCTCCTCGAAACTCTTGACCTCTCCAACAACATGTTCTCCGGGGAGATACCTCACCAAATCGGATTGCTCTCTGCCATAACGTATCTCGATCTTGGAGGCAATGTCTTGGTGGGTAAGATTCCAGATTCCATCACGAATATGAGTTCGTTGGAGTATATCACTTTAGCTTCGAATCAGTTAGTGGGTGAAATCCCAAAACAGATTGGGCTAATGAACAAGTTGAAGTGGATATATTTCGGTTACAACAACCTTTCAGGTGAGATACCAAGTGGCATTGGACAGTTATTTTCCTTGAATCACCTTGATCTCGTGTACAATAATCTCACGGGTTTGATTCCTGAATCTCTTGGAAATCTCTCTGAACTTGAGTACCTATTTCTCTACCAAAACAAGCTCACTGGTGAAATCCCTAGATCAATTTTCAATCTCAGGAAGCTTGTGTCTCTCGATCTTAGTGATAATTCTCTCTCCGGTGAGATTCCTGAGCTTGCGGTTAACCTCCAGAGGCTGGAGATTCTTCATCTCTTCTCCAACAACTTTACAGGGAAGATTCCGAAGGCTCTTGCATCTTTGCCTCGTCTTCAGGTTCTTCAGCTGTGGTCAAACGGGTTGACCGGTGAGATTCCAGAGGAGCTTGGGAAGCATAACAACCTCACCGTGCTGGACCTTTCCTCCAACAACCTCAAAGGGAAGATCCCTGATGGTTTGTGTGACTCTGGCACACTCTACAAGCTCATCCTCTTCTCCAACAATTTCGAAGGTGAAATCCCGAAAAAGTTAAGCTCTTGCAGAACACTGCGCAGAGTGCGCCTCCAGAACAACAAGCTTTCGGGGAATTTACCATTGGAATTGACCAAATTGAGTCAGGTATACTTCTTGGACATCTCTGGAAACGAACTTTCTGGAAGGATCGATGACATGAACTGGAACATGCCTTCGCTTCAAATGCTTAATTTGGCGAACAACAACTTCTCAGGGGAGATACCGAACTCTTTCGGGAGTAACAAATTGGAAGATTTGGATTTATCAGGGAACGAATTCTCGGGTTATATTCCACTTGGGTTCGGGAATCTTCCAGAACTCGTGCAATTGAAGCTGAGCAACAACAAGCTCTGCGGAAACATCCCTGAAGAACTCTGTTCCTGCAAGAAGCTGGTGGCGTTAGACCTCAGCCACAACAATCTGACTGGCCAGATTCCGACGAAGCTCGCAGAGATGCCCGTTCTTGGGCTTCTCGATTTGTCGGAGAACCAATTGTCCGGCGAGATTCCACAGAATTTGGGAAGCGTTGAGTCTCTGGTTCAGGTGAACGTGTCGCATAACCGTTTCCATGGAAGCTTGCCTTCAACGGAAGCTTTCCTTGCCATCAACGCGAGTGCGGTCGAAGGAAATAGCGGTCTCTGTGACAGGGAGCGTGACACCTCATCAAGCGGGTTGCCACCGTGCAAAGGCTCTCGGAAGAACCAAACGTGGCTGTTCGTTGTTCTCTGTTTTCTTTCGGGTGTGGCTGCGTTCTCTGTAGCAGTTGTTCTGATCGTGTTGTTGGTTCGCAGAAGAAAGGGGTTATTGGGGATGAGAAGAGTGGAGAGTAACGAAGAAAGCACGTGGGAGATGCAGTTTTTTGACTCCAAGGCTTCGAGAATGATCAGCATGGAGGATATTCTGTTATCAGCGAGAGAAGGCAGAGTGGTTTCGAAAGGGAGGAACTGGGTTTCATACGAAGGGAAGTGCAATCACATGCAGTTCGTGGTGATGGAAATCCTTGACCCAAGTTCGATTCCGTTGACCTTTTGGGAAGACGCGGTGAAGTTGGGGAAGAAGGTTCGGCACCCGAACATGGTTAACCTGATTGCGACGTGTAGGTCAGGGAAGAGAGGGTTCTTGGTGTATGGGTGCGGCGAGGGAGAGAGTAGTAGTCTTGGGGAGATTCTGAGCGGTTTGAGTTGGCATCGAAGGTGGAAAGTTGCTGTGGGGATCGCGAAAGCGCTCAAGTATTTGCATCACGAGTGTTCGTCCATGGCTTTTGTGGGTGAGGTATCGCCGGAGATGGTTTTGGTTGACGGAAAAGGTGTCCCCCGCCTTAAGCTCAGCCCTCCCGGTATGGCCTCTTTGGATGTCAAGGGCTACATGGCTTCCCCTTACGTTGCCCCAGGTTTGTTATTTTATTCTTATTTACTATCTTGCCCCTTTATTTCTTTAATATTATTCTATTCAGATGATGTCATGGAGTAATAATCAAAACTAAAGGTGTGGTGTGTAGAAATAGAGCAATTCGCACTATTATTTAATTTTTAAAATTATAAAATTAAATTTTAAATATTTGGATTAATATATGATATTAAAAATTTAATTAATATTTCTAAAAATTGAATTATTATGTATAATGTTTTATTTCATTATGAAAAAAAGGTATTTTTGTAGAAATAAGTAGTAATAAAATTTGAACAATAGAATGAAGTTACATTATATATTTAAAGTAATGTTACATGTACAATAATAGTAGTCAATAAAGTAGTCAACTATTAAAATAATCATTAATTACATTTAAACAATTAATGATTCCTAAAACATCATCAATTATAATTTAAATTAAATCAATATTAATTGTGTTTGCTAAAAATAAACTACTTTTAATTGTTCTGATTTTTTCATTTATTTATATGAAATAATAATAATAATACTGAGTGTGTCATAATAAGTGACGTGCATGTAGTGGAAGCTGATGATTAACATGGTTTGTATATATAAGACAGATAGGTAGGTAGATTCCTTATGGTTTATAATTTTGGTGTCACATTGATTGATTATATATAAGAACAAAAAATTGATGAGCATGCATAATAATAATGTTTGAATGAGTGTCTTATCAAGGTATGATTGATTGTATTGATTTCAGAGGCAAGAAATAGTGGAGATCTAGATGTGACAGAAAAGAGCGAGATATATGGATTCGGAGTAGTGCTGATTGAATTATTGACGGGAAGAAGCCCCACGGACACTGAAGCAGCAGCAGGAGGAGCAAACGGCGTGAACCACACCCACACCATCGTGGAGTGGGCCCGATACTGTTACTCTGACTGTCATCTTGACACGTGGATGGACCCAGTGATGAAGGGCGTGGATGCGTTGAGCCACCAGAACGACGTCGTTGAGACCATGAACCTCGCCCTCCACTGCACCGCCACTGATCCCCAAGCAAGGCCAACGGCAAGGGATGTTCTCAAGGCCCTTCAGGCTCTTCACACCAACACACAAACATTTTGCTGATGTCCTATCCGCTATATCTTCGCATTCTCTGACCAGCCCTTTCTTATTTTCTTTTAGTTTTTTCCTTTTCTCTTCTTTTTTAGTTTTTGGGTTTTCTATTTTTTCTCTCTCTTTAATTTGTTGAAAGTTTTTTAGTTTATAGCATGATATATAATGAAGTAAGTTGTTGATCAAGGGATTGTTAGGAAGATGTCTGGCTCATATTTTTATTATATATATATGTAAGGGGTATGTTTGACATGCATACATACATACTGCTGCTGATGATGATATGAGTGTAAAAGTAAGATGTAAATAAATTGAATGTCGTCATTAATTAATATAATTATATGAAATCGATGCCACCCCGCTCTGATCTCTTAAAATAAATTGAATGTAAATGTTTGACATTACTATACGTCTATATGAACACTTGATAGAGTCCCCTATTCACCTGCATGCGAGACCTATTGGCTATTGCTATTGCCTTCTTTTCCTCCAACAGCTGCATATCTCATTTTCTTTTATATCTTATGGTCTAACTTATATGACCTGAACCATATCTAATTTATTAATTACAAAGTAAAACTCTCCTATAAGTAATTTAATCCATTCTCAAGGCATGCTTGATTACAGGATTATTATGCTATTATGTAATTATAACTTCCCTCGCCTACATTTATAATTACAATAATGATATTTTTACATACATATTTTCTCTATCCATTTTATTATTATTGGATTTTGATGTGATGCCACTCCAACACTTTAACTTTTATTCTCAACCCTTAGATTTACATGTATATTTATTGTACATACAAAAAAGTATGTACAAATATCATAGCTCTTATAATTAATATATATTGATATAAATTACATAAAATAATAATAATAGTAGATCTAATAATGGGTTAGCGAGGTGGCGGGTACATAGCTGTATAATTAAGCCTGAAAGAGTATATATATATTGTAACTCATGAGTAATTAAATTGCTGACTCTTCTCTCCTTGAGAAGATAGTGTTTCTATCAGCATGTACAATCTGACTAAATTTTTCTTCAATTAGAGGTATAATAATAAAGTTGCTTTATCAAATTCACTTTAGCTTTCTAGAAAAACGGGCTATATATCGTTTTGTTCTAATAACTTTCTCTCGTGTACTTGTTCAATTTTACGCTGTAAATTACATATCATGCACTTTATTTGAAGAAGTTTGGTCTTAATTTTGCAAAATAACACAAAACACTGTATAGTCTATATATGCACATGGCAACCCTATATGGGAGTGAATGGCTGGCTGGCTGGCTAGTAAGGTGAACATTGAAATCGGAAAGTGAATGTATATATGTTCTTTGTATCTATCGTCTCTCTTTATCATATGATGATCGAAAGTGGAAGACAACAAATTAAAACCACTCATATATATATTGCGGGGGGACCGCACGCAATTTATTACTTATTCTCTACGGGTTTAATTTCATCATATTTTCTTCAATTCTCTAACAATAATAATTCATTAATCTTATCATCAGAAATTCACTTCTTCTCTTTTTTTTAAAGACATTAGAATCTCATTATTATACAGGAAAGAGTACGGTCACGCAGCTCAAGAATGAATGAAGCACTTTGATTTGATATGATGCAGCAATAATACTTCGTGTACAAATAAATACATCCAACAATCCAATATGTGCTATACATGATATGAGATGTGTGCTATACTGCTGTACAAATAGCACACATTACATATCATGTATAGCATTAGATATTTATTGAACGTATTTCTGTTCAACGACAAACATTATTGTATGATGTAGTAGTTACGTACATAACATATACATGCTTTTTCTGCTCAATTCATTTTACATACTATATGTACTCTCAATTTACAGGTTAAGATACAGATTAAGCATGCACGCGCCTAATTAATTATATTTAGTGCCCTTATTTCGAATAACCAAACTTTCGTGCTCTTTAATTTGACCTAACGACGTTAGTAAGTGGGTTTTGCTGTTTTATTATTGTTGGAGGTAATGATGCAATGACACTCAACGTTCCAAAATTGTCATAATAATACAATCACAAAACCAATCAATCCCGCAGACGACAGACATTCAACAAACAGAAAATTCTGTTATGATACACAATGATAAGTCGACACATAATATTTATTTATTTATATATATATATATATATGATTATGGTTTGAATGCAAACTGTAAATGAGACGCCTTTAGCATGGATATGATTATAGGACTGATAAAAGACAAGTGCTTAGATTTTTTCTTCCTTCTTTGAATAACTCCTTTTTAATTTTTGATGATACTCATGATTCAAGTTTGAATCTATGATGATGGCTGCTGAGATATTGACAATCAAACTGATGTATGGCGTCTGATATAGTTCCGTTCATACACAATTAATAAAATTTCAAAAATATTGTTTAGACATTTTAAAACAGATGTTTCAATTCGATACTTACTTTTTTATCATTGAACGTGATGATAACTCCTGCTTATCACTTATCTATCATACCCAAAATTTTAAAACTGTATATCTAATTGTAACATCAATTTTATAATATTCAAATAACTTTATTGATAAATTTTAATCATCTAAATAATAATAAATTTAAATATACGATCGAGATAACAAGCTTAATGGAATGAAATAAGTTCCTTAGGCATAAGGACATTGGTGCGATCTTGAAATTCATGTTGATAAAAAAATATTGCTAAGATACATACCATAGTCCCAAATATCCATTTCTTGAGATTCTCTTCATAGTTCATATAAAATAAGTTAACTATAAATGCACCATATGGGCTCAAGCAATTTCTTAATTTTTTCCCCTTGATTTGGGTTAGTGTATGATTAAGCACTAAATGCACTCCACTAATAAGAAAAAAGGAAGGAGTACATTGAGGGATCTTTCCAACCAGGCCTGACCACAAACTTCCTTGTGACCCACCTCCCTTCCATGTTATGATGATAGTGCTGAGAAAGAGTTTCCTTTTTGAAATAAATCTTCATCTTCATCTTCATCCTCTTCTTTTTTTCCCCTTTTCTCATTTAAACAATTTCTTTTTCCTCATTTCATGGCTAAGTAATGATTGTAGTGCAAGAATCCTTTTTTTCTCTCTTTTGTTCAATCAGAACTCTGGGATGGCTTTCCACAGTTAGAAGATTCCAATAGTAAGATGAGTCTAAGCATAAAAATATAAACTAGCTGACATACACTATTATGAGAGTGAAAACCAAAAAGAATTTTAAAAAAAAAGAAGAGAGAACCAGCTCAGTATGGCTGGCATGGATATGATCTTCTGCCAATGTTTTGCTCTTCTCAAAAGCCCCCCCAAGATTTCAATCATAACCCTCGGAGACCATGCAAAAGTTTCTTTGGCTACATTCTTTCAGGTCAAAAAAGCCACCCCTTTTCCTCTGATTTTTAAGTAAAGTCTCCTTCTTTAGCTATCTTTTCTAGTAGCTAGCAAGTGTTTGAAATTGTTAATGTGTCTTCACATACATTTTTTACTCCTCAACCCAATTGCTTGTTTGTTTACTTTGTAGGATCACAACAACAAATTAGACATTTGCTTCTTTCACAAAAGACAGCTGGCTTTTATTTGTTTTCAGACACTATATATATATATACATATATAATGTATGTACTTATTAATAATCATGGTTTTGGATCCACGTGCAACCCCATTGGATATTGCACACACTCACCCACTTGACACAATTTATGCAGTTCAAAGTGGAAATTAAAAGGGTGATGCACAGTGCCATTGACTGATGCATAACAAAAGTTGTATAGTATGAAAGCTATTTTGTAGTCTTGAGGCGTGAATCCAAGCATGCCATGCTAAAGGGACAGTTAGATACTGTAGTAGGTATTTAAGCAAGGAGTGGAATTCATATTAATTTAACAAACTTGTAACAAATTCTGAATCATTATTATTATGAGGCATAAGTTGTTGATAAGTATGTGTTAATTATTGACTTTGTGCATATATATATGCAGCAGAAAATGGAAATTGATGGAGTAATTAAGCCAATTATGTTTTGTGGTTCTTCACATGATCCAATGAAGTGATGTTCACAAATTTGGTGTGGTTTAAATCTATCTAGTCAAATATACTAATTGATAGTAAGGTGTGGTCATGAAAAGGTAATTAATGAATCAAAAAGAGGCATTGCTTTTGTCTGTGGATTGAACTTTCTTTATTGTGGTTTGGCTCTCATTGGATAAAGTGCTGGGTCAAAGATCACATCAAACCCCCCCTTATCACTTCCAAAAACAAAAAGAAAGACACTTTCAGGGAACTCCTGGGGCCGATTTCCCTTTCAATTGATAGCAACTCAAATAAGTAAGTAAAGCAATGACAGCCTAGTGTGTCTTGTTATGCCTGAATGATGTAGGTTTTACAACCAGCTCCTAAGTTGAAAACTTCAAGTAGCCTTCTTTTGTCTCAAACATATGCCAAACTAACCTAACTGCGAACCCATGATTTTGGAAGAAGAAACAGAACAGAACAGAGCACAGAAACTACCCTTTCATCATTATAGGTGAATAAGAATCTAAATATTGGTTGTTATGTGTTAATTAATTACAGATCAAGTAAGCATTTTGCAGTCAAATATTGGGAGTGTTTCACACATACATATATGTAGGCACAATAATAGAGTCTAAAAGACAAAAAGAATTGGTGGAAGGTAAGAATTTGGAATCTATGAATGTGAAACATATCACTTTCAAGTGTGAGCCCTTTATGCTTTCATGATGCATGATAAGGACATGGCTAGTGTGGCATTAGGATAAGAGTGACAGTTACAGATGGGTAATTCTGAGGCTAAACAAAGGGGTCAATTCTAAATATGTGTCAAATTCTTGTGGGAAGTAGTAGTCAGATGATGAATGAATTAATTTAGGAAGCCATGTCAAATAATGGGGACATGCATTGTACATACAAGTGCTTGAGTTTTTCATCATTCATTCAAAATAAAAATTCCGTTAGTTAGACTATCAAAAACTGTGAAAGGTGGTTGATTTATTATTCCTCTTCTTTGTCTAATGATGGATCTTTTTAGAGTGAGCATGTGTCTGTGCATTAGATATCATTATCTCTTTCTCTATGCTGCTGTCAACATAGCGAGGAATGTGAGCCCCCCTTTGTCCCCCATTACCATCTTCTGATGCATTCATAGATAAAGAAGAGAGAGCAATCGATAATAATGCTTTCTATTTACTCTTCTTTATTTTGAGTAAATTAATCTGATGAAGGGAACGCTTTTGCTTCATTGAAATCGAGTGCCAACAAATATATTCATATGGGATTCCTTCACTCCTACATCAAAGTGTTGAATATGGTGAACTGCATCTTGACTTTTGTTTTTGTGCTTTTGGGTCTGGTCTGATCCAGAGGAGGTTATTGCATTGCATGTGTTAGTTTTGGACTTAATCCCTCCTCGACACACTTTCCCTCTATTCCCCCCTTTGGGCTTCGTAAAGTCCTCGGATCCCACTCTGGCCCAATTAACATAAGACCAGAAACAATAAAGCTCTGTTTAGTATTTGCATCCTCACATTTTAATAAGAGACTTCAATCTAGTCTCATTTTTATGCATTTTTTCTCTTTTTAATTATGTCAATGAGTCTTATAGATTACCTCCATGCACTGGTATTGGGATTTGTTGATTTCGGAGAGTGTCTTCATGATCCAACTTCAGAAAGAGAACAATGTTTAATATGCATGATTCTGTTCTACAAGACACGTCATATGACTACAGATAAATAAATAAATACAAGAACATTATTTTACTTTTCTAATTTAAACTGACTTTTTATTCATCGTCTCTTGTCTTCAAATGACATTGGTGCTGAGCATACTAACATTCTCATTCTTATTATGTTGGACAAACCAACCTTGTCACAACTTGCATAAATTGTTAGTTATTCTAGTCATGGCTCAGAGCCTCCTTTAATTGTTCTACTTTATGCATAGGGAGGGCATAGCATATATGATTTGAAAACTCTTTATTTTTTTTGATAAATTGCAATGAGAATTCAAAATGAAGGGGGGAAAAATCATACACAAGTTTGATGGTTAGACCTCTTAAAAAATCTCATAAAGCCGAACGAGGAAAAATAGTGTCAAACCACCCAAACATATGGAAAGATGATTAGTAGTAAATAAAAAGTGGACAAGAGGTAACAAACATAAAAAATTTAAACACACCCTAATTAGTGGTGAATTCGGTGCCTCTTAGTGGTGATATAACAGGACCATATTGATTTGATGTTAGCTCCAATAATAACAGTAATAGAGGGGCTAAGCTGAACTGGCATGTATGAGTATTAGAGGAGGAAGTGGAAAAAGAATAAACAAGTGGTATATGGCACGCACGAATATCAGAGGAAAAAGTAAAAGGGGCAATCCTATATAGATGGATAGATCTTGGAGCAGAATATGCCCACAACAGTGTTATAAATAGTAGTATTATAGCATTCATTCATTCTAGTTCTAGAGATTCTCCAAAGTTAAATTAAAATAACATGATTGATACTACTATTCTGTTCTACTTAATTCCCTACATCCTAAAAAGTTTAATTTATCAGACAAAAGACCAATTGATGAACATGAAACAGATGCAATGAGCCGTTTCCTCTTCGTTTATTACTTTCCATGCCACTGCTCTCTCATACGACACTGGCCTCCCCATGCTTGACAAACATATTCCACCTTGAATACACATAAAACCCTGCACACCATCACAATAATAACATATCATCAGAAAAGTCATTCAAGGTTGCTTGCCACTTTTCACTAGCTAAATTAATAGTATCATCAAAGGATACAGTATACCTGCTGCATTATCTGGGGAAACTCAGAGCACAGTGTTTTCTTTCCATTATCATCAAAGATCTTCTCCAGGGTGATGTCTTGGAGTGCAACCAAGGTTGTCTCAAGCATGTCAAGTCCAGCTTGATTTGCAAATGTGAAAACAGGTAATGCCTGCCAAAAATCATCATGTAAAGTTATATGACAGTTTATATATAGTCAAAAACCCTCCTTGTAGTTCTAGGGAATGAATGTTTGATATCAAATTTCATTGAAATCTACATCTGTTATGATTACCTTCAAGGAGCAGCACAAAACTGCATCTGTGTGATTCCAAAGGGATTTGAGAATGGGTTCACTGCCCTCACACTTGAGTAGTTCAACCCCAAGATAGAACCTGCAATTTAAAGAATGTCAGCAAAGAAAATAGTTTAGTTTTTGAAAATGCAAGCATAACTCCAACATGGTAGAGATCACAAGATCATTAGTAGAAAATAGCAGTACAAACCTATAGCTGTTACTGATCCAGCGAGCAAGTGTTTGTGCCTCAGGGGTGCCAGGGGGCAAGTGAAAAGCATTGTTAGAACCAAAATGGGAAGGAGAAAGTGCCAATGAAACCCTTTGAACAGATGCAATAATACTTCGGACATATTGCCTGGCCATGCTTGCAATATTGTCTTGAAGGTGAACTTCGAATGCAAACTGGAATGCAATTGTCATCACAGATTTTGTGCTCCCAGAATGGCCTGAATTCTCACCAGATGCTTTGTTCCCTGTGGTTCCAACTTCAAGTGCAGAAGCAAGATCAAGTGTTCGGTTTGGACTAGCAGGATCCTGCATTGTATTTAAGGAAAAAAGATAATCAAAATCCTTTTTCTCAAACAACAATGGGATGAAACTAAATTTCAGAACAATTTACTCAAATGTAAGGATGAAAGACTTGCCGAGCTAGAATCGAGTGGTATAATGCGGAAACCGGAAGGTAAAATGGGAGCATCATCAGAGAAAGATGCATCGATAGGAGCAAATACAAGTTCTGCACTGGTGCCAACTGCATGCTCATCCACTCCACTGCAAAGCTGGAGAACAAGTGCAACCAGAGGACTTTTAGCTAAAATATATCATTGTTCTAGCTACTATTCATCTAAATTCCAAGTTACATATGTTCATATCTAGATAGTTGCTCTATATAGGTATTTGGAGTAAAAATGAACTAGTATAATAAAATACTAGTGCATGCATTATTTGAAAGGTTTCCTATGAAGTGAAAATTAAAGCAGGTTATATTTGTTCATGATGGCAAAATAATAGCAATAAGGTCCATGCATCTGCAAATAGATGAAAATATAATTAGTTACCTGCAAGAGGAAAATATCACCGGGTATAGTCATGTCATCCCTATAGTAGCCCATGTTTTCAAGCTTAATGACCTCCATGAACTGATTTGGATAAAAAGATAACACCAAAGGAATATTAATAATCCACATGATTAAGGCCAATTAATGTGCATCTTGAAAGAAAAAGGAGTAGCTTCTAAATACTAATTCCAATATGTAACAAGCTGCTATAGAGCAAACAACTTGCCTCTTCATGCTCAATTGTATGAGCTAGTGGAAGAATAACCTGACCACCAAAACCTCCGGGTCGGACGCCAGGCAGGGCACAGGGACCAGCTTTGATGGCGGCAGCTGAGTAAGCATCAATACTGCTATCAGCCCACTCTGATCGGTGCTCCCGCAAGAATCTAAGAAGAATTGCTGGAGGGACATTCTAGAGATACAGAGAAATAGACCATCAAATAACTAAAATATGCACATAGTAGCTGAATCCACAATATTGATAAGCATTAAGATGCACAGCATATACATATATATATATATACATACCTGCAATAACATGGATGCTTTGGCACATAGCACAGAACTGGTCATGGATGGAAACCCATTGTTGTAGCCAATGTTTGCTCCCATCATCTTGCTAGGTGATGAGTTCACAAGAAGGGTGACATCATCAATGCCATCACTCTCTAACAAGGACCAGCCATCATCAGCAAACCCATTAACAGCTTCATTAAAGCCCCTGCAAGGAAGAGAAAGAATATTAACTATTGATGATTTAAATAACTATTTCAAGGAATAATAATAATAATAAGACTGTGAGGGATAATAGCACAAACTTGCTCAATCTCTGACTAAGTGCACGTAGAGCAGCAGGCCTTCTTCCCCATCCTGTGACACTTGGCTGAGAAACTTCTTGAGAAATCTGCCTCAAATGGCGTAAAGCCTGCATATATCACAAGACAACCACATGGTAGTTAAAAAAGCTGTTAACTGAAGCAGCTCCAAATCATAAAGCATCAGAATAAGTTTGTTCTGGATGGAAGAAGTTATTAGACAGAAACAATAGCCTTACCGCCATAGTTGACCTTTGAGCAAGCAGCATTGACGACTCATAAAGTGGTCGCAAAACTTCAGGTACACTCCAGGGCTGATTCCAAAGAGAAAGCCACCCAACAAGTCAATTGTAAGTAAGTTATCAAGAAAGTAACAAATTAGTTTCAATTTTAAACCTTATGTATGTATGAGTGTACAAACCTCTAAAAGCATATGATCAACAATATGAATAATGGACCCCCCTCCTTCACAAGGTCTAATGAGATACCCACTTGGCAGCATGTCTGCTCTAACAAAATGCTGCACTGGGGGCATAGCAGGACCGTTCTGAGTGTTGTTAAGTGATCTTTCACAGACCTAAAACAAATCATAATTGCAGAGTTAGGCAACAATATAATGAAACAGCAAGAACTTTACTACTAATGAAGAAGAAGCAGAGTTGTACATACCACAAGACTACCATCCTCCATAAGAGATGTGTAGCGCAGCAACCAGAAGTCACGGCCAGGGGCCAGAGTTGTTGGCGCATACAACTAATGAACCAATATTGCAAAAACACATTTAGCAAGGCCACCACATAATTAAGAATATGCAGCATACTTATTAGTTATTGAGAGTAGTAATTAATTAGATAGAGTACCTGCATGTAAAGAAGTTCGATGGTTCCCCCATTTCCGGTGGACATCACATTGAGAACATCCACGGTTCGGCAATCACGAAACCATGTGAGCCGATCTTTGAGGATTTCAGCTACCTGTATGTGACACAATAATGAACCATGCACTTCCATGAGATTAATTACGTACTTGGTCTTTTTTCAATAACAAGAAGATGAGGTGAGGAAGAGGAACATACCCTGGCAGGTTCTAGACCCACAAGGCCGCATGCACGTGCAGCCACTCCAGGGCAACCATGAGAAATTGCAACGATTCCAATGGAATCCGGACCAGGCTGCGTCCACACATTATTAATTATTAGTTACCAAGATGCAAGACCTCAATTAAGAAATGGAAGTACTAATAATGGCTTTTGAAATAATTGAACACACCCAAGAACTTAATTAGATGTTAATTACTGTTATTATATTAGTCTTGTAAGAACTATAAAACCTTAATAGTAAGTTACAAAGAGAAGGTTTAATTAGATAAGCTACAAGACAAATATAAAAAAACTGTTTTAATTACCCATGAGAGATAAAATAATAATATTATTATTACACCCAAAAAAAGTTAGAGTAAATAGAAATAGGGAAGAAACAAGAATAAAAAAGTAAAGGGGAAAGGAAACAAAAGTACAAAAAAGAGTGAGACGATGATGGATGTGTGTGAAGTGAAAGTGAAAAATGGAGATGATGGGCTCAGAAAAGTTAGGTGAATGTTAGATTGGTCAGTAATGGACACAGAGCATGAAAGAAAAAGAAAAGAAAAGAAAAGGGGTGGGAGCAGTAACCTAACCTTCATCCCAGGCATTTGGACCCACTCGACAGCAGTTCCAGTGGCCTTTGATAGAAACTCTGCTAAAGTCTCCTCCGCAATGGACAAAAGTCTGCAAACACAACACACCATAATAACATTCATTACTTTATATATTTAGATACTACCAACCAACCAACCAACCAACCCAGAGAAGAGAATAGAATCTACTACTGATCTATTCTTACCCAGCAGGGCTAGCATCCCTTGGCGGATGCTGAGGTGTCAAGTTCCGCTGACCGCTTGTTACCACCGACTCACAGCTCGTGTCCGTCGTCGCCAGCGTCGCCTGCGTGCTCAACAACGCACTCATCATCAATTCAACTCTCTCTCATTCTCATCACCAAAAACACAACTTTGTTTACTTTTATTATTATATCGTATCCTTGATCAATAATCTTGAAATCAAAGGTGGAGAGTACATAAAGAAAAAGATACTACATGATATATTTTATAGAGGTGGATGGAATAATTAAGGGTTTTGTTTTGTGTGGTCTCTTTTTCTGATCTCTATCTTTAAATGATGATATTACATCTTCTTGCATTAATTCTAGCTAGGGTATATAATAATAGATTTAAAACTAAGCAGCCTTATCATCAGATTCAAGTGGCAGGAACGAACTTGTACGTATAACTAAAAGAAAAGCTAACATCATATCTGCTATATTATTTTACTATCCCTCTTCATTGATATTCAACCAACCAAAAGTACAAAAGACTAGAGAAGATGGAGATGCATACATTGTGAGTGTGTTGGCGGAAAAAGGTGTTCTCATAGACAAGGTGTGAGACCTGCTTCTGCAATCTGTCGTTTTCCTCCATCAGCAGTTTATTCATTGCTGTCAGCTTCCTGTTTACAGCTTGCAGCCGTGACGCCTCTTTCCTCTGCTTCTCTCGGCATCTGCTCCATCATTAATTATCCACTCAAATTTTATTATTGCTTCCATCTCTAGCTCAAACTTGCAACCATGTATTATATATGTCCTATCATATCTTATATATCTAATGAAGCACACAGAGAGTAAAATACAAGATAAACAGAAGCTTAATTAAAAAAAAGCAAATTTTTTACACGGATCTTTTTAATTAATTCTCAGTAAAACTCCTTATGCTATGTGGCCTCTTCCAAATGAAACAAGCAACCCCTTTGATGAAATGAATTAATAAATGATAAGTTGATACATATAATATAATATAATAAAAAGAGAGATTAGAGATGAGAAAGGAAAGTAATATGTATGTGTACTTACCTTCGGTTCTGGAACCAAACTTTGATCTGCTTGGGTTCGATGTTGGAGAGAATGGGGCAGTCTCTGATGAGTTGCTGGCGGCGGAGGGAACTGGGTTTGGGGCAATCATGGTAGAGCCTCTCCAGTGCTTCCACCTGCTCTGGGGTGTACCGTACATACTTGCCGTTATCCAGTGCGATCTTGCTCCCTTCCTTGCACGCCGAACTCACCGCCATCATCCCTCCCCTATTGCAACTATTCCAAATTTCTGTCACTTCTCGCTCTATCACTCACTTCCAATATAACTACTAATTCTTTCATCACACGGCGTACAAATACATGATGATATGTATATAGAGCTTTAGAAGATTACAGATTAGAGATGTTTCTTTTACCTATCTATGGTGTGGTGTGGTGTGGTACCTATCTCTGCTTCCTTCTCAGAGTTTAGTTCTTGTCTGTGATACTTAGCGAAGCTTGTTGCTGGTTGGTTGGTTGGGTGTATATATTATTATTATTATGGGGTGGATCATATGATATGGAGCAGAGGAGAGAGGATCTCAAAATGGAGGAGATGTGAAACTGAAACGAAAAAAAAGAATTATTAGTAGGAAACAAATAGTAGTGTAGTAGTAATAGTTTTGATTTTTCTTTTATTGGTGTGTGTGGAATGAATGAATCATATTGTGCAGAATTGAAAAGGACAAGTGCAAGAGGGGGGAGGGGTATATTGGGATTGGGACAGAGATGGGGTTGCTTATAAGAGAGAAACCCCAAATATCAGACAGAAGAATAATCCAACTTTTTTTTGTTTTCACATCTCTCTCTTTCTTTTACCTGTTTTGCCTCTTGCTTTTGCTGTTGCTTTTCTTGCACTACTTTGTTTTGCCACTTTCCAACACCTCTCTCATCGCTCATGTATCACATAGGCCTGAGACACAAAGAATTGAAAATACGAGATCCACCCTCTCATTCACGACGCGTGCGCTGTTAATACTTTAGATATTGGAGAATATAATATTATTATTAGTAATATTATAGTTGTTTATAGATAGAGTAAGTATATCATCAATAATGTTGTATGCTACATACTCTGACACTAGTGTCAAAAATGTGCTTTAATTTAATTTGCTCTGCTTCCCTCAAAATGTACTCTTTGCCGATACTCGAGTGCATGCCATATACTAGCTCTTTTCTTTTCTCTCTGTTGGTTTTATTGAGGACACAAAGTTTTTGCGATACATTTAACTGACAACATCCCTCTGCTTTCTCTTGCAACAATCTACTCCTATCTATTTGATGCTTTGACAACTCAGAACTAATGACTGACATGTCCATCCATCACCCTCTAGCCGAAAACGTATATTTCTGTGCTTATGTATTTTCACCATTGTCTGTTCTTAATTATTTCCAAAATTTACTAGGAAAGTTTATGATTTACTATTAGTATATTATATGTGCATAGAGAACAAACAAATAATAATGGTTAGTTACTCTCAATAGTAGAAACGAGCTAGCTTGCTCATCATTTTTCTTGACCCCATAATTATGTTTGTGTCGCCTCAATTTGGAGAGGCTGTTGAAATTGCATCACAGGGGACACCATAATTAGGGTTGTTTGCATGCGCTCTAGCTGGTTAATTTTAATTTCTTGTGAATCACCAGTACTCTTATCTTTTTTACACCTTCATTTATTATTAGTTTAACTAATTCTACCTACCAATATCATAAACCATGCTATAAGTATATGCATATTAAAATATGCAACACGCATGGTATCGATCACAGCAACTATCAAGTCAAATTATACTAGTACTTGTATTAGTATGTGAACTACCGTATTATATTCTACATTGGCAGCTTTGAAAATAAGTTTATACCCTTTATTTTTCATTTACATTACTATACCCGAAATTGTTCCCATTATTTCATTTCAACAAAAATAGCCTCCGTTCAAATTAAATAGTAGAATGCACAACATAATGTCCAATTGGTCGAGATTATCGCTCTACTAACTCTGACTATGCGTCAGTTTAGTCAAAATAATTATGCTGAAGTCTAAACTTAGTTGCTTAATTAATTTCCTCATCATGTGTATATTTTTTCAAAATGGCTCGTTTAGGACCAAAATACATTCGTTAAGAGATACGCAAATCCCGCCTCACACGCATGGTAATCGTAGACTGGTTCAACCCTTGAACATAATACTCCATCCAGATCAGAAATACTGACAAATAGTTATTAGTTGACATTCTTGTTCCATCGACGAATTCTATTCTCTGTCTTTTCAACGTTGATTTCTAACTGTAGGAGTATTTTTTGCTTATCATCGCTTTCCAGAAGGTTTCCTTTTTCCTTGGAGTGAAACAAATTAATTAACTTTCTTTCTTCATTACATGTGAAGTTATTTAATTTTCATGACCCGTGTGAGCTTAGTAATCAGTATTAAATATGTCTATCTCTTACATTATGAAGAAATAAACATATTAAATTATATTTTCAGTTAATTGAAAAAATTATAAGTGTATTTTAGTTTAATTAATTATATATAGTGACTTTCCATAAGGTTCAATAACATTACTCATAATACTTTTTTATTTGCTAGCCCTACATTGGCACTTTTTATTAAGGCATTCTTTATTACGGCTCTTATCATATATTATGTGTCAAACTGCCTAGTGTATAAATTCCTAATCTCACAAGACTAGTTTATGATGATTTTAATAATTAAAAATATTGTAATATTTCCGAACATAATTAAAAAAAAAAAGTGTAATTTATCCCCATATTTATCGATTTCTTGTCATTTAACAGTAATAGTGATAGATTCAAAGCAGAAACAGCAATTCCTTGGAAAAATTGAGGCTAAAGAGATTGGTCAACACGCTCTTGGCAACAAAATGAATCGCTCGTTGCAACACGCATGTATCACATTTTGATAGTTACGTTGCAGCTCAGCATGAATATTGCATTACGCAATATTAATAGGAAAAGGAAAAATATATTCGTTGCATTATTATTGGATCAACTAATGCAATTATATTGCTATATATATTTAATTTATTATTATGGTCCACATACCACATAGAATTCCATTTTGTAGACGCTTTGAATTATATATATCAGTCATTTCAATTAGGTTGATGAGACTAACTTAATTCTGATTAACTAGCTAGATGCTCCATGATCAATGAATTTGGCTAATCCTGATTAACTCAATAATTCTCTTAATTAGTTCTATCCTGGTTGAATTTTGTGCAATGATCTTGTCGTATGTATGTTGAGTGTCAAAGTAAAACATCTTTCAACTTTAATCTATTGAGGCTCAATTATAACTTGCTTAATTTACAACCCCAATTACAAAGATAAATACACTTTTTCCCCCATACATAGCCATCTTTTCATTTTACTTTTTCCCCCATATAATATAAAAGGTACCATTCTTTTGTTGAGTTTCTC
Source organism: Aeschynomene evenia (assembly GCA_013621005.1). Lineage (NCBI taxonomy): Eukaryota > Viridiplantae > Streptophyta > Magnoliopsida > Fabales > Fabaceae > Aeschynomene > Aeschynomene evenia. The sequence goes on from CM024270.1 coordinate 7,436,747, forward strand.
TTAGAACAAAAGAAGACCACCAAGTCAATGCCATTCACCGAAATTGAAATTGTAAGGTCCTTTTCTCCTCTTTTTATATATATATTTTCCTGCGATTTGAATCTGAAAAAGTCAATAAAAAAAGGTATTGGCCCATATGTAAGTATATATAACACCTTTCCTTCTTTTCCAAACTTGTCCACCATGGGTAAAAAAAGTTACTCCATAACAATATCTATATAGTGTTGGTATAAAATAATTGGGCTCACATAAGAGGGATGGCAGACCAGAGGAAGTGGGGTTTGATTCTTTAACATTCCGCATTCTAAGACAAACTAAAATTACGCGTCTTAAACATTTAAGTAATCTTATAATCGAGATCCTCCACGTTCTCCTGCAATAAAAATAAGTGATATACTAATAATGATATTTATCCTAGAGTTTTTTCTTTATAAGAAAAATTTAAAAAAAAAAAAAAGAGAAAAATGGTTTTAGTTGGGACAATGGAATCAAGAAAAGTGATAAAGTCTTAATCACCCTAACTTAAAAGATAAGCAGGCAGTACGGGCGTGTCGCATCCTGGGCCCAATCTCATTACAAATATCCAAACCTTTTAATTGTTTAATTTCCTAATTATATTCTTCTTGTTGTTAATATTGGCCGTATTTGAATAGTTAAATTAAAAGTGAAGTCTTTATCTCAGTGTAGATGGGATCGGACAAAACACAAACAGGGATAAAAAAAAGGATATTCCTAGTTACAATGGATCACGTAATTTGTAAAACGGATAAAATCTATTGGAGAACTAAATCCATTAGAATTAGAGATTAGTGTGCACGTACAGTTTCACGGATTTTTCAAACCAAAGTTAAAATTAATAGAAATAGTTTAAGGAGCCAAAGACGGACTAAATTTTGCTCACAACTAGTTGGATACTATATATTACATTTATATTATATATAATATGCCCTTGGTTTTTGGTGAGGGATAATAAGTTAAGTAATATGATGATGATATTTGTGAGTGAATGTGGATTAGTAGATCAAATAGGAAAATAGGAAAATGTTTTGTTCACATGGATTTGGAGATTTAAAAGAGAGAATAATTATGAAATGTAAATTGACTTTATAAATATTAATATTGTTGATAAAATAGGAGAATATTATAGTTTGGGAAGCATGGCGTGTGATGGACGGCAGCAGAGAACAGCTAAGAGAGAGAGAGAGGTGGAGTGGTCCACAATCACACTCACACCACTACACTGCGTTCTGCGCTGCACAACACAAGAGAGAGAGAGATATTAATGTGGCCCCGCACGCGTGAAGGACCATGGTCCCTATCCCATTCCATTGCTTCACACTTCACACCCTCACATTTACTCCTCCTCACCTTATTCACTACTTCCCTCTCTACTTTCAATAAACCATCCTCCTTCCTTTTTCTTCTACTCATGCAATTTTATTTATCCATACTGGCTGGGTACTGATGATATATATATATATATATATATATACATATGAACAGACTTAGATAATTTAGTCCATGCAAATATGATTACTACTACTTCTTATATATGTATACTGAAAATGATGTTTCAATCATGTCTATATCTTCTCTGTTAATTTCTTACTAAATCCTCATGCAGACCTCACAATCTACTATTCCTTGTATTTCTTCTCAATATCAACAATTAAATGTATGTGTTGATATTGTTATCTACATTCTCTAATTACTAGAGACACTTATCTATTGTCTTGATGATTTAATTTGGATGGAAATAATTTTACTCACTTTTTATCGATTATGTATGACACACATGTATAGTACATATGGATACTAATTCAATATATTTTTGTTGTATAATAAATATTACTTTTTGAATTGATTTTATGTATTTAATTTTAAAGATGGATTATAGTAATATAAAAGTAACCCTAAACCCAAGGATTAATTACGAACTCAAAGTTTTCAAATTAAGACAGTATGTTTTCAATATATAATAATTTTATGAGCAATGCTAGAGGCACAACAAAAAAACAGCCAACACAGCTAACAAATTGTGCACAACATATATAACATAAATTGCACAACGAATATTACATGTTGTGCACACCATATAACACATGATGTGCATAACATATATAACATGTTGCAAAGAAAAATGATGTTGCAATATTTGATATATGTTGTGCACAATAGATGATATACGTTGTGCACTACATATATTATACGTTGTGCATTTTATATTATATATGTTGTGCACAACTTATTGGCTGTTTTGGCTGGTTTTTTGTTGTGCCCCAAGTATTTCCCTAATTTTATTTATACTAACATTCAATTATATATTTTCAGTTATATTTAACTTCTGTATTCACTATCTTAAAAAAACTATTTTTATTAACATGACAAATTAAACTTTTGTATATAACTATTCTATAATAAGGGGTGCATTACAATTAAATTCTTTAAGTATATAATAATAATTGTTGGGGAAGAAATAAAATAAGTGCAAAGAGAAACAATTATGTATATTTAGACGGATGTATATATATCCAAAGTAGATAAAAGAAATAAGGGGGAGAGTTAAAATATATAATAAAATACAAAAAGTTAGATAGAATATTTAAATGTTTGGAGAGTATAAAAAATAGATTTAATTTGCATTCATTTACATTGTATAATTTATTAACACAATTATATAGTCATGTGCTATTACAGTATAATTATATTTTTTTTCATTACATCAAAAGTCATATAAATAGAGTAATTTAATTAGATGACAGTGTAAAATATCTTTATATTTTTAGTACATCAAAATTAAGGAATGTTATGTATAATGAAAATTGTACAATACTTATAGAACAATCATATCCATCATTAAATTATATTATTTTAAATAGAGGAATTCATATTATAATTTAATAATAAATATAATTATCATATAAATATTGTACAATTTTTATTATACATATAAGATTAATAATCAAAATTAAACTCTAGTATTAGAATTAGGGTATGTTTGGGTAAGCTGAAAAATTAAACTTATTTCAATAATCGCTTATTTATACAATCGATTTTTTATATAATCGCTTATTTAAGAATAAATTTAGGTTTGGATAATTTAGCTGAAAAGTAACTTTAAGTTAATTTATGATGTTTGGATTGTTAAAAAATAATCGCTTTTTTCTAGTAAATTACTAAAATGGATATAAAATGATTTAGTTAGAGAGAGTTAATATTATTAATAGGGGTGTATCGGTAATATTCATTTTCAACTTAAAAAAAAAAAGCTGTTTTTCTCAACAATAATACTAAAAATTGAGCTTAAGCTTTTTTAATTAAAATAACTTTTTTTTTCACAAAATTTACATCTTAAATTATATCATGTTTTTATCCAAACTTCATGTATTACTTCTAATACAACTTTTTATGAAAAAATAAGCTGTTTGAAAGGGTAAATAAAGAGTTGTGGGAGTGAGAGAAGGGGAGAAGAAAGTGGTAGTTGTGGGAGGCAAGAGAGTGAAAATGCGAAAGGGACCACTGAGAAGGATACGCGTGTTTCTTCTTAGTAGTAGCTTTCGGCGTGTGCTGCTCCTCTGCTGTTGTTGCCCGCCGATTGTAGTATTGTATTAATAGGACACACACCAAACAAAGACATACATTCTCTTTCTCTTCCTTTTTCTATTCCCTCCTCGACAACCGTGCATGCCACCCCACCCCACATTTCCTGTCCCTCTTTTTTACTACTATTTTATTTTCTTTCCTCCCCCATTAATTCTCTCTTTCCTCTTTCGTCAACGTAATATACTAGTACTATTATCATGTAAATATATATTAGAATAAAATGTGGATTCATTTTAAAGATGGAGGCGTGGGCAAGGTAAGAAACAACACAAGTGCTTTAAACTTGGTTTGCTTTTACCCTACATCCCGAAGCACAAGTAGTATAGTAGTTGTTGGGGATTGGGAAGGGTTGCTTAGTGCTAGCTAGACAGTAAATAGTGGTAACTGTTGCTGTGTGCCATATGATATGATATGATATTCCCATCGGGTCATGTCATCACCCTTACAGCGTGCCACGACAAACATCTACCTTGCCCCACTTCCTAATCAATCATCACTTTCTTACTCTTCACAAAATATTGAACAAATAATTCAATATAATTCAAACTCCTCCATCTCCCCGCAACACTTCCTACTAACATTTTCATTTTCTATACCATCAATACTGTCAAATTACGTATCCCAGTATTATACCTTGTCACGTTTTCTTTGTTTTTTTCCCTCCAAAAAAGATATACTATACTTTCAATTCTATTATTTTTTACCATTTGACATTTCTTGCACTGAAATCTATTATATTGATGATCCTTGCCAACTGCCAAGTCATAGACAAACAATCTATTTTGATATGCAATATATGTCGTTTTCATACATTAATAACGATTTATAGTTAGCTTTTTCATCTCATCATTTATATTTCATGAGTCATAATTAATTTAAAGACATATTTCCATCCTAATATGATTATTAAAATTTGAATAAAGGTGTTTTGATGAACGAATCATACAAATTTGATTTTAGTAAAATCTCAAATAAAAGGAATCTAAATGGAATATAGTTTTTTTTTTTATTTGGAAGAAAGTCGTGTCAACACTCAACATCAATCTCGTGGATTTAATTTAACCCAAAAAAAAAATGAAAAGAATAGTGAGGACAAGTAAAATTTTTAATTTTATCGTTTTAGATTTAGATTACATAGATAAAATCTTGCACGAGGCCAGGGTGAAAAGAATATTATGTGGCGGTGGCAGTGACACTTTGTGAGTGTAACCGCAAATCTCGGAATTGCAGAGGTTTGGATCATGCATGCGGCTATGACGTGGCTCTTTCAAAATCTCATTCCCTTCACGCGCCATGCTTCCCTCATTCTTTTTTTTTTTTTAAGTTTTTGGTTAGGTATCTGCTCCCAAAAATGAAAAACCGAAACCAAATCAAGATGTTGCTAATGAACTCAGGTTAGGGTTGGGCCTTACTGTGTAGATGACAATGGGCTTACCCGATATCAGCCCAACTCTGTGGATGTTCTTTGGATTAAAAGCTTATTGAATACGTTTTTTATTGTTGGGACTAGCCTAATAATTTGGTCTCAGATGGAAATTAAATTAGGATCTTCCCCCTATGTAACAGGGACAAGCAGGCCTAGACGTATTTTAACTACTCATCATCCATTTTCATATATTATTGAAGAAATATTGATTGTAAAACGTGCGAAATGGATCGTTAACCAGAGAATGCAATATTGTTAAGAGTAGCAAGTTTTTGTTAATTAAGTGGTAACATACATTACAAGACTTAAAAATAGGTTAGGTGGTTGCTTCCAAGGTTAAAGTAATTGTACAACATTGAAGAAAACTTGTTCATAGGAATAAAAAGATTAAGGCATGCAATGAGAGAGAGTAACTTAGATGAGAAGAAGGAGAAACGTCTGGTGGGTCGGCAAGGGCCTCACACACAAGCTTGCTTCTCCGGCCCGCTGCTTTGTCCATTACATTGCTTCCTATATTTCACCCAACAGACAGGTGTGCCCATATTGACCTTTCTCTTTCACGCCTTTCTAGTTTCTTTGTCCTTTTTCTAAAGGAAATTAGACAAAATGTATAGACGAATTATTCAAACTTTGATGATCGATTCAATACAAGTCACCTTCGTTTATTAATTGTTCATTGCTCACGCATATAGCCTTAGTTAATGACTTTGTTAAATGGAGAGAAACATAGTGCTTTTTTCTTGCTTTATGGGAAACAACTGCCTCTAACACACTTGGAATTAATTGTAGCATTATTTCACAGTTGCTTAATTAGGTAAACACATCATTAACCCTTGTCTCCTCGCACATCTATTTTTCTCCCTTTAAATGGTCCATGAAAATTAGTGCTTCATCACTATAGTTATTAGAGTCGATTCAAGAATCAACCCAATCAATACACTAGGTCACTAGGTTATTAGTGGTTTAATTGGTGGTTTTGCTGGTTGAATAAAATTTAATTAAATAAAAGTTTAATTATAAAACATTGAAACTGTAAAAGTTGTTACATTATAATCCAATCACTTCTTTTCTTTCGTAAGATTTTTCAGATAATAAATATGAAAGTTCACTATATTTACTGACGTTATATTAATTATATGATTGAATAATAGTATAAAAATTTTTACATCGTCAACAAATTGTAATTAAACTCTCAAAATAAATATATAAACATAGGATTTAATTCACAAACATCATAAGGTCTCTGGATGGAAAATGTTAATAATGTTAATGACAATTTCATTTTTAGAGAAATTAGTCCTTGATAATTTTATTGTTGGAAAAATTGATCCATAATTTTATTAAATTTTTTTATCATTTATCTTTTTTATTATAATATGTATTTTTAAGCACTCTTAAATCAACTTTATAAATCTCCCATTTGATTACTATCACTCCATTTTAATGCACTTATTTCACTATTTAAAAAATGTCATTTATTAAATTTTACATGTTTAAATCTTCATATTTTAAATTATGCATTTTAAAATTTAGATAACTATTTTAGAATAAAATTTAAAATAAAATAAATCTATTATCTTGTAAGTATTTTAATATTTTCAATAAAAAGAATGAAAAATGACTTTATTTTTTTGAAACAAGTAAATTAAGTAGTGTGGTACCTGAAATTATTAATAAAAAAAGTAATACTTTATCAATAAACTTTTTTTAAAAATACTAAAATAATTGCATTAAAAAATGAATGACAATTTTCAAATATAAGTTATATAGATTTAATTTAAGAATGTATAAAGTGGAATATGTTAATAAAAATGATAAGAGATAAAAGACTTTAAAAAATAATTAGAAAATGATATTTCTAATAATAAAATTGTTAAGCACAAATTTATCTAAAAATGAAATTATTATTAATATTGTTAGTTTTTTCATCCAAAGACCTCATGATGTTCAATTTTTGACATTATCAGAAACTAATTAAAATATTTTTCATAATAAAAAATTACCTTATCCAACCCTAAACCCTAAAATTGTTAGAAGCGAATTTAGAATTTACTCTCAAATAAAATACTTAAGTAGGCAAATTTGAAATTCCTATTACTATACTCGTATATAGTATAGTATAGTAGCTGGTACCATTCCGAAAAAGAAAGAGCACCCACAGCTCACGTGACAGTTAGGCACGTGGTCTCACGTTACAATAGCCTCCTACTACTCTATACATACAGCAATTTTATTTTTAAAAACTGTAGCGAAGCATCGTAGAGAAAGTGCAGTAGCGCATAGATGCACGGCACGTGTCATTGACCACCGTCGGTTTTAGCTTTTGACACGAGAGGAGGAGGAGGAGGAGCACTCACATGCTCCCTGACACACTAACACTGCCACCCATCCCCATCCCAATCACGTGCTGCTCTGGCCCCACCACTCAAATATCTCTCTCTCTCTCCCTCTTTAATAACATATATAAAAATATCTCTTCTCATTTCTAAACTATCCCAAGCTCCAACTCGCTTTTGTCACTTCTCTTTTCTTTTTACAGCAATACTATAAGACCTTCAAAATTAACTTGCCAATTCATACAACTTAGCTAATATTTACCCATGCACTTTGTCTAATTACCTGTACAGATCAAATTACAAACATGAATATTATTCAATACCTTTTGCATTTTTTTGGAAAAAAAAAATTACAGTAGATGATGGTCATAACTAATTAAAGATTAAAAAAATCACTTATAATTTGATCAGCATGGATTGATTGTCTCATTAGGATAATTAATGCAGGTTAGGTATAGGCTTAAGGTCAACTTACTTCCTACTTATCACATGCAAAATATGTGATGAGCTGATGGTTTATTATTATTAGTATTTTTTAAAAATATCATCTGCAATGAAATTTTAAAACTTACTAAAAAATGTTCTATATTTAATAAGAAAAAAAGTAGGATTTCAAAAGATAGTAACCAGTCTATTAACAACATAAAAAAAGGTGGTATGTTAAAATAAGAGGTTGAAAAGTGAAAGGGTCCACGGCAAGCAAGGTTTGTGGTATGTATCTTTGTTCATCAGAAATTGAGGCTTGTGTGATACTACTATAACCATAATTGAAGCAATAAGTAATACTAAAGACCTTATCCATTTTACTACTTCCTAGCTACGAGGATTACATCATTAGAAGGGTCACTCACTCGCATAGGGATTGTCACCGTGCCTCCACTTGTCGGTGCCTGCCACGTGTCACGCTGCTCCACGATAGACCTGTGCGCCCGCCCACACTCCCTTCACATGCAAACTTTTACGCTGCACTTCATTTCAACACATCACCATTTCGATTTTTTTCCTTTTCATTATACTCAATTTTATTTTAAAATTGAAATGTCCTTTTGTTTTTAAAATAAGATTACAAATCATTAAAAATACAATATGACTGTGATTGATTAGGCCCCCTAAAATATAAAGTAGTAATTAGTATCATCATGATCAGTTAGTTGAGAGTAAGAAAATGAACACGTACAAAATGATTCTTTCTTCGACTTGATTACAATAAATGACAAGTGATTTAATCTGGTTGCTATAATTAATTAGTTGAAATTAATTAAGAAAATGAACACGTAATAGAAAGGCTTGCTCTGTAGTACAGTATCATATACAAATGAAACTGTTTTAACTTTATGAAGCTATTTTTCACCGCCAAAAATGACAGTGTGAATTTCAGCATGTTGATTATTGTAAAATCATAAATTATTTCAATAACAAGTAAAAATTCCATATCTATCTGATTCCTCATTCATCTATATGTGAATCTCGATCCGTTTATCTATCATTGCAATACCTCTGATTTCTTATTAATCAAAGTAATTAAAATCACGTACTTCAATACCTAAATACTACTACTTCCTTTTTTTTATTTGTCTACTTTGCATTTAAATTTTTTTTTATTTGTCAAATTAGTAATTTTAGATAATATTTAACATATTTTTCCTATTTTATTTTTATTTAATTCATCTTCTATCAAGTAAATTATACAACCTAAAACAATGTGTCCACTTTAATTAAGAATGATATAGTAAAATATACTTCCTCCGTCCACTTTTATTTGTCTTTTTAGAAAATTTATTTGTCCACTATTATTTGTCATTTTAGATTTTCAATGAAACATTTATAATATTTTTCCAGTTTTATACATACATACACTCTCTTTTTATCTATTACAATTATTATTGCACAAAAAACTATAAGGATAATTTTGTCATTGTACATTTACTTCTATAGAAATTAATGTGTTTTAATCACCTTCTTAATAAGTGTGCAATACTCTAAAACGTCAATTAAAAGAGGAGGGAGGGAGTATTAGTCTTTTGTTAGTTTTTTAGATAAAATTAATAATTATCTAAAGTATAAATATTAAATGAATAATGTATAAATAGAAAAATGAATAAAATAATAAATATTCTAGAAGTTGTTGAAAAATCTTATCAGAAAAGTTTGTGCAGGAAAAGATTATTCAAAACCCAATTGTAAATGGTGAATACTAGAATTTAATTGACTGAACTTGTTACAACTGGAGAGAAAAGCAACGAAATGATTATGTTCAATATTTTACGATGAAATTAAATTATTCAAGCATCAACTTGCTCATCATCATCAATTACCTTTTTTTCCGGTTAGAAGCTGTCAAATGATTATTAACAGGTTTTTTAATGACTCTATTAAGGTAAGTTGTCCTAGTAAACTATAGTAATACTTATTAGTTTAATTAATTTCTAAAGCTTTGTCATAAAGAATAACTTCATATGCTTTCGTTACAAAAGAACTTCTGTTATCTGTCTCTTTGTGTTCAGTTACAGTAGATAGTTTTTTGTTTTTAACTTTTTATGGTCTTAGTCTTATTGTTATATGTATGTGTATTGGTTTTACTTGCAATAATGATTTAACACGAGCCTTTGAAATTAATTAAAGTTATCCCTACGGCTACAAATCAAGTTATTTTATTAACAGCTGATGACTCGTTCATCAACCATGGAAATAAAACATAATCAATGTTAAAATAATTAAACATTTATATAATTAAGCAACAACCCAATTCATTATCATGCCTCTGAATATGAGGGCGACACGCTTGTCACATCCTGGCCATTCATTTCATTCAGTGAGCTTTGCCTGTATTCATCGTGATTACTACTAGCTGCATGTTTAATTTAAATTATATTTATATTAATTTAAACATAGTTTAAAATTACTACTGCATAAAATGTAATTATAGTTAATAAATAAAGTGAAAATATAGAATTAGTACATGGGTATCGGAGAAAGATAACAAAGAAAAATCACGGTTCTCGAGAAACAAAAGAAAAAACAAAAACAAAAGGAAGGTGCAATTAAACTTGGACGCAAATGCACTACTCACTAGCCCCAGCGATAATCCTGCTTGATCACTCTACCAAATGGGTTGTACTTGTATATATTTAACAAGGAAAATAGTTTATACAATCGAAACACATCAACTAGTAACTAATTGCTATGTGTCATACATAATAAATATGGTATTTACTTGGGCACTTCTAATAATTAGATAGTACCCATACGTACCATTATGTGGCACCTTCTGATTGGGGATAATAAGTGATGAGTAGGCACTGACATAGATAATACAACCAATCAGAAAGTGCCACGTAATAATATGTATGAGTACTATCTAATTATAGGAAGTGCTCAAGCAAACACCAACAAATATGACGTATAACACATATTACGTATAATACATAGCACACGTTGAATATTAATTGGATGTATAATTATTGTACATATGCTATTACCAATATAACATAGAGTCACACTCTTATTTTCCCCGTGTCATTTAATTAAACTCTAATTGATACTACTATGTTTAACTGGCATCCATTTTGAATTAAAGTCTAGTTTTAATTTTCGTCTTTGATTAATAAAGATAAAGGGAGCCTAGAGTTGAGCGTTAGAAAAATACTCCAATCTCTATTTCAAAAAAGAATATTATATATACAATGGAAAGCGGTACAATACTTATTGTACAACAATGACATCAATCATTGAATTGCATTAATTTATAAATTTATATTACAATTCAACAGTCGATATAATTGTCGTAAAGTATTGTATAATTTTCATTGTATACATAGTATTAATAATTTTAAAATAATAATTATTTTGACTTATTTGTACATTAAAAAATTAATATACCTGTACACAATTGTATCTAAATGTATTAGTTTTTTAATATATAAAAAAATTAAAATAATTATTATTTTAAAATGGAACCAGTATTAGTATCTGAACATAAAAATAAAACAAATATCTCAATAAAACTTTCACTTTTTTTACGTTTGAATATGATATAGTTCACACTTATTATTACATTTATCCATCATATTTTATGATTTAAAATTTGATGTCAAATTGTTCAAATAACAATGCTGCTTACCTATTGAATTTTTAATAATGTCAGCCTGGTAAAATATTATAATTTTTTAAAAAAGCTCTTGTAATTTATTTTTAAATTATTGAAGTTATTTATGTATAATGATTTAATTAAGTTCTTTATCAAACTTATCCTTATAAGATTGATGATCTCTATTCTTAATTATTTATCATATAATTATTATTTTTTATTAATAAATGGTTGAATTGAAAAATAATAATAATAAATGCTATCTAGAGATCACATATGCACAATTATATATGAAAAACTAAAATTTAGAAAAAATAGATAATTAAAAAATGATTGAAGTAGATGTTACAAAACTCTTTTTTTTTTTATAAATCAAAATGCTCAAACTATCAAAAGTTATGCAAAGAATAGACACAAATGCATCAAAACAACAAACAAAAACAACATGATTCATGCCCAAACTACTCATAGGAATAAAGATCACACAAAAACCTCCATACCTTCCCAAGACATTGCCACCAGGAGGGAATATATATGATCCATTTGTTGTTACAAAATATGTTATATCTAAATATTAGCTCTTCACATTCCTTTTTACCCAATCCTTCCACACTACTTGAATATTATTCATTTTCAATACTCAATTGTTGAAAAATATTTATAAATAATTTATTAGTATTTTAAACGACTACTAATTGTTAAAAATAGTCATTCTTTTTTTTTAGTAGTGTCATTTCCTTGTTTGTTGTAGATGTAAAATTCCAATGTCCTTTAACCCGATAGCCCAATCTCATCGTCACGTTTTTTTTTTTAAATTTCAAAATCTCATTGTGAATTATAGTTTTGAAAAATTATACTATTTCTAATCATCTATATACACTACAACACCATATAAACCATACAACAGTTCAGCTCTCAGAGAATATAATTTTCTTAAACTCTATGTCTATAAAACCCTTGCAGAGAATTTTCAATCGAGATTTTGATAAACTGAAGAGCTTTTTGTTTAGTGTATACTCAATAAACTTATATCACGAACTCCCTTAACAAAATTTTGTTGGACAATGATTAAATCAAGATCTAATAACATGCGTTTTTTTATCACAAATAGCATTATTCTACATTTTATATCTCATTTCTATATCTTATCATCTCAATAACCTATCTCTATAATGTAATCATCTTTTCTATAATGACAGTAAAAGTAATTTGATGTCATCTTTCATATTCTTTTTCATAATTGTCTGTGTGAACGAATAAATTCAATTGACAGCTTTTAATCACAAATGATATAGTACGTGAAACCAAAAATTAGAATCAACTTGTCTCATAATATATATATATATATATATATATTTATTTATTGATAGTGAAAAAAAAAATTTGTTGATAGATAGTTATGTAAAATTAATTAAGAAGCTTAATTCAAAATGTAATGCACTATAATGAAGGACTTGATGTACTTGACTTTGTAACATTCAAACATAGTAGTACTAGTACAAAATTACAATGTCTTTAAAACATTAATCACCTTTAAAATTTTCATTGCTATTAATAATTATTTTATTATCTTTGAGTAAGAGTGAGATAGACGAGGCAAGAACCTCTACATTACAAAAAGAGGAGGAAACTTGTAAAACCAAGCCCAAATTAAGCGGGAGAAAAGAAAAAGTACACCAAAGTAACATGAACCACAAATTCGGAGTGTTTCTTTTAATTGAATTAAAGCCTCTTTATCTATTTATTTATTTATGGGCAGTAGACTTTTCTTTTTTCACCATGAAAGAGAGGAATTGGAAATAAAAAAAGAAAAATGAAAGAGGTGGAATATAGGTGTCCGCTTTGTCCCCTTCAAACGCAAATAAACCCTCCAGCAGTTTTCTCTCTCTCCACTCAAAGCCACATCTTTGGCACACACTGTGTCTGTGTCTCTAACTCCCCTATACTTTCTCACTCACACTTCACCGCTCTTTCCCACCGTCCTTTCATTCCTTAAACTTAATTCCAAGCACCCACATAACAAACTCCCATTTCTAATTCTTGCCTGCTGTGCTGGCCATGGAAGCACAAGAGTTCTTCCACAGCGCCTTCTGCACACAATTCCCCTCCGACACCACCACCACCACCACCACCACCACCAACGCCTCTAATTCCGACCACTTCATCGTAGAGGAGTTTTTCGACTTCTCCAACGACAACGACGCTGCCCCCGTCATCCCTGACACCACCGCCACCTTCGACTCCCTCACCGGCAACTCCACCGACTCTTCCTCCGCCGCAACCGCCCTCGACAGCGCCAATTCCTCCGCCTCCCACCCCAATTTCCTCACCCCCGACGCCCATTTCGCCAGTGACCTCTCCGTCCCGGTACATTCCTAGTAACACATAACATATATACGTGTCCATTTTGTACCATATTAATTATCCTCATTATTATTATTATTATTATTATGACATATTAATTCTTTCACTTTTATATAAACAAACAAACAAAGAAACACAATTCATGCCATGCCATGCCTATGTGTTACGTGCAGAGTTTCCCACTATAAGGCACGTCCAACACATACAACAAATTAATTCCTTGTCTTTCTTATCCTCCCACGCCTTTAATTTGTTTGCTTTCCCGCAATTTCATTCCCTTAATTCATTTTTTAAATGTGAATTTGCATTCCAATTTTTCAGTTGCTTAATTAGTCAATCCGTTGAATTAGCAAAACAATTAGCCCGCAAAGCAATGTAACAAAATCTAACTTTAAAAACAGTGGAATAGAAAATTCGAATTAACAATATGAAATTATGCATTTATGTTGGGTTTATATTAATATTAATTATAATAATAATAATAATGATTATGATTATGTGTATGCATTTGTGGTTTATTTGTAATTTGGAAAAAACAGTACGATGATCTCGCGGAGCTGGAATGGCTGTCCAATTTCACGGAGGAGTCATTTTCGAGCGAGGACCTGCAGAAGATGCAGCTCATAACGGGCATGAAGGCCCGGAACGATGCTGCCTCAGAGGCCCGTGACTTCCAGCCCGAGCCCAACCGAAGCAACCCGGTGCTCAACCCACAGGTGTCGGTCCCGGCCAAGGCCCGCAGCAAGCGGTCACGTGGGCCCCCATGCAACTGGACCTCTCGCCTCCTCGTCCTCTCCCCGACGACGTCGTCCTCCCAGCCCGAGCCCGTTGGGCCCCCCAAGAAGCCAGCTCCGCGGAAGAGGGACACCGGCGACGGAGGGGAGGGCCGGAAGTGCCTGCATTGCGCCACGGACAAGACTCCTCAGTGGAGGACAGGGCCCATGGGCCCTAAGACGCTGTGCAACGCGTGCGGCGTGAGGTACAAGTCGGGCCGGCTGGTCCCGGAGTACAGGCCCGCAGCGAGCCCGACGTTCGTGCTGACGAAGCACTCGAACTCGCACCGCAAAGTGCTGGAGCTGAGGCGCCAGAAGGAGATGGTGCGGGCCCAGCAACAGCATCAGGAGCAGCTGCTGCAGCAGCAGCACCATCATCATCACCACCATCAGAGCATGATGTTCGATGCCTCATCCAACGGCGACGATTACTTGATCCATCACCCCGTGGGCCCCGATTTCGCGCAGCTGATATAGTGCGCTGCTAGAGTAGGATAGCTACCGTGGAGCTTCGGGTAATTTTAAAATTAATATTTGTAGCTAGCTACAGCTCTTTCCTTTCCTTAATCCTAATTTTACTAGGGATTAATTCTTTTCTTCTTTTTCTTGTTTAATTTTTACTTCGTAACTTCAATATTTTCTTTTTTGAGTTTTATGTTATATGTTGTCTCAACTGCTCTAATGTTTCTTCAAGTCATCATTTAGGCAGACTTGAAAGGTTCACATACTCATCAAAATTTTCCCAATTCAGTTTTTTCTTAATAATTAAATATAGCGGGTGATTGGGAAAATCAAAATAGTGAATTATACCGATAGGACTATTATTGAAGTAAGGCAAAATCGTGACATGTCATAAATATATGTATGCTATAAAGTTATAAATTTAGTTCACAGTGACATGTTTCCGTGCCAAATTTTGTACAGAGCCAAGAGCTCCCATTTATTAAAAGACAAAATACATGGAGGATTTAAGAGAATGTGCTTTGCATGGACCACTTTATGATATTACATTGTACTTTCCTAATTCCTTTCCCTTTATTGGCAAAATAAGTAATTAAAACAGTAACTTCCTATGGGTGTTCATAATTGAAACGACGTTGAAGCAATTAGTTAAAAGATTTAAGGTACCACGACGTACCCATAACGCAGCCTTGTAAATCAGGAACCTAGCTAGCTAGGGAAGGATAAAAGAACTAAAGTATGATCTCTCTAGCTCGTTGGTGTGCTATGCTATGCTATGCTATTTCATATGACAAAGGGATAAGGTAGAAGAAAGATATCACGGCACTTTAATAGAAAAAGAAAGAAAAAAAGATGTATCTGATTGATACTAATCGTATGTATTCGTAGGCTTTTTTCCCGCATACATTAATGTCAGCACATTATTATTGGTGTAAGATTTACATGCCACTCAGGTTGTTCCTCAGTAGTAGTCACTAGTCAGCATAAATATCTCGATTTTAATTAGGTATCTGTTCCTTTCTCTATTATCTCTATCTATCTATTTTCTCCTTGTCTTGTTTAACATATGTCTTACACTATATATGTTACTGCATATGTACAATTTGACACAAATGCTGTGAATACATACATAAACAAGCGACTTGTATGATGTAACTATTGCGTACTTTTCTAGTATTTATCATAAAGTTAAAAAAGAGTGTGACACTGCTTGCAAATTTATATACTATCACCAAAAGTAATTGGTGAATTATCTAATCATTATCATCCCCGTTTCAAATTTTGTATACAAGATTAGATTACATGTGAGTACTACTACTATGAGTGATATAATGAATTAGCTAGGTGCGTGCGTGCATGCAAGCAAGCAATAACAGCAAAAGCTAAGAAAAAGAACGCAAATTTCAGTGAAACAAGGTTAGGTCACGTACATACAGAGCGAGAGAGAGAGAGGGAGAATGTTAGAAGAATCAAAAAGCGGATTCATGCGTGGACAAGTAGCTAGCATCTGATACCGATACTGCTGCTATATTCTTCATTCTCACATACATCGTTTTCCGTTTATTACTAGGATTTCGATATCCATATTCCATAGTGATTGTCCCCTTTGCCAAGCAGATATATTTTTAGAGAATGAAGCAAACAATTAGAAAGAAAGTACCTTCATGAATGAATATATTCTACATCACCTCTCAAAACATATATACATACCTATATAATAATGTAAAATTAAAGTAACGATTCTTTTTTCTTGTCCAAGTTTCAAATTTTGAAGTAGCTTGGTTTTTTATGTACGTGAGAGAATTTGTTCTTGCTTCTCCATCCAAGTTAACATACAATGCATGTGATCTGATCACTGGACATAATATAATATATGCATATCTTTAATGCAAGAGATAAAAAGGGAAACTTCACAGCCATTTCTCAATACCAGCCCCATGTGATTTGATTGGAGTATATATTTTGAACTAATTGGACGATTGAATTCCATCCAGTACTGCAAATTAAAGTAGAAACACACACAAGGAAATTTTTAGTTTAATATATTATAGTGGGGGGTGTATGTACGACACCATGCATCGCAAATCCAGAGGACTGTTATAGTAAATATTTAATGATTGCAACGTCTTCCCATGTTAATTGTATTATCATGCTCAAATTAATCAATAAAATATATGAATCTTTTCCCTCTTTTTTCTTCTTTTTCTCTATCTGGAAACCATATATTGTGTTGTGTGTCTTATTCTGTTTGCAGTGTGAGTATATTATAGAAAGTCCCAAAAGGGATATATATATATACATATATGCAGAGAATAAAGGGGAGAGGTTATTTAACTTGATTTACCTTAGTCTTAATTAATAATTAAGTTAATGGTAAAGTATATTAATTAATAATATAATGATGCATTATTAGAGTGAGAGGATGCTAGGATTGCGGTGGTCACATGACAGTACTCTTCCATGGCCTCATGCAGTATGGTCAGTGTAGTATGGTTTTAATTTTATGAATGAATGCTACATATATTAATATTACCACCGCCCATTGGTAACTAGTAATTGCTCCCACACATTCCATGCATATATATATATATATAGTTTTGTTCACAAGTCCTACTTACACTACCAACAATCCAACATTGCTTTTTATTAAATAGCATCATCAACAAGCTAAGCGTTCCTTTTGTAATTATTTCACCCTTTCTGAATGCAATAACTGGCCTAGCTTCTTCTAACCTTCAAGATGAGAGATAGAGGATAGAGTTGTTAATTGGGATTTAACTAATTACATGATTGATATAAGATAATAGCAAGATCAGATAAAGATTCTTTGACAACGCATTTTACTGAAAATTAAGTCTGCAATTGACAGGGAAACCAATAAAAAAGGAAACCAATCAAACCATCAACCTTTAGTTTTTTCAGCCCTATAATCATTCAGATTTAAATAAAAGTTTGATGGTTATAGGTTTTGTTACTATTAGGGGCTATTTATTTATTTACTTACTATAACTGACTCAGCAATTTATGCTAGAGAACTTTACCACCATAAACCACCAATCAACTTGAACTGAAGTCCAAATCAGTTAGTTTTATAGCATCAACGAGTTCAATTGTGAGAACCATCTCTTTCAGCAGAAATTGAAGACAAACACCAAACAACAGATTTGTCCTATTGCAGGTCTCATTCAGGAGACTTGACACTACAAATGAAATTCAATCTTGAAAGAACCCTCTACCAACACACCAAAATATATACCCCATTATACAGAGAGTTAAACTCTTCCCTTCTATTCTATTTAGTGTATAACAGCAACTCGGATACAAATTAATCATGAGTTTATGATGGGTGCTGAGTTGATTCTATGATTAGTTTAATCTAATTTAAAAACAAGGCTAGGGTGTCTCCAATATCAACCAGAACTTACTTGATAACACATTCCAATTTTCATAACAAAAATGTTATTAGCAAATATTTTTACAGGCATACATGAAGACACAATAACTTGTAATACATGTTATTATAAACCCTACTTTTCCTTTTAACTCTTGTCGTTTTCTGTGTGTCCCTTGAATATTTTTATATCTTCATACTACGTTTCCTTTTCATCACCACAGGACCCTTCAAAACGCAGAGTCCTCTATAAGGTTTAGGTCGGTATTAATATAATGGAACATAAAGTAAAGCCCTTCATATCTATAAGACTCTCGTGCGTGCGTGTGTGTGTGTGTGTTTAGACTCAAACCATTATTGTTTATTTTAAACTTAATAATCTAACAAAGAGAGAACACATGGCATCATCTATCAATATATTCTTAGGCATTTGGACAAAATAAAGTAGTATTTAGAGTAAGGTACAAAAATAAGTGAGGCTCCCACATGTATGTATCGTTATCATGGAGACACAGTCCCTTTCGTCAAGGCTGTTTACTGAGAACTTGGAGACACTGTCATTGCTCCTCTACAATCCCCTACTTTTTCACGTGCAAATCCTCTGTTACCTAAAAATTATACTCAATACTATACACCCCTCCCTAAAAAAAAAAATACTAGTTCGATGTAATTTGACAATAACTACTGAAAATATAGCATTTCTCAATGTGGCCAAGTTCTTTCCCCCTAATGAAGTTGTTTCTTAGGTATATACATACATGTCATACCTAAATAAAAATCAATTGTTCACCCCACTTGTCAATGACATGCAAATACATTGATTCTACAGCAAACATACATATTCAGGATCATGGTTAAAGACATGATAGTGAAGTGAATTAGCATTTTTTTTGGGTGTTTTTATTCACCAAGTGATGGTGCCAAATTTTGATATTCAAACCAATTAATACAGGAATGATTGAACATTTTCAAGGATCCATTGCAACAATAACCAGAAGATGAGAAGATGGAAGGATTCTTCCGACTATATAGCTGTTATGCTGAACTGTCAAGAAAAAGATAAACAATAAACAGAAAAAGGCATCCCAGCAAAACAAATGATGACTCTAGTCCATCAATCACCGGTCTTCTAAAATCTCTTATCGAGGTGTGCCGAGGCCCATTTCTGAGAAATAAAAAAACAAACAGTGTATGAGCACTGGCTTGAGAAGTTTCTTTTACAAGAGATGGCTAGGCAAAGCAAGTGGCATAGTTTACACTCACGATTGCTAGTCCAGAATGGCTAGAGAGTGACATTCATGAAAACAGTAACAACTCTTATCAATACATAAGACAAATTTGTATGTGATATGTAGAAGGACTAAAGGTATAAAAGATTATAACACAAGTCATTAAGGACCTGAAATACACACCAAATGAATTGAGCTGGGATACAGTATTAACGTTACATCACTTTGATTTAAGTAGGAAATTGAAAACGAGAACCCCGTTGAGTTCCATTTCAACATGGATGAAACTAGTGAATTGCATGCAACTGTAACATTGATTCATCAAGGCATATTGGAAGTATGCATTGATTAATTGTTTACTTAAATGAGCGGCATAACTTCCAATATCTTGAAGCCAGAGTGAAAAAACACACCACTACTCCTTCCCTAAACATCCCTTTTCTCCTGTATTTTTACAGCTCATTAATAAAAGAATAGTAAATGTAATTTCATCCTTTTACGCTGTAAAAATAGTAAAGTAGTTATAACAACAAAAATCCACCTTGTATGTTGAAAAAAAATAATTTCCTCTACATCAAACTGATTAAGTACAATAAGCCTTAAAAACAATACCACTCGCATCAAACTACTGCAGTAGACCTTCATTAGCCATAAAAGTGAACATGATTAATGTGAAGAGCACTCCCCCTTTGTCCTTGAAAAATGAAAACGGACACATACATAAGGATTTCCTAGATAGGAAAAACTGACAGCAATAATGTTCATTAAAGCTCTGTTCTTGGTCTAACTAAAACTTTGGTAGAGTCCCAAATGTGGTCTATTTTCTACCCTTTCAATATCACTTAACTGCAGATCATGTTCATATGCAACCTAAGTAATCAGTTATTAGTAGAAACCCACTGGGACAAGGAAGTTTTGGAAGGATAAGCAAGTCAGTGCAAATAAGAAAGCAGTGGATCATCATTGAATCATCATACAAAATGAAGTCTTGCCAATTTCCTGTGCATGGCCTTCAAAAGTGACATATAATCAACATAAGAAGCAAGCACAAATAGCACCACAACAACAATAACAACCACGCCTTGTCCCACTAGGTGGGATTTGCCACGTAAATAAATCTGTATCATTGTTCCTATAGTAAACCATGTCAACATTCAAACACTTAAATGTTAAATCTACAACTTAACGGTCTAGTCTATAGCTTTTCTTGATTTTCCTTTTTTTTTTTTACCTCTAGCTATTGGACTACCCTCTGTCTAATCTATTCTCCTAATTGAAACTTCTACTTCTACATGCCTTGACCAGATATGCATATGGTGAAATTATACAATCTTTTCCATAATAGGTACTACACGTTTACATCAATTTTCTCTCTATTGTTCATTCGTAATTCTACGTTAACTATTGTTTCCACGCATTCAATACAACATCCCCATTTCTAGGACATTGAATCACTAAGAGAAATAAAGGAGGATTAAAATAAACTACAGGCTTAAAGGGAGTTACAGGCAAACTCAGAAACACGAATTAAAATCCTAAATAACTACGGTGTGTTTATGCAAATCCAAATTTATTAAAAAGCACAGAAAACCGGTAGGAATGGAAAAGGAGCTAGAAAAAAGGCAATACTTAAACAGAGAAAATGCATAAGAGCAAAAGTTGCTTACAGATAGCAAACAGAAAAAACAATTGGAGATTATCAAACTCCGGGGTTGGCACTGCAGAGCATACCCTGAGACAATGACTTCGAGCTCATCGAATCGATACCGAGGCAAGATGTGAGTCGCGCCGATGACACCGCAGAGTGCAGGGGAAGCAATGACTGCACGCACCCCAGCTGAGAAACCAACCTGAAACACACGAGATTGAGCAATCCAACGATGTAGAAACCGTAAAATTCAAAAGGGTCAAAGAAAAGAGGTTGCTTTATGGAATTGAAACCAGAAGAATTGAAAGGGTGAAAGAAACAAAGAGGGGGAAATGGACTTGCCTTGTAACAGGGACAGAGGAAGGAGTGTTGTTGAGGAGGAAAGGTGAAGGCTTGGGCCTCGTGGCGGGTTTGGTGAGGGTGGATTTGACGAGGGAGAATGCTGGTCGCGAAAGAGATCTGTAACGAGAAGCCATTGGAGATTTCGGGAGAGCTAGGGCTTACTGAGTCAACTGAAACTGCAGGAGAAGGGTTTTGCGGAGGTTTTTGTCTTTATTTTTTATTTTCTATTTTTCATTCTTTTTCCTCGTTTGCTTTTTGGTCTTTTTGATTGAGTTGAGGGTTAGGTGCTACTATGATTATTAGATTGTGTTTATCTCATAAGGAAGTGGATTTTTTTTTAATTTATATTTTTGATAAATTGTTGATGCTTGAGGGCTCAATTCTTTTTCTAATACCCAATAGTTGTCATTTTAATGCTATGAATTCTATCAAAATTCTAATAATATTAACTTAATCACTCTGTTATAAAACAACATTACATTTCTAAGAACTTTCACGTTACTTTTTTTAATTTCCTGAAAATATCGCTTCACTAGAAACAATTCTGTTTGGCATGGTTAAATTTATGCCACTTTCATTGACCAAAATGATGGTTACATGATTTTAATTCGTTTGTAAATTATTTTCATTGGGTGGATATGTAAATTACAGAAGGTTTAGAGGAAAATGGTAACTACTGTGTATATATGTTGAAGCCTTGAAAGATCCTAACTTACTATGGTCCAAAACTAATTGGGGTAGTTGATCAAAACTCAAAAGTAATATGTAGTATAGAATACAGAATACATACATATGTACGGCATGAAGAATATGGATATCAGTAAGTAAAATTTTCTATTCATCTCTAGTAGTCTAGTCAGGATACTGAAATTCATACAATTTATGAATCTTAGATATAAAAATGAAAGTGTTATAAATATGATGTAGCGGAAATGGGGTTGAACTAAGAATTACATCTATTGTGCCACCAACTGTAAATTAACCATCTTGGTTGCAAGGGCTACAATGAAGATTGCAAAATCAGCCAAGACCTTAAACATGTCATTGCACAGACCAAATGGTAACTAACGAAGGCACAGTGATATATCAATTAAAGGCTTGTTTCTTCAATGCTGTCAAAGAAGGGGCAACCTCCCTGTCACTGAATCCACAATTGATTTTGGTCCTGAAAAGTGATAAGTTTATAGGTATTCAGTAGAAAGCAACATATCATTTGTCAAGTCCGAGACAGTAACATTCTATTGTTCAGCTAATTACATTTGTGTTGTGAAAATCCAAGCATAAGAGAAGACAACTATGTTCAAAAGTTTAAACAATAAAGAAGCTTTACCTGGTCCAACAGCAAGAACAGTCTTTGATCCTGCCACAACCTGCAGACATTAAACTTTCAGCAATAATATTAACAACCAGCAGATTTATCCATTGAACTATGAGCACTTTTACATTCCTAAGAAGCTACTTTCAGTATTTAGTAATTTCATGCTGAATCTGTTATGACCGAGCAACTTTGTGCTAGATGTATTAAGGTGCTATTATATTCTCCATCTTATGGCACATATCAAGTATTACCTGTGTTCGCCCTGCATCAGCAACAACAAAAGTAGGAAGGCCAATACTATCAGCTGCTTCCCCCAGCTTGTTCCTGATTGAAAATAAGGTCATGGGTCTTGGTCTATGAACAAGAAGAGAATTTACAGTTTTCAGGATAAAATTATTTGCTTACATTTCTTGTTGATTCCTGCAAGTCACAACAATTTTGGGCTGGCCACACTTTTCCCACTGTCTCAAAAGAGAACGGTTGCTGCAAAAGTACTCAGTTGTTAAGTTTCATTACACCAATAAGTATGAAGTATAGCAAAACGAATCGAGCTGAATAATCATCATCTTCATGATTAAAGTAAAGACATAAGCTTCCCATTTGCCTTTACTTTAGAGGTATGGACACTTAATTATCAGAACAAAAGTACCTTTGCATTAGTTCAGCGTACATGCCAGTGGAAGCATCTGCAACGGAAATGAAAATGAATAGCCATAAATAAGGGAATAAGGAAGTTAGCAATCGGTTGAAATTGATCCTTGACAAAATGGAAAAGATGTTTGTTATCTTACGAGAACATTGGGATGCAATCTTCCCAGATTTCATCTTTAGGTCTTGCCTAACGACCAGAACCTGGCACAACAGTTTACCATTGAAATCAGAAAATTTTTCAACTCCAACGAAAAATGTTCCTGGCAATTAAAAGGAAAAATTGATGCCACATTACATCTATTTACCCTCCTACGACACTTTCGAAACAGAGGAAGAGTTAAATTAAACTAGCTATTAAATAACAACATGAACAGGTAAACAAAGTTTTTCTACTGTGACTTCTAGATACTTTATAGAGCTATTTCTGATTGTCTATGCTACTTAATTAATTTCAGTTCTGCTTAGCTCCATACCATTTCTCTCCTAAAAAGTTCATTTCATAATCTTTTAAAAGGGAATTGCAGATAAAACTTTTGAGATTAACACTGTATAAATGCAATCATCAAATAAGCTCCTTATTTATTTTTTTTCTCAATGAGCCAACAAATAATTGAAAGTAAAACCACCACTTCAATAAAGAATATGCCATTCAATCAACTAGGATGACGAACCTATTAACATAATGGCAAGATTAACCAACTGAAACAGAATGACAAGCATTGGGTAACCATTGAAAATTAAAGCTCCAATAATATGAGAAACTGATGATGATATGAGCTAGCAAACCAGAGGACTAACCATTTTAAGCTCTTGATCTCCATTGCTTGAGACTGAAAGTTCCTTTCGAAGCTTTCTGGATGAGAAATTTTTCTTGGGCAATTGACTTCTGATAGGCTTTGCCAAGTCTAATAATAACCCAAAAATGAAACCTATAACAAGACCTGGAATGAAGTTCTCTGGCTTGAAACTTCCTGCTAACCATTCTCCTTTTTGCTTTTGTTGTTGCTGCATTCATATACAAAAAACAAATTCCAACATAAGGTGGGGAAAAATAACAACTTGACAAAAAATTTCAAACAGCCCCTTTTCAAGGAGAGAGTCCCCATGAAAACATTTAAGCCTAAAAGGAAGCACTTTGCATATAAAGAAGCATTACAAATATTGAATTTCCACAAACATTCAAGTATATACGAAAATAGTGAAGAAGGGAACTGATATACGAACAAAAATTACAAAAAACACAAAGGAGAAGAATGGAAGACATGAACTAACCTGGTCTCGAGGTTCATCAGATTTTAGGACGAAACGGACCATTAGGGTGTGTTGGTGGTGCTTTGGAGCTTATAGTGAAGAAGGGGCATGTATCGCAGTTGTAATTGTATTACCAAAGGTTGAAAATTTGAAGTTGAACGGCAATTTTTCTATTCTCTGCAGAAAAGGGTTGCACTCAAATGGATATATTGAGAGAACAAGATAAACAGAGATTAGATTACTGTTTTGTCTTTGCCTCTGTGTCTGAGGTGAGGTTGCAACACTTCTCAGTGCCACGCAGTACAAGAAAAATAAGGAAAAATGAAATTCAGATGAACCCCAAAAGTAGAAAATATAAACTAGAAAATGATGATTAATGAAAAAAAAAAGTGAAATAAAACTAAATTAATAATGCGACGTAAATTATATTTTTTATATGTAATTTTACAAAACAGTTTTTTTAAAAAAAGTTATGGATTTTTGTCATCTAATATCTAATTCTATTTTTTCCCTATTTAGATGGCAACCATGTCAACATGGGCTTGTATGCAATGGGTTGGGCCCATAGTTCAAGTAGAGCTGGATCAATAAAATATTCCAATTTAAAGTCCTCACTAGAATCTCGAAGCATCAAGCATACCAAATTCTAAAAATTCACTTCTATGTAACCAAAAAAATAAAATAAAAATTCACTTGTGATATATTCATATAGATAATCATATCAAAGTGTTATTAAATTCAACTAGTATGCTGCAATCGACATGTCCAATTTCAGAGGCTAAAAGAGTCTTAGCTTGTAAGCCTCGTGTAAAAGTAAAACAAAACAAGAATGAGAAATGTGTGGATTTGCACGTATCAATAACTGATATTTGCACCTCCCTCATCTTAAAAGCATATGCACAAATACTACTTTGATATCTAAGTTTAGCATTCACTCTAGCAATTTTATATTTTAATACGAATCTAATATATTAACTTCTTTTATTTACTGTTAATCTTAATAAATAATCAGAAACATCTAAATTTAAAAGTTTATGTAACACTACCCAATAGTATGACACGATCTATTAATATATAAAAGTCAATTAGCTCAAGTCTATTGATCAAGCATTTGAGTGAGAAATAAAAAATGACATGTGGCATTCATTGCAATAAACAATAAATTAACATTAGTTCAGCAGCAAGTAGTCCTTCAATGTATGCATAAATCCTATGTGCACATTTATTAATGTTATATCATTGGGTTAGTTTAAAGAAAGATCATTCCCGATACATTTGGTGGCTCTAAAATTTTTATAGTTGAAGAATTAAATACCTCAATATTTATAAATAATATGATTCTTTCGTTCTTCACACATGTTGTTACCTTCAAGTTTTCCAAAGGAGCAAATTTTTGTTTGTTATAATAGCAATCTTCATCACTGCATTCCAAAGGCAAATTAGTTGCAGCACTTTTTAACCATGGCTCAAAAGTTTGATCTCATTGTTGATGTTAATCCAACTAAATTGGCTTGGTTATTGAAGGTTTGTGTTGTTCGATTGTGAACGATCCCTTCAAGGACAATGTATCTGAAGTTTATACAATGAAAATAGTGCTTGGGGATGAAAATGTCATATTTCTATTCGTGGTAGAAGTTATCTATCATGATTTCATTGTTGTTCCATAGTTTTCTCTTTCTTTCATTTTGTTTCAATATTTTATTTTTGTTTCTAATTTTCATTTATTTTATTTTGGAATAATTATTTTCTTCTATATGAATATTATGTAAGTATTCATTTTTTTCTTAATTTGATGCAAATTAAACTTTACGTGTTAATTATAGTTCAACTTTTACATTATTCTACGTTTAATCTTTTATAAAATTTATTTACTTTAAAATTGAATATTTACATTTTATAATCTGCGCGGCTCCGCGGGTCATACTCTAGTTTATGGAACAATCAATTTGAAGGTTGGAATAGGATAATCATTTACCAAATACCACACCCATCACACAAACTAAAACTGAAAATCATCAACCTAAGTTACGAATTTCTCAACCCTAAAAAAAAGCCATCACCCACCCCAGAAATCCTTCACGTGTCCCCAAATCCACACAAAGAATCACAACCACACCCCATTCCATTCCTTCTACATAACATAACTCCAGGCCTCAACCAACCAATTTCCTCAAATCCTATATTCCATATTCCAACCAACCAAACTGTAATAACAACCTTAATTCCCCCAATTCGCAACAAGCAATGGAATCTGTTTCCTCATCATCATCATCAAGTTCTAGCAACTCCCAACAACAACAAAGCCATCACCATCACCACCCTCGGTTCAAGCCGAGCCAACCCATCTCCGACCGAATAGTCCGAGCCCTCCGGCACCGCCTCCGGCTGCTCCACCGCTCCAACGCCACATTCTTCATCCTCGGCGCCACCGGAAACGTCTACACCATAAGCCTCTCCTCCACTCCATCATGCACCTGCCCTGACCGCACAACACCATGCAAGCACATCCTCTTCGTCTTCATTCGAGTCCTCGGCGTGCCCCTCGACGACGTCTGCCTAAGGAGGCGGACCCTCCGGCCATGCCAGCTGCAGCGCCTCCTCGCCATGCCCACGTTGCCGGATGCCGTTGCCGGAGGGACACTCCGGCAGAGGTTCCACCAGCTGTTCCTGAATGCAGGGGAAGGGTCATCATCATCATCATCAACTTCAACAGGGTCAGTGATGACGGCGATGATGATGATGAAACAGGGGATAGAGGTGGAGGATGGTGCCACGTGTCCCGTGTGCCTAGAGGAGATGGGGAAGGAGGAGAAGGTGGTGGCGTGTGGGACTTGTAAGAATCCGATTCATGAGGAGTGCTTGGGGAGGTGGAAGAGGAGCAGGGGAAGGAGATATGCTAGCTGTGTCATTTGCAGGGCGCGGTGGAGGGACAGGGCTGAGCAGGACAAGTATGTCAATCTCTCTGCTTATGTCAGTGAGGAAGATGACAGGACCACACAAGTTCCTGCTGGAGGAGGCTTATGCACTGCCTAGTACTGCCTACTTTCAATTCAATGTGCATCTCTTGTTTCAGAATTGGATGTTGGGTTGTTAATAAATTACTGTGTATGTAATGTATATAAAGATTATATTGGGCAGGAATTAATTGATTATGTGGAAATTAGTTAGAAAAATTGTCTATTCTTGTTTTGTTGACAGCTTCTCTAAGTGGTTGGTTTGATATAATCTTTATAGCAGAACCATTGGGATTGGATCCTGATCATAATTCATAAGAGTGAATGATAGTGCTACAAATCAAGCAGTAACAGCCTTTCGTTAGATGATGGCTTATGTTGAAGAATACAAGGTTTTTTATTAACTTCTAAGAAACACTAATGAGCAGCTGATGGAATGGACCCCAAAATCTGCAATGACCTGATCCCACAGCATCTTTAAAATACCTGTAAAGAGTAAAAATTGAAGGCTTGCTGATAAAGATGAATTGGAAAAATGACTAATGGAGGAACTTTTCTGCTCTATACTTCCCTCGAAATCCAATCCAATAGAGAACAAAATCTATGCCAATTCTAAACTAAGACTTTCTTTTTTATCTTTACACTTTAATTCCTTCATTTTAAATTATGATTTGAAGTACATGAATTGAATTTCAATCTACTTAGTTTAGACCTATTAAACACATTTATGCTAATTTATTTTGACATAATTTTTTTTAAAATCATAATCATAAAAGAAAAAAAAAAAACATTTTCTCAATTGTGCCAATAAAAAC
Organism: Aeschynomene evenia; assembly: GCA_013621005.1. Lineage (NCBI taxonomy): Eukaryota > Viridiplantae > Streptophyta > Magnoliopsida > Fabales > Fabaceae > Aeschynomene > Aeschynomene evenia. Next base: position 7,465,397 of record CM024270.1, read on the forward strand.
CACACCCACTTCCTAACACGGTAAAAACCAGTCATAAAGTGTCTATCTTTTCTATTGTTTCTGCATTTGTCGGTTCCCTCATCCAATGTAAGATTAGCGATAGACTTTCTGGCTGGCTTCGTGTCGTGTCGTGTTCACTCACCAGAAGGAACAATGGAAGACGCCGGAAAATTTCCTAACTCCGGCAACCTCTCGCGGAAGATCGTCGCCGCAGCTGCTGGGGAATCACACACGCTGGTTCTTGCCGGTAAGATCAAAATTCCTTTCACTGCATATCTTTTGAGAAAATTTCTGTGTTGGGTTTTGTGTGATTTGTTGCAAGGTTGAGGGAACAGGAGAGTAGTGTTCTGTTCTGTTCTGTTCTGATGTTGTTGAGTGCAGGGGATGGGAGTGTGTACTCGTGGGGTAGAGGAATGTTTGGGCGGCTTGGCCATGGATCAGAAAAAGATGAGCTTTCACCAGTTCAAGTCAAGTTTCAAAACCCCAATGGAGGAGGAGACACTCCCAAAATCGTCGCAATTGCTGCTGGTTCTTATCATAGTCTTGCTCTAGCAGGTTCAGGCTAACTCTTCAAACCTTTCAATTTACCTCTTTTAATCTATTTAATTGCTTTTAAAAGTTTTTATCTTTTATTTAAAAAAAAAAACAATTTGACTTTCTGAAGTTTTGTTCTTGTGCCTTTGAACAGATGTGATGTGATTTTGTGAATTAGGGAAAAGTGAGAAAATGAGAGAGTATAAGTTGGGAGTGAAGTGAAAATGAGATGGTTTTAATTTTCACTGCTTGGTACATGAGAGTGCAGTGCAAGTGCTATGAAGTGAATGGATATGAGAGAACATTGCTCACAAGGGAGGGGGATTTGAATCTCTCTTTCCCTTGATGGGGGCTCAATCTGAAGTGGCCGAATTATTATTTCTGTTTTGATATTTATAGCTATAAAACACGACTACATTTATCTGGTGTGAACATAGGAAGGTTCATCTAATTGGAATTTAAAGGTTATTCCCTCATGTATTCGGCTATGAAATCCTGGGCTTTGCTCTAACCGAGGCTATTGCCTTGTTCGCATTATTGATGGCCTAACTTGTCATTCTCTGTTTGACAGATGATGGATCTGTTTGGTGCTGGGGTTACAATATCTGTATCCTTAATGTGCTCTTGAGTCACTTGAGGGAATTCAGTTACAGATATTGCTTGTTTTTACTTCTAGAAGTTTGTTGACTTAATGTTAATGCCTTGTATCTTCATCCTTGACTATATTGTATGGATGGTCAACTTGGTACCGATGGAGAGGAATCACATGACGACAACTACTATATTGAAGGAGTTCATTCCCTAGTGCCTTGCTTACTGAACAAGTTTTCAAAGTTACAGCAGCCTGATTCTTCAATAGGTGTATCTGAAACAGAAGGCAAATCATCAATAAAGGTGTAGCATGAGTTGTATAAGTTTTATTCTAATACATAAGGCAATGTCACAGTATCATTAATTTGCTTTTGCCTGTTTAATTATATCAGATAAGTGCTGTTAAAGCAGGAGGAATGATGTCTCTGGCTATTGATAATCATGGTGTCCTTTGGGTGTGGGGAAACTGCCCGCAACAAAGCATAGAAGGCAGTGTTTCTCTTGTAAGCAGCTTCAGTCCAACACCGGTGTTGGATTTTCACGGTCGCAGTGTTGTCAAGGTTGCATGTGGAAATGAACATGTTGTAGCACTGGTCGGTGCCGGAGAATCATATGAGGGAGAAGATCTAGTGTGTTACTCTTGGGGTTGTAACAGCCATGGCCAGTTAGGCTTGGGAGATAGGGAGAACAGGCTGCATCCAGAAGTTGTGAAAACATTTGATGAGGAGTCCCCTTGGACAATTTATGATGTAGCTTGTGGAGCCTATCACACTGCTTTGCTCACTCGCAAAAAGAATTCAACTGACAAATCAGAAAGCAAGTGCTGGACTTTTGGCCTTGGAGAAAATGGCCAACTTGGGCATGGAACAACACAAAGCTCATTATTTCCAACACCTGTTCAAGACTTGCCTCAAAATATGTATCTTATTGGTGTTGGTTGCGGCTTGTTTCATACAAGTGTTGTTTCCTCGGAGGGGGATGTGTGGTCGTGGGGAATGGAGAAGGGTCTTGGCTTATGTCCTGGTGCTACTCATGCTGGAACAGATTCAGGTGATGCCCTTTCTCCCCTGCTTATACCATGCCAGCCACATCAACCTAAATTTCCAGATCCAGTTCAAGTCGCGTGCGGGGCTGCACATACCATTATCGTCGGGCAGGAGGGATACAAGGTGTGGTCTTGGGGTAGAGGAAGGAGTGGAGTTCTTGGAATTGGCAACGAAATCGATTGTTATGCTCCCACTATGGTGATGTGGCCTCCAATGACGGACGATTTCAAGGAAGAGGAATCAAGGAGCTCCGAGGAGCAAGACAAGACGAAAGAGAAGGAGAAGGAGAAGGAAGCATCAGCAGAAACAGATGAGAAATTATCCTCAGCATTGAATGAGGTGAAGCTGCTTCAAACAAAGCTATCAACAATGGAAAGATATGCTAGTATACTCCATGGTTGCATCTTCAGAAAACCTTTTGATGAACAAGATATCCCTGCATCATTGAGGGATTCAGGTTCATTTGACATTGGAAGAGAATGGGAGAACATGTTAGATGCAGCAGATGATAGGACGCTTGTGAGGTTGGAAATGTTCTACCGGGACATGATTGCTGGTGTTAAGGATAAACTAATGAAGAGAAGGATCAAAGAAATTGTAAAGGAGTGCCTCCAATCTTCAGAGATGAAACATTAGTGTCTATGTAAACCCCATAATGAACAAAATGCTATTTACCGTTTTATTTGATGATTTGATCATTCTATTTTGCTCTTTATAGTAAATCCAGCAGTGCCTCGTACGAACATGCATATTTGATTTTAGTCATTTTACCTTAAAATTTTTAAAGAAAAAGTAAGAATGTTTTCTTTACCTTTGAATGCATCTTACTATTGATCGTTATTTTGGGCAAAACATCACTGATTAATTTAGTCATCAACGGAATCTTCGTTGTTGGATCTTTTTTTATCTTGAACATTTTCTTTTAGGTATAATTTTCTTTTCTAGGTTAAAGAAGTGGAGACCAAAAAAGTGAAAATACAAAGGCTATATTATATTTTTGGTATAAGCAGTTGGTGTGGCGGTATAGATTTGGACTTTCCATGAATGACGCAGCCGAAGGTGTTTCCAGCTGTCCACACATGGCATTGCATAGCCCATCACTGCCGACAACAGAATTCATTATTATGTGCCCCAAAGCCCCATATCTGTATTACTAGTACTAGAATTAAAATGACTCACATAAAAGAGAACTACTAAAGTAGCATATACATATAAATATATAATACAAAGCTAATAATAAATAATTATGGCATAAACTCTTTCAATCAACATATATCTGCTTATATACAATGCCTGAATTTCATACTAGTAAAAATGGGGCAACCCAATCCGAAGGAATTTAACAAAAGAATAAGGGGAACAAGGATGATATCTTTTTCCACATATAATATATAGAGAGAGCGACCTCTCAAAAAACATTAGAAAAAGAATAAAAGCTAAACACAGAATAAACCACCGTGAGAGATACCTTAGAATAATTAATGAATCAGAAAGAATATTCAACTACCTTCACAAATAAGCCAGCCCAGCCATTCTCATGGCTACCATTAATGTTGTGCCTCACTTCAGAATCTATCAATATGCCATTAGCAATAAGCCTTTGGCTAACGAGGAAATCGCATCCTGAACAACAATGCAGATACATTAGCTGCGCAATGTTATAGGAGTTACAAGCATAACCAGACAGAATGCATATTCCACACTACTGATATCCCAATTTGCCACTCCATTTACCGTGTTTCTCAAGGTTGTTAAAGTTTCTTAGGTAGATCGTATGTCTTTTTAAGAAACTTAGAGGCTACTTCATCATTTCTGTAGCATAAAACACGTAACAATGTGTTTGGTTCAGATGGGTCCCACTGGCCGGAAGTTGGAGGTAATGGAAGCCTAGACCTTGCAGAGGATTTGTATGCCTCCATGGTTACCCGTCTAAACCGCTCAATGAGGGTCTCTGTGTCAGTTCTGAAAAGAGGAAGGACAGATCTCACAGTAGTTGAAAACTTATCTATTAATTCAGAAGGCAAACCATCCCCGTTGGCCCAAAAAAGATCCTTCACAAATTTGAAATCATCCTCAATGATCTGAGAGTCCTTCCGCGAAAAAGCTCGAGAGGGGCCTCCAGCAAGCAATACAAGCAAAAATCCATCAAAAGAAGCTCTCATTATCTCAGCAATAATTCGTGTGCGAACCCTTTCATGAACAGTGTCAGAAATGAACATCAACTTTCGCTCAAGTTCCTGAAGAAATGGCTCAATCCTGGAAGATGCTGGATCCCCAACATACAGACCATCATATAAAACTTGGCTTAGATCATGAAAGATGATTCTATATGCCACTGCCTCACACAGTTGCTGAATTCCTTCAAGACAAGCTGCAGGAGATATTTCAAACTTTTTCGCTAATCCATTAGAAAAATCTTCTACTTGAGCAGATTCAGAGTTCCGCAAAAGGGTAATTATTCTTTTTTCCAGAACATCAAATTCACCAAGGATCCATTGCAAAGTATTTATGCGAACACAGAGTTGCGATATACCAAAAGAGCTATCCCCATTAGTGGCAACCTGAGCATTTCTCTTTTGAGGATTGGGAGATTTATCTTTCTTCTTCCCGAAGCCTTGAAATTTTGATCCCATAGTGCATCTGGTCAATGCTGGCATTGTTGGAAGAAAAGTATTTCGTGATCCTGAATAATAGAACAAAGGAAAACAGTTATTAAAGGTATGAACTTTCAAGGCTCAAAAATTAAAGTTCAGCACCACTTACCACAGCCAGATTTTGCTTTGGTAACATAGTACTGAAGGCATTTGTCAAGGCCAGTCATCACTTCAGGAAGCAATGCAGGATGCATTGGTATTGGAAGCTGAAAGAATGCATCCAAAGTTTCATTCATGAGTCGCAAAACTTCAACAGCAGATGGGGCATATCCTTCCTGATTTGCTTGTGGAATCCAATGCTAGAAAAAAAATCCAAGTAAACTAGGTTAGTTCAAAATTAAATTCTTAATCAATTAATGGATAATTAGAACGAAAAATCCATCACAAGAGCATGAAAAAGTCAACACTTATCAACTAAAACTAATGATCGAAAGTCAAAAGAGATACACACAAATAAAGAAGTTAGCAATGATTTTATTATGTTTGCCCATGGGTCATAAACTCCAGAGTCTAATTCTATGAAAATACTCATCCCTAACATTCTTTGTAGTGTAGGCGATGAAGTTGCAACGAAAATCATCAGCTGGTTCAAAAAGAAAAGAAGAAGAATGCAAACCTCTTGCTGCAGATTTCTATCAACCCACTCCTTTAATCTGTCTAATCTAGTCTTAATCCATATTTTCACCAGATTGGCAATAGCAATTTCAGCCTCATAAGGAGGCATCTCACGGATTATAGCTTTGCCACCATCATCACTGTCCACTGAATCTTCCACTGCTATCTGCACAAGGTCTTTCTCCAACTGATCAGCAGCTCTCAACACTTGAACAGCATCTGGTGTCAATTCTGTGATACCTGAAATGAATTGCTTTAATTCATTTCCATAGCATGCATGAAGAGTGGCCACGGCAAGACCTGCCGGCAGAGGATGCCATCTCTTAAGTATTGGACTGAAGACTATCTTTTCATTAACTGCCAAGCTACCTACATCCTTTGCAAGGATGGCAAGGAGTGGGAGAGAATTTGGTTGATTTTTGGACGCTCTCCTTCTTGAGTCTGCTTTCTCCATTATCTATGCAGCAGCAAAACAAGCATATTTCAGCACAAGTTTTTACCAGAAAAACATATAAAGAGGCAGAAAGTGAAGATTAAACTATAATGACAGCAAGAAAAGTTAATGGAAGATAGCAAGAACTTGCCTGAGCAAAAGCAGTTCGCAGTGATGACCTGATGTAAGTTTCAATCCTTTCACGAGCCACATTGACTTCATTTCTTCTCCTTCGGCGATACTCATTAGATATGTCTTCAACCAAAATCTTAGCTGCTGCGACCCCTAAGGAAACAATTCCTTCCATGGTTTCAACATTTCCACTGTCAAAAGTTTCATGATATGCAAGAAGCCTTTTCTCAGCCCACCCCAATATTGAAGTCAACGTAGAGCTCAAAACTTTGGAATATTCTGCATCCTTTGTTGTCTTTGCATCCTTTGCAACTTCAGCTAGCTGGCCATCAGCCAGAGAAAGCAAATCCAAATCTGTTTGGCCAGTCATAACAAATCGGTGAAACAAAACCCAAGTAAAACAGAGATTATGAAGTGTTTGGTTCAATCCGAGGATTCCCCAGGTCTTCTTAATTTGTTCCATTAACTCATCAAACTCCTCAATTATCGATGACTCATCATTAGCATCAAAGCAGGACTGCAGAAGCATTTCATAAAGGCGCAGATTCAGAGGAATCCCATCAGCCCAGTGGCAAGAATCAGAGAGAGACCCATCGTATGACCTACTCGCAAGCGACATTACGGCGCTTCGGAGAACCTGCATAGACTCATTATTTTTCCCAGTTTCTATAGGCCTATCCAGAGCAGCATGAATAATATGCCGCAGGCGCTGGGCAGCAGAATTCGACTTATCAATAGGCATGTAAGGATGCAAAATCAGACCCGCCTCCAGAACCTTCAGGGTTCTCTTCTGCCATTCTTCATACTCCTGGTGATCAGTAAAATCCGTAGACTTGAGCTGCTGCAAAAGCTCAAGGGGAACCACCACAGACTCAATCCTCCTTCCAACCTGCAATAAACTCCACAGAATAGCATAATCAGTCAATTACACTTGAATGAATGATCTCTTCCCCTTTTCAATCACATGCATGGAAAAATCAAGAACAAGCACAGCAATTCAAACACGTGTCACTGGATCCAAGTGCCATCACAGTATCACACTACTTAACTCACAAAACTAGAACAATCCAATAGCTTAGCAAAAGCACACCTAGCTTAATTCAAACAATAAAAAAAAAACAATTACAGAAACTAAAAATCAAACGAAAAATCAGCTAAAATAACCAGATCAAACGCCATTGTTCAACATGCATTGCGACACACAGACACACACGCATATTCAATCAAGCAGAAAACGTGCACACGTGCGAAGGGCAAAATAACACAGACGAAATCGTTTCGAACACGAAAGCGACCTGGCCAGCGGAGATCCTGAGCAGAGCTCGCCTCACACGCGAATCCATGGCCTCCGAAACCCTCATCTGGTTCCTCATGAGCTCCCCAACCGTCAACGGCTTCTTCACTTTCCCCGGACCCGAACCTGAACCCGAACCTGAGCCAGGGCTCTTCTTCGACCCCGAACCTGGCGATTTCAGTCCGAACGCCTTCTTCATCTTGCTGGCGGCGGTGGAAGTTAGGGATCGCTGGACCGCAGGCGAGCTCGGCGAGTTGTGACTCGGCGACTCGGTGGAGTGGATATTGTGGCTGTTGGAGCCATTAGAGCCGTTGGAAGCGGAGCTGAGAGGCTTCCCAGCGGATGTGCGGCACGCAGCAACGAAGATCTCGTAGGCAGTTAGGGTTAGTTCGGAATCGGTGAGCTTGGCGGCGAGTTGACCCAGCGGAGAAGGTAGGTCCTCGCCGACGGCGGCTGGCTTCGGGGGCGTAATCGACGGCCGCGTTGGTGGCGGCGGCGTTGTCTCTCTCTTGGAATGTCCCAATGAGAGCTCTCTGAAGAGATGAGCCATTCTAGAGAGAGAAAGAGAGAAAAAAGAGGAAGGAAGAAGAAGAAGAAAAAATAGCAGAGTATGAAGAGTATGGACTACATACACACACGGTAAAAGCCGTTGGTTTGGGAATTGAGATAACACACTTTTTCGTGCAATTTTCTAGAGAGAGAGAGAAAAAATCCTCATCCTTCACAAAATTCTTAATTACTCATTTTCGTGTAACTTTTTTTTTATTATTAAAGTTAATACTGTAGCTTATATACTGTAGTTCTATTCCCATTTTCTCCATCTCTGACTTTGTAAAACAAGAAAAGAAATCGATAAATTGCGATGTAAATACGAAAATAATTGAGATTCAGTTAATTATTCACATTAATGATGTAGATAACCAATTAGCATCAAGTTCCTAACAGATAGTACTCCAGTTTAAAATGCCAAGATCTTCTTTGGTTTGTTGGATAAACTTTTTAAAAAAAGATTTTTTTTAATTAATCTTTTAAATAACATCTTTTGAAAAAATAGAAATAATTTAACGTTTGAATACAAAATCTATTTAAATATACTTAATCATAAATATTTTTAAATGACGTACATAACCAATTAGCATCAAATAAGTAAAAGATAGTGACTTCATTTCAAAATGGCAAGATTTTTTTTGGTTTGTTGGATGAACTTTTAGAAAAAAATCTTTTTTTAAATTGATCTTTTAAATAAGATTTTTTGAAAAAGTAAAAATAATTTAATATTTGAATACAAAATCTATTTTTGAATGTAATATAAAAATAATTTTACTTAATCGTAAACATCTTTCTGTATTATAAAAAATGTCTTTTTCAAAAATGTAAATTACTAAAAAATATTTTTTTCTGCTTTTTTTCAGTAATTTTATTTTTACTAAAAAAATATTACCTAAATATATTTAAAAAATTCAATAAGATTTTTTTTTAATTAAAAAAAATTATTTTAACTAGAAAATCATATCCAAACGAGCACAATGATGTTATCCTTTTATATTAAGGAAAAACTAGTCGAAAATTATAACGCAAAGACAATGTTGTATTTAGCACATGGGAGGATTCAAATGCATGTGCATATATTCGATTAATCTACGTGTTCTTCCTTCTGGATGTTCTGATAATAATATGGGACCATGACTTGAATTGTTCATCTGGGAGACATATCTTTGTAGGTAATAAATTTACGTGTATCGAAATTGAATGATTCTATCACAAGTAAACATTGGGGTCAAATTATAACATGCATGCTCACACCTAGCAATATTAATATATATAAGCGGTTGGATCAAGTAAAATTGTGTTAACATTGATTTTGAATGTGACGTGCTAAGAAAAAAATACTAATTGAAAGGTCAATTGCAATTTCATGTTGAAATGGTCAGTATGAAATTGTTTATTACGAATGTATGTCTAGCAGGAATATTTAAATAGCATTTGCTGCTATTCCCAACTTCTATTATAAAAAATTAATCAATTTGTGTGGTTGAAATAAGAAGGTAATAAACCTCAACTTCTAAGATATACAATCACAGTTTCGACTAGAAAATTTTAAAGCCTGTTGGAAAACTAAGTATGAAGTAGTATCATTTTCTTTTAAGTTTGAAACTAAGTGGGATAGCTCACAGCAAAAGAATATAAAAATAAAAAAGTGCAGTGTCAAGTGTGGGATTGCGTGTGACGCGTAAGAGAAGCGGCAAGTCAAAAGGAAACCATCAGCCAGCTATATATACAAGGTGAAAAATAATAGACGTATATCATATTTTTATCCATTAGATATTATTTCAATTGGTAGTTGAGAGATATGTGTAAGTTTTTTGTTTTTATTTAAAATAGTAGGCCCAAAGTAGCATAATATAATTGATGGATGGTTGATGATTTATATATTAATGTACGAGTAGTACTATTGTATTGTATATAAGCTATTGCCAATTGCCTCATTTTTTCTTCTCTTTTCTTTTGTCTCATGCCTTTCACTTTCTTTTTTTATGTTTTTCAGTACTTTTGCTTTTATTTTTTACTTCTTGTAAATATTATAACATCAACACCAAAATTTCAAAGCAGATAATGATCCAAGTTGAATGATAAAGTTATTCACACGGCGATGAATCTCCCTACGACAAATGGAGTATGAATTTCATTCCAATTGAATTGGACTTATTTCTCTCTTTATGAAAAGTAATAAATTTGTCTCCAAGATCGGAGGGTCATAAAACAAATTAGGGAAGATATAAGAACATTAATTAAGTAGTTAGCATATAAAATACAGGGCAGTGAAAATGAAATGTACTGTTAGCGGAATAAAAGATCCATACATTCGGTTGTTTTTAATGTTTTGTATTTTATGAACAAACAAGAAAGGAAAGCTAATTAGAGGTTATGACTATGACGATGAGGATGAAGACGCGTAATATACAGACAGGCAAGTATCACATGGTTTATTTCAAAACCTTCATAATAAAAATACGTCTATCAAATATTTAACGTATGTTATACATAATACACGTAATGTATGTTATATGTATAACATACATGCGTATAATAGACATTCTGTATCATTTATAAAACATGTTGAATATTAATTTGACGTATTTATCTTGTACGATATACATTGATTTCAAAACCGTGACAATACAACAAATAATAATAATAATAGTGAGAGTAATAAGATGTTAAAATGTGGAAGTTGCAGGGAAAGACAAACGTTGTTGGCTATGCGATGTGCTGTTTCATTCCTGAGAATAATAATAAATAGGTGGCAAATTGGGACCTCTCATGTGCGCATTCCTCTAGCTATATATATATATGAATCTTTAGTACACTTTTTTAGCTCTATGTGGATTTTATTTCTAGTGTGTGTGTGTATATGTATGAATCAATCAATAGTTTCATATGGAGATTCCTGAATTTCAGTTCAGAACACATAGGGCTGGTCTATCTGGTAGCTAAGATTGTGAATAGAAGCATATGATGAATATATAATGTGCGTGACTGGCACAAAAATCTTGTTGGAAATTTTGTAACTAGTGCATTATTATTGTTGGCTTCAATCATGCCAACCACCAGCTGCAGCAGATCCATTTAGACACACACACTTGTTTTTTACTTAATTTGTCCTTAGCTTGTTGCCTTTTCTGTTTTTTTCCCTATGGACCACTACCATGATTATGAACTGCGCTCTATCACTTTATTATTTAATTAATTGCCAAGCTAACTCTATATATATAATGGATAATAATAATGTACGTATAGCTATATAACAATGGATAATATGGTCGTTTGCATCGTTACTGTGTTTTTCACCACTTTGGGAGAGGATTAGAAAAAAAAAATAAAATAGTAATGCACTTCTCTATATTTCATGATTATGTTGATTTTGGTTGCCTTGAAATCAAAGATAAACAATTTAAGCGTAGGTATTGTATAAAAGCAAATGTTCAATACTTAACGTCTAATTCCGATGAGCTCCGCTTGCGTGCGAGAAGTTTCTCTGATCCTATCTAATACTTTGTCCAACCCAAGTGATATCATATATATCATGATGATGATCTAACTTTTAGTTTGGTTCTTTTTTGGCCATATCATCTAGCTTTACTTGGAAGACATTAATATCAGCTCCAAGTTTATTAGAATATGGAAAATACTAAATGTTAGTAAATTATTTCTGTTCAATTCACAGGGCAATAGGAGGATGGTATAGGTATAACACTTATATAATATTCATCCAACCATCATTGAACTTTAGTATACTCATTCTTAGATTCAAATTATTAAAATACAATAATAAAAATAATTATTATATAAATATTAAATATATTTTTTATTATACACCAATTAGTTTACAATATGATATGGTAAATAACATTTGAGTTTAGACGATATTGTGGGCTGGGTCGTATGAGGGTTCTCCTCAAGGCCTGTCCGTAAATCAAATCATATCTAAATTGTTTGGATTTGGATCCACCAACTTCAGACGAAAAAGGAAAAAAAAGAACACTTTTCATTGTCCTCTTGCTTCTGCATTCTATCTATGATAGTAGCTCCTGAATAGGCTTGCTGAACTGAATTGCTCTGTAATCTGTAGTTAGTTAATTTGTACGATGAGAGCATTGAGAGTGGTTCTTCATCTTTACGCTTTCTCCTCCCGGGCATTCCCTTCTACTCGCTCAACCTCTTTCTTTCTTCACCCTCCCAGTACTCCTCTTTCTCTATCTCTCTCTCTGCTTTGCATTTTCAGTTTCGTGTTGATTCCTGAATCAGAGGCATTTTTTACTCAGGGCATACTTTCCTGAAAGGAACAAGCTTGTCCTTCGTCGCACCGTCGTTCGATGCCGCAACCTCGTACAATGCTAACAACAGAAGCTCTCGATTTCGGAAGATATCGACTTCCCCTACTGTTTGTATGGGCAGACGCTCCAGCAAAATCGCCGGCAGAAAGGTCACTTATTTTCTCTGTTATTATTATTACTATTATTATTATTTTGGTGTTTTTGGGTATGCATACCACCTGTTTGATGAAAATCCTCTTACTCTCTTACTTACTTCAAACCCCATTTGCCAATATCGCAAACTAGTATGAAATTAAGTCTTCATTCATATTTGACTCGAATGCAGGAAGCCCAAGATGCAAAGAAGGCTAAGTTGTACTCGAGGATGGGAAAGGAGGTTGTGTCTGCGTAAGTCTACTAACCCCTAGCTTTTAATGTCCCAAGGTTATAGAGCAGCTGCAATATATATTTCCATAGCTATTATGGTGCGTGCAAATTTATTTTAAGCTGACCCGGATCTTTGGCTAATCACCCTTCCATTGACCAGGCTTGAATGGTGTGGGTGTGGATGTGGATTTCATTTTCTGGTCAACGTTTTTTTCTTTACTGTGTGTATGGGATCGGCTGTTGACTTTAACGAATTTAATCACAATCTGTTCTGCATTTCATATTGACTATGTGTTTCCAACTAGACCAGTTAGTTAGTTAGTTGTCTTGTTTTTCATTTTTGATTAAGGAAACCATCCTGTGAGTGACTCTCCATCATGCTGAATGACAGTGTGAAGAAAGGCGGTCCAAATATAACATCAAATCCATTGTTGGTTGCTGTACTTGAGAAAGCCAAGGAACTTGATGTGCCTAAAGATATTATTGAGCGCAACATCAAGAAAGCTTCTGAGAAGGGACAAGAGGCCTATATTGAGAAAACCTATGAGGTTAGTATAACAATATTCTGGATTTGATTGCTAAAGGGAGGCAAATGAATCTCGGCGTTTCCATTGCCATAATTAGTTTTTCCCTGTTGGTGTTTATTTGGAATTTTGTTACTGGGACAGTATTTTGACTCATAACCGTTTACATTTACCCATCAGGTATATGGTTATGGAGGGGTTAGTATGGTAGTTGAGGTCTCAACTGATAAGGTACATCGTTCTGTTGCAAAGATTAGAGAAGTGGTGAGGGACTGTGGAGGAAAGATGGCAGATTCTGGATCTGTGATGTTTAAGTTTCAACGTGTTCGGGTAGTAAATATAAAAGTCACTGATGCCGACAAAGATCAGCTTCTTGCCATTGCCTTAGATGCTGGAGCTGAGGATGTAATTGACCCTCCAACTTATGAAGATGACACTGAAGAGGATAGTTCAGAAAGGTAATCATCTTATTTTTATCGTTAATTGTGTTTAGAAGTTATAATCGAATTTCTGGTTTATTATAGAGGAAATAAGTGTATCACCTCACTGTATCTCTGGTAGTGGTAGAGCTGTTCTCCTTTTTATTCCTGTCTCTATACTTTTGGTATCAACTTGGTCTTGGTGGAAGAAACCTGGAACCAGCTATGCTATTGCTGAGGTCCTCTATTTGACTCATCAAAACCCATATTAAGGGAAGAAAAAAAAAGCCTTCCCCCTTCGATATCCTTTCAATCAGTTATTGAAGAATACATTGGCTAGTTTGAGTAAAAGCCTTGCTCTACCATTGAACATAATGTGGATGACTTTCGATGTTCTGTCAGCCTACTTTGTAGCTTTGGTAGCTGCAATAATGGCTAAAATAAGCTCCAGCATTTGCTGATTTGTTTCAATTTGCCTTCATAACGGAGATTTGGATCTTAGGAATTGATTTAAATTCATCTTATACCAGGTATTATAAAATTGTCGGTTCTTCAGAGAACTATTCAACTATACTGTCAAAGCTGCGAGAGGAAGGCATAAATTTTGAGCCTGATAATGGTTATGAACTTATTCCAAATACCACCATTGAGGTTTGTTTCTATTGGCTACTGCATATATATGCTTATTCATTTGTTAGTGTGCTTTGATCCAAATACGCCACAATGTATGGGAGAACTTACTTGAGTTAGTTGTTGATTTTTCAGGTTGATGACGAAGCTATGGACTTGAACAAGGAACTTATGAGCAAATTACTTGAGCTTGATGATGTTGATGCTGTTTATACTGACCAGAAATAATCATTTTTGTTAGTATCTTTTAAAAGCTCTTCAGCAGATGACTCAAGTTTATTCTTCAACACTTGGGAGTTCACATCACATTATGTACGTACCTGGTCTTTATATTTGCAAGTTAGGTACTAAAAATTCTTGATGATTCCCCAGGTGAGAACGAAGATCTGCAGATCGTCACATGTATTCTCTAATCTGATCCTCTCTCCCTCTTTGTTTTTTTTTTTTTTAAATCTTGCTGAGTTGTGATGGCAGTCCAGAATCATCTTTTCTGGGAAAGGAGTTTCATTTTGAAATCATTTCATTCAAAACAGAAATGATATTAAAATTATGTATTATTGTATTGTCTTAAATTAACAAATTGACAGATTCCAATAACAATAAATAAAACAAGTTATAGATGTTGATTCCTTCTGGTTGATTTCATTGCAGCTTTATATCTCCTTGGAATTTTCTCCATTAACATTGGTCTTTAAGAAATATATATATGTATGTATGTATGTATGAAGCTTCTACTCAAATGAACTAGTTATGTTATTCGCGCATATAGTAGTAATATTCGTATCTGTATGTAAATCAAGAATCTGAGATATATGTATGATTATATATGTCCCTTCTTCTAGTGACAATTTTAGACTAGTGCTTTCATGCGAGAATAACCAAGCTGGGCATTGACTAGCTAAATGACAAGGTAACCCTTACAGTAGATGAGTATAGATAAACCCTCATTTGAATTCCATATTTCTTCACATCATTCTCTAGCTACGTGAATGCACTGACCCATCGGAACTCATTGTCAGATGATAGATAGCGTGTGCTTTTATTTATTTATTTATATACTAATATACTTTTTGGATTGTGTATAAATAAATGAATTTTATCTTTGAGTCATAGAACCTTAAAAAGAAAGATTTATTCACAAATAATATATGGAGTGTACATAACATAAAACTGTTAGGGGAAAAATGAATTCCCTAATTGATATTCAAATTACACATAGCTGCATATATATATCATCATAATGCATCACTATCAGCTTCACTCATATGTATTACTTAGTTTCTGTAACTCATATGTATTACTTAGTTTCTGTAATATATATAGTATATATTGTAGGGATGAGTATATATTGTAGGGATGAGTGTATAGTGCATGCATGCAAGTCGAAACATACAACACTATAGATCCTTAATCAGTCATATCTATGATATGACAGTGTGTGCTACTGCTTTGGAACCCAGCATCCATGCAAGCCATATGGAATTCCATAAGGGAACTTAGCCCTAGCAATCTCTTGAAATGTGGAACCATCTAACAACAACGCATATCCTCCTCCATTCTTCTCACTCACTATGGAGATTACCACACCTGCACCCATATCAGCAACACACATGTATGTATGTTTATTACAACTTATAGTTTGAACAACACACAGTTGTAATATATATATATAGAGAGAGAGAGAGAGAGAGACTTGTAGAGAACAGACAAACAAACAAAAGAGATTTCTTGATTCTCACCATCGTCTTCTTGTGTTGCACCTGGTCTAGCCACAAAGTACGGTTCTGAAGGCACAGTACCTTGTTCATACCAGTTCTTAGCCTTTTTCATCTCTAAATCAATCTGCACACACCCACACCACATCAAAGAACTGTCAACCAAATTAAAGATATTTGGGTTGGGACATACAGAGATAAATTATTAATTAACTAAGAACTGATGGAGAAGTAGTAAATGAATTGAACCTTGGTGATGGTGTTTGGAAAGTTACAAGGGCGACGTGCTCCACAAGCATAGGCATATCTGTATTTCTTCCCCAAATAATTAGGGTTTATGCTGCACATGTCCATGCCTCTTCCATGTTCATTAGGGTCTAATGCAGCCTCCAATGTTCCATAAGGACTCCCATCCAGTGGTACTCTGAACCTCCCAACCCTGTTAATCATTCAATATCATTATATATAATAATAATAAGAAGACAATAATCAGGGAATGAAGTCTAACAAAAGTAATTTAATTTAGACTACTACACGTACCTAGCATCTGGTAGAACGTCTTGGCCATTAAATGAGCGAAGATTGTGCAGACGAAGCTTGTCAAGAATGGTAGTGTCTGCATTGTGCTCACAACAGTCAGCAATAACAGCCGTCACCCTCCCTTCCTCATCCTTCTCCTCATACGCATTTATGAAATGGAAGGTCACATAGAGAGGCACTTCCACGCTGGCCACAACGCTACCACTCTTCTTGCACATCACATGCATGTACCCTTTAGACTCAGGGTGCCACTGGAACTTGTACAAAGGAGTAGGCTCTGCCTTTAGCAGATTCCTAGCAGAGTACCTCAAGGGCATTTCTGGAACAATCACATAATGTTCTGTAACCGGAAAAGAGTGAACCCAACCAGGCGCAGGCCCATTCCTACAATTCACTCTCCCAATCACCTTCCTCTCATTTGTTCCAGCCTCCATCCGAGCAACCAAATACCCGGGCTTCACCAAATCAGGCAAAAGCGTCAAGAACTCCTCATCCGTCACAATAGGGTGAGCAGAATGGATAACCAGACCTCCCAAATTATCACTGTACTCAAACCTCCCAACTGTGTCCAATGTTTCAGGGTCTATAACTAAAGACCCTTTCTGTGTCTCCGTCAGGCACACCACTCTCCCGTCGCCAAGTTTCACCACTCCTGTGTTGGCATTGTCGGTGAGTGATGCGCCTGAGAAGAGGCTCGCGAGTTCTCCGACGTAGGCCAAGAAGTTCTCGGTCTTTGGTACCTCGGAGAACTCGCGGTAGCATATCTTCTGGTTCTTTTTCGCGGCTTTGTAGGCCTGCGACTCCACTTGGCGGTGGCCGCCGATTAGCCGGCCATCCTCAAAGTGGAGCTTGACAAGGGTGGCATAGCCGTCGAATAGGTGCCGGAAGTTGTAGTCGCCGATGTGCCATAGCCCCGGGCCGTTCCTTAGGTACGTGCCTTTCTGCATGTGATATTGTCATAAATATATATTTATTGATTGAATAATTAGAGTTATTTATTATTAATTAGACTTTACATATGATCCAAAGAGAATAAAACAATATCAATTATATTAACAATCTAATTCTCTAGTATTTAACAAAAATTATAATGAATATTGAATGAATTAAAGACGGTTATATTTTGAGATGATATCATCAAACATTTTTTAAAATTAAAAATAACAAGTACTTGTTTATTAGTATGGTTAACCAAATCATTGATCTGTTGTACATATGCGTACACATACAGAATGTCCGGATCTGATGATGAGGTCATGAGCATGCATAATCCAAAGATCCGTTGATTTACTATAATAATTGTTTATAAATAGCTTGAATACTAAATTAGTTATACTAGGAATATACCTTGGTTTGCCTTTATCTGACGCGGTATAGCCTTATGATTTCAGATTAATCTAATGCTTAACCCTATATTACGTGTACAATTAGCTGCTTATTTATTTATCTATCTATGTGCATATGTTTTTTAGCTCCCAGATAAAAAAGAAGCTTTTCTTAATTTGCGACACGAAGATTCCTTTTTTCCCCCACTTTTTGTACTTACAAGTTTAGTACTACATCTCAACTACTGAAGGTGGTGGGAAAATTTAAGCAAATATTTTACATATTAATCTTTAATCATTACATTCATAGACTTCAATGTTTGATGTATATTATAAGTGAGGCTTTACGTAGTTTATTCTTTTAATCAATTAATTATGCACTACAAGAAAAAAAAATAGAGAGAGAGAGAGTTTTAAAAATGTTAGCAGAAGACATATATAATATAAGAAGATTTTTCAAATTGAATTGTTTCTAAAAATGAGAAAACGATGAATATTAATTAATTTTTAGTTCTTATAATAGATAATAGATATAGATTGTGACTTTGATTTGATAACCAAATTTTAAAGTAGAGGGTCTTCTATCTTAATAATTTAATTGAGCATAGAAATAGAATAGACTATTAATATTAAATAAATATATATAGCATAAGTTACCAGCCAGAGTGGTATTTCTCCTTCAACAAGAAGCTCTCCTTCCCATCTCTCTTGGGGTATACTGGTCCATGCTCCATGATGTTCGGTTTCCTCTGGCAACGGCGACGGCGGTGGCGGTGGAGCTCGGAGGGGCAATGGACTAGCAACATTGGCAACGGTCAAGTCTTGAAGAGTACGTTGGCTTTTAAAGATGCCCTTATTTCTAGGAGAAAAGAACCCTTCTCTGGCGTTATCATTAGAAACTAGCATGCTAATAATAGAGTTGCTAATAGAGGGTAGTAAGGTTGTGAAAGCCATATTGGAAATAAAATGGAATAGTAATTTTAATTTTGTTGATTGAGGGGAAATCAAATTAAAGGAGGAGAAGTGGAATAACGATGATGGTGTTTTCTTCCTTTTGATTTCTGAGTGAGGAGAGGTGTGAGTGCGAGTGATGTATTTATAGGACTATCTTGGGGCCATGAACAATACAACATCATGTATGAAATTAAAGAAAATTAAAACTATGCTTTGCTTTGTGGGAATCTTGCATTGGTGGAAATCCTTTTCACTACGAGACATGGCTTGTTTTCTTCTTAGGCCCTTCCTTTAATTTCCTTATATTAAATTTAACATTGAAATATGTACAATAAAAAATTAGTCAAAAAAGTTAATATATTATGCATAATATATATTATATATTTTACACACCATATATCATATGATGTGCACAATATGTGATATATATTGTGCATTTTATATTATATATGTTGTGCATAATATATTGATCGACTATTTTGAGTGATTTTATACTGTACATCAAGTATTTGCCTTTTAAATTATAGTAGTTGTTTTCTATTTTTCTTTAAAATTAATTTATAATAAGCCTTTCAGGATTTTATTGATTTCACCAATAGTAGCAAGAAAGTACACAAAGACAAATTAGTATATATATATATATATATAATATACTTATGAAACATTATTAATTAGAGATACAACACTAGAAAGTACCACTAATTAGCAAGCTTTTGTTTATTTTATGCAGTTGCTTGCTAGTGCAAAACATATTTTATTGTGTAAGTAATGATTTCTTCTATAAAATCATATTTTATTGGTGATAATAAGGATATTAATTTTTAACATCAAGTCATAGTATAATGATAGTTTATTTCATCTCTTAATCATGTGATGAGAGTTAAACTATATTTTGTTGATATATAATGGTTTACTTCTTTGAAGAGCTTTTACGAGATTAGTGATTATTGGATCAATTTCTTTTTCATAGATAAATTTGAGGGAGACGAGACAGATCACTAAACTTGATCGATGATCCACCGCAACCAGTTCGTGAATTGGGAAATACAAAACGACATCGTTCGATAATTTGCTATTGGTTGGGAGTTAGCATATATATGTAGAGGGGACATTAATTAGTTACAAGCATCTTGTAGTGGGTAATATAGTTAATTAGGGGATTACTCGTCATATAATATGTTGCAACTAATAATAGATTTAAATAAAGCGAGATTGATTCAATTTTCAGCAAGATGCTAGGGAGTGATGTTGATTATACTTTGTTTTGATATGAGTATTTGGTGAAAATAAATTATGAAAATGTGGCAATGAGTATAGAATATGCTCCTAGCATATTTTTTCTCCCACATGATACAAAATCCGATGATAACATTTTATTTATTTTTACGAGTTTCATTAATGATTTTATATTATCTTACAATTAGCTACACTAAAAGCAAAAAAAATATTTATCATTCATTATATGACACATAATAAAAAATCAACTATAATAAAAATGAAATGAGTTAAGTTTTAAATAAGAAGATAAAATAATTGATGTGTCAAAATATGAGTAGTATAGTCTAATAAAAACTTTGATACCACACCAAGAGACTATTTCACTTCGAAGATTAAGTTTTTATATTATACTATATGTTAAAAAAATTTATTAGGAACAAAATCTGCTACTAGCAGATTGTGTCCTAAATGGTCCCTTTTAATTTTTTTTCTTCAAATTCTTATATTAAAATTGTTCTGACACAAATACTATAGTCTCATAATTCAACCACTCAAAATCCATAACCCTAAAATTGAACTACAATGGTATAAGGTCAAGATAGTCAAATCAATAAATTAGGTTGGGGATCATACAATATTTTAAGGCATGGATTATTGCCGCAGAACATATATTCCTGAAGGGAATTGTTTCATTTGTTGTTAACTAGCATTCTTTATATTAGCAAGACTCCTTCCAATATCATGATGAAGTATATATTCTTATAAGTTAGTTGGATCCATTATTTATATTTTTCATAAGTTTTATTTTGTGAGTTTTGCAGGTACTTGAAAGTTTTTATTAGTTTCATTTTTGACTGGTTCTTCGGAAGAGTTGTGAATGGTACAAATGTGAAACGTACAATAACTTTGAAATTGAGCTAGCTGTGAGTTTTCTCAGCCAATGGAGTTAAAGAATGTGTGGTAGTTTTGCAACGTAACCTTGCTTTTTTTTTTCTTTCAATTTTGGATGCGATTCGATATTTGATGTGTGTTTTGTGTTCATTGTTTTAAATATAATATCCAGACTTAATATTTTTATATTTTTTTTAACATTCTATATTTAGGGTTTAGGATTTAGTGTTTAATACAAAAACGACCATCTAAGTATGTTTTTTTACCCTACTTGTGACCAAATAATAATAATAATAAGCCTGTAAATAATGATATGCGTGCATTAATCATGGCTAGTTATAGTGGGCGGTGATACTAAATCAGCGAATCTTGTTAGGAATTAGAATTACAGAGATGCATAAATAGTGGAAAAGGTACTATAATGATATGAGGCTTGTGATTATCATTTATTTTTTGGTGAAAGATAATATAAAATTTGTATTGTGAAGGCAAAAATGTGCCCCGTAGAGTAGGAAGCACCTATTAAGAGTATATTTTATAGTTAGAATGATTGAGAAGAAATCAACCTAGCTAGAACCGAGAAAAGGAAATGACCTAATTGTAATATATCATTAATAATAAGTATGGCTCAAATAGTTTTTTATGACCTGGGTTAAATAATTAGTATAAGAATTTTCTGATGGATGTCCTTACAACATGTTTAGATTTTAAAAACAAATTCAAATCCTAGAAAAAACCTTTAAACTTATACATTTATTTTTTTATACTTTGTATTTATATTTATTTTATATTTTATTTTATTTATATTTATTTTATTTTTTATACATCTATTGAGATTTAATTTTAGATATTAATATTGGACCACTCAAATTATTAGTAACATATTTGCTCAGATATTTGGTTGGGTTGGGGGAATCCAGAGCTGTAAGTTCATGTGAAAGCGAACCCTAGAGTTGGACCAAGTAATGTATTAATTAAATTAATTTGGAATAGGTTGTAAAGTAAAGAAGGGAGGTTCTAGATAGTCGAATGGAATCGATTTATTTGTGATCGTAGGATGGGATGTCGCCCCGAGAGGCGCAGGTCATGCATGGTCCATCAATTCCCTCTTTGACCTCTCTATTATTTGATCGTACCAAAACCCACCAACTTTAATATAATTTGTCTTTATTCATAATCAAACATGTCATTATGTTTGTGCTATTAGCAATTGAACAAATTTTGACGTTTATTCTCGACTTCAAATTTTTAAATTGTTAATGCCTTTTTATTTTTATTTTCCTTTTCTTCCCTTTTAATATTTCGTTTTTCTTTGCATCAGGATCGATGATCATGAAATGGGAAACTGAATAGATATAAAGCCGTCCAAAGTGGAGGAGGTGAAAGAGGTGCACCCGTCGTCATTGGGGCATTTCAATTAGCAGATAGAGAAAATAATGATGTTTTCTATGAATATAATGAAGTGTGTAATATACTCCACTTTAATTATTTTCTTTGATTAATAATTATTCGAGTTTCTAATTTGTGACTTAACTATATATGAGGAGTAATTAAATGATAAATTCTAGTTAGTAGTATTTTGTTACATAGTTCATACCCCTTTGGGAAAGTGGGAGGGCTCATTAGTTGCCACTTGCCAATTAGTAGCATCAATAAAATTAATTAAATTGTTAGTTTATAGGTTGACCAGCTGCATGGTTGTGGAATATGAATGAATATCTGGGTCCTTATGTTGGCCACTGAATCTCCTTTCATATCATGTCATCAATCCTTAAATTATTTTACACTTTGCATCGCACAAAGCGAACAAAAGCGTTTCTTAATCATACCCTAGCTAGCTATTTCATTAACTCTTTGATTTTTTCGTGACCTTAACGTTTTCAAAGAGCTCACATTTGTAGCCTTCTAGTGAATTGTGTATGTTAAACGCGCACAACGTATATAACATAAATTGCACAACGAATATTACATGTTGTGCACAACATATAGCACATGATGTGCACAACATATATAACATGTTGTAAAGAAAGATGATGTTGCAATATATGATATATGTTGTGCATAATAGATGATATACGTTGTGCATTACATATAATATATGTTGTGCATTTTATATTATATATGTTGTGCGCAACTTGTTGACTGTTTTTATTAATTTTTTTGTTCTGCCCCAAGTATTTCCCATAATATATAGTATTCCGGTATTTAATTACTAACCTCGTAATTCTTGTATGGTTAATTAGAATATAAAATGTTGAGTTTAACGTAGATAAATTTTAGTTTGTTGAGATAGACTTAACCATTTCTGCTGATATGATAATATTATATATGATTGGATATCCTGTAATTAAGTTAAACATTAATGCATAAAAATTAAAGTCACAAATTTGACATAAATATTATAAGATATGTGACTGTGGGCGAAACTATGAATATTGCGAGAAAATTCATTCTCACTATCTATGCTATTCATACTGAACAATATTTATCACATTAACTCAATTTTATTATATTTAGTACACAAATTCTTGAGTAACAACAATTTTTTAGTTAAAACAGTTAACAAAATTTATTTTAATACTTTTGGTCCAAATAACATTCTTAATTATATGTGTTTTGTTTAATAAGTTTAGTGATTTAAGTCCAAAATCCTATTTTTGACTGTTTTAGTTGGTATGATGTTGTACCCTTAATAAAATTATGTTTAATATTACTAGTTATATGGGCCACACTCCATGATATTAAAATATTAATCTTATATATATTAATTAGATGATGATAATATAAAATTGATTAGTGCATGAAAGTTGAATAAAAAAATGAATAAAGCGACAAATAATGATGATATGACAGTGGGAAGGGTGTATAATATTGAGACAAATAATTAAGGGGGAGAAATATATAGAAGAGATTTACAAGGCACTGAATAATCTTGATCCACTTTATCTAAACACACTAAATATATTTAGCATGTGGCTTGGTAATTGCAATTGGTGTTTTAGGATCGTCATATTGTTGAGCAAAGAGACAAAAGCAGTGCCTCCCTCCTCCTCCTCTCTAATTGGCTTCGGTCTCTTCGTGCCCCTGTTTGATTCCCACAAGTGTCAATCAATCAAATCAGAACAGAATTGAGTTATATCCAATATTATTATTATTATTATTATGGTCCAAGTGTGTGTGTGGCAGACAAATTAGGGTTTCCCCCACAAGATGGAACAGTTAATCCGTATTTGAGCAATATTACATATAAAAAACTAATCAGTGGGTTTGTCTCCAAAACCAACAATCTAATATATGGGCGGTGCTCATGATGCGCACTGACTCGCCCTGCACCTTGCTCCTCAACAATAATCATCTAATTTTCACCAATGTTACTTCAATACTAAATATTACACGATTGTTTGTTAGGTGTATAACAAAATTTTAGTCGGTTAAAATATTATCTATATTATATATTATATATTATAAAAATAGGAAAAATATTTGATGAATAATAAAAAGATAGTTAAATCAGTTAATGAGTTAATTTGATAATTTTTTTTTTTGTAAAAAAACCTTTTTTAAGAAGTTAGTTGTTAGTGAGCTGAATAATTGTGACTCAAAATTTATATATTGGCTGATTTTTTACTGTGCAAATAGCAGTACTCGAAAAACTGTTACAAAATCTGATATATGGTTTGTTCAACATGTTATAGAGCATTGCTAGATGCACAACAAAAATCAGCAAAAACAGCTAACAAATAGAGATTTGGACCACAATCACATAGCCCATTAAAAATATATTCATTATTAAAAGTGTTATTTGGGTCATAAAGTATTAAATGAGCTTTATTGACTATTTTGGCTGATTTTTTGTTGTCCCCCAAGCATTTGTGCATGTTATATATGGTATACACATAACATGCAATATATGATGTGTACAGTATATAAAATGGGTGATGCTAAATGAACAATACAAAACTAGCTCAACCAGCCAATAAATGAGATTTTAGTTCATAATTACTCAACTCATTATAATCTCAATGATTATTTGGGCCAAAACCAAAACTAAAATAGGCTCATTGGCTGTATGAGCTGGTTTTTTATTGTTCAGTTAGCATTATGATATAATATAAAGTATGCATAATTTTCATAAATATATATATATATATATATATATTAATTAATTATAGAATGAAATTTCCTCACACATTTTCACGAGATTCTCTGCTCATAGGTTTATTTGAATATTTGCTTTTAAATATTACGGTGAATAATTAGCACGTAGTCTCATAACATACATAAAATAGATCTAGTGCCTACACATACACCATTGGACTACATCCCTTTCTTTTGCTTCTTAATTATATTCAACAGTGTAACGATTAATTAAGATATGCTGGTATCAAGTTTCATATTAAAAGAATAAAATTATTTTAACATAATAAATATTAACTTCTATACTATTAAATGAGATAATATAATGAAAGTGAGTAACATTATCATCACATTATTCAATTTTTTTTTTTAAAGTGTATATTTTACTTCATATAAAATAAGTATATTTATTTATTTTTACTATGAACGACTAACATTTCTAAAGAATTAAACTTAGATGTTTATTACAATTAAAGTAAGATAAAATGATTTTGGTTTTAATGCTCAACTTGAGCACTGATGAATATATTTCAAAGTTTTTTACTGCTCTCTGTAACACCTAAAGCTGTCTTGTTGCACAATCTCATTCATTGATTTGTTAAATTTATTTTAGCTATTAACAATTATGGACTTTGCCAATCAAGTTCCCTCGATTTGTGATGTGCAATTTATTTGTCTAAATACCACTTTTTATTTACATATTTTGATTTTGTATCTGCATCTAGAGATCATGTAAATCATATAATATATATCCAAAACATAAAAAATTACGACTTCACATGCACTATAATGGAAAGAGAATATATTAGAAAAAGTTAGTTTATCAAACAATTAGGTAAATATAATAAGCCTGTTTGCTTTAAATAGTAACTTGTTATTACTACAAAATGAAAAAAAAAAACTAGCATTTCAATATATATATATTCTCAAAGTAATATGAACTCTACTTCGGTCAAATCTATATTTGTGGAAATTTGTAATCACTTGAGAGTTGAGACATAGATGCCGTTATTTTATTTTAATGAAATTAAATTAAAGAGCAGCAATTACCTAAACCGAGGAGATTCCACATCATATTCTCGCAGGTATTCTTGGATGCTTTTGTAGTATTTTTCTGATTGACATTTTATGTACTGCTCGACAATGACCTGTTCCACTTTTTCAATTAGTTTAAAGCACCGTGCATGAAGAACTCTTCAGACACATTATTGCTTAATTTTGTTTAATTTAATTAAGCCCCCCTCTTATCTGACTCTTAGTACAAGGATGAAATTTTTTTCAATTAATCACAACATCCCAGATTGAACTAAAATTATAATCAGTCTTTTTATATGTATAGCGTCATATTAAATATTAGAAAAATACTTAGTAAATAATAAAAAAATAACTAAATATCCAATGAACTCATTTGATAACCTTGACTATGAAAAAATTACTCCGTTTAAGAAGTTAGTTTACAGTAAATTGAATGATTATAATTTAAAATTTCTATATTAACTGATATTGACTGACTGTTTATTGGATAAATAACAACTCTCTAAATACTATCACTTTAGTTTGCATTTTCTCATCCTTTTGTTTTCCAAAATAAAATAAAATAGCAGCTAGCATGCCTAAATTAATAGAGTTGTATTATTTAAACACAATAAAATTAATCTCAAACACCCTTGTCGTAAAATAGATACCTGCAAGTCTTACCATTCTTCACTTATTCTATTTATAATTTCTCTCTCTCTCTCTATTTTAATTAAAGTGCTGGTGTCCTTCTTAGTTCTTATAGAGGTGTTAAAATATATCTATTTTTTTAAATAATAGCAAAAATAATGTTATCCCTCTAGCTCATTTAATTAACATCATTTCAAGTCAATTTGCAATGAGTTTAATAATTAGCTTCCATTATTCTGAAATGGAGGCCATGATATTACTGTTCCTCTCTAGGGAAGTATTATATTTGATTTATAAAATAGCTTTCAATTTAAATTTTCAATTTTCAGTTTTCAGTTTTTATATTCTTAAAATTCTGTAAATAATGAACACCGAAAATTAACTAAATATGAAAGCTGAATTTTATCACTTTTACCATTTTCAGTATTTTCTTCCCAATATCTAAAAATTAACACAAATACTTGGGGCACAACAAAAAACCAGCTAAAACAGTCAACAAAGCCTATTTAACACTTTATGGTCCAAATAGCAATTTTAATCATGAGTATATTTTTAATGGGCTAGGTGATTGTGGCCCAAATCCCTATTTATTGACTGTTTTGACGGGTTTTTTTTTGTTCCTCTAGCAATGCTCTAAAATTAATAAGGAAAAAGAATTAAAACTAAACTATTTTCTGATAAAACCGAACATATCCTAGTTTTTTCAATTATATCGCGACAATAGGACTCATTTAAAGAATATAATAATGAATTAAAGCGTTTTGCTGCTTTGTTTTCATGAGATGTTCCCTTCATCATTGCTGCTAGGAAAGCCAATAAAAGATATTATTAAATTAGCTGTTAAACTATTTGTATGTGTTATCTCTTCTGATTTGGTTCTCTTTTTTTTCTGTTTAGTGAGATCTGCGATGCTAATGGACTAAGCAATAGCAATAATGAGGACAACAATTGCACCACCTAAAAACAAAATACCATAATTACACTTGTAAACAAATATTTTCATCTAAAAAGGTTCTACCCAACAAATAAAAGTAACTATTTTCTGTTTCATAATATACTAGCAAGTCAATCATAGATATAATAAGTTTATTAAAATATACGTCAAATGTAATCTTCATATATATTTTTTCCTTCATAACTTGGTTGTTTTCTACCTCTTACATCAAACTCTACTGTGAGAGTGATCAATTAAAAAAAAGTTGATATATATGAGATTATTATTCTCAGTATCTTCACGAGGAGGTTAATATTGATATGTATGAACTATGAACCATAACTAAAAATGACTGCAAAATGTTAAACAAAAAATAACTGCATAGGAGAGCTCACCTTATTCGAAAAGAGAAAGGAAAAGAGAAAAACATAAAAGATTAATTTATTCCACAGTTTAATCGAATGAAAAACTCTCAGTCCACCAAATGGAAATCAACTAACCTTCATAGTTTGTTACAATATATATATATATATATATATATATATATAGGGTGCATATCAAGTATCAAGTGAGAGTGATGAGAGTGAGAGGAATAAATATGAATCATTGGATTTTATTTGAATGGTCAAGATTAGAACATAAAGTCATGTGACATTTTAAAATCTTTTAATCTTGACCATCCATGGATGATTTTATGGTCAAGATTTACTCCTGTCATTCTCATATAACTTTAGTATTCTCACTAGATACATCTCCTATATATATATATATATATATATATATATATATAAAAGCTAAGCATAACCATATGATCTGGATTGAGACTGAGTTTGACACTTTGGCAATTTCCTTTGTGTCGAAGATCAATGTACTTATGAATAATTACAAATTAAGTTAATTCTGTTCCTTCACATCTTGTTTTGGATATTAATTACAATTACAATATATATAATATTCCGTCGTCTAATTTGATTCTAATGACCTGCAAGCATCCAAAACTCATACGGCAGATGCAATGAAAGATTCTTATATGCTCTTTCGCCTACATAACTTGCCATTCTTAAAACAGTGTACTTGGTTAGTTATTTGTCTTCTGGCTACTTGACATACACTGAATTGAATTGGTTGTTACAAATCATGTAATTGGATCAATGTTCGACATCTCTACTTTTTTTCTTTTTCTTAACATATGTACTTTATTTTAAATACCTTAATTGAGACATAATTTTGTACTGCCACTATATCTTATAATCACAAATAGTAGATACTATATATATATATATATAGGCTATGATAATTGAGCAAGTTAAGTGGAAAAATTAATTATTATTTACACTTGCATAAAAATACAATGCAACTAAACTTATTCACTTTCTTGAACCTTTTAAACCCAAATTATGAACCTTGTTTGGAATTAGCATGCACGATATATATATATATATAGCTGTTGCAGCGCAGCAGAAAAATAATAATCAATGAGTGTAATTAATTGTGTGTTGGATAAATTTGGTTTAGCAGTTTCATCAATTGATTAACATTGGTTTTGCATCAATAATGTTTGACGTACAATAGAAATATGTCCAATTTTTGTCCAACGTGTGCTATCCATGTTACATGATGTGTGCGGATAACACACGTTGAATTCAAGTTAGATATATTTCTGTTGTATGTCAAACATTATTGGTTTTGCATTGGGACACTTGGAGACCAAGACCACTAATATACACACATAAATAATTAAGGATTTCAATTATGTTTGTTAATATATTCAGACACCGTGATAGATAGTTAGGTCACCACTTCTTTCTTTTAGTCATTATTAGTCTCGATTGATTTCAAATTTTGAGTAAATATTTGATAATGTGGGAAGAACTATATCTCCTATAAAGTTTTAAAAGTTCGAATATATGATAGTTTCTGAGAAGAGTATATAGATCTGAGAAAAATAACAATTGATGATAGATTTGAATGTTGAATTGTGGATTATCTAAGCTCATTCTCTGGCTAGCTAGCTACTTTTCTTTTTCTGATACATATATACCATTAATCTTTTTATTCTTAATTATTACCCACAAAATGAGACAACCAATCCAACATAAGAAGGATAACAAAAAATGAAACCGGAAAGAAAAACGAATCTGTGGGACTGTCATGCCATCAATGAATGAAACCCTAACAATACTTGTTCACTAACTCATGCAATCAGTTTGTTAATTAACTTAGCTTCTAACTAATCACATGAGTTAGGTAACAATTCTCACATAAAGAAAAAGAAACAATAAAA
Source organism: Aeschynomene evenia (assembly GCA_013621005.1). NCBI lineage: Eukaryota > Viridiplantae > Streptophyta > Magnoliopsida > Fabales > Fabaceae > Aeschynomene > Aeschynomene evenia. Next base: position 7,495,133 of record CM024270.1, read on the forward strand.
CTATTTTAACATTCATTGTCTCGTATATCTAATCTATCATCTTTAATTTTTTTTAAAACCGTCACTTATACATTATTTATTTTAATTTTAATTTTTGAATTTGAATAAATGTTTACAAACATCCAATCCACTTTATGGATGTCAATGTAACATTACTAAAAATGAAACATAGAAAAAAAGAAGGATCTGGAAATTCTTTATTTTTCTTATCGGGATATATTATCATTTTTTTACCGTTCAGTTTAGTATACATCGTATATATTATTATTATTATTTTTTGTCAGGATAATTGATCTTAGCATAGCATTGCATTCTTTGATTTTTTTTTTTTGGTCTAACATTTTTTACTTTTTTTTACAAATTATAGCATACGGTTTGTATTCTTCTTGACAGGAAGTTTGGGCTAGTAAAGCCCAATTAGAGTTTTTTTTTCAATAACTGAATATTTTTTATATTCCCTCTGCTAGTCCAAACTATTTTATTGCTCTTGACCAAAATCCAAAGAAACAAGTTTTATCCCTTTACTTTTAATATATATATATATATATATATATATATATATATATATATATATTTCCTGAAGCTTGGGGCCTTAAAAATTCTTTGAAGTCGTTGTAGTAGGAACGAAACATGCAATCATATGAAGAGCCACCAATTGAAAGGGGCCACAAATTAAATTCACTAATTGCTTCTTCTTCATGATCTGATCTTCATACAAGTTGCGGTATGGAGAGATCGAAATCATTCACTCTGCACCCTTTTCCTTGCTTGTCTCTTTCTCCAAAAAGTTGGAAATAAATTCAATCCCTCTTTCATTTACTATTCCATAGACATCTTTTAATTTATATTATGACGTGTGATTCGTAGGAGTAAAATTTATATCCATAATAATGAAGATTCATAGTTAAAACTACAAAATTAAGAGTGAAGTTTATTTTTTTATGATAAGGTGTAGAGTGTGTATATGCATGTTGAGATTTGTCAGTAAATTGAGGTTGGAGGAAGAATTTATAGGGGAACAAGGATTATTTAAAAAATAAATAAATTCATTCACAACTGGAGTATCCACCATCGAATATTGCGATTGATCTCTTGTTAACTTGTAGGCTTCTCAATGAGTGAGACAACTATCCCAAAATTTCAAGGTTTTTTATTGTCCAAAATGAGAGTAGATCCCTTAATAATATTAATTTTTATTTTGGGGTCTAAACTATACACAATAATGATTTTGTTTTTGTTTGTAATCATTAATGAATTTGTCCTCTAGAGGAAATGTGGTGGGCTAAGTGAGTACTTAAGAGGAAGACATGCGACAGGCTGGCTCTGCATCAAGTAATGGTCCTGGATCAAGATATTTACCTACCCTAGACTGGGGTCAATTGGGCTTGTAGCCCATTGAAATTAAATAAATATTACAAGTTTATGTATTTTCACGGACTAAAATAAAAGGGGTTAGATATATCCATGAATATATGGTTGTAGGTATAAATGTATAATAATACCCAAGATATTATTATTTTTGTTCATAAAACTTACCGAGACAATACCGTATATTTATCGATATATGTTATCTATACCTAATTTTTTAACTCACAAATTAAACAAAGCAACTATGGATATATGGCAATTCATTTAGTATATAAGTTGAAACTACTATTATTTTCTTATTTTAATTTCCTCGAATACACCAACTAAAGTTCTATTAATTTTAAAACTAATGTTTTGTGTACAATGAAAATTGTACAATACTTGTATAACAATCGTATTTGTTGTTTAAATGTAATACGAATTTATAAACTAATTCAATCTAACGATAAATATAATTGTTGTATAAATATTGTACAATTTTCATTGTACACATAGTATTCCTCTAATTTTAATTTTAAATTATCCTTCTTTTGTCAAGACTCAAGATTATTTAAAATTTCTAAGAAATGTGTGTTCTGCGTTGATTTTATTATTATTTGTTGTGCCTATATATATATATGTACATACTAAGAAACCATACATTCATTCTTTGTGTTCCACTGATTGCATTGATTATCCTACGATATTGTATTGTAACACTGTTCATTTAACGGCTTGTATATATATATATATGATTTAGTGGGCACCTTCTTTAATTTCAGCTGCCATTTGTTTATAAAATACTATGCCTTAATTTGTCGACATATAAATATATATCACTATCTCAACTTTCTTTAATTTCTAGCTCCCCACCCAAATTGATTTTCATTTGTCTGAGAAGAAATAGTAATTGCCACTACTACCTAGCTAGTAGTAGTAACATAACATAACATCTATATATCTCTCTTTTCGTTGGTCAATTGATGCATCAATTCTAACGGCTATGACATGGACTTGTCGTTAATAATTACTACCTCCTTTATTATGTAATAAATGTACATTTTTTTACTATTCACATTTATTAAGAAAATGATTAAATAATCTTAAAAATATGTAATATTTAGTATAATTTATATTATTATTCTTATTAATATTATTTCTCATATTTAATTTATTTTATAATTTTTTCTCTTTTATAGGAACATCAATGAAAAAATAATTTATATTGTCTAAAATTCTTAAATTTTTAAATATTAATAAAAAACAAAAAATATAAAATAAACACTTATTAAAAAATAGAGGAAGTGACATGTTATCATTTAATTTAATTTTGGCTACAGGCTAAAAAGAGCTATTTATATTTACAAGTTACCGCGAGTAGCAATTTACACAAGGAACCATGTCTTCTCAAAGAAAATAAAGTAGCCATCAAAGTCATGATTATGAATCGATTAGTCCCTTCATGAGATCCATTAATTATGTAAAACAAGAATAAGCCTTTGTCTTAACTAATGACTATCAACATTATTGATGCTGCCATGCATGCAACCCAGTGACACGTAAGTAACGCGGCACCATCACAATAACATTTTATTATATATTGTTATTTTTAATTTGATTTTTAATTAATATATTTAAGTCGATAAGCGTTTGAAAATTCATTTTTCATGCAATTACTTTATTTTTTTAACAAGTACGTACTATGCTAAACTCTAACAATATAATATATATTTGCTTTTGTTTTGTCTTATGTAAAATTAATAATAGAAAAGTAAAAATCTAATAACAATTTGATAAAATAAAGCTTCAAATTACACATTATTAATAGTTTAGTGTGTCTTATTTAGACAAATAGATATGAGATAGATGCGAGAGACTCACAATTTTATCTAATAATGATAAATGAGTGTTCAAATAAAACATTCAAGATGTTAAAATATCATTAATTATTTATGTTGAGAATATATATAAGAAAATTTTGGTGCATATAAAAAATCAACCGAAATAGTTAATATAATAGACTATCTACACCATATAATATATAATATGCACACCGTATATATTATATATTGCAATATCATCAATCTTTCTTTACAACATGTAATATATTATATAGTGTGCATAATATATAATATATATTTACATAACATACATAATAGATTTTTTTGACTGTTTTTTTATTATATATAGTCCTATAGAGTTCCAAATCGGTTATAGTCATGTCTTACATAATTACTTGAGAATTTTCTTCCCATAAAATAGCTTTCAAGATTGAATTAAGCCTATATAATATTATATTTTGGAATCTATTTCAACATTGTATGTATTATTGTCTAATCTACTTTAATATTGGACCACTCGTAAGTTTTCATCAGTGCTATATGTTTCACCCTCAAGACAAAACAAAAAATTGAGATTGAGTTAAAGAGTTAAAACCTAGCTACTCATATCACACTTATAAAAAGCAAACTAGACAATGATTATAGCACAATCGTTTTCATTCATAGTTTCATACATGTAAACTTACTTTTTATCTGCCCGGCCAATTGTTGTCTTTTCCATCCATTTCCTATATACCGTACAACAATAACTGGTGATAAAAAGACCTCTCCCTCTTATCCAACCATAGAAAAAGAATATCACCTATAATAATTTCTTGACAGCCATATATAAATGCACGAATCATTTCCTAAAAGTGATACACAGCTAGCTAGCACAAGAAGAAATCACACGTTGTAATACCGTCATAGCATGCAATAATTTCTCTCATTTCATCGTTTACATTATAGAATATAATTGAGTATTTTTAATAATTAAAATATTAAATATGTTAATATAAAAGATTATTAATAAAAATAATATTGACTATAAGTTACTGTTAAAAATATTTAAAAATAGCTTATAAATATTTTCAATAGTTAATTGTTAACAAATAATTCATACTTATTTTCAATGATAAATGTCAATATAACTTTTCTATTTTCAATATTTTTATGATTCTTTGTATATTAGTGTACAATGACACTTATTATTAAGATTTTTAAAAATTTAAAATTTGTATGATAAACTTCTTAATAGAAAACACAATATATTTTAGATAAATATTCCCATTTCTATTACGTTAACTATATAATTAATCAGCATGGAAAAAGAAAGAATGGTTTAACTATTAATTATGTTGTATGTGTTATGATTAAGGTGAACACGTGTGGGTTTAGTAGAACGCCGACAATCGCTATCAAAGTGCAAGGTGGTGACCACAGAGACAACACAACGACTATGACCCCATCACAATTTCGTCGCTGATCACATTCATTAACCCTTAGCTTTTTATTCCCTTTTCTTTCTTTTCCTTCTGAAATTTTGATGCATATATATATATTTCTACTTCTGCGTGCTATTCACTTTTGTAGTTGGAAAGGGTTTTTCCTTCCCACGTCCGAATGTTGGCCATAGCTAACAAACGAAACCTCTCCGTCGCTTTTCATCTCAATTCACTAAATTGACCAATCTGTCTCTCGATACTTCAATTCACCACAATCAAACCAACATTTAAATTTCAACAATGACTTTTGCGCATCATGGCATCTATATATATGTATTAAATGAAAATTAAATTCTCCATCTTATGCTCAAATTTCATGTGTGCATGTATTAAAATTATCTCGTTTAGTGATTATATATGAGAATTATTTATGCCATATATAATGGAATAAATCATGTAACATAATGTACAATTTCAATATAAAAAAGAGAATAAATGAAATAATAGAGGTAATTATTTGAAAAAAGTTAAAAAATAGAGAAGTTATAATTTTTTATTTTTATTTTCTTTAATATTATTTTGAGAGACTAAAAAATAATTATAATTTTTTTTAGAATTCTCATTATAGATTAAAGTAGATTATTAATATAGTATATCCATGTTGCTCTGCTGCTGCGTGCTGTTAGCGATATGGTCGGTTATGATGCTATATATAAGAAGCAAATAAGTCAACTTGCAATAGGATACATGCACAAGATATCTTTCCCCCAACCAAATTCCTATCTATCTATTATAAAAAATACTTGGTATATTGCTTAGCTTCCTCTATCATCGAGTAATAAAAAACAGACAAATAAATCAAATAGCTTTTTCACCCCATACAATACAAATACAACTTTCGCTTTCATCTCTCAACTATTGGCATGCATATACTAGCTAGCTAGTATGAGGTGATTCTTTTTTCATATATGCAATTTGCAAATATCTTGTGTTGGTCGGATTTAATTTGAGGCTACGATTTACTAAGCTAATTATCAAACTTTAACAAGTGATAAATCTCTTTCACTGATAATGAATTTAATTAACTCACTCACTCACTCAATATACTTAATTAGAACAGGGAGGAAAAGTTGTACTTAAGGTACTCATTTTTCAATTAAGACGATGTGTTCATGTACCTACCTAGCTACAAGACCTTTATATATTAAATAAATGGGTAAATTTAATTAAATGACAAGTTTCTATACTCTCTTTTTGAGAGTGATCGATCAACTTTACTTAATTATCTAAAAAAGAAAAAATAAATAAATGACATGTTGTTGCGAACACTGTACGGTAGTGATATGCATTGACCTCTAATCTGAACCTTTGTTGAAGCTAACCAAATCTTCAACTAGTAATTGTCAGTGGTATTAGACACTTATTTTGGGCAATGATATGGGGAAAACATATGAGATCAAAATTAAATCACATTTTAGTCTTCAATTTAAAAATAAACCCTTTCATTGATAATCAAGTCCAAGCCTATATGGTGCTAGAGCAATGGTCGATGCTTGCCTTTTTCAAGACATTTTCTTAATTACTGTATGTGGATTTAATTTGTTTGTTTAATTTGGCTACTATATGGTGGCCAACTATGTCGGCATTCAGAGCCCCTCTTCGATTGATATGCTAGCTCGACTGTGACATTCTCAAGGTCCCAAAGATTAATACTTTAATTTGATATTTTATACCTATATATTCTTCTTGTATAAATTTTGAATCTATTATCATTTTGTTATGATTAAGATTCTAGAAGAAGAGTAAAAGTAAAAAGAAATTTTAATTAAGAGCAATAGAGAAGATAGAAATCACACTAAGAACTAATGAAAGGAAATAATTTTATAATTATCATAATGATTGATGAATAAAATCTTTACTACTTCTAATTATACTAACTAATGGTAATTTTTCTAATTAGACTTATACCCTCATTTTACTTCCTAACATCATTCTTAAGTTTTTATTTGATATGTTATTCCACTAGCCTCGGTCTCGGTCTTCACCGATATAAACCTCTTGATGTATGCATAATTAATTATTTGTATCATATATTTTTTAAGATATTATCTATAATCCTAAATTTGCTATGAATATATAAATATACAAAATGCAAAAATATCATCCTTATTAATGCATATTTGAATAAGAAAGTAATTTTCTAAGATTTCTTCCGAATTAATTAAATATTACCATTAGGTTATAGAAATAGAGGTCTCAAGGTCCTTCCCTATAACACCTAGATATGCCAAGGCTTAATTTCAGAATCCAAGGTGATTTTATTCATATAGAAGAAGAGAAGAATGGAATGATGACGCAAAGGTCTAGAGACAAAGAAACAAGTTTGTTCAAATTTCCAATTTATGTATCGATGTGGATAACTATGACAATGATATGAGAAGGAGACTGCTATTTATACATACAACATTGTTATTTATCCATTTTTTACTTATTTAAAAGTTGACAACTTTTATTAAAATGTTGAAAAATTGTCAACATATTCATAAAAGTTACTAACTTTTTGAATGAATGAAAAATAGATAGAAAAGTATTGTTGTATGTACAAGTAGTATTTTTCTTATAGCAATGAGATCATTTTTGTGTCATTAATATATATAACATCGGATGAAATTTCATGAATATTTGTTTGTTGCATTCATATGCACACATGCATTATTTAATTTGATTGTTGGTGTGATGTAACAAGTTTGCTTTAGTTTTGTCTTGGAAAAGTTGGAGTTGTGATGCGGATGGAACCCATCTTGGATTTGTTTATACATATTTAAGGAGTAATGATAATTTTATATATTGATGATGATGATTAGAGGAGATATATGTTTAGATCAAGTGAAGATTGTGAAAATAAGAAAAATCATTAATTATTATTATTTTTTCCAAAAATATATGTTACAAAACCATTAATTAATTGTTTATTTAGTCCACTATGAGAACTTTTTGACTTTAGGATTGTCCGACACATGCGCGTAGACATATATATGCAGTAACCAATGGGTTGGTGGGCGGTGACGACAAGGAAGGAATTGAAAGAACTAGAATGTAAAAGATTAAATGGACAAAGAATTTAATTAATTTTCATATACTAATTAAGAGCATATTTGGCAACATGATAAACAACCTTTTTTTTTTAAAAAAAAATCTGTTTTTGGAGAAATCAGATATGTTTGGATGATATAGTTAATTAATATAATTTAATAAGTTGTTTAGTTGAAAAAAAAAAACTATTTTGTGGAAAAAAGTCATAAGCTAAATTTTGAACATTTTATTTTGGGAAAAAAATTAGTTTTCTTACATCAAATGGGATATTATCCAACTAACCCCTAGTACTTAATATTATTACTTATTTTTATTTTATCTAATCACTTTATACCTATTTCTAATAATTTACCATAAAAAATAATTATTTTTAAACAACAAAAACAATATAGATTAACTTAAGATTGTGATAAGTATAAAATAATTTTACATGGACTTCAATTATATATTGTCACATAAAAGTTTATTTCTTTCAAACATACACTATAATATTTAGAGAAATTATTTATCCTTCAAATAAATCGATCTTACTAAACATTCTCCTCAGGGAGGGACTGATGTATAGTAATATAAAGAATATGATGAATTACTTTTGCAAAAAGTGATACATATATATTCTCCTAACAATAATCAATTAACCAAAAAAATCTTCCACCTTCAAAATTTTGTTCACAATGACATATGATGAAATTTAGACAACAAATTCATGGACTATCGAAAATAGATGTGAATGTGATTTTAAATTAAGATTCTTATTAGGCATGCCCATTAAAGACCTATGATTCCAAACCGACATTGGAACATATGCACTTTTTTTTTCTTTTTCTTTTTTATTTTCCTCCTTTCTTTAGTAGAGAGTGGTAATTAAGATTAATTAACTGCGTGCCTCAACTCTTCACAATCCAATTTCCATGTTTTAGCCAAGGCAAACACGATGACCTCTTCATTATTATATCATCTCCACTTATAATAACCCTATGCTATATATATCCAATGCTATTCCCATGCTCCTAAGTTTCATGAGCCTCCAACATAATATTCCCCGAATCCACCTGCACTATTTTCCTTTTACCAAATGACCTTTTCTCTTTCAAACAAAGAAGAGATTAGCGATATAGATTGAGACATTGTGCTTCTATTTGTAGTTTTCGCGCATCTATTCCAAATTATAAGAGAAAGGAAAATATAACCACAAGATTATATCTAACTCAATTGATAGGCTACTTAAGCATGATATAGTTTGGTGTTCTATTTCTAACAACAATATGTATGAAGAGAGTCCTATTTCTTTGATGTGGAACTTTTGATTAACAATGCCAACTTTAGCTTGAAAAGAAAAAAGAAAAAATGAAGGGATAGTGCTATTACTCCATGTAATATCATCACCATGGTCCATGGGTGAAATTAAACCATGACAAGTGGTGATGAGATAGCTTCTTCGAGATTATTGGATCTTTTATGGTTATTGCTCCACCGCCTATAACCATATATAGCATACTAGTGTTATATATTACTACTCATCCTAGACTATAGATTAGACATACATTATGGATTTAATTTTATCCATCATTAAACTAAAACTTAATGGCTGCCAAAGAACGGACGCCCGCCCAATTTTACTTTTACGCGAGATCCAAGGGATTTGGCTAACAAAATATTCGCATTTGCTTGTATATAGTATTAATTAACACAACGAACAAACCAAACCCATCCTAATAATATTATAAAATATAGCCTATATACTAGCTAGTCCTACCCTTTCGCATTTGTAATAATCAAAAGCAATTTGCTCCTACTAACATGTAATGAGTCTCATAACATTACTCTACATATAATACATTTTATATATTATATATCACATATATTGGATGCTAACTCAATATATTTTCCTTGTACAATAAATTTTACTGAAAATATATTATATAAAATTATTATATGTATTTATTTTTATAACTAATTTTCAATTGAATTTAATTCATATAGTAGCTTAAAAAATTGAAATCAAGTTCCTATAGTGAATAAAATTTTGTAATTAAATATATATTTCATATTTACTACGAAAATATGAAATTAGTTGAAATATTTTTTAATTTTGAATCATTACCATTGTGTTACGTGTAAAATTTATTACTATAAATTCGCTATAGACGAGACCAAACTATTATATTTGTCGTACAATAAAAATACGTCTAACATATATTTAACGTGTGCTATATAAATAGTACACATTTCATATCATGAATAGTATATGTTAGATATTTAATTTGTTAAACATATTTCTGTTGTACGTCAAACATTAATGCACAAGTAAATATAAAAAAAACCAGCTAAAGTGCACCCTTGTGTGTGAGAAATAATTTGCATACTTTTTAGTGTGTTTCATAAAATTGTATTCATTCCACTTTTCTATTTTTTTCACGTGGAATTCATTCTATTTATAGCATGTCATTTAAGTTACATATCATTATTGGGTCTACTTAAATTGCACATTTATTATTTTCAGTTTTTTAAAATTTTAAAGTACAGAAAATAATTCATTAGAAATTCATGGTAAATCTCATACTAATAATTAATCATATGCAACTTAATTACTAACCAATAAATGGAATAAGTACAGTCCTATTTATGGTTCGAGAAAATTAATAATAATATTTATATGTTCATTTTTTCTTATATATATTATTCATCTACTTAATTATAAAATGTAAAAATGCGTATATTATACATAATATATTATGTAGAAATATCAATACCGGGATCATATACAATTTCTCCCTCTGTCTTGTGTTGTGGGGTATGACTATGACTTGAGAGGTAGTTAGTTTAATTTCATATAAAGCTTCCACGTTACGTCCATATATGCGGTGGAGCGTAAGACAACATTACATTTATATTTTCTTCTTCCTTTTCTTAATTATTTTGTTTCACATTCTGTGTATTATTGCATTACACTTCTACAGTGTTAACACACTACAACTTGTACTAAAAAAATAAAAGTACTTACCTATGCAAATTTAGCCTGTTTTCGTTAATTTTACGATAAAGTAAAATAATTTTATTTAATTTTTTTGAACTATATAGAATTATTGATAATTAGCTTTTTTCAAATATGAGAATAATACTAAAAATAATATAATCCTTTGACAAAAATTACTTAGATATTCATATTATTATTTCAAAAAACGAGCAGTGCACACTATAATTTACCACTCCTTTTTTTTTACTTTCAAAATTAGATTGTTTGTAATGAAGTTTTAATTAACTTACGATCTTATACAGAGTACACACTATTCAAATTGTCTCACCACTAGCTAACTGCTTTAATTAACTACTATTACTATATGCGTTTGTTCATTATGTTTGTAATAATTAGTATTAATTAATATAAGGAAAGAAGACAAAGATGGTTGGCTTACTTGAGAATTAAATTAAACTGTAATGTACGTTGATTGAATAAAAAAACTCCACACTTGATAATATAAGATCCACAAACGTTGAATGTATTGCTGTTTTGGGTATATTGGTCACACTTTATTAGTTAAAATGACGAAACAGAATCATCTAAATCGGGTACGGGACACACAACAACTGACCCCTTAGCTTCCACAAGATATGTGTTCTTTTTTTCAATAAAAAATTAATTAATTTTGTGTATAACGACATTGCAACTGTCATGGCGGCTACCACTATTCATTATTAATTAATTAATTTAATCCTTCTGCATCAATCGATCATCCTTTTATAATTAATTAATTGTGAAGTAAGTTAAAAGCATATTTTACCACTAGCTATTAGTAGTGGTTATTCTGACAAATTAAACAATTACGGAAGATATTATTATGGTTGGCAATCAAGCAAGAATTTTTAATTTTCCTATTCTTGAATTTGCCAATTATTGCTTTGTAGGAGGACTAGGAGTACTATAAAATTTGTCTCCTGAACTATATACCTTAATTATTACATATAAAACAGCTGACGTACTCTTAAGACTTTTTTGTATGAAAGGTTTACCCTTCATCGCCATTGTAGATCACTTTACATGATAGAAATACCCTACATATATCACCTTCATAGCTTTCACTTTTTATTGGAAGCTATTTTGTGGTTATATATAATGAATATCTGAAGTCTATGGCAGATTTTTTCATGTTTTTTGATAGTTCATTATACATTAAAATATTTTGTACCAAGAAATCTATATATGCTCAGTATTTGGAGTACAAAAAACTATGTTTCTTATATGGATGATATTGGCATATAACAAATTAAATTGTATTTTGATCACACAATTAATTAATTGTATGACTCGTGAGGTTGACCCATTAATTCCTTCAACTCTACCACGCCATATGTATATATTTCGTTTCCTTTAATTTGCTTGGTTGATTATTTTTATGACATGTGATGAAACTACTAAAATGATTTACTTACTGTACAAAACGAAACGATACGGTTAGTGGCGTTTTCAACCCTGGATCGGAGCTTAAGTTTTGTCCTGCTCCTTCTTCAATTCAATTGAATGGAATGGAATGGATGATGGCGCAATCCGTGTGTCTTGTTTGATGGATGGAAAGTATTATTTGTCACTGTCAATGCCAATCACATACACCCCCGCTAATCGCTATCTATCTACCATTTAATTTGCCAATAGATGGAGCTAGCTCCAAACTTGTATTTGTCATTAACACTCACAACCATCAAATCCCTGCGTCCCATTTTACGTGACCCTCCTTCCCTTTTAAGCCCCTACTACCTAAGAGCAATTTCAAAATATCCATATATCCGTGCCAACCACAACCCACTATTGCAACATATATATATATATATATATATATATATATCCTAATAGCTGTATGTATAATCAATAATATCACGAAATCAAGATTAGATTCCCTTCTTTTTCAATTTCACTCGGCAAATTAAACTAGTTCCCCTCAACCTAAGGACATACACAGCACAGGTAATTTCCCAATTTTCACAGACCAGTAGTGATAGATTATGCTCTATTATTGCAAACTTGCCCATAACCATATGCAATAATTTCAATTATTCCAAATAACACACCAAAAAAAATTATATCAATATGGAAATTCGTGGAACAAGTAGCTAATTATTTTTTGCCTCATGTTTTATTCACAACCATTTACAAATTAATTAAACCAAGGAGGGAGAGGACAAAAAAAGAAAAGAGGCAAACATGAACAAGAAGACACTCACAGTCACAAGTAAGTAAAAAAGGCAGAGCCAAAAATAAACCCAAAAAAGAAAAAGAAAAATACAGAAACAGATAGACACTTAGACTTAGTTAATTAGTAAGTAATTAATAATTCCAGAGCAAACTATGAAAAGCACTTACAACCCCATCATCAGGGTGTTCTCCTGCAATCTCCAACCATGGTGGCTGATACATCCAGTAGCCGTCCAGAGAGTCCATGAACACGAACTCCTTCTCCATCAACTCATCACCGCCGCTTTCCACCAGCCTCGGAAGCTCGATGATCTCACTCAACTCATCATCATCATCCGAGCCACCAGTACTAGTAGCACACGATGACGACAATGGCGGTGACGACGACGACGACGACTGTGAATCTAAGTGGACCATCCCGGCGGCTTTAGTGGCGGCGGCTTGGACGTCGCGGGGGGAGAGGGAGGCAGGGCGGGGGAGCAAGGTAGCGAGGTGGGGGAAGTTGAGGATGGCGGAGGAGCCCTTGATGGTGAGGGCGGCGACGTCGTGTGCCCTGGCGGCCATCTCGGGGGTGGCGAAAGTGCCGAGCCATATGCGTGACTTCTTCCTGGGCTCGCGGATTTCGGAAACCCATTTCCCCCAATTCCTCTTGCGTACTCCACGGTACACCGGGTGCTTGCTACACCACGACTCTCCTGCTCCTCCTCTAATAATTCGCTTCTTTGTCTCTGATGATGAGTTCTTGTTCTCAATGCTCATTGTTTTGTTTGCTCGATCGATTAATTAACTAATTGTAACTTGTAATTGTGGGGAGGGCAAGAGAAGAAGAGACAGTTCTTTATAAATATTTTGAGAAGTGGTGGAAGCTAGCTAGCTAGGAAGAGGCAATGGCACTGCAAGGCATGTAAAAAGTGAGAAGTGAAGTGAAATTGAGTAGTGATTAGTATATAGTTAGCAGTGACTATTTATCCTATAGCATTTCCTTAATGAGCCAGGAGGAATACAGACAGGACCCACATAAGGGAAGAAAATCAACCCGGGACCCGCTTCCCGTTCAGACTTCAGGTCGGCTATACTTTCTATTCTATATCACTATATTTATTTATTTATTTATACCATTCAAATGCAAACTATATATATATATATAATCTATATAATATATACAGCTAAAGTTTGGTCCCATAATTCAATTGCCAGAAATAGGTGGGAGTTTATATAATTCATTGATTAATTAATTCTTAATAAATGAATGAATGGGTTAGATTTTATATGGCTTCATTTCATTTAATCATTCTCTCTCAAGTATTTTATTCTAACTATTCCTTATTAGGTGTAAAAACTATTATTATATAATAATTCCATCGAGAGAACAAAATATTCATCTTGTACCGGTTATTTTCTAACACATAATTAATGGAATTAACTATAATGAGAAGATACGGGGTTAAGTTTCAAACTTAAGTTCTATTAATGTTACCAAAAATGATTAATGCTAGTAATTATAATCAATACACCTAAAAGTCTCTCTTATTATATACAGTTTACAATCTCGAAATATTACACGCATTATCTCCAACTTACTATTTTATGCAGCAAGCAATAATTCAATTTGCTCTCGTCTTGTCGAGTTGCCAGCTGATTTCTGAGTTGAGTATGTCGAGTTCATTTTTTAAACATCGAGCTCCTTGTCATATACATGTTGGGGCAATGAGTTGATACCTGAAAAAGGATTCTAATATCTACCTAGCCTCATCATGTCATTTGAAGCAAGTACAAGATTATATTTATATTATATCATGTATGTATGTGAGTGAATACTATGAGTAAAGTGAATAGAATGAGTAAAACTTATCCGGAGAGGTGTCGACCCTTTATTTAAAAAGTGGTCCAACTTCCCCTTTTAACTCCTCTTAATAATATCTGATTGATTTATAGTCGATATTGAGACGTTAAAAAATTTAACATTAGATATTCTCACATGTCAAATAAGAGTAATTTGGGTAAAAATTCATACCATCAACCAAAATTACTCTTATTTGACAGTCATTAATAGTAAATACCTTTTTACAGTTTAGAAAAATAAGTGAGAAAGAAAGAAGGATGAATGATGAAATGAGGGAGGAGGGTGCAGGTGCGAATTGAATGGTCACGATCGAGGCTCAAATGAGTCACCCAGCAGGACCTGTGTGTCTGTGGTACAATGGGTCACCCTTGTTGTTGTAATTTACCACGCAACCTCCTTTAACTTTGCTGCATATATATGCACAAGAATTGCAGATACATATATCTATATATATATTTCGGGATGGAAAATGCTTTTGTAAAACTCATATAGAGGTAGATTTTTATTGGGCTATGTATATATGTACTTAATTATGTTCGGTACATTTTTGCAAAATAAAAATTATAGGAATAAATGAATATATAGAAGGATAAACGAGTTTATGCGACGGAAATCGATTGATATAAGAAATTTGTGTGTTAAAATAGAAAACTTTTCTGTATTCATCATGAAAACCTACGTTAGAGGTAATACAAAATTGATACACAGAAAGAAATGATTAGCAAATTAATAAGTATATCCTAAGCATATTTAATAAGACATTTGAAAAGTAATAAGTCTAAGGTTAGAAACATAAGATTTTAATTTCTTTTAACACAGAAGCTTGAGACACAACCAAAAGCCAGTCAAAACAGCCAACAAAGTCCATTTAACACTTTATGGCGCAAATGACACTTTTAATCATGAGTATATTTTTAATGGGCCGGGTAATTGAGGCCTAAATTCCTATTTGTTGGCTGTTTTGGCTGGTTTTTTGTGTGCCTCTAGCAATGCTATTCTTTTAAACATGTGTCCCATAACAAACTTTTTCAAATTATTTATTTTAATAATTTTTTTAAAAAAGTGTTATTTGGACCATAAAGTGTTAAAAAATCAGCCGAAACAGCCAATAAATAGAGATTTAGGACATAATCACCTAACCCATTAAAAATATACTCATAATTAAAAGTGTTATTTGGACCATAAAGTGTTAAGTGAGTTTCGTTGACTGTTTTGACTGATTTTTTTTGTTGTGCCACAGACATTTTATTTTATGTATTAGAATATTTATTAAAAGGGTTTGGCACGACTAACAAGTATATTTTTAGGACACTTATTAAAAATACTTATTTAAAATAGTAAATTAAAAAAAATTAAAATATAATGACATAATCCTTGTAAAAAAAATGTAAAAATGTTTTCAAAATGAATATTTTTTTATTTTTTAACAAATATAAAAAACATTTGTTAGAAAAAGTCTTATTAAAAAAATTATTTTCTTTTATAAATGGAGTGTTAAAAAGATGTTGGAGATTGAGAGATATTAATTGCTAGTCATTAGTATGATTGTACTCGTATCCCTACCACTTCATCATGTCTACTCTTTCTACTTTCACCGTTGCAAAATACTTTATGTGTAATAAAAATTATATAATATTTATATAATAATTTTTAATATTAAATTATAACAGTTTAAATAAAATAGTTGACTCATGATACAATTCAATAATAAAAATAAAAATTATATAAATATTATACAATTTCTTATTATACATATAATATTTCTCTACATATGTTCATTTATTATTACCTTGTCCCTGAATTCCTACTATCTGAATACATATATCTCCCTTCGCTGCCACCAATTTGCCCTTTTGTTATGGTACAATTATGTATTTTACGGTATATAAGTACAAAAATGGCAGAGGAAAGTTTGGCTGGTAGGATTGATTAATGAACGTTCATGATGAGTTGGCAAAGGACGTGCTAATAGTGTCATTAGGGCCTTCATTCATGTGCTTTTCGTTTAGTTTTATAAGAAAATTAAAGTCTTTCTCTTGTATGTGTTCTCCTTAATTGTTTTTAATTTGCTTATACCACTACACGTTAAAATGTCACCTCCAACAATTTGATTTGATTTGACGATGAGCCTCCATCTCAATTCGTTTGGTAATATATGAATTGAAGATTGTAGTATATATATCTACAAGATAAGTTATTCATATTATACTTGGCTATTAAGCAATGGCTTGATTACTAGCTTAATCAGAAATAGTAGTTAATTTGTTTGTAGGAGGACAATAATAATAATCTTGTTACTGTAAATACTAAAATACTCACAATAAATAACATGGATTGGCTATGTTTAATTTGTTAAGTTCATAATACTACCTATATATCCTAGAGTAGAGGTTATGTATAGCCAACCAATGCATGTGACTGCTTTAAAAACAAAAGTCAGAACCAGCAATGATTTGAGTTTTGGACCTTTCTTCTACTGTATACATATATATTATTTCATTATTTGCTACTTGTAAATTAAAGATGCAATTTGCTCTCTCTCAAATTGTTGAATCACCCAAAAATTTGATCTCTCTTAAATTGATGATGGGTTATCTAGCTTGCTACTTGTGTATATGTATATATTAAAATAACAATTGTCAGTAACACTAGCTTGGACTATTTATACTCCACTGTAGTGATAGAGATAAAAAACAATATAATATTAATTTAAATACATATACAACAGTATTATATTAATATTAAATTTCATGCACGGAGTGATTGCCCAACTAATAATTCTGAAGTAATTGGATCGGGACTCACATTTCACAGAGCAAATTGTATAGTGTTATCCTATTCCCTTCATTTGGAATAAAATAATTCGATACAGTGTGATACATTTAAAAGGTAAAATACTACAATTGACAAAATGATATATATTAAAAAAATTAATGTACCACGCTTTTCAATTGGATAGGTACTTCCAAATGGTGGAAATATTTTTTTTAAGATAAAATAGTTTGTTGATTTCTATATTTTTATCTTTAATTTCAGTTATCAAATCAAATTATATAGTATGAGGATATATTTTTTTTCAACCTAATGACATAATAACTTAACAAAAATTCACATACTATATCATAATTTTAGAACCAAATGACAAAGACCGAAAAACAAAGCCCTAATTTTTTCCATTCTTTTATTCGGCTTTTAGGATAAATTTCAAAATAATAAAAATACAAATCACTACCAAGTTAAAATTCTAAAGTATAATTTTGCATTTACCAGAAACTGCATGTAAATTAAAATATTTACTTTTTTTTAGTACCAATAAAAAAGAACCGAGTTTAATGTATAAACACGGTAAAAAAAAATTATACTATATTTAAACCATATCTCGTCATGTTAATTAAGAGTTATATTTTGATGAGCAGCAAATTAACATTCAATCCTTCATCTTTAAATATTATTAAAAAATAAAATTACTAGTCCATATCATCACACATCTAAGATTGATAGAATGAAGGATGTCAAAATATTATTTTTGGTTAGTAAATATGATTAAGTTTCATACTCATAATTTTTTTCTTTTCTTGATTTATGTATGTTTTCATAATTTAAAAAATAATACAAATTAAAGAGTTTAAGCAAATAATACTATACTTTTTTTATGTTACATCAAAATCTAGCAAAGTTGACCGATCATGTGGGACTAAAGTTTTCTTCCGATCATATATATGCGTCTCAACAGCGTTGCAAATGTGTGATTATGGGTGCGCCATGGATGGTCAAGAAAGAAAAATTAGTAAACTAATTAATAATCGACAGAAAATATAATAAAAATATTGTTGTTAGGTTTAATAAATGATTATAACTAGTTGTTCATACAACAACTTAGTACGTACGTATTATTATCACACTGTGACAAAAACTCTCCAATGCTTTATCAAATTTAGGCACGTGCAATTAGAAACAGTGATTGATTTAGCTCTAAATAAATGGACTAAACCCCACCTATCAAACTGACTATACAGTATCAAATTCAT
This sequence comes from Aeschynomene evenia, assembly GCA_013621005.1. Lineage (NCBI taxonomy): Eukaryota > Viridiplantae > Streptophyta > Magnoliopsida > Fabales > Fabaceae > Aeschynomene > Aeschynomene evenia. The sequence continues at coordinate 7,513,897 of CM024270.1, forward strand.
CACATAGCCCCAATTTCTTATTATATTAATATTCGACACGTTATTACTATCGCCAAGTATTCAATTATTGTCCTAGCTAGTGAAATTATATACTATATAGTATCTCATAAGGAAAATGATAGTACTTAACTAGAAATTTCATTATAACTTTGTATTTAAAACTGCGTGCCGTATATATTTATTGGCCTTTAAATAAAGTAATAAGTCATATTATTTTATTTTTCATTACAATTTTTGTTGAATATACTATGTATATATTTCTTTTTGATGACTATATAGTAAGTATATATGAGGTGATAATTTCATAGGCTTTCGCTATGTATGGGGCTTATTAGCTACTTTATGCTTTACAAGTTTACATAAGAAAACGACAAGTTGAAGGATTGATGTTTTACATATGTGCTTTTCCATATTTTACAAAACATGAGAAATTTTGAGAAGATGATGAAATTGTACCTTACTACCCTCCAACATGAGTTGTTGTGAGTTTCTATGGACACCCTTTTTTTGGATTAGTACAATGATGATTTGTTCAATTTACAGATACAAGTTTAGGAACACACGTATCATTTTATGCACAGTTTACAAGTACAAAGCCTTTTTATTTTTTCTTCTCTTTTCTTTTTCAATGAAGAGAACTACTATTTGGGGACCTAAACATTGAGACATCTGTGTCATATTAAGGCACGGACAAGGGTAAGTGCCCGACAAGGCCACCCCCAAAATCCCCAATATAGGATCCTTTGAATGGAATGGGATTCTGTTCCGGGATACCTATTGTTGTATTTGGAGGTGACTGTATCCTGATCATGAAAGTAAAGGAAAGAGCCTTTTGATCTTTAATTTTAGAGCAGGACACATAACACATTATTGCATTGCATTTTATCATGAACAGAGGATATATACATTATTGTATGTTTGCGGTTCATCACTATCATTGTGATTATATTGGGTTAACAGATTAATTATACATTCTATTCTGAACTTAATTGGAGGGTTGGACCTGCATATGGGTGTGGCTAAAGCAACTTGATCATGACATATGAATGTGAGAGCACCTTAAGCAAGTAGATCAGTCTATTTACATGTCTAAAGTAGTTGTATTAATGGACAAAATTAATGTGTACTTTTTTATTATAATTAATATATAGAATTTTGCAAATGTTGAAAGACTAATTAACATACACATATAATTAGTGTTGGTTAGCAAGGATATAGTTTCTGTCCCAACACTACTAAAAACGATCACTATAGAATAACTTCTCAGTAGCTAGGAGCATACTCATAAATTCATAATATATATATATATGGTTGTTAGGGGGTTGCTACCTTGTAGACAAGGTAGGTGAGCATTGTCTATATCAATGAAGAAAGAAAAGGTATGGATCATCCCACGTAGGTGTAGGCTTTTGTACAGCATTTATGTGTTGCAACAGCAACATCCATTTGTAACACAATTTCCTCATACTTAACATGCGTGGCTTCATCAATTTGCTACTATATAGTATAGTAAAGTATATATAGTGTCACATACATGGAATGCGGAGCACTAGTACATACACTTTATGCCTCATTTAATTTTTAGTATGTATTGTGGGACCTATGATATCACCAATTTTAAGGTACAGCAATAAATATACCATGTATAATGTGGTCACCTCATGATTCTAATGTCTTCTCATGTTCCACTCACATGCAACTCATCAGGTGATAGTGTTCATGCATCAATGCCTCAACCCTTATTATGTGTCTGCAGATTTTACTTATCTATGTACGAATGCTTGATTGCATTCATTCATTTGTGATCTGTTCCAAAGTACTAGTTCATGTTCATACAACCTAGCAATGGAGGCAAACATATATAAGGGAAGTGCGATTATTTTGTTGATTCTTGTCTGAATCATATGAATGATTCTGTCCGACCTATGTTGCCAGGACTTTTATGCCAATAACACTAATTATTCTAAATTTTACGGTACTATATAACGTTAGTACAACAGAAAACAATAAGTTTATCTCCATTTCTCTCGTGTTATCTATTTATTATATTCTTCAATTTGCAAGTTTTTTAAATATTGAATGGTTAAATGAAATATTTCTAATGTATATGATTTGATGTTTATGTACAACTTGTTTGCACTGACAAAACCTTTTTTTTTTTGGTTTCCTCTTGGGTATCCGTCGACCGGTAGCTGACGACTAATCCCTAGCTCCGGATCGAACCCTGAACATGATGCTTAAACAGCCCAAGTATCTACCACTTGTGCTAACCTACATGGTTTGTTTGCACTGACAATTGAGTGCATATAAACTAATAAATTCAAAACATTTTAATAGATTGTGTATAAAATTAACTGATATTGATTTTTTTTAATTCATATTTTTAAGGATATGCCAGTCAAAGAAGGATAAGATGCTGATAAAAATCTCAAGACAGAAGTATTCCATTGTTGATGTCATTATATTGAGTGCGAAAAACACATTGTATCTGTAAGTTAGAAACATAAAAGAATGTCTGAATCTAACAGTTGTTATGCTATAACTTACAACAATTGTTCTTGTTTTATTCTCTCTCTACTTTTGCATTTTATTTCCCCTTGTGGTGAATGAACATCATGAGGATTTCCATCTTTTATGACTTAAGACGAAATCATCATCGTCATCGCTGTCATCGACGATTCTTTTCTTGGCTTTTATATCACCATTCCTGGATGGCGGCGGTTGCGGCTTTCGCGAAGTTTCAGGCTTAGTTGGTGGTGGCTTTGATGGCTTTACAGGAGTTCCTGTCCTTAGCTCCTTTTGCTTCCTCTGCTTCTTCTCAAATGCTCTCTTAGCTCTTTCAGGTGACAGCAACCCATGCTCCATTAACCTGAACATTGAGACATGTATGCCTTAGTTTGATCCTTCTGAGAAAAGGTTTAATCCATACAAGAAAGTGCAAACACTGTCAGCAGGAAAAAAAGACTTCAATTGAATACAAACATCAATCAGGATTCATACATTGGTTCTAATGCTAAAATATTTAATGATGAAAGATTCAATACAAAAGGCGGGCGTTCGTTGAGATTAATGCTTCCCTAAGAAGTTCGCCTTTGGGAAGACTGAGTCATAGTAAGAATAATGTTGTATGGACACTTTTTCTCTTAACAATTCCTACTGTGCTGTTAGTTGAACAGAATGTACTATGGATCCAATTCTGAGCCTTAGGATTTGACTAATGAAAACCTAACTAACTAGTTTCTGTATATAAATAACAGTTATACTGGTGCAGGGATCAAATAAAATCTGGGCAATGCTCTTACTCTTCTGGGTTGTCTCTGCAGGAATGCTTATTGGCCAGAGGCCCAGAGAACAAAAGATTCTATTAACAAAGGAAAGATCCTTTCAACATTCTTGCATCCATGGAAACAAGTTTGTCAGGCAAACAGTTACTTTTAGTTGTTCTTCTGCACCAGATGTCCATTTTTACGAAATGAGGAAGGAATGAAGTTGTTGGTTGTGGGCCATTATCCTATCTTGGCAAGGCCTATGCAGGGTCCGCGGACCATGGCGGTTGATAATTGGTTTAAGTAAAAAGAGTTGCGCTCCGGCTACTAGCTATAACTTTTGGCCTAATGGTAATAAGGGTCTGATCCAACAAAAGTGTTGGCATATGGTAAATTCTCTAATTACCAAGCATGGGTTCCCAATGTTAGAAATGAATAGGAAAGGAATAAGGAATTCTTCAGTGTTACATATGGAGATCATAGCAGCTATTGTAATCAAATTCAAAACCACTTATAAACAATTGTACAAGTTTCTGATAAAACAGTTAAGGAAACTTAATGTCTATGTCATGAAACATTAATTTTATGAATTAAACTAGCTCATGTTTGAACAACAGAGAAAACATCTTAAAGTGGACACAACTTAACTCTGTTAATAACATAACTAGTGTCCTTACAAAACCTGTCGTGCATGACAAAATTACTTCAATACATATTCAGATTATCATACCAGAATTGTCAAGAGAGTCCAAGCAATATAGGTCCATTTAAACCTCAAAATATTAAATTATAAAACAAGACAAAATGAAGATTGTCATTAAACTATCAGGTTGAGGAACATGAATGGTTTTACATCTAATAAAGATGACTCCAATACTAAGATCTGAGCATAATGACTGAATTTGCTGCAGATTTCTAGAATTTGATTAGATTAGTTTCAAAGTTCATGTTCTTGGTATGCATACTCAATATTTGTACAAGTTGAAATGGATGGTGAACTGCAAGATTGAAAGGAAACTCACCAAAATTCAGCCATCTCACTTGTTGGTATCTGTTTTGACAATGACTCGTAGAAAATCCTCAGGGGTTCTTTCTGTCAACAAATGGCACAAAAATACCACAATGGTGAACACAAGTTGATTAACAAATCTAGGCATTGGTTAAATTCCAGGAATCAAAATGTTCTGAACCTGCTCTGGAGGATCATGTTTCTGGCCAGGCAAGCTGTACACTTTCTTCTCTCTCACTTTGGTAGTTGTAGTTGTCTTCTTTGTGACTGTTTTCGATGACGATGGCGTCGGCTTCAAAGAAGATGATGTTATTGGCTTTGATGATGATGGTGTTGGCTTAGATGACGACGATGGCGTTGGCTTCAGTGAAGATGATGCTATTGGCTTCGATGATGATGGTGTTGGCTTAGATGACGACGATGGTGTTGGCTTAGATGACGACAATGGCGCCGGCTTCAATTTAACCTTCGAGTTTCACTCAAAATAAAAGAAAATGAGTCGCATGACCATCCTATCTAAACCAACACACATTTGATTTGAGGTATAAAAAGTCTTTATGGCTCTCTAATTTCCATAATGAACTTCTCTAAATGCAAAATTGAAGATGATCAAAGATAGTTATTATAGTCAACCACAGGTCAACATTCATGTACGCATCAAACAATACCAAACAGAAGTTTCTCTAATAATTTCCCCAATTTTCCCTCAAGGAGCACAGCAGCGTGAAAAATTAATACAAATCTAATAACCAGCAATTGGCAAAATTCAGAAAACGAAAATTCAGAGCCCTACAAATTGAAACCACCATATAAGAATTCAATCCACTAATTAACTCCACCCTAAATCCCTAATGCCCCAAAACTGAGCTAGAAAAAATCCTAACAACAGAAGAAATTGAAGTTTTTAAATTTTAATTCTCTTAAGATTGATACCTCAGATTTTGTGACAGTGGTGACCGATTTCATCTTAGAATCAGTTGGGGGCCTGCTAGAGCCATCGATCTTCTTCTTCAGAGCTAAAGAATCAATCTTTGGCTTGGAAGAGCCATCCTGGGCAATTGGCTTGAGCCTCACCGTAGTGCTTTTGGTCTCTGTAGCCATAAGCACACACACACACACCCCTTTTCCAAAATTATCAGCTACCTATACCCTGCTTTTGATTAGATCCGATTGACCCAATTGCTTGGTTTTCTCTATACTTCAGCTCTCTCAATCAGCAGAAAGTTAAAAGTTAAAACCATCTCTTGGATTTTTCTTATTTTATTTTTATTTAAGTTTTCTTTGTGATGGGTAGATACCCAAATGGAAAAAGATTGTAACTTTGTAAAGTAAAAAGTGAAAACAGGTGAAGTGGGAGAGATCAGATCGGGGGAAAAAATGAAAGAGATGTTGATATGTCACAGATAACAACACAGCAACACCAGACAAGTCACAAGGTTGGAACTTGGAAGCTTTGTTTTGTTAGAGAGAGAGAGACAGAGAGATGGAAGGAATTTTGGAAGCTGGTCAGAATCGGACGGCGAAGATTTCGAGGGTGCAGAGATATTAAGGTGGGGACAGTAGTATCTTTTGGCAAGTTTCTTTCTTTCTTACCTTCGAACTCTGTTTTTCACTGATTTTCACGTTAACGGTGGTCGGAACATGTGTTGCATATACCATGCTGAATTTACTTTTACTTAACATTGCTAATTGATCAAAAAAAAGATACAAAAAAATTTTAGATTTAATTATGATATATTTTTCTTATATTATCGTCAAATAATATATTATGATATTAATAAATATGACTACCTTTCAATTTCATTTAAAAAGCTGTATATACAAAAAGATTTAATTAAATGTTAGTGTGAATAAAATTACACCATTAGCACATCAAGATTAAAATCACCAAAAAAAGATTAAAACTAAAAAACATAATGTGAAACTTTATTTTGTATAGTATCTTCTAGTGTTATAACTTATAAAACACTTATCAGTACGATTTAGATGTAAAAAATATTTATTTTACACAAAAAAATATAAAAAAAAAACTTAAAACAAGCATTGAATTTCTTTCTGACGCATAAAAAAAAAGCATTGAATACACTAAAGAAAATAACAAGCATTGAATGTTTTTTTAGAGATTTAAGAAATGCGTGCATATTTGTTTAATGCTTTAAAAGACTATTTTGTTACTTTTGCTTCTGCTTGAGGAGGACCTATTTCTTACCTTCTTTTTCTTTTCTTCTAAACTACATTAATTTTCTGATTATGCTGTCACATCACATGATCAGCACTTTTACACAAACATCCATGTTGTTCTTGTTTCACCTCTCAACAGAGAATTGGAATCTACTCAACATCAAGTTATCAATTCTACAACTTTGAGTTTTCTACAAAATTGGTACAGGAATGATCACGTGTGTCCTATTCTGAAGAGTCTATTGTACCAAATAGAATGAAGCAGCATATGAAACAGATCATACTTTACAGGCTCAGCATGCCACAGAAAATGCTCTTGCACCTTTTTCACCCTCTTATGCATCTCTAAGTATGTTTCTTCCGGGATTGAAAGCAGTATGTTCCTCAAATTAGGAATATCTTCCTCCATGACAAACACAGCAAATGATTCCCAGTTCAAAACTTCAAACAGAGGGGGTATGAAATTGTCTGATATGATTACTGGAATGCACTCATGGAATATAGCCTCCACCACACGGGGGCTATTCACTTCATGCCCTCTTGCACATATGCAGTATTTGCTGCTCTTCATGAGCTCGATGTAGTTCGCGTTACCCTTGACATGTGGCAATGGACCGGTTATTTTCATGTCGGGATGTTTGTCCTGCCAGTGCTTCAACAGAATTGGCCGGACATAACCGTGCAAACCGCCGGCGAAAAAGGCCAGGGTAGGCCTCTGGGAGAGGGGGTTCCCACCTATGTTTTTGACAGGGTTGTCGGCTGATCTTATGTATGTTTCTGCAAGAGAAACATCCTTGCCAATCTTGAATCCTACTTCAATGTCAGCATTGCAAAGGGCTCTGATGCAGTTGAGCATTCGGCCTCTTGTTTCTGCAGGAGCCTGAGAAATGTGTGCTTGTTAAATACCCTTCCACTCAATTACTGGTCAAACTGCTACAACAGAAATTTTATGATTCAATCATAATGTAATATAGGCATACCATGTGGGAGATAATATAGTTTTTCGCATAACTAATAATTTATGAACAGTAAGGAATTTCCATTTGTCATAAGTTACTAATGCAAATATTTGACATGTTACATCTAGGGACAATAGTATTTACATGAATACTAGACAATGTTGCAAGTTGCAAATTATAAAGAAGCATATTATTTATCTTGAAAAAGCCATATTCTGCATAAGTATAAAGAAGCATACATACCCAATCATGGCAAGCAACTACGAAGTGATCTGCTCCATCAGCTCTGTTCCAGAAAGGATACTTTCCGGCAATCATGTCCACATAATTTTTCATGTACTCAATTAGGTTCAAACGACTGTGTGAATTGCGCTTATAGAGAGTTAACTGCAACAATCTTGAACTGAAAGGTATATAAAACAGGTGAGCTTTCGCAGGATCTCCGGTGACAAACTGTTTGCTTGCCTCCATTAATTTCAAGAACCATCCTTCAGATGCATATATTCCATCCAGCAAGGGCTCATGAAAGATTGGTCTGTCTCCATCTTGGTAGATGTAAACTTTGAGCATCTTTTCCATTAGTTCATAACTCCTACAGTCATGGCACCAAGAAATTGAGCATCCTTTAGGAATTAAATAGTATACCTAAACATAATCTTGATGTCTGTGTTTGATTTTAGAATATGCTCTTTTCCACTGAACATGATGAAATCCTATAGCTTATATACATATATATTCTATTAGTAAATGGTTAAGTATCAAAATCAGAAATCAAATGCCACCAAGCACAAATTGCAAATGGTTAATAATCAAAATCAGAAATAGATACAGGTCAATAAACCCACTGGATCTATTGTGCCTATACTAGGATCATGCATATAGACCAGATGCCTGGAGATCTAACTATTCTTGATACCAGTCTTTTCTTTGAATCTATGAACCCATTTCTTGCTATCTAATCATACTATTAGGTTCAGTTTACTCTTTTGAAATATTGAATTGATCAGTTATCATGACAATGTAGTTCAATCCGAATGTGCACCATTTAACCACATTGAAATGGTTTGACTCCAGAGTAGGTTCTGTGAATTGAAACATGATAATTGTTTATCATACCTTTTGAACATGGACAGATTCCTGTATAAAGGCGAGTAAAGTCTGGCATCATTCAAAATGATGGGAGCATTTTCAATCTCTGATCTTGCATGGAATATTTCCAGATCAGCATCTGAAGATCTTTTTGGTTTCTACAAATATCAACAACAAGACGAATAAGAAAAGTACTGATATAGTTTAATCCACTCTTACTGATTTTGCCCATCATCCAGTACATACCACTAGCTGGGATGGAGAATGACTATGCTGCAACATTAAATTCATCTCGGATATCGGAACTACTTTAGATGGCTTCCCTTTGAAATTCTTTCCATTCACTGGCTTATCATTACTCACTTTCAAATTATTGCCCTGCAAGGAACCTGACTTTTGATCCATTGAGGTCGAATTGGAAGCCACCGGTATCATGGTACTTCTTGAACCTGCTTCTGAATCCAAGGATGTTCTGTTAGGCAATGGCGCCATAGGCTGCGGCGCTAGCAAGAAAGGTGAAGCCCCTTGTGATGCCAAATAACTGCCATCTCTAGTTGCAGAATTGTTAAAGACAATAGTGTCAAGTCCTTTAGCTTTCTCTATAACAGAACCAGAAACAGGTGTGATTGAAACACTGCTATTGTGAACTACTGAACTTTTTCTACCTTGATCTAATTGGGATGCAAGAGGAACACTTGCTACATCTTCAAATGCATGAGTTGAACTTAAAGTTGAACCATTTGGGTGTGTACTATTACTACCCTCCAATTCAGAATTAGGCAAAGATATTGAGAAACTAGTAATCTTGCTAGTAACAGATGATAACAATTTAGTATATGGAAGTTCAGAATACTGAACCACCAAAATCAGAGCTACTACTATTCCTAACAGTGAAACTAACCTCTTAGTTTCTGCTTGACAAAGGAATCTGAATCCCAGATCCATGTTACAATTGCAGAATGTAACGAGCAGAGGAAAAGGAAGCAAGAGTTAACTGTGGAAGTTAGGGACTTAAAAAACTTCATTGAACAACACCCACAATCAAATTCTTCAAAACTCGAGTTTTCTTAACAGAGTTGGTATTTTTGTGCAGAAGATTCATGATAAAGTTTCAACCTTTCTTAGAGGAAGTGATCATAGTTTGAAAGATTGACACGTGTAACCCAAATGCACAAGTTAATGAGCTAGCTCCTCTGTTCTGGAGATGTCAGACTAGGAAATTGAAAGAAACCCATTGAGATTAAAAACAAGTAGAGTCAACAACTTTGGTGAGGATTTCAATGGAAAGGGAAATGAAGTTTTTTTGTGAAGGAAGCACAGCACATGAAGTGGTTAATTTGGTTAGAAGAACAGAGGAAATTTATTAGCTGTGAGGAGGAATCATAGGATTAATGGACCGACAATGGACATAGGAAACATGATTTGTTGTGTTGTATCTGTGAATGTGTTTATGTATCTGGAAAGTTAAAGAAAAAGTGAAAAAGATCTAACAAGTGAAAGGGAACCAGAGGAATGGAAGATTGGAGTGAAATAAGGAGCGTAAGCACGCAAAGAAAAAGTCAAAAGACTCTAAGCTAGAAACTCGAACAATGAAATATTCGGTGCCACATGACTTTGATTTTATTACAATTATTTCTTATTTGTGTAAATTAATACCTGAATTTTACTGAATTCTTACACCATTGAAATTTGAACCCCTCATATGCTTTCAAAATATGTGTTCCACTTGATGTCTCAAACATCACTTTAAATACCATGAATAAACTCCCCTGTTTATATGCACACACATAAGTAAACTCATCACTAAACTTGGAATCAATTATATTTTTATCAAATTACTTCCATAATTAATAAGTTTCCAAATATGATAGATAATGTTGTGGGATTATTTGCCATAGTGAATAGTTATGGATATACAAAGAATTTTCTTTACTTGAATTGTGCTTCTGATCAGAACAGGGAATAGATATACAAAGAATTTTCTTTACAAAAAAAAAAAACCAAAAAATTTACACATGAAATGACCTTATCAATCAATACAAAGGTAACAAAAATTGTCAAATCTAATAATCTGTCTGTTCAGAAAAACAAAAGAAAAGAAAGAAATATATCAATCAACTTCAGCTTTGTCTCTTTAGTTATCTAGCCCTTGCAGTGAAGACTCTGTTGTACCAAATAGAATGAAGTATCATATGAAATATATCATACTTCACAGGGCTCCTATGCCAAAGGAAATGCTGCTGCACCTTTTTGACCCTCATCTGCATCTGAAGATACCTCTTTTCAGGGATGGAAACAAGTATATTCTTCAAATTTGGAATGTCCTTCTCCAAAACAAAAACAGCAAATGACTCCCAATTCAAGACCTCAAAAAAAGGAGGCACAAAATTATCTGATATGATAACTGGAACACATTCATAGAAGATGGCCTCCACAACTCTTGGACTATTGACTTCATAGCCCTTTGCACAAATACAGAACTTGCTTGTCTTCATGTACTGTATGTAGTTTCTATTGCCCTTGGACTTTGGCAGTATCCCAAAGATTTTCATGTCCGGGTCTTTGTTCTCCCAGTGCTGCAATAGGATTGGCCTAACATAACCATGCATGCCCCCAGCGAAAAATGCGAGGGTTTTCCTCTTTGAAACCGGTTTTCCTCCGAGGTCTCTAGTGGGATTCTGCGCATTGCGGACAAAAGTTTCTGGAAGAGATACGTCCTTACCTATGACAAAGCCTTCTTTGACATCAGCATTGCATAGGGCTCTAACACACTTTGCCATGTGGCGCCTTGTTTCGGTAGGGGCCTGCATAGTGTAGATATATCTTTTATGAGAACAATGTGAGAGAAATCAACCATCATAGTTTTTCATAGCATAATAAAGGTGGTAAATAGCATTGAATGAGAATAATGGAAGATAAGATTGAAAACGAAGCAAGAACGGATGTAAAATATGCTTACCCAGTCATGGCAAGCAACAAGAAAATGATCAGCACCTCCTGTTCTGTTCCAGAAAGGGTGTTTTGCCGCAATCAGGTCCACGTAATCATTCAGATACTTAACCAGGTTCCTATGATTATGTGAATCCTGCACATACAAAATTTCCTCTAGTCTCCGGGAACTAAAAGGTAGGTAGAACAGGTGGGCCTTCTTTGCATCCTTGGTAATGAATCTTTTGTTAGCTTCCATATGTCTCATGAACCATCCCTCTGAAGCATAAATTCCCAAAAGATATGGCGAATGCATTATGGGCTTAGCTCCTTCTCTATAAACGTACACTTTGAGAGTCTCTTCCATTATTTCATAGCTCCTGATAATTAGAAAGTCACAGGATAATAAGGTGAAATGAAAATTTAGCATTGCTGTTATACAGTTTAGACTTTAGACAAATGCACATATCTTCCAATTTTGTTTTTAATATTTTCCCCTGAATACTAAGGAAATTCTTGGACATCAAAAAAATGCAGCCTTGTTGATATTTGATAAAATATAGAACTTAATTTCGGCGGAAGCATAACTGATAGTTATGTCATGGAACGAAGTCAAGAAACAGAAGACCAAAAAGGCTGCACTTATGCTATTAGAATTTAGAATGGCAAATAGAAAATCAATTTCAATTTCCATAATAATTTCAGTTGGCAATGTCCTTACCAAAATCCATATATTTGTGAATGATGATATCAGGAATAAAAATGTTAGTTCAAGAAGATACTTCAGAAAAATTATCCGTTAAGAGAAATAGTGAAAATACTATCATAGTAATCAAATGATACCTCTTGAACATGGAAAGGTTTCGATAAAGGGGAGCATAAAGATTGTCAACGTTGTTTGCAATCGGTGCATTTTCAATCTCAAATCTAGCTTTCAATAGCTCTTGATCAACAGCTGCAGACCACCTTGGCCTCTAGAAACAAATTAGCCACATAAGAACAGAACAAAAGAATATGCTATAATCTGTTAGTCGTAAAACTTAAAACAAAACAAAAATTTATACCATAGAGCGGTAAGTGGCATGGTTTTGAAGGAACAAGTTGTTCATTTCTGATATTGACATTACTTCTGGAACTGGTACATGAGAATCTTTATTCTCCTTAGGCATGCTGATCATAGAAGAATTCTTTCCCAGCACATTGACATCATCTTGTATAGGCCTGAGTCTCTCATCATTCTCTGGATCAATGATCTCAGAATCATTGGATGATAATGGAGGTGTAACATTTGGGTTCACAATTGTTGGAGGGCTTATAGGTGGGCTTAAATTTGCCGGGGTTGCTTGAGATGGTGAATGAGGATTACCATATGAACTAACCGGATTATGTTCTAATTCTGGTGTAATGTTGACCTCATTTGTCAAATTCATGCCCATAGTTTTATTGTTAGAACAGCTCAGTCCAAGATTTTCACCTTGCTCTTTTTTCTCAGCTCCATTATCTGATATCCTAATATCGTCCACTATGGCAGTTTCATCAGACTCATCAAAGCCTAAAGATTTGTTCAACTCCCTTCCCGGTTGCAAGATGAAGCCGGTTCTTGAAAGAGTATCCTTATCAGAGTTGCTAGTTGTATTAACTACCTCAGGGGCATGTTCAGTGGTAGAGTTTGCTTGTTCCAAATTCGCGACGCTGTTAAATATTTCAGACTTGGATGGTGAATCTGTTGGAGGGTGATACCTACTACTAGTTCCAGAAGCTGATAAATATGGAAGCTCAAAATACTGAAATACCGAAATCAGTGCAAATGTAATACCAATGAGCAATAGCAATCTCTTCGTTTCCAGCTGAAAAAAGGACAACAATTCTTGACCCATTTTGGTAAAACTACGGAGCAACCCTCAGTTGACTTTCAATTACCTCATCCACTCTGCAGAATATACCAACATAACTCAGATCCAGTAAGAAATAAGCCAATTTTTCTATAAAGAAAATGGTGTGAATTCGTGCCCTTTCGACTTTCATCCCCCCTCAAATGCACCCAACTGAATACATGGCATCATAGAAAAATTGGCAATTGCATAAGAGCATAAACTAAACCAGAAACTGTTCTGCAGAATTCAGACATATCAACAGAATAAACCATGTTGCAGAATTCCACAAATGAACTCACTTTTATAAAACAGCTATATGAATTTCACAATTACCAAAACAAAAAATTCCTTTTTCACATTCATTGATGCCAATGGCCTAAGAAAACAGAGAAAGATGAAAAAAGAATTGAAATTTAACTCATAGATCAACAGCCAGAAAGTCTCAGAGCAACCTCCCTAAACCCACCAAAATTTGACCTCAGAAACTACTAAAACTTGTCGATTACACAGACATGCAACAAAAAAGGTTCAATTTTGATGACAGTATGACACCCTCATTCACCATGTAAAATCCAACCCACTCAATTATTAGTAAGGCCAGTTCCAAATCACAGGCTTTACATCATTTGCTTCTCATTGCATGAAATGAAAATAACCAAAAAAGAAAAAAAAAAAACAAAGAGCCAATACAAAAAAGTAACATGAACAAACACACAGGAACCGGTAACTTTACCAGAAAACAAATCGCATTCAGCTCCTCTTCCTTAGGTTGCTGTGAGTACAGAATATAGAGCCATACAAAAAAAAAAAAAAAGACGATATGAGAAGATTCCTTGGAATTAGTACTCGATAGTTCTTTAGCAAGTAGGTGGCAATCATAATTGGATTCCGAGAAATTCTTTATCCTCTCTCTCTCTCTGTTTTCCACGCAGTTTCAGAAACCAAACACAAAACAAGGTTGGTCTTTTTTTATTTTAAATAATAGTATTATTATTCTGCTGGGGGTATCATAAAATAGAGTTTGAAAATAGAAAGAAGTGAGTAAAATAATGAGAAATACCTGGCACAGATTCCGACGTCAGAACAGAACCTCTAAGAAGCCCTAAGGAAGGAGATGATGATGTTGGAACCGTATTTCTTTTCTCTTCTTTTCTTTATTCAAGTGACGATGACGAAGCAGAGCAGAACAGAACAAAACATAAGCTTAAGTTTAAGGTTATGTAGTAACTTATGGTATGTTTGTGAATTCGGACATTGATCCCCGTGTTACGCTGAAGGCTATCATCAGCACTCAGCAGCTAAATTTGACAGTTTTGTTTTGTTTTCTTATCTCTTTCCTAAAACTCTTTCTTAACTTAAAACAGCAGTAGTAAAGAGAACAGAAACTCTGTATTATTGCGTTATTCTTATCTCTTTCACTTCACTCACCAACCTTGTATTATTGCGTTATTCTTAATTTCGGTAAATATTCCCTGGATTTTGTTCCAATTGGATTTTAAAAGAAAATATTTATTAGTTAATCATAAAAGAAAAAGCGTTTAATTATTGTAACATAAAATAAAAAATAAAAAGAAAAAGGATTTCTTTGTCAGTGTTGACTAATGATAAGATGTTATTATTGGCTTGTTGCACATGAAAATTGAAATTGAGATGCCATCGTGTGTATGAAACTATGTATCTTTTCTTTTGCATGGTCTTTGGTTTTGATAGGAAATTCCAAAGAAATGGCTCCTACCTCCCAAATCTTCTTTTCCTGATTAACACATCATTAAACCATTTTCTCTTTCTTGCACCAAAAATTTAAAAAAAAAAAAATCGTATGTACATTTATAAAATTTGGCTGCATTATTAATTATTACTCATATTAAGGCCTTTCTTTTATAGGAACCCGGAAAAACATTTGATTGGGCCGAAAGCAATAGAATTGAGCTGGGCTGGCGCCTGAAAGCGCATACATACATTGCAATGTCGTTGCCCCCAAAACAAAAAACATTTGTTGTTGTTGAGAGGAATGTTTATATTAGTCTTAAAAATAAAATCAAAGCTAAAGAACATGTTTGAGTTGTTTTGTTTTAATAGTCATCACAAAGCTAATGTATTAGAATAATGACTTATTTGATATGATACTCTGTACCAGCTCGTTGCCTTCTATCTAGAGTTTTAAATGATCGATAATAACTATTTTTGTGCTTTTATTACGGTTTATATATGTTTTGATTGTATGTTTGACTGTCAAGTGGGTTAGCGTTGTATACTAAATGACACAGAATTCTTTAGGTGTATTATCAATATAACAAGATAATTGGTCAAGGAGTTAATTCACATTGCATTTTCTACTATTCCATTTTGAGATATCTTTTTTGTTTTTGTACTGTTTGTGTTTGACTATGAAGATGGTGGCCAGGTAGAACATCAAATAACATGGAACTATTGACTACTATATAAAAGTTTTGGTGGATGATAAAAAACTATTTAAAACAATCACTAGAATGTGCATAACATATAATATATAATATGCACAATATATATTACATAATATGCACATCATATATTATATGTTGTGCATAACAACTAATATATGATGTACACAACATACTATATACATTGTAAATATTATATTATTTGTGTTGTGCATATATTGACTTTTTTTATTAATTTTTGTTGTTATACATCAAATATTTACAAATAAATAAATTAATTTTAAACTTCCAACTCACAAAATATATTAATTTCATTATTTTTCACCCATTCTAAATGTATATATATCCAAATGAATGTGCACAAATTAAGCATCATTTTTCATATAAATAATTGGGGTTAAAGAAGTTAAATAATCAATTAACAATAATAAGAGATAAACAAGTTCTATATAAGGTATATTCCAATGGGTCGATTCGCTCGCAAGCTCTAAATACGGCCTACTACAGCATTAAATTACCAACCTTTGGAAATTGGTTTGCCTAGATTCATAAATCAAACTAATCAATCAATCTTAAAATAATATTATGTCATTATAAAATTATTTTACACTGTCATCCAATCAAAACACTTTATTTATATGAATTTTCAGATAATAAAAAAAGAAAAAATATAATTTTAATTGATGTGCCAATACATAATTTAATAACTATGTAAAAAATTATACAATTGAATAAAAATTAAATCAATATACTTAAGGCACATGTCACTCGAATGATAAGTTTGTAAGTAGGTATATCTATCACATGCACAATTAATAAAAATAAATATCATGTATATATAAAAGTAAAACTACTATATATAGATATTAGTTCATATTATTCTTATATGTTGCTAACTCCGTTTTAAAATAATAGTCAATTTAACTTTTTTATTTTATTAGAAAATTAATATATTTATACATAAATTATATATAGGTACACTAATTTTTTAATAAACCAAATTATGTCTGGATATATTAAGTTTTTAACTAAAAAAAATTAAAACAATTACTATTTTAGAATGAAAGGAGTACACACTTAATATTAAATGAATTTGTGGTGGTAAGCGTGCACACCATTTTATTTTCTTTTCTTTATTAATTATTTGTTTCATTTTTTTTATTTGTTCAGTTTTAATTGTACAAATTAAAGATGTATTTTACAATGTTTAAAATTTAAAAAAAATTAATTATATTTTATAATGTTATTCTTACTATTCATTATTTCTTTTCTTAATTATTTACTGAATCTATTATCTCTATTATATTAATTATATACTACGACGTATATGTGATAAACATGAATAATATATACTTGCATAAAGTATGTATGATGAGAAAGAGGTGAAAAAAAATAAAAATAAAATGTTATAATAAGTGTTTTAAAAATGATATAATATTGAAAATTAACGTTAATGATACTAAAATAATGTATCCCAATTTACCAAATCAATAATGTTTGGTGTACAATGGTAAATCAGTCAATATAGTCAATGTGTTTATTTTGGCTTTGTTGTCAGCTCAAATAATCATTGAGATAGTAATGGAGTAAACAATTATGGTCCAAAATCTCATTTATTGACTAGTTTGACTGGTTTCTTATTGTACATTTAACATCACTATTTACCAAACCTTTACTTGACACACAAATAAAATTTTCAAAATAAGAAATATCTAAAAAATCAAATTAATCTCATCCGTAAAAATAAACCCAACCACAGAAGCTAATTTTTTTCAGGTAACTATTAAAGGAAAACTTAAATGTGTTGAGAATAAAACAAAATATTTTATCTATTTTATTTATATTATTAATTCATACATTAGCTTTATAATTAATAGTTGTGGATCTCTCATTCTCTCTCTGTATATTTTCAATAAATAATAAATATACTGGGTAGCTAATGCATGATGAATTATTAAATAGATGGTAGCAGAATAAAAAAATAAGAAACGTTTTCTCCTATTCTATATATCGCTGTACCCAATAATATTTTAAGTGTAGAATGAGTTAATGCACCATACTTCCTATCTCATCCCTGTAGTTGGAACCTATCTGTTTGTCATTAATATTATTTGAAGTTCTGGTAGCTATATATTATTGCTTCACTACCTGTGGCTGTGTGTGAATATTTTCCTATATATATATATAGAGGACGCAGGAAGCGAAGCTAATCAGCAACGTTTAAGTAACACGTACATATACTTACACACACCATATATATATATATATATAGATCAGATGGCGGGCACTAGCACTACTAGCAGTTCATATAATCATGGATTTCTGGTGATGAGTTGCTCCTCCATTCACAAAAGACCACCCTCATCATCATTTGTCTCACACAGTACTACTTCTACTTCTCATCATCATCGTCACTTCCGCATTCCACTCATGATCCCCGCCGCTTTTAAGGTACACAAATACAAATTCATCTATCTTAACTCTCATATTCCATCACTTTAATTAATTAATACTTGTTTATTTGCAATTTATATATACTACAGTACTGACCCATCAAATGAAAATGGGTTACCTTAATATGTATGGTTAATTAATTAATTTATTGAACATACATAGATACAGCCAATCATGGTAGCTTTGCCTCATCTCCCCAAAGCTCATCATCCTGCGATTAAATTGCTTGACGCTTTTGTGGATTCATTCTTTCAATTCGTTGACCACCCATTGCTTCCATCTCAGGTATATACATATATATATGCTGCTAGCTGATTATTCATTTTTTAATTTTAATATAATGATTTAGCTAGCAAGCTAAGGTTGAAGAGTAAGCATATGTGAATGAATGATGTAGAGTAACTTTGCTCCGGTGGAGGAGTTAGGGGAAGCCAAGGTTCTGACCACCATCCAAGGTCAAATTCCCGCTGATTTTCCTCCGGGTGTCTACATCAGAAACGGTACGATACACCCACCCACTAATAATACCATTTATTTATTCATTTATTATTCTTTGTTGAAAAAAAAAAAAAAATCAGCCAAAACGGTCAACAAGATATGCACAACATATATAATATAAAATGCACAACGTATATTATATGTAGTGCACAATATATATCATCTATTGTGCACAACATATATCACATATTGCAACATCATCTTTCTTTGCAACATGTTATATATGTGCACAACATATAATATTCGTTGTGCAATTTATGTTATATACGTTGTGCACAATTTGATGACTGTGTTGGTTGTTTTTTTGTTGTGCCTCTACTCTCCTTTTTGTTTTAGAATACGAATATACTCTACTTTATATATTCATTACTTGTCAAATTTTTACTTGTCTAAGTAAGAAATCAAGTGCATTTAAAAAATTAGAATGCATCACCGGAGATACCACTTTTCTTTTTATTATCTTTAGATTAACGCAATGTCTTTGTAGTTATATACAGCAACATAAACAAACTCCCAATGTGACATCGTAAAGTCCAAATGCATTTTGTCCTTTCTTGTTGATCACTTCAAGGTTAGTTCAAAATAATCATGGATGCGACAAACTTCATTACCGAGGAGGGAAAATATGAATTTTATATAGTGCTTTGTTTTTTCTTATATATAGTAGATCGTAGAAAAGACACTGCACCAGATAGCATTTTGTTCTGCTTATTTTATTAGTAATCCATGTTCAGTATGTATATATATATATATATAAATATATATTGGCTAAAAAATTATTAAATCACGAGGTGCTATCCTTTGTATGTTCAAGCCATAGTTGCAGGCTATTACTACATGGTACAATAATACACATATATAATTAACTAATTAAAGGTCAAATAATCTAACTAAAGCAGATCAGATTGGTGGTCAATGTGGGAGTATATATTAACTATAGGAATATTCCCAGTTACCATAACATAATAAGTCTGTTTGTAAATTGTAACCTTATCAGTGATGATGTAATTAATTATAAGATTTATATATCTCTAATTAATAATTATATTAAAGTCAACATATATATGAGTAGTAATTGTTAATCATAAATAGGCTAAAAGGCATGATGAATTAATACGTACCAAGTTGTATGAATTTTGTAGGACCAAATCCACTGTTTGGAGGACTGAAATCAACAAATTCAATATTTGGGAAGGCGAGTCACGTTTGGGTGGAAGGAGAGGGAATGCTTCATGCTTTGTACTTTATGAAATTAAGGAATGGGATGAAATGGACTGTCCTCTACAATAACCGACACGTTGAAACTGAAACTTACAAGCTTGAAAAACAAAGCAAGAAACCATTGTTTCTACCATCCATACAAGGCGATTCACTTGCCATTTTGTCTGCATATCTCCTCAACTGGGTGGGTCACCTACCTTTCTAATTACTAATTTATTCAATACTTTGATACAGATTTAAAACATCTTTGTGTTTATATGTATATATGGCTAACAATCAGTCAAGCAAGCAAGCAAGTTTGTTATTAGAGCTGACTCATTTAAAATGTACATGCACCTTAACATACAGTTGAGATTCGGCAAAGCAAACAAATACATCAGCAACACCAATGTGTTTGAGCATTCAGGCAAGTTCTATTCGGTTGCTGAAAACCACATCCCACAAGAAATTGATATCTTCACCCTCAAAACTTTGAACAATTGGGATCTCAATGGAGCCTGGAATCGACCCTTTACCAGCCACCCAAAGGTCATTCTTCAATACTAACTCATCACTCTCTTTTACCACTCCACAATTATTGTTTATTGACTCTCATTAATCAATTAATTATCACAGAAAGCTCCAGGTACAGGGGAACTTGTTACATATGGAGTGAACCCAACAATGCCTTTTCTTGTGCTTGGAATTATCTCTGGTACATATGCCTAAATAATTTTACTAATTAATTAACTTGGTTCATGTGGTATATATATATATATATATAATATCTGATGACATGCTTCTTTTTCCTTCCTTTTTCAGCTGATGGGACAAAATTGGTTCATACGGTTGATCTCAAACTAAACAGATGCACTCTCTGTCATGACATAGGTGTTACACAGAGGTACCACAGCATTGTTTTGTTCACAATCATACTTAATTATTTGCAGTTATTATTTTATTTATTATCTAAAATAAACTACTTAAACTATATATGCATGTGTAAAATATGTATGTTTTTGGCTCTCTTGCTTTAATTTGCAGGTACAATGTCATCATGGATTTTCCACTAACCATTGATATAAACAGAGTTCTTAGAGGAGGCCCGTAAGTGCATATATATATTGTTTCTCTCAAAGAATTTAATTAGGCTGCCATAAGGGTATATTATATATGAAAGCTTCTTCTATTGTGTGTGTATATATATATGTAGATTAATAAAGTACAGCAAGGAGGAATATGCAAGGATTGGAGTAATGCCACGTTATGGTGATGCAGATTCAGTCAAGTGGTTTGAGGTGAAGCCTAATTGCACCTTTCACATCATCAACTCTTTTGAGGATGGTCATGAGGTAATTAATATTTTACTACCTAGAAACTATATATATGTGTAGAAGTAATTAATTAAAGATTATGATTTCATGTGATGCATGTGTGTATTAACAGGTTGTAGTGAGGGGATGCAGATCGCTTGATTCAGTAATTCCTGGACCTGACCCGAGTTCTAATGAATTCGATTCGCTCTCTCGGTGCTACGAATGGCGATTGAATATGAAGACAGGGGAAGTTAAGGAAAGAGATATGTGTGGAGGCAGAGCAGTTTATATGGATTTTCCTATGGTGAATGAAAAGTTCATTGGTATTAAGAATAGATTTGCGTACACACAAGTAGTTGATCCCATTGCAACCTCTTCTCAAGGTAGGTGACTAACTGTAACTGACTATCCATACATTGACAAAATTTCATTCATCATTCTTTCATCTCTTTCAGTACTTTTAAACTGTCGTCCAATCAGAACACTTCGTTTGTTACACTGTGGGTGGATGAAAATTAAATCTATACATATTATAATAAATACTGCAGAATGGCTCTGACTTTGAGTTTGTGGTATTTATTTAGGCGTGCTAAAATATGGAGGACTAGCGAAGCTCTACTTTGAAGAAGAATCAAGTGCAGATAAAGATGAAGAGGGAATAAGAGTGGAATACCATATGTTTGAGAAGAATACATTTTGCAGTGGAGCAGCCTTTGTCCCTAGAGATGCTGCTCTTCAAGAAGATGATGGTTGGATTGTCACTTTTGTTCACAACGAAGATACTGCCATATCTCAAGTGGGTCATTAACTAATTAAGACCTAATTAATTATTTATTATGACAATAGCATACTAATTAGTTATTACCTACTTGTATGCAATTTTGTTTCCAGGTTCATATAATTGACACAAAGAAGTTTTGTGGAGGTGAGACGGTTGCCAAAATTACTATGCCTCGAAGAGTTCCATATGGGTTTCATGGAGCTTTCATGCCAATCTCATTTTAGCCTCATCGGTAGCACTATCTGGTTGTTTGTATTGTAACAGTGACATCGACACGTCTCAAAATTTTGGTCATTTTGCTTCGTTAATTAATCAAAGGCATATAAGGGTAAAATTAAAGCTCGATGCATATACTATATAATATAGATGCGTAAATAACTACATCCATGGCTGATGTCCATCATATAAGTGTTAATTTGAAGTGTAATCTCTCCTTAAATTCAACTGCAGTATATTGTCATGTATAATGTAATATTTGCCACCTGTTATTTTCATTAGTTTTCCAACATAAGCATATCTCTTTGGGTAATGATATATTGACAATGTTGGATGTTTATGAGACATCTACTAAGATCAATAATAGATGAGGAGAGTTTAAAAGTTGAAGTGGAGATCACATAAAAAATCAAGGTTGCGAGATTGGATATCGGCATTGTGTATGAAACAATGAATGTACAAATAATATTTTTGATCTCTTTGTATTGCTGACATAGTTTTTTTGGACAAATGACGTAGTAACAATGTTAGGGAAAAAGGAGTTGATATGCTAGCTACCAACTTATTCAGACATCTTTTATATCTAATCAATCCAAAACTTTTATATTTACATTTTGAACACAAACCTAAATTGACAAAAAAAACGTTGTCATGGTTGCATAAACCTCCGAGCACATACAAACATTTTACAATGCATATGACAGACAAGTGCAGTTTCCAGACTAAACTATTTATAGTTTAAAAAAGGCCAATTTGGGGTACGATCCAGACTATAATTTGTTTGCTTCAAAACCGATCAAAGAAGAGGACAAAGACATACGCTATAGATGTATAACAAAGGAACATACATTGTTATTGTCTTCTTTCATATCGCAGGCTGGGAATCAGGAGCAAGGAATCCAAATCAGCAAATATCGATGAGATAAAATACCTTAAATTGTCCAATGTCTGATAAAAGAAAAATGATAATGCAAACAATATAAAGATGAAATACTACACTTGCGTTCTCATTAAAGTGGATATGGATTAAAATTACATCCAGCTATTTACTTAATAAATAATAATAAAAGGGCATTCCTATGGCGTGGGAAGATCCACAAGTAGCTAATACAAAAAGGTTCATATCAGATTCCAAGTTTGGTTTGCAATTTGTTTATAAAGCAGGAAGTGCTAGCTGCATCTAATATATTAAGATGAAACTAAATTAAACCATCAGTCACTGAAACACACACATGATGATGGCAACTAGTAGTTCACACTACATGGGTCTTGCACCCGCTTGCTCCATTCAGAAACAACAACCACCCTTTCTCCATCCCCATGGCTTCAATGTTGCAGCAGGACTCTCCTCCCTCTTCAAGGTATGTATCTATGTATGTGTATATAATATGGAGAATTGGAGACACTACTTTCTTGACATGGTCAAATAACTAACTAAAAGTTATGTCATTCTGTATTTCTGTCACGATGATCAGCCAATACTGAGGTCTTTGCCTCAAATTCCTCTGCAAAATGACACTTCCAAAACTACGAAAAGCATCACAACTAAATTCTTGGATGCTGTTGTGGATTCAGTTTTTGAGTATGTTGACCAGCCACGGTTTCCATCTCAGGTGTGTTACCTATTCAATTATTTATTTATTTATATATTGCAGTTAGTGTATGTGTCATGGTCTAATTAAATACCCTTTTTGTAAATTAATTTGTAGAGTAACTTTGCTCCGGTGGAGGAGATAGGGGAAGCCATGCCTATCACCAGCAATGTCCAAGGCCAAATACCGGAGGGCTTTCCAGAGGGTGTCTACGTTAGAAATGGTCCACCCTATTAACCCCTTCACTACTGCTGCTTGATCAAATAAATAAATGTTTGTTGTACATCGAAAATACATTCATCGAATATCCAACGTGTGTTATATGTTATACGTAATGTGTATAATAAGTATAACACATTACGTATACCACACATTACATATGATATATAGCAAACGTAGAATACTCGTTTAACGTATTTTCAGTGTACAACAAGCATTACTTTACATTATATATATATATAGTCATAGTAATGTTGGTGTATATATGAACGTACGTATGAGACAGGATCAAACCCACTATTCGGAGGACTAAAATCAAGCAAGTCAATGTTAGGGTGGTCACATAGTGCTTGGGTGGAAGGAGAAGGAATGCTCCATGCTTTGTATTTCAAAAAGCAAAGCGAGGGTAGTTGCCACGTCATCTACAAGAACAGATATGTTGAAACTGACACGTACAAGCTTGAGAAACAGAGCAACAAGCCTCTCTTCCTCCCTGCAGTCAAAGGAGATTCACTCGCCGTTCTCTCTTCTCTTTTGCTAAACAAGGTCAACATTCTTTGCCACATATATATAAGTCAAATACATAAAGTATTAGTATTATTATATTCTTGTGTATGATTTCGCAGTTGAGATTTGGAAAAAACTACAAATATTATAGCAACACCAGCGTGTTCGAGCATGCAGGCAAATTCTACTCTGTTGCTGAAAGCCACATCGCGCAAGAGATTGACATCATTACATTGAGTGCTTTACAAGACTGGGATATCAGTGGAGCCTGGACTCGTCCTCTTGGAAGCCACCCCAAGGTTAGATATATATATATTATTCTTATATTAAGCACTGTACAATAAAGTTTTCTGTAACAAACTTATGCTAATTGAAATTTATTTATAATAATAATAATGCAGAAAGTACCAGGTACAGGAGAGCTGGTTATCTTTGGGGTAGATGCAGTTAAACCTTTTCTTGAAGTTGGAATAGTTTCTGGTATGCTTTATTTATTTTATTTATTGCTTTTTCTTCTAGCTAGAAACATATTTTTATTAAACAATGATGATAACATGGGCCTTGTTAACTAACCATTTTCAGCTGATGGAAAGGAATTGGTTCATAAAGTAGATATTCAACTTGAGAGGTGTTGTCTTTGCCATGAGATTGGTATCACTCACAGGTTACATTCAATTCCTTTTCAAGCCACCAAACTGGAATTATAATAATAATATCAACAAGAATGTGTAAATTAACACAACCATTTTCGGGTTTCTGATATATATGCATGCAGCTACATTGCGATATTGGATTTTCCTCTGATCATAGATTCAAACAGATTACTTAGAAGAGGCCCGTAAGTACATATACACTATATAAGCGATTATTGAGTTTTATAATTTCCACCACAAAATTATTAAATCACAGTAAATGAACAAGGTTTCCAATTCCATGTCCTTTCGAAAACTCATAGATTGATCAAATATGAGAAGGAGAAATATGCGAGGATTGGGATAATGCCATTCTATGGTGACGCGGACTCAATCAAATGGTTTGAGGTGGAACCTAATAGCACATTTCATGTCATCAATTCCTTTGAGGATGGTCATGAGGTAATTGATTTGAAACTAACTAGTATCCACTTCCAAAGCGAATTGATGAATTGGCTGCTGCATAATTAAGAATTTTTGTGTAGGTGGTGTTGTGGGGTTGCAGAGCACTAGATGCCATCATTCCGGGGCCTATAGAAGGTCTGAATAATGACTATAAGTGGTTCTCTCGTCCTTATGAATGGAGATTAAACATGCAAACAGGGCAAGTTCAGGAGAAATATCTCACTGCTCCGGATTTGTTTATGGATTTCCCTGTAATCAATCCATCTTTTACAGGAATTAAGAACAGATACGCATACACCCAAGTGCTTGATCCCGTTGCTACTTTTGAAGCAGGTATAACTAAATTAAACAACAATGCTCGTTGTACAACAGAAATACGTCCAACGAGCATCCAACATGTGCTATATATAAGACGTAATGTGTGTTATATGTATAGCACACATTACGTCTTATTGGACGTAATTCTGTTGTACAACAAGCATTATTGCTAAATTAAATATCAAAAACTTGAAACAATAAAGTTTTGCTGAATAATTATTCTATTTAACTGTGTTTAGTCAAATTTAATTATCATGAACCTAGATTAAGGATTTGGTAATTAATAATGTTTTCCTGTTTGAGTTTCTAGATTTGCCCAAATACGGAGCTCTAGCCAAGTTATACTTTTCAGAGGTAAAAGATGGCAGTGATGAAAAGGAAGAGGCTATGAGGATTGAATACCATGCGTTTGAGAAGAATGTATTTTGCAGTGGATCTGCTTTTGTCCCTAAAGAAGGTGGCGTTGAAGAGGATGATGGTTGGATCATCACTTTTGTTCACAATGAAGACACTGCCATATCTCAAGTAGGCTAAATTAATTCATTCAATTATATATGTGACATATACACAAATTTCATTGATTCTGCTGTGAATAATAACATTAATACAATCAAGTTTTCTGTTTTAAATTTCTTATAGGTTCTTATAATTGACACAAAGAAGTTCTCTGAAGAGGCAGTTGCAAAAATTACCATGCCTTGCAGAGTTCCTTATGGATTTCACGGTGCTTTCATGCCTATCTCATTTTAATTAGGCCAAGGATAGATGATGTGGTTGTGTTGGTGTTGTTGTTTTTCTTTCTTTATGTTTATGGATGCGAGAATAATGTTGGGAATCGTCATTAAAAATAGATAATATTTATATAATTTATTATGTTGTAAGAAAAAAAGAAAATATATTTTGGATGAAAAGTATGACATGAGTAAGGTGAGATCAGAGCAACCTCACAACTCTAGGTAGGATTTGTTTGTTAATGAATCCTATCAGCATATAATTATAAGTTGGATAAAAGTTGGATGATTTTATGTTGTATTTATACTATTATCGGGAATAATAATTGTCATACAACAGAAATACGTCCAATTAGTATTGAATGTTTGTTGTACATAATACATGTGTGTCATCTATACTATATATAAAAATGATACAAAAAATAACTACCCTTTTGATGTCCACACTTATTTGGGTAGTTATTTTTTGAATTCTAAAATTAAATTCTTTTACTATTATTTTTATTCTTTCTTCATTTTATACAGAAAATTTAAGAAACAAATAATATGATTCGACAAAAAAAAAAAACGGCTTGACGGGCACGAAGTGCCCGACAAGAGGCTAGTATGTATAAATACTATAGGTTTTAAAATAGTGAATCACATTAATTTTTCATATATAGTAGAAATTGAATGCTATATACTTTAAAATGTGAGATTTCACAATTTCTTAGTTGTCTTATAAAATAAAGACTATAGATTTTAAAATATTGAATCATATGAATTTTTCACATATAGTACAAATTGAAGACTATATACTTTAAATTATAAGTTTACACAATTTTTTTTGGTATATTATAAAATAAAGATTCTAGCCTTTAAAATATTGAATCACATGAATTTTTCACATATAGTAGAATTTGAAGACTATATACTTCAAAATATGAGATTTTACAATTTTTTTTGTTGTCTTATAAAACAAAGACTATAGACTTTAAAATATTTAATCACATGCATTTTTCTCATAAGGTAGAAATTGAAGGCTATATACTTTTCAAATGTGAGATTTCATAATTTTTTTGTTGTATTGTAAAATAAAGTCTATAGACTTAGTGAATCATCACATTAATTTTTCATATTTAGTAGAAATTGAAGGCTATATACTTTAAAATGTGAGATTTCACAAATTTTTTGGTTGTCTTATAAAATAAAGATTATAGATTTTAGAATATTGAATCACATGAATTTTTCATATATAGTAAAAATTGAAAGCTATATACTTTAAATTATGAGATTTCACAATTTTCTTTGTTGTATTATAAAATAAAGACTATAACCTTTAAAATATTGAATCAAATTAATTTTTCTAATATTATAGAATTTGAAGGCTATATACTTCAATATATGAGATTGCACAATTTTTTGGTTGTCTTATAAAATAAAGACTATAAATGTTAAAATATTGAATCACATGATTTTTTCACATATAGTATAAATTGAAGGCTATATACTTTAATATGTGAGATTTCACAATTTTTTTTGTTGTCTTATAAAATAAAAACTAGCCTTTAAAATATTGAATCACATGAATTTTTCACATATAATAGAAATTGAAGGCTATATACTTCAAAATGTGAGATTTAACAAATTTTTTGTTACATTATAAAATAAAGACTATAAGTTTTAAAATATTGAATCACATGAATTTTTTTTATATAGTAGAAATTAAAGACCGTATGTTTTATATGTAAGATTTGACAATTTTATTAATTTTTTTATAAAATAAAGACTATAGACTTTAAAATATTGAATCACATGAATTTTTCAGATATAGTAAAAATTGAAGGTAATAGACTTTAAATTGTGAGATTTTACAATTTTCTTAATTGTATTATCCATTACTACTCATGAAGAGGATTTTAAAAAATTTGCTCATTTTTTATCTCTATGTAACACTCTTTCTCTTTATATCACTCTTTCTTTACGTAACACTCTTTCTCTTCATAACACTATTTCTTTATGTCACACTCTTTCTCTTTATAACACTATTTCTTTACGTAACACTCTTTGTCTACATAAAACTCATTTCCTCCGTAACACATGTAACATTATCCATCTGCATCCAAACTAACAGGCACAAAAGTATTAGGCAGGGGAGTGTTATGTTGAGAAAATATGAGTAATGCTAAATGCACAATGAAAAATCAGTCCAATCAGCCAATAAATGAGATTATGGGCCACAATTACTCAGCCAATTACAATTTCAATGATTATTTGGGCCCAAATTAAAGCCAAAATAGACCAATTGTCTACATTGATTAGTTTTTCATTGTGCATATAATATTATTGTAATAGAAAAACAACTTAACAGGCACGATAGTGTCTGTCGAATCGTTAATAATTAATAATTGGGATTAATTAATTAGCAACTGACTTTATGTGATCACCGTCTTTCTCCGTCGTTCATTGAGTTGCAAGACTATGTCATTATATACGTAATCCATAATTAATTAAATAAAAGAATGGAGGCTTTACCTTCCAAGAAGCAAATAATTGGCCTCTGTTTGTCATTATAAAATATTTCCACATGAGATTTATATTGTTTAATATGAGAAGAAGTGAAGGCGTGTGCACCGTAGATCATTTAATTGATGAGACTCACACATCATAATATAATTTACTAATCCAAAAATGAACTCTCCCTCTAGGTTCTACCTATTATTAATGTTTCCTCTTGAGTGCATGATTAACATTATGATATGATCTTATTTGATTTATGATATGATGATGTTCACTTCAACTTTTAAACACTTTTTGTCTATCATTAATCTTGAATTTTGATAGATATCTCATAAACATCAAACTTTAGATATTACTTATTATGTGTAATTTTGAAAAAGGGAGGTATATACCAAGTTTAAAAGTCAAATTGAATATTACAACCCTCAGTTAGTACTCATGACGTCTTTATTAAAGACCACTAATTCAAATTAAACATAAGACTTATAGTCAACGCATTTAAGCGTTTCGTTAACATATATAATGCTTATAATTAGTAATAAATGGTATGAATCACTTTTTATAATAATTGAGTTAATACTCTTGTGATTTTCTTTCAGTTTTTAGTAAATTTTATAGTCACTTGGATGAAGGAACATGTCATTTGAGTTAAACCTGATTGGTACTGCATTTAAAATGTATGTCATCGATATATCATCATCTCTTAATGGACTGATTATGATCCATTCCTACTAACAACTTTAGTTAATGTTATTTCGTCCCAATACGTACCAACGCTGTTATCATTATAAAATCATTTTCCTCATCCGCTATTATGTATAGTGGTCCAACTACGTCCATGCCCATGCGCAACTTGACGAATATAATAGACCCATCAATATACTCCAAAATATTAAGCCTTGACTTTTCTACTTGAGGTTTAAAATACTCCTCATTGAAATCTTATGTTCTAAACATACATGAGAATCAATTACGTCTATATAGTTAGTTTTATTTGCTATAGTACAATGCCGGTTAGCAACAGTACTATACGTACATCAAGCACACATTCATCAATTATCCATCAAAGCATTATATGATTTATGGGTCCACCATTTAAAATAAAAAACTCAAATTCGCATACATATCTCTCACTCTTTAATGGTAATAATCTCTTATGGATGCTAGATGGATGAAATGCTGATGTACGCTAATCATTTCCGAAAAAAAAAATATGTTTGACACTAAAAAAGCAATCAAGGCACGTTATCCTCTAATGCTTGTAGCATGAACATATCAATACGGAGGAGTGAATCAACACAGCAAAGTTTAGAACTGTACGAAAAAAAGAGTTTATGATTTTCAGGTTCTACAGTTCTACTCAATCCACTAAGTAGATAAAATTGATAGGGGTTGATAATTCAAATAAAAGAAAAAGTAAACAATACAGATTCAACAAGTGTTAGCTGAGACAGTCGTTAATAGAAAGGAACCATGTTAATTGAAAACTATATATGTATCTATCTACAATTATGGCAATTGTATAAGTATATATGTCAATCATGAATTGAAGAACAATGTTTTATGGTTTGAGAATAGAGCCCCTGGTGATGCATGATTTTGTCTTCATCGACTAGAAGATATTCTTAATTAATTGGCCCAAGACAAAGCACTACAAAAGCAAACAAATACATAAAGCTCCAAAGGGTGGGGCTGCTATAGCAGTAAATTAAATCAAAAGATTAAGATTGAAACCTTTAACATTGTCTGCATCCATTTCAAAGACAGCACTGAAGATGCTAAAGACAAGTATACAACTCCATTTTCAATACCCCAATATATGTTTATTTTGAAAGAATCCACGGAGAAAATCAATCAGTGTTCACTAATCTATAGTTGCAACATCTTCACAAGATGTGCAGTATTATCTTCAAGAACCATATGTTAGTTTTCATGATGGTGATTCTTCTTCTTTCTCTCCTCTTCTATGTTGAAGGCCAAATCAGTGATCAACAACAAAACACGCCAGATTATCCCCAAACTGTGCATCCAAGCAAGGGGCTTGTGATATCAGTCCTCACCATAATGTTTGCCATAACATTCCTCTTACTGGCCTATGTAAAATTCTGCAGAATTGGCCCTCTTGAGGCTATGAACCAAAACCACAACACCACCAACCTCCAAAACTTTCGTGGACTAACTCGATCAGGGTCAAGATTTTCAGGGATAAACAGAGAGGTAATTGATAAACTCCCATTCTTCAAATTCTCCTCCCTTAAAGGGTCCAAAGAAGGCCTAGAATGCACTGTTTGCTTGTCCAAATTCGAGGACTCGGAGACTCTAAGGTTGCTCCCAAAGTGCCAGCACGCTTTCCACATGAGTTGCATTGACAAGTGGCTAGAAAGCCACTCCACGTGTCCTCTTTGCAGGTACAGGGTTGAACAAGGGGACATCAAGAACTTCAACTTCTCACTCAGCTCAAGGTTCCTAAGAGTCCCTTCGAACCTAACAGAGGACCCAAACGTTGAAATCTATGTCCAGAGGGAGCCATCAAATCGAGGGTCATCGAGATTCAGCATTGGGAGTGGATTATGGGAAGTGGGCAAGAGCAAGAAACAAGAACAACCACTCATTGATGATCAAGAAGAAGAAGGTGATCATAACAGTGGTACAGGCATAAACACAAACACAAAGTGGGCACAAGAACATGTTCACCACCACAAGCTTAACCACAGAATAGTTATATCTGATGTTGTTACAAGGAGCAGGTGGAGTGATCTCAATTCTTCGGATTTGATATCTTTGAGCTTTGAAATGATGCTTAACGATGTGTCAAGCGCGAGATTCTCTCCTCCTCTGGAATCCAACAACAACAACAATGGTGAGAAGATTCATCATGGTTCTTCTAGTTCCAATAATAATGATGACGAGGAAGAGAATTCATTTACGGCACTGAATAATCCTAATCCTAGTACTGAGAAGAGGTCCATGTCTGAGATTGCCAATGTTCCAAGGTTTATCGCAGGGATGAGAAAACAGAGTAGGGTCAGAGAATATTCTGGTGGGGACAGTGGGAGGAGGGAAGAGAGGTTGTGGAGGATTTGGATGCCCATTGCTCAAAGAACGGTTCAATGGTTTGCAACAAGAGAAATTAGGAATTCACATGATGAAATTGAATTGCAACACAAAACTTTAGTAGGTTCAAATGTTTAATCATTTTAGCTTATTGTAATAGGACTAAATAGTAGTTATTGAACTGTTAATTCAATTAGTATATATGCTATGTTTGTGAACATGTTTGATTTTTGTCGGTGTAATCTGATAAAATATATATTGTTAAGGGATTGCAGTCCCAGAAAGCATATAGAAAAGTGGGATTTAAGATCCCATGGGAAAAGATAATAAATATCACTCCTTTTCTGACTGCTTTTTTAGTATCATTACCATTATTTTTTGATAGATAGTTGATTCATGTATAGGAAAAGTAAAGGAAACCACTTTATCTGCAATCATAATTTCATTATAGTGAGTTGAAGCTATGGTTTGCGTAAAACATGAGGATGTGAGGAATTAATTAATTAATTAATTGAAAGGAAAGTGTAGTGTAAGAAAACATCTTTATTCAGTCATCATGTAATGTAAGCGCATACATGAATATATTTTCAATTTCTAACTCATAAATCAAGGTCTAAAAAATGAATGCTATAATATAAGAGAATATATTTTGCTCAAACTGTAATTTAAACTTCTCTATTACTAATCCTTGCAGACTAGTTCTACTTCTTCCACAAACTCTTTATATCCCCATTTGACCCTTTTAATTTGCCGCAGAAATTGTGTTCCTTGGTGAATACTACAGTAGTAGGAATCATTTTGACAAGGGCTAAAATTAAAAGGGACAAGATGTTTCATTTCATTTACCTAACTGCAGAAAAAATAGGTAGTGTTTGTTTCAAAATTGTAGTGTTTGTTTCAGAACTTGTACAATAAATACATGTATATAACTATGCAATGCAGTGAATATTTAAGATTCTACCAGCCATATTAATAGAAAGAAATCAGGAAGTTGCTTCCAAAGCTGGCCCAGTTGATGACAATGAACAACCGTATTGATATTTTGTTTGAGTTAGGTCTTGACAAGACAAACAACCAAGTGGTTACATAGCAGAACAGGCCAAAATGAAAACATCAAATCAAAAATAATCATTGTCCTTATAATTTTAATATTCGGTCTTCATTTAAATACCTAATTTTTATTTTTGATTTTTCAACATGGAGCATATACCATATACATATAACATATGGAGAAGGTAGAAATATTTTTTAAACTATTTTTTATAATTCTGATGTCAATTCTACTTGCTGTCTAACTATGAATGTAGTGTCTTCAGTTTATACAGTCTATAGGCAGCAAATTTAAAACATAGTATGGTCCCTTCCTAATTCTCCACATGCACATGCATATGGCGTATTAAAATAAAAGAAATAAAGTAATCGAAAATTAAAGAAAATGAGTAATAATATTTATACATACATTTTTTCTTATATATCTTTTCCACCTACTTTATTATCGTTGGATTTCGATATCACTCCGACACTTACACTTCTTTTCTCTACAATTGGATCAAAATACAATAATGTTTGACGTACAACAGAAATACGTCAAACGAACATCCAACGTGTACTATACATAAGATGTAATGTGTGTTATATGTATAACATACATACGTATTATTGGATGTTCGTTGGACATATTTCTGTTGTACGACAAACATTATTGGATCAAAATATATGTATACTATACATATAATTTATTATGTACCACTAACATTACTCAAGAAAATGAAAGGAAAAAGGCAGTTGGTAGTTCTGTTACATGGGAGGAGGAGGACAATAGAGTGAAGGGCTCACTTGCATATTGTACAGTTGAGAAACATTTATACCTAAATTAAATACACCACCACCCGATTTCGTCAAAACCCTTTTTATATGCTCTTAGATTAGATGCACAGCACAGCACCCCAATGTTAAAGTGCGCCCTTCAATTCCAAGTTTCTGTTTGAACCACCAATTATAAGTATTTGTCCCCTTGATTCTTCCCCAGTTAGTTTATATTGCCAAATTGCATGCCATGGATCATCAATATTCCCCCAACATTCATCACCTTCGTTTCCAAACCCACACTCACAGTCACAGAGACATTATTATGACTGATCAACACATACAAGAAGACCATCTTGTTGATAACTATGATGTTCAATTTACCTCTCCAAGGCCATCATCGAGTTCTGATACAATGTTCCCAACACCATGTCCTGATTCACCATGGACACTTTCCTCTCCTCTCCCAAGGAACCCTTCCCCTTCCCCTTCCCCTTCTTCTTCTTCTTCTCCTCCTTCTGTTATCTACCACTGCATAGCCTCACTCCACCGCCACGAAGGCAGCATCTATGCCATCGCAGCTTCCAAAGGCTTGGTCTTCACCGGCACCAGCAGCAGCAGAATCCATGTGTGGAAGCAACCTGATTGCATGGACAAAGGGTGCCTCAAAACCAGCTCTGGCGAAGTCAGAGCCATTCTGGCTCATAGCAACACTCTGTTTTCAACACACAAAGACCAAAAAATAAGAGTATGGAACTTCACCTCTACTCTCTCCTCCGAAACCTTCAAGTCCAAGAAAGTAGCTACCCTCCCTAGAAAAACCTCCTTGTTACTTCCCATGTTCCCAATCAGAGGAAATAGCCACCACACACAGAAACACAAGGACTCTGTTTCTTGCATGGCTTATTACCATTCCGAAGGGCTATTATACACTGGCTCCCACGACAGAACAGTGAAGGCTTGGAAGGTATCTGAAAGAAAGTGCGTCGATTCATTCGTGGCGCATGAAGATTGCATAAACTCGATGTTGGTGAACCAAGACGATGGTTCTCTGTTCACTTCATCTTCCGATGGTTCAGTGAAGATATGGAGAAGGGTGTACACTGAATACACTCACACCCTCACAATGACGCTCAAATTCCAACCTTCACCGGTGAATGCGCTGGCAATAAGCTCATCGTTCAGAAATTGTTTGCTCTATTCAGGGTCTTCGGACGGAATGATAAATTTCTGGGAGAAGGAGAGGCTCTGTTACAGGTTCAACCACGGTGGGTTCTTGCAGGGCCACCGTTTTGGGGTGCTCTGTTTGGCCACAGTTGGGAGTAATATGGTGTTCAGTGGGTCGGAGGATACGACCATAAGGGTGTGGAGAAGGGACAAGATGAGCTGCTACCACGAGTGTCTGGTCGTGTTGGATGGGCATAGGGGGCCAGTGAGGTGCTTGGCAGCGTGCCTTGAGATGGAGAAAGTTGTGAAGGGGTTGTTGGTCTATAGTGCTAGCTTGGACCAGACGTTTAAGGTTTGGAGGATTAAGGTTGCGGATGATGATGATGATGAAGATGTAATGTGCTTTGAATATGGTGGTGGGAGAGGGTCCAAGATTAGGGCTAGGGAGTATGATTATGATATGAGCCCGGTTTTGTCACCTTCTTGGGTGGAGAAGAAGCTACAAGCTACCTACTTCCAGTAGCAACATTATATTACGCCCTCAAATTACACGGTAAGAATGATATTGCTTGTTCTTATTAAGACAAAATTGTATTCAAACGCATATTATATGTCATAAGTAATATTTTTTATATATGATACACATTATGTATAACACATAACATGTTAAATACTAGTTGAATGTAGGTCGTTGAAGAACTCTTATTAAAAGAAAGAAAAGTGGCGTGTGTGTCTTGTGTGATTTATGGATGGATTATAGTATCAATAATTATATTTGTACATACACTTTCTCTTACGTATCTTCTCTACCTATTTTATCATATTTGAATTTTGATGTCACATCACTCTATCATTTACACTTCTTTTCTTCATCGTTAAATTAAAATGTATATTTACTATATATACGAAAAGGTATCTACTAATATCATTGCTCTATAGTATATAGGTGTAGAAGAATGGGCAAAATTGTGTCCAATGCACCTGTCTCATTCGTCCTTTTATTTGGTAAGTGAAAGATAAATACTATGAGATTCATAATAGTGGTATATATGATATATTTTTTTATTATTAAAGTTTAAATATTTAAATATAAAAGTGAGGTCTATACTCTATATAAAACTTAACGATGAAGATAGATATTATGTAAATGTTATAAATATTTATAGATATGGTTTTATTCTAATACTATATCAAAAATATGTTGAAAAATATATTTGAACAGCATAAAATTATTTGTCCACCATTTGATTGGAGATAAATATGATGTTATCACTTTTACACTTATTCACCACAATAATTATGAAATAAATGTACTATTGGCACATTTAATTTATGATGTCCAAAATATCATAATTTATACTATATTTAGTAACTCTTACACTTTTAAATGCTTCTCCTTGCACAAATTATTTCATTTTTAGTAACTTTTATCCTGGCACGCAGGAGAAATTACTTCATCCTTTAATATCCATGGTCTCTTTCATATTTTGTTTGTTAAAATTTATTGAACTCTTTATAATTTCAATAAGTATTTAATTTTTTTTTATTTATTCTTCTTTTTAATAGGAGATAGAGAATATTGATAAAAATAAGAAAAATTGAGTTAATCAAAATAGAGAAAATATTAATAATAAATTAAGGGTTTTACTAGCCTTTTGTCATAGGTAAAAACTTTTGAAACTTTTGAAGTATAACTTGTTAAGATCAGTGTTGTTAAGGCAATGATTAGGAAAACCCTTAATTAACTAAAAGTTCCTTGGATGGGTGGAGGTAGAACTTAAGAAGCCGCACATGGTTAATTTGGGTAGAACCATGAATTGTATGACCTCATGGTGACGAACATATATAGCTAGTACTATATCACAACTAGCTAGTACCTACTACTACGACAATAACGAGCCATGAAAGGAAAGGAAATCACTCACATAAATAATATATACAGTATATATAACCTAGAAGCATTATTAGTCCGCTCCATGGATCTCTAGTAGTTTCAACGTGATCCTGATCCAGCGAGTAGGTGAAATTTTAATGTCTTCTCAGACTATATATATAGTACTATATATATAACAAGTTACTACTCTATAGCATTGCAAACGGATGCATGCATGACAGGTTTCTTGAAATTTTACACAAACCAAATTTGACCAAATCAAATTCGTGCTAATCAAATCAAAGTCTATTTTATATATATATCTATTAGCCAAAGGATTTTAACAAGCATTTCCAAAAGAAACAGAGTTAATTGAATTTATTATGTCTGACTATTAACATGAAGGGAACATGCATATATGTAAATAATTACTTAATTTTATGCTTTTAGTCAGAAGCCTAAGTTAAAATCTACGGTTCGTTTGTGGAAGTCATTTTCGAATGAGCCAATACAGATCGCCGACATTGAATTTGGGGGATAATAAATAATTATTCATTTAACAATGATTAAAATAAAATAATAACTATATTAATGGTTGTGTGGCTACCCCCTTTCGATCAGTCAGTCTATTTCTGTATGGTAGCCAAGGCCTTCCCCATCCACTGTCATCATGAAAGCAAACAAATTCCCACAAAATTCCATTGACTTCTTTTAGTAATTACCTTTTTTTATCTGTTAAATTCTAAATGCACATGGTGATTTAAGTAATGATTAATAGAGTCTTAAAATTAATAAAATACACAACTACTGTATTATTCCTTTTGACTATTTCTTTTATTAAGAATAAAATGTGTATACTTGATAAAAGAGAAAGTATTAAATAAAGATAAAATAGAAAGAACATATAAAGTTTATTTCAAATTCTTAAATCAACAAATATAAAAAAGATGCACATTTCAAAATTGGACAGATAAAAAAATGAAAGAAATAGTATGAGTTAGTGTTTTTTAAGATTGATAGGTCGTCAATTTTATTATTATGAGTAATATCACATAAATAAATTACAGAAGGAAACCTTCTCATGAGAAAATAGTCAAATACAGCTTAATTAGAAGCGGGTAAAACAAACGCAGGATAAGATTGATTTAGATTTAACAGAGCTTGCTAATAATAATAATCTCAATAAAATATAATTACTCTAATCCTATTATTTAGTTTTCTTCGTCTGTGGGGAGTGGAACATGGGAACGGTCAATGAAGAAGTGCTCGTAGATGAAACCAGCAAGACCACCACCAATGAGAGGCCCAACCCAATAAACCCAGTGATCGGTCCAGTTTCCAGAAACCAAGGCCGGCCCAAAAGACCTTGCTGGGTTCATTGAGGCGGCAGAGAAGGCCCCACCAGCAAGGATGTTAGCACCAACTACAAACCCAACAAGGGTGGGCCCAAGCCCAGCAAGTGGTCCCTTCTTGGGGTCCACCATGGTAGCATAGACGGTGAAGAGCAAGGAGAAAGTCAACACTATCTCCCAAACTACTCCTTGTGCGTACCCCACTCCACTTGCCAGCGTATGAACTGGAGTTGTCTGCATAATTAATTAAATTCATTAGCTTGATTCAAAGTTGTTTATTATTATTAATTAATTAATTAATTAACTAATTAGTACGTATGTATGTACGAACCTGTCCTCCGGAGAGGTAGTAAAGGAGGTAAGAAGCAGCTGCGGATGCTACTAATTGATCGATCCAATAAAGGAGGGAACGGAAGACGGTGATGTGGCCACCGGCGAGGAGGCCAAGGGTGACGGCGGGGTTGAGGTGGCCACCAGAAATGTGTGCGGCGGAGATCATGACGGCCACCACAAGTGCATGTGCCACCGCCACAGCAAACAAGCCCACTAGTGCATCCCCACCTAGCTTGTCTACAACAACAATAAATCAATCGATCAAATGACACGAGTCAATATCTAACGGCTTAAGCTTCTAGGTGAGATCGATATTATGTTGTAGATCTTATATATGTGGGTTAAAACTAAATAAAATAAATGAATCATATATATAAATAAATAACATTATAGATAGATAGATATATATACCAACGACCATGGCAGAGCCGACGCCAGCAAAGACAAAGAGGAAGGTAGCTATAAACTCAACGACGAGGGCTCGAATGCAGTCTGGGTGGTAAGCCTCTCGAGTGGATCCCAGAGCGAATTTCACCATTATGGTATTCACTAATTGCTTCTGAGAATGAATAGTAATTATCAATGATCACACACACACACGCACAAGTAATGTGAGAGTGAGTGATATGCAATCTGTATATATATATATACGGGAAGAACAAAAGGATATATGTTAATAATTTCACAGATAAATGCAAGTGGACCACAACGTATAGGGCGTGCTAGCTAGATGCGTGTACCCTTGGTTATGTTCATTTCCCCATCCCTTGACCAAAATAATATACAACCCAAATAACATGGTTAATGATGTATTCTTTTAATGTGTCGGATGATTTAGGTCTAAATTTTTAATTTTAGCTGTTTTATCCGGTACAATTTTGTACTTTTAGTAAAATTCAATAATTTATTACTATCTATAAAGAGAATTCTGAAAAAAGTTAGTTAATTTTGGTCTTTAAAAATAGAATAAATAAATATAAAATAAAAATAATTAAAATTAAAAATAACTACCATTTGTAACTTCTATTATTTAAATTCTTTCTTTTCATCTTTTATACTAATATTTTAATAAATTAAAATGAGATTCAAATTCTTTCTTTTTCTTTTTATTCATCTTTTATACTAATATTTTAATAAATTAAAATGAGATTTAGGAGAGACTTTAATTATATTAAATAATATTATCTTATAAAAAATTTATCAATAAAATATAATTAAATAAAAATATTTTATAAAATATTACCAGCAATAAAAAAGTGATTGACAAACATGAAAGTAGAAATTAAAGGCTATATACTTTAAATGTGAGATTTCACAAATTTTTTTGTTCTCTTATAAAATAAAGACTATGGACTTTAAAATATTTAATCACATAAATTTTTTAACTATAGTAGAAATTGAAGCCTATATATTTTAAATTGTGAGATTTCACATTTTTTTGTTGCATTATAAAATAAAGACTATAGACTTTAACTATCAAATCACATGAAATTTTTATTTTATAAAATAAAGACTATATGCTTTAAAATAGTGAATCACATTAATATTTCATATATAGTAGAAATTGAAGGCTATATACTTTAAAATGTGAGATTTCACAATTTTTTTAGTTGTCTTATAAAATAAAGACTATAGATTTTTTTTAAAATACTGAATCACGTGAATTTTTTACATATAATAGAAATTGAAGGCTATATACTTTAAATTGTGAGATTTCACAATTTTCTTTGTCGTATTATATAATAAAGAAAATAGCCTTTAAAATATTGAATCACATGATTTTTTCACATATAGTAGAAATTGAAGCTTATATACTTAAAATGTGAGATTTCATAGTTTTTTGGTTGTTTTATAAAATAAAGACAATAGCCTTTAAAATATTGAATAACATGGATTTTTCACATATATTGGAATTTCAAGGCTATATACTTCAAAATGTGAGATTTAAATTACGAGATTTCACAGTTTTTTTGTTGCATTATAAAATAAAGACTATAAACTTTAAAATATAGAATCACAAGATTTTTTCACGTATAGTTGAAATTGAAGGCTATATACTTCAAAATATGAGATTTCATAAATTTTTTGGTTGTCTTATAAAATAAAGACTATATGTTTTAAAATATTGAATCACATGAATTTTTCTCATATAGTAGAAATTGAATGCTATATACTTTAAATTGTGAGATTTCTTCACAATTTTCTTTGTCGTAATATAAAATAAAGTCAATATCCTTTAAAATATTAAATCACATGAACTTTTCACATATAGTAGAAATTGAAGGCAATATACTTCAAAATGTGAGATTTCACAATTTTTTTGTTGCATTATAAAATAAAAACTACAGGCTTTAAAATAGTGAATCACATTAATATTTCATATATAGTAGAAATTAAAGGCTATATACTTTAAAATGTGAGATTTAACAATTTTTTTAGTTGTCTTATAAAATAAATACTATAGATTTTAAAATATTGAATCACATGAATTTTTCACATATAGTAGAAATTGAAGGCTATATACTTCAAAATGTGAGATTTCACAATTTTTTGGTTGTCTTATAAAATAAAGACTATAGACTTTAAAATATTGAATCACATAATTTTTTCTCATATAGTAGAAATTGAAAGCTATATATTTTAAATTGTGAGATTTCACAATTTTCTTTGTCGTATTATATAATAAAGAAAATTAATAGCCTTTAAAATATTGAATCACATAAATTTTTCACGTATAGTTGAAATTGAAGGCTATATACTTCAAAATGTGAGATTTCACAATTTTTTTGGTTGTCTTATAAAATAAATACTATAGCCT
Organism: Aeschynomene evenia; assembly: GCA_013621005.1. Classification (NCBI taxonomy): domain Eukaryota; kingdom Viridiplantae; phylum Streptophyta; class Magnoliopsida; order Fabales; family Fabaceae; genus Aeschynomene; species Aeschynomene evenia. The sequence continues at coordinate 7,555,454 of CM024270.1, forward strand.
TTAAGATATTGAATCACATTGATTTTTCACATATAGTAAAAATTGAAGGCTATATACTTTAAATGTGAGATTTCATAATATTTTTGGTTGTCTTATAAAATAAAGAGTATAGGCTTTAAAATATTAAATCTCATGAGTTTTTCAAATATAATAGAAATTGAAGGCTATATACTTTAAACTGTGAGATTTCACAATTTTCTTTGTCATATTACAAAATAAAGACAATAGCTTTTAAAATATTGAATCACATGAATTTTTCTTATATAGTAGAAATTGATGAAGGCTATATATATACTTTAAATTGTGAGATTTCACAATTTTTTTTGACGTATTATAAAATAAAGACAATAGCTTTTAAAATATTGAATCACATTAATTTTTCACATATAGTAGAAATTGAAGGCAATATACTTCAAAATGTGAGTTTTCACAATTTTTTTGTTGCATTATAAACAAAGACTATATGCTTTAAAATAGTGAATCACATGAATTTTTCTCACATAGTAGAAATTGAAGACATTATACTTTAAATTGTGAGATTTCATAATTTTCTTTGTCGTACGTATTATAAAATAAAGATAATACCTTTTAAAATATTGAATCACATGTATTTTCACATATGGTAGAAATTGAAGGCTATATACTTTAAAATGTGAGATTTCATAATGTTTTTTTTTGCATTATAAAATGAAGTCTATAGACTTTAAGATAGTGAATCACATTAATTTTTCATATATAGTAGAAATTTAAGGCTATGTACTTCAAAATGTGATATTTCGTAATTTTTTTTATTGTCTTATAAAATAAAGACTATAGATTTTAGAATATGGAATCACATGAATTTTTCGTATATAGTAGAAATTGAAGGCTATATACTTTAAATTGTGAGATTTCACAATTTTTTTTGTCTTACGTATTATAAAATAAAGATTATAGCCTTTAAAATATTGAATCACATGGATTTTTCACATATAGTAGAATTTGAAGACTATATACTTCAATATATGAGATTTCATAATTTTTCGGTTGTCTTATAAAATAAAGACTATATACTTTAAAATATTGAATCACATGATCTTTTTCACATATAGTATAAATTGAAGGCTATATACTTCAAAATATGAGATTTCACAATTTTTTTGGCTGTCTTATAAAATAAAGACTATAACCTTTAAAATATTGAATCACATGGATTTTTCTATACAGTAGAAATTGAAGACTATATACAATTGTGAAATTGAAGGCTATATACTTCAAAATGTGAGATTTAACAAATTTTTTATTACATTATAAAATAAAGACTATAGATTTTAAAATATTGAATCACATGAAATTTTCTATATAGTAGAAATTGAAGACTATATACTTTAAATGTGAGATTTTACAATTTTATTATTTTTCTTATAAAATAAAGACTATAGACTTTAAAATATTAAATCACGTAATTTTTTTTATTTAGTAAAAATTAAAGACAATATATTTTAAATTGTGTGATTTTACAATTTTTTATTGTATTATCCATTACTACTTATAAAAGAAAGCATATTGCATGTGGCCACTGTACGTACCCATTAAGTTTTATCTACATTAATTTTTATCTATTTGTCTTGTACTATACCAATTAACTTCTTACTTTATATATACACACATACTTTAAATTATTTTGACAATCAGTTTAATCAATTGATAGATTTTTATTTTAATAAAATAACTAAGTTGACGATGAAATGAAAGTTATTAGGAATGACTTCCCTTTAGTTAAGCCATATGAAATTATCTAAAAATATATAATTAATCAACCTTCAATTCTGCTGACTAATTAAAAGAAAGTGCGATCCATATATATAAATGTATTGACTTTTTGGTTCATTAATTAGCTGTGTGATGTGATGGTGTACTACTACTGCTTGGTGGATTATAAGCAAAAGTATAGGATCATCCATGTTCTCCTTGGACTTCCCATGTTTAATTTGTCCACACATTAAATTAAATAATATCCTGAGGACTGATCCGAGAGCTAGAGGTGATCGATATATATATGAGTGTAGTAAGAGGGAATATATAGTTTATTTCATATTTTGCATAATACTGTGGTTATTAACAATGATAATAAATTATTAAGGCGGTATCAATTAGTATATACTAATTAGGCCACTCACTCAAAAGAATATGATCAGTATCTATCATATCATAATAGGGATGCTCATCAATTGGGCACTTTAGTTTGTCTTGCATTGTATGTTGATGATGATGCCACATCATTACTCTTTTTTTCTCTGTCATCTTTCGACTTATTTGGGAGGTGATGATTATGCCTAGTGACTAGTGAGTCAACCATCGCATGAATCTATGTATACATATTTGGCTCCACTCAGGCAGAAAAGAAAAGGTATACGTAATAAACATACATACAATTTCATATACATATATATGTATATGAACTTGGAATTAGAATGAAGTATCCAATCATGTATATATGATTTAGGCTAATTTTTGTGATGATAAGTTGATGCAAGACATGCATGCTTATATCTTTAAGAATGTCTACAAAGATAAACTTGTTTCCTTAGACGATCTCTTAGATGTAAAAGCAAATAAGCTTGAAAGTCCTCTGTTAATATTTATTTGTGCATATATTCTAACAACTTGTGCTGCACTTATACCTAATCATCAGTAATTGGATAGCTAAGTCATGACAACGATGCAGTAAGGTGTAGACAAAATGTGAAATATATATATAAAGAGAGATCAGAGAGGCTGAGATTCAACTTTCACTTGCAACTTACAAGGGCAGCTTGGCTAGTCATGTCATGTGCCAACATCCACTTGCCTAAATATTACTATAAAAAATGCTAATAATTGTACCTTATCATGTCATTCTATTTCTATAATCTATATCTATATATCTTGTAGGGACGTACGTTTCACACCTTAAACAAAATTCAAACATGTGCTACCTTTCATTTGTTTCTATTTTTCTCCTGATATACTATACTAAAATCTTGCAGCTGAATTATACGCAAGGTTTGTTGTACTGTACATTTTGTTTGGGTTTAGAGTTTAATGGTCCAAGTGAAGCAATGGAAGGCTACAATTATAATGGGCTAAGTAAAGCCCAATTCCATGGAAGCCCATAAACCTCATCAGTTATGAGAGACAAGTTTGGTAGTTGGGAGGAACAACAATTAAGGTAGCATTTGCATTGCATTGCATTGCAATGGCCTTATCAACAACATGCTCCTTGAGTTTCCCTTCTATGAAATTTTCCTGTTGCAATCCCAACCCTTCTAGAAGACTAGCTCTCTTTCACCTTGCCACTGGAACTATAGGTAATATATAATATAATATTCACAGAAACTAGATTATTACCTTTCTTTTTTTTTCCCCAATTTTTTCATTTTGTTATAAGTAATAATAATAATAGTGATAATGTTTCTGTGGTTCATTTGGTATGTTAACTTCAGCTATACCAGAGTTGCAATCTCAGTTATTTGATGCAAAAGGATCAGAGTTGGTTAAAGTAGCAGAGGCTACTTCTTCTGCAGGGAAGCTAGACCAATCACAGCAGAATTTATTATTTGATTGGATCAAAAATGATAACAGAAGATTTCTTCATGTTGTGTACCGTGTTGGGGACTTGGACAAGACCATAAAGTATGTATGCTGCTATATATATATGCTCTATTTTCAACAATTCTATAGGGAAAATGTGTTTCATTTGTGTACTAATTTAGAGCAATTTTTATGCATGAATTTAAGGTTCTACACTGAATGCCTTGGCATGAAGCTGCTGAGAAGGCGTGATATACCTGAAGACAGATACTCAAATGCTTTTCTTGGATATGGGCCTGAAGATTCCAATTTTACTGTTGAACTTACTTATAGTAAGTTAATTAAATTAGAGTATATATATATATATATATATTGTAAAATTGTAATGTATATACTTACAAGTTACCACAAAATGAATTGACTTGGGTTTCTCAATATACTTGCTATTTCTTGGTGGTTGCAGATTATGGAGTGAATAAATATGACATTGGAAATGGGTTTGGTCATTTTGGTGTTGCAGTTGAAGATGTAAGCTCCCATCAAAACATAACTAGATAAGAAAGCACAATTATCATTTTATATAGAATCAGAATATGAAATTATCATAGGGATTAATTAAAACTAAATGGCCTTTAATCAAGATGGTATTTTGATTCAAAATTCCCAGTCCTTGGTGCTTGGTTTTAATTTATGCTGTATTATGAGTTTTCTCAGACAAAATTATGATTACTATGCTCTTAATTTTGTAGGTAGCCAAGACTGTGGATCTAATAAAAGCAAAAGGGGGGAAAGTTACCAAGGAGCCAGGGCCTGTCAAAGGTGGCAATACAAAAATTGCTTTGATTGAAGATCCTGATGGTTATGAGTTTGAGCTTTTAGAGACAGGACTTACTCCTGAACCCCTATGCCAAGTAATGCTTAGAGTTGGTGATCTTGATGGTGCCATAGCCTTCTATCAAAAAGTCAGTATTTTCCAATCACTATCATTGTGAAGGTTCTTTCCTGAAGAGAAGAATTTAATGTTTTTGTTTTCCTGTCTTTGTTAATTTCAAAGGCACTTGGCTTGAAACTCCTCCATAAGAGGGACTATCCTGAGGACAAGGTATTAACTTCTGCTTATTGATTTAATGTATGGCTATTTGTGTTCCTGGAATAACTGTTTTGGATTGTTGTGTAATGTAATGTATTCCTTTCATAGAACTCCTTGGTCCCTGCTATGGTTTCATGGCTATCTGCAAATGTTCTGTCTTATTGATTATTGATTCTGATTGGTTAACAGTACACAGTAGCTGTGATGGGTTATGGTCCTGAAGATAAGAATACCGTTCTAGAGCTCACATATAACTATGGAATCACTAATTATGACAAAGGAAATGGTTATGGACAGGTAGATTCTTTTCTTTTCTATTTTTCAAATTAAAGGGATTTTTGTGTTTTGTGTTTGTTCTACTCTTCATGTCTGTGTTTTATGTCAGTGTAAGAACACAACTTATTTTGTGTTTACACAGATTGCAATAGGCACAGATGATATCTATAAGACTGCAGAAGCAATCAAATTGAGTGGCGGGACGATTATCCGCGAACCTGGGCCCTTGCCAGGAATCAACACCAAGATAGTAGTTTGCTTGGACCCTGATGGTTGGAAACTGGTATGACCTTTTATTCTATTTGCTTGTATCTGAATTAGTAATTTTCCATGTTCTTCAACTCCTTTAAGTTTTAACCATGTCAGTTGTCACTAACAAAATTCGCTTACATGGGCTATGAAAAGTCCTTTACATCAAGCACTACATATATATATTATCACAGCCTTCAAATCATGTCAAAATTTGCATGTCACACCTTTTTTTAGTTTGGCTTATATATATTACTTCATGCAGGTATTTGTTGATAATGCTGATTTTCTGAAGGAACTAGAGTGACAATGTCATGGATCTAGAATCTTTACCTCTTCACTGATATTATGATAGTCTAGCAATGTTGTCAAGAAACCTTGTAGCTGTTCTGTCTAATCTACATATCCACTTTGAGGGGAAAATTGGAAAGAAAAGTAGAAACTTATTTACATCAATCCCAATGTCATTTCACCCCTTTCATTGTTTTTATTATGTTACTTTGGCACGGCAATTCAACATATACTGGATCCCCTCAAGCCAGAACTGCTTGTCTCTAGTACTCGCACATTCGAATTCTATTATCCTCTCTGCTGTTTTGATTCCAAAATATGCCCTCTTTTCACTCATGTCTTCCTTCTCCCTTCCTGGCCAAGCTTGGATATCGCTGCAGACTCCAATGACTATATCTGCCATTTTAGTCCACACCTTAAGACATTGTTGACTGAGAGTTGCAAGAAAATAAAACAAGTAAGTTCTGTGTAAGAAGCTTTAATTTGCTTACATTTCTTCTTTTTGGTGAATGTTCCTGCCATGTATTTGCTTTTCATTTTGGCTACAACCTGTTGTCATTTTGTGTTGAGTTGTGTTCCAATTAATACTTTATGAAGATAGCACACAATCAATAACTATGCTTCTATCTAATCTAGAAGTGGTTTTCAAAGTATTAATAACCAATAATGCTCGTTGTACAGCAGAAATACGTCCAACGAGCATCCAACGTGTGCTTTACATAAGACGTAATGTGTGCTATATGTATAGCACACATACGTAGCACACATTACGTCTTATATATAGCACACGTTGGATGCTCGTTGGACGTATTTCGGTTGTACGACAAATATTATTGATTAACTGGTGCTCTATCAATGTATATAAAAGTAGTTTGCATTACATGATTGCCACACACAAAACATGCAATTTTGAGTATTTTAGACACATCTGCACTCAATCATTAGTTTCTTTATGCTACTAATTATAATTTAAAAGCTGCTGGTTCAATTATTTCTTTTCATTGACAATGTATCAGATATTAATCATTTCAAAATTTATAAAGCATTCTAGACAACTATGCCCATATATCTAACTTAGAAATGATTGGAACTCATGCCTATGATTTTTTTTAATGCAAGAATCAGTCTCTCATAGCAATTAATTACCTGCAAATTTGAATTTATATTGAAAGATACTTGCTTCCAGTGAAGATCTCCTGTTATTCAAAGTTAAAATCCAAGGGTTAGAAATCTAAATTGCTTTATGCATTTAGCATTCTTTTGTACCAATTTCTATGAAACTGTTATTGCAAATTTGTTTGTTAACATACCTTTTCTTGTACGTTTTAGAAGCTCTCCTCCTTTGAAGACACAGTCCAGTGCTATCAAGATATTTGCTTCTCTGCCTTCATCACATTTGTCCTCAACTAGAGGAAAGGTTGTGCCTCCAAGCCCCTTCTGCAACCTTGCCTTTAGAGTAGCAGCACCTCGCAGCGCTGCCAACAAAACATTTAATTTATCAGATTTTCTCTTATTATGTTATAGAATTGGATGATATCTATGGGAAATGAACTTTAAGATCATCAGTTTAGACTTCTTTTTTTTTCTTATCAACAATTGGTCATTTCTTCCCTTTTTCTTGGTTAATCTTAAGGAGTTAATTTATGGGACCATGACTAAGTCAAAAGTAAAGATTGATCATTTTACCAGAAGATTGAAATTGGTTTTATATATTACTTTTACATGGATACTTACATGTGAATGTGTGAAGCTGTACAGAAACATTGAGTATTGAGAAATGAGGAACACAAATTCTGATAATACCTGTGGCTGCTCCTGCTGTTAGAGTCATTATATCTCCATTGGTTTTTGCATTAATTGCAGAGTTGACTGCTGCTATGATTTGGTCGTGTTCGGCTCCCATATCTTCTGCAATCTCAATGCAGTGAGAGGCTACTAAGGCTGCTGCCGATGCGATTGCAGCTGAAGATATGGGAGTGTTCTTTTGGTTGGCATTAGGCATATCAGGCGATGATGCTGCTGAAGCGGCAACTGCTGCAACAGCAGCAGCTACACCTGCCACGGATACCGCAGCGTGCAACTGAGCATTATGAGTCCTAATTTCCTGCTTTTTCCTCTCCTTTTGATCTTTCATCCACCTTCCCATTGTCCTCCCTCTTAGCAGGCTCCTGTAGAGCTAGTGAGCAATAATTTGCAACAGGAATGACAAAAACTGGAAATTAGTGAATAATAAAAAGATTGAGTTGGTATTTTTAGTGTATAGGTAAAAGAGATAATCATGAAGTTTACCCCATTTCTTAGCAAGTTTTGACTGGAAAGAAATTCTGGATTGATTGCTTGTTGGAGTAAAAATAGGTCCTGAATCATTTCAACATGAGTGTTATGATCATCATACTATGAGTTAACACGAATTTGTATTATTTTACCTTCGCACCGTCGCTGTCTTTTGGCAAAATCGGAGGGCAACAGCCATTAGGTAACTGCTCAAATAGGTTGCATCATCAGAACCAAATATGAATACATGAAGTAATAGGCACACATACATACACATGCACAGGTAAATATTATATGCTTCTTAATGTTGTAGAATCCAAGGACTAGCAAAAAGGTCTAAGTTTTGGAACAATCCCTCTTTCCTTTTAAATTCCATATCAGTTTCATTAGGATATCTTCTTTTTCCTTTTCCTTTTCCTTTTCCTTCCCTCCTCAGGTGTGTATGCATACATAGAATCTAAGAGAACTAACATAACTTTTGCATGATTTTCAGTTTGAAGTAGCTAAAACTAAAAGTAGTGATTATATGGCAACTCTAATTCAAATAAGAGAAATGATGTGCGTACAGAATAAAATCAGCCACCATCAGCGACTATATGTAATAATCCAACATTTTGAAACTAGTAATCAAACTTTAGAAAATGTTGGATTAATGCATAATAATAAAAGTTGGATTACTAATTTCAGAATGTTGGATTATTACACATGGTGGCTGATAGTGACTGATTTTATGGTGTACATGTAACATTACTCTTCAAATAACCGTTTTGAAATTCCCAAATAGAATCAAAGGCAAAACTTACAGAGTCCTTAGAGGCAGTGTTACTCTTGGTATGTAATTCATTACCAGCAGGACAAGAAAGTGGGATCTCAGTAGTACAAGTGGTGGAAGTCTTAACATTAGGAGTGTGCAGTGCTTTGGAAAGTTCCATGGCTGAAAGGCTCCATGATCTAGCAAGGAACTCCATAGACTCAGTTGGAGTGTCAGGTGGGGGACAAGATGATACAGGGCAATCTGCAGGAGCATTCTCATCTATGTTCTCCAGCTGATGAACCGAGTATTTTGCTGCTGTAGGGCTCACTGACATTGAAAAAAATCACAGAGAAGTAAGTTAAGTTCTTGTATCAGAATGAATCTCTGTCACAAGAATTATAAGAAGCAAATATTGTTTTTATCTTTTGTCATACTCTACTAAAAGTATAGTCTCATAACTTTTATGTGCCTATAAAGAAAGTTGAAGAGCTGTCTTGTAGTGAAAAACAACTTTCTGAATTTTACCAAACTAAGTACCAAGAAACATTTCCACTCACTTGTAAAGAGCTATAGTATTATAGTACCCTCAGGCCTCATAGAATCAGAACACATGGGAAATGAAAGATCTCATAGTAAGAGTGAGAATTGAGACAAGACTTCAAGATGATGAAGGAGTGAGGAACAACAGTGACTCAAGTGAGATATTTAACATGAAAGTTTGAGGGTGTTTCCTAGTATTTTATTTATTTTATTATTATTGTTATTATTGTTGAGGAGAATGAAAACAAATTAAAAGATTGAGAGTGGTGGTAGAAGGAAAGGACCCAGTTTTAAAGGGTCACTAATTCATTCTTGTCTCCAACTTAAATTGTTGTTGCTTTTGTTCTCCACCTCTTATTGCTTTATGCATAAAAGAGTGAAAGGCCTGTTTTTTATGGTAGCCGAATTCATCATTACTTGGATTCTCCTTTGTCACCACTATCAATATCACCATCATTCTATCAATATCACTATCACTATCACTATCACTATCTAAAGTATAGTTTCAGAGGACCCATTTGGACGCTATTCCTTATTATTCTACAAAAGTAGATAAATTAAATAAATATGCTATGCCAATTGGTTCAAGTTTATACACACGAGTGTGTGTCTTATACAGTTTCTAACTTGTCATTCCCAGTATTATGTTGTTTGTAGTCAATGTAAGAAAACGACAAAGGGTCTTTCTTTTCTTTAACTTTGTTGCCTTTTACTTTGGGAGGTGAATAAATGATGCATATACTTTTTTTCCCATACCCTCGTGCATAAGAATTAAATAATTTTACACTCCTTGATGCAATTTGGCAATCTTGCATGATCCTTACCATATATAAGAGTAACTTTCGTTCAAACCACAGTTTACAACTTCTTAAATGGAAATTAAAACATAATATTAGTTGTAATAAAGGTGTTAATTCTTCTTGTTTTCTTCAATCAAGTGCTAGAATCTGATCTATTAACTTTGACCCTGTCAGCAAGGTGTGTTGGAACTTGGAATAATATAACTTGGAGTATATAACACCAAATTAAACAAAATGGATCCGATTTGTTTCAATAAACCATGCATTGTTGGATCATTTATGAACAGATCTCTTTTTGTGGGGAGGAGTACAATGAAAACTGAGATTATATCAGTATACTAACAAACCTAACTGTACACAGTAAAAAAAAGGACTAAATTTGTGTAAATGAATGATTCAGAGAAAAATAAATGTGATTAAATGGTGAAGGGGTCACAAAAAAAAGGATCATGGCTTTCCCCTCACCGATGCATATTTGGCTGATAGCTATAAATAAAATGTAACCCCGTCCTGAGTCTCGTGCAGTCGTGTGGCATGACGCAATCAACAGCCACAGGCATATAATATATACCTCAGTTCTTCAAATTTGTTCAAAACCTCAACCTCTTTACTTTGCCTCTTTAAATGGAGCATCTATCTTACCCCACTAGCATGATGATGTATGATGAGTCCCCAATACATTTGGTAGAATGGTGTCACGATCAGGAACCTAATATGTCATTTGCTTTGTTGTCATAACAGTCTAATGTTCCTCTGGTATAGTGAGTTCCATGACATGAAAAAGAACAGGCTTTAAAGTGACTCCTTCAAAAACCTGTCTGAAAGACAAACCAAGTCAGAGGTTCAGCCACATATTCTATACAGTTCAAGGTATAACATTTGTTATAGTCAAAGACTGCAATCAATATGATAATATCCAAGGAAACTCTACTAATCATATAGCACATAGTTCAACTTCATTATCTAGAGAGAAATATTTGTTTTTAATCCATGATTCAAATACAATTTTGGACACTTGGAGATTGATGTATAAAAAAAATACTCCCTCCGTCTACTTTTATTTGTCTTTCTAGGAAATTTATTTGTCCACTATTATTTGTCATTTTAGATTTTCAATGAAACATTTACAATCTTTTTCCAGTTTTATCCATACATACACTCTCTTTTTATCTCTTACAATTATTATTGCACAAAAACTATAAGGATAATTTTGTCATTGTACATTTACTTCTATAGAAATTTTTTTGTTTTCATCACCTTCTTAATAAGTGTGCAATACTCTAAAACGTCAATTAAAAGTGGACGGAGGGAGTATAAGATAATTCAAATCTTCAATTATTAAGACAAGATTCCTTAATGTAAATGAAATATCCAATTTATTTACACATTGATCCATCCCAATGGTGCTTAGTAAACTATTATCCAACTGGTGTTTATCATACTGTTATTTAGATAAGTGATTTCTTACGTACTATTTGGCTGAAGAAATTCGGCGAAGTGAAGGAATCCAACTGCTTGAAGTACGGGAATTGCTCCCAAATACACGACCAATGTTTGAGGTTCCTACTGGCCTTTCTGGTTTTGAGACATTTTCTTTTGAGGATCTGGGCAAAGCAGATGAAGTTGATGGACCATTGTTCGCATTCTGCAAAAATTTATCTCAATCAAATGACTTGGCTCAGCTTAATAAAACTTCAAAGTAAAGATGTGGACCCTTTTGTTTTTCTTAAAGAGGGAATAAGGCAAGAAAGAACATGTTGGAATTTTGAAGGTGACTTACGTGTTTCTCGGTCTGATTCTGAACATTGGATGGTTTAGGCTGCACTTGTACACTTGGTCGATCAAGATTGGCTAACAGTTTCGTTACAGTAATATGGTTATGAGCTGAATCGTTGACTCCTGAAAAGGGACAAAGGCATCAGGATGTGATCTGTATGAAACAATACTTCGCTATTCTGAAAATCTTGTAAGGTTATCTCAGTTCAACAGTGTTATATCACAGCTAAACGAAAAAGTCTATGTTTAAAAAAAGAGAGAAAAATAACAAAAAATAGTTAACGGGGAACCATCTGTCAAAGTTTACCAATCTCTTAGGATACAAGAAGCTATTATGTTGTGTTTTCAGATTCGGACAATGAAGTTGAATGAAAATAGCCTACCAAAAATTAGCTAATATGCCAACTTTCAGTAAGTTGTTTTTCCCGTATTAAAACAGAATTCCTTTAACACGAAACTGAAGTTACCTTTACGCTTATCGACAGCAGCCCCTGATTCTAGATTGCTAGGCGCAACAGCTAGACTGCTAGGCACGGCAGCCGAAGCCTGCATATTGTCGAACACAATAAGATCAGGAAAACTTAATATGAAGACTATCAGAAAAGCCATATAACAATACACATTCCAGTAAAATAGGCAGAGAAAGTACTAACAGATGATTGATTTTGTCTCTTTGTCTGTTGCGCCTGCTGATACTTCAGGATGGTCCAGTCAAACAAATAGTCAGAATCATATCCTGCTCATCAATGGAGAAGACAAATATAACACATGTGAGACCACCAGAAACGTGATAAATCAAGCTTTAAAATCCTAAGATTAGTGATACATGATATCCCTAAAATATTTATTCCCAAGCACAAATACACTTAAGAATCAAATGAAATGATTCACAAAATTAGCATGAAATGAACAGCCAATACCCTCACGAGTGAACAAATCCTGAAACAGGCGCTTCAAGAATCCATAATCTGGTTGTTGATCAAACGTCAAGGAGTGGCAATAATGAAAGTAAGAAGCAAACTCCACGGGATATGACTTGCATAGCATCTAATACCAAAAAATATATAATCAGTGAACTTCTTGGCAGCAAAAGTCTTCAATGAGAAAAATCCCATGAAGATGATGAATTAAAGTTGACTCTGTAACTGCAATCCTTAAAAGCTCTTAATTTGATAATTTAGTCAAGGATTTGAGTAGTCAAAGCCATTTCTATCCCTAGCTTCACTAACAACTTTTGTCTTGCTTCTCACCTCACTCTTTAATAAAAACAGAGAAGGAACTTGAATCAAATTATACTTCAGTTGCTAATGTAGGCAACAATATGAGGGCCAGAGAGAAAAAAGTTGAAAACTGTACTAGGGGTATCGATCAATTTATGTTACTGAAAAACCCACATACCTCAATAGGAGTTGATAACTTCTTCTCACAAATCTTGTCATATTTTTCCTTTTTGGTGACAGCTTTCAGACCCTGCCAAGGAAGGCTGAAATGCAAGAACCAGATAGTCAGGCACTATATTTACCTGAAAATCCTGTGCAACTGATACTAACAAGCACCATTTTTTAAATCTCAATATGCCAAAGGAGAAGAACATACCTTCCTCTTAAAAAGTACATAAGAACATAGCCAAGAGACTCCAAATCATCCCGACGACTTTGCTCTGACAAAATAAAACCAAAATTGTGAGAAATTTGTAGGTTATGATCTGCGGAATGTAAAGAAGAAAATTCTCTTTCTACATACCAATTCCTATGTGAGTATTGCAACTCGCATAACGTGCAGTCCCAGTTAAGTTTTTGTTTTCTCTGGATGATTTTATCAAAGGTGAAAAGAAAATTAGGCAACAGTAAAATCTTATACATTGTGCCAGATATGGGAAAAAGATGCATAACAAGATGAAATTAAATAGAAAAAATAAAACTTTACAGAATTAAATATACCTGTAAGGGATATGCTTGTTTGTGCTAGGGTCCTTAAATCTTTTTGCTAGTCCAAAATCAATAATATAAACCTGTGGATGTAACAAATTGCAGAAAACATACATATGAACTTGGAAGATGAATAAGAAGTTCCAGGCAGGAAATTATCCACAAAATTCAACCATAAAAGGAAATGAATACGAAATATTGATGTTACCTGGCTTGCTCTCCTTCCAAGACCCATAAGGAAGTTATCTGGTTTGATGTCTCTATGCAAAAATCCCTTGGAATGCAAATACTCTATTTTTGTAAGCTGTAAACAAGTAAATGGAACATATTTCATTTTTAGCTTTCACTGAAAACATTAATGATATAATAAAACATGCAGAAAGTAAGGTACAAATGCTGCCTTCTTAAAAATCTAAGCAAACATTAATGATATGAATCAATGATTACCATCTGATCAGCCAACATCAAAACTGTTTTTAGAGAAAATTTCCTCCCGCAATAGACAAAAAGGTCCTCGAGACTTGGTCCCAGAAGATCAATAACCAGAACATTATTGTCTCCATCAGTGCCACACCATTTCATACTTGGAACACCAGCTGAAATCCAAAAGGCAAGAGGAATCATAAACACTAAACCCTTGTCCATTTGTTATTACAGCATTTGCATTTAACATATTGAACTATTGAAGTGCTTCCACTATGACTTACTTTCTCCTTGGAGAAGATTGTACAGCTTAGCCTCGTACAGTAGTTGTGGATGTTTTGTTTTCTTGTTCTCCTGAAAATTAGGAAGCGGAACCACTATAAATCACAATTACATCACATGCATAGTTCTTGGATAATTAAGTATGAAAGAAACCGCAAAAAAATATTTTCAAATTCTAGTCTTCTACCCATTCTAGTTAACTTTATTAAAATTTGACCTAAGTTTTCATCTATTGTCATTTATGCTGTATACATCCAACTGTAAAATGCTATTAGTAGGAAAATGAATCTTTACTTAACTCTGCATAAAAAACAGTACCACAACACACAGATTCCATGCTTAAATTAAAACTGGATCATCAACCAAACCGAGCAAAACTCTCATGACAGAATCGGATTAACGAATTACGATTGTAGAGGCTATGAACACAAATACTCAAATAGCCCCGAGCACCCCCAAGAAGTCAACAGCGATGCAGCTTCAAAAATCAGCTATACTTCTTGGGATGAGGATCAATCGTTGACCATTAAAATTTCCCCTTTCTCATATCAATCATCAAACTACACAACCCAATCCCATCCAGCTCCATAACAAAACAAAAACCAAAAAAAATGAAAAAATTCAACATAAACCAATTCTGAGTGACATGAAGGCTCACCATCTTGACAGCCACAATCTCAGATGTCTCGATATTTGTTGCTGCAACGAAAAGAATAATAATCCAAATAACCATCAGAAGCATAACATATAAACATAAAATAAATTTTAAAAAAAATCAATAACCATAATCTAGCTTTGAAAACAAAGACAGAAAAGGGTGCAGCGTTACGTTACCAATAAAAATTTCACCGAAGGAGCCGCTCCCGATTTTCTTACCCAGCTTATACTTTCCTCCTACAACCCTCTCCATCTCTACCCACACAAAAAAAAGTAAATTAACCAAACCGTATTGTGCTCTTTTGCAGAAAGCTAGCTTGCTGAAAGAAAGAAGGAAAAAAAAAAGGAGAAAGCTTTTAGGTTCAGAAAAAGGGATAGAGATAAAGCAATTTCTTGGGTGTTTCGTCGACGCCTCCGAGGATTTTACCTGCGAAAGTGGCGACGAACGTTCACACGCAGAGAAAGAGAGAGAGAGAGCAGAAATTGAAATTGATTGGATTGGAACAAAATGGAAATGGACCGAGAAGAAGAGAAGAAGATGATAAGAAGGGGTTATAAAAGCAGGGTCAGTTTTGGAATAACACAGAACAGAAACTTTGCATTTTGTTTTTCCAAAATTTGGTTTTGATGGATCGATGATGATGATGACCTGTGCAAGTCTCAACCACCTAACCCCAATGCACTAGTTTAGATTAATTAGTAGCCTCCATACCCATAAAACACGCTTTGTGGATAATGCACAAATATCATTAATTAATTAATTACTCAAATGATTTCATTTATTTAGTAATAATTAAATAACCGACTAGTTATTTGGTTTCTTATTAAGAAACAATAAAGTTGTTGCTTTTTTTCCTTGCGGCGTTTGTTTGATTGATTGATATGCATAATAATCTGAGTCAGCATGGACTGATAATTGAGCAACAAAATTTAAATGTCTTCGATCTCCTCTATTATTATTCTCTCTATCCTAACATTCCTTGTGGGGAATGAATGAATGAATAATTAATCCAATTGTGGGGGGAAGATACTTGTGAATTGCGTGCCTATTTTGTTTATTCGGGTTTGGTTTGATTTGATTGGTTACTGTGTCACCGTGACAGAATGTGTCTGTCTCTTAGCTACTTTGTCTTGTTTCGGAAGCAAAGAAAATCAATTACAATCGGATAAGGTTGTCAATACACATGCATGTTCAATGCCTTACATATGCCAATTCGGAAATAATACTATCTTGTTTCCCTTGAAAAAAACCTTTATATATTTATATATATATATATATATATATATATATATATGTTAGATTAAATTCATTCATAAATACTGATATGAAATTTGAAACGTAGTTGGTGATTAATATGATGATTGACTTTATCCATGACTATTTTGGCTCTGAATGATCTTTGAAGTAAACAAAAGAATACTTAGAAACTACTAATTAACAACCAATGGAGGTTATTTTACGTGGATATGGTACCTTACAAAATATTAATAGTACCTAGTTCCAACCTAACAGGATGACCTGATCAAATTAAATCTTTGTACAGCTGCCATTATTATTTAATATTTTTTTAATTCTGAGTCTCAGTAATCAAACTAATTTTTTTTTATCTCTGAATATAAAAAATAAAAAGGTGTTATGTTGCACGCGGTCGACATAGCTAGATGGTGGGAGCAAAGATAAATTCAAGTTTGGCTTCGTTTGAAATGAATAAAATATGTTCCATATTGACTTTGTATGATGCTTAGCTTGACAATTCACACTTGCGCTTCTTTCAATTCTACCAAAATCAACTAACACGTTTTAGATTTAGATTGTTTTTTTTTTTTTTTTTATCATAAGGGGCTTAAAGCCCAAAACAGAACCAAAACACTAAGATTAGATTTAGATTGTAGGAGTAACAAACACGCACGTTGGGTGAATTTTGTCAACATGCAGCATGTTGTACTGGATTGGGCTTGGGTTACCCTGTTCTCAGTGGATAAGGGGTCTTTAACACAAAAAATAAAGTAGTTTGTCTAATGGACCCAAAAACAAAAACAATATATGTCCAAGTCATTGCATTGAATATTTGTTATCAACAGTAGGTTTTGGTATATTATCCTTTGAATAAAAAATTCCCACCGCGTGTCCCTCGAGTCAATATGTATTATGGAAACGTTAACGTGCAAAACAGTGTTATGCACTATGCTTGCTATATGGACCCTAACTAGCTAGAATTCCTGAGGCAGCAATCTCCAATCTTCATCAGATCCTCTGTAATGGCACAAAACACAGATTTTTGAGATGATTGAGAGTCGTTTAGGAGTAGTTATTCCAGCAAGTTACATCATAATGAGTAGTTTGTACTTACCCGTGCAGGGTGCTGCCTGCAGAGACACCACCACCTATGTTGCTAATTTGATTCACTTATTATTGCCTGACGCTACTACTACTACTACTAGTTCAATGCCAATTCTCATTGTCATCGGAGGTTTTGTTCCTCATCATCATTCCCATGAATCTGCTCACTTTTGGATATCTTGCCTTCCCACCCTACTATTGTTAATGGTGAGTCATTTATAATTCTATTTTATCTTAATTTAAACGTACTTTATTTATTTATTCTCCAAATTATTGCGTGTATAGTGTATGAGTAAGGTTATTTTGACATCTAAAAATATATATATTTGGTTAGAATATTCACTTCATCATTATTTTGAATACAATAATTAACGGTGCTGACATGATAAGTTTAAGTTTCATGAGGCTTATAGGCTACTCTTCTACTTTATAGCTAGAATTCTAAAAAAGTCTATGGTATGTATGTGTTTAATGAAATGAAATAACAAAATTATTAGTTAGAACCTTTTAAAATGTCATCACTTGTTGATTATTCTCTGCCTAACCTGGTATTTGACAATTGTGATGGATTGTTTTCGTAGCAATTCATTAAGGATTGCCTAAGCATACAATAAACCACTAATAAGTCATCAACAAGAGATTCATATACTCTTTTTTTTTTTTTCATGATTAATTACGATATAGAGAATTAGCTAGAAAAAGAGATCAACTCTCATTGAATGTGTATGTAGAATAGCAAAGCAGTCAAAATTAGATGAGATTGATAGAAAAGAAAAAAGTGATGAGAATCAATTTTCTTTTTTTCTCCATAAAGTTAAAGAAGTGCTCCAGCCCCCAATGAGACAAGTTCACACATATTTCTCCATCCAAATATTGAGCGGAGAAGAAATCTAGGGTTTGAGAGCGAGTGCGAGATCCAAATACATTCTTCCTTAATTTCTTAACAGTGATGTAATGAAAATGTTTTGTAAACTGTAAATTGGCAACACTAATCAATTTATGGCTTCTAAAAATATTAATATAATAAAATTTTTTGGTTTACAACAAAATTTACCTAACATTCATCCAACATCCATTTCTAGCATTGAATTTGAAGAATTTATATGTAAGAGTGTGTTTATACTAAAATCCAAAGAGAATGAATTTTGGATAATTTTTAGAGTTTAATTTTGATCCAATTTCGGTGTAAAGAAATTTTACACATACATCCAATTATGAATTGACACATCAGTAAAAGTCTTTAACTCAACCATCCACTAACCAAAAAGTCACACAAATCAATGGATGTGATTGGCTGACAGTGTAAAAGTCAGTGCATCATAATTAAACTCTAATTTTTATTGTACACCTAACTTTACTCCTCATTAATTATTACATTATGTTTTCATTTGTATATAAAAATTAGAGTTTAATTTTGATACACTTATACAGTGTCGTCATCCAATCAAAACACTTTTTTATATGACTTTTCATGTAGTGGGAAAGAGAAAATGTAATTATAACTTACGTGACATCATATGATTAGATGACTGTATAAAAAAATTATATATTATCCGTGGATGAAAATTAAATCCTAAAAATTATTCCTAGCATAATAACTTTTTTATATTACAACTTAGTAACTTTAAAACATCAAAGGCAGCACGAAAAGAGAGAAAAAACCACTTATTATAAATTTATAAAAATTACCCATCATAATTTTTTTTTTACTTTTCTCCATTTCTATTGACTAGCATTTTAGTGCATAGTAATTAGTCTGAAAAAATAATGAAAAGTATTAAAATTTCAAATTTTTATTTTTATTTCTAAAAACTTGTAAGAAAAATATCTATGAGAATTGAGAAGTATCTATAAACTTAGTATAAAATATGTGGACTGGTTTAAAGAAGAGAAAGAGCACCAAATTAGACATGAGTGGTTAATGTCATCTCTGAAAGGTTTGTAATAGAAAAAAGTGAAAAAGTGTGACGCCTAATCTGAAAAAACCTGACACGCCACGGAATCATTTTGCTTCAAAAAGCATTAACCCATGATCATTTATGTCTTCATTTTTAGACTTAATCCATACTTTGATTAAAGTAATTAAAATTATCTGATTAAGTATTTTGTCCAGAAGGAAGGAAGGAACCTGGCTTTAACTTTATTAGCCTTAAAGGAGTGGAAGGAGAACTGCAGAGATTTTGACCTTAGCGAAAGTGTATTCCTTAAGCAAGATTGCAAATAGTGGAAAAGGGTGTTCCTAATTTCTCACATAATTCAATACTAAATGAACAATACAAAATCAGCCAAATCAGCCAATAAATGAGATTTTGGGCCATAATTATTCAGCCCATTACAATCTCAATTATTATTTGGGTCAAAATCAAAGTCAAAATAGACTCATTGACTGTATGGACTAATTTTTCATGGTTCACTTAGCATTATTGTTCAATTTATTGTCGTGAAGAAAAGGATAATCATAGGTTTGCATTCTAAATTGGATATCTGCAGAACATTGATCAGAATTAATGGTGAATTTGAACAACGTTAGAATGTGAATCATATTAACACAAAATATGAGAGAATTATAATTATGTAAATAATATTTTTGCAAAAAGATAAAATAATTTCAATCTACTCTCCGTATAAATTAATTTTACACAAATATTCAATTATGAAATGACACATAAACAAAAGTTTTTAACTCAATCACTCACTGTATAAAAAATCACACAAATAAATTGACGTGATTAACTAACTGTCAATGTATCATAATTAATTAAAAAAAATTATCCTACAACTACAATCGAAGTGCTTCACTAGTAAAACATCCAGCTATTAATTAAATGTATTACTTTTTTAACGAGGTAAAAAAGTTAAAACAGAAAGTATTATGAAATATGTGAAGTAACATGCAAACTATAGCATAACAGTTTGGAGCCATTTAGCTTTTTTGGGCACTGTCATATCAATTTATGGGCCATATGATATAACACACACTCCATTATATTGCACTCTTTACCACTACCACTACCACACCACCACCCTTTTGTCCTGTTTTTGTCTCTCTGCAGAATGGGAAGCTTCTCAGAAATGGAGAGTGTGGTAGAATTGCCACTTCTCAGCAAACACAACTCCAATGCGAAGGGTGGTTTCAGAACTTTACCTTTCATCATAGGTAAATTTAATTAGGTACCATGTAGTGATGAATATGTTATGTAATGATGATGAATCTGTTTTTTCCTATTTGTGTTTGGCCTGAATTTTGTATGGATGTTTGTTGTGGCAGCAAATGAGGCATTTGAGAGATTGGCAAGCCTTGGCCTTATGCCAAACATGATATTATATTTGACAAGAGTGTATGGCATGCAAACTTCTGAAGCCACTAATTTTCTCTTGCTTTGGTCTGCTGCATCCAATTTCACACCCCTCATTGGTGCTTTAGTTGCTGACTCTTATGTGGGTAGATATTCCATGATTGCTATTGGTTCTGTTGCTACCCTACTGGTAATTTAATTTTCTTTCTTTCTTTTTCTCTTGATCTATTTCCATTGTTCAATTCATAATCTCTTATTTTGTTCAGTTAATTTTCTGTGCCAAGATCTTTAATTTTGAAAGTGAGTGATGTTCGTGACAGGGCAGAGAGAAAGAGTAAGATGTATTTCAACCTAAATCAGTCCAAGATATACTAAGATATATCATTTATTTCAGAGAGTTGGAAGATACTATATTAGAGTATAAACCATTAAATATGTCTAACTTAACAGCATTTAGGTAAAATGGTTCCTTCATTATGGTATTCAGTTGGATTTATGCTTAAGTTTCTTCATAAAACTGAACAAAATAAAAAAATTAAAAAAATGTCTCATATCCATTGTACGTTCGGTTGTGTTTATGGTGTGTCACGCCTTAATATAGGTGTGTCTGTGCTACCTAGTTTATACACTAATAAAATACATAAAATCAGTAAATTAAAATTAATTTTGAGAAAAATTAACTGTTTTGTATTTTTGTGGTTGTGTAGGGAATGGTTTGGTTAACAACCATGATTCCAATATCAAGGTCAATATGTAACCAATTTACAAAAAACTGCAGCTCCCCTTCACCTACAACAATGCAGCTTATGATCTTGCATTCTTCTTTCGCCCTAATGTCCATTGGAGCTGGAGGCATAAGATCATCCTCCTTGGCCTTTGGAGTTGACCAGTTAAGCAATACAGACAATGATTCAAGCATCAAGGAAAGTTACTTGAGCTGGTACAACGCTGCGGTCGCATTCTCATCGCTGCTAGGATTAAGTGTTGTTGTTTACATTCAAGAGAATATGGGGTGGACAGTTGGGTTTGGAGTTCCTGTTGTACTAATGTTCATAGCAACTATATCATTTTTCTTAGCTTCTCCTTTCTATGTCAAGATAGAAACTAAAAAGAATATGCTAAGTGGTTTAGCTCAGGTCCTTGTAGCCTCTTATAGAAATAGAGTTCTGCAGTTACCACTGGAGGATGAGAATGTTGTCTACTACCATGATGAGGATTCCAATCTCCTAGTGCCAAGTAAAAAACTAAGGTACCATTTGTTTAATTTCATCAAAATCAGATTTTTTTTAATTAAGTTGTTATCTGTATGCTTGGTGGTCCACAGCTTTCACTCTTTCAAAGAGTTTATACAAATTGTCCTCAAGATCATGTGCCATGAATGAAATTACTGGTTGTTATGCTATGCTCAATTTTTTACTTCACTGGTGCGTTTGTTTTTTCTTACTCTAACGTCAGAATCAGAGAGTCAGTGAAAAAATTGATACTGTCAAGTGTTTGGTGTGAGGGTTGTCAATTTTTTGTTCACTCCAATTTTGGAGTTACTGTGCATTGAAAGTGAGTCATTGTGTGCTGGAAGGAAGATACAAATATATGAGGACATGTTCAGAGTCAATTTTAGAGATATTGTGACTCTGACTCCTATAACAGTGACTCTGACTCTAAAGTCACTGAAATCAAATACTTTTGTAGATAATGACAATCATGTAAAATATTTCTATGTAGTTAAATTAAGAGCAGGGGCTTAATTAAGTAGTAATTTCATTGACCAGGTTCCTCAACAAAGCATGCATACTCAGAGACCCTTCTCAAGATCTCAGACCGGATGGAAGAGCTTCAAATCCATGGAATGTTTGCACAGTAGACCAGGTGGAAGAAATAAAGGCACTTGTTAAGGTAATCCCAATTTGGACAACAGGAATCATGATGGCTGTGAACCTTAGCCAAGGTTCCTTCATGATACTTGAGGCGTCTTCCATGGACCGCCACATTACTTCAAACTTCCAAATTCCTCCTGGCTCCTTTGGTTCATTCATGATCCTATCTATCATACTTTGGATCATACTCTACGACCGCCTTTTCGTCCCTGCGGCGTCATACATAATAGGCCGCCCGGCATCCTTAGGAGCAAAGCAGAAGATAGGAGTTGGCCTTTTTTCTTCTTGCATAGCCGCTGCATCGATCGCAGTTGTAGAGAGCATTAGGCGCAAAACTGCGGTCGATCAAGGCTATGCAGAACAACCACAGGCCGTGGTGAACATGTCTGCCATGTGGCTATTGCCACACCAAGTCCTTAACGGATTGGCTGAGGCCTTTTGCCTTGTTGGGCAGAACGAGTTTTTTCTTACAGAGCTTCCTCAATCTATGTCTAGCTTAGCATCCACTCTTGGTGGCCTTGGAATGTCTGTTGCAAATTTAGCAGCAAGTTTCATTCTGAGTGTTGTTGATAGTGTTAGTAGAGGAGGCGGGAATGAGAGTTGGATTTCAAGCAACATAAACAAGGGTCATTATGACTATTACTATGGTTTTATTTGTGCTTTGAGCATTGCAAATTTTGTATATTTTCTTTGTTGTAGCAAAGCTTATGGCTCTTGTAAGACTAGCAGTGGAAATAAAGTGAAATTTTAGGTGGATAGAGATATTGAAGATAGCATCATGTGAATTAGGTTGTCTATGAATTCCCCTGAATTAATTCCAATGCATACCCGAGTCTGCCTAGAAATCCAAATGAGGTATATATTGTATAATAAGATGTTTATAGATACTTTCTTGTATTTTACATGTTTTTAATTTTGATCTATATATAGTGTTCTGGTACCATAGACATTTTAATTTGTATTCAGATCATACCTATGCAATGAATAGTACCTGGATATAGATTCATTATCAGATTGCACAGAGAATTAGGCCATACACTATTGATGAATATTGATACAAAGAGATGAATGAATGTTTCGTTTTATGTATTAGAGTTTAATTTCAATCCATCAGATGTGTAAATTAATTTTACATATATATTCAAATTTTGATTGACACGTCAATAAATATTTTTAATTTAATCATCCATACTAAAAAGTTTCACAATACAAATCAATGAATATGATTGGTTGACAATATAAAATTTTTTACACAGTTATTATATCATAATTAAAACTCTTATTATTATTATAAAAACATTATCTGATTTTTAGTTTTATTTTTATTTTTTTGCAAATAAGACATTATTGTTCATAAGTCCATAAATAAAGCTATGCTATTCAAAAATAGGAGTCTCATCACGTAGTCCATTAAATATG
Organism: Aeschynomene evenia; assembly: GCA_013621005.1. Taxonomy (NCBI): domain Eukaryota; kingdom Viridiplantae; phylum Streptophyta; class Magnoliopsida; order Fabales; family Fabaceae; genus Aeschynomene; species Aeschynomene evenia. Next base: position 7,579,276 of record CM024270.1, read on the forward strand.
ATAATAATCTTATTCACTCTTATTACAATATTATTACATCCCAATGGACACAACATTATTATTACATAACCCATGCCATCTTCTTCTTGGAGCTTTGTGACAAGAGCTTGACAAACTCAACAACCACCTTGACTGAGTTAGTGGCGGCGAGGGGGGCGAAGGTGTCGGCCTCATTGGACTCGGCCGAGCCGCCGCCGGCCAAGTCGGAGAGAGCCCTAATGATAATGAAAGGCAGCCTTTGTTGGAGGCAAATGAGTGCAACGGCGGCACTTTCCATGTCAATAGGGCCAACATGGAACTTGTTGTAAATGAAATCACGGTATGCAGCATTGTCTAGGTATATGCTTGCACTTGTTCCCCTTTCCACCAATTCCACCTTCGGTCTTGTCGTCAAGCATGTGGTTGAGTTTATGCATGCCTCTAGTCTCATGTTCTGGTCGAGATCACATATATATATATATATATAACAAACTAATTTAGACCATGGAAATTAAATTAAAGTGGAAACCCATGTTAGAAATATCAAATTAGAAATATATAGGCATAGAAGGAGTTTTTTTTTTTTTTTTGGTTACAAGAAGGAGAAGAGATTTGTTCCTCACACAAAATTTACTTATACTTTCAAAACAATAATGCTGGTGTATAACAGAAATATGTTCAACAAGTATTTAACGTGTGCTATATATGTTATGGGATACTGTGTTATATCATAACATGTATAGCACACGTTGGATACTTGTTGGACGTATTTATATTGTACGACATACATTTATTGCTTTCAAAAAGAGAAATGTTACATGTACATCATAAAAATCAATTATTATATACAAATAACTCAACCTTTTAAAAATATTAATCTAACTTTTAAAATGTTAAATTAATATATAATATTAAAATATTTCTCTTTCAAAATTTAAAAATGGAAATAAAGCATATACGGTAGAAATACAAAAACAAAAATACTAAAAAAAATGAGGTGTTTGATTATGGACACTCATACAAAATTTTAGTTTCAAGATAGAAATTTTTTGTATTTTTTATATTCCTAAAAAATAGACGAGACACATAATTAAATCGAATGAGATATAACTGTTTAAATCTCTATATATTTGTCCGAATTTATTGAGCATTGTTAGAGGCACAACAAAAAACCAGCTAAAACAGCCAATAAATAGGAATTTGGCCACAATAACCCAACTCATTAAGAATATACTCATGATTAAAAGTGTTATTTGAGTCATAAAGTGTTAAATGAGTTTTATTGGCTGTGTTGACTGATTTTTTGTTCAACTACCAAACAAAACAATCGTTTTCCACGATTTTTTTCCCTTCTTCTGGAATGTTATAACGTGCTTATTATTGGCTTCATTACTTTTTATCTTTTATTTTGGTCCACAAACAAACTATACACGTCAGGATAATACTATTTGTTGCTATTTATGAAATGAAATATAGTATGAATTAAGTAAGTTTATTTTTTTAATTCATATTATTTCTGAATCCCACCAACAACAACATATGGGATGATGTACCTTGAGTTTGCTAGCAATTTGGTAGTAATTGGAGTCAACAGGAACCCAAAGGGCATGTTGCCTTTGCTCTGGAGTGCCATCAATGGGGAAAATCTCTTCTGGTTGGTACCATATATTGTTCAGCAAGTTGTCATAATATGAACTACTACTCACATTTGTTGTGAAATCTGCGAATTTTAAGTACCCTATTGTTCTTCTGTAGTCCCCATTTTCTTCCAACGGCAATGTATCATTAGGCCCTTGCCCACTCCTCTGTCATATCAAACAGTAAACAAATTAATATTTAATTCAGATATTTATGTTTATAGTAATGTTTGTTGTACAACATAAATATGTTCAACTAGTATTCAACGTGCGTTATACATAATACATAATGTATGTCATATGTATAGTACATGTACGTATGACAAACATTAAATACTAGTTAGACATATTTCTATTGTACAACAAACATTTTTTATGTTTATATGTTTTGTTGTAAGTTTTAAATTTCAAGTCTACATGCATGATGATCAATTAGTAAAGTTGCTTTTCTATTGTGAAAAAAAGAAGGTAAGTAGTACTTTTAATTTTAGCTCTTTTTCCTTCCTCACAAATTAAAAAAAAAAAGAATAAAAAGAGAAGAATGAATTGATTATTGCAAGAACTAACCTGCCAGCTCCAAAGTGCTAAATGAGCCCAGTAGTGAGGAATGGCAACATCTCCAATATGCAAGGATGGGTTTGCATTCCCAGCTATGCCATAATGCACCACTCCCTCCACCTTGAAAAAGCTTATTAGAAGCTGACTTGTTATAGCTGCATTCATCTGATCCAACATTCCCTTTCAAATTACAATCTAACCATAATAATACAATTATACTATTTGGACATCCCGATCTACATTATTAGATGTCATCGAAAAATGTATTAAATGTGAACCACTACTATATTCTATGATATAAAAATTGATGTACATTTGATACATCCATTTATAGATGTCAAAATAACATTGATAATAACGAATATAATTACGTTGATATGTGTGTTACACAGAGATTTTAATTAAAAAAATAAATAAACAAAAAATACCATGCTTAATCCCGTCATGACCAGTATAACAGGCTTGTCACCAATGGATCCAAAGCGGAATCTCCTTCCTTCATCAATATTATTAACCCATTAATTAAAAAAAGAAAGGTTAAATTGAGAACCCTAAATAATTGAAGCATAATTATATATACACACTTCATTATTTAATTACATTTATTAATTAATTGAATTTACCTGCGAAGTCAATGATATTGTGACTAGGAGTATAGCCTGGATTCTGAAGAAGAGGTTCGAGCTCGAAAGAATTTGGTATGATCAAACCAAGATAAGGTCCCTCTTCGTTGGCCTTGGCGATTTTGTTTTGCAATTCTGGTGTCAGGGCACAACTTACTAATACATCTTTGCCATTATTAAACAACCCTAATGCTAATCCAACAAACATGCATAATAACAACACTGCACTTCCCATCCTTTAATTTTATGGAGAGACAGAGAGAAGAAACAATAAGAGCAGAACCTTATGATAATAAGAAACTTAACACTCATGGATCAGTTTTATAATGGAGGGGCAGGGGGAATTGCTATGCATTTGTTTCACATGGTTAATTTCGATAAAACTACATGTACAATTAAAATACATCTATTAAGTCATTCATTGAAAATTTATACAGTTTGTATATATTTGTGTATGATTTTTATAAGTTTATATGTGTTTTTTTATAAATAATTGTATGCACTTTGTTAAATAATTAGTGTATATTATAGAAAGTATAATGTGTGTTTTTTTGTGAATGATATTGTTTGTTAATCATATATGTTTGTGCTCTTTATTAAATAAGAAAATATATTTGATAGAAAGTGTGATATGTGTTTTTCGTGAATATTGTTTTGTGATAAATTGATACACTTATTACAGCACTATTGTGATCCTGGCATGTAAATATAGGGTGGATGGTTTGGTAGATGTATTTTGATTGTATATGATTTTTTTTTATAAAAATTAATTAACATTTATTTACTATTAAAAAATAATATTATTATTTAATAAAAAATTATCTAGATAATTTTTTAAATGGTGAATAGTTAATGCAATAATAATATATAATTAGAGAATAATACACGCGTACGTACAAAAGATTTATCCTATCGGTAGATGCATTTTTTTTTTTTAAATCAATGTGTTTACATTGAATAACATACTTATCATATTCATATGGGATATGGCAAGTTTTTGCTTTGACACAATAATTCCTTATTATTATTGCCTTGTACTTTCTCATATGACTTCAATGATTAATAAGTAAATAAAAAAGTTAATGAATTCTTACTGGCTTGCAGTACTTTTTCATATAAATCACATTTAATTAATGAAATTAAATTAACGAGCATTTTATATATACAATAAAAAATCAAGTAAATAATATTCATATTATATATTATATGATGTTCATAATATATATTATATATGCAAAGAAATATAATATTATCATATATAATATATATCTTGCACTATATATTTACTATTTTAATTAATTTTTTAGGATTTAATTTTTATCCACCGACAGTGTATCATTTTTTTACACAGTCATCCAATTATGTATTGTCGCGTTAGCCATTATTTTGTTTTCTCTCTTCACTATTTGAAAAGTCACGTAAACGGAACATTTTGATTAGACAATAATATAAAATAGCTTTACACTGTGAGTGTATCAAAATTAAACTCATTTTTTTTATTATGTATCAAATATTTACCTAGATCACCTAATCTTTGTCTTTACACCAAATCTTTAATTTGTCTGACACATACAATTATTGGGTTTCCTTGTGGTCATCATATGGTGGTACAATGTATAGACCATGGCATGTAACACGTGAGAATTTTCTAACCTTCATTGATTCTTTAATCGATAATAATATTTAGAGGGGAAAAAAGCAATTAACTTAACCCCTACTTAGCTACCTCCATTCATATCCACCACCACCACAAGCAATTCAAAAATCAATTATAATTGACCATTTTCATAAAAAAACAAAAATTTATGCTCAGAAAAAACAAAATACAATCACGAATCACATCAGCTCATAATTCAATCAACAAATACAATTTTATTAAAAAAAAAATCTTATATATCAAACTTTAAATTAAAAGCTAAATTAGTACCCAATTGACCCATATCTTTAATTTGACAGGTAGATCCACCATCAGACCTTCAAAAAACAACAGAGAGTAGAAATAAAACTAAATAAATAGTGAAATATATAGAACTAAGAGAAAATTTAGGAAGAAGAAGATGACCATGATCTCACCTTTGAGATCGCGCACCAACTACTTCTTTCTTCTCTGTGATCGAATATACGAGAAAATATATATATATATATATATATATATATATTGTTATCTTACATATTATATACCTATTCAACCGTCTATAAATTTTATTGTAGTATTATTTCAATGCTAAAACTTTTATTCTTCTCTCTTATATATATATATATATATATATATATATATATATATTACATAGGATTTATTATAAGTAAACTCTTACACATATATATTTAGAAAATATGTTTAGGTATTCAATAAAATTTATAAATTATTGTTAACCATTAATTATCAATTCATAATTATTAATTGTAGAATGATTATTCATATTCACTAGATACTAAAAGAAAACAAAAACATATTTTTTATGTGCTAATAATTTACTAATATATATTTACAACTTGCCCATTGAGTGATTACAAGTGACAACCGACAAAATGTCATAGCAGGTGGCAGAAAATCGTCCGTGACAAACCGCTATCGTATACTCCTTTCCTTCAATTTTATATTTTTATTTATTTTCTATTTTTTTTAATATTATTTATCATTTTAGAATTTTAAAAAATATTTATTATATTTTTTAATTTTATACATATATGTAATTTATTTTATCTCTTAAAATAATTATTATCCAAAATTTATAAAATGATTTTCTTGTTTTATACTTATTTCTATAAAAATTCATGTACTTTAATTATTCTTTATAAATGTGTATAATAATTTAAAATATCAATTAAATTTGAACTAATAGAGCATTACTGATTACTTACCAAAAAAAAAAAAACATTACTGATTAATAATATATTCAATTCAATAATAATCAAGATGTTTTATTTATCGACTCCAATAATATGTATTTTAACATACATTAAAAATAATTATAATTTTTTAATAATATTAAATATTAAATATCGAAAACACTCTAAAGAAAAGTTTATAAGTCGTTGAGTATTCTTAAGGTATTTTAAATAGTCACCTTGAATTACTTATATATATATTCACATTTTCAATATTTCAATAGCTAATATATATATATATATATATATATATATATATAATTATTAATTCTAGAGGATTACTATTTTGTAGTTAGTTAGAATACTAAATTTATATGAAAATAAAAGAAATAAATTTGGTCCATCAAAGTCCTCCTCTAAGAAAATTCAAAATACATCTCTCCTAGTTTAAAACATTAGACAAATTGATTTTCTAGGAAAAAATTAGACAAATTAATCCTCAAGATTCATAAAAATAATTAAATTAGTCTCTACCAATTAAAAATATTGAATAAAATTAATCTTTCCACACACACAAATATCAATTTAACCATTTTCATGGATCTTGAGAGATCAATTTGTGTGATTTTTTTAGAACCGATTTCTTTGATATTTTAATTTGATAATGATGTATTTTAAATTTTCACTGGACTACTTTAACTGATACTAACTTTTGCAAGGACAAATTTGAATATTTTGTCAAAATACAATGCATGCACCCTCCTAGCATAGAATATTGAAAAAACATAATTCTTATCATGAAAAAAAAAATGCAAGAGAAAGAGCCATATCAAGCTTATTAATAATGTAAAACAAGAATATACAAATTCTTATTTTAATTAATACAATCATACACTATACCAAATGACTACAGGCCTGGAGGTTTGAATATAGGAACCAGATTGAAAAAGCCATCAATGTCTACCGGCAATCCGATTGCGCGGCTAACGACAGGTGGAGTCGACGTCTTGCCCTTCCAAGGGCTAAACCATGGACCACCACCAACTTCTAGAGCTGCCATATCACTTGAAACATCCAATATTTTCTGCAATTCACCAAACATTCATAAGAATGTTCCAAAATACAAGAGAGTGGTATAGTATAGTTACTTGTATTTGTGAAGAAGAAAGACACACCTTTCCCTTGCTGCCATCATATCTTCTTTCCCAAATCTGTAATTTCAGAATTCCAAAGCAGGTATCTTTACAAGCCGGGGCAAGGCCCGCTTCGCTTGTTGGAGCGCGCAATGTAGTACCTGGATCCTCTGTTGTTGCTTCTACTTCAACCTGCCAACACAGTACATTCAGATTTGAGTCTCTCTTGGCCAAAAGAAACACATCTGGCTTCACAATATCTTTGGTTCTGTGTTTGTAGAATTGATTCTAGATAGAAGTGATTCTAAAGCGAGACGATTTATGTTTGGTAGTTTCTGATAGAAAGTAAAAAACGTTCACTCTTCTCATAATCAATTCTAAAAGTTATAGTTTATTCTCATATTTGAAAACCAAACATGTTCAATGTATGACAAAATCCGAATTGATTTTGGGATATGCAAACGCTCCCTCAATCTGTCATGCTATTAGTTTGCTCAAAGCAGCTCCCACTTGCTACTATTAATAGCATAGTTATTGACATGTTCAGCTCGTTCGGTAATGCTATAATGCTATATTGACTCTCTATATGAGTGTCCCATGTTGACATCCAAAAAAAATTTGGTATCAAGGGTCATCATTTTGACATCAAAATATGGATGTCTATCCCATACATTCTATATGGATGTCAATCTATCATTTTCCTTACCACATGTGTGCCGTTGTCTGCAGACATAAACCAATATCCCCAAGGAGTAATTTCCCAGTTAACAACACCATTCCATGGCACAAATTCATAAAAATTTCCCCCATAATGAACTCCAATCTGCACCAATTTACAAATTGCAACATAGAAAATATTATCAAAATAATGAAAAATTAGTTAGTAAGAAGAGCTACATTGATAGCTGGAATGCAGCAGAAAGTTACCAGCGCAGCATTTTCAAAAGTCTCTGTTAATCCAGGAATTTGCCTCAATCCACCAGCTGCTGTAAGTGCAATTTCTCCACTAGCACCTTCGAAAACATTACATTGAACCTGCACAATACACCAATAGTTTGAAATGCATAAATGTATAAAAATACTCATCTAAATAAGGTGGGATTAATAATAATACAAAAGCTAATTACCCTACAATATCATCTGAAAAATTCAAATACACATATCTTAAATATTGGCAAAGAGATTCCTTTAACCAAAGACTATTTTGTATAGTTATACTTCAAGATGCACAAGTAACAAAGGTCCCCATCTCCTGCAGTCAAGCCTTAATGAATAGTTTCTACAGTTCTAGCCTTCTAGCACTCATTAAGAAAATAGACAATTGAGTCTTTTAAATAATATATTTAAAAATGAGGAAACAACTGATGTGCTGATGAATACTATAAGATATTCTCTGATGAAGAAATAAAATCTTACCCAAAACCATTTCCTTGGGAATCCTCCACCCCAGTTCTTTTCTGAATAAGATGGGGCATTATCAAACTCAAACCTCTCACCATCCCACTCTATCCAACCTGAAATTCAATATTTACATAAAGGAAAATCAAAGAGAGCACTCATATGACAAACAAGGGTGACTAAATATTAAAGCAGAATGACAATTCACAATCTGATTATCAAATGTGATCCTGTCAATCCTGTCTCAGCAGAAACATCATTTCGCTCTCTTTTTCTTTTCCTAAGTTGCGTTGTGGCTCTAACAACAATCATATCCATTCAGCATTACAATCTTGTTGATGTTCCATACTTTGTAGATGGTAAGTGACTTAAAGCCAATCACTTTGGGAAATGAAAATAGTGGTTTACAATTGTACAGCTATAATAGAATATTGATTGTTCAAACCAAAAATTATCATGCTTCAGTTCAGTCAAAAAAGGATACTACACTATCATATAAAACATAGAAGAGCTAATAGCTGAACTAGTAGCACATGCCTGTTGACAATCCACCGGCCATGCATATTTGCCAGTGAGGTTCAAAAACAGGAAAAGCTGCAAGCCAGCCAGCAGTAGACTTCTGTGTAGACCCAACATCACCCCAACCATAAACAGGGCGTGTACTATACTCCCAACGAGCCGTCTTCACTGTTTCTACATAATTTGACCTATAATTAAAATGGGTGTCAAGTAATAAATACAATCAGAGAAACAGCGCTAGAAAAGAGATTTTAATTTCTACCTTCCATCATCACGAATAAAACCTTGATTCCAAAGGGGAGTAACTTGGAAACCTTCCAACACTTTATTATTGAATTCCTACACAGAAAGACCAAGTAGAAAGCAAAATGAGTTCAAATAAAGTGATAGTAGCAAATTTCGACCATATAACCATTCTTGAATGATCAAAATTAGAAGTTATTTAAAGCCAAAGGTTGCATCACCACTTAAGAAAGTGAAAAGATGTAACATTTTAATCTTGTTCATTCATGTAAGATCCAATAATTAAGATTTACTCATTTACTTCTTTCACTCTCAGAGTAAAGAATAAGATCTCTTGCCGAAAACCTACTCTTGAATCCAGCCAGTAGTATGAATATGACAGAATATGCACCCCCATTTCGCCCTCATTTTTTAACTTCCAACCAAACATACCCTAAGAATCAAAACTATAACATGGAACAATCTTCTTGTGCAGAAAACTGTAAACATGAATGATCATATGAAAACCTCTAGAGGTAACAAAACACTAGCACTTTTTTAATTAATCATCAAACACAGAATTCAGCTTGGATTGAAAACGGAAACACATAAACAACCTGAGGCGGAACCTCCTTGTTTGGAGGTCTCGAATTGGGCTTTGCCACGAAAGTATTCCCCAACACCAGCTCATGCCTGCCTATAAAATCAAAGCAACATAATCATCAATCGATCAATCTATTCACAATTATACATTGAATAAAAAATAAAAAGTAAATAAATTTCCAAAGTTCTTACTCCCCCAGAAGTTTTGCGATTCCTGGGTGTATTGACAAATGTACTTGTCATCAGCACCAAGAATTTGGGCCCCAACACCGGTGAACCTGGGTCCATATTGGGCCAACTCCAAGGGCGTGAGTTTCTTGGGAAAAGCAGGATTCTCGACGGAATACATGAAGCAGAAGCTCTGCCTCCGTTCGGGAATGGTCACCTTGAAGTACCATCCCTCGAAGAATTTCCGTGCAGTCCCATCAAAATGGTACCTAACCAAATAAACAGTAATAATCAAAATGGTACTTAATTAAATTAATTGATGAAAAATGTTGGGGGGGAGAAGTACCCGCTGTGAGGAGTGCGAAGGTCTCGATTAGGAGGCGTAGGAGAGTATGTGGGTTTGACGGAACCTTCTAGAATTTGCTGGGTCTGCTGCTGTGTTTGAGTTGCGACGGTGGTGGAGGAGGGAGGCAGGGAATTGCATGAAACGAAACGGGACTTGGGAGAGGAAGGAGGCGATGGAGGGAGGAGTTTAAGGTGGCTGGAGAAGGGAGAGAAGAGCTTGGCTTCCATTGGAATGGAATGGAATGGAATGAGAATGAGTGAATTTGGTTGCAGCAGAGGCAGAGAGGGTATTTATTTATTTATACTGCATGTGATGTGAGTACGAGTACTAGACTAGAGATGGAGGAGGCGGTGTTGAAACGTACGTCAATGACAAATGTATTTGCCTATGGGACTGCCTAACTTCTGAATTGACAAGTGTTTTAGGACCACATTGCATTTGCACGTCCCTCAATCAACCACATAACTACTACTCCCACACCCTTAAAAACCATGCCTACACTAGTGCCTTAACTCACTCTTTCCGCTGAGCGCTAGGAAATATAGACTCGAATTTATAATAAATTAGCACACGTAATAATATATTAACAAAAAAAAGTTCATAATATTATTACAAATATAATTGTTGATTAAGTTTAAATGGTTGAAATGTTATTACTAGTAGGATTGGTCATAAATCCAAATCTATATTATCTCTGCTCTCGACTAAACTCACCTGACACCTGCACCTTTACCTAACACGAAGGTGGGCTTGGCCTAATTCTATCCAATTTAACAGAATTGTGTCTCCAGTAGCAGGATGGTTTTTTATTTAGAATTTATAACAAAAACAAACTCCTTTAATTTTTGTATTATTATTATTAGAATTGTGACAAGTGACAACCAGTTATTGGACAATAACTCGCGCTGCAAATGTAAACTTGAAAAGAAAAACAGAGAGCCATCTAGATCAGGGCCTTAAATGCAGTTGAAAATTGTTAAATGTTTTGACATTCAAAATTCCTCCTAATCTTACAGGAGAGATATTGTTTAATTCTAACACCACCAAATACCCAACCCATCATTCCTGCCACTGTTATGAACTACTCTGCAATTCAAAGAATGTTGCAGAAATGTTGAACATTGACTACTCTTACAAAGTCACAAACTATATAATGTACATCAATCATGTTAGAGGGGGAAATTGCACTAATTAATTAATTAGCAGCTAATGGACTTGTTGGGGGTTCCCTTCCCCTTCCATTTCTTCATATTTTCCCTACAATGCATAAACCGGCCTGAAAATTGAAAACCACAGCAAAAAAATTATAAGAAGTGATTCAAAACATACTTTTTCTACTGTTTTATTATGTTACATGCATAGAAGCAGTTAAGAGTCCAAACATTTTCAGCCACAAGTTCAGAATTCAGATCAATCTTTGTGCTGAATCTAGCTTGTTTTAATTTAGTATGAATTAAAGCAATGAAGGGAACAAAAGACGATTCAACTAAAATCAGACAAGCAATTACTTCTCTTTCTCTTGCTTGGAATTGGAAATTTAATAGCTACACGGTAGATTTTATAAACTTGAAAGTATTTCATTTTGCTTACATTTCTCTTATCAAGAATCTCCCGGGAGCGGAAGAATGACGTCTAGGTTATTCTTGATGATCCATCTCTGAGGGTAGAAAGAATGAGACGATTCAAGAGCCATATGCCAAACCATTACGCTCGAGCAGTTGTTCATCAAGCCTTCCATTTGACTTTCATCTTCAACAATCTGCTCAATCAATGTACTAACCTGCATACATTCAAAGAGGGGAAAACAATACAATTGATCAAGGTTGAACCACTTGGTTGGCTTTGCATGCTTGTTTTTTCGTCTCTCCTTGCATCGGAAGAAAACCAGGACAGAGGAGGAGCAATAACATAAGGGTACATATTCATCCAAGCATAGATAATTCATGTTACTTAAACTAATTAGATATGCTTCTTTTATAGCTTGGGATGAATATAGAAGATGATGATAAATTACATAACAGATAAGAAGACAACCAAAGAAGAAAAAGATACAAACCCAGAAACCTTCCTTGACTGTGTCAAGTTGCCTGATAGGTTCAAGAGTGGGCCGGTGCCACCTCTTTGGATCCCAGATTATTGTACTGTTGAAGGCAAAACCCGACATCTCAGCATGAAATCGTCTAGGTCTCCAATTTGGTTCATTAATGTGCCATCCGATTACTCGACTTCCGTTACAAATGGGCCCTTGAAAGACAATGCTACTTTTATCCCCTGATAGTTTTGCTACAACCCATGTTCCAAATCGCCTGCAAATCAAAATGAGGACATATCCCAACTAGTGAAATCAAAATCCATTGCAAAAGCTACGGATGAATAACATGCTACAACACTCACTAGTGTCACTTTTTATTTAAAAATAAATATCTGAATCATAGCTATCAGCCAAGGATAAGTTCTTAATGTTCATGATCTTCTTAGCATTTTTATAGCCATGTATTAACTAGTGTTCTGTATTGTATTTCAGAGGCACCAAAGAGAAGCTTTAAAGTAATAAACTAATAATCACATTCATATAATACAGAAGGGAATAGAGGAATGCAAGATACACCGGAAGAGGAGCTCTAGGGGGTTCCCTATCATTATGGAGTTTTAAAAGAAAAGACTCTCATTCTGACATTACACTGTGCTGAACATTAAATAAATCAATAGGCCAACTAGGAAAATTTTGAAGCATTTCCTAATGGAAGAGATGATCATAAATTCACTAATTAAACACACGTATAATTATGATTCTTATCCACATTGCCTCAGAACACTACATATCAGACATATTTGATCAAAACACGCACCGGAGTTGTTAATAGTTATAGTGAAAGAGAAACAGAAAGATTTGCAGCAACGAAATTAATAACCAGTAAACTGGAAATACCTTATTTCTCTCATTTGCTGAAACAGCTCCACTGAGTAGATGTTATCATCATCAGCAAAGTAAAGAATTCCGTCAAGACGGTGAGTTTCAATGTGAGTTAGCGCAACATTTCTTTGAAGAATGCTCTGATGAATCATGTTGGTTATATTTGATTTGCAAATGAGATGCCTGTACATAATCCCACTACTCCTCAAGATTTCAGCAGTTTCTTCAGATTGGGAAGTCATCTCAACAACAATCCACAACAATGGAGGTGGGACCAATTTTAAAGTCTGTGCCAAGCGATGCAAGTAATATGCTTGAAATGGATGAGCAAACGTTGGGGTCACAATTATGAGAAGCTTCTGAGACTCCAAATCTGGCTTTCCACTGAGTAGGTGGCTATTGAAGATACTATCTGCCACCTGATTTACTAGTTCCTGGCCTTTTGCAGATGAATTTAAAGTAGCGCTAAAATCCGGTGCCTTATTGATAGATGGCGTAGCATTTGTCTTCACATCCTCAAATTGCTGAAGATTTCCAACTGCAGAAATCATCTCATAAGAGAAGGCTTGCTGCTTTGGCTTAAGACTAGTGGACAAGTTCCTTGATGCAAATGGGATGAATCCGATGGAAACACCAACCAAGAAACAAATGAAGAAATGCAAAATCACTTTCCTCCAAAGCTGGCCCTTTGGCTTTGACTTCTCAAGGGCCCTCAAAGATCTCGGGGAGAAAAGACCAAGCATAAAAGCACGTGAATCCAGTGCGCTGACTGAGCTATGAGGACTCGATGAGGACCTAGACAAGGGAGAACCTACTGAAGAGACTTCTACATTAGCCGCATTTCCACCTCGAGGCACTGGAGACAAAGTTCTTCTAATTGATGCCATTAACAGAAATCCAAATCAATGCTTAGTAATAATTCCAAAAGAACAATGCAGTAGTATCCAATAAAAATACAATTACAGCACGAATGTGTATCGAAATCGATCACAAACTTCTTGTCTTTCCCAACCAAAAACAGTAATTGTCATGACCTATAAGTATTCACCAAGAGCTTTTGGGTGACCATGCTCCAGAACCAAATGTGAACAACAAAGCTGGCATAAAAGCATTGCAAAAAGCAAACAATCAAGTCCAACTCTCATTAGAAAGAACATTATAATGTAATGTAAACAAAACAGTAAGCAATGATTCCAAAACTTATGAATAAACCCTCAAACTATTTAGACCCATATAATATCCTCTTTTGAATTTGCAAAACCCATTTCATAATGCAACTTATTTGCCAAATCCAAATACATGTCTATAAAAAGCAAAATGACCTACAAGTTCAAAACTAAGAAAATGCTCTAAAAACATACCAAATATAGAAAAAGCTTGCATTTTTAGCAACTCAACAATCAATATTGGAACAAATTTAAGTACCCAGATGACAACGAATCAGAATGGAGCATCATGATTGTTCCAGCTTTGCAAGCAAGTTGTAATAAAAGGGTAGAACTATATGGTACACCCCGGTGTAGGCTTTGTCTGAGTCATGTGGAGTCAAACATTTTGAAGTTCTGAGATGATTCCAAGTAACTGAGATTCGGGATTCTGTGCTTTTTTAGATCTAAACTTCAAACAAGAAAAAGAAGAAGACGAGCCCTCACAATCACAATCACAATCACATACAAAAAAAATAAATAAAGAACTGGGAGAAAGGTAAAATAATAGAGAAAGAGACAGACACAAACACAGACATTGATATGTTTCGCTGTTACAAACTAACTAGATGACATAAGAGAATTAATAACGTTAATGAATGGTAATAAAACTAGGAGTTTATTAAGGTTTGACTTTTGTGAATATTCATTTATTAGTGATTAATGAGAAAATATTATTAATAATTTAATATTAATCATTATTTTAACAATCATTTTACTTCTCATTTAGTTTTTCTATTTTTAAAATATTTTCCATATTTTATTTAAATTTAATTTTAATGTACTAATAATAAGGATAAACTTTATAGGTTCAATTAATTATTTATTATCACATTGGTAAATTTGATTGATTTTCTTATTTGCTGAATAATAGAAGAAAAATGTATCAAAATTAAATTTATTATTTTTAAATTCTTATCATCACGAAACATGAATCATTCATCACAATGTTTGGTGCATAGGGGAGAAAGTAACACTTTATAACATTCTTCCTATTTAATTTAATAAATATATGTAAAGTTTATCATGTTTTTATAATATTTTTTCTTTCCTATTTATTCTCATGTTAACTTCATTTATAACCTAATCCACACTCTCTGTCATCTTAGACACATTTCCATATTATCCAATATATATATAGAAAAAGTAGAATGTTACGAATATATTAAAAGAATATTATCTTTAAGATGATTTCTGTTTCAAAATCTATCAAAAAAAAAATCAATTATGAAAGTGACAATTTTTTTTTCACTTTTGCTAGAATCAATGGTAGGTGGCACAATTCATTTCCCCGATATTTTGTCGTATAATAGAAATACGTTCAACTAGTATTTAATATATACAATTATATAATACATAATGTATATTACATGTATAGCACACGTACGTGTAACATATATTCTATATTATGTATAACATACTCTGGATGTTACTCAGATATATTTCTATTGTACAACAAACATTGAAATTAATTTTACATGGATAGAAATCACATCTTCAAAAAACCTTGTAAAATCTAAAATCAATTTCAATGCATGAATCTATTGTTGGCCTCCCACAACGGAAATCCAAACATGCTGAATCAAATAAGTATTTAAAAAGAGTAATTTTGGCTTAAATTAATTTGATAATTCCTTAAGATTATTCATTAGGGACTAACTAGTTCACAATTATAAAATTAAAAATTAATTAGTCAAATTTTAAATTTTAGAGATTAAAAAGTAATTCACTTCTAATCTCTCTCTGAAGAAAAAGATTACAAATAGTGAAATACTGATTGATTAGTGTCTTCGTTGTTTCACTCTTGAGCTCAGCCAGATCCGTGAGCGTTGTTGAATCGCCATCTCCGCCATGGCGATTAGGGTTTTTCTCATTCTTCTGCTCTTCCTCTCTTCCATCAACCTCATCTCTTCTCTCTATGAAGATCAAGTTGGCCTCATGGATTGGTAAATTTCAATCGTTCCTATTTCACTCTCTCTTCGAGGTCAAACCTTACTCATCACTGCATTCCGAGCTCACTCATCTCACGATTTCGATTTCTTTTCAATCCCTTCCCCTCAAATTCTTCCTCAATTCAATTCAATTCGTCCTCGTTCTTCTTTTGTTATTTTACCTTTGTAATTATCGCGCCTTATAACCTCGATCTTACACTTAAATCCACTTAACACTTGGTTTGAGAATTCGAAAACTGTTTCTGTTACTCAATTTGATTTCGAATTGGTTTGTTGATCAATTATCATCGTATAGCACGATCACGTTTCTGTTTAGGGATTGAGAACTCTGATTCTGATGCTTGATTTGCTTTTTATGAGTTTTGACTGCAAGTGAGAGCTGAATATGAGTGGCTACTGATTGCAGGCATCAAAAGTACATTGGGAAAGTAAAGCATGCTGTGTTCCATACTCAAAAGACTGGGCGAAAGCGTGTTTTGGTGTCTACTGAAGAGAACGTTGTAGCTTCACTCGACCTTCGTCATGGAGAGATTTGTGAGTCTGATTCATTTAATTGCTCTTCTAGTCTTGCTTAACTCTATTAATTTCGATTATTGAAAGTACAATGTTATTTTCGATGAAGTTACATATATATGGACCAATACTGAACTCAATAACCATAGGGTTTTTTCTTTTGGAATTAGAGAATGCTAATGTGTGTTTTGTTTGTTTGCAGTTTGGAGGCACGTTCTTGGGACAAATGATGTGGTTGATGGCCTTGACATTGCCTTGGGAAAATGTATGATGCTTAAGATCTAATTGTTTGGTATTTAATGAATATATTGATATTCTTGTAGTGGTTAAGAAAAGGTTTACAGTAGTTTTTCTAGCTGATCATTACTATGATTTCATAGTAAGATGTTAGATTAGCGTCCTGGAGTCTTCTTGTTATTGTTGTCCTCTGTTATGCTTTTTGTGTACTCAGTTTGTTTATATTATTAAACTTATGTTTTCGTTAAAAGTATGTTAATGGTCACTGGACACTGATAATTGTCTGCTAACATATGTGAACAACAACAGGTTCTTGACAGTAATAGTATAATCACATCATATATTGCTTCACATTTTCTTAGTCATTTGCTGTACACATTTGCTTAGTCATTTGCTGTACATATGAAGATCTTGGGATTGTCTATCTAGATCCTACCGACATTAATGATTAAATTGGGTGCTCTTATGACTGAAAATTATGGTATGTTAAAGTGCAAACTGCTTTTATATGAAAGATAATAGTTAGCTTCAAACTGGTTCTACTTCATCTCCATTTTCTAGAGTCTGTTATTCAAATATCTCTTTTGGTTGTTATACGCAACTGAGAAGGCTATTGTATACCATACTACATGTTTGTCGTCCCATTGTTCTGAATATTGGGATAAAATCAATTTAAGGATATCGGCAGGGCCACATGCACTATTATTACAGACTCAGAGTGATTTCTTTGCTTGATCTTTGAAGTTTCATTAATTACTATTTGCTTCTCTGCTTGTTATTTTGATTGAGTGAATTGTTTTCTGCATCTAGATTTGATTAAATGTTTAGCTTAAATTGGTGATCATATTCATAATTGTTATTGTAAATGTTTCAGATGTCATTACTCTTTCCTCGGATGGAAGTATATTGAGAGCATGGAACCTTCCTGATGGACAGATGGTTTGGGAGTCTTCGCTTCAGGGCTCAAAGGCATCGAAATCAATATTAAACATTCCAGTGAGTTAATAGTTTTGTCCACCAACCATAGTTTTCCTGGTTACATATCTCTATGAAATATGATATGTGAACCTAGGTTTTTTTCTTGATAAATTAAGAAAGTTATTTGATGTCATGCCGCATATCTTTTGCAATTTCGTCGAAGACCCATTCCTTATCCTTCTGTCTTTTTGTTCACCATGAACCGGGGCTAGTCTGCCCTTGGCCTGGTCTCTAAGTCAAATTGAAGTTAATGACGGATCCAAAAAATTTCAATAATGGGGGCAAAGATATTACATATATAAATATGCTATGAAGTTTCTTGAAATTTTTGTAGTGTGGGGGTCAAACTTAATAACACAATGGGGGCAATATATATACACAGTTATATACTTCTAAATAAAAATTTAAATTTTAGTGCGGGCATAAGCCCCCACAGTAATGTACATGGATCCATTGCTGATTGTAGTTGTAGTTGAGTGTGAAAGTGCGCTAGAATGTTTTATACACAGGAATTAACTGCAGCTCTTTTTCTTTGGCAGAAAAATTTGAAAGCTGACAAGGATGATTTGATCCTTGTGTTTGGTAAAGGTTGTCTCCATGCTGTTTCAGGCATAGATGGTGAAGTTCTCTGGAGGAAAGATTTTGCTGAGGAAAGGTATGTGTTGTTGCAGTTTTGGAGTTTGATCAGATCATCCTTCTTTCTTAGCTTGACAGTACCATTCATTAATGTTATCTTCATGATGTTTGCAGCATTGAGGTTAGCCATATTATTCAATCTCACGATAAGATCTATGTGGCTGGTTTTGTTGGTTCGTCAAAGATTAGTGTGTATGGATTAAATGCTAAAAATGGAGAGTTGTTGAAGGACAACCACGTAGGACTTCCCTATGGTACTTTTGGGGAATTATTACCAGTCTCAGGTGATACATTTGTAGTCTTGGATGAAATGAGGTCAAAGATAGTAATAATAAACCTCAAGAATGGAGAGATTAGCTACAATCAGAAGCATATTTCAGATTTTATCAAGGATTCATTTGGACAGGCAGTACTATTACAATCAAGGCTTCCAGGAATGTTTGCAATAAATATCAATTCTCATGTTCTTTTAATTAAAGTGGCAAATGATGGTGAGTTGGTGGTGGTGGACAAAATTAATAATGCAGCAGCTGTTAGTGATGCTTTGTCTATATCAGAGGATGAACATGCTTTTGCATTTGTTCATCATGGAGACAATAAAATCCACCTCTCTGTGAAGAATGTTAATGACTGGAACCGTGATTTGCTTAAGGAAAGCATAGTAATAGACCATCAAAGAGGGAATATTGAGAAAATATTTGTGAACAATTATGTGAGGACAGATAGATCTCATGGATTTAGAGCATTGATGGTAATGGAGGATCATTCGCTTTTATTAGTACAACAAGGAGAAATTGTCTGGAGTAGAGAGGATGGTCTTGCTTCAGTTGTTGATGTAACAACATCAGAACTACCTGTTCAAAAAGAAGGTGTGTCTGTGGCAAAAGTTGAACAGAACCTTTTTGAATGGCTCAAGGTACATGGTTTTTCTTTTTTCTTTTTCTTAAAAAGTTCAGGAAGATACAAACATTTAATCATTAGCTTATCTCTTTGTAGCGTTAGCATATGCATATTCCACTGTGCTACCTTTATGATCAAGGATTAGGATTTTTATGTCAACATTATCAAACTCAAATGTTGGTTTTTTTATGTGATCATTTCTTATTGAAAGGGACATTGGTTGAAGCTCAAAGGAACTTTAATGATTGCCAGCCTTGAGGATATGGCAGCTATTCAGGCAATGAGGTTGAGGAGCTCTGAGAAAAGCAAAATGACTAGAGATCATAATGGTTTTCGTAAGCTGCTTATAGTACTTACAAGGGCAGGAAAGGTGTTTGCTTTGCACACTGGAGATGGACATGTAGTTTGGTCTCTTCTGCTTCAGACTCTAAGAAAATCAGAAGTATGTGAAAATCCAGTTGGCCTTCACATTTATCAGTGGCAGGTTCCACATCATCATGCATTGGATGAGAATCCATCTGTCCTTGTAGTTGGGCGATGTGGGCCAAGTTTGGTCGCACCAGCTGTTCTTTCTTTTATCGATGCATACACAGGGATGGAACTTAATTCTCTGAGTCTTGCTCATTCTGCTGCTCAAGTTATTCCTCTTCCTTATACTGATTCAACTGAACAACGTCTGCATCTAATTGTAGATGTTAACCAGCATGCATATTTGTACCCAAGAACTCCTGAAGCTATTGATATTCTCCAACGTGAGTTTTCAAATGTGTACTGGTACTCAGTTGAGGCTGATAATGGTGTTATTAGAGGTCATGCCTTGAAGAGCAAATGTATTCACGAAGCAGCAGATGAATACTGCTTTGACTTCAAGGACTTATGGTCAATTGTATTCCCATCTGAATCAGAAAAGATTATTGCAACGATGACAAGAAAATCAAATGAGGTATGGTGCCTTTGCCTTTGCTTTTTTTAAAAAAATTAAATAAATTTTCCTCTTCTTTTGATAATAATATTCATCATCAAATCTAATAATAATCATCAAATCTAATAAAGGGGATTGAGAAGAAAATTGTTTTTGGTGTCCAAATTTTCTTTCCCCATTGACCCTTAAATTTTAAATAACTTTCGTAAAAAACAGTTTGTGTGTCCAAATTTTTTAAAATTTTTCTTAAGTTCAAGACTAATATCTTCCTTGCCCATCAAGAAACTTGTAATAATAAAAAGAGGCAGTCACGTGCACAAGTATTTCCGCACTACGTAGGGTCCAAATGTGATAATGTGCTCCAGTCATGCCTTTTGTTAGTATTAAGTCACATAAGTTCTATCTATACAAATCCTGTTGTATATACTTTATACAAATCCTATGATATATACAATTGATCACAAATACTATGACTAGGATTAAGGATTTCCTCATGTATTTGTTCTTTTTTGCGATTTTTTTCCTTCGTTGACTCTTAGTGGTTGCTTTGTTGCTTTACTTCCCTAAATTTTTCCTCTCGTATCATCTAGGTTGTCCATACTCAAGCAAAAGTTATGACTGACTACGATGTCATGTACAAGTATATATCAAAGAATACACTTTTTGTCGCAAATGCAGCACCAAAAGCCAGAGGGGAAATCGGAACAGTGACCCCTGAGGAGGCTTGGCTGGTCATCTATATCATTGACACCGTGACTGGTCGCATATTGCATCGCATGACTCATAATGGTTGCCAGGGTCCTGTTCACGCTGTAAGTTTTTTAACTACATGCTCATTTAAATGGCACCATATACTGATTTGACTTTGTCTTACATGAATATTAATTTTATAGGTATTTAGTGAAAACTGGGTTGTCTACCACTATTTTAATCTCAGAGCTCACAGATATGAGATGTCAGTTGTTGAGATCTATGATCAGTCTCGAGCGGTATGACAGGCAACTTGTTTATCTTCATTTAGTAATCATTCGCTTTCCCTTTGATGTATATTTTGGCTCTTGGTCTATGTAAATTCTAATATTGTTTGCTTGAATATGAATAACAGGATAGCAAAGATGTGTGGAAATTTGTTCTCGGGAAGCATAATCTTACATCACCCATCTCTTCTTATTCTCGACCTGAAGTAGTAACAAAATCACAATCATACTTCTTTACCCATTCTGTGAAAGCAATAGAAGTGACTTCCACCGCCAAGGGTATAACCTCTAAGCAACTTCTGATTGGAACAATTGGTGATCAGGTTGGAATTATTTGCTCATTCTTATTTACTTATTTTCCTTTTACTTGAGACCAAAAAGAACAATCTGTTCTTTTTCTTGTTCAGTTTTACTATTCAATGAAATCTAATGGATATTCAACTTGGACTGTTTGCAGGTTTTGGCACTTGATAAACGCTTTTTGGATCCCCGGCGCACAGTTAACCCTTCACAAGCTGAGAAAGAAGAAGGAATTATTCCTCTCACTGATTCATTGCCAATTATTTCTCAGGTATATTCATTTCTTTAATTTCCTCTTGTTCCATATGGTCCAAAGGAAATTCCTTGTTCCTTTTCTTCAATTTAGAGATATTTTAAATGTATGACAAAAAAAATATGGAATGAGCAGCACAATCATGCGTTATGGTACACCAATTCTCATCAGTATGATGATGTGCTTGTAATTTGTCTTTAAGTATACAATTTTCTTCCTTTCCATAGTAAATGTGAAATTACTTCTTCTAATTGAGGGAGATACATGAGCCGATAATACTTCTTGAGGTGAAATTCATTCTCACTGTGCTTCAATCTTGCAGTCCTACATTACACATTCCCTTAAAGTAGAAGGTCTCCGAGGTATAGTTACAGTACCTGCCAAGCTGGAGTCTACATCCCTCGTCTTCGCGTATGGAGTAGATCTATTTTTCACCCAGATTGCTCCTTCGAGGACTTATGATTCACTAACTGAAGATTTCAGCTATGCTCTACTGCTTCTAACAATTGTCGCGTTAGTTGCTGCAATATTTGTTACCTGGGTACTATCTGAGAGGAAAGATCTACAAGATAAATGGAGATGATCTATCATCCATTCTTTTTCTGTAGAATTTCTTTAATTTTGAGGTTGACTTAGATTTGTCTGTCGTAGAAAACTTAGCATGAACTGCTAGAGTAATGTTATATTCCACTACAATCCATTTTTGAGGGGAAATGGAGGATCGTAATTTAAATGATGTTGTAAATTGAGGAGCGCAATCATAAGAGAATCATAGTGAGTTATTGACCAAGTATTTTGCTCCTTACTTTTTTCTGCATGCAGAGCCTCGTTTGCTGCTACAGTGAGGTTGAAGAACAATGTTTTAGACATCTTTTCCAATCATCTTCCTTCTGGATAATTACAGATTTAGTTCATCATTTTGGTGCAATTGCTCTTGTGCTTCTTTCTTCTTCTTCTTTTTTCTTTTCCTTTTTTGGTTTAATTGCTTTGATATCATTACAAAACGAAGAAAGATAAATATATTGTGAAAAACTAAAGTGAAAGACTAACTATATATTTTTTATTTTTTGGAACAATGTACAAGTAGGGTCGCACCAAACCAAAGGTTTCATTCATGCCCATCAGCTGTACACCCTTTCACAATGATTCTTGAATTTACCACCCCGAACTGAACGTATTAAAGTCTCCATTGGGATTTTATACACGCAAGCTCAATTAATGAAAAATTTTAGTTTTATACAAATGGTGTGAATTTTAGTTATTTAATCATATATTAAATAAAACTTCTTGTGTCCTTTTAAGTAAATATTTCCTATTGCTAAATATTTTATTGCTCTTGGTATATCTGATATTATTGTACAATTCTCATACTCACTAGTCAGTAACTAAAAAGTACCAGTAATGTTATTGGTATATACTAAATGGTATGTATAGCATACATATGTTTTGATCCAATGGTGGAGAAAAAAGTGTAAATGGTGGAGTGATGTCATATCAAAATTCAAAGGTAATAAAGTGGGTGGAGAATGTATGTAAGAGAAAGTGTATGTACAAATATCATTATAAAAAAAATACTATATGTTAAAAAAATAACTGAATGGTAATATAATCCTTTTTACACTTTTTATGTACCAAAACTAACTAATCAGTTAATAATAATTAACTGAAAGAAGAGGGAAAAAAGTATATGAAAAAGAGAAATTGAGGTTTTTTGTTTTGCTTCTTTCAATAGTATAGTATAGGAGAATGTGTGTGAGGGTGAAAAATGAGAGGAAGAGGCCACGTCATAGTTAAGCTGTTTCCATTGTTTTTCACGTAAATGACAGAAATGCAGGAAGCAGGGTCGTACTGCAGCATCAGTACCAACAGCAACAACACTACAAGAGCTCCATTATTACTTCATTCACCACTATTCACAAACACACACAGATTCCACTGTACTACTACTTGCATCTTCTTCTACACACACACACATCACAATTCACACACCACAACAGAAGCAGCATGAAACCCCATCAACCAAAGCTCAAGACCCAACTCTTCTCCTGCGGCTTCTTCCGCCACTGCGCCCAAACCGTCCTCAGCCCCACCGGCGCCACCCTCCACTCCCCACCCCTCCCTCCTCCTCCTCCTCCTCCTCCTCCACCCAACCACCCCCTTCGCTCCTCCTGCGAGTCCTCCACCTCCTCCTCTTCCTCCGCCACCTCCCAAAGCTTCACCCAGTGGCGCTTCTCCCTCCCCACCACCCCAACCACCACCATAACCCCCACACCTCCACAACCACTCCAACCACCACCCTCATCCTCCAACCTCCAAGAACTCTTCCACCTCTCCGACCTCCACCTAACCACCGGCTCCGACGCTGACCGCGCCGCTGCCCTCCACCTTCTAGAACGTTCTCTCGTCCCCAACCCACCTCAGGACCAGCCCCCTTGCCCTCCGACACTACTCCGCCACGTCATCAGCCACCTCACCGCCACGTCATCATCCACCACCAAGATCCTCTTCGCACTCTGCCTCTCCCCTTCCAACCGCCGCCTCGCCGTCGAGGCCGGCGCCGTCGCCGCCGTCGTCGAGGCCGCACCTGACCTCGACGGCCCACCCGCCGAGCGTGCACTCGCCGCCCTCGAGCTGATGTGCACGGTGCCGGAGGGCGCGGCGGAGGTTAGGGCACACGCGCTCGCCGTGCCGGTGATGGTCACCATGATGGGGAGGACAGGAGCGCGTGGCAAGGAGTACGCCATCGGGGTGCTGTCGGTGGTCTACGGCGGTGATGCGGCGGAGGAAATGGAGAGGGAGAGTGCGGCGCCGCCGGAGGAGGTGGCGCGTGCGGTGGAGCTGGCACTTCAGGGAGAATGCAGCGCGAGAGGAAGAAGGAAGGGGACGCAGCTATTGAAGAGGCTTCAGGAGCTTTCTTCCTCTTCTTCATCTTATGAGGCTCTTGATTCTTCTCATCACACTCATGAGCAACCAAATTAAAATTGAAAAGGACACTTTTTAATTTGCTCATTTATGAATTCATTTATTTATGGCTATCATATCTTCCTGCTTGGTTGTATAGTAATTTTTCTTTATTTATTTGTTCTTAGCTTGAGGGTGGTTTTTATATTATATATATATTCATGTTTGAGAGCCTAGCTAGCTAGCTATATAGCTATAGTATGTGCTTTGACTTAGCTTGTGATTGTATACTACCATATCAATATCAATATAAATGTTGTTGTTTAATTATTTAGAGTGTATCAAACTTTTATTTAATATTAATATGATTTCTTCATAGTTTATGGTTAGTGTATGTTTTCTTGTTTCAAAACCTTTTGTTATGAGGGGATAACTAGGTCTTAGTTAGTTGTTGAGACTATCAAAATCAATTGAATATATGGGAATTTGTTGGAGCATTAACTTCAAAAAATAATCTTAACTAATCTCGTAGCTATGATAACAAGATTTGCTACGTTTAATTAATATGTAGGTCTAATGAATTGAGGTTAGTTCATTTGTTTTAAATCAATAGTGTTGCTGCTATGCTACTGCTAGCTAGAGGTACAATAAAATATGTGCCAATAGTATACCAGAATAGGGCAATACCTGCGGACAACAAAAAATCAGTCAAAACAGCCAATAAGATGTGCACAATATATATAATATAAAATGCACAACGTATATTATATGTAGTGCACAACGTATATCATCTATTGTGCACAACATATATCACATATATATTGCAACATTCTTTTTGCAACATGTTATATATGTTGTGCATATCATGTGCTATATGGTGTGCACAACATGTAATATTCGTTGTGCAATTTATGTTATATATATTGTGCACAATTTATTGACTGTTGGCTTTTTTTTTTTTTTTTGTGCTTCTAGCATTGCTTCCTAGAATATCATATACATTGATGTTTGAGAAAATAAAGATTCAAAATCTTAATACATCAGTTAGTATATCATGCATAATCATATATCGATGTATTTATTGACATATATATGATTGAAAAATGTTAGTAGTGTATATACCTAGAGTTTTTGGTTTACAAAATACTACGTATCGACATAGATACATCTATAATTAATAACTAATGGAGTTGTATATGTGTGGTGAGTGGTGACACATTGGGGTACCTCGGTGGAACTAAACTTTCCCTCTAATCCATGAAAATTAGTTTTTGCCTATAGAAATCAAAGCTTAATTTTGCCAAAGTTATGAGAAATTCAATAGTGTAGTGTAGGCGTAAATAAATAAAAGGATGGAGAAGGCCTTCCATTGCCATTTAGAGGCAGGCCAGTCCATTCAGATGGAAAGCCTAAGTTAGCTAGCAATTCCACAACTCAAAATATTAAATGAAATAAAGCAAAGGACTGAAGGAAGGAGCAACCACTTATTAGCTACTTCTTCTGTTCCTATTAATTACTCCCTTATATTTAGGGTTTTGCGTTTCATTTATTTTTATAAAGTTTCATTTTAAAAATTCCTTTTATTTCTTAATATTGTTATTCGTGGAAGTGAAATTTACTTATATCATCAGTAACAGTAATAGTCACAACTTTATATGTGGCAATAGCACATTGGGGTTGAACAAGCTAAGGAATACGGCAATGGGGGAAGTAATTTTAAACATACATACATGATATATATATATATATATATATATATATATATATATATATATATATATATGAATATAGAAATGTCAGAGTCACGTGGGAGTGGGGTTAAGTTTGAGAAATAGGTGAATATGTAGTGTGTTTGTTTCTGCAGGAAAGATGTCAGATTTGGGTGAGTGAGAATAATGCTTCATCTCGTCTTGTACTCATGGATGTCTCCATTCGCTGCACCCCCCACTTTCATTTAATTATTGCTGCCAAAATTAATAATACTAATAATAATAATAATAATAATAGTAGTAGTAGTAAATGTATCTTGTAGGTATGTGTGTGTTGTTGTGTGCCTAGAACTAGATAGATATAATTTAGATCAAGCTAAGCTTATGAAATGAAAAACAAGTAAATATCAGTATTTTTAGGGTAGTGTGTTAAAAACATTATTATTAGAAACCTTGGCTTTTTAAAAGTTTCTTACATAACTATATATAGACCGCATTGCAATATAAGTGTGTTTTAACTTTTATGCATGTTTTATTTAACAGTAATGTTTGACGTACAACTGAAATACATTCAACTTATATTCAACGTGTGCTATCCATATTACAGGATGTATGCTATACGTACACATCCTGTAACATGGATATCACACGTTGGATACAAGTTAGATGTATTTCAGTTGTACGTCAAGGATTGTTTTTATTTAATTGTATATAGACATACATATATTACAACAATAACGACATCATCATTAATACTAAAATCATTTTTGTGATTTTCGAATCAGAAAGCAATTCATCATATATAACTAGTAAAAATCAAATACAGTATTGTCTAATAACTACGTACCTTATAAAGTATCGAAGAGCTAGCTAAAGTTATTTAAAAATGAGAAGAAAACAATACAACTTTAGATATAGCAATAATGTTTAATTACTTTTGAAATAATAATATGAGTTTAATTTTGATGTACTGACAGTAGAAAGATAGTTTACATTTTCGTCCAATCAAAACATTCTGTTTGGATGACTTTTCAGGTCATGGAAGAGAGAAAAAACACAATCATGGCTGACATGACAATACATGATTAAATCCTAATAATATCTAGCACTTGAATTTTGGTATCTCATTTGAACACTATCTCATTATTATTGGGATGACTAGTCTTTCTCATCTCAATTTATCCATCTCATGATAAGATAAATAAGAAGAATGTTGACATAAAACATCAAAATCTATTATTATTTATATATTATGTATTTAGGTAGCCGTAAAAGTTATATGATTGAATGTTGCAATATATATAATAGAGAAGAGAGACATGAGGCACAAACCGTGGGGGTGTGGTTACCACCAGCCATGACCCAAGTCCGCGGATGAATGTCCAACACTATTTTGCATCAAACCCCACTTCACGACCCTACCTATCTACCATCACATCATATCATATCATATATATAATTTCACTTACTTTCTAAAATTGATCACCAAGCCAAAAATTAAACTATATATATGTGCGAAATTTCACTCAATAAGCTCTTGCCCCGAACCCCTTTAAAAACTCTCAACGTTATAGTATTAATTGACGACAGAAGTAAATGGCTGTGAAGATTAGGTTTCCATTTTGTGATTCATGGGGAACATAGGTACAGTATCTAGATCGGACTGGAGTGAGTTATTATTATATACAATCATGAGATTTTGTACCTAATTTACTTATATATATTGTCTATCTACTTTGTTACTTTTAAATTTTGATATGATATTATTCTTATAAATATGTGTATTCTGCTGAAATTGAATAAATAAAATAGAAATAAATGTTATTGATACATTTGATCGCTGTCTCTAGCTTTTGCGCTTTAATTAATTTGTGCACTAATGTGATGGAACCCCACCACACCAAAGCAAAGGCATCCATCCATGCATGCCCCGGCCACATACATACACTCTTAATATCATAATTATTTGTGTACAACTAAAACTCAATCAACCCAATTAATAGTTTGAATTTTGGTATGCATTTAATTGTGATTATTGCAGTGCATATTGTTTTAAATTGAAATAATTGATTAGAATTTTAGTTGTACATCTAGCAACATTATATATATATATATATATATATATATATATATATATATATATATATGAATATGATGAGCTCAACCGGCCTAAATTACATACATACTGATACAGAAATGACATATATACATCAAAATTAAATCTCTTACCTAGCTACCTAGCTTCAATCCCTAAATTATTAATTTCATCAAATTAAATCATCGCTTGAGTGAGTTAATTATTGTATGTATGTGTTGCTATTAAGACAGACATAAAGTGGATCAGTCAGTCCTAAATATATGATCTGATCTGAGACAAAGAAAATTAATTAAACCCTAGGTACGTACGCATTATTCAATTTTACATGAAGGAATAATACTTGGTAGCCTTCTTCTACAACACATATATACATAGCTCGATCACCTACCTACCTAGCTAGCTAGTAGGGTTCCTTTAATTTTAATTTGAACTGATTAATTAATAGAGGATGGATCTATTTATTATGACATGGCACCATTTCAACCTAATTCAGTATGTTTTGGTCCACTCACTCAGACCCTACTGCCCCATATATGTATGTATACACGATAAATGACCTTGAAGACTCACATATTCGTTCGTTTTGTTTTAATTTACTTAATATGGAGAATGAATGTATGTCTATATATATATATATGATGAAGTGAAGCCACACATACATTGGGCTAACAACTTATATCAGGTGTGCACTGTGCAGCATAGATATATCATATATATATAATTAAGTATCCATTTTAGTTAATTAATTTATCAGCTGTAGGTTTAACAATGTAGGTTGGTTGCTGCATCCCAACATACATATATACGAAATTAAATGGATGCATATATATATATATATATATGGTGTACCCGATAATTGTAGAGGGACTAGCTAGGCAAGCATATATATGTGCCAAAAGACATATGCTATATATACAGTATTATTATATCATTTCATCAATTGATCAGATATTCATGTAGATATATATATATATATAGGTATTTATTTTACTACTATTTACCATTATCTATCTATCTATATCTAGAAAAATGTTTTGTATACACTACAAAATTAGATATTTTCAGTTACCATGTATAATAATTCAACATTTTAAAACTAGTAATTCAACTTCTAAAATTAATGAATTAATGTATAATAGTAAAAGTTGAATTATTAATTTTAAAATATTAGATTATCACAGATGTTGACAGATTTTATAATATATATATATATATAACATTATTCTTCTATGTAATAATCTATATAATAGCATGATGCCTATAGCTATACTACATTATTGTGGTGGTGCATACAACAGCTTTAATTTTTCGTAGTGATGCTCAGAGCATAATGCCCCTCTTTCCCCTTTTTCTCATCATTATTTATTTCCCCAACCAGTTTAAATATGCATTATTTATATATATATATGGTTCATGTTTAATTAATTAATTCATAGACACCCATAATGTGCATGCATGCTAGTGTTATATACAGGCAACAAAAGTATCATAATCAGATTTACTTAATTACGCACGCACACATATATATACATAATAACATCCCTTCAAAGACCTACGTCAAAATTTGTTTATTAGGGTTTGGGTCATCAATATATTGCCAAACACATTTTGAAGATGATTATATATATAAGAGAAGATGCCTTTGCAGTGTTTGCATGCATGCCGATTGGCCTGGATTAGCTACAAGGTTCCATGGCCGCGTGCGTTTGTTTTTGTCCATTTAATTCAATTTAATTCTATCCCTCCCTTATCTACATTAATTAAATTCAATTATTTAAATTTAAATTTTTATATGATAATTACTTAATAAGAAGGCTAGCTTGCATCAGTTCTAGTAATTGCCACCAATATTATTCGACTAATTTTTTGGTGCTGTAGTGCATGGACCTTCTTGTGCAGAATGAATTATATATATAATGCGAGATTTATATTTTTATTTAATAATTTTTGGGGGGAATTATGTGTGCACTTCTGACCTACTCTCTCAATTTTGGTCCAAAAGTTAAAGCTAATAAAAGGGGAAAGGGGGGATGGCATGTGAAAGGTAGCTAAGCCAGTCTTTGTCCTTTGGGTCTAAATATAGCCCCTCCCTCCTTTTCATCCTCTATATATCTATCTATTTCCATTTTTAATTTCATTGTTGGGGTGGGTCTCTTTTCATATATTTCAAGTTCTCCTTTATTTCATTCTTTAATTTTGTTAAATTACCTTATTTTCTATGCTCATTATTAGCTAGAAAGCATAAGATTAAGAAATTACAAGACATTTGTATAGACATACATAACGTTTTATATATGATCCAAATGTTATATATATTATGATAACATTGTACTAAATCCTGGATTTGAGGATGTTAATATATATCCTGTGATAAGTTTCAGCATAAAATCAAAGTTACTAATTAAGTTTAATTATTATTTGTTGTCGGCAAAATTGATCGATGTTCAAGTGAAGATATAATTAAGTTTCAAATTTAAAATATCTATATTGAAGCGCATATCCCGTGATCTTATTGGAGAATGTTTCTCATACTAAATTGAATATTGTTGTATTTATTATGTCTATTATGAAAACTCAAGTAAAATTTACTTGCATAATAATATTTATTACAGGTAGAGTTACATTGTTAAAACCAAATATATTTGCTAATTAAATTTTAGCTCATTGTTGTCTATGTATAAATTTGGTTGGTGTCTATTTTAACAGTTTATTAGCCAAAGAAGAAACATTCAGTTTGTTATACTATCTTTTCCTTAATTTACTATCATTTGAATTGAATGTTCAATCTTTGAATAACACTGAATGAATGTATCGTCTAATTGCCCTTCACATTTATATAATGCTGAAAATTTTATATATAAACAACATCTAGAATATTGTTTGGAATTGTCAGAAAAAGGAAAAGGTAATTAAGTATATTTTCCTGTAACAAGAAAAATGTTATGCTTTAGTTAATTTACACTTTAAGTTATTATGAATCATAATTATTATTTTGAACATTTTTTAAACTAATAGCTCATTTTCACTATAAGGAATGAAGTAGTATTGATTGAACTGAACCAAAACACACTTTTTTTACCTTTTAAAAACAATCTAATAGCTCAGTTGATGAAGTCATTATATTTGACATATTTATATATTTAACTTTTATAATTAACACCAACAATTTATAGTCATGAAGGCAAATGAAAGATCGACCTCATTTATATCCAAGCATTTTTTTAAACATTTAAAATACAAAGGGAGAGTAAATTAATGAGTAAATAATTTTTCCTCCCATTGCTGGCATTTAACATATTAGTGCGGGGTCAGTGATTTTGATGAATATGGAATAAATTCTACCAAAGTGACATGTAAACTCCAATATGCAGAGATGGAAATTGCGAAGAAAGAAAGAGAGAAACAAGAATCCAAAACCCAAATAAATGGAAAGTCAGACAGATAAGAAGGGAATTCATTCATGTCTCATCAGCAACAAACAGTATATAATCTTTTTAAACATGAGTTTTGGCACTCGTATGGAAATGTGCCAGAGTATTACAAGTCTTCTCTTCTATTTGAGGCTATTTTGAAGCTTCCCCTCAAACTTTTATGACAACAAACTCACTCACTGACTTTAAAGCTAAGGAAGGGGCTGTCGAGAGACTAACCCATAAATTTTATGACACCAACAACATAATACACACTTTTCTCACATCGAAACTAACTAATTACAACAGGTTAATTATATAGATGGATAAATAGATAGATAGATAGATATATAGATGCGTGATGGCCTCAGATGGTTGATCAGATCAAATATATCACCGAGCTTTCAACTTTTCCGGCCGGCCCCCATCCTCCCTGATTCAAGGAATTTCAGTTTGCAAGCCAAACCTCTGCTTCTACGATGAAAATTGCAGTCCTTAACTTAACTATTCTCATGTTGCACGCAAGACTCCACCTGCGGAAATTTGAGGGAAAAGGAAGGAGGGTGTATCAAGGAAAAGCTGTAGTCTAGATTCAGAGCTTTGTAATGAAATTCAGGAGACTCTGAAAAGCTACCTTATTGAGGAATGATGAAAGGTTTCTTCAATGTTTTGAATGTTCTTTCGTCTTGGTTCCCTTCAAATTCTTCGGCTGCTTGTGTGCATGCGGGGGAGGGAGGCGAGGTTTATTTTTTGGAATACTCTTGTCAAATTTCAGATCTTCTCCTCTGATCATGTAGGCATTCCCTGTTTCGGCATTGGTGAAATCAGCTGGATTTCTGTTAACCACACATGAGTTAGCAGAGATGATTTTCAGAGGCAGTGAAGTTTCTTGAGCACCACGAACATCCAATTTATGCTGCAGTGGTGTTGCTCTTTCCATATTAGACCAGCTAAACTGCTTACTGACTCTATTCTGTGGGGTCGAGTTGGGGCTCTTCACCTTTTCTTTCTTTCCAGGCTTTGTTGAATTCTGACCATTGAAACCGGGAGCTCTTAATATTTTCTTATCAAGGTGGGTTGACGAAGATGCGCCAAATGTCGGAGAGCCAAGAAAACAGCCATGTGGTTTATCTGATAAATGACTCTTCCTGAAGTAATCAGTTGATGATTGCCTTTTCTGAGTTCCATGAGCCTTTGATGTACCTATCTCCAACTTAGTGTTGCAATCACCAGGATAAGAGGGTCTTTTAAGCATTTCAGCACTTACACCCACATTGAAGGGTGTATGTGACTGCATGCCTGCATCCATAAGGCTGAGTAAATGCATGGCTGGTATTGTCTCATTGGAATACAAATCCAGAGATCCCCTCAGATTTTGACGATGATCCATTCCATTATGTTTGCAAGGGTATGGGTATTCTCCATTCATCCTGCTGAGTGTTCCAGGATTTGGATTCCTATTAAGCTTTTCCAGGCCTACGGCATTGAGATTTATGCAGTTAAGATCAACATCCCTCTTCATGTTCTGCTTATGAAGTGGACTAGATCGGAGTGAAGCCATGTCCATGTTACTACCAGCAGGCTGAGAGACAACCTTTTTGGGCGCATCATATCCTAGGGAGACATGATTTGGGGTATAGGATGCCCAAATGCGAGAAGCTTCACCATCCTGTTGTAAGATTGTCCGGTGTAAGCTACATCCTCCATGGGCTTGCAGAGTGGCATTGGAGGATCCACGCTCTTCAAGACTCGCAGTAAAATTGCAATTTCGAGCACTACCAGTCTGGCTAGAAGACATGGGTGGAAACTGGAATCCAGTTGGTGGCTTCTTTTGGGACTGGGAAATTCCAAATTCAAAAGGCGATCGAGGTGGACGCGAATTATTCATACCTATACTGTTTCCATCAAATGGAGGAGAGTAGTGAACTGACTTTCTTTTGCTGGGCTTCACATTCTCTCTTGTTACCATGTCACCTTTCTTGGGTCTTCCATGAGATTTCTCCTTTTGACCATCTCTTGACAAGCTCATCCCCATTTCGCCATACACAGTACTGCCAGTTGCCATCTGTGCTTTCATTCTGACAGTTGATTTTTCCAACATGGAGTTTCTATTTTCTATGTCAGGAAGACATCTCTCATACTGGTTCTTTGCCAAAAGTTCCACAATTTCCATGGGAATATCATCCAGTGTTCCGGGCTCAGACTCCTCTGCTGTTTGTTCACTGTATCTTTTCATAATACCTAGCTGTCCCACACCTTCAACAGTTTTGTCTTTGATTCTTGCACCAGTGATTTCCTGAAAAGAAATTATGATCTTCTCAGAAACATGTTTGCAATTAAAACTTGATTGTCTCAAAACCCTCAACAAGAAGACTCTTAAGAGAATCTTAATAGTCTAGCATAAAATAGAATCATATTTCATCCTGAGAAGTATATTTATTGATTAAAATTAGAAAACATTCTAAGGGAATTTACATACTTCACAATGAACCCCTTTTCCAGAGACAGCATTTGTCAGATGTTTAGAAAAGATGCTTGGCCCTCCAAAGAGATTGGCTTCACTGTCTTTCCTTTTAAGCTGGTGTATTTTTGAAGTGCCCTCTTGCAAAGATAACGAGAGAGGTAGCCGATTTTCAAGTTGATGGATACATTTATTGTTGTAAACCTGTGCTGCCAAATATTTATTTGGGGGAAGATGCAGTCCCTCTTGCGGTCCTTGGAATGTCTGTGTACTATGGTACAAAGGAACTGGAATAACTACAGGGGTATTTTGAATGATTTTTCCCCCAGTATATGCAGCAAATGAATCTTCTACAAGCATGTCAGTTTTCCGACAGGATAGAGGATCCAACTCTTCACCAGCTTGCAGCATTTTCCCTTTCCCTTTGGACAAATTGAACTCATTTTCAATTCGTAGGCCATGCAAAGGAATATTGCCCATTCCTTTCCCTGTGAAAGCAGGAGGAGATAATCTAGAAGAAAGTGTCTTAGATGCATATGCCTGATAAGCATCCATTGGATCATCAACTTCTCTTTGCTGCCCTTGTTGCTCAGGCTTCAAGTGATTATCAATGACTTGAATCCTTTTGTTCTTCTTCTTGCCCACAATATGACTTCTTTGAATTTCATGTTTCCAGCAGGCCTTCATGGCATCTTGCGAACTCATTCCTTCCAGTGCATCTTCAGAATGGGACCCACTATCTGGAATAGCATCGGTTCTTTGTGCATCTTCCTGTGAATTTGGAACTTCAGTTGCAATCCTCTGATCAGTCATACCTGCAGGTTTCTGATTTTCATCCAGAAGAAACTTCCTTTTTCTGCTCTGACCCATATTGGTCAAAGTCAAATCTCCTTGAATATCCACCTTCCCGGGGACAGCTAAATGCGCTTGTGATGCTGCAGAAGCATTGGAGATAGCATGGGTTGAGGATCCTTGTATAGCAGTTTGGTCAGTCTTCAGTTCACCATTTTCACTTAATAAGTCACTCATCAAGCGCACCTTTCGAGGTCTCCTACGAGACAAACCAGTAGACTTTTCTAGATGGTGATCTTGAGAATCATTTTCAACCATATTCTCAGTAATTCTTGGAGCAGAATGGGCACAAGCTGCGGGCTCCAGAGGATATCCAGCTGTTTTATCAGGTATATGGCGTGCCTCTGGTACTGATGCGCCTGACCCGAAAATTGTATAAGCTCCCGATAATTCTTTCTGGTACTTATTAGCATCGGAAGATGGACCTCCATTACAAATCTCAGCAGAACTCTTACCCGTGCATTTGAGATTGCTAGTGAGCTCAACATGTGAAACTACATTGACTTCAAGGCCTGTCACAAAAGAACTTTTACTTGAGTTGACCTTTGAAATAAAAAACATAACCATATAATATAGACAAAGTTGCCACCTCAATAATACAAAAGTACTGTCGCTTGACAGTACTAAGTTCTATTCAGCTGAACCTACCTACTAAAGTTGTATGCGTTTCTTGCATAAGATCAGGGTGATTGGGATTATCCTCCAAGCCAATCTCAAGGTCTGCAGGAAACACACAAAGTTAAACCACATACTGTAAAATATATAATGAACAAGATACTCCTCTAGATATGATATTGATCTTACCTATCATTCTGGCGGGTACATGTCTTACAACTTGCTTCTCTATCTCATTTGTAGAGGGTAGGCAATCATTGACACAGTCCAGATTAGTATTAAGATCAATCTCTCCTCTCTCAAGAGTGCCGGGCATGGAGTCTTGCTGAATACCAAACTTGGGATCTGCATTACTACAGTTGGTATCAGATTTGCATCCAGCACTTAAACCATCAATGAAGTCTGTTTGGCCACCATCTCTATCATAATCCTTGCAAGCACTTTCATCAGCTACTTGCTGTTGACTCTTTCGACAATACAAGCATCTGTTTGGCACTTCTATCGGTGGAAAACTTGGATGATTCTTCTCCGACTCAGGTACTGGAAATGGCCAGCATATTTTCCAGTCCTTCTTCCGGACTTCAGACACATAACCACTGCACAAAATAAATTAGATAGTGTTAAGGAATCTAAGAGCAAAACTAACATATATTTTTTCTGATTACAGATAAGAAAATATAATAATCTCCAGGGTTATTTTAAAGGAAAATGGCAGAATTAATTAATAAACACCTCTGACATAGTTGTGCCATGACCACAAGTTTCTATACTTAGGCATCACCAACCATTTTTGAGTCATTTATTGATTAATTGGATTCTAACTTCAAAATGCTGATATTTGTAAACATCTACTGTACTGCATGTACAAAATCACATTAAATATCATCTGAAGAATTGAAATCAATCTAAGGCTTACCGTATAGTGAAATGATCACATTTCCCCTCACTTCTAGTATCACCGACAATAGAATCAGCTAGATCTATTGAGATTGAGTCAATCTGGATGTAAGATCTCATGACAATCTCAATGTCTCCGGTATAACTAGAATGGAGATGCGTCTTCTTCCCGCTCCATCCACATCCACTGCAAACCCAGCAATAGGAAAAAAACAAGATCCAAATTAAACCTCTAGATGGAAACAAAAGGTCGAAGAATTAAGTGAAGTCACATATACAAGGAAAAACACAAGAAATAACACATGAGAACATCATAACCAAGCTTCGAATTAAAACAATTAGGGTTTAAGCAAACCTACTAATAAAGGGAAACACAATCATAACAAGATCAAAGTTCAAAACAAAGCAACACACAACAAACTAAACCTCAATACACAGTGAACTTTCACATAAAATAACAACCTCCAGCATCACCAAAGTTCCCAAACCCTAGAATTTCACCCAATAAAACCAGCAACACACACTCTCAAATTCACCAATTGAATGATAAAAACACAACACCACGAACACAACACAAAAAAAATTCAGCTCACAGAATACCCATCATATCACTAGGGTTTTTTTTCCTCAAAAAATTCCCAACTCGAAAACAGTTACGATTGAAACTAAAAAATGAAATAAGCGTTGAATTGACGCTGAGTGGAGAAACCTACCTCGAGATTGCATGCGAAAAATGAGTAAAGAAATTGAAGAGGAGAGTAACCACAACTAAACAACTCAGGAACCCAAGCTGCAATTAAGAAACAAACAAAAATTAGCTCAAAATAATAAAAGGAAAAAACCGATAGAAACGAAATTATTAGAAAAGAGAAGAAACGAAACGACAATAATAAAGCAAAACTCAGAAAAAGGAAAAAATAAATATAAAAGAGTGAAAAATAAATAACGAAACCAAAAAAAAAAAGGGTGAAGTGGACACACGCAGTAAACAGTACCAGTGAAAGTTAATATCCCAAAACCCAAATCGAAAGGTGGTGAAGGGAAATTCAATAACGGGTCACGATCGACCCGGATTCGATTAACCGAATCGGAAAACCCGAAGAGAGGTGAAGGAATAATACGGCGATGAAGAAAGGCGCACGCGAACTTACCTGCGGACCCGCGCACACGATCTCTCCCAGCTGGCCATCGATTTTTAACGGCTCAGCTAAAAAACGACGCCGTTTGATAGAGCATTCAACCGATAAGACACTTCGCTTAGCTCGGAGCTAAGATTCGTGAGCAATCGAGCAGAATTTGTGCGCGAAAGAACCGAAAACCCTAGAGAGAGAAATAGAGAGCGAGGGGATATAGAGAGAGAGAAAAAATAGGGGCTTTCGATTCCTTCGGGATATGAGAGAGAGAGAGAGAGCGTGTTTGTGCGCGTGTGAGAGTGAGAATAAGGAGAGAGAACTTTTATCTTCTGACTTTGGGACAAGGGCAATATGGTTGATGTATGTGTATGATAAAAATAAAAATTAAAGAGATAAAAAGGAAGATTGTAGAAGCATAAAGGATGCTTATTGGGTTTACCTCAAGTATGTCCAATTGTGAATAGTGCTCCACCCCAACAATATATAGTAGACTATTGTACCAACGAGGATCGGCACAAGTGATAAGCGGCTTGTTGTTCCTTAAGTAAGGTCTCGGGTTTGAGTCTTGTGGATAGAAAAAAATTTTATTAGGAGCCTCACATGTCATTCTCAGGTACGCGACTCGGGGCGACGACGAATTAGTCAGGACGAAACTCCGGACACCGTGAGCAACCAAAAAATTATATATATTTAGTAGACTATTGTAAGTATATATGTAAGTCTTTATTGAAACCAAGATCTGGGATTGAGAGCTCAGATCTGGATTGTGTTTCTGTAAATCTCCATTAAATCTGTAGTCTAGAATCATGAAATCGAGATTCGAATGTGCTTTGTAGGCCATCATGATGGAAGAAATCAAATCTTGAGAGGGAGAATGATATTGAAAATGAGTTCAGATTTCAGTTCTGAACTGATGAGAACTCTCACTTCTAAGTTCTAATTTATAGATGAAAAATTACAACAAAAAAATACAAAATTAGAGTTTGATATCCGCCCACAGAAATTGTACACGTAGAAAGAGAAATAATTGACCAATGAATATTTGCCACGTATATTTCCACGTAAACTCTACCAATGAGTATTTGTCACGTGTGTGCCTACAGAAAAAATAAAATCACTAGTTATTTGTCACATATCTCTGCCCACAGAATAAACTAAACCAGCAGCTTGTTTTCACTTGATTGTGCCCACAGAATTTGTACAGAAGAGGAATGGACCAACGACTGTTTACCACGTGTCTGTCCGCAGAAATTATACGCACAAATAAAAAATAATAGCTAATGAAAGTTTTTCATATAAATATTAAGTGATTATTTGCCATGTGTGTGTATGTGCATCTATAGAAATTATACATGTAAAAAAGTGGAACAAATATCTTAGATATGAAAATAGCAAAATATTAATTATTAGATTGAGGTATATTAATTAGTATTTTTCTATTTGTTATTTAACCATATACTTGATGTAAATAGAAAAATATTGATTATTATATATACTTTCATCTAATAACTAATATATATAATTTTTCAATGAATTTGAACACTACAATGTCTAAATACATTGTGATAGTTATCAATGAATGCAAAAGGAATAAAATATATTGTCTTGGTAAAAATCAATTGATTTATAAACTTTTCCATTAAAATAAATTTATTGATTAAAGAGAAATGTAAAATTTAATAAATAAAGATGGAAATATTGAAATTACAATTATATCCATATTAAAAAAATATTGGGCAAAAACAATTGTTTTCTATGAGATGGGTTTGTAACATGATTGACCCATATGAGTTGCTCAATTATCCGGATTAGAGATGACCTTATTCAAGATCATCGTTCATGGGGCTCTTTTGAGTTAATAGTTCATATGTTCGCAACAGAACAATTTAAACTCAAATATAATATAAGAGAATAAAGATCGATAAAATGTCATATATATATATATATATATATATATATATATATAATATCTTAATATCATTAAAAAATAAGACATTCTCTAATACATAAAATACATCATTCTAAAAGATAACTAACTAAGATAACAATCTCTTAACCATAAATATATCTAATAACATATAAAGATAATAAGTGTTTAACAACTTATTATTCTTAAAAAAAATTGTTAAATCATTGTTAATGCATATACATTTCATCACTTTACTACACTCATACCTCTTAGAAACCTTAGCTCTTATGGACTTTGTTAAATTAAGTATAAGAGCCCCTATAAATACATACACTCCCAACTTTATGTGAAACATAACTTCTTATAAAATATTATTTGTATCAATTAAATTATTATTACAATATAATTATCACAAAAACTGTACATAATATTGAATACCATATATATATATATATATAGTTGAGTTTTTTTTATGTACATAAAAATCATGTCAAACGACTTAAATCAATTTTTGATTTAATATATACGATCTGTATGATTTAAATTTTTAATTCAATGTTGAATCTCATAAAATAAAATAAAATCAATAAAAAATTATTCAATACAAACATAACTTAAAGAGTAGTGCAAGACAAAAATTTACAAACGAATGTCTTAATATGGACATTCACTTCTTAATCTTTGAATCACATTTTGGTCTTCACTTATTATCTCATTTATATGTAATTCAAGAATTAAAAAATAACACATGCATATACTTTTGGGTATTTGTTTAACATCTCTCATACATAAATTAAAGTTACCCCAGGCCAGTTGAATAAAAATACCGT
Organism: Aeschynomene evenia; assembly: GCA_013621005.1. Lineage (NCBI taxonomy): Eukaryota > Viridiplantae > Streptophyta > Magnoliopsida > Fabales > Fabaceae > Aeschynomene > Aeschynomene evenia. The sequence continues at coordinate 7,619,893 of CM024270.1, forward strand.
AGAGCATATCAATTATGAGTTTTTATATCTCTTTTAACCCAATAGATATCATCATTAAACAATAATACTACTCGTACAACAAAAATACATTCAATGAGTATCCAACATGTTGATATACATGATATAGAATGTGTGGTATCTATATAACACATATAAATATAACACACGTTGAATACTCGTTAGACGTATTTGTGTTGTACGACTAGTATTATTGATCATTAAAAGTAGTGATTATAATTTCTCCAAGCTGAGCACAACTTATAATCATTTCCGTATATATACTCTAGTCATGAAATTAATTAACTATACTTATCTACATCGCTCATGATGAATCAAATTCTTGTTTAGTAAAAACAACAACTAGAGTAATTATATTGTATTATGAGTGTCACGACCTTAGGTTGTGGATATCGGTGAAATGATGTAAACACCTCTAGTTATCATCTATCATGTATCATGTTTATCTAGTCATCAATGATGGAACATGGAAGCGATAACAATAAAGCAGCACAAATATGTACTGAGAATGATAATCAACAATTTCCACCTCTATTTTTTTTCTCCTTTTTTCTTTTTTCCCTCTCTCCATTTCTCGCTCCTTGTTTCAACTACAAAGCAAATTGAGATCAGTGTGATGTGGTATATATTATATGCAATTTTTATCGTAAAAAAGAAATATATCCAACTAATATTTAATGTGTGTTATTTATAATACGTAATGTGTACTATATGTATAGCATATGTATGTATAATATATATTTCATATTATTTTTAGCACACGTTGAATACTAGTTATACGTATTTCTGTTAAATGATAAATATTATTGATGATATTGTATGAAATGTAAGAGTTTGGCTTTTCGGTAAAAAAAAATGGCAATTTCGTCTGTAATTTCTAAAAATATGTAAAAATATGTTGTATGTTAATCATTAAAAAAACAATACAACTATATACATAGGTACATATCATCTTCACATTTATCCACCTGTATAAAAATAGGAAATAGCCCCACAATTTCACAAACCCATCCACTATCCCATCAAAGAATGAGTGAGACACATATATATTATATATAGATGAATTCTATGTAAGTGTACATAGAGATTTTCTCTTAAACAAAATCGGATGAACGTTTAAAATTCTTATATAGAATAATTATGAGAAGTGGTCTTTGTCAGATTTCTTAAATAAAAAGATACCTAGCTGTGGGTTAAATAGTAGATAAAAGTAAATTTTTTTATTGTTTGTTTTAGAGTTGATACAATATAATATAGAAGTACAAGTATAATATAATAATACAGTGAATTTTGTGTATTTTATTTTGTATTTATTTTAATATATACAAAATAAATTTGTAATTGTACTTATACAAAATTTTATTTTGGGACTTTAATAAAAAATAAGAAGGATAAATGTTAAAATTATGGATAAATAGTAGAGGTAAACTTGAAAGAAAATTTTATTTAAAATTCTTATATCAACTGATGTATTTTGTGTATTTTCTCTAAGTATAGACATAAAATATAGAAGAAACTTATATAAATACAATTTTTCTCATATGTGTCTATACTAAACAAACATGTCATTTTCTATTCTGTATTGTATTTAGTGTTTGTACATAGTAAATAAATGCTACCTTAATACAGTGAATGAAAAGATTTCAAATTAAATTTCAGACATTTCATACGTCTCAATTTTCTTTTGGTGTTTGATTAATGTGGGCTTATAATTGAGAGAAAAAGTATTTCCGGAGGAGAGGCGTTAAACCGGAAAATTTCTTGGATACATTAAATGAAAGAGAAATTTTTTCTCAACATCTCATCTAGATTTTACATTAATTGTTTAATCCAATTTCTATTTTATATTTTATTTATATCTAATAACTAAAATTAATTAGAATAAAAGAAATACTTGCTACAGGAGTACCCAAATTTTGTTTCTCTTGATGAACCGGCCCTAGATATCATCATATTTAAATGAGCGTATAATAACGTGACCAAAATGGGACATATGCTAGCTATATACGTAGAGTTTAGATCGTACTAAAGTTTCTAATTATGGCCATTGTTTTGCTAAGAAAGGAGATACTAGTAATGGTTAAGTCCGTGTTAATTTAATTTACAGCGCAACGTTACTCTTTTGGATATGTGATACCGACATTTGGATGCGTATCATTAATTGTCATGCATAAAAAAACACAAACGTACGAATAAATATGGCTCTGTATGTATGCGCGTTACTTCTTTAATTTTCTCTAATAATAACGTAATAATGTTAGTCGTACGTTTAAGTAGTATTCAATATGTACTATACATAATATGAAATGTGTGTTATATGTATGTGTATTATACGTATAGTATCAGAAAACCTTGTGGCCAGCTCCCTACCCATCGAAAGGTGATCTCCGCAGGAGCTAGGGATTAGTCGTCAGCTATCGGTCGGCGGATACCCGAGGGAAAACCCATAAAAAAAAAATAATTATACGTATAGTATAAATTTCATGTTATATATAGTATATATTGGATATTAATATGACATATTTCTATTATACAACTAGTATTATTAATAAAATAACCTATAAAAAATAACTAGCCCAGCAAATGAAAAAGCTATTCTTCCAAAAGGAAAAAGAGAAATTACATCAAATCGAAGTCGAACTCATAAATAAAAAGTTGTTCTTCCAGCTGGGTGCTGATTGAATATATGTATCTTCTATTTTAATTTCTTATAATAATTAAATTATATTGCTAGACAAGCAAAACTCTGTGTGTCATAGTTATTAAGTTTTAAAAAAGTTAGATGATTATACTATTTTATTTATAGTTAATTTTGTCCAATAATCAATATACGAATTCTGTATGTGTATTTTTTTATGTAATATATATATATATATATATATATATATATATATATATATATATATATATATATATATATCAAATATGAGACTAATCCCACAAATTTAATATGGTTTGAAATGCTAGAGGTGCGCTCCTATACATTCTCGTGTACATATATTTGGTCCCATCGTTTTGTGCACAAAAGCGATTAGAGGGAGGGATTATATGTTGAATTTGATCATTATATATAAATGGGTGAAAACTGAAAAGTGTTTTTTATTTTAATTTTTTTATAAATTTTGTAGGGATGATAGCTAGTCCTATTCCAATATTGGCAGAGGGCCCTATGTTCATCATGCATATGTATAAGTTTTCATTTTTAGTTTGGTCAGAATAAATGCACATATACTTAATTATATTCACCAATAGACAAACAATATTAAGTACAGCGAACGGTCTGCATGGGCCATGTTGTCATTTGAAATGGAAGAATGATGTGTGGAAATTTATAATGAAAAATGTAATTGAAAAATAACGAGTTAAAAGAAAAAATAAATAATAAAAATGATATAATTCATATGTTTTGTGAGTAAAATATTCAAAATGTATGAAAGTAATAAATTACATAATATTACTACTTTTTGAACTCAAATCAAATGAATTATGATAGAAAATTTTTAATTTTTAATTATTATCATTATATATTGACATCAAATTAGGTAGTGATATATAAATAAATGTAATTTATTTTTTAAATAATGAATTTGAAAGTCAATCATAAATTTTATGTTAATATAAAATAGTGTATAAATACTAAAAAAAAATGCTAAAATAATATTCACACTTTTCAGGAACCCTCTCCTGTCTCCACCCACCCCACATCCATTGTTCATCTATCTATAACCTAAAAGTTTCATTATTTTTTTGCTATGTAGTGGTAATCTGATATTTTAATTCTCCTCACCCTACATTTATTCATAATTATTGAGGTTTTTTATATGTTACGTTTAACTCATATCATCATAGAGCCTTTTAGATTATCTACGACAAACAATGTTATTTCAACACTAAAGTTATACTAAATCAGTCGCCACAAGTATAAATGTTGGATTGTGTCAGTATAAAAATTGTTATTGTCTCAATGTAAAAGTTCGAATGTAATATTTGATTGAATCAGGATATAAGTGAGATTGAGTAACCTATAAATATTATTTTTTATCATAGTTAAATTAAATGACTAATCTAATATCAAATTTAGTGTACATGAAGTATTTCAGATCTACCACGTACTACATACCAACTAATTGACTTCAGATATATATTAATCTAAGAGATTATATAGCCATTTAAGAAAAAGAATCTAACTAAACATTCTTTTTTAAACAAAAACTAAGTTAAAGAATATATATTTTAATGAGCTGATTATTTATTAGCTTTATTTCATTGCACATGAAGATTTTTCTGGAATTATACATTAAGGAGGCAGCAGAGCCCATGGATAATAACTACCTCTTTCAATAATTGCCTTAGTTTTAAGATACATTGATAAAAAAAGCATTCATTCACAAGCAACTATTTGGTTAATTGCTTGTTAAACCCTAAATTAGTATTTGTTTCACTTTATATATATATATAAAATTCATTGAGAGTGTATAATTTTTCTACACCTATAATATGTAGGAGTCAATTAAATCTACATATAATTTTTAAATAATTCTAAAATATTTTTATAATCGTCTAAAATCTAATGAATTGATTATATATGACTTATTGTTAGTTCCATTTGACTGTACATATATAGTTTTCCTAAAAATAAACATCCTGAAAAATTGTTCTCCATGTTCATTATCCTATTATTAATCAAATATATCCTATAGATTGACTTCGTCTCATCAGTTATTCTTTATATTGATTATTACAATATCATAAATGCTTGAGAAATAACATTTTTTCAGCCAAAACAGTCAATAAAATTCATTTAATATTTTTGGCCCAAATAAAATTATTAACTATATGTATTTTTTTAATTGACTAAGTGATTTAGGCTTAATTTCTTATTATTGATTGTTTTAGCTGATTTTTTTTACTGTTACTCTCTCGGTAGATATATCTTTTCTAAATGGTTAGTATTTGAATAGAAAACCAAATATGTAGTTAATTAATAAATTAGTTTGGCTCCTCTTTTGAGAAAGAGTGGTGGTTATGATAATGAAAAGGTATGAGTAGTAGTAGTGTAGTACTGAGCAGTGGTCAGGGGGAGCTGAGACTGAGAAGGATGAACAGTAATAAAATTGAATTGGGGGTAAGGTAAGGTAAGTAAAAACCTAAGTGTACGGCTAGCAGCTGCTACCCACAAAAAACAAACACCTCACAACATCCAAAAGTGTCATGCCCAATGCTCCCCCTCCTCCATTTCTGCCTTCACTTCTCTCTCTCTCTCTACGTGGTAGCCAAAGGCCAATGTTTCCTCTATCGATAGGACACCACTAGGGCTCCTTCATTGTTTTTTTAAATACGCCAAATACTCTTGCACAATAAAAATTTAATATAGTGTACATAATATATATAATATAAAATATATGATATATATTATATATGGTATATAATATATATTGTTTATTGTGTATAATATATATCAAATATTGTAATATCATATTTTCTTTTGTATTATGTGATATATATTGTACACATCATGTGATAAGATGCGCACAATATGTAATATTTATTATGTAATTTATATTATATATATCATACATAATTTGCTGACTGTTTTTTTTTTTTGTACCTCTAGCGATCATCCTTTAAATATATAACATATAAGTTATCTTTGATTTATATTCTTTATAAGATAAAATGTAATTTTATTTTAATATACGTTATTTAATATAGATGAAATATTTATTTTTAAAAAAATATTAAAAAATTAATTTTCAAAAACTTATTATTATTAATATCAATTCTATTATTTGATTTTAATATAGAATTTATATTTAAAATTTAATATGGAATCATAAATATTAATGGTCATAAATTAAAAATTAATTATTCATAAAATATTAATATTAATTGATGCGATATTTATTGGCACACTAAATAATAGTTTAACTAATATTTTTATTTTATTAATTAATTATTTTTTTATCTAAAATTTTACTTACAAAATATTATGTAAAATAATTATCTATAAACTAGTTATGTAACATATATGCAAATAAGAATTTAGATGAAAAGAATTTTAGGACGCAATTAGTTAAGACGATATAGTAATATATATATATATATATATATTTTTTTTCTTATATATATATAGGAGTATATGGCAGATTAAAAAAGCCCAGAGTTACGCCGACTTGTTGCGCGATTTTAGGCTTTGCAAAATGTTGATGTCGTAAGCCTATAAAATTTAGGGTTTGCCAATGGTGGACATTTATTATTTAAGCGTCAAGTGGGTGTTTGATAAATAACAACACACTCAATTACGATGATGACGATAATTTAATTGGATGTATAGACTCATCACAATTAAATCAGCAATTAGTAAAACTAATAATGTCGTACAATATAAATATATTTTATTAGTATCCAAAATATATTATACATAATATAAAATGTGTGTTATACATATGCGTGTTATATATATCACATACATTTCATATTATGTATAATATACATTGGATATTGATTAATCAAAAGTCAAAACTCTGTATTAGTATATACTCCCAAATATACCCTGCTAAACTGATGGTGATAGCATAGTGCTGCGTTGCGTTGATATATAATTGATGTTGGTGTATGTATATATATTTTTCAAATAAAAATTAAAATCCATTTTTTTATTTCACTCACTTAATAATATTCAATCAATCTTCTCCCCAAACTATTAATAACGACAACGATTTGAAGCCAATGTAATTAATCTCAAATTGGCATTAACTTGCTCATGTGCGTGGAATAATAAAGCAAGTTGAATATATAAATGACACTGATTTAATTAACCCCAAAATTGAAGATTTATATTATAACACAAAGCAATGATGAAAAATCAGGAAAATAATCCAATCCGAACTGGAATATATAGATTCTTGTTAATCATTATATTGCTGCTATTTATTTACTCCACACACATATATATAAACAAAAAGATTAGCAGTTTGCTGCTAGCTGCTTCCGCTATCTAATCCTAATACATAATGTATAGTTAACAATGCAAAACCAATATAATCACTGATTAAAACCTTTTATTCTCATCATAGATACCGAGGTTGACTAGGTCCAGTACTATTATTCGGCATATACAAAATCAATAGTACTATATGTACATCAAGCATATATCCATCAATCATCCATCAAAGCATTATGTGATTTGTGGGTCAATCATTTAAAATAAAAAATTCAAATTCGCACACATATCCTTCACTCTTTAATAGTAATAATCTCTGATGGATGTTTGATGGATGAAATACTGATATACACCAATCATTTCCGTATACAAAATATCTCTTGCAATATCTCTATAACGACTAGAAGTTGACATTATGCACCATTAAGAGGAGAGGATCGACCACTCCTTAAATAGGAACTTAACACCTCATACAGGTTGAACTAAATATTGTTCTTATCCTTGTTCTTGTGTTCAGACTTTTAACATATAATAATGGTCAAGTACTCCATTGACTAAGAATTAAAAAAAGAGGAGAACACGTACATTTATTGAAATGATTCTCTGGAGAGGATAATATAATTGCATAGATATGCAGTGAAGCTCCAAATTAATGAAGGATATATTCAACAAACAATCAGCACCCACTAATTACCACACAACTACCTCATAAGAAGCGCCATTAGAGGGAGGAAACTGCCCCCAACAAACACTATAATCTTAATTAGTTAATCATGCATGGAGCAAATCACGATTTTGATTAGTTTATTTATTTAATTATAACCTTTGGAGCAGGTATATATAGTACTACTATATAGGACACAAAAAACCACGCCTGCAGCACAAACTCATGTAATGATCTATCATAATAAGAGTTATCTCTTTAACTTGACCTGTATGTTTATGAAATTAGCCGCTGGTTAAAAGTTACTATGGAGAATTGATATGCACGTTGTGCATATCAAGAAACCTTTAAAAGCTGCCTATGAATTGGTTAGGGCCTTCAGCGCTGCATACACATACATATGATGCATGGGAGCCACCGCAAAACTCATTTTATTTTTTAATAATGGACAATGAAAAATCAGTCCATACAGCCAATGGGTCTATTTTGATTTTGGTTTTAGTCCAAATAATCATTGAGATTGTAATGAGCTGAGTAATTATGACAAAAAATCTCATTTATTGGCTGGTTGAGCTGATTTTGTATTGTACATTTAGCATCACTCTTTTTCAATAATTTGATACTTTGATATATATAGATGATTTAATTTGATTCACTAATAGTGTACAATTTTTTACACAAATGTCCAATTATATACTAACACGACGTCAGTTATGATCGTGTTTTCTCTTTACTACCTTTTGAAAAGTTATACAAATGAAGTGTTTTGATTGGATGATATTGTAAAATATAGTGCATCCAAATTAAACTCATATATATATATATATATTAATAATTAAATTTTGACAAAATTAGTAAATATAATTAACTATCACACTTAAGGTTAAACAAACTAATGATTTGTATTTGATTAATACATCAAATTAAAATTAAGATTGCATTTCAAATACTTCAACAAAGGTTAATTATCTCAATTGTTTTTTCTTTAATTTTGTCGTAAGTTCAATTCATACCGAACACATAGATAATTAAAGCGAACATAAGATGAAAGAGGATTATTTGAAATCCTGTCTTTTCAAATTGGTAATTAATGGAAAAAATTATATGTAGAACATGCATTTGTTGAATGAAATTTATATGATCCTTTAATGGCTTAATTAAAATTTAATTGGATTTAAACAGTCATCTAGATCATTGTATTGTTAAATAGTTAGTTCAACCGCACAATTTTAAAAGTCATGTAAATAAAATATTTCAACTTTATAAAAAATTTAATATGATCTTATTTAATTTGTCTATTACTTAATCTGCAGTTTATTGATATATGAACATTAAATCGACACAATTTGAAAAGTTTACAACGGACCTTTGAAAATATAATGGAACCGATCGTAATATTATAATATTTTGAAATATAAAGAAAATAAAAAATATTTAGAAAATATATTTCATTCATGTCTATTTTTTTTTCTTATGATTTACGTGTCAATAAACTACGCGAGTTTTTATATTATATTGGTGAATATGTGTTGTATCATCTTGACCAGCAATCTAATTTGATTATATTCTATATAATTATGTAGATTTTATCCCTTTATCTGAAAATAAATGAATATCATACTTTATAAGAACTTGTTTTGGCGACAACAATCTCGTTTTTTATAGTATGAGAAAAAGTATATCATGTAGTAACATATAATTAATTAAGAATATTGAATCCATTCATTGCACAAAGTCGCGAACTATTTTACATTTTTTTAAAAAAAAACCTACCAAAAAAAGTAGAAATAATGAGAAAAATATATAGCTAGAATGTATTATATTAGAATCATATCACAAGAGACCTTGCAATTAGTTTTTTTTTATTGTCGACAAAAATATTTAATTTAACGAATAATGCTATATTCATTATCTATTGGTGGATTAGAATTAGAACATAAGAATCTTTTCAATTCCCTTATTCCCATTTTGTTTACGTTTTGATTTCTAAGTATTCGTTAGAACTCAAAAACAAAACAAAACATACACATAAAGAAGAACTACGATCCTCTTTTCTTTGCCCATTAATTTGATCCCACATCCATGTTACAAAAACTAGTAACATTGTTTTAGTTTGTAAGGTTCAAATTAATCATGATTTTAAAGAATATACCTTGATTTTTAAATCAAAATTTGAATGGAAATAAAAAGCTAATTTTTATATTAAAATAAGAGTTTGATTTTAATACAATGTCAGTATAAAGTAATTTTATACATCCATCCAATTATAGATTGATACATTAATAAAAGTTTTTAACTTAACCACCCACTAACTAAAAAGTCACACAAATCATCAATAGATGCGATTAAGTGACAATGTAAAATTATTTACAAAGTGAGTTTATCATAATTAAACTTTAAATTAAACCATGTTGTAAACTATAACCTAGCATAGATCCATGGTCATAGATAATATATTTTCATTTTTTCACAAAAACCAATATGGACTTTAGCTAGTGATTATGAAAAAAATTAGAAATTGAAAATTTTAAAATATTTATATTTAAATTACATTTAGATTTATTAATTTTTAAATATATTAAAATAATTTATAGAGTTTAATTTCAATTAACTGTCAGTGTAAATTAATTTTACACAGACATCCAATCATGAATTTACTCGGACATCCAATCATGAATTGATACATTAGCAAAAATATTTTACTTAACCACATATTAATTAAAAGGTCACACAAAATACAAATCAACGAATACGATTGAGTGTCAGTGAATCATAATTAAACTCAAATGAGAAATGATTTATATACACTAAAATATCAGTCATCATCAGCCAATACATGCAATAATTCAATTTTTAAAACTATTTATCTAACTATATTAATATTATACATTAATCTAACAATTTTATAACTTAAATTAATAATTTTAAAACGTTAAATTATAACATATAGTGACTGATTTTAGGGTGTATATATATCATTACTCAACTCTAATTTATATTGTGTGACGGATGAAGTATTATTAATATTATTATTTTTTTGATAAATAGAGGAAGTATTATTAATATTAACATGGATTTAATTACATTGTACAATTATTTTACACAATTGTTTAATTATATGCTGCAACATAAGCTATAATTGTATTTTATCTATTTCACTATCTGAAAAATCATATAAACAAAATATTTTAATTGAATGATAATGTAAAATATCTTTACATTCTAGATACATCAAAATTAAACTATATTAACATTGCATTAAAAAAAACATCTAAATATAATAATGGTAAAAAAACAAGTAATCAGTCCACGGACACATCAAAATAAATCGTCAGACAAAACGTACACGTGTACAATGCCTAAGAATCCAAGTCTCCATTGGGTTCAATTAGCGCCAAAACCCACATTCTTCTGCGTCACTCCTCTAAAAGGCGTGCGTACCCTTTTACCTTAATCCAACGATCACTCCATACCCACATCTCCTCTAGAAACATCTCAGCCGTTAAATTAAACCTTCCGATTTCAGCTTATTCAATTCAATTTTCGAAATATCGAGGAGGGAGAGAGAAAGAGAAGAGAGAAAGAGTGTGAGAGCACCGCGGATTCTTCCTCAAATCAAGATTTCCGGTGAGCTTTCTCCGGCGACATTGTATCGGAAAATTCAATCCATGCATGCTTCGGTTATTTTCTCCAAAGGCGAAAACCTGTGTTGTTCTTTTCTTGCTTCCGCGAATCGCAAATCTGTAACGCACTTCGGTTTCTCTATCAGCTTTCCGTGCGTTTTGAGAACTCAATTCGAAACGGCGAGTAGTTGAGAGTTAATAGCGACATTGCGATTCGAAATCGAAAATCGGAGACGCTGTTTCTGTGAGATCGGTTGATTTTGTTTTGCTGTGGAAGGTTAGATGGAGCAGAGCGAAACGGCTTTGAATTTAGCTCCGCAGAAATTGGCGAGGCAGTTGGATTTCACGGCGGAGTGTAGCAAAGGTCCGTCGCGCCTGAAACTTCCACCGCCGCCTCCGACGCCGCCGCAGCAGTCGCCGTCGCAATTGCAATTGACTCTGCATCCGCCTGGGCAGCAGCAGCAACAGCCGCAGCCGTGGTTGTATTCGCGGCAGCAGAGAGCGGCGCGGCCGCAGCTGGTTTCGCCGATTCGGAGAATTCCGCATCCTGTGCAGAAGCTCCCGGTTAAGGCGTTGCAAGTATCGTAAGTATTCTTAAAACTCAAAAAAAAAAAAAAAAAAAAGAGAAGAAGAATAAGTAAATGTAGCGTTTTGATTTGAAATTTTGCGTTTTATCTGCTACGCTTAGCGATGAGGAATGGCGGGATGCTAGAACTTACCAATGTGTTGAGAATGTTGAATTGTATCTGTGTTGAAAAGTTGGTTATAATAATCTGAAGTGTGGGTGCCTTTTTGGAAAGGACGGACCATAAATTTGTCACTAAACTTAGAATATACTAATAAGATTGCTGCGCAAGTTTTTGTGAAAGGAAAAGAAAGTGGCCTAAATGTGTTGTTAGTAAATAACATTCCTAATATTTAGTATGTTCCTTTGAAGGGTTTGGATAAGTTAATTATCTCTAAGAAAATGTCCTATTAAGGTAGATTGTTTTATCTCGTATTATAGGATTGCATTTTTCATGAGAACCCTTGTATTGATTTGGTTTTTACTATATTGGGGCATGCATGTTCCTTCAGGAAGCAAGAGTCTCCTGTATCACGACCGCGGTATAATGTGGAATTAAAAGACAGCACTCCAAAGAAACCAAAACAATGTAATTGCAAAAATTCTCGATGTCTCAAATTGTAAGTACTTTAACCTCTCTGTTTGGAAAACATTTGTAAAAAAAATACTATATCACATGAGATCTTGCATGCCTTTTTCTTGTTATGTTTATTGTTTAAGTACCAAAAAGTTATAAACTAATTTCGTGAATGTTAGGTACTGTGAATGCTTTGCAGCTGGGATTTATTGCGATGGTTGCAATTGTGCGAATTGTCATAATAATGTGGATAATGAAGCTGCTAGACAGGAGGCTGTTGGAATAACATTAGAACGAAATCCAAATGCTTTCAGACCAAAAATTGCTAACAGCCCACAAGAACCTCTAGATTCCAAGGTTAGCAGTTTAACTCCTCTAAGTACAATATTGAGTGGTGTCAGGAACCAGACTATCTAGATGATATTTACTGTTCTAGGTTTAGTTGTTTTTTTCTTATCTGACTTGTGGTGATATTGTAAATGGCTTGAACAAATTCAGGTAGATGTGTCTGAAATTCAGGTAGTTGGAAAGCACAATAAAGGATGTCACTGCAAGAAATCAGGTTGCCTTAAGAAGTATTGTGAATGCTTCCAAGCCAATATCCTCTGCTCTGAAAATTGCAAATGCATGGACTGCAAGAATTATGAAGGAAGTGATGAAAGAAGAGCAATGTTTCCTGAAGAGTACAATCTAGTTCACATCAAACATGCAGCTAATGCTGCCATCAGTGGAGCAGTTGGATCCTCCGGCTACAAGACCTTCATAACACCCAAGAAGAGAAAAATTCAGGAAATATTTTCTGGCAGATCAACAATAGATCAAACAGCTAACCAGACCTGTCAATTTAAACAGGTGTTTTCTTATTTACATTCTTGATAGGATTTTCTTGGATCTTTTTAGTAATAGTTTATTCGTTATTCGGTAAGTTCTTAATGTTAGAAAATCTTGTGAATCCAGTAATCAATGACTGTGTCATATAATGACCATGAAGCACAATGTTAGAAAATCTTGCGAACCCAATAATCAATGACTGTACCATGAAGCACATTTATTAAGTTCACACTTCTGTTTTTTTGGGCTTGATTTTCTTCTTTCACAGGCCTGCCTCAATTTCTTTATTTTTTTCACTTATCAGTTATCAATTTGCTCCATTTATTAACCACTTTTAATTTATTTTGAATTTCAATCAGGAAGTTGATCCAATTGTTTCATCACGTACATCTTTGCCAGCATCGTTTGTTGTAGACACCACCAACACAAGAATTTCAGGGTCATCAAGTTCTACATACAGGTATGTACTTTCAGCTTCCTTAATCGTTATTGAAGGAAGGTAACTTATGTTTTTAATATAAAATAAAAGAAAATCTCAATTAATAATAGTTCATGCTGAAGGTCGCTATTGGCGGATGTCCTCCAGTCACAGAATGTGAAGAGTCTCTGTTCACTTTTTGTTGTTCTCTCCGGAGTAGCTGCAAAGAGAAATGCAGGTTTTGACTACATTGACACATGCTCTATTTTTTATAGTGGGTTCAGTTTTGTTGCGTTTGTTTTTTCTGACTCTAGGGTCAGAATCAGGGAGTCAGTGAAAAACTGACTCTGTCATGTGTTTGGTGCGAGGGTCACAGTGACTCAGTGAACATAGTCACAGTGGCTCAGTGAACAAAATTGTCATTTTTTTTCTCACTCCAATTTTGGAGTCACTGTGTATTGCAGGGAGTCACTATGTGCTGGTAGGGAGGCACAAATATGTGATGATGTGTTCGGAGTCATTTTTGGAGTCACTGTGACTCTGACTCCTGTGACACTGACTCCATGACTCCCTTGACTTTGACTCCAGAGTCACTGAAAACAAATGCTACTACAAAGTGGTGAATGATTATGACTACTTTTGTTTTCCTTGGAAAACTTTCTAAATTTCATGCTGGTGGGACATTTATTCAAATAAAGCATCATTCCAACTTTTTATTCTTTTTTTGGCCCTGAATATAATCTTAAAGTAATCCACAAGCATCATTGTGTAAATGCAGCATCCACGTTGATATAGGTTTGGAAGTTAATGTTATGTGAAATGTTCATAACCTTGCAGTTAATATACCTGTCTTTCTTAATCTTTACTTTTCTTTAGCATATCACACTTTCCATAATTCCTCAACATATTTTTATCTGGACTCAGTTGGCATCATAATTGTTTTTCAACTTTTCAGAAATGAATGGCAAAGATGACCAGAAAATAGAAGCTGGGAATTTTGAAGCTTCTATTGCTTCATCAGCTCAACTGTTTCAGCACAGTGGAGATTCCCACAAGCCTGTATGTGATGATTGTAAGAATGAAGCAGATAGAGTTGATACTGACAATTACAATAGGGCATTGTCACCAGAAACACTAGCATTGATGTGTGATGAACAAGATGAGGTATTTTTGGACGATGGTACTGCAAATGAAGTGGCATGCAACAGCAATTGTCAAAACCCGATTCAAAGGTCATCCACTTCTGGTGGATGCCCTGATGTGTATGGAGAGCAGGAAAGGGTTGTCCTGACAAAGTTCTGGGATGTTCTTCGCGGACTCATAACTCTCGGGAGCATAAAAGGTTAGACTTTAATGTCATGATTTTGAAGTCTTCACACTTGCAACTTTGTTTGAAAAATCAATTTAGGTTTTCCTGACTTGACATATACTGAAATATTGTATGATTATCAATTGTAGCAAGCATCATTTGACATGGAAACATTTAATTTGACTGGGTTTTATTGTGGAAGCTACTAACCAATATCTGAGTCTTTTGCTTTATAGTATTGAGTCCAGCTAATTGTGCACCATGTCCTAGAGAACTAGAATCCCATTAGACAGGTACGAGGGGATTTATGAAAGTTTGAGTGAAAAAAATGGTGTGATACACAAGACTTGGTGAAAAATCTTTCCATTTTTAGTGTTTTAACTGGAGAGTAATTTAACTTAGTCTTCTTGGACTCCGGGGCAGAGGGAAGGATCTGAAATTTTGTTTCCTCTGTTCATTTTTAGCTGTATATTTGATTGGGGTGCCAGAAAATTTTTAGAATGCTTCCAATGAACTAAAAGTAGCCTTAGTATGTTTAATGTTTGTAGCTTAATCTATTGTAAGAATAATAATCTGCCTCGGTTGGTCCTTTCATTCCTTGAGTTGAGCTTCTATGAAGCTTTGTTAAGAACTTCATTCAAGCTGATAAACTGATATATCTTTCACTTCACAGAAACAATGTGCTCTTCATTAGCCAAGAAAGAGGTGGTAAACAAGGAAGAACCTGCATGCAACGACGCTACTGGTGTTGAAGCTGATAGAAGGAGCGAGAAGGAAACTCAGAGCAACTGCGCCGCGAAGTTCCTCGACTCATCGGGTGTTAAAATATCTCAGACGAAGTACGCAATGAGTAATGGACATGATGATGTTGATCTGTCATTAAGGGTTGCCTGCTGTCAATTGGACCAAAAGGGGTCGTAAAATCTCTTGTATTGTGGAAGACATCTGACCTAACTGGAAATGAAAAATGTTACCGGCTTCAGTTTGCAGCTAGGAATTTCTGCCATTCATGTGCATAGATATCATACATGTCTCGTTCCTTGCTGTTAGAGTGGAGATTGTCTATCATAACTAGATAGTAACTGGCACCTTTCTTTCCTTGTGTTGATATCTTAACAAAATGAAGTCTTGGCTTTGACACAGGTCGATTTTGATGTTCTACCTAAAAAAACACAAAAAGAGTAAAGATATCTTCATAGTTATATGTCCATGAATTGTCAGCAAAATTTCCTTTTTATCAATTTGATCTCTCACCATTTTGCCTTACTACATACGAAGGGGCAATTTAGTGGGGGGAGATTGTTTGGAATTTGAAGTTTGAGGAATTGAGTTGATAAACTTTATCTTTAAACTGATTAAGAGTGTGTCTTTCGGGGATCAAACAAAATAATTTTAATTAGCTGTAAAAGAATTTTGATTATAAAGAAAATCACATCTTCCTTTTTTTTCTTCTTTTGTTTCATTCCCCATTTTTGTTCAATAAGGAAGCTTCTTAATTGCTGAAAAACATGTACAGACATAAGAGTGGTAGTAGCCATGTTTTAGCAAGTTTTGAATTGGTTCCTATTCCCCAATGAAGCCAAGGTTTTATAATCTTCACGACTTCATTGACAACCAATCAAAGATATGTGTCTGATTAGTATACTGATAAAAGCCATGGACTGAAATTTCCTTGTAACTTCACTACCTTACTTTTCGATCGTCCTTTTTCATCTTCACTCCTCCCTCTCATGTTTTGTTTGGATACCCCAATAATTGACATTTTTTTTTGGCCAAAACGGCAAAATTACAAAAATGATGAATGGACCAAAAGAAATTTCACTCATAATTACTTCCTTTTCTTTTTTCTTTTATTAAAGAAAAGAAAAAGTATAAGGCAACAACAAGTAAGGCCACCACAGCAACCGCAGCAGTTGCAACGGAGAGAACAAAGATGAAAGTAAGAGTTTGGAATCCGATTCCAACTCGGCACGTGATTACTCCATTTACCCACACGTGCCATGAGATTCCAAGCTCAGCTTCTTCCGTACCCTCCTCTAACACCAACCCGCGCAAGTTGTTGTTCATATATAAATGCAGCGCAGAACGCACATCATCACTTTCCCAGGGTATAACTGTATTTTTACCACTAATCATAATCTCTCTCAAATTCAGTTTTGTCGCTTTTGATAGAGAGAAAATTATATATATGGTTCCAACTTCCATCACCACCGTTTTCTTCCCATTCTGTTTCCGTGTGATGAAAAGTTTCTTAATCGGTCTATTTTCTCTCTCTCTAATTTGAGTAATTTTTCTCTTCAAACAAGCAATGGTCAAAACAATCAAAGAGAAAGAAGCCATGGAAGCTCAGAGCAAGCTCCGATCTGAGTTCCTCGAAGTTTTGCGTAGCAGGCGAACCGCTCCAGGTAACACTCCAATGATCACACTTTCACTATATTTTGTCTGTCAATGATTCTTCTTCTTCGATGATTGAAAATTGCTTCACTATCAGAGTTGACTAAAATTTGACGATCTTGAATTTCTCTGTCATTGATGATTCTACTTTCGGTGATTTATTAAATTCGCTATTCGCTACGTTTCAGTTCCGCTAACTGTCGAGCACGCGAAGCCAGTGACGAATCCATTGAATCAGAACTCTCCTCCATCGAAGGAAGAGGTTTAATTCCAACATTCATAGCATCTAATTTTAATTATTATTATTATTATCATTATTATGTTTAAGATTTTCTTGTTCGTTTTCTAGTTCAATCGACTGACATCCCTATAGCAGGAGATTATGGCGTCTTGTCCGAAGGCCGACATTGGCAACCTCCACGATTTGCTCAAGGAGGAGAATCTCTACTTAGCTATAGAGGTAATTGATGATTAATTATTTCATAATACGATTTATATTGAGTTGAAATTTTGGATATATGTATAGTATAGATCTTTTTATTATTTGGATTTAATTTGAAGAATTTTATGAAATTAAGAGAAGAATTCGTTGAAACGTTGTTCGAATCGGTGCGATTTATACAGGAAGGAGAGCAAGGACGATTGCCTATGCTGATTTTGAGCTTGAAGGAATGTGGTGATGATCACCAGAAGAGAAGGCCTGCAGTAGTTTTTCTGCACAGTACGAATAAGTACAAAGAATACTTGCGTCCTTTGCTTGAGGTGGCTACTGCATCTTCTTCTTCTCGTCTTAATTTTGATCTCTCGTTTATCTTGTAATCGATTATGGACCACGCATTTTCTTTCTTTCTGTCTTTATGTTTCTCTTTTTTATTCTTGTTAATGTTTATTTATTCAGTTTTCATAATTTATTGGTGTTTCAGGCATATGCTTCGCGAGGATATGTTGCGATTTCGGTGGATTCTAGATACCACGGCGAACGTGCCAATAGCTCAACCACATATCGGGATGTATGTGTTTAATTTGCTTTTAGTATTACTTTACTAACTTTAATCCTCGGATTAATTAATTACGAGTTTGTTAAGTTATTAAGGGAAATGATTCGTTTTATGTTCAAACTTCAATTGTTATTTTCTTTTCTTTATTTGGAAGAATAGATTATATAGTAGGAATTTATTTATTGGAATACTTTGGTTATAAATTTTAAGTTGTGGAACTAAAATTCGATTGGGATATTTTTATTTTGACTATTATCCATTCATTAAAATAAATTAATTGAGATTTAATTCTAATATAAACATAATCAAATTAACCACAACTATAAAATGTAGAATATGTTCGAAGTATAGAGAATTTAATTTTTCAAATCCATTTAAATCATATTTATAGTGATTGAGACAAGAGCATTTAATTTTTAAATCAGATAAATTCACTCCATATTAAATGAAATATGTGTTTGAATGATTTTGTTTGCTCTAAGGAATATATTTCATCTATAGGAGAAGTAATTATGTCTTAAAAAATATTATTGTTTCTCAGTTAATGAAGTCATCTATTAGGAAGGAAGAAAGACTTTTTGGTTTAAATATTCAGCTAAGATCCTTCTTAAAGTGAAACATAAATCATCTGTATATAATTCAAACCTTATTGTTGCAGGCTCTTGTTTCTGCATGGAAAACCGGAAAGACGATGCCATTCATCTATGACACGGTAACTTCCTTATTTGTTATCCTGCTTTATCATGCAGTTAATACTGAGCCACTTTTTGACCCAAATGATTTGGTTGATGATAATGGACTCTGTACATGGTGGCATTAGTACTGCAGTTTAAACTTATGATTAGTTTGGTTCAAATTGGTATATTATTTCTTCATCTGGCAGGTCTGGGACTTGATTAAATTGGCAGATTATCTAACACAGAGAGAGGATATAGATCCTTCTAGGATAGGAATCACTGGAATATCACTTGGAGGTTGGTTGAGAGAAATTGAAAGGATAATTAATTGATGTCATGATGCCATATTTGATGTGATTTCCTTCCCCACTTATGTAATTCCTTGATGCAGGAATGCATGCATGGTTTGCGGCCTTTGCTGACACTCGCTATGCTGTGGTTGCTCCTGTGATTGGAGTTCAGGTAATAATGAATGATTGAATGCAGGTTGTATTTAACAAGATGTGCTTCTGAAAGACTGAAATTATTGAAAATTTTTGTACTATATATTTGCAGGGCTTTCGGTGGGCCATAGATAATGATAAGTGGCAGGCCCGAATTAACAGTATAAAGCCTCTTTTTGAGGGTAACATTATGTCATACCAAATGAACTTTTAAATTCGTATTGCAATTTGAAATAACTTGAATTTTTCGGTGATGCAGCGGCTACTGATGATTTGGGAAAAAGTGAGATTGACAAAGAAGTCGTGGAGAAGGTCAGCCAATTTTTTTAAGAACCTAAATATATGATGATTTTCTAAATAAGTTGTTTATATGCTTTGATGGTCTATTGTTTTAATAAAACAAAATTGTTGACGGTTGTTACCATGGCTGGTATTCCATTATTGCTAGTTATCAGCCATTGGAGACAATTCTTAATAGAGTTCTGTTTTTGCTATTCTGGGTGTCTTGAAGTAGATACTAGATACTAATCTCAAATTTTGTTTAATTTCTGATCAGGTGTGGGATAGGATTGCTCCTGGTCTAGCTTCCAAGTTTGATTCACCCTACTCAGTTCCATCTATTGCGCCGCGCCCTCTGGTTATTCTTAATGGTAGGACCTCCTTACGCACATTAAACAAATTCAAATTGTAGCTGGAAACTGCATTCATACAGAAGTTTTATCGACAATTCAGTTTTGACCACACATCAAAACGAGTTTTTGACTTCTTTAGTGTATGTCAATTATTTAGTAGACTTCTGCACCATAGTATTAGTCAATCATTATTCTGACCATTTAACTTTTGAGGGTTTGTGAAGTTAGCATGGAATTGACGCATTTGTTTGTGTATTGGCCATTGGGATCCAGGTGCTGAAGATCCTCGGTGTCCCATCGCAGGCTTGGAAGTCCCTGAGTCAAAAGTTCGCAAGGCATATGAAGAGTTTCACTGTTCAGATAATTTCAAGGTATGAACAAGTAATTATTTGGTGAACATTCTTAAGCTTAGAAATATGGTCTAGATGTTACGGTTGGCCTCAACCAGCCATTGTGTAGTAAAATCCTTTGTAGCAGTTGATTGAGATCCTTTATTCTTTTCTTTTTCGAGTGTGTGCGCGCGTGCGCACCCTGTGATAAGGAAAGTGTTCTTTAGTTGTGGAATACTTTAGTTGAAAATTAATATCAGTGACTCGATGGAGCTTAATAAGTTAATCTAGTCCAAGGTATCCAGCATGAATAAGAATATTTATTTTGAAAAAGAAAAGAATTTTTTGTTGCTACTACCATTTTCTGTTAACCTTGAAGTACCGTCTTCTTATTACATGATTACCTCATTGGTTTGCTTTGACATGCAGTTCTTCGCAGAACCTGGAGTTGGCCACCAATTAACATATCTCCAAGTGAAAGAATCATCAGATTGGTTTGACAGGTTTTTGAAGCCTTAGCTTGTGCCCTCGGTCAGATATGTCCTTAAAATTCTGGGGTGGTGTAAACTTATGTGCCTACTTGCTCTAGCTCATATAATTTGTATTTATCATGGCACGAATAAATAATAGGACTTTACCTGTTCAATGTATGCTACTATGGGATATCGTTATCAAATGTAGAACCATTATTTATTTAAGCCTCACTTCTCTTATTGCCAATGCGACATGATTCTTGTGTGTTTTGGATATGCACGCCTTTAATGCATTTTCTGATTCTTTAATTTTGTTCCCATTGATTT
The DNA here is from genome assembly GCA_013621005.1 of Aeschynomene evenia. Lineage (NCBI taxonomy): Eukaryota > Viridiplantae > Streptophyta > Magnoliopsida > Fabales > Fabaceae > Aeschynomene > Aeschynomene evenia. The sequence continues at coordinate 7,641,114 of CM024270.1, forward strand.
ATATCCATCATAACTCATATGCTCTCTGAAAATTTATTCTATGAAGGATTTAAAAGTAAGTCTGTTATTGGAAAATCATATTTGAGTAATAAGACGAACGTCGATGTCATACAACGATGGCTACATCTGACATGAGATTGCATTCACTACAGATCTAACATTTACTGCTCCAATATGCCGTAAAGCATGTAGTTGAAGCTTATTATGAGAGTAATATTATATGTGCTGCGAACATATGTGCACGTGTGATTAACAAAAACAGTCACATCTTAAAAGTATTACATTTTCAGTGAATCAAGTTTAGAACAAAGAACTTCTGAATCTATTGCTAACTTGTTGCAATGTCTTTGGATGCAAACAGATTGTACTTTCATTAGCTATACCAACAGGCTGGACAAACACATAGGAAAAACAAGTTTATCTGAAATATAATTCAGCCTTTCTTTGGCATTGCTGCAAGCCTGGTGTACATTCTTGCCATGGACTGGTACCCTCTAACATCACCTGAACGCAGAAGATTACCTGTAACTCAAAAAGACAATAAGTGATGAAAAATCTCATCTTCTTTATACTAGTCTTGCACATACAAGTTTTGCATTTTGCATTTTCTCAATCTTTAAATCCAACTTAAATATCATAAACCCTAATCAAGATCTTTACATTGATAGCACAATATAAAATATAATACATATGAATTCTAAGTCTCTTCTTTCAGTTCTGTTTTTTTTTCCATTTGGGGGAGAGTGAGGGGAGAAATAAAACTTCCTTTTGATTCCATGGAACAAGTAGAAACAGATGACAAACAGATAAATTGACACATATGAAGCAGAGAAAGTGAGCCAACCTGAATCACAATTCAGTGGGCTGTCAGGTTCTGGATGGGCCATCAAAGCAATGATAGCCCTACACACAGACTGAAGCGTCCACGCAGGACTCCAAGCATTTTTGAGGATATCCAAACAAATTTCCCCTGTCTGGAAAATTACTATGACGATTAAGTAACAGTCATGAGTCATGACAAAATGTCACGAACATCAAATCCCCAAACCAAAAATATAAACTGTTAAACTTATATCAAACAGAAGGAAAGCATAAATCAACTAACAAAGCCATCAAGTTCAAATCAACAATAGGCTTCCAGAATCCGCTGAATACTTAATGAAATTCAAGGGGTTAATAAAAAACATAAAGCTTAACCAAATCGTCTTCTATAACAATAATGACAAATACCAATAATAAAGCTTAGTCATGTATAAACTAATAAGCATTCAATTTTAGACAAATACTTAGCATTTATTATATTCCTGCCACAGAAAAGGTAACCAATGCAATAGAGGACCCAATGCAGATCCTCAGGAGGTAACTAAGCCAACTAAGACCAATGACAAAATCATTTACAAATATCATGCATGAGCACTAAAGTATGCCTTGTAAAAAACACATTTTCTTTACCGAACTGATAATCCATAGTTCATAGCATGGTCTAACAGGGAATTTTACCCCCATTCATGCTCCATGCAAACAACAATTATAACAATTTTGAACTCTTTATCAAGTAAATGGCAAAACTCAAAAACCCTTCATCTGTGAAATAAATTAGGATAAACTATTTTTCCTCAGAAATCATATAGTCACGCTGTATTTGTGAAACAGTACCTGCACAAAACAAACTGATAGTTTCTTACATATGGATCCATCCTACCTTAAAATGCACATTTGGGTGAAATATTTTAGTCAAAAACCGGACTTGAGGCGGCTGCAGAGGATATTGCTCGGGAACAGAAAAAGCAAGCTGGAAGACACCACCCTCAAAAGGAGTCTCTGAGGGTCCCTAAACAAACACAAAACAAAACCGAGGCACATGTCAGAATAAACACAAATTCAGACAAGGTGAATATCATATAATATATTTTCTAAGAGATTTTATTGAGCAAACCTTGATTAGCGCTGTCCATTTAAAAATGTTAGAATCATCGCAGACTAATTGAATATCAGGATCAGCTGATTTCTCACGCTGCACCTCTTTGTACTCCTTGAACAGCCTAGCCCGTGATGCCTGCATTGAAAACCCAATTCATAATCAAGCAAGACTTCATTGCAGAATCAGACCAAGCTTATTGCAATTGCAGAAAATGACAACAGAATCAGGTACAGAGCCACAAACAAATACACATAATCATGGACGGATTTATATCCATTAAGATTACACAGAAACAAGTTATAGTCAATCAAAAACACCTACATGTTACACACAACAATTGCATCCATTACATCTAACAAGAAAATGAAATTTAAAGGGAGAAAAAGAAGAGGCCGATAGTCAGTGGTAAAGAACCTGCATGCTGCGCGAGCTGGAAAATAATGCTCAGAATGAAATTAGCTGCATGATTAAACAAAAAAAGATGAATCAATTCGTGTCTATGAACAAAATTGAGGTAGCGCAGTCAAGGAACTGCACGGTACTATGTCGATTCGGGAAGTAACGGAAAAGGAATGAAGGGAAGAATTGTGATAGCGTGCTAGATCAAGAACTATGGATCGGAATCAAGAAGTTAATTGGAACTCTACAAACCCTAAAAGCGCGAAACTCACCAGAAGGCAAAGGCGAAGACGAAAACAATAACGACAGAAGAACGAAGCAATACGATCGATTACACAGCTGGTGCCGAAGCTTCGGAACCTGTTCTAAAGTCCTCTTTTTCTTTCATAAACCGGAGTAATTAATAATTATTACTCTACTAATTGTCAAAAATAAAAATTACGCCACTGTTATTATTATTATTATTATTTCAGATAATGTATCCCAAGTTCAAAGACATGCTTTGATCTGAATTGGGGTCAAGTTGAGAACAATGGAGTATTTATTAAATTTAATAGATTATTGTAAAAAAAATTCTTAAATGTCGATGCTTACAAAAAAAATGCAAGTATTGCTTAACCTCATTTATTTTTTAAATTAATTGTTTGAATTACCCTAAAAGCTGAGTTATTATCTTAGTCAAAAAGAGTAAAAGTAATAAATATTTTGAAAATGTATATTCTCGCAATTTTCTTAAATATGTAATAGTGAAAAATTACTTTGGAAGTTTTATATCTGTGTCTAACAATTACATGTTAACTAAAACTCATTAATTAATTATTAATACATAAGAGGAATTAACGACGATGAGGTTTATACAAAAGATATTACCATTAGGTTCAACAACTTTTTTTGTTTACTGTATATCCTTATTAAGATATACTTCTGGCACTGAAAATATTTTGATGAAAATATGAAATTAATTATTATCCCTTTATAGTATTGAGTATATTAACCTCCGACTGAAGACACGCAATTACAAATTCACACGGTTTATATGATAATAATATTATTAAAAGACTAAGTGTAAAGTGTAAACATGTATGTTGACTAACTTAACTGGATAACAAGAAAAGTCTGCTACAGTTACAAATTATTACAGATTCTCAGAACAAAAAATAAAGAAGATTGCAAATTTGACTCCAACAATATGGTTGGCTCACTTATTTTTCATGAACAAAGTCTCACATCCAGGTCATTGAAAAGAAAGCCAAGTTTGAGACTTAGGAGAAATTTAAATCTACTCGATTCACTCTAAATTAATCGAAATCTAATAAATTTTGATAAGAATTAGTTTATGATAATACATGCTTAAATCATTTGTGCATATAAGCAAATAGTTAAAGTGCCAAAAAAAAAAAAAAAAAATGAGATACTAAAATACGAGGATCCACACATCATTCACAAAACAAGACCCACATCAAACTTCCTCTTGCGTTTCTGCGACCACAATATAACCCCTGCCATACATACACATGATTTTTCACCCTCAATTGAAAGGAACGCTTAACTGAATCTAACCATAAAAACTCCCGTAAGTAAAAAAAGATGAGGAACCATAAAAAAACTTCAAGAGTGAAAAAAAGGTGGCGAACAGGCGAAAGATGCAAACCATCTACATGCTACCAGCCCGGTCTGGAGCAGATTTTGGCTTCACTTTAGCCATGTCAACAAGGTCCCCAAATAACTTATCTTCTGGTTTGGTAGGCTTCCCAGATGGCGCATAAGATGTAGCAGAAACTCGGTAAGAGTTTCTCAGACCGGTATCGTCTCTCATAGATAGACCGTACATTTGCTGCTCAACATATTGAACCCCGTGTTGCTGACCATAGCTGTATCCGGCGTATTGGTTGCCATACATCTGTTGAGGATACATGTAAGCCGCAGGACCATTTTGCATTTGATGTGGAACCATACCCATGTAGGGACCAGCAACACCCTGAATCTGCTGAGGGTGCAGTCCTAATTGATTGTTTTGACCAGCAAAACTGTTTGGCTGCATATACATACCAACAGCTTGGTCATTACCCATTGCCTGAGGTCTCTGTGGATGTGCACCACTCTGAACTTGTGTCATAACCACTTGAGTGACTTGCACTGGCTGTGGATATTGGGCGCCAGATACCGAACTACCGTTGTCTGCGGGTTGAGCTTCCCAAGGAGGTGGTGGCAATGATCCACTGCTTTGTGCACCTGTGAACCCGAGAAAAAAGAAAATGAGGGATGCAATAATATCAAAAGTATGAGTAAAAATCCTATACATTAACGTTCTCCATAATCCAATTCAGCAATTCACTGCTAATCAGTAGGGAAAGTAAACATTAAGCGTATGATTGGTTGGAAGATAAAAATAGGGATAAAAATTTCCATGGATGAGTTCCATGTACCACGTATAGTTCTACACATGTTCCTCATCCATTAAATTTATGGCCCTAGTTTTACCCTTCAACCAAATACACCCTAAGACTTGAATTTTCTATGAATCAACTTGAAAAGAAGGAATCAGATTTCTTCACAACAATTGCTGAAAGGACCAGAACGTAATTGTGAAGGGATTTGTGCCGAACATGAATTCAACCAATAAAGAAGCATTAAGTGTACCATAAGCTGGTGAAGGTGGCTGTTGCTGCTGGGCGACCTGACCATTCCAAGAAGGACCTGTGCTTTGTTGCGCATATGGTGATTGCTCATACCTAGGTGACCCCATATTTGGCATAGTCCCATTGGGATAAAATAAACCTTGAGATATGAAAGTTTGCTGCTGAAATTGGGGGGATAATGGACTTGTTTGGCCAGCAACATTATTGGGCTGGGTATTAATAGGAGCGGGTGCATTGTTGCCATTAGAAAAAGTATCAAAAAGAATAAGGGCATTCTGCTGATTCATGGGACTGGCTGGCTGTGGTTCTCCGAGAGGAACAAGAGCAAGTGAAGTATCTGCTTTTGGTGAGTTATAGTCATCACCACTGAGCAGGTCCAATTTGGGATTAAGATTTTGAGGTGTGCCTGAACCATTTGACGTGGGGGGTGCAGGAAGCAATAACTGATTCAATGTTTGCGACCCTGCTTCAGCACTAGATGGTGACCTGCAAAAGTGTAAAAGATTAAGCGCCATATAACCAGAAGACACCAGACAGGTCACGTCATTCTCAAGTAAAATAGGCATGTAATTCATATATCAATCGATTTCTGCATGTTTATACATGAAACAACATCAAATGTAAGTCTGCAGCCAAAACTAAAGCCTATCAGCTAGTTCATAAAAAACAAAAAGAGTTCCTCAACTGATGTCTGATAACTTAAGTATGCGATCAAACACAAAAATGATACTAGTAATGTAACACTCCATCGTCTCATCTGCAAATCTGAAGAATGACAGAAAACTAAAGTATCCAAAATAAAAGAATAAGACAGAGAACTTCATAAAGCCTTAGTTTTAAAGCCAACAGCAGCTCTTTCCTCTGTCCCCAACAGCAAAAACATCGCTAAAATATGAACAAATTTCATTTCCAGGAGCCTACCTCCACACATTTGGAAGTTATTTTAAATTGTAAAATTTTTACTACCTCAAGAAAATAGCAATAATGAATTACATGGATTTCAATATGGTAAAAAATGAATTATTTAGACTCTAATTGGGTAAGGTCAACAGTAACATATAGCAATGAATGAAGAGCAATAATTTAGAGTAGAAATAATGACTGCATTACCTCCCGTCGCTTTGTTTACTAGTATCTCCAGTATCAATCAGAGGACCATCAGCATCTACAAGTAATCCAGCAGGGGCAGTCTTTGGTTTCTCAGTGTGATTTTGAGCAGAAGTTCCGGAAGCAATCGATTCATGCTTGGCCAGCACACGCTGCAGATCATCATTCAGAGCTAGACCTTGGCATAGAAGTGACTCATCACTGGAAAAGATAAACAGAAACACTAATTAAGAATGAAATTTTCTTTGAATTTAAAGAAACTTATTAGGAAATAGGAAAAGGGATGTGAAGCCTTACGAAGTCGAGTTTACAAGGTGTACCACTCTCTGCTTGTAAGTTCTACACTGCTCTACCAAATCGACTATAACCTCCTGCCTAAGCCCCTGAATACACAAACAATTTGAGCCACAGCGAATGGAATTAGGGTGATAAAAGCCATCACAAATATTTTCATTCATATACACCATAGTTTGAAAGCTTGAACCAAAAAACTTACTTCTTTATTTCCAGGGTCTATAGCATTGAGCATTTCAGAAAGAACATCCATGATACCACGTGCATTCTGAATTTCAGTCAAACTGGAGAAAGAAAGTTCAGCTAAAACGAATTAATTCATAATTACATATGGTAATATACCCACATATTCATAGTTTTTATCATCACCATAATAGTTGTTGCTGATAGCCTGATCCAAATAGCAACAGCAGTAAAAACATTCAGTACCTTATGTTCATTACACTGTTCATGGTCCAGAATACACACACACACACACGACTCGATAGGCACTCACGTGCCTATCAAAGTCAAGTTTTTTTATTTTTTTATTTTTTAGGAAACTTTTTTAGTTAGATGTAAGTGGAGGGGTCGGAAGAAGAGAAGATAATTTTTAAAGAAGATGTAACACCATACTGAAAAATAGTTACAAGGCCAGACCAAATAAGGAGAAAGAAAAGGATAAGGCTTCAAAACATCTGAGCTGAGAAGAAAATCTGGCATAGTCATAGTCTCATAGATAATAGATATGGTCAAGATGCTTAATTACCCTGGAATTATATGTGTACTTATTTAACGCATTTTATGAAAGAAATGTCAGAAGATCCATGGAGAGTTAGAGATTACTATAAATCAACATCAACAATTAAATCAACTACTACTCATAATAGAAGAAAGAGATAGAAATGCACCTTAGGGTAGGGTACTCAGACTCAGCTGAGGACTCAGCAGCTGTGTGTTGCCGGGCATCAGAGTCGCGAATATTTTGAGGGTATGATGTCAATGGGTGTGTTTGTAGCGGCGTGAATACAGGTGCAGATTGCTCAGACCTCAGAGGGAATACTGCCCCAGCGCGCTGAAACAAATAAATCCTTTATGAATAAAAGAAAAGATGAACAAATTATTTTTGAAAATGTTTATGCAAACACTCTTGAGCGTAACCATTCATACTAGCAACCCATTTGAACGATTCGATGAGAAAATTTATGTCTAAAAGTGAAGTGTCAAATATTTCGGTTATCAGCATCTTTTATTTTCCTGCTCAAGATATCAAGGTGGGAAAAATTTGGCAAAACAATCTCTATGAAAATGAATTCTTGATCAACCTACCAACAGTTCTGTGTATGCAGCATAATACTGTGGATATCTTCCCCTTGGCCCTCCAAAAGCTTCTTGCCAGGTATCAATAAGAATCAGTATCTTCTCTCTGACATGAGAATCAGGCTACAATTGGAATGACAAATAACATAAACATAATTTACAAGATACAAGCAGGTATAACAGGAAAGGTACGAAAAGATATAAGAAATATGAGTACCTTCTTCCGTAATATTTTCACCATCTCATGAGGAATATCTTTCTCTGCAACATGCATATGAACAATGTCCCCGCAATTCTTTATTATAGTCTCCAGAAGCTAAAATATGGCAGACCAGTGTAAAACCAAATGAGCTTTTGCAAGTGTTAAAGAAGTTACAGGCATGTTGATTATATTTTGAGTTCCAGCCCGATAAAATCCTTTCTAAACATAACTTGAAGAGATAGTAAGGTATCATCAAAAGGAGCCCTATCTAAGAGAATCTGAATGAAGCACAACAACTGCATCGCGGAGCAGTCATTTTCCATTTCCAACATACTGTTAGTGACTCAACTCTAAACCAGCATAAAGAAAGTAACTATCATTTATAACAGAAAAAAGGAAAACGGCACATTAGAAGCTAACAGTGACCAAATTATATCAGGAGATTCTTAATAGCTTGCAATTCAAATCTAACAAAATGACCTAACCACCCTACAACTCAAACAGTGCCAAACTTTGTAGAAGTTTGAAGTCAAAAATAAATCTGGAAAAGCAAATGGATGAAAGATACATAAACGCAGAAGCAGCTTGAACAATGTTAAGATCCGAGTTAAAAAGTATAAAGGTGAAGTATCTGTGCTTACAGTTAGTGCAAGTAGTTGAGCTTTAGAATTTCTACTCCCAATCCGCTTCTTTAGACCTTTAACAACATCCTTTGCTTGCCTGACAAATCATAACCAAACTGATTTCTCAATCTCTGGAAGTATAAACCAAGAAGCAAAACTCAAAAACTAAACATAAAACTCCAATAGTGCATATATATCCACAAAACAAAGTGAGAAATAAAAGACCAGTTCCAAATCTTACAAAATCCTAAGTGTAGTGTACTATATAAAACATATAGATGTACGAATTGAGATATATGATAATACCAATGCGTTCTCCAATCAGCAAAATAAAGCAATAGCTCACAATAATCGTAAATAAATACGAAGTGCATATATTCATATATATTCCATTTTCAAATTTTGAAACCTAACCGAATGAGAACAAACACGATACAACTAGTTTGCAGAAGGCCTATGTTTTGATCTAAAACAATCCCAGTCGCCGAGCTGAAAAGTGAAAAGCTAGGCCCAATAATCCAGCTCGAATTTAAATCTTCTCATTCCGAAATTCTTCTCCTTCTCCCTCTCCCTCTGATACGTTGGTACTAAGACAGAAAATTGGAAATCACAATCATCATCACAAATTAACAAACAAGCGCAAAAATCTTCACCCGTAGACACTGATCCCCACTCTATAACTTAGCTATCAGAATCCATTCATAACAGAAAGCGAGAGAACTATTCGATCAAAAACACACAGCTCAGGATAGCATAGCAGCACAATTACGAATTCGGATATGGATACATAGAAGAAGAACATCGCGCATAAAAAATACGTTTTCTGGATCATGAACGGAAAAAGGAGAAACGGTGAAAAAAAAAATCGGTGGAACGCATACCCAGGGTCGTTGTTGAGTATATCACAGATCTCGAGGTTCAAGGCCCAATCAGGACCGATAAGCATGTCGCTCGTGGCACGTTCAACCAACGGGTTCACCATCTCTGTTTGAACGACGACGTTTCGATCGGTACTCTTCCGGCGACGGTGAAGGAGTTTCCGATTGGGATCGAAGACCGATTCCGGCGATGCGAAAGCACAGGAATACAATATAACGGCCTTTCTCTCCCTTTCTCTCTCACTATTTTCTCTCTCTTATTATACGATGCTGAATTCGGTTGAGGAAAGGTAGGGGGTGGAATCTCAACTCAGAAATTAAAAAATAAAATAAAATTGAAAAAAAGTGAACACCAATGATAACACTCCACGTGTCGGTCCTCCGTTGCCTTGTGATGGCCTATTGCTACCTGGTTCGGTTCCCACCTGAGCCCAAAACGGGGATGTGTGACTATTTTGGTCAACCAAGTTTTAAATATCCCTAGTTTTTATTATTTTCGTTAATTAATAAATCGATAATTATTTTCGTACAACATAAATAGTCAATAATGCTAGGTGGACAATGAAAAATCAGTCCATACAGTCAATGAGTCTATTTTGGCTTTGGTTTTGACCCAAATAATCATTGAGATTGTAACGGCCTGAGTAATTATGACCCAAAATCTTATTTATTGGCTGGTTGGGCTGGTTTTGTATTGTTCATTTAGTATCACCCATAGTCTAATTAACATCGTTATACATAATATGGAATGTGTGCTATATGTATAGCACACGTACGTATAACACACATTCTATGTTATATATAACACACGTTGGATACTAGCTGTACATATTTCTGTTATGTACGACCAATATTATTGTTAATAAATACGTATATAAATGGAAAAAAAAGCCAAAATACTTAATATATTATGTACCATATATATTATATATTATACGCAACATATGTCATATATAATGCATACATATATCACATATTAAAAGAAAAATAATGTACTCATATATGTTTTATCAATATATAATATATTATATGTATAATTATATGTTACATATTATTTGTTTACTGTTTGACTAGTTTTTAATTGTACACCAATAATTTATATAGAAAAAATATATATTAACCTATAATCATACATATATAAATTACATATTAATATATATTTTATGTGTAATAAAATGTATATTATACTGCTGGCATAAAGCTCTAGAAAATTAAGTGGATATTCCACGCGAGGAAGAAACTGTACTAGGGTAACAATGTCATCAGCAAGGGAAGCACGTTGAGAGGAGCATAATAATTTACGTAAAATTTAACTTTGGAAGTAATATAAATTCAAACACTCTTTTCTCTTAAGATGATGTCATTTAGTTTGAACATTAATTTATCATCAATCCAAAAACCACGCCAATACCCGAAATATATTTTGATGAAAAAAAAATTGCCTCTTTTCCTTGCATATAAAACATTGTAATTACTAGTAGTCTAAACAATACATCCATACATGCCTTATCTAATTGAAATGTGTGCTAATTTTTAAATTATATAATTGGACAACTAATGTAATACTATAATCGAAAGCTTTAAAAAAAACAAACCGACATTGGGATTAAAGGATGACAAAATGTACACAGAAACAAACAAATTTATATCATCACCTGTTTAGAAGCAAACAGCTTAATTAGTTAATAATAATCATCCCCACAATCAAAGGGCATATTCTCCACTGAATTCTGTGTGCGTGTGTATATATACACCCTCTTGCAGACATAAAACCTCTTTAGTTTCAACAAAACTTCTATGTAGAACTTGTGATATATTTCAAGACATTGGATAATGATATAGTTTTGTCATAATCTTTTAAACATAGTTTTCTCTTTTCTGTAATAATCATGGGTACAGAAAAATCTCAGCCGGCGTACAAACTCTATAGCAAAAGTAAAGGACGTCGCTATTTGAATTTTATGCTAAAATAAAAATACAAAGAGCACCCTTTTATAGATATATAAAAAATTTCCCCTCATTTTTTCAATAATATTTATTTTAACTTTTTTACTATATTAAGAGTTTAATTTTGATGCACTGACAGTATAAAAGTATTTTACATTGTCGTCCAATCAAAATGTTCTGTTTGTATGACTTTTTAAGTAGTGATAAATAATCATAGTTGACGTGACACACGGTCAATAAACAAAGATTAAATCCATTAAAAAATTAATATATCTAAATATAAAATATATTAATTTGTCAATATATTAAAAAAGTTAAAATAACTATTATTAAAGAGTAATAAATTAATTAAATGGGCTCAATAAGGAACTGGTATGCCAAAGGTTGGGAGGGCAGATTTCATGTCTTCAACAACTAGATTCAGTAGAGCCTTGGTTATGGGGCCTTCTTTGCCTGCAAGAAATGCATAATGATCAAATCTTGTCAACTCAGAAACGAAAGAAAATGCAATCTGATTATGATTACAGGAGGAAATGAACACCTATGCCTACAACAAACAAAAAAAACTAGGGTTATGCTATTGCTAAACACATTTTGAGCATTCACCTATTTATCCACTCATTCAAATGTTGGCAAATTTAATGAATTTGTTAACTACTTGCCAATAAAGTTGTCAAATTTGCTAACATTTAAATGGATGAAGAAATGAGTGTATACTCAAAACGTACGTACTAGTAGCATTTCTAAAAAAACTATAACATCTTGATCTATTCGAGATTAAATTTAGTATACCAAAAGTACTATTGGTAAAAGATTCGAAGGACTAGATACCAAATGTGTACAATTGTTGCAGATCAGATACAACCTTTTTGTGGGCAATAATAACCAAAGCAGCATCAAGAAAAGGTTGATTCAACTTTTTTATTTATCAACACATATTTTCTGATTTTTCTCCCATATGTCCTTTAAAATAAAAGTAGAAGAGAATGTTTACAAATAACGATAAACATTAATAAATGTGAGAATCATACCCATAACATCATAATTCATTGCACTAGAGAATTCACACATATTAAAAGGACTATTCTGCATAGCATGACAAGAATCAATAGGACCCCATATATGAAGCTTATTAGCACAGTTTAATGTGTTTCTAAAGTGAAAAATGAGAACATAATTACCCTAGTCTAGGTTTGTAAATTTAATCTCTATTCCAAAGAAATATATTAATTCTTACAATAATACTATTGATACATACTCACATTTTCCCACTTACTTCATTATTTTTGAATTTTGATATAACAATCACACAAATATTTAAACTTTTATCTACGAATGATAAAGTAGGTGAAGAAAGAGATGCATGCACTATTTATATAAACCAATAATATTTTTTGTAAATTTTAATCATTAAGTAATAAAGTAGTAAATTACTAACCATCTCCAATGATATGATCATCCCATTGCACCACAGGGAGAACAAGAATTCCACTCCCAAGTAGCATCATTTCATTAGCACCCTTTCCTTCCTCCACAGTCACATTCTTTTTCACCCTTATCCCCTTAAGCTTACCCTCTTTCACCAAACACTCAGCAAGGATCAAAACTCTCTTAGCTGTGCAGCCACTTAGAATTTTATCACTCTGAGGCATCACAAGCTCACTATCTCTGCTTACAAAAGCCACATTCATGTTTGGCCCTTCAGCAACAAACCCATCACTGTCAAGCCAAATTCCTGCAAATGCACCAGATTCTTCAGCTTCAATCTTGGCTAACACGTTTGGAAGGTAATTCACACTCTTCATGGTTGCAAATTCTGGAGGCTTAATTGGAACAGAGGAAGTAACCACTTTAACTCCTCCATTAAGGGGTGATGATGATAAAGAATCTTGTATTACAATTGCATAAAGGCACGATTGGTTGCAGCTAGAGGGAGATAGATCAAAATCTCCTGGTCCTGCTGAGAGCCAATATCTTACTGTTCCTTTTCTACACTTTGAAGCACTAACTGTTTGTATGAGAATTCTTCGTATGGTTCCACAGTCATATGGGAGTTTTATTTTAGCCATGGATGCTGATCTTAGAAATCGGTCAAGGTGTTGATCAAAGTCATAGAGGTATCTACAGAATGCAAAATGCATCATTTGGCATATTAAGGACTAATATAGCCTAGATTAACTCTTTGACAATATATCAATTAATACTTAAAATTATATGATTGGAATTATAGCTCCGGTAAAAAAATGCGTGAAAACGTAGGAATAGAAAGACACAAGAAAATTTACGTGGTTCATTAAAATAACCTACATATGTACAAACAAATGTGACAGCCAAATAACAAAGGTACAAAAGTGGTCGCACTCCAGTCAAATCCTACATCTCAAATACTCCAAAAATATCTCACAAGAATGTATATACAACACACACAATTACTAATAGAGCAAAATAAATCAACACTCTCTGATGTTAGGCTTGACTTGGAATGCAATGCCACTCTATGCAATGCTTCTTAAAAATTGCTTCCAATTTTTACAAGCAAAAAACATAATTATATAACACAAAAAATAAAACATAATGGAAGCAACTACTTTACTAAGTGGAATGAATTCTATTATTATCAATCATTCAATCACTCCACTTTCTAATAAACAATTTTCTTATTGCTTGGTGCAACATCACCTTCAGAGTCCATCATAAACTAGAGTTTATTTCTGGGTCAGTAATTAGTATTTATTTCTAATTTTCCTCTTAGAAAGATAGATCATAGTAGTTTTCATCATGAGTTGGGAAATTAAAGACTAACCCGTCTATTATTGCTGTAGTATCAAAGACACCATGGCCCCTATGGACCATGTGGTCATCCATGGGTATAACCATAGCAGCTGGGTCTGTTGTTATCCCACCAAAAATGCTAGAATACATAGCAAGGAATTGCTGCTTTCCCTTCATTTTTTCTCTGAATGCTTTTAATTTTTCAATGGCCTTATAAGTGCAAAAATAGAGGAACTTATTAGTAAACAATTAATGTTGCAAATGCAAAATGAAAAAGAAAATGTTTAAGACCTCGGAGAAAGACAACAGTGGAACATCAGAAATCTCATTTTCAGAATCTGTAATATCAAAACATCCTGTTAGTTAACAAGCAATCAATATTTATGACCAAACAAACAAGGATGTCAGTGAAAATTGAAACATTAAACATACGATTTCATACAAAGCTAATTAAGAAAATAATCATGAGAAAACTTACAAACCAAGTGTCCAGATTGATTGCGATTGGTGGATGCCTTCATTTTTAGTTTCTCTCTCGGAGCAGTTTGATGAAGAGAAGCTGTGGTTGAGTCCAAGATAAGAGAGATTTGGTATATATATACTTGCTTTTGAAGCTAGAGGGTGATCAAGATCAAGAATCAACCAAATTTGACAAGGTAATAATGGATGCTGGTTTTTTATGATGAAGAAAAATCAGAGAAGTCATGTCCAATTTTGACTCTGGATATGGTAATACTAGAATACTAATAACAAATACAGGATGCAGAACACAGATAACAGATAGATCGAATTGCAAAGTTTGATTAAATAAATAATATGTTTCGACCATCTTTTGGTCCAATTCTAGGTGCAACTTGTGTGTCTGTGCAGCACGCTGCATGGTATAATTGGGTTGGGTTGAGAACGCAATAATGCAAATTCAGTTCAATTCAATGATTAACATTATAGAATATAAGCATTCATATGAAATAATAAGAATTAAAAATGTATTAAACTCCTTAATAATCAATCGAAAAGGTAAAGAAAATACTTTGCTTTTCTCTTTCATTCTTTTTCTTTCCGATCTTTTTCTCCTAATTTCATACTCAAGTATGTGTATTAATTTTATATCACCTTAGATTAATTGGGAATCATACTTGCACATAAATATATAAGTAATGTTATATGTATAACATGAAATTAATCACTATGTATAATAATTTAGTTTTTAAAATTATTAATTCAATTTTAAAATATTGAATTGATATATAATATTAAAAGTTAAATTAATAATTTTAAAATATTAAATTATTATATATAATAACTAATAATAATTAATATTATATCTTACAATAACTGATTTTACAGTAAAAAAAAAATATTTCTCTTTCTCTAAATGATATTAGCTCTTGCACATTCTGTCATTTAATTTTTGTGGCGTAACAAACTCTGAAAGCAGCAGCTGACGTCACCGGAAAAAAAAAAAAAAGAGAAGAGGAGGGGGTAACAAGAACCTCCAAGAAAGAAGAACTCAAAATTACGTCTAATCGAATAACCTTCATCATCCCCTTCACGCTAACTTCAGCTTTCATTTTCTTAATTAAAGATCCAAACCCTAAAACCCCCCAAATTAGAAGCCACTATCACTATTGACCAACGATTCCAGTGATTCAAACATAATCGCAGAGCATGTTAGGGTTTCAATTAATAAAATATGGAGGGATCCTGAAACCCTAGAATCAAGATTCTCAATCTTCGAGTTGCGAGAGCTTTAATTTTTTTTGGGTTGCTTCCCACTCGCATCAATGGCGATCATCGGCGACGCGCTCCGCCAGGCGTTCATGCCGAAGCGCGAGTACGAGAGCCTCAGGGAAGAAGATAAAGCATGGGGAAAACTCCAGAGACCTCTAACGGTTACCGTTATCACCGCCATCGCTATCGCAATCTTCGTTTGCACTGTTATCAGTTTGAGAATCGTGTTTCCCGGTAGCGATGGGAAGAGACCGTTTTGTGTTGATCGGAGGCTCCAACCGTTGCAGATAGGCACGAAGGGAAATTCTGATTCAGATTCGGATTTTCCCGGCGCTTTCTATTTAACTGACCAGGAGATCGCAGATTATTACTGGATGGTTGTGTTCATTCCTTCCTTGATCGTTTTCGCGGTTTCGGTTGTGTACCTTGTTGCTGGTAAGAAATTCGATATACTTGCGGCTTATTAGCTAGGGTTTTATGATATGATAATCATTATTGTGAAGAGAGAGCATGCGATTAAGTAGAGAAAGCTGCTTAGTTTTTTACTTTGTGTTACTTCAATGGTATCTTGTCTTGTTTCTAAATTTGACTGGAAAGGAATTTCTAGCTATAATTTAGAGAGTATAAAGTGCAGCATAGTGGATAAATATTTAGAATTAATGCTAGAAATCATGTCCAAACAAATTGTGTTTGGAGGTCTCGTTGGAGTTGCTGAAGAATTAAATTCCTTAGTGAGTAGTTACTGGGTACACTGTATTGTGTATTTGGTAGGGGAACGGGGTTCATGGTTCATACTGACATTAGGTTTGTCATTTTCTCTGATAATATTGCAAGTATTTATGTTGGGCAATCCATTACTCTGTATGAAGTACGTGGGGCTGTTGAGAGAACCTGGTAACTATGATCTTTACATCATCACTGAAAAGAAGTAACTTTGAACTAAAAGCATAAGAAGCAGAACCAGGCTTGTTGGGTTAAAAGTTGAATGAATTTATAAGTAAATGCTTCAGTACTCTTGAATTGTGTCAAGTATTTCGATATTTAGAATGCAAACTATTTTGATTTCTCCATCGACATCCCTATTTTATGATTGTTGAAATTTTAGGGCGGCCTATTGTTGTAGATGTCGGTAGTTTCATATGTTCTGACACTTGGATATATTTAAGTTACATGTTTCAAGCATTCTTCTTTTTTATGGTAAAATTATTGATTCTATTTGTTTGTAAAAGTTTATGCCTTATTTAAGGTGAATATCTTTTTGATCATGCTTGATGTTTTTGTTGTATACGAAAAAATTCTATTGCAGGCATTAGTGTGGCCTATTATGCTCCATCAAGACATGGATGCTTGAAGGTGGTTGAAAATAATTATTGTGCTTCAAGACGGGGTATGATTTCTTCTATGTCAACGATTGTTCCTACTGTGCTTTTCCCACACACTGTGATTACAGCACTATTCATCTGACACTCGAGCAAATGTGCAATTTAGGGGCTCAAAATTTACCAATGATTTTTTGTTCATTCATTTAGTGATCTGTTTGCTTTGGATTACTTACAGGTGGGGTTCGATGCTTATCCATCTTGAATCTTATCTTTGCTATCATATTTGGCCTTCTTGCCTTGTTTCTTGGTTCAAGCCTCTTGACATTAGTGAGCAACTGCTCTGCACCTCTGTTTTGGTGCTTTGAAGTTGCATCGTGGGGACTGGTTGTTCTATATACTGGCACTGCCATTTTCTTGAGGAGAAAAGCAGCTGTGATTCTTGATGAGGGAAACATTAGTAGTCGAAATGTTGGACTGGAAATGCTGGAAGCAAATCCCCTGGAAATCACACCAGAGGTGGAAAGACGCGTGAGTGACGGGTTTAAAGCATGGATGGGTTCATCCCTTCTCTCTTCTGACGATGAAGATGAACCTGACAGTTATGAGGAAGTACCTCATTTAACACGTACTAACTCAAACAGGCAAAGGCTATGAATCTGATTAATCCAGTGTTTATAGAGAGCTTGAGGTCATCCTTTCCAACGTTAAGGAATGCTCGGATGGGATGGAATTCAATTTTGAACAGAAGAATGTTTGGAGTTTGGACATGTATAGTACAAATGTTAACTAAATGGGTATGGATTTGATGCTCTTTTGAACCATGATTTCCATGTGGTATGTTAGGTTGCGTTTGATTTTCCTGACACTGGAGTCAGAGTCTCAGGGGGTCACACCATTTGTGACTCCGTCAATTGTTATTTTTTAGGGTCACATAATGGAGTGACAGAGTCAGAGACTCTGTGAACAAAATCTTCAAAATTTTGTTCTTCAAAATTTTGTTCACTCTAAAATAGGGGTCACTAGATGGATGGTGGAGTCACTCTTGTTTAATAAAATTTATCCCCTTTTTACCCCTACTTACTTTTCCTAATTCCAAACATTGTCCTCACCATTCTTATCCTAATTTTTGATTTAATTTTTGATTCCACTGCAAACATTCTCCAATGTTCTCCACCATTGAAATCATAGCCAAAATTGCTGAACCAAAATTGCAATAACCAAAATTGTAGTAACCAAAACTAAGAAGGGAAAGGGAACCCCAATCCTTCTTATTCCTCGATGCTTGGCTGTGTGACTACGTCCTTTGATTCTGGTTCTGCTTCCAGCATCTGTCGTGCCGTCGCTCGATCTAGAACAGAGGGAAACTAAGAAGGGAGAGGGAACTCCAACCTTTCTTCTTCCTCGATGCTTGGCTGCGTCCTCTGATTTTGGTTTTCTGCTTCTAGCATCCGCCGTGCTGCCGCTCGATTTGGAACGAAGGGAGGTCCTTGATCTGGAGAGTCACGATCGCTGCTCGATCTGGAACGGCACGACGCTGCTTCCGTGCTGATGGCGGTTTCGAGCTTGTGGTTCCGATTTGGAGCGCGACGAGACCGAGATTGAGGGAGGTGTGATGCTGGTGATGGTGAGACCTTAGTTGATGGTGGTGAGATGTTAGAAGAAGAAGGGTAAGGCTGTGTTAGGGAAGAAGAAGGGGTGAAGGGCTAAAAGGTTGGGTAAGGTTATGTTTAATAGAGGGGTGTTGTGTTAGGGAAGAAGAAGGGGTGAAGGGCTAAAAGGTTGGGAAAAGTTATGTTTAATAGAGGGGTATTTGAGGTAATTTTAACAATGCTCCCAATTTTGTGACTCTGACTCTGCCTCTGGATGTTTATCAAACATAAAACTGACTACAATGACTCTATTAACTCTGTCTCCAGTGTCAATGACTACAATGACTTCCTGACTCTGACTTCAGAGTCAGAAAAATCAAACGCAGCCTTAGGGAATCTGTGAAGTGTAGTTTGTGAATAATTATTAAATTGTGAATGAGCTTTTACTTTCTTTTGTTGTATTGGATGTTACTGTTGCTGATGTTATGTCTAGGCCATCTTGTTTGACATTGTTTGTGCACTTGACTTTCATCAGTGTTCTTTTATATGAAAAGTCATTTTCAAATCCTTAATACATACATAAGGATTAAAGAAAAGTAAGCTTTTTAGATTATGCTAGATTGGAAGAAAGAGAGAAAAATGTTAAAAACTATTAGTATCTATGGCTACTATGATGCTACTTTGTCTTACAAACGAGAGCATTTCAGTTTCACAAGAAGTAAGAGATATGAATTAAATATCAATAAAAAGTAAAGACTATATAAAATATTGATTCACATGAATTTTTCACATATAGTAGAAATTGAAGGTTATATACGTTAAAATTTGAGATTTCACTTTTTTTTGGGAATTTGAAAAAGTAAAGATTATAGCATACAAAATATTGAATCACATGAGTTTTTCACATATAGTAAAAATTGAAGGTTATATACTTCAAAATGTAAGATTTTATATTTTTTGGTATTATTAAAAAGTAAAGACTATACTTATAAAATATTGAATAACATGAATTTTTCACGTATAGTAAAAATTGAAGACTATATACTTTAAAATTTGAGATTTTAAATTTTTTGATACTGTTAAAAATTAAAGACTATAGCCTATAAAATATTGAATCACATTAATTTTTCACATATAGTAAAAATTGGAGGCTATATACTTTAAAATGTGAGATTTCACATTTTTTGATATTATGAAAAAGTAAAGACTATAGCCTATAAAATATTGAATTAAAAGAATTTTTTACTTATGGTAGAAATCCAAGGTTATATAGTTTAAAATATGTGATTTCACTAATTTTGAGGATACATTATAAAATAAAGGCTATAACATTTGAAATATTGAATCACATAATTTTTTTACATATAGTACAAATTGAAGGTTATATACTTTAAAATGTGAGATTTTATAATTTTTTTTCTTATATTTATAAAATAAAGGCTATATACTTTAAATTGTGAGATTTTATAATTTTTTTAGTTGTATTATAAAATAAAGGCTATAGTCTATAAAATATTGAATCATGTGAATTTTTCACGTATAATAAAAATTGAAGGCTATATACTTTAAATTGTGAGATTTCACATTTTTTGGGAATTTGAAAAAATAAAGACTATAGCCTATAAAATATTGAATCACATGAATTTTTCACATATTGTAGAAATTGTAGAAATTGAAGACTATATACTTTAAAATGTGAGATTTCACATTTTTTTTGGTACTATTAAAAAGTAAAGACTATAGCCTATAAAATATTTAATCACATTAATTTGTCACATATTGTAGAAATTGAAGACTATATACTTTAAAATGTGAGATTTAAAATTTTTTTGGTACTATTAAAAAGTAAAAACTATACCCTACAAAATATTGAATCACATAAATTTTTCACTTATAGTAAAAATTGAAGGCTATATACTTTAAAATGTGAGATTTTCACATTTTTGGGTACTATTAAAAAGTAAAGACTATAGCCTATAAAATTTTGATTCACATGAAAGTTTCACATATAGTAGAAATTGAAGGCTATATACTTTAAAATTTGAGATTTCACATTTTTTTGGGAATTTAAAAAAGTAAAGACTATAACATACAAAATATTGAATCACATGAGTTTTTCACATATAGACATTGAATGCTATATACATAAAAAATACAAGATTTCACAAATTTTTTGGTTGTTTCATACAATAAAGACTAAACTATAAAATATTGACTCACATGAATTTTTCACATATTGTAGAAATTGAAGGTTATATACCATAAAATTTGAAATTTCACATTTTTTTGGTTGTATTATAAAATAAAGACTATAACCTATAAAATATTGAATCACATGAATTTTTCACATACAGTAGAAATTGAATGCTATATACTTTAAAATGTGAGATTTCACATTTTTTTGGGAATTTGAAAAAGTAAAAACTATAGCCTACAAAATATTGAATCACATGAGTTTTTCACATACACTAGAAATTGAAGGCTATACACTTTAAAATGTGAGATTTTACAATTTTTTTGGTTGTTTCATAAAATAAAGACTATAGCATATAAAATATTGAATCACATTAATTTTCACATATAGTAGAAATTGAAGGCTATATACCTTAGAATGTGGGATTTCACATTTTTTTTTGTATTATAAAATAAAGACTATAGCCTATAAAATATTAAATCACATGAATTTTTAACATATAGTAGAAATTGTAGAAATTGAAGGCTATATACTTTAAAATGTGAGATTTCATATTCTTTTGGTACTATTAAAAATTAAAGACTATAGCCTATAAAATATTGAATAACATGAATTTTTCACATATAGTAGAAATTGAAGGCTATATACTTTAAAATGCGAGATTTTAAATTTTTTTCATACTATTAAAAAGTAAAGACTATAGTCTACAAAATATTGAATCACATGAATTTTTCACATATAGTAAAAATTGAAGGCTATATACTTTAGAATATGAGAATTCACATTTTTTTATACTATAAAAAAGTAAAGACTATAGCCTATAAAATATTGAATCACATGAATTTTTAACATATAGTAGAAATTATAGAAATTGAAGGCTATATACTTTAAAATGTGAGATTTCATATTTTTTTGGTACTATTAAAAAGTAAAGACTATAGCCTATAAATTATTGAATAACTTGAATTTTTCACGTATAGTAGAAATTGAAGGCTATATACTTTAAAATGCGAGATTTTAAAATTTTTAATACTATTAAAAAGTAAAGATTATAGCCTACAAAATATTGAATCACATGAATTTTTCACATATGGTAAAAATTGAAGGCTATATACTTTAGAATGTGAGATTTCACATTTTTTTTATATTATCAAAAAGTAAAGACTATAGCCTATAAGATATTATATCACATATATTTTTTATACATAGTAGAAATTAAAGGTTATATAGTTTAAAATGTGAGATTTCAGTAATTTTGAGGATATATTTTAAAATAAAGGCTATAATCTTTGAAATATTGAATCACATAATTTTTTTACATATAGTATAAATTAAAGGCTATATACTTTAAAATGTGAGATTTTAAACTTTTTTTGTTGTATTATTAAATAAAGACTATAGTCTTTAAAATATTGAATCACGTGAATTTTTCTAATATAGTAGAAATTGAAGGCTATATACTTTAAATTGTGAGATTTCACATTTTTTTGGGAATTTGAAAAAATAAAGACTATAGCCTATAAAATATTGAATCACATGAATTTTTCATATATTGTAGAAATTGAACGCTATATACTTTCAAATGTAAGATTTTACATTTTTTTGGTCCTATTAAAAAGTAAAGTCTATAGCCTATAAAATATTTAATCGCATGGATTTTTCACATTTAGTAGAAATTGAAGACTATATACTTTAAAATGTGATATTTTAAATTTTTTTGTTACTATTAAAAAGTAAAGACTATATCCTACAAAATATTGAATCACATAAAATTTTCACAAATAGTAAAAATTGAATGGTATATACTTTAAAATGTGAGATTTAACATTTTTTTATAAAAAAAGTAAAGACTATAGCCTATAAAATATTTAATCACATGAATTTTTTACATATAGTAGAAATCGAAGGTTATATAGTTTAAAATGTCAGATTCCACTAATTTTGAGGATACATTATAAAATTGAGGCTATAACCTTTGGAATATTGAATTACATAATTTTTTAAATATAGTACAAATTGAAGGCTATATACTTTAAAAAGTGAGATTTTATGATTTTTTTTGTTGTATTATAAAATAAAGGCTATAGTCTTTAAAATATTGAATCACGTGAATTTTTCAAGTATAGTAGAAATTGAAGGCTATATATTTTAAATTGTGAGATTTAACATTTTTTTTGGGAATTTGAAAAAATAAAGACTATATAACCTATAAAATATTGAATCACATGAGTTTTTCACATCTTCTAGAAATTATAGAAATTGAATGCTATATACTTTAAAATGTGAGATTTCACATTTTTTTGGAACTATTAAAATGTAAAGACTATAGCTTATAAAATATTTAATCACATGAATTTTTTACCTATAGTAGAAATTGAAGGCTATATACTTTAAAATGTGAGATTTTAAATTTTTTGTTACTATTAAAAAGTAAAGACTATAGCTTACAAAATATTGAATCACATGAATTTTTCACATATAGTAATATTTGAAGGCTATATAGTTTAAAATGTGAGATTTCACATTTTTTTTGATACTATGAAAAATTAAAGACTATAGCCTATAAAATATTGAATCACATGAATTTTTTACATATAGTAGAAATTGAAGGTTATATAGTTTAAAATGTGAGATTTCACTAATTTTGAGGATACATTATAAAATAAAGGCTATAACCTTTGGAATATTGAATCACATAATTTTTTTGCATATAATAAAAATTGAAGGCTATATACTTTAAAATGTTAGATATTATAATTTTTTTTATTATATTATAAAATAAAGGCTATAGTCTTTAAAATATTGAATCACATGAATTTTTCACGTATAGTAGAAATTGAAGGCTATATACTTTAAATTGTGAGATTTCACATTTTTTTTGGGAATTTGAAAAATAAATACTACAACATATAAAATATTGAATCATATGAATTTTTGACATATTGTATAAATTGTAGAAATTGAAGACTATATACTTTAGAGTAAAGACTATAGCCTATAAAATATTTAATTACATGATTTTTTCACATATAGTAGAAATTGAAGGTTATATACTTTAAAATGTGAGATTTCACTTTTTTTTATGAATTTGAAAAAATAAAGACTATAG
The DNA here is from genome assembly GCA_013621005.1 of Aeschynomene evenia. Classification (NCBI taxonomy): domain Eukaryota; kingdom Viridiplantae; phylum Streptophyta; class Magnoliopsida; order Fabales; family Fabaceae; genus Aeschynomene; species Aeschynomene evenia. The sequence continues at coordinate 7,665,140 of CM024270.1, forward strand.
CTTATAAAATATTGAATCACATGAATTTTTCACATATTGTAGAAATTAAAAACTATATACTTTAAAATGTGAGATTTCACATTTTTTGGTACTATTAAAAAGTAAAGACTATAGCCTATAAAATATTGATTCACATGAATTTTTCACATATAGTAGAAATTGAAGGCTATATACTTTAAAATGTGAGATTTCACAATTTTTTCAGAAATTTGAAAAAGTAAAGACTATAGCTTACAAAATATTGAATCACATGAGTTTTTCACATATAGTAGACATTGAACTCTATATACTTTAAAATATAAGATTTCACAATTTTTCGGTTGTTTCATAACATAAAGAATATAGAATATAAAATATTGAATCACATGAATTTTTCACATATAGTAGAATTGAATGCTATATACCTTAAAATGTGGGATTTCACATTTTTTTTTGTATTATAAAATAAAGACTATAGCCTATAAAATATTGAATCACATGAATTTTTCACACAAAGTAGAAATTGAAGGCTATATACTTTAAAATTTGAGATTTCACATTTTTTTTTGGGAATTTGAAAAAGTAAAGACGATAGCCTACACAATATTGAATCACATGAGTTTTTCACATATAGTAGAAATTGAAGGCTATATACTTTAAAATGTGAGATTTCACAATTTTTTGGTTGTTTCATAAAATAAAGACTATAGAATATAAAATATTGAATCACATGAATTTTTTCTATAGTAGAAATTGTATAAATTGAAAGCTATATACTTTAAAATTTGAGATTTCATATTTTTTTGGTATTATTAAAAAGTAAAGACTATAAACTATAAAATATTGAATAACATGAATTTTTCACATATAGTAGAAATTGAAGGCTATATACTTTCAAATGTGAAATTTCAAATTTTTTTGGTACTATTAAAAATTAAAGACTATAGCCTACAAAATTTTGAATCACATGAGATTTTCATAATTGTTTCGGTTGTATTGAAAAATAGAGACTATAACTCTTAAAATATTGAATCACAAATTTTTCACATGTAGTAAAAATTGAAGGTTGTATACTTTAAAATGTGAGATTTCACAATTTTTGTATGTATTACAAAATAAAGACTATAGACTTTAAAATATTGAATTACATGAATTTTTTACGTATAGTAGAAATTGAAGACTATATATTTTAAAATGTGAGATGACTAATTTTTTGGATACATTATTTTATAAAATAAAGAATATAGCTTTTGAAATATTAAATCACATGAATTTTTTATATATAGTACAAATTAAAGACTATATGCTTTAACATGTGAGATTTTACAATTTTTTACCTTTAAAATATTGAATCACATGAATTTTTTCACATGTTGTCATATTAAAGACTATATACTTGTAAAAGTGAGATTTTCACAATTGTCTCAGTTGTATTATAAGATAAATACTATAGTATTTAAAATTTTGAATCACATGAGTTTTTTTCACATATAGTAGAAATTGAAGGCTTATATACTTTAAAATATGATATTTTCAAAAGCTATTTTAAAGTATATAGGCTTCAATTGTAAAAATATACAGACTATATAGGCGATAATACCTTCAATAGTATAAAAGCTATTTTATAAATACCATCAAGTTTTTAAAATGATGAATCATGTGATTCAATATTGTAAAAATCTTCAACCAAACTCGGAAATATTTCATTCTCGAAAAAATCTAAAGGGTGCACTCCTACACACTCTTATATGCAATTTGTCAATAGTCCTTAGTATGTTAATTTATAGTCCTTAGTGTAATTTGAAAACTGTTAGTTAGCTATTCTTGGTTTATTTCCGTTCTACATAAAGTAATCTTCAAATACATAATAGTTTTTGGTAAGTAACAAAAATCATAAGCTACAATTTTGTAAACGTAGGTACCAAAAACAGCGTAAAAAAGGCGCATGGGATCGAGAATTCATGGGCCTCAATAGGTTTAAGCAATGAAATTAGCAACAAAATCCGAATCCAACCCGAGTCCAGTGAGATCTGCGTGTCACCTTTGTCACTCACTCTCCACCCCAGCTCCATAGTGTGTGTGTACTATCATCATAAACCCTAATCTACCTCCCTCTCTTCTCCTTCTTCAACCCCAAAACCATGGCCGCCATCGACTACGAAGACGCTCGCGGCGGTGGCGCAGCCTACGATGACCACCGCCAACCGCCGCAGGACGTCGGATACGACCCGAACTTCGTCCCTGACTCCGTCAAATCCTTCGTCGTCCACCTCTACCGCCACATCCGCGAGAAGAACGTGTACGAGATCCACCAGATGTACGAGACCTCGTTCCACACTCTCTCCGACCGGATGTTCAAGGACACGCCGTGGCCATCCGTTGATGCGGTGGCTCACTACGTCGACAACGACCACGTGTTCTGCCTGCTGTACCGCGAGATGTGGTTCCGCCACCTGTACGCGCGCTTGACTCCCACGCTCCGCCAGAGGATTGATTCGTGGGACAACTACTGCAGCCTGTTCCAGGTGGTGCTGCACGGCGTCGTCAACATGCAGCTGCCCAACCAGTGGCTTTGGGATATGGTTGACGAGTTTGTGTACCAGTTCCAGAGCTTCTGCCAGTACCGAGCCAAGATGAAGAACAAGACCGAGCAGGAGATCGCCCTATTGCGTCAATTCGATCAGGTATATCTCAACATGTGTTGATTTATCCTTATTATTACTAATAGTATTATTGTTGTTGTTGTTGAGGGCTTGAAGCTATTATTTATGTTTAATTTTGATATGCTGAAAGTATGGATATCAATTTTGGTACCTCAACATCTATTCCCGTTTTTGGATAGCAATGTGGTCTCTCAGTAATTAACACTATCACAAATTTAGCCCTTCGATGTATATTTGGACATCAGTTTGGTTGTTAAGCTGATGGCTCTTTTATGCTGCTAAGTTGCAAATTGTTGAAATAATTTTTATGAAGTACTAATTTGATCATTTGATGTCTTACATGACTTTTGAGCATTAGTTTGAGGATTGGACTTTCCTTCTGGGGTACCAGTACCGTTTTATATCCATCCATCTTGTTTGTTTGAATAGAATTTATCGTTTAATCATTTATCGGATAGCTCATTTTCCCCCCTCACTTCTATTATTTACTATTATTGTTATTGTGATTGATGTTGAATGTTTGTGTGTTGTGGGACTTTTTGGCTTTCAGGCTTGGAATGTGTATGGCGTTCTGAACTTCTTGCAAGCGCTGGTGGAGAAGTCCATGATTATTCAGATTCTTGAGCAAGAGAAAGAGGGACTGGAGCAATTCACTGCCACTGATGGTTATGATTACAATGGAGGGAGTAATGTGTTGAAGGTCTTGGGGTACTTCAGCATGGTTGGGTTGCTGCGGGTGCATTGCCTTTTGGGCGACTATCACACTGGACTCAAGTGCTTGCAACCCATTGATATTAGTCAACAGGGTGTTTACACTAGTGTTATTGGCAGCCACATAACCACCATATATCACTATGGCTTTGCTAATCTCATGCTGCGCAGGTGTGATGGATGTTTGGTTCATATTTTAGTATATTGGTTTTCTTCTCAATACAAGATTGGCTTAACATATAGCTTTCTGGTTTTACAGATATGTGGAAGCAATTCGTGAATTTAACAAAATTCTCTTGTATATCTTCAAGACAAAGCAGTATCATCAGAAATCGCCACAATATGAGCAGATATTGAAGAAGAACGAACAGATGTATGCCTTGCTGGCAATTTGCCTTTCACTCTGCCCCCAAAGCAGGCTTGTTGATGAAACCGTGAACTCTCAGTTGCGAGAAAAGTATGGTGAAAAGATGATTAGAATGCAAAGATATGATGATGAGGCATTTGCTATTTATGATGAGCTCTTCTCTTACGCATGTCCCAAGTTCATCACCCCTTCAGCACCTAGTTTTGAGGAGCCTCTAGTAAATTACAACCAGGTATTCCTTGGATACTATGTGAACTAACAGAAAAGCACTCTGAGTTAGTGTGTAGCCCAAATAAACTTTCAATTGATAGTTAGCCCCAATTTACTTCAAATTTGAGTAACTTACATCTCTTTCACAAATTTCCTGGATGAAACTAAATCTTTTTAGAATTACTGACAATATTACCTCATCCCCCTCTACATAAATAGAATGAGGAAATAATCAATTAAAATATAGTCAGTTGAGGTATCGATGGACAAGGTTTAATTGACGCTTGATACTTTGAAGCTGTAGTTCTGGTAAATTATGTTAATTTCTCTTCAGTGCGCATGCATGTTGCCTGCACATTTTTTGTCCTTCTATGCATCCAAGCATTTGTTCAAGTATTCCTTAGCATTCATGCTCATGTCTGGGCATCTGGCAGAGCCACAGAGAAAATTGTATGGATTTTCTCTTTGTTACAATTCATTCTTGCTTTCTATATCATTAAATACTATATGCTATTTTGTTTTTTCAGGATGCGTATAGACTTCAATTGAAACTGTTCCTTTATGAAGCAAAGCAACAGCAGCTGCTATCAGGTGTCCGTACATTCTTGAAGGTGTATTCAACAATCTCCCTTGCAAAGCTTGCAAGTTACATGGAAGTGGATGAACCCACCTTAAGGTTGGAGCACATCCTATTACTTTGGCTCTTCATTGTATTAAGTTCTTTTGTTTATAATATATAATTTCTAAAAGAAAGTTTGCTCATTTATTCTGATTTTGTTGCTTGACAGGACTATCTTGATGACATACAAGCATAAGACACATGCTGTTGATAGTAATGGAAAAATTACATCCAATGCTGATGTGGATTTCTACATTGATGATGTAAGCATCCTCACTATTTCATCTTGCATAATCCTTTTCTCTTTAGACACTAGTGTGATTCTTATCTCCAATACTGCTTCAGAGTGTGTTAAGCCTATATCTACTTTATTATAAACCTATAATTGCATTTCCTTGCACTCAAAACCTTTTTCGATTTAATTATCAAGTCTCTTGATCAAAACACCAAAAACTGCAACAACAATGTGCATGTGTTCATCTTTTGGTTGGTCTGAAACCTAGTCTTAATTCAGCTGCATATAAGTTTTAACATATTTTGGGAATGAATACAAGTGGATAAGGATTTTTATGGGGAATGGACTCAGTCTCACTGCTTTGTGGTTTGTGCCAATGCAATAGCCAGATATAATTTCACATTAAACGTTTCCTATTGTTTTAAACAAGACTGATTTTTGAAATTGAATTAATTGTATGGTAGTTCTAGTTTCTATCTTAAATGGTGCTGCAGCTTTTGAATGACTGTGTCATTTGTCGCAGGACATGGTTCATGTTGAGGAGTCTAAACCTGCCAAGCGATATGGAGATTATTTCTTGCGACAGATTGCTAAGGTATGCGCACATTCTGCCTCGTAATGCGGATATTCTGGCATGCTAATCCTATGATGAAATCTTCACATTTTTTTCTCTCTGGCCATTTTGTTTTGTCTTTTCTGCAGCTTGAAGGGGTGATCAATGACATGGATGGCGTAAAACTGGAGTGACTTGTCCTTTCTTAACATACCCTTGCCGGTTCCTCTCATATTTTTTCGCTTATCAAGCACAATTTTTCCGTAGGAGCCAGTGTTTTGTTTTGAGTTTAGAATATGTAGTTAGCTTTCAACTTGTACTACTCCGTCTTTTTTCTGTTTACTTATTTTCATTTAAGGTAATAACTTATCCACTTATTGTTTCAAAGAAAGGGCGTAAAGTTCGAAATTCTTTGGATGTGCTTATTGTCATTCACAAGATGATAATTTCTGAATTCTGAACACCTCTCTTCTGTCCTATCTTCGTTTTTCGTTGCTTCGGAAAGCGCTATTAGACTGTGATATAGAGTCGAAGATGAATTTCCTTGCACGTCGCTCAATTATAATGGCGTAACGTAATACAACAAGTTTTCTTAGATTATGGTGTCTCAATCCTTAGCGTTGATATGTCAGACTATGCTGAATTTTAATTTTTAAGCTATTAGTTGGAGACAAGACACAAATACTACAGTTACTTTGTCTTTATAAAATTCAATGAAATTTTAGTATTTGCCTTTTCCTAAAACAAACATTAGAAAGATATCAACAGAAATCAATTTAAGATTATTTTAACCACTTAAATTAATTCTCGTGAATCTTAACCTTGCTAGATTTGGTTTTGATACACGTCAGTGTTAGTTATTAATAATGTTACTTATTTAGAAGTTAAAATTTTTTTGACAGGTTTGTTACATCCATAGGAATCCATCGTTTTCTTTTCTGTGTTTTTAGACGAAGCATGGTAAAGGAAACCTCATATATCCTAAATCCTAATCAATGTGATTAAAATACAACAATGTGTATTATAATAAGAGTTTAAAACTCTAATATTAAATTGGGTGTATCATAATTTTTGTCCCTAATATAAGAAAGACGTAAAAAGTGGAAAACGCAAATCAAGAAAGCGATAAGAGGACAAGGACACACCGATTAAAATCGTCCATGACATATGTCGCCACGCTAACATGCCTCCATCATGCACGTCACAGCCATATAAGTCCTATAAGGCTACTAGCTTGTTTGGATGTCCTTTTACACTTAAAATAAGATCTTTTTCAATTAAAAAAAGATTTTATTGAAATTTTTGACATGTTTGGGTAACATTTTTTAGTAAAAGTAAAATCACTAAAAAAAAGCAGAAAAAAATCTTTTTTCAGAAGCTGTAATTTCCATATTTTGAAAAAAGACATTTTTTATAACACAGAAAAGATGTTTACGATTAAGTAAAGATCTTTTTATATTACATCCAAACATAAATTGATTTTGTATCCAAACATTAAATTACTTCTACTTTTTCAAAAGATCTTATTTAAAAAAATCAATTAAAAAAAGATCTTTTTCTAGAAGCTCATCCAAACAAGCCCTGAATAACACAAAACCTTTTTCCATTTTGTATTGTACAATACAAACCAAAAAGCAATAAGTAGCCAAAAAATCAATTTCCCAAGCTTGAATTCAGAGAGGAGAAACTAGAAAGAAGACTAGAATAATACTACTATTACTACGCTTTCTACGTTGGGAATCATAAATCATAAATCCTAAATTCTTTTTTTATACATATAAATTCATAAGACCTTTATAGGGACCCAAACCCAAACCCACCCAAAAAAATTTCCAAAAAAAAAAAATTAAAAAAAATACACAGGATGCGCCCACCGGTTACTTTCCAAACTACCACCTCCTCAACCTCTTCTTATTCTTCTTCTTCGTCTTGGAGTGCTGATCGCAGACTCAACACACTCGCAAAGCACCTCGTTGAAACCGATTCTGAGAACCTAAACATGTCTGCTTCTCCTACTGATTCTTCACATGCCGATTCCGTCTTCGCTCACCTCGTTCGTGCTCCTGAAGATCCTATCCTCGGTGTACGTTTCCTCCTCTTTTTTCATTTCTGTTCCAACTTCACTAACTGAATCGGTTTTCATGTTAGATTAGCTCAGATCGCACTTTTTTTTTTTGGATATTTCGTTTTTCAAATCCTGATTTGATCATCACTGTTTGAGATTTGATTTTCTGATCGCGGTATCATCACGATCATACTGTACGAGTGTTTTTACTTATTTTTTTTATTTGGATGATTGTTTTAGATTAATTTGATTTTTAGTGTGTATTTTGAGTTTTCGATATGAATTTGAGTTCCAAAGCTGCACGGCACCTTGTGGATTATTAACGTTTCTAACACGCGCTAATTTTTGGATGCGTCTGTCTGATCTAAGTTGCTCCTACACGAAACCGTTCCAATTTGTGTTTTTATATATTATTATAATACTAGTGTGATTTTGACCTCACTGTTATGTTCTGTCTCTCTGTGCGTTTGAAAAAATAGGTGACTCTTGCTTATAACAAGGATCCAAGCCCTGTTAAGCTCAACTTGGGTGTTGGTGCTTACCGAACTGAGGTGAGTTCACACTGCTACTTGGGTACATTACACTAGCGGAAGCGGTTGTTGCTTTTATTATTATTATTGTGGGATAAGATGAACTATACTAGACTACTTCGTAGTCATTATTTGATTTATATTTGGCTTCTGAAGTATATTATTATTATTATTGAGAAATGTTTTCTGTACACTATAAAATTAGTCCGTTAATCCAACTTTTAATTTTATAAATTAATTTAACATTTTAAAAGTTGGATTAATAGTTTTAAAAAGTTAGATTATGGCATATGGTGACTGATTTTGTGTAATGGTGACTGATTTTGTGATGTACACGTAACATTACTTATTATTATTATTATTATTATTATTGTTATTATTACTATTGTTGTTATCACTTCCATTCTACTTGTTCTGTGTGATCTTCAATCATTCTTTTGCCCTGGACCAGGAAGGGAAACCTCTTGTATTGAATGTGGTGAGGCGAGTTGAACAGCAACAAGTGAATGACCTGTTAGTATCTCATTTTTATGCTTATTTTTGTTCTCATTTCATATTATATTGGATTGTGATCAAGTTCTGTTTTCTGCTGCTTTATTTTTTCTCAGGTCACGCAACAAGGAATATCTTCCAATTGTTGGTCTTGCAGATTTCAATAAACTGAGTGCCAAGCTCATTTTTGGTGCTGACAGGTTAATATAGAACACAGTTTAATCATATCAACTTTTTCTTTTAAGAAATAGGTTTTGTTCGATATGATTTCTTGTTGGCAGAGATTTACTTCCTGGTCAGTGGTTATAGCTAATTGTTTATTTGTTTATATTTTTGGATTTAGTCCTGCTATTCAAGAGAACAGAGTTACCACCGTTCAATGCTTGTCTGGTACTGGTTCATTGAGGGTCGGGGGTGAATTTTTGGCTAAACACTATCACCAAGTATGATTCTTTGTCCTTAACTTTTTTTACCTCCTTTTCCTTCTAATTTGGTATTATTATATGGTCCCCGTTTGCAGTTTTTAATTGTCCTTTAACTTTTCAGCGTACTATATACTTGCCTCAACCAACTTGGGGCAATCACCCAAAGGTTTTCACCTTGGCAGGGCTATCTGTCCAAACATATCGCTACTATGCTCCAGCAACACGTGGGCTTGACTTCGAAGGTTGGAAATTATTATATCATACAAGCTGTGAAGTGTTTGTTCCTTGTTTTCTATTTTCTTTCCAAGTTTTTATTAATCATGATCTTCATTCAGTAACATCCATCAGGTTTCATATAATGTCTTCTTCTGGTCCTTGCAGGACTCATGGAAGATCTTGCTTCTGCCCCATCTGGATCTGTTATTTTGCTACATGCATGTGCTCATAATCCTACTGGTGTCGATCCAACCCTTGAGCAATGGGAGCAGATTAGGCAGCTGATAAGATCAAAATCATTGTTACCTTTCTTTGACAGTGCTTATCAGGTCAGCTTTTTTGCATGCAACAATCTTCTTGGTACTTGTTTTTTAAACCTTTGGAAGTTGTTGTGTGGACATAATCTACCGCTGTTTACTTTAAAATGATAAATCCAACCACTTGAAATCACTTCAATCATGAAATTTTGTATGAGTGAAAGCCTTCAAACTTATTCAAGTGCTTGCGTCCCTGTTTCTTTGTATTGTCCTTGGTGGATCTTGTCCACACCAGAATTTTCCCATAGAAAACTCTTTTCTTAAATTTTCTCTCTTTTTTTTTAATTTTCAATAGGGTTTTGCTAGTGGAAGTCTAGATGCAGATGCACAGCCTATTCGTCTGTTTGTTGCTGATGGGGGTGAGTTGCTGGTAGCCCAGAGCTATGCAAAGAACATGGGTCTTTATGCAGAACGTGTTGGTGCCTTAAGCATTGTAAGACCTTCAAATCATTAAATGGGTCTTTATGGATTAGTAAATTGTTTATGTTTCGTGTCCCATAGTTTGTCCTTGAAGATTTTTTCTTCTAGTATAATTTAGATATATATTTTTTAAATAATAAGTCAACACTAAAAAGAGGAGCAAAATGTTCTTGTTGGTTCTGATTTGCCCTTTTCTTTTTCACATGAAACTTGAATAGGTCTGCAGGTCAGCTGACGTTGCAAGCAAGGTTGAGAGCCAGGTGAAACTTGTGATTAGGCCCATGTACTCGAATCCTCCCATTCATGGTGCTTCCATTGTGGCGGCCATTCTCAAGGACCCGTAAGAGCCTAGACTCATTGACTGTCATATTATTCTTTTCCACTGTGTTTCTTTTCCATTGTGAATGCTAGTCTGTAATCAGTATACTTCAATGATAGCGAATTTAGTGGTTGGTAATTGCTTTGGTATTTTAAGAGGTCATGTTTCAAATATATGTTTAATACCTCTAGAAGGGGAGATTCATGCAATCACTTGTTTATATGTGTTGATTTCACTGTTTGAGATTGCTTTAGCATAACAATATATTGATTGTGCTTTCAATATGCATTTAATTCTGCCATTGTTGGGTACGAATACATTCTTCTGCTTGGTAATTTTTCTTCTTAGTTAAAATTTTCTTACCTGTTTCTTACTTCTCTTTCAGGAATTTGTACAATGAGTGGACTATTGAGTTGAAGGGAATGGCTGACCGTATCATCAGTATGCGCCAACAACTTTTTGATGCTCTACGTGCTAGAGGTCAGCCCTCTACAAGTCTACAAAGCTTCTTTTACCGTGCCTTCTGATTGTCTTTTTTGGACGGTTCCATATCAATATTGTTACATTAATATGCCACATATTTTTAATTGTTTGCTTCTTTCTTCCTTTCACACTTTGTCTCTTTCTGCTCTTTTCTAGCCTTAGGAGTTGAGGGTGTTCCTACATGACATCTTATTGTTTATATGGAGCATTTATTGCAGTTTTACTTATTTCTTTTCTTAAATTGAGAACAGGCACCCCTGGTGATTGGAGTCACATCATCAAGCAGATAGGAATGTTTACTTTTACAGGACTGAATTCTGAGCAAGTTTCATTCATGACTAAAGAGTATCATATTTACATGACATCTGATGGGTAAGAGGCTCTATTTCTGGCTTCAATGTATGAGTTCAAATGAATATGATACATACACATATGAATTTGTTTCTTCATTCAATCACACATTCCCAAAGTAAAACCCTTGTTATGCCGAAATTCGAGATATGGCTGAACATGCACTGTGTGTGTATTTTGCAGGAGGATTAGCATGGCAGGTCTAAGTTCCAAAACAGTCCCTCATCTGGCGGACGCAATACATGCAGCTGTGACTAAAGCCATGTAACATGTTACTGATTGCAGCTTTAAAATTGCCCCTTTTAGGTGCACTTCCATCATTTTATGTACAATAATTGTCACATCAACAATGAACCTCCATTTATTATGATGTGAGAATTTTAGAGACAGCTTTTCTACTCACCGGGCTCCATTTTTGTTGTTCAGTTTAGTGATCAAATTTGCCCCACATGGGTGCTTATAAATTAATAGAGCTGTTGTATGTCTTGTTGTCTTGTGGTATAATAGAACTTTTTTCATTATGCTGGAACACATGTTTAGCACATCATATAAGATTTAAGAACCTTAACAATTACTAAATTTAAGTTTTTATATAAATGTTAAATATTTTCATTAAAAATTAATGGTTATAAATATTTTTAGAATATAGGATTATGCAAAAATTTCTCCTCTAAGAACTAAAGCTGCCCTATAAAAAGTTTGAATGACCCTCTTCTCATGGGGTGCGAAACTAACTCAGTAAAATGTAAAAAGTTTGTTAACAACGAAACTCTTTCCAAAACTAAAAAAAAAAAAATTAAAAATTTCACTAACAAGTATTTTAACACTTACTAAGAATATTATAAAATATAAACAAAATCAAAATGATAGGTAAGAATGATAATAAAATATAAATAATAAATTTTATAAAAATTCAAAAATATATGATAAATCCTTTACATAAAAGAATGTAAAAAAAGTGTAAATTAAAAATGTACCTTAACAAGTGCCTAAAACCGAGATTATGTTGCTTTGAAAAACAATTGTGAATTTTCGTTGGTTGGCCTCCCATCATAGTTATTTTTAACTTCGAAATGCTGCCTACATTTCACAAGAGACTTTTCAAGAAAAAGCCTTACGATTCATCATAATCAAGCAGTACAAAAGTCTTATAATTTACTTACTATTGATGTGACAGATGAGGAATCATCACGAACAGAACCGAATATTTCTTAAAGAATTACACATTTCAAGTCTTGTAACTAACTACGGTAGAAGCGATTTAACAACAACAACAAAAAAAGAATCTTGAGAGAAAAAAAAATAATTGCATGCTATGTATAAAAGTACAGTTGAACATGAAGTTGAAGTAGCCGAAGTGCTTTGGCCATAAACAATGGACACATGCAGTAGCTAGCTATCTACAACCCTTCAACAAATATGTAGAAGGACTTTGTATGCTTTTAGCTGAGGACTTGCTGCTTTCACCCTTTCCCGGTGATTCACATTCGCTGAAATCAAGTGTGCGTCGCTCCACCTGTAAAACAAACAAGATTCACCGTCAGAACCACAACTACAACAACAACAAGCCTTATCCCACTACGTCGGGTCGGTTACACAGATTAAACGACGTCGTTGCGTTCTATCGTGAATTCCAAAATTTGTGACATAATCTCAATTTCATCTTTGTTCATGTATATATTTGTAAAATTGTTTTTTGTGCAGTTCAATAGAAACCACTTCAAGTTTAATTGAAAAAGTACAGTTTTTCTCTCTTAGACAAAGTGGAAAACCCAAATATGTTCACAAGTAGAACATTGGTGGTGAAATCTGGCATTACCAAAGCTTTTGAAGTCAACTGAGAATGGTTCCCAGGTTGTGCCTGAGGATTTTTATTTTCCTTGTCCTTATCCCTGCCATTTCCAGACGCATCTTTCGGCAATGATTTAGGAGTTATAATTCCCAGAACCTCTTGAGCATTGGCATATTGAGCAGCAGTTTGTTCGCTGACCTGTTTCATCAATCCTATTGCATCGTAGCTTCTATCACATGGGCTCATGAAATACCCAAAATCCTGAAACATGTTTGGTTTGATTAGGAAGTTGGAAAAGAACTTAAATCTACTTTGAGACAGTAATCGCTGAACAGAACCTACAATACCTCAATTGTAATCTCAGTATCAATCCTGGGGCTGGTCAGGAATGTGTTTATGAACCAAGGTGATTTCCACGCTGAAGGTGATTCAAGGCTTCTCCTGAAAGGTGTTCCACCGAATCTAAAATCAAACAAGCAATCAGTCAGAAACAGCATCATCACTTTGACAGCAACAATAAACTAAAATCAACAATGTAATTAATGTAAAGAATATTACATGTTGCATGTTTCGAAACTTCCATCCTTCCCGGTTTGATCACCCAAATTCTCTCCACCGGCTGATGAACTAACAGACTGTACACAGGCAACAGCAATTGAGAGTCTTTCATTCTCCTTTACTTGAATAGAAGGAGATTTAATACTAGATCCCAGAATTTTATTAGCTCTAGCACTTAATACTTTGTCTGATTTAAAACCAACTTTATCTGGAGAGTTCAGTAGCAGGTTATTCATATCATGTTCAACCAACACTCGAGAAGGTTGTTCCACCTGACAAAAACAATAGCAAGAGAGATAAGAAAATGCTTAAATTCTGGAAAACAGATGATTAGGGAGAATAATACTTACAATTTCAGCAGTAGCATTAACATCACTCATCTTAGAGTCGATGTCAAGAGGTTGCTGCTCAATCTTATCTTGAGAATCACTGGCACCTTTATCCTTTTCTGGTGGTTCATTGTTGTCCAAAACTGTAGATTTGTTTTTCTTGTCTATTTGTTCCTCTTTAGAAGACTGTCCAGAATTTTCTTTATCATCTTTAAAGGAGGTATCAGAGTTCTTTTTCTTCATTGAAGATGGAGAAAGCGAACCTGCTTCCCGAATCTCATTGTCATCAAACATGACATCCAGACGAGAAAAGGTTTTTGCCAAGGCGGATTTCAAGTCAATCTCAAGTTTCTTGTCAACTCTCTTATCTGATAGCGGAGATAAAAGACTACGATGTCGTTTCTTTAATATGGAAGGTGTACCTGTGAAAGTTTTAGCAGCACTTTTCAACAAAGCATCTGGACTAGTTTTATCACGAGATGGTGAATCCCACAACCTGAAGGGAGTTAAACAGTTCATAGAAGGCATCATAAACTGGCGGATACCAAGGGGACTAAATTCTTGCTGCATATCACCACTAGATTGTACAAGATCACAGCTGAAGAAAGGAATATCCAAGCTTGGAAAACGAGGAGGTTCATAACATAGACCTCCTGCTTCTTCCTGTTCTGAATGTTCATTTGGCTTTTTGTCCATTGGATAGCAAGTTTTCTCAGTCTCTGATCCACAGCCACAGCCAAAACTATTTACAGGGACCAATTTTGAGGTATCCTTCACTATGTCAGAAGACTCGTGCATTTCTGCACTATCTATACCATTGATACATGGAGAACTGGACAGATCGTTAGCATGAATGCCATGTGCTCTGGAGACAAACTGCTGATACTCGGACTGAATTAACTGATTGGCTTCGGATTCATTCTGCAAGCTACCATCATTAGCAGTAGGAACTGATGAGGCAGATGGTAAAGACGATGGCTGGCAGATGAATGAAGTGCATCCAGATAAGTCAACCATATCTGCACCTTTATTATACTCTGCAGAGAAACATTCATTTTTCATTACCTCTGAAAACAAGACTCTACAACATTCATCATCAGATATCAACATGTGCTCACGTAGAGAGTCCATAGGTATTGGTCCCATGGACGTTGAAACACCTAAACCTACAGAAGTCTGAAATGGAGCATTCACCATGTCATAACTTTCACAAGGATCCATACAATCATTGTGCACGTAGTCCACTGAGGAAATATTGGATATAGAATGAAAATTAAGCTGGCAATCACCGTTTGTCAAATTTTCAGGTTCTTGTGAGTATGTCTGCTCAGCGAATTGAGACGAGCAACCCTCTTGACGAGCTATGTCGGGGATGGATACAGTGACATCATCCAGATGTACATAATATGGTTCTGAACAGGATGCTTGACTAGGACTATAATCTTTTCCAAGACTATATTCTTCATTTGGTCTGTATTCCTCTATAGATTGAAAAACAACATTGCTCATATCTGTGACAGATGTGAAGTGACTAGCATTAGCGGACTCCTGACTACACTGTGAAACTTCCTCTCCTTCAGTTCCCCTAGGACCAGTATCATCTCCACTAGACTGCAACCTTGAAGAGGTTGAAGCCATGGGTTGATTAGGATTTGCAACAAGTGGAACATTTTGTAACTGAGTAAGCAAGCCTGAAGCCAAGTAAGAATCCAATTTCTTTTTTACAGAACTATTCCAGTGATTTTTTATAGCATTGTCTGTCCTGTAGCCACAGAAGCACAAGTACATCACACTTCTAATTGCTTTCCGACAAACAGGAGAAAAATGAATCTAAACTGCACATGGAAAACTAGGCACAAGTACATACATACGTATATATTATTTACCTTCCAGGTAAGAACTTCGTTAATTCTGCCCATCTGTTCCCATAAATCTGATGAGCACGTATTAGAGCCAACTCCTCTTCCTGCGTCCATGCTTCCTTGTTTATTGAAGGATTAAGATGATTATGCCACCTAATAAGATTTTACGAAATTATAATTATGATACTCCAACTTATTATTTTTGGACAATAATATTACCCTAATGATACTTTTGCTTATCTGACAGAAACTAGTATAAATAAAAAATTACCATACCTTTCTCGACATTGCTTACCAATACGTCCAGGTAAATGCTGTGCGATAGTAGACCACTTTTTAGGCCCATATTTGTTCACTAGTTCAATAATTACTTCATCTTCCTGTTTGCATTCTGATTGGTTAGTTAAGATAATAATTAGGTATCTAAAAAGAAAATCACCCAACATCACAACGTGTTGTCAATCAGAAGACACTAGAAATGGGAAGTAGAGATTGTACCTCTTTAGACCAAGGACCCTTGACAAGTTCTGGATTTAAGACTTTCTGCCATCTATGCAGGCACTGTACATCAGTTCTATCCTTGAAACACTCAGCTACAGAGGCGATTAGAACAAATTAAAAAATGCTCAAGATATATAAGATGAGAAGGTAGAACTATGAAATTGGTAAACCAGACCTAAAAAAAGAAAAAAGAAATCCCACGACAACTAAGGACTAAGTAGTTTTTTCTTTTCATTTAAATCTGCCCATTTAAGCCTATTAAGGTCCAACTGTAGAATCTCATACAACTTGATATTGAACAGACATTTGGCACCTACTGGATGCCGGTGGAAGTTGATCAAGAATATGTAAATGGAATTATGATAAACATGTACTTCATGATACCAAAAATATTACCTATCTTTTTCCAATTCTTTCCTTTAAAACGCTGAACAGCCTTACGCAAAATTTCATCCTGAAAAAAAAAATTATTTCACTTCATTTAATTAATAACAGAAATAGCACTAGCTTAAAGATATTACAGAACTTTTGAAAGATGAAATATGTTTAAGTATTCAAGAAAATCACCTCTTCAGCTGTCCATTGTCCTTTTGTAGATCGCCTTGTAGGGCCAGTCGTCCTCCTACAACCACACATTCCGTTGCAAGAAAAAATTCACTAGACTATATAGTCTCATAGAAACGTATACTTACAATGGTGAACTATAAATAAAGAGTGGCAGAATAGAATCAAAGATGGAATAAAAGGTCCATTGTTAAAGGCTAAATGTGCTAGGCACTAGCAGAAAATGCCTTACTAGCAGAACATGAATGATTTGAGAATTACCCGTGTAGTGCTCTAATTTTCTGAACACCATCTACCACCACATTCGTTGGAGCAGGGATCTTCCTGTCACCTTCCATAGTTGATAGTTCGTTTGCAGATAAGCAGAATAGCCTATCCCAAATTCCACTCCACTGCAATTATGTACACACGTTGTTCCCCAAATCATTATAATCCCTCCTCCCTTACGGAATCGAAAGAACAAGCTTCTTCAACCTAACACACGAATAAGTAGAAATCTGGGCTGAAACCAAACAAACGAATCACATGAATTTTTCATCAACCAATCAATTCAACAAGGGATATCCAAATCTTCAATAAATCACAGATTCTCATAATCACTCAAAACCCCCTACTTGGACCACACCACAATCCAGCCCCTACCTTATCACCCGATAGCTAAATTACATAGATGAGCACTCAAATCGCACTCGAGCAAGATCAATCCACACTTTCAACTTCATAAAATTCGATCTACTTAAAAAAAAAAAAAAAAAAAAAGACCACACACACACATATAGCAATTCAAATTAAAGCTGCTAAAAAACTCGGAATCCAAAGTAGATTTCCGAAATTCCTTAAGGAACTAAATCGATGATGAAGAAAAAACCACGGATTCGATAGTTATCACGAATTTTGAATGAAATCGAGAAAGCGACCTTAGATATACTCACAGGACATTGTTGCTTCAGATTTTGAACGCGAGAGATAAGAAATGCAAATGCTGCGATCAAGACGGTGCGCATCAGAAAATCCAATCGGAGATCGAGAAGAGAGAAAGAGAGATCGATCTGTGAATGCAGATTTTGGATGAAGATTTTAGAGAGAGAGAGAGACAGAGAAAATGGAAACTGAAGTATGTCTCTCTCTCTATATACTTTTCATTCAAACAGAAAGGGGCGGACTCTTGCGCTTTTCAAACCCTATGGTTAAACATCGAGCATCTTTAGGTTTCCAACGGTTTAGATGATGCCACGTTGGAGTTAATGTGTTCGCTGTTTAGCGCTGTAGACTGTCTTTTTTTCAAATGCTCAACGGCAACTTATTTTATATGCTTCATTTTTTGCTATGTTCGAAACAGGACCCTCTACTTTTTTCTTCCTTCAAATTTCCACCACATATACTAATTTTTTTACTTTTTGGGACCACACAAACTAATTTTTCAAATTATCATTTTTTTTATTTCTTACATCTTATACTTAACCCAAATAAAAATGAAACAAGTGTTAAAAAATATTAAAAGAAAGATGTACGATGTAAAACTGTAAAAATATTCAGTGTTTCTAAGGAAAACTTATAATTTTTTGGTAAATACCAAACATTTCAATTAAGGGAAAAAATTGAGTATATTCAATAATATGGTATAAATTTAATAAAGAAATAATTAACATGCTAATTAAGATTATTTATACATCTTGTGTAAGAAGTTGACAGTACTTTAACCCCGAAATAACATAGAAAAATAGTTAATAAACTCGCTAAAATTGCTTATACATTCTTAGTAAAAAATAGACGCTATTCTGACCTGAAGACCTCGTAAAATTTATCATAATTGTATAATTCTACCGATAATTCTACATAAAATCTGATCAATAATTATTTACTTGATCTAGATTCAATTTTACATATCCAAAAAAGGTTGATAATTAAATAGGTTTTAAAAACTTCAATGTTAATCACAACAGCTTTACTAAGACATGAGCCGTAAAAATTTACAGCTGCAAAACTAATAGGTGCATTCAGTATTAGTTTTTATCCCTTAATTTCAGAACTTAGTAAAATAAATACTAAAATTTAATATGATAATAAAAAATTGGATTTCATCATATTCATCGTTTTCACTTTTTTAACAAATTTTTTTTTTTAAAAGAAAAGGCTAAGCATAGTCCTTTTAAAAGAAGATGAATTGAAGGTGGAGCAATATTTTAGTAATGAACCAAATTGGGGGATATTTTTGACCCAAAATTGGAGAATATTTTGCTTACAATTATGAGAAAGATTACTTATTTCCCTAACAAGTGCTAGTTCGACACTTTTATCATTGAAGGTGAACTAATCTACCACCACAAAAAAAGAAACTCTTAAATAATTTTAGATCACATTTAATGTACAATCTAGAAACATTCACAAACAATTTTTTTTATATAAATTTTAGAGGTTAGAAATCAGAATATGTGATGATTAATGTTCATGGACCATGAATTAAATATGATCTAGAAAACTATCCAATAATTTCGCTTAAAAATATGGGGAAAGGGGGAATGGTGTTATATACTGCCACAATAATAGCGATATAAAAGAAACATATAGTAGAAATTAATACTAACTATAAAGGGAAGCTGCAACAGGAACAGTAATGTAATATGCTACAGCGAACCATAAAAGAAAAACAAGATTAGCTGAAAATACATGAGATGCCGAAACTAAGTATTCTGTTTGACCCCACCCAAAATCTCTCGAGACCATCTCTCGCAAACTGCTCCATTATATATATAACTATCCTAATTTCTCTGAGATTTACTTGGACGATCTCCACCAGATCCATTATCCCTAGAGCGTCCATGTTTTCCGCCTCTACCATGCCTTCCTCCCCTGCCAAAAGTAAAAGATAAAATTAACATTCCGATTCTTAAAGAAGGAAAAAAGAAAATTGGAAGAGAAGAGAATAGAGCAAAAGGCTTATTTATTAGTCAATGTACTACTAACCTTCCTCGGTTATTCTTAAATCCTCGGTGGTGCTTGTCTTGATTGCCACGGAGAAGGCTCCAGTATTCTCTTTCAGCCTCACCTGAGATCATAACAAGCAACAGCATCACTTTAACTGATCAAATTGAGTGTCAGAAGATACCGCTATAATACAAATCTGAGCAAATATGCTCTCCAAATTAAAAAGGGAAAAAAGAAAACAAGTTTATAGCAGTTGAAAGGGGCACATTTTACATCATTGGACTGGGGCGATGAGAAGCTATATTTTAAGAGTGCTGATAAAATCCAAGCAAACAATAGATAACTGTTACTTAAAAAAAATTCTTGCAACTAACCAGTAACTGGATCAAGAGTAGCGATAAAATTCTTCACAACCAAGCCATCCTTTTCAGTAAGTACTGCAGCAGCACGAGCTTTCTGAGCAGCGTCAGCTTCTTCAAACCGGATGTATCCTGACTCAGCTCCAATCTTGAAATCAATGTACTAGACCAGAAAAAAAAAACAGAAGATTAATACACTAGCCTTAACAAATTCAATAACCCTGATGATAACTAACTGTGTGGTGGTAGTGTCTAGCTCACCATCAGGACCACTTGAAACTAAAAGACAAAAGCATCCTTCTAAAAGTAGGGGGAAAACTCCAACAGGCAGGAAAAACAGTGAGACATGAATTATAATATAGCTACAAAATCATAAACAAACTTTAACAAAGGGAAGAAGTTCCACCAGCATTACGAAGGGGGAAACCCAAGTACCTTCACTGTACCGAACTTCTCGAAGACAGCCTTCAAATCCTCACGCAAGACAACATTCATGTTGTCCTTGAATGAAGCAGCAGAAAATTTTTCCTCAGTTTCTTGACCCTTTTCTTCAGTTTCAGTTTCCTTTACTTCTTCTGTCTCTTTGTTTTCTTCATCATTCTCATCATTTGCTGATACCTTCTCACCACTTTCCCCAGAAACAACTTCAGAGGTACTATTTTCATCAGTCTTGGAGACATCACTATTTCCATTGGCATGTTGATCAGCACCATTTTGTTTAGAAGGAACTTCATCTGAAATGCTCTTCAGTTTGAAGGCAATAATTAAGCCCTTAGGGTAGCTGTGACAAACATTAATGAAAATAATCAGTTTATAAGTACTTTTACGGGGATAAAGAAAGTGGAAGCTTCTTACCTTTCTTCTTCATTTGAGTTGTTATTCTGGTGATTTGACCCCACAGGAGGACGAGATTTTTCAAAATCAGCTAATTCTTTTTCTCTCTCTGCATCAAAGTCCTTCCTGAATTTGGTTCAAAAAAATATCATCAGACAGTTTTCATCTGACAGTCTCATAACAAGAACCTATATCACAAGCTACAACCTACAAGGCAAGGCAATGAACTAAAACTCTACATAGAATGATGCCAGAAGCATTTTGCTCAAAAGAAACTCCCTAAAATTGACAATATTAGCAAATATAGAAATTAGATAATAAACACAATTTCTGTTGCAGTAGTTTTTCCCACAAAGGATTATAACTTGAAAGAAAACATGGATTTTAAACCTTTTCTCATCCATGTTAGAATTATTCCATGCAAGGGAAAATTGTGAACTTCTTTCATTCAAGTAGATCACAAGCAATAGTATTGAACAGCTATAAGCACACTTACTTTGGTTTTAGATCTAACTCTGCCCCAGCATAGACAAGTTTTTGCTTCAAAATTTTCTCTACTTCTTCGTCTGATGAGAACTCAATAAGGGCTGTGCCACAGAAGAACCTTTTGTCACCAACATGCCGAGGCAGCCGGACACTATTGACCTGAAACACAGAATAAAAAAAGCCTCACAAATTACTTCAACAAAGTCTTCTCAATAGTTTCTCAGTAGGAGAATATACAATCGATGAACCGGTTTATAAGAAACATTAAGGCTATTCTATATAAGCAAAAATGTTAAAATCTAAATCATTGAACTGGTGCTATAATCACCTTAGCATATTGACCAAAGAATGCCTCCACATCTTCAAGCTTCAAGTCATACTCAAATGGGGATGCAGCAAGTGTTCGTATCTCCACCTGCTCAATTACCTCCTCTGGCTTCGGAAGTTCAGTTGTCCTGCCAACCTTTTTACCTAAAACATAAAAGTAGGAAAGATGGAAGAGTGGATTATAGCTTATATGTGTTCATCCATCAAAGAATATTAAAAAAAGAGAGATCCATCCATTAAATCATTGATTTCACAGTGACAAATACGGAGTTTGACTAATATAATTTCATAGATTCTCTACCAAACATGAGATTGTCACAATCCACATTCTCTGGTTACCAAGTAAAGCTACATGTCGCCACACAGAATAACAAAATCAGCTAAAGTTGAGGATAAGAAACTAACCATCTTCAGAGACCTTGAGTGATGCAGAATTCCTCAAAACCTGAGCAACAGCAGCAACAGTATCTTCGGAAACCTCATCAGGCTTCACATCACCCAGCTTAAGGTGCTTTCTCATTCTATTGAATGAACAAATCAAAGCCAAATCAACCACTGTGCAGTAATGGTCAAGAACAACAATATTTGTACACTTCAAAATTATCTCAGAAAAACATCAAATAATGTAATAACAGAAACATCAACGGTGAAATTGGGGGGAAAAAAGGATACTGCCATCTTCGCTTTCGGAGACGGTTTTGCGCATGAAATTGTCGGTGGGAAGGTTACTGTCGCTGAAGTAGAACTCGACCTAGGTGGTTCAATGGCATGGAGAAGAACGTGAATGGAATTGATCACATAAAAACAAATTCGATTAAAAAGTAAGAAAGAAAGGAAGCTGATTCTTACTTGTCTTAGGACTTTCTTGGTTGTTTCATCGTCCAACGACGGCGTCGCCATTGATGTGTACGGAAATTAGTGTTGAAACACACAGACGCAGAGCGCGCGGGAGAGAGAGAGAAAGACTAGGGTTTTTGGAAGAGACTAGGGTTTTGGCCAGGTTGCTCCGTAGCTTCTGCCTTAACCACCTTTAACCTAATATTTTTTTTGGTAATGAAAAAAAAATGTATAAATACCTTTAACCTAATATAATATAATATAAATGCCTTTGTCAATAATAATATAGAAAATAGAAAAAAAATGTATAAATATTAGAGGATATATGGCTCGTTTGTATAACAGTATTTCTTCTTACTTTTTTTAACTTATGACTTATAAGAAGTTACTCTGTATTGTTTGGCTATATAACTAATGATTTTTCCAGAAGTTATTTCAGTATTTTTTGAAAGTCAGAATATTTAACTTCTCTAGAAGTACTTTTCAAAATTATTGAAATAAAAAATTTTGTTATTTTATATCTAAATACAAAATAACGTATTCATAAACTATTTCTCAGAAGCTATTTTTTATATAAGAGCTTAAATTGTTTACCCAAACTTACCCATAATCTGATATCACGCTAGTTTTGTTACATCAGATTTCGACCGATACATATTATTAACATAATTTTTATTATTTTATTAAGTTTATAGCTTTTATTTGTATTAATTTTATTCAACTATGTAATTTATAATTAAACATTATTATCTTATTTAAACCCCTAAAAATATAATAAGTCTTAATTTCGGTTCATATAAATTTTAAATGAGGAATACTATGTGTATAATAACATCTACGTTTGTGAATTGATGGGGTTACAGCATTAATAAAGCTATGTGTACACCACTTTATCAGCAGTCACTATCCCACAAAATGAAAAAACTCAATCAAAATAAATAAAAAAACTCAATCAAATAAATAAAAATTCAACCAAAAAATAAAAAATCAATTTAATAACAGCTAAAATTTGACTAAACAATATATTTTATCCATTTTTAGTGTTAGTATTATTTTATTAACAATTTAATGATAAATGTGCTACCTTTAAGAAAAAATAATGTATTTTGTATTATTTTCGATTCTCATAATATTTATAGCAAATTTATTTGATTATTTAGTAAGTTTTTATCTTATATCAAGATATTTATTTATTGTTTGTTTAGATTTTTCATTTATTTGATTAGATTCTTAATTTATTTGGTTGAGTTTTTTTATTTATTAGAATGGTGACTCATTATAGTTATATAGACATGACATTATTATTACAGCATTAGTTTACAAATGTAAAGTGCTACCATGCGTACATTGGCATTGTGTTACATCATTTGGCATCATTGAATAATTCTATGATTAGTCTCGATATCAACAAGAATAAAAAGGCTTTCCTGGAGACATATGTGAATTTCTCAAGCAGTGAAGACCGAGTAAAAAAGGAAAACAAATTCAAAACCAGGCACACATAACAAAGCTTTGATAATTATAGGAAGGGATTTCACCCTTTTGACTCAACTGTGAGAACCATCAGTTTTAAAAACCATTGTCTCAAGCAAGGCTATCATGAATTAGGTATATTGGCATCACCAGGAACAGTAACAAAAACCAATCATTATAACATTAACACTCCCACCGGTATTCTATTTTTCTTTTTGACTCCTGATTCTCCTTCATCCCTCAATCAGTTGTACACATACTACTCGGTTTTCTCAATCAGAACACTGCAGTATCGATTTCCAGGTTATTCAGTCAATCTAAATCCGCAAGATAGTGTTTGGCCACCATCCATTTGCATATAATCCAGTAAGCCTGATGCTTACATGAAATCCTCCTCCATTTCTTGCAGCGATTTGCTTCCTGATGCAATTTGTTTATTGGATGTCATGTTTTCTGCAACCATCAAACCCTTGTAGCTCCTCAGTTCTGCTTGCCTATCCTTTTCGAGTCTTTCCAATTCCTCGCGCCGTTTCTGCGCATAGAAAAATAGTTGCTCAATAAACGTTGGTTTTCATATTGGATTATGGCATTTTTTGTGAGTGTAAACAATGTAAAACCATCATTCATCAATTTACTAAGTGTGACTTATACTATATATACTAGTAGAATCAGAGTATGAAAGCAATCATTGGGATAAGTTCTTTTAAAAAATTAAGAAAAAAAGGAAAATTCTGCAATACTTACTTTGTCTCTCATCTGCTGTTTCCTCTCGGCTCTTTCAGCTGCATTCACTGCTTCTCGCTCAGCTGCAACACACATATTGACATACATATGAAGATTAGATGAGTGAAAAATTCAAAGAAAATTATACATGAGACACAACACTGGGTAAATGGCAAGATTAGATAACAACATGAAACTTGAAAGATATGGTGGGAAGAAAAAGTGTACGGTTGCCTCATTTTCTAGCAAATAGCATTTTCAATTTTTAAAACATAGGTATAAAGAAAAATGCATGAAAGGAAAGCAAATTCATTAGCCACCTTTCAAATCAGGTTTTCTTTCAACCTTTGTCCTGTTAAGCCTGTTGACTATCTCATTGATCCGCTTCTCCACTCTCACAGTTCGGACCTATAATGCATGAAAATCAAATAATGATACTCTGAAAATGCATATTCAAAAAACAATCCACCCACTCATTCTCAGCCAAACTGAGAGAAAGAAAAAAGAAAAGAGGAACCAGAGAATAAAAAAACTGAGAAAGAAAAATACAGAATCTGACAGAAATATTTACCCACCATTTTGGAGTTGTGAAAACCAACTTGACCAACGTCCATTGAAGCAGTCTTCTTTAAATTAGCCCAGGGAGTGTAAACGACATCAATGTTGTTCACCTTATTTCCTGCCATGAATGACGAAAAAAAGCTAAGCACTAAGCACATGGAATTAGGAATAAGAAGGAAATACCGAAATAGAAATACTAATGCACTAATTGCATATCTGTATTCTGTATCTTGAAACCCGGTAATTGAATTTGAAATAACCTTCCCAAGTAGCAAATGTAACACAAAGTACTACCTACATACTAGCTCGAATACATAACTATTGAATTTGAATTGAATTGAAGTTGAATCTCTACCTTGAATTGAATTGGCTTTGACAAGCTGAGCACAGTCCTCGAGCAAACCTTCACTTATGTCATCAATGGTCTGGCCCTTGTGCAGTCTGACATAGACATGGGCTGAAGACATTTTATCCACATGGAACCTACAATATCATACAAATCACACCATCAAAAGGGTGTTACAAAAATAAAAAACCGAAATATCTAAGCAACCATCGAATCAAAATGCAACTCAATCACAATCTTGAAGACGACTCCATTGTTTTAACACACTCACAAACACATACAAAAGATAAATCGGTTTGATCAAAATCCTGAAGATAATAGAATCTCAATGCAAGACAGAGTCCAAATTTCTAATAGGGGCAATAAATCGAAGTCTCGGACACAACAGAAACCAGAAAGCTTCGTTATGCAAACAATTTGATCAATCAATTATTTTTCCAACGACAAAAAACAAGAGAATCGGCCACGCAAGTCTCTTCCCCAATGAATCGAATTTCAAGATATTCACAAAAATCGACAGATTAGGGTTTTACCAGATGTCTTCGGGAAAACCGTATTTGATGAGCTCCTCGTTCTCATACTTGTCGAGACCCATGAAGATGGTGTAATCGCCAGCTTCAGGGCGTGCCTTGAAGTAGAACACCATCGAAATGCTTTCTTCTCACGCTATCAATCACAAACACACACACAAACAGAGAAGAGAGACCAAATGGAATAGCTTGATATTCTTCCTACCTAGGGTTCTCTCTCAGTTCCTATCCGAATCGCTCTGCATATAAAACAAAACCTTCCCTTCGTATTTTTTTGGTTTTTCTCAAAAAAAGAAAAAGGCAAGGACACATGGGGCCATTTTACAAATACCATATTTGGTTGGGTATGAACTACTATAACGCAAAAAGAAGGGTCAAATCTCAATCATGGGTCAATTCAAAATTATGATTCACTGTTGTCAAAAAAACAAAAGGTAATTAATAATCATGAATCAACTAAAGTTATGATTATGTAGCCAAATTTCAGTGACATTCATTGAACTTAGCCGAAAGTACAATCACTTAAACAAAACTTTTAATCGAAAAATAACTTCAACAAAATTTTCATATAGTACTCCGGTTTTTTTAATTGTCCAGTTTTAAATGCACGCGGGTATTTAGAAAATGATTGGTGTTGTATAAAAATTAATAAAATGTACACCTACTTTACTAAATTACCCTTTATTTATTTTACTTGGTAAAAGAGTAAAAGAGATTAGTGAGTAGTATTAAATAGGGGTAAAAGGGGAGAAAATAATAAATTTTATCTCAAAATTTGAAATGGACAATTAAAAAAAAACGCACCTATCTCTAAATTGGACAATTAAAAAAAAAAAAAAACACGGGGGAGGAGTATTTTTTTTTCCTTTTTCCTTTATAACTTTCGAACGAACAATCACCGTGTTCTTCTTTCATGATTTGTATAATTCGTGATATATGCATTTTTATAACGCAATACTACGTGTACATTAAAATTAACATTAAATTAATTATTAGTAAAAAATTGAATTAGATAAGTATAAATGTTAAATTATATTATTATAAAATTTGTCATGATCTCAATTTAAAAATTTAAATATAATGTTAGATTGAATCATGATATAAATTAGACTAAACATCTTATAAATATTAGATTACATTATTAGTAAATTATTGAGTGACCTTTAACGTGCACTAAATATTTCAAATTTTTATTTTATTGGCTAAAATATATTGTTTTGTATTCTTCCCATTTATAGCCACAGGCTAGAAAAAAGAAAGAAAGAAAGAGGATTGTGCTACGTTATTGACATTGACAGAAAAAGTAGATCTTATTTATGAATATTGAATAACGATGTGATTGAATTATTGGAGGGTATTCCAAGTTTCCAACTAATAGAGAGACAAGAGATAAGTCAAAATACTTATCTTTAATAGTTTCATTCATAAACGCAATTTACCATAACAACTTGAAATCAATGTACTAATAATAATATTGTTTGACTTGATTCCTCCATTCGTGTATGTACCAGCTACTATTACATGGCAAGTGGTACCATGTGATTGTAATATTGTCATTACTCATTACATATACGCAAAAAGGAATTAGCACACATGATATTCTTTTTATTATTAAATAATCTAGATGGTACAAAAGTTTAAAGACAAAAATTCATCATATTCGGGATAGCCTAAGGATCACTACATGACTTGGCAACAATTAAAAAAATAAAAATATAATTGAAACCTTCCAACACTATTATGCTTAGGTCAATTTCTTGCGACCTAAGGCTTGTTTGGCTTTGCTACGGAATTCAAGAAGGACGACAAAATAATCTTCCAAGTTGCGTTACTACCCATATTTGCAGAGATTCTCAAATCCCATGTATTCATGGTTCTCAATCTTGTGTACCATGTTTGATATTCCAACTCCACCTACCATAATCAATGAGAAAAGGTTTCAGAATTCTAGTACATATTAACATAATCAATAATGTTTATTCTATATCAGAACAACGTTAAACTAGTATCGAACGTGTGTTCTACATAATACGTAATGTGTGTCATATTATGTTTGTCGTACAACAGAAATACGTTCAACTAGTATCCAACGTATGTTATACAAAATACGTAATGTATGTCATATGTATAGCACATGTACATATATCACACATTCTGTATTATGTATAGCACACGTTGAATACTAGTTGGACATATTTCTGTTGTACGGCAAACATCATTGATAACCTAATTATGGCATATGTAAAGTTATAAGATGGGAACATAACCAAGTCAAAGCTTGGCTTAAAAAGAAAAGTTTTTCATTTGTTCATCTTTAAGGTTTTAGGAATTTTGTGAAGGGAATTGCGAAAACTACAAAATCCAGTTTTCAGTTTTCGTTCGTAAAATCGTCGCGAAAAAACGTAATGATGAATATTGCATCGTAAGAGTCTCACCTAGTGAGATTGCACTGATGAATATTGTGCTGGCAAGAATAAAGATGATAAGTGAAGCTCTTCCAAACAAGATGATAAGCTTTCTTACAATATGTTGTCCAACCACAGCTGCAATAGTTGCCACCAGAGTGAGGTACACAGCTGTGTGTGACATTTCACAAAAGAGTCACATATCAGAGTCACTGAAGAAATAAGCTGTAAATCAAATCAAATGGTACTTGGGAAATGTTACTATGAACTAACCATAAGGAACTGGAAAACGCTTCAAAAGGTAGTATTCTATAACAGACATAGATGCGGAGAAGGTCATTGCAAAGGTGGCTGTGGCACTTGAAACCTGCACACAATACATTGAATCCAATCAATACCATAAGTTCAAGTACCAACAGAAATACGTCCAACAAATATCCAACGTGCATTATACATGATTTTGGATGTGTGTTATACGTACGTATGCTATACAAATAGCACACATCTCATATCATGTATAGCACACATTGGATACTTGTTGGACGTATTTCTATTGTACGACAAACATTATTGCTTATAAAACCAGTATGGCCTAACCTAACAAGATTTATAACACTGAAATAACTCACCTGAGGTGGGACTCCAAGCTCCAGAAAAAGTGGACCCATAACAAATCCTCCTCCTAGTCCTAACAAGCCACCAACTACTCCAGCAAGCATACCAAAGACACAGTAGATAAATAGCTGCATAACAGTGAAACGTTTCCCTTGATCACCGGTGGAAGAAATCACTCTGCGGCCACTGAACAAGGCGCTTGCCTCATAAGCAGTTACCCCAACCGAGATCGGAATCTGCATAACATGGAAAGCGTACCATAAATAACGGATAGTTTAACAAAAGTTAAGTGCTAATGATATTTCATATGCATTCAAGAAAACCCAGAATTTTACTTGTAGTATGTTCAGTACCCAATATGCTACTGAACATGTGGTTGTGAATTTTTCCTGTAAAGAGGAAATCATAGGTATCAAGTTAAGATAAATTGAATAAAATGAAATTGTTCTTTTGCTGCAGATATGTAAAAGCAAACCTTGGTGATTTGTAGGGCAAGAAATGAAAGCCAAACAAATAGAAGTAGTCCTAACTCCTTCCAGTATACATTTTCAAGAATAGTCACCTGCAAAATCAAGTATTGTTAGATATGAAGATCACTCTGATCCATAAGAACTCACTACAGAATCATGAAATCAATCACCTTGCGTTCCTCGGTGTTCTTTCCGTTGCTGCCATTTGGTCCACTGGCAAGAGGTTTGTACTCTACTTCAGCACCAGAGCCTATCAAAAGAGAAGTTTATTAAGCTCCGACATCAGAAAGAAAATGATGCAGGATAGTTTTACTATGATTTTTGGTACATTTCAATGAATAATTGGTGAACTCACCATTTGCCTCTTGTCTCTTAGCAGCCTCCTAAAATGAAACAAGACAGGTTCAAAAAGTTAGCATAAAACAGTTTGAGTAATTGCTACTTCATAATTGAGTGTTTGTGATCAAAAGAATCAAAGAAACAGAGTTATTAGGCATTCATTTGCTTGCATTTGTAAAATGGTAATCAGTGGAAACAGTATATGTAAATTTGAATGAGACCTTTTTCATTATGGTTTCCTTTTTCCAAGTTTCAACTCCCTTAAAGAATGCCTTTGTTGATGTGCCTGCAAAAATAGTAAAATCAGTCAGCAATTGTATTGTAACAAAAATGAGAATGCCTAACTGAAGTCCAAGTTATGATAATCATTACCTAAGAAGAGAACAATAAGCAGTATAGTGACCAACCAATCAGGGAACAAGACATTGAAGGCCACTCCAATGCTAATGCCAAGCATGAGCATTGGTTGAATAAGAAGTGCCAAATCATAGTCAATGATTGGCATATCAAGTGTAGGGTGCCTTAGTTTAAGGTTGTAATAAACAGTTGAAATAGCTGCCCCCATAATCATACCTGAAATTGAAAAAAAAAAAATGAAAATTAGAAAGGTAATGAATGAGACTCATAGATGTTGCAGTTCTTATCTTTGATATCCAGATACTGTACTAATTTTTTAATTCTCTTTATGCCAATTAGTACATTTAAAATTTCTGTGAGCTACATCAGCTAAAGATAATCTGGCACAACTAGCTCAAACCAATTAATTGTGGTCCATAATTAATTGAGAATTACTTGAAACTTATTATGAGTGAGAAGTCTATTATTATTATGGCAATAATCTCACTGAATATGTGTCATTTCTCTTACATTTTGAGATAGCAGTGGATGATTTTGGATCAAATCCAATGATGAGGCTAAGCATAGGAACAAATATGCCACCTCCACCAACACCACCTACACTTCCAAATGCAGCTCCACAGAAACCAATAAAGGTACCTAGAACAATTTGCCATCCAAATTCCATATCCTGCATAATTTGAAGTCAATTAAACTTTGTTTCCACACAACATCTAGTGAGAAAAATAGTAATAATAAATAATAATTAATAATACAAAACAAAAATCACAAATACAAGAAAACTTTAATTAACTCTACATGACCACATCAGCAAAGCACTAATAAATCCATGAGAAGCACCTTATTACAGACAAAGCACTTTATTACAGACAAAGCTTGACAACACCTTTTGAATATTAGTATATTACCCCTTTAATCTCCCAAAGAACAATAAAATGATAAACAATAACACACTCACAGAATCCAAAAAGGTCAATGAACTGATCCACACTCCCCCAAACCAAATCCAAGGTCTCCAATCACCACACACCACCAGAAACAAAAGTGATCAAGAAAAAAAAAAACATTTTCCCCCTTTAAAAAAGGCAAACCATGTTCTTTGTATTGTTTTGGCTTTAAAGATAAACAAATGATATACACAGAAAAAGAATTCAGTGAGAAAAAGGAAGAAGAAAAGGAAGATCTTACCGGCCATACGTGTTGATAACCAGATTCCTCTGATTGCCATAAGAAATTCAAAGCTCTGTTGAGGAAAGTGTGTGCATGTTCTTGATGATAAGTGGTAACATTAAACATCATAGGCACTTGTTCCACCTTCATGATCCCTCTCTCAGCAGAAACAAACACAAAAACAGAAGATGCTGCAATACTCAACAACAAAATCCACATGGATCCTTCCATTCTCACACCCCTCAACCTCCTTTTTCCAATCAACTCAGCCATAAACTTTTTTTCCTTCTTTCTGTTATTTTCCCACAACTTTTTACTTTTTTTTTTTAGCTTGGAATCTGGTAGATGCACCTAGAAGAAAAAATCTATATGGGGTCAAATATATTTGACCTTCCTAACAAATCTCTTCTCTCGGATCAAAAGAGTTTGGCACCACCAAGCAAGTCAACCCAGCAAAGAAAAGTAAAAAAAAAATAAACCAGAAAGAAAAAAAAAAAGGTGGTGTTGAAATAGTGAAATACACGTATATTAGGCTAATAATAAAATTGTTGGTGTTATTATTATTATGGGGGAACGCGATTCGGGTAAAACTGAGATGGGTAAGGTACAAAGAAGTTCTTTGTTGGTGTTTGTTCTTCTTCAGTTTGGCTTGAAGGATGAGATAATAAGAGAGACAGAGAGAGAACAGAGAAGAGAACAAAAGAGAAATGGGGGAAACGAAAGATGATGGGTACTGATCACAGAGATCACACACAACAATTTTGCAGTGACTTTGATTTGATTTGGTGTGTTGCAATTTGCAAAGCAAAGAAACAGAGAGACTCGTTCTTCTTTCTCTCTCTCTCTCTCTCTGTCTCTGCGTATGAAGATCAAAAGGTACGAGTAATGGTAGCTAAGACAGATTTATACAGAAAACGAAACGATGTTTAGATAATCAGATTCATTATAAGGAGGGATATTCTTAGCCCTTATATAATAATAATAAGACCAAAATAAAGAAAAAATACAGAAAAAAAGTTATAATAATGTTTGGGTATAATGTAAGTGAATCAATATATTGAATAGGTCCATTTTAATTTTATTTTTTTTCAAATAATTATTAAAGGAGTTTAATTTTAATGGATTAATAATGTAAAATATTTTTATACTGTCTTTTAATCACAACAGTTTATCTGTATGATTTTTTGGGTAGTGTAAAATAGAAATACATAATCATGGCTGACATAACAGTACATAATTAAATGATTGTGTAAAAAAAATTACACTGTCATTTAATAAAAACTAAATCCTTATTAAAATTATAATAAATTGAATAAACTTGACTTAAAATCTCATATATTAATTATTTGACTAATTTTTTATCGTGTATTTAGTCTCTCAAAAATTTATAATTATGGTATATTCTTTGTTGTTCTGAATTGAATGTCTTACCTACCACATTGTAAATGTGCTAAAGATGGTGAGATATAATAATATCTTATCCAAGTCAGTTTTACATTCCATCTTTATAAACAAAAATTAATTCCTATAGGTTAATAATATATTTTTTATATGATATCGTATAAGTTATAATATAATTTAACCTGTTACCCAAACATATCATCCCTATCTAAACAAAATAAAGATAAGTTATATATTATTTTTTTCAATTTTTTATTAAGGAAATTCATTCTATATCCTTTATAACACAAGTACCTTATTGAATTCAACCAATATAATTTAATTATAAGTTTAATAAATATAAATATTTTAAATTAATTAATATATATAATACAATACATGTTACGTACGATATATATTATGTTATAACAGATAATAGTTGAATATATTTTTATTATACAATTAATTCCTATATGCATAGAATCACAAAACAATTTAATATAAATTTGACGCATATTTATATTACACAAATAACTTTTGCATTATCAAATCGGCATATCAAATTGGACACTTACCTCAACGCTTCAAATGTTATTGTATGTAAAATGATTGATTTAATTGAATTGTAAAACAATTTTATACTATTAATATAATTAAATTAATTTCGATGAATAAATGTCTTTTGTTTTTACAATTTAATGTCTTATGTTTTTTTTAAAATCTTTCACCACTTTACCAAAAAAAAAAAAAGACAATAACAACTTGTAGGAAGAACCATGGTCAATAGTAGCCGCCCCTGACCCTGATGGCTTTTTTTTTTTTTCCTTTTGAATTTGGTTCCTTTCTTTTCTGAAATGCAAAAGACACTTATCAAGCATTGTGACGTGGCGAACAAATTACACAGTATTGCTTCTTATTCACAATGTATTAATTATTATTATATTATTATTTTTATTATTACTCAATTTTTTTGGTATCTATTATTATTTGATTTGATGACTGGAATAGTTGAAAATGGGATGGCTGGCGATTCTTGAATCTCCGTATTGAAATCAGGCTCAATAATGCACTTCTTTTTCATTAAATTGAAAATGATCTTCATATCATTACTTAATAAAATATTAAGAATTATTTATCAATAAAAAATTACTTACTCATCAATCCTTTAAAAATGATAACTTTAAATTTAAAACGCTAGCTTAGTATAATTAATATCAAATCATACAACTTGTTTTAGTTTAATATATCAACTCAATAATATTATTATCTATAAAAAAACATATTATTTTTTAGTTTCATTATTATGAATCATAATCTACCAAAAAAAAAATGTGAATCATAAGTGTGAAACATTCAATCAGTCAATCAGATTTTGTGGCATAAGTAAAAATAATATATTTTTTAGATGATAAGATTTAAAAGTTAATAATAAAATTTATATAACAACACATAATTGAATTATAATATAAAATTATTTTTCACTAATAAAATATAAAAATTATACGCATAATATATATTATTATATGTTCTTTTGAAAGTAGCATAAACCAAACTTATTTAATGAGTATAATCACATATCAATTAAAGTTACGATAAGTTATTACACGTTTTTTTTTTTAATTATTCCTATATTTAAAATTTCGGCTCAGTATAATTTGCAATCTTGAGATGTAACTCTTAATGAAAAGTGAAAATAAGAAGATGAATAATAAAACTAAATGAAACTCAACAAGTATGATTTATATGACTAGTTGGTCATTTAAAATTAAACTTTATGAGTTACATCTGTTATAGGTGTATGATTAAATAAAGGTAAAAAAAAAATACAATAACAATATAAATGTTACAATTTGTTATTAATGAAAGAGTTAGTTTTATTTTCTCTTTTTAAATCTAAACGATCCTTAATTTGATTTAAGTTAAGCCAGTAAGTAAAATTCCTTTCATATGATATCGTATTCATTTATGAGTCTAACATTTACACATTAATAATATAAAAACTCATTTTTTAAAATACTAATCAAACAACAAAAACTAAAAAATATTGTGACGATCGAGTGGCTGATATAAAGACACGTAAAAAGTATACATTTATTACTTTGGGGACAGAACTACGAAGGGGACCAACATCAATTATTGCGGATAAGATTTTCTAGTCTCATTTTCGCCTAATATTAAATGGGTTTTTATTAAAATAGTAATTTAAAAAAAATTTAAAATATAACGGTGGCCTCTTACATAGTAGACTAAAAATGCATGTTTTCAAGATAAATATTTTTATTTTTAATTCCTTAACAAGTGCCCTGGAAGTGTCCTTGTTAGCAAAATCCATATTAAATCAAACTTTTTGTTAGGGACAAATAATGATATTTATACATATATTTTCTCTTACATACATTTTCTATTCACTTTATCACTTTTGAATTTTAATATGACATCACTCTACCAGTTACATTTCATTTCTTCACCATTATATCAAAATATATGTATGCTATATATACCAATTGATATATACCAATATTATTGCTCATATCAAAATGTGTGTACTTATCATCAAATCCAATTAATATTTTTTTATTAGTATAGATTTTTTAAGTTATATATATATTTATTATGAGTAATTGAATTATATATAATATTCATATTTTTATATATTGTCAAAATATTGAGCTTACTTATGATTAGTCAAATGATTGAGTTAAATATAAGTTTAAGAAATAACTTTTATCCATTGTCAATAAAAAAATATTATGTGTTCAATTTTATTATTAATCATCCTATATATTCTAAAAAATATCCATTATATCCTATATCGTATTATAAATGACTGATAGTATAAAATATCTTAACACTGTTAATATATTATAATTAGCCTGACATGAACATCATATCCCATAAATGTCGTTCACTGTTGATGAAAAAGGATATTTAAGTAAAGTAATATGATTATAAGAAAAAACAAAATATAATTTAAATATAGAGATAGATTAAAAAGTGTGTGTATCTTTTTTTTTTACCGGAATGTTGGGGTGGGGTTTGGAAACATTTTCCAGAACCAGAGGAGAAGAATGGTATCTCTTTCTTTTTCTTGTTTTCTTGTATTTAAGCATTATTGAAGGGACATTATTTTCAAATCAATAAAATATTCCATGAAATTGATTTAAGGTGATAGCCGAAGGCATGTATCAAACCATGACATATAAGCACACATAATTAACTTTTTATATGTAAAAAAATTATTAATGAGAACCAAACCCCACATAATAAAAATATATTATATGTGGCCAAATCATTCTGACGTCTGACAGAACAGCACAATAAAGGGTCTTTTTCTTGAAAATTTGTTATTGTAAAAAAAATATATATATATATATATCCAAGAAGCTAGAATCCAACTTAAATATACATTACATATAATATATGATACATGTTGAATACTAGTTTGATGTATAATTATTGTACATATATTATTATCACTTTTTCTTTTTATAATTATTATTATTTGTAAATCAGTCCTCAGTCTAATACTTCCTTTTTGGTAATTTTGTCTATAATATTTTATGAATAAAAATCATGCGTACTGTTTCTGTATTATTACATTTACTTTATTACTAATGTCTCTGTCAAATAATTTATTACATTTATTTGTCATCTATTAATAATTGGACATTAATTTAATCTTTTAATTATATAAAATAGTACAATTTATTTTTAAAATTGTAAATTTAAAAACAATGCTATGTTTTGTTTTCTACTGTGCGCCAAGTGTTTTACATTCCATCGTACCATTAATAAATCAAAAACATAAAAGTACGGATTGAAAGGCCCCTAAATGAACAATACAAAATCAGTCCAACCAGCCAATAAATGAGATTTTGGGTCGTAATTACTCAGCTCATTACAATTTCAATGATTATTTGGGCCAAAACCAAAACCAAAATAGGCCCATTGACTGTATGTGCTGGTTTTCATTGTCCACTTATCATTATTGTTTCCGATAAAATCAATAACGTCAAATCAAGTTAAATGGACGCATAGGTAACAATTAATGTACTCAATTTGGTAGGTTATGCATTAGAAATTAAATGTATTCAAAGTGGAATATGAAAGTATATAAACCCTATATAGTTAGAGATGAAATGTGAAATGAAAAAGGTCGATATTCATGATTCGCTCGCTAGGTCAATAACAAGAAGATGCTACTAAGTAGTAACCACACATAATCTTATCATCTTCTATATATCAATTTGTATGTGGACCAAGATTCATGCTACTGCACGCAACATCCTACTTTTTCGATCTTAATCAATTAAAATATAGTGCTGTCCACGTTGGCATCATAATTCAGACACGTGGAGTGAAAAATTTGTAGAAAAAATGAGGAAAAAAAAAGTAAAGAGTAATGAGAGATTATTAAATGTACTAAGAGTAAGAAATTTATTTGTTCGGTATCACTTATATTTTAACATATCAACTATTTTATTTCATTGTTTGAAATTTAACTCTCTCTCTATTATAGTCGACCTTTTAGATTATGTATGATACAATGAATGTTGCAGAACAAATGAATCTTTTACTCTCAATACACCTAATAATTTTTCTAGAGTAATATAGTATATATGAACATGATTGTTTTAATCAAAACGTTTGGTAAATACTAAATAGTTATATTGCATAACTGATTTCTTTTAATTAACTTATGATGTGCAAGTACGGTAAAGTTTAATGTATATTTGAACTCATATTCACTTCAATTTTATAGAATTTAATTTATATATTTTTTCGATGTAATAAACTTAAGTTAGTACATCAATATAAATATTTAACTTACTGTAACGTGTTTGATGTATAAAATAATATATGAAATTATTCATAAAATTTTTACTTTCAATTATACTCTTTGGTCAAATATACCCTTAAATTATTGAAGATAAAAATTACTTAGATAAAATAAGCTAGTTCATGCATGCTATCACTAGGGGTGGCAAACGGGACGGGACGGGACAAAACGGGATATCCCGTGACGGGATAGGAAAAAAACGGGACGGGACGGGACATCTCGTTTTTGTAAATGGGATGAAAATCTCATCCCGTCCCGTTTTACAACGGGATGGCGGGATGGCGGGATATCCTGCTTAAAAAATCATTACAATACATATATCATAAGTCCACATGAAGTCATAAATTATAAATACTAAAAGTCTCAAACTCAAAAAATCATAAATCACATCCATAAACCATGGTCTAATACAATACACATGATAGACATATAGTTCAACAAGATTCAATAAATACAAAAACACAAATACATAAAAACATAGATAATTTAAATAAATGTTAAAACATATAAATTAATTTAAAAAAATAAATAACTTAATCGGATACTTGGAGTCTGGACGCTGGACCGCTGGACGAGGGTGGCTGAGGGTGAGGCCGGAGGCGTCGTCGGGGGCGAGGCGAGGCGCGAGACGAGGCGAGGCAAGGCAAGGGCAAGGGCAAGGCCGTCGGTGACTGAAGCTCCAGTGAGAGAGTGAGAGCGAGATCTGAGATGGTGATGAGACCTGCAGACTTCAGTTTGAGAGAGAGAGAGAGGGTAGAGAGTTTGAATATTGAGAGAGAGAATGAGTGTGTGTTGACACTGTTGTGTGTTGTCAACGGCAGTGTGACTTTGTGAGATGATTGTGATATTTTTAGGGTTAGTGTAATAATGGGCTGGGCCTAAATTAAAATTAAGTGGGCTTTAGCATTTTTTTATCCCGACGGGATATCCCGTCCTGTCCCGTCACGGGACGGCGGGATGGCGGGATGTCCCGGTTCGTCTCGTTTTAAATTTTTTGGTTGAAAAACACATCCCGTCCCGCCACGGGACGGCGGGACGTCCCGACGGGACGGTCCCGTTTTGCCACCCCTAGCTACCACGAGTTCATTATCAATAATGTTTGACGTACAACAAAAATACGTCCAATTTCTATCCAACGTGTGCTATTCATGTTTCAGGATGTGAGTTATACGTATATGTACTATATGTATAACACACATCTTGTAACATAGATAACACATATTAAATACAAGTTGAACATATTTATGTTGCACTTGGAGTATTATTGGTTCATTACCCATCGCATGCACCAAGATCAATTAATGATTAGTTATGTTCTATAGTACACAAGTGCAGGAAAAGGGAGCAGAAAATAGTAGTGAAAAACCGACCATTAGCTGATATAATTGACTTTCCAATTACTATGAGTGAAATAATATTTATGATGTGTAAGTTGGAATTGTTACTTATATTTATCAAATATTTAGAAGAGTAATTGAATATGATAAATGAGTAGAAAACACATAATTAAAACATTAGAAATAATGTCATGTCATTTTCCTTTTATAACATGAGTGGTACTATATACAAACATTCATATTGAGTGTCTATATCCAATAAAATCTAAAAATTAATAAATAAAGTTAGAAAATAAAAATGAATGTCACGTCAAAATTAATGGTGATAGAATTCATGTTGACATAAAGTATAAGATGTTGAATGTACAAATATTATTTTTGTTTATAATTTGATTGAAGTGTGACCAACACATAAGTATAATCATTGTATAAACAAATGTGAGCTCTAATAAAGTAATAATTAAATTTTAATCATATAATGATTTGTTATTAAAATTTAAATATTAAAAAATGTTTTAAAATTGAGATGATTGTCCATTAGTTTTGATCAATTTAAATAATTTGAGTCTATTTAAAAATTATCCATTATTAATGGTACTATATATCAGCTGATTGCGTGTTGCATTATATGCGTCTTTTGTTCATTATGATATTTATTCATTTTAAATATCTAAACATCTAATTTACAATATATATATATATCTTATCATTAATTTTTTGTCTCTTAATTTTTCTCTTTCATCACTCTTATCACATTTTGGTGGATATATATATTTAAATTGGATATTTAAAAAAAAAAAAGACTTCTATGTTGCTTTACCTAAACTTGAAAAATAAATATGATTACGATAATTTCGACCGAATAATGTATGATCTCAAACTGATTTGAAATAGAAGTTCTTAAGTTGTTTTGGACCACATTTAATGTATGGTCCAGAAAAAATTATAATCATATATATTAATTTATAACACTAAAAATTTATATAAAAAATAAAAAATATGTAATTATAAACTACACATTAAATATGATCCACGATCACAAAACAAATTTCTCAATTTGAAATGCATGCTATTGATTTAGATTCAGATATTGAATCCATGATATGACAATATAATGAAACAAATTGCCAGCTGTGTAAAGATCGAGACAGAATGCGTAGTTACCTTATACATAAGCAAAAGATATTATTACATAATTAATAATATTACTGTAATAATAATTGTAGTTAGTTAGAGTTCACATTCATAATAAGTGTGGGTCATCCTTCAATTTGCACCCTCTCATTACACCTGGCCGGGTAAGCATTTTAATTTATATATTATTTTTTATCCGAAATTGATTATAGCAAAGTGAAAATTTATTTATTTTTCTAGGATAGATCTCATTTTTTCAATCCTTGTTAAAATTAATTTTAAAATGAAATTGTTAAACAAATTATATTACATCCAAATCAATTCAAACAAAATTAATTATAAGAAAATCAATTGCATTAAAAATCAATTCTACATAGAACCAAACATGTTATGAATTGAGTTATAAAATTGTCAACATAACATACATATACATTGTCTCGATGTAATTATGTAGCTA
Source organism: Aeschynomene evenia (assembly GCA_013621005.1). NCBI lineage: Eukaryota > Viridiplantae > Streptophyta > Magnoliopsida > Fabales > Fabaceae > Aeschynomene > Aeschynomene evenia. Next base: position 7,705,606 of record CM024270.1, read on the forward strand.
AAATTATGCAATGTAAGTACATAAGAAACTATAGCAATGAGGTGATTTTATAGCAGAGACTATGACATGAGGAAGTAAAATGTATTATCACAGGGACTATCATTTTTTCTTTCACCTAAAATAAATTTCGAACTTTCCTACATGACTCGGGAAGTTACACAAACACAAGTAACAATTTGATATAAATTGAAGTATAATACTAACAAGGATGGAATTGGAAAGAGAGAATTTCATAATAAAACACGTTCGTACTTATCAAAGTTACTGAATGCATCTATTGTGACAAAGTATTTTTTCCCATAATATATAGATGTAAGAGTAATGCTATATTCATATTCATAAAATGAATGTTTTGTAAGCATTTATCTAAATTTAAAGGTGAAGTGTAAAATAAATATTATATAAGTGAGAATTTTATAAAAATTAAAAATAATAAATTAAATGTATATACAATATACAAGATAATAAATATTAAAATTATTTTATTATAAATGAAATAGGTTTAATATTGGAGATCAAAAGCTTAAAGCTTCATCCACAAAACATAGTCAATATTACAGCACGTGTGTGGGTCCTTGGAGAACGGGGATGCACGTGATCAATTAAAGTTATGCAGAGATTCTAATGATAGTAATAGTAATGGAATGATGATCTGGTACATATAACCAACGCATCATTTTTTTTCAACAGAAAAAAATAGCAATGCAATTTTAAATATAGAGCAATATTATTTGCAAAAAAAAAAAAAAAAAAATTCAACATATGTGTGGAACTCCATTTATTATTGGATAAAGTCTGGACTAATGTGTGTTCTTTCCATTCCAAAATGTAAGCTACATTTGATTTTTTCATAAATATCAAGATAATGATTAATATCATTACTCTTATTAATATTATATCTAATATTTAATTGAGTTTAATTTTGATGTACTTATAGAGTAAAGATATTTTATATTATCATTCAATTAAAATGTTTCATTTATATGACTTTTCAGATAATAAAAGAGAAAAAATACAATCATGACTGATATGACAATACATGATTGGATCATTGTATGAAAAATAGTACATTGTCATTGGATATGAAAGTTAAATCTTATTTAATTTTATATTATAATTTTATCTATTATAAGAATATATAAGAAAATAATCAATATTATTTAGAATTCTTAAATGAATAAATAATAATAAAAAATATAAAGTAAAAAGTGAACGAGATTAATATTATGAAAGCGAAAAATTAATCTAATGATTGGATTTAAGCTCAACGTTAATTCAATGTGTGCACGTAAACAATGATAATAGTACTAATAAAGAACCGATGCATTTTCTTATGTTTGGTTGTCAGACCATGTTAATGTTTGTGTTTGTCTCTATTTTCAGTGGAATATGACCTTTTCTCTTTTGATGGTGCAGTGCAATGCTACAATACATTAGGTGAAGCGATTCATCATATACGGATATACCAAATCTACATTTAACACAATTCTTGTATAAATATACAAATATGGTCTAAATATTTCTGATGTGTACACATGAATGTGACTCAATGTATGATATTTGATACATTATGTTTCACTCACTATAAAACAAACGAGAACTAGGAGGTTGAATAAAGAAACCTTAATTAGTTGTGTCCTCGAGGGTCACGTGGTAATGCTTTTTTGCAGACCACATCTCCTAGATTTGTTGCTACTAATCATTCAGTTCCATCCCCTTATAAAAGAAGAACATTGATACACTTATAACAAAAAAATAAATAAATAAATAAAAATAAATAAATTATACACTTATAACAAAAAAAAAAATTTAAAATAGTCAATAAATTATACATAATATATATAATATAAATTGAATAACAAATATCACATGTTGTGTACGTCATATATCACGTGATATATATAACATATATCACATGTTGTAAAGAAAAATAATGTTATAATATATGATATATGTTGTGCATAATAAATAATATATATTATGCACCAAATATGATATACATTGTATATTTTATATTATATATATATATATGTATTATGCAGAAATATTAACTATGTTGATTAATTTTTGTTGTAGCAGAGTATTTTCCATAAAAGCAAATTCACTTAGCTGTGTAACACGTCATACTCATTGCAACAACATTTACCTAGTTTTATTTTTCAGCAATAATTTGAAAAAAAATATATGCATAAGTGTTTGTTGGTCTAAATATCATTCAACATTAGGATGTAGCAAGATATTTATGTACGTCCGCTTTCTGTTCTAGTATTTGAAGTTCTTGAGTTTCTGAAAATAAATTTATGTATCTTATTCATAATAAAGTGTGAATTTTGCTAGTTTAATTATTTTTTAATTTTCTTTTCAATCTTTCTTTCTCCATGCCATCACCTTTTTTATATACATCCATCTTAGATGTCAAAACATCTCTCACCTTTTAAAAAAATATTTAGTGAATTTAAATTTATTTTGGTTCTTTATATAATTTTAAAAAGAATATTTAACTCCTCTCTCATTCTCTCCCTTCCTTTCCCTCTCTCTCCCCCTCTCAACCTCTCCAACTCTATAGAGTAATTTTAAAAAAAATAAAAGAAACAAATCAAATTTATTCTTAATTTAAGGTATTCCAAACATACAGAATGGTCTATAATTAACTTATCGTATTTTACATGACTAATCTCAAATAAAATATTTGATTTGCATTTCATTTCAATTCAATTCCATTTTTATTTCATTCCAAAGACATCCTACAAGTTAATTTAACCCCAAAATTTGAAATGAGTTAAACTGGTTCCCAACTTGAAAAGGACGAGTCATGTTAATAGAGTTGAAAATTACACAAAATAAATAATAAATCATTATATAATAGAAATAAATATTTAAATGGCCTATTTCTATATATTTCCAAACACCATAATAAATTAATAATCCATTCCAATTTCCATTGCAGGTTGAATGGATAGCATAATAGCATACCAAAATGTCTTACACATATACACTATAATCGTTTAACATTCTCTTCCAATACATATTTTTACACATTTTTATCAGTAAATATTGTAATTCTGGTCTTCACACCTATTTAAATAAAAAAAATCCTTGATGTTCCACTAAAAGCTCTTAACTGAATATGTACTAAACATTAACTAAATTTTAGTTATATACAAAATATTTCTCGATAATACAAATTAAAAAATTTAATGAGATCACAGCTTAAATTTTTAGTACACCGAAGTTAAACTCTAAACTACACTTTGAAAAGTGGATTTCATGTTATTATTCTAGTTATACTTCTACACAGCCATACTGAGCAGAAGTCTTCCACACAAAAAGTAACCATTTAAACACAGAATTTAAAAAAAAAATGGCTGAAAAGATAGCATTAGCTATTGCCTATTAGTATAACGAGATATATTGCATTGACACAAATTGTATGCTAACGTGAGAGAGAGAGAGGACAAAATTCTTAAATAAAACTAGTTTGCTTATAGAAGAAATCTTTGAAAGCTAAATACCAATTCTGAAAATAAGACTAAATATTTTTTTTTTGGTTTTTTTTGGTTTTCCTCTTCAACTACAATCTGTTACAGAGGTGTGGTGCTGAAAAAGTTAGCTTCAAAAAAGAAACCGTGTCCCCAGAAAACAACAGTATTTCAGCTATGATTCAGAAGTGTATTGGTTGAGTTGGTATTCACTGAGAGAGCACGTTTTCCAACTTTATTCAGCCTTCTTGCTAGTATCAGCCTTCACCTCAGGTGCCCCTTCATTGAAATCCAACAACTGCAATTCATGATAGATAGTCAAGAATTATTTCAACTTTTGCTAAGTCAACAATATACATAGGATTTAATTTCTATATACTCAAAAGGGTATAAGTTTTTTATGTAGTTATCCACTCGTGCATTGTCACATTAACCATTTTATGCAGATGACAAATTCTGATTGGATAGGTGTAAAATCCGGCATAAATTGTGACCATGTAATAAAGGCAAAGTATAAAAGAACTTATTACAATAGGTAAAGTTGCCACAAGATAACATCTTCCACATCTCTATGCATCTTTTATTTCATTAAAAAGTACATTATAAATTGATGATGGGACCCTTCATAAGCTCATTTGAAAATATGGATGCTGATAATAAAAACATCTGTAGATTATTTAGCTACTTCAGAACTTAAGCATGACACATTACATTGAAAACAAATTAGATGCATTGAAAAGGATGAAACAACATTGATACAAGAACATAATGAAGTGAGTGTTAACAAGAAAATTGTGAGCAACGAAACAAACCTGTTTGACATCACCGTTCCATAAGCAATGCGCAGCCAAAAATCCAATTACACAAGGTACAATGTACAAGAGAGCAGGCTGGCGAAAGGGAAAAAAATGGGGAAAACGTTAATAGAGCAGATCGATCTCCAGAAATCCATGATAGTTCAACATGCTCAGACAGCTGTAACTCCGGGAACCCATCAAGGAGGGGGGAAGGGAATAGAATGAAAGCACAGATAAGTTACCTGAGCGGCCTGAAACCAGTTCATCACAATAATTGTAAGGACCAAGCCGGCTGTGTATCCAATGAATGCACTCTTGAAATATTGGGGCTGTTTTCCTCTGGACACATCAAACCGCAAAGCCAAAGCTACAAAAATACCTGAAGGGAAAAAAAAGAATGTGGTCAAAATCATTTGGTCTCTTTCATTTAATCTCATTCTCACAAAAACTTCCAAACTTAGCTTAGCAACATATGTTCCTAGATATGTACAACAAAACCAACTATCATTAAAAAGATTCGTCCTACCAGGGATAACAATATCACCAAGTCCAAGCATTGAAAATGGTCTTGCAGAATCTGCTGTGGGGAACAAAAGCTGCAAAACAATTGCAATGATAACATCAGGATTAAATTTATTAAATCACATGTTATTATAGCATATAGCACATACAATATGAAAATTCCAATGAAGATTGATAAACAGAAGTTTAAATTTCATTTAGCGAAGATTTTAACCTTTATTGGAGCATCAAATGATTTTGCAACGCTAACCATCACAGGAGTGAAGAAAACCCAGAAAATGTCATATACAAATAGACCAGCCTGCAAAATATATGAAAAAGAGTCAAAGACCATATTGAATAAACCAATGATGAATGATACAATGAAAAGCATATTCTTTATCTTTTGGAAATTAAGAGTCCAAAGCTTAGTTATATCTACATGGACTAAAATATATTTTTTGAAATAAAAGGCAATTTGCAAAGGTCAAAAGCACAAATGGAGAAACCACAAGAGCAAGTAAATCAAGATCAAAATCCTTCCATCACGTTTTACTAAAACCCAAAAGGGAAAATTTTGTCCACATTCTCATGCTTGCATGAGATGAGGGAATGACATTGTTTATTTCCAGCCAAAGATTGCTGGTCCAGAAAATAAGATGTTGAAAAACTTGCAATTTTATTTAAAGAAAAAAGAAGCGAAGACTTGAGCTCCATTAACTACATTGGAGGAATAAAAACCTACCAAAAGAATAGCACCAGTCTTGAAAGACCCAAGAGAAAGCATTTCGATTCCCTGCAAACATCAAAGACGGAAATATTGGTGTCAATTACTGTTACTAATGAAACTGAATACAACATTCATAGCATAGATGGCAAACTTGTCTAATCTCCCATTTCAAGCCGTGATCTAAGGAATAATCTAATTTCTAACAAAATCAGGAAACTATAATATATAGATGCATGCCAAAATATAAACAGGTTAAGCATCAAACCTGAATACAGAAAGCAAGACCCAATATATTATTTGCCAACCAATGCTTCCTCAAAGCATACCAAGCACAAAAGAAAGTCCCAGGGATTGCAGCAACGATCTGTGACTTAGTAAAGTCAATCTCCAAAGCTGTGTAAGAAAGGTGTAAGGAAAAATATCATTCTGCATGATAGAAGCAGATAAGGTCAACCAGATCAAATGCAAAAAAAGAAAAAAGTGGCAAAACAGCACAAAAAAAGTTATGCAAGAGAATATCTTATATATCAGAGACCAACAACATATCAGAGACAGCCAAGGATCAGTGACCCTATTAGCCCTACAGAACTTATAAGTGACTTCAAACCTAAGTTATTTAGCATGCAAAGATTATCAGAAAACAGCTCCAACATTCTAGTTATTATGACAAATCCTAAGTAAATATATAACCTACAGAAAAGTGGGCTAATCCAACTAATCTTGCTTGCACAATGGAAAGAGGTCTGAATGCGTTTAGCATAGCTCAGTTTTTTACTTGATCTCAAATTTCTTTTTCCTTCTTAGGAAAACAGTTCAAAATTCAATGTATGCATTTAAATCAATCAAGAAACTAGAATATTTTAATATTTCATCACATACTTAACAAAAGCATGACAGTAAACAATCGTGATAATAGCCAAAGACCATCACTACTGATTAATTAATTGATAGGAGATAGCGTGTCACATACAGCGAAAATATGGAAACTGCCAGAGTATGACATTATCATTCCAATCTGTTGGAAGGTATCTTTTGATAGATGGTAACAATGTTGCCCTGTATACATTGGAAGAGAAAATGTCAATCAAATAGCAAACATATATATATAAAAGAAAATTGACTCTGTGGATCACATAAAAAAGTACAATTGGACAAAACGAAAAAGTGCATACGATAATGCAACAATCCCGAGCACGAAGAAGTAGATTGTCAATACAGTGTTCACCAAGTCCTTTGAGAGAAACTTGAAGAGTAAGAATAGTGATAATAACATTGCACTCCCAACAAAGGGAAAACGCATGGCATGTTCCTTGGACATTGTCTCCTGCATAATTGAACGGAACATGATTCAGAGATATCAGATCTTGAGCCATTACAAGAGCTATACACAAAAGATCATGGGCATATAAATTATACTTACAGTTGGTGGGGTAGGCTTGACGGAACGGTAACATCCCACAAACACAGTGAGGCAAGCAGTCAAAATAACATTTACATTTGGATCAACCTTCACAACAAGTGGTGCAAAGGTTAAACCTGCCACGCCAAACAAAATGCCATCAATACCGCGTGATCAATTAACATAGATGGAACCACCTCTCCTTTAACTCATACCATATCATATCATAAACTAATCTAACATAGCAACAACAACCTAGTGAATCCTTGGAACTATAAAACACAGTACCATACAAGATTTCAGAAGCAAATTCCGAAAAATGTCACTCATTTCCTGATTGGGCAAACATTTTAGTTCATTGATATTTCAAGCCCTTAATTCTAAGACTAATGCAACATTGCCAGAAGGATTTGTCAGAATTTTCCCCGATTCAAGAGCTTGGTTGAATAAGCCAAAGGAGAAAAAACTACTAATCATGCAAAGGTTAGAAATAATGTAACACAATTCATGCAAATAATCTGGCAACAAAACCCTGACTCATTAGCACTTTCCTGATGTGTAAAAATGAGAGAACACAGCAACAGGATTGAGCTAGAATGTGCCCAATGGCAAAAGAAGAGAAGCAAACCTGCTAAAGCCAAATTCGCTATCCGCTCGATGCTCTTCATGTTTAGGCAAGAATTATTGTAGATCTAGGGAAATGAAAACGGTGCAACAATTGGCCTACCCTGCGACCAAGAAACAGCAAATATATTAATTACAGAAAGATCAAAACCCCATCACGGATCAATTGGAAAAAAAATCACCCCATTTAAAAAAAATTGAATTTTTACACGGTTAGGGAAGGAAGGAAAGAGAGAGAAACCTTGAATCGGAAAAATAACCGGTGGGCCAAATCGGATCGGAGAAAAGAGGGAGAATTTTTTTGATTTGGGAATGAAGGGTTAGGGTTTAAACGTTTTTTAGGAGAGAGAGGGTTAATGAGAGGAGATTAGATATTTTGTTGTGAGGAATCGGTGGATGGATAGACCCATAACATAAATAAATTCTATTCAATTCAATGAGAACAGTGTTTCGTTCGGAATCAGAAATCAGAAATAAAAAAGGAAAAAGAGAATAATAAAAAAAAATTTTGATTTTATATAAGTGAAGGAAGAAGTATGAAGGAAAAAGAGCAAAGCGGTTACAAACGCAATAATAAAACTGCAGGTAGGTTAAACCACGTATGATGAGGTGTTCCAACCAATCAGAGGCCACCAATGGTGTTTCGCTCACCACAACACAACAAGTGACCACTCCCACAACTATGTTACATTAACTTTGATACATGGTAATTGGTAAATGTAAAAAGTTTTTAATTAAAATAGATTTTAATTTTGATGTATTTAGTGTCATTCAATTAAAATACTTATGTTCTTACTTTTAGTACTAGTCTTTTATCCGGCAATGCACGGGGATTATATCAAATTTTACGTTTAAGATATTAAATAATTAATGAAAACAAATTTGTATAAAATGAAGTTAAATGAAAATATGTTATTCATAAATTTATTTTGTAAATATAACAATAAAAATACATAATGAAATTATTATTATATTAGTGAATGTAAATAAAATTATTCAATCACATAATTAGTTTTCATCTTTTTCAATATCAAATTTGTATTCATAAAATATTTATAATTATTTTCTTTCAACAATCAACCAAAAATAATCATAATTTACAGATTATCAATCACTAAAAACCACCGAAATCATAGAAAATATTTCAAAACTAATAATTATCAATCATTAATAATTACTAATTATTCATATCTATTCCCGTCCAACAATCAATAAAAATATTAAAAATTACTAATTCATGTTCACAGTTATTCCTAATTAACAAAAAAATATTAAAAATATGTAATATCAATCATTAAAATTCTCTAAAATATTCACTAATTATCAATCACTAAAAATCATTAAATTACAGGTAAAATATTCAAATATCACTAATTATCAAACATAATAATTACTAATAATTTGTAATTATTTTTTTTTAAAAAAAAACATGTTCATTATTTATGTTTTACATTTCCTGTGAGACAGTTAATCAATCATGTCAAATATTAAATTATGAAGAATAGAAAATGAGGAGAAGAATGAAACAATAAAAAAATGTAGAAGAAAGATGAAGAATAGAAAATGAAAGAAGAAGAATTAAAAATAAATTAAAAATAGAAAAAAAATGACGGATGACTAAGAAGGTAGATGAAAAAAATGAAATAAGAAAGAGAAAAAAAAAAGAGCAAGAAATAGAGATGGCAAAATAAGAGAGGAAGAGAAAAAAATGAAGTTGAAAGGGTTGAGAAAGTGGAAAGATATATAGATATAGATGATTTGACCATAATTTAACATCAAATGCTATAAACAAAGAAAAGAATCCGAAAGAATATTTTTTTATAATGTGAATGTAAATAGAAAATTTATATAAAGAATATTTTATCATATATATTTCGAAATAAGATTTTCCAAATTTATATTATGAAATGTGAATAGACATTTTCAAATCAAATATTATCATTTCCAAATATTTTATGCATAAAATCAATTATTCTAAATAAAATATACATATTGGATATTAATATTTAAAAGATACATTAAAGATTTGTAAATATCTTGAAAGAATAAAAATAAAGGATACCTAAAGTTGCATACGTGTCACATTTATAGAGACTGAATTAATAGGCAAATTGATAATCAACTATTACCTGTCTTTTACAATATTATATAGATATAAATATAGATGAGAGAGAAAACACAATTATAACTAACGTGACAGAACATGATTGAATGACGGTGTAAAAAAGTTGTTGTACACTGTCGGTCGGTGGATGAAAATTAAATGTATTAAAATATGAGTTTAATTTTAATATAATTAAAAAATTACGAGTTTAATTATGATGCACTCAATCACATTCATTGATTTGTGTGAGTTTTTAGTTAATGTGTAGTTGAGTTAAAAACTTTAACTAATGTGTCAATTCATAATTAGATGTATGTGTAAAATTACTTTACACTCACATTGAATTAAAATTAAACTTAATTTTTTAAATAGTGAATAATTGAGTTAATTACTCAATATGACAATATATAATTGAATAATAAAAATCTTAAATCCTTAAATTATTTAATTCATAAGTTATGTTATTTCACTCATGTTCCATTTAAATATAGATGAAATATTTATCCAACAAAAAAGTCATTTCTCTTTATTTATATGTTTTCTCAAGTAATATCTAAAGATTTCAATCAATCGATATTATAATATATTAGCGTCTTGTCGGGTACTTCGTGTCCGTCAAGCCACATTCTTATTTTTTTGTCGAGTCATATTATTTGTTTTTAAAATTTTTTGTATAAAATGGTGAAAAAATAAAAAAAATAACATGAAAATAGAGGTAGTTATCTTTTATATTATAATTTTTAAATTTAAATTTTAGAATTCAAAAAATAGCTACCCAAATGAGTGAGGACACTAAAATGGTAATTATTTTTTGTATCCTCATATAGTATAGATATAATTATATAATTGCATAAAAAATTATTAAATGAAAAAATATTATACAAATAACTAATTACATATTGGAAAAAAGTAAAAACAATCCTAGTTTTTTTTAAAGTATTAAACTCATCAATAAATATGTAAATGCACTGAAAGTTCGTAGAAATGAAACTCATAAAATATATGTAATTAGTTAAGGAGTTTAATTTTGATGCCCTGTCATCCAATCAAAATACTTTGTGTTGTATGACTTTTTAGGTTGTGAAAAAGAGAAAATATAATTATGGATGACATAACAGCATATAATTGGATGACTGTATAAAATAATTATAACCGGTCAGTGAATGAAAATTAATATTTTTTACAAAATGATATAAAAAAATATGAACATCCTTTACATTTAGCCTTGATATGACAACAAAATTAAGACAACGAAACTTGTACTAAGACAAATAATAAAGTTTTTTTTTTCCATAATATCCTAAGCTTCTTCTTGATTAATTTGTGGCCCTAAATCTTTTTTAAGGTATAACATGTCGTTTACCACTCGAGTTAATTTCACATGACATCTTTTATTTTTTTTTTAAAATCATTGGAATATTTATCTGATCCAAAATGCAGCCCATTGGGCCGGATTTCAGGCCAATAGTGATTCAAGCAAGGACACAGCCCAGAACAGGACAATTATTGCAAAGACAGTTTTACCCTTCTCTCCGCTTTCGGTGTTGCATCTCAGACTCAACCCACCATCACCACCATAAACGCGCCTTATCATAGAGGCAAGAGCTCACCACTACCCTGATTCTCACCAAACTTCATTTCTTCTTCTATGATTCCTGGAAAATGAATTGAATTCCCATAAATAATGATACCTGAGAGTGCTTGTTTGGATGCCATTTTATAATTAAAATAAAATTTTTTTTAAACTTATCAAATTTTTTATATGTTCTGGTAATATTTTTAAGTAAAAGTAAAATCACTCAAATTTTTGTCAGAAGTTATAATTTCCATCTTCTGAAAAAAGACATTTTGTATAACGTAAAAAAAGATATTTATAATTAAATAAAAATCTTTTTATATTACATCCAAATATAAATTAATTTTATATCCAAATATAAAATTACTTTCACTTCTAAGATCTTAATTAAAAAAATCAATTAAAAAATAGATCTTTTTCTAAAATCACATCCAAACAAGCCCTAAAGAAGAACCTCATAAACATAAAAAAAGGACACCTTTTTTTGTCCTCAAATGTCTTCAAAATCACCGAATTCACAGGTTTTCAAATGTTGGGGATCTTTGTAGGGTATGATCCCAAAAAGGGTTCGAATTGAATCGGTGAAAATTCGGTTTGGTGATTGTGATTTTGTGTGTGTGAATTTGGAAAGGGACATGCTGAGATTGTGGCGATGGTACCAGAATTGCTTGGCTGTTCATCCTGTTAAGACACAGGTCATCAGTTCTGGTCTCATATGGGGGTTTGGTGATATTGCTGCTCAGGCTGTGGCTAATTCCACACCCAAAAGTTCCCACACTCAAATTCAAATTCAGGTATGTATATCATCTTAATGGCTCATAACTCATTATGTTCTGTGGTTGGCTGTTTGGGCAAATGGATGTGTCCCTTTCACACATCTTTTTTATTTATTTATTTTTTTGTTTAATGGTGAATTGATACTTGTTGATACTTGATAGTTAGTTATGTTTAGCTTTTATGGTATTGTGCTGGTCTGAAATGTGGCTCTTATTATAACACATAACAACAACAATTAAGCTTTGCCCCACTAGGCAGCATCGGCTAGATGAATCAAATGAAGCATAGTGTTTTATTTTAGGTCATATATATGTTTAAACTTCAAACTATTAACATCTAATTTGAATCTATGTAGTTTTGCTCTTGTTCCTAATCCTATCTTGTCTAGTGTGTCCACTCATCCATTGTAACATCACAACCTATTTGCAAATAATCATAACACATAAAGGTGTGAAAAAGATCTGATATCATACAAGCCTGTGGATGTGAGTCAAAATTTAGATGACCCTTGAAACTGGTTTCTTTTCCCTTTCACCTGATATCATGGTCCCTGTCTTTTGGTTAAGGCGAAGATGATTTTTGGAGTCTGGTATTGCTAATGTTGTAGAAGAGATTAGAACTCATTATCATTCATGAAAGCTTCTCCATTGAATTAAGCATTTGTTTTTACTTTGCTCTTCCTTTCAATGACATTGGTAATTTTAAAATTGCTGATTGATGGTAATTTATTTTGGATAAGGAATCATTATTATTCACAACTTTGTAGTTTGTATATTGTTTCTCTTGATTAATGGCAATCGCTTTTAGGATGATGAAGAACAATTCAAGGTCAACTGGAGACGAGTGGCTACGACCAGCTTGTTCGGGTTCGGATTTGTTGGTCCAGTTGGCCATTACTGGTAAAGAACATTCTTTTGTCAATCATTACATTGCCTGGTTGTGTATTGACAGTATAGTGCTGTAGAAGTTTTTTATTTTGGTATATTTGTTCTGCTGATTCAGAGATCCTGAATCAGCATCTGTTTCCTGGATGGCTTTGATGTTAATTATTGCAGGTATGAAGGCTTGGATAAATATATAAGATTGAGACTTATGTTCAAACCCAATTCTTTCCGCTTCGTTGCCTCTAAAGTTGCCATTGATGGTTTCATCTTTGGGCCATTGGACTTACTTGCATTTTTCACTTACATGGGTTTTTCTGCTGGAAAGAGTGTTCCTCAAATAAAAGAAGATGTGAAGAGAGATTTTCTCCCAGCCTTTATCTTGGAAGGTTCTATAGGGCCTATTATTCAAGCTGCAAATTTTCGGTTCGTACCCGTAAGGTATCAGCTCCTCTATGTCAACTTCTTCTGCTTGCTGGATAGCTGTTTCCTATCTTGGTTTGAGCAACAACAGGATGCTCAGTGGAAAAAATGGCTGAAATCTTATCTACCTATCAAGTAACAGAGGCACCAAGTTTAGTTAATTCTTCTAAATCTCACTCATATCCTATTTCTTTCCTTGCCTTGTCAATTTTTTTTGTTGCAAGTTCATGTCAGAAACACAGGTCATTTTTACTAGTGTAGGAGATAGGACGATTGATCTTCATTTTGAATACAAATTGACACTTTTTTTTTCAATTCAACATGTGGAAGCTGTGTTACCTCATTACTCTTACTCCCTTTATCTTTATAGGATTTTAACTATTACAAGCTGTATTGATTTTTTTCATTCCTTAATCAAAAGGTTTCATTCAGGGTAAGAAAAGCCATACATTATTTTCATGGTTTCTTCAGGGTAAGGGGTGTTTGTTCTTGGCCTTTCCAAAACGTATGGAACAAGAATAGTGGCCACATAGTACCTCCATGGAGCTCAAACTTTAACCAACTGGAAAAGTTTATATAAGTTTCTGTGAAATGATGTGACTATTTAATTATATACATATCTGAGAATAAATTTTGGTACATGATCTGAAGATAATTTAGTTGTGCATGTTGTGACCTGCATTGGAAGTGTAAATCTACATCATTCTGCCAAGTCCAAAGCAAAGATTAAAATACCACGCTTTGAAAACTCTTAATTCAGTAAGCTAAGGAAGATTTTGACTGAGTTGGTTAAAATAAATTAGAAACTGATTAAGAATCTAACATCTACTCAAGGAAACAAAGGTTTACACCTAGAACAGAACAAAAAAGAACTAGGTTCTGCGACTACAACACATTGCACCATCTTCTATTATATGTCTTGACTTGTTTTCTGAACTTCACTACTTGAGTCAGATAGGTGAAGACCATAAGCACTAGTGCTTTCAATATGTCCACTAGGACTGTACTTCTGAGATGATAATGCCAAATTGAAATTTCTCAAATCTTGCTGGTATTGGCTGGCATCATAATTTGAACTATCTGACCAACTGTATAATGTGGTTTGTCCTGGTGTAATGTCTCCAACAAGATCAGTTAGAGAAACCATTCCTTCTAAGGCACCAACTATCTGTTACAAATTGTGAACTTTTGGGGTCAGAATCATCTTATATACATGTACAATTCTAATTAGTAAAAGTTCTAATTAGCTTCATTCTTTTGTGTTTATCCCTTTTTTGAGTTGGTGATGGAAATGAAAAAACGATGACGGATCATATTACTTGGCTCATACGCGGCCGAAGCCTAGATGAATGATGCACACAAGCGGCTGCGCAGGTAATCATTCTAGCCATCTCATCAGCTTCATAATTCTCCTGCAACCTTGGATCGATAAGATTGCTGAAGTCGCCATCTTGTAGTGCTTGAGCAAGCAAGGGCCTAGCCTGTAGTGCCAATACACAAACGTAAATTGGAAGGTCTTTTCAAAACTCTGAAGGGTCAAGCAGCGAAAAAGAGCTTATGTAGAACAAGGAAAGACAAAAACTACCCCTCAAATTTACTTTTGCTTTGCAGAATCACGTTTGGAAATATCTGAAAGATATACTCTCTCTATATATATATACTTAGACTGGTATCGTGATGGCAAAGAACTCACCCAATCAACCAGGCTTTCATTCCTTGTTCCTGCTGCAGTGATTGGTGGACGTCCAGTTATTAGTTCTAAAAGCATCACACCATAGGAATATACATCTGATTTATCTGTTAATTTACCACTTGATGCATATTCTGGAGCCAAATACCTGCAATGAAAACAATAGTATCACATACTCTAATCAAGAAAACAATAAGGATCCAAGTCAATCATTGCTGTTATGGGTATGGTTAAGATGAGCAATGGCCTTACCCAAAGGTTCCCACCACTCGTGTTGTGAGGTGAGTAATGCAACCGTCGGTGTTAGGGAAGATTTTTGCCAGGCCAAAGTCAGAAACCTGATATAAAATTGAAGCACATCATTATACTCCAAAGTAATTGAGACACATATCAAAAAGTCAGATATTAATTTATAATAAACATTCTGAGTTTGAGTATAGTAAGTGAAATACTGAAATCTCATCATTTGGCAGTAAGTAGAGTATTTAAAGTGAATCATATAAGCCTTACCTTTACTTCAAAATTAAAATCAAGAAGAATGTTAGATGCTTTGATATCACGGTGAATAATTGCCGGATTACCTGCAGAAGCATCAATGCAAGATGGTTTTAATCAGAACCAACAACCATTCTTGTATTCAAAAGAATAGTATGTGACCAAAATGAGATGCATTAGTCCAAAGGAATACATGTGAGAAATGGGATTTATTTTTATCTTGATGTCACTATAATGAGATGTGCAACCGTTATAAGTAGGTAAAGATTTGGATTGCTAAAATGTAAACTAGAAAATATTGGTTATGAAGAAGAATTCTCACAATCTTCATGAAGATATGCTAGCCCTTTTGCAGAACCTAAGGCAATCTTAATTCTCTTTTCCCACTCCACAACAGCATTCCCTTCCCCTGCAATAAAATTAGATCATCTTCAGGACCATGCAACTTGAAATTAATGGAACTGCAAAACACTTGCTTATGATGCAAGAAAAGGGTGTCTAAAACATACCACTACTGCAAGAAAAGCTTGCCATAAATTGTACACTCACCATGTAAGTGGAATTCCATTGTGTTATTTGGAACAAATTCATAGACCAGCAATCTTTCTGCCCTGGTAACGCAGTATCCAACCAGTTTGACAAGATGTTTATGATGAACCCGGCTAATGGTCTCGACCTCGGCTTGAAACTCTCGCTCTCCTTGCTGGCTTCCTGTTTTTAACTGCTTAACTGCAATTTCCTTTCCACAAGGGAGAACTCCTTTGTAGACATACCCAAAACCACCTTCACCAAGAAGGTTGGCCTCAGCGAAAGCATTAGTTGCTGCTACTAGCTCATCATAGGTGAAAATGCCATTCACAGCACCAAAAGCAATGCTTTGAGCATGGTTGTGAACTGCTGTCACATTCCCGGAATTAACAGAGCTAAATGCTCCACCACCACCACCCTCCATGAGACGTGGTGGATCATTATTTGATGGCACTCTAATAACATGAGACCCTGATGATGACATAATGCAGTGTTCAAACTTCAAACAGCTCAATAATTGTCCACCAAATCTAAAGAAACATAAAATGTCGTCTAATATAGTTTCACACATGAAGTACATTAGATGAGACTCACACCTATGGTCATGCACTAGACCATTTTTTCTCCTCCTCTAACTAATATTGGTTCATGAATTATAACAACATATCAAAATTAACTAAGCAACTAAATTTTGTGACATGTTTATAAGAGCCAGAGAAATCATACAAATGTGAATCATCAAATGTACTTGGAATCATTCTCATGTTATATACCGAATACTTGTACCAGTATCAGTGCAAGGTAGTGGTAAAAATTTCAAGCTAAAGGAGAAGAGTTATTTCTTACCCTTTGATCCAACATAAGGTGATGGTTCCTCTGCTTGATGTGTGTACAAATTCTTCTTCTTTTTGTTACTTCTTCTGCACAGAACTAATACAACAGCAACAACAAGAACAAGAACGATACCTACAGTTACAATCCCAACTATGAGTCCACTTGATATGTTGAATTCTGAATGTTTCCTAACTTCCACTGCCACTGGCAAGCTCTCACTTGACGGTGGTGGTGCTGGACTCATCGCCGGAAGCGGTGGCGGCGGCAACTTCATTTCCGGCGAAAATTCTGGCACCGTGGGGCTTGTAGGTGCTGGTGCTGCCGGAGCTGATGAAGGAGGTTCTGTCGACGGGAAAAACGTCGCCGGCGGAGGTGGAGAGGTTGTTTCTGGTGCCGAATGCTTGGTTTCCGGCAATGCCGGCAGTGAAGCTGGTGGAGAAGTGGCGGTTGGAGATGGACGCACGGGAGAAACTTTCCGGTGACGCAAAAACAACGGTGACGGCGGAGATGCTGAAGTCGCCGGCGTAGCTGGTGTTGCTGGAGATGGAGAAGACTGAATTGGTTGCGGATTTGGATTCTCGTTGGATGGAATTGGAGGCGAAGAAGCCGGAACGAATGGAATATCCGGCGGCGACGAGGAAACTGCCGGCGGGACTTGAGTCGCCGGTGGACTAACCGATGGTGCGGGATGTGTAGGCAGTGGCACCGTCGGAGGCAATGCCGGCGCCGGAACAGAAATCGTCGGCGAGGTAACTGAAGGGACCGGATACGCTACAGACGGCGGTGGCGAGGGCGGGGAGTTGAATGGAGGTGGCAGCAAGGGTTCCAGCAACGACGGAGGAGTAGCGTTGGTCACCGGCGGCAACGGTGACCTAATTACCGGGGAGCCCGCCGGCGCGAAAGGTGCAATTGCAAACATAATATTTTTGTTTTAAAAAAAAATAAAATGCAAGTTTCTTTCTTTCTTTCTGATTGATAAAGTTTAAGGAGAATTAGAATCCATGATTATGAAGAAGCGAAGTACTGTAATGCTGAATGATAGGAGGTGATAAGTGAAGAGTGAGAAGTGCAATTCCCATTGCACGCATGTACTTCTCCCTCCTCCACTACTAAGGCTTAGTGCAATCCAACTTTGCACTACTTTTTTTATTTTAATGGAGAAACTCCATTTGTCAGAGATTAGTTATCTAGTTAACATAAACATTTAAATTGGTTTTGGGTGTTAGTGGTAGAGACAAAGACTTGCATGTGGTTGTTGACCTTAACAAGAAAGAAACATAAACATATGATATAATAATAGTAATTAGTAGTAGTATTAGTCCCTAGGAAGAGACCTTTTTGAAAATCAAAGAAGAAGGGACCAGAGAGCAATCATGGAATATTAGTAGCATTGCAATGTGGCACCCTCTTCATCTTCACACTTCACTTCTCACTTGAGTGCTGCCATGGCAAGGCATGGCATATACATTATTATTGTGGGTGCACATGATATGATAGAGTATCAGAACCAACAACAAGTAAATATTGGTAGTAACTGAATGAAATCGAATAAAGCTGCAATTGGGTTGGTTTGGGTGACGAATGTGAATGTTACAGCATAACACAACAGACAAAACATGAAACAACAAACACAGCAAAGAAGGAGGAAGAGGCCTACTATTAGACACTAGTGTGACCTCTAGTTTCCGCTATCCAAGGATGTCACGTGTCTCACCAATATATTCTCAAAATAACAATGATAAATAAGTCCAACTAAGATGTTGCTGGAAATTTGTCAATAAGAAAATGCAGTCAGGTGACAAGGAAACCTTGGGTTTAACTTTTTAGGACAAGAAAACTTGGACCTTTATCATTTTATTCAACATAAGAAAATGCTATATACCATCAAATAAAACACTCCATCTCCATCACAAGACCTCAAAGTGTGATTGAAAGTGGGCAAGGGCAACACTTGAGTTTCGGAATGATTTTACCACAAATGTTGATTATGATTAGAACACTGTCCTCGAAGGTTTTATCTTTTCTCTTTACAGCAGAGAAAAAATAATGGAAGTCACTGCGATTCCTTATTAAATAATCTAATGCAAAGTAATATGAAGGAGATATCTTATTATTATAGATTGTTAGATAAAGCACCCAATTGATAGGTCCAGTTTCATACTTCATCAGCAAGCGAGCACAAAAATTATGTCACTTATGAACCAATGCCAATGCCAAAGAACAAAACGAATGCCGGCAGAAATGTAAAAAGATCAACAATACAACAACCTCTACAAACTTACAACACATACTCATTTTTTTCTACAACTTAAAAGATGGATTTCCACTTTCAACTGGATGAAAAGCAACTACAAAATCTTAGCCGACTAAATCCCCCGGCATTTTCTGTTATACATTGATATGAGATTTGTTCTTTCTCTTTTTCCCCTACTTTCAACACGGGGAAGGGAGGAGGGGTTGGGGGTGGAGTCCATTTCTTAATATATTCGATCAGATTCTAAATTACTCCACGGCCGAGAAGGATGCACCATGAAGTTTCAAGGCAAACCAAACTTGGACAGAGCTGATTGGAATAAAGTTGAGAATGCCTGAGATGTACTTTGGTCATCAGCTTTTATTTTAATCTGTGACTTGGCGGTCGATGTGTTGATTATACACTCAACGAGATACACCGATGTTGACTCTGCTTTTTGAGCAAAGAAGAAGAACTTGAAGTTAGGAGACTGACCACCGGATGCAATGCAGTGTATTGAATGGCTCTGCATGTGCCGGAGGAGTGCATGGGGACTTGTCAACGATGCAACTCCTTGAGGACTCAGTGAATAGTCCTGCATCAGAATATGGATGTTACATACAAGTATACGGTAAATGAACCAAAAATGTTACATGTTACATTGGTGGGGAGGCAACAAAAGCAAGCAAAAATAAAGATACAGAGACATATTAAAATGTTCTTATAGCAATGCAGCTATATTAAAGAAAAGGAATATAATTGCAGAGCAAACCTCGGATAATGATATTGGAAGTTGACGCCATTTCTGCTGAAATGTGCCAGGGTCCAGTGCAGCTTTTGGGTTGAGATTCAATGGAGGAGGTGAAGGCGTGGCTGCAGTCCCAACTGAAAAATCTAAACCAAGCAGATCATCGATTGCCAAGCTTGATGCTGGAGCTTGACTAGGTACACTGGTACTCGAAAATGCCAAATCTGCAAGTGATTGTGTAGTTGCAGCAGTGGCAGTTGTACCATTATAGGAAGGAGCACTGTAGGCAGACCCGTTGCTACTAGCATCCCTGCCTTCCTCTTTTTCTGTGGTACTTAGAAGTAGATCATTGTCATTTGCCTCCACTCTCTGAGCAGGAACAGCAGACTCTCCAGATTCCGCACTAATAGATAGATTTCCAAGTTCATCTGAAAACTCAAATGTCCCTCGGTGTTCTTTATCAGTGAACATATAAGAAGGCTGCAAGAATTTGCTAATGTTAGTTAGAAAGAATGTGCAAATGATATTTAAAATTGATCTTAACTCAACGAGTAACTTCTGTTCATTCAAAAACACTAGGGGCAAGAGAGCATAGTAGTTACCTTTTGATATATGACAGACAAACTGTTAAATTCATCGAAAATGCGATCTTTGATCTCACTGCTCTGAGTATCAGCAAATACTGAAACTGCTTGCTTTGGAGGGTTCACCACACTCTCTGCCACTGTTACTTTGTATTGCAGGAGCCTGTAATAAAATAAGGCCCTATCATGAACATCCTGCAATCAACAAAGCTCATGTAACATACCACTGCAATACAAGCAAATATTTTTCGTTGTCTTTGCAACTCAAATTAGTATGTAGTAACAAAAATTCAAACCTGGTGAAAATCAGCAAGACCTGCAGCTAATGCAGCCCCCAATGCTTTCTGAGTTTCAGGTGGCCTCTTAAAGAAACACTTCATAACTGCAGTAAGAAGATGTAAGCGAACCTGCATCACGAGACAGAAGTTATTTAATATATAAAATAAATGAAGTAGCTGATATGGATCAAACTACTTGGGTATAATAGAACTTTGCATAAGATATAGAAAATCTGACATGAGTAACACAAAACCATGAACAGTACCTCAGCAGAATGTTCCTCATCCCAATTTTCGATCAAACTCTCCAATACATATGGAGCATCATGCATATCCTGAGAGTATTCCCCCAACATCCATATAAGAGCTGCCTTAGCCTTGGGCTCTTGGACATTTTTGCTACTGATATTCCCAACAACAGCAATACAATCCTGACTCCATTGTGGATATTTTCTCAGCAGATCTTTCACAAGGACCTGAATAAATGAATTTTGAACTTCGTATCAGTCTATCCTACCATAACCAAGACAAATCAAATGACTTACTTTCTACATTTGTTAGCAAAATAATAGGAAGCAGCACAATACTACAGTTATGCAAAACATCAAGGGTATCTAGCAGGGAGATTTGTCATGTTTACCAGAGCTTCAGAAGTGACATAGTCCTTTTCCATCTCAAGAAACTGTAGAAGCCGATCAACAATAGCATTGACATCATATTGCTGCAGTGCTATCTTCCCAACAGCCCGAATAGATTCCCTTGCAATTGGAATATCCACATTTGCCGCATATTCACATAGCTCTGTCACTGAAATGGCCCCAAGAAATTCATGATGAGTCATACTTAAAGAAGGGGGGGGATATAAAAGATGACTAGCACATCAATTTCTCTCTCACCTAACCCTCCATCTCTATCAAATTTGATAAGTTACTTACCTATCTCATAGGTGTTACTTTCATTTGCAACTGCAGTCAGCATTTCAAGCTTCAACTTTTTGACATATGATGGCTCATTATACTGGCAATAGAAGTGTTTGTAGTCTGAGGAAAATATATAAGGTGCACGCATGACCAAGAGATGCAGATGGCTCAAAACTGCATAGGATTGTTCTGGACTTCCCGAGCTCACTTGAGTTAGAAGAGGGGCTTTGATACGCTCATAAACCTAAACAATAAAAACTTGAATCAGAAATCAGAAAGCTTCAGAGAAGCAACCAAAACTAACAAGATACTGTCAAAATAACTTCAAGATTAAGCCAAAAGGTTTGAATAATAACAATGATAGTTTAATAGGGATGTAATCAAGCCAAGCTGAACTGGGCAAGGCTATATACAATCACAGACAAAAGAGTTTGAGGCTGAGCTTGAGTTGAAGCAAAATCTTAGCACAACCCAGCCTGTTTACTAAACAATTCAAGCCCAAGTAGTTCACAGATTATATATTAAAAGTAGACATATTTTAATACAGGTATTCAAATAAATCTTAACATATAAGAATGTTTGATTTATTTTAAATTAACTATGATCTAGAAATTCAGGACACACAAGCATGACATGACAATAACACCTGACACTGACACAAAAAGTTCTTAAATTATAAGATGCAAAATAATAAATAAACAAGGAAATTGTTATTACTTAAGAAGATATAACTTGTTGATATATTCATCAGCATCTAACTTTTAAACTTCTTAGTGCAACACTCAGACCCGTGTCATAAAGTTCAATGTGAGAACTGAAAAGCGGCACCAGCTTGCAAACTCACCATATGATTGCATTGTAATAAAAAACAAGAGTTTAATTGAGATGTTTGATCAAATAAAAAAATCAAAATATACCTGCTGATGAACATCAGCCATTGACAAAGTCAACTGCAGAAATACTTTAACAGTTGCCAAGACAACAGCGCCATTTGCATGCTGGAGTCTATCTTCAAGGAGATTCATTATATCAAATATTTCACTGTTATCCGATGGGATGTACTTGGCCACCAACTCCAGCACAAGACATTGTGCCCATTCACTAAATTCCTTAATGCTGCATGTGTGTTGAAAAAATAAAGGGGCTGATTAGTTACAAAATAATTATTTTGCAACATATTACAGATGCTTTCACCTTTTCTCTTAAGTCTAACACAACAAAAAGTACATTGTACAGTCTAAGTAGTACAGCAACGTGTGCAAGGAAAATAGTGCTAATGTATGGAAGGAAAAAGAAGCTAAGAGTCAGTCTGGTTTCTGCATTCAATTTGTGTTTTACATTTTATTACAAAAATGGCACATTGTTTTTTATATGGTTTTAAGTTCCAAGGTTTTGGAAGAAAATCCTGTTTGTTTTCATTCCCTGTTTTCTCAATTTCATCACAAAATCCTAATAACAAAGGAAACATATTGAAAACAAGGTGGAATTTTTTAAATTAAAATTGAAAACATAAATGAAAATAGATTCCAAATAGACCATAAAATGTTGGCCGATTATGTAGTAGGTATAAGCCTTTTTCACAGAGAGAACAAGAAAGAGACAAATTCTTTAAAAGGAAATCCCAAAGAAGGTTGATTGAGAAGCCTCAGTTTAACAGGTGTTTGCTGATAAATGTGAGGTAAAAAAAAAAAAACTAACGAAAGATCATTGGAAGACATAAAAATAAATTACAGCATTCCTAAGTAGAGTTCACCAGAAATATCGCAGGGCAAGAAACTACTTTGCAAAGAGATTACTTACCGATTCAAAAAGTAATATATAATTGGCTTGCTTAGCAGAGCTTCTCTCTCCCTAGATGCTTCCTCTGACGTGGTTGATTCTAAGGTCCAAATCTCTTGTAAAGCAGACAAACAATTTGCAACTACCTGATGAAACAAATGTAACCATATATGAATAACAAATAGAGAGCTATACAAATGAAAAATTAATGAAAGAAGTTTATGCGTAAAGAATATCATAGTTAGAGGCAGTATATATTCAGTTTAATATGCAAATAAAATTTCAGTCTGAAACGTGAAGATAGATAATGTATACACTCGAAAAACAGAGAAATGAATAAACAAATGAAAATAACTTCAATCTTGTATGTGTCAAGGGCATTGGGATATGAAGATTAACTCGGTTCAAAACAAGACTCTTAACTTTCTTGTGTTTACAAAGTTGAACAGCATTATTATCTAAACAATTTATGATATCTTGAGGAGAAATTTCCACAAAAATGGAATCCTTACCTGAGTATCAGGGTCATTAAGCATCAACTGCTTCAATGTTGCTGGAAAATCTGCGTCCATACAGGTCGAAGCTGATATATGATACAGTTTCAAAACCCCAACAACAGCCACCATCCTTACATAACTATTATTGTCCTTCAACCCAGACCCTAATGGTCCAACTAAATACTCAACCAAGTTTGCCACTCGGAGCGAGCACAAACTTCTCAATGCTAGTCCCCTAATCATAGGATCCTCATCCTTGCAATCCCTTTGAAGAAAATTAATCGTCAAAAGCGCAAGATCAGGATTGACTTTCGCATAGTTCCCAACATACAAGTAGCACATCTTTTTCAGAACAATGTCTGAAGTTGCCGAACACATCACCATCTCACCAAAGAGTGACGAGACATCAATGCCTATTGTCATGTTGGAAATTACCTTCTTGAATAGATCCCTCTTCGCATCATCTGCACCCGGAGCTCGGCTCCCAGCAAACTGCCGGAGCTGTGTTCTCAGATCAGAAACCTCACTCTTCCTGCTCAAATTAAACATCAGGTCAGCACTTGCGGTATCCTAACAGGAATAATCAACCAAATAACGAATAGCATATTTGAGGTAAAAAACAACAATAATTAATGATATAAAAGGGGGCAGAAGTAGCTAATGCACCAACTGAACGAAGTTAGCATAGTTCCTTTTTCCTTCCGGTATTCCAAAAGCGAAGTTTCCAAAATGGAAAAGATAATACAAGTTGATGAATCAGCGATACACTATACTGTTTTATGTGGCTGATTATAGAGAATTAGGACTAAAAACACACAGATACAGTAGCATTTTTCTTTTTCATAATTGTGCGATAAATAGGACAAAAATCAACGGCATTGGATCTAGCTATTGGAAGCTAAAAAAGTGCATGTTCAACAAAATATACGAAATTTCGCGACTATGAGAAAGAAATAAAAGTAAAAGTACGGCAATTGCTACGCAGTTGCTTCTCATGGATGATTCCAAATTGGAATCGTGAAAGGAAACAAAATCGGGAAGAGTGAGAGGGGTTGACGGACCCTGACGGTTGCGAAGGAGAAGGAGATCGCTGAGAGTGTGGTGGCGGAGGAGCCATGGCAAATCGAAGTTAGCTGAACGAATAGTGCAGAGTTGGATCGGGGCTATAGTTCTTCGAAGAGAGAAAGAGAAAGATCTGAGACGGAGACGGAGACGATGGAAGAGTGATTGATGGATGGGTGATTGGAGTTGCAGTGACGATTGTTGTTGAGCTTGTAAATCTATCGATAATGGAGTGTCAAAGTGGTAACTTCGGAATGACCCCGAAAACCAAAAAACAGGAAATTAGCAAAAAATTAAAAAGAAGAAAATAAAATGAGAATAAACGTGAACAAATACGATTAGACCTGCCCGATACACTTTCGACGTGGGAGAAGCTGATGTGGCAGGATCTGATTGCATCTCGGTTGGTTGGTTCTTTTTTCTTTGAGCTCTTTTTTTGTTTGAGCATGGCTACAGGTAAAAAAAAATCAACCAAAACAGTCAATAAATAGAAATTTGCACCATAATCATCCAGCTCATTAAAAATATACTCATGATTAAAATGTTATTTGGGTCATAAAATATCAAATGGGTTTTGTTGGCTGTTTTGGCTGAAAAAGTGTTGTTCCCCAAGCATGTTTTTATTTTTAAGGTAGCGATTCTTTCGGTGACTCCTTAGAGTCAGAGTCAACAGAGTCATGAAGTCAATATCACAGTGACTCCAAAATTGACTCCGAACACATTTTCATATATTTGTGTCTTTCTTCCAGCATACAGGGACTCCCTTTCAATATACAGTGACTCTAAAATTGGAGTAAATAAAAATTGGACAATTTTGTTCACTGAGTCACTGCGACTCTCGTACCAAACGCTTGACAGAGTCAATTTTTTACTGACTTTGACCCAGAGTCAGAAAAAATAAACGCAGCCTAAGTGTGATTCTCGGGGAAATGATTGTTGTACAACAAAAATTTATACAACTAATATTCAATGTATGTTATGTGTTTTATATAATGTGTGTTATAGATAATATTATATATGATACATAGTACACATTAGATACTAGTTTAATATATAATTTTTGTACGAATAATATTATTTGTGTTTCTTGTGACGCAATGAGAACAAAAAAAAAAAAATAAAGATTATTCTTTACATTGTTATAATTTCTGTTAGGATTTAATTTTTATTATTGAGCAGTGTAAAACTTTTTTACATTGTCATCTAATCATGTATTGTCACATTAAGTATGCTTGTATTTTTTTCTCTTCTACTATTTAAAAAGTCATACAAACAAAGTATTTTAATTGGATAACAGTATAAAATACATTCGGTGCATCAAAATTAAACTCTTTATATTATTATTCTATTAATTTAAAGTTCTTTTGGCTTAAATTTTAATGAATATATGACAAGCCTTTGCATGAAAATTGCAATATGCAATCTGTGGTTGTAATTTCTATACACGCAATTCCAATCTGTGTGTTATTGCATATTTAGATTTCTTTTTCTTAATTAAAAAAAATAAGCCATACATACATAACCCCAGAGATTCTGAAAATCGGACCGGACATTGAACCGGTTGAGAGAGAGGTTCAGAGATTTAGAGGTTCAACCGGTTCGACCGAAGGTTTAACCGGATATAATAAAATATGTATAATATATATTTATTTACAAATATATAGACATAAGATGAATTACATGTTAAAAAAATTAAAATATATTTAAAGTATTGATTGAAAGTTGAAATATAAAAGCATTTAATAGATTTAGAGGTTTAGTAGTCCTTAATTTAGTAATTAAAATATATTATATATTATATTTTATTATAAAATAATTATTAAATTTTAAAAATTCAAAATTTTTTATTTTAATATTATTGACCGGTTCAACCGGTTTTCGCCGGTTTTCCCGGTTTTTACCGGTTTTCACGGTTTTTGACTGGTTTTTAACTTTTCGGTTTTTAAGGCTCACCCGGACCGGACAGGGGTCTGGTTCCCGGTTCAACCGGTCGGACCGGCCGGTCCGGTCCGAGTTTTCAGAACAATGCATAACCCTAAAAAACAAATATTTTTTTTTGGTACTGGACCAACGGTATCCCCCAGCCCGATAGGCGAAGGACTAATCCGTCACAATGTGGAGCTCCATTTAAGAGTTTAACCGCTGACCAACGGGTTGCTGCATACACAAGGCGGGGATCGAACCCCCGACCCTTGTTTAAGCGACCAAGTGAGCTAACCACTTGATAAATATGTTAATGTTTGAAATATGAAACTCCCTCTATGGGAGCTGTTAATTTAACCGTTTTCTTCATTTTAGTTTGGGCCTGGCTGATAATCCATGTTGCCATTTTTTTATCACCGCAAAAGAACTATGCCGTCTTTGATCTAACCCTACCCAACAAAGAAAAATCTTCGACAAAAAACACAAAAACAAACGATGAGATATTTTCCTTTTTCTTGACCCAAAAATGAAAAGAGATATTATTATTACTATTTTCCTTTCCTTTTCCATTGCCCAATTCTTTCTCAACTCCTCCACCTTGAACTCCATTTTCTTTCTTTCTCTGCATTGAGTTGTGGATAGAAATGGTTCTTCTTCAGCTCCCAAAATTCCCTCTCTCCAATATCCTAACCCCATCTTCAAACTCCCTCCTCTTCCTCCGCCCCCACTCCACCCCTCTCCACCTCTTCTCTGCACCCAGGTGCACTCTAACCCTCCCCACCTCAGAACCCACACCCTTACCTCTCGACGCACCCTCACGTGCCCCTCACGTGGAGCTCCCCCTCCACAAACTCTTCGTTCCCCCTGAAACCCATGTACCCGTCGACACCGCCGCCAGAATCCTCAAGGGATCCAACATAGTCCTCAGCAAGTACGCCACCGATGCTCAGGTTCCTACTATTATCAATTAACTACTTAGAGTTTGTTACGACGGTTTCAGATTAGGTAATAGTTAGTTACAATTTTTTTTTTGGGGTTCATTTTCGACACAGGTGATGCAAGCGGAGTTCATAAAAAGCAGTGTCAGGACGGAGGATTGCCCCTCCGATGGCCTCCCGGAGTTCGCCCTCGTCGGACGCTCCAACGTCGGCAAATCGTCGCTGCTCAACTCCCTCGTGCGCCGCAAGAAGCTAGCTTTGACATCTAAGAAGCCAGGTCTGCGAGACATAACGGAGAAATTCACTGAGTTTTTTGAATTATTGTTGACAATATTAAATTTTGAATATTTTTTGTAGGCAAGACACAGTGTATTAACCATTTTCGTATTAATGATAGCTGGTACCTGGTGGATTTGCCTGGATATGGGTGAGGCTTTGCTGCTATATATTATATACTTAATCACATTATTCTCTGATAAGTCTTACTTTTATGTTAAAGATTAGAATGATATGTGTATGCAAAGTCTCATTTATGAAATTTGAGTGTATCAGACCCGAGGGCAGTAGAGTTCTCTTATGTTACTTCACTTAGGTTGATTGATTAGCTTTACCAGCTCGAAAAATAATTTTATATGATACTCTGTATAGTGAGATAAGACTTGTTGTTGTTGTTGTCACGATCTTATAATTTTCTCATAAAGCCTTTTCCTATGCTACATTATTTACTATAGTTTTTGAAATGGCCAAGTTCTATTGGGATATTTGATTTCAATCTGTCTTTATGCAAGTGCTTTTGTTTTCTTTTCCTGTTCTTGAAGCTGATGACAGTTCTATGCCATTCTGTTCTCTTCATTAGGTATGCATCTGCACCGCAGGAACTTAGAATGGATTGGGAAAAATTCACCAAGGACTATTTCCTTAACCGCTCATCGTTAGTTTCAGTTTTCCTTCTAATAGACGCAAGCATCCCTGCCAAGAAAATTGATCTCGAGTATGCTAGTTGGTTGGGGCAGAACCAGGTAATTCATCGATTTTTCTTCACTGGCAAGCATTATATTGAAGCTGGACATTTTTTTATGTTTCCTATCATACCTGCATATCCTACCTGATGGTCATGGCATGAATTGTATAGTCTTTTTTCTCTTACATTTGCCTTTATAGGCGCAGCAACAGACTGCGTATTTCTAACTAGATTTATCATGAAGATAACTGGTGTGGAACTGAGAATATTGCACACAGCCATTCTTCAATACTAAAATAGGTTTCACAAAATAGTTCTTTGCATCGCATGTAATGAGATTTGTGCTTTTGTGTTCCAGCATCAAAAGTTAATACGGCAGAGTTAATGATTTCTTTTGGCTATAAGAGCCTGGTTAATATGGTTTTTCTTTCAGATCCCAATGACAATAATCTTCACGAAATGTGACAAGCGGAAGAAGAAAAAGAATGGAGGCAAAAGACCAGAAGAAAATGTTGATGATTTTCAGGAATTGATACGTGACTTCTTTGAAACAGTGCCACCATGGATCATGACCAGTAGTGTTACCAATCAGGGTCGTGATGAGATACTCCTCCACATGGCTCAGCTTAGGAATTACTGGCTCAAGCACTAGTTTTTGAAAAACATAGCATCTTGTTAGAAATGGTACCTCACACTTGAGTAAGTTACTATAGATTAACTTCTCCTGCTGATGATTCATGCTCTTAATATCCAATTTATCATGCTTCTAGCAATAAAGAAATGGCTTTAACTTGCTTAACACTTTGAACTCTACCAAAATCCTAAAATGAAATGCATTTTTGTTCTTGTAGATACATGTTCCTAGATTATATTGCACAAGTTTCAGAGAATATGGTTGTGAGCTTATGTGGTCAGCGAATTCTGTATTGGTCAAGTATATACAGGTTCAAAAGCAAGTGACAAGAATGCAAGATAAAGGAAATTATTTGGAACAAAGCTTCATCCAGAGGACGTGAGGCTCACTTCGGGCTTTTTTATTTTTTGTTCATCTATATCTGTAAAATTTGAGTCTTTTTTACTTTAAACTAATTTAATCTTTGTATTCTAATACCCCTCAGAAAACGATGAGTATTTAACCTTTTACTCTCTCCCATTTGAATAGTATTTCTTTCAACTTATGAATGTATATCCTTGAGTCTAGTTTCAAGCATCTTCTCTGTTAAAAAATACTACGTACTAATAATCATTCCTTGCTCCTCAAGCTTTGCATAAATAAATCAATAATATTATTTTGACATCCACTTATATCAAATAGCCATACATCCTATTCATAACAAAGTATAGATCTCTTTAGTTTCATTACTTTTTTATTTTCTTTTCAATCATTCTCTTTCTATCACTTTCATCTTTTTAGATGTATACATCCATTTTAGATGTCAAAATACATTTATCCTAAATGATTGGAGAAAAA
This sequence comes from Aeschynomene evenia, assembly GCA_013621005.1. NCBI lineage: Eukaryota > Viridiplantae > Streptophyta > Magnoliopsida > Fabales > Fabaceae > Aeschynomene > Aeschynomene evenia. The sequence goes on from CM024270.1 coordinate 7,735,838, forward strand.
AAAAACACACGGATACATGAAATAGCCACAATCAATACACATACTTGAACTGAGAATGCGAAAATTAATATAGATGTAAAGCCAATTATACATTAACATTTGTTTAGCTGCACAAAGCATTAATGCATTGGAGGCATTGTGGGTGTGGTGAGGTGTAGATTGGCATTGTTGGGCCTTATTTAGCATTATTGCAAAGTTTAAACAATCACTGAATCATACCCCAAAAAATAAAAACAATGGCCGGATTTATATCAAAGTTCACAGGAAAAAAAAGAAAAAAGAAAGGAAAAGGAAATAATAAGAAGCTATCACAACTAAATTCACGAGGGATGTAAATTAAGAATTCCTCAGCGATACCATCTGCGGGGATAGCTCAGTTGGGAGAGCGTCAGACTGAAGATCTGAAGGTCGCGTGTTCGATCCACGCTCACCGCATTTTGCATCCTTTTTTCTTCTCATACGTTATTTTCTGTCAAATTAAAGTAAAATAAGGTACAAGTACAACAACAAATATCAAGAAAGTGAAACATTGATGCATGTTGTACAAAAAAATAAACTCATCTTTTCTTTCTTTTTGGTCCTTTGAGATCTTGCTAGATTCAAAAAGCAACACAGTCAGAGATTACCATCACTTAAAGCAGAAAAAACTGATAGATATTAGTACAGATTCAGTGTCGGGTGGAAACTGGAGCCAGCAAGAACAAAAGCATACTAATAATTACTAATCACTCGTGTGATGCTGAGTGTGTATACCTTTTCTTCCGGTGGTTTATGCCCGGTATCCATCATTGAACACATTGTTGATTTGTAAACACCTCGATAGATGAAAGTTACTCAAAAGTTTACAGTGTCTCGTATTTAAAAGAATCGAACTTTTAATATTGAGCATTGCTAGAGGCACAACAAAAAATCAGCCAAAACAGCCAATAAATAGGAATTTGGACCACAATCACCCAGCCCATTAAAAATATACTCATGATTAAAAGTGTTATTGGGCCATAAAGTGTTAAATGGGCTTTGTTGGCTGTTTTGACTTTTTTTGTTGTGCCCCGAGCATTTATGTTTAATATTTGATAAAGAAATGATGAGTCTCAGCCGTTTAATAACGAGTGTGTACTTTAGCACCATGTTTTTGTAACTTTGTGTTGTCCGAAGCACACAACATTGAGCGTTCCCCTGTTTCGCTGGCATTAATCAACATCACTGGATTTCACCTTTATCTATCTCTCATTATTATGGGCGCATTATTGTAACTGTCACAATAGAGGGACAATTATCAAAGGTGAAACAACTAAAAAGGACGAACCTTATATATATGCGTAATGTTGATGAAACAAGTGTATGAATTATTGGCTGTGATTGTACTTTACTACATTTTTTTCTGACAGTTGTTACGTTGCACCACTTAACTGCACATAAAATCACTCTCAATCATCTAAAGTATGCAAGCTAAGGGAAGATAGATAGATAGATATGAAAGTAAAAGCAACGAGACTAATTAAAACATCCATGTGACCAAGTGTTCGTTCTTCTCATCAATTGGAATTAATAAAGCAGCAGAATCAGACCAAATATTTGGGGCTCCAGTTAATCATACATTGTAAATTTGTAAAATTATTATAATGATGATGAATAAATCGGTAATATGGGGTGTTTTTTTCTAAATTGGATTCCCAAAATAAGATGCAACTACTGCTTTTTTTCATCTAAAAGAAACTTGAGAAGTATATATATATATATATCAGAATTTGTAACAGAACTATAATTGGTTAGCGTAAATATAAATGTATCAATATTACTTGTCATAAATACATTCAACTAGTATCCAAAGTGTATTATACATAATACGTAATGTGTATAGCTCACGTACATATAGTACACATTCCGTATTATATATAATACACTTGAATATTATTTGGACATATTTCTGTTGTACGTTTATAGTAAATGTATCTACTATTGCTCTTACACTTATCATATATATGACTTCAATATTATATATCATCGTAAATATAGAAGGGGATGAACTAGACGTGCTTTGATTGAGAAGTTCATTACCTGTATTTTAGCAAAATGTAGGGTCCCAATAGTCCAAACTGCATCAAAACCTTATATATAATATAATCCATCCCCTTCGTCCTCTCGCTCCTAATTAATTAATTAATACTTTATATATATAAATATATGTGATGTACACGTCCATGCAAAAATGACCACAAAAAATTAAAAACCACTTTATTGGAAGATCAACGTCGCTGTAATATGCGGTATCGATCGAGATGTATATGTACAGAGAACAAGATATTCGTCAGAGAGGACGTATCACGGTAGCTAATCAAACTATATATCTAACAAACTCAATTCATATGGAATCTCAATCAAAATTAAAATAAACCTAATATATATCATCAATGCTTGTTAATATATATAATTATTCAATATTTATCTGAATTTTAACCTGACTCACTCTTATATTCAAATTTGTAAAATATATGAATTTTTTTAATCAATCCATGACCTTGATAATGGAATCCTAAAAAAATTAGAGAAAATCTTAGTGTACAACAAAAAATCAATTAATAGACTATACATAATATGTAATATGCACAACATATTATACACAACATATATGACATATTGTGCATAACATATATCACATTTTGCAGCATTATATTTCTTTACAACATGTAATACTGTTGTGCTAATATTAATATATGTTGTGTGCAACATGCAATATATATTGTGCACATTACATAATACTTGTTGTGCATAACATATTGGTTGTTTTAACTATTTTTTATTTTTTTATTATACATAATAGCAATGCTAAAAAAATTATCTATGAAAAAGTATATGGCGCCAGAACTTATTATTAGTATTATTGTTACAATTTAATTTTCATTCACTGGCAGTGTATACATAATCATCTAATTATGTGCTGTCATGTCAGCTATGATTGTGTTTTCTCTCTTCCACTACCTAAAAAGTCATATAAACAAAGTATTTTAATTGGATGATTGTGTAAAATACTTTCACACTATCAGTGCATCAAAATTAAACTTTTATTATTATTATTAATATTATTGGTATAAAGCCGACTTAATTTATTAAAAGTTGATATTCCATGACAGACATTCGAGGGAATAGCAATCATTTGATTTTGATCGAATCCTAATTGCAGATTTGGACTGTTCGATGCATGACTTTTTCGTTGACCACTATATATCCGCTTACCATCTTACTTGATGCTGACTCCTCTCAGCCACCATTTAATACTTTTATTTTCTAAACCACCAGTTAATAAACCCAATAATTAATGTTCAAAAAATTAATTATTAATCAGACTGAAGAAGCCATGAAAAAGTATAATATTCCCTTTGTAAATTCTTAAATAAATTTAAGTTTTGATATATTGCTAATGCTAATATATATTTTTATAAAATTATTCAATAAAAGTAGATTGTTATATTAGTATAATAAGTTTGACTTTCGTCCATTTATTTAAAATGAGTTATGCAAAGGAGAAATTACTTACTTAATAATGCCCATTAATTAGTCCATATAATGTAAATTACTGAGATATTAAGTATGTTTAATAACATGATGTTCATATGGATAATTATCACACCACTTAGATTAGCACAAGTGGTAGATATCTGGGCTGCTTAAGCATATTGTCCCGGGTTCAATCCTTGGAACAATGTGTATGCAGAAAATCCTTGGAACAATGTTAGTCGTCAACTACCGGCTAACATATACCTGAGAGAAAATCCATAGAAAAAATTTATAATTATCAAGTTGATCAATAATACGCGTATGATTTTGATGTTGCAAATGAAAATGATGTATTGATGAAAGCCGATAGCTAGGATAATGAATAAATTGGAGTTATGGACCACACAACAATTAAGGCCTTTTTTATTTACTTAGCTTATATATATATCAAACAACGATGGTCCTCAATCCTGATTAGCGTCCATGTGCACATTCCTTGTGAATTGCCCTATCAGATCAACCTTTGTGGATGGTATGTTTAATTATCACCTTGTATATCAGGACCACACCTACCTACATATTTAGTTCTTAGTTTTTATCCTAAGCTAACTAACCTAGCTAGCTAGTGCAAACAAAATTCAATTAAGATTCAATTCATGTTTCAAAAATATTAATTCTCTTATGTTTGGATCTATATTTTTTTCATTGAAGAAATTGATCATGTCATGTAGGAAGTGACTGAAAATGAAGGGATTGGAACTGAATTACCACTTGCTCATTTGAAGGCTTTTATAGAAAAATAAAATGAAAAATTTTTAATTATGTTTGAGAATTATATATATTATTTCATAAATAAACTATGTTGGAAGGTAAGATTGGTCGATTCAAGCTTGTTGATAGGGGCCTAATAATCTCGCATCCTTTCTTTAATTGACACCTAAACTTGCTAACATCAAATTAATGGACAAATTCCGAGTGGGTGTTGGATTATATCTTTGTGGATTTTGTGTTTTCGTTGCTAATTTTTTGGGGTGGGAGTATATATATTTGGAAAAGAGGTTAGTGCCAAGTAATGTTAGTTGAATGGACTATAGTGCTTTCAGTGAAAGTATGTAGTTATTGTTAATTAATTACTTTTTATTTTTTAATTGTCCAATTTAAATATGCATATTTCTTTTTATTTGTCCATTTTAAAATTTAAGAAAAAATATATTATTTTTTTTCCTTTTTTATCTTTATTTAATACTCATTATTCTTTTATCAAGTAATATAATAAATATATATATAATTATTGATATTTAATAAAAAAGTTACATAAAAAAAAAAGGAGGGAATAGTAGTTTGGAGAATGCAAATTAAAGGGGTGAAGGTACGTATAAATGCTGCAACTTCTATGTGCCAATTGTCCATTTGGGGTTTTTTGTTAATTTAATTATTGCACAGAAAAAGCATAAATTGGTCCAAATCAATAGTGTTTTTTTTTTTCCTTTTTAATATTGAGATAGATAGTCTAAATCAATAGTTAAAACTAAGGTTGTCCAAATCAGTGGTTAATTTATTTTAGAAGGTATATATCATCAACTGAAACACAAACTTAACTAAAGATATATCTCAAAGAGCTCCAACTTGTACATGGACAGCTTTTTAGTATCATTTTTATCAATGTATTGGAAAATATAAAAAATTAAATATTTTTCTATTATTTAGAAAATTCATGGATGACATCCTATCAATCAGTGCCTAATTTATTTGAGGTGAGAACTCTAGAAATAGAGTGATGCTAAATGAACAATACAAAACCAGCCCAACTAGTCAATAAAAAAGATTTTGGGCCATAATTACTCAGTCCATTACAATCTCAATCATTATTTGGGCCAAAATCAAAGTCAAAATAGGCTCATTGACTGTATGAGCTGATTTTTCATTGTCCACTTAGCATTATTGTTTGAAATAAATCTCTGGCTACAAAATTATTTTCATATACACCATTGTAAATCAAATTTCTTACTACAGAAATAATTTAAAGAGTCCAACTAAGATATACTGTACATATACACATCTAAAAATAGATAATAAAAATTTAAATGTTAAAATCTAAAAATTATAAAATGTACTTAAAAATGTATAATTATCATTTTTTGATTGTAATTGATGAAGAAGATTCTTCTAAGATGGATAGATAGATATGTGATGTGAGAAGTGAGAAGGGGGGAGATTGGAAAGGACAGTTGATAGCATTAAAAGCCCAAAGAGGGGCCCAATTAGATGGCTCAGGATTTTATGGGCAGAGTGTAGCAATTGGCAGCCCCTTCTTTTTTGTCCGATCGCCTTCATTGAATTCAATAGCATGCATAATAATAACAAGAAATTTAAACTCTTTCGATGTGTACTTCTGTGTCACATATATAATAATATCTATATATGAAATCCTCTTCCAAAATATTATAAAATACCTCAACTAACCCTCGCTTTGTAATGTTCATCTATGCCTTGTCAAATTCTCAGATTTTATGCTATATGATTAGTACATATCACATACCAAAACAAAAATACACACTTCACAGTATATATTTGCATGCATGCTATGTCATCATTAAATTTTAGCAACAGTCCATGGTTTATCAATACAATTGTTATATAATAAAAATACGTCTAACTAGTATCCAATATATGTTATATATAATACGTGATGTGTATTATATGTATAGTACACGTACGAATGATACATATTACGTGTTGTATAGCACACATGAAATATTAGTTGAACATATTTTTGTTGTACAATAAATATTATTTATCAGTATCATCATCATTGTGGTTTTCCTTTTATGGTAAGTTTATTTTTTAAAAGTAAACGTCACATTACTATATCGATAAGAGTAATTAAATACAGTAAAATTTATTGCAACTTATGATTAAGTAACTTATTCACTAGCACCCAGCCGTAAATTTTTATTAACGAGTAACAAAAATAATTAGTACTAGTATCTTTGTTTTTATCCATTAATAGTAAGTTTCTTTTTTTGGATAAACTTAATTAGTTATGACAGGAATATACCGAAGGAAGGAAGAATCTTTGATTTCTATCTCCTTGATTCCGGCAGATCCCCGATAAGATATTTTAAATGGATAATTAATTGGATTAGATTGTCCAAGTCAACAACTTGGAGCTTGTTTACTTGAGAATCACCAATAAAATCATCCTGAATTTTGGGGGTCATGTGTTACTAATACAGTAATTAATTTAAATTTTTTTATAGTAGTACTACATTTTATTTCGTTTTTTCAGTTACACTTCCCTAGCTAGTAAACAATTAAGCATCTGTCTACCAAAAGGGATAAAAAAACATTAAGCATCTATAATTTTTTTGACAATGGTTAAAATGGAATTAGTATATATATATATAAGCCTTTAAGCTTACTCCATCAAGTAATTTTTTTATAAACAATGAATTAGATCAATTCAATCATTAAATTATATGATATAATTTTAATATTTGATAATTAAACATATCAAATTCAAAAATTAGATATTAATAAATATGTAATATAATACTTAACATTTATATTTATTTTCAAAACTATATTTATACGTCAAAATAATATATTTGTGATATATATAAACAACTAAAATTTGAATATGTCATATTTGTGAGACATCTATGATAAGTTCATAATTAATGATAAATAAAAAAATTAAAATATTAGGATGAAATTAAATTAAATTAAAAAAATAATACTACAAAGCTAATGTTAAAATAATATTTTTTTATAATATAACCCTTGAAATCCATGGTATACTCTTCGGAAGATGATAGAAAAACTAAGAAAAAAAGTAAGATAGTACTAGTCCTTTATTTTTTATGAGGAGTGGGTCATGTTGAAACATATATAGTAGAAAGATATTGCATATGTGTACTAAATTTAGGGTGAAATTAAAATAGAGCTTGGGAATGTTAAACTAAACTAACGGTGGTAGCTGCTTTAGGGGAAAAAATTAGGGCAGTGTCAGTCATCACTTGGAAAAGGAATAAACACAATCATGCATTTGGATTCTAACCTCCCTGAATTGACACTTTGACACTACACTAGTGACATTGACCTCATATCTATGTACTAACATTGTTATGCTTTTTTATTTAACATTATTGCTTAAGTAAATTAAAAAAAATAGCAATATATAATTCCTTCATTATTGTACTATCATAATGTACTTCTTTTAAAAACTAAAAGTATTTGAGGAGTTAAATTAAAATTCAATCCAAAATAAATAAATAAGTACAAGCATTGGTTGGAGGTTCTGAGAATACAAAGATTCAAATCAAATCAAATCAAAGTGACTACATAGGGGTTAATCAGGGTGTATGTTTTTCCTCAACTTGCATATAACTGTTGTTTGGTGGGGTTAAGTGTAGTTGTGTACACTGCTTTCTTTTTTTCTCTTTTCTGACAAAGCACGTTAAAGGCATGGAAAATCATCACTTTTTAGAGCTTAATTATAGTTTAAGCATATACTACTACTATATAATCAATAATATTATGAGATTAATATAAAATAATTTTATACAAATATTTAATTATGGATTGGCACGTCTGCAAAAATTTTAAATTTGATCACTTACTAACTGAAAAGTCTCACAAATTAATAATGTAATTAGCTGACAATGTAATTCTTTTACACTGTCAATATATTATAATTAAACTGTAACATTTTTCCCTTGAGTCGATTTAATAATTTAATTTTTGAATATATAAAAAAGGAGGGAGTACTACAACACTAGTCTAGAATGACAACATTGTGTGTGTGTGTGGCAAGTGGTAATTAACCATAAAGGGTGGTTGCAATAGTAGGCAGTCCTAGTCATTTCCCTGCTTATTGAATTGAATTCCCCTTGTGAAAATGGTTGTGTTAATTTAATGAAGTTTGGTGGGAATTGAGAATAGGTAATAAATATTTCCAACAATTCTACTGCTATTCCCTGCTAATTTGGACACTTTTCAAACGCATATTCTATAACTTGAAAATTGAAATATATATATATTGTATTTAACTCAACGGGTGTGTGGTCCTAGCTAGCTCCTTCAATCTTGCTTGGAATGAAATACTAATCTTTGATTATGAAATTGCATGCAATGGATGGTAACAAAAAAATATTGTGCTAGTGAATATATATATATATATATATATATATATAACACAATCTAGCACTCCATTCCATTCTAAGATTTCTTTTTTCTTTCATTAGTCATTTTAGCTTATGCATTCTTACTTTCCAAAGTGTTTGTGTTCAGAAATTAAGAAAAAGAGGAAAACCATGAAGACAACAATTAAAAATCACAGTACTTTCTAATGTGCATTCTCTAAAAATAAAATATTATTACTTCTCTTCCAAAAGTTAAAACGAACAAACAGGTTTTTAAGCATTAAGAATGCCAAACAGGCACAAAAATAAAATTAAAATCCTATACTATATACCAAAAGGAAGAAAAAAAAACAAAACAAAAAAGAAAAAATGGAAACCGCAATCACTGCTTTCTCAATCACATACCAGACACTTGCTCTATATGACACTTCTCTCCACAACCTCATTCCTCTTTCTCTGGCTTCTCTTTCTCTCTAGAAAGTCAAAACCTACTTAGGCAAAAAAAAAAAGGGTAAACAATGTACAGGACTCTCATAGAGCCAAGGTCCCCCCAAGAAAGAAAGAAAAAAGTCACCACCACCTTCTTTAATTTCCTTCAACCTCAATTTATCTCCTTCTCAACACCAAGCTGGCACATGAAGAATCAATGAAAAATTGAGCTTAAGGGGTACCACAAGGAAATTAAAAATCCTCAAACATGTTGTCTTCTCTTTTTTGCTTTTAATCAATAATTCTTTTTTGCCCACTTCACTTGTTCACTTCTCCATGCATGGATTGGAGGAGGAGCACCACCTTTTGGTACTATAGCCATTGTGGCACATGTGTGATGATGATGGTACAATATAGCACCACCATCACCAATTAAAAAAACCTCCCTTTTTTCCATTTCACATGTACTATAAGCTTATCTTCACCTCCTTGGTGAGCCCCTTCTTCCTCTTCCCCTTTTGGGGCCAAAATTCATCAAATACCCAATAATAACAATAATAATAATAAATTAATTATTATTCATTATCATTATCATCATGAATTTGATTGAGGCAAAAGAGAGCGAGTAAATGCACTAGTATGCTTGGCATCTTGTTGCCAACACTTGTCAATGTCTTGAGCTATTCTCTTTGCATCAATTGATGCACCAAGTAACCCCTTTTTGGTAAATCCCACTGCATACAGCCCATTCCTACCTTTCCATCCATTTGGGAATGCCTTCCTTGGGAATCCATCTTCCTTACAAAACATTTCATCTTCCTGCACATTTTTCCAAATTAAATACATTAACTTAATTATTAATATCAATTTCTTGCATTATATTACTAACATTCTTAGTTTATAATAACACACACACACATATATATATATATATATACCTTTAGCCAATAGGGTACATTGCTTTTGTAGCCAGTTGCTAAAATGATGGCATCATAATTCTCTGTCCTCCCATCAACAAATTCCACCGCGTGACGTTTTAGCCGCTTTATCCCTGGACGCACCTACACCAATTTTTCAAGTTTAATTTAATTTAATTTAATTTGACATAATTTCAATTTCAATTTCATGTCGAGTCCAAACACCGGATCTAATTGAAAATAACTAACATATATTGGTGAATGTAACATTTTATGTCAATTAGCTTTTGTATTAGTTGAAAAACATACATAAATTTAAAATAATAAAATAAAAGAGATTTGATTGAAATCATCCTCCAAAACTCTTGTACCCTTCTGCTTAGCACAAGATTTGATTGAAATCACACAATGATGGGAATCAAGGGGTCATTTCATTTTCATCCAATCATACATGAAATAAAAAAAAAGCACAAAATAATGTTACACTTCATGTAAAGCAAAAGGTAACCAAAAATTACAAATAGGTGTACCACCATAAGTCCTTAATCATTGGCTTCAAGAAAAATTAAAGCACGGTCTAATTAAGATCTTTAGTGACCCCTCCCTCAAAAACAAAGATTTGCTAGGGCTTTTCATGGTAGTTCTCTAAAAAAAGTAAATAACCTAATTTTACAATGAGTTAAAATCTTTAATACACATTTACAGAACAAGATGAGTTATTATTATAATCATCTTTAAGGGATCGTGATTAATCTCTTTATCAAGGTAGCTCTCTAAAGAGGTAAATAACCTAATTTTTAAAATCTATAATATATATTTAAGGGACAAGATGAGTTATCATGATAACCACCATGATAAAAAAAGATAGGTGAAGTAGATGGAGGAGATGAAAAGGGTAAGGGCAAGGGAAGAGGAAGTACCTGAACGTGACCAGCTTTAATCTTGGCAAGGGTACCCACGTCAAGGACAGGGGTCTTTCCGGAGAGGTTTTTAAGTTGAAGGGGACCCAATAGAGGGCGGTCCAATCCGAATCGAGAAGTGTCACCAAGCATGAGCCATGACACTATCAGCAAAAACTTATCGACAACTCGCATGGGCAACCACTTGAGCAACCACATGGACAACCCGAAAGTCGATTTCCCCAGCATCTCTCGTGGTAGGACGTGTACCTTCAACCAAACCCAACCCCTTTTTTTAACATCATTATTATTACTATTCACCATTCAACATTTATTTATTTATAGTACTAGCTAGTAAGTAAATAAATTTGTATAATTCAATTAACCCTATGGTGGAGTAGTGTAAGGACTTGTGGCCTAATTAGGTTAAGGAAAGCAGAGAGAAAGAGAAAGAAGAAACTTTTTTGATTAAATCACTGATCATATATGTTCATAGCCATGCTTGTGACTTGGTAAAAACCTCATATGTATAAGAACCTTGAGCATAATCATTGATTTCTGCATGAGCAAAAAACCAAGATTCCCCCATATAGTTTGTTATTTTTCTTTTTTTCGCAAACCAAATTGTCTATATTTCGAAAATTTTGACAAAAGCACATTAAAAAAGCACTAGGAATCAAAGAAGTTGGGGGTGTCTTGTTGCAATACTCAAATTAGCTTTTTTCATTTAAAATCAGAAATTCCAAATCAGGAGGGACATGTAACTTTAAAAACAAAAACCAAAAAAACAAAACAAAAACCACACAGTTTTCTTTTTCTTCTGTATTTTTTGCAGAGAGAGAAAAGAAAAGAGTTGATCATAGTTCTTACTGTGTCTCTAACAACAAGAGAAGGAGTAGCATCATGGTTGCAAAGATCCAAACAAACTTCCATGCCTGAATTCCCACAGCCAACAACCAAAACCCTCTTCCCTCTGAACTCTTCACCACTTTTATACAAACTGGTGTGCCTTATATCTCCTCCGAAATCCCCTGTTCCTTCAATTTCAGGCACTACTGCCTCTGCATTTTCCCCTGTTGCAACAATCAACCACCTGCACAGAAACTCCGTCACAGAATCTCCCTTTTCGACACTCCTCACCCTCCATAACCCCATCTTGTGATCAAACTCAGCCTGCTTCACCGTCTCATTGAACCTCGGAGCAATACAGAACTTGTCTGCGTAGTTTTCCAAGTACTGTATGAACTGTTGCTTTGTTGGGTATGTCGGAAAATCAGAAGGGAACCCCATCAAGGGAAGCTCGCAGAATTGCTTTGGTAAATGAAGGTGTAATCGATCATAGGTCTTAAGTTGCCATAGAGAGGCTATGCAATTGGATCTCTCTAGAATCACACTAGGGACTCCTTTTTCTCTGAGACATGCTGCTACTGCTAGACCTGAAGGCCCTGCACCTACAATCACAGGGCCAGGAACCCAAACGCATCTTTTCTGGTTCTTCTTGTTGATGTTGTTGTTCTTCATGTTCTCTATGAACAGAGGGTCGTGTGCTTGTTTTCCTTCTATCTCTCTGAGGCAATAATCCATCAAGAATTAATGCAGTGAAAAACAGAGCAGAGCAGAGTAGAGAGAGAACAATAACACTTGCTCAGTGCTAAAGTTTTTGGCTTTGGTGCTGAATTTAGCTGGTTAGGCTAAAAACAGAGCAAATAGGAAGAAACAAATAAAAATAAAAATAAACCAAGTTGGAGAAAGAAAAAAAAAAAGAAAAGATTAGGATGAGTTCTTGAATGGTAACTTTTTTTTTTTTGTTTTTTGTTGGTTCTTTCTCTTCACTCTGTTTTATATGTGAAGAAAAGGATTAGGACTAGTTTTTGAGGAGGAAATTAAAATTTCCCTGAAAAATTGGAGTGGATTAAGAGGGTCTTATCCACTTTGATGTGAGAAAGAATGTTTAGTTTTCTCTCTCTTGATCTGTATTTGTATTTGTGTGTGAATCCTTTGTATGGTTGAATATGGAGGAGGGTTAAGCGGAAGGATGAGCAACAACTACGGGGCAAAATCAGCATTCATCACAGAGAGAGAGACTGGGAAAGATAGTGATATCTATGTATCTCTCTGTTTCTGTTTCTCTTACTCTCTGTTATATATATTTTTTCCTATTGCTTCTTCATTCAAACTTTTTTTTATGAGAAATGATAAGTGTATAACACAAAATCGGTTATCATCTGAAACCATGTGTAATAATTGAACATTTTAAAACTAGTAATTCAATATTTAAAAATGTTAAATTAATATATAATAATAAAAATTAAATTATTATACTTAGTGACTAATAGTGATTGATTTTATGGTGTATAGGTATCCTTACTCTTCTTTATTTATATATGTGAGGAAAAGGAAAAAAGGGCTAGTGGTAAAAAAGAGAAGAAGCAATTCTAGTGGGGTCGTTTTATTTATTTTGTTAATTTAATTAAGGAATTATATCTAAAGTCATAATGCCTAATTACACATAGAATCTTGTACCCCTAGAAAATTTAATAGTACACATAGAATCATATATAGATTGTTGGCTAATTAAAGTTCGGGGGTTTAATTTATTTAAAAACTTTGCATATGGAAACGTCACTACGGTCGTCAATAATCAATATTATGGGAGATTGGGGGAAAAGATTATTTGATTATTGCCGTGAAAGCAGTTTTGAATTGGTGAACAAATCAAGATGGATATGAATTACAGTTAAAAAGGGCTATTAATTAAGGTACTTATAATAATCTAGAAGATTGATGGTGGTGATTATTATCCTTACTGGCGAATAAGGAGCAACTCAACTTGGGCCGAGTGCAGTATTAGTTTGATCCATTATGACATCACATTATTAGTGGTGCGAATGGGAATGAATTCATCAATTGCAATTAAATAATTATTCACCTAAATATATAATTATTTTTATGAATTTAATTTTCATCCACCGTGTATAATTTTTTATATAGTCATCTAATCATGTGTAATTACATCATTTATAATTTTGTTTTCTCTCACCTTAAAAGTCATACAAACAGAGTGTTTTGATTGGATGATAATATAAAATACTTTTACACTGTCAATGCATCAAGATTAAACTTTTTTTTATATATTATTATGAGTTTAATTATCATACATTGATATTATCATGCAATAAAAACATATAATATAGTTTATTATCACATTATATCAAATTCAAATTTATAAAAGTTGTATAAAATAAATTATGGAGTTTAATTTTGATGAACTCACAGTGAAAAATATTTTTACACTATCGTCCAATCATAACACTTTGTTTGATTGACTTTTCAGGTAGTGGATAGAAAAAAAAACATAATCATGGCTGACGCGGCAATACATGATTGAATGACTGTGTAAAAAATTTTACACTGTCAGTAGATGAAATTAAATTCTAATGTATTAAGTGTTTATTGATTAAATATATAATAAATAAAGTTCAACCTTACAAAAAAAAGATATAATTAAACTCGTATCTTATCCACTCTTCTATTCTATTGGTGGTAAATGTGATAGGTTAATAATTAATATTTATATCAGCTTGTTTAGAATGTAGAAAAATAAATAAAGACCGCAAATCTCTATCTACATTCCGAAAAAGAAAATAGTCATAAATTTTTTTTTTTCCTTTTTTATTTCAACTTTATAACGTACAAGCATTATTTGAAGATTTGTATGGTTTCTTCAATTATTTTTTTCAAAGTAACCTAATGCTTAGCTGAGCTCATATTACCGGCTATCAAAAACTCAAACAAACATTTTCCGATGATGCTTTGTTTTTCCTATTATACATACAAATACTGTGGGATTAAAATTTAAATATAAGATCGTCAATTTAATTTAAGGAATCTGAGTATTCAACCCTTCCAACTAGACAATCATTGTTGGTGTTCGTTTCTCTTCTTAGATCACCAATGATAATAATTCGAAAGTACTACCAGGTATCAGTTTTTTTTTTTTTTTTAAATCTTATTTTTTATTTGAAAAATGCATTCGAAGTCGGTAAGACACAAATAGCAAATCGTTCAAAAGAGGTTGTGAAAGTTTTTTTGAGCACGTATGTATTAAATATGATAGATAACCATTGTAACAATTTATTCAAGAGCATTATTGTTATGTATAATAAAAATATAGTCCAAACAGTTACACTATGATAATAATGATTATTTTTAATAAATAATTATCGAAAAACGTTGATAAAAGTATTGTAAAAAAAGATATATTGACATTAATTGGCCGTTGAAAATAATCGTAAACTATTCTTTAACAATTAAGAATCGTTGAAAATACTCATAAACTAGTTTTAAATATTTTCGATAGTCACTAATTATTAATATTACTTTTATTGATAATATTTTTATTGACACACTTGATGTTGAAAATGCTCATTTTTAAGTAGTGTTAATATATGTTATGTACAACATATATTATGTAAAATGCACAACGTTTATTACATCTTATATAAAATATATATCACATATTATGCATACAATATATAACATATTTAAAGAAATATGATGTAATAATATGTGATATATGTATGTTATGCACAACTTGTCATATGTGATATGCATAATATATAATATATATATATGTTGTACATATTACATATATATTATATGTTATGTACAACTTGTTGACTGTTTTTGTCTGTTTTTTTATTAAAAGAGATGTTAAATCCAACTTGATTCAAGTCTTTTTTTTTTTAAAAGGATAAGTGAATTAAGCATATTAATTTATTTTGCCTAAAAAATTAACCAAATTAAACAACAAATAGTTGCAGATATATATGAAAAGATTTTGTTAAAAAATATTTTCCAGGAGTGTAGTCTGTTAATTAACTTACACAAGAGCAATAGATAAACTCATCATTTCAAATGTTTTTAAAGACCATAATAAAATGATCTCACTATATTTTAGTTCGATGTGTGTATATATGTGTATATAATAAGATTAATTTAGACATAAATACTATTATTAATATAAAAAATTATTGATTATGCTATATTGATGGAGTAAATATATTTTATAATGTCAATATTGTTTCTTCAAAATTCATATACCACCTGATAGTTGATCTTAGTCACTTAATTGGTGCGAGTTTTAAAACCTGAAACGTACAACTTGATATATAATTAAAACTAAATTAATACAAATATAGTAGAATACTCACATGATGATTATTATTATAATAATTTAGAAAAGAAAGAAGTAAAGGTAAAACTAATGTAGGGTCATGAAGAGAAAAGAATAATTAGATCGAGTTGATTGGAAATTGGAGAAGGCATTAAAGAAGGAGATACTGGAGGAGCTTGAACTGGTTGCTAATATGAGTGACCTAATGATTGGAAAAGGATATGAAGACAATAACTACACACAAATGAAGGCCATATAAATACATGACTTGGAACAGAAGAGGGCCACCCCATGAAATTGACATTGTATTTCTAGCTAGGTGGTTGCTTCTTATTAATGAACGAATCACCCCTACATTACATATATAGCCTCCATCTTCATCATACTGTATAGTATATATCCTTAATTATTGTTCATTGGTGACAAATATATATATATGAATAATATCGCATCTGCAATCAAGTCATGACCGACAATTATACTCTATACTATACTATAATATAATCCCCAGACGTATACTTATATACAGTATACTACTGTTTTTCCCCTTCTTTTAAAGAGAGAGAGAGAGTTAATAGTAAATTAAAAGCCCAACATTCACATATAACTCAAAAATATACATGGAATTAAAAAAAAAAAGTGAAAGTTATAAAAACTAAACCATTATATACTATACGTTATATGCACATAATATTAGTGATAATTATATTATCGATTTTTATTTTTCTTCTAAACCTCATATCTTTTTTACCCGCAACATAAAATAATCATAATCATAATTAAGATTAAAATTTAAAATTTTGAATTTTGAATTTTCTCTAAATTTCGTCATGTTTTATTTTTAAAACTATAAGATATGTTTATTTTGAAGTTTGGAACAATTCAATCAAAAGTTTGGGTCCGGTAAAGTAATAATACCTCTTTCGGTCCATTTTATATTTTTTTTAGTTATGTATTTCAGTTAATGCAATCATTATACATTTTATTGAAAATCTAAGTAATATAATTAAAATGATAAAAACATTTCAATTATACCACCATCATCAATTATTATAATTTTTCTCTCAATAAAGATATAAAAAGGTATAATAGAGAAAAAAATAATTGTGTCATAAAATTACAAAATATATATAAAAAATGGTCCAAAGAAAGTAATGTTTTGCTTTGAAAAAACAAGTATTGGAAATTGCATTTTCTATTTTGAGTTGGTCAGAATTTTAGCAATGTTAGGTGTACACCAATTATTTTTGTTTTTGTTAGCAAGACTTGAGTTTAGGGTTCTAAACATCAAATCAAACAATAACAAAATACTAAACTTTCGGTTAGAGTCAACCGGTTGCACACTTTGCACGTTGTTTGAATTAAAATCACTAAATCGCCTTCTATACATTATCACCCATTAAACATGAATATTTATTATACAACAAAAATATATATAACTAATATCTAGAGTGTGTTATATATAATATAATGTGTGTCATATGTATAATACACAGACACATATTATGTATTATGTATAATACATATTGAATATTAATTGAATATATTTTTATTATACAACAAAAATTACTGCATTTTAAAAGTCTTTCTTTTGAATGAAGTTTATAAAGATATGGATTAATTGCATTATGAGTTCAGGGAATTAAGAGGAACGAACCTGCATGTTCTTGTGATAGTCAGCAATATACATACATACATGTGACTTTATGTACTTATTTTCCTTCTCCATGTTCCCATACTTACAAACAGCAAACAAATAATGGGAAGAAAAAAAAAAGAGCATGATTTGGCCAAATGTGATCCAATATATATATGCGTATATAACAATTGTTTAAAATGTCATTTGATTTTAATGCGCATATATATAATATATATAAGTGAACTTGCAATCATTTGTCATCAAAATACTGTTCGTGTTGTTGAGTGCATTTATGCATTCTGGCTCTGCTGACTGACTACTTAATTAATATTATATGTATGCTACTTCTTCCCTTTTTTTTATACTATTTGGAATTGTAAATTATTATTTTTAATTCTTTTTTACTAGTGGAACAGATAATAAGTATGATAAAGTAATTAAGAAAAAATATAATCAGCACGATGAGAAATAGTATTGCAAAATAAAATTTGTTATAAAATTGAGACTTAATCATTTTTCTAATTTATATATACATTTTGAAAGTTGGCGGTAAAATTAAATAAATGGAATTGTTGGGAGTTTCAAGCGTGAAAAATTAGTCTCATATAAATTAAATTAGAAACAAGTTTTCATGGATTGTAAGGTGATGTTCTATTCATTTATGCCGTACTCACTTAGTCCATTTTATGATATTTTTCCATTTGTTGCACTCTCCTGTGCCTAAGAGGAGTGTATGACAAAAATCAGAGTGCCTATTTTGGCAACTAATTAATAATAAGAATATGAATACAATAAGTGTAGTTGCTAATTGAAGGATTATATTGAATAATTAGTTGCACGTACAGCTTGGTTGAGAGTGATGAAGGATGGATGAGTAGGTGAGAAAAAGATGGGGGCTTATTTGACCTTTTGAGGTTGACAAATATTGGCCAAAATATATACTCCTCGAACACCTTTCTCCTCCAATTACTTACGCCTTCCTATTTTTAGAATGTTTCTTTGACTTGCTGAAATCATATACGTACATTGGGATGGATCCCAGGGTTAGCTCTTTTAGATTACGTCTCAAATCTCTTATTAACTTTAGTTATTATGTATATATATAGATTGATGATAGTAGCATTTAATATTAAGCGAGGAATAAATATGGTGTAGCTACTTGGCGATATCAATGGATAAGTATGTGACTGCTACAAATATACATATGGCTAGCTATGCCTTGGATTTCTGCTAATATATATATATAAATATAGGAGTATTCTTTACGTCATGAATGAAGTATTTGCGATATTGATGGATGTAAGAGTTGGTTTTGATCTTGGTTCCATTTGTTTCCCCCTATTAATGAAGCAACAATAATATTTCACTAATATTTTGATATACAATAATAAATCAGTCAATAGAGTCAATAAATTCATTTTAAATTTTTTTTTATTCAGATAATCATTAAGATTTTAATGGGCTAGATAATTATGGTTCAAAATTTCATTTGTTAGCTGATTTGGTTGGTTTCTCATTGTACTTATAATACATTTTTTATAAATGAAGATACAATAATATTTAAACATATAAAAACAAATATTTCAATTGAATAGTTTGTGTTGCATGTTTTGAAAATATAGAAAAATAACTTCGCTAGATATAATGAGATATTAGTATAATTTATATAGTAATTTATTCAGTAACTAATAAAATTTATGGATACCGATATACTCATCATTAACTATAATATGGTTATAAAAGAGTCATATATCCAATTTTAAGATCCATAAAATCAATATCAAATCATAACCCTGTAAAATAGTTATCAAAGAAAAAATCAGTTTATATTATTTTTATTGTTACTATATTGTAATAATATTGTAATGAAGCTGCCTATATCAAACTATTGTAATGAAGGTGGATGGTGATTGCACTACGTACAAATGTATATACAGTGCATGCGATCACACGTTTTATAGATGTACTTAGTCTCAATGCAAAGAAGGATAAGGACGGAGATTAGAATTTAACTCGATCCTAATCATGACCAGAACAGAACCCTCTTGAAAGCTTCATATATGCATAGAGCCATTTGATCAACGAGTTAAAGAAATAATTTTAAAAAAGTATATATATAAGGGATATTATAATGGTGATGCTAAATGAACAATACAAAACTAGTCCAATCAGCCAATAAATGAGATTTTGGATCATAATTACTCAGCCCATTACAATCTCAATGATTATTTGAGCCTAAACCAAAACGATTCATTGACTGTATGGACTGGTTTTTCATTGTTCACTTAGCATTATTGTATTGGAAAATCAAAATTGAATGCATGCGGACAAAAATTGAATAGCTTTATTGTGTCTTGTGTAGCAGGCAATTGGCCAAAACCATATATACGAGGCGAAATGAGAAAGACAAGTGTGTGTATTGTATTATTATAGTTTTGTGATATTTGGCATTAGTCTTGAAAGGAACTTGACATGTTTCAATTTGGAATATATTCAATTATCTTCCTTCATTAATTAATTTATGATTTTGAAAACTACTCACACTAATTCCTTATTCTCTTTTCTCTAATTAATTACTGGTACTACCTACTGTGGAGTACGGCCGTATTCATAACTTTGAATCATGTTTGGTGATGGTTGGGCAATTTTGTCAAGCTGGAGAAATTATTACGTAACAAATGTTAAGGCTTGGTTTCTGTTTTCAAAATATATAACTTTATTATTTATTTTTTTCATTTTGCATCTACTCTCTGATTTTTTTTAATTGTCTACTTTTAAAATTTAAATTTTTCGTATATAATTGTGCGTTTAAGAATTTTTTATCATATTCTTTTTAATTATATCTTTTTTATTAATGAGAGTGATAGTAAAATAATTTTTTTTACAATATTTCTAGATATATTAATATTTCAATGTATTAAAAACTTCAAAATAATTATTATTATAAAATGAATAGAGTAATAATAAAGATAAAAGCGGGTACAACATTATACCAGCCAAAACAGGAAAAAAAAAAGGATTTTGGGCTTAAATTACTAAATTCATTAAGAAAAATACATATAATTAAGAATGTTATTTGGATCAAAAGTATTGAAGTGGATTTTATTGACTGTTTTGGCTGGAAAATTATTGTTAGAATTTATGTAAAGATAATTAGAGCAAGAGATAATATTATAAAACAAATCTAAATATCTATAAATTTAAGATTTTCATAATTCCTTCCTTAATTCAAGTGCACATTTAAAATATGACAATGAAAATAAACTGAGGAAGTATTTTTTAAATTTCGCTACAATTAATTTAAATATATATATATATATATTTATTTATAATTTAAAAAGATGGTGGTGACGATACCACCCGTTCAGAATGACACAAAAATCAAGTATTGGTTACTAACTAACGAGGGAAAGTGGTGAAAGTAGCCGAAAGCTTAAAATTCGAATAATGTAAAAGCATATGGGGAAATTAATTAATATAATCTGACATTAAAAGAAGTACAAAGGACCAAATTAAAATTGAAAATGAAAAAGTTTATACTTTCTTTAGTAGTCCCTCTCAATGGGAACTGGAGTTAGAACTTATAACAAAGCCTAGTCTATAAGCCTATAGTCCTTAATACCCACAAACCAAATAATTTTGTTTTGTTTGGTATTATTATTTTTATTGCCTCTGACCTAAGTAGAAATAGGAATAGCTACTAGGTAAGGTAAGAGGGGAAGTGGGGCCCGCGAAAAGTTAGCCTTGAAAGCCCAAATTAACCAATGAAGTGGGCTTCCTTAATCACGCGGGCTGCTAAGAACCCATGGCCCACAGTTGTGGGCCCATCAAAGTACTACAATTTAATTTTCAATTGCAGAATATTTTCCACGTTAAGTGCAACTTCATATTTCTAATTTAATTATTAAAAGTAGGAATGAGAACAAATAGCTAGTCGTTATAATCACGACATATAGATGTTCCTTTTGACGTTTTGTACTTTTATATATCACAAAATTAACTATTATATATAATAATGTAAATTTTTAAAATTATTAATTCAATTATTATTATTATTATAAATTAAATTAACAATTTAAAAAATTTAATAAGTTGTTAAATATGATAATTAATAATAATTAATTTTATAGTATATATATAACATTATTCTAATATTATAGATAGATGAATAGAATAAAAACAAATAGTTAGTCGTTATATATTGCTCGTTATATTCTACTGTAGTTTTGTCAGCAAGTTTTTTCAAGTATAAATTTGGTATAGTGTTATTACTTTTTAATAATTTTAAATGTTTTTTCTATACATTATTAACGTTAGATTGAGAAGCATCAAGCATGTATGGATCGCCATGAAAAATGATTATTCCTATCTATATATTTATAAGTAATAAATAATTGTAAAAAATATATTTTTTTCTCTTTACATTAGTAGTTTTATATATATTAAAATTAATTTTCTTAATAATATTTTAGAAATTTAATTTTGATACACGGATAATATAAATGTATTTTTAAAAAGCTTACATTATGGATTGTTTTGACACCCTTCAAGAAGCCTTAAAATAAAATAATCATAATATAAGCTTTTTAAAAATTATTTATTCTCCATGAACTCGTCCTTTATAAAAGTTGCAAGGGATATATATATATATATATAATATAATCTTTACAAAATATACTATCCTTACAAATAAAATTTAATGATTTAAGTACTTAGCTTGTAATAAAGAACCCTTCATATTCTGCACAATAGTTAGAAGTAGTCGGCGATGTATTAATTTATACGCGATACTCTACCACTTCTGCACTTGCATGCACTGTGTGTTCATGTTCATGTGTCCGCAAGAACTTTATTTAATTTTTTTTCCCATTATATATATTTTTTCAACATTCGCCACCATGAAAGTCTATGAAATGGGTAGTGCAAAAATGGAATTGGGGGGAATCTGCCTCAGATTAAAATTAAAAAATAAAAGAATACTTAAATATTAACTTTTTCGTATTTAAATTTATACTAATTATTATTAAATTTATGGTCTTACTAACAAGTGTTATAAGATAATTAAAAATAAAATATTCATTTTGAAAATATATTTTTCTAGATGATAGACTCATCTCAACATTTTAAATTTTAAAATATCTTTTTATATTAAATATTCTTAACAAATGGTCTTCACACAGTTGTTAACAAAATTCTTAACTATATCAGTTTTAGATTTTGGCATTATTTCTGTTCTAATATTCAAATTTTTCTTATCTATAGCTGGTCTTGTTGGATGTGACATTAATATCCCAATTTAGATAGTAATAACACATTATTCTTGTTATTATTTACTTGATTAAATCATCGTGGGTGGGTGCATGTATGTATAATTAAGCTGAATACAAGTTGGGAAAGAATTGTTTTGGGGATGTCTAATCGGGAATTAATCTTTATTCGTTGCATGCTTAATAATTTAGGCCTAGCTACTTTACCTAAGAACAATTAATATTTTGTTGGAACTTTATCTAAGATCATTGGTATAGGTTTATTACAAATTGATTAAATGGATGGTGTGTTTAATTTACTGAGACCTTTAATCTAATTTGTTAATCATCACTTGCAATTGTTTAATTATATTAGGACATCACACAGAATGCAATTCCACAACTGTTACTATGGCTACTCTATATATGGAGGCAACAGATCAACTCAGTTTTAGTCAAATAACTTAAAAGTTTATTTTTGTAGTATAGTAAATTAAAAGTTTCCCAACTAATAATATTATATTGCTTTTAAAATTGACACAAATGCTTGAGGCACAATAAAAAACCACCCAAATCAGCCAATAAAGCCCATTTAATACTTTATGACCCAAATAACATTTTAATCATGAGTATATTTTTAATGGACTGAGTGATTGTAGCCCAAATTCCTATTTGTGGACTGTTTTTGCTGATTTTTTATTGTGCCTCTAGCAATGCTCTAAAATTGAGTACCAAAAATATTGCTTTTGAAATTGATAGTTATGTGGATGCAATTCACATCTAAAAGAGATTATGGAAAAAATAATGTGCCTAATAATAATAAAAGCAGTACTAGTATAGTAGGGTGGTTCATTTATTTTTTTTGGTGATTCTAGTAGGGTTGTTCATTGATCCTAAAGAAGTAATTTAAAAGCATATATATAGGCCGCATGAACTTTTAATCAAAATATTTTTGGGGCCTTATTATATGATATCCAAGATAAATTATAAATGAATTTTGAAACTATTGCTTACATGAACTAATAAAAAATCTTTAAATATACTTAATGTAAATCTTGAGTTTTTTCAAAAAATTATTGATTTTAAAACTCATACTTCCTCCATTTTTTTAATTGTTCACTTTTAAAATTTTAATTTTTCATATATAATTTCCATTTAGAAATTATAAAAAATATTTATCAATTTTTTAATTATAAATTTTATAATCAATGAAAGAGGAATAATGAATATAATGAATAATTGTAACAGAGATAATTATTATTATGAATAATATTATAAAATATGTAAAATATGACTAAACTTGTTTAACTTTTTTAAAATTATTCTTAATCCATGTACACATTTAAAATTGAACGATTTAAAGATAATAGACTGAGTAATTTATCTTAGGTACTATAAATGTCTTAGTTATAGGCATAATAAAATGTTTTAGAAATGAAGTTATTGTTGGGTAATGGAGACCTATTTGGCTATTCATTTCTCAATATCCTTGATGACACATATTCATAATAAACTTACATATCCAATCTCAATAATTTTAAACTAAAAATAAAATATATGTAGTATTTCTATTCTAAAATATAGTCATTTTTATATTAAAAAATTAATATATTTAGACACAAAATACATCTAACTAGTTACATAAATTTTTTAATACCTCAAAAAAATCATAACGACTATTATTATGAAATAAAAAAAATATTTTAATCAGGAGAAATTCTTAGATGATCCTAAATCACATTTAATATGCGTGACTTAAAAATATTTATAATCATATATTTTATATTTTTTATATAAATTTTTATTATTATAATTCAAAATATATTATTATAAATGTTTTTGAATCATGCATTAAATATAATCCACAATGGTATAAGAAAAACTTCACTAAGTGGTGAAAGAGGTAATTATTGAGTTATGTCAATGATTTTGTATAGAAAACCGAGACTCGCGTGCGTGTAACAAACAATTAATACTTTGAATCAAAGCATTAGCGATTTTTTAAGTAGGTATTATGGGGTTGACATTTTCTTAAGCATTTCACTATGATTAGTAAACCGAAAGCACATAGAAATTAGAGTATCCTATAAAATCACCACCTTAATATCTTAGTAGTTTTGTGTGTAGTGAAAACTAATAATAAATTCAATCTAATCATCATAGAATTGAGTGGGGACATGAGCAAAGCTTTAAAAAACATAAAAAAAATAGAAGAGGCAGCTTTTGGAAGTACTTTAAGTAATTGATGAATTGTTTAATGTGTCAACTAAGGGTCACACGATGGTGCCGAGTGTGACAAGCAGCCAAGTCCTACTTAAAAAATAAAAAATACAATGTGATCACATCTATTTATTTTTTCATTTTTCTATAAATTCATTAACTTATTTAATGTTGCATGTGTTAAACCAACATTAGTTTTATTCATAAACTTAATAGGAGTGCCAACACTCATGAAAATTTAAACCAACAAATTAAGTAAAAGTTTTGTGTGTAAGACCATAAATCCGAACTCAAAACTTGTATAAATAATCTTATTTTATATCAAATCACTTAATTTATTATTAATCAATGTTGGATGTGCAATGACGTATTTTCTTACACTTGTTTTAAAAACTAAAAAAATCAATTTGTTACTAAAATCAAAACAAATATAATATAGTTTATTAATTAAATTAAATTTACAACAATATTATTTGTACATCTACATTTTTTAAACATTCATATATCTTATTCACAATAAAGTCTGAGTCTCAATAATTCATACTCCATTATTTGTATTTGATCTTATATATACTACATTATTTCATTTTATTAAAAATCACACTTTTGGAGGTTTAAATTTAAAGGATTTTATTATAATTTTTAATTATGCAGCATTGCTCTTTCATTAAGAAACATTAGAAATGCACATCAAGTCACTTTATGATTAAGGCACAAAAAAATCAGATGTATGTGTCTTCATTCTTCTTTGTTAACCTTTTTCATTTCCAAGTTCTCTTTTTATATTCTTTCGAGAATCAGATTAAATTCGTGGCATCTAAATGTAGAATTGTCTTGTTTTCTTTAATGCCCTTTATTATTTTCTTTTTCCTTTTCACACCTTAAAAGAAAAAGGAAAAAAAAAAGCCTTAACACGGATAGTATCAACTAAATTTAAATAACATTTCAGCAAAGTGCTCTATATAGCTAGATTCACATATTTTTATTGAATGTTATAAAATCATATGTATTCCTCAAATTGAGAGAATTAGCTAGAGTGCTTAATTTTTTTTGCAACTATTTCGATAAATATCTTCAATAATGCACTATAAGAAATTGTATATATATAGTTATAGTTTTACTAATAAGTGCCCTAAAGGCACTTACTAAGGATACTACAAATAGAAAGTTTTATAAAAAATTAAAGTACTGTAGTGGGTCTAATATATAGAAAATGTAAAAGTGAATATTTCTAAGACAAAATTTTCAATTTTTAACATCTTAACAAGCTAAATATCTTAAGTGCACTTATTAGCAAAAACCTAATGTGTATCCATATTTTAATTTTTATTGTTCTCCCTTACTCAAATATAATTGTAAATTTTCTCAAAATCCATAAGGGATTATTAAATTTGAAGTTTCCATTAAAAAAAGTGCTCCTAACTTTTTTATTCTAAGCTGCACTCATTTTGATTAATTGGGCTATATCACCCATGATGGCATATTGCCATTAAATAAGTTCAAATGAGAGCTTTTTATACACTTTTTCACATCACAAAACACTTTATATTCCATCAAGTATCATTGTGCACATATGGTGTATACCTGTATGATAAAGACTATTTTATTTATGTGTAGCAACCAATTTAATTTAATCAATGGGAAATTTAAAAATAGGAAAAAAATATTAACTAAAAAAATCATGGCAAAGCAAAATCTCTTGAAAGCAAATGTGCAACGTTCCATGAGTCATGGTTCATTATATGTATAGGGATCCAAAGGATGTGACTTTGCAAGAAATTAAAAAAAAAAAAAAAATCATTGCTTCCACTCTTAGATATCATTTATGGAGCAACTTACTTGTAATTAGACATAGAATCAGTGTGGGTCATGATTCTCCACTTCTTCTCTAATGCTTTCAAATAGTAATGTTAGTTATACAATATATAATACATAATATAAATAAAAAATGATATATATTATATATTTTAATAATGACACATATGTATGATAATTTTTTTTTGCTATTTTCTTTTTTCTTTAGCTAATTTTACATACATATATAACATATATCATATATAGCACACGTGAAATAATTGTGTATGGTATTTCGATTATACATTAAACATTGAACATTGATGTGCTTTCAAATATAAGCAGCTTCAATCATTACTACTATACTATATAGTATAAGCTATTAATTATTATCAAAAGCTTGATTAGACAGGCGTGGGATGAACTTTTCCATGATTTTAAAGCACATTTGTCCAAAACCCTTTCTGCGATGAGAATATATATAGGATTTAATGTAATTAAAAAATATTATTATTATTATGTCATATTTAATTAATTTGTTCAATAGCATAGTTTCATGATGGCATTGGCATATGCATTCTTGCTAAGTAAGGCAACAAGATCATTAGGAAGAATCTTCTTATTATTATCAAACAAATAGTTCGGATAATAATTATAATCCAATCACTCTAATATCTGGTTCCTCTTAATCTCAACTATTATTTATATATATATATTGATTGATATCACATCTAATAAAGTTGAACTAACACATACACCCTCCTTTTTTTTTTTTTTTAATAAAGAAAAAATGCAATGGAAGCATACAATGTATATACAGCTACCTAGCTTTTTCATAGCATTTTTTTTTTGTGTTATCCTTTCACACGAACATTTTACATGCCAATATTACCTCCTATTGCAAGTGCTAGCTATATCATAATCTGAGTTTAATAGTGCCTTAATTTATCAACCACTTTTATTTATTTATTTTTTAAAATATGTTTTCAACATTGAGATTTGAACTTATAATCTAAGAGTGCTGCTATTTGCACAATGAAAAATCAGTCAATATAAAAATTTTGGACCAAAAGATTATCATATAGATCTATTGACTGATTTGATTATTTTTTCATTATTCATAAAATATTTCCAATAATATATATAAACTACTCAAATCCCTCAACTGTAAACCACTCCTAATGACTTCAGTGGATTGTTATGTTCTGTGTATTTATTCAATTTTATTAGGTTTTATTTTTCTAAATCATCGATATTTATAGTGTAAGGTTGTGTTTAGACGGAGTATTTCAAGAATTTTGAAAAATTTAAATAAAAAAATTCTAAAAATATCATTTGAATTTCTTTTAATTTTAATTTTTTATTTAGATAAAGAAATCATATTATCCTCATTTATGAAATATTTTATTTGAATAAGGTAATTATAATAATAATTTAATTAAGAGATAAAGAATCGAATAATAAATACATGTGACAGATGAAGAATTTTCAAAATTATCTTATTTTAAGTGGAAACTAGAATCCTTCTGTTGAAGCAAATAAATTTTTTCTCAAATTTTCAATATCTTTTAATTCAATATTCAAACAAATTATTTGATGATTAAGAATTTTAAAATCTCTCAAAAATTACATTACCTCTTTAAATTACTTCATTCAAATACAACCTAATAGATTTCAGTTAACATGGCTAGAGTGAGATAAGTTATTTGATCATATAATGTTAAATTTCTTGTGACATTAATTTATTTATATTCACAATATTTAAATTCGAAGTTGTTGGGTGACTCTTATTTTGAAGATCGATCTACATATATATAAAAGTTGCAAATTAATTAAGGAAAAGCTTTCATTGATTAATTATTGTGAATAATTGCTAGAAAGCCATTCGCCTACAATACATAAAATATCTTTTTGAGTTTTAGACACTTTTGATTATTAATAAAATGAAAATATTGATAAAAGATGCATATGATATTGTTAAAATATTGTCCATTCAGATAACCTACACATGATACCTTAATATTCTAGAAAGATAAACAAAAAAAGAAAAAAAAGAGTTATAGGAAAAAGTTATGGTGGACAACATGACACTCAAAGTTCTGGACAGATATTGGGAGAGTGATGAGCAATTAATTGAATTAGAAGTGGCCACTATTTCCAAACAAAATACAAAATTTAACTAAGTGGCCAATTTGTTTCCTTTCTAATTTGTAATTGAAATAAAGAAAAAACTAGTTTTCTTAACATATATATATAATAAAAATAATTAGAATCTAATTATCTTTTATAAAATAAATCATATTATTCCAACACTTAAATTGAGTGTCTTAATATCAATAGTATTGATTGAATCTAATAATTAAGTGAAATAAATTGAAATCATAAATACATTCAGTTTATATGAGGCTGATGTTGGTGTCTCGGATTTGGATTGAAAAAAAAAAAGATAAAAGTATTTATACACACACAATCCAGGAAAAAAAGAAGCTCTGCAATTTTTTTTTTCACTCTTTATGTATTAATTTCCTTTCAATGCCCTAATAACTCTTACCCTGTACTTTGCAACAAGTACGTAGTACAAATCATAATTTGTGTCAACCCTACCACCCTCTTGTCTATACTTAATATTGAGCGTTGGAGTACTTTTGCATATACAGATTCCTCATATTATGAATTTGAAGGGCTTAAAGATTTATGATCATTTATCTTTTGATAATACTTTTATTATAATATATATAAATTTTATTGGGTACACAAGAAATCACTTAAATATTATATCGATAAAATACATATTTTATACTTTCAAATTTGTTATTTTTAATTTTGGTTTCTAAACTAATTATATGTTCCTATTTTTTTATATAATTTTGATATTTTTGTTCATATTTGATGGGGATTTCAAAATTAAGTTTGATGAGTAGAGATGAAGTAGTAATGAATAAGAGAGAAGGAACCGCCCCACCATTGTTGGTTTGCCAAATGTTGCTAGAAATTGACTTGCTTAATGACCCACACCACAGCAATTGACTTGCTTTCATTAACTCATTATTTTATTTAGCATGAACGAAACAAAAATTAGCTTTAATTAGTGGATGCCACTTTCCCCCACCCCAAAACCATTTTTCCCAATTAAAATAGAGATAGATAGAGAAGAGGCCCTTAATTATTACTAAAGCCTAACAAATTAAACAAAGAAAAGGCACATTAGTGGACAAATTAAAAGTGATGGTTTTAGTCTCATGAACCTGCTTCTCCTTAATCATGTGTTATCTGAGCATGAACTCTATCTATCTATCAGTAAACTAAAAAAGACCATAACAAGATACATAGATAAGATAGGAATTGGAGTGGGAATACAAAGGATAGTGCGCTAGCTAGCTAGCACGCATTCGAATAGGATAAGAAATTTATCTCTATATATATAGATATACAATAGGTTCATTAAAGTTAAACATATATTATATGTTTTAATAATAAAAAGGATTAAATTAAATTATATTAACTTGCCTAACTAATTGCTTGACCACGTGTTTTGAATCTCATTTGGAGTGGAGCAAACCATGAGCTATATATCTACATTGGGCCTATGGTGTGCATTAATTATAACTCAATAAATCATGGACAAGTTAACATTACTGATAATTTGGCCATTTGGGCCGGTTAGCCCAATTGTCTCGATGACGGCCCAATATATATTCGGGCATATTATATGACCTTCTCAACTTATATACTAGACTTTGGCAAAACAAATAGCATATGTTGGACTTTTGACAAAAAATATAGCTAAGATGTTGGACTATTTATATTATGCTGGCCCTTTCTTTACTCATGTCCATTAAGAAAAGCTTCCCATTAAGTCAGGATCAAACCAAAATGTTGCCCATTCAAAAACCATAAGTTTCCATTTAATTCCGTTTAACAAACTCTAATTTGAAGCCTTTTGAGTTAGTTTACCTTATCCACTTATTATTATGGTATTAATAGCTGATCAATAAATATTTTCTATAAATACTCGATAAACTTTGAGACTTGTCCTGACTGCGGAGACATACAAATTTCTTCTCAACATAAACTTTTTATGAAAAAAAAAAAGATTTTGTAACATATGTTAATGCACTTGGTAAAAATATACAAAATAGTAAGTTTTATCAATTATTTGAAAAATGATGCGTGTGGATTAAATTAGGAAACATTAATTGATCAAGCAAAATTAAGGTGGACCATCTTTTGTTTTCCTTTTAGCAGGCCATGTGCTGAGCTTACTTTTTATATTTTCTAGAAGTAATCTATACATATAGTCAAGATTATTACTCCGTAATTACTATTGAATTTTGACAAAAGTTAATGAAGATGGTTAGATTAATTAAAAAAAGATAGTGAAAATCATTAAATAGTCATTACTAAAACTTGGAATAATATCATATTATTAATTGTTAAACATAGAGTACAAGAACTAGTTATTCTTGGTCAATAGCAATAATACAGAAAGTATACCTTAGCAAGAAAAAGGGGAGAATAAATCTTGAACATTAATAAATGTTTAGTGTCAAATTATGGCTAGACGGAGTTAGTTTAAGTTTCATCGAACACTTCAAATTAAACATTAGTAGAAAATTAGTTTCCACAAAACTGTACTCCATCTCACCAACACACGGAAACCATAATAGAAAGGTGGATCAAAGTTGCCAAAAGTGTCTTAGTCATCCAGTCACATT
The DNA here is from genome assembly GCA_013621005.1 of Aeschynomene evenia. NCBI lineage: Eukaryota > Viridiplantae > Streptophyta > Magnoliopsida > Fabales > Fabaceae > Aeschynomene > Aeschynomene evenia. The sequence continues at coordinate 7,767,512 of CM024270.1, forward strand.
TAATTAATTAATTATGTGCCATTTGTAATGTAATACACGGTAAAGAAAATGGAAACATTTTGTTCACAGCATTTAGAAGGCAACACATATGTATATAGCAATTAATATGTAGGTGGTTGAATAGCCACTTTCAAATATGTTACCGTATCAAGCTAATGGTTTCTCTTTGAGCCATGTTCACTACACTCTCCATGTGTACCTAAATTAAATTTCACCCTTAGTGGCTTGATAACTTGTGTAAGTTATCAATAATGCTAGTTAATAAATACCGTAAATATGTCTAACTAGTATCGTGTGTTATATATGAAGTGTGATATTACAATAATATTTGTTGTACAACAGAAGTACGTTCAACTAGTTTTTAACATGTGCTATGTATAATACATAATGTATACGTGTGTTATACATATAACACACATTACATATTATGTATAGCACACATTATATACTAGCTAGTTGAATGTATTTCTATTGTACGACAAACATTATTGTCCATATTATGTATAACACACGTTGAATACTGAACGTATTAATTTATGTTGTACAACCAGTATTATTGGTAAGTTACCACCACATTTTAATTAATTAATTTCACTGCCCAAAGAACTTTGTCCCGTTTGATCATACATGTTCAAAATTTCAAATAACTTGGATAAGCTCAAACACGCTAAGATAAAACAATTCATCGATCTTGAATAATTAATTTATACATTTTATTACAATTAGCATATAAGCACAAATTTTAGTAAGTGATTGTACTTAACTCTAACCTCGTGAAGGAGTGCGTCATTGTCACGTGAGTTAATCGTGGTCCTTGTCTTTTATTACTTATCTCTTTCTCTGTTGTCTTGCCTCAAATCAACGGTCCAAATAATGATAAGATTTTTCGTAAGTTTTTTTTATTAGATTCTTTGAATAACCATATGTAATATAATAGTTAGTGCATACTCACTCTCACTTTGAATTTTAGTCTCATGTATTAATGTGATTTGAGCATTACACATGTCTAAATTGAAAGAGATTTGATTATAAAAGAAGTCCACTTGTCACAAAATCTAAATAAGTCATACTCAAGTTGAATTGTATATCCAAATTGATTGATTGATCGAGTAATGTAGCAACTAGCAACATCTATCATCATTCATTTTAGATGTTTGTGAATTATGAATACATTTAAGAATCCAATATTACGAGCAAATACTAGTGTTTATGTTTACTATTGAATAATATAAAAATAACCGGTTTATTACGAGTTACAAAATATAAATATATAATTAATTTACATCATATTTCAAATTATTGAAGCAGATGATTAAATATTGATTATTGATAATAAGTATTAAATAACATTAGAGGAACACCATATGCTTTTAATAAATACACAAAATAACTATTTTTAATTTTTTGAATGTAAAAATAAAAATCTAATTGTAGGGAACCAAACAAATATTTAAAACGGTCCATATATATAATTCTAAATATTGGCACCGGAAAATAATGGATCGTACCTATTAAATGTATTTTCATCATCCTTAACCGACTCTTGTCTTTGAAAACTAATTCAAAGAATAATATGCAATTATATACGCATTCAATTTAGAGCATTGTTATATGAACATTCATAAAGTGAATATTTGTAAATATTTATTCAAATCTAAGAGTAAAAAGTAAAATAAATAATGAGTACGCGAGAGTTTTGCAAAAAATTAAAGATGATAAATTGAATATATATACAATATACAAAATAATAAATATTAAAATAATTTTATTATATGTCTTATTTCAACCGAAAGAGCATAACCTTAGAAAAAATATAACACAGTGTGAAATAAGAAAGTGAGAAAGTAATAACCCGATATATCAGGAGACCATGACATACAACCCCCGGTGCCCCTCTCATAAATTTAAGTAGTTGTTTGTTATTTGATCCACTCTACACCCTCTAAAGTCAATACAATTTAAACCATGATTTAATAGTTGCGAGGGAATACCAATAAAATAAAATAAAGTTTAATGCAGTGCATGTACAAAAGTAATTAAGAAGAAAATAATAAGAATAATAATAATGTATATTCATTAAGTTTGCTCGTATAGTGGCCATATGCCATGTATGCTATGTATAGTGTATATCCAAACCAAACAAGACATTGCCATTTACCAATTCGAATTCAAGGAGCTTAGCCGCCCCATCATCTCTCACATGCACATTATACCTTGTAATTTTTAGATGCTTTTAAAACATATTTAATATAAATTTTAAAATAATTTATAATAATTATTTAATTTAATTTATAATATTTTAAAGTTAGCATAATATACGTATATATGATGCTAATAGAATAAGCTTTTTTCTATTCAATATTTAAAATAACTAAAGTAGTTTTGGTAAATTTAAAACTCAATATATATAAATAGAGACTTAACAAACCTCTTTAGAATTAATAAACATACGTAATTGATCTCATCTATTTAAATGTAAATATGATAATTGCTGGATTGTATTATACAATTAAGTCCACATCATTTTTTTTCTGATAACGTTAGATAAATATTATATAAATGAGGCTAAATCAAAATTAAGTCAAAATAGTCAATATATTGTCCACAATATATATAATATAAAATGCACAACATATATCACATGTTGCAACATCATTTTTCTTTGCAACATGTAATATATGTTGTGCACTTCATGTGATATATAACGTGTACAATATATAATATTTGTTGTGCAATTTAATTCAATAATACTGGTAATACAACATAAATACGTCAAACTATAGTATCCAACGTGTGTTATATACATAATATGAAACGTGTGCTATACGTACATGTGCTATACAAATAGCATATGTTCCATGTTATGTATAACACACGTAGGATACTAGTTAAACGTATTTGTGTTGTACAATTAATTTGACTTATTTTTTTGTTGTACCTATAGCAATGTTAAAAATAAATAAATTAAATATGGTTGAATATGATAGGAGTAAAAAATAGTAAATCTTTGTCTCAATCAATATATGTATCTACCTACCTGCATTACTCAAAGAGAGTAATGAGGATAGAAGTAAGCGAAGCGGGGACAGTTGAAGTTATTAATCACAGTATGATAAATTTGGTGGTAAGTTGCTGTTCAAGAAACTGATTCTAGAAACCCCACAAGCACCTTAATTAATTATTGATAAAAACTATATATTAGGCATATAAATATGCTGCGAGTACAAGATCACACAAATCATTCATTTTCGTGTCTCTTGCATCGCTTTTAGTTCATTAGTTTTCTCTCCCGCAATCGAATCATTACCAGGCACTTGGCTACTGTTTCTCTTCCCAATATGGAGTATCCACTCCTACTCATCTTTACTATCCTCAATGTAAGCTTCAACTTCTAAACTTAGTTTTACTACACGTACTCTTTTTGCAAGTTTTTATCTCATTTTTCTATGTTAATGAACTCTGACAATTTGTTTATACTTGGTTGGTATAATTTCAATGGAAATTTTCATTGATCAAGTCTATGTGAAATAATTTTAGACTTTAAATTTATATCCTATCCACACAATCTTTTATCCTATTTTTGTTCTTTAACTATATATATACTGTGAAGGATATTATTATTCCTCCGTAGTGTATACAAAAAAAAAAAAAATCTTCTATTTTAAATAAAGTTCGATATCAAAGGTATATTTGATTGAAAAAAAGTTAATATTAAATTTTGTAGACATGAGGAATATCATCAAGTACAATAAAATTATAGAGCATTGCTAGAGACACAACAAAAAAAATCAGCCAACAAATAAGAATTTGGACTACAATTACTCAGCCCATTAAAAATATACTTATGATTAAAATGCTATTTGGGCCATAAAATGCTAAATGGATTTTGTTGACTGTTTTGGCTGATTTTTTGTTGTTACCCAAACATTTGTGAAAATTATATATATTATTCCAAAATAAAAAAAATTATATATATTATTCCCCATTTTTGCCTTAACCAAAGTAAATTGAAGTTATAGTTATAATTCTGTTATTGTGTTGGAATGAATTAATTTTCAGGTTGTGTTGGTGGCAACCCATGCTGCCTTGCCTCCTGAACTTTACTGGAAATCGATGCTTCCCACTACTCCAATGCCCAAAGCCATCACTGACATTCTCCATCCTGGTCACTTCATTTTCTCTCTCTTTTTTTTGATAGATTCTCTTATCATTATTCAATAATATATTGTCGCATTAGCAGTAGGAATTAATTAGCTCAAAAATCATCTTAACTAAAAACTTTATTCACAAATAACATGATTTGTAATTCCAATGATGAGCAAAAATTGCTTGTTCATACTTGAGATTTTGTAAAAGAAAGATTGTGAAGCATCGTCATTAATTAAGAGACGAATCTGAATAATTGTTTTAGCTTCAATTAGTGGTATGATCCACATGCATGATCTAAAAAATGTTACTTCATTATTGTTATTGAGTATGTAGACCACAATTCACTTCAATATACAATAATATTTGTCATATAATATAAATATGTTAAACTAATATCTAATATGTGCTATACATAATACGTAATATGTGTCATATATACACGTATTTCTGTTATATAATAAAGATTGTTGTACAGTATAGTAGTAGCAATAGGATACAAAAAGCTAAGCATAAGTAATTAAGACGTAAAACTAAACTAACGGTAATTATGGATATAGTTTCAGGATCTAATTTAATTATTAATTGGTGTCTCTAATATAATTAAGTGATTGATTTGCAGGTTCAGATTGGAATGAAGAGAAAAGCACGTACGTGGGAGTAGGGAAGGGTGGAGTGAACGTTGAAGCAGGGAAGGGAAAGCCCGGAGGCACCACTGTGAACGTTGGAAGAGGAGGCGTAAATGTGCATGCCCCTAAAGGAAAAGGAAAGCCCGGAGGCACCACCGTCACTGTCGGCAGGGGAACTTTTAACTACAGTAAACTAAACAAACCTAACCATAATAATTATTACTTATTATTAGGAGTTGCAAAATCTGATTTAATCCATATAATGTAATAATCATCTAGTGAGTCATACCAATTAATTAAGCTAGGCATTGAATTATGATTATTTGCAGATTGGGATGAAGAGAAAGGCACGTACGTGGGTGTAGGAAAAGGTAGCGGTGTAAACGTTGAAACCGGGAAAGGAAAGCCCGGAGGAGGCACCTCTGTCAACGTTGGAAAGGGTGGCGTCAACGTCAACACCGGAAAAGGAGGTGGCACTAACGTTAACGTTGGAGGCAAAGGTGGTGCAGGAGGAGTTAACGTCCATACTGGTACTAAATTAATTACATTATTTTATTAAGAGCAATGCTAGAGACACAACAAAAAAACCAGTCAACACACCCAACAAATTGTGCACAACGTATATAACATAAATTGCACAACGAATATTACATGTTGTGCACACCATATAGCACATAATGTGCACAACATATATAACATATTGCAAAGAAAGATGATGTTGCAATATGTGATATATGTTGTGCATAATAGATGATATACGTTGTGCAGTACATATGATATACGTTGTGCATTTTATATTATATATGTTGTGCATAACTTATTGACTGATTTTTTGTTGTGCTCGAGTATTTTCCTTTTATTAATAACTGTGCTAAGTACACTACTAAAAAAACTCAAATTAATTAGCAAGTTAAATTAAAATTTCAAATATAATAGTGATTTTTTATATTAAAAATATGTTCTAAAAAAATATTTTTATTTCTATTATTTACACACTCAGAAATTTTATTTTAATTAAATTAATTTATACTAACCATTTAGGACGATGTTAATATTGGAGAAACTAGAGAAGTTTTATGTGTATAGAGAAAATAATTTATTTGTTTTTGCAACATTCATTTTTTTATATATAAGTTCAACAACATAACTGTTTCGTATTTAGAATTATCCTCTTTATTTATTATAGTTACCCATATAATTAAGTATGAAAAATAAATAGAGTTTAATTATGATACACTAACAATTTTATACTATCATCCAATTATATTTATTGATTTGTGTGATTTTTTAATTAGTGGATAATTGAGTTTGAGACTTTTGCTAATGTGTCAATCCATAATTAGATGTGTAAAATTTCTTTACACTGACAGTGAATTAAAATTAAATTCAAATAAATATTACAAGGAGAAATGAATCTTTTATTCCATAATCCATATGATCCTAGAATTATTCTTAAAATAAAAAATTCAATCAATAGTACATATATTTGTTTTTGTCATGTATAGGAAAAGGAAGAGGCACGAATGTGAACGTTGGCGGTGGAAAAGGAGGAGGAGTGTCAGTGAACACAGGCCACAAAGGAAAGCCCGTTCACGTTGCAGTTGGGCCCAAATCCCCATTCGATTACGTCTACGCCGCCACTGAAACCCAATTGCACGATGACCCAAACGCAGCCCTATTCTTCTTGGAAAAGGACTTAAACCCAGGATCCAAACTCACCCACATCCACTTCACAAAATCCTCCTCCAACTCCCCTTTCTTGCCCCGCCATCTCTCCAACTCAATCCCCTTCTCCTCCAACAATTTGCACCAAATCCTCACCCACTTCTCCATCCAACCCGGCTCACAGGAATCTCTCATCATTCAAAACACAATCAAGGAGTGCGAGCAGCCTCCCAATCAAGGCGAAGAGAAGTTCTGCGCAACATCGTTGGAATCTATGGTTGATTTCACCACTTCAAAGCTCGGCAAAAACGTCGTCGTTTTCTCCACTGAATTGGATAGGGACGCGAAGGTGCAAGATTACACTGTTGCCCCTGGTGTGAAGAGACTCGCAGGGGACAAAGCTGTTGTGTGCCACAAACAGGATTACCCTTACGCGGTATTTTACTGCCATAAGACGGAAAGTACACGAGCCTTCAATGTGGCTCTTGTGGGTGATGATGATGGGACAAGAGTTAAGGCTGTGGCTGTTTGTCACACTGATACTTCACAATGGAACCCTAAACATTTGGCTTTTCAGGTTCTTAAGGTTAAGCCTGGTACCCCTGTTTGCCACTTCCTCCCTCAGGATCACCTTGTCTGGCTTCCTAAATACTAGATTATGTTAGTAATTTCCTTTATGATGATTTCAAGAAAAAAAAGAAAAGAAAAAGACACGTTTATTTATGTACGTGCGCTTGAATAACTGGTTTCAGTGGCTAGTGTTAGCTACAGAACTTGATTTGCACACTACTATTATATTATACTACTACTATATATACGTAGACTAGTAGTGTTGTTGTGGATGTTTTATTTAGAAGTATACTTGGCTTATTAATTCCTATGTATATTTTTCATTTTATGCGCTATGTATGTATGTTCTGAGATACTGATACTAGTACTATATATGTATGTGATATATAATTTGGCTTCCTTGTATCATTCGATTATGTTGGAACTTGGAGGACTAGTTGTGAAATAGAAGTTGTGTTTGGATAATGGATACCACCGTTTATTAAACATATAATGCACTATATCAAAATTCATTGACTTCAATACCATTATTATACAGTTAGAGATTACAATTGACTGAATATTGTTGATGCCAAATTAAAATAGTCCTCAAATAATTTAACTACTTACATATATAGAGGAACCATAGCATTCCAAAGAAAAATAGGTCTCGCAAGATTTAATAAACAGAACAAATATTACACATAGTAGCTTTTTAAAAATTGAATATTTTAAAATGAACATTTTAAGGGGTATTTTGCCCGGAAATTTTCCTAAAAATTATTTCTTCAGGAATGTGTTATTTATGTGTTTGATTTATATATTAGATTCCTGGAAATCTTGTATAATATTTTTTGTAAATAATTTATTCCTTTTGTTTGATTTATAATGATATTCCCAACTAAAACTTACTATTTTCAAAATTACTCATTTCATAACAAAATAAATATAACATATATATACAAAAGTTTCAGTCGTATATTTATGATTTAGGAAACTTTCGATCATATCTCTTGTATTTGGAGTAAGTTTTCGTAAATACCTTTGATTCTCTAAATTAGGCAATTTGTTAATCTTGATAAAAGAATGATCCATGATCCTGCTATGTAATTAGAATAAAATAATATATGAATAATAGAACAAAACATATAATTTAGAAATAAAGCAAAAATAAATCTCCTATTTATATTATTAAAAATATAAACATAATTTTCATAAATTAATTAATTGATACAACACTAATTGTTAACACCAAACCAAATAACTTTCAAAATTAAATTTGTTGTTATTAAATTAAGGATTCTATTAATAGATTTATTAGGAAAATTTAAAAATAATCTCCATTTCCATCACGACAATTAACTAATGTTATTTCTAAGTAACCAAAAAAAATTAACGTTATTTGTACAAAACTTTATCAATTTTCTTATTGATAAACATTTCATCTAATGAATTATGAATCTTATGGTATCCAAATAAAGTTTTGGTCGATAAGTAGACCAAGATAAGCAGGGTTAAAAAATAAAATTTCAACTATTGATTTTGCATAAAATTATTTTGAATTGCAGTAAATTAATTAATTTTACCAATTTGCTGTGATAAGGTTGAATGACGGTTATAGTTACAGTATCAACTCTCTTGCTTTATCCGAAGCCCGCGTTAGTGCGTTACGTGAAAACCTTTATTTCTCTCTCTTCTGTCTCTCTCTATATAAACAGTAGCAGTTGCGCGGTGCCAGCTCCGTTTGCTTCTTCTCAGCACATCCCGTTAGGGTTTTTGCGCCGCTGCGATTTCCCTCTCCTCCTCCTCCTCCGCCACCACCACATCCGAACGCCTCGTTCAGCAAAATCCAAAACAATCGCAGATCTTTTACATTCTCATCCTCGAAACCCGGAGGTACTGACGGTGTCGCGCAACTTGATACGACGCCGTTTTTCTCTTAGCGACATTGGCACCCTGTTTCGAAAATTGAACTCGCTACGGTGATTTTCCACTAAATTTGGGTCTTTGCCTTTTTCAGACTAGGTATTCGTTTGTTCGTTCGTTCGGTGTATCGAAACATGGCAGAAGCTGATAAAGGAGAGGAACCTGAATTCAAGTGGGGAAAGAAGAGACGTGTTGGTGGTAAATCGAAGAAGGTGCAATTTTATGAGTCGTTTACCTACGACGGCGTGGATTACATGCTCCATGATTCTGTGTATCTGTACAAGGAGGGTGAACCTGAGCCTTACATCGGGAAGCTGATTAAGATTTGGGAGACTCCTGATAAGAGCAAGAGAGTGAAGGTTCTGTGGTATTTCCGTCCGTGTGAGATTCTCAATTTCTTGGAAGGAATTGAGGTCCGGGAGAATGAGCTGTTCCTGGCATGTGGCGAGGGGTTAGGGCTTGCAAATATCAATCCTCTGGTAATTGGAACTTTCCTTCTTTTTTTCTTTTACCCTGTTTTTATTGAATTTAACTGGTGCTGGTTTGGTGATAAGTAAATGTCTCTGAATATTTGATTGTGAGTTGTTTTTAATCCAAAATTAGATATTTCTTTTTGGGATGAATGAAGAATTATATTGTGGATTAAGATAGGACGTTACAGGAAGATTAAAGGAGAATACATCCTTTATTCAAGAACCAAAATTAGCTTGGAACACTATCAATGAAGCATAGCTTCAAATATCTCAATATATCTGAGTGGCGAAGTCCTCTAAATAGACTATGAGCTTTATACCAAATAGACACTAAACGTCTGATCCTATATGACAAAACTTGCTTGTCTGAAAATATGTCATTGAACGTTTGAGAATTTTACATTCCGGCCAAATACACCAAATTGTGGCATATATTGAACATGTCCATAAAGATTTTGCCTCCACCTTTTTCCCAAAACACATAAAGCTTGTCCAAAGGAACCGATGAAAGGTTGCAGGGCACACCCAACACTCACCAAATATACCAAACAGAGTGTTATGCCAAAAAAAGCAACAGGACATTGTAAAAATAGATGAGAAATTGATTCTGAATTTTCCACACAAATAATACACACATTAGGGGAAATTGCCTTATCAGACCTTCAAACCTATAACATGTCATTTGTATAAATTATGTTACACACAGCTACCCACAACCTTTTGCTTGTGATATAGGAGAAGATCAGAATCAACGAGCTAACTAATTTAGAGGACTCTTTATCATTTAGAATTTGTAAGAAGCAAAAGGTTTATCCAAGTACTGTTAGCTTAGTGGTCTTCTGCATCTTATGTTGTATGTAAGGTTCTATAGAACAAGGGTTATGCAATGCTATGATGGAAAATTCCACAGTCGAATACTAGAATCATTTTGTCAGAGTTGAGGGGGATGACATGGTATCAACTGTAGGATTTGCCTTATCCTGTGATTTTGACTCCTTTGGTCTATTGCGAACTCGACCTCACCCTCCACATGCTTCCCTAGGATCGTTGTGGGAGACTGCAAAATCACTAGCAACAGGCAATTTTTCCTAGCTGGCTGCGTCCAATTTTCATTTCTTGATGCAACTCCATTTTAGCCTACAATGAGAAGTGGAAGGAAGAAGGAAGAAACAGCCAAACCAACTGACTGTTTGTTTGCATCTGTTTGCTTTCTATTTAGGGGTGAAATATTTATGTGTTAGATAAACCCTCATTGCTATAACTTTGTTAGAGTCTGTTTTCATTGAATGAAAAAATCTTCATTCAAATGCAGCCTTTCTATTTTCTTGATATGCAGCTGAGTAGCAACTTCTGACTAACTTGCTGGACATTTTCTTATTTTGTATGTCACATCAGGAAGTTATTGTTGGCAAATGCAATGTTATGTGCATTTCAAATGACAGCAGGAATCCACAGCCACTGGAGGAAGAACTTCATTCGGCTGAATATGTATTCCATCGCTTCTTTGATGTTGGGCAGAGAAAAATTCTGGATAAGATAGATGATAAGATTGCTGAGGTTGATGGTATGTTGGCTTATTTCATTATTAATAGTTCTCTGAAATTCTTCATACTTTTAAGGTGGAATTACACTAACACTTGCCATGTTTAGAGACTGGTCACATACTGCTGTCCAGTATGAAATGCTTTTTGTAACAAACTTATCTCATTCTTTGACAAATTAGCTAAATCCCTGCTTTGTTAACAAACAATCTCTACAATTGTAGGTTAAAATTGAAACCAAAGTTATTAATTTTTGAATTATGATTTAGTGTAATCAATCAAAGAGAAATTTGTAGAAATCTTAAAATTTTGTAAACCTGAAGAGTTAACTTCTTTTAAATTCATGTTAAATATTTGTTGTTTAAAGTGAATTTTAATTATGTTGAACTATATTTTCTTAGGTTTTGTCTAAGGGTGTGAAAGTAAATTAATAAAGTGCATTAAATGCTCTAAAATGCTATACTTTTGATTTATTACCTTCCTTTGATTCTTTAATAAGGGACCTTAGGACACTAGTTAGTAATTTTTTCCCTCATTTCCTCTCTTTTGATTGAACTTTCAAATTATTTTTAATTAGTCCATTGTTTATTGAGAATATTTCCATATCTAGACCACTGAAAAATTTCAATGGAGGTATTATTCACCCTAAATCATATGGAATAAGCATGTTTTTTTATTAGTTACAAATTGTTGAATATCTTATGTAATTTTTTATCTAATTTATGCAGTTAAAAATATTTTTAACAATTTAGATAGTCAAAAGCGTAATGGTATCATGGGTTTAGACAAGAAAGACGTTAGTGGGATTGACACAAATCGTACTAAAGTGGTGACTGACATTCAACCTTTGATTGACGCATCGAATGGCAAGATTTTTGACAAACTAGATAGGCACGATGATGATCCTAAGCCTTCGTTGGGAGAAAAAGATAGCATCGGTGTAAAGCAAGAAATCAAATCTAATGATGTGTTGCCAATGGTTGCTAGTGATAAGGCCACACTACAAGTTAAAGTTGACGAAAATGGTGTTTCCAAGGCTTCTTTGGCTAAGCAAAAATCATCATCTAAATTATCACATGATTCCAAAGTTCGGACTGAAATGGGCGAAGTTGCCAGAGTGGATGATAGACGGGGAAATATCTCGAGTCAGAAGCCTGTATCGAGGTCTAAGGATGATTTAAAAGGTGAAAACAAGGTTGTTAAAGGTAATGATGTAGAAATTGCCAAGGGGTTGGTGGAGGACATTGCTTCCCAGAAGGAAAAGCGTGAAGTTTCCGGAGAAGTTTCAAAAAAGAAGATAATGAATAATATGTCAAATCAAAGGCATATTAGCAATGATGTTGACATGAAGGCTACAACTCAAAGTTTCTCGAAGGAAAAATACAAACTACTCCGAGCAAAGGATCACATTGATGTAGAAGATGACCCTTCCAAGAAGCTAAGGATTGACAAGAAATCCTCAAAAATATCTAGTGACAAGCTTCGTAAAGAATCTTCTATGGTTTCTCCGGATGTGGAAAATAAGTTGGAGATCCATGCCCCAGAAGTTGCTCGAGTTGCTCGAAGACCTGATGTTGTAAGTTGTTGCGCAAGCACTCTCACTCTGTCTTGATTTTTCTTGTTCCCTTGATAATACCTTAAACGTTTCTACTTCATGTTATGATCTAAAAAATCTGTAGCGATGTTTCAAAAATTGGAATGAATCTCGATTGAACTGGTTGAACTGAATGGAACTTGTTTCTCGTTCAATCATCTTTTCTGTTTAATGATGATTCTAGTTCGAATTGAACTAGTTGAACCAATTGAACCATAAATGGGAAGGTTTGTCGGTTCAATCATTAGTTAACTTTTCAAATCGATATTGGATAAACCAATCAAAACAGGTTCAACCCCTAAGGTTGGCTTGTTCGGTCCACTTCTTGATTCAAAAGTTCTTCTCAAATCTTTTTTGTGAAGGGAATCGTCAGTTGTGTGCCATGTTTCCTAATCATCTCTTCGTTTTAGTAATCATAAATTGTTTATTGCTCTAGCAGTTATTAAATTCGACTCAGATGTCAAGTTGGCCAAGACATTTGTGAAATGGTGTTTGTAAATGTTGGGTTGAATTGCATAATCCTAATTAAGCATATTGAGTATTAAAAAATCGCAGATTTATTATGATGAGCTAGGGAAATCTAAATTAGTTGTGGATTGTTATTGGCCTTAGACTCATTATCTGACCCCCAATAAAACGTAATACACTTAATAGCCCATATTTGTGTTCTTATCCTCTAAGCATCTATCAATGGATGCTCACATGGAGATGTGGAAGAAGTTGTTCTCTAGGTATGGTGAAGTTGGTATTAATTTATCTGATATCTGTGGCATTTAGCAATGGTGTGATGGAGGTGTTCATTCAAGATAATTAAAGCTCTTTCATTCCTTTCCTATATTGCATTTATACCTATTTGGTTGTTGTAGTCATTTATACGGTCTTCATTTTGCTTTATTGTTTTGCCATAAGTGGTTTTGATAGAGGCCCATTAATTAAGAGTGTATGTTAGGAAAGGGAAGGTGGGTTGGCTAGGTGTGGTTATTAGGAGATAAATTGGAGGATCAATCATCATAGTAGCTTGTCTAGATAGTTAAGGAAGTAATTTGGAGAGGTAGGAGACACTCACGTTGCCCGGGGACTACAAGGAAATAAACACATCTTTGTTCTTCTTCTGAATCTTCTATCTAGCTCATCAAGTACGTGTATTGCAGCCCCTGTTGATCCTGAGGTAGCATTTTTTGACTGCGTTGGATCAACACTGTGTAGATTTGTCAATTTGTTGTAGTGTATCGTTCATGATTTGCGAAAAGTGGTGTGATCGTGCGACTGTAAAGAGGCATAGAAAGATTGCAAAAGAGCAGCACACAAGGATGCGATAATCAACAAGGAATATGCGAGGCACAATGCTTGCTTCGTAGATCTTGAGTTGATTGAAGGAGCCATGATGGGGAAATATTAGATGTGGAGTCTGAGGAAGGCTGAGGAGAGAAGCAAGATGAGAGCATGTGGAACCTTTCAAGGTAGAATTCTATAATTTAATAATGAGATGAACATTTCCAATATGTCCATAGATCTTTGATGTGGACAACTTTGCTAACTGTGGAAGAAGTTGGATCTTCAATCTTCAATATTTTTCTAAGTACATGCCATGATTGGAGAAAGTACAAAGATTCTTCGTAACGAGGGAGATTAAAGAGGTGGAATAGGTTGAGGTGGTGGCCTTTTAATCCCTGGAAGACGAAGTGCTCTCATTGTAACTCGGCTGGAGGCCTTTATCTTGAATCTATTGAAGCGTTTCAAGCTTGTTGTGCTCACGGTCCTTTGGTATTTTCGTTTATGTTTTAAAGCAAGAGAGGTTAGAGAAAGAATATCGGTGTATGTAAGAAGAGGTATCTCATGCGTGCTTCCCTCAATAGATTAAGATGTGAAGGGCTACAGTCACGGTTTATCCGTTTGAAACTTTTAGTTAGACGGTTGACTCATTGATAGTCGAAATACTGTGTTTTTTAGGATATGATGAAGTTGTGGGGCTTTCTCGACTTGTAAGGGAGGGAACAATAGCGTACATAAACACACATATGATTTAACTAGCCAATCTCCTACTCCATCTCTTTCTCTCCCTTCCTTCTTTCTCCTCCTTGGCTTCATTATCTGATTTTTGTCCCTACTCATTGTCGTAAGCCCTCCCTTTTCTCCCGTGCCATCTTGAGAGGATAACAAGAATCTAAGGGGTTATGTATTTCATCTTACTCCATTATATTTATTTGTGTTTTTCATTCAATGCATGCATGATATAATGTGGAATCATCTTATATAATAGCTAAATTTATCAGTATATTTTGTGAATTTTGATTATCGATTTTTTTAACGAGTTTTTCTGTTACAAATTTTATTTAGTAGATATATGCAGTTTCGTTCATGAATTTTTTTGGGATGACTTAGTTGACCTTGATGCATATTGCTTCAACTTGTCAAAATGTAAGCTATTGAGAGTTCTTATGTATTTCTCTCTCTCTCTCTGACAGGATAGGAGCAAGTGGTTTAAGGGAATTGTAAGTTCTTTTTTCTCTCCTTTTCCATTTCTAAGGTCTTGGTTTTACATGATTTTCTGTTGGCTGCAGTGAACTTCATATGTATCTTTGATGACTTTTTTTTCCTGCTTCATGATTTTTTTACTCTGATCAAATAAAATAAGGGGTATATCTTGTGCGATATGTTTTCAGCCATGGGAAGAAAGAATGAAAACTGCTTATGAGCGAGGAACACTCGTGCTACTCCAAAATTTGGATCCATGCTTAACTTCAGAGCAGGTCCAGGTAATAGTCATTCAAACTTAATGAGATAAAGCTTTGTTGTTGTTATTGTTGTATTTGATTTAAGATAAATGAGTTGTTTATGTAACTTATGAAACAACTCATTATATTTTTGTTGTGTGATTTTCTCTAACGCATGGAAATTTTGTTTTTCACCATATTCAAGCTGTTGCTTGAATCATATATATTAACATCCAATTCTCTTACACACTTTTTTTGTGTGTCTGATTCATTCATATTGTCTTAAATTACAGGATATTATTTGGCATGGCTTTAAAGAAAGTTGCACTGCACACATGATCCAGAAAACCGCATTTACTAGCCCACATTCTGGTTAGGACTAGTCTTTGATCATCCTTTTCTACCCTTGGCATAAAATTGTCTGTGTTTCAGGACAACATATTTTCTACCCTTTTCAGAACGCCTCATTTGCAACCAATAATACTATGATATTTTATGATGCAGGCCAAGCTTTTATTATATTTAAGAGGAAGGAAACAGCAGAGATGGTTGTTAGAAAATTAGAGGAGGGTTGCTTATTAATGTCAAATGGAAGGTATGTACCCAGTTTAATGTGCATGATAAGTGTGCTATTTTTTTTTGTATGCACAAAAACATGAGAACTGCACTTTTGAACAATGAACAGTATAGAACTATAGATACCTATACGATATATATATATATATATATATATATATATATATATATTTCTTTTAAACATGATCTATGGACATATGCATTGACTGTATGCGCTCTTCATGATGGTTATATAATTGGCTTTTTTTGTTCCATCCTTGAATTGAATGAGAAGTATGGAAAATTCTATGGTGGTGAGTTTGTGTTTGGCTCTTAAATGCACTTTGAAGATAAGCTGTTGGATTTTATATTGAACGGTCAAGATTTGACTTCACAACAATTTTTAAAACAACCCACATACAAGTAAAGAATAGAAAAAGGATAATTACAATGTGACCCTATTTTTATCTTTCTGACAAAATATATCCCTAAAATCCTTGTTTTAGGAGGTTGACCCATACATGGCCTAATTAAGTACTACTTGATGAGGGGATTTCAAAGATACACTAATCATGTTTTAATGTCACCTTAACCTAGTCCCTTTGTCACCACTGACCAACCTCCATTCCAGCTGTCGTCGTTCTCACTATCATAGCCCCGGTACTCGTCACTATGGTTAAGAAAGTATTAAGAAAGTATAATGATCAGTTCGGAACTCAAAGGGAAAGGGGGTTTGGTAGAAAGAATTTTAGAGTGATTCACACTTGATTAGTGTATTGTTATACCATCACCTTTTGTCCATTGATGGACATGGTGTATAATGTAACAAATCTCATAGGGTGCACCATAAAAGATGTATTGTATCATTAGAATTTCTTTCTATATTTTATTTTGTACCCACAACCTTTTTCTTATCATGCAATAGAGTTGTTTCAAGATCTATGAAACTAGGGATCTGGTGTTATGATAAAATTACTCTTTAAAGGTATTTTCTTAGTGTTACAACTTACAATGGCTCAACATGGGTGAGTCTCGGCATAATAGTAAGATTGTATACATCTACCTTTCCCCGACTTCAATAGGTTTAGGCCTGGTGCACTGGGTCACCCTTTTTATAATGGCCCAATGCTTTAGGGTTCCATTGGGCAGTAGTCATATAACTGCATTCTTTTTTAACTGCTAACTACTCCTTGGGTGGAGGGTGGTTGGAATGCAGTTGTGTAAACTTCATTAGGTTTGAGTGATCTATTGGCATAATTTCATTTGGTGGTAGTTTTGTCACAAACCATAAAAATTGGAAGGTGCTTAGGTCTTGGAAAGTTGAGTGAAAAAAGAGAGTTGAAATCATCAGTCTTGGACCTTTTCCTATCCATACTTGTGATAGCCGTATTCATTTCCTCTAATTCAAATCCTTCCCTACCTTTTCCTGCTCATCCCCATTTCACTACATATCTTTTTTCTCTTGTAAACCTTTAGGATCCCTCCCTTGCTGATCATCAGCTATGTAATATAGTTGTAAATTTACCTCTTCAACAGATCAAATGTTTCTAAGTTTGCATTTTCTTTTGGCTCTTTGATAATTGGTTTGCTGAATATTTGATTTTGTTACCTGATAGCCCCCTTGTTGGAAGTAAGGGACGTCCTCGCTTTCCAGAAAAGAAGCCAATATTTTACGGTCACCATGTTCTTGATCAACTTCGAGTTCAGCGTGAGATGGTATATTATTTATATTTCTTTTTCATATTTGTGGCTAAAAGTGGAAATATTTGTTATATATAGGTGGTTCATTTCCATATGTATGTCTGTGTGGATTTTCTTTTGCAGAAAGATGCTGTATCTACTTCACATTGTGCTCAGACCAACACTATTGAATATGATATGGGCTTGGAATGGTGCTTATATCAAGAAAGAGCAGACAAATCATGGAGAAAATTATATCAGGTATATTATTTCATCGAATGTGCTGCAAATTATTTTCTGTTCTACTTTATATCTTTGTATATTCTACATTGATCTTTGACTGTGTTTTTAATCCCTTAGCGTCAAGGTGACGAGTTGAGGAAATTGAAAGCTAAGCTAAAAAATAAAATCTAAATGTTCTCAAGTTGCCTACATCTTTGGTTTTTCCCTGTAAGTTCTCCTTTCTCAACAGTGTGTTTTCAAATTCTTTGTATCTTCTAGTTCTGTAGCTTTTCCATGCTTGAATATTTATAATAGGATTCATTCTTTATACTTCTTTCATTATTTGTTGTAGCCTTGTCACAAGGGTTGAGATCGTTTACTGCAGCGGCGAAGTTTTGTGGCTAATGTTTTTCAATTTTGGTTTCGAGTTTTCGTGAACTCAGGATTTTTTGGTTCTGGTAAGCTTGCATTTACTTCTGATATCGGTATTCCATATTTGATTGAATCACTTTGTTTATAGTTTCCTCTTCAGCGCGGCAATATCTGATGCTTGAATCTGTTGTCTCAAATCTTTCTTGGCAGCGGCATGAATCTGGCAGGTTTGGCAGTTGTAAATATTATTTTTTCTTGGGGTTCGGTCTTTATTGGAATGAAGGAGGGTTTGTTCCTCCTCATTTCACTTCAACTCCGAGCAAGCTGCTGAGCAGTTTATTGCTAGATACTATATGTAAATTTCAGTATATTCAATGTGTAAATGTGGGGTTTATATTTATGACCTGTTTGGCAATGGAAAATGAGATGTGTACTTTCAACTATCCAAAAAGTTAAAAAAATGATGAAAAGAGAATAGGTTAAAATAAATAATAAAAATAATGATTGCATCACAGCCCATTCAGTATAAAAAAAAATTTGGGCCGAGTTGTCTTGCAGTCTAAACGGACCATGATGATAATAACCCTGTCCCACAAACCCGGGGAGTCTGGTTGAGCGGTAGGGGTTCATCCTCTCTTAACCAAGTGTCGAGGGTTCGATCCTCGCCTTGGGTATGGAAAAGCTTTAAAACTCCGGGCCAGTTGTCCCACTCTTCGAGGTGCCTACAAGCCAACGAGGGATTAGTCACTGTGGTCGACGGTGGATACCCCGGTCGTGCACAAAAAAAAAAACCTGTCCCACGTTGCCATCATCGCCTGACACTGTTTGTTAGACAATATACATTTACTAATTTTATGTGGTAATTGTAATTAGTAGGGTTTATTAACAAACTTTGTTCTCATAATTAGATTGTGGAGGTGGGGTTCTGGTCTTCTGTAGGGTCGAAAGGGAATGATCGAGCAATGTCAAGTTGGTTATCGAGCAATGTCAAGTTGGTTACTGTCAGACGCTATTGTTGTTCTTGGGATTTTTGTTTCCCATTCCTCTTTGAAATTTAATTACAGCCAGGGTGATTTTCCATGTATCATTGGCAATAATAAGCTAATTTCGTTATATCTTTTTTGGTATTCCCTTGTTTTCTGAAAATTTTCTCAATTTTCATGAGATGTTTTTCAGTGCGTACGATCAATCATGTGGTATTAAAATTTTAGGTTTTGCTAATAAGTATTCTTCTTGTTAAGGTAATAAAAAATGAGACATTTTCATAATATATATTTTTATTTTTTTTATTTAATGGTCCATCACAGCTCTTTTATTTTTTAAAAATTTTAACTTTTTAGCATCCTTACTTGTCAGAATTTAGAAAAGCCCTAATTTTTTTGGTTGCAATTTATCAGGTTTTTTTTGGTAAGGTGACTTAACAGTTAAGTGTTGGACCTACATCTTTTACGTTTTTTTTTTCTCAATGGCATGAATCATGATTGCTTAGTTGAATCTTGAAGACTACTGTTCATGGAGTTGCATATTAACACTAGACTTTGTCTTTTTCTAACAAGTAGGGGCAGTGGCAATAACGTAATATATCCTCTTTTCATGTATTTTCCTTTTAAGTAACTGAGGTTTTATAAATGAAGCAAATTGACTTTTTAATTGAAAATAGTCTAATAAAAAAGTGAATATTGTACCCAACATAAGAATTTAATTTTATTGTGTTGTTCGTGAAAAAAATTACACTGATCTTATTTATTAGCACCTCAATAAATATGATTAACTCAATCATTTTTTTAGAAGTTGTATGTACGAATAAAAATATATGAACATGTATGATACTTTAATCTGATATTTTATATAAGAATAACAAATATTGGCGCTTAGAAGATATTAAGAAACGAAACTCTTTTCTTTTGGTAAATAAGAAACGAAACTTTATTACTCTAAAGTCTAAACTGACTAAACATGAGCATCGACAAAAGAATCTTTCTTCTAAAATAGCAAGCATAAAAGACATATTTTTCTCTCCTTAAACAAATTGAGTAAGACTGGTACGAGAATGCGATGAGTTATTATCAAACAAAATTAAAAAAATATGACCGTTAATTTAAAAATTAGACCGATAAAGACGACACCTCGTAAGCAAAACCAGCTACAAAAAAAAGAATCTCTGTTTGTTTGCTCTCTGACTCTGCACACAGCACACTCTGCTCCCTCTCTGCTGTACTACACTCAAAACCCCATTATCATTATCATCTTCTTCTTCTTCTTCTTGTTCTTCCCGTTACGACGTCGTTTTGGGATCCCAAGCTCACACCTTCTTCATGAGCTACTCTCACATTCTCTCTCCTGATACCAGCTTCAACTGACGCCAAGTTTTGATCTTTCCCTCAGAAACGGAACCCCATTTGCTTCATTCGAAATGGGTTGCGCGCAATCGAAGATAGACAACGAGGAATCGGTGGCGCGTTGCAAGGACCGCAAGGCTCTCATGAGGGACGCCGTGGCGGCGCGTAACGCCTTCGCCTCCGGCCACTCCGGCTACGCTGTAGCTCTGAAGAATACTGGCGCTGCTCTCTCTGACTATGCCCACGGCGAGACCCACCTCAACCCTCTCGACCTTAACCACCACCCTCCGCCTCCTCCTCCGCCGCATTCCGCCGGTTCAAACCCCATGCCGCCGCCTCCTCCTCCGATTGACGACAGTCTTCCCCCGCCGCCGCCACCTCTTCCGAGCTTCTCCCCCTCGCCAGTGCCGCTTAAAAGGTCCGCCACCATGCCCGCCGCCATCGCTATCCAGCACCGCCGAAAGGGCGGCGGAGGTGGCGGTTCAACCGCCATTGCTGAAGAGGAGGAGGAAGAGGAGGGTTCGAAGGTGGATGCGGCAGAGAAGAACGGAGGCGGATCCGGTAACGCGCCGTCTTTGTCTCCGCCGCGGACGCCGGAGATGAAGGCGGTGCCGCCTATGCCGGAGGCGAAGGGAATGGCTTGGGACTATTTCTTCAATGTGGATAACATGCCTGGGCCTTCTTTGGGTGGTGATGATGATGAAGAAGAAGATGATGAGGTGGGTGTTGAGAATGATGAGATTGAAGAAGCTGAAAATGTTGGTGTTATGGAGGAGGTTGAGCCTAAGACTCCAGAGAAGGTTCAAGAGAGTAATGGGGTGGTGATGATGATGGAGGAGGAGGATCATTTGGAGATCTCAGAGGCTAAGCATATTGAGCATTCAAAAACTGCTCCTGCTGATTTCAGGAGGGCAATGAAGGTGGTTCCAAGTGTTACCCTTTTGCAGATTCTAACACTTCTTGATGATCATTTCCTTAAGGCCTCTGAGAGTGCTCAGGAAGTTACCAAGATGCTTGAGGCCACTAGGTTGCATTATCATTCCAATTTTGCTGACAATAGGGGTAATTTCCTTTCTGTTTTTTGGGACTTATTCTTCTTTTGTGCGTGTAACTGTGTATGTTTTCCTGGTTGCTTGTTGGGAATTGAATGATTGAGCCTGATTTGCTGTGACATGTTGATTGAGCAGGTCACATTGATCATTCTGCTAGGGTTATGCGCGTTATAACATGGAATAGGTCGTTCAGAGGTGTGTCCAATGGTGATGGTGCAAAGGATGATTTGGATTCAGATGAATATGAAACTCATGCCACTGTTTTGGATAAGTTGTTAGCCTGGGAAAAGAAATTGTATGAAGAAGTGAAGGTGGGTCTAATCACATTAATTGCTTAGAGCTGATTGATTATTTACATTCATGCTATTACCTTGTAAGATTAACTATTATTAATGCCTAATCCTTATTGAACTCCACTCCTTGTCAACAGCAAGGTGAGCTTATGAAGCTTGAATATCAGCGAAAAGTTGCAATCCTAAACAGGCAGAAGAAACGCGGCGCGAGTGCTGAATCCTTGGAAAAGACCAAAGCAGCAGTGAGTCATTTGCATACTAGATATATAGTTGACATGCAGTCAATGGATTCGACGGTTTCAGAAGTTAATCATATTCGCGATGCTCAGTTATATCCAAAGCTTGTTGGTCTTGTTAATGAGTAAGTATTGCCAAATGCCAAGTAGAAATTAGAATAGACATACAAGGGTAATGGTAATGTATATGCTATCTAGCTTTGTGTGTTCTGTTCAATCTTTGAGCAAAAAAACAAAATCATGAACCCTACTTGATTTAGTGTTGAATTGATCTTGATCATGAACCTACTTGTTTTCACTTTGACTGTAGAATGGCCAATATGTGGGAAAATATGTGCATACAACATGACAACCAGCTAAAAGTAGTCACAGACCTCAAATCTCTTGATATTTCTCAAGCACCTAAGGAAACAACTAAGCATCATTATGATCGCACCGTGCAACTTTGGCATGTTGTTCAAGAATGGCATTCACAATTTGACAAGCTTGTGACTCACCAGAAACAATACATCCAAGCTCTTCATAGCTGGCTGAAGTTGAACCTCATCCCTATCGAAAGCAACCTAAAGGAGAAAATCTCGTCCCCGCCAAAAGCCCAGAATCCACCGATCCAAGGCCTTCTCCATGCCTGGCATGATTTTGTTGACAAGCTTCCTGATGAACTTGCGAAATCTGCTATTTCCTCTTTTGCTGCCGTGATAAAGACGATCATACTTCAGCAGGAGGAAGAGATGAAGTTAAAGGAGAAATGTGAGGAGACCAGAAAGGAGTTCTTGCGGAAGCAACAAGCGTTCGAGGAATGGTACCAGAAGTATTTAATGCGGAAGGGGCCCGATGAAGCCGATCACGAAAGAGGAGAGGAAGTAAATACAAACAATGTTGTCTCAGAGAAACAGTTTGTTGTTGCAAGCTTGAAGAAGAGATTGGAGGAGGAAGTCGAATCTCACCAAAAACATTGCATTCAAGTGCGAGAGAAGTCGTTGCAGAGTCTCAAAACACGCTTGCCGGAGCTCTTCCGCGCATTGTCGGAGTACGCCCGTGCTTGTGCCGATGCTTATGAGAAACTCAAGTCAGTCTCACACACACAAGGTAGCACAGCATGATATATAATGTAAAGCCTTTTGTTATCCTTTGACTAGTTTATGTGTTTCAAACTTAAGTTCTGTGTCCTCCTCACACAAGAAGGCATATTCTACCCTGACATTAAGATTTACCAATCTTGTGTGAAAATTTTGCCATAGCTTGTAGGTTCTAACCATCCCTTAATGATGGAAGCTTATTGCTGAACTGTGCCTATGATGTAATAGTGATTTATTGGCACTGCAAGTTTATTAAAATCATTTGGTCCAAAAATGTTAAATCTTATTGACTTTCCCCTAACCTTATGCTATGAATCATCCTCCTACACATGTTCATCTTGATCATAAAGATTATGGTATGACAAGTTAATGATGGAAATGGAATCTCAACTTCACCTTCATTTTAAAATTCCACAATGATGGTTCAGCATAATTATTATTATTATTATTTGTTATAATTTATTAAGCTTACATTTCAAAGGAACCAAGTGAACAGAAAAGAGGTAGGCGCCTGGCAATGATGACTTTTCCGGCGGTCTTACTTTCGACACTTAAAAAATAAATAAAAATCCATTTTATGTATTTATTCAAATGGTTGTTACGTGTCCTCTTCTAGAATTCAAAGAGCCTAATTAGTCTAAGACACCTGCTTTAATCTTAATTAAGACCATGCTTAAAGGTCCAGATATAATTTCTCCCTCACCCTATTATTATATATAAGTGATGTGATTAAGAAAATCACATCTCAAGAAGTGGGGCATAGCATAAAAAAACTGGGTTGTTAGGCATAAGCATTAGGCATCTCTTGAGATAAAAAAAAGGCCAAAAGGGCCATTGAAACACACACACACACACACTCCATTCCTTTATATACACAAACATCTTCATCACTTTGCTATGTGTCATGGTATAAAAAGTCTCATCTTGCTTCAAAGGGTGTGAAGGAAAAAGTTTTGTTCTTGTCTTGGGGCAAAAATGGATAGCAGGAAGTACTGGTTTAGTTCAAGCACTCATCATCAAACAACTCAGAATATTAGGTTAGGAAGGAGCTACACAAAGCCTCACTATATGAGCTATTCACCAAGCAGCTATGATGATGGCAAGAAGACAGTGTGGCAGATGCTATGGAGGAAACTGAAGGTGAAAAGAGATAAGAAGAAAGTCTTCAATTCTCCCATGGAGGGTATTTACGATCCGGAAACGTACTCGATGAACTTCGATCAAGGTACAGGATGGATGGAACCGGACAACCTTCCTCGCTCGTTCTCGGCTCGGTATGCCGATCCATCTAGGATCTTGCCACCAAAACATTTAATGGATTGATGATGATCAGCAATGTGAAAAACAAATCAAAATGCCCTGTTCTATCTTCTAGTATCACCTTGTTCTCCTTTTTGGTTTTATCTCTTGAGGTGTTGATCACATATTAATTTCTTTTTAGCATTTGATGCTGTTGTGTATAAAAATTTCTTGAGGTGTTAATATCTATTGCAGAAACAATATATTTACACATGTATCCAAGTGCACCTCATTCCTTTCATTTTGAACTAAGAGAATATGATTGAATGATGGATTACTGGTTCTTGTTCATTGCAATTAACTGCATTGAGTTTTGATCCAAAGTTTTTTGTGTTTGTTGTACAAGGCAATTCAGTGCTTTGCTGGTTTTGAGTTTGACCTGATAATTGTAATGAAAGGAAAATAGCAACAAACCATAATTATTAATTAATTAAATAAGTGTGTAAAGCTTGAATTTGTCAAATTTTTGTACCTTACTTTAGTCTTTTAAGTTAATGAAGATGTTGACGGAACTTCTTTGGCTCTTATGATAATAAATTCACATGTGGATAAAAACAAAGAGAATGCTATTTCTATGCAACAAGTATAATAATATGCCTAATGCCCTGCTTGCATCAGTAAAATTGGACTTCAAATCATTCATGCTTAGCATAATATATTTTATATTTTTTTCCTCTTAGAACAATAGTTATGTTATATAAATTAATTTTTTCTCAATTTTCATATTAAATAAATATTTCATGTAAATCTCGACAATCGACAAGAAGTGTTTATTGGTATGGAATATGTGAAGAAAATAATAGAAATAATATTTTTTTAAGGGGAAGAGTAAGTGTTATATTTTAATAAAAAAAGAAAATAAAAGAAATTCTTTGCATATGAGTAGATGAAAAGGAGTGTTATTGGTACATAGTACAATACTTTTTATCAATTTTCCATCCATTCAAATGTTGATAATTTTGATAAATATATTGATACGGTATAAATATATTTATCAAAATTACCAACATTTGAATATGGTGAAAAATTGATGAAGAGATACTGCGTGCTATATACATTTAACATTTTTCGTAGAGGACTCCATAAGCGTACAACAACAATATGTACACATGATGTGTATATACTTTGAGAGGCAAATTTGAGAAAGGAAAACATACATAAGTTTCACATCACTTTTCTCATACATTATTTTAATAAAAATTCATATGATATAATTGATTTCTGAGCAACACAGGCGTATTAAAAAAATTATTAGGACGTAAAGTAAGACTAATTTGTGTTGAAAATTGAAGTAGTATACTTAGAAGAACACTTCTTCACGCACCAAAAACAGAACAACGCTTCAAAAACAGATGGCTAGAGCTGCACGCAGTTTGTTTTTAATGGATTCCAATTAAAATCAAAATTAGTATTTTAGTATTATATTATTATATATAATATTAGTAAATTACTTTTCAATGATAGTTGCAGTTTGTGCTGCGCTTATGTCACAAACACAATTTTTAACACTGATCTTATCTTCACTGTATGAAGAGAATTCAGCAAAAAGGGTTATTATTCCTATTACATTTCTGTGAAATATGTATTTTTCTTATAAAATGTTATACATCAAACAGGATATAAAGAAAATTGAAAGTTTTAAACAGGATTGAAATTTTGTTACCAAATTGGAATTAATCAAAACCTGAGGATCGAAAGAATTAATTAAGGGAATCAACCATTATAATTTTGCTACTTTATACAGTATTTCATATTGGTTAGTTATTTATGGTTTCAGTTTCAGTAGATCGCACCTCCCTCCCCCTTTGTCCCGTAGTGGTACTGTGTAGCCGAAAGGTTTTGATTTTGAAGGTTTGTTCGGTGCTACACGTGATGAAGTCATCATATATATATATATATATATATATCGGTATATATAGGTCTCTTTCTTTTTCAAATTAAAGCATAAAAACATTATAATTGGTGACTATACTATTTATAAACTCTTCTTAAATAGCTAGATCTCTTCCTAGTTTTTAAACACCAATTCATAAAGTATATATAGTGCTTTCCAGATCAGACAAGTGGGCGCTATGACTCAATAACTTCGTGTTATTAACTTGAGTCATTGTTTAAAATAAATTCTTTTTATTTATTTATAATTTTTTAAAATTTTACATATTTACATTTAAGTTGAACATATACATCTTCTTCTTGTACATCTACTTATTCTAAACATTCAAATATTTTACTAATAAAATATGTGAATTATACTCTTTTTAATATTTATGATGTTAACATTTAAGTTACATATAATTTTTCTTTGCTAAATAGGTCAGATTGAATTTAGAAGAAATAGAAGACCATGAAAAATGAAGTATTCCTACTTCTACCCCTTACCTTTAGACTATAATACAAAAAAATACTATTTGTATATTCAAAATATCATACACCATGATGATATGAGTGACATTCAATCTATTACTTTAATTTATGATGTGGTTTTCATTTAAACTTCTTAATTCTTCTTATTTACTACTAAACTTGGATGAATATTTTATAAATATTTAATTTTGAACGTAAGAATAGTAACTCAAAATAAGGGGTTCAACAAAAAATAAAAATGTATCACTTTGTATGGTTTCTACTTTCTAAACCCATTTTTGATGGGCAAGAATCATGTTCAAGACTACCGTTAGGCCCTCTGATAAGCCCAGTGTAATTTGAAGCCTTAAAGCTTGCTATATAAGTAATTAAGTATAGTGATCGAGGGATGTACTATATTATTTAATGTCCAATGGTCACATACAAATTATGAAACTTTACAACAAAGATAAATGCAAGCAGAGTTATTAATAGATTTGAGCTAAAAGTTGTTACATGGGTGCCTCTTTTGTGTTGCTGCATGCTTACATGGCGTATGGTTTTGATTCTTGGACTCAACTCCAGCCACAAGAAAATATGCAGTGTGCCTAAAAACAAGAGAGTCAGAGAAGTTTATTATCTTCAGCAATGATAGTTTTGGGGGAGAAAGTTAGTTATAAACAAATTAAACCTGAAAAAGTTCATCATTTTGATCTTAGAGTCATCATCGATATCTGAAGTAGTGTCCAATGCTTGTTGCATGTGATGTAGCCACCTCTCTGCAGCTTGATGCGTCACAGCAAATGGTCGATGCCTAGCTATTAGTGCAGGATGCCCTGCCCCATCCATGTACAAATTAATTAAAGAGAGAAAAAGATAAAAGGATCATCAGAATCAAATGTGTTGTTTTGACCCTTCAAGTTGCTTGTTTTTACCCAAATTCTATGATTCAATTTCACTTTCCACCAATCCAATTTTGACTATAAAAAAAGAAGATTCAAACATGACAATTGTGGCATTAACAAGAATGACAGAAGACATACATATATACAAACAAATACTTGTAGAGTAGTTTCACAATATATGGTTGCTGATATAAATAAATAATATGAAATCAAATTTATGATAACCTTTCATCACCAATCAAATAAAAGCATAGATCAGAGAATACGGAAATATGTCCCACAGATGTTATATCTAAATTAATGTAGATCATATCATATCAATCACTTATATCCTCACTTCCTAATAATAAAAGAGAGGGAATGACAAGTATATACAGAGTACAACTGTACAAGTAGCTAGCTCACCTCTTCTCTGAGAATACAAAGAAGGACCCCCCATTCTCTGCACAAGGAACTCATACTGGTTTTGAATTGCCTCTTCTTTCTCTGACTTGGCAAATATCGACCGAAACCATTCTTCCTCATCACCATAAACTCTGAACCACTCACAAACACAACCCCACAAACCCCAAAAATAAAATTATACATATATGTGTCTGTATATTAAAAAAGTCTATTTTTTTATGAAAAGTTAATTAAAAAGAAAAATGATGAGAAAACAGAGTACATAGTACCTGTTATAGAAATTGGTGGAGAGGTTAATGAAGGATTGAAGGCCGAGTTTGTGAAAGAGGTTGGTGTCGTCGATGGCAAAAGCATGCTCTGTCTCAACTCCACTCCATTCTGAAGCCTTCTTTTGCAGATTCTCCATCTTTAATTTCTGGGGATCTTTTCTACTAATTCAGAGAGAGCGAAGGAGAGAGTGGATGTAATTGTAATTGTAATGGCTCTTTTTGATTCTCAGAAGGCACAACTCAGAATAAAAATAAGAGAATGAAACTAAACAACAGATTAATCTTTACGCATGCTCATATGATAGAGATAGAGAATTGACATCTTATTAAATTATTTTAATTCTTTAATTAATAGCATCAATATGTCAAAATTAAGTTGTTTAAAACAAAAACTAAAGAGTTTGTTTTTCTCTTATTTGATATTATTATCATCTAATGATAAAATGTGGAGTTTATTTTTTGAAAAATTTATTTTTGATTACTATTACCAGAGAAAAGATATATAAACTTATAAAACATATATAATGTAAATGTTCATAACAGTTTCAAACTTTCAGTGAGTAATGTTATCACTTCTCTTTTCTTTTTCCAATCAAGAGAGATGGTGCAAAAGTAGTCTATCCTTTGTTTCAATCCATCATTTCCCTTCCCCAAAACGCATATAAACAACATTAAAGTTAAAAGCTGGTGGTCCTCATATATAAATATAAAAGTAAGGACGAAATAGTAATAAGTGAAAATAATTAGGGAGATCATTACTGTTCTACATACATACGCAGGAGCTAGCTTTAGGTATTAGAGTAGCCAACAACAAATCAAGGGCAGAATTTAATTAATTAATTAAGACCTAACATACGTAAACCAGAAATAATAAGGCCATCTCATCGCTCTTTCAAAATCTCTCATACTGTGTGCAATCAACAAATCATGATGACAGCAAGATAGATAGATAGATAGAGCTATGTCTCACATTTATTGATTGGGGCTCATTCAATAATTCAAACTGTTGCATTGGACACTAACAAGACCATAGTATTTTCTTTTTCTCATTTATTTTCAATAAAGATGTAATTAAAGGCAAGCAAGTTTTCAAGAGATATTGACAAGATCAACACAAGATCCTTGGTTTGACTCTCTAAACTGAGTAAAGGGTCCCTAGTTTCACCTGTTTCATTAATATCTTATTAATAATAATGTTTGGTCCATTCCACCATAAATGCAGGGGACATGACCAGTCCATTTCGAAGGGTACACAACATACAATTTTATGAATGTGAAAGCATAATTTATACAAGAGTTATTATGTAGTGTTGTTCTTGTTCTGTTGTTCACGACCCATATTTTCATGGTTGATATTGCTCTATTAGTTGGCTTGAATCTGGATACACTATTTATATATTGATAAATAAATATGAATATGACTTTTATGTTTAATTCTGCTTATCCATTGAAGTGGAGTGATCGTGTTAATTTTGGATATATATATATGGAGACATTGAAAACAGAGAAACACAATTTCATTCACAAAAGTAATTAAGCAGTGACAGATCACATTACATGTTTATGATGAAGTGACATGCATAATTGATTACCAACATATAAGACCTATAAGAGACATAATGTCTGATATAAAAAGCATCTACCTTCTTCGTTGCTTAATTAATTAACCAAAAGTAATTTATAGGCATTGACAGTTATATTAGCATAAACAGAAATTAATAATTAAGAAGTAAGAACAATTTGAATGACATTCAGAATACTCTCTCGTGTATGATCAACATCCATATTGTACTCTTTAGTTGCCAGCACCAGCACCAACTCCACCACCGAATCCAGCACCAAAACCACCACCAACTCCAAAGCCGCCCCCACCACCAAATCCACCACCTCCGCCACCGCCTACGCCACCCCCAACACCTCCACCTTTTCCAAACCCACCACCAGCTCCAAACCCACCTCCTGCGCCACCTCCAACACCACCACCACCACCAAAGCCGCCACCTCCACCTGCACCACCCCCACCACCTACACCTCCACCAGCACCAAGTCCACCACCTCCACCAATCCACCTCCACCTCCAATGCCACCTCCACCACCAGCCCCTCCTCCAATGCCACACCACCTCCACCAAGTCCACCTCCGCCCCCTAGACCACCACCTCCAATGCCACCTCCACCACCAGCCCCTCCTCCAATGCACCTCCACCACCAGCCCTCCTCCAATGCCACCTCCACCACCTGCTCCTCCCCAATGCCACCACCAATACCATGTCCAGCCCTCCTCCATGACCAAGTCCACCACCACCTCCACCAAGTCCACCTCCGCCCCTAGACCACCACCTGCACCTCCACCAATGCCCCACCCACCCATGACCCAACCCTCCACCATGACCCAAACCACCTCCATGACCAAGCCCACCACCTGCACCTCCTCCAAAGCCTCCACCAGCACCACCACCGCCACCAATTCCACCTCCACCGCCTAATCCGCCACCAGCTCCACCCCAAAACCTCCACCAGCACCACCCCCAAACCCGCCACCTCCACCAAAGCCACCACCTCCACCAATCCCACCTCCTCCTCCTAGGCCTCCACCACCGCCAAACCCGCCGCCACCACCAATGCCACCGCCTCCAAACCTTCCATGCCTAAAGCGTTTCTTGAGAATCCCAGGCCCCAACAAGTGCTTATCATCCTTGTCCTTGATGATCTTCCTCACATGCTTCCCCTCCACCTGCAACAGGGAGCCAGTGGTGGCAAGCAGAACAATGCACAAGGCAAAGACAACCACAATACCCTTTAAAACAACTCTCATAATTAATTGTAAGTAAGAAGAAAGAAAGAAGAATGTGCTTTATTTTTATGTGAGGAATGCGTACTGTGCAATGGAGGGAGCAGCTAGGGTGTGTATATATATATATATATACATACATGTAGCACTAGCAATAGTAATAGTAATAGTAATAGAGGTGGTAATAACAGAGTGGATTCAAAGTTACTTACTGGTAACTAGTCTGAAAGGAGTAAATGAGGGTCAGCTGTCATTGGCTGATGACCGATTTAATTCTTCCCAACTGTCCTCTTCCATTCTATATATCCTACGCGCTCTCTCTCTGTTTCAGGATAACAGCACAAGCAAACAGGGGACTTAATTGACCATTGCCAATGCTGCTTTTTCTTTTTCCTACTTTTATACTTAGTATTGGTTTAAGTTCCATCCCTTTTCCTTTTCCACAGAATAAAAATAAAATAAGTTAGAAGCAGTAGTACTCTATGTGTTTAGCTAGGTAGGTTGCGTTGTGTGAAGTGAATTTCATTAATGGCAGTCGTCTGTGATAGAAGCATTAATGGTGCAACTACCATACAGCGTCCTTTCCATGGTGAAACAAGACTTACATTATATGTGCGCTTCGCAACTCTAATTAACTCTACTTCTCTAACCTAGCTATATTACACGCATCTACCAAAACAGGGTTCTCGCCCATCACGAGCCAAGAGGTTCATTCACGCGTCACATGCATTGCATTGCATTGCATTGCATTGTATGTATATGTATTGTACAACAATCAATAATACAGTAAATTTAATTAATTAATTATTCCTTCTAAAGTTACCTAAGTCAAGTAGCTTTCTTTTTTGCATCTCATATTCGAGTAGCTCTGTCTATATAAATGTTTGTACAGGATTCATATATATTATTATTATTTCACTACTTTTGTCTCCACTAATTCTCTTTCAACACTAATTATAATTCCTACTATGTAACTAGTTGTGGATTAGGAGTTCTTCATGGCTTCTTAAGCGACATACATCGTTAATTACTTTTTGACACCGGTGATTAAAAAATAAATGCTTCTGATGGTGGCAGTATGGCCATCACAACATAATATATATACATATATATTGTCATATTGACTGGTATCAGTTCTGCATGGTTTGGTTTCAACAGAGTAAGATACATGTCAAAAATAAGGGCTTAGCTAGTGCAAATTATATTGTGTGAACTCGTTCGGATATATATATATACCATTCATAAAATTTTATACCACTATTTTTTTTTGTTTCTCACGATATCCCCACCCGAAATGTCAATGACTAATCTGTCGCGGATCTGAACTCCACTTGACCAATAGGTTGCTGCATACACAAGGCGAGAATCGAACCCGGCCCTTGTTTAAGAACCACAATTTATTCTTTAATCAAACATTCCTTTGTAGTAAGGTTTTTATTTTAATAATTTTGATATAAGAGTAATATTGAGTGTAATAATATATCATATATGTTATGCATGTATGTTTATTGGATAATGAATGAGTATTTCATCTTATTTAACAAAAACATATAGATATATAGCATTTCTTTTTCTTATTTGTGTAGCAGGGTGTATTTATTGAAGATGAAGATAAGTCGCACTACACATTTGACCAGTATAGCTGTCTAACGTATGTTAAGTTGACTATTATGTTTGTTTTTCTTGTTGTCACCTTAGACATCGAGACCAATATATACATAAATAATCATTTTACATGTCATTTTCTTGTACATTAATTATATTATCATTTCACTCACAAAATACATGAAAATCACCTAAACGATGGATCTACCAACAAATTAATGATGCTTCATGCACGCCCAAAAATTTTATGAATTGCTCAAAATTATTTAAATGAATGTATTTTTTTTTGTCATTACTTATTAAATGTGATCCACATTATACATTAACATAAAAATTACATAAAATTTATCATTATGTATGAATATCATTTTTGCCTCCACTACTAAATTTGTTTGGATTCACCATTGATCTAACTTTTCATGTGTATCATTTTTTCCATGGTCTCCTATGTGTGTCTATATCGCAAATGGACGTTAAAATAACATTTTAAAAATGAGGAAATAAATTATTTAGAGATTAAATTGTAATAAGAATTTCTAATGCTTGTAAACCGTATAAGTGATATTGTTCGAATGCTGCTTTATAGGTGAAGTTTCACATTGAGAGAGAATTTACTAATTGAAGATTATATGATGAGTAAATATAATTGGAATTTCAAGCATTATAAAAGTTTTCAGAATCGCCTATTGTTTGAAGTTTATGGTCAAGATATTGCGTTAAGGAGCCCCTTCCTTTCAATAAATGGTATAAACACTTCCACATATAGGAGTGGTTAGTGATACAAATAATTGTTGAAAAAAAAAAAAAATCAAATAAAACAGTAATATATATCACATGTGGTCTACCACATATATCCCCTTGTTGTGCATAACATACATTATATGTTGTAATATCACTTTTTTTTTCAATATATACACATCATATGATATAAGATGTGTAAAATATGTAGTATTCATTGTGTATTTTATATTATATATATTATGCACTATTTGTTGACAGTTTAGATTGATATTTTATTGTAAATATAACAACAATTCTCTTTTAAATAACATAAAGTAATGCTGATATGATTATTCAAATGATAAAATATTAAATAAATATGATTTAAATGATTAAGTTAACTTAAGTTTTGTAATTTGAGAATCCAAATTAACAACAAATTTAGGGACTAAAACAACTAAATTAAGGTTTATGTCACTGAAAAATGTTATAAAACGACGTAGTTTGCTCGGCACCGATTAGAGTACACTACAAAAATACGGAATTATTAATTAATATTAATTAAAACAAGAAAGTATATATAAGAAATCAACCCTAATGTTGGTTCTGGTCGCTGTTTATCCCTAATATCTGCGACCGTTCATGTTCATGTCCCCATTCGCTGGGATAATCTAATCTGTAACCATTTCTTGCGTTGATTGGTCTTCTCTCGGTGATTTCAGAGTTCAATTCCCTAACCTAACGCTTTCTTCTTCTTCTCAGTGAAAGAATTTTCATTCGCAGATTCCTCAGCTGCAGCTGCAACTACAGCTTCAATTTTAGGGCTTCGTAATATTATCAGTGATTTTGCTGCATCCGTATATGGTTGCTGTCGAAACCAATAATCACATGGAAAGAGAGCGAACCCGAAAACGCCCTCGCCTCGCGTGGGACGCAGCTCCACCTCCCCCTCAGGTTTTTTCAATTTCACTGACAAATTGAACCTAGGGTTTCTTTTTTTGTTACTATTTTTTTTACGTTATTAACTGCGTGACATGGAATTGAGATGGTTCGTGATTTTTATTGTAGGGTGAAAGGGGTGTGGGTGATGAAGCTATTGAGAAAAGGTACATCACGCCTCCAAAAAGGGACGACGATCGCGAAGGGCATTATGTCTTTAATCTTGGCGAAAATCTTACTCGTAGATGTAAATTCAACCTTCTTTGCTGTTTATTTTTATTTTTTCTTAGAATTATTTTCCCCGAATTTCTTGTTTTGTTGGGATTGGTTTGGAAAATCAAGCAATTTATTGTAGTCTTTTTTTTTAATCTTTTCTTTAGGTGGTTTTATTATTTTCTCATATCAAAATCTGTTTGGTTTTTCTACAGATAAAATCCTCAGCAAGATGGGCGAAGGTTAGCGGTCCAGTGTCCTCTGAATACAAAGATTTTAATTTATTTGTGACTGTGCTTGTGTCATTCAGCATATTGCTAGTGCTGTAGGCACATTTGGTCGAGTTTTGGAATGTTGGGATCGCCAAGCCAGACAATATGTGGCGATTAAGGTGATTAGGAGTATACGGAAATATCGCCATGCAGCAATGCTCGAAATTGATGTGCTTCAACGTCTTGCTAAGAGGGAAAGAGAGAGCTCAGGGTAAGTATCCTACCGAATGTAATGGCTGATGGGATTTGGTTATTCCATTGCTAATTTAGGTGACAAGAAATATTTACTCTGAATCACAAATTCTTTGCAGCTGTGTGCAGATGCTGGATTGGTTTGATTACCGAAATCACATATGCATTGTAAGTGTGCTGTGCTTATGATGGTTCTTTTGACAGAATATATTTGTTCATTTGCGATATCTGAGTTGTTTGTTTTGAGAAAAGTTGAAAGTGTGTTGGAGATGCAGTGGATTTAGTGCTTTTTCAATGCCGGGAGGATGATTCGGTTGTTAATTTCAGCTATATAGTGGGTTGCTTTTAAATATGTCAATGTGGGATTTATTAGTAGATATGGGAACTAAGCAGAACCATTCCTTTCAATGCATTTTAATGGTGTTATCAGGTATTTGAGAAGCTTGGACCAAGCTTATTTGATTTTCTAAAGAGAAATAAATACTACCCATTCCCTGTGGATCTTGTTCGGGAATTTGGACGACAGCTTTTGGAGTCTGTAGCATGTCTGTGGATTATCTTTGACTTCAGTTTATTTCTCATGTTTTATTCTCATATCCTCTCGCTTTCATGTCAACCAATGCCTTTTCCCTTGGCCTTCTTTCTTTGTCCAGGGACAGTGTGCCTTGTTTGTGTTTTGCTTACTTTAACTTTTCTTTTTGGTGTGACCTACCATATTCAGATATGCATGAACTACATCTAATCCATACTGACCTGAAGCCAGAAAATATACTTCTTGTTTCTTCTGAATATGTAAAGCTCCCTACCCGAAAGGTATTTAGCATTTTTATGATGCTTACTTAACGTTTTTGGATTTGGGTATAGCCTCAATTGTAACATTTTTAAGGAAATCGATTGAATTGGTACAGAGGGTTTCCTCAGGTGATATGGAATTCAGGTGCTTGCCCAAGTCTAGTGCTATTAAGCTGATTGATTTTGGTAGTACTGCTTTTGATAATCAGAATCATAGCTCCATCGTTTCTACAAGGCATTACAGAGCCCCTGAGATTATTTTAGGTAACTAAGAGAATGGTTTTAGCTGATAAATGTGTTGCTTTAATTGTTTAATGTTCCCTCAAGCCTGTGTTACACAGGATACATGCAGTGCTTGGGATAAGAATTATGGATTATATGAAGTAATGGACCAGTTGAAAAATGCTAATATTAGGCTACATTACTGCATTTCTGCCTAAATCTTGTGTGCCGGTGTTATATTACTTGAGACTTTTTTCTTATTTTATTTGAGACTTTTTTCTTTCTTAATGAAATTATCATTACTTCTGGGTCCAGGATAAAACATATGCTTGTAGTTCACATATTCTCACCAGCATCTGAAATGTTAATTTCAGGTCTAGGGTGGTCATACCCATGTGATATGTGGAGTGTTGGATGTGTTCTCATTGAGTTATTCTCGGTTGGTCTTCTATCTATAAAGATATATTAAGCATGGTTTTGAATCTGGACCGGCTGATCTTATTGCTCTAATTGTGAAACTTATGTCAGGGCGAAGCGTTGTTTCAAACACATGAAAACTTGGAGCACTTGGCAATGATGGAGAGAGTGTTGGGACCTCTGCCAGAGCACATGATTCGAAGATCTAAGTAAGTAATGAACTTACTGAATGTTCTCTAATTACTTTTCAATTCCAAGATAATACTGATTGGCTGGATATACATCCAGATCAAGTATATTAACATTTTTTGCCCATTTGCTTCAAAATATGTAGCCGAGGTGCAGAGAAGTATTTCAGACATGGATCGCGACTAAATTGGCCTGAAGGAGCTGTTTCAAGGGAGAGCATCCGTGCTGTAAAGAAGCTTGATCGTCTTGAGGTTTGTCTTGTTTCGTTATCCATCAGCAATTCCTAGGCTTCATTGTCCATTGTTGCACTCATTCCTTTTCTTGAAGATACTTGTAGTGACCAATAAAAAATACTTTGGTGCAGAACCTTGTATTGCACCGTGTGGAATCTTCACGGTCCTCTCTAACCGACTTATTACATGGTTTATTGAGATTTGATCCGAATGAACGTCTAACTGCTCGACAAGCTCTGGATCATCCCTTCTTTAGAAATCCAACTTAAGAGATGCCAAATCTCAATTTGTCCTGGAATATGATGTCTGATGTATTAAACATTGTATGCTGCATAGGAGGCTACAGTGAGTTTTAAATGTACTATGGCTCATTTTTTGTAGTATTTCAGTCGCATCGAAAATATATAGTTTATCATTCTTTGTAGTGATTTGCTCGATTCTGATAGTTCCAAGGATTCAACCTCATTTGCTGGCATTTGAATATCAGTCCATTATTGCAAATAGGAATTGATGTGTCATCAGGTAGGTGAAAAATGAGAAAGAAAAGGGGCAATGCTTGGTTCGTGCCTCCCTCAGCCTTCAAAGTTGGTGGTCACTAAGAACTAGTTTAGCTTGGTGATTTGGATTTGACGAAAGTTATTTTGTCTGGGTTAAGCTTTGATTTGTATTTAATAGTTCATTTTTGCCTTCAAAGTTATTTATGTGTTTATAGTCTATAGTACAATAAAAAAAATAGTGAAATATTAAATTTTAAGTATACATCATTCAATTTTTAATATACATTAAAAATTCATGTAATTCAATATTTTAAAGAATATAGTCTTTATTTTAT
This sequence comes from Aeschynomene evenia, assembly GCA_013621005.1. NCBI lineage: Eukaryota > Viridiplantae > Streptophyta > Magnoliopsida > Fabales > Fabaceae > Aeschynomene > Aeschynomene evenia. Next base: position 7,805,214 of record CM024270.1, read on the forward strand.
AATATAATTAAAAATAATAAAATCTCATATTTTAAAGTATATAGTCTTCAATTTATACTTTATGTAAAAAATTCATATTATTCTATATTTTAAAGCATATAATTCTCAATTTTTACTATATATATGAAAAATTAATGTGATTCAATATTTTATAATATAATCGAAAAAATGGTAAAATTTCACATTTTAAAGTGTATAACTTTCAATTTTTATTATATGTTAAAAATTTATGTGATTTAATATTTTAAATGTTATTGTCTTTATTTTATTGTGTATCCAAAAAATTATAATATCTATAATTTTAAAGTATATAGCATTCAATTTCTACTATATATGAAAAATTTATGTGATTCAATATTTTGAAGGCTATAGTCTTTATTTTATAGTGTATCCAAAAAAATTATAATATCTTACATTTTAAAGTATATAGCCTTCAATTTCTACTGTATGTGAAAAATTCATGTGACTCAATATTTTGAATGCTATAGTCTTTATTTTATAATAAAATAAAAAAAATAGTGAAATCTCACATTTTAAAGTATATAGACTTCAATTTCTACTATATGTGAAAAATTCATGTGATTCAATATTTTGAATGATATAGTCTTTATTTTATAATAAAACAAAAAAATAGTGAAATCTTACATTTTAAAGTATATAGCCTTCAATTTCTACTATATGTGAAAAATTCATGTGATTCAATATTTTGAAGGCTATAGTCTTTATTTTATAATAAAACAAGAAAATAGTGAAATCTCACATTTTAAAGTATATAGCCTTCAATTTCTCCTATGTGTGAAAAATTCATATGATTCAATATTTTGAAGGCTATAGTATTATAATAAAACACAAAAAATAGTGAAATCTTACATTTTAAAGTATATAGCCTTCAATTTATACTATATGTGAAAAATTCATGTGATTCAATATTTTGAAAGCTATAGTATTCATTTTTTAATAAAACATAAAAAATAGTGAAATCTCACATTTTAAAGTATATAACCTTCAATTTCTATATATGTGAAAAATTCATGTGATTCAATATTTTAAAAGTTACAGTATTTATTTTATAATAAAACACAAAAAATAGTAAAATCTCACATTTTAAAATATATAACCTTCAATTTCTATTATATGTGAAAAATTCATGTGATTCAATATTTTTAAAGGCTATAGTCTTTATTTTATAAGAAAATCAAAAAAATTGTGAAATCTCACATTTTAAAGTATATAGCCTTAAATGTCTACTATATATGAAAAATTCATGTGACTCAATATTTTGAGGCTATATTATTCATTTTATAATAAAACACAAAAAATAGTGTAATCTCACATTTTAAAGTATATAGCCTTCAATTTCTACTATATGTTAAAAATTCATGTGATTCAATATTTTGAAGGCTATAGTATTCATTTTTTTAATAAAACACAAAAAATAGTGAAATCTCACATTTTAAAGTATATAGCCTTCAATTCCTACTATATGTGAAAAATTCAAGTGATTTAATATTTTAAAGGCTATAATCTTTATTTTTTAATAAAACAAAAAATTAGTGAAATAATCTCACATTTTAAAGTATATAACTTTCAATTTCTACTATATGTGAAAAATTCATGTGATTCAATATTTTGAAAGCTATAGTCTTTATTTTATAATAAAACAAAAAAATAGAGAAATCTCACATTTTATAGTATATAGCCTTCAATTTTTACTATACGTGAAAAATTCATGTGATTCAATATTTTGAAAGCTATAATATTCATTTTATAATAAAACACAAAAAATAGTGAAATCTCACATTTTAAAGTATATAGCCTTCAATTTCTACTATATGTGAAAAATTCAAGTGATTCAATATTTTAAAAGTTATAGTATTCATTTTTTTTAATAAAACCTAAAAAATAGTGAAATCTCACATTTTAACGTATATAGCTTTCAATTCCTACTATATGTGAAAAATTCATGTGATTCAATATTTTGAATGCTATAGTCATTACTTTTTAATAAAACAAAAAAATAGTGAAATCTCACATTTTAAAGTATATAGGCTTCAATTTCTACTATATGTGAAAAATTCATGTGATTCAATATTTTGAAGGATATTGTCTTTATTTTATAATAAAACAAAAAAAAAATAGTGAAATCTTACATTTTAAAGTATATAGCCTTCAATTTCTACTATATATGAAGAATTCATGTGATTCAATATTTTGAAGGCTATAGCCTTTATTTTATAATAAAACAAGAAAATAGTGAAATCTCACATTTTAAAGTATATAGCTTTCAATTTCTACTATATGTGAAAAATTTATGTGATTCAATATTTTGAAAGCTATAGTATTCATTTTTTAATAAAACATAAAAAATAGTGAAATCTCACATTTTAAAGTATATAACCTTCAATTTCTATTATATGTGAAAAATTCATATGATTCAATATTTTAAAAGATATAGTCTTTATTTTATAATAAAACAAAAAAATAGTGAAATATCACATTTTAAAATATATAGCCTTCAATTTCTACTATATGTGAAAAATTCATGTAATTCAATATTATAAAGGCTGCGCTATAGTCTTTATTTTATAAGAAAACCAAAAAAATTGTGAAATCTCACATTTTAAAGTATATAGCCTTTAATATCTACTATATATGAAAAATTCATGTGACTCAATATTTTGAAGGCTATATTATTCATTTTATAAAAAAACACAAAAAATACTGTAATCTCACATTTTAAAGTATATACCTTTAATTTCTACTATATGTTAAAAATTCATGTGATTCAATATTTTGAATGCTATAGTATTCATTTTTTTAATAAAACACAAAAAATAGTGAAATCTCACATTTTAAAGTATATAGCCTTCAATTCCTACTCTATGTGAAAAATTCAAGTGATTCAATATTTTAAAGGCTATAGTCTTTATTTTTTAATAAAACTAAAAATTAGTGAAATAATCTCACATTTTAAAGTACATAGCTTTCAATTTCTACTATATGTGAAAAATTTATGTGATTCAATATTTTAAAGGCTATAATCTTTATTTTATAATAAAACAAAAAAATTGTGAAATCTCACATTTTAAAGTATATAGCCTTCAATTTCTATATATGTGAAAAATTCATGTGATTCAATATTTTAAAAGTTTTTGTCTTTATTTTATAATAAAACAAAAAAATAGTGAAATATCACATTTTAAAGAATATAGTCTTCAATTTCTATATATGTGAAAAATTCATGTGATTCAATATTTTAAAAGTTATAGTCTTTATTTTATAATAAAACAAAAAAATAGTGAAATCTCACATTTTAAAGTATATAACCTTCAATTTCTACTATGTGTGAAAATTCATGTGATTCAATATTTTGAAGGCTATTGTATTTATTTTATAATAAAACACAAAAATAGTGAAATCTCACATTTTAAAGTATATAGCTTTCAATTCTTACTATATGTGAAAAATTCATGTGATTCAATATTTTAAAGGCTATAGTCTTTATTTTTCAATAAAACAATAAAATAGTTTAATCGCACATTTTAAAGTATATAACATTCAATTTCTACTATATGTTAAACATTCATGTGATTCAATATTTTGAAGGCTATATAGTATTCATTTTATAATAAAACACAAAAAATAGTGAAATCTCACATTTTAAAGTATATCGCCTTCAATTTCTACTATATGTGAAAAATTCATGTGATTCAATATTTTTAAGGCTATTGTATTCATTTTTTTAATAAAACACAAAAAATAGTAAAATCTTACATTTTAAAGTATATAGACTTCAATTCCTACTATTTGTGAAAAATTCATGTGATTCAATATTTTGAAGGCTATAGTCTTTATTTTATAATAAAACAAAAAAAATACTGAAATCTCACATTTTAAAGTATATAGCCTTCAATTTTTACTATACGTGAAAAATTCATGTGATTCAATATTTTGAACACTATAGTATTAATTTATAATAAAACACAAAAAATATTGAAATCTTAGATTTTAAAGTATATAGTCTTCAATTTCTACTATATGTGAAAAATTCATGTGATTCAATATTTCGAAGGCTATAGTATTCATTTTTTTAATAAAAAACAAGAAATAGTGAAATCTCACATTTTAAAGTATATAGCCTTCAATTCCTACTATATATGAAAAATTCATGCTGTGATTCAATATTTTAAAAAATATAGTCTTTATTTTTTAATAAAACACAAAAAATAGTGAAATCTCACATTTTAAAGTATATAGCCTTCAATTTCTACTATACGTGAAAAATTCATGTGATTCAATATTTTGAAAGCTATAGTATTCATATTTTAATAAAACATAAAAAATAGTGAAATCTCACATTTTAAAGTATATAACCTTCAATTTCTATATATGTGAAAAATTAATGTGATTCAATATTTTAAAAGCTATAGTCTTTATTTTATATTAAAACAAAAAGATAGTGAAATCTCACATTTTAAAGTATATAGCCTTCAATTTCTACTATATGTGAAAAATTCATGTGATTCAATATTTTTAAGGCTATAGTATTTATTTTATAATAAAACACAAAAAATAGTGAAATCTCACATTTTAAAATACATAAGCTTCAATTTCTAATATAAGTGAAAAATTCTTGTGATTCAATATTTTAAAGGCTATAGTCTTTATTTTATAAGAAAACCAAAAAAATTGTGAAATCTCACATTTTAAAGTATATAGCCTTCAATGTCTACTATATATGAAAAATTCATGTGACTCAATATTTTGAAGGCTATATTATTCATTTTATAATAAAACACAAAAAATAGTGTAGTCTCACATTTTAAAGTATATAGACTTCAATTTCTACTATATGTTAAAAATTCATGTGATTCAATATTTTGAAGGCTATAGTATTCATTTTATAATAAATCACAAAAAATAGTGAAATTTCTTATTTTAAAGTATATAGCCTTCAATTTCTACTATATGTGAAAAATTCATTTGATTCAATATTTTGAAGGCTATAGTATTCATTTTTTAATAAAACACAAAAAATAGTAAAATCTTACATTTTAAAGTATATAGACTTCAATTCCTACTATATTTGAAAAATTCATGTGATTCAATATTTTGAAGGCTATAGTCTTTAATTTATAATAAAACAAAAAAATAGTGAAATATCACATTTTTAAGTATATAGGCTTCAATTTTTACTATACGTGTAAAATTCATGTGATTCAATATTTTGAAGACTATAGTATTAATTTTATAATAAAACACAAAAAATAGTGAAATCTTAGATTTTAAAGTATATAGTCTTCAATTTCTACTATATGTGAAAAATTCATGTGATTCAATATTTTGAAGTCTATAGTATTCATTTTTTTAATAAAACACAAAAAATAGTGAAACCTCACATTTTAAAGTATATAGCCTTCAATTCCTACTATATGTGAAAAATTCATGTGATTCATTATTTTAAAGATTATAGTCTTTATTTTTTAATAAAACACAAAAAATAGTGAAATCTTACATTTTAAAGTATATAGCCTTCAATTTCTACTATTTATGAAAAATTCATATGATTCAATATTTTGAAGGCTATAGTCTTTATTTTAGAATAAAATAAAAAAATAGTGAAATAATCTCACATTTTAAAATATATAGCCTTCAATTTCTACTATATGTGAAAAATTCATGTGATTCAATATTTTGAAGACTATAGTCTTTATTTTATAATAAAACAAAAAAATAGTGAAATCTCACATTTTTAAGTATATAGCCTTCAATTTCTACTATATGTGAAAAATTCATGTGATTCAATATTTTGAAGGCTATAATATTCATATTATAATAAAACAAAAAAATAGTGAAATCTCACATTTTAAAGTCTATAGCCTTCAATTTCTACTATATGTGAAAAATTCATGTGATTCAATATTTTGAAAGCTATAATATTCATTTTTTTAATAAAACACAAAAAATAGTGAAATCTCACATTTTAAAGTATATAGCCTTCAATTCCTACTATATGTGAAAAATTCAAGTGATTCAATATTTTAAAGGCTATAGTCTTTATTTTTTAATAAAACAAAAAATTAGTGAAATAATCTCACATTTTAAAGTATATAGCTTTCAATTCCTACTATATGTGAAAAATACATGTGATTCAATATTTTGAATGCTATAGTCTTTATTTTTTAATAAAATAAAAAAATAGTGAAATCTCACATTTTAAAGTATATAGGCTTCAATTTCTACTATATATGAAAAATTCATGTGATTCAATATTATATATAAAGTCTTTAGTCTTTATTTTATAATATAACAAAAAATTTATGAAATCTTAAATTTTAAAGTATATAACCTTCAATTTGTACAATATGTGAAAAATTTATCTGTTTCAATATTTTAAAGACTATACTCTTTATTTTATAGTACAACAAAAAAATAGTGGAATATCACATTTTAAAATATATAGCCTTAAATTTCAATTATATGTTAAAAATTTATGTGATTCAATATTGTAAAGGCTATAGTCTTCATTTTATAGTACAACAAAATAAATAATAAAATCTCACGTTTAGATGGCAATCAGATATATTATCGAAGCAAACACTGTTTGATACAGACAATTGAGCTGCTTGAATCTAGAAATGGCGCTCATAATATTGCTCTCAATATTGAATAGGTTCAGCTCAACACTAAAATAAACAACAAATTAAAGATAGCAATGCCAAATGGTCCTTGTGAAGCTAATCCACCTATAAAGTAGCTAAATCAATCCAATATCCATTTTCTAGCATTAGGCAGCTGAGTTCTAAGATGTTTGATCAGACAGTGCGATGCGTCTGAATACAGCCTGGAAAGTCTGTCCCCCATTCCGGGCAACTTTTTGGCCTTCTTCGGTTGCAGAACTCAAGAGCTTCACAACTGGGTCTGCTTCAAGCTCTTCCTTAGTCAGGGCTTCAAACATGGGGTGATTCTCTAGACAAGACTTCATCCAATCCCCAAGTTCTTCTACATCTGTAATTGTGTATATAATTCCACCAACCGCAAGAGCAAATGCATACTCATCGAGCAAGAATGGACTGATAACCCTCCGGCGATGATTCTTCTCTTTAAAGTGAGGATCAGGAAACAAGAAAAACATCTTTGTCAGTTGTCCTTTCTCAAAATAGTTGGGGATGTACTTCATGGAGTTAGTACGCACCACAGAAACATTTTGGTATTGACCTGGATTTGCTACCCTTAAAGATGAAATTCGTTCCTTGACATACTCGGTCACTTTATCTCTAAGTTCCATTCCAATCATCAGTTTTTCTGGGAAAAGTGTTGCAAGACTGATGAGCAGCCCTCCGAAACCGCAGCCAATATCAGCAAACTGGATCTTTCTGGAATCATCAGCTTGATCGGATGAGGGGAATAACTGAGGGTAATGAGCAGAATAGTCGAACTGACTCGGGGCTATCGGCACAGGGAAGTGAGAGTCACTCAGAGGATTACTGTGTGCCCGTGCCCGATAGAAGCGCTTTCGAGGCAAACCAGTTGACTTGCTGATAGTTGGATTTACCTTGGTCTCTGGCATGTCTATTTATTCAAACTGCAGGACAGTAAAAGCAAGAATTTTGGTAATATAGACCATACACTGATAATTCATAGAGCCATGAATTTTCTATTATTATAGAACCTAAGTACAGATAAAGGGCAAAAACAAGGTTCCATCACTTTTCATGCCACAAATTTGAAGTTCAATTTCAATTTGTTATCAATTTTAAATACCTTGAGATTCAAGAGCTTAGGTATCACTGAGATTTGTTGCTACAACAACATAAATACAATCAACAGATGCAATTGAATCTAGTAGGAATTATGGCGAGCACCTGGTGTGCGTGCGTGCTACTACGCATCACGCGACAATATTATTTTGCAAAAGGGACAACAAAAATGCATCGCAAAACCAAGCTCAAGTTCAGCTTATCGAATTGAAAAAATACGAGAATTCAAAAAACTCGTCACAGAATTTTCGATCGCAAATAAAAAAGACAAATCACTAAAACCACCAAAATAATAATGATGCTACTAATAATAAATGACGTTTGCGAATAAGTAAAATACCTAAAAGTTTTTGGGGAGAACAGTTTTTTAGTTGTTCGAGCTTCGGGTGATAGCAGTTTTTGTTAGCAGCAACAAAAGGAAGAGCGTGAAATCGGAATCGAAGGTTTTGAAGCAGGCATGAGGGTGGGAACGGGGAAAGTGGAAACAATGTGTTTGGGCCAATGTGATCTTGGATCTTAGTCCAATTGGGCCTATAAACTTCGGCTTGTAACATTTGGGTTGGGCCCTGTGTGATACACAAAATGGTGACTAGGGCTCTGTCAATGAAATAGAATAGAAAATGATGTAAACCAAAAAAAAGGAAAATGATGAGTCTTTCATAAATTTACGATTTTGTTGTCATAAAGAAACATGTCAACATAAATATAGATTGTTTCTTTGAGCATTATCAATGTTAAAAAATATAAAAAGAGTCTAATACATTGTCATTCAATTACATATATACTTCTTTTTATAAGACTAAGGTATGTATGTATTAGTATACCAAATTTATATATTTATTTAAGTATGTGAGTTCATAATTAACCGTGGCCCTCTTAAGTCTAAACCATAAACAATTTGATTCAAGCATTTCATATGTAAAACAAATTCTGCAAACACCGGTTACTTCATATTCAAGTCTCCAAATCTAGAGCACACTAATTAGAGGTAAAATCTGATCTCTTATTAAATAATAAAGATATTATGTTCAGTAATGAATACATGCATGCTTATCATAACGCAATTGGAGCCAAACTCTGCTATATATTTATATATATCAATATCAAGGTCAGGAGGTAACATACATCTGATGCATCAGTCAGTTCATTACTGTATTAATTTTATTATTATACATGAAAAACCTAGTAATTCTCCATCTGCAATTAATATATATTATTTATCATGTGTTGTAAGATTATTTCTATTCCGTACATCACTCGCACTATTAATTATATTCATTCAAAAATTAAATCAGTGCGATGGATACTAATTCGAGTTTCATACACTTCAGGAGACATGAAAGTGAATGTAAAATCTATGAAGAAGTACATTCAGGGTTTGTTATTATTTTTCTTAACCTAACATATATCTGATCATAATTTAATTTGTACAAGAAATTAAAAGGCACATACACACTATCTGATTCTAATAAGTCTCCTTCACAGTTGAAGAATTCTATAAAGAAAAGTTGGCTTCTATCAATACAAAGAATAGAATTAACCCATATATCTATGTATATATATTATCATGACTTGTACAAGAAATATTGTAATTATTAATTAAGGAAACGTGAATAGTACACCAATATAATAGTTTGAAAGACTAGACTTTGATTTCTAAACGTAGTTAAAAGTTTTGATGTTTCTTCTATGCAGAATTCCTCTTAGGTATATTATGAACTTATTTCTGTCCAAACAACTACCCTTTGAATAATTGTATCCTTTTTGGAAGCAAAAATTGTGTTTCGCCAATATCCCCCATTTTACTTTTCTTGTACCAATAAGAGTATAACTATTCCAACTACTTCACTCATGTATTTCCTTTTAGTGTATTAAACAAAAGAAAGCTTGATGATCATGTTAATTGTGAAAGGTCTATTGGAAAGTTATTGCAACTAGCCCTAGTATTTTTTATGTGAAGTGATTGACAAGTAATTAACATTATATGTATATATTGTCTATCCATATCACATGTTGATCGAGTTTTAGGGTTCTTCTTTGCTTCTTCTTTTTTTTTGTGACAATTGCTGTCAACTACTTCACCATTTATGTCAACAAAGTCGTTGATGGATATACATATAAGATCATCATAGGTCTTTTATCTCACGTTCATTACGTAATTAGAATATGATATTTAATTAGGAGATTAATTGTTATGTGCCATAAGGATATATATAACAGTTAAACAATATGTAAATAAAATTGTTTGATTTAGCTTTTATACTCGCTATCTCAAATAGAAATCATTTTAACTTACATGACAATACATAATTAAATATTATTTAAATTTATTCTACATTAATGATAATTGACAATCAAACTCTAATTAATTTGAATGAATTGATAAAAGTACTTAATTAAGTTATAATTTGTTGTTAGATAACAGCATGATTCATTGAATATATATGCCACTCCATTGCCGGGGCCAATTGAGTTTGGCCAGACCTTCTTTGAGTCAAAACAATAATTCAATATATTGATACGAATTTATTTTCACTATACAAATATGTATCACATTCAATTCTGCAGTTCGATCCGCAATTGAAAGTTGGGAATCAAATTAACAGAGTGTTTGAATTTATGCTTAATGATAGTTTGAGAAGACCATATAATAAATCACTATTGTGTTTTTGAGAAACTAATTGATGTATGAATTATAAGGAAGGAAGAATTTGTGACGTGCTAGGGTTTTTATTTGCCTAAGAAAAGTTCAATCTGAATGGGAGCTGGACAAAAAGTACAAGACAAGGTGGCTCAGTAGTGTTAGATATGTATGTATGTCCAAAATTATTGTTTTGATATATGAAAACCCTAGCTGGCTAGGTAATAGAGCAGATCAGAGAGAGTATATCTGAAGCTTTAATTCAAGATTTTGGCTTGTTTGTTTGTTATTTAGCTAAATTAAAGCGCATAATATAATATATTATCTGTCAATATGCATATATATATATATATATATATATATATATATATATATATATAAAAGTGCAGAACAAGTAATTAAGGTACAAGTCTATCTATTATATATCTCTTGTATCCTTTCCTTCCAGAATCTTGCAGCACTGATCACAGCAACTGCTTCTGTCATCATTAATCAATATTATGTTATGTAAAGAAATTAATGGGAAATTCAGCGTAATTCATAAAAGCGATGAACCAATTGTACATGTAAAAAATATAATCTTGGTCACAGAAATTAAACAAGCTAAGCTAAGCAGGGTGTAGCCAAAAGCATCAAAATTTAGAATAATATGTATGTATGTGTTGGTTGAATTGAATGCATAGTGTGATGATGTATTTATGTGAATGCGGTGTATGTATATATGTTTTCTGGTGTAGATATAGTTTCAGTATGTATATATATGTAAACTAAAAGGATGTATTTTCTGTTGAAAATTCAATTAACGAAAAGAACGTACTCATTGTTTAATGAAATTTGGATTGGATTCAAAATGAATCTACTACATTATTAACAATAATGTTTGTCGTACAACGGAAATACGTCCAACTAGTATCCAATGTGTATTATTCATGATATGGAATGTGTGCTATACGTATATAGCACACATTGGATAATAGTTGGACGTATTTATGTTGTACGATCAGCATTATTGCATTATTAATTACTCATTAGTTGAATCCTCACCACCACCATCATAAACTTATATATTTAAACTATATATGTTTAATAATGTGTCTGTCACGTACCCATGAACTGAATTAATTGAATTGAAGTCCAAGTATATATATAAATATATATAATGTTTTGCAGCTTCAAGGAAAAGATTACTAGCTAATAAGTTGATGTTTTCAGAACAGGTAAACATGAAAATGACACTCAAATTAAATTAGATATATTATTATTTGAAGTGAATGATAAGTAATTAAGCAATTGATTGTGATAGCAGATGGATGGATACATACATACAGCTATATATATATATATATATATATATCTATTCATTGATGATTCAATGATGCTTAATTAAGCTCTGAATCTTTCCAATATCATATAACTACCTACCTTTGAAAATTTTATCAGCAATCAAAACGCTGCAACTATATATATATATATATATATCCTTTTCCCGACAATTCCAAATACTTGTGCAGCACGTAAATACAGCTTTCCCATTCCAACACAAGATTAGTTATAAATCTCAGAAGAACATATATTAGTAGCTAGGATCAGTCTAACTAAGAGAAAACTACTGCTTACTTTTGAAATCACTCATCAACATAATTATTTGGCCTTATATTATTGAATCACACATATATGTAGAAATGTCTTGTACTTGGATTAAGTGTTAACACCAGACCAAATTAAAAACTAGAGGGCGCAACTCTTTCTACTTAATTAACCTAGCTAACCATTGGGCTTTCATACTTTTAATTTCCAGTAGGAATTGAAGCATGATAACCTTAGCTTTAATACCACTTGTTAAACCAACTTATACATACATACATACATACTACCTATTAAATCACAAGAGGTAGGATATATATGCACATATATGTGGCTATCCTTTGTACATATATAATATAAATCAGACAGATAGAAAGAAAGAAAGAAAATAATTAAACTTTGTGCCTCGGTCTCACGAGCATCAGCACTAATAAGCAGCTATTCTGGTTTGATGAGAGATTTCGGTAGGAATGGTTAGGCTTTAAGTGCCAAAAATGCTGAGGGTAATATATTTATATATATATATATATATATATATATGTATGTCTGCGATAATAATAATGTGAACGCAATCCAAACAAAATATGCAAAAGGGTATACCCTAGTCAAAAGTTAAACTGAATACCTCACTCACTAACATATGATTAAATCCCAAATCTATATAGTGGTATTTGTAGTGGTCACGTACGTTACTTACAGTCACTGCTGTACTGCAAGCCCATCTATACTTAATTAATTAATATCATTATATGTTATATTCTAAACATTGATCTCCTTAAACGCCCTCTTTAATTTAAATCTTCACAAATTCTGGCTACCATATAGATAAATAAATAAATCCGAAATACATAGTGTATATATTATAGGTACAGGATCTTGAATTAAAGAGTAGTTGGGCATAGAAAAAGAAGACACAAGTTATGATTACATTACATAGCATACTTTACTTAGGGTACGTAACAATATAATTCTATATATATATTTCTCATCGTAGAAACAAATGGTGGGTTAGACACAACTAGAAAGAAGAAATTAAAGAGACACGATGCATTCTCCAAAAATGTATACAAAGACACTTCACACTAAGTACTACGCACACGGAATTACATAATTCCTAAACAAGTTTGTCATATTTATAGATATGTCATCAATTAATTTATTTACGGTGATCGAATTTGTGTTTTAGGATTATTAAAATAGAAAAAACCTATTTCTATTCTATTGACTATAGTCTTTATTTTATAATACAATAAAAAAAAGTGAAATCTCAAATTTAAAGTATATAGCCTTCAATTTCTACTATATGAAAAAAATTCATTTGATTCAATATTATAAAGCATTTAGTCTTTATTTTATAATATATCAAAAAAATTATGAAATCTTAAATTTTAAAGTATATAACCATCAATTTCTACTATATGTGAAAATTTTATATGTTTCAATATTTTAAAGGCTATAGTCTTTATTTTATAGTTAAACAAATAAAAATAGCGAAATCTCACATTTTAAAGTATATAGTCTTCAAATTCTACTATATGTTAAAAATTTATGTGATTTAATATTTTAAATGTTATAGTCTTTATTCTATAATACAACAAAAAGTGTGAAATCTCAAATTTAAAGTACAACCTTCAATTTAATTTCTACTATACGTAAAAAATTCATTCGATCAATATTATAAAGCTACCCTTTAGTCTTTATTTTATAATACAAAAGAAATTATGAAATCATAAATTTTAAAGTATAAAGCCTTAAATTTCTACTCTACATGAAAAATTTATGTCCTTCAATATTTTAAAGGCTATAATGTCTTTATTTTATAGTACAACAAAAAAAATAGTGAAATTTCACATTTTAAATTATATAGCCTTCAATTTTTACTATATGTTAAAAATTCATATGATTCAATATTTTAAAGTTCTATAGTCTTTATTTTATAATACAACAAAAAAATAGTGAAATCTCACATTTTAAAGTATATAGTCTTCAATTTCTACTAAACGTGAAAAACTCATGTAATTCTATATTTTAAAGCATATAGAATTTATTTTATAATACAACCAAAAAATTGTGAAATCTCAAATTTTAAAGTATATTGTTACGAGCATAAGACCTTGGGAGAACCAACACCCAAAAAGCTAGCTAGCTATTAGGGTGGGAGAGCCCAAGGCCTTATAAGGCTTTTGCTTTACTCTAGGCTCCCCAATGTGGGACACGTAACATAGCATCCCCCTTCGAAAGCCGGCGTCCTGACGACTTCACTCGGCGATGCTTCACTCGTTTCATGGTCAGCCCCTCCGCCGGTCAGAACCCTCCGTCCCTGACGACACTTCACTCGGTGGCGCTTCACTCGTCACGGTCAGCCCCTCCGCCGGTAGTCCTTTCCGGTTGGCCGGCTCTCAATGAAAGCACAATTGTTATGAGCATTAGACCTTGGGAGAACCAACACCCCAAAAGCTAGCTACTAGGGTGGGAGAGCCCAATATAAGGCCTTTGCTTTACTCTAGGCTCCCCAATGTGGGACTCGTAACATATATAGCCTTCAATTTCTACTATATGTGAAAAAATCATGTGATTTAATATTATAAAACCTTTAGTCTTTATTTTATGATACAAAAAAAAATATATGAAATCTTAATTTTTAAAGTATATAACCTTCAATTTCTATTATATGTGAAAAATTTATGTGTTTCAATATTTTAAAGGCTATAGTCTTTATTTTATAGTACAAAAAAAAGTGAAATATCACATTTTAAAGTATATAGCCGTCAATTTCTACTATATGTTAAAAATTCATGTGATTCAATATTTTAAATTATAATACAAACAAAAAAATAATGAAAAAAAATATTTTTAAGTATATAGCCTTCAATTTCTACTATATGTGAAAAATTCATGTGATTCAATATTTTAAAGATTATACTCTTCATTTTATAATAAATCACAAAAAATAGTAAAATCTCACATTTTCAAGTATATAGCCTTCAATTTCTACTATATATATGTGAAAAATTCATGTGATTCGATATTTTAAAGGCTATAGTCTTCATTTTATAATAAATCACAAAAAATAGTAAAATATCACATTTTAAAGTATATAGCCTTCAATTTCTACATATGTGAAAAATTCATGTGATTCAATATTTTAAAAGCTTTAATGTTCATTTTATAATAAAACTCAAAAAATAGTGAAATCTAACATCTTAAAGTATATAGCCTTCAATTTCTACTATATATATATATGTGAAAAATAGGGAAATATCAAAGTTTTTATAGTATCTAGCTTTCAATGTCTACTATATGTGAAAAAATCATATGATTGATCTGTATTTTAAAGCCTATACTCTTTTTTAAATACAACAAAAACAATTGTAAAAAATCTCACATTTTAAAGTATATAGTCTTCAATTTATACTATATGTGAAAAATTCATGTGATTTAATATTTTAAAGCTTATAACTTTCATTTTATAATACAACCAAAAAAATAGTGAAATCTCACATTTTAAAGTGTATAGCCTTCAATTTCTACTATATGTTAAAAATTCATGTGATTCACTATTTAAAATGATGTAGTCTTTATTTTACAATACAACAAAAAAATAGTGAAATGTCACATTTTAAAGTTTATAGTCTTCATTTTCTACTATATGTGAAAAATTTTCAATATTTTAAAGGTTATAGTCTTCATTTTATAATAAAACACAAAAAATAGTAAAATCTCACATTTTAAAGTTTAGCCTTCAATTTCTACTATATTTGAAAAAATCATGTAATTCAATATTTTAAAGGCTATAGTCTTCATTTTATAATAAAACATAAAAAATAGTAAAATCTCACATTTTAAAGTATATAGCCTTCAATTTCTATTATATGTGAAAAATTCATGTGATTCAATATTTTAAAGGCTATAGTCTTCATTTTACAATAAAACACAAAAAATAGTGAAATCTCACATTTTAAAGTATATAGCCTTCAATTTATATTATATGTGAAAAATTTACGTGATTTCATATTTTAAAGCATATAGTCTTTATTTTATAATATAACAAAAAAATAGGAAAAATCATATTTTAAAGTCTATAGCCTTCAATTTCTACTATATGTGAAAAAATTATGTGCTTAAATATTTTAAAGGCTATAGTCTTTATGTTATAGTACAATATCAAAAAATAGTGAAATATCAAATTTTAAAATAATGTATATCTTTCAATATCTACTATAAATTTAAAATTTATATGATTCAATATTTTAAAGATCTATAATATTTATTTTATAGTTCAATATTTTAGTAGGGGTTTGTTAGTTATTCCAGCTGTAGAAATAAGAATAGCAACCTAAGAGAGAGAGGGTGATAATAATTGTACATGTATTTTACCCACAAGTAAGTCTATATATAGAGTATATATACTTCCAGTTGGTTGCAACTTCCCTCCAATTTGTCAAACAAATTATACGCCGCACCCAAAGCTCCCTTAAGTAGATAAAATTAAAATTAATATGTATAAGAGTAGCACCGAAGTATATATATAAAATGGACCTAGTGATTCTCCCTCCCTCTGCAATTATTTTGTCAAAATTCAGCCCCCATTGAATTTCATTATTTGATTATTATAGATCAGGAAATTAAATATCAAGAAAATAATAGAGCATGCATGCATGTTTAATTAATTAATTTTCACGGTTTCATCATATTAAGGACAAATCATATTGAGGGCGCACGTTAATGTTACCATAATTTGAGTCTTGAGTTTGTTCTGTACCTTCACACACACACATACACTGATCTATTCAAGTTCGTATTTGCCTCAAACTTGCTGCAATGTCGGAGAATTTAGTCAACACTCCCTCAAAGGGACAAAATATCTTGCTTTATTGTGTAGCCTAATGTTTAATTTTAGAACACTCCTATATATATACACGATAGTTAAATGTTAATATATTGTGGATAACATATATAATATAATTATTATTTTGACTGTTTTTTTATTGTATAGTATTTACCTCAATTTTATATATAACAAATCCATGAGAATATATATAGTATACAAGTGATGGTAGTGTTTGTGTAACCACATAAATGTAATTATGGGATGATCAATATATTATATATATATACTCCCATAAGGGCATATGGCAAAGCAATTAATAATGTGGAAATTGAAGGAAAATAGTGAAGTAGAAAAAGGAGAGTAGGGATTTCTGGAAATTGGTCAGGGGGAAGAGAAACGGTCTCCCTTGAAATAATAATCCATTTTTTTAATATGACTGTGGTTGGCCCCCAAACAAACCCCTACTACCATGTCATGTTTATATTCGATGGGGCCCATATAGAATGACGTGGCTGATCCTGATTGCAAGGTTATGCATATTAGGTAGAAGGAGGGCCCACTACATCACGTGTGCATCATTGACTCGCTTGCATGTTAATTGTTTGGCTCTGAATTTCATATATATGGATATTATATTTCTATCTTCAATATATATGAAAAAAAAAAAAAACAAAAAAAAAACAAAAAACATGACTATCCTCCTCGACTTATTTACTACGAATTCATTATATCCAAAATAATAGTTATCTTTATTTTTAGAAAAAGAACTCATTCAAAAACAAATTTTATATATCAATCATGGTACATAAGTCTATAATTTCACCTAATCAATATTTAAAAGTAATACGAATAAAATATTTTAATTGGATTACTGTAAGTGAATTAAGTTATTTTTATAGAAATAATTTTTCTTATTGCTTGTTTTTAAATACTACATAGTAATAATGTTATGTGCTGCCAATAATTAAAATTATTCATTATCAGAACAACAAAAAATAAATGGTAATTAAAGGTAGTGAGAAATGAGAAGGTGAAAATGGTAATTCTAATTGAAGCATATATAGGTAGCTTGGTGTATTTCTTGGCATTTACAGCTAGTGTGCAACTTGATGGTGAAGACCCACATTTGGTGGAAGCTTCACAAACACACTCTCTTCTCCTCTCCTCCATCTGCTTTTAATTTCTTCATTGCTCTTTATTCTTAAATTCCCTAACCTGAGCTCTCTCTCTCATGCATGCATGCTGATAAGAACTAATTAGAATTAAGTTTCCCTGCCCTAGATCATCCTTTTAATTTGCATATATATTGTTTTCTTTTGTTTTGTTCTATCCCATAAGTCAGTGTTTCTTCTCCAAGTGAAACAAATAACATATAGCAACAACTCACCATCATATTAAAGCATCAAACCCCAAATTGAACAAGACTTTTCTCTCTCCATGCAAGTAAGCTCCTCCTCTATTTGAAGAAGGAAAAGAAAGTCTTTTTGTATTTAATTAATTAATTAGTTTGATTTTCTCCCAAAAACTAATTAAGTATTCCACCTCTATTTGGTAGCTAGCTTCTTGATGATCTATCCTTAGCTTAATTAATTTTGTATGATGATGATGTGCACTAATTTTGTGTGGTACAGAAAGAAAAGGAAGCAGGAAAGAGCATGAACAAGGAGGGGAATAATAAAGAAATGGAAGGTGGAAAAGAGGAAACCCTACCACCAGGCTTTCGGTTTCATCCTACTGATGAAGAACTCATCACTTGCTATCTCATCAACAAGATTTCCGATTCCAATTTTACAGCCAGAGCTATCACTGATGTTGATCTCAACAAATCTGAGCCATGGGACCTCCCAGGTACGTACGTATATATCTATTATTATCTAATTAATTAATTATGACCTTATAATATATTCATATATATATCTTCTTTCCTTCAATTTTCTCTTATTGTTACGTTTCATCATTTCTAAAGAAATAATAGAACCGTGGAGTCAATTAAATAATTGTTTTGTTCATTAGTTATATTACATATACAAATAAATTTCTTCTACATAAATAGCAATATTCTTTTCATCCATGTTATATTTTGAAAATACCCAGCACTCTCTAGGGTTTCTTCATAAAATATATATACTCACGAGATCTTATTAATTAATTTGATGTATGGAATGATTGTTGAACAACAAAAATGCATCCAACTAATGTCCAACGTGTGCTATGTGTTATACGTAACAAATATTACATATGGTACACATTGGATACTAGTTAAATGTATAATTGTTGTACATGTATTGTTACGGTAATTAATTTGATGTTTGTAGTGATGATGAAGGTAGCTAATTAGAAAATGAATTTTGCATGGATGAAATTAAATAATGATGGAATAGGGAAAGCAAAGATGGGAGAAAAAGAGTGGTACTTCTTCAGCCTAAGAGATCGAAAGTACCCAACAGGGGTGAGAACAAACAGAGCAACAAACACAGGGTACTGGAAGACGACAGGGAAAGACAAGGAGATCCTAAACAGTGTGACATCGGAGTTGGTTGGGATGAAGAAGACTTTGGTTTTCTACAAAGGAAGAGCTCCGAGGGGAGAGAAGAGCAACTGGGTGATGCATGAGTATCGCATTCACTCTAAGTCCACCTTCCGAACTACCAAGGTTAACTATCTCATCTCATCTCATCTCATCTCTCTCCGCATATTATGTGTCCATTATTCATAAAACGTGACTCAAGAATTGCACTTCAAGCAAGGCACAGATATATAGATATTGTTCGAATTGAATACCCTAACTTGAAATTGAACTTTATCTTTTTATATAGGAAAAAGGATTATTTACAAGTATAAATTGAAATTCTAGACTATTTAATCACAAAAGCTTAATTAATTAATGTTATATCATGTCAAGAATTAGAATCATTATTTGGTCATAAATTTTGATACCTCATATATATTAATATCATTTTCTTCTAAGATTACAAACTAACTAGCTATAATTAAAGAAACCATGCAATGTATTTAATAATTAAATTTGGTTATCATTTTGATATTTGATTTGTCAATTAAAAATATTACTTGATTGTACCAAAAATATCTAGATCTCTATGCTGACAATTCTATATATTAACTATTAGATAGAGAGAGTATTAATTCTACTTGAGTGAGATCCCACACTCCATCTAATAGTTGATATGAAATCATCAGTAGACAGACCTAGACATTTTTGTACATATAATATTCATGTTTATCAATTATTACTCAACAAAAGAGATATATGTAAAATCAATGGATTAAGTAAATAACACAACTAACACTATGTGTGTGTGTGTGATCTTATTATATATATATATACATATACAGCAGGATGAATGGGTGGTATGCCGAGTGTTCCAGAAGAGTGGTGGAGCAAAGAAGTACCCATCCTCGAACCATGCAAGAGCAGTGAACCCTTTCAGCCTCGAAATAGGTCCAAACATGATGCCACCACCAATCATGCAACTCGGAGACCCTTCTCCCAATAGCCACTTCCTCTATGGTAGAAACTACATGATGTCCAATGCTGACCTTGCTGAAGTAGCTAGGGCTCTTAGAGCTGGATCCACCAGCACCACTCCTCTCAACCTACCAATGCAAGCCCCATTGAACTACCCGGTAACCGCCTCCGGTGCCGGATTCACCATTTCAGGGCTCAATTTGAATCTCGGAGGAGGAGTCACGGCACCGCAATCTATTTTAAGGCCAATGCAGCCACTGCCACCGCCGCCGCCGCCGCAGCATGCTCAGACAATGCATCATGTTCATGATGTGAGTCCTAATAATAACATGATGATTGGTGCAGAGAATAATAATTATGTCACTGAAATGAGTAACACAAACCCTCATGGCAATAGATTTTTGGGCATGGATCATTGCATGGATCTAGATAATTACTGGCCTTCCTACTAAATTAGGAGACCTGCTTCGTTACGTTTAATTAATCAATTAGTTTAATAGAGACATAATTTAGTATTATTATTAATTATAACTTGTAAGTTGGATATATTTAAGGTATTTGAAAGTTATGTTATCTTTTAATTTTGTTATGCTTCTAAGTTTTATGCAGGTAAAGACCTTGCGGTATTAAGTGATATATCTTGTTCCCTTATGTAGTTTGAACCAAGTTAAACTCTTTATTGTTATTGTTTTCATCCATTACTATTTTTCCTTTTCTTGATAGCCTTTTTCATTGCATTTATTTTAAAATGCTGTGCGTACCTGATTTTTTGTGGGGTATTTATTTTCTTAGTTTATTAAAGAGTCTTGCTAAAATTGAATAAAGTGCATAAAGTATTATGTAAAAATAGGAAAAGTAAATAGTACCATGATAAATTTATTCTCTTCATAATTGAATTAATCCAATCAACTTAAACTAACATAATTAAAATTTAGGAGATTTGGCATACTCATACTTTAATTATCCTCCACAAAATTCAATGTATTAATGATGAAGTTCAACGTTAATGCATAACTAGAAAGGAAGTGTATAGAATTCTTTTTAAGACCACAAATAAAGAATGTCCATACTATTTAACATTTTTCATTTTATTCAGACTGTAACAACTTTTACTTACTGTTTGGGTCATAGTATAACCTATTGAAGTAACTAATAATTTTTTAATTTTTCATTTTTCGGTGAACCTATCATCAATGGAATAAGTTACAAGTATTTTTTTCCTTTTTTCATATCAATATTACCGAATGATATGATCATCAATCTTCGGAACCGGTTTATTGTGTGACATATCCAATGAAATGCTGAAAACAACAAAGATTGAAACAACCATACGGAATATAAATCATTTACTCTAGTCTTTACGAAATCAATCGGTACTTTCAATGAAGAAACATTAAGAAAACGAAAGTAAATGAATTTCTTTTCTGTTACTTTATTTGATTAATGGAAAATGATCAGTGGTTAAAAATATTCAAAAGACAAACTGCTTAATGAAGCACATCCATTATTTTATTATGAATTCCAGTGTGTGAAATCTTAATGATCTTTTAGTTCTACCTATTTAGTAAAAAGCTCTTGATATTATCTTACAAAATGATGCAGATTTATTGTTATTCTATCTTGGCCTATTTTCAGTTCACTGCGTGACCAAAACAGGACAGAAAAGTCAACATGGCGTTCTATCAAAGAATTCCCATCAATTAGTTTTTCTTAGAAGCTTCTAGTTCCAAGAACAACCTCAAATGGTAGAACTAGCTCCGATTCTAAATAAACATACATGATGTGGAATGTCAATAATTTCTTTTTATAAAAAGAAAAGGAAAAGGAAAAAAAAAGGGAGAAGGTGAAATAACAAATATAACACAGCCATAATACATGAATGTCCTAAACATAATGTGTACCCAGTTCTAACACCCTCAAGTTACCTCACCAAAAAGCCAAAACACTAAAACATTCAAAATCCCCGTAAAAAAGAAAGGAAAGGTATAGCCCCCCAACGAGTCCATGCCAACAAGAAAACCCCATCTGCAAGAAACAGAAACATTGTTTTTTCAGCATCATGTTGATTGAACTATGGTTAGCAAAAGCATGAAATAAAAAAGGCATAGCTCAACTTCCATACATGATAAAACAGTAAACCTTTCAGCTTTAATTTCATTTTTTATTTTATTTTTCTGTATAAGAGCACATGTTAACTAAATGAGATTTTGAACTAGCTATGTTATAGTTTCCAACTTTTAGTTATGACACAATCCAGATGTTCAATCCTCTCACAATATAGTAAGGAATTTCAGAAGATTTGTGAACTTCACAAAGCAAATGACCCATTACAATCAATTAAAATAGAGATTCTCTAATCTCTGTTAAATATATGCTCAATGTCTCAAAGAATTCCAATCTTTTATATTGTGGAATATGTTTTATTGTGGAATGTTTCATACAACATTCAATAAACATAGAATGTTTATGCTTGTACTTAAGCGTTCAATATTTGTGTAAGGAGCGGAACAGCATACCTAACTTTATCACCCAAAAAAAACATAGGAACTCCCATTGTATGTTATCATCTACTTGTCGTCTGGATGCGCTCGTTTAGCTTTGCGTCGTGAATGCTGGGTGTTTCCATTTCGAGCAGGTTTTTTTGCCTTTTTGCTGAAGCAGACAGAAAAAAGATTGTGACCACAAGTTCCAATTTTGGTCCCCCCAAAAAAATCTAAAATACAAGAGCGAGTGCATATTAAGCGATTAACAAAAAGTAAATCAGCATATGGATTTTGAAGATAGTATTTCAATTAAGACTCACCAGAAAATGGCAGAAAAAACTCTAGCCACTAAAATAATAGGTAAGGCCAAAAGAGCAGAGGCCTGCAAACAGACAGATTGTTTGTCAAATCAGCTAACCATTATGTTAATGTCATTAATATTGATCAGGAAATAGAAATTCATTTCACACATACCGCAAACCATTCCAATTCTTTAGTAGCGAGAGGTCTAGTAAGCTCATGCTTTTTCAGTGTCTCCTGGACAGTAGCTTGGACCTTAACAACAAAAGAAAATTGAACGCTCAAAAATCAACATATAAGTTATGATCCTTATATTAATACAGCACGTACTTTTCATCATTTCTTGATTAAGCTTAATAAAAATTAAACAGAACTTGTCAACAGTTAGCTATAAGGAATGAGAACGAGAAGCTATAAATATCAACAGACAATACATGTAAAGAAAAACAGAAGAGTCTAATATCAGCAACAACAGTGCAAGGATTTGCAGAAATATATTAAATAACATCAAATGAGACAAGGCATGAATGAAACCTGACTATGATAATTAGTGGCTGATTCCAAGAACCTTCCGTAATGGTGAACAACATGCTTTGTGTATGGCTGCAAAACTTCTTGTGCTTTATCAACGTGAGGTTTAGCAGCAACAGCAACTTGGTCGATGTATGGCTTGCTAAACTTTTTAGCTTCCTATCAACCAGTAGAGAATAGCTTAAGAAACACATTAGCAGATCAAACAAAACAGAAGGATAAAGTAACGTACCTGATAATAAGGATGGACAACTTCTTTTGCCTTGCTTAAGTGGGGAGCAATTGTATTCTTTGATGCCTCATAAGCTTCAATTGTTTTTGTAGTCAGTAATTGCACGTGAGGTTCAGTTTTTGTTTTCACCACAGACCAATGTTCTTTGACAGCTGGGATCCATTTCTTAAAAAGAAAACCAAGAAAAATGTGAGAGAGTTTGATTAACAATGACCAGTAGTAATTTAACAAACCAAGATCTTCTTACAAACGAGGAAACACTAAAATGAATCTCAAACTACCAGAGGAAGTAAATGAACAGATTTTTAATTGAACCACCTTCTAGCTACTGAGCACAGGAATTGCAGTAAAAAACTGCCTAGAAGTGTAAACATCATTCCACAGGAAGAGAAGCTTCTCCAGGCAAAATAGATAAAATCTTAAAGAAATAAATGGAGAACTTACAGTTTTAATTGTTTCCACATGAGGTTCAGCCCATTTTCCAGCTTGTTCCTTTTTCTCTAGGACCTAGAATCAATAGCAAAGGCATTAAAATACAGAAGCCAATAGGATTTGTTTGTAATTGTGAAGAAAAATTATACCTGGGACATAAATGATTAATCATAAGATATACCAGATAAGAAAGATTGATAGCCAAACTAGAAACAAAAATAGTACCTTCTGAGTAATCACGTCCAAAGCAGGTTTCCCATGTTTATTCCAATGAGTCTCAGCCAATGCCTAACAAAAAACAGAATTCTCAGAATTTGTGAAGGCTGTTTCATCATCAATATAGGGTACCCAATATAAACTCACCTTACTCTCAATGTAGTGCACAGCAAGCCAAGGTGGAAGCCAAGCACCATGAACCTGATCATTAACACCAGTATGCATCAATAAACATATAGGAAAGATAACGTGGATTACTTCAGAGGTTTCAACTGAGAATCAAACTTTACAATGATGTAGAAAATTTAACACGGCTCAGTTAGTCAACTGAAGTATTACCTCAGTTAGCTCTTTTGCTTTGGAAGATGCCTCAAGCTTTGCCTTCACCATTTCTTCCTGAACAATATTACAGGAAAGACAAAAGACTTCCATCAAAATCAAAATCATAACCAATCCTTCACAATATAACAGGACACAAAACTATGCATTCACATACCTCAGCAACTTTAAGAGCACGTTCGATTTTACGAATTTTCATCTTCTGTTCCTCGTTTATCTTTTGACTCTGTGGAGAATGCACTACTCAGGTCCACATATCATACTAAAAGATTGTTTAGAAAATTAGAAATTTAAATTGACATTGATACTTTTGGAAGCAGACAAAATCATCCTGGTACATTTCTTGCAAGTGATAGGGTTCGAGGGCTTTAATAATATGATATCTATATCCTCTCTTTAATCTAAAAATGATAATAGGGAAGTATGATCATCCTATAGCCAACAGCAATGAGCATTGCACCAAATTCCATGAGAATGACAACCAATTATGAAAATAGAAGAGGTGGCACATCAAGTCATGTCTAACCAGAAATATGCATCAATCACATCAATTAAAAAATGTCATGATGCTACTTGTGCCCACAACTTCAGATTATAAGACCAACTAAAGGACACACAACACACATCCAAGGGAGAACTCTTTTCATGTCTCAAATCTCAATTGCATGTCCATGTTTCACCTGAGTGCAGTCCCACTAAGCACTAACCATTCACACACACACACACACACACAAAATTCTGACACTACAGACACAACCACATTATAATGCAATAAGCAAATAAGCCCAAGAATATCAGCCTAATGAGATTGACACTTCGCTATAACTTAGAAAACTAAACTGAAGTTCTAATGATGATTATCCACAAATGCACAATAAAATTCTTAATCATTAGAACGAAGGATTTACTGTGACCAGCATAAATACTTTGAAAGGGAGAAGACATCTCTGCATAAGTACTTTGAAAAGACCAGATTATGATTTATAACTCATGGTTTCAACAAGAACAAATACATAAAAAATTTGAGATGCAATTGAAGCAAGACATAAAGTATATGGACAAATGTAGAACTTACTTCTTCTAACTTCGAGTTCAAGACATTAATCTTTTTCTCTGCCTCAGCAACCCTGGTTTCCCAGATAAGCTTCTCCTTGTTTTGTGCTTCCAATTCACTTTTAAGCTTGTCCACCTGAATTAAAGCAAAAAAAAAAAAAAAATCAGAGTATGTTCGAAAGAATAATAACAATTTACATGATAAATCCTCAGGCTTATTCGAACAAACCTGCTTTTGGAGTTCACCAGCACGTGCATGAGCCTTCCCAACCTGCTCCTCAGCAGCCAATGATCCTTTTTTCTGAGAGGAGAAATTAATTTTGAATTATTTATTATAAAAAATTATAAGAATCAGAATGCTCCAAGAACAATGACAGTCTGTAAGTAAAATTTACCAGCCTCACTAAACTTGCACATGGATTAAGAAATGCAACTAATAGTTTCAATCATGAAAGATGAAAAAACCGAAGAACATAATGAGGAAATCACGTTAACTAAGTTTAGTCCCAAAACAGCTCACCTGGAGAGAAGCAACCTCATTCTGCAAGGACTCGATGGAACTCAATCTATCTCGAATGATTTGTTCCTTCTCTGCTATTATTTCATCCTTCTTCTTCACTTCAGTGGATTTTTCACTAATTTGAGATTCTTCATCAAAACAAAAAAGGCGCAACAAGTGTCAGCCAAAAAGAGAGAAAATATGTTTTTTGGAAGGAAAAAAATTGAATGCATAGGTCCCTCCATTTGTAAATGATTAACTCTTCATAACAACCATGCAAAAAGGTAACTTGTTCCTACATCAATCAATCATCACAAATCGAAAAAAAGAAAGAAAAAAAATCCCATTTCCTCTTTAGTAATTCCAACTAACTGAAAAATCAAAGCACCACAAACACAACTACTCAAATCGCAGTCCTCATTCCCCAAAACAGAACTTTTTCTTAAAAAAAAAAAAGGATTAAAAACTTCTTCCTCTTCAGCCATGTGAGTAACCAAACAGCGTAACTACCAAGATCAAACGAACAGAAAGGAAACCGAATAATTAATTAACTAATCAATCAATCAACAAAAAATAAAAATAAAAGGGGAACGGACCGAGAAGTTGGATCTTAGCGGTAAGTTGACCCAATTGGGCGGAGAAATCAGGGGCTCCACCGACGGAGACGTCGTCGGCTTGGGGTTCGGCGGAAACATGAAGAGAAATTAGGGTTAGAGAAAGCGCGAAGAAGAGAAGGAACAATCGCGGAGGCGCCATGTGTTGGAGAAGAGGCAGATTTGGTATTATTGCCGCCAACAAAGCTAATTTGCAGAGCGAGCGACAATCAAATAAACACCACCACCACCCACTTGCACCGCCCTCTCTCTTTCTCTCTCTGATTCTCTCTGTTCTGATTCTGAACGATGAAGATATTTAACGATGATGATGCGCCTCAATTATCGTAATCACCCACCCTATTAAGCCAAACATCCAATGAAGGAAATTTTATCTCAATTTATTTCTTTTACTCCTTTTTTTATTTATATATTTATACCTTGAAACTATAAGCTTCCGAGATTAGTACGAAGTGGTTTTGATTGACAATATGGTTGGTAAACTATGATTTATATGTTGATACTTACTTTTATTGAATGAATTTCTTATCTACGTTGTATTGATAATAATGTTATATCATCAGTTTAAAGAAATTTAAAAAGGATGCTAAAATATCATAGTAAGTAATTATTTAGTGTAATTTCAATTTTTTCTATAATTTTATTGATAGTATAAAATTGTCTTGTAAAATTAGTCTCAAGAAATGCACGGTTTATTTATGGAAAAAATTTCTTAGCTTATTTTTTTAGAATTAAAAATATGATTTATGAGTTTAATTTCAATCGTCATCCGTGTAAAATAATTTTACACAGACATTTAATTATAGATTAACACATCAACAAAAATACTTAATTCAACTATTTATTAATTAAAAAATCACATAAATAAATGAATATAATAAGCTCACAGCTTAAAATTTTTTATATTGTTCAATGCATTATAATTATAATTAAACTTATAATTTATTCTATAGTTCATAACAGTGTCATACTACTAAAACAATGGGAAATGTTTATAGTACAACTAAATTGATCCAACGAGCATCCAACTTATTAAACACAATTGTAGGATTTGTTTGTTAATGGATCCCATCAGCATATAATTACAAATTGGATGGAAGTTGGATGATATTTATGTTGTACCTATACTATTACAGTAAAACAATCAACTATACCAATACTTTTTACTCTAAAAAAAATTTATATGGTGAGATATTTTCATTTATTGAAAACGAACTTGTCCAATAATATTTCGGTAAGATCGAATAGTAAATTATTCTTTTAATTTTGTTTTTAACTGTTTAACGAAATAACAAATATTTTCTCCATTTTTTTTTAATTGTCCAATTTAGAGACGCGTATTTTTTTTTAATTATCCATTTCAAATTTTAAGATAGTATTTATTATTTTCTTTCACTTTTATCCTTATTTAATACTCACTATCTCTATTAATTGAGGAGAGATAATAATAAAGAAGTAAAATATAATTTAGTAAAATATATATACATTTTGTTAATTTTAATATTATACCAATTATTACTTATATTTCTGAGTGCATTTAAAATTGGACAATTAAAAATAAAATGGAGGAAGTACTAAATAACACAGGTGGTTGGATTCTGAGGCCACCGTGTGTGTGTGTTGCGAAAGGAATCTGAAACTAATAGTTGCTTTTTAATAAAGTGCGATCTAAACATGTGGAATGCGAGGCCACGCAAAAATCTTTTAAGATCTAAACAACTTATGAATATCAATAAATGAAAAAGAAAAACTGGCCCTACGGATATATAATATATACTCTATGAATAACCTATACTTTTATTGATGTTTTCTTCTTTCTGAGTAATTCAATATTTGTAATTTTATTGTGCTATCAAAGTTATTTTTATGAGTTTAATTACAGTACAATAACAGTGCAAAAAGTTTTATACTGACAACTAATTATATTTATTAATTTATGTAATTTTTTAGCTATTAGACGATTCGGTTAAATACTTTTATTTATCTGTCAATTTATAATTAAATGTAAGTATAAAATTACTTAACAGTGAGTGAATTGAGATTAGATTCTATTTTTATTATTATTATTATTTTGTTATTGTCGCTTTATATTGTCCGTTTCAATTATTTAATCTAATAATAAGAATGTGGTGTAAGTTTATGAATGAATAATGTGGTTGAGAGTAGATGGGATTGGAGGGGGTAGGTCATAGGTGTGACCGATAAGTGCCGCCGATGTAAGGTTCTGCTTTTGCAATTAATCAACGTGGACCAAGGTAGATAGAGGAAGATGTCGCAGTTTTAGAAAAATGCTACATGCAAAATTCTATTAATTAATTAATTCAAAAGGTGCTTTGGAAAATTTTGTCTAAGCTTCGAAATTTCTTTATCATAATCTATTTTTTTACTCGGAAGTCTATTAACGTTGTTGATTCTTTCTTTTACTTTTCTTTTCTAATTTATTTTTGTTAGAAAACCGAAATGGTACGTGTCATAGTGTGTGTCAATACAGAAAAGTAAAAGATAAAGAAAAAAATGTCTTTTTCATTAATGTGATAAACAATGTCAGAATCAAATTACACTGGTTGGTCAAGTTAATACAAATTGGGCCAGCCCAATTGAGTTAGTTTAATTCGGCCTAAGCTAGCCCAAATTATATTCAAAACTATAATGTGACAATGCATTTGGGTTGGGGCCCCTTTTATTCATTGAACTCTAGATCAAAAAATCAAAAAATAATGTGATAGTGTCCATTTTTCTTTAATGTTTCTGAGATCAACTAGGATTTTCATATTTACGCATTGTGATTAAATCTTAATAGTTTATTTTGAAAACAGTAGTAACAAGTGACTTGTCACTCTTTGCATCTATGATTACCAAAATTAATTAATATAGTTAAAACCATTGGGGATTGGATCTCGCATAATAACCATCCACTAGGAATAATTAAAAAGAGTTCACGTGATATGAACAACAATTCATGCTACAAAAAAGGGGAACAAATAATTGAGGAAAATGAGAATTTAAATTATTTGACGGTACAATACAACAAGAAAAACGCGGTTTCTGGCCAATCGTGCTTTTAAAAATGGTTGTAGCATAGTATATGTCTGATTCGATCTAGAGCTAAATAGCATATAGTATTAATTCAACATTGATGATATGTGTTGGAACATTATAATAATTAATTGCAATAATATTACTCCTACTAGTTAGGCTAGTTTGTGTCTCTCTTCAAGGAAGGTAAGTAAGGTACTGTATGTTGGCAGACAAGGACAGTGTTATAACCAAGCAAGTGGACATTATTGTCGATTGATCGAATCCTTAAGTTTTAATTATCCATTGATTTCAAGTTAATTCAATTTGATGACATTAAAACCATATTACGTGGGTGTATTAAGTATTAACATTTATTGACTTAGCTTTATATATGAAGAAACTAATGATGGAGACGTGAAAGTAAATGACATTAAAAAAAAGACTACTACTTTTCTAAACTGAAGAATAATATGATAGAATTGTATTCTTTGAAGTGCACAATAATATAGAGCCTTAATAGTTAACGGTTTAGAATTAAAATAGTAAGAGACCAATATTTTTCATTCTATTAATTAGAGATTAATATATCCACCTATATTTATGGAGG
This sequence comes from Aeschynomene evenia, assembly GCA_013621005.1. Classification (NCBI taxonomy): domain Eukaryota; kingdom Viridiplantae; phylum Streptophyta; class Magnoliopsida; order Fabales; family Fabaceae; genus Aeschynomene; species Aeschynomene evenia. Next base: position 7,835,841 of record CM024270.1, read on the forward strand.
TTTTGTACTTACTTTTTTTGGTCATGAAACTTATCTCTATCAAAGAAATGCATATATCTGTATTAAATAATAACATAAATATGATAAGTTTGTGGATTGAGTATTGATTTAGTTGCCAAATCTAAATCTACTAGAGGGAGCGCGTATGATAGAAAATTGTTGACTAGGTAGGGAACATGAGTACAACATAACTAAGGCAAATTTCCTTGAAGATTAATATGCACTACTCTTACAACGACTATCTGCAATATGTCCTCTGTTAAGCAACCAAATAAAATCAAACTCACACATTTCTAAGATTCATTGGATCTTAATTCATTTCTCTCTCTCTCTCTCTATGTATATATATAGTTAATGATTAGAACAAGACTTTTTCAATTCAACTTGTTAATTATTATTAATAAAATTCAAGTATTGATACATGAAAGACCATCACTACTCTCTAAGTGTTAGTGTTACCTTACACTCTAAGTGTTGAGGACAGGGCGTACATACGTAGTACGCATATATTATAAATCCTTGAGAGCCATACCACTCATTGGTAATGCAATAGTGCTCAGTAAATTATATATACTACTTGTCATCGGATACAATGAACCAAAAATAGAATAATGTATATATAAATAATATGCGTATATCCATTAGACCCATCTTAAATGATACTATAATTCAATTTTAATTTAGTACTAATATGCCAGCTGCCTTGGGGATTGATTCTGTGATATGATACAATTATTATTGTCATTATTATTTTAATTAATCATTAATTAGCACTACCATTCAATGGCACTTGAGTCATCTAACTATAAAAAGAGCCACATCACAAGAATTATTTCATTCAATTCATAATCACTGCAAACCAAGTTCTTCCCTCCCTGTTATTGCTTAATTTGCTCTGTTCCTTCCAACCCCATATCTTTTTTGTTGTCAAATGGGAATAACAGAGGCATGTTCAAGATTGATTGGGGACTTTCTGCAAGCATATTTCAAACCACAAAGCTCAATATCTTCTCCTCCTACATGCAAGCCCCTTAATAAGCTTGATGACAGCATGGTTCGTGCTCTTGTTACTGTGTTTGGAATGCAAAACAATGGGAGGATCAAGAAGGAGAACGCAAGGCAAGTTGTGGAGAAGCTTGGTTTGATGCATAATGACTATGTTGATGATGAGGAGGAGGATGAAGTTGGTGTGGAAGAGGTTCTTGGGGAATTGGAGGAGGAGGACATGTCAAAGCGGAATGAGCTGTTGCATGAGGCATTCAAGATCTTTGATGAGGATGGGGATGGATACATTGATGCGATGGAGTTGAAGAGGGTGCTTGATTGCTTGGGTTTGGACAGAGGTTGGGACATTACCACAATTCAGAATATGGTTAAGGTTGCTGATTTGAACCTTGATGGAAAGGTTGATTTTGCTGAGTTTCAATTCATGATGGGGTAGCAGCTACTACCACTTTCATTCTTCATTCATTTTTTTCATTCTTATTAGGAATACTAGTTATATGCTAATTAACTGTATGTATATCAATGTTCTTTCCACTATTTCCTAATGAAAATTCAATTGCAGCATACTTTTTATATCATATTTTGACAATTAAAAAGTTGATGTACATAAATATCAATTTCATCTGAGAGTGAAAAAATAGGTTAAATTGAATATCTATATGAATTATCAAATGGGTTATGTTATTGATATGTACATTTTGAGCATACATTCATTTAAATGTTAGCAAAATTGATAATTTTGTTGACAAGTTGTCAATAAATTCATCAAATTTGTCAATATTTGAATGAGTATAGAAATAGATGTATGCTCAAAATGTATGTATTAGTAGCATTTCTGTTATCAAATATATCATGTTAATATGTAATATATATATATTCTTAGATTCTATCCTCCTCGCTACAATTCACAGCTACATATGCACCGTTCAGAAATGCTCTCTAGACTTTTCCGTGAAAAAAATGCTGTGTGGGGTGTGTTAGTTATTGTATTGCGTCCACATTTTAGTGAATGAAGTGTCAAGTTATTGTTAGGCGCTTATTTTGATGCCTGCCAGGTGTTCGGCACATGAATTACTTTCAAGGAATAAATTATTCTCTTAATTTTAAAATAATAATTTTTTAAAATTTATATATAGATATTAAAAAAATATAAATAATCTTAATTTGTTTAAAAAATATATTAAAATAAAAAAATTTTAGATGGTTCTAAATCATATTTAATGCATGATTCATAAATACTTAAAATCATATTTAGATTTATGACACTAAAAATTTATATAAAAAATAAAAAATATATGGTTGTAAATATTTTCGGACCACATATTAAATATGGTTCAAGACCACCTAAAAAATTCTCGTATTAAAATAACCACATTATCATTCTCACTTTCACTAGCACATTTTTTCAAAAAAAATATATTAAAGATAAAATTACTATATCATCATTAAATATATATTAAAAAATTAAAAGTGACCGTCAATATAAAATATTTATTTTTAAACTTTAGTAAATCCCATCACCACATGAATAATAATTGAGTGATGTTATTCCAATACTCTTAAGCATGTGTCTAATTAGGACACTAACTCAATTACTTAGGATATAATGGACGAATGTAATAATTGAACAGATCACCATTACATTAATAATAGAATGATTTTCTTAAAAAACAATTAGTTTAGTTTTAGGAGTTAATATATATATATATATATAATTTTTACTTGGTCAAAAATAAACTGTGGCGCCAATTGGATATATATGATGATCGAAAACTTGGCAAGGTTAGAAGTTAGTTGTGTAGATAATCAGAAATGGATAAACCAATCAAGTCCTTTAACTTTATACAAACAAAATACAACTAGAGATAATCACACTATTTTAATTAATTGACATAACTGATAGAGGGATCAACCTAAGACAATAATATAATAACCAACTAATCTAATTCACAAAACATATTACAATGATAATAAAGCTGGCTGGACCGACCCAATTGGATGCTATGATAAATAAATTCCAGCGATCTGAGGTGTAACTCGCTTATACATACTACTGCCAGATACTCATAGAGCTTAGAGCATCGTTAATGATCCCATTATTGACATCATTATTGTAAGGTATATCCAAGTTTTCAAGGCCAAGATGAGCTGAATTATTGTGTCCACCAACAGGGACACCACCACCACCATACGAGGCATCGTTTCCTTGGATAGTGATAGTCGGCGAGACATGCGCCGCGCGGCGCAAGCCAGTCGTGGCGTTGAGTTGTGGTGGTGGTGGTGTGCTCAGTTGGCACGGAGGCTGAAGAAGGTGGTTGTTTAACGTGGTGAAAGAGCTCCTAGTGACCATATCCTCAGCTAATTTCACCTAAAAAGTAGAAAGAAAAAAGCAACTTGATATAGATCATGGATAAATGTGAGTATGTGACATATGTAATAATATATTATAGTACCTTAGCTCTCAAAGCTTCAACGCCTGATTTTAGCACTCGGTTGTTAGTATCTGCCTCACGAAATTGTTGACTAGCATCTGTAAACTGCTTGTATAAGGTTGCATTTTCGTGTTTCAGTTTTTCAACCTGCAGAGATAGCAAAATTCAAACATATATATAAAGGATATACAAACAGATTTAATAACTCGAACTAACTAATTAATTAATTAATGTCATTCTTCATGATATATCATTCTCGGCCCTCCCCTGTTACCTGCATCTCAAGGTCTGCCAAATGAGCTTGTTTCCTTCTTCTTGACCTCCTTGCAGACTCACGATTGGAAACCTTCCTGAAATTAATTAAGTCATGGGTATGTAACAACATATAATAGCAATTATTAATGATTGATGATGGATATATATATATATATAGTTAAATAAATAAAATACCTTCTAAGGCGCTTCATATCAATAGGATTTGTGCTCTGTTCCCAAGGACCTGCTTCATCATCCTCATCAGAGGGGTCAGAGGAACCACTCGAAGCTCCTTTCGCTTGATGATCATTCTCTCTCTCCTTTGCTGGTTTATTAGCAGACACTGGGCTCCCAACTGCCCACAATATTATTATATATATATATATATATATATTCCTCAGTTCAATACAAAAATCGTAATCAAACTAAAATTAACTTTATTTATGAGCTATAGCTACATATATATATATATTATTATCCTTAATTACCGGTGCCGCAAATTGATGACTGAGAATCCAGAGTAACAGAAACGGTGGGATGATGCTTGGAGGTGGGAGTAGTGATGTTTTGGGAACAGAGGATGTTATTTGTATCTGCTACTGCGACTCCGCCACACGTTGAAAATGAACTCAAAGCATTCTGCAAGTAATTCACCCTGCATCAGCTCTAATTTTGTCTACCCTCAACTTTCCCCTTTTTTGTATAGCCACAACATTTTTCTTCCTAACCTAAACAAGCAAAACAGGACAAAATATGCATGCAAAAGATATATAGCCAATAATACATGGAAGCACCAATATCAGCTAAAAAGAATTTCCATCCAACTTTAATTCTCTTTGTTATATTTTATTATGGACTCACTTTTACATCTAAATTCTTTAAATTCAATTACACAAATGAATATTAAATTAGTGTAAAATAACTTTTTGTTGTACAAGTATTTTTTAATATAGAGGAATGTTATGTATACAATAAAAATTGTATAATACTTGTACAACATCCATATCTATCGTTGAATTGCATTAGCTTGTAAATCCAAAATAGAATCCAACGATAAATATGATTATTGTATAAGTATTGTACAATTTTCATTATATACATAGCATTAGTGTTTTTAATAACACTTTTATTACGTAAAATAGGCATCAAATCACTCGAATCAATTATATTATTATCTAATTAAATTATTTCATTTATAAAAGATATTTTAGGGTTTAGGGGTGAAAGTTAATCACCATGATATAATGAGATAACATATTGTTAATATACGACACTTAATTTTTTTTTAAACACTATCCTTATATTAAAATTACATATTTTGTAAATATTATGTATCATTTATATGATCAATCTCAATTATTTTCAGGACAATCCATCCACCTTAAAAGACAAATCTGGCATGCAGATGCTTGATAAAGAAACGCCGTAGTATGAAATGATAATAAAATAATTTTGTGATACCCACATATTAGAGTCTGATATGATTTAGTGATAAAATCTAAATTAACTTTGATAGTAAACAATATTCAGTTGGTGAGCTCGCTAGCTTTTAAATTAAATTTGGTCCACTGAATTCTTAAAGATGCGTAGGTAGTGAGATGACAGAAATACCCTTGTGGAAACAATTTAGTCCTAGTCCTAGTCCTAGTAGTAGAGTCCAGCAGTCCCATATAAAGCAATGAAAGCTCAACAAATAAAACAAATAGAAATAGCGTCAAAGTCATGCGTTCACACAAGTTCCCCAATAATGAACGCACTCCACCTCATCATGGTCCCTCTCTCTCTCTCATTCCCCAAACCAAACGAAACCACTTCACAAATGAAATGATAGATAACTACCCCTCCCTAATCTCTATATATATATTCACGTCGTAACAAAAGAATTTCGTCAAAATAAATTTTCTCTGTTTTTCTCCATTCTTCTAAAACAATCACGTTAAGTATCGCTGACAAACTTTTTTTTTCTGTTACATCTGAGATCATTCAAAGCTAGAAGGAAAAATCATTGTTATTATTAGTTTTACTTACCCGAAAAGTTATTTCTACCATTATTTTATTTATTTATTGTTAATTATATATATGAGTATTATTAGCGTTGGGCGCAAGCTGTTTGATTAGACGGTTACGAGCATAGGTGTTGCCACGTCATCAGCAAAAAGTATGAAGCGCGCATCTGATGACGTGGCAGAACATGGCGCCAGATACACGTTGAGAAAAACACTCACCGGATTCTGGAAAGCGCCGGCGGCGGGGAAAGCGTCGTGGGCGGGCTTGACGTCGTTGGATATCTCGACTCCGAAAATCCACCAATCGTAGTCGAGGTCGAGGTCCGTGGTGGCCATGATTCGTTTGAGGTCGCCGGAGTTGGGGAACACCGCCGGCGGTGGAAGGGATTGAGGCGCAGCCAGAACGCCGCCGGAGAGAAGAAGAGAAAACTTGAACAGTAAGAAAAGAAAGGCGAATGGAAGAGAGAGAGAGAGAGAGTGGGAAAAGGGAATGAGAGAAGCAGCTTGAAGGGTATAAATAGAAAAAGAAGAGCAGTGGTATTGAGATTTTTATTATTATTAAAAAATAAAGAAAGAAAAGGGGAAATGGGCGGCACATGATGTTAAAACATACCAGAAAGTTAATGGCGATGTGAAATCACGAAAGTGACCCCATTCATCACGTTTAATTACGTGTTGGACCCGTCACCTTAATTATTACTGCCTTTCTACTTTCTACAAAACTCATCAAGTCTAAAATTATACTCCTACTACATAATATTAATTAAAATGCTAACAAAACTACAAATGTAAGATATATGTGGTAATTTTAGAATCATACTGACTTGGGGACTCAATTTAAATTCTCTTTGAATTTGCGACAAGGGTATAATAACAGGATAGCAGGAATATATAGATAGCACTCTCGTCCGTCCAAAAATAATTCCAATTCCACATAATAATAGTGGATGATTGCCATATTGGTTAATGATTTAGTTTTCATTTACTATAAGTCAGTGCATAATATTTTTACATAATCATTTAATTTCTTTCATACCAATTATGATAGTATTTTTCTTTTTTTATTACCTGAAAAATCTTACAAATAACATGTTTTGATTATATTACATTATGCAATATTTTTACACCATCAGTGTATTAAAATTAAACTCCAACAAATTTTCATTTTTTTTTACTATAGTTTAGTTTAATCATAACAGTGGTAATAAATACTATTGTTGTCTTGTGGAGCAATAATTACAACTTTGTTGGTAGTAAATTCATTGATTGTGTTTGGTGGATCACTTTGACTTTGATTGGCTGGCTAGTGGGTGCAGGAATGTAATGGATTTAATTTCATTATTATTCTCTCTTATGAACTCCAAGGGGCAAAATATATAGTATAATGTCCTCTTCAGGGCTAAACCACAACTTGGAACTAGTATCATCCACAAGATGCACAAAAGGAAAGGTGAAAAAAAACACATATCATTTATTATCTATATAATATGTTAATTATTATAATGTTCTTCTTCCTTCTCTGTTTGGCTACAAACTGAGAAATTTAATTTTAATTAATTAATAAAGCACCATGTACACAAGAGCTTCCTTTATTAGATTGATGAAAGAATAGTTTTGAATTCAAGACTGCATGTAGATATGCATGCAAACAATAGCTTAGGCATTAGGTATTCAGTGTCCATAGTATAAAACTGAAAAGTGTAAAGTAGTTTAAGAGAATTTAGGCTACGATCATAGCTAGGTCAAGTATTTGCAACACACACACACAGAACACAAACTTTAAAAAGTAACCACATCATATCTTTCATTTCTTTTTGTAGTTTTTTCTACGGGCATAAATAAAGATTGTCGACAAATTAAAACAATAATTAATCAACGAAGCATTTGTTGAAATTATATATTTTGTTTTTTTATATCATCAACACCAATAAGCCATGTATTTACTAGGTCACAATCTTAATCATGCGGAACTTCACTTTTCTTGACTACAAATGAAAGAGATATAAAAGAACAAAGATAATAAAAAAAAATAGGATTTTAGTAACCAATGTGCTAAGAGTACCATCTACAATTAATTTTTTTTGAGAAATTTGTTATATTTACTATATCAAAAACCGATAAAAATTTATCTTTTTAATACACCCTTTTCATGTATTAAAATCAACAAGTACCTTTAAAAGGATACATACATTATTATTAAAAAAATATGAGGATATATCATATCATATCATATCATTTAATGAAGCATAAGATATAATCTCATGAAATGTATGTGTCACTTAATTAAAATATACTAGTAGTAATATATATTATATAGTATAGCCACCAATAAGATGCGGTCCAAATTCCAAACCCAACAAAACTAAAAGGCCTTGCATTGCATTGGGGGGAGGCAACTTTAATAATTTAACTTTTGAAAAAGCATATAGTATAAAATATTAAAAGCATATATATATTATCCATCACTTGCGTGCCTTAATGTGGGTGGCTTATGCAACAATATTGGAATGGAAGGCAAAGAGAATTGGAATGAAGAGAAGGGGGATGCATATATAAGGGATGTGGTGTGGTTGTTTTGATCAGAATCAAAAAGTGGGTTAGTTCCTTAAGGCGGAAGTTCCTTCTTCCCTCCCTCCCTCCCTTAAAGTAATGGAGTTCGATTGGGACAAGCACCGACTCGAAGCATAAAGTTGGTAACATATATTACATGCTTTATGGGTGCTCTATGTTAAAAAAAGCAGGTTAACCTTCGCTTTCTCCTTCACATTTTAAAGCTAACCACCTACCTAGCTTTGCATTATTTTATTATTTCTTTCCTTTTTTTAACTTTGCCTTTTATTTTTCCTCTTACTATTGTCCATTACCTAATTATAGGAGTCCTCTTTCTACATCACAAAATTAGTTACCATATATAATAATCTAACTTATTAAAATTATTAATTTAACTTTTAATATTATATATTAATCCAATATTTTTAAAAGTTAGATTACCAGTTTTAAAAAGTTTGATTATTACTGATTGATGATGGTTGATTTTATAATATACATATAGTATTACTCTTTTCCATAATACAAAATTCACCCTAGTGATCACCTTCCACGTGCATACCTAAAACCACCTTCTAACAGATGTTTAATTTTGATATGATACTGTATTATAGAGTTTAATGTAAATAACTTTTACACTATTAATTAATTATATATTTTTGCATTAGCGAAACAGTTTGAGTTATTATTCATTAATTAAAAAGTTTTATAAACAAATGCATATGATTGATAGATCGTAGGTATCAAAATAAAATTCAATATTATAAATAATCTTTCGCCAATCATTTTAAAAGTAGAGGTTAATGTTATAAAAGACATATAACTAAGACAATCAAGGTTTATGCTTTGTTACCTCTATCGAACGGATACCGTATATAATGAACAGACATAATTTATTTATTGATTTAATAAATTTAACAATTGAAGCCAGTAAAACACATGACATATATTTATAAAATAGTAAAAGATAATGGTACACTTAAATTTTATAGAATAAAAAGATAGGATAAAGTTATTTAAAGATTTAACAATAGAAAATATATCACTTTTGTGTGGGGTGATATAAATCCGGTGGGGACTCAAATCAGGGGGCGATGGAGGACAAGCTAGAAGTGGAATTGAATTTTGCACTTGGTCCTTTTTGTTTGTCACATACATACATACATACATAATTACATATCATATGCCTAATGCCTTACATTACATTTATCAGCAATTGCTTTATACTGTCTCCCCAGACATGGTGCACCTCACACACGTGTCCAACTCCAGTACTCCACCTATATATATATATATATATATATATATATATATATATATATATATATATATATATATATATATATATATCCAGGACACGAAAAATAATCCTAGAAGCTTCTAGTTCTAGCCCCTCGATCGCATTGGCATTTAGCAACCAAGCATATACAGACTTTTCTACTGAACAAAACAGTAGAAATATATCTTTGCTAGACACTTTTATAGAAAATAATGTTCTTCTATTGAAAATATTTTGATTTGGTTGTCATTTTTCATCTAGTTTAACTTTCTTATGATTAAGAAAAGGGGGGACTCAGCATTGGGTTTAAAAAGAAGAAATTAATTGAACACTATTAGGGCTGTTTAAAGAATTTATCTAGGAATTTAATTGAACACATACATATTCAGAGCAGTTTGGTTCATCCTGGGAAACGGAGTTGCAACTTGAGTTTTGAGCATGTTATTCTTGTAAATTTTGACCTATTGGAATAAAGATTTCTTCTATCCAAATATTTTGTCATAGAGAAAACTGAAACTAAAACTCAAATGAATCTTGATTCTGACAAGACTCTTCCAAGTTCCAACCCCTACATGTCAAATATAAGAGACAACTATAACTTTTCAAACACAATTCAACGTCACCGCTAAGAAATAGTATTCATGAAAACAAATTAAGGATAATTACTACAATTTAAGGTTCCATAAATTCAAGAAACCAAACGAATTATAGGCTAGTCATCGTTAAGAAGAAAACAGCAATAAGTATCCGAGAGCTCATGCCATTATCTTAGCAGACCTGACATAAAGACTATCGACGACTTTCCCAATGTTGGCAATGGTTTCCAAAGTTGCAGGATAAATTGCATCGGTCTTGGGATCATCGAATATGACGAGGCATCCAGCACCTTGATCCAATGTCCCGGCAAACTTCTTGTCGAGAATCATCTGGGACAACTTGCGCTCGACGTGATCAATAGGCAGTTCAATAAGCTCAGCAATATGCGCAATCTCAACCCTTGAGAATGGTTCAATCAATCTGCAAAGATTCTGTTCCAGAAGTGTATCATACAGGGATGACAGGTGCCTGTGGACAATTGGGTCTTCCTCCAACTGTGCCTTGTAGTCTCGCAAAGCAGTTTCAAACAACTTCAGGGACCGCTTAGAATGAGCATCAGCAACAGCCTTCATTGCATCCAAGTCGGGGCCAACATATTGCAGGCCTGCTTTCGAAGAAATAATTCCGTTGACGTCGTCAGCTTGACTCACCATGATCTTACACAACAACATGTATTTCAGGCTAAAAACAGCCTTTGGGTCTTCAAGTGCATTGAAAGACTCAAAAGCTTCGAAGAAGTAACTATATGCAGTTTTATAATCCTTCTCCTCAGCATGCAGTATCCCACTCTGCAGATCTATGGCACCTTGTTGTGCAGGAGGCACGTAGATAGCATTTGCAGCTGTTCTTGCAGCTGTGAGGGCAGCTTTTGCCTTTGGAAGGTTCCTTAAAGAGAAGTGTAGCTTGCTTTCCAACAAATCTATGTCCACAAGTAGAAGCTTGTCATCTAACCTTCTAACCTCTTTCACCAAACCAGAAAGAAGAGTCAAAGCCTCTGAATACTCCTTATTTTCCATCAGAAGTGCTGCAAGCCTTGCCTCAACTCTCTGCCTTAGAAAGGTACGCTTCTCGGCACGAGTCCACTGCACCATTTCTTTGCAGAGTGCAATTTGAAGATCAGATGTCCCTGGTATTTTAGCAACTGAGTCAATTATTCCCCTAACAATCTTTGCAGTTTTGGCCTTAGGAATCAAGGAGAAAAAGGGCCTCAACTGAGTGAGAAGGCTGCGCAGATCCTCTCCCCTATTCTCTTGCCTGAGAAGGTCAGTGAGGTTTGTGATGGCCTGCTCTTTCATACGCAGAGCTTCTGGTGATGAGGAAGGATCCTCAAGTACACGATAAAGAATGGAGATGGCCTCAGATGGGTCTTTGGCCTCCAATGCAAGTGCAATTGACTCTGTTGTTGCAGGAAGATAAGATGAAGCCATGTCTTTGGTTTGGACAAACTCCTGTCAAAAAGAAAAAATATATATATATAAAAGGAGAAAAATATGGAAAACTAGCAAATTTATCATTACTAACATGATCAACAAAAAACCAATAAAAATAATAACAAAAGCAATACGTTGAAAAAATAGGTAAGTCCTTTTACTCCATTGCTCAAACAGAAAAAAAAAAAAAAAAAAAGCAAAGTATCTAAGGGATGCTTTGATATAAGTTTGAAGTAGAAATTGCAATGGAGAGGACCTTACTTTCCATTGCTGCTATAATACACTTTACATGTCCTAACAGGTGCAGATAAGCTTCTGGTCTAAAATGACAATGATATATTTAACATCAACATATTTCAGAAAATCTTCAAAGACAATGATTTGGAGATCAATTCCAGCTAAGACCCTCTCATTTAATAATCTTCTATGAAAACAAAAGGGAGACTTCCTTGCACCCCGCTACAAAAACTCCGCCCTATAGTCCTAACACAGATGTTGATGTCCCTATTTACCCATATGAACCCGCTAGTGAACCTAACAAAAGAGTACTTGAATCCTGTCTATCAGATATATAGGAAAGAAAAACAAAGATTAGCAGCAGTGGGGCAAGCCTATCAATAGATTAAGAGTAGATGATGGACAGAAAAATCATCTTCAAGACTTCAGCTATGAACTTCATAAACCCGAATATTAAGCTACTAGAATGGACAATTAATTGAATCTGATGTATGCGTAGAGCCACAAAATAGTAGAGAACCAAGTTCTTATACACTAAAGCAGTAACAAACAGAAGTAGAACCAATCATAAGCAGAACAAGTGAACACCAAAAAATAAATAAATAAATGGATGTTGAGTATAATGAAAAACAAACAGAAGAAGACGAGAAGAGGTGAGAAGGCGACGGCTGAGGTGCTTTCCCAACAGTGGCGGCGCTTTCCCGTCGGGGTAGATCGGGAACCAGAAAGGGGCAAAGGTAGGAGTGAGAGAGATGAAAACAGAGGGAGTAGAGTTTTCTGGGTAAATTTAGGGGTTTTAAAATTCATGGGGCGGGTGGGCCCAAATTTTTACCCGATCTTGGAGAAGCGCTTGGAACGCTTGGAGCGGCCGCTCCCACCGCCCTGAGCGACGCTCCTGTCCGTTCCCACAAATCCGCGCCTCAACAGCAAGAACGCGGACGATTTTGTGCTGCGAGTTCGTAAGAGCGTAACGCTCTTACGCTGACAACCATAAACAAAACGCCATTTCAATCCATATCAGCATGAATTAGTCCCTCCAGCTCCACAACATTCACCCCCAAACATCTATCAGAGACGAAATTGGAAACGAAAACATGAAAAACAAACAAGCTAAGATCAGAATAGCATTTACCTTATTGAACGGAATTTCCGAGTCCTTGGTTACAGAGGCGAAGCTAGTGATGAATTTGGATGATGGTTAGGAACTCTGAAAACCCTAAGAAGAAGAAGATGCAGGAACAAAGCAAGTAAATGGTCACACTCAAATTGCTGAGTGTTGAAGGTGGAAGAATCTGAAGCTAAAACGCACCGTTTGATTATTTTTGTTACAATGCCTTCACGTTTTTTGTTTTTGGGTTATTGGGCCAAACATAAGGAAGCAGGACCGAGTTATAGAATCCATCCATACTTTTCTTTGTTTTTGTTCAATCCTGGAATACTATTTACTATACTAGTCTGAATATCTATATTATTTCAGATAAAAACAAAAAAAAAGACATATAAGAACATCTATTTTATTTCATGACTAACATCCACCCAAAAATATAAATTAATTGACTAGCCAATCTTTTTTATTAATTTCACCAAAATTTAGAAATTTCTTTAAAATTATATAGGTCTGTACACATATTGCACCTATTGTGTTGGTAAGTTTGAGTCTACACAACACTCTCTTACACGACACTCTCTAGCATGATATATTATGAATACTTGTATAGTATTAGGCTAAATTAGTATAGTACTAGGCTAAACTAGTTATGAATTCAAACTAATTAGAGTCTATTAAACTTTAAATATTGGTAGTTTATGAAAAAGAAAAACTTGTGGATAAAACCATAGCCATAGGTATGTAGATACGTGGCCTCTATAGATAAAAGAAATTAAGTGGAATATGAATAATCACTCCAAGATGCATAAAAGTAGTAGTTTTCACATGATTTTACTACACACCAAGTCATGTGACAGTTCTGAAACTGTGAATTTCTAATCCACCTTGTTTTTTAGTAACTCTTTCTAATCAACCTTTTTATATCACCACTGTCTTTTACCTTGATATTGATATACACCTTTTTACACAATAAATTAATAGATGATTGAGTTATTATTGTTTGGTCAAATAATTGAGTAGTTGAACCATTATTCTAGTTAATTTTTAAAAAAAAGCAACTTTAGTTCTTGCTAAAGCATAAATGAACCAAAATCATGCATAATTTGCATAATCCACAACAAACACAGACATATATGTAATAATAGACACAATCAAAATCTGTGCAAGTTTGAAATCATGGAACATTTGAAATAAAAAGGGACCAACTTCAATAACTCTCATCAAATCACCGTTACATTACATTAGATCTGAAATTCACACAAATTCCCTATCCCCATCAACAAGTTGCAACTTGGCCTTGGGTCCAGCAGTAACGACAAAATCAAGATTGTAAAGCACAGGAACCATAGTAAGAGAGCACAAGAAGACCAAAACAGGGCCAAAAATCCAGAGAAGCAGAGGAAGTGCAGCATAGAAGAGCCTATTTCCCACAGTGTTCAAAATGAAGCCCTTTTCCAAGATATCATTCACATATTCTGGTGTGACCAATGACATTGGATCCTGAGGGGTATTGATCAAGATGTTGACTTGGTTTATGAACCTTATGGAGAGGGAATGGCAGAAGAAGGAGAAGAGGAAAATGGTTAAGAGGGTGACATATTTGAGTGCCACCATGAATTCTCCATGAGCACCATAAACTGTGTCATCCAGTGGCTTCTTCACACTGTAGGTGCTGCTTATCACTGCTGCTAGGCCTGAACACAGCAGAATTGAGGTTGTCGCCATAAGAGTGCACCCCATGATTGTGTTCCGAAGTGATTGAACAGCAAGGATGTTCTTTTTCTCATTGTCCTGTATGTTTATTAATTATATGCCACAAATTTAAAATTAATCAATAGCATATCATATCAGATCAGATCTTTATTGTTAGTACATTACTATTGTTGTTATATATGTGAGGTTTTCTTCATTATTTAGTAGTGGAGGAAGAAAACATGTTTGTTGTGATGCGATGCTACTTTAATTATTTTAGGTGAAATAGTACAAAATAATTGAAAAGTGCACTTTGGAGCAACTTCTCTAATTCATCATGCGTGCAGTGGTGGGCCAAGTGTACACCACTATGTAAATTACAAGAAATAAATTCTCAATCAATTTTATTTTGAGCAATACACCATAAAATCAATAATCATTCGTTATTATAGGCAATAATCTAATTTTTAAAAATGTTAAATTAATATATAATATTAAAAATTGGATTAATGGTTTTCAAAAGTTGAATTATTACATATGGTGACGAATAATAATTAATTCTATGGTGAGTATTTCTCAATTTTTTTTATTTTTGAAAAAAATTAAATTATTGGATTTTAATATTTTATTTGCTTATGCAATTGATAGAACGACACGTTGAAAATTGGAGATATGACGGATTTTGTTTTCTTAAGACATGTACATTAACAAAATATTTAACGACAAAAAGTATAGAAGAAAAACATTTAACAATAAAAAAAAAACAGAACATTTTGTACTGTGTTTGTATGTACTCCTAAAGATCATAGTAACAAAAGATAAAAATTTAATATTTTTATATCTTTATTTTTACTATTTCTATATTTCAATCTTGTGTTATTATTTTATATATATATATATATAAACCCACCAAATGCAGCCTAAGATATAACATAAGTCTGTAGTAATGCATAAGCGTAATAGAATAGAATATAAGGAAGAAAAACGTGAGTGGAGAAGATACTATCAGGCACAAGATTCCTACGATCTAATGCACACAAAGTTTTGATCAATATATTATATTTTAATGTATTGGCATTATATTAATATTAATATACATATATAAAATGTGTATGTGAATTTGCATGGAGCAAGAGCGCATATTGGAGTGTATATTCAGCCTAATTATAACATAAAGAGACAAAATTCCTTCATACTTTTATGTGACTTGGTAGTTAAAATGGCGTTTTATGATCTGTTAGGAACAACGATCCATGAATAAAGAAAACCCAGCAAGTGGAAAACGGAATATACGAAACTAAATTTAATGTGCTGTTTAGATTATAGAATCCTTTTAATTTTAATTATTCTGTATGTGTTATTATTCCATTGTTCTGATTCTCCGAGGAAATTAAATGCCAAACGTTGAAATTCCCAACTAACAAATACTAATATAATGTTAGTTCCTCAATTAGCTATTCTTTAATATTAGTATTATGCTTTGGGTAAATTACAGTGAATTTTTTTCCAGGAATTTGTAAAATTAAGCTTGACTCTTTTTTATTTCTGAAAGTTAATTAAGAGATTCTTAAATTTGTAAAAAATATTACACTAACTTTGTTTCAAAATTACACTGACATTTCCTAAAAAATTACATAAACCTTATATGAACATTACATTTATAGGGTAATTAAATATATATTAGTGTCACCTGCATTTTAATTTTTGCTGAATTTTACCAAATGAACGGTGATCGTGTAAATTATTAAGGTTTTGATTGGTTTCTATTTTTATTTTTTATTTTTAAAATTTATGAAGAAAATACTGAAAATAGAAAAAACGTAATTTTATTATTTTCTCTGCTTTCAGTATTATTTTTATAAAATTCTAAAAACAAAGAAAATATAAAATAAAAATAGAAAAGCTTTTAAAGACAACATACAATGCAACTTATTAACAATAAATTTTGCATCAAGAAGATGAAATGCATTGAAACAAATTAAACTAGTGTATGTGAAATTTCATTGAGATGTAGAGAAATGAAATACCTTCATCATGGCAGAAACCCAATTCCTTCTGCCAGAGGCATTGATGCCAATGATGGTGGTGTGAGGATGAGTTCGAACACTATACCACAGCCAGAAATGGTAACCAATGCTCAATAGAAATCCTAATGGCACCAATATCACATCCAAATAATACTTCTTCCATTCCATTATTTATTATATTATTGATTGAATATTAATATTGCACTTACACAAATATTGTGCTATGCAATCTCACTACTCACTTATTGTGGAATGAATGAATTTAATATGCCATTCCCAACTAAGGTTTATATACACATCACCAAGGAATGAATGTGGACTTGTTACACCGCATTATTCATCATGTCTCCTAATATATCCAAGTTAAAAAACAAAAGAAAAAAAACGCCCTTACTTTATCACTAAATTACAGACCTCATCACCATTTTTTTTGCATATTACAAAAAGCTTATCCTGATTTTACGAAAAGTTCTTAGATGCTATTCTAACAAATAAAAATAGGATTTAATCTTTGTCTACTAACAATGTAAAATTTGTTTATCTCTCTTACTATCTAAAAAGTCATACAAATTTGATTGGACGACAGTGTAAAATACGTTTATACTGTGAGTGCATCAAAATTAAACTATAAAAATAAAAAGTTACTATTTTTTGTTTGAAAATAAAATACTCTACACGTTTTATTATTTGACAC
Organism: Aeschynomene evenia; assembly: GCA_013621005.1. Classification (NCBI taxonomy): domain Eukaryota; kingdom Viridiplantae; phylum Streptophyta; class Magnoliopsida; order Fabales; family Fabaceae; genus Aeschynomene; species Aeschynomene evenia. The sequence goes on from CM024270.1 coordinate 7,853,150, forward strand.
ATATTAATAATTATACATCATAACAAGTCTTTTTGTTTTTTTTTTTTTTTGGTGATAAGATATATAACAAAACTACTTTTATATTCTTTGAAGATCATATATATAAGAATTTTTGTTGTTGATGTTAGATATGTGTGGGACGACAAGTTGTGTCCACCTTTTGTCACCTGTTTTATATATCCTTCCTATTTAGTTAGGCCGGTTTTGTTGCCTACTTGGTATATTTTATGATTCTATGGTATAGGATCATTTAAAGTAAGCAATGCAACTTGTGATGATGAAATGCTTAAACCTTTCTTTAATTAGATGTTTTTATTTGTGAATTTTCTAAATTTTTTTATTGTTGAATCAAAGTTCTTATATTAGAGTTTAGGGTTGTTTGTGTGAATCAATATATTGCTGCCTTCATTCAACAATATAAGTCAATAATACATTTTTAGGCACCATCTTAGCTTGTCACCTAATAAGTGGAGGGAGTGAGGATTACATTATTTATAACCAGTAATAATAAAGTGAGGTCAGTGGCAAAAGAATGACTCATGAAAATCATATTGAAATGCTGAGTATTATTAATTAATTAAATGGTTCAGAACAGAATCATTTTTGTTTATGAAATATCTAAGAATGTTGATAGCAGAATTAATAAAAAGAAGAATTGGAATTGGGTTAAGATGGGAGCGAGGGGAAGGAGTCGAAACTTTTTTAGTTTATAAGTAAATGATTAGAGTAGTTAATAGTTACTAATAAAAAAAAGAGTAGTTAATAGTTATTATTATAATATTAAAAGGGTGATAATCCATCATAACTTTTTATTTTTTTAAAAACTTATATTTTTGTGTTAATATTCACGACACTTATTAGTAAGTTTGATTTCTCTCACAACTAGCTAATAAATGTGTGAAGGAAGGGTTATTGAGTGAATGGAAACCGGGGAAAGTGAGTTTCTGACAAGGCGCATTGTAGTTTCTACTCCCGCCGTTCTAAAATATTAATCTTTTAAGATTTTTATACGTAGATTGAGAAATTTAATAAATATTCTTAATTTTATAAAAAAATATATTAAAATTACTAAAATACTTAAAATATTAATGAAAAAGAAAGATAATTAGTGGCCCCTTAGAGTAATATTCAATAAAGAAAGAGAAATGATACTAGGGGTATAATAGGTATGAAAAAATTAAATTAGCATTGGAAGTTGAAAACGACTATCATTGTTGAATTTTTTTTTTCTTCCTAAAACAATTAATATTTTGAAATGGAGGGAGTAAGAGTCACTGAGAGAGAGAAGAACAAGCCAAGAGAAGAGGAGTGAACTAAAGATAATAAAATAAAAAAATATTATTTTAACATTAACTTTTTATTTTCAGAAATAATATTCATTTTTATCCTTCATAAATTTTCATATAATTTTACAATAATATTTTAAATTTTTTATTCACTATTATTCATGATAAATATGTCATTCTAATTTTAGATGTCGATTAATTACTCTAAGAAAATTGAGATATTATCATCTACTTATTGTACAACAGAAATTAATATGTTCAACTAGTATCTAACATGTACTATACATAATACGAAATATGTGTTATACATATAATACACATTTCATATTATGTATAATATACATTGAATACTAGTTGAACGTATTTCTACAATAAGTCATTATTTATCATCATCCTCATGGATGGCTAATTGGGTGGGACCCAAAACACTATCACATGAGTAAACAGTGTACACGTCTTCCTCATGCACCATGTCGCTGCCAGTTAAGTGCGTTCACTCTTCGCTTACACTCAACTGTTTGGAGAGCTTTCTTCCACATTTTCTTCCTCAATTCTTTGCTTTGCTTTGCATGCCCTAATCATTTTTTAGGGATTAACTTTTATTTGGATAAACGTGTCCCTCATGTTTACATCTAAAGTTAGTTACGTTGAATATGCATCCATATAGAAAGAGAAAATGAGATGATGATGTTACATGTGAACAGGAGAAATACATTTAAACCGTATGTTTTATTTAAATGATATATAAAAAGTGAATTACAAAATTACTTAACTTTTCAAAGTGATATATGATATTTATTCATTATTATGACAACAGCTCGATGATTACATACCCTAAATTCACTCTTCCACCCTGATATAAAGTATATTTGTTATACAATAGAAATACATACATCCGACTAGTATCTAACATGTATTATATATAATATGTATCATACTTAATATGTGCAATATGTATAACACACGTTATATATGACACGCATTATATATAACTGTATAATATATGTTGGATACTAATTGAATATATTTTTATTGTACAATAAACATTGCTCTAATAGTCTAATATATAAATCAAAGCAAGTAAAGTATTTCAAATTATAGCATGCCATCTAAAAAGTATATACGTGCTATATTGATAGTAATACCCTATTAATAATGTAACAATCTTTAAACGTACAATCATTTCCACAATTTAAGCTTTTCTTCTTTCCCCCTTAATTAATAAATAGCCAAATTGAAGTGAAATGCATTTATTTAGTATATAGTATTACTTTCCTGTATATAATATAGCCAAACTTTGGCTCAATCATTTGTGGGTTTTCTCATATATAGAGTCAGAAATGACGATTTACTTCCTACTTTGAAAAAGTTGGTCAAAGGAGAAACAAAAGCAAATTAAAGAGTATAAAGATCAGACATCGACAAAGGAGGTAATAAAAGGTTTTTGGATTTTATATGATCGATCATCGACTCTCTGCACTCATTTTCTCACAAAGGTTCTGTCTAGAATCGTTAAAATTAAAACTAGTTTCATTTAATATTAAATTTAGTTTATAATTCCACATTTTGCTAACCTAAAAGTTTTTTTATATATATTTTAAGAGTCTCCAACCAAAAATATAATACACCACCAACTTAATCATATATGTCATATTTGTATATGGGATTCACATATTGGTGTCCTTTTCTGTAAGCCAAAGTAACACTTGCACAAGATGATATATATAATAGGAGCATTGCTACGTGACTTTGTTGGCTGTTTTGGCTGATATTTTATTGGGCTCCAAGCATTTGTGTATATAATAGTGGGATATGTGCATAATTAAACTGTCAAGGACATTATTCATTAATATTGTATATGGAATTATAAAATTCCCAAAATAAAGTTTTCATGGAAAATAAATTAATTAGAAAAGCTTCCTCACCACTCTTAGAAATTTAGAAGTATCACGTGAATATACTTTATATTTATTATTAAAATAATAATTCAATTAAGCTTTATCTTTAATATTTATTTTCAGTTAGTTAAAGTATCATCAATTTATATGAATTAATATAAAACATATTGATACGATGATATGCATCTAAAAATTTATCCGGATAAAAAATATTAAAGGGGTGGGTAGTCCAATCATACACATACACATACACATGAAGATAACGCAATGGAGAGTGGCAGAAGAAGATTAAATAGAAATAGTTAGTGGGCAACAAACCTTTGCAATAAGTGGATATATGATGTCCACTTTTGTCTATCCTAACAATAATCTAATCAATCGTGTGGTCGTAAAATAGAAATACATTCAACTAATATTTGATATGTGCTATACATAACATAGAATGCGTGTTATACGTATATGTGTTATACATATAACATACATTCCATATGATGTATAACACACATCAAATACTAATTGGACGTATTTCTGTTGTACGAACATTATTGAATTAATATATATACTACTAATTGAGCAATAATGTTGATTGTACAACATAAATACATCCAACCAATATCCAACATATGTTATATACCATATGTAATGTGTGTCATATGTATAACACATTACGTATTATATATAACACACATTAGATATTAGTTGAATGCATTTCTGTTGTACAACAAACATTACTTATAATATAAACTAGTAAAATTAGAAAAAAGACATCTATCTGTCTATCTATCACAAACAAAATCTTGCTTGCAACTTAATGGTTTCAACTTCAACATACACACACTAATGAACCATTTTGTCAAGCACGCACCATTCTGGTTACAGTACTAGTTCTGTTAATTGAGACAAAAACCAGAATGAACCCATTTTCATAGAATATGCTTTGGGATATGCCTTAACCACAATTAGTTTTGTTTGTTGTTGTGTACACTAAGCATTAAGCAAGATAGGGTTGGGTAATTTTATTTTGCTGTGTCACTGGTAAACAAACAAACTATAACACATGCCCACGATAATAAAGTTATGGACTATATATAACCACATAGTTTCAATATTTATGCTATTTAATTAAGTTTTGACGTGTCAACTTCTAGTGAATTTCTACTCATTTCTTTTCTTGGAGATATTTATGTTTATTATCTCATCAAAGGACACACACACACACACATATATATATATATATATATGGAATTATAAAAGTAGTTGATTATTATTATTCACAAATAAGTGATTAAAAATCATGTGTCATTAATCGTTTATTCAATTATTTGATTAACAATAAAATATTATGGGGAGGCTTATGTAATTTTTGTAAGTTGTATGATTTGTGTTCCAGATTTTAAAAATAAAGGATAGTTAATTGTAATTTTCATCAAATCAAGGTATGATTGTAATTTATCCCATATGTACGCGAGAGAGAGATATTTGGTAAGAAAAAGGATAACTTGGATTCTATGGAGGAAAAAAGGAATGGACTAGTTTAACTCAAACATGACCATTAGTTCACATGATGAAGAGTTCATCTTTTTTATGTATGCATATATGTACATGATTTTGTTTTGTTTTTCTCTGCTAAAGATGGCCTAACAAGCATACTCACTTAATTTCTTAATTGGGCTTCTTGTATACCAAAGATATTAAAGCCCATAAAATTCTTATGTTGAGACCCAAACAATAATAAGTCTCACCTCAATACCAAAAAAAAAAAAAACTCTCACCTCAAATTTCACTAGTGCCAAGTTTTTAGTATTTTTTTTTAATGTTTTACTTACTCTAATAATAATGGATACTAATCATTGGTCGGGGTCAGATCACTCGTCCTCTTAAGCAATGATTGGGGGTTTGATTCCACCTCGTGTATACAACTATTTATTGGCCAATAGCAGATCCATAAATGAAACTCAGATCTGCGATAAATTAGTCATTGATCTATTAGTTTAGGAGATGTCGTGAGCAACAAAAAAAAAATTGATACTAACTATGTTTATTAAAAAAACAAAAATTGTACCAAAGCAAAATACATTATGTGCTTTTTTTCACTAACACTCTCACTGATTATGTAAAAGTAGATTTCAGTTATATATACAACTACAATGAACTAACTATAAAGGTCATATGATGAGGAGTACCTAGAAAAAATTAACCAAGCATTATTTCCGTATTTCAATGATCTATGTGGTCATCAAACTATATATTTTACTACTACTAACTTAAAATAATCACCGGCTACACAAAATGATGATTTGGTTCACACTTCAACATCATCAATCATCATGCATGGTTTGTTCAAGTAATCTCAAATGGTGCAACGGAGTACGGATCATGGTCGGACTCACCTTCAATCATATCTCTCTAATTTAATTAAAGTCAAATGGCCTTTTATTTTATCTTTGCGATACCTGATAGTATATGAGAAATGGTTTTTAGATAATTATGAGACCTAACACAGTTTAGCTAATTAAACTTTTTAAACATTTAGTTAACAATAATGCTAAGTGGACAGTGAAAAATCAGCCCATACAGCCAATGAGTCTATTTTGGCTTTGATTTTAACTCAAATAATCATTGAGAAGATAATGGGCTGAGTAATTATGACCTAAAATCTCATTTATTGACTGATTGGGCTGATTTTGTATTGATCATTTAGCATCACCTTTAGTTAAAACCTCGATATCTTCTCAGATTCATTCTATACATCCTGCAAATGCAAGTAAAATTGATTTATCTTTCCAATGTTACTTCAATCCCAAACATTAACGTAGCCAAATTAGATGCTAACATTATATGGCAAGGTCTTTCATCACGTGATTCTGTAATGTTTAGGATTAAATTCTTTCATCCCAAATACTTTTTTTTGAAACTTTTATATATATTCTCCATTTGATTGATTGACACACGCCTAGAAAATTCATCAGATATTTCAATTGTAATGTCCTTGTTGGGAGTAAGAACAACAGTAGCAAATTACCTTCATGAATTTCAGCTAGAATTTTCCATCTTTCTAGACTATTCTTCTCTTTCTTCTGAAAATAAATAAATAATAATAAATAATAAGAGTAGGTATCTTTCTTTTCTACTTACTTAGTTTCCTTATGTTCAATAGTGCAATGAACCTGTAAAAGAAGAATCTTAGCTTAAAGTTGAAGTTGGGCCTTGGAATTTACTCCTAAAAAAATGCCTAATCGTTCCTCCGACTTTTCATGAATCACTTATTACGTCTGGCTCCTAGCCCTAGGGTGATTTGAAGATTACAGTAACCTATCACATAATTCTAGTGCATTTAAATAAATTAATTAATTAATTTGTAAGCATTGTCATAATTACAATAAAAAAAATAATCAAAACAACTAACATTATATAACATTATATGTATAACATATATTATATAATATGCACAATATATATTACATGTTATGCATAATATATATTATATATTGTGCAAACATATATCACATATTGTAAAGAAAGATGATGTTACCATATGTGATATGTGTTGTTCATAATATGTAATATACATTGTTTATAATATGTAATATACATTGTGCATATTATATGCACTATTTATTAGTTGTTTCGACTGATTTTTTATTGTGAAAAAAAAAATTATGTTAATTTATCTTAGAGGTGATTTAAGATTTTAATCTCAAGTAGTCAAATAAGAAAATGAGAACTTACTTTTATAAGATTGTGTGTAACTTACAATAATTTAATTTATTACATATTCTCTTTAAAAAGATTCTATAAACATTATATAGATATAAACATTATATAGATACAATGATGACTAATCTCTTCGAAATGAGAGCTCACTGTAAGGAGCAAATCTCTTACGGACGAAACTCTATTTATACACATCGTCAAGTATCGAATCCATGCCTAAATACTTAAATATATATATATATATATAGATATGTTAATAAAAATATTTGACTCAATTGGTAATTAATTTAAAAGTCTTATAAATAAAAACATATTTTATATTACTAGTAATGTACCATAGCACTGTACGAAGGTACCTTGACTAGTTGTCGCACTTGTCTGTTTAGGGGGTTGGAAACCAAATCAGCCAGTACTCTAACATAGAGAATAATCTCTCTAATAATAGATAATTAACTAATAATTCTCGATCCTAATCACCCTTGATTTAAATTAATCAAACCCACATGGATTTAACCTCCAAAACAAAGGATGGTGAGGGAGAAAGAAAGGCTCAGAATCTAGCACTAGTCACTCACATGCAAACTTTGGAAGACACAACAACTTGAACCATATAAACATAACCTAACCTAACCTTGACAACATTTTCTGTAATTGCCTTTGTCATGCATGTGACATAGAAAACACAACTAATGATTATAATAATATCAAGAGAAATTAATTAACACTTTAATAATATTGAGGATCACCAAGGTAGTATTAGTCCTCTATAAATTGGAGACATGGACCAAACCATATAGCCAAGAGTTAAGTTAATCTGAGAAGAGAGAACAGAGAGAACAGAGACAACTTGACTCTTCATCAAAATGAGGGAACTATGTATGTTCTTCAATTCTCATCATTTCTCTAGCTCTAGTAGCTGATGAGGAATAGCCAAAAAAAACCAAATTAAACCAAAGCAGAAGGAGCTAGAGACACAACATATATACATAATGGATCCACCAAAGAAATCTAACAAGATCAAAGAAATTGTGAGGCTTCAACAGATTCTCAAGAAATGGAGAAGGATTGCAAACTCTTCATCAAAAACAATAAGAGGTAACAGCAGCAGCAGCAGTACAATGAAGAGCATTAACTTTCTGAAAAGAACACTCTCTTTGTCGGAGCGCGATGGAGGAGGATCAAGCAGCAATAATGTGGTTCCTAAAGGGTATCTAGCAGTTTGTGTTGGCATAGAGCTAAAGAGGTTTGTTATACCAACTGTGTATCTTGGTCATCAAGCCTTTCACATTTTGCTGAGAGAAGCTGAGGAAGAATTCGGGTTTGAACAGACTGGTGTTCTGAGGATTCCTTGTGAAGTATCTGTTTTTGAGAGTATCTTGAAGATTGTGGAGGAAAAGGGTAAGTTTTCTGATAAGAAATGCCAATTCAGTGTTGAAAAGATGATTGGATACTGCTCCTTGAATCAGCTTGGTTATTCTCATCATCATCCTCAGAGTCCTATGTGTAGATAGATAGTGTAGGATAATTTTACATGGTTATTATCCATTTTTTCTTATGTATGTTCCTTTTTTCTTTCTCTCCTTTGATCCATATGGAAGCTAATCTTATCAGAGTTGGACTGAGGAAGCTAGAGTGAATTCACTTAGATGTAAGATAAACCTCTTTGGGAATCATGAAGTAAAGAACAGAATTTTCATTGTCCAAATATGTTACTCTATGGCTTAATAATGTATTATTCATTTATTCTAGTTCTAGAGCTAAAAGCACTGATATTTTACAGTTGAAGAAAAATATCATCATTACCAAACATGTCTCATATTTCTCCATCCTTGTCCTTAAAGATATGAGATCTCCAAGTCTTGATCCTGTATATTCAATTCACTATGTCATGAACCATTTGTTGTAAAATATTGAGATTTCAAGTTGCAAATTGCAATGCAATTGTATCATCTGCAGTAGGCAAACACATGTTTCAATAGTGAAGTTATGCTTAACAATTATTAAATTGCAGTCACTTGCCCTTAATAACCATGTTCATCTAATATTTTATTTCAAATTTCACATGATAGCATTCATTTCAGCAGTTAAAAGACACATGTACAACAGTAGTGAAGCTTGAAAAATTCAATCCAGCCCTCGTTATCTGTGGACTCAGTCTCAACACATGCCTATATACTTATAGTTTCATCAATTCAGCAGCAAAGAACATTAAACATTACTGGGATTGTAGTTTCTCAAGAAACTTTTGTTTTTTACTGCATGCAATTCAAACAAGTTGGTTATTTAAAATAAAACAGATTCCATTCAAACTAGGTAGTACAATATAGATGGCAGAGAAGTCAAATTCAAGCACTCACATGATATCTGCAATTTGGTCCATGTGTCATTTGAGAGATTCTACTTGGAAATGGCCATTCAGACAAACTTTTTCTCTTAATCAGAAATCTATCTTTTATCATAGGTAAGACTAACTAACTGACTTAACTGTATTAAATGATTAAACAAATACCCAAAAGGTGATGATAGAATAACAGTGCAAAGTCTCAACTTGCTTAATTGACTCATTTTTCAAATAGCTATTGTGCTTAAAAAAAGAACAGAGAAGAGGACTCTCCTGCATTACTGCTCGGAAATCTTGGATTATGATCTAAAATTAAGAATGAAAGAAAACAAAATATATATAGAAGAAATTGCATGAAGAGCATTGAAATTTACATTTTCAATTACATGAGATACATATACATGAGAAATATGACAAAAAAAAGAAACATGAAATAATCTATTTTCTTTAACTCTCCAACAAGTAAATGGAATTGATTCCTGTCACAGCAAATTAATGTAAAATTGTACATTGAGGAGGGTTAAAGAGTCAAGAACATCATGCATGGGATTAGTGTTGCTGAATTGCAGAATCATTAGCAAGCCCCTGAAATCTGAATACAATCCTCATTACTCATCACTAATATCATCAAAATCAGGAAAAGTGACACATTTGTAGACCTTGCAACTTGAACACAACACAAATCCAACCTATACAGAACAAAAATAAAATAAAGAAACAGATAAATCATAATAATAAAAACAATAGACAGAGAAATCAAATAGTGAAGAAAAATAAGAAGTGATTAGTTAGTTAGTTAGTTACAGCTCTGCAGGAGGGGCATCGACGGTAGATACGCTTGTTTTCAGCTTTGACATTTGTTTTTTGTCCTTTGCAGAAGTCACAGAGCAACCACCCTTTTCCGTTACAAGGCTCACACATGATAGTACCATCAACCTGAACACAACAAATTTCACATGAGATGAAGAACCATAAGAAATGAATCAACAGATTAGATTTAAAAGGTATAATAATAATAATAGACTACTAGTACCAAGTGTTGCTGAATAATGGGAGTGCACTGGAGTGGCTTCATGTGAAGTACTGCACGGTTATGCTTATGCATTATGATGGGGGTTGAAGAACATGGTATTAGGGAACCCCAATTTCGAAGAGATGATGATGCACTGGACATGCTCGCCATTTTTGTGGATTCGATTGGACTTGTTTCCTTGTTTGTTCTCTCATCTCGTTCGTTATCCACACCCTGCCCACAACAACTTAATTAACAATTCTAACCTTACTTTTCTGCAAAATCACGTCTCTGCCATTCCCCGCAGCGTTAATGTGTTCATTCTTGCTTCACTATAAACTAACCCAATCAATTATTTTTTTTAATGGTTTTCTTACTGGCGACTAATCGAATCGACGAAGATCACCTTTTCATAGGTAGGGTACGCCGTCCTAAGAATCGGCCACTTAAATAGCTCAAGTATCTATCACTTGTGTTAATCTACATGGTTGTAACCCAATCAATTATGGAATATAATCAACCACTTGTTAGTTTTTAAAAAATGAGAGATCTACACAATAACATAAGATAAGATGCAAGAGATAAATTGTACATGATTTGTCATGTAGAAAATTAATACGTCATCTTCAATTTCATCTCCACAATTTACTCTTATAAGTATAACTGGTGTCAAATAAATATTTTTTTTAGAGCAAATAGCTCCTTTTTTTTCCAACTTAGTTAACATATAATATAATCATAGAGCATGAACTATGAAAGGGAAAAAATAGAAAAGAAAATACATTTTTTTTTCCAAAAGGTTAAAGTAATGGGCCGTAACAGTGAATATTGGCAGTAAATTTTGGCGAAAATTTGTGGTATTGGGCCTTACGCGGGAAAAATTTGGTCCCTACCGCGAACCTTTCTTCTTTCGTTCGTTCTTCTTCCTTTTCATTATTAAGATTATTATTATATATCTTTTTTCCCCAAACAAAACCCCAACCATGGCTCCCAAAACCCCTAACCATGGCGATCAACCTCGCAACCTCTGAATCAATCTCTCTCTCTCTCTCACACACAAACATTCGAAAACCAGATCCTTCTCCTCAGTTCAGAGAATGAAGAAGCGCAAGGACATTGAACTCCTACATTTTCACCATGACTTCCCTTCCATCCTTCCTTCCAATTCATCTCGAAAATTCCGCAGATTGGTACCTAACTCTCTAACTAATTTCCCCTACCTTTTCTCACACAGTTACGATTGCTATCTAACTGATGCTGTTTGCTTTTGAAATTGAAGGACGCTGAGCTATGCACGATCATGGAGGAGGAGGAGGAGGAGGAGGAGTCGAATGTGATGATGGTGCATGACCATGATCCTGCACCAGGACACGTGGCAGTGTCTTCTTCGGAAGATAGAGCTATTGTGCTCTATGATCCGACGAACACACCTCTCTTGAAGTCACCTAGCTCCCCGGAGTTATCCATCGTTATCAAGGCTGATTTGGTTCCTGGTTTAAAGGGTACGTATTGTATATTATATACCATTCCCTTAATTTTATGCTGAGGGTGTTTGTGTTTTGGTCTAATCACAGAGCACTGAAATTGTGGTTGTGAATTGTTCGAAGTTTGGGTTATGGAAGAGAAAACTTGGCTTACTTGCCACTGCGAGTTTATGAATTGCATAAATTTTGATTATCAGTTGGGGTATGTTTGGTTGAGGGGTAGAATTGGAGGAAAATTTTCCATGAATTAGTTTCATGTGTAAAATGACACACAAAGCTCATCTATAAAAATTTAACCTCTATTTTTAACCTGTGAAAATTATCAATACGAATGATCTGAAGTTTTTTTCTGGATTTATGTGGAAAAGATATGTAATGTAACACTATTTGAGAATTTAGTGTATTGCTATGAAAATCGGAATGATCAATGACTGACAATGACCATTTACTGATGATAAGATACATGCATGGAAATGTTGTATGGAAACCCTGGAATGAGTCTTCCCATATACATCCAGCCAGTGTTTATATCAGGATGTGTTTGTGTCAATAAGTTTTCTATGAACAAAATTTGTATGCATGAAGTGGTTCCAATTCTCCCCTGTATTATATTTTATTTCTTGAATTCATGGATGACTTGGTCAATTTTGGGCATTGGTGGCACCTCATGATAACTATCTTTGTAATTGTACCATTATAGTGAATGTTGCCACTTTGCCTGTTGTAATAACTATTGCCTATTTATGAAATTCATGCTTGAACTTTGAAAGTGAGGAGAGCAGAGATATTTGTGCACTTGCCTTTTTAATTGGAATTTAGTGAGAATGTTCATGTTTAATTATTTTGGCACCAAAATAGCTGTCTATCGTCTTGTTATTCCTTCTAAATGCATCGTTGCATTGATTAAATACACAACACAGTTTTGATATGGGTGTTGAAAGGTTAAGTAATTGATGTCCTGGATTGCTATATTTTGTAGATTACCTATCGACTTGGGGATTTCAAAAGCTGGACAACTCTTACAAAAATGAGATGAGGAGGGAGAAGAGCTTTGAAGCTTCAAAAGACTGTATGGCTGTTGTACCATGGGTTGCACACAATTCTCCTATGCCAGGTGAAGAAATAGTACCAGAAACAGATAGTCTTTTAGGGGTAGAAGAATGCGAAATGATGGAGACGGATGAACCCTATGCCAACAATAATGACAGTGAGAATGCTATGGAGATCGGCGAGAAGGTTGAGGCGGTTGGATCAGCATCACCATGGCAACAACCACACTGCATGATGCTCAATGTCTTGCAGAATGCTTCCACTCCAATCCGCTGGTGTTAGTACGCATGAGGCCTAGGTTGTAGGTAGAGTGTGTGTTTTCTGGTGACTAACTTGTTGGATAGTATTTTATGTAAATAATAAGGAGAGGTAGTTTAGGAGAACTAAGGAACCACTAATTAAGTAGGAGGATGCCAAATGTGTATAGCCATTTTCAAGACCCCTTTTCAAGTAGTCTTGTTTAACATGGTAAATATTGGGGTATCACCATCCCTCACGGAATTCCATTGGACTATTTCTATTTCATTGCATGTGAATCTTAAGGAACAAAATATGGGAGTTGGAATTAGTTTCCTTGTTAACTGATCATTGCAGAGAAATTCCAATTCCCACCAACGCCACATGCTGTAAATAACTTGGGAAGAGAGTGATTTATTAATGATCAGATCTTGTTAAGCAGTAAAAAGTTCGTTAAAGTTAAAAACCCCAGCAAAACAGTAAAAATGTTTCTGAAATCCAACAATGTGGAAATATGTAATTGTTGCACGTCACGTCATATCAGTTATGGCAGAACCACATTTTAGTTGTGGCAGAAATTTCAATGAACTCATCTATCATCATCAGAATGTGAAATTATGAATGTGTCATAAAATAAAACTCGTTAATCACATATGTTGAACCAAAATAATTTTAGATCTGCGCGGTTTTTTCACTATCTTATTATTATAATAATAATAATTAGTCTCATATTGTTTTTCTCAAATTAATTTTGGATCTGCACCACCTGATTCATATGACACGGGAATACGAGATGTGTGGAAGAAGCACTACTCGAAATTACACGGCTATATATAAATAAATAATGAACTAATACTCTTTCATTCATTCATTCATCAACAACAAAATGGGGATGAAGCAAGAGGAGGAGTGTGATGGCGGTTCTGCATCTGCGTCCAGACAGAAGCTGGTCTTCGCTTACTATGTCACTGGTCATGGCTTTGGCCACGCCACTCGTGTCGCCGAGGTCTCATTCTCTCTGCTCTCATCTTTTTTTTTTTTTTTTTTTTTGTAAATTGTTTGAATTTTTGTGAATTGCTTTGACCAATTGAAAGAAGAAGAAGAAAAAAAAAAGGAAAGAAGTTTGAATCGTGTGGTTGAATGAATTTGGGTTGGGTAGGTGGTGCGGCATGTAATTCTTGCAGGGCATGATGTGCATGTGGTCACTGCTGCTCCTCACTTTGTTTTCACCAATGAAGTTCACTCTCCTCGCCTTTTCTTTCGCAGGGTCAGTTTAGTTCAATTGTTCATAACCTAATTACTTTACTTATATTTGTATATATCTTTGTTTTTGAAGGAATGCTGCCCATATATCATACTCTATTTACCATGTGGATCATAGCCTGTAGGTGTTTCTTGTGAAATTTCACATGCTTAAGGGCATTAATATTATTGTACATGAAAAAACACCTGTTATTGTTTTTGACATTAGTGTTCTGAGATCTGGACCTTGCTGTTGTTTAACAAGTACAATGCTTACAAATTGAAGTTAAAGTATATTTATCCATTTCTGCAAAATAGGTGGTTTTGGACTGTGGAGCTGTTCAGTCAGATGCTTTAACAGTTGACCCCATTGCCACTTTGGAGAAGGTATTGGAAGAACAGCACTTATCAGTTGATTAGTTACAGACATTATGCTTCCTGCTACATGATTGAACTTCATATGTTTTTTTTCTTCTTTTTTTTGGATTTGGCAATATTAGTATTCCGAAACAGCAGTGAAGCCCCGCGCTAGTATATTGGCAGAAGAAGCAGAGTGGCTGAACTCCATCAACGCTGACTTAGTGGTACATAAATTTTTCTTACCCTTTATTCTTCTGTGTCCCATTCTTGTATGAAGTCTGATTTAGGAAAGTTATGTTATCTATGACTAGGATATAACAAGTGAATTTATTTCTAATTCTGGTAGAATAGATTAGTACATTGTATTTGGTGGACCCTTCTAAACCTGATGTGAAAAAGCAGGTATCAGATGTTGTCTCCATTGCATGCCGTGCGGCTGCTGATGTTGGCATACCCTCTGTTTGTGTGGCCAATTTCAGGTAATCTGTGTATTGCAATTTTCTTTAGTAATACAATACAGTAATTGTGTAAGCCTGAACCGTCATGGGTAGGATGCATATATATCCCTTTCGTAATGCTGCCACAGTAATAGAAAATGTAGCATGAAAACATTGTCTTAAAGTTTCTTCTGTCTTTTCATTTTAGTTTTAGATTTCTCTTGGTCATTTATTCTTTCAAAATAAACCTGATTGGTATAAGTTCGTTTTGGCTCCATGACATTCTTGAGTTGCTTCTCGGGATTTGAATTCACTTTCTATGCTTAGTGAGTAATAATATAGTCTCTACTAGTTATCAAAATTTTAACTCTATATGATGTCCTTAAGTAACTGTTTAGTTCATGAATTTAGATAAATCAGTTTACTTATTTTTCATAAACTATGTCAGTATATACTCTCGCTCCATATCTCTGTGATTTCAGTTGGGACATCATCTAATTAGACTATGTCATGGCTGCTGGACTTGATTATCGTCCAATAGTTTGGCAGGTGACGGAACTTTTTGAGTTATCTTGTCCCATGTTTTACCTTTGAGAGAAATGCTAGGTTGCTGATTGTCTATCTTAAATCTGATGCTATTCTGCTGTATTCATTTTCTCAATGGAACATGAATTTCTAGACGAAAGTTGAATGTAAAACTTTTAAGCTTGAATAAAGTTGAATGAATTTCTACCTTTGTTTTCGCCTTTTCCTATGGTTTAACCAATATAAATAGGTGTAGTTGCATATGTATGATGCAGATAGCTGAGGACTATTCGCATTGCAACTTCCTTATCCGCCTTCCAGGCTATTGCCCAAGTATGTTATTTCACAACAATTTCATAAAATTATTTAAAAGTTTCACCTGAATTTTGTACTGAATGGTTGACAAGATTTGTGGCATCTCTAAATATTTGCAGTGCCAGCATTTCAAAATGTTATTGATGTACCTCTTGTGGTGAGGAGGCTGTACAAATCTGCAGAAGAGGTACTACCAGACAAACCTTTGTGGAGATCTTACATAGAATGATTTTGTTCCTAATCTATGAGCATGTAATTTTCCTTGTTGAAGGTGAGAGAAGAACTGGGGATAGCAGACAATGTGAAACTGGTTATTCTCAACTTGGGTGGCCAGGTGATTACTTAATTCCCATTTTCTGGATGAGCTGTATCGCTTTTTTACTTAATTTCAACTTGACCCCTGGAATACTACGACTCTGTTTAAGTGTGTGCAGATACATGTATATACCGTAATCATATAGTATTATCTATAAAAATCTTTCTTTCTTCAGTTGTTGATACAAGTTTCAAGTAAAATGTGAATTGGTTGACTTCAAAGCTATTTATCTATGACCATATAGTTTAAAGTGTTTCCCATATTTGTACCATGGGCCTCTGTGTTTGAACAGAGCCACTACCTTCATCTGACTTCTGACTCTAATGTTTTGCCTTGTCTCTAGCCATCAGAATTGAAGCTAAAGGAGGAGTTCTTACCTTCTGGCTGGTTGTGCCTGGTATTCATCGGATTGTTCTTCTTTATATCTTTTTTCTGATCGAAAAATATTCTCTGATTAATGTACATCTCTTATTTAGTGATATATTGATTTTATGGTTCAGGTTTGTGGTGCTTCTGACACTCAGGATCTTCCAGTAAACTTCAAAAAACTTGCCAAAAATGCATATACACCTGATATTATTGCAGCATCTGACTGTATGCTTGGTTAGTATGATTATGAAACTTCCATAGGTCTCAAGCTGGACAAAATGAAAGAATAACTTGTTGCATTTTTAAATTTTAGGTAAAATTGGGTATGGTACTGTCAGTGAAGCCCTGGCATACAAGTGTCCTTTTGTCTTTGTACGTAGAGATTATTTCAATGAAGAACCTTTTCTGAGAAAAATGCTTGAGGTGCTCTCTCTCTAGTTTATTTGTATTAGTTTCTTGTCCTCGACCTTATCTCTGGTTGAGAGCCTTATGAGGAATTTATTATCTTCTGTATTTTGACTCAGTATTATCAAGGTGGTGTTGAAATGAGTAGGAGTGATTTACTCTCTGGTCACTGGAAACCTTATCTTGAACGAGCAATAGGTTTGAAGCCATGCTATGAAGCAGGCATTGATGGCGGGGAGGTACCCTCTAATTTCTTGAATTATTCTCTTCACAAAGCATTATTTTCGCAAAGCTAAGTTTCATATTTATGTGTTGAATTGTTGATTATTTTTTAACTCTTTAGAATTTTCGCAAGTCAAGCACAGAAGCCATGGAGGGCTAGTTAATCTTTGAAGTGTTCATGTTTTTTTCAAAAGGTTTTACATTTTCTCATAAACATTTTAAAAATGTAGGTGGCAGCCCAGATACTGCAAGATATAGCTTTTGGAAAAAATTGTCCATCAGATACGGTAAAGGACTTCCAACAATACCTGTTAATTGCAGAGTTCGTTTCCATAATTCTTTTATTCTTTTCCAAGCTGCTTATTACTTTTGGGTTTCATAAATAATCAGAGGTTCATAACTTGCAATTTTTTCCTTCATTTTCATATTGGCGCAATAATATGTAATATAGCTTAGCGAGGCAATACGATTGCGTAATGCCAAAGTTCCTGAGTATCAACTACAGAGAGACATTGAACAGAATATCACAATCCCAGAATGGTATGCAAGTAATGCTACTTCTCAGAACAAATCTGGTACATTATCACTAGCTTCCCCTATGGATAATGGAAACTCTGTTTTCAGCTAGGTATCAAATTACATTTCTTCTAAATGTTTATTATAATCATATTTGGTACTTATTATATTTTGCTTGATTGTTTCCTAATTGGCAAGATAATTGTGTCTTTTTTTCCCCTTTTCAGGCGTGCTGAAAACTGGTAGATTCTCCAAGATGTTCAAGAATTTTAGAATACCTTTGCCTTCCTAATCTAAACTGGATGAGAAACAGACAATGAGGATACTGGGAGGTCAAGATCATGTGTGCGAAAGTCATTTCTTGATGAAATTCTTTTCCTCGAGGAAGATTGAAAATATGCTTGAAAAGTAATAGTGTATGTAAATATATACTGGGGGTCTATCTAAATGGAAGGTATCCCTGGTTTTGTTCACTATAAATGCAAACTCATTAGAGGCGAAAAAATGGTGGATCTCACCAAAATGCTATACCTCAATTTTTATTTTTCATTCAGAAATACACATCTTATTACAGAAACCATCTTCTTCTGTGAAATAAATGGGCTATCAAAAGTCTCGACATTACTGTCTGTGTTGATCAAGGCCATAAATTTGAGTAACAAAATCACCATTGCTAACAGTGAACGAAGCAGCCAAGAGAGTTAATTTGGGAACCATAAAAGCATTTATCTTTAATTACAAGAACAGACTAGACAAGGTACCTATTGCACCATGGAAGTTTCTTCCATAAAACTGTCATTTTGACATAGTTGGTATTCCAACAAGGTTGCTTTGCCTTACTTTGCCTTGTCATTTAAGGTTACAAGAGATTTGAGCACTCCTGGACTTATCTTGTCAGCAAGGGCACCAGTCTCTGAAATAAGATAAGATTTTTCCTTCACAATGCTTTGTAGCCTCTTTGCCTCAAAATCAAGTTGAGCTTGATCTGTAGTTACAAACAAGGTCAGTATGAAGATATCAATCCATAGTTAACATCAATCAGTTCTTCCATAAAAGGATTGAAGAGAATAATACATGAGGTGTAATTAATTTCATCTTCAGCATTATATTTGCAGGAATTGCATTAACATGACAACAATCAATTTGAGTCAATAAGCCATACCACATCTCCGGCAATGTAAATCACTTAAAAAGGATTCGTGATTAAAAAAAAAAAACAGAAAAAGTTAAATATAGCAGATACACATGATTGCATTTACATATAACCTCTCAGAACGAATATTAAACCCATAAACCAATGCACAAAATGTAGCTTGTATTTTCCATCCAGTATTATATGTGAAACATATAAGCAAGAAAATAAGCATACCACAAGTATTCCTACATTGCACTGAACCAAAGATAAACTTGCATTATTTAAGGTGAAAACCAAAGTTGACCATAGAATACTCACAAAAAAGAAGTAATAGTTAAGCAAGAGTTTCACCCCACCACATGAAAAAAAAAACGGATACCAACAAAGGCATGCATTTACAGCATTTTCTTAGTTTCCTTGTTTTTTTCTCATTTTTATTACTATTACTACTACTTCTTAAGAGTTGGAGAATATTGAGAGAACAGGAAGGAAAGAACAACCTGTCTCCAATATAGTGTGAGTAGCATGGAACGGGATTCTGGCAAACAGATCAGTTCCAGGAAACATCATCCATGTCTGCTCATAAGAGTCATGGTTACCACAGGTGGTACACACCTCTTGCACCAAAGGTTTCGAGCCGGTTCCTGCGACTCCCTTCATCAACGATTCAAAAGGAGTCGGAACACTACTCTTGGTTGTCCTAGCCCTTTTCCTTAATGCAGTAAGTGCTTCTCTGTTCCCATTTCTCAATTTATCATTCTCAACCAGCTGCATTTGTTTCCCCCCAACAGACAGCTTAATTTAATAGAGAAACCACTAAACAACAAACAAGGGATTTGATGAATTGAAAATTTCCTCAATTGAATCGAAGCTCGTCTAAGACTAAGACATAGCATAGGATGTTTGTTTTCCTTGTCAATTAAGTGTTACCTGATGCCGAGCCAAAAGAAGATGTTCTGCTTCGAGTTCCACCTCTGTTAATTTCTGTTGGAATTGCTTCATGTTGTTATCCATAGTTGACGAAAGAAACTCCTTCAAGGTGTAAAAGAAACACTGTCAAAAGACGCAACAAGTGTTTCAGTTAAGGAATAGTACTATTGAAACACTATCAGCTGTATAAAACTTCATTATTCCTAATTTCAAAACTTGACGCCTCACAATATGTAACAAACTATGTAAAAACCCCAACTTTTTGTGTGCTCCAATTTAATGCTCTTCAGGAAAAACAATGAATCAATCATCTTCAGGCTAACAACGAATGAAACAATCTCAAAAAAGAAAAAGAAAAAGAAAAAGAAAAAGGAGTCAGAGTAGCATACCTTGCTGTGTCGTGTTAGTTAGATGATGGCAGCTGCGAACTCCTTGTGAAGCCGCCTCTGCTGTCTTTGCCGGCGGTGAACCGTAGCCGGAAGGGGTAGGTCGAGAATGAGACGAAGCGATTGGGCACAAAATACTTTAGAGTGTTCAGCCGAGAAATTTATTTATATAGAAATTGATTTATTAAAAAATATAATTTACAGTACCAGAGGTTTCATCTGGTATTGTTGTCATTTTCTTAATTTACCTTAAAAAAGGGGTGAAGGATTTGTTGGAGCTTCCAACATAGATCCCCCTAAAATACATAACATTTTTCTGTAATTGAGAATAAATGATAAATTTTAAATTTTTGCAAAAATATCTGTTATTGAAAGTATATTGCAAACACACCCTTACACTATTTTGCTACCAAAAGCTTACCAAACCAATGAATCGGTTCATACCAAAAGCTGACCAAACCAAAAGCCCCAATTTTGGTAGCAGTGCAGCAAATGAACTGATTGTAAAGGATGATAGAACCCCAAGACCAACTAAGGATGATACAGCTCCAATTGGCGGTGCTGCCGGAGTCCGAGCCGTGACTCTCGAGCCAGAGGCGGTTCAGACTGCGACTCCGGTGGCTGGACGCGAGACGGAGGTGGAGCCGTGGAGGACTCGAGACGAAGGCGGACAGTGGCGCGGAGGAGCAATCGGTGGCTGAAGCAGGTTGTGCGATGGAGCGGCTGTTGGCCTGAGGTAGCGTCGGCGCGCGATGGCTGGAGTGAGTGGTGAGTTGGGCGGCCGTACGAGGGTGGGAGATTGGGTTGAGAGGTTAGGGAAAGTGAGGGTTATGGTCAACAACAGTCTAGCTACTAATTTAAATCAGAACCAATTCCACGAACCATCCAAAATAAAAAATTGACAGAGAATAACAAAAAACAGAGAACCAAGCTCTGAGATGGAGGAAAAGAAACACACTTACATGAATGAAATCATTGAGGAAAAGTCATCTGCATGAGGTGAGGGAAAGTGATGTTCTTGTATTTGGGTTAAGTGGTGAGATAGTGTTCAAGAGGTTAGGGAAGGCTTTTTTTTTTTTTAAATAAATAAATAAAAAAGGGTGTGTTTGTAATATACTTTGAATAACAGATATTTTTGTAAAAATTTAAAATTTATCATTTATTCTCAATTATAGAGAAATGTTATGTATTTTAGGAGGATTATATTGAGCCAAACCATGGGCTCCAACAAATCCTTCACCTAAAAAAGGTCGTGGTAGATTGGTAGCATAAAATAATTTTAGAATATCATCTAATTAAATCTCTTTTTTTTCTTGCATGATTTTATAAATGAGTAATGTTACATGTACACCAAAAAATCAACCAACATCAGCCACATGTGTATAATCCAACATTTTAAAAGTAGTAATCCAACTTTTATTATTATACATTATTCCAACATCTTTAAAAGCTGATTTTATGGTATACTCATAACATTTCTCTTTATAAATAATAAGGATAAAAGCTAATCACAATTACTAATATAATATTATATGATTAAATGATTGTATATATTTTTTACAAATCTATTTAAAACTGACCTTAGAATCTGAAATGAATATGATGGGTGTAGATAGTAGAGGGGTAATTTCTATGTATATAAAAAAATGAGGGGTAAGACATTCAATGCACTATAACCTTTGATCTATAAATTGCAGTAATATTGAGTTGCTATTAAGTTGTAGTTCTGGTCCCACTTATGAACTATGAATTGTAAAAGAAAAAAATGCTACAATTATACAGTGTTTAGCTTGGACTCTGTCTGTGACATTTGTAATTGTTTCAACAGATTAAAATTCATCTCTTCTACTTTTGAAAGTGAGGAAGCTTGCATGGACAAATTGATATTAGATTGTCAAAGCTAATAATAAAATAAAATATATCTATATTTATATACATGAATACATCACTGAAAACCTTGTCAATATGAACGAGATAGTGTTTAAATGCTTATTAAATCATCAAATGAATGGTTCATAGAGAAACTAGCGTAGTAATTGTTAACATTGAGTAGTATGATTCTCAATTTAACACTACAGCAGTGCAAAATGCACACATAGTGCAGAATTTCTACTAAAGTACTGCATACACCATCAAGACTCAATTTGCTTGCTGCTTGTTGCTTTCTTGATTATAGTAGGATTCATAAGTTTGAACTCTTGGCTTTGAGTCTGGCAACTCCAGTTCTTCCATAAAACCATTAGTCATCTTGACGAAATCATTCATGTGAGCTTGCTTCCATTCCTTTCCAGTAACGAAATCAGAAAGAGGACACAATAAGAACTTGCATATAGGGAGGTATGCATAAGAAGTTAATTTTTATAATACACACATGAAGAGACAATAATCATATCAGCAATGAAGTCTTTCAGCCTTGAAGAACAAGAAAGCCTGCTTTTGCAGAATCATAAAGATAGACTAGACAAAACCTCAAAGATAGTTTCAAGAACTTATATACTCATTACTCTTCAACTAAATGATTTTGAAATTTTCAGCAAATGAAACATAAGCAAAAGAAAAGGATAATCATATGGGTAGTGCTAAACATTGTAAAACAACTAAGCTACTAAGTATAACTAACTGATAAAATCTGAGCTTCCTTTCAATTTTATGCACAAATCAGCTCATCCTAAAAGTTGAATCATTATGTCTCGCTGATTACGCGACACATCATGAAAGGGTCTCGACTAGAGCTAGAGCTGGATAGACACATCTGATCTAGAAACACCCTCCTCCTCACCCCATTCCCAACCAAATGAAGAATGCAGCAGCAACAATTTAGGGTCATCAGTGATGTAATGTTCTGTTCAAATAAACTCTCTATCCAAAGTGCTTTATATATCATGCAACCATGAACATTTATTTCCAACAAAGGCTTAGATCACAATCAGCAGGCATAATGAATCGACTTTCCCAGCATATGAAGGAGAAAACAATCAGATAAACATTATATGAAGAACATTTTAATGCTTCTCTTTAGTCACTATAACATATAATAATTTGGGATTTGGGAAATGAAAAGAAGAAGGGGTAACATGGTTACCTCGAAATCCCACTCTCCATACAAATTAGAATCATTGTGGTCGCTCCAAACATAAGTGTGAACTTGCAACTTCTCAGAAGAGTCCTGTGAAATTGGTTTTAGCTTTGTTAGCAGGATCACATAATATGATGTATTTCAGAATGCCATATATATATATATAAGCCTGAAATTTGAAGTTGAAATACTTACGATCAAGAGAACCTCAGCATCAGTTCTAGTGTATTCAACATCCTCGAACTCGTCTAAAATATCCAATTCAGGTCCTGAGATCCCACGAAGAACCTGACCAAACATGAATCGGCACCAAGGACATGAAATAAAAGGAAAGGAAAGGAAAGGATAGAATAGAAATGCAATGGTGTTTAAGGAAGAGAGCGAGAGTGAGATAGAAATACAAACCCTGCCAGTAACTTTCTTATTGTCGACGGGCAGAATAGCGGGATAAACGCGACCTTTGATCTTAAACCTGTGGCTGAAAGTGGAAAAACACAACAACAACAACAACAAGAACGTAGTTAATTATCAATTCTGAAAAGTGAGAGAGATTGATTTGGGGGATGGATGGAAGAGAGAGGAAAGAGGACGAACAAGCCATGGAGGGTGGCAGGGGTTGAAGGAGGGACGCGATTCAACAGCACACCAACAACCTCATCGGCCAACAGGCTCCCATACACGAACACGTTGTGCCCACAATTCAGCTTCATGCTGTTCATCTTCTTCTCCCTCACCTCACTCTCTCCACCAAACTCGCTATCTTGTATACTGTAGCCTAAATTATTTATTAGCTTAGATTCATGTTCATCATTAATTAATTAATTAATTAATGTGGGCTTTTGTCTGATTGCACGCGTGTTCTTTACGGATGGATGAGCCTCTTCGCTCTTTCATTCACTTGTCAGCTGCTGCTATCAGGTTTAATATTCTCATATCACAGCTGCCACTTGTTCAGTACAAATACTTATTGACTTTTCCCCAAGTTTTACAAAATTATTATTAATTTATTACTATGATTACATTTATGGATTTTACTTTAAAAACTCAATTAGGCTCCACTTCTTGGTGGTTTTAACAAATTATAATTACAATTCTGTCAAGTTACGTTTAACTTGGAAGTTGAAGTCTCTATATAATGTAGTACTTACTGCCCAAGACACAAGACAAAAAAAAGATAATTGCTTTGTGAAGACCACGATATATAATATGAGTAGAGTAAATAAAGATCCTGGATGGTGTGGTGTGCATAACTGATAACGCGAACAGAAAAAGTATCCAGCCAAACAAAGTAATCGATTACAAATCATCGTTAAACCTAATTCATCAGAAAACAGATGACAACAAGAGCATCATCATCATCATCATAAGCAACATTATCTTCAGATGTTCATTGGCTCAGGGGCACCACCAAGAATGTCTAGCAATGAGTTGTGAGGCTCCAGTTCCTCGTGCCATAGTGGAAGTTGATCGCCAGGGTAGAAATTCCTGGTCACTCCCTCCGAGTTTATCTACAAACCACAATCCAAAATCCAACTGGTGTCAATTTATCATCGTGCATACTTATAAAACACAAACGTTAATTGATGAAAACTAGAGTCTTACAATGACTGTTCGGACCACACCACCACTTGCACCATCCCGGGCAATAGCCAGTGAAACTGCCTTTTTCACCAATTCCTGCCATATAAGGTAAAAAGACATAATGTCAGTAACAAGCATTGCGACAAATGATTTCCCCATTGTCTACATTTGAAACATAACAGTGTTGCCTTAAACATGAAACCAGGTCAAGTCCCAAAAATCTAACATACACAACAAACAGTTTTGGCACTGAAGTCATTATATTTTAAATTTGAGAAGACGATAGCAAGAATTAAGACCAATACCTCAGCTTCATCCTTGGTCATTCCTTCCTTCCAGGCTTGATCAAAAAATCCATACAAGTAACTGGAGCCAGATCCTGCAAGACACAACATGTGTGAACCATAGCTTCATGCACAAAAGCCACGTATCAGAGCCAACGGGCCAGCAGTAAAATTAAATTATTGTTACAAGATCTATAGCAAGAGAAAATCCACATGAAAACTTTGCAACAAGCAAAGGTCCAGGCTATTATAATTTATTATAATTGACTAAAGCTAGAGTAGATCTAAATTATATCAAACCTGGATATCATGGAATTATATGTGCAAGTGATAAGAGCAATATAAGTATATAGGGAAACACACGTTTGCTAAACATGCATAAAGAAATCATGAAAGGCATTGCATCTATAAATGTATGCTAATGGTAAAACACCTCCAATAGCAAATGGTTGCTGCACTATGGTTCCGCCCAAAGGAACTCCATAAATTTGACCACCTTCATATTTGTCCCAACCACCAACAATCAACCCAGTCTCCAAGAAATTCTGCCAAGAGAGTAGATTTACAATAAGACCAACTATACATGGATGAATATAAAAATAAATAAAACAGAAGGCAAAAGTCAAAAGTAGAAGTATCCATCCGGTGAACACAATGTAGCTAAGCCTATTAAATTTTTCAAGGTCCAAACCATCGGCAGCCTGACATGAACTTTGCACAATATATCAGTTTCTAGTTCAGAAACATATGCAACAATGACATGGAAGAAAGCTATAATTCAAGTCTATCACTAATGCTCCAAGATATACAATTTGCAAATCCTTAACTGTAGGTCAGGCAGAAGAATAGCATATTAATACATATGTTTTGCAAGACTAGGGAAGACACAGGAATAGGATAAGGTATTTCTTTGCCCCTACAGGAATTCCTGATAGAAAATCAACTATGCCTATCTAATTAACAAAGGAGGAAGTTTTGGAAGTCGAACCTTGTTGTTATACGAGAGAAGCCGGACAAGGTTTGCAGCAACTTTGACAGTTGCAGGTTGTCCAAGCTGTATCCTATACAAATGGAAATCTAAAAGTGAGGTGAAAAACAATGTAAATACACACAATTATAGTCTAGAACAACATTTTACAGCTTTAGTGTATGTAGAAGGAATAAAATGACTTACGTATGTTGATGAAGGAAGTAGCGAACATAGTCAGAGACAACCTGAGAATCTGCAGCCTACAAAATGAATGCAAGCAAACATTTTCAGGACCTGAGCCAGCATCATTTCATGATAGAGTCTGTAATCATTTACTGCAGCATTGTGTTAAAAGTATTCTGCTCTGTATCATGGCTAAATAAGCAAGAATGAATAAAACTTAAAACAGTGTTGTTACCTAACTTGTAACATTCACCAAAAAAATGTTGATACACATACATCGACAAGTTTAGTTTCAGACTTTCAGTTAGAGAAAATATACATTATACAGAGGAGAAGACTAAATAGCCAAAAGATTCATTCTCCACCAATAGATTGAGCTAACAGCAGCCACCGTAGCTCAAAACCCATAATAATTAACCAAAAAATCTACATTATGAACCTTCAAGAGTAAAATTGCATAATTACATCCAACACATCAGGTCAATATGACGAAAAAACAGTAATAGACAAATCAGATCCAAGGTAAAACCATAACCATATAAGAAATTGAGCAACCAAATGAAATTCACACAAAACAGTCGCATGAGAGAGAGGGAGAGCAATACCGATCCAGAGCGACAGACATAGACATTATCAGTAAGCTGTGTGATTTTATCAGACGCACGGTTGGCAACATATACTCCTGAATATCACATAGCATCTGGATATGAGATTAGTAGAAAAAAGAAAAACTCCAAAGATGAACAACAACGAAATCCTAAAATTCGAAACAACAATTTCCAAACGACTAACCAAATGAAACAGCTGTCACTAAAAATTAAAAAACCCTAAATTTGATTAGGCAGTGATTGCGAGAGAGAGGTGTACCGGTGCTGGTGCGAGAGTCGGCGCCGAGGACGACACCGCCGTTGTAAGTGACGCCGATGATGGTGGTTCCCATGGAATGAGGAGCGTTGAAATCCACCTTCTGATCCATGATTCCTTCCGAGTCAGTGAGTGAACGATTCGATGGATGGGTTTGCCCTAAAGCGAGTGAGTCAGAGTGCTACCAAAGTAAGGAAGGGGCAATGGCAAGTGAAGTTTAGTCTATTTTTATTTTATTGGGAAGACTCTGATTCGACTTATTGCCCAAGTTTTCTTTTCTTCACAAATTTAAAATTAATTAATTAATTACTAAGGATATGCATGCTCATCTCAATAAAATAAAATTCCAAAATGTCTTCCTTAATTAATATTAAGAGGTAAAAATTAATCCATCTTAGTTTAAAAGTTTCATCGTGGTTCCTCACTTTCTTTTGAAAAAACAAATGCATATGTTAATTTCTTTAGTAATTTATTATTTTAACATTTAACAGAAGAGTTATATCATACTACTACTAGTCTCCCTACTCTTTCAATAAAACTATTAAAACTTGACCTCTCACACACACACATTTTCGGATGCTTCTTTCAATTTCATACATCTCTGTCTAAAATGAGTGTTATTTTTTTTATAGATTTCTCTTGTATAATTGTCCGTCCATCGATAAGTAATGACTAATTTCTAGCTCCGACGAAGATCATCTTTTGGCGTGTAAAAAGTTTATCACAAGATTTTCTGTATATACATCGTCTCAAAGTTCAAACCCAAGACATGATATTTAAACAGTCTAAACATTTACCATCTATGCTGATGTATGTGATCGGAAAAAAGAGTTCTATAAATACTAAGTTTAGAAAAATGATTATTTTAAATATTAATATAAAAATGTTAAGATTACAAATTCAATTTTTTTATTTTATTATAACAACTAGGTTGCTTATCTTTTGACAAGAAGTTACTTACATGACATCATCTAGTTACCACTTGAAAATATTGCCATCGTTTCTTTTTTTTTTCTTTTTAGTTTACATATTGGCATCTTTAAATGTTTAATAATGTGGTAATACAACGTTTAGCTTTTTGTTTAGGTCTGAAAACCCCTTTAGCCCATGCTGGTTCCCCTCCCCCTCTGCTTTGAAGCCAGCCCACACTTTTTTTTTATGCTCTAACCCCCGTCACAACACAAATCCAAGAGGTTTTTCTTACTTATATTTTTCTATATTGACATTTGACATCCCATGGGCTTATTTAAATGCTGATTGCAAACACTACAAATACTTCAAACTCAAACAGGTACACTATGAAATAATATTGATCATCATTTTGGGTTCACCCATGCTTACAAATATAGTAAGCAGTAAAGTGAACGCCGTACAACATGATCAAAACTAAGGTAATAGCGATTCATGAAAAAATAATCCACTAGATCATTGAATGGAAACTATAATGAAATATACTAACTGTTAACATTCAATCATTGCACAGCAATGTCTCATACATTGTGATTTTAATTAGTTTGCCTCGCTAATCCTAAGCAATATAACTAGTCAGAGCAAGTGGAACCAACTATAGAAATTCTTATTCTTTTTCTTCTTTTTTTAACAAAAAGGCTACAAGGAGGAAATGGATGGGGTTAGCAGGATCCGCAATGAGATTAGTTTGGAAGGCTCCAGGTTCAGATTCAGCGTCAGTTTTCAGTCATCTTGTATAGCCCTCCCTCAACCATCTAAAGCAATGGGTTCTGGGAGTGGGTGCAGAGGAAGAGTTTGGATTGGTACATGAGAAGGGTGCTGAAGCTGTGCTGCTCCAACCAACTTCTTGTCCTTTGGTACTCCCTTTCCCATTCCGAGTACTTTCCTCACTTCATTGGCTAGCTCTATCACATAGTCGTCCTCATGACCTACAAATCATATCTCTATCAGCATGCACGCATATTATATAACATGTAGAGAACAAAATGTAATGATGATGGTAGATAATAGTATATGCTAGAGATAGAGAAATAACTTACCAATATCATACATGGCCTTTTCCAGAAGGAAAAGATAGTCCCTGTTGTTTCCGCAAGGGCCATAGGCAGTTGCTATTTGCCTGAAAGGGTTAAGCAAAAGTTATCATAACTGAACTGATAAAACACATCTTACAACATTATAAAAATAATGAGAGGAAAGTGTACAGAAACATACCTAGCCATGTCTTCAAGTGGGGCAGGTCCAAGGTAGTATTTGTTGTTTTCTAAGTCCGGGGTGGATGTGAATCTATATAAATTGACATTAGCTCTGTTAGCGAACTTGTGCAGTGAAATTCTGAATTATCCAATCAAGTAGTTTCATAACCGGATCATTAAGATAAAGAAAAAGGAAAAACAATATCTGATATAACTTACACTATTACACCAGTTAGAATAGGGTGCAGTGAGTTTTCATCCTTGTAGAAGTTTACAATAGTCTTTTGATCATATTCACATTCCCGCCGCTCCAAATACTACACAACAAAAGATATAATCGAAAACCATAAATTAGATAAAAAAGACTAAATGCCTCAAATGGAAAAAGAATCCTTATATGCAAATGGAAACCTTCCAAGTAAGCTTACCTGCATAGCAAGTTTTTCCTTTTCAGGGCCACCACGGACACAATAAGCAGCACCCCACTGAAAAGTAAGAAATTGAAAATGTTTAAGAAAAATCGAATCTTGTACTTCCAAATGCCAGCCCAATGGGCCAATGGCAATAGAAAATTATGTATGAATGCTCATTTTTTGTTAATTAATGGAAATAAAATGTGCCCTTACGCAAATTGCTCCTTCTTTCTCCTCCAAAGTGCAAGTTCTAGCAGGGTGTTCGGGTGTTCCTCGGTGGTCAATACATGCTACAAGGATGAAAAAAACGACATGACTAAGCATCTGAAAAGGTTGTAAGAAGGTACACACATAAAATACGAGCATATGGAGAAGGTGAAGGAACTTACCTAAATCAAATACACGTCTGTAGTCCTTAATGAAGCCAACAATTTTCTCATCGTATTCGAATCCTGGGTTCCACACAAGTGAACCATAGCCAAAAACCCAGAAAACCATGGCTGAATATTACTTCTGAAGGAAGAAATACACATTGTTAGTAAAAGGTTTCACTAAATTGAATGGCAGAGCATATGAGATCATCTTAAGAGCATTAATTAAGAAAAAATAGAAACTCAGAAAGTTTAAGGGGCCCAAAATTAGAAACTCGGAAACATTCAACACAATCATCAATTAGCTAAGTTCCTAGAGTCAAAAGATCTTCAATGAGCTACCCGAATACAAATTAAAGGGCTTGATAGCGAATACAATTTTCAGCTCAAAAATATAAATGCTCTAGAGAAAATTAATCAACCATCACGGGGAATGAGTAGGTCGTTAGGGATTGAATTAACAAATTGAAAAGAAAAAGGGACAAATGGGATGGAGTCTTACAATGAGATGCGGAAACAATCCCGAGAAGATGAGAAAGATGGATTTGACGGCGGCGAATGCGCAAAGAGAGAAACAAACGTTGGGAAATGCCAAACACAAAGAGGGTTCAGCTCTGGAAATTAGGGTTCTGATTGTTCCTCTCTCTCTCTTTCTTTCTCTCTCCTCTTATTCTCTGGGGTTATGGCGTGACTCATTCTATCCCCAGAACCTTCATATTTATATTAATGGTGTGAGGCACACCCACGAATTCAACGTCCTTCCCCTCCGCACGCCTATCACGTGCCTGTCCCCCCTCCTCTGCTTTCTATAGCCATTCATTATTTTTATGGGGGAAATAACTAGTTCATAATAAAAATTTAGTTAAAATAGATAATATTTATATATATTGTATATAATATAAAATGTGATTATATATAATATAAAATGTGATGTGATGTATACTAATATATATTATATATTTTAGTATTATCTTTTTTTACAACATTTGATAAATGTTGTGCATATCATATTATATATGATGTACATAACATGTAATATTCATTGTACAATTTATATTATATATATTATACATACCTTATTAACTGTTTTAACTGATTTTCATTTGTAATTATAGTAATGTTCTTTTTATTATTATTATTACTACTACTATGATTAATCATTTATTTATTAATGAGATTTTAAGAATTAGTCATACGTGGTAAAATAGGAAAGAATGGTGAAGAGAGATAGATACATTGAACCTGGACAATATTGGAGGGAGCGGTATCGTGGTATGTGCAAAATCAAGTTGCATCAATTGTGGATATTGAAGTCAGAGAACAAGAAAAAGAAAATAAAAAGGGAAGGAATAAAAATGAAATTTGGGTTCATTGAACCTGGACATGTTGAGGATGTTTGGAACCTGCTTAATTTATGGTTGGCAGGTTAGGTCAGGGGAGTTAGGTTTCCGTTTACAGCAAAATTGCAAAATTTCCGCGTGGAATTGAATGGTTTGATTTGCTTCTCAAACACCCTTCAATTTGAATTAATGATAATAATGTTTGGTTTAAAATATTCATTAATGTGAGTAACGTTAGATGTGTGAGTCTACGTTGTCGGTGAAGTGTAGGGAAGGTTACGTGTGAAGCAATATGAATAAGCTCCAATAATAAAGAGTGTAGGTAAAATCCGATTGAACTTATTGCTTATTTTGTGGCACACCACATACATGACAAGGTTAACACACATAGTCTCGTTCTTCACATATATTATGGAATTATTAGTATTTATTAAATTTTCTTATGAGCATGTACATCTATAATTGTCTTAATCATCCTGTACTATGTTTAATGGTTTCTCTTTCATATATTTTCTCCCCTTCCCACTTTGGAGCACATTTATAACTTTCTTTAGGAGATTGTGAAAGAAAAGAGAGGGAGAAATATTACAATATGAGTGTAAATTGCTTATATTTTATAAGCATGGTGTTTAGATATTTGAGATGAATGAGTATTGAAATGTTAATATTGTTATTCTTGTTTTTTTTTTCTAATTTTAGAAAGCATTTGGTACGGTGTATGCGAAAAAATTTATTCTTAGGAGCAATATTTGTAGGAGAATTATTATGAATAAACATGAGTTATTTGGTTTGCAGAATAATATTTGTGAATATACCTTAGTAGTAGTTGAAGAATGTACAACAGTTACTCTTTGTGTGAGTTTTAATATAGGGTTTGCTTATTGTTTTTCTTTTTTTGTATTGAGAATTTTGTGAACAAATTATTAAAATATATTTTTATAAAATTTGTAAAATAGAAAATATAAAAGAAAAAACAAGAATTTAAAATGAAAACCAGACCTTTTCTTATATTTACACATGGAAGATTGATAATAGAAATGAGTGATTTTTTATCTGTGGGAATATGATTCTCATGGTCATGTAAAAAAAAATCCGCAATCCAAAGTACCCTAATGTATTAGTATAATACTATTTGGATATCTAGAGAAATATTTAAAAAATACAACTTATAAAATATGTAGTTTTTGTATTTTAACTTATTTTTTCTTTTAAATAATTCTCTTTTTTTAGTTTTCTTCATTCTTTATTTGGTGTATATGAGGATATTTAATTTTTAATAAAACTATTTTAATATTTATTATCTCATATATTAGATATACATCTAATTTATCACATATAATTTTTATGAAATTCTCATTTATACATTATTTATTTTATTCTTTAAATTTGAATGCACTAGGTTTTCATGTTATGCACACGGCTTCCTTCCCAAATTAAAAAGTAGTGATGCTGCTAGCTAAAACAGCTGGTGTTTGAAGGGTCAACAAACTTGAGTTCGTTGACTGAGAATTTTGACCATGGATTCTTCAGTGCAATTGTTGACCAAACCTTGTCAAATTAAAGAACCAAATCGAGTTGCGTTTCGTTCATGCTTCTTCCATCTTAAAGAACAAATATAATAATATAATAATATAAATAATAATAATTACACCCGAAAGAAAGCCACAACTGTGATATACGTACACTACACAGTGTGTATGTATGTATGTATGTACATGGTTAATTAAGATAAGACAGCCACCTTACTAAGAATCCACATGACCAAAGAGAACTCGAAAGCAAAGAGAGTATGAAGCAATCCTCTGTCAAGCACAAAACCAAATAGTGTTATGCCCCCATAGTTGTGCTGCAAATATGTCACTGCAACAACAATATATAATCAAAACTATTTTAATGTTCTATTATTTTCTACAATCAAGGTGGAGATAATATGTTTTAATAATAGTACTTACCTAATGCTTGTCTGGTTTGGAAAGAAGATGCTCGTTGTGGTGTTACTACTGATATGTATATATCTGAAGATTCTGAGTCACTGCCATTGCCTTGCCCCTCTGGCATTTGTGCTTTGAATTGCTCTGATTCAGAGTTTGCATTTGTCACCAGCATGTGCCACCTTGTGGCAATTGACACTATTCCTTGAGCCCTGTGAGTGATTCTTGCTGCACCCATTAGGCACAACAAGAACCCACTCAACTGCACAGCTGAACAAATCTGCATAAACAAAACACACCATTCTTAACTATAATAACCATTTTCATTGACACTATCCCTTAAGACAATTGTCACTGAGTTTAGAGAAGGAAACTTTTTGTGATGGAAAGAGGGGTTTTGTTGTTTTCAAACTACATGGTCCACACAAAAAGTTTCTAAACTTCTTTTTCATAGTATCCTTAACCACTGTTAGTATGAAAATTGATGAACAAAAATCCCTTTAGTATTTTATATTTAGCCCCAATAAAGCTAGTCACAAGGCACAACACCAGCTTTATTGTAGAGTAGACATATCCAAATATGATCAGTTATTGAATTTGTATGCATGAATAAAAAAACTTCCCAAAGTGAAGGATACCATGAATTAGCACAAGATAATACAAATATATAAACAGAGAAGACATTAAAGATAAAAACATAAATTTAGAGTTTATCTCGTTGTCTTGTCTCCATTATTCTCACTTTTTGAAAGTATAGGAAATACGAAAATTTGTCTATACCTTCTCTGATAAGTCATCATATTTCAATCTATGCTAGCAAAGTAAAGGGATGACATTGATTATAAAATGGAGAGTGGTTAATTACCACAAGATCACCAGAATTGAAGAAAGTCTTGTCAGATTTAGATTCCAAAACCAGCAATAGAGAAGCCAATTGACTAACACTGATTGTAACCAATGAGGCAATTATGAAGAACCTGTACCTATGGCTTGTGACCCATAATTGCCTCCTAATCCTAACATGTTCTCTGAATATCACCCCTGCATCAGATCCACACCCTTCAAAAAGCTTCTGAAGCCCTTCAAATCTCAGAATCTGAAGCTCACATGTTAGCTTGAAAAGCACACACACCAACAAGAACATTCCTGTTCTGTACACCCATGAAACCAACACCAAAACAAACACAATGGAGTTGAGAGGGAACCCGGAGCTGATATGTGGCACCGAGATCTTCACCGTCGAAAAGAGTATGATTTTGTGAGCAAGTTCTACAAAGAATGATGGTAAGATTATGTATGATAAGTATCTGAATGCCTTCTCAAGCTCCCTTGTGTAACCACGTCTAACATACATAGAATCATCTTGTAACACATCTAAGAACAGAAGTTGCCTAAGCCCATATCTGTTAATTCATACATACATTGATACAAAAAATAACATTTATCAGAAACTTTGACAGAAATGACATATTAAGCATATTGAATGGATCATTGATATGTTTGTAGCATGTAAGTTAGTTGCAAGTTAACTCTGTTTTTGTTCTGTTTTTGGTACCTTCTGAAGAAACGGGAGAGAGTGAAGAAGCCGATAATGGCGAGGGCCGATTCGGGTAGTTGGACAAGCTTGTTGAAGGTGAAAGGGTCATCATCATGTTGAGAAGCTGAGTCAGGTACACGAATGAAGATGGAGATGAAGAGAGGGACAAGGATGGTGAGAACAATGAACAACAGGTAGGAAATGAGTCTTCCAATGCATGAAGAGTGGTCAAGTGCACACCACTTAAGGCTCATGCGAAGGTTTCTAAGTTCATCAGAGGTTATAGACTTTGATCTTGCATAAGATGGCTGCAAGAGCAGGGGAACATTGAGTTGATGATGATGATGTTGTTCTTCATTTGAGGCAGAGAAGCCAATAATGTCTATGGTGGCAGATTTGGTTGGTTCTGTGGATTGCTTCATTGTTGTGCTTTTTCAATCCAATTGAGAAATGAGACAGAAACTGAGTGAGTGAGGGAATGAATGAATGAATGATAGTTTATGTGTTTGTAAGTGATATGTAATACAAAATATATAAATGTGAATGTGTGGAAACAATAAAGGAACCTCAAAAAAAGGGTAGAAACCTTGCTTTGTCTTGTGAGAGTTGTTAATAGGTTTCGGTGAAGCTAAGAATAAAGGGCATATGATATGATATGAGAACTTCTTGTGCTCTGTTCTGTTCAGGGAATTGAAGAAAGAATGAGGGACTTTTTGTCTGCCAGCTTTCGGCTGCACTTTCCATTTTTTATGGTATTAATTCTTCTTTTGTCTGTATTACTAGGAAAATTTTAAGTGAAGTTTTAAGAGATAACTGTATAGTTATAAAAAAAAATATTTGGCTTAGAACACAAATATTTATAAGTTTTACAATATTTATCTCCATAATTAAATTTTACGTATTTAGATATAAGGGTGGAGTTCACTTAATGATGAAGATTGATATTGTACACTGTTTTAAGTGTTTGTATTGTAGATATAATTTTAATGTTAACCTAGTTTTTAGTCAATTTTTATCAACTTCATAATTCTATCCATCTAAAACTAAAACTCTAGTACTTATATAAAAAATCCAAATACAAACTCTTTAGATGGATGAGATCATGAAGTTAATAAAGGACTATTAAAATATTTCTTATGAAAAACAACACAAGGATAATATGTATATTATGTTAATATATTGTTTTGACATGGTATAGTAATGTTTGTTCATAATTAGGTAATAATACAAAAATATCTATATGTTACTTGACTTACTTCTATATATATTTTTTATTTTCAAGAGGGATAAAACTAAGAACAGCAACAAAAATGCGGCAACAGAACTTTTTTCTAGAATTCATCTTCTGATCCTCCAATCCTAATCTATATTGTTTTAAGAAATCTCTATTCACCAGAAGATGTATATATCAATACATGCCATTTTCGGTAAGAGAATGAGACTTGCACAATTCAAAACCTTTATAAAACTTATCAAACTCATATAAGTGGTAACATCTCAATTTTAAGCAGGCAATCATAATTAGTCATGAGTCCTCCTAACCAAATGAATTAAGTATAAAATTATTAATGAGTATTAATCTTATAGCTTAAGTTTTTGGAGAAAAGAGTTTCATGACATGATATTAGAGTCTTGACTAAGTGATTATGTATTCAAACTCTTAACAATTAAAATTCAGTACAAGGTTAAATGAGTTTGTATATTGTTCATGATTCAATCCCAAAAGAGACATCATGTAGAAGCAAATAAGATTATCAAACTATTAATGAGTCTTGACCTAATATATATTAATAGCTTATGTTTTGTTGAGGAACTATGCTTCATTGTAATTCCTACTTGGCACTTCACTAGCATCTATAAATTTCTCATGCTTAATCTCACCATTGGTGTTAAATAAAACACACCATTTGAAATAAAAAAAAACCTTAGTGTAGCACATACATGTTACTTATCATCTCCTTTCATGCTTGACAAACTCTGATGAAAACAATCACACGAGACAAACAAAATTCACCATATAAAATTTGTTCTTAACCTTATTGTAGAGATAACCAATGTAAAAGAAGAGGCATATCATCCTCACCATTTACAAGGAAAAACAGCTTCAAACCAGCACACGACCAAGACATATATATAATAACAACAATTAAACAAAATAGCACCTTAGGAATTGAGGTCCAAACACTATATTACTTTGCCGGCCAAACCAGCTCATCCCTTGTAGAAATAGCATTGTCAATGTCACCCCCTTAAGTCATTGAATAATCTCTCAATTTGTCAACATTCCCCTCTATTTCCTACCTTTTTCAGGGCAGAACCCATATCAGTTTTCATCTTCAAAATTATTATGGCACATAATAGAGAATACTGTTTTCTTCTCATGCTCTCGGTGTTCGCCACATGTCTTTTTCGATCATTTGGTGACACAGATGCTCAGATTCTTGTGAGGTTCAAGAGCTCATTGACCAATGCTGAAGCCTTAAAGAACTGGGGGGATGAGTCTATTAGTATTTGCAGCTGGACTGGTTTGATATGCAAAGAACAGAAAGTTCATGGATTGAGATTAGAGAATATGGGACTAAGTGGTGCTATTAATGTAGACACACTTTTGGAATTGTCAAGTTTGAGAACTTTTAGTGTCATGAACAATAAATTTGAGGGTCCAATGCCTGCATTCAAGAAGCTTGTGAGCTTGTGGGGGTTGTTTCTGTCCAATAACAAATTCTCTGGAGAGATTAATGATGATGCATTTGATGGCATGACAAGATTGAAGAGGGTGTTCTTGGCAGAAAATGAGTTCAGTGGTCATATTCCTCCATCACTTGCTAAATTGCCAAGGCTTTTGGATGTGGACTTGCATGGAAATAACTTTGGAGGTAACATACCAGAGTTTCAACAGAGTGATTTCAGAGTTTTTAATTTGTCTAATAACAAGTTGGAGGGTCCAATACCAGAAAGCTTAAGCAACAGGGATCCAAGCTCATATGCTGGTAATCTCACTAACATTAATCTTTTTTTTAATTCTAAAAAAAATATAGACTTGGTTCTTAATTTGTTCTTACTTATTATTATATGTTATCTTATAACCACTCCTTTGCTAAAACCAAATCTTTCCCTATATATTTGAAAATTCTTCTGATTGGGTTGCTGTTTGTTTGGTCCTAATAAACTATTGATTTTCAAGTTAATTGGAGAATCAAATTCCAATCTTAATGTACATATATGAAACTTTATTTCATTATGGTATTGGTTGGGTGAAGACCTGCATGCACGTTTATGCATCATTATTTGATTGCAAAAATTAAAAGCCAAATATAATCAATTTATGCTCAGAAACCTTCTATATTTTGATCACAGTTTTATTTCTTCATCTTCTTATTCTTATATTTGATGTTAGATACATGTTTGATCTATAACGTTTTTTGTGAATCAGGCAACAAAGATCTATGTGGAAAACCTCTAAGCCTCCCCTGCAGCATTGAATCAAACCCTTTTCCAAATGAAGAAAAAGGAAACAAGAAGCATGTCATCCTCATCACTGCAATTGTAGTAGTAATTGTGGTTGTATTGGTTACAATCTTAGCACTTCTTTTCATCCGTCGCCGGAGAAAGCAAAGTGAGAAGAAAAAGCCCAGCATGTTGGTGGAGCATGCACAAGCAGCACAAGTACAACCACAGAGTAATACTAGTACTACTGTGGTTTCAAGTGAGGCAAAATCCATTGATGTGATTGCAAGTGTTAGTGTACCAAAGAAGGGTGAAGATGGAGACTTTGTATTTGTTAAGAATGAAAGGGAAGGGTTTGATTTGGAAGAGCTTCTTAGGGCCTCAGCTGAGGTTCTTGGAAGTGGAAGTTTTGGATCAACTTACAAGGCTATGGTACAGAATGGATCTGTTGTTGTGGTGAAGAGGTTCAAGCACATGAACAATGTTGGGAAGCAAGATTTCTTTGAGCATATGAGAAGGCTTGGGAGGTTGACACACCCTAATCTTCTTCCTCTTGTTGCATTCTATTATGGGAAAGAGGAGAAACTTTTGGTCTATGACTATGTTGAGAATGGCAGCTTGGCTAGTCATCTTCATGGTATGAAATGGTCCATGTTTTACTTTTAGTGCTATTATTTTAACATTAAGATTTAGCAGCATAAAAGAACACTCACAAGGTTAAAAAATAATATCATACATACATAGATAAATGCATACATATATAAATGTCCACTTTTAATATTCATAATCTATGTATAAGTAATATTTCCTTTTAAGTATACTATTAGTCATGTCACAACTTATAATAATCTCACTTATAAAGGAGTATAACTTTTGGTGGAAAATGATTTGAATATGGTGTTTGTTAAAATTCAATATATACTACTTTAGAATTTTAAAAAATAGTTAAATAACAATTAGAACTAAACATAAACATGCACCGGTTCAAAATAATAAGACACAATATTTTAAACATCAATACTATTTGTACATCTATATTTATTAACTATTTATACATCCAACTCAGAATAAAATATGAGTTTCATTAAATTTATCACTTTTTTCTTTTCTTTTCAACCATTCTCTCTTCATTATCTTCATCTTTTTAAATGTATACATTCAAAGTGGATGTCAAAATATCTTTATCCTATTTTAAGTGAAAGAAAGAGTAAATATCATAGTTTAGAATGTATATATCAGTGTTCACAAAACTCATATACATCTATTCATCTAAGAATTGAATGAAAAAGATACAAAAAGTAGCCAAAGATTTCCATTTATTTTATAACAACAAAAAATGCTACAAACTTATGGCTATAATATTGTATAGACTATGCTCTGCTTCACCATTTCAAGGTCTTACTCATATTCATAAAATTACATGAATGGTATGATTTTATATCTAACAACCATGACGATCGATGCGCAGGCAGAGGAGGTTTAGGGTTAGAGTGGGGAACTCGATTGAAGATCATAAAAGGCATAGCGAGAGGGTTATCATACCTATACAGAGAATTCCCAGATCAGAAACTCCCACATGGGCACCTGAAATCCTCGAACGTGATCCTCAACAACGCGTTCGACCCACTCCTAACAGAGTACGGTCTGGTCCCAGTGATGAACAAGAGGCACGCTCAGCAGTTCATGGCGTCATTCAAGTCCCCAGAGGTTAGTACCCACGACAGCCCCAGCGAGAAGACTGACGTGTGGTGCTTAGGGATCCTCATTCTGGAGGTCGTGACTGGGAAATTCCCTGCGAGCTTCTTGAGGCATGGGAAGGGTGCGAGTGAGGAGGTTGCGACATGGGTGAATTCGATGGCAGGGGAAGGGGGGGAGTGGAGTGGCGAAGAGATGGTGAAACTCTTGAGGATTGGTGTTGGGTGCTGTGAGTGGGATTTGGAGAGTAGGTTGGGTTTGAAGGAGGCTTTGCAGAAGATTGAGGAGCTGAATGAGGATGAGAATGTTTCTGGTGTTACTGATTGGGATTTGTATTCAATTTGATTTGATTTTATTGTTTTTGTTGTAATTCCAAACTGAAAGAGTAATGCTCATTCTTATTTGTTATCATGATCAAGTTGATGATCACTACTCATACTCCAATTACTTGCAAACTAATGAATGGATATATATATATAAGCCTAGGCTATGATATCTACCATCTTCTCTATATCAGAATGAGTTGGTTCAAAACAAGATTTTGTATCAGATTTGTTCACACCTCGATTGTGGCCCAATCCGGCGGCCCAATTTGAGATTTCGATGATTAGCCCAAAAGAGGGTCCAAAAAAATGAACCCCAATAAGGCCCAAGGTCGGACCTCGGACCCCACGATGGGCGAGTCCAGATCGAGGCCCATTAAACCTTCAAGGCCCAATAACCATTGGAGGCCCAAAGGACTTGGATCCGGAGCAGGACCTGGGAACCGGCCCGAGACCCGACCCGAGGTCGGATAAGGTTAAGCCCCCGATTAGGGCGGCGATCAGAAGCGAGCGGATAGCGACGCCGAGAAATCCGGAGCAACGATCGACGCGACGCGGGGTGCCCCAACGCGCCACAGAAAGCGGGAAGGCCGTTATCCCGAGTCGTGCGGCGTGAGCGGCACGGAAATGGCTCCAATCCCCCTCTATAAATAGGGTGTCCCATCCCAGTATCAGGTACACTTTCAGTTGTTCTCACTCTCACACTAATATTGACTTAAGCTTCGGAGTCCTTTTAGGGAAAACACCCCCAGCGCCTTGGAGAGTTGCTGTGCGAGGAGTCAGATTCCGGCGACAGTTCATACCGGAGCAAAGGTACGGAACATTGGCGCCGTTGCCGGGGACCCACCACAGCACTTTTTGAGGTCGGTTTACCTTCTAAGGGACCGAAGCGAACACGAGAAACTGGCTAGAACAAAGACCACTGCCCGCCTCGTCCACCCAAAAGAAACAGGAGACCGGATGGAAGGAACGCAGAACGGGCATTGCGAAACGATCCACGAGACTGATCAATCTCAACATCAGCCCCCCCCCCCCCGAATCAGAATGAGTTGAACCTCGGAGGAGCAGGGGGAGCTGAAGCTGAACAGCAGCCCGACAAGGTTGTTGGAAATAATGACGTCGGACCCTCTGTTGACCCCGATGTGCGCCAGACAATGCAGCTCATCCGGGATCAGCAGGAGAGTCTCCGACTGCTGGAGCAAGAAATGGTGAAGCGACTTCCTTTGGAGGACCAACTCCGGAGGGAGGAACGCCGAAACCAGAAGGTGGAAGAGAAGCTCCTCCACGAGCGGGAAAAGGTCAAGGACCTAGCCCACCGCCTCCGAAAGCTCGAGCTGGAGCAGAAGTGCCCGACCAGAAATGGTCGGAATGAGCATTCTCGGGAGAAAAAGCAGGAGCGACCGAGGACCGATGAGCAACGTCGGTCTCGGGAACGCGATGATCGCCAAGAAAAGTCCAGAAGATCCCGAGAAAGAGAAAGGGACAGACAGTCCCAGAACTATCATGAAGACCGCGAACGCTCCTTTACCTACACCGAGTACCGAAGCACGGGCGGTGGAAAGGGGGGAGGGTTCACGTTCAGGGCTGAAGGGCCATTGGCCCCACATATCCTGAAATATAAGATGCCCCAAGGTCGGACCCCACCGGGACTAAAGTACGATGGGACCACCGATCCCGAGGAGCATATGGAGGCTTTCAAATCCAGGATGGATTACGACGGAGCTGAGGATGAGGAACGATGCCGAGCGTTCCCGATCACTCTGCTGAAGACGGCCCTGAAATGGTATAACCGTCTCCCGTCGAGATCTATCCACTGCTTTGCCGACCTCGCCGCCCAATTCCTAGCTCATTTCACAACCAGGAAAACAAAGCCGAGGTCCGCTGTGAGCCTCATGAACATAAAGTAGAAACAAGGGAGACGCTGAGAGCCTACTTCGAGAGGTTCAATGCTGAAGCGCCCCTAGTGAGGGATTTGCATGTCTCCAATGCAATTACCCTCCTACTCAACGGACTCTGCTGGTCTCCATTTGCCGAGTCCCTCTCCAGGTCGGAGCCAACGACCATGGAGGAGATCTAGGACAGAACGGCCGAGTTCATCAGGGCCGAAGAGGCCATGATGGCCAAAATGGAAAGAGAATCAGCGGAGGATAGGAATGAGGAAAGAAAAGCTGAAAAATCCCGACCTCAGAAGCCTAGGGAGGATAGGCAGAGGTCGGAGAAGCATGATCGGACCCCTACAAGGGGAAAATTCTCCAACTACACCCCCTTGTCGCGATCAATTGGGGAGGTGTACAAGGAGATACAACAGACTGAACGGTTGCCCAGGCTTAGACCAGTAAGGACCAGGGCAAACACAAACCGAGGTCTGTATTGCAGCTACCATGAGCAGCATGGGCATCGAACGGAGGATTGTTACGACCTCCGAGATGCAATTGAAGAATTGATCCGAGCTGGTAAGCTCGCGAAATACGTAGCCGAGCAAAGGGGCCCGAAGAGAAAGAGGGAGAGAAGCCCTGAAGATGAAGGGCGGAACCCGAGAAGCAAGAGAAATAAGCCTGAGGATGATGTCGAGCCCGAAAACAGCTCCGAGGTGGTGAAGACAATTCACACCATCGCGGGGGGTTTTGCGGGAGGTGGAGCTAGTGTCGCGGCAAGAAAAAGGGTGCTCAAGGAAATTCTGAACGTGGATAAAAAGGAGTTGGCATCGAGAGCACAGAAAAAAGCCCCGGTGCCAATCACCTTCTCCGACCTCGATAACCCCGGAGTAACTGCCGACTACGCAGATCCCCTGGTGGTGTCGGTAATAGCCCGTAACATGGAGATCAGAAGGGTTTTAGTTGACACGGGGAGTTCCGCCGAGCTGTTAACGAGGAAAGCCTTCGATGAGATGGGCCTAAAGGACTCCGACCTAAAGGCCTATGACGAAGACCTTGTAGGGTTTTCAGGCTACGATGTGATCAAGCCGGACGGTTACGTCACCCTGTATCTTACTTTGGGCACCAAGCCGCTAATGAAGACTGTGGAAGTAGACTTCATAGTGGCGAGGATCAACTCTGCTTACAATATGATCATGGGTAGGCTCACACTGTGTAAACTCGGGGCAGTAGTGTGGGTACCCCACCTGGTCATGAAATTCCCCACGGAAGATGGCAAGGTCGTCACAGTAAAGGGATGCCAGGTGACAGCTCGGAAGTATTACATCAATAGCTTGAAGGCCACTGAAAGGACCAAGGGTGAGGATGGAGAGAAAAAAGAAAAAGAAAAAACAGAAAAAGAAGAAAAAGAGACAAAAAGGCCGAGAGTCGAGGTCAACAATGTTGAGCTCGATGTGAGATCTCGGAACCCAGTAAGGCCGGAGCCAGAAGGCCAGCTGGAGGAAGTTCAAATCGGGTAAAGCCCCGAGAAGATTACTCGGATCAGTGCTAACCTAAGTCCTATAGGTAAAGGGGCATTGATCCAGTTTCTCAAGAAAAACGCCGACCTCTTCGCATGGGAAGCAAAGGACATGCCCGGGATCATCCCCGAGGTCATGAGCCACCAGCTATCTGTTTACCCAGGCACTAAGCCGGTGCAGCAGAAGAAGAGGAGGATGTCTGAAGAAAAGGCCCAGGCAATGATCGAGCAAGTTGAAGCACTACTCAAGGCCGGTTTCATCAGGGAGGTCCAGTACCCGACATGGCTCTCCAATGTCGTGTTGGTACCGAAGACGAACGGGAAGCTCAGGATGTGTGTGGATTACACCAACCTGAACAAGGCTTGCCCCAAGGACCCCTTCCCACTACCGAGCATTGATAGCGTAGTGGATGCCGCGTCGGGGTTCCGTTTTTTATCCTTCATGGACGCATACTCGGGATACAATCAGATCCCAATGAACCCCAATGACGAAGAAAAGACGGCGTTCATCACACCCAGGGCAAACTATTGTTACAAAGTTATGCCCTTTGGTTTGAAGAACGCAGGGTCCACTTACCAGCGGCTCATGAACAGAGTCTTCAAGTCGGAGATCGGAACTAGAATGGAAGTATATATAGACGACATGCTGGTAAAAACAAGAAAAGAAGAGGACACGATCTCCGACCTGGAAATCGTGTTCGGAAAGCTGAGAAGCCACGGAATGAGGTTGAACCCTCTGAAGTGCGCCTTCGCTGTCGAAGCCGGGAAGTTCCTGGGCTTCATGTTAACTCAGAGAGGTA
The DNA here is from genome assembly GCA_013621005.1 of Aeschynomene evenia. Taxonomy (NCBI): domain Eukaryota; kingdom Viridiplantae; phylum Streptophyta; class Magnoliopsida; order Fabales; family Fabaceae; genus Aeschynomene; species Aeschynomene evenia. The sequence goes on from CM024270.1 coordinate 7,897,703, forward strand.
TCGAAGCAAACCCAGAAAAGTGCAAAACCATTCTGGATATGAAGAGCCCAACCTCGGTAAAAGATGTTCAGAGGTTAACGGGCTGGTTGGCTTCGTTATCAAGGTTCCTCCCGCTGTCAGCTCGAAAATCCCTGCCGCTATTTGAGCTATTGAAGAAAAAGACGGATTTCAGTTGGACCCCGGATTGTGAAGAAGCTTTCCAAAGCTTCAGACAATTCATGATGGCTCCCCCGATCCTGTCTAAACCGGAGGTCGGAGAGGTATTATACCTCTACCTCTCGGTAGGAGAGCTGGCAGTTGGAGCGGTGCTGGTAAGAGAAGAAGACAGAGTGCAAAAACCTATCTACTTCGTGAGCAAGGCATTGCAAGGTCCCGAGATCCGATATCCGAAGTTAGAAAAGGTCGCATTCGCATTAATCACAACCGCAAGAAGGCTAAGGCAGTACTTCCAGGCCCATACGGTGGTAGTAAGAACAAATCACCCTATGAGGAAAATTCTACAGAAGCCCGACCTAGCAGGACGAATGGTGTCGTGGGCAGTAGAGCTTTCTGAGTTCGACTTGATGTTCGAACCTCGGAACGCTGTAAAGTCGCAAGCCTTAGTCGACTTTGTCAGAGAAATGGTGGATGAAGAAGAAGAGGAGGTCCAGCGGACCTTATTCGTTCATGGATCGTCTAACCTAAAGGGCAGTGGAGCCGGCATCATCCTGGAAAACAACTTAGGAATCCAGGTTGAGATGTCGGTAAAATTCGAGTTCCGAGTTTCCAACAATCATGCGAAGTACGAAGCCTTGATTGCCGGATTGAAACTGGCAAATGATCTCGGAGCTCAAGAACTAACTATCTGTAGCGATTCACAGATTGTGGTGTCTCAAATCGGGGGCGAGTACCAGGCCCGAGATGAGCAACTAAAGAAGTATCTACAGGTAGTGACCGAGTTGCTTAAGCCACTGCAAAAAGTCGAGGTAAAGTACATACCTCGAGAAGAGAATGCCCGAGCCGACGTATTGTCGAAGCTCGCAAGTACCCGGCCTACAGGGACGAGCAAAACATTGATTCAAGAAACCCTGGAAAAGCCATCAATTGCAGAAGGACAAGAAGTCGCGGCTATAATAACGTCGCCGAGTTTGATCTCCGAGCTCCTTCAGTATCTCAGGCTCGGAATTCTTCCGGATGATGAAAAGGTTGCGGCGGTAGTAAAAAGAAGAGCCCCATACTACACAGTGGTCGAGGGGTAGTTATATAAAAGGGGGTTCAGCCAGCCCCTACTGAAGTGCCTAAACGAAGACCAAGCTAAATATGTCCTTGAGGAAGTCCACGAGGGGGCAGGGGGTAATCACCTCGGAGGCCAAACCTCAGCGCTGAAAGTTATCCGAGCTGGATACTTTTGGCCAACGTTAAAGAAGGATGCGGCCGACTACGTGAAAAAGTGCGTGAAGTGCCAAGAACACAGTCACCACTACAATGCGCCTCCCGAGGAGATGACCCCAATCTCGGCAGCATGGCCCTTTGATAAGTGGGGCATAGACTTGCTCGGGCCCTTCCCAACGGCTCCGGGCTTGGTGAAGTACTTGGTAGTAGCCATTGATTACTTCACCAAGTGGATCGAGGCAGAACCCCTAAACACGATAACGGCAGCTCAATGTCGGAAATTTGTGTGGAGGAACATCATTACGCGTTTCGGAGTCCCAAAGGTTATAATCTCGGACAACGGAACGCAGTTCACTGATAAAAAGTTCCGAGATTTCCTACAATGATGGAACATTGAGCAAAGGTTCACTAGCGTGGAACACCCCCAAGCTAATGGGCAGTGCGAAGCTGCTAATAAAGTGATCCTAAGGGGATTGAAGAAAAGGCTCGACGAGGCAAAAGGATCTTGGGCAGAAGAGCTCGGGAGCGTCCTGTGGGCCTACAGAACGACGCCGCACTCTACTACAGGAGAAAGTCCTTTCAAACTCTCCTATGGTAGTGATGCCATGATTCCAGTCGAGCTTGGCGAGCCGAGTTTCCGAGTTATCAATTACAAAGAAGATCGAAACTCGGAGGCAAGAGAAGCAGAGCTCGACATGGTCGAAGAAGATCGGGATGCAGCCAAGATCCGAGAAGAAGCCCTCAAACAAAGGGTGGCAAGAAGATATAACCAGGGAGTAATCCCGAGAAGGTTCAAGAAGGGCGATTTCGTCCTACGAAGAGCAAACATCGGAGTTCCTAACCTAGGAGAAGGGAAGTTGGCCGCCAACTGGGAGGGGCCGTACAGAGTGAAAGAGTCCCTAGGAAAAGGTGCTTACAAGCTAGAAACCTTAGAAGAAAAAGAAATTCTGAGGTCGTGGAATGCCACGAAACTCAGGAAATTTTATATTTGATTTATGTGATTCGTGGTACCTCAGTTCGTACTCTTTCCTACCACGGGATTTTGCCCTAAGGAGGGTTTTGCCCGGGAGGTTTTAACGAGGCGAGCTTGAGAAGACATTAATAAAGTTTTTTCGATATTTGCTTGGCTATTTTTATCTGAAAGATTGAAGTATTTACATAACTCTAAAACCCAAGTTGGTTAAGATCCCGAGCTGGTAAAAAACCCGAGCTGGTTAAAGTGATTGTTTAAATTAAAAAACCCAAGTTGGTTAAAACCCCGAGTTGGTCAAAGACCCGAGCTGGTTAAATGGTTGATTAATTAAAAACCCGAGTTGGTTAAGACCCCAAGTTGGTCAAAAACCCGAGCTGGTTAAAGCGATTGATTAATCTAAAAAACCCAAGTTGGTTAAAGACCCCGAGCTGGTCAAAAACCCGAGTTGGTTATATTAATTGGAAATAAAAACATAAGTTGATAAAGACCCCAAGACGGTCAGAATCTGACGTGATTCATTAAGCGCACCCGAGATGGTTACCGCGATTAAAAAGAAATGGTTACTTGTGTAAAGCTAAGATAAAACAAGCAAAAATCACGAATAAGTAAAACTATGACTTGAATTAAATTCCTACGTATGTTAATGTAAGCCGGCACGAACCCCAAGAAGGAGAACCCGGAAAGTATAAGGAGTACAAAGACAAAACTGGCACGAACCCACGAAGGGGAACCCGGGCAAAGTAATCAAAATGTAGAGGCAAAATAAAAATTGTCATTTACAAAATAACAGATCAGACATCTGGAGCATCTACAACATCGGTCTCTGGAATGATGGCTTCAGAAGAAGTCTTATCAGCAGGAACCTCGAGGTCGGCAGAGGGGTTTGGTTGTGCTTCCTCAGGCGAGTTTGGATCAACTTCCCGTCCTCGATCTTGGTATACATCCTGACCTGCCCAAGGTCGAGGCCGGGAGCGATGATGCGAACTTGGTCCTTTATAAATTCTGCCACAGCCAAGGTGGAGTCAACCAAAGAAGCCTGCAACCCCTCCACCTCGTTCTCAAGCCTGAAGATGTCTTGAGTGGAAGAAAGGCGAAGATCATCCAACGTGCCTGTCAGCTCGTCGATTTTTCGCTTCCCCTCATTCAGCTCCGTGGTCAAGCTTCTGCGACCGTCCTCCGAGGCCTTCAGCTCACCTTGAGTAAAGGAGAGATCCTCCTCGGAGGACTTCAGCTTCTCCTCCGCCTCCTTGAGACGAGCCTCGAGGTCCTCGATCCTCTTGTTGCTTGTCTCTTGGGCCTCGCGGAGGGCGTCGAGCTCCTCCTGAACGCCATGCCCGAGAACAACCAGGGGCTCCATGTGGCGAAGGACGGTGACGGTCTTCACCAAAGCTCTCTCGCTCCATCGGAGGAAAGTGCGGATGTCTTCCGCCCCCTCCAGCTCAGCAATGGCAGCCGAGTTGTACATTTCCCGGTCTATTAAGGCCGGAAAATTGAAATCCTTGTCAAAGGGGGAGAGGGCGGAAGAGCTGTCATGATCGTGCTTCTTCTTCTTCCGGGATTCCGAGGGCCCAGAAACACCCAGATCGGTACCCTCATCAAGCACCAGATTTTTGCGCTTGGCCCTAGGAGGAGGAGGAGCAGCAGTCACCACCACGATGGACCCCGAGGCTGGGGCGACCGAGGTGGTGGAGGTAGGGGTCCGAGAATTAGAGCCTCCGGCAGATGCCTTCTTTTTCTTCTTTTGAGAAAGGCATAAAGCTCGGATAGCATCTAGGTCGGCGGCACTCGTCATCGTATCTGCAACAAGAAAAAGATCCTGGTTAGAAAAAGGAACACTTAAAAAGAAGAATGTAAAGGAAAGAAAGTAAATGCCGTTACCAAGCTCCTTTTTGAAGTCGGAGTCACTTCCCCGAATTAACTTCTTCAGCACGAGGTTTTTCTCCTTATGGGATTCGAGAAATAGGCGGACAATCCCGACCTCGGCCTCAGTCAACTCGGTGTCTTTAATGTCTACGACGTAGACATTCTTCACCCAGTAGAGGGGGAACCGGGGTTCGCCTTTCTCGGAAAGCCAGAAAGGGTAAGTATCTTCCGCAGCGCGAACCCGGAAGTATACCTCCTTGAAATTGTGCACAGAATCTTCAAAAAGGGTGAAGATCTTCCGACCCGAATGAGCTCGGAAGGATATCCACCCCTCGGTTCCGTGGGGGAAGGTGACGGCAAAGAGGTAGAAGAACACCCTCAGAGAATGGGGAAGCCCGAGGTGCTCACAAACCCGTTCGAACCCCCGAACCATGGCCCAGGAGTTGGGGTGGAGCTGAGAAGGCGCGACCCAGACCGTCCTCAGTACCCGAATCTGGAAGTTGGTGAAGGGGATGCGGATTCCAATCCGGGTTAGGAGCAGGTCGTACATATAGAAGAAGTCGACCGGCTCCTGACCATTGTTGAAAGGGACCCTCTCGTCAGCAGTAGGGGCCTCGACTAGGTAGTGGCCGAGAGCTCCTTCAGCAAATATTTGCTCGCAGGAGTTGACGGCAGTGGCATAAGCCTCGTCGACCACGGAAGCTATGCCAAGGGCCTCCTCCCCGGCCCAATTATATTGATCGTTGAGTAGCAGCGGACGTTGGAGCTGTGGCTTCGGACGCTTACCCATGACCTACAAAGGAAACCATTCAAAACAGTTTAAAAAACTGTCCTCGGAAATCGGGTTTTGACGTTTTAAATGGTTTCCAATGAAAGGAAAAAGGGGGCATATCGGATCCCAATTAAGGGAGGTCGAGCTCCGACGTCACCGCTCCGAACAAATAAAGCAAAACGCGAAAGTAAAATATGCAGAAGACCCTCGATAAAGGGAAGAGCTATTATCTAGGTCGGACCCGAGACGGAGCCCCGAATAGGGGCATCCGAGGTCTGAGGTTGTATATCCAGATATTATGGAAGGCGAAAATGGCAAAAATAAGGGTGAAAGAGGGCGAAGAGCCCCTATCGTAACCTATGCCAGAAAACAAACAGCAGTAAAAGAAAGAAATGCATGTATAATAGGCATAAACTTAAAAAGAAATTTCAAAACCCAGGAGATGGGTAGACAAAAGTACGACAGAGGGGCGAGCAAACGCCATAACCAACAGCTTCAAGCAAAAAGGAAATCAAGCAAGAATGCAAGAAAGTTGCATAGAAGAAAAACTTACTAAGTTCAAAGAACAAGAATCGACCAATGGTGATGAAGAAGGAAGGTAGCGAACTCCGAAGTCCCTCACGGCGGCGCAGTTCCGGGCAAGGGGCGGCGTGCGGTGGAGGAATAGGAGAAGATCGTAGAAGCCACGAAGGAAAGAGAGAAGAAATCGCAAGAAAAGAGAGTTTGAAGAAGGGAAGAAGAGGAACAGTTACCCCCCAAGGCGGTACTTATAGCGCCGAAAAGACAGGGGCAAAAGTGTCATTTCACACCCCTGGGCAGGGGCATTCCCGACATTTCACGAGCAAAAGCAGGGGCAGTTTTGGAAGTCGCAAAACTCATCTCGGAAACGCTTCGTATCCAGCCGACACGTGTCACGCATCGAGCGGCACGATGAGACGTGAAAAGACAGGCGTCAGAGATAGGGTGGCGGGAATTTCGGGGCGCCTCTTGGTGTTTCAGCTCGAACCTCGGGCTACGCCCGAGCTCCGAGCTGGGGGCAATGTTCACACCTCGGATTGTGGCCCAATCCGGCGGCCCAATTTGAGATTTCGATGATTAGCCCAAAAGAGGGTCCAAAAGAGGGTCCAAAAGAATGAACCCCAATAAGGCCCAAGGTCTGACCTCGGACCCCACGATGGGCGAGTCTAGATCGAGGCTCATTAAACCTTCAAGGCCCAATAACCATTGGAGGCCCAAAGGACTTGGATCCGGAGCAGGACCCGGGAACCGGCCCGAAACCCGACCCGAGGTCGGATAAGGTTAAGCCCCCGATTAGGGCGGCGATCAGAAGCGAGCGGATAGCGACACCGAGAAATCCGGAGCCACGATCGACGCGACGCGGGGTGCCCCAACGCGCCACAGAAAGTGGGAAGGCCGTTATCCCGAGTCGTGCGGCGTGAGCGGCACGGAAATGGCTCCAATCCCCCTCTATAAATAGGGTGTCCCATCACAGTATCAGGTACGCTTTCAGTTGAGTTCTCACTCTCACACTGATATTGACTTAAGCTTCGGAGTCCTTTTAGAGAAAACACCCCCAGCGCCTTGGAGAGTTGCTGTGCGAGGAGTCAGTTTCCGGCGACAGTTCATACCGGAGCAAAGGTACGGAACAAGATTCATATTCAACACTGAAGAATAAGTTGGAAAATCTGTGGAAATGGATAAAAGTGGGATCTACGTAGTCACACATCGGATATACATAATACCATGTAGACATTTAAAATTAGATATACATAATACCATGTAGACATTTAAAATTAGATATTTTTACATAGTGATATAATTTGCACAATAAAAAAATCAGCAAAAATCAATCAATATAGAGAATTTGGGTCATAATCACTTAACCCACTAAAAACTAACTTCTTAAAGAAATTTTTTTTGGGCCAGAAAGATTGTCAAGTGGACCACTGGTTTGACTATTTTTTCATTGTTCATCAAACATTTTTCTTTTCTAAAATATCCATAATAATCAATAATAAATAAAAAAGTTAAGATATTATAGTATAATTATGCCAAAATCCAAAAATGATAAAAGTGGATATAAAGTAAAAAAAATATATATTTAAATAGTATTTTTTGTAAAGAGTAACCCTATGTGTACATGAGTTAACATTGCATATAGTTTTTGTCATTTGGAAAATCAATTTGGAAGAATTCTATTTTTTTTTTTTTTGGTTCTTAATTTGGAAGAATTCATTATGAAAAATTTATACTAAGAACTTTTTTTTTGGGTTAACATACGGGGCCTAAGCCCGGGAAAAACAAAACAAACTTAGAAACAACACGGGGTATAGCCACCCCTGAAACATCATTGAACAAGAACCTTGAACCGTTGCGATTCGTTTTTCTTTTTTTCCTTATATGAACGGACCTAGTTCAACCTAACCAAAATCCGTGGGCTTGAACTTGGGCCTGGGCCTAACAAGAAGGTCACTTCCTCTCAGACACGCGCGCGCGCATATTTTCGCGGGAATTCTCTCTTTGTTGACTCGTTCGTTGTACATTCCATAATCACTTCACTTGAATGTTTTGGTTGTTCCCCGATTTGCTTCCATAGCAGCTGATTTCTGTGTTAGGTAACGGTATTCGCATTCTTGTTCGGTGAATTTCTGTTGTGTTGGTCACAGTTGCAGAGGAATCGAAACGGGAGTGAGTGTTAAGGGCTTAGGGCTTTTCAATCCTTTGTTGTGGTAAAAACCCTATCTATCCATGGCTTGGTGGGAAGGCGCAGAGGAACACCGTGTTCTAGTTGCTCCTGGTACAATTATTATTTATTCACTTACAATCTCTTTCATTTCTCACACATTCACTTGTTTAGAATTTTTTTTTTAAAAAAACAAAAAATCTGGAAATGCAGATCCTGGTACTAGTGGAAATAGTTTGGGACGTATGATACTGCTTCGTCATCCCAAATCTGGTAAGTCAAGAAATATTTAATTTTACATTCGTATGAGTGAGGTGTACTTTAATCTGATTTGTCATATTTTGATTTCTCAGTGTATAAATTGAATTTAATATGATTCTTACAATAGTATAGGTCTTGTTAAGGATTCTGAATGTTCCTGTTTTCGTTTGTTTGACAGGGAATGCAGCGCAGTATCTCTTTGTAAATGGGATGCTTCAAGAACTTCAATGGTTTAAGAACTTATATGGGTCTTGGTTTCTGGGGGATTATATTAGTGAAGGTAGATGTTTGACTGTATAGGATTCAAAGCGTGCATTGTTATTTATGTTTATATTGCATTAGTTACAATGTCTTCTTATCGTTATTCTCTTATCTAACGAAATCATTTACTTCTTATTCTCTTCAAAATGATTTTTTTGATCCTTCTCTGTTTATCTCATGTTATTATACTTCTGTCTTCTAACCTACAATTTTTCTCCCATGAAATTGTTCATCCATTACTCTTTATCTTTGTCTGAATGACAGCATCATGATTCCTCTTGTTATGTTAGTACTCTCTAGGTCTTCACTCCTGAAGAAACTGTAATTTTGACTGAAAATTTTTTGCAATTTTTCTTATCTTTATCTCTATTATTTTACTTTCTGACAGATGGTCGGCTGTATTTATCCACACCAGTTGATCCTGTTTTCATCATGTTGCCCATATTTGAGGAAGCTAGAATGAAGGTAAAATCATGTTTCTTATCAACCATGAGAATTGGATTCTTATTTACACTATCTTTCCCATTTGAGTAAATTCATGATCAACTATAACTGATGGAGAGGAAGAAAAGTTTTAGTTGCTCATATGGCTCATGACATGTATAGAGCCTACACCCACACTAATACAAGCTTAACCAATGAGGAATCCATATACAAAGTCAAAGATATGCCTTCCTTTAAAGGCCACCAAACATCTAGTTCTGAGGATTGTGATGAAATTAGTTAGGTCTAAAGTACCTTTTCTTCCTAAAAGTTTCTCTCTCTGAATAGCACTGGTTTCTTTAAAATGCATGCAGAAAGGGGATGACCCTGGAAAGTTCAGGCAATTGGATGAGATCTTGTTTATTGATGGTTACCCTGGATATCAGCAGTTGCTGTCCACTGTTGAGAACTGTATGCAAGTAGTTTGTGATGTCAAAGGTAATCCAGTGCTGAATCAAATGGTTAAATGTTAGTGTGATCACTAAATCTATCCTCTTCTCCCCTTGTGCATATGCAGAAGTTGGATCCTCCAAATTCTTTAGGCTTGATGACTCGAAGGTTCTACGTTGGCTGTGCTATAAGGTTTGTCAACATTTTTCTCTATGTTCAATTTAGTTTAGGTGATGCTTAATCCTAAAAGAAAATACTTGTTTACACGATATAGTTGCATAATGAATCCCATCCTCGAGATGCTGTAGAGGTGGTGTATTATTTAGCAAATGAATGCCTGACTTCATAATGTTTGTCATTTAAATGTGACTAATAATTAAAAATGACTCAACTATTTATCATACTATAAACTTTTCTTCATTAGGGTATAGGCTTGGGGCTATCTTTGATTTAGTTACAAGAAAACATTTCACTTGTATTGAAGTTTTCTATTATGATTTCTCTTATTTTAGGTTAATCAGGTAAAACAGACACTGCCCAAATTGGACAAAAACTATGCAGTTCAAGAAGAGAAAGACACATGTAAAGTGCCATGACCACTCTATTATGCTATCTTTTGGAGAATTTTATTCGGTTGAGGTTAATTTTTGAATAGATAATGTTTTGTGAAGAAATACTGATAACTGGGGCCCTTGTAATAATGGAATATGCACAACAGCACAAAAACATTATCTGGTCTCAGATTGACGTTTTCTATACTTTTGTGTTCATGCACAACAGTGATGAGAAGGTACACTTGCAAATGGAGGCTGCTATAAGACAATCGACATGTTGTGCGGTCAAGTTCTGATGTCAAGCAAATTTTGTTAACATTAAAAATCAATGCAAATGTTTAGATTTGGGAAATGAAAATAGCATAGCTGAAACTGGTTTTTTTTTGTCTTTGGTTGATTAATTGTCATTTAAGTACTGATTTTACTGATGCAGTGGTTGATGCAGTCTCTATCATAGGGGAATATTTGAAGGATGAGCCTTGGTTGAAGCTTTTGTGTAACCATCTTAAGTATGGCATTTCTAAATGTCCTATTGCAAAGATTTTAGTTTTATATCCCTTGTGCCTAAGGAGAATTTTGCTGCTTTTGCAGGTTAAATATACTAGAGGTTACTGGAAAAGCACAAGCAACACAAGCAAGTGCCGAAGGAAGTAACTCAGGATTCAATGATGAATTAAAGGTACCCCAATGGGACAAGAGAAGAAGAATGAGTGCTTGTTTGGATGCCTTTTACACTTAAAATAAGATTTTTTTCAATTAAAAAAAAATCTTATTGATTTTTTTGACATGTTTGGACAACATTTTTTAGTAAAAGTAAAATCACTAAAAAAAAAAGCATAAAAAGAAGCGGTAATTTCTTCTGAAAAAAGACATTTTTTATAACACAGAAAAGATGTTTACGATTAAGTAAAGATCTTTTTATATTACATCCAAACATAAATTGATTTTGTATCCAAACGTTAAATTACTTCTATTTCTTCAAAAGACCTTATTTAAAAAGATCTTTATCTAGAAGCTCGTCCAAACAATCCTGAGTCTCAGCATTTTTATTTCTTCTTTTTAGTCATGCTGGAATTGTAATTTTGTTTACTGTAATGTTAACAGGAAAAGAGTGATGACAAGAAGGGTGGTGCAATAGCAAAGAAGGGAAGACAAGCCAAGAAGGTAAAATTGGAGACAGAATCACATAACATCAAAGAGATGTTTTCTAGGGTTACCCGAAAGAAAAGCTGAATTATTCCATTTCCCAATTGGGTCATTATCATATTTGTATCGTTTTCTAGACCTGTAGTAGTAGATAAGCATTGAGTCAGATCCTAGTTTGTACCGTCCGATTTATTATAGTATTTATTTCAAGATTTTACTATTGTTTATTATTTCTGTTTCACATTCAGTATTTATTTATCAATATCATCTACTTTATTATCCTTAACTTTTTGAGCCATCATGTGTATGTATCGCATTCCCAAAACAGTAGCTTTTTATCTCGTATCTTTTGCATACCTTAAATTGTCTCATTATCTATCAATTTACTCATTTTCATAACGTTAAAATAGTTAGCTACAGTAAATCATATTTGATATCTGTATCTTCACGCTATAATTCCTTTTCAGTGTTTGATTCTTTTCTTAACTAAATCCTTATTGATAGGACGATATAGTTACCCAATCACATTGTTTTACACGACAGATTCAAATTTATTTTTTATTTAATATAGAATTAAATAGAGCATTAATTTGTGCAGCTGAAAACGATAGCCTCCCATTCCCGTTCTTGTCATGTGTCAGCATATCCATTTTATATAAGTGAGGTATATGCTCAAGCTTGTGAACATCATCCTCAATTTCCTATTTTATATTTGAATTTAAAAGTTATTTAATTTTCACAAATAATAAAAAAAAACAACAAGTAAAAGCAAGTGTTGCACTTGCACCTAGTAGTCTAGAACAATATCCTTATGTTTTGATTTGCGTGCATATGGGGGTATTTTTGTCATAATAAAAAAATAGATTTAAGATTGTGGATGTGTACTTAGTCCTTACCAAGTCCTAGTCATATTTAATTATGACTAAAAATTAAATGAGGTTGATTTTCCCACCGTTCTCCATCATCATCATCTCCTTGCGTTTAGGAGACTCAACCTCTTCTTTGTGCTAGTAGTCTTGTGTTGCCTCTTCAACTGCAAGCAAGGTAAAATCAAAACTAGTTCCAAATTTTGAAACAATATCATTCTTTCATGTGCTTAGTTTAGTTGGAGGTATCTTTCATTTGAATTCCTTTTTTTTATATGTTAATTGAGTTTTATGCAAAAAAAAAAAGTTCATTATTCTCTATAAAGTATAACAGATAAGGTGCTTTTGCTCTTGTTCTTATTTCTTGCCGAATATGAAGAACCCAAATTGATATAACTTGTTCATGACACTTTTAATGCTATTTGGTCCTTTAAGTTCCACTTGAATGCTAAGATTGCGAAATTTGGATCATGTATTGATTGATGAAGTTATAATATAATTAAGTCATTGATCATCAAAATTCAAAACCGTTGTTGCATGATGTGATAGTGATAGAAGAACACGCGGTTTAATTTAATTAGACTTTAGAGAAGACGGACCTCTACGCAACCCTTCTTGCTAGTTTTAAAGACTGAAGCATCCTTCAGGAGAATATCCTGCATATTCTTTCTCATTATTTTTGGTCACTAATTCTTGTATCCCTTTTTTAAGATTAAACCTAATTCCCACTTCAGAAATTGTCATAGAAGTTTGGTTCATATAGCTACCAGATTTCTCCTCCACTGTGATTCCTTCTTATCTTATTTTGAGAAAAAGCAAAGGTTGCCCCTTGCACAGAATCTGAACTGCTTCTTGTCTGTCTACAGGTCTATTGGTTCCTGCAGAAGTATAAGTGTTAAAGTATTGTTCACAAGGTAATATGATTCATCTTGGATACCACTTTTTTTTGTCCTGATCAATTAGGTTTCAAGAAAGCTTATAATAAAAGAGAGTGAAGAACATCTATTTTCTGCAGTTCTGATGGCTGGATTTGAAGCCAAAAATATTGAGGACCATGAAATTTTGAAGGTACTTGCAGCTGAAGGTGTTGAGTTCCTTGTATCTGGTGAAGGAAAGGTAGTGTTTTTCTTTTTTTTGCCCTGTTGAATCTTCCTTCTGATTATACATGTGTGTGTTGATTAGACAATAGGCTGGTTGGTTAATTGATTCAACTTTAGATCAATTGGTACTTGGCAGTTCCAGTTTATGACTTCTATTAGTTCTATATTCTCCTAAGAAGGTTCTCTTTCTTCCTCCCTATATTTAAAAAGATATGAAGTTCATTATTTTTGCATTCTCTGTGATGTTAGTGACTTTGGCTAATGCTTGCCATGTTTGAATCATGAAACTAGGTACCCTTGTCAGAGTGCGAAGGGAAAGTCATCTGCCTATATTTCTCGGCAAATTGGTGCAGGCCTTGCAGATCATTCACTCCCCATCTGGTTGAGCTTTATGGCACACTGAGAAAGAAGGGCATAAGTTTAGAGATCATCTTCGTCTCCTTTGACCATGAAGAGGATGGATTCAAAGAACACTTCAAGAGTATGCCATGGCTGGCTGTCCCGTTTGATGCCAAATTGCATAGAAGATTGATTAACAGATACCGAGTTGATCGAATCCCATCATTTGTTCCATTGTATCCTGATGACATAACAGTTGATCCCGAATTGATCGCGACCATTGAGGACTACGGTGCTGATGCATTTCCTTTCACTAAGAAGAGACACGAGGAGTTGAAAGCCATAGATAAAAGGAAACGCGAAGAGGCGAATTTGGAGGAATTATTGGTACATGATGGTCGCGATTTTCTCATCACTGTAGATGATAGAAAGGTAGCATAATCCCTTGGCTAGAGCTGTTCTTTACTATGCATAGTAGTTACATACACATGACATGTCTTGCTGTTTCAGGTACCTGTGTCACAACTTGTTGGTAAAACTATAGGCCTATACTTTTGTGCCGATTGGTCTCCTCCTTGCCGCGCCTTCACTGTCCAACTTATAGATACATACAACAATCTCAAGGATGCAAAAAACCAGAGTTTTGAGATTGTTTTAGTCTCAACAGATAGAGACCTTAAGGAGTTCAATGTCAACAGAAGCAATATGCCGTGGCTCTCCGTCCCTTATGAGGACAGAACTAGGCATGAGCTTTGCAGGATCTTTGATATCAAGGGAATTCCAGCTCTTGTCCTCATTGGACCAGACGGCAAAATGATTAATGCAAATGGGAAACTTCTGGTCTCCTCATACGGCGCAGAAGCTTTCCCATTCACCGAGTCACGGATAAGGGACCTAGAAGCAGCTCTGAGAAAGGAAGGAGAGGCTTTGCCACAAGAGGTTGAGGATGTCAAGCATGAACATGTACTGAAATTGGACATGGCCAAAGCTTATGTATGTGATTCCTGTAAAAAGAAAGGAAAATTCTGGGCATTCTCTTGTGATGTCTGTGACTATGATCTTCATCCAAGTTGTGTAGAAAAGGTCAACAGAGATTAGAAACTGGTAGAGAATGAATACAATTACAACCAACAAGTTCGCCACCAGATATATATATCAAGAGTATCTACTTTAGTGAAGGAATTTCAGAAGTTGTGAAAGACAAGGAACTTATTATATACTACAGATCCTCCTTTCTATTAATCTGTTGTTAAAACCTGGATTCTCAGATTAAGAGTGAGGTAAATGGGTTGAATTCTTGTAAGGGAAAGTTCTGAGTAGAATTCATCTATTTAAGAAAGTTTAATCAGAAACTTTGCTATAAGGAATGCAAGGAATATATTTATTTAGAACCATCATCTTTCATGTGAATGCCTGGATAGTAATTTTGGTTTAACTTTATACATGTGCACACAACTATAAGGGTGAATAAAGATGAAGATAAATTGAAAAGAGCTTTTTTGGGGATCATGTTTGTTGCTGAAGAGTTATGTTGGATAGATACGGGTACGGCATCCTTACCCGGTATTGGTATTGGTAGGTAGGTTGGGACGACTCGTAAGTAAATTTTTAAAACAAAAATTAGAAAGAAAAAATTAAGAAGATGGTAGTTAAATAAAAATTGTATTCAATTTTAACTCATCTCGTATCCAATCTTATCCAAATGAATAGTTTTTTTTTTTTTGGTTACATTACTATTTACTACTTTTTAATGAATAGAACAAATTTTAGTTATAATATTTAAGGTGGCATTTAATATTAGTTTCAATTATTAAATTAAGTTATGCTTAATTCCTTAAAAAATAAAACTGATTTTTCTGTGATATAAAATAAAAACTATACGAGGAACAAGTAGGTAGGTTTCATAGCATAGAAGGACAAAGTCAGAGAGAGAGAGCGAAAAGTTAGGGTAATCCTATGTAACCTGAGGAGAGAGAAGAAAGACTATAACAATGTGTGTGGTTGTAACATTCAGGTAAAAATCTCAAAATAGATAAAAAGAAACCCAAAAATGGACTGTCTTGTGTTGGTTTCAGGTTTGAACAGCAGAAGAAACCATCATGAAACTAACAAAACAGATTTACCAAGATAATTTTTCTCAGTTTAGACTTGCACGGTCTATGTTTAATCCATGCAAGTTCAGCAATTATTTCTTTGTACAACAAATCAAAGTCAACATAAAAGGCAGAAAGAGAAGAACAATCTTTGAATGATTATTCTTCAAAGGGAAGGCTAATCATCATAAGAGCACATACAAGAGTACAATTTTGTGGTTGTGTTTTGTGATTGGTTTCTCTGAAAAGGGTCATAAGATAAGAAGGAAGAGAGAGGAATGTGGCTGCCAAAGGGTCAGGCAGAGAAGAAGGATGGTGTGAATGGATTAGTAGCAGTGGCAATAGACAAAGAAAAAGGGAGCCAACATGCATTGAAATGGGCCATTGATCATCTCCTCACCAAAAGTGCTACTGTTGTTCTCATCCATGTCAAGCAGACTCCAAATTCTTCTTTTTCTTCATCATCATTACCTCCTTCTTCCACCCCAAGTCAGTATTATATATATATATATATATTTAATCATAACAAAATCAGTAATTTCCATATATTTATTCATGCTCTCTCTGTTCAAAATTGCTACAAGACTTGGAATTCTTTGATTGAATAGCTTGCTTGTTGATTAAGTTTTCCAATGGCTACATGATTATGGCTTCTTTCTTTGACTGCAGAGGCAGGGAACAATGCGAGTGGCGACGAGAGTTCTCTGATTGGCAGAGAACCTGATGCCCAGAACAAAAGCATTTTCCTCCCATATCGTGTCTTCTGTACACGGAAAGATGTGAGTAGCTTTCTTCCCAAGAAATAACAAAAGAACTGAAAAGATCATACATAATTGTGGAAATGAAATGAAAATAGCAGAAATTTTGGGTATGCTAGAAATTATTTTACAATCTTATCATCTCTTGTTTTGTATGATTGTTGGGTGGACCATAGATTCAATGCAAGGATGTCCTTCTAGAAGATACAGATGTTTCCAAAGCTATAATTGAATATGCTGGTCAAGCAAGAATCGAGCATCTGATTCTTGGCTCCTCAACCAGAACCGGTTTGCTTAAGTATATATGCCTCTCTCTCTTTCTGTCTAATATCACCATTTTTTTCAAATTTCACATGATCTATTCATCTGTGATTTGTCAGAATCGGTTCTGTTTTATCACGTATCTTGTTAGTGTCTCACTTTCTTAATCAATGCTAAAAAAATCACTAATGATTAAGTGTCTAAATTCCTAACACAACCATTTTTCTCTCATCAGAAGATTCAAGGTATCAGATATACCAGGAGCAGTAACAAAAGGTGCACCGGATTTCTGTACAGTCTATGTTGTTGCAAAAGGAAAGATACAATCGATGCGATCCGCTGCTCGGCCTGCTCCAACCTCTCAGCACAGGTCAAACCATTCAGACTCAGACGTGCAGTTTGTCCAGGCTGTGAAAGGTTAGATCAATCCCATGATCAAGAGCAATATATTAGATTAGATTCACATTTATGTATGTATTGTCAATATGCTGCTCACTTAAAAACTGTGGCTTCTGTCAGAACCTGAAAGGTATCATTCCTATGATTCAAGTTATGCAGCGCCGCGTCGATCACAAGAAGGAATATCAACATTCAGGTGAGTGACAAAATGTCTTATTCTTGATTACCAAATAGTTCTTTAAATGGTTTATCATTCTAAAACTAAATGCCATTGGATGCAGGTCTCCACTCCCTAGGAGAGCATATAATAAGTCATATGCAGAAACACCTTCCATGACTGATACTGATATATCCTTTGTAAGCAATGGAAGGCCGAGTACCGAACGCATGTTCGGCGGATTGTTTAGCAGCCCAGATGTAGTGATGTCCAGCTCCACCCCATGGTCATCATCATATAGCTCAGAGATTGATGGAAACTATAGTTTTGAGTCAATTCCTCAAGGAAGAAGGTCTTTTGATGTCACCCCTTCTGAATTTCTCTCATTCGACAATGAAGCCATTTCTCCTCCTAGTACACAAGTCGCGGTAAGGCCAAGCTGATAATGAATGTGTACTATTGCATTTTCTGCAGTACCTGTGTTCAAGTCTGTCTAGACATGTATCAGTAACTAGCACCGGCGGTTCTCCACTTTCCTTACTATAAGTTTTCTTGAAATCTAATTGATGGAAATCCAGCACTGTCATAGTAACTGCATATCTTAGTATTTCCCTAACTTATAAAAGGTCCAAAAGAATGAATTCATAAATTTAGGAACATTACTTTGTCAGAAAGAAAAAGGGAAGAATTTCAAGATTTGTATTTTACATATTATAGACCATTCAATAATGGAATGCAAGGTCTAAGTGTAGCCCTTCTTAAGGAAAGGGATACATATTGCTAATTCTTGAATGGTTTGGTGCAACTATAGGATGATGTAGAGGCTGAAATGAGGAGATTGAAGTTGGAGCTAAAGCAAACAATGGAAATGTATAACACAGCCTGTAAAGAAGCACTATCAGCACAACAGAAGGTATGTATGAATTTATTAATATCTTGCTGCTTATCTCTAGAAAGGCTCAAGAATAGTATCTGAGACGGCGCGCGTCTTGCATTACAGGCAGTGGAACTTCAGCGTTGGAAAATAGAGGAAGAGAGGAGAATGGAAGAGGCGAGGATCGCTGAGGAAGCTGCGCTGGCGATGGCAGAAAAGGAGAGGGCCAAATCAGTAGCAGCCATTGAGGCTGCTGAAGCACAAAAGAGGATTGCAGAGTTGGAATCACAGAAGAGACTAAGTGCAGAAATGAAAGCACTTAGAGAAGCTGAAGAAAAGAGAAAAGCAGTTGATGCTCTCTCAACAATAGGTGTCAGGTATAGAAGATATACGATCGAAGAGATCGAATCTGCAACAGATTGCTTCTCAGATTCACTGAAAATTGGAGAAGGAGGTTATGGTCCTGTTTTCAGGTGCCTTTTGGACCATACACCTGTAGCGGTGAAGGTTCTGCGTCCTGATGCAGCACAAGGAAGGTCTCAGTTTAACCGAGAGGTAAGCAGAGAAAACATAACACAACACAACATTCTTATTCTTCACTACTCATTCATTAACAAAATTTTGCATAGCATAAAGGGCTAATTCTGTTATCTATGAATGAATGTGGTAGGTTGAGGTATTGAGCTGTATACGGCATCCAAACATGGTTCTGCTCTTAGGAGCCTGTCCAGAATATGGTTGTCTTGTGTATGAGCACATGTCTCGTGGAAGCTTGGATGATCTCCTCTTTCGTCGAGGCAGTAGTCCCCCACTTCCTTGGCAGCTAAGGTTCAAAATCGCGGCCGAGATTGGCACCGGTTTGCTCTTCCTTCACCAGACAAAACCAGAACCTCTTGTCCATAGGGACTTAAAACCAGCCAACATCCTTCTTGACATAAACTTTGTGGCCAAGATAAGCGATGTCGGTTTGGCCAGACTAGTTCCTCCATCTGTTGCTGACAATGTGACACAATACCACATGACATCGGCCGCAGGAACCTTCTGCTACATTGATCCTGAGTACCAGCAGACAGGAATGCTCGGTGTGAAATCTGATGTATACTCCCTTGGAATCATTTTCCTGCAGATTTTGACAGCAAAACCAGCAATGGGTTTGGCTCATCATGCTGGCAGGGCCCTTGAGAAGGGGACATTTCAAGAGATGCTTGATCCTGCAGTGCCTGACTGGCCAATGGAGGACGCCTTGTCCCTCGCAAAGTTGGCGGTCCAGTGTGCCGAGTTAAGGCGAAGAGATAGGCCTGATCTTGGCAAGGTTATCCTACCAGAGCTCAACAGGCTCAGAGAACTTGCTCAAAATAATATTCCCTATGGAGTGTTGGGTAACTCCTTAGATGTGCCTCACCAGAGACAAATTTCACAGGAGATGGTCAGTTTCTATCTTCATGCTGCTTAGATTAATTATTGTTCAACTTGAAACTTTATTCCTATGATGAGCTTAAGTCATGTTGTTAGAGTAATGATTATGTCGCGAGGTGAATTCTACATGTGACAACAGATCAATCAGACAGAGATGTTTGTCAAATAATTGGTTGATATAATGTTACGTGTAGGATTATGTCTTCTCGTCTCGTCTCAAGTTCATGGTGAATTCTACACATGACAACATATCAATCAGACAAAGATGTTTGTCCAATAATTGACTTATATAATGTTACGTGTAGGAATTATTATAAACTCTGAATGTATTTCATATTATTAACATAAAATTGGCTCGATTGTTTGCAGGAAGAAGGTGCTCTTCCAAGTAACACATCAATTGGTGTCTGACAAATCAGAACAAGATCCCATTGAGAAAAGAACACGAAATTTTGTTCAGTGAAATTGATCTCCATGATCAAGTGTAAATTACTTAGGTGAACCTGTGTAATAGCTTTATTGATTCTCCAATCTGTTGTTTTTTAATTCTTTTAATTTTTTAATTTTTTTCTTGTTTAAATATGCATCAAAATGATTGGTGAGACATGAAATGAAACACAATGATATGTATCCTTCTAAGATAGTTTCACAACAACAAAAGAAATTCAAGGTCCCAAAATGTAAATCCCTCCTTTTTTTCTCCTCTAAGTCTTCTATGCTATTTATTTTTACTATTTGTCTTGTTTTATTCATATTTATAAAAAAAATTAAAAAAATAAAAGATATGAGTCGAAAAAAAAAATTAAGACTATTCACTTTTTAATAAGAGATTACTCATTTTGCATACCTATATACTTTAAAATATAAAATAATTTAACTTTTTCAAAAAGTATAAAGCTAAAGACTATATTCTTTATAATATTAATTTTTAAGATTTAGTATACAAAGTAGAAATTGAATATGATATACTTTAAAATGTGAGATTATACTATTTTTTAGATATATTATAAAAATAAAAACTATACTCTTTGCAATTAGAAATTACTTATTTTTATACAATATAAAATTGAAAATCATATATTTTAAAATTTGATATAATGTAACTTTTTAAAGGAGTATAAAACTAAAGACTATAATTTATAAAATATTAAATTTGATAGATTTTTTACATAAAGCAAAAATTGAAGGTTATATACATTAAAATATGAGATTACACTATTTTTTAGATACATTATAAAATAAAGACTATACACTTTTTTAAATAGACTATAGTTTTTAAAATATTGAATCACATGAATTTTTTACATACAATAGAAATTGAAGGCTATATACTTTAAAATGAGAGAATTAACAATTTTTTTGTTGTATTATAAAATAAAGACTATAGCCTTTAAAATATTGAATCACATGAATTTTTTACATATAGTAGAAATTGAACACTATTCACTTTAAAATGTGAGTTTTCACAATTTTTTTGGTTGTATTATAAAATAAAGACTATAGCCTTTAGAATATTAAATTACATGCATTTTTCACATTTAGTAAAAATTGAAGGTTATATACTTTAAAATGTGAAATTTCATGACTTTTTTACATATAGTAAAATTGAAGGCTATAGTCTTTAAAATGTGAAATTTCACTAATTTTTCTAAAAATACGATAAAACAAAGGCTATAGACTTCAAATTATGTAATTTCATGACTTTTTTACAAATAGTAGAAATTGAAGGCTATAGGCTTTAAAATGTGACATTTCACTAATTTTTCTAGAAATACTAAAACAAAGACTATAGATTTCAAATTATGTAATTTTATGATTTTTTTACATATAATAGAAATTGAAGGCTATAGGCTTTAAAATGTGAGATATCGCTAATTTTTCTAGAAATACTATAAAACAAAGGCTATAGACTTCAAATTATGTAATTTTCTGATTTTTTTACATATAGTAGAAATTGAAGGCTATAGGCTTTAAAATGTGAGATTTCACTAATTTTTCTAGAAACACTATAAAACAAAGGCTATAAATTTCAAATTATGCAATTTCAAGATTTTTTTACATAAAGTAAAAAATGAAGACTATAGGCTTTAAAATGTGAGATTTCACTAATTTTTCTAGAAATACTATAAAACAAAGGCTATAGACTTCAAATTATCTAATTTCATGATTTTTTTACATATAATAGAAATTGAAGGCTATAGGCTTTAAAATGTGAGATTTCACTAATTTTTCTAGAAACATTATAAAACAAAGGTTATAGACTTTAAATTATGTAATTTCATGATTTTTTTACATATAGTAAAAATTGAAGGCTATAGGCTTTAAAATGTGAGATTTCACTAATTTTTCTAGAAACACTATAAAATAAAGGCTATAGACTTCAAATAATATAATTTCATGATTTTTTTATATATAGTAGAAATTGAAGGCTATAGGCTTTAAAATGTGGGATTTCACTCATTTTTCTAGAAACACTGTAAAACAAAGACTATAGACTTCAAGTTATGTAATTTCCTTACTTTTTTACATATAGTAGAAATTGAAGGTTATAGCCTTTAAAATGTAAGATTTCACTAATTTTTCTATGAACACTATAAAACAAAGGCTATAGACTTCAAAGTATGTAATTTCATGATTTTTTACATATAGTAAAAATTGAAGGCTATAGGCTTCAAAATGTGAGATTTCACCCATTTTTCCGGAAACACTATAAAACAAAGGTTATAGACTTCAAATTATGTAATTTCATGACTTTTTTACATATATTAGAAATTGAAGGCTATAAGTCTTTAAAATGTGAAATTTCACTAATTTTTCTAGAAATACTATAAAACAAAGGCTATAGATTTGAAATTATGTAATTTCATGATTTTTTTACATATAGTAAAAATTGAAGGCTATATGCTTTAAAATGTGAGATTTCACTAATTTTTCTAGAAATATTATAAAACAAAGGCTATAGACTTCAAATTATGTAATTTCCTGATTTTTTTACATATAGTAGAAATTGAAGGCTATAGGCTTTAAAATGTGAGATTTCACTAATTTTTCTAGAAACACTATAAAACAAAGGCTATAGACTTCAAATTATGTAATTTCATGATTTTTTTACATATAGTAAAAATTGAAGGCTATAGGCTTTTAAAATGTGAGATTTTACTATCTTTCTAGAAACACTATAAAACAAAGGTTATAGACTTCAAATAATATAATTTCATGATTTTTTTACATCTAGTAGAAATTGAAGGCTATAGGCTTTAAAATGTCATATTTCACTAATTTTTCTAGAAACACTATAAAACAAAGACTGTAGATTTCAAATTATGTACTTTCATAATTTTTTTTATATAGTAGAAATTGAAGGCTATAGGCTTTAAAATGTGAGATTTCACTAATTTTTCTAGAAATACTATAAAACAAAGGTTATAGACTTCAAATTATGTAATTTCCTGATTTTCTTACATATAGTTGAAATTGAAGGCTATAGGCTTTAAAATGTGAGATTTCACTAAATTTTCTAGAAACACTATAAAACAAAGGCTATAGACTTCAAATAATATAATTTCATGATTTTTTTACATATAGTAGAAATTGAAGTCTATAGGCTTTAAAATGTGGAATTTCACTAATTTTTCTAGAAACACTACAGAACAAAGGCTATAGACTTAAAATTATGTAATTTCATGATTTTTTTACATATAGAAGGCTATATGCTTTAAAATGTGATTTCACTCATTTTTTTAGAACCACTATAAAACAAAGACTATAAGACTTCAGATTATGTAATTTCATGACTTTTTTACATATAGTAGAAATTGAAGACTATAGGCTTTAAAATGTGAAATTTCACTAATTTTTCTAGAAATACTATAAAACAAAGACTAGAGATTTCAAATTATATAATTTTATGATTTTTTTACATATAATAGAAATTGAAGGTTAAGGCTTTAAAATGTGAGATATCACTAATTTTTCTAGAAATACTATAAAACAAAGGTTATAGACTTCAAATTATGTGATTTCCTGATTTTTTTATATATAGTAATAATTGAAGGCTATAGGCTTTAAAATGTGAGATTTCACTATTTTTTCTAGAAACACTATAAAACAAAGACTATAGACTTCAAATAATATAATTTCATGATTTTTTTACATATAGTAGAAATTGAAGGTGCTTTAAAATGTGAAATTTCACTATTTTTTTTAGAAACACTATAAAACAAAGACTATAGACTTCAAATTATGTAATTTCATGAATTTTTTACATATAGTAGAAATTGAAGACTATATAGGCTTTAAAATGTGAGATTTCACTAATTTTTCTAGAAACACTATAAAACAAAGACTATAGTATTTAGAGTTAGATTATTAATTACTCTTAAACGTGTTGTGTGCTTGCATTAGCCAGTTTTTTAAGCGTTATAGTTTTTTATTTTGAAATGTAGTATTGAAAAATATAGACCTGTTTTATGTTGAAATTGGTGTATCTTCTTACTCATTATGCAAAATTTCAGTTTTTATTATATGAAATTTGTGAAATTTTAATATTTTCTAAATATATATTGATGCGCACACGCCCACATTTTTGCAAAATTTTTTACATATTGAATCACGTCAATTTTTTACATATACTAGAAATTGAATAATATATACTTTAAAATATGAAATTTAAAAAATAAATTGATTTTTATAAAATAAAAACTATAACCAACAAAATATGGAATCACATATACTTTTAAATGTAAGATTTCACATTTTTTTTAGTTGTATCATGAAATAAAAACTATATATAATTTTTAAAATATTAAATCAAATAGATATTTCAAATATAATTTAAAATATGAGATTTCATAATTTATTTCTATTTTATTAAAAAATAAAGACTATCTCTCAGTAAAAAATTGAATCAAATGAATTTTTTATATATAATAGAAATATAAGCCCACATACTTTAAAATATAAAATCTTATATTTTTTCTTATTTTATTATAAAATAAATACTATAACTTCTAAAATATTAAATCACACAAAATTTTCACATATAATATATCTATATTCAAGATATTACAGTATTTAAAATTAATCGTTCCTCCAAATTGGTTAGTTAGTTCTAAAAAATAATTTTGCATTGCAATAAAGCATTCAAGCCCCTCAAGCAAAGAAAGGTTAAATATCGCACTAATTTTTCCTAGTATGTATGTATAACGGCTGAATGCTGATACATACAACACGCACATATTACTGCCTCTAGTCTCGACATGAATGAAAAACAAAGCATAGGGATTATTAACATTAGCTTTCGGCAATACTTATAATATACAATACCATTAACGAAAAACTACCAAGCATAAAAACTCAATGCCCTTTCTAGCAAAACCCATGTAGATCCCTTTTCTGAGTCATGAAACTCAACTCGAGAAAATCAAACAATACAAATTACAACAAGAGATAAGATAAAATCTTAAGTAAATACCAAGCCACAATACCTCAATAAAAAAGCGCAGTTTGAAAAAGGACAAGCCGTGGGGAAGCAAGAGGAATGAATGTGTGCATCCATCAATGCCCCCCAGCAGGCAACAATGCAACTGTGAATTTGCATTGGCCAATGCGTCAACGGTAGTACATAAGCTGCTGTCTGGATGAGTTGCCAGTGTACCCGTCGTACATGGCTTGAGACGCCCCGGAGTTTATGCCCATAGAAGCAGGAGCAAGGCCATGCTGTCCAGACATTTGCAGAAGAGCTTGACCTGAAAGGCCGGATACAGCAGCTTGACTCAATGCCAGTTGGCGCTGATAAGCCAACAACTCGGCAGGAGAGTAACCTTGGTTCATCCCTGCAGTGGGAAGTATTTGATATGGTTGAGCTGGAGGGGGTAGTGGATTTGAAGCTGTTCCAGGAGGAGTTGGCTTGCTACCCCATGAACACTGCACAAATCAATTAAAATAAATACATTTAATTCACCGACACCGCACGAAACCGTGCCATCAACCTTTAAAATCAAGCGTAGTATGTTGTTGGTGAATGGTAAGAGATAAGCAACAAGTGGAAGATTTGTTTCTCACCTTCATTGACTTGCCACGAACTATTCTTCCATTAGCCATCTGAATGGCCAATGCTGCTTCCTCATGAGTGTTGTATCTGACAAATCCAAAGCCTTTATCCCTCTGAATTCGAACCTCCTCAATAACCCCAGCCCCCAGAGCATGGAACTGACAATGGACTTCAGCTTGTGTTACCTGTAACCACAAGCCACATTTGTAGAGAAACGACTAGTTACTAATCAAAAAACTTGTGAACCGAACAATTCATAATGATTGTACAGACAATATCCCTAATCACATTACATGTAACTGGGCACCCATGCTATTGGAAAGATTGCAGTAGAAAACTATCTTGTTAAGCAACTTTCTAGCATTTCAATTTCATTAGTGTCAAACTGACCATGATATAACAAAACCTGGCGTACAAGGGTATTCAGATATACATACTACATCACTGAAAAATATGCATTGCCATAAAAATTCCTCCAAGATTATGGTTAAAGCCATTTGTAACAAACCAAACCGAATACTTGAGAACTTTTCCATATTGATATTATTGAACAAAGGAATGAAACTAAAGCTTTGCACTAATGTTTATACAGACAAAAACCATAACATTTCATTCTTCAATCAATATAACTTACATCATGGGGAAGGTTGCCAACGTAAACAGTTGTGTATGCAGGATTGTTTTCAGGAGCATCCTCATTGCTATTATCTTGACCTCCATCTGTAAAGCACACACAAAAGAGTAATTAAAATTATCCATCAACAATTCTAAAATTCCCAAAAGTGCATGGGAAAGAGAGAAGTTTAGAGTGCAAATAAAGTTATAGAGCTTAAGTCCAGTCCCAAGTCCAAAATCCAGTCACTGTAATCATTTAAATACACTATCTATAAACATGCAGAAACACTATTCCAGAGAAGTAATGGATAATGCATATTGCCAAATAATATTAGAAGACTTAATAAGTCCCACTCAAACAAAATTAACCTTGCTATTCGTGTCTATCTTAGTTATTCTGCTATACCCATTTTGTTTGAACAAAATATGATAAAAGTAGATATATAAATACCACAAGCTCATATGTTAACAAGTGCACATCAAATCTGGTGTCTAACAAAGTCAAGCAATTAGGATTTCAGCAACATTTCCTATAAGAAAGGGAATGCTTGTGTCTAACAAGTGTTAACTACCAAAATACACTTGCAATCAGAATAGGTGTGGTCTGTTATACATTCTGAATCAGTGACATCATTCAGCAACAATGCATGTATAGCAAATTCCAGCCAATGTAAAAACAAATATCTGGAGAAGTAGCGAATTTTAAACCAGATCCATCATTTATATTTTCATGTTTTCATAAATGAAGAGTCAGCAATTAGGACGGTACATGGTACCTGAAGATCCATTTGTAAGCACAACAGCATTTTGGTTGTCATTGTTCTTCTCCTCACTGGAGCTGCCACCAGCACCCTTAGTTGCCCAGTTGCATCTTATCTGCCTATTTCCCAGCCATTTGCCTATAAGCAGCAGGGAACACCACAAGTTGGTAGGAACAAAAGTAAAGGACAAGAAGCAAAAGGGTTAAAAAAAAAAAAAACAGGAGCAGACAATTAAATGCCTAACCCGTCATATCATTGATGGCACTTTGCGCATCCTGCATATCAATTACACAGATGTATAATTCAGCAGATAATTAACATAGCTACACCAAACAATAACTTCAGGTAGTTCAACCAGGAATATGTCACAAAAAGTTCAGCACTTCAGGTGGATCTTTCAAAAAAAGACAACAAAGCACCAGAAAACAATTTGTACAGCTTTTGCCTTTTGTAATGTGGTTTTTTGTTCCAAGCATCAAAGTCAGTGAGTAGTCTCGTCTAGTTTAATTTGGAACAGAAACATTTCAATGACTTTTTTAACACAGTTTAGTGTTTATTTGTGTAGTGCTACAACTAACAGAATAATAGGAAAGGACACTGAGACTACCAATAACCATCTTTACAGAAATTCAACAATTATTTTTTAAACCTTTCAGGAAAGTTCTTTGGCTGATCTCTTTAGTACATTCCAGCACAAAGAAAATAAGCAATACCTGATGATCACGGAAAGAAACAAAACCATATCCTTTTGATCGACCAGTTTTGTGATCCCACATAACCCTTGCATCACTGCAAATAATAAGATAGAGGATGAAAATTAAGTACCATAATCAAAATATATTGCAAGACAAAGTAACTCTTTTGAAGAGTTAATTCCCCCCACATTTATCTGTCTTCAACTTGTCACTAATTATAATGACTAGAGTATACTCTCCATCGCAAAGAATACACATTGCTCCAGTGACAAAAAAAATTGCAGTAAGGAAAAAAAGAAGAAAAAAAAAGCAATAAGGAACTCACGAACAACTAGGATAGACTGAGAAGCATGCAAATAAAGTTGCATCAGTAACCTCTGGACTCAAATCACCGACAAATATATTGTAGTGCCCTGATGATTTTAAAATAAAATTAAAGGAGTATACAATCGAAAATAAAAAGAAAAAAAAATGCCCCCAGAAAAAAAAAAATCAAAAGTCAACCAACAATTAATGGAGGGTGCTTAAAAATAACCTGAAGTATCCTCCCTACTGCTATTGGCATATGCCCAATTCACCTTAAGCGCTTGACCATATCTGCAAGTGGAAATAAAAGGAAAATATATTAATGCAGAATTGCAACAAATTAAGAAAAATAAAGCATAACAAACTTGTCAAGATTGTTGGTTGCATAACTAAAGCAGCATCCTAGAGCCATTAAAATAATATGTACATTGCCAATAAGTGACATGTCAATCAGTATATATGACTGTACAAGTTGAAAAATGATAACAAGTCCTCTATCTCAAGAAAAGCCAGACCGAGAATGGATTCACAGTTCACATGCTATACAAATATGCAACAGATCCAAAACAAAATCCATATATAAAATATAATGCTTACAGTTGCCGTCCATGCAAAGTCATTATTGCAAGGGCTGCGGAAGCTCGATCATGGTAGTCCACAAAACCATAAGAGGACTGCAACAGTGATGTCACAATAAAAAAAGGCAAACAAACAATCAGAAACCACAAACTAGAGCATAGCTATTAGGGATGAGCAAAAATAAGTTGTGATCATCAACAGAGAACACTAAGTTGAATAATGAATCAAACCTTTTCTTTTCTTATCAGCTTGCACCCAGCAAGTGGACCAGCACTCTGAAAAACTTCTGCAAGAAGCTTATCGGTGACATTTACATGTATATTTCCTACATAACTGAAAGCACAGAGCTTTAGATCAATTAGGTGACAGAGCAGGAAATATACACTGCTTCTGGTACGGTGAATACTTAATACCATGTTTGACCATAGCAGCATCAAACATAACACTCAAAAGTTAGGGATCAGTTAAACAAGAGACTATCATTTTAAAGAAACTGGCATCTCTAGATAGAAATCAGGTATCAATTAGATAAGTGTGATACTTGGACAAAAGCATGAAACCAAGGACCTAAAATATCCAAAAGCAGAAAGAAATCCAGCACTCACACACTACGGCATGCAGAGGTGTCAAAACCAGGAGGGAGATTTCCACTTGGAACAGGCTCCATCTGCAAATTTTCAAAACAACAAAGAATAAACAACAGGAAGAAAATACAGGGAAAAACAAAAGTCTAAGAAACTATATGAAGATACCCTTCACAGAATCAAAGTAGAAAAAGTAGGTATGCCAATAAGTTACGTAAAACAATCTAGTTCATTATCAATACTTGTAAAAGTATAATTCTTCAATAGAACATCCATCAAGTGAGACCTAGATTGCATGGATACAAGTACAGGGGTACGAAAAATTTTGCAAAAAATGTGGGCATGTTGTGTACATCAATATATATTTAGAAAATATTAAAATTTCACAAATTTCATATAATAAAAACTGAAATTTTGCAGGATGAGTAAGAAAATACACCAATTTCAACATAAAACAGGTCTATATTGTTCAATACTAAATTTCAAAATAAAAAACTATAACACTTAATGGCTAATGCAAGCACACAACATGTTTAAGAGTAATTAATAATCTAACTCTAATAGTGGAGGGGAGATGACTTGGAAAAGCATGCCAAACCCCACTGTATAGTTTATGTGCCAATAAGATTGTGGTAAAGATTCTTTAGCCGCTGCTATATAGCGTGAATAATAACAACATGTAAATGCATGATCAGTGATTCCACAAGCGAAAAGAAAATGTTGGCAGATATCACGGAGAAATCAAATGGATGAGAAATAAAGTTGAGAGTCTCTACTACTGTTAGCGGGAAACATACCAAAAAATGTTTGGTGCAAAATAATAATCTTATTATTATATACTCCAGCCAATTAAAAAAACTTTAGCAAATCAACCAAATACATATAAAACACACTATTATCATCAGATATAGTAAGTTGCATCAAACTGACCATTGGAACATCTGTTCCTGGCAGGGATACATGATAAAAAATGGCAAAACAACTATAATAACAGCTCACTGCAGCAGCAAAACTCAATAGAGAAAAACATATTGATAAGCTCGTGATATTTATTCCGCAAGGCTGTCACATAGCAACAATAGGACCAATGCAAAATCATATAGACACCAAAACCCTAGCTACATGATAAGAGTCGTAACATGTATACACCTATTTACACTATCTGTTAATATAAGCCCTAATTTCTTTCTTCTTCTATTGAAATGGAACGACGCAAATGTAATACCCTAATTGAATGCAGCGGTTGTTAAAAAATTAAAAAAGAAAAAAGCACAAAAAAATAGCAATGGCGAAAAAAGAGGGAACCTGAGACATGGCGGCAGCTGCAAGCATGCCGGGGTGGTACATCTGCTGTTGCTGGAGCAAGGCTTGCTGCATGAGTGCTTGTTGTTGCTGCAACTTCAGCCTCTGTTGCATATTCCCCTCCTAATCCCTACACAGCGAGAGAGATTTCGATCGCGAGCTGTGTAAGCTGAATTCGTGGATGATTCCGACGATTGGTTGGTTCCTGAGGGAAAAAAGAAACAAATTAGAAACACAAATTGTGGTGATTGTGAGAAGCGAAAACCGAGATTGGAACGCGATAGTTTCCAAAAAAGAAAAACAATAGAGTAATAGAAATGGCGAGAATAATTGGGATGAATCGTGAATCGGTGATTGGCATCTGTGATTGGAAAGAAGAGATTTGTGTTGTGACCTGAAAGGAAGAGATTGCGAGAGAGGAGCGAGCGAGGGAGGGAAGGGAAGGAGGGTTGCGGTGTGCGAAGATGGCGATGTGGGTGTTGGGGTTGGGTTGGGTTGGGTTGGGTTAGGGGAATGGTCCCAAATGCGTGGTTACTCTTTGTTTTTGGAATTTTCCACTTTTTTATTTATTTTTTATTTTTTCTTTTCACTCTCACTGTCTCATCCTCCTTCCACTTCTCACTATGACTCTCTTACCCTATTCGGACCTTACTGTCGGAACGGGCTAAACCCGAAATTTTTCATTGTTTTATTTTTATATTTTTTTTCCTATAATTTTTGTGTAGAAGTTTTTGTTTATTTTATTTTAATAAAAGTTTATGTTGACGGAAACTAGTTTCATTTTAGGCTTAGAATATACCTTAAGACCTATCTAGATGTTTATAGAGGTACATATAAATCATCAATTAATAGTAAAAAATTAAGAATTGAACTCAAGTCAAGATAATATATGAAAGAAAGATCAATCAAATAAGCTAAATTTAGCCTTAATTTAATTTTTGGTCATTTATAGTTAAACCTAGCTCGTATTGTTTCGAATTAAATATGGACTAAGTATTTTTATGTTAATAGATTAATTTTTTTACAATAAATACATAAGTTTATTTAAAATAATAATATTTATCGTACAACAAAAATACGTCCAACTAGTATCTAATATGTGTTATACATTATATGTAATTGATGAACTAAAGTCATTAGCTTAACCATTACCTATTAACTAACAAACTAAACTTATTAAGCTATTAATAAATCAAGTTGAAAATACATAGTTGATGAAGTTATTTCACTATTAACACTACCTATCATTTAGTTGTGTATTCTCATATATGCAAGTATAATTTAATCTCATATACATATTACTTATAAAATTATGCAAATGGAAATATTTAAATAGATGATTGTATAGTGCATAAAAACTAAACATTTTATTAATTATAATCTTCTTATTGAAAAAAAAAATTGTAAAATTCGATTCTTACAGTTTTGTCATGATGATATGATGACATGTACACCTCTATTAAGTTGAACAAAGACAAGTTAATAATAAAGAGATAATAGTGTGTCTTACATTTTGAATGGTGAGTGACCACAAGGTGAGTTAATTATTCTCGTAAACTAGTTTATCAAAGTTAAGATTCGCATGTGTGCATAGGTGAAAATGGTAATAATGTAACTAACATCATCCAATAGTAATCAATAATAGATTTAACTATTAATACACCGTCATTAATTAATGTAAATTTAAAGGTTAGTTTCACTAAACAACTTATTTAGGTCTTTATATAAAATTTTAAAAAGTAATTTAAGAAATAGATAAATTTTTTATTTTAATTATTTTTAAAAGTGCTTATAGAGAAATTAAATATTCTTACTTCTCGAAAAATATTGAAATAACTTATAAAAAAATAATAAATTATATAACTAAACAACAAGACAAATATAAACTTCTGATAAGTCAAAAATTAAAAAAGTTAAAAACATTGTAATCCAAATGAGTCATAAATATGTAATTCCTCTGAAATATCATCAATTCAAATTTAAAATAAATAAACATTAATTATGTTTACTACAAGTTGAAATCAGCAGTGAAAATTGTTAATAGATTGTGAACCATATATAATTTGCATAATACATATTACATATGGATTTAATTTTCATCTAGACAGTGTACAACTTTTTTACACAGTCATTCAATCATGTTTTGCCACGTCAGCCATGATTGTGTTTTCTCTCTCCCACTATCTGAAAAGTCATACAAACGAAGTGTTTTGATTGGATGTGAATCACAATTAAGCTCATTACATATTATGCACATTATATATAACATGTTGTGCACAACATATATCACATGTTGTGACATCATATCTTTTTACAACATATAATACATATATATATATATATATATATATATATGTTATATAATATAGGGAAATACTTGGGGCACAACAAAAAATCAGTCAAAACAGCCAACAAGTTGTGCACAACATATATAATATAAAATGCACAACGTATATTATATGTAGTGCACAACGTATATCATCTATTGTGCACAACATATATCACATATTGCAACATCATTTTTCTTTGCAACATGTTATATATGTTGTGCACATCATGTGCTATATGATGTGCACAACATGTAATATTCGTTGTGCAACTTATATTATATATGTTGTACACAATTTGTTGGTTTTTTTTTTGTTGTGTCTCTAACATTATTATGCATAATAAATGAATATATATAGCAATGTGTTACCATATATACACTATAGAGAGAAGATTGGCATGGTGGTGCATGAGTATTATAGAGGAAGATCATCTCCAACTCCAACGAAGGCATGTTGCTGCGATTTTGGGGAACCAGCCAAAGGCATATTCACACACTTGATGGCGATCGATTCACATGCCAGCTGTTTCACCATTTTCCCCCCTTTCTTTATTCATTTCACTTATTTTTTATTATTATTATTATTTTTACTATCTCCAATCTCCTTCCTATTCTTCAATCTCCAATCCATCTCTTTCCCAAACTCACTCTTCACTCCCACACTCACTGCTTCTTTTCCCTTTCCCCAAATCTCAGTATTATACTATTATCTTTCCACCAAACATGTGAAGTGAAACTTACCTTTACAAGCTACAACTACAAGTACACCACCCCCTTCCATATTTTTTACTCGTTTCAATTTCGCTTTTATTATTTCTTTTTCTAGGGTTTTTTACTCTTACCTTTCATCGCTTAATTCGTAGCTTTCAATCAATCTTTCTATATATGTATCTTTACCAGCTGGAATTTGGTTTATTAATGTCCCTGCATGCGGTATTGTATTGATTACGGCTGCTGTGCTGCGACTTTGATGGATCCATTGAAATGTGATTTGATTTGGTTTGGTTTGGTTTGATTTTCAGGGGGTTGACTTTTGGCTGCTAGCATTCTAGAAAAGTCGCCATTTGCATTTGGATATTGGTTTCGCCATTGATTGCCCCATGGAGATCCGTGGCGATGCAGATACTAGCTCCTTCTCCAGGTTAGTTAGTTTTTTTTTTTTTTTCATATGCTGCTTGATCTTGTTTACTTTGCTTCTTCTCACTGACGTGGAAATTTGAATTGGAAATTTCTGTTTTCTGAATTTTATTTAGGCAGGAAATAGTGAAAACGGGAATTGAAGATTAAATGCAGAATTATATTGTTTTCACTATTTCCTTTATAAAGTCACGACAAAGGAAAACACACAAAAATTGAATAGGAAATTATTAGAGTAACCAAACATGCACTTGGTTTCCCACTGAAATTTTAGATTTTGTAGAGGAAATGTTGTAGGCAGTTGTTTGATTAGGCATGAAGGGATTTGAGTTTAATTTCCTGATATTGCAGTTAGAAACCATGAATATTTTCAAGGCTATTATCTTATAACCATGATGTTGTTTCCATACAGTTTGTTCGCGGCAGTGTCCTATGGAATTGCTTCAATGGCCATGGTTTTTATCAACAAGGCAGTTCTTATGCAGTATGCAAGCTCAATGACTCTCCTCACTTTGCAGGTACATTGCTAATGGAAGAAACCAAAGAACCTTGGGCTTTGATTATTCATGTTCTGCTGATTACTATGAGATTTTTTGTTTAGGAATGTTGAATGTTTAATAACATAACTGTCTTTCATAGCAACTGGCTACCTCCTTGCTTATTCACTTTGGCCGAAGAATGGGATACACAAAAGCCAAAGGACTAGATATGACAACGGCCAAGCAACTGCTCCCAGTTTCGATTTTCTATAATGCCAATGTTGCGTTTGCTTTGGCAAGTTTGAAAGGAGTTAATATTCCAATGTACATTGCAATAAAGAGGCTTACACCTCTTGCTGTGCTAGTTGCTGGGTTTTTCTCAGGAAAGGGGAGACCTACTACACAGGTATTACTATTTTTCATAATTTACTTGTTCAGCTAGTTTATTGTTAGTGCTGAGTTTTCTTTTTTATTTGGTCACATTATGTGCAAGAAAGAAAATAAGTTATGGGTTGAACTTTAGTGCACGAAGAAGGTTCTTAGACTAGCATTTGTTCCCTTTCTTGATCGGAGAAAATGACTTTTGAGGCTAGATTTGCTGTCATATGCAAATCTTATTGTAAAATTGGCATTACAGAGTTTTTATGTAAGATACAATTGTATTGAATACATGAGCAGAAGTTTTGATTTGGCAAACAATTTTAGTACCATTCACGCGTCCTACTCAATAAAACAGGGTGTTCAATGTTGTGAAATTTCAGGTGACCCTTTCAGTGATGTTGATTGCTGCTGGAGTTCTCATTGCTGCCCTTGGAGATTTTTCCTTTGACCTTGTGGGGTATAGCATGGCCTTCATTTCTGTTTTTTTCCAGGTGACATGCTGATATTTCATTGTCATTTATCTTGTAATGGCATATTTGATCCTGTAACCATTCATGCTTTTACTCATATTATTACTTATTCAACTATGCAGACCATGTATCTTGTGTTGGTTGAAAGATCTGGTGCTGAGGATGGACTTTCATCTGTGGAAATCATGTTCTATAACAGCTTTTTATCTCTTCCATGTTTGATGTTTCTCATCATAGCCACTGGGGAATTCCCAAATTCTTTATCAATATTATTTGCAAAGGTCAGAGTCATAACCCGTTTCTTTGTTTTAGAATTGATTCATGAGTACTTAGCTTTCATGAATTGAATGTTTCAAACATTTGGACTCTTACCACTCTTTTGATATACACAGTCCAATTAATATGCTAATTTCAAAATGAAATGCTAAAAAAAGCCTTAGTATTTCACTATTTTGTGGTCAGCTAATATCTAATGCAATTATGTTTTCTTTTGCAGAGTTATTCTTTTTCATTTTTGTTCATTCTTGTTCTTTCGTTGGTGATGGGCATTGTTCTCAACTACACCATGTTCTTGTGCACTGTTGTTAATTCAGCTCTAACTACAACTATTGTAGGCGTCCTCAAAGGTGTTGGTTCCACGGTAAGCTTCAACTGATCCCATGTTTTCCATAGAAAATTTCTGTTGCATCACAAGAACTTGAACTATTTGTTCTGGCACTTAAAATTCACACACACACACACATACCTTTCTATTTTTGAATATAGCGTTACTAATAGGAAATATTTTGTTGGTGCTTGTTCAGACCCTTGGTTTTGTCTTACTGGGTGGTGTTCAAGTCCATGCTTTGAATGTGACTGGACTGGTTATCAATACAGCCGGTGGTGTGTGGTATTCATATGCTAAATATCAGCAGAAGAAAAGTAAGACAGTGAAGCAAATAGCAGCAGATGTGGAGGAGGCTCATCGTAAATAGAAGTGTCTTTGATGAACTGCGATGAAAACTAACAGTTTTGTCATCCTTTTCTCCCTTTGTTTTCCTATGATTGTAAACCCTTGTAGTCTATAATTTTTTTTTCTTCACAATTTTACAGTTATCACAGGCTCACAAAGTCAGCCTCAGAAGTAGTAATATCGACATGATATTCAGAATTCAATAAAATGAATATCAGTTGATGCCATTGAACTATACTCTCAACCAAATAAGTTGAGAAATGTTGTTAGGATTAGGTTAAACTGTGTTACCAACAGGAACGCATAGTTGAATACGTGTGATCAGTGATCACTTTTCCTTGTCCATTCTTTTCAAGTTTGACAGTTATCTTAATATTGCTATGGATTGCACTGATGTTTAAGATTTTGGTTGTTTTGAAATTCTTAATATCAAATCAAACTAACCCTAATTAACTATTTATTTTAAAATGTAAAATAGCAAGAGCCTACCAACCTAATCTAGTACATGCAATTAAGGTTCTGCTGTGGCATCTTTATCTCCACCTCGTGTGCTGTCTGCAGTTCTCTTGAAAACAAAAGCTGGCTATGTCTCTAATTTTTTTATAAAAAAATTTCTGTTTATCCTATTTAATAAAAATGGAGCTTTTTAGGATGAGTTTGTGACATTTAACTCTGCCGATAATCGATAAACACCAATATTAAAATGCAAGTGACTTGAGTGCCACTATCGCCCCTTCTTAAATAAAAGTATAAAGCACGTCTCTTTTTTCTCTGAAAAAGGTTTAAAAAAATGTCACCTCCATTTTCTAGAAAATAATAATGAAGAGGCCTTCTTAAATAAACTAAAATTCTTTCCTGCAAAGTAAAGAACAATTATCAACCTTCCAATCAGCACTGTTGCTTTGTTAAAGTTCCCAATTCCCATGTAATAATAATAAATTTACAAGTTAAGATTGGTGAAGGTGGCAGAGACAGTGAATTGGCTATTCATAGTCCAAACAGAGCTTGGTCCACAGTGAGTTCTGTTTGGTTTTTGCTAGTAATAGTAATAAGGCTTTGCGTGTCTGGTTTCTCTTATTAGATTCCAAGGCTATGAACATTGAACATGGGTCTAATATATTTCCTTTACCTTTTAGTGAAGGACAAGAATTCTATAAGGAAATATCATCTTACACATAGATCTTCCTCTCCCCTTAAGGTAAGAATTATATCTAAAATATATATATTCGCTTCTGCTTTGATTTGAATTATTGATTAACAATTGAGGGAAAAACTATTACATACTAATTTTTCTATTACTAAAAACTAGTACTTTATTGTTGTTTTACTCTGATCTGCAGCGTCATTAATCTGTACTATCTTTTAGTTCTCTACTCTGACTTGATAATAGAGAGTGTTCTAGCTTCAATTAAAAAAGATAATATAAAAACTAACTCATAATGAGATTTCTTCTCGTTTGTGATTGGGAAGTATCATAATATACAATTAAAAAATATTAAATAAAGCACACAATTGAAGAGAAGGAAGCTAGTACTTTTATAATATATATAATCAATATATGTAGTGGTATAATTTAGAAATTATTTTTGTATCTTAATTTTTCTCGGTTTCCATATAAAAAAATAACAATACTCATTGTACAACAAAAATACGTCCAACGAACATTTAACGTATTTTATACATAAGACATAATTGTGTTATATGTATAGCACACGTACGTATAGCACACATTACGTCTTATATATAGTACACACTGAATACTTGCTCGTTTAACGTATTTCTCTTGTACGACAACACTACCGTGAAAAAAACCACCCCTCTATGATTTAGGCAGAGTGCAGTGGTACACATGGTGTATAGTATACCGAGAAGAGTGACAGATAGAGAAACAGATAAAATGGCCAAACTATCTGATTCACATTTGAAATCCAGCTCAGATAATGTGTGTCAAGATTTAGGTTGTTGGGGGCAATCTAGTATATATCACATGCTTCGTAACCCAGATCTGCAAATATATACATACATTTGGACCATACTCCTATAATACGAGAGACATATATCAGTCCAACAATTTTGTTCTTTTTAATATATTTGAACAACATACATAATGATTTTAAGTTTTTATTTATTTATTTCTTTCTTCTCCTCTTTCATTTAAATCAAATACAATATAAGATCGAATTATCAGTCTATGATTTACATAAATAAATCTTGTTGCCTTGGCCAAGCACCAATAAAGAAAAGGACCACTAATCCACTATACTGATATCTTTTTCACTCTGTTCATAGATTAAAATATTCTTCATATGCCATTATGCACGCTAACCTCCCTTTCTATTTCTAGTTTTCACAAGTTTTCATGTAAAGATTAAAACCATCTCAACATCAACAAAATATTGATATATTTAATATATTGCCCTTAATTTGGAATATATTAACAAACTTACTTGATAAAAGAGAATAAATTAATTAAGTGTAAAATAAGAAAAAAATAATAAATATCATCTAAAATTTTTAAATAAACAAATAAAAAGAAATAAATTAAAACCTCATAGTGAACAAATATAAATAGAAGGGACTATTTTTGGAATACAATACTAATTATATACCGTCTTCCTATAGTATTATCCGATACTTTAAAAAACAATAGTACATTTAAAAATTAATATATTTAAATATAAATTTTTTCCAAGATAAATTAATTTTTTAATATATTTAATTTTCTTCTTTTTATCAAAATATCCTATAATATGAAGAAAAACACTACTACTAATTACAACAACCAATAGTGGACACCTACAGTAGGGTGTGTTCATATCAATAATATGATTAGTCGTTGTTGACACATCTTGTTTAGTCTTTCATCCATGCTAGACATGACTTAGGCTCGAATCTTAGGAAATCCTCTTTGTAGACGATCGATAAATTCAGTGTGTCTCCTCTAATCTAAACTTTTATTTAAGAAAAAATATCATTAGTTGATTATAAGATGACAATATAAACAGAACTGCGAATTTACAAAAGCACCCCTAGCTGACTTAGCAATCTTTAATTAATTAGTACTAGTATATATACTATCATAGATCAGTTCCTTTGTATCAAAATTTATTACATTAATATTCTTTGATTACCTAACACATTTTTATATGGTTGTTGTAGGATGCATAGTGCTGCAATAAATATTTCAGTTACATGCTTATCTGATACTGGTGGCACTTTATTATACAGCTTGGATTAGCATTAATGAAATTTCATCCGGTGGCAACTAAATGCAGTAGCCATTGCAGCATATTTGTTGTACTGTACTCTGTTCTGTTCTGCCCTTTCCCTTTTCATCCATTTAATATTTTTTATTCATTTTCACAAACAAAATAGAATGCATATAATTTCTTGACGTTCATGATGAAAACTCTATACTTTTACTCTTATTAGAGTCGAAGTAAAATTCCATCCAATATAAAATGAAATGTTTGTGGAAAGAAAAAATGAAAAAAGTGTTATAATACTTGTTGTACATCATAAATACGTCTTACGAGTATTCAACGTGTGCTTTACATAAGACGTAATACGTAATGTGTGCTATATGTATAATACACATATGTATAGCACACATCACGCCTTATATATAGCACATGTTAGATGCTCGTAGGACGTATTTCTATTATACGACAAACATTATAATAAATTGCTGCATCTAACAATCTTGGACAATACTCAATTCTCACCCCAAACAATTTTAAATGAATGAGAATAAACAGATGAGTCAACTATGACTTTTCTTTTTCCTTCTCAATTTGATTAATTGACTCCACATATGTAGTGTAAGTGTAAGAAAGAAGAGAGGAATATTCCTGAAGAAGCTTCCATTTCTTCTCATGAGTTGATAATATTGTCATTTACAAAAATGCACATGAGCCTCTATAGGTCTCTAATAAACCAAATCTGTGTGTCTTTTTACAGCAATAATTAAAAGTATAGCTCTAAACTGTGTTGATGGCTTTTGTCATTTACATGGTTATGGTTGGTTTATAGGGTAGATGTACCCTTTTTCACATTCACCTTTACTCCTTTTTTCCCAGCATTGTGAACACCACTAATCCCCAACTTGGCATAATTATTATCATCATCATTATCATTATTGTCACTATATCAGTGAAAATTTTAAATAAAGTTATACTAGTATTAACTTATTATAACTAAGTACTCATAAACAAATCACATAGTGCACAGAATCTTCAATTCCTTAACACAAGTGGGTCGACCCATGATGATGTTCTTTTATGTAATGTGGATATCATGAAAAGAGAAAAACAGTTGTCATGTTATCTCCTAGTCAATGATTTCAACAGTGTTCCACTTCAGGTGTGTTCCATAGTAAAAGTCTTGTTAATGTTGATTACTTAGACCTTAGTCATATACTCATATTCAATGATCATGCTGTAAATTTTTGTTCTTTTCTATTATTTCTTTCTTTGGAGTCAAATGGGTATAGCTTAATTTGAATTTTAATGAATACAAATTTCCAAATTTGCTATGTTAAATATAGTAATTATTGATAATTAAAATAATAATTCTATCTGCATAATGTAAAACCAGTCCAACCAGTCAACACATAATGTGTATGACTGGAGAAGAGAATTACACCTTGGTGGGTTGGCTTAGTTGTGCGCACAAAAATCAATTTAAAAAAAATGCATTAGCTACTATTAATTAGGAGCTCAGCTCATTGTTCTTATATCAATACTGTAATTAAAAATACTCCAGACACTCTAATAATTTTATCAGATTGGTCCATGACAATTTCATTATCAAAATTGTCATAGAACATTTAATTTAAGAATGAAATTATCTTTAAAACTGCACCAACTGTTAGTAAACAAGTTTGAGATTTAGTAGAATTTTAATTTTATTGAGTGAGGGAAAAAAGAAAAGAAAGAAAAAAACACCTCAACTTGAGAGTTAGCGTCTCAGTCTTACAGCTGCAGATACCTTCCCTCATAATGTGGCTTTCCCATGT
Organism: Aeschynomene evenia; assembly: GCA_013621005.1. Classification (NCBI taxonomy): domain Eukaryota; kingdom Viridiplantae; phylum Streptophyta; class Magnoliopsida; order Fabales; family Fabaceae; genus Aeschynomene; species Aeschynomene evenia. Next base: position 7,938,382 of record CM024270.1, read on the forward strand.
TAGGTGGATTGTAGAGTTGCTTCACAGTACAAAAGAGAATCACTCAATTCACGTTCTTAGCTTTTATGTGCTGCATTCTTGTTAAATGCTGAGCCTTCAAGAGGGTTCCTTCTAGTTTCATAGGTGCCACTAGAACTTTGCACCTTACCTGTTTGTTTTTTTGCCAGATCTGAGTCTTCAACTCTTTTATCATTCATCATGTGTACTACAAGAGATTCATGAAAGTTGGTTTCTTCAGTCCTTGCTCTGTGTGTATATCTATATATTATTATAATATATAGATACAACAACAACAACAACAACAGCATACTTTGTGTTGTGTTGGGTTGTGTTGAGTGTGTGAGTTTGAATCTGTGTCCAAATCCACAGCATAGTGGAAAAATGGCTCCAAGGTTGGATTTTTCCAACTGGTGGACCAAGGATGCACAGAGAGGAACACCGGTGGTGGTGAAAATGGAGAACCCCACATTCTCAGTAGTGGAGATTAATGGTGCAGATGCTGCATTCAGGCCAGTTGAGAAGAGCCGTGGCAAGAATGCTAAACAAGTTACTTGGGTTCTTCTCCTCAAGGCTCACCGTGCTGTTGGCTGTGTGACTTGGCTAGCCACTGTTCTGTGGTCCTTGCTTGGAACCATCAAGAAGAGGTTGGTTCATGGAAATGGGGTTTCTGTGGAGTGTGAGAGTGACAAGTTGGAGGAGAAAGGGAAGTTACTGTTTAGAGTCATTAAACTGTTCTTGGTCACTTCATTGGCTGTTCTGGCTTTTGAGGTTGTTGCTTACTTTCAAGGTTGGCATTTTAGGAACCCTACAAGTTTGCATTTTCCTGGTGCCTCTGATTTGGAAGGCTTGCTCCATTTGGTTTATGTTGCTTGGTTGAGGTTTCGTGCCGAGTACATTGCTCCACCAATTCAGGCGCTTTCCAAGTTCTGTGTTGTTTTGTTTCTGATACAATCTGTGGACCGTTTGGTTCTTTGCTTGGGATGCTTTTGGATTAAATACAGGAAGGTTAAGCCAAGGATTGATGCTGATCACTTCAAGGTTGTTGATGATGTTGAAGGAGCTGCAAGCAATTACCAATATCCCATGGTTCTTGTTCAGATTCCTATGTGTAACGAAAGGGAGGTATGGCACCAAATTTCATGTACTCCATTTGAAGCTTATTTGATAATTGAACTTGTTTCTAATTTTAGCTAGTTTCTTTCTTATAGTCATAAATAGATTTGGCAAACGTCATAAGAAGATGCAAGGTTCTGATTACCTTATTTACAATGCTTAGGGAATTAGAAGAATGCATGTGAAAATAAAAAATAACGAAAAGAGGAGAGATGTATTTTCATCTAGCTAGGTTAACACAATAAGTTTATGACTCACTTGGGAATAGTATGTGACCTTCTAGGATTGGAAGAATAGACACTTTGCTGCAGTGATAAAGCCTGGATTACAATGTAATGAGTTCCTTATTTTCTGTTTCTGTAACAAACAGCACATTTGAATAGAGATAAGATGTTATAAGCAGTCAATGACAATATAAAGTTCATTGGACAAAATCTTAATTTTTTGGCTTTGCCTGCACTGGCTTTGTGCAGGTGTATGAACAATCTATTTCTGCGGTCTGCCAAATTGATTGGCCAAGGGATCGATTACTGATTCAAGTACTTGATGATTCGAATGATGAGAGTATACAGTGGTTAATTAAGGATGAGGTCTCTAAGTGGAGCCAAAAGGGAATCAACATAATCTATAGGCATCGCTTAGTCAGGACTGGATATAAAGCTGGGAATCTCAAATCTGCAATGGGCTGTGACTATGTGAAAGACTATGAGTTTGTTGCAATTTTTGATGCGGATTTTCAACCAAATCCTGATTTTCTTAAGCAAACTGTGCCACACTTCAAGGTTAGATGAAGAGCATGAAGCATATTCAATGGCAACTTAAGTATTGGTAAAATCATGTTTAGTGTGTGTTAATATCTAAGTATTATGTCTTTTATTGCAGGACAATCCTGAACTAGGTTTGGTCCAAGCTAGATGGTCTTTTGTGAACAAGGATGAGAACTTGTTGACTCGTCTCCAAAACATAAACTTATGCTTCCATTTTGAGGTAGAACAGCAGGTCAATGGGGTATTTCTCAATTTTTTCGGTTTCAATGGAACCGCTGGTGTTTGGAGAATCAAAGCCCTAGAAGAATCAGGGGGCTGGCTTGAGAGGACAACTGTGGAAGATATGGACATTGCAGTTCGAGCTCATCTCCACGGTTGGAAATTTATTTTCCTAAATGATGTAAAGGTGATCATGAATGATAGTTTCTTTTCCATCTATATTTACATTCTTTTTCAGCGCATAGCATGATGATAGAGTAATATTCCTGAAGTACTCTCTTGTATTCCTCAAATTTGTAAATTTTCAGGTACTTTGTGAAGTTCCGGAGTCATATGAAGCTTATAGGAAGCAGCAACACCGCTGGCATTCAGGTCCTATGCAACTTTTCAGACTGTGTCTTCCTGCTATTATAAAATCTAAGGTGTGTGATACTCAGCTTGAAGTAATGAATAGAATAGTAATGTAGAAAAACAAAATTCGATAACCTGCAAATATTTCTTATAATATGCACTACCTGAAGGGCCTTAAATTCTCTATATATACAGGTGTCGGCATGGAAGAAAGCGAACTTAATACTGCTATTTTTTCTGTTAAGGAAACTGATTCTTCCCTTTTACTCCTTCACTTTATTTTGCATAATCCTTCCTTTGACCATGTTTGTCCCAGAGGCAGAGCTTCCTTTATGGGTGATTTGCTATGTGCCTGTTTTCATGTCATTCCTTAACATCCTTCCTGCCCCGAAATCTTTCCCTTTTATTGTTCCCTACCTCCTTTTTGAAAATACCATGTCTGTCACCAAATTCAATGCAATGGTGTCTGGACTCTTCCAACTGGGGAGCTCTTACGAATGGGTTGTGACAAAGAAGGCTGGTAGGTCATCGGAGTCCGATTTACTGGCTGCCGAAGAAAGGGAAGTTAAGTCAATAGAACAACAAAAGATCCATAGAGGAGCTTCTGACAGTGAACTTCTCGAGTCACACCAATTTAAGGAACAAAAAGAAACTGCTCCAGAACCTGTTAAGAAAGCTAACAAAATATACAAGAAGGAATTGACTTTGGCATTCCTCCTTCTCACAGCTTCTGTTAGGAGCCTGTTATCTGCACAAGGTGTTCACTTCTACTTTCTCCTTTTCCAAGGTGTGACCTTCCTCCTTGTGGGACTCGACTTAATTGGGGAGCAAATGAGCTAGTTTTCATTGAAAACAGCTAGAAGGAGAATGAATCGATCGCACCTTCTCTTGCCGCAGCAAAATGAGCAATGCAGTAAAGGAAAGTTCAATCTGTCAATTTTTTTTCCCACTTCTGAAATTAGTAGTACAGGTCTAGCAAACACATAAATGATTGGAACTAATAACAGGGTTTCTCTGTTATTCAAACTCTTTCCATTTTTCATTCACACAATTCATCCCAAGTATTCCATATAGGACACTGGTTCATTGTACTCTTACAGGTAATCAGGTATTGAATTATTGTTATCTGGCATAGATAAGATAATAGGTGTAGAGAATCTTCAGTTTCCTTGATTGTGTTCCTGGGTTGTATTTGGGATTGGGAGTTCAGATTCAAGTTTCATGTTTTATCATTCCACATACATGTCTAAGTGGAGTGCTTCTTCCTTGATTCTTCTTGAATCATAGATTCATAGGTACCTTCATGGTATCTTTCTGTACATTCATTGTTATCTAATGTAAACAATAATTTTTATTCCATCCACCATTTACTTGTGTTTTACTTTTTATGTGTATTACTGTGAACTCTATAAAGAAAATTGTGTCGGCAAGCAAATGGAAAAGACAAGCTCAAGTGGCCTGATAATAATTTAGTTGTGAATCTTCTAATGGCCCCTCTAAGAGATTCATGTTCTTAGAAACTTATTTTCTAGACAGTGAGTTTTTGCATCACTGACCCTATAAATTGAAGTTGAGGGGTTCTTTTGAATGAGCACCAAGAGATATTGCAGCATGCATGTTGCTGATTATGCTTTTGCGGTATTGAATCTATTGATGCCAAAGCTTAGCACATCATTGTACGGAATTGGCCCATTTCTTTTAAATTTGGTTAGATACCTTGGTATGATGTTGAACTGTCTCTATAGTGGCTAATAAAATAATGATATTATGTAATGCCATCAAGATAGTCTTTAATGTGCCACAAAAAAACAGAAATTATGTATTAATATTTAAGGAGATAACATAATAGGCAAGAACTAAAATTATGTTTAACTAAATAATATACAAGCAATGTTGCAGTAGAAAATACAAGTGATGTGTAAAGTGTCAACGAGTTCCAATATACAAGAGAAAACCTGAAAACTTCTCTATGAACAAAAAACTAATGCACACATATTTTAGGTATTGAGGGGTATTATTGTATGAGGAATGTTACTTTTTTGTGATATGTTTGGTTGGAGAGTAAAAATGAAACCTAAATCATGTAATTTTACCCCTCATCAACCAAACACATCTTTGATGTTGTTATTGGAAATCCAGACCTTGGCACTTGGCAATAGTTGATGCATTAGTTACTTGAATTTGAAGTTTAATTGAGCTAATCATCAGTCTCTACTGAGAAATCTGGCTCTTCAGGCTTTTGCAGCTTTGGCATACCAACATCCTTGATCTTCTGAGCCCCTCTCCTTGTGTTAGCAGCAAATCTTGAAGCCAGTATAGTCACACCAAGGTTCTGTTTCACCTGTGTAGTATTAGAAGTTGCAGCACTGTGATCTTCTTCAGTTTGATCATCCGCCACTTGTTCATCATCGTTGAATGACTGGCATTCCCTCAAGCTAAGGCTCTTAGCCAGCATCCTCTTCTTGTACCGGCGCCACGCGGCCTGAATGAAGCAGGCAGCCCATGTCCTCCAATGGTAAGAGTAGAACCGGAACGTGTGCTGTAGCTTCTTGCTGTGGAGGCGTCGAAACTGATTGGCCACGAATTTAAGGTCTTCTGCTCTAAGTGCAAAGGCTTCAACTTCCACAAGGGCCCTAACTGTCCTTGTAGAAGAAGGCAAGTTGAGAGTGGATTTTGGAAGCAATGCCCAAGCAAGTAGCTCTTCCCCGCAGAAATCGCCAGGCCTCAAGGTAATAGAGTTGAAGAAACCAGTTCTTCCTCCATTTGTCGTTGAGCTTTCGAGTCTTCCTCTTATGATGAAAAGCATCTCGGTAACCGGGTCTCCTTCCCTCACTATGTATGTGCCTTGAGTACTCAATGATGACACCAATCTCTCACATATTGCATCAAGTAGCTGATCATCCATTTGTGAAAAAAAGGGTACCTGTGATTACAATAGGCCATTCCATCCATCATGTTTGGAGCACTAATTGGAGAATCTACATCATGAATATGTGTTGGGAGGAACTTACACGTCGAACGAGGTCCAAGCAAAGGTGGCGTTGGATGTCTCTACGGAGATCTGTAGGCAGGCCTCTTAAGATTGTCTCTCCGTCAACGCCTCGAGTCGCAAGCCACTTGTACTGAACAAATCTTCGGACACGCTCTCTGAGATGTTGTGGGAGCTGGCGATGTTTCATCCATTCTTCAGTGTCCCGTCTCTTAAGCCTCCACTCTTCAAGCCTCACAGTAATAGATTGCAAATAGGTCTGCATTAGATTGAGCATACTCAGTGGTGTTCCTCCAAGAAATTCAAGAAAAAATTTACCACAATCAAGCAAATTGTCCACCAGATGATATAACAACAATACCCAAATGATCTAAATTTAGAAGTTCAAGAACAGTGAAAACAACAGAATTCATTGCAAACAATATGATTTTGAAGTTATAAATCCAAGGATTTGAAAATCTTAATTACCTGCATGTTACCAATTAAGTGGGAAAACAAAACTAGACCAAGAATAGCTATCAGAATTGCAAATGCAGTTTCCCAAACGAATGTGCTTGTTGTCAAACCCTGGCCATATGAACTGAAAATACAGATATGAAGATATTAATCGATTGTTGATTAAATAAAGAACCAGTGAAGGTAGAAATGTGATGTTCAGCTGAATTTCATATCAATTATTCTTATGTAAATCCAAGATCACCATATTTCATAGCTTTGGTTGTTGTTGAAACACTCTTTCAGCAAAAAGTGAACTGAGTGAAGAATATCAAACCATAGAATCAAACCTTAAGTTCTGCAAACCCCACCATAGACAATAGAGATACTTCTCCATAAATGTAGAAGAGACAACATTATTTTGAACTGCATTTCCAAATATCCCATAGTTGAAACTGGTGCTGTTTTCTGGATTGCAGTTTCCAAACACAGAAGTAGTGTTCATCCACTTCGCACGATCATCATCGTTCAAAGAACTGCAATCCAAGTACTTAAGGAAACATCTTGTAGGTAAGATTTCATTTCTGCATTCAGATTTCCAGCAAGTAGCATGCCTTTCAATTGACAACAAGTACCATGATGCCCCCAAGACCTACAAACAGAGGAGTAGGACTGATGTAAATTATCCGAAATGCTAAGAGATAACAACCAAACTAACCTTAGATTTTGTGATTGAAGAAGATTTAACACACATGACTAGCTAACATGTAAAGTAGAAGATTGTAAGCAGCTCCAGCCCAAGCCGTCTTCGTAACGACACCGGTGGCTTTGATAATCTGAGAGCTTAATGGGAAGATCAAGTACAATCTGGGGACATATTGAAGCAGAACAATCAGCACAAGAGCATTGTTGGTGTGATCAGCATGGGAACTTCTAATTGCTGGCATAATAAACCATATCACAATCTGCCAACAAAGAAAAGTTAACAATGTCATTTAACATCAATACAAGACACTCACAAGCAAAGATGATGAAAATTATGTGAACTGAATATTGCATAAATGACAAAAGTCTTGAACTATAGATTGATACCTGAGGAAGAGGCAATGTAGCTACAAGATCCAGGAAAAACTCTGATCTCAAATACCGTCTAGCGATCAACCTCGGATCCATAACAAGCTCACCTCTTCCAAATACCCTTGAGCTAGGTGACACATAGGCTGTTCTGAACTTTATGATCATGTTCAGCAGATAGAAAACATCAGCAAATGTTCGGAAACATGTCACGACGATTCCTATATTCAAGTCGGTAGCCATACATGATGAATTCCCATCATTTGCCACTGAGGGTAGGTAGAAAAACAGGGGATCAACAAACAGTGATAGTATGCAAGAGCAGAGGAAAGCCCTGTTCCACTCCAAGAAGATATCACTGCCAGGATCAAGAATTCTCTTCTTCCATAGCTGATGGTTTTCTGGGAAAACCTTAAATTTTCCAAGGGAGGGAACTCTTATGTTGATCCTATTCCTACTACAATCACCACTACCACTAGTTCTGCCTTCAGGATTCAGAGTACTTTGAAAATTGTATACTGAAAATGGCATCTCATGGTGCTTGCGTGCATCTATCTTCTCCCAAGAAGGCTCAAGATTTTGTTTTCCATCATAAGAGAACCTGCAAAATCTAACACCCATTGATCAAATGTGCAAACTAGTAATAATAATTGGAAGAAATAAAAAAAAAATTGATGATATGATAGCTAGAGAATTTACCTAACTAGCTTCTCATTCTTTAGCTCCATTCCTATGAACTGTTTGTCAAATGTTCACAGAGAATGTTCTAACTATATGGACTGCATTTCAAGTTTGCAACATAACAAAGATGAAAAACAAAAAAAAAAAAGCAAACTTTGTTGAGTCTTATGTTTCCTTTGAACATTACTCCTCGGATCAACAAAAAACGTGTCTACTAATTTCACTGCAAAAAAAAAAAACTAATTAAACCGAATGTAACAGATTATTGCTTGCTTTTGAAGAAAAGGGAAAAGTGGAGGGAGTTAATGAGGTTTAGGACAAAATTGGTTTGACTTTATTGATTTGATTCTATGGACAACGGAAAAGAAACCACCAAAACTGCCACCCACTAACACATTCATATGGAGCATTGCTAGGTCACAACAAAAAATCAGCCAAAACAGCTAATAAATAGGAATTTGGGCCACAATCATCCAGCTCATTAAAAATATACTCATGATTAAAAGTGTTATTTGGGCCATAAAGTGTTAAATGGACTTTGTTGGCTGTTTTGACTGGTTTTTTATTGTGCTCCAAACATTTGTGATTCGTCTGTATTATGTATTATAAATAAATAAATGTACATTGGAAATGTAACTATGTACCAGGAACGTGGGAACCATAAAATCAATCTAGTACATAGTAGTTGTAATGTGAGTGAAGGCAAAGACATTAGTAGCAGCAAAAACGCGGTCAAGACTTGCATAGGATAATTAGTTCTTCACATGATATATCTGGTTTAGTTGGTTAGACACTTACATATGCACTGTGAATATAAAATCATTTTCATGAATTTTAATAGTCGGTATTTAAGAAAAGAAACTGATATCAGAAAAAAAAGTAAGCAACTAAAATAACGTGACGGGAAGACGTTGACCAGATTGAAGGGAAAGTTGTATTTGAAGTGGGTCCAGAATGTTAATGATATATCTTAATGCCAACTTTTCCACTTAGCTTGTGCTGAAACCTCAATCAACGGCAACAATCAGACCAAAGTGCTACCTAAACGTGCAACAGACTGATGAAAATAAATGTAATGGCCATTATTGAATGAAAACAGAGAAAATCATATTCTTATTAATGTTTGATTTATAGTTGATTTTACCTTTTTCCATAAGTATATACATTTCAAATCTAATAATTCTTTTAGATTAGGATATACAATTGTGCACATTTGATTAATTTTAGATTAGGATATAACGAATCTAGACAATTTCTCTACAAATTTTATCTATCATTCTCATAAATTATCAAAATTGATTAATTCATTCCTTCCCTGTCTATTCCCAAACAAAAGATAAAAGAAAAATCTAAAAAATATGATTGAACGGTTATGACTCATCCGCCATTAGTCAAGTATAGATAAAAAAAAAATGTAAAAAGCAAGAGAAAAGGGAAACACAGTGCTTTCTAATCAATAATCACTGAAATGATGCGTTATCCTAAACTCTTAAAAGGGACATTTGCACTAATAATAATGGGCATTTTATCAGTAATGGACAGTGTTGTTATTGTCAAGGGAGAAATGTAGATGCTTCACCGTGAACATAAAATGTAGATGTCAGTTTAAGATAATGTGATCACTTTCTTTTTCTTTTCTAAAACATGATTGATACTTTTGTATAAGGTAAAACATAATGAAGTGTATAACAGGTGAGAGAATCAATAATTTGTAGTTTTGAAAAAATGTAAAGCTCTTCTTAACATTAAGTTAATGACTAAATCAGGATGATTACACAATTTCAAGTCCATAATTTTATCGAAAATCTTTGTCGCCTTTTTTTCTGTGAGGCCACCAAAGAACTTGTATGTTAACAATAATCACCTCAATTTCGAGCACATAAAAAAACTAAGTGTACAAAATGTGCTCCTCATTAGTTAGTTGCCGAACGATTAAAACCAAGGAGAATGAAGAATCCAAAAAAACAGATTTTCAAGTTCAGTAGTAATATTTTTAGTCACAGAAAGTGAAAAATGAGAAAACAAGACCAAGGCAAAAACTGGTGCCTCACCCATGTCATCAGAAGATCACAATTCAAGCTTTTCTCAGCTGATAGACAAACCTATCAAAACAATACTTGGTGGAAAAGAAGATTAAACCAAACCAAGTCGAATATGAAACCTTAGTGGGTCAGAGTTCAGACTATCCAGCCGAAAGAACGCGTTAGTCGAAACTTGTAACTAGGTTCGCTGACCAAGACAGGCTCATCAGGAAAAAGTTGCATGAACTCAGCAGATTGATGTTGAATTCAATAGCATAATCAACCTTGTTGATCGAGGGTCATAACGAATGCTCAAAGTATCAAACCATCAACCTTTTAATACCACAAAGGAAGGAAAAACCCCATAAGCCCAACTTCTGTAGAACAGATACTATTACCTGCCAGAAGTACTTGATGCAGCCCATCAACCCGTTATATGTTAATAAAAGCACATGCCATTAGAGTTTGAGGCGCGCACATCACAAGTGGCGAGACTCAATGAAACAGAAGCATGTAGCCAGCTGGGACTAGCAACCATTAAAAATTGAAAATCCCAGAAGACGGGCAGCCAGGGACGATATCCCAGCAAAATGCAGAAGCACAAAACCAAGGAAGCAGAGTACCAGAAGACACCTCAAAACAGAAGAAAAGCATATATTTTAGCAAGATATGGAAAACTCTAATAAATTAGTAGCAACTATCTGTAAATGATACAAGTAAAAAACTAGAAGAATTCAGCATAGATAAATGAAGTAAAGAACATAAGCTCAGGAATTACAAAAGTAACTAATCCAATCCCAGAGTAGAAGTGAAGGGCAATGTCAAATAAAAGACTCATACGACAGTCGGGGCAAACTACATTAACAAAATCTCATTATCATCTTAACAATAACAGATACCACCTCTTACGAATCAACTTCTGCTCCGTTGTCGATCCCTTACGCCATTTCTGCACATTATGACCATATGTCAGCACACAAATTGGCATGAAGTTTTTAGGTTGAAAAACAAAAATTAGAAAAAATGATCCAGGCCCTACTCTAGTTATCTGATTTCTAAACCATTCATTCACAAAGGTGAAAAGACTTGGAACATAGACAAAATTTCTAAAGTACAACTACATCACCCACTCTGTATCTGTAAAAGAAAACAGGAGAGGGAAATATCCAGAGCAAAATAGTACTATTGCAACTTAAAAGCAGTATCATTTCAACACAAATTAGACTCGAGCAAAACAACTTACTAGATTTAGGCTCAAGCAAACTTATCTTGACGAGAATCTCCTCCAAACAAAAATAATAAAAATAACTACTAGAAAAGTAGAAAACAAGGTCCACCCAAATACCATTATGGACAACATTAACAAAAATATCAGTTTCCAATAATGATATAAAAGACTATAAGATCCCGCAAATGAGAAAGTAAAACCAGATGCTAAGACATATTCATCAATAACTGACAGTTCACGAGTGAATGATTTGAAACTGCAAACCGGTAAGTAGTTACAAGATAAACCCAAGCAGAGAGAAGGAGCCTAACCCATTAGCGTATGTTAGCTCCTCACGCCCACGGTAAGGAGGTGACCTGCTATAACTGCGTCCACGAGGTGACAAGCTACGGCGCCTAGGGGACCCTCGCCCACGAGGACTGTAGCTCCTGGTTATCAATTAACAGTTTGAAACAAAATTCATCCAAAATATAACACTTTAAAATGGCTATTGAATAATTATTATCACCACACATGCTTTCAAGTCTTAAAAAATTTTCAGAATTATCAAACCAAACAAACTACATTTTAAACCATAAATTGCTTCAAAAGCAGGCAACACAACTATCAAGTTATACTGCCCATCATGAAAGAATAAATCCATGCATTTTGGATTTTTGTCTTCAGGAAAATATAAACATCTACACAATTGCACACAGGATCAAAAGAAAGCAATCTAACCTTCGACCATAACTTGGGCTCCTACGGAATCGAGGTGGACTACGGCTACGACGTCTTCCAGAACCGCCACGCATACGACATTCCCGAGCAAAATGACCAGGTTCGCCACACTCGTAACATTTCAGATCAGAGCCGCCGCCACCACCAGAGCGACCACGACCACCACCACCTCCACCTCCACCTCCACCTCTAGAGTTGTGAGAAAGTTCTACTCTCCATCCATTCTTGCCTGCCCCAAGGAAGAAAAATAAAAAGGCTCAGTAAATAGAAGAGGGAAAAGTATGCCAAAATTGCTTGCCATTGATTAGAGTGATAAAAAATAAGGAACCAGGTTAACCAAAAAGAAATAAGTCCCCTTCCCGTTGAATATATTTGCTCCAAAACATACCATCTAACTCCCGAATAGCATCTTGTGCATCTCTGCGGTCATCAAAGTCAATAAAAGCATAGCCAGGTGGTCTCCGTGCAACCCACACACTGCATAAATAACATTTATGGAACTAAACCATGATTAAATTTCAACAAGTATAATGCACAAATGATAGTATGATACAACGCAATGGGAAGAGTGCATAAAATCCATGAACTTTTAAGCCACTAAGGAAAATTGAATATTTGACAAATCAAATCCAACGGATAAATATGATACCACTTGATGACCAAATCACTGCAATGCAGAGAAGCTAACCTAGTGCCTATAAAGCTAATCAATATCCTGTCTTGAGCAGACTAGTTATTCATGCTGAATTCTGTTGATCCATATTGTTTTCTCTATCAAATTAAGCAGAGCCCCAAAAGAGATCCATATTGTAATCCTATTTTATCTTCCCCACTTTCCATTATAAAATTACAGGGAGAGAGCGCACATTTAGGCCCAGACATAAACTTCTTTGTTATTTTATGGCTCCAATCAACAATAGTTGACTAAAAAAGTGTGCTTTTTCAGTATGAATAACATACATTCTATGATAAGTAACAAGTATTAAAATCATAGACCACAGAATATGCAACTTGCAACATTATCGAATATGGTACCACCATACCTGCGTATGACTCCAAAAACATGGAATTCATCCTCAAGATCTCTCTCAGTAACACGCGAATCAAGATTGCCAACATAAACGCGAGTCATTGTTTCAGTCTTTCACAGGAACTCAAAACCCTACCAGTCACGAACAACACAAATCAAATAATTTCACATTCAATTCAAACAAATTCTGATACCAAGAGCTACAAACACATATTGAGTATCAAGTACCCAACAAAATGATAGGTACTAAAAAGGTACTGGAGAAAAAACAATTTGTCTCTAAGTGAAAATCTGGAAGGAATGAAGAGAAATCGTATTTTCAATTCAAAAAAAAAAAAACTCTAACCCACAATATAATTCCGATGGATGGATCAAAACCCAGCCGAAAATTAAAAGAGGGTAATATAAAGGTCGCAGCTTTGATTTTAAATGAGGGGAAATTTGAGGAGAAGGAAAAAAAAGTTTGGATGAATTGATAGCGCAAACGCAAAGCGAACGAGAAATTATTTGGTAGTTTGAATGAGAGAAGAATAGTGAATCAGAATAGAAGAGAAATCTGAACCTGAGTGATGTGGTGAAGACGTAACCGAAAAACCTAGCAGCTTCTTTTACTGTTCCTAGTTTCTACTGCGAACTGCGAAGTACGAAGAAACAGCACATGAACTTCAACGAAAAACCCTAGTACGAAGGTTATTGAAGACTTTATAATAATGCCAAAATTTTTACGAAAAATGAAATTATATATGGATTAATATTGGATTTAATTTTCCGCATACTAAAAATACTATGGATTTAATTTTCGTGTACTGTTATTGTAATATTTTTTATCATCTAATCATGTACTGCTATGTTAACTATAATTATATTTTCTTTCGCACTACTTGAAAATGAATACAAACAGAACATTTTGATTCGACGACAGTATAAAATATTTTTACATTATCAGTACATCAAAATTAAACTCAAATATTATTACAAGATAATTATTTAAGATTTTAATTTTCATAATATTAATTAGTAAAAATAATTAATTAAATTTTAAAAATGGAAAATAATCATATTAGATTAGTAACTATCTAAAGTTGGCACTTTTCTTAAATATTAAAGTTATCATTTTATAGAATGTTTTACGTGATATTTAGTGTAAAATAATTTTACATATACATTCAGTCATGAATTGACACATTAATAAAAGTCTTTAATTCAATCATTCGCTAATTAAAAATTAAAAAGTCACACAAATCAATTAATATAATTGGCCGACAATGTAAAAGATTACATTGTCAATATATCATAATTAAACTTATATATATTTTATATCATATTAACAAAAAAATTATATGCAGATAGTTATGATTTTTATTTTATGCTTCATCTTATTATTATTGTTTGAACTAGGATAACACCTTCAATAAATGTGATTAGTATGATAGCGGTAAAATGCTGGCCACAAGAAGCTTTTCATTCCTATGAGTTAAGGGACAAGGTGAGCTATCACCATGCCACCGCCTGTGGTTGTATGATAGTGGTTTATAAACATTTGACTTGAGTATCCTTTCCATGAACTAGTTTATTGGACGAAATCAGCGATAAAACCATTTTATATTTGTAATATAATCAACAATAAAACATCCATCTATCACTTTTATTTTTTGTGTGACTCTCACTTACATATTATTTATTTTACTATTCACTCTTAAATTTAAATAGATATGTTTATAAACATTCATTCTATGAATATTAATATAGCATTATTCATGCTTCTTTACAGTATCTTAAATATTCATGAGTGTGATGAAAAGATAAAGCACTCATAAAAGTAAGCTTCAACTCTTAGATTGTAATATTAATTTAAATTTTAATACAATCAAATCGTGAATATAATTATTATACAAATATTATATAATTTCTATTGTACATATAATATTCCTCATATAAAAGTTTATGTTGCTAGCCGCATCCATAGCCTATACACATGCAACTTATGTTCATGTTTTCCCTCCCCATAATCTTACCTATTACTTTCGTTATGTTCAAAATTTCAAATAACTAGCAAACTCAAACACGTTAAAACTTGAAAAATAAAAAATTGCATACTTCATACTCTTAAATGAGGATGATTATAAAATGAAAAGTTGATTGGTTTTTCCTTAAACCAGACAAACAATCATAATTATTAGAATTAATTAATGTCCCACTTTTGTCATTTTATAAGTACGGTGTTTGAATAATTAAGATAATGAATGCACACATATTATCATTGTAAGTATAATTGTTGAATACAACTCCGTCATGCAATGCCACCCACCCCATATATACCCGTCACCAGGTAATTAATCTGCAACCAATTCATTAAAAAATGTAATTAGTTATTGCATTAGCCAGTACTAGTGTAGCAAAGAAAACCAAACTACTCATTATAAGACACATTCGTGCAGCGCAACAATAAAATAATATTCGATCACTTTTTCTGAGTTTGAAATGAAATGATCCATATATATAAATAATTAAGCCAGGTCAAATTTCTGTGGTTGCTCAACTAAACTGTGGGCTGTGGCCATATATATAATATATATAAATGATAATTACCAGCTTATTTAATTAATTAATTTTCCTCTACCATGAGAGAAACAAAAGGTGAAAAATGCTACTTATATATACATTAATATCCTTTCATGCATTTTCCATTTATTTAAAAAGTTAACAATTTTTATGAATATGTTGTCAGTTTGCCAACATTTTTATAAGAATTGACAACTTCTAAATAAATAAAAAATAGGTGGATGATACTATTATATGTACAAATAGTCATTCACATAAAATGGTGGATGATCCACAAAGTAAAAATAAAAAATAACGGCGCATGTTAGCACTTGGGCGAAGTTCTATATATTAATCCATTCCATCATCACAGCACAACACAACATACACAGAGTTGAGTCAATCACTATTCAATTAGTGAGTCCTTAGACAAACAAATATCTAGCGAGCGATATGCATACTCCCGCCGGTGATGACGTGTTCGACGTGATAATCGTTGGCGGCGGCATCATGGGAAGCACCACCGCCTACTACGCCGCCAAGAGGGGCCTCAAGACACTCCTCCTCGAACAGTTCGACTTCCTCCACCACCGCGGCTCCTCCCACGGCGAGTCCCGCACCATTCGCGCCACTTACCCAAAACCCCACTACTACCCTCTCGTCATGGAGTCCTACAATCTCTGGCAACAGGCCCAGGCCCAAATAGGCTACAAGGTCTACTTTCCGGCCCACCATCTCGACATGGGCCCATCTGACGATCCCGAAACCATCGCCCTCATTGAAAGCTGCCACAGACACAACATCCCCCATGAAGTCCTCCGACGATCCGATCTGGCCCAGAAATTCTCAGGCCTTATTGACATACCTGACGACTGGATCGGGCTTTACAATAATCTTGGTGGTGTCATAAAGCCCACCAAGGCAGTCGCCATGTTCCAGACCCTGGCCCATAAAAACGGTGCTGTTCTAAAAGACAACTCTGAAGTTGTAGACATCAAGCGCAAAAATGACCAAATTGGGGTGACGATTTTTACCGCCGGAGGCGAAACTTACCGCAGTAAAAAATGTGTGGTAACTGTAGGAGCATGGGTAAATAAATTAATTAAAAAAGTAAGCGGGGTTGAATTACCAGTACAACCCTTGGAGGTTCATGTTTTTTACTGGAGAGTGAAGGAAGGGTACGAAGGGAAATTCGCACTCGAGAATGGTTTCCCAACGTTTTCAAGCAGTGTTGCGTTTGGGACACCAACGTTGGAGTACCCGGGCTTGATCAAGGTTACGGTGCATGATGGAAGCCCGTGTGACCCGGACAAGAGGCCGTGGGGCTCCGGGGTGAAGGTGGAGGAGTTGAAGGAGTGGGTGGAGAAGAGGTTCAATGGGCTTGTTGATTCGAGCGAGCCCGTTGTGAGGCAGGCCTGCATGTATTCCATGACACCCGACGAGGATTACGTGATAGATTTCTTGGGTGGGGAGTTTGGGAAGGATGTGGTGGTGGGCGGCGGGTTTTCGGGTCATGGGTTCAAGATGGGCCCAGTTGTTGGCAGGATATTGTGTGAGCTTGCTGTCCATGGGGAACCTAGTGGGCTTGACATCAAACCCTTTAGGATCGGAAGGTTTTAACTTTATAAACATTAACTTATGCGTTTCAAAATTAAAGAGCATGGTTAGAGGCACAACAAAAAATTAGTAAAAGCAGTCAATAAATAAAAATTTGGGCCACAACCACCAAGACCATTAAAAGTATGCTCATGATTAAAGGTGTTATTTGGGTCATAAAGTATTAAATGAGTTTTGTTGGCTGTTTTGGCTGATTTTTTGTTGTGTCCCAAGTATTTGTGAAAATTAAAACAGTTATGTCATGTGGATTTTCTTTTTTAATCTTTATCTAAATATTAATCTAGATTATTTTAAATAAATTTAAAAAAAAATGATAAGATTAAAAATGAGAAAGATAGGTTATCTAAGAAATTAGTAGCATGCAACGGGTGGCTGTAATAAACTAAAAATGATATGATGGTGGAATTTCTGTCGTTTCTTTTGGTCGTGTATGTATTTTCCAGTTAACCTAAGATATGCGCAAATTAATATCTGGATGTGTCTCTTTCGCTGTGCAATACGTCGTGCAGTTTGTGCTAATTGCAATCATTGACCAAAAGGGATAAAAACAAATCAAATAAACGCCTAACTAAACTTGGATAGAGAATTCTTAATCAAGTGCATGCGTGTTTAGTGAGGCGTTGTATATAAATAATAAATAATGGATTTAATTTTTATCCATAAAAAAGTGTATAAATTTTTTATACATTCATCTAATCATGTAATGTCACGTCAGTTACCTTAAAAGTCATACAAATAAAAAATTTTAATTAGATGATATTATAAAATACTTTTATATTATCAATATATTAAAATTAAACTCATAAATAAATGAAGATGGCACAAATGTCATTCATCAATTCAACAAAATCGACCATATTGCTAGTAAATTGAAAATCATAAGAATCCGCAAATTGGTCTTGAAAAATTAAAAAAAAAAATTCAATAAAATTGTTTGGCATCTTATTATGTGCGACCAATATCCGAAGTAACATATCTTTTGTGGAATATTCAAACGACTTATTGAGTGATGCTATTGCAACTCTTTCTAATTAAACATGATTTTGTTTTAAGTAGTTCCACATTAAACGGTGGAAAACACATTATTTTGTTAAAAGAAGATGCATGATTGTAATAGTTATATGTATAAAAGATTATTAATGAGTCCAACTTAATATTTTATATAAAATGATTTGTTGATATCTACCCACTAAGTTTCATTCTCCATTATTAAGTAAGTATTTCCCTTAAATAAATGTCTAGCTGCTCTAATCTGATAGAATATGCACACGTGATAAATGTGAGGTGACCCACTACCTACTTTATAAACAAGTTAACACCACCCACGCAAATGCTATGGTGAGGTGACTAGTACTCTTGTACATAATTTATAAAAAAAGTTTGATGTACAATCATAAATTAATTAATATAATTAATAAAAAAAAATATTTTGTTTTATTTTAAATAATTATTAAAATTATAATAGATCAAATATTTATAATTTAAAATTTATTGATTTGACTAATTTTTTATTATATATATATTATCAATCTTTATGAAATGTGGTGGCTTGAGAATAAAAAACTAACGAATATATCTTCTCTCTGACAAGAACCAAAAAACTTTATAATTTAATTTATATTTCTTCTCCAACCGATTTGGGTTTCACAATGATAAAAGGAAGCCACTTGAACAAGTTGCAAACCAGTGTAATTGGGTGATGTGCTCCCTCAGTTTTCATCATGATCTTCTTGAATGATTATATAAATAAATAATTCAGCTCATCAAAGTAGTGTTTCAGATAGACTTGACAATAGCATGTTTCTAAGCTGCATTCAAGTAGTAATTAAGCTTGTTTTGTTAATTTTTTATATAATAAGCAGATTATATATATATATATATTGATAATACATGTTTAAAATTGCTGAAGCTTCTGAATGAATAACTAAATAAAAGAGATATACATTGAGGAGGAAGTACACAAGAAGAAGAAGACAGAAGAAATTAGAAACAGATCAGCACTCAATGATATGTGGTCCTTTTTTTTGTGATTGCTCATGTAACCGTGGGGCCATAAAAACTGTGAATATCTAATCTTTATTGATCAATATTTTATTACTTCTTCCCTTTTTACCATAGAAAGAAAACACAAGAGGATGGTCCATGTAAATAAAGTAAAAATTACTCATAATTTGAATACCAATAATGATGGTCGTACAACATAAATATATTTACTAGTATCCGACGTTTGTTATACATAATATGAAATGCGTGTTATACGTACATGTATTATATATATAGCATACATTGAATATTAATTGAACGTATTTCTATGCATTATTAGATGAGTACGATGTCACATACTCATGACGACATATAACATTAAAAAAACAAAGGCAAAAATAACGGCGCATGTGATCGTAGCACTGACAAGATTCCCGAAAGATTCTACAAATAAATTCCAGCACACACACACATTCACCATCCCCACTTGTTCTGTTCAGTCCCTCATCACTTATACTTATAGACACATAGCGCATAGTTACGTTCTTCACACACACAAAGAAATTATAAGAGATCAGATGACGATGCAGACTACTACTGATCTCTTCGACGTCATAATCATCGGCGCCGGCATCATGGGCAGCGCCACCGCATACCACGCCTCCCAGAGGGGCCTCACCACCCTCCTCCTGGAGCAGTTCGACTTCCTCCACCACCGCGGCTCCTCACACGGCGAGTCCCGCACTATTCGCGTCACTTACCCACAACCCCACTACTACCCTCTCGTCATGGAGTCCTACTCCCTCTGGGAACGGGCCCAGGCCCAAATCGGCTACCGGGTTTACTTCCCAGCCCACCACCTCGACATGGGCCCAGCCCACGACCCCAACATCCAAGCCCTCATCGACAACTGCCTCAAACACAACATCCCCCACGAGGTCCTCCGCCGCCCTGACCTGGCCCAGAAATTCTCGGGCTGCATCGACATACCCGACGACTGGATTGGGCTTTTGAACAACCACGGTGGCGTCATAAAGCCCACCAAGGCCGTCGCTATGTTCCAGACCCTAGCCCATAAAAACGGCGCCGTTTTAAGAGACAACACGGAAGTCGTGGACTTCAAGCGCGAAAATGACCAGACTGGGGTCACGGTTTTAACAGCAGGAGGTAAAACTTACCGCGGTAAAAAATGCATAGTGACCGTTGGAGCGTGGGTTAATAAGCTGCTCAAGAAAGTTAACGACGGGGTTGAATTACCGATTCAGCCTATGGAGACACATGTATTTTACTGGAGGGTGAAGGAAGGGCACGAAGGGAAATTCGCAATTGGTGGTGATTTCCCCACATTTGCCAGCTGTGGGGAAATTTACGTGTACGGGACACCGACGTTGGAGTACCCGGGTTTGATTAAAGTAGCGGTGCATGATGGGAAGCGGTGCGACCCGGATAGGAGGCCATGGGGCTCCGGGGTGAAGGTGGAGGAATTGAAGGAGTGGGTGGAGAAGAGGTTCAATGGGCTTGTGGATTCGAGTGAGCCCGTTGTGAAGCAGGCCTGCATGTATTCGATGACGCCGGAGGAGGATTTCGTGATAGATTTCTTGGGTGGGGAGTTTGGGAAGGATGTGGTGGTGGGAGGTGGGTTTTCGGGTCACGGGTTCAAGATGGGCCCGGTTGTTGGGAGGATGTTGTGTGAGCTTGCTGTGGATGGGGAAGCTAGTGGGGTTGACATGGAGCCTTTCAGGATTGGAAGGTTTTAAATATATATTATATGGATATTCCCTTAGCTTATCATCATCTCTTCTGATTTGGATTTTGGATTGCTTCTACTCTCTCTCTTTGTTGTGTAGTCTTTATTAGTAGTTTGAATGATTCTCCGAGGAATAATATGAAGCTTGTGTGTGTAAAATTGACATATATGCTCCCGAGTTGTAATAATAAGAAAAGCATTGTGACGGGTGGGTGGATGATGATGATGCTGCATGAAACCTTAGCTTTTATCGTTAATGTTGTTTTCTTTTGACCCTGGTTTGTTTCACGTGATCGACTTTGTCCGCAAATATCTGCTGCTACCTCTCTTTCATTTTGCAGTACATATATACATCATGCAAAATAAAATAAATAATATTATTCCTATGAACCCCAAATTCATGCAAAGTACCCATACTTGTACTTCTACGTTAATCACCGAATAGACTGATACTTTAATTTTTAGAAGTTAATCCAATGAGAAGTTTTGCATAGCCTAATTTAGATATAAACATTATTACTTTAGAAAACAGCACAAGCGTGTATGGTTGGTGGCTATGGGCTATGGAGACCAACAAAACTCTCAATAATTACATTCCGGGATTTATATATGCTTTACAAAGTCTAAGAAATTCATAATAATGATTCTATGATTAAAGTATAGATACAAAAGAAGAATAGCATTAACCAAAAAAGAAAGAGAGAGAGAGATCAACTATGAAATTTCAAATTTGTTGTGGCTAAGAGAGATCAACTATGAAATTTCAAATTTGTTGTGGCTAAGCAGAAGGGAAGTAAAAAAATGAGGCTTGATAAAATACGGAAAAAGAATTTATGTTAATCTAAACCCTACATGTTCACCTAATCTTGAGAATATCCCCAATAGCACAGTCCAATAATCCAATGAGGTGGTGGTCTTATCTTATCTTATCTCTCACACTACAAAGAAGGCTAGAAGTACGTGCATTATTGCCCAATACATGATAATCCCAAGCCGTAACAGAGGCTGTCTCATCAGAGCTCGATCACATGAAACCCTGAAACAATGTGAACACATCAACATTATAGACAACTTTATAATCATCAAAAGTAAATACTAAATGATGAAAAAATTAAAGTGAAAGATAAAAATGTCCCTACCACAAGCCGTCAATCATATCAGTCAAAGGCCGAGTGAATCTTGGGACCATTTTGGATGAAGTGAGTGACTTGAAACCATGGACTGAAACACACAAGAGAGGGAAACCAGAATTGAATGAAGGGAACCCATAATCAGAAGCTATATGATCAGTTGAATAGCATTAGAAGAGAGCACACTAGTAGCGAAGAATTACCTTTGTCATCGTCTTCATCTTCTATCCTGCTAGTACTACCTTGGTCCATATCAACAGCAATAGCAATATGGTCACTATTTCCCTTGCGCAAACTGCGAACTTGAGGTGTTATGGAAGTTCCTGCTGCTGTCCACTTATTCACCTGCAAGGAGGCAAAAGAAAAAAACTCAAGTCTCTTTAAATTCAATTTCACAAAAACTGTATTTGTTCTCATGCTCTTGTAGATTACTTAGTGGCTAAACATTGATAGTACTTAATATCTTTATTTATTTTTTTTTTTTTTGCAAGCAAAGGTATAAATATAAGGAAAATGATATTATAAACTCGAGTTTACGGTGAACCCTACACGGGGCAACATATCAACCAAGAATTTTATATTATTATCGTTATAACTTTTAGTTATGTCTTGAATGGTTGATATGTTGTCCCATGTAGAGTTCATCGTGAACCTGAGTCTATATTAACATTACTCTAAATATAAAGGAAATTTATTGTCTTACCACTGGTTCTACCTCCAGAATTTCCGAACTTGTGCTAGGTCCCCTTCCAGTCTCTTCTGCTTCAAGCAAATTCAATTGTGATTCCTTCTCACGCAATGACGTTTCAAGAGTTTCTGCTTTCCGGGTCAACTCGACTACTTTATTTCTTTCTACTACCAGCATCGCATCCTTGCTTTCTGCAACTGCCCTTAGATTCTCCAACTCTGATAAAACAGTCATGAGCTTCTTACGAAGTATTTCTTTGTATTCATGAACCGGATTTTCGTTCTTCATGTCAGGATGCATATCGCGCTTCCCATCTTTAGGTATTATCATGTCAACCCACCTCAAGAACTCAAAGATCTCATCTGAACTTGTCTTGTGGCTCATTTGTGATGCAAGAAGCACCTCATTAGTGCATCTAGTAACCTCTTGTCTTAAGAAAGAAATTTCATTATCTCTTTCTTGCAATTGGGATTGAAGTTTCTCAACTTCAGCAAGGAGACTAGCGGACAGGTGATGAAGCTCATCAAACTTGGTTACGGTGATGGAAAGCTTCTTCACAACCTTACCGCGAGAAGCTTCAAGGTTCTCAATCTCTTGATTCTTCTGCTGGACAAAATTTTCAAGTTCTTCAATCTTCTTTGTCAATTCGTCCATTTGCAGCTCTTCTTCATCGAGTGCATGCATTAATGACTCAATTTCTGCAAAAACCAGCATGTTCCAGAAATGAAGCAAGTTCTCATTTATAAAAAGAAATATTACAAGTTTACTTGTTAAAGACACATGGAAGAAGACAAAGCTCACCTTGGTCTTTGGCAGCCAGCAAATCACTCTGAGATTTGATTTTCTCCTCTAAGTCAGCTGCAATCCCTTGACTGTCCACCAGCTCATTCACTCTCTGCTCCAATATCTTCCTTTCTGCCTCAACCTGTTCCACCCGCCTCTTTAAATTCTGTTCTTGAATCCTCGAAGATTGAAGATCTAGAGAGTAACTCTTTGCAGCAGCTTCGGCATCCTTAATCTGATTTACAAACTCCATGCTTATCCTTTCTCTTTGAACATCTTTCTCTTGAAGCTCTCTCTGCAGGTTTGTTATAGTAGCCTTCATTTCCTTTTGGTTAGCATCTAAAAGTTCAGTTTTTATACTAGCAAGCTCTTTTGCAGCAAATATCAGTCTATCTGCTGTGGTTTTAATATATTCCTCAGATAGTAGTTCAACCTGGCCACTAAAAGGGAGTAACTCATCGCCAGATGCTACTCCTTTTCCAACCATTTCAGCTTTTGCATTTTCAATTAAAATGGCTGAATCAGTGCATGCTTCATAAAGGTAGGCAATGTTCCCGCGTAATGCAACAAGCTCTCCATCTTTTTCACTTATTTCTTTCTTCATGTTTTCACATGACTCTCTTTGGGAAGTAAGCTCCCTTTGAACGCTCGCCATTAGTTGATAGAGAGATTTTCCTTGCTCCTGTGCAAAACTTGAGTGCATGTGTATGTTTTCCTCAAGAGAACTGACATCTGCCAACAACTCTTGCAGCTGATGCCCAAGAACACGACAAGTTTCAACTATGGTATTATCATCAAATTGGTCAATTGAATCAAAATTTGACCAAGAATCTGCCGACACAGAGCTCTTCTGGAGAGGCAAAAGGAGGAAGAAAGTGGTCATATTAGGTCTTTTCAATAATAATAATAACAATAACAAGGAAGAACTATTTAGCCAACAACTTTAACCGCAGAGTTGGAACTTGGAATCACTTTGCAACATTGCATATAACAAATAAATAACCAAATATGTAAAGATTCAGCATAAAAGTGATCAGAAGAAATGACAAGAAGACATCATAAATACACCCATCAATACTTTAAGCACAAACTAATCTTTATGCAACATATGTAGCCAATTAGCCATACTTAGTTCATCCTAGTTTGAAGAGTCAGCATTCATTTACAAAACCCATACGCTAACCTCTTTATGGAGAAAAACCCAATCCAAGATTACAATTAGGAAGAAGAAAACAAAGAACGAACGACAAACCTTAAAAACTCATGCAACAAAGTTGTCTAATCCCTATGCATCAGACAAGGAAGATCCTTTAAAAATAACCATTGAGAAAGCACCAAACAGGCCATGAATACAACACTAGCGAATAATATGTGATAAAGACAATCTACTAAAAGCCCAATACACCCGAACAACAATAATTATAATTTATTAATCAATAGCATAAATAGTACTAGAAATTAAACCTAGATATTACTTTCACAAATATGATAACTCTTTGTTATGTTCTATTTCTCATTCTCATAACATACTGCACAAAAGACAGTTGACGTGGAATACACCAAAAGAAAAATCAAAATAATGATTAAAGAATCAATTATAATATACTAGACTAGATGAGCAGCCATGCGATATTAATACCTTACTATCAGATGATCTGTGTAGAAAGCCATCATGTCCTCTGCTGATAGATGAATCCACCACATTAGTAGCAATGTTGCCTTTCATACAGGACTGAAGACCAGCCTCCAGATTCCGAAAAGATTCCAAATCATTGAAAAAGGCACTAGCCAACAACTTCTCAACCTCAAAGAAGCCTTTGCAAAGTTGGTTCAAGCTAAATTTTAATCCCATGATCTCAGAAAACTGGTTCTTTTTCCCATCCATATACAAGGCTGATAACTTCTCAAGATGTGAAAGAGCTTCTAGTTTGGCAGCCTCAGCTGAATCCCTTTCCTTTTTTAGATCCACAAGTTCAACAGCCACCTTTGCAAGCTCCTCCTGAAAAACATCATTCCTTTCTTGGACCTCATTCAATTCAGCCAGGAGTAGCTCTGATGCTCTTTTAGATTTCCTGGACTCTTGTTCTAAAGAAGCCACAGCACCACGGAGATCAGAACATACTGCACCAATCCATTCCAACTTCTTCACTGGATCACTTGAGTTATCATCACCACCAACCTCAATCTCACCTAACTTTTTCAAAAGCACTTTCAAAGTATATTCCTTCTCCTGTAAGCGATGCTGGGTTTCTGCCAAATGACTCTCCACAAGCAATCTCTCTGATTCAACAGCTTCTAACCTATCTGGGAAAACTGACATCTCTTTCAACTTCTGTGCATGCTCTGTAATTGTGCGTTCCCTATCACTGATCCCAGATTTTAGGTTCTCCACCTCAATACTCATCTCTTCAATGGTTCGTTTTAGACCATCTCGGTGTTGCACCAGTGATTTTCCTTTTCTGACTGCAACATTCAACTTCTCCCTGACAGAGGCTGACTTCTGCTCCTCCTGATTAAGAAGCTCTTGCAACTCCTCAATTCTTTTACTTAGAGACTGAACTTCACCAGATAAAGATATCTGCTTTTCCAAATGTCTTTCTCTTTCTTCCTTCAAGTGCATCAATTCATATAAAGCCTCCTCCAGTTCTTTTTTATAATGAACAATATCTGGATCCTCCTTATCATGCATATCTATACTTCTTACCTCTTGAACAATGACATCACCTTTCTCAGTATGGTGCCCATCAAGTGCATCCCCGCTTGCAGGTTGCTTTGGTGAAGGAGTTGCATGAATCTCTATGAGCTTTATGATCAATTGTTCCAAGGAATCAATACTTTCAATACCAGAAACCAGGTTTTCTGCTTCAGATTCTGCCAAGGCATCACCAACTAAATCTCGCAGCTTTCTGATCTTGCAATCAATGGTGAAAATTTGTTCTTCAATGGCAGCTTTTTGCTCCAATTTCCCCTTCAAGGTATTAATTTCATTATGCAGCTTTTCATTCTCAAGTTTAGCTTCCCTTGTCTTCACAGATAGTTTATCACATTCATTACTTAGAACCTCCATCCTTTCAGAAAGGTGATTTCTCTCAGAGGTAACAGCTGCAAGATCTTCATGAAGAGCAGACACACTCCTTCTAGATTCTTCAAGATCAGCATTTAGCAATCCACTGTAGCTGTCATATTTTTCAATCTTCAGCTGGAGAGAATCTATATGATGATTAGCCTCAACAAGTGACCTTCCTATCCACTTAATCCTATCCTCCATCTCTGAAGATCGCAGATGAGAAGGCAAATCAATCATATCCACAAGCTCTTCCCATCTTTGAATTAAGTCGTTCCTTTCCATCAACGACTGCTCCAACATTTCATTTTGTTCAGCCAGGCCATAATACTTATTCTGCAACTCTTCGAATTTTTTTCTAAGTTCATCTTGAACAGAGTTGTTCCTTTCCATCAACGACTGCTCCAACATTTCATTTTGTTCAGCCAGACCATAATACCTATTCTGCAACTCTTCAAATTTTTGTCTAAGATCATCACCTGAATCTGGTTGTAGCTGGCCATCATCTTTCCATGAATCCATGACAACATAGCCAGCATCAGAGTGTGAACCTCCTCTGGCAAAATCCTTCTGATCCCAATCATTCATGGACGATTTACTAGAAACTGACCTGGCCAACCATTCAATTTTTTCAACAATATCTCTTAGGTGAAACTGCTCGGGCAGATCTAGGTCTTCCAAAATCTCCTCTATCCTTTGAAGCATTGAATCTTTAAGAAAAAAAGACTCTCTTAAACCATTAGATGAATTGCGAATATACGAAAGCTCAGATTCCAGAGCCTCCATGCGCTCACCAGCCTCAGCATAGGTCTTAAGTTTAGTTTCAACCTCATGAAGTCTAGCATCTTTCAACTGCAGTTCCTCCAAACATCTCTCCAGTTCACTGGATGTCTCTAACAGGGACTGTTTGAGGCCATCCCGCTGCACAACCAACCCTTTCCCTTTGGCAACAGCTATGCTAAGTTTCTCCCGAATGGAGGACACCCGCTGTTCTGACTGCTCAAGCTCATTTGATTTCTTATGTAATTCAAAACTAGCAGCAGCAAGACCTTGCTCAGCTTGACATAAGCTTTCCTTGAGAATAAGGATTTCATTTTCATGCTCAAGACGAAGGCTGTCTAGATGATCCATCTTCTCCTGCAGCTCAGCATATTCCAACTCCTTAGAATCACTGCTTTCTTTAGCTATGTGCAACTGAATATCTGCATCTCTTGTTTTCTGTAAAAGGCTGGACACTAATGATTCTAAGTGTGAAAGTGGTGCTTTATTCATTGTGTTCTTCGTATCTTCTGCATTCAGCACACCCTCAACATCTTCAATCAACCTACCAACAGAATCTAAACCAAGACACTTCATGTTCAGTTCCTCCAATTCTGTTTCCTTGTGCATTAATTCTGTTTTCATCTGCTTGATGACAGACTCTTGTTCCAGCTTCTCATTAAATATATCTCCAAGACATTTCATGATGGTCTGGCAGTTTTCATAGTTCAGTGGATCAGGCAGTGCCTCACTTAGTGCATCTATCTTATCTTCATCCACATCCCCACGGTGGCTGAGGACGAGATTCAGTAGGTCACTGTGCATCATCTGCAATACACCAACAGCCAACTCATGCTTCCCAAGCAGATCATCAAATTTGGCATTAACTTCTTTGAATGAAGTGCAAATTATTTGATGCTCTGAATAAGTAGCTTCAAGCTTCTTCCGAAGATCCAAAACAACTTCAGTGGCCGCCTCAACAGAAACTGCTAATTGATGACAGATATCTAAGCCACCATGAGTGCCAGTAGCAATGGTTTTGGACGAAGTTTCATGAAGCGATTCATCTAACTTACCAACTGCTTCAACAACCTCAGCAATAGCAGTTATCCAGCCTTGCTCAAGCAGCATTATCCTCTCCACCACCTCATTCTGCAAATTTCCCAGTTGAATACCAGTAACACAGGCCATCTCTTTTGAGCTTTGTTTCACATCATGTATTTCAGAATGCAACTCATAAATTATTGACTGAAAACTTCCAAGCTTTTCATAAATTTCATTATTTTTGCATTTAAGATGGGTTTCTTCTTGCTTTAAAGCTTCACAGACAGCCTCAAGATGACACTTCTTTTCTTGCATTTCACCCAGGATTTGCTTTGCAGCTTCATACTGAATTGTGAGTTCAATGTTGGATGCTTCCAAATTTGAACAATGCTCCTTCAATGCTTCAAACTGAACCTTGATTTCACTGTACTGTGCATCACCAATTTTTCTACTATCTCTCTCCTCCTTGAACAATGCACCTGCATTCTGAACATGCAGCCTCCACTTTGTAAGCAATGTTCTCATGTTTTCAATCTGTTCTTTGGTTAACAAAAATGAGTCTGACTCTGACCGAGCCTCACTGGAAGTCTCTGCCTCTACATCATGTTCATCTTGGTGTCCTTGGGATTCAAAGGCCTGTATCAATTTAGACACTGCAGGTGAAGAAAGTTTTTCACTAGACCTACCAAAGGATACTGATTGAGAATGCAACAAATTAATTGCCTTTTCAAGCTTCAAAAGAACTTTCTCCACCTCATCCAAGTGTGTCTTCAAGGAAATAAATCCAAGAGAATCATCAAAAATACTCAGTTCAAGTGGATTAGCAGGTGGCCCCTCGTGTGCACCCTCTTCATCTAGCTCATGAGCCATATGCGGAGAATCTTCTGCAATGGCAATTTTAAAGGCCTTGCTTTGTTCCTGAGCAACATGCGCTTGATTCTGGAGGTGCCCAAATTTATATAGCAGTTGACTGTGTTCATTGCCAATTTCTTCTATCTTAGCCTTATGCAAATCCAACGTGCTATTGAGAAAGATATTTTCTTTTGTAAGTTGATCAAGGCTCATTGTGACTTCTTTAAGATCAGCTTCAAATCTCATCCGTTCCCCCTTTTCTATAGATAAGTGATCCTCAAGAGCAATGACTTTCGATAAGAGGCTTTGATTTTCATGGAGGAAAGTTTGTTTGTCCTCTTCAAGTTTTTTAATAGTCTCAGCTGACAATGCAAGGCTCCCATTCAAGTTGGAAATTTCTGCTTGTAGACTTGCCACCAAATCTTTACCGTCAATCAAATCTACTGATAACTTTTCAAACTCATTGGAAAGATGCTCAGTTTCTTCTTTGATCTTATTCCTATCTTCAGTTACAAAAGAAAGCGACTCACTTAGTCTGGAATTTTCAGCTTTAACTTCTTCCATTGAAATCTTGAATTCAGCTAACTCACCTGCCAGCTTCTTACTTTCACCTAGATGAAACTCCTTTTCCTCTGCAAGTTTATTTTTCTCTTCAATCACCAAAGAAAGTGAGTCAGTCATCTCCTTGTTTTCTGATTGTAAACCCAAAACCAATCCTCTACAATTAGCCAACTCTGCAGACAGATCCGATGACTCCTTTTGAGACATTTCAAGAATATTCTGCATCTCAAGTACTCTAGCAGAAAGTGCTTCAATCTCCTCCTTGGCGGAATTAAACTGGTTTTGCAGTTCTACACTCTTGCTGGAAACACCATGAAGTTCAAAACGGCAATTTGCAAGCTCTTCAGCAAGATATTGATTCTTCTCAATAACGTCATTACGTGAAGCTCGGAGCTGAGATAGTTCATCTATCAACTGGCAATGCTGATTATCAGACTCTAGTTGCAGCTCCAGCTGTTCAGATAGTTGCAAACTCAATATATTTTTTGACAAGTTTTCAAGAAAAAAGCATTCTTTGAGTCTCTGCAATGTCTCTGAACGGTCATGACCTCTATCAGCAATTGGTTCTCTGGACATCCGCAGAAAATGATACTCCTCTTCACTCAGACCCCTGATAATTTCTGCCAGCTGCTGAAGATTAACTGAGGTCTCATCAGCCATTGATGATACATCCAATTGCCGGGCCAACTTTTGCTCCACAACTACAGATCCGGTCAGAGCATATTGTGGTTTAAGCCCCTCCTGAAGCCCCATCTCCTCTCCACCAAGAACTTCACCTCTAACATGTTCTTGACTAGACCAAAGACTTGTTTCTTCAGGAGATGAATCCGGTGGTGTTTCTGCCGTTTCTCCCTCCTGGTTACTCATAGAAGGTCCAGCACTTGCAGTTTCATCCTCCTGCCGCGTATCAGAAGGTGAGAGCTTATCTGCCGCAATGCCCCCAAGAGAAGAGGATACTTCAACTGCTTCGGTTAGCTGTTCCATTTCATGAGAAGCCTCCCCAATTCTAGTCTCCTCCAAGTCCAAAGCAATTCCCGAAAGAGACTGATCACTCTCACCAGCCTCGAACAAAGGAAGCTTCTTTTCACTATCAATCTCAACATTGAAACCGCCAGCTTCCTGCATTGGCCCTACCCAGCAACAAATGAGAATCATAAATTACAAATCGAAATCCACACACACACCCCAGTTTTTCCCAACCTACCCAACTATTTCCCCAACTAGAGAACACAATGCAACAACCTTGAATCAAATTCAGAGAAGAGAAATGGAACACAACCTGAGTCAGTTACCTTATCGTCTTCCTTCAAATGGACCAATGATGTATTGGGAAATTCCTCATACAAAGGCAAGGACTCCTCCCTCCTTTCACCCTCTCCTTCAACCATAACCGACTCTCCCACATGATCACGCACATCAGGCTCCGTTCGAACACGTGCATCAACAGATTCAGCGGTTACCAAATTGGAACCAATTTCGGTCTCAACATTTTCAGTCGACACAGAAGCTGCATCCGCATCATCAGGCTCATGCTGCTGCGGTTTACTGGATTTCGTCGCCGGTTTTCCATGGCTGCTACTACCGCCCTTATTGTCCTTCTTCTTACGAAATTGTTGCAGCTAACAACAACAAGAACAAAAATTAAATCAAAACAAATTCAATTCAAAATTTAAAGATTCAAAAGTGGCAAGTACAGTGAATCATTCAAGTGAACTACGTATGTATATTTTCGTATAGATACAGAAATACGTACTCGTTTTCTGCCAGCTTCGAGTAGATCGGTACGGGACTTGTTACTCTTATCCATTGCCGATCCACTACCTTCTTCTTCTTCTTCTTCTAAGAGTTAATTTGAGATATGCAGAATAAAGATTAAGATTCGCATAACTCTAGAACGATTCCGTTAGAGAAAATAAGATTAAAAATTAGAAATCAAAATGCTGAATAACCTTAATTGATAGTGTTGTTGTGAGGGAGGGGAAGTGGTGGTGGCGGCGGCGATAGCAAAGGTGGGGTGAGAGAGTGAGACGACGTCGTTGCGATTTCAATTTTTTGTTAGAAGCGTTTCTTACATCTGCCGCAACTGTCAAATAGAGTTCTTCTCGAGTACTATTTCATACTCCACCGACCGTCACGAATAATAATAAGAGCTGAGTGTTGATTACGCAAGTTTGGTTGGTTTTAACAAAAAAAAATTATATATATCTATTGATGAATGGTTAATGATTAATGATCATGATAATAATAACAATAATGAATATAAAATTTGGTAATTACTTGATGTATAATTAAAAATCAAAAAACAGTTAACATGTTATATATATTATGCATAATATGTAATATATGTTGTGGATATTATATTATATAGGTAAGGTGGGGCAGACAAAAACATTAGTCATAAACCATATGCATTTATTATGGGTGGCTGATGATAGCAGCATTTTAGTGTACAAGAAGTATTTTTGTAAAATTATATATACTCCAACGGCCATAAGTGGGTTTAACCAGATAAAAGTCATAAAACTCATATAAGTTATTAGGTTTTTTTCTGGATACAATAAAAATCCCAAAATTACATCCTATTTCCTCCATTAGCCAACATTGGCATTTTTGGTGGAACTAACACTGTCCAACCCTGGTCCACTTCCAACTTACAATCGCCATAGCAATCACTCATTCCAACTTTGATAGCAATTTCATAGCTACAATGTGTATTTGAATGTTGATGATGACTAGTATAGTATTAGTTATGGTGGAGCAATGTAATTTAATGTAGCACTTAATATGCAATGATTGTAATATAAGTATTAGTGTTGAAAAATCGATTTTTATGATACAAAAGGAAATTGGAAACTGCTTTTGATCCCAAGCCCAACGTAACAAATCTATCATAGCCTGCAAATAGTGGCCATATTTTTTCGAAATTGAAGGCTCTTTGATTATAAAATAATAACAAAAAGAAAAAAGAAAACCGGACCAACTTGTTTTTAAGCTAATTCATGAATTCAGTATTGGGCTTATAGATCCTATTGCCCAATAGAGGCCTCATTAAGGGTTAGCTCTTTTCTTGGTCTATGATTAAGGGTTTCTTATTCTTAAGAGAACATAAGAATAAGCAGCAGAAATAGGCCCAAATCATTAAAGCATTGCACTATTTTTAAAGTGAAGGAAATTCTAAAAGGGTTTTGAAGTGCCCTAAGAAATTAAAAATGAAAATATTCATCTTGAAAACATGCATTTTTATATTTTCTATGCAAGGGATCTACTATTATATCTTAAAATTTTTCTAAAGTTACTATTTTAAGTATCATTAACAAGTGCCCTTAGGACACTTGTTAGCAAAACTCATTCTAAAATTATTAAAAAAGAAAGAAGTTAACCAACTTGGTCAAGTGGTAACCAACTTGAGTTGGTCAAATGGTTAGCTCACTTGTCCGTTTAAACAAGGGTCGGGGTTCGATCTCCGCCTTGTGTATGCAGCAACTCATTGGCCAGCGGCAAACTTTTAAATGAAACTCAGATCCGCGACGGATTAGTCTTTGGCCTTTCGGGCTGGGAATACCGTGGGAAATCAAAAAACTTGGTCAAGTGTTTAGCTAACTTGTCCGCTAAAGCAAGGATTGGGGGTTCGATCCACGTCTTGTGTATGCAGCAACTCGTGAATTAGTCATTATCTTATTGGGTTTGAGATACCGTAAATCCAGTAAAAAAAAAAAGTTAACCATCATTGAAATCAAAATACTATTGAATCATATTTCATTATTTTCTTTTTCCATTTTAGAGGACTCAAATCATAATGGAAAAATATCTCCAAAGCAATTGTTATATAACCATGAAATCTGATAAGTTGATAGCTAATTCATCTTCTTAAACATTTAGTTATAAATTTAATTAGTCATGATAGATACCTAAGTAATAAACAGTGCAAGTGTTTAATTTGGAAATTAGAGCAGCATGAGCCAGTACTAATTAAAAAGAATAATTAATCGTCAAAACTAACCAATTAAGAAGTATGATTATATTGGAACAATCTAGATTTACTCTATGTGCCCATCACTGGTCGTACTAACCAAGCTGAAGAATAATCTCCGATATTTATTTAATTTTATGTTATAAATTCTCTTGTAAAAATATTGATCTTAATCATTTTTATATACAATATGGCAAGGGATTTGGATCCTCTTGTCTCCAAAAATACTATGACTTCAAAATTGTCTTTATACAAAATTGAAACAAACCACACATAACAATAATGCAATCACCAATATATATTGTTGAATCCCACCAGCCAAACATTCACACAGCAAAAAAGATTATAACACCCAAGTTCAAACAAAAGCTGGTAGATTTAATATATACTCTTAACTATTTGCAGTTACTCATTTCATTTTAATTTATAGGATTTTATTAATAAGAGTCTTTAAGGCATTTATTAATAATACTACAAATAATAATTTTAGAAAAATTTAAAATATTACTATGGGTATCATGCATATAAAATATAAAAATGTATCTTCATAAAGGTAAAACATTTTTTTTCTATCTTAAGCCAAATCCTAATTAATACAGGAATAATACTACATGTATACCAAAATCAGTCATCATCAATCACTATATATATATATATATATATTCTCTTTGATTAATAAATTGAACAATTTAAAATTAAGCAATGCTATCTATAATTTATTAATAGACAAATACATATAGAAAACTGAAATTTCTAAAGTTGACAAATAAAAAGATGGACGAAGAAATTAAAATTATCAAGAAGGCCAACATGGCTAAACAAATCGCTTAATTTTATTTTAATTTTGGTAATTAACATTCCATGTTAACTCCTCAAATACTACTGCACATAAAAAAATCATTCAACATTAGCAATCATAAACATAAATAATTACTTACATTAATCAAATTTCATTTGTTTAACCTAAAAGCTGTATTCACACAAGAGTTCATCAGTTTGTTTTTTTGTTATAAGAAAACACAATCACTAATCTTTTATTATTGGGTTGCAACTTGCAAAGGGTCGAATACTAATCTCGCTAGTGCAAAACACGCAGTGATATATTGCTTATTATTTAATTAAGAATAATTTAGGTCAAGGTCTTATAAAGAATAATCTCAAATTAAATATCACTATAATATAAGATATATAGCTTTATGTTGACGGTGGACAAATGACTGGAATACAATGGGATATGTCATATATTGATTAATTAGACAAATAATAATTAAAAAAATAGAAACTGAGTTAGACTTTGTGCTTGAGATTCTGATGTGCTTTTTAAGAATATTGAAAACGTCATAAGATAAATAACTAACATTAAAATGTAAGGGGGTCCTCTCAAACACCGGAGAGAATGTGATATTTGTTTTTATTAGTTAAATTGCATGTAATTAGGAATCAAATCATCGACCATATCCTTTTTAAAACGTTGTTTAGCGTTGGAAAATTAACCCAATAATCAATCAAAATTTATAAGATGTACCAACACCGATTGGCGTTATTTTTTTAATTTAATTAAAATAACAAGGAAAAGTAAAAAAAAAATCGTTTGTGATATCCAATAGGATCGTCCATGGGATATTCATTAGAGTTTAATTTTCAATCAAAATATTCTGTTTGTATAACTTTTCAGATAGTGGGAGAGAGAAAACATAATCATAGCTAATGTGTCAGTACATGATTGAATAACTGTGTAAAAAAATGGTACACTGTCAGTGGATGAAATTAAATTTTATCATTATCATCCATCATATTAGAGGATTTTTATCTTAAATTCTAATTTTTCAAATCAAGTATTTCATAATAGAAAAATTAATATTCATTTTCTAACAAAACCAAATATAAGAACCGCTATGTTCAATATACGATACATTGCACTGTAAAAGATAAGGATTATTTAGATTATTATAAAGGAGACAAAATTTGATTCCAAAGCAAGAACCACGTATAAATTCACCCGTAGACATTCTAATGTTGACAATTATTGTTTATTGAACGATTTGATTCATGTAAATACGCATCTGACAACAAAATAACAAGATGGGAAATACTTTATACACGATAAAAAATAAGTTAAACAGTCAATATATGATATATATTTCATATGATATATATATATATAATATAAAATTCACAATGTATATTGTATGTGGTGCATAATATATATCACATGTTGTAGCATCATATTTCTTTGTAACATATGATATATGTTGTGCATATCATATGATATATGACGTGTATAATATTTGTGCAATTTATATTATATATGTTACTATTTTGACTTTTTTTGTTGTACCTATAGTACTGCTATGATAACAATAATAAGAATAGCCTTTAATTTACATATTAAAAAAATAACAATGTTTTTTGTACACCAAAATACTATCACCATCAGCCACCCATAATAAATACATATGGTTTGTCACTAAAATTTTTATAGCCCCACTTTAAAAAGTTATTGGTGGCTGAAAAATAGTATACATGTAGCATTGTTGTTAAAAAAAACATAAACCTCACGATAAGGTTAGCTTATTAATTTATTTGCTATGAGCCTTACAAGTTACAACGCGTGGCTTATTTGATGCGAATTAATAATAGGGGTAGACTTATAAATATAAGATTTGAAATAAGTGGCATGAATTGAAAAACAATGTTCTCCATGATATACAGATCATAAAGGCTTGTTGGGAGAGATTTGCTAGATTTTTTTCTACTACCTAGATACTTCACAAGCTAAAAGTCAAACCATATCGCCTTAATATAATAGTAATATATATTAGCCCATTTTTTTTTATTTTTCGGTTCTATATATATATATATATATCAATACCTTTATCTGCTTGCAATTTGGGCACTTAAAGTAGAGTTGAAATGCCTCGATTTCTCAGAGTATTAAATTAATTGATTCTTATGATCTCTAGGTTATTGATGCAAATTTAAAAGGTTGTGAATGATAAAAATAATATTCTTCTAGACATAAATCATGACTCGCTTGTCATACAGCACTAACAAATTATTTATTTTTCGCAGCTTTCTAATTGAAAAATAAATTTAAATATTATAGCTTCAGCTATAATATGAACAATTAATAATTTAGTCCCGTGATTTTTTAGACTTATAATATCAAATAATTGTTATTAGAAAATTTAAATAAAGCAGCTTCTTTTAAATAATTTGCTAAAATATATAACGACTCTATTTATTTTTATTGATAAG
Source organism: Aeschynomene evenia (assembly GCA_013621005.1). NCBI lineage: Eukaryota > Viridiplantae > Streptophyta > Magnoliopsida > Fabales > Fabaceae > Aeschynomene > Aeschynomene evenia. The sequence goes on from CM024270.1 coordinate 7,975,007, forward strand.
ATAGCGACTCATATTAGTTCCTAACCCTTTATTTTTCCATTGTTACTCCATTAACCCCATTTATTAATTTATAATTGTTTTTCCAACCCCTCTTCTTTCTATTCTACCCCTTCATATAAACCGCCACTCCTACTTGTATCTTCCACCATTTCCCCAACCTTAACTGCATCTATAATTACTTATTATCATATAATATATGTACCACGAATTCGATAAACATAATAATGTTGTATTCGATTAATATAAAAATTAACTTCTTCCAATGTTTACATAAAAAAGGTATGAATAGCACATTACCTCACTATTACTAGCGATGGTGAGATGATGATTTTAGAATTACAAAACTAAAGGATCAATTGATAATTTTGTGAACAAAAAGAATCAGTACACTTATAACAATGGTATATGTACATTGTTTATTAGTCAGTTTCAGCCACCAACCACTTTTTAAGGTGGACCCACAAAAATATTAGTGACAAATCATATGCATTTAATATGAGTGGCGGATGGTGACAGCATTTTAATGTACAAAAAGTATTTTCTATACACTTATAGTTGGTTATGCACCAGCGATAAATAATGGAGGTATATTGACAATTGAGTGATTGACCACAACATTTTATTTATGGAAAATCTATATTCTCTATGAAACATATATGACACGTTGTTAATTATTATTACAGTTTGATACTGTAGAAAAGTCAACTGCGTAAGTGATAGATTGTGATGTTCAAAATCATAATCATAATTACTTATGCTAATGTGATACCTTTTTTTTCACTTAAGTTTAGTAGATTTTTTTAATAAGGATCAGATAAATATCTTTTACTCATAAGTTTTTTCTCTTATTTAAAAATTTATATTTATCTATAAAACGCTATTAAACATTTAATTTACTCTGACTTCCTAACGAGGATATAACAGGAACAATAATTCAAACAAAACAGAAATCCAGAGAAAAGAAAATGTCGAATTTATATTAACGTGCTGTATGTTAGATGCATAATAATCTAGGTCAATATTTTTTCTTCACAAAATAACCCACTTATGGCAATTTTATAATTGTACTATGAGGATTATATAATTTTATTAAATTTTAATTATATGATCAAATCTATAAAATAAAATGGTTTGCTATCACTCTCATGTATCTCAACAAAAGTTATGTGCTAGCAGTATATATTAGTTAGTGTAAAATTATTTTATATTGATGATATATAATTAAAATTAAATAACTCTATTTATATTATATGCATTGCATAAGTTCTGACATGATGAATACACCAATAAACAAATTACACAAACTATAATTTAATTTTACTAAAAGTCCAACGTCTTTTTCACTCCGCAGTCGAGGGTTATGAATTCAAATATTCAACCATCGCCGAAATACAAAAAAGATGACCACATACCAACCCTATTATTCAATTTGAACAGAACAATTCCATCTAGAACTTATTGTCTTTTTTATACATTTAAAATAAATCTTGAATAAAATAAAATTTACCATGTCTCGTCAAACTGTTAATTCCTTATAATTAGTCATATAATTATGGATTAAGAGAAGTAATTAGCATGCATTCAGAAAATAAAATTATGGATGTATTCGTTTATGCTATACAGTATCATTTTAGTATTCAGTAAAAATTCAATTTAATTGATACTTTATAAACATCAAATCAATTCTATATTATTAAGATAGGATTTTGTATGTGCGTTTTAATCCCTCACAGTCACACACATCACTCAATATTATTGTAGAGAAAAATGGATAAAAAAGTAATTCAAGGGCTTAATTATTAATTTTTCAAGTCATACAAAACATGTTTTTAATAAATTAGTGAAGGTGATTTTGAGTTGTAATATTCTTCTCACTCTACAGTTACCTTATGCATTATTTAATTGTGTTTAAGTATTGCAGGATAAACATAATAAAGTAATTTGAATGAATATTATAATTAAAAAATCAGCAAAAATATATAATTATCTCAACGCACCTACCAAATTAAAACAATTGGATCATATCCACAACTGAAAAATAAAAATAAAAAGTTTGGAATGCCTTTCACGAGTTCCAGTCAGATTTGTCAACTATTGCAACTCGTAAATTATCTTAAGGTTAAAAAAAAAAAAAAGTGAGCTGGAGATCTTATTAGAACTACATAAACGATTAAAAAAAGAAAGAAAGTAAATTTGGTCAAACTTAAACGTTCCATGGGAGAAAGAGAAAAAAGCATCCTATGTTATTTCAATAATAATAACCATAGAAGATTCAAATCCTTTCTAGATATCCCCACTGTTTCACATTTTTTATACTCCTATTCTATTCTATACTTGGTACAAGTATATTATGTATATTAAATAACAAAAATTCATTATTTATAATAAAATATTAATCAAAATAGTTAATAAATAGTATACAATATATATGATATGTTATATACAACATATATTATATATAGTAATATTATATTTTCTTATAATATGTCTATATATATTGTATAATATGTGGTGCATATTATATAATATATATTATGTATATCATAATATATTATATGTGATTATCTTTTCACTGTGCATGTAATAATATTCATATAATAATATACTGCTCTCAAAATAAAATAAAAAAAACACCCGAGTGTCTTTGCTTTTCATAATTACTAGTATATTTCCGGACACTTCGTGCCTATCAAGTTATTTTTTTTTAATTTTTTGGTCAAATTTTTTATTTTTTGAGTTTTTTTTATAATAATGAATAAAAAAAGTCAAATAATATAGAAAATGATTATTAAAGGGAATGTTATTTAAAAAAATTATTATAGCAATTTTTTATATAAAAAAGTAATTAAAATATAATTTAAATGGAGAGAATAGTTAATTATTATTTTTATTTAATTTAAATGGATCTATAAAAAATTAACTAATTTTTTTAGAATTTAGTAATAAATGTTTGATAATTCTAGAAGGCATCAGAAAAATACTTGAAGAAAGGAGCAGAGTGCATTTGGGGTCACACTATGCAACATCCTCCTCCCTCCTTTGTAAGCTGTCAGTTGGCGTTTACAATTCCCCATTAATTACTTAATTAAAAGTTAGAGTTACTCATTTTCTTTTATAATATAATAAATTAAAGAACCATTTTGACTCAAACCAGCAAGGAACAACTCAACTCTCTCTCTCTCTGTTACCCGGTCATCCAGTCACCCTCACCCCCAATATATCTCCCTCTTCTCCCCTTTCTCCCATACTCTTTTCTTTTCCCCTTCAATCCCCTCCTCTCTCTCACCCATGGAATTCTGACCGCCCTCACCTCTTTCTTTTTCCCTTTTCTAATTATTATTTTATTTATTTAACTTAATTTTGTACACATCATATATACCTGAAAATGGCGGTGGAGCTGATGGCGTTGCCGAAGATGGAGGAAGAACACAAGGCCATACAGGAAGCCGCATCGGAAGGCCTTCAGGGAATGGAGCACCTCCTCCAACTCCTCTCCCACGCCCTTCCCACTCAACAGAAATCACCAATCTCACCGTTTCCAAGTTCAGAAAACTCATCTCCCTCCTCAACCGCACCGGCCACGCCCGATTCCGCCGCGCACCTCTTCCCCCTCCCTCCGCCTCCCTCTCTCCTCCTCCTCCGCCACCGCCGCAGGCCGCTCCGACGATTACTCCCGTCGTTGTCACCATCCTCATCGGCGACTTCGTCCCCGCGCAGCAGCCGCAGAGCCTGACGCTCGATTTCACCAAACCTAACATCCTGACCTCGAACGCCAAATCCATGGAGCTGGAGTTCTCCAAGGAAACCTTCAGCGTGTCTTCCAACTCTTCGTTCATGTCCTCCGCTATTACCGGCGACGGAAGCGTCTCCAACGGCAAGCTCGGATCCTCGATCTTCCTCGCTCCAGCCGCGACACCTGCGGTTTCCGGCGGAAAGCCGCCGCTGTCGTCTGCTCCGACCAAGAAGCGGTGCTACGACCACCGCGAGCACTCCGACGACGTCTCCGGGAAGCACTCCGGTTCCTCAAGCAAGTGCCACTGCAGCAAGCGAAGGTACAGTAACGCACGGACCGCGTCGCACTGAATAATTTCTCGTTTTGGTTTCAGTTACGAGTCAAAAGTTAAAACAAAAAAAAAATAAAAAAAAAGTAAAACTGAGTGACTCGGTGGGTGTGACTCGGAACGAACGAGTCTGCATTATTCAGAGTCAACGATTTCGGTAGTGGTGCAGTTAAAGGGTATTAAATGGTCACAGCACGCGCGTGACAGTGACAAGATAAGGGTAATTGTCCTGTACCGCGTTTGTCAATAGGCGAATTTTTAGAAATGCTGTCTCCTAACAAGACAAAGAAAAAAGGAACCCTCCCAAACATAACCTTCAACCCCACTTTGTCCTTATTTACCCCGTAGACTCTGCCTTTAATTCTTTTTCCCCTTTTTTCCTCTTTATTTATCAATGCTTTTGACTGTTGACCTTAGCACCCAGCTCATTTTAGCAACACCAGCGCATCGTAAGCATTTAAATTAAATTTTATTAAATATTAACGAAGTAATATTAATTTATTTTTCAGGAAAAATCGGGTGAAGAAGACGATAAGAGTGCCGGCGATAAGTTCGAAGATCGCTGATATACCGCCGGATGAGTATTCATGGAGGAAGTACGGTCAGAAACCGATCAAGGGTTCACCGTATCCGAGGTGAGTTTGATGAGTGATTATGCCGTTGATTGGTATTATTATTATTGGTCAAAGATGTGTTTTGTGACGTTGATCTTGTTTTGTGTGTGTATCAGGGGCTACTATAAGTGCAGTACAGTGAGGGGATGCCCAGCGAGGAAACACGTGGAACGTGCACCGGATGAGCCTACGATGCTGATCGTGACGTACGAGGGGGAGCACCGTCACACCATTCAGACCGCGATGCAGGATAACATTTCCGGAGGAGTGGGTTTGGTATTCGAGTCAACGTAATGAGGGTGAATAATAATAAAAAACAAAACAAAAAGTAGAATACTAGGTCGTAGTGGGGTTCCTTTTTTTCTTTTGTTAGCGAATTAAAAAAAAATGGAAATGAATTGTGGTGGGGGTTGCAATGTAAATTTGGCCTGATTGAAATGATTATTATTATTTATTATGAGTATAACATTATTATTATCATAGAGTGGTGGAAAATTGGAATCTTGAGCTTCTCCCACTAAAGTCTTACCCCTTTATTTTAAGATTATTTGTTGATTAGTTTATAAGGAAAACAATATGAAAGTCCTTAATGTAGAGAATTTGTGGGGTTTGTTATTGGACAGAAGTGGGATCCAATGGGTAAAAGGTAACTAAGTTGTTTTGTGGGCCAAATTGGTAAAGGTGCTTGATCTAATTACTAGTAATAATTAAATTGGAATTGGGAGTGGCATCTCAACACTTTGGATTCTAGATATATAATAGCAAAGTAGTTAGTTAATCGTCTCACATATGGTCTAAATCTCCAAAAACACATTAGATTTTGACTGATTCGATGTGAAATTTGGTTAGTCTATACTAGTGTAAACTTTAGTTTAAAATAGGAGAGTAATTTTTATCTACATATTTACATAAGGTCATAGAAATTAAGAACATGTCAATTTATAAAAGATTATTACTTGTTACGTAGTTTGATTTTTTTTTCAATATACTTATGGATGTACCTACGAGTAAAAGTTTAATGCACGTGTTCAACATAGTTGCAATTTGATATATAAAAGAAATAGGTGTAAATATATAGTTAGTTGGTAATTATTTACTACACTCTTCGTTTTTACTTTTTTAGCTTAGCAACTTTTTATGCAGATTCATTTCGTTTATGTTTTCTTCTCAATCTTCTTTCCTCCACGTAAAGAATAATTTGAAAATGTTCATGTGAAATCAGAGTATTTGTGCCTATAACCCTATACATACCCATCGTTATGGATTAAAGAACAATTCAAAGTAATCACTTTTATGATATGGAGTGCATCGAATTTGAGCGCGTTGACTTGTAAAATAAAAATAAATAAATTACTAGTTTATAAACTAATTTTATATAGTGCCCTCAATTTGTCGTTTTTTAATTTGCATATCACAGAGTAAATATTCTCTTTCTCTCAACTTTTTAATTGTATTTTAGGGTAGATTAAAAAATTATTAAAAATACACTATTGTTCATAAATTAAAAACTATTTTTTTTTTCTGAAAGTCCTGATGTTAAATCATTTTTTCTCTTTTAAAATAAAAGTTAAAACTGGACGGAAAGCATGTGATATGATCTAATATCACAAATAAATACATCATTTATCACTGTGCAAAAATCTCTTTGCCATTTAAACACTTATTTAATGAACAGTTGCAGCAAAAAAAGGAAAAAAGCCAGCTATTACTCCAATTTCAAAAGTAGTTGACAAAACTAAGTTCCCATCTCGTGAGTCACGATATTCCATGAGCACTATTCAATAAATAAATAAATAAAACAAAGATGACCAAAACGTGCTCCCAACGTATATTATTATTCGATCCGATATTCTTAATTATCAATACTACGTGTATATTAAAAATAATATTAAATTAATAATTAATAATTAATATAAAAATTTTAATTAAATAATTATGAATATTTAATTATATTATAAAAAATTATTATTATTTTAATATAAAAGTTTGAACATAATATTATATTAAATTGATATATAAATTAAATTATGTAATTATAAATGTTAATTATTTTATAATTAAATTGCTAATATAACGTTACAATACAAGCTAAGCGTGTTGCAGTTTTAATTTTCAAAATAGAGTTTGGTCAATCTATGTCATGCCTAGCTATTCCCTATTTGCATAATTGCACCATATATATATATAACAACTACTATTATATAGTATATTATTGGAATTTTGAAATTCATTCACTACTCTTTCGGTAAATTTATGATATTTTGACTTGATTCAATTATTGTCCTTTGTATCTGTCCACTTCTTCCACGGTCAATATTCTAACGTGAAAAATGTTTCTGAAACATAATTTGTTTATTCATGACTTTGCTCAAGACTTCCAAAGTCAATGTTTAACTAACCATATACTTTTCCATACAAATTCTTCTTTTGATTTTGTTCATATCTAAATAATGTGCTGCTGGTTTTGAAAAACCATATACATGCCAAAAGTGATGACATTTATCTCCTATTAGTTATAATTATTGATTATTATTTTTTTCAAACTCATCATAGCATCTTTGAATAATAATTTGCAAACTTTGGACCTTATATAAGTATATAGTTATTTAATGAAAAAACTTAATGGTACAAAAATAAAATTCATCAATTTCATTTAAAGTTTTTGACTGCATGTTTGGTATGCACCGTATAATTTCCACCATTGTATTTTAAATTATGTTTACTTTGAGTTTGATTTCTTTTGCTTTTGATTCTAAACATTTTATAATTTTAAATCAATTAGCTAGATTGTATTTAATGAAATGTTCATGACGTGACAAGACCAAAATACGAAAACAATAATAAATAAATGGTGTTTGCTCCCATCTTGTCTGTAGGTAAAGACAAGCTTATCCACACTTTGAAAGTGTTGCTAATAAATCTAACACTTTTATACTTTGACACATGTTTGTTTTTAATTGGTTTGCTCTAGGTAAAGACATGAATGATGTCTTCATATGAGAACTCCCCTAAATAAATACAAACACATGTGTCTCATATTTAGATTAATATATGAGAATAATTTTTAGTTCATCTAGATCAATTATATTTAGTTTTTGTCCCACTTTTTTAGAAGTTTAAAAAAATTTAAATTTCAGTCGTTTACATATTTTTCATCTAGTCCAATTACTAAACTAACCTTTATGTTCATATGTTTTTATGTTGTACATCTACTTTAAAGACATATTTGTCATTATCGTAAACAAAACAAAGATTAATTAATATATAACAGTATAGACTATAGACAGGGGCGGATCTATGAAGAGCCATAGGGGGCTTATGCCCCTACTGATTTTTTAATTTTTCATTAATATATATATATAAGTGTATATATTTTGTCCTCATTATATTATTAAATTTGCCCTCACACTATTAAAAATTTTAAAAATATTATCTTATATTTTGTATATATTAAAGATATAATATTTTTGCCCCCACTATTAAAATTTTCTGGATCCGCCACTGACTATAGACATTAATCCTAACTTCGAATATGTTCTGAGGTGGACTTCTTAAGGATGTGTTTGGGAGTTTGAATATAGAGTAAAGGGAGAAATTTTGAGTGTGGATGTGTTTGAAAGTTTCATTAGCAGAGAGAGAGAAAATGTTTGATGAGATTTTAAAACCTTTCAAACTCTCTAATTTTTAATTCTCTCAATTGAAGGATTATTAAATTCCTAAACAAAATAAAGTTCTTTTCTCCAAATTTTTCCCTCCCGTTCCTTTTTCTCCATAACCTCCACCTCCTGTCCATTTCTAACTCACAAACAAAGTCCAAGGTTATATTACAAGTGCCCTTCGTTGCTTCAAAAACCTTAGGCCCTTATTGGGAGTTGGGGATTGTCTTCATCATGTTATCAATTTTGATTTCTTACCAGCATTTTTAAGGATGTCTTCCGCCTTGGGCCTTTTCATGCTTGGATCCTAAGACCAAAAGAGGAAAGCCCATTAGATGTGTTTAAGGATAGAGCCCAAATATTATGTTCCTCCGAATTTGAAAAGCTTGCCTATTCTTATCGTGAATAGTGTTATTTCAACACCAAAATATTGCTCTCTTGTTGAGATATCGACTTTATTATTACTATTAGATATGATGAATTAATAATTTTATGAGAACTACTGTCACATCTAAATCTAATAGTAGTAAAATATTTGGATTCATTTTTTGATATCTTGTATAGAATTGCTATTAGTATATATAACAGTGTTATACATTTTTTTTTATCTATGTCATTTTGATGAATATGTTTAAGAGCAAACGTTTTCACAAAAATCAAACTTGTTTTTAGCATTGAAATTATGTAGGGATGGAGAGAAATCAGTCATTTCTCAACCATCTTTTCCTATTTTTAGATTAAAGCCCTAAATCCACCTAAATCAGCTTACGAAGTCAATTCTTTTTTCTCTATTTTTGCAATACTTTTCCATTTTGTAGTATTCTGAGTTTGGTTGTATCATAAAAGTTTTTAGGTGTTGAAAGCAATTAGAACTAGAACCCATGTGTAGGTGATGACAAGTAATTAATGGATAACTCAAAAAACAAACCTAACAAGTGTGCACTTATAACAACGATGATTGCACATTTTTGGGAGTTGCCATTGACCGATGTCATCAGAATGAAGCAAAGTGTTGTCAAATATTAAACTTTGAACTAAACTAATTAAATGCGTCTCCGCAATTATCATTTGAGTCTAGATTTAGCTATCTGAAATCACTGAAAAAGGCCCTCTTTTGCTCTTTTAACCAAGTTCCTACAAATGCTGTATGTGTATTTTTGTGTATAAATATATATATATTCTGATTCCAAACTTAAATATCACATAAAAATAGCATTCAGATAGGGTTATTAGGCTTGGCCCACACAACAATGTCAAAGCACTTCTACCATAGCATGATGATTAATGAACCCCCCAAAGAAAAGAAAAATTATTACTTGAATTTTAATGCCTCATTTGGAAACAAATTTCATCACAAAAATTTCTGTTAAAAATTAAAATATAGTATTACTTATTTTCTTTTCAAAGTATGAGATATTTTCTTTTATTCTACATTATTAGTCATACATAGTAGGACCCACTGAAAGGTCAATAAGTATGAGATCCCCACTAATTAAGGGGGGGGGGGGGGTGTAGGCCAATCAAACCCCTACTCTCCTAAGTTCAAGTTTGTGCTACTTTAACTTGGTGCATTATTATCACACACACTAAAAGGTGGAAATATAGGAATGAAATTGAATTGTCTTTTACATTCTATCAATGATAGTTTTGGCCATTTGTGTGTGTTTCTTAATTAATTTCGGTCTATTAGGTGGAAGTTGAAACTTGGTGCGATGATGCAACAAGCAAGTTTCTCCAAAAGCCCAATTACCTAATCATGATGATATCTTTTCGTGTATGTCTTAGTTAGGGATCCACCTCCATTACAATGCATGATCTGCTTTTCCTACCCTAACCAAGTTAAGTAGTTTCCATGCATCTCACACTACAACATTAATAAGTCATTTTAACATTTAATTATAAAAAAAATTGATAAAAATATTATAAAAAAGATATATTGATATTTATTGGACATTGAAAATAGTCATAAATTATTTTTTAATAATTAATGACCATTGAAAATACTTATAAACTAGTTTTAAGTATTTTCAACTATCAGTAATTTTCAATATTATTTTTATTGAAAATATTCATTTTTTCTATCAGCGTCACTCTTATCATCATTCATTTGGGGTTGGGTGATGCTAAATGAACAATACAAAGCCAGTCTAACAAGCCAATAAATGAGATTTTGGACCATAATTACTCAGTCCATTACAATCTCAATGATTATTTGGGCTAAAACCAAAGTCAAAATAAGCTCATTGGCTATATAGGCTGATTTTTCATTATCCACTTAGCATTATTGTTTAGGGTTTGTATGATTTTACATCTCAACTTACTTATAGAATGCCAAACCACACCAAAGCAGAGTATATTGCTATTCAAGCTGCAATATTTATCAATTCTTTCAACATTTTAACTTTTTGTTTGTAATGTAATATGGTTATGTAAAAAAGTTAGATGGAGTTTTTTATGCCCACACCAAAGAAAATGTGTAGAATGTATGAAGATAAGGTGTATAAAAAAGTAAGAGTAATCTAATCTAGTCTAAGCCGTAGTAGTAGCATGCAGATTGCAGAAGTTGTCGTTATTGTAAATTGTGTTTGTGTGTGCGCCTAACTTAATCTGATCTGACCTGACCTGACCTGGCTCAATAAATAATGAATCATACCAAAATCCCACAGAATTCTCTCACCTTTTTGCTCCCAAACTCTACTCTACTCCTTTCCTTAGCTTTGTTACCGTTGTTACAGAATCGATCAAGTCACAAAATAATAATAATAATATACTATTGTATAAAATACAATTTCCAAATTAACTACATTTTTTTATTCATATTCATAGATAGTTATATTTTTTAAAATAAATATAAAAATGAAAAATAAGAAACATATAATAATTTTTTTATTATCTGAATTTCATTAGTTATCTATTTAATTTTAATTTATATAATTATTAAATTAAATAAAATTGTGTGATTTGGCAGGTATTCGTTGTCCGATTAGACCTCAATAATAATAATAGCATTGCTAGAGATACAATAAAAAATTAGTCAAAATAGTCAACAATAGGAAATTTGGCCTAAATTACTCAGCTCAATTAAAAAGGTACACATGGTTAATAATGCTATTTTAACTAAAATTATTAAAATGAGCTTTGTTGACTGTTTTAGCTGAAAAAATGTTATTTCTCAGATATATTTATGTAATAATAATATGTGTATATAATAGTATGATGAAGCTACCGTACCCCCTTGGATCATTGGTTGATGTCTTTTGTGTGTATCTATCCTTGCAAGTTGCAAATGCATATCACATAAGATCTGCAGAAAGACCCTACGGATTATACTTTTACAAATTTATTCTAAGCTGAGGGCAATCATCATTATTATTTCCAACTAGCTCATTTCCGTCAATAATATCACCTTTTTCTTTTTCTTTTTATTTTTTTGTGATCTGACCATGGGACATAACTCAACTTTTGTTTCTATCTATCCCTCCCTTTTTTTATACTAGCTAACACAAGACGTATAGGTAATTTTCATGTAGGAAAATAATATTTGAAGAAATAATTATCTAATTAAACAAAAAAAAAGCACATGTAAGAAGTGTAGATAGCAACCAACGCCTAGTTGACTAGACTTATCTTTTTAGTAATCTCATTTTCTTTTAATTCGTTAGTTAGTTATCAGTACAATTGAAGTTAAACTAACCTAGCTCATTCATAAAAATGAAACACAATTATTTAAGCATTTTCATTTTTGCAAAGTTCTAAAAACAATAGTCACCATTGTCACCATATGATTTCTTTCAAAAGAAAAAAGTAATCGGATTATTTATTTTATTGTCTTTTTTAGCATGTAAGAAAATAACTATATACTTCATCACACCTTCGTCATATTATTTTCATTTGCAAGTTGCATGCAAAGGGAGGCAAATAGACTCATTGGATGGGGATGAGTATGACACTAGGTCACACCTAATAAATCTGGTGCATCATGATTCTATTAATTTATCAAAAATACTTTTTTTAACATTTATAACTAAGTATCTTAATTAAATATTTATTTTCACACTCTTATAATATTTTATATAACAGTAATGCTACACATATGTAATATATATATGAGTTGGAGCTAACCAAATTTATTTAATACAATAAAATACAAAAATTATTAATAGCATTTAACTTTTAAACATTCATAAATTATTTATACAATCCTTAATTTAATGAGTTGTCTTTTAATTGATTCTATTTAGTTCTAATATAAACCTTTTTTTATATAAATATAATGAATGAGAATCACTATCATATCTAACAGTGAGAAAATAAACATCTAATTAAAATATATAATTTTAAAGGTTGAGATAGCATACTCTTAATTTACTGTATCCAAAGAGATAAGGTAATATAATAAGAGATTCAATTGCAAATAGCTTAGTGCAAGAGCAACTATAGCTCCTCATCACATTGACCCAATTTCATCCAATCATATTGATTTCATTGCAATATTTATATTATTAATTTTCCAAACATTTGATTATTAAATTCCCTCATTTTGGAATATCTGTCTGCCAATATGGCCAAGTCCACCAAAACGAAGGCTTGTACTATTGTATTTGTATCCCTCCTTCTGTCTCCAGGTATTCATTAATTAGTATTTAAATAAAGGAAATACTCGAATAAATCAAAAAAATTAGTCAAAACAATAAATATATTATACATGCATAACATATATAATATTAAATGCACAATGTATATTACATGTTGTATCACCATTTTTCTTTACAACATATGATATATATTGTGCACATCATATGATATATAATGTGTACAATATGTAATATTTACAGTGTAATTTATATTATATATATTGTGCACAATTTATTAATTAGTTATTTAAGCTGATTTTTTTATAGTACTTATAACAATGCTCTTTAAATAATTAAATCATATAATTATGCTATTAATGTTTATTTTTATTTTTCTCTTTCTATATTTGTCGTGTCTTCACCCTTGTACCTATAAAATATATAGGTAAATTGATAATGGGAGTACTTAATTACTACTAACTAGTAGTAGGGACATTAACAACTGCGATCGCATCCATAATCTGTGGGCAGCTTCTTTCTTTTAATTATGATCGGGCTTTAATTATGATTTGGATCATCATGTTGAGATTTTAAGAAGTAATATAGTCATACGAACGACTATCACAAAAGCAATACTAATTTATTATCATTAAAAAAAATGTAATTTTTATATACTCACAAAAATTTGTCAAATTATGTCTTATTACATTATATAGTAGCATTCTTATATTACTACTTGAAGAATCGTGCGTGTAAGCAATTGGATGTGATTAGATAATAGTAAAAAAAAAAAGACAATAGTTAAAAAAAGGTTTTACACTGCTGACCTATAAAAATTAAAAACTTACTATACTATAAAGAGCCAGCCATGATATCATTTTTTAATATATACACACACAAATTCATTAAAATATAATAATATAAAATATATGCATGCAGGAAAGGAATCTTCTCACTCATGAGTAATATTATTTTTTTCTATTTATCTGTTTGGTTTATCAAAATTAATCCTATTAAAAGTAATAAATACTATTTTTTAGTTTTTAATCTGATATCAATTATTATAAACTAATTTTTAACATTATTTCTAAATATATATTATTTTTAATTCAATTTTGATACACTGATAGTGTACAAATTTTACGCATTCATCCAATTATATATTGTCACGGGACTGATTGTGTCTTTTCTCTCTCATTACTTAAAATGATATACAAACAGAGTGTTTTAATTAATGATAGTATAAAATATTTTTACATTGTAAGTGTATAAAAATTAATCTATTATCTTTTTAAATGAATTGTTTTATAACTAACTATTTTCACTTTAATTATTTCAAAAACCAATTCAATCCGAATTTAAACTAAAATGGGGGCGTATGTAACATGACATATTGTAATTTTAATCTATGTTATACCAATCAATTCACTGCCCAACAACCAACTCATCGTACGGTCTCCAAAGTCCCATCAATTACCCTACAATAAAAACTGCCAAAAAAATAAATAAACTTTGTTAATTTGTGTGCTAAAAACTTGTTAATTACACCTCGCTACGTAAAAAATTATCTTTCTAAAAAATCTTTTTATTTAATATTATTTGTCATTTTAGAATTTTAAGAAAACATTTATTATTCTTTTTTTAATTTTATTCTCACATGCATTCTCTCTCATATCTTTTATAATAATTATTACACAAAAAACTAAAAGGACAATTTAATCATTATATATCATTTTTACATATAAAGTTATGTACATTAATTATATTCTTAATAATCATAAAAAATCTAAAAGTCATTTATTGGTGGAGGAGGGAGTAATTCAATGATCCCATGTATTTACTTCGAAGATATATTTAATGGTGGAGAAGTGCGATCTAAACCTACAGTTTAATACTAAATCATTATTTTCCAAGTTTGATATGCTTTGAGCAGAATAATAATATAAAATATTTTAATTATGATTTTTGTATCATCATTGTCCAGATCCTACTCTTTCTATATTATCTCTTTCAATTCTTCTACCAACTACAATGTCAAAGTCTTCTCAGTCCAACATTTCATTCTTATCCTCCTTATATATCCATCTTATCCAAAGTCTAGCCAGCCAGCTATTTTGCACAATCATTATTGACACTTGTTCTAATTGTTCTAATAAAAAAAAAGTGTATTGAAATGATTTATCTTTATCCAATGCAGATAGAGAAAATGAAAAAGAAATTGTAATTACAAAACAATGAAGTTTTACAGGTTGGCAAACTTCATCTTTATAGTTTATACATACATATACTGAAAAAGAAAATAAAGAATGTATTATATAAATTTGTGTTTATAATAAATTATATGTGATAATATATTAATTAAAAAATTTATAATATAATTAGTATTATTGTAATTTTTAGTTATGTATTAAATGATTGATATGTTATTATTTATAAAATATATTGTAAATCTGAATCTATATTAATATAAGCACATAACTCAGAGGAAATTTAGAATTGGATATTTTTCTTTTCTTTCCTTCCGAGTGGTCAAAATCCTGAATCATTCCCACATTATTCTTCAGATATAATTAAAAGGAGGAAAAAATGATTGAAATTGAAATGTAATATTCGAAATAAAAATCCTAAATAAAGAAGCACGGGGCAATTGTTGTGGTCCAAAAAAAGGAAACAAAGAGGATAAGGATTACTAAGATTCAGAGTGAAGAGAGACATAATAATAAGCAGAATTAAGACACATCTATTGCAACCTAACAACCCTTTTATGGTCCATCTTCTTGCCACGTCATCTCAAACGTGTCAATTCCCTCTTCTTATCAATTTATACAGTTATCTTATCAATAAAAAATTGGTCTTAATTAATTTAATTATTTATTATGTCGACAATTAAATGATAAAAACATTAAAAAATTATATAATAAGTACATCAAAATGAAACCTTTAATTTTAATACATGGATTGTATATAAATCTTTACCATGCGGAGTATTATCATATTTTAACAAAAAATGTTTGATTAATCTGTTACTATAAAAAAAAAGTATAAAATTGTTGGTGTATCAAATTAATCTTATAAAATATAAATTTACAATTTAATCCCATAAAACACAATGTCATGTAAGTTAACCCTTTGAAAGAAATTACCTTTACTTTTTATGATTAAAATATAACGAATTCATCTCTAACAATTCATAGAAAGGGTTAAATTGACAAGGTATTGGGATAAATTAATTCATTATAACGCTAGACAGGGATAATTTTGTTTGATATTCTTAAGTTATAAGGATGACAAAGTGCCTTTTTTTACTTGTTTATGCTAAACCTGTACAAAATTTATGGTTTAATTTGCATCTACTAACAATACAATTTTTTTACATAGTCATCAAATCATATATTGTCATGTCAGACATAACTATTTTTTCTCTCTTTTATTACTTAAAAAATTATACAAACAGAGTGTTTTGATTGAATGACGATATAAAATTCAGTATATTAAAATTAAACTTCAAATTTAATCTCTTGTTTTTTATTTGTAATTAAATTTATATTTAGCATAAGTATATAATATATATACATATATATCTTATATATTATCATTATAATAAAAACTAATAATTTGATAGGCACTCGTATTTTTTTTGACTAATTAATATACTTAATAATATTATTCATTTAAATTTTATTCGTTGAATTACTTTATAATTGAATGATAATATAAATTTTTAGGCTTCTGAGTTGATAATATAATTTTTTATCTGATACTAATAATCTCTTGCTTGTTAATTTTAGTTTTTAGGGTGCTAAAATGATACTTCCTCCATTCCAAAGTATTAGTCGTTTTAGTAAGAAAAAAATATTTTATAATGATTGTCGTTTTCAACTTTCAATATCAATTTAATTTTTTTTACCAATTATACTCCTAGTATCATTTCTCTTTCTTTCTTAAATATTACTCCAAGGGACCACTAATCATCTTTCTTTCATATTAATACTTTAGATAGTTTAGTCATTTTAATATATCATTTTATAAAATTAAGAATATTTATTGAATTTCTTAATCTACGTGTAAAAATCTTAAAAGACTAATATTTTAGAATGGAGGGAGTAAAAGTTTCTAGATCAATAAAACATTTTGCTTTGCTTTTGTTGTTGTATTTTCTTATTTTTATATATAAATCCTTCAACCTCCATTACACTACAAATTTTTTCAGTGCTTATCTCTCTGAAACCCTCACCCATCTTCTTTCCTCTGTTCTTTCTCTGTTTCTCTCTCTCCACCTTTTCTTCTTCTTCTCTTTTTATCCTCTTCCGGAGAGGAACACCATAACCATTTTCTATCACAGATCACACATATGAACCCAATCAATCACTTGTAGTGAGTGAGTGAAACCGAATCGAATCTCAAATCTCAAAGGGATCATTTAACAGAGATTGTGAATCGCGCGCGTGGGCTGAAAAATCTCAATCTCTGAATATTGATGACAAAGAACCCCATAACTTGGAAACCCAGAAGGAAGAGAAGACGAAGAGGACAAGGTTAAATTAACCCCCATCTTCCACATACCCTTCATTTTCTTACCACAGATAAAACAAAAATTTGAACAAAAAAAAAGACATTTTTATGGAGGTTTTGGTGGGTCCCAGTTTCACCATCGACGTTCCCTCATCTCCGCCGCAGCCGCCGCCGGAAAACCAGGCGGACCAACGGCTCTTCCTGACAGAGGACGAGGAAGTTGGGTCGAGTTTCCGGATCTCAGGCCAGCCCAAATTCTTCGCCGGAGATTTGTCATCGGAGAGCTCATCGTCGATCGGAACCCCCGACGACAGCGACAACGATGTAGATGAAGAGGTGCAGAGCGGCTTCAAGGGTCAACTTGGTTTGGGCTCTCTCGATTCATTAGAAGACTCTCTTCCCATCAAGTTAGTCTCTTTTTTCTTTCCCCTTTCTCTTCGCCCTAATTTTTGTCTTTCATAAATTCTAATCTGGTACACTTTTAATTTTTCTTCCATTCTTATAATCGAGATCCTTAACTTTTATGGGTTGGTAGAAATTTGTATAATTTTGTGTAGAATTTGGGGTTTTTTCTCCTGGATTTGCTTTTTGTTCTTAACCTCTGTTTTTTGTTCTGAATCTCTGTTTTTCTTGGTAGGAGGGGATTATCTAGCCATTTTGATGGAAAATCAAAGTCGTTCACGGATCTATCCCAAGTTAGCACCTTGAAGGAGTTACAGAAGCAAGAGAGCCCTTTCAACAAGAGAAGAAGGGTTCTGATTGCATCTAAATGGTCCAGAAAATCATCTTTCTACACCTGGTCCAACCCACAATCCATGCCTCTTTTACCCGTGGATGAGGATCGTGATGATGATGATGTTTATGATGATGATGATGAAGATGATGATGGAGGAAAAGCTAGGAAGGTTCCTTCTGCATCATCATCTTCTTCTTCTTCCTTGGCAGAGGAAAAGAAGCAAGAGGAAGAACAACAAGTGAATATGGTGGGTCATAAGAACAGAGTAATACCTCAATCTTATGCTGCTCAGATGAGGCTTAGGTTAAGGAGCTTCAAGACCAGAAGCTTTTCCCTTGCAGATCTGCAAGAACATGATGATGAGGATGAAGATGATGATTAATTAATTTAATTGACAATCTAGCTTTAGAGATTTTTGTAATTTTGTTTTGTTTTGTTTTTATTCTTCTTGTTATTAAATAAAAGTTAAATAGTATTAACTATATTGAGTGGTGACTAAATTATTATCTTTCTGTCTAATTTTTTAGGTTAAAACTTAGAAAATGAGTTTTGTCCAAAAGGATATGCCCTGCATATCCTGTGGGTCTATCAAAGTAATGAAAGCTTCTTACAATGACATGATCTCTGAGCTTTCTTTTTTATTATTTTATTTATTAATTAACTAATTTATATCTTGGTAGTGGATATGGATATTGGAGTTTACATTCAGATGACAAAAAGTAGAAGAGATAAAAAAAATATTGAATTGGATGAACAATATTAAAGAACAAGGATATTTAAAAGAGATGGAGTGTTTTGATTGTTTTATGCTTTTTTAACATCACGGTTTAGTGGGGAAGTGATAGGTGGCTAATGACCAATGGCCATGAAAATGAAAAACTATGGTTCATTTGATTGGTATTTTAAAACGTATCTTGAACAAATCTTATCCTATCCTTTAGACTATTCATAAAAATTAAATAGAAAAAAAAGGTATGACTTTGATTTGAATGGCTTTGTTTAAATTATTATTATTGTGAATTGCAAGTTGTGGCCACATTATTGTCTTTACTCGGGGGTTGAAGCTGAATAAGGATGGAATTTGAAGTGTATGGTCTTAATCTACCTCTATACTTAGGCATTTCCCATTTGGTTTGTTCTTTCATATATTAGCTATCTAACTTGACTTGGTTACCTATTGGCTAAGATAGATAGATAGATAAAGATGGGCTCATGCTTACTTTTCAAGTATCATATAAAGGATATATCTAATATGATCCATTATAATTCTTGAGTTAGATATGGTTGTAGTTGTGGACCTTTTATGTTCCCTATCAACATATATACATATATGTGCTTAAAAAAATGGAATATTGAATCCCAAAATCCAAAATTTTCACATTTTTCGATGAATATTCCAAATTGCAAGAAGTTCGTAGCGGAGTTAGACAATTTTGTAGGAGACCAATATGAGGGAGCTAGATATTTCTTTTTATGAGTATTAAAATAATATATATTTTATTTAATTCATTTGTTAAATTCGGTCATATGACTCCCTCTTTAACTTAGCTTGCTTAAAAGTGTAGGACAAATGTATAAATACCTGATTTGTATAGCAAATAAAATTGAATAAGACGTGAGACATAAACTAATAATTTAGAGGAATTAAATACATAATATTTTTACTTTTATAAATAGAACTAAATAAATTCATGGTGAACCGTCCCATTAACGTAGAATAAAATGTAATTTTGTATCAACAATTCAATTTTATATATTGTTGACCGAATTTGAGTAGGAAAAAAACAAAGGAAATGATAAGAATGAAAACCTAGTTAAGTTACGTTTGTTCGTCGTATAACAGAAATGCGTCAAATTAATATTCAATATGTGCTATATATAACATAAAACGTGTGCTATATATATTACACATATGTATAATACACATTCTTTGATATATATAACATACGTCAGATATTAGTTGAACGTAATTATGATGTACGAACGATATTATTGGTTAAGTTATTGTGTGAAAATACCATTCCATAGAGAATGAATGGATAAGAGCATGACAATATTTTGGTGTGGGGGAAATGAATGCATCTTATCAATGAGGTTTAGTTTCCGTTGCAAGCCTGGAATATGATTTGCGGATTGCCAATGCCACCAAACAAGAATCATTGTGATTACTAATTTTTTGGACTATTATATTTATTTTTCTATATTGATAATGGACAATCAGTATATCACTTTATTTATTTCACGTAGAGAATGATGAATTTTTAATGTTATCGGGAAAAAAAAGAAAGAGAAGATTAAAGCTGCCTCAATAAAGTAAAAGAATACCACGTGGGATAAGGAGTACCCATGTATAACATCTCAAATAAGTAATCTCCCCAATTTTTATTAGTATAATTCACTCTTCTAAATTTGTCATTTATTCTTAAATGAATGCAATTAGAAAGTTATTCCATATATTTGATGGTAATGCTAATAATTAATTTTTTAAAACTATCAATTCAAATTTATAATATTAAAAGTTAGACTAATTATTTTAAAAAATTGAATTATTATACATGATAATTGATGGTGATTAATTTTATGATATACATAAACATTTCTTATATTTGATATATATATATATATAATAATTTAATATATGTGATCTATTTACAAAATAATTTATAAAATACATGTTCATTTTATGTAATAAATAGTTCTTGGACACTCTATCAAAATTTTATTTGGATTTACTCATGTAAAATCCTATTTTTATTTATTAGTTTTATATAAATATTTTATTTTATGAATCATTTAATATTTTAAATGTAAAAAATATAATCTCATGTATTGCACTTATAAATCTAGTAGATCTATAAAATAAAAAAATATAGTGGCGGGATCTGGTAACCATTTTTTATCTTCATCTACCGTTTTAATTTATTGAATTTGGATTATTTAAAGTTTTACTACTTAATTTTTTAAAACGAGATCTTCACTTTATAAAATACTTATGCTAATATATTAACTTTACATCTATATAATAAACAATATATATAGTTTCTCATTTGCAACCTTGAGAATCAAGCACTATAAGATTAGAATTTATTTTGAAATCTAAAAGTTGGACCAGGGGTTTATTACGAATGAAAAATAGATTTTAATTGTTTTTCACTTTATTTACTATTTAGTTTCAATTCTTCAATTTACCAAATTCAAATCTAGCATTCCATGATTGATAATCACTTCTATATTTTTGTTCTTTTAATATTTTAATCACTTCTCAACCATACTACTAAATATAAATTACTTTATTATAAAATTAATATCAACAAAATAAACTATATTTTAACCCCCAATAATATATACAAAATGGAGATTAAACCAAAGCATACCGTGTTAGAATATGTTTAACATAAAACGAAAAAAATATTTCTATAAAAAAAACAAAAATTAATTTATTTTTCATATTTAAGTCGTAAAATAATTGCTGCAGCAGCAATAGAAGGAGAGAGTAGGACACGTGTAAACATATCAATGGCTAGCACCATCAGATTCCCCCAGTTTCGTTTCCTCACTCCCTCCGCTTCCTCAATCGCCACCGCCACCACTAGGGTTCCGTATTCTTACGCCCATTCTCTCTCGACTCGGCCGAGTGGACTCAGCTCAACTTCAATGAGTCAACCCGCCGCCGATCCCGAACCCGTAGCGGCTTCTACCGAGTCACCGTCTCCATCGCAGGTGGAAAGCGGCGACATCGTAGTCCAGTACGTGGTGCTCCGGCGAGACCTGATTGACACGTGGCCGCTGGGAAGCGTGGTCACGCAGGGATGCCACGCTTCTGTTTCGGCCGTTTGGTCCAACAAGGATGATCCTTCCACCATTGATTATTGCAGTCCCGAGAAAATCGATTCTATGCACAAGGTAACCTCAATATTCTAAATAATAGTATTGGTGTATCAAATTCATTTCGTAATTTTTTGTTTTTGGGTCAATTCTAATTGAAAATTTGGAATAGAAGTAGCATTGTTAGGGATGTTCAATATTGTGAACTTGGAATTAGTTGTCTTCTGTTTGCAATCTGCTAGAAAGATATGTTTCACTCGCTGATCCGTTGTAAGGGTTGATTGATTGCTCGTAACCAAGTGGAGGAGTGAAAGAAATGTATATAATGTTAAATTTTGTGATTGCTAGGAACCAATTGAAGATTCACATTGTGCATTTGGGGCTAATTTTGAATTGATGATAAGAACCATTTGGATTGAATTGACCTTTTGCCTTCCGATAGTATCTTTCATTTTTCTTATTGATAAATAGTAAGTTAAGATAACTTCATTTCCTCTGTCTAGTTGTTGCATATTGTGTATGCAAATTGTGTATGTGACAATCTATTTATATTCCTGCACTTTTTCTTCTTGATGGACGGAAATTTGTTCACATCATAGTTGAATTTTGTAGTCTGTGCTTGAGGTTTGCCTGATCTTTGCTTTTGGAACATTCAATTTAGCTTCTCCACCGTAGTTGGAAGTTTTAAGTTGTCGGATCCCTTGGCGCTTTGTCAAACACATCGCATTTTCCAACACTGCATATAATGATATTTCCTCTTGTCATCCGTTTTGGTTATTGGGATATTTTTTTAACCTGTTAGTCATGCACGAATGCAAAATTCATTAGAAGTTTACATGCATTTTGATTGAAAGAAGCACACATATGAGACTATGATAACAACATTGCAGAAGTGTGGTAATTGGCAAACCTTCTTCAGGATTTCATAAATCATCCTTCAGCATTTGTATGTTTATCGGGCCGCCGTGGCTGATCTGTTGTTGATTTAGATTGTGCTATTTGACACCAACTTTGTTTTACAGTTTCACTTCAGCCAAAGTGGTCTCTGGCTATTTATAGACATAATCCATGAGACCATGACATGTGTGCTGCAACTTAGCTTATTGTGTTACAATTAATTGGTTGCCGATCTTCAACTGTAGGTTACCCTTGAAGTAAAGGGAGAAGCCCAAATTAAAAACTTGTCTGAAAAGCTCACATCCGGTGGGATCATTCACAAGCTGTGGATCGAACAGCCTGAAAATATACCTACGTGTCTTGCCACAAAGCCTTACCCCAAATCAATTGTATCTTCATATTTTAAGAAGCTGAAACTCTGTAAGTGATCCCATGTTCTGATATTTACTTTTTATCTTCCTCGTTGCCCCTATTTGGTTGAAAATGCTCTGTATCACTATGATGAGAAATATTCTTTACTTTCTTTTTTTGTTGACCATCTGTAGTAAAGTTGAAACAATTTTGGGGAAATGGAGCTGATTTTTGTTTTGTTAAGTGCATTAACAAGCTAAAAGTATTTCATGTTTCTTATGACTTGGGGAAGTTGGTCTTGACATTTGAATGAACCTCCTTTGCATATTTGTTGTGTTAGAAATATAGCGGTAGACAGTGGTAGTTGTTTATTTTGTTGATACTGGTGAACTAGTTAGTAGTTTAACTTTTTTTTTTTGGTTTCTAACAAAATCCTTTTTGGGCCATTTGTTATAGTATTTGTTTGCATTTGGTATTGGATTTCCAAAAATGAATAGATAGCCCAGTTTACCTCTGAGTTTCAAGTTTCGTTCATATCCCTCATTTTTTCCCTGTCGTCATTAAAAACTCACGACCCGACCAGAAGGGGTACTTTTAGAATCACAAGGAGCATAGGTAGTTATTTCGGATCAAACAAAGCTCGTTACAATAGGGATCATGATATATTCACATAAATTATAGGAGTAGGAATATTGATACTATGTTAGTATGGAGAAAAAGTAATATTAGGATGTGAAAATCATAATTAGTGTCTAATAATATCAAATACATGTACATGAAAAGCAGTAAATAAAAATAAAAGGAAAAGGATAAGGAGCATATATATATTTCCATATTCCTTGTAGGTAGCGATTGTAGTTGGTGCAGGGAGGGGATGGAAGAGGTGTGTGTCTCATAGTATAGAGTATAGTACTATTGAAGGACGAGTTGTCTGGTACAGAGGGTGCAGTAGTACCTGCGCTTGGTCTTGAGGTGGAAGGGCACGAAACAGAACCTCCACTGGCTCTCGACATCCATAGCATGTATCATCCCTCCACAGTAAGGACACGTCCCTGGTGCTGCTTGCCTTGAGACCACCCTCTCATCCTGGTCGCACACAAAAACCAAACACATCTGGATCTACTCTTGTTTCTCTTTCTTCGCCCTTGACCTTGAGCCTGTTATATCTATCTAGGTCCCAGGATGAATGAAGGAAAGAGTAAGCAACACGGAATATAAAAAGCTCCAACAGTAATCCAATCACAAAGAAAATTCCCATTATAATTGTCTTTTTCCACTCGTTTCCTTCCTTCTCTTCACCGCCTCTTGTTGGCCTCGCGTCATCATATATGGCCACATATCTTATTAGTTAAGTAATTATTTTTTCCAAATCATAAATTCAATAATAAAACACATACAACATAATAAAATATCATTTCTAATAAAAAAACCTATATGCAATTGTTCTTGTCTTGTCAATTGGGTGGTCGACCTCTGAGTTCAGTACGCTGAGTTACTACTCCTATTCCAGTCGTTGGGCTCTTCAGATACAAGTTGATATGATAATTGAAAAGAGACTTTGACGGTCAAGTCTATCTCAAATAATGAAACGAGTACAAGAGTATATGTGTGTAACACAATGAATAGTGGAATGATAGAATAAAATTAGTAGAGTGATTGAGGTTTATCTGGACAGGTGCTGACCCCATATTTAAAGGATCACGAGATCTCTTTACCTTGATTCCTTTTAATTGTGTTGTTGGCTTATAGGCGCCGGGAGCATTACAAGATTTACTTCTCTTAATATTGTCTATTTATAACTGTTATGTGACCAGATTTACTTCTCTTAATATTGTCTATTTATAACTGTTATGTGACCGTTACAATATTTGTCACGTGTTGAATAAGAGTATCATTGAGCGGACTAAGTTTGGTCCGTTTAGTCCACTACAACAACAGACAAATATTGTTTAATGCCGTGTGTCTGAGACTCTTCTTTGCTTTGCTACTTTAAGAATTAGAAGGAAATTGTTTGCTTTGCTACTTTGAGAATTAGAAGAAAATTGTATAGTGGTGGTGGTATCTGCTAGTGTATTTTGAACCATAAATTATTAAGCTCACTAACTAAAAGGCAGTGTACAAAGGAGGAAATGAAATTGTACACGCACTATGCTAGTAGTGTAGTGTAGTGCTCCTCATGTGAAAAGCATCACATTCCTTTCCCCATCTTTTTCGTTTCTCCATTGCGTTGCTATCCGCAACCAAACGCATGCTGTCAACTTTCCTTGCATCCATTTTTGTCATGCAACTATTTCACATGCTTGTTATTTATTTATTTGTTTGTTTGTTTTCTTATAGATTATATTCGATGACTATATGTTTTAAAACAATAATATTTGTCGTATAACATAAATACGTCTATCGAACATCAAACGTGTGCTATACATAAGACATAATGTGTGTTATATATATGACACACGTACGTATAGTACATATTATGTCTTATATATAAGACACATTGGATACTCGTTGGACATACGATAAATATTATTGATTTTAAAACGCAAAAATAGACATAAAATGTAGAAAGTAAACAGCTGCAAGAAGGAAGCAAGGAAGGCACTCCGGTATCTTAGTAAACTTTATTAAAACAAATAGAGATTAGATTAGGACTAGACTACTTTTGAGAACGTGCTAAAATGTGCATGCAGTCCATCCAGTAAAAGCCCAACTAGCACACACAAACATGATTCAGCCCAACAACCATCATCGAAAATACTTTACTCAAAAGGAAAACAAAATAAATAAATAATAATAATAATTAGGAGTAGAAAAGAAGAAAACATGTCGTCCACCCTGGTGATCAAGCATAGAGGAGCTGGCAGTTAGAAGGTTGGAAGTCACGAAAAGCCTCAGGTGCCTCCACTACCTCCCACCTCAACTCAACAAAACGACACCACTCCTCCTCTTGTCCTTGTCCTTCTCTTCCTTCTTCTTCGCTCAAAACGACAACGCTCCCAACCGCCACGTTCAACCCACTACCCGCCACGTAGATCCTCCCATCCAACCCCCCCTTCGCCGCAAACGGCCTCTTCATCTTCTCCCTCGGGAACCTCCCTCCTCCCACGCGCCGCCACGTGTCACTCCCGTCGTCGTACACCTTCACCTCGCACTCCCCGTACTCTGGGATCACGAACACCCTCCCCGCTGCTGACACCGCCACCCCGAACCACCCTTCTCTCATCCCTTCCCCCATCTCCTGCCACCTGTCCCCTGCAACCTCGTACACCCACCCCCTCGGCCTCGACGTGAACGGCCACCTCCACCCCTCCGTCACGTACACCTTCCCTCCGCTCTCTGCCGCCTCGTACGCCGCCACCTCCTCGGCATCCAGCCTCGCCCCCTGCCGCCACGTGTCGTTCTCTGGGTCGTAGATTTCCGCGCCGAGGGTCCCCTCGCTTCCGCCGACTGCTACAATGGTTCCGTTCACCCCCTCTGCCGCGAAGAACGGCGGAAATGCCGGAATTGCAGCCGGGGACCAGCTATTCGTTGTGGTGCGGTATACGAGGGTGGATGTGTGCATTGTATCGGCGATCACGAAGAGTTTTCCTTGGTTTGGGAGTGATGTGATTGCCGTTGGCGGGAAGAAGGTGTTGTCATCAGAGGAGGAGGAGATGGGCATGGTGGGGAGGACGAACCAGCGAGAGGATGTAGGGTCGAGGGCCTGCCATTGGAATTTTGAGGTTGGTTTGTGGAAGGCGAATACGAAGAGGTGAGGGCGAGAGAGTGAGGGTGAAAGGTTTCTCTTAGAGAGTAAGAATGAAGGGTCTGTTATTGCTCTGTTCCATGAGGATGAAACAGAGCGAACCAGAGCTTGGTATGGGTAGGGAAGATGGAGCAGGCATAGCTCTGCAATCTCGTCGGGTAGGCCTGGAATCAGTGGCTCACTCGCTTCGTCCTTGCTGTTACTGTTGTTGTTGTACTCTGTTTCTTGTATCACCGCCATTGAAGAATTGGGGAGGAAAAAATATTCTGAATGAAGGGGTGCGTGTTTCAAAAAAGGAAAAGGCTTTGGAAGAAAGTGAAGAACTTTGGAAGTTGGTGTGGGTTTAAGCGTGAAGTTTAAATATAGGTGGAAGCGTAGGGTTGTAGGAAAAGCCGGGATATGCGGGGGGGAAGGGAAGTGGGGCTAGAAGTTAGAATTGAGTAGTAGTAGTAAGAAGAGAGGAGTGTGCATATTAATAGTCCCGCAAATCCGTGTTAACAAAGACTTGCAATTAAAGAAAGGGGGAATCAGTTTCCACAGTGGCGTAACTGAAGAAGGTATGGTATGCGACGAGAAGAAAGAAACAGGGAAGAATATGTAAAGCTGGTTCGTTCCGTCTTCGTTTGATGGCTGGTTTCTCTTCAGTTGAGGGGTTGATTGATTCTCTTGTTATAAATATGATTTGTTTTATGGGGTTAGATGGGATCCGATTGATGAATGAATGAATGAATCAATCATGGTGCCACTGCCCACTTGAGAGAGGACAGTGTGTGTACACAGCACAGGGTGGGCGCTACAGAATGAATGGGG
Source organism: Aeschynomene evenia (assembly GCA_013621005.1). Taxonomy (NCBI): domain Eukaryota; kingdom Viridiplantae; phylum Streptophyta; class Magnoliopsida; order Fabales; family Fabaceae; genus Aeschynomene; species Aeschynomene evenia. Next base: position 8,002,788 of record CM024270.1, read on the forward strand.
TGTGCTCTGTTTTGTTTTGTGCTGATCGCCAACACAAAAGTACCAATCATTGTCCCTAGCTGAACCACCCAGATGGACTTTTCTTTTTCAATAATGTTTGTGCTATACATAATATATGATATATGTTATATTTATAGACACGTATGTATACCAAACATTTTCTAGTATATATAACAAATATATTTTTCTATGGTTCTCATGTCTAATTTTTATATATTCTATAAGTTTAATTATGGTACGACGATGTAAAAAGATTTAAATTGATTTAGATAAATTATGTGATTTTTTTAGTTAGTGTATCAATCCAGAATAGATATAGATATAAAATTACACTTTGAAATTAAACTCATATTCTATTCTATTCTACTTTATATTCTCTCTTTACTTTTATATCTTCTTAATTAAATTAGATTAAATACCCTAAATGATTCTCTAAAATTATACTGAACGAAATTTTCAAACAAATAATATTAATCAAAGTTTTGATACACAATCAAAAAGCAATCAAAACAAATAATATATAGTATGTATATAATATATTATATATATAATATATTATATATTATATACAATATATAACATGTTGTATCTTTATAATATGATGTGCAGAATATATAATATATGGTATGTGCAATATATAATATACACATTATATAATATATATTATGTATAATATGTTAACTATTTTTTTATACCTATCAATGTTCATCCTATATATATATATATATATATTTGTATATAATTTTTTTAAGTTATAAAAGTATATATGAAAACTAAAAAGATGAATTCGTTTTGTATAATAAATTACACTTTCACTCATTTTTCACACTTTGGCACGCTTAGCATGAATCACTCTTGTATACACTCTTACTCTTCCATAAATTTATTTAACTTTTCTATAATTTTTATATATAATAAATAACAAACTATATACCTAATTCGATCTAATATATATATATATATATATATATATATATATATATATATATATTATAAATATATTAAATGATAGCTATATATGTAAATTATTATTATAATAGATTTAATTTTCATTTATTGACCGTGTATATTTTTTTTACACAATCATCTAATTACATACTGTCATATTAGTTATGATTGTATTTTTTTTTACATTACCTGAAAAATCATATAAATAAAGTATTTTGATTAGATAATAATATAAAATTCAGTAAATTAAAATTAAATTTTACTATAATTTATTAAATTTAATATGTGTAATTAATTATTTATATTCAGTATTTGGTCATTCGATTAATTGGTGATGGGAACCCCTAGTGGGGCAACTTTTTGGAATGTGATTAGCTCATAGCCACATATGCGATTCTCATTTCAAACAGATATAGCCCATAATTATTTCCTCAGATTCAAAGCGAGACAAATGACAAGATAGTTTGTCTACCCTCTATACTCTACAATGAAAGATTATTAGGTTCACTAATAGCATGAAATTTATTTATTTCGTATTATTTATATTTTGATACATTAATTATTCTATTTCATTTTTAAAAATTTAATCTTCTCTTTTTTCATTATAGCTGATATTTTAAATTATGTATTATACAATAAATAATACAGAACAAATAAATCTCTTAAGCTCAATGCACCTAATAAATTTTCCTCTACAATATAGTCAATTCCCTATTTCGCACCGAAAAATGGTAGACTTGTAATAAATATAATATGGTATGTATATGGTGTATACGGCGTGGGTTGTCCATGATATCATATCAGATCATAAAGATGAAAGTGAAACTGTTGAATCACTCCCGACAAACTCAATATGAACATGGAGTCACTTGTTACAAGACTCATGTCGAGGGTTATCACTCTCTCATATCTACATGCAGCACCATCGTGATTCTTGCATCCATTCTAATTGATAGTATTTTGTGTGAGCTTTCACTGTTGCGTAATTGTTTTGTTTTATTTTGGTTTCCTTTGGACCACACATTACACAGTCGTGTTGGTATCTCATTGTAGCTAAAGCAACCATCTTGTTTTTATTTGTATTGCAACTCAATTTATGGGTCTAGCTCTTCAATCAATTTCAGTCATCTTATTTATATATTCATTCTTTTTCAAATATCACATTCTTTTACTAATATTTCTTCTATTTTTTTATATGTTGAATTTTAATTGTGCATACCGATTAGAATATATTTTACAATATTTAAAATTTTAAAAAATTCAAATATATTTTACAGTAGATGATTTTTATTTGCACAATAAAAAAATCAGTCAAAAATCAATCAATATAGAAATTTTGGGCACAATCAATCCACGAAAAACTAACTTGTCAAATGAGTTCATTGGCTGGTTTCACTGATTTTTTTATTTCTCTTTATGATATTATTTTTACCACTCATAATTTCTTTTTAATTACTAATTAAATTTGTTATCTCTCTTATATTAATATTAAAGATATAATTGAAAAAATTAATAACTATCATCTAGAATTTCTAAACGGACAAATAAAAAAGAAAGACACATTTTTAAATTGGACAAATAAAAAAATAGAGAAAATAATAAAATGTATAGATCTCGTAGTTTTTGTCACTTATTTTTTCATTTAATTCATCATCTCTTTCCATCATTCCACTCACATTTTTTGAATATATAAGTATAATTTTTCTACTGACTTTAACCAAATGTGTTTCATAATAACATCTAGTATTAATTTGGGGTCTCGTGGTGGACTTTTTGGCAGAGATGAGGTGCGAACATCAATTAAGCATGTAAGAAGAATAGTATCATCTATCTATTTCTTAAGATGCCTACAGGGTGGGATTTTTCCTTTTATGGCTTGATCAAATGTTGGTTTGATTAAAAGTTTGAAAAAGATAAAAATAAAAGATAAAAGAAGCATTTTGAGAAAATGTCTTATAAGTTTGTCTTTTCTTAACCACCAACATGTCAAACAAAAACATGATGAACGTAACTGAACCGAATCTTTTGACATTTGTTTTGCTCTTTTTGGAGTGGAGAATTTCAGGATGAACACATATTCTCTTCTGTAGTGAAGTCAGCAACAAGTGAGGAGGATCAAAAACATTATGCTATATATATTAACCTATAAAGTTATATAATAATGTTTTGTATACACTACTTAGTTAATTGTCATCAGCTACCACTCCCATACGTAAAAAAATTCAATCAAAATAAATATAAAAACTCATGAAATAAATAAAAAAATTCAACTAAATAATAAAAAATTAATTTAGTAACAATTAAAAATTGACTAAATAATATATTTTGTTCATCTTTAGTATTAATATATGTTGTTTTAAAGATAATTTAGTGATAAAGGTGCTGCCTTTAAGAAAAAATAATATATTTTGTACTAATTTTTTATACGTGTACATAACATCTATCAAAATGTATTACTATCATAAATTAGAAATGAAAGATTGAATATTGATAAGAAATTTTAGATGTATAATTAGTATTTTGAAAAGCAATATATATGTTCTCTGAAATAAAGTTTATGGGGGTGTGGATGGATCATTGTCATGAATAGCATGTGAAACTTGTCAGCATTCATCATGTAGAATAAGAAACAACGTGGCAGTGCAATCGTCTTTTCAGTTTTTCTCTCCCACAACCATAATTTGACCTATAAATAAATAAATCTATGTCTACACTTCAAAGTGAAATCATAGATTACTTTTCACCTAAGCTATCAACTACATATGAACACTCGCTAAAAGGTGTAATCAATTATCACGCTCAACACAGCGCACGCGTCGTTTATATCAACCAATCCACAATTCTCTAATGAATAGTACTATATATATTAATATATAGATCTATCAACCATCCATCAATCATATTATGTTATTTTGGATCCACCATTTTAAATAAAAAAAAAACTTACACATATCTCTTCACCGCCAATTGAAATAATATCTGATGGATGCTTGATGGATAAAAATCTAATGTACATTTATCATTTCTCATTCTCAAACAAATACAAAATTATCGGAACTTTTTTTATTCCATTCCACAATTGAATTTGATTATAATTTTTTAATCAGAAAATTACGTGGAAGTTTTAGGAGAATTTGGTTCAGAGCTGCGAGTGAAAATTGTCTTATTTTATTTTTTCTCATTATTATATGAATAGTGTTATATGTATAACAGAAAAAATATTTAACATCCAAACTCTGAAATTTTGATGATAGAAATGGATGTTGGTTGGTAAATAAAATTTTATTAGAATATTTTTTGTTATATATCAACTATTTCGTTTTATCAAATGTTAATAAACAGGTTTAAATTCTTTAAAATAATATAGATCTAGAATGAGATTATAATAATGCCAAGAAAGAAAAAAGAGAATTGAATTCTTGTGTTTTGGTCTGCACTAAATTGAACTGTATTTGGGCAGAACTGTTAAAAGGACTTAATGGGTGATAGTGGATGTAAGCCATGTGAATGATGTAAAGAAGCCCATGGGCCATGAGAATAAACGAAATCGGGCCTAGGATGTTGTTGCTTAATTATTTTTAATTGTATTGAAAAAATAAAATAGAAACTTGTTTTCTAATTCACTCGTCATGTGTGACTGTATAGTTGCTTTGTAATAACATCGATACACATATTCTATATGTATGTATATGTTATGCAATTGGGGAAAATAAAAAAAATAAAACCTGTTATACTTTGTAATTTGCACACCAATTTAAGGGAATCAATCAAGAAGGAAATTTACCAAGAAATATTACTTTTTCACTACTGGTGATATATATGTATATATATATAATCACTTATAAGGATAATCAAAGTTTTCAAGACTTTCGCATCAAGTGATGGTCCAATACGCATTATTGTCCCTAATCATTAAGAAAACGCGTATGTATATATGTATGGATCACATCATATATAACCAAGAATTTCCCATGAAAAAACACTCAAATCACAAAAACACCCTCTTTTGTTATTATTATTATTATTATATATATATATATATATATATATATCAACACCCAAATTCAAAGGAAGCCAGTATCTAGATTCCGGTGGTAGCTAGCCTTGTAATTTTCGCATTATTGTATAGAGTATAGTTGACAATGACATTCCAAAGAACAAACCATGTAAATATCAGAAACCTTCCCTTGCCCTCCTTCCTTTCAATTTCATTGATTTAATTTAATTCAACATCAATAGTGACACGGTTATTTAGCTTTCTAAACAATTTTAGTGAACCTTCACTACTATAGCTTCTTTTAGAAGCTTCTTTTTCTTAATTATTTATCACCTATATATAAGACATAATAAATTCCCACATCCCATCATCAATCATCAAAAGATCCAAATGGGTCACAAGAAATTCTCACCACTGATTAGACAATTTCAGAGGGCCGTGAAGAAATTGAAGTCACTAATCAACTATTGGAGGTTGCACTCGGGTGTATCATCATCAACAAGAATTAGTTCAGGACAAATTAGATGGTGCAAATTGCTCAATAATCATGGAATTGGATTCCGAAGCTTCCTTGATGAAGAGGAAGAACAAGTCAACAAGAATGTTAATAGGGATTGCATTGTGCAGTGTAGAAGAACAATGAGTCATGTTTATTGTGAAGATGACGACATTGATGAAAGAGCAGAGATTTTTATTGCTAACTTTCGTCGTCAGCTAAGTTTGGAGAGAAAGGTTTATTATTTGGAACCACAATGTTGCATAAGAGAACCTTATTAATTACTTATTTTTTCTAATTTTCATAAAGTCTCCTCAATTTGTTACTTATTTGTGTAATGTGCCCAAATTGATGTGTTTGGGTTTCTTTTAAGTGATTGGAGTTTGCTTGTGAGGGAGGGAGGGAGGGTAATGACATGTTCATTTTCTTCTTGCTAAAGAAACAAAAGAAGAGGCAATAAACATTACTTAGCCATGGATTTTATTCACAAAATTTTAGAATTTTAGGTAACAACATTTTTCTAAAAATATAGAAAAAAAATCATTTTAATACTTTTTTATTCAAATAACATTTTTAATCATATTTAGTTTTTAAATGGACTGTATTATTTAGATCCAAACTACTATTTTTTACTGTTTTAGTTTTTATAATTTTGTTCTCTCAATTATATATGAATTAGGGATGGGTGGCAGAGCCACCTTATGCACCAGTGGATGAGTTGATTTAAGGTTCAAATGTTCATTTTCACTGATTAAACGTTACTTCAGTTAGCTTTTTTCTTTTTTTCCAATTATACTTTGTGTGTTAATTTCTTTGTATGAAATGTAAGACGAACAAAACATAACTGATAACCTAAAACGTCAAAGAATTCTTTCTTACAAAATATGATATATCCTGTTCAAATTAGACAGAAAAAAGATAAGGTTTGTCTAATATTTTAAGTAAACTAGTTAAGGATATTAGAAAATATATATGCATAAAAATGTATCTTCTAAGTGCAAAATTTCTCTTTTTAAAACTTTTTTAACGGATGCCTAAAAGAAATAAATCTAAAAAGATAAAATAAATGTTTTGAGCTATATGAGTTATTTTGCTTCTTATTTATATTGTTAAACACTTTATTTATCATTGACTAAACATTTAAAGGTGATTAAGTATTGATCAACATAAAATTTGAGAAAAAATATTGATGTTAATCTTGCTACTCACATATGTCACAACAGTAATATTTAGTGTTAATAGAAAATTAATCAAATCAGCAAATAAACTAATTTAATAATTTTTTATATAAAAAATCTTGATTTAAATTGTTAATTTTTAGTAGGTTGTGTGATTATGATCTAAAATTTTTATATTAGTTGATTTTAATTAATTTTTTATTGTACAAATAGCACAGTTTTATGTTGATAATGATACGTTAACAAGTGAAAAAATTGATAAAAATAAACTTAAAAAAATGGGAACAAGAGGAGGGAAATGGAAATAGTATTGTATACACATAATAAAAAAAGAGAGCATAATTTTTCTAATTACAGGTTTATGAAGAGTCCAACTGAACTATGGGAGAAATATTTCAAAGAGCACGAATAATGAATTAATTAATAATGTAACAAGAGCACATGAAAGAATGAATGTGTGTTGTTCATTATTATCATTTGGATTGAAAGTCAATAACACTTTGAAATGCACCAGCCAATGCTCTGACCTTGTTCCTTCTCTCCTCCTGCAACAGCTTGCTCGCTGTCTCTTCTATCACTCCATTCGACACTTGTGCTTCCTTCTTCCCATGCATCATCACTACTGCTTCACTCTGTTTCCCTCTCCCTCTCCCTCCTTGTTCCGATGATTTCACTACTTCTTCTTCTTCTTCTATTCCCTTCCCCTCTTTGTTCTTAGTTCCATTCACCACCACATAATCCTCCTCACCCTTCTCTTCTCTTTCTTCTTCTTCCTCCTTTTCTTTCACCTCAATCACTTCTTCTTCTTCATTTTTCGTACTCTTATTGCTGCTTTCTTCTTCCTCTGCCTTGCTCTTCTCATCATGATCTTCAATAATTTTCTCTTCTTCTTCTTGTTCTTGCTCCTGCTCCTCTGACACTGTAGGAATCACCTTCTCATCCCCCTCCTCTGTCTTTTCCTCATTCTCATCACGATCATGTCCATCTTCAACTTCAGATACCACATTCTCACAAACCCCATCATCATCATGACTCTCCAATTCAACAACTTCATCATTTACAGCCTCCTTAATCTCAGGCTCAGCCTCAAGAACAACACTATTACACAGCTTCTCTGTTCCCTCAGAAACAGGGCTAGCACTCTTCGAATCATCCTTCGTTACCTTCTTAGTAGCAGCACTTGAAGAAGAAGAAGAAGAAGAAGAACTTGAAACACTCTTCTTCAACCCCTTTGTGGCACCCAACACAGACTGTGTTCTTCCATCTTTACCTGTCTTCAATGATGGTGTCTTCTCCAAAACTGATTGCGAACGGATAATGCTCTTCACAGGCCCAACAGCAGATTTAACACTTGTGTTCCTCTCACGCGGGCCTGGCGATACAAGGGCTTTCTGTTGTCTTGAAGGAGAGGGCTGCTTCTGTTTCTGGGCCCCCGAGGTTGACACGATGGGCTTGTCGAATGATCTTCTTCTGTTCACGACGGGCTTGTTCGTAATTGGGGTCGCAGCAGCAGCAGCATAAGTCTTGGTAAGCTTGGGGGATTGTGACTCACTGCTACTGCGTGAAGTTTTTGTGGTTCTGAGATAGCTTGGGGCCTGTTTCTCTGGGTTTGTTGTTGTGGGCTTCGTGGGCTTTTTCGTCGTACTCGATAATAATGATGATGGGGCTTTCTTCTCCTTCCCACCAACACTACTACTCTCTTTAGCTTTCATTGCCATATATGTGTTCGACGAAATGTCTCAACTAGAGTTTCCTTGAAATATTGTTCTTGCAGCGTACATTGCCAAAACAATTAGAGGTAAGACATTTGTACATATTTTTTTTGTATGTACAATAAACATACATGTAAATCTAAGAGTGGAGAATAAAAGTTAAAGGGTTGGAGTGATGTCACATCAAAATTCACTGGCAATAAAGTGAGTGAAAAAAATATGTAAGAGAAAATGTATGTATGAATATATTATTGAAAAAATTATCATGTGTTTGTCGAAACATGTTTCAGAATTGTTGGAATGTAGAATTAGGAATTAGGAGCCGTAAGTTTTCATACATCCAAAGAAGGTTGAGAGGTTGAATTCAATCACATTTGGATGCTTACATAATCAATCATATGAGGCGAAATCATAATATTACATCATCATAAACAATATATTATACATCTCTGCAGATTCCAGATCAGAAAAAATCAACGAGGGTACGATGGATTAACATGAAAAGCCCTGTCTCAACTTTAGCCCCCCAGGAAAATAAAAAATTGTGCATCCCTAATTCATTATTCTAATATCCTCCACGTTAATACATTATTGAATCTGGAAAAAAAATAAACGATTATGATATGATCAAATTGATCATTATCATCATTTGATTTGCAAAGATTAGAGGGAAAAACACCAATGAACATGTGACAAAATGATTGAATTCCAATTTTTCTTGGATACAATGAAAAATAGGCAAAATTGAGGAACTAGTTGATGCGAATTGAGCTGATCTACATTAAATTATTATTAAAATAATAAAAGAAGCGAAAAATAACAAAAAGAAAGAGTAAATTAAATTACAATAACCAAAACAAAGAGAAGGGTTCAAATTCAGGTAACGTACCTTGGTAAAAGAAAGTTCATATGGAAGAGTGGGTTTGGGGGCACAAGGCAAATCAGATTGCTTTGAAATATGAGAATATATGAATGAAATATTAAATATATGAATATGAATAAATTAAGAAGAAAGTGACAATGAGGAAATGAAATGGAAAAATAAACCAGGAAAAATAGGGTGATTTTGGAGGCTTAAATAATAACGTAAATGAAGCGAAAATTACGCACAAACTCAATGGTGGTCATGGTTTTTCTTTGTGAAGGCCATCGCTGGCCATTAAATCCAAACCATTATCTGTTTTTATTGTGTTTAACCTAAAAAACAATGCTGTGACTAACCGAGACGTATGGGTTGACCATTTGACTTTTTCCTTTTTTATTTTATTCAACACAAAAAATGTTTCCTTTTAAGTCACCTTCCTTCTAATTTTAGTCTGCAAAATATCCTAGTTATGTCTTTGGAAAATCAGTGACCATTGTTATTAATTATTAAATAAATATATTGGAATCCACCAATTTGATTTCTTAAAATATATAATTAGTATTCATCAATAGGGTTAACTTCATCGAATTTCCACTCATGTATCACCAAGTTTTAGATCATCAGTTCTTATTAGGTTTCTTTGTTATACATCTATTAGTAAATAGTAATTGATAAACTAAGAGACAAATTAAACCTTAATCTTATATATATATAGTATCATTGTACCTTTTAGTTTCTGGCTATTCATTTTTCTCTGTTTTTAGTAGAGTTTTATAATACAGTGTAGAATAGGGTGGATCTGAAGAAAGTCAAATGAAGAAAAAAATTCACTCTATTATTTAATATATGTAAGGGAATGAAATAAAAATCATATATATTTTTTAATAATATATTTAAATTATAATATTTTACTACTCCCTCTATTTTTTATTAAGTGTCCACTTATCATTTATAACGCTTTTTAAGAAAATGATTAATTTGTATTGTTTTAAGAGAACTTTCGATTAAAATTACTACAATACTCATATATTAATATCAATAAGAGTCTCTCTCATGTATTAATATTAATAAGAGCATAATTAGAAACAAATATTTAATAGTACACAAAACTTGAAATTGACCGTTATTAGTACAAATAAAAAAAATGTAAAATAGACTATTAATAGAGAACAAAGTGAGTAATTTATAATAATGATTTTATTAACAAAATAGTAAATTCCACTCATTTTCTTCTAATTTGAGGGGATGAAGAATAAAAAAAAAAAAACATTGCTAGAGGTACAACAAAAAATCAGTCAAAACAGCCAATAAATAGGAATTTGTACCGCAATCACCCAACCCATTAAAAATATATTCATGATTAAAATGTTATTTGGACCATACAATAATAAATGAGCTTTGTTGGCTGTTTTGGCTGAAAAGTGTTATTTCTCAGACAAATATCTAAAAAAAATGATTGAATTAAATGAATGAAGTTCTGTCCATCCCAATATTTTCTTCAATCCAAATGTAGTCTTAATTAGTTATTAGTGTATGTGGGGAGCTAAGCTATACATGGGACAAGGCCGCCGGAGGTGAATGGTAGCATTTGGCAGAAGCACAAAATAAATATTTGATGGCTTCAAAAGACACATTGCTTTCCATGCTAGTATTTATTTTCTATTTATTTTTGTCGTTTATTTACCTTGTGTCTTGTGATAACAAAGGTCACTGTCTTCTTCTCTTCATTTTTTTTATTTCTAATTGGTACTACTAACTATGAACGTTCATTCTCATTTATTATAAAATATATTCATACTTGATTGAACGAAGAAAAATAAAATAAATAGTTGGAGAGCGAAATGTTGTTTATTAAGTATACCCTAATTTTATTTTTCATCTCATCACTCATAAGCTGAAACTCGACTTCATATTTATACTTCTGAATGCACGCAAGTTTTACGTGTAAATCAGACCAATTAATTAGCTTAAGTTTCCATGATAAATATGTAAATAATTAACTAGCTACAGTACAATTTTTAAAAAAAGTCTAGTCACTCTAAAGTCTAAACTATTAAATCACTAATTAGCGGTATATATACGTGGGTTATTATTATTTTAATAATGTTTGTCCTATAACATGAATATGTTCAACTAGTATCTAACGTGTGTTATACATAATGTAATATGTGTGATATATATAGCACACATACATATGACACATATTATTTATTATGTATAATACATGTTAGATACTAATTTAATATAATTTTATTGTATAATAAATATTATTGATTATTATGTTGATTTTGAAGTGATTCTATTGACCCAATCTACTAATTCAATCACTTCTTGAAATATATTTTAGAAAAAGAAAATCCACCGAGTGTATAGTATACTTGTTTAATTTCTGTTTGTTTCATAGTCTTAATGAATTAGGTGGTTTATTATATTAGTAGTTCCTAAAAATTGATTATGGTCTTAATTAGGCTACGCTGTCATTTAATTTAATAATTTAATTTGGTGCATAGGCTGTCATGTTATTTGGGCAGGCTCGTTAGATGAAGAATAGACATAGATAGGTTAAGAGTAGTATTTTTCATTTCCAACCAGTGGGTGCCAATTTGATGTTATGTGGATCAACACCACCAACCACAACCAAACGTGTTGCCAACAGATCCTTTTGGCCTTCAAGCAATGGTTTTGTTGGTGAATGAATAGAATACAATACAATACAATGAATTAATATAGCTTTAATTTTTAAGGTTGCAAAATGCTCATAGCAAAGAGTTAAACTAAAAAGGGCTTACCATTCACACCAACAAAAACTAAGTGGCTAAGGCCAACCATATAGTGGACAAAGCCAATTTGTCCATTATGATTTGGTTTGATTTAATTCTATAATTATTAATATTATTACTATTGCTATGTATATTTTTAATTTGTTGTGTATATTCAATGTGTTGAGTGGTCCAAATTGGGCACTGCCAACCCCACCCATTCCTTTTTTCAGGTATTGTGCATTTCAGCAAACCCAAACACACATATATATAATATATGTTTGATTAATTAATTAGTTTATGACGCTATATAGCCAGATACATGTTTAAGCTTATCTTAAATCTTTAGCTATCAAACAAAGGCACAAAATAAATAAATAAATAAATAAACAAAGGGGGTTACATCAGCAAGTGGTAGTGGTGGAGAGATGATGAGCATGAAGCATTCATTATCCCTTGTCATAGTGCCACACTTGGCTTACATGCAACCCAGTCAGTCAAACATTATTATTAGCTTATTATGTGTTCTGTTCTCTTCTTCCTAATTTTATGGCCTTCTCATTTTGGATCATGTATATATGTATATATGTATTTTCATAAATTTAATTATTTAATTTGTAGAGTAATATATTTATGGTGACTTTTGTATCTGCCGGTCTACGTTTGATCTTTTCTGTTGCAGGGGAATTATATATACATATTGACACTTTCTATGTGAGTATTCTTGTTTTATTTTTGTTTTTGTAGAATCTGCTAACTAGTTATTTCTTTTTTTCATCTAAAAAATGTGGTACTCATCATTTTTTATATTATATATATATATACACGTCTTAAATTGTACTTATACATATAATCTATCTATATCTATATATTATTATTATTATACCACAATTAATTATTAATATATATAAATTAAAGAGTTTAATTATGATGCACTGACAATGTAAAAATTTTACACTGTAAGGAAATCACATCCATTCATTTGTGTCACTTTTTAGTCAGTGAATGGTTGAGTTAAAGACTTTTGCTGATATGTCAATTAATGATTGAATGTCAGTGTAAAATTACTATACACTCACAGTGAATTGAATTGAAATTCAATTCTAAATTAAATGTATAGTGACAATATATTATTATTGTTATCACAAAATTTACATCAATTAGTATAGCATACAAATTGGTAACACCTACAAAGGCAGGGAAATTTTTTTGGTGTAGAAATTTGTGTTATATGGTTTAATTAAATGAAACGTTTCATAAAATGTAAATAAAAAAGCACATTTTTTTATGCCATATATACGATTGTGATTTACCAAAAGGTCATAAACATATCAATATATATATAAAACTATCTCTACAATACGCAAACATCAAAGGGAAAATGTTCATATATATATATATATATATGGGAAGTGGTTTTGTGAAGATTAATATGTTGAATTGATTTCTATGCTCCTCATTTATGAAGAGGACTAAGTCAGATCTCGCGTCAAGAAAAAAATAATGAAGAAGACGAAATGGGGCATATGTTGATTTAAGCGGTTAATAAGCAGATTGCCAATGTAATGTAAGGAAATAATTGCGAGGTTGATAAGAAGCAGAAAGATTAATCAAATGATAACATGTGAAACATGTAATTATCATGTCATTATCAAATCAGAAATCTGAGATTTATTGTTTTGTCATTTTCTATTAATTATGATGCCCTTCGTGACTTTCATGTGCATCATTTCTTATACCAAAATGACATGGAAAATTACGATTTATGTTCTCTTTTATTTCCCTCCACGGATAAAATAAATGCTCAAGCATGTAAGTATTGCTTCTTTTTTAATTATTTTTTATCCTTTTTTAATTATTTTTTACCCTGTTACTATTTTGTAATTGGCATATTTTTTCGATTTATTTTTATATAATTATGAGTTTAATTCTGGTGTATTATTAAGTCAACTATCATAACATATCGCTACATAAAAATTAAGTTTATAAATTCTTAATTTATGTGCATAATTCAAATGCTAAATTATTTATTAATTAAGTTTGAGTTAGTGATTTTTTTGTTTGACAAAAAAAAGTTGTCATAATTGATTTTAAAAACAAAATACACAAGTACTTTCACAGTAAAAAAAAACACACACAAGTACATTTACGGGATAAATTAAGAAATATTCCAATAAAAATTTTAGATAAGAAACAAAACTCTAAAACGTACAGCACCTTTTTTTTTTTTTGGTAATTAGAAGCAATAATCAAATACACTTATGATTCTATATCGAATTTTCTTTTTGGATTTGTTGAAAAGAATTATAAAACCAAACAACCCAACCCTGTTGAACTTGATTGAGTCAACCACCAAAAAAAAACTTGATTGAGTCAGTTTTATTTAAACCTAAATAAAACCAACCCACTTAGAATAAATTGATTTGATTATAAGTATAAACTCAAATTAATATGAATTAATTTACCTAATCAACTTTTCCCTAATGTATCGACATAAAATTAAGTCTGATTCTAAAATTATATTTGTTAGTGGATACTATATTGATTAAATACTTCAATAAACATTAGATAAAATTCCACAAAATCTTGAGTAATAATATTTTTCTAGTCAAACAGTAAAAAAAACTTATTTTAACACTTTTAGCCCAAATAAATATTTTTTTAATGGGCTGAATAATTTAGACTTAAACTCCTATTTTTTACTATTTTATCTAGTACAATTTTATACCCCTAGCAAAGCTTATAACATTGAAGAAGAGTTTAATGGTACGAGATACAAATAAAAATATAATTACAGAACATGTTATAGGGTAAAAAATGGAACTAATAATAAAAATTTGCGACTGGTAATTAGGGTATAGACATGTGTGGTGAGTGTTGCACTAGTTTTATATTACTGGTCCTGAAAGTGGAAGTGCATGGCATATATGCATTACTATGAAGGAATGAATCGAGCAGTTACAGACAAAGTTAGAAAACACCAACAAACTTCACATTTCAGGAAATAAGAAAATAAAGAAAGAAAGGAACTTATCAGAGCCATTGACTTGTCGTTTCGAATCCATGTATATATGTATGTCAGGTAAAAGTCTAAGCATAAAGCATCCAATGATCCAATGTGTATATACATTATTATATGATAAATTCAAGAGAGATAACTAAATGTATGTATAAATAAATAAATAAATGAAAAGTGACACGTATATAGTGGGGTGGGTACGTGATTATTCACCACAAAGGGTTCAGTACCATTTTCGGACAACTTTATTATTATACCATAATTTATATATACTATGCAATTAATTCATGATAATTGGTTAATTACTCTATCTATGTGTTTCTTGTTTTGTAGTAATGAAATAGCAACTAAAAGAAATATAACACTTCATCCATGTTAGTAAATAAATAGAGAACCAATAGTTAATACTATAGTAGAAGATAAATTATATTTTTATTACATTTTTCTTGTCGGATGACATTTCACTCAATTTAAGATTAAGATGATTCATACTTCATTTAATATTAATGAAATTTTCATTCACAAAGAAGTAGAAATTTTACATATAAATACGTTATTTATCGTACAATCTTAAAAGTACATATTAGTTATTACATGTAATAATTCAACATTTTAAAATTACTAATCCAATTTTTAAAAAGTTAGATTGAAATATAATATTAAAAGTTAGATTAACAATTTTAAAAAGTTGAGTTATTACCTATAATAACTGATAATGACTGATTTTATGGTGTATGCAGCATTACTTATTATTAATTATTGGGTTACAATGAACTCTGATATTTCAATAATTATACACCAGGAATGATTTAATTGAAAAATATTATAAAATATAATATTATCTGGTTAATATATTTTAATTGAATCGTATTAATTAAAAAAACATAAAAATATTTGCAATTTAAGGATGATAAATACGTACAAAACTACATTAAATTCTCATCATATTTATCTAACCAAATTCCAAACAATAAACTAGGATAAAAACATCTACCGTCCAATAATATATTTCATAACAAGTACACACACAACCTATTATAAATTGTAAATTGTTGATACTTTTGTACAAAGAGCTTATTACTTTTTTAGTTTAAAGAAAGGCCAGATTAATTAAGGTTTAGAAAGCATTTGCTATTCCTTTCTTGTAGCTGTAAAATGAACCTCATGTTTGTTGCTCATTATAAGGTTCCTTGAGTGTGACTTCACATTCAATCTAAGCCATCCATTTCATTACCTTTTCCCGCAAACTCCTCTAATCAACGGTTCTGATCTCGTTCCTCTCTCCTTTTCCGTTTGGACGGCACGCACTACTACGATGGCCTTTTATTTATTTATTTTTTGTGTTGTTGCTTTTTTGCTAATCATTAAAGAGAAACTTATTAATTGATTGATATATTTTGTGTAATAATCAGATATGATAGTATTAATAATTTATCACCATACTTATCATCTTATATTATTATTTTTAAAATTGTGTAAGTTGAATATAAATTGCCAACTCTTCTATTTTATCTTTCGATCATTTGGACTAAGATGAGTTTTTTCTCCAACCTAAACATTTTTAATATAAATTGAGATTATTATTTTTATATATTATTAAAAATTCAATTATGATACAATGTTAATATAAAAATATTTTCACTGTAATTTAAATATATATCAATGCATTATTATAAATATATAGTTTCCACTATGAATTTTGTAACCGTCATGCACAATAAGAACCAATTAACTTAAGAAATTTAATTATAACGCAATAACCATATAAACAAATTTACCATATCAATCAAGACTTTAATTTTGACACTAACAATATAGAATTCAATTTTACACTATTATTCAATCAAAGCATTTTATTTGTATAATTTTTAAAGTAATGAAAGAGAGAAATCCTATTAAAATTAATATAACAACTTATAGTTAAATAACTATGTACAAAAGTTATACGATAATAAAAATTAAATCTATCCATCAATTATATATTTTTATTTGATAAATTTTGTTAATGAATAATTGTGTCAAACACTTTAGATTACATGGTCTTCCGGCAGATTTTTTTTTTTTTTTCAACTATAGTTATTCAAATTAAACTTTTAGTTTAATCATAAAAAATATGATTATTAGAAGCACCGTGCGTATGACCATACTATAAAGTATAAAGTATGTAACTTGAGATTTCCTTTTTGATTAAAATAACAAAATAGTTACGTATGATATTTTTCTAAAACAGTTATGTGATATTTTACATAAATTTCTGAAGTGATAAAAACATATCTTATTATTTTCTCATCTAGTTATCATATCTTTAGTAATAACGTCATTATTTCACATGAATATATAAAAGGAGAAATTTTTTTTAATAGTTTAATTTTGATACACTTACAGTGTAAAAAAATTTTATATTGTTATCAATCAAAATATTCTATTTGTATTACTTTTCAAGTAATAAAAGAGAAAAAATATGACTAATATGACAATATATAATTAAATTATTTCCAAATATCAAAATCTTTACAAAATTTGAGCCTGCAAATATATTTTATTTCGGAAATTATGATAATAATAACAAATAGGGTTAATATTAAAAGAGGCTTCATTGGATTGGAGTATTGGACTCTTCATTCTCTCCTTTTCTACCTGTCCAAGTTTCCAAAAAGCTCTTCTCTTTCTCTTCTCTCAAAGTTCTTTTTTTCTCCACAAGCTCTGCTTTTTTCTTTTTTCTCTCAAACAAAGAAGACGAAGACGAAGAAGAACCACTTCAACAGCGACAAAGGTAGCAACCAAGTATCAAAATTTCTCAGCTGAACTGACCCTTTTGAATTTTCTTCGTAATTCATGGACTCTGTTCTTCCCTTTCAACTCCTCTGCAATTTTTTTTAAATGAACCCGAATTGAAAACTTGAATGATTAGAAAACTTTTGCGCTGTCAAAATATTTTATGAGACCAACCGGGTTGATATACATGTATTTCAAATTTGGGTTTTTATAATTAATTAAATATAGGCTTTTATTGAAGTTGAATTGAATACAGGAAGAAGAAGAATACGTGTGGTTTTTATTTTTTTTATTTTCTATTTATTTTGTGTTTGTTTTGGTTGTTTGAGTTATGAGATTATTGTTGAGGGCTGAAATCACGGAGAAGAAGACTCTGGTATGTGATTGTGTGGAGAATATTTGAAGCAAAGCTGCGTCCTTTAAAATCGAAGCGACCCCTCCACTTTTTTCTGCAATCAACCCTTTTAGTCTTATCACCCTTCCTTCCTACACCTTTTTCATCGTTCACTCGTTACGTTTGTTAGGCACTCTCATAAAGAAACGATTATTCTGGCTTTTGTTTTTTGGTTCAGTTTTTTCATCAGTTCTTCAGAATATTTATGATTTTGAGGAACTGGGTTTGTCTTTTGAGTCATAAAGGATGTGGCTTTGCGGTTTGTGTGATCATCATCATGGCTTCTTGGGGTTGATGTTAGTCATCATCTAATCATGTATTGGTTCTGTTCTTCTTTTTCTGTATTTTTATTTATTCTTGTGGCTGAATATTTGTGGTCCCGTTTATTTGTAACGTGAATGAATTCAAGGACTTTCATCCTTAAAAAGATACCATAGGATGATTCAGAGGTAGTTATAAAGAGCCTTATGTTGATCACAGAAAGAGCATTTACTAGGTAATTTCTCTTTGTGTTGTACTATGTAGTCATGCCTTTTGGGGGTTGAATAATAAAAATTCAAACCTGAAAACAAAGGTACGGTTACAGCTTCTGTGATCACATTGGAGTTGGAATTCTAGATTAGAGACAATGAATTTCTTTGTAGATTCCATTATTTCAAGTTACATGCTGTTTGGGGGATTTATATGACATATGTTTGTGTTGACCTTCAAGTTATCTTCTTGGAATTTCGATATTGTGTTATGATATTGGAATTTCTTATTTATCATGTTTTGATTGTTTGCAACATTTATGAAGTTTTGTTCTTTTAACAAATGGATGCCAAATTATCAATGTGTTGCAGATTTGAAGAACCAAACAATTGATGGATGAATATACCAGTAAAAGAGCTATTGATGGGGTGGTAGTCCCTAGAAAGGGGATGAACCATTTGTTTAGAGATACTGCTAATACGAGAGATCGAAATGGTCAAGTATGCAGCCGCGTTGGTTGCAGCAGTAAAGTCAACTCTCCTAAGGGTGCTCAAATAGGATCTTCTGAGAAGGGTAAATCTTTGAGAACTGCTATTCGTTCTGCTCCTAATGGCAAGGAAGCAATTGGGAATTCCTCCAGAACTTTCTCAGGGAACGCTAATCCAGGAAAACCCCTCATAAAGCCTCGGAAAACATTGTCCTCTCGGTTGGAGACAGATTCATCTGAAACTAGTAGTGTACAGGATGAACCCGAAGTTTCAAATCTTGCCCCTCCGTCTGAAATCAGTCAGAGAGGGCTTCAAGCAGTAGTTGAAAGTGCTGAGTCTAGCAATGTCACGCAGATGGAAGTAGGGAGCTCTGGTGTAGCATCTAACACAAGGTCTCGAAGGAACTTCCATCCGAAGCCTGGATTGCGTGGTCAAGAAATTAAAAGCATTGGTCCAATGACACGTGCTGCTACCAACAAGTATGGGTTGAGAAACTTGAGATGCAACTCTATATCTGATGTCATCCCTGCTAGTGGCTGTTCACCTTCGGAATCAACCGTCAACAGAAGGAAAGATGTGATGAAAAAGAGAAATTGTGAAGGGGAAGGTAGTTCCTCTGCTAGAGGGAAGAAGATGAGTGGATCTTCATTTGAAGGACGGAATCCTGGTTCCAGAAATGGCATATCCATATCTGATACGAGAAGATCAAGAAATACTCCACCCCACAGGGACAGGCCAGACAACAACAATAACAACAACAACAATAGCGCAACTTCAGTTAGAACACGAAGACCAATTAGTGGTCATGCAAGGGGAAGGCCTTCTAGCCAAGGAAATGCTAATCCTGTGGCATCCAATGAGTCCCTTGTCATGATACCTCCTATGCCTCGTTTTGGTGATTTTAATGCTCCTGGTGTCTCCCACCATTCTTCTGTGGACGCTCCTTTAAGTAGTCTGAGCACTTATAATAGACTTGGTTCCAGCAGTGAGGAACTGTTTGGTGTTATGCCTGTGTCTCCTACAGAATACAGCATCACTCGTTCTCTAATGAATCGGGATAGTTTTCGGCGGCGCTACAACATGGATGGAATTGCAGAGGTACTGTCATGGCAAACATAAGAATGCATACTTACTCATCACGGTCTTTATGTGAGCTTGTTTAGATTAAATCGTTATTTTGAAATCGTATGCAGGTTTTGTTGGCACTTGAGAGGATTGAACAAGATGTTGAGCTAACACATGAGGTAGTCCTTCAACGTTTATTTGATTTGACGTCACCTACCAGTTATTTGACGCGTTCATTTTTTTTTACTTTCAGCAAATCCTCTTACTGGAGTCCAACTTGCTCCTCACTGGACTGAACTTCTATGATCAGCATAGAGACATGCGGTTGGACATTGATAACATGTCATATGAGGTTTGTTAATGTCCTATGGTGCCACAATTCAGTTTCTTATGTTATTTTTTTGCTTAGTTTTCTTCATAATGGTTTGAGAGGCTTTGTGGTTACAACCATTAAAATTGAGGTGTTAATCAGCAATATTGAAGATTACAACCATTATTATCCTTGATATTAGATGGAGTTATTTTGGTCTTCCAATTGGATTGGAAGATTCCCCATAGGAATCATAATTATTCGAATTAGAGACTAGTTCCTATGTCAATTGAAAAATCTATAGTTGTAGTTTATTTTTAGCTATTCTCACCTCTTTTTTTTTTGTTACTGTTTACAAATGATAGGAACTATTAGCTCTGGAAGAGAGGATGGGTACTGTGAGCACAGCTGTATCAGAGGAAGCACTATCTGAATGCCTAAAGAGAAGTTTCTATCAATCTTCATCCTCAGATGATGCAACCGAAAGCTGCAATGGGAACAAGGATGATACCAAATGCAGCATTTGCCAGGTAACTTTCTCGGATTCTACTTTTTTCACGACTTCGCGCAGGTGTCATTGATGATCTTGTCCTGTATCTTGACTTTGATAAACTTGCTTGATTTGCAGGAGGAATACATGGCTGCAGATGAAGTGGGAAGTCTGCGATGTGAGCATATGTATCACACGGCTTGCATTCAGCAGTGGCTGAAGCTTAAGAACTGGTGCCCTATTTGCAAAGCATCAGTGGCACAGTCAAAGCCTTGTTCTTCATCCAATTCCAATTGATTTCCTTTGTTAGGCTTGATGAGGGAAGGAAGATTGATTCCTCTTTACCCCCTCCTTTTTCTCTTTACTTTTCATCATCACTCTTGTACAAAATACAGTTGCTCCTCCTCACCTTTTGTTATTGGTCATTTGTACATAGCCAATATTTTCACAATCATTACTTAATAAAAAACAAGCCACTGGCTTGATAATAGACTTGTTAAGTTTAAGGGTGCAGTAGTCCCATTTAAGGGTTTGTTCTAAGGGCATGTTTGGTTTAAATGGTTAAAATAGGTAAAATTTATCCTAATGAGTTCCATATGTAAAATGGCATATATAAATTTTTTATTCCTCAACCAAACATGTCCGAATGGTGTGCTCACCTTACTTTCATTTTTCTCCAATTATTTTGTTCTCTGTTTACATAAGAGTCCTAAGGATATGGGAGAAAAGAGTACAAGGTAGGCAAGAGAGAATTCCAACAAGGCAAAGTTCGTGAATAATATAACATTATGATTTAGGTTCATTATGAGATTTTATTATTTTTTAGAATGTATCCATTTAAGAAGATATATTCACATGATGCTAAATTTTCCACATGTTTAGGAATTTAACGTCACGAAACATTCTTTTCATCTGGCACCACATGGCTGAAGCGGCCAATTTTCCTTTCAAAGAAAGAAAGGCAAGGGTCAGGGAAAGGTTGTACAAAAAGGGCAAAAACAGAGTCTCAATTTTCGGTCTTGAAAGTGAAATAGAACAAAAGAGGAGGAAAAAAAGGTGATAATAATACTGACAAAATCCTCCAGGTATATACACCTGAAAACTGAATAAATTTTAGAACTGTTATTTCCTACAAAGCACTATTCAATACTAAATAAATTGAAATTACCGCAGTTTTCTAGTACACCTACAAGAGCAATACTATATAAATATTTAAAATTGGATATTAATAGGATATCCATGGCGATCAATGATTGATAAGAACAATTTAATAAAAGAGTGAGAACCTTATTAAAATTCGTAAGTGATAAAATGGATAACCATACGAAATACAAAAAAGTGGATATATACATAGTATTATTTTATCTAAAATGGTGCAAATAAATACAGGTAACACACTATCATGTAGACTCATTAGACTTGCACTTTCAGATACAATCTGCAAAATCATGTCAAGATCTTATAACTTTTCATGCCATTGCAGTTTTCAAAGGTGCAAACCCTCCTTAGGGTTCTGGGTTCCTAGTTCTAGGTATATAATATCATATAACCATAATACTAATATCACAGCATCTTGGGCAGCTAAATGCAACAGGGAAGAAACAGTTTGTGGCCTTAAAATACAGTAGTGATCATAACATTACAAACTTCTGCTGCCCAAGATTTATTACAATGTCATGATTATGAAAGATGATTCAGCTGGAGGTAAACTTGCATAACACAATTGTTAAAATTGTATGAACATTTGGTTGAGATAACCAAATCCAATAATGAAAATGGGAATGGCAAATGAATGAGGGAAATAATACTACTATACATATAATAAATAATTCTTATCACTCATAATATTTTTTATATGGATATTCACTTTTATATACCGAGAAATAGGAATAAGAAGTTAAAAACACTTAAAAGTAAAACAGCAATGTACAGAACACACACACATTGATAACAGCAGATATGGCTGAAGGTCCCATGGCAGCTTGCAACTGGCTAACTCAGGATCCATCTAATAACATACTTTTGAGAACACAAATGCATCTCATGTTCTGTTTTATCTTGATTCTATGTTTCATCAATGAAGTTACATAGCAACCTTGATAGAACACTAAGGTTGCTATAGATGAATAGAAGTGTTGACCCTTGTAGTTTATCTGCAGATTTTTCAAAATTCCATCAGTTACTTGCCAAAACATGAAGTTCAGGCATGTTGCTCTGTTAATGTAATATCATAACCTCAGAGTACAGTCAAAACTTCTACCCATTACCTGTATCTTAGGAGAAATTCTGAAACTTTGTTCCACCTGCAGAAGATTGATAAAATGATACCATGCACAATAGCCCCTCATTGATGGAACCAAATCTTTGTTTCTCTCTCTCTATGGTGTCCACTAGTCTACTTTATGTACAAAACAAATAGAATAAAATACAACCTCAATCAAGTAACAAGTCAATAGATAAGTAATTGCGAATCTTCCAGCATCATTCTGGTCCCAACAATGTCTTGAGAGTGGATCAGATTGGCAATCAAAAGGACCGAATAGAATAATAAACTTCCAATATTCAAACAGTATAAATAACCAAGGGGAGTTCAATCATTATTAGCATTGCTATACAATCAATCTCCATGACTTAGTCTAATATGGAAAGGATTGCATATCATAGTATAGTATAGTCTAGCTTCTCCTATTTATTGTCACTTGTAAGTAACACATTAAGTTCAGTGTTAAAATTATGGTTAAAGACGAGAAAGATAAAATGAACAATTAGGTACATTGGTATCAGGTGTGTCCAATCCAAGAAAAGGGACATCAGTTAAAAAATCTTCTAGCAACAATAGGTACCTAATGCAGAGCAATGAAACAGTGAAAGATATAACTTTCAACATCTTTAGTAGTGTGTGACTACCATGAGAATACAATACTACCAAATGCAGTTGTGTTGGGAACTATTGATGATCAATAGCACATAAACAATTCCAATTGGTTCAATCTTGAGTACATTAGGAAACTCAACCATAAACCAGGTTAATATGGCACTTGCTTGCAGCAGTCCAAACATGTTAAAAGATTAAATTTTCATTAGGCTGTAAATGCATATATATTTTTTAAATTTATGGAATAACCCCAATATATTTTGTAAAAAAAAAAAACCCAGGCAATAGCAATATCATGAATTCATGATTAACGAGTTTCTATTTTCTCTGCCCCCCATTGCATTCATATGCAACATACTAACAACCCATTAATAGCATGTAACTTGCTACAATCAGCCAGACTTTGTACAAGTAACTTACTGGTGGTTCACCAGATTTTTAGCAATACTGTTATTTGATTTATCATATCAAAACTCTTCAATTAGATATATATCTGAGCCGAAAATTTTCCAAACTATAAGAGAATTGAAATCTCACACCAATCATTCCCTTCCAGTTTTTCATTAGAATTTTTATGTACTAAACCTACACTGATTTTGATTTAAAAAATCACCTGATCCATGTGCAACCATGAATGCTATACAATAAAACTTCTATACTGGTCAAAATTTCAAGAAATACATTACAGCAGTTAATGATTAACTAATTCAAGGATGTATGACATTGGCAGAGTAAAACAGAGGAAGTTAAATTTCATCTCACATGGATAAGATATCATACCAAGCATACATGTAAAAAAGAGACTCTCTACATTGAATTGCTGAAATAGAGTTATGTCAAAATTTATGAATTTAATGTCTTATGAGTATTGTCACCAAATTAATTTGCACTAGAAGACTCGCATACGTTACAAATCTACACAAAAACCTAGAAAACAAAAACACTGGTTGGATACCGGTGAAATTTGGTGCCACAGAGTTCAACCATAAAACTGAAATTATGAAGAAAATCTCAATAGATGTTAATGTGTTATTGATATTGAATTCAATCAATCCTCAGATTCTAAAATACATACAGAGCGACCCTGCAGCTCTTATACATGTTATATTTCCTTCATCCCAGCTACACAACAGTATCCCTGCAAAACTTTCTTTGTTTTCATTACTCATTGGCTGTAAAGCAAACAAAAGTGTTGAGATCTCTAGCGATAGCAAATACAGCCAACATCAATGCTAAAAACATACAACAGTGCAACCAACCCTGGGTTTGATTTGATCATACCCTTGGTTGCAGTTAAATAAATTTCCGATCCATCCAAGCCCGACAAATAGAAGAGAACCCATAGATAGATAAGACATTTTGAAGTTCAGAACCAGTACTTCATCCAGGAAGGACTAGAAATTACCCATTTGGGATCATCTGGTTCAGAGGCACAAAAAACAGAACTGGGTACACCAATGATCACCAACCATTGCCGAGCCATCAAAACCAGAAGACCTTTGCAAAAGAAGACAAATACTCATAAATGTGTTATTCCTCAAACGATTGCATGGAAATTTTCTCCAACATCAGTGGCCAATCTACTCCAAGTTGCTGTGGATTTAGCTCCATGGCTACTTTGAAATCATTCAAAGAAACAGAACATGGAGGTCTGTATTCAGGTACAGGTTCAGCCAGCCCACCAGCAGCACTCTGAATGTGTAAATGATTAGTTTGACACATGCCATTGATGACCTTACCCTGAATCTGCTGTTTGGGAGGGAGCTTTCTCAGCTCATTCATAGACCTAGCTCCCACTAAATCAACACAAGACTTGATCAGCCGTTTCAAGTACACATCCAACATATTATTCAGCACATTGGCACATTCCATCGAAACATTTCCAAGACCCTGTACTGCAGCGATCTGCTCCATACGCCTTCGCAATGTATCTGTATCATACAAGCTACCACTGTCACAACAACTATCAAAATCACCAGGGCTAAGCACCGGCAATGTTTTGCGGGCCCCACCCACACTTGCTGAGCAATAAGGAATCCCAAGTGGAGCTAGCAAGGGGCTTCTAGAGAAAGTAAGGCGATTTAACTGATCCACCTCTTCCCCATCTTCAACAATTGACATTTCAGCTGGGCCTTTGCCATGTATTCTCCGTTGTTCTGCAGGTCGCTGAATAGCACCCTCCTTTTCATTCTCAGGTAGCTCAGCAACGGTTTGAAGATGCTGTATTGGCCTTTGATAATCACATGGAGTGAGAATCCCATTCTCCATATCACCCTTACTGCCACTATCTTCTGTACCTGTGGATTGGTGAGAAACAGAATCGACCTTCCCATTTGGTCCAAGAGGGCTTGGTCTGTCTCTTGGCTTCCGGTCGCGTATTCCAGACCTTATCTTACGTGGGGATGCTGGCAAAACCCCATTTGACCAGATGGCTGCATTTTGATTTTGGAAGCTGGCGACACTCTGTTCGGGCCCATCTTCTCTACCAGGAGATACGTCCAAAGCATGTGCTCCGGACTTCGGGTGACCGGATGGCTGGATTGGTGGTGGGGTCTTTGCTTGGCAGGCATTCTTCAAAATTGACTTTATAAAAAGATTGTGTAACGGAAGATTTTCTCTCCCAATTACTCGAATACATAACTTATCAAACTCGGCCTTGGTCAACTTCTGACTCAGAAACCTGCTCAAGTAATAAAAGTAACGCTTCGACTTATCCACTCCAAGCTTCTTTATAATCTGTGCTCTCAATTCACCCAAATCAATTCTTGAACTCTGCTGGGGTTGCATTTCTCACCACAAAGATTCATACAACACCCAACAAATCAGAAAAAACGAACCCACCCCCACCTGTGAGCCCCCAACTCAGAGCCAAAAACAGTTATTTCTGCTAGCAAAGAGCCCTAAACTTCCCCTCCCCCATATCAATCAACACAAAATCAACTATCACTAGCTCTTCATATCTGAGCAACCAGATGCAAAAACGATACTGACAACAGTAACCTAGAGGGAAAACAAAAAAAAAACAAAAAAACACCTCCAATTCTCCAGCACAACAAGGTCACCCTCATGCACCAAAAACCCCAAATTCAAACACAAAAAACACCACACAATGCAAACCCGAATCTCATCATAACGACCCACCAAAACCCTAGAGATCAAACCGCAACGGAACCCAACTATCTCCAAGCGCCAAATTCCCACAAGAATCAAACTGAAAACATTGAATTGAATGCCAAATAAAAAAACCCTAAACTTCGAATCACATCCAAAACACCATGCTCGCGTCGAACGGCGCCGTATCGAGCATTGCGTCACTGCACCAAATTTTAAACCCTCATCATTGTTTGGCCCCGAATTCGAAAGCTTCGAACTTCAAATTCCAGAATTTGAAGTTGAAGGCAAGAGATCAGTGAGTTGGGGCAAAACCGAGTTCCGATAAAAACAAACAGAAAAAAATTGAAAAATTGAAAATTGCAATGGAAGAAAGCAGAATGAAGAGCAAAAGAGTAAAACTTGGTAAGTGGGTAGGGCTTGTTACATTGATTGAACTATGAACCTTACCACACTTCACCCAATTTGCATACAAATCTCGAACTCACTCACTGCCTTCAAAATCTTCGAACCTCTTTCTCTCTCTCTCTCTCTCTCTCTCTCTTTCTTTTATTTATTTTTCTTTTTTTCTATATTTTTTTTCTCTCTATATATATTTCTTTGTGTTTTTTCTTTTCTTTTCTTTTTGGTGACTTTATACTATTGAACTTTGGTATCGATGTGCATATAGCTCGATCGCTGCTAATATATCCCTTCTTCCCTTTCGTTCCCTCTTTCTCGCTATATCTCACCAGTTTTCCCCTTTAACAAATTGAATATTTTATTTATTTATTTGTTATTTTTTCAAATGTCTAAATTTTTAAACTTTTAATTTGATTCTTTAAAGAGTTTAAATTTGATGCATTAATCTAATAAAAGTGTTTTAAACTATTATTCAATTAAAATTCTTTGTTTGTATAATTTTTAAAGTACTAAGAGAGATAAATCATTATTATAGTTGACATGATAATACATGATTGAATGACTGTGTAAACAATTTGTACGTTGCGTTCCATGGATGAAAATTAAATGCAAGACATCGTTTATCAATTATATATATAATTTTATGAGACTTTTTATGTTATCAATAGTTAAATAAAAGATTTGTACTACATTGTTAACACGTAATTGAATGTTAATCTAAAATTATTTTAACCATATTTATAAAAAAATTACAATTGATTATAGTATGTCCTCATTGGTTCTTTAAAATTTATGTAAACAAAATATGTTATGTTTTGATTTTAACTTGAGTTTAATTATGATGCACTGGAAAAAAATTTAAACTGTCAGTCAATCATATCCATTAATTTATGTGACTTTTTAGTTAGTGAATTGTTGAGTTGAAGACTTTAACTGATCATTTACACTGACAATGAATTAAAATTAAACTATTTTATCTTATTCATTGCTCTAAAGTATTTAATATTGCAACCAATCATATTTTGTGATTATTGTTATAAATAATCATGCAATTTTTGTAATAACTAACATAAGTTAATTGGCATCTCCTAAAATAAAGGTACATTTTTAGTCAATTTTTTAAATACATTGGAATTGGTATTGAAACTATAAATTGTGGCAGGAAGTGAAATGAGTTGAATCAAGCTTATTAATTTGAGGTTCAACTCGAACTTTAGATAAAGCTAGACTCACCACAAGGCCTTCAACCTAACCTATGGCTTCTCCAAATTTGATTTGATGAGATGATAAACTCAGTTAGAATCGATGAGTAAATGCTCATCTTAATCTAAAAGAACTATAGATATAGGTTATTTTAATTATTAAAATTTAGGTATCAACATTTTATTTACTAAAATTGTGAAATATTAGTCAAGTTAGTATTTGATTAAATTTTTGTTACCATGTGTCCTCACAATTTTCTTTGAGCATATCATCATCATATGTGATGTACTAATGATAGAGAAACATCCTATTCAATCTCAAAGGATACGTTTGTTTTTCCGGTAAGAATTAGAGTCATAAAAAATTGATTCGCTTAAGTATTTGGTGTGAGAGTTACAATCACCCAGTGAACAGTGTCACAGTAACTCAGTGAATAAAATTGTCAATTTTTTGTTCATTCCAATTTTAGAGTCACTTTATATTAGAAATGAATTACTATAATGCTGGAAGGGATGTACAAATATGTGAGAGTGTGTTCGGAACCAACTTTTGAGTCATTATAACTCTAACTCTTGTGACACTGATTTCATGACTTCATTTACTCTTATAGAGTTAATGAAATCAAACATCACCAAAGAAGACATAATTGAATAACAAGATTAAATTGCTAATCTCCAAATGGAGTTTGTTTTTTTTTTTCCCTAACAAAAAATAGAGGAAAGAAACCCACATGTATCACTACTAATAAGTCAACCTTCACTTGAGATTATTCCTACTTCTGATTGCAACACATATAATTTTGTGCAAACTAATTTCACACTCATCAATGAGTTAATAATACAAGGGACAAACTCCTGTATATGTTGACTCTTAGTGATCATAATAAATTAAGCTTTCTTTAATTCTCAGTACTGCCATGAATAATATTTTGATCACTGGGTTACAATAAAGTAAACATAAAATAAAAAAATAAAATTTGATGATCTTTATTTGTCTCTTTTACGGTTGTGTTTGCCTTTTTTTAGCATACTACTATGAATCATCATGGATAGGGATATAAGGACCATATATGCATTGTCCTCACATTAAAAAAAAAACATCATCTTTGTTTGAAGGTACTGTTAAATCAGAAGTGGCAATTAGCAACTATGCTTCTAACACTTTTTTGTTCCACGTTTAAAGGTTTATTCCTTTCTGTTTTGGGCTGCAAAGTGTTATTTTAATTAAAAATGACTATTAATGAAATTGAAAAGTCAGAATATATATTTATAGTTGAATAATCAAAGAACTACCCTGCACCAAAAAATTAAAGAACTACTGTGCCCATGTGAAAATAAGTTTAACTTTTTGTCTTTATGTTGGGATTTATTTTTGGTCACTATTTTTATAGAGACAATACAAAAGTAAAGAGTATAGTCTTTAAAATATTGAATTATATAATTTTTTAAACAAAGTAAATTTAAGGGTATCACTATTTTTCTAAAAACACTATAAAATTAAAGACTATAGTCTTTAAAATATTAAATTATATAAATTTTTAAATAAAATAGAAATTGAAGATTATAGACTATAAAAAGTGAGATTCACTATTTTTCTAGAAACACTATAAAAGTAAAGACTATTGTCTTTAAAATATTGATGAATTACAAAATATTTCTAACAAAGTAGAAATTGAAACCTATAGACTTTTAAAATTGAGATTTCACTATTTTCTTTAGAAACACTATAAAAGTAAAAACTATAGTCTTTAAAATATTGAATTATATAATTTTTAAATAAACTTGAAATTGAAGACTATAAACTTTAAAAATTTAGAGTTCACTATTTTTTAAAAACACTACAAAAGTAAAGACTATAGTATTTAAAGTATTGAATTGAATAATTTTTAAAATTAATTAGAAATTGAAGGCTAAAGATTTTTAAAAGTGATATTTCACTATTTTTCTAAGGACACTATAAAAGTATAGACTACAATCTTTAAAATATTGAATTACATAATTTTAAAAACTAATTAGAAATTGAATGCTATAGACTTTAAAAAGAGAAATTTGAATATTTTTCTCGGAACACTATAAAAGTAAAGACTATAGTCTTTAAAATATTGAAATGTATAATTTTTAAAACTAATTAGAAGTTAAAGGCTAAAAAATTTAAAAAAAGATATTTCACTATTTTTCTATGGACACTATAAAAGTATAGACTATTGTCTTTAAAATAATGAATTACATAATTATTTAAAGAAATTCGAAATTGAAGGCTATAGATTTTAAAAAGTGAGATTTCACTGTATTCTTATAAACAATACAAATATAAAGACTATAGACTTTAAAATATTAAATTACATAATTTTTTAAACAAAGTATAAATTGTAAGCTATAGACTTCAATGAGTGAGAATTCACTATTTTTCTCCAAATACTATAAAAGTAAAAATTATAGTTTTTAAAAAATTTAATTATGTTATTTTTAAAACTAATTAGAAAATGAAGGCCAACTTTAAAAGTGAGTTTTTACTATTTTTCTAGAAACACTATAAAAGTAATGACTATAGTCTTTAAAATATTGAATTAGGTAACTTTTAAAACTAAGTAGAAATTGAATGATATATACTTTAAAAAGTGAAATTTCACTATTTTTCTATATACAATACAAAAGTAAAGAATATAGTCTTTAAAATATCGAATTACATAATTTTTTTAACACAATAGAAATTTAAGGGTATACAATTTAAAAAAATGAGATTTCACTATTTTTCCAAAAATACTATAAAAGTAAAGACTATAGTCTTTAAAGTATTAAATTACATAAATTTCTAAATAAATTAAAAATTGAAGACTATAGACTATAAAAAGTGAGATTTGACTATTTTTCTTTAAATATTATAAAAGTAAAGACTATTGTTATTAAAATATTGATGAATTACAAAATATTTCTAACAAAGTAGAAATTGAAGGCTATAGAATTTAAAAATTAAGATTTCACCATTTTCTTAAGAAATACTATAAAAGTAAAGACTATAATTTTTCAAATATTGAATTACATAATTTTTAAACAAAATTTGAAATTGAAGACTATAGACTTTAAAAATTTAGATTTCACTATTTTTCTAGAAACACTACAAAAGTAAAGACTATAGTCTTTAAAATATTGAATTGTATAACTTTTAAAACTAATTAGAAATTGAAGGATATAACTTTTAAGAAGTGAGATTTCACTACTTTTCTAAAAACACTATAAATGTAAAGACTATAGTTTTTGAAATATTGAAATACATAATTTTTTAAACATATTAGTAATTAAAGGCTATAGACTTCAAAAATTGAGATTTCACTATTTTCTTTAAAAACATTAAAAGTAAAGACTATAGTCTTTAAAATATTGAATTACATAATTTTTAAAACTAATGAGAAATTAAATGCTATAGACTTAAAAAAGTGAGATTTCACTATATTCTTATAAACAATACAAAAATAAAGACTATAAACATTAAAATATTAAATTACATAATTTTTTAAACAAAGTAGAAATTGTAAGTTATATATAGACTTCAACAAGTGATAATTCACTAATTTTCTCCATACACTATAAAAGTAAAGACCATAGTTTTTAAAATATTGAATTACGTTATTTTTAAAACTAATTAGAAAATGAAATCTTTAAACTTTAAAGTGATCTTTCACTATTTTTCTAGAAACACTATAAAAGTAATGATTATATTCTTTAAAATATTGAGTTTGGTAATTTTTAAAACTAAGTAGAAATTGAAGAGTATAGTCTTTAAAAAGTGAGATTTATTACTATTTTTCTAGAGACAATACAAAAGCAAAGACTATAGTTTTTAAAATATTGAATTACATAATTTTTCAACAAAATAGAAATTTAAGGATATATACTTTAAAAAGTGAGATTTTACTATTTTTTTAGAAACACTATAAAAGTAAAGACTATAGTCTTTAAAATATTAAATTACATAAATTTCTAAGCAAAGTAGAAATTGAAGGTTATAGACTATAAAAAGTGAGATTTCACTATTTTTATAGAAACATTATAAAATTAAAGACTATTGTCTTTAAAATATTGATGAATTACAAAATATTTCTAACAAAGTAGAAATTGAAGCCTATAGACTTTAAAAATTGAGATTTCACTATTTTCTTTAGAAACACTATAAAAGTAAAGACTATAGTCTTTAAAATATTGATGAATTATAAAATATTTCTAACAAAGTAGAAATTGAAAGTTATAGACTTTAAAAATTGAGATTTCACTATTTTCTTTAGAAACACTATAAAGTAAATATTATAGTCTTTAAAATATTGAATTACATAATTTTTAAACAAAATTGAAATTGAAGACTATAGACTTTAAAAATTATATTTCACTATTTTTTTAGAACCAATACAAAAGTAAAGACTATAGTATTTAAAGTATTGAACTGCATAATTTTTAAAACTAATTAGAAATTGAAGGCTAAAGAATTTAAAAAGTGATATTTCACTATTTTTCTAGGGACAATATAAAAGTATATACTACAATTTTTAAAATATTGAATTACATAATTTTAAAAACTAATTAGAAATTGATTTATATAGATTTTAAAAAGAGAAATTTAAATATTTTTCTCAAAACACTATAAAAATAAAGACTATAGTCTTTAAAATATTGAATTACATAATTTTTAAACAAAATAGAAATTTAACACCGTTAGTTAATCATATCCAATATTAGGTGAGTGTATCTAAATAAAACACTATAGCATATAGGCTGCGTTTATTTTTTCTGACTTCGGAGTCAGAGTCAGGGTGCAAAGTCATAGTGACTCAGTGAACAGAGTCATAATGACTCAGTGAACAGAGTCATAGTAACTCAGTGAACAAAATTGTTAATTTTTTGTTCACCCCAATTTTAGAGTCACTGTCTATTAAAATGGAGCCACTATATGCTGGAAGTGAGACACAAATATGTGAGAGTGTGTTTGAAATAAATTTTAAAATCAATGTAATTCCAACTTATATAAAATTGACCTCATAACTCCCTTCACTCCAAAGTCACTAAAAAAAACCGCTATCATAGTAATTTTTGCATCGACGAATTTGAGATCTTGTTTTTTCTTTCCACTGCGCGATGATATTACTCAATGGTGACAGTCTCACTGGGCCCAAAATCGCGGTAACCCGCCTCTTCCCTCACTCTCTCTCGTCTCCACTGTCCATAATCTCGTGATCTCAATCTCACATCATTCGCGCGCACCAACACCAAACACACCTTCCCACCCACTGCCACCTCCTTCGCCTCCACTCCGCCACCGTCACACCTTCACAGCTGCAGCGCCGCGCCTCTTTCCCGTCGCGGCGTTGTCTGTTTAAGCCCGCTGCTATCTTCATACAGAAGCTGCGATGTCTGAGGTAAGGGTTTTTCGGTTCTATGAGCTCACACAATTTTAGTTTAGGGTTTTATTTCACATTTAAGTGCATTTTACCTAGTCGATTTGATAATTCATGAGTTACATGTTTCTCCCTTTATTTGCATTATTAATTGTTCATAACTTTTCTTTGCTGAATGTCTGAAATAACGTTTGTTTTTTTTTTCCTTTTTTTTAAATCAGAATTTTATGCAAGATGATGATAATCGTTTGGAGATTACAAAGGCTAAATGTAAGTCTACAATCTCATTATTGTGACAGCAATTTTCAAATGACTTTAGAATTTATTCCATTTTTTTTCCGTGATAGTTGGCAATTTGCTTAAAAGACATGGAGATTTGACAGAGCGTCTCTCAAGGTAAAAATGGCCTTAAGATATATTATGCTTCTTTTTGTGTAGTTTAATACTTCAATTCATCACTGAACAGTCATCATTGCACCTATTTGAACTGCCAATTGATATCTATAGAACTGAGTGAAGTTGTTTCATGATCCAAGTAGTTACTAAGGAATACATACTGTGAAGGATTAACGTTGATTACTGAATATTTTGAAGATTATTGTTATGCTGTGAATAATTATTTTAGTGAATATTTGATGATTTCACAGGGATTCTGACAAGTTAGTATTTGAGCGATTACAGAAAGAGTTTGAAGCTGCACGAGCTTCTCAAACTGAAGGTAGCTTTGACTATACTATATAGTTGTAGATTCTTTAATAAACTGATTGTGGATGGTATCTGTCTCTGCCTTGAGTCAAGTTTCTTTCCTTTTGATTTAAGCTG
Organism: Aeschynomene evenia; assembly: GCA_013621005.1. Taxonomy (NCBI): domain Eukaryota; kingdom Viridiplantae; phylum Streptophyta; class Magnoliopsida; order Fabales; family Fabaceae; genus Aeschynomene; species Aeschynomene evenia. Next base: position 8,037,551 of record CM024270.1, read on the forward strand.
CTTATGTTTATGCACATTTACATTCTACCATCTATGTTGAGAGAAAGTTGAGACGCTAAAGGCAGATTTCACCTTTGTTATATTTTACTTGAAATGATAGTTGTTAAAATTGTTTGATTTGAATCGTACAGTATATGAGTAATTAAGAATGAGAGGCGAATCGGAAAATGGACTAAATTGGAATGAATCGTGCTACTCATGAACTCCGATTCAAATCTCACAATACTTGCGATTCAGGAGCCGGTTTGGTTTTGGGGAGAATGCATGGATGGAGGGAGTCAATATGCATTGTGAAGAAATTGAGGGAGGTGCCTTTTCTGGTACCGCTTTTCTCGATGAGGAAGGTTGAGGTTGACGGTGATGTCATCATCAACTTTGATGGTGACAGATAAGGTGATGGTTGAGGACTGGCTAGCAGTGAAGGCGAGGAGGGACTTATGGTAATCTTCGTATCGGAGTTAGGTGCCGCCTCGAATTACCATCGCCGCCCTGTTTCTTTTCTGTGTGTAGAATTTATGGTTATCTTGCAGGTAAGGATTAAGGGAAGATGTGGAAGAGCTAGGGAAAGGGAAGTTGGGCTGGGCTGGGTTTTTCCCTACTGTTTTTTCATTTTTTTTTCTGCATGTCTGAACTTATTTGTTGGCCTGTTTTTGTTGCATTCTATTATGTTTTGTTTGGGCTTATGTTTTACTTTTTTTTCAATAATAAACTAAAATTGGGGTACATATTTCATGTTTTTTAAGTATTTTCTTTTCAAATTTCTTAGGTATGTAATTTTATTATTTAGGCTTTTTATTAATATGTTTTTGTACCTTTACTACCTTACGATACGAGACGATTCACAATTTGAAAATTGATCAAACGATTTACGATACGATGCACAATTTGACAGCTATGCTTGAAATGGTGATTTTATTTTCGGATAAAAAGAAATGATAATATGTTTCCTAAATAAACAACCTTGGATAAATGAAATTGTGATTTCAACTGGGTGGGGCAAGTGAGACGCAGCTTATTCAGATAGAATTAATAAGAATTTAACTTCCCATTAAACTTTGCTCAGCCTTTGGCAAAGTCAGTTCAGTATTGTCTTGATCCTTCAAATATCTCTTGGGATTTTATCCAGCATGACAGGACATTTCTTTGACTGATATGACCTTTGCTGGTTTCTAATGTTAATGAGGTTATTATCATGTATTCATGTTATATAGAATAAATATCAGGGCTGTTTTGCGTGAAAACAAAATTGATTTGAACAGAGAAGTAAATATTGAATAGTTAAAAGAATTTTAACCAGGGGAAATTCTTAAGATGTCAATTCTTGTTCGCTTGATGAGATATACTTTTGTAACATTTGAAAAACCTTACACTTTCTCTTGTTCATGCAGTTCTGCAATTGCTATGCTTGATATTGATATTCAGGAAAAGGGTTATTGACCACTTCTTTTTCTCTCTCTTCTCTTTATCTTTTTTTCTTGTAGAGATATGTTTGGACGGGGAACAGTGGAATGATGGTTTACTAGCCACAATAAGAGAGCGGGTATGGCTATGTGATAGTTACCCATTTTTCACTTCTATTCAGATGTTTGACGTTGATGGTCTCCATAAGTATCAATTTATTTTGGATTTTTGTTATTGACATTGATAATAATGCTTGACACATTAAAACACGTTCCTCTCAGGTTCATATGGAGGCAGACAGAAAAGCAATGTCTGGGGATGCTAATGTGTTGCCAGGTCCTCGGGAAAAAATTACTTACAAAATTGGAAACAAGGTAAATAGTTTAATGATGTTGCATGCCTGAATTACATTTCATGGCAAATGCCTTGGTGGAATTTCAGTAATTGCGGACAATGTATTGCATGCAATTAACAGGGTAACATGTTTCTTATATACTTTCATGCTTATCTTTCCACGTGATATGGACTAAGATTAGGCGTTTGACATCTGAATGGTGCAAAGCTAATAGTTTGTTTATTAGCATCTGAAGATATGTTAAGGGAATGGAAATCTAGGTTTTGAAGGTAGTTTTAAATTTGTACTTCAGAGGACCACTTACCCTCTATCTAATTGTACTTCTCCATCTCATTTATTAATGAAATTCTACTATTATATAAAATTAGATCTTTCACGTGATGAACTTCATTTTTCTCTCCACAAAATTCTGTTTATTCCCCCTCCAAAATATATATATTTTTTCCTTGTACAGAAGTTTTCCGTAAAATCATTATCACTGCTGTATTGGCATTAGTTGTTATTTTGAATATTAACTCCATAACTAGATTGTCTTTTAAATATGGGATGTATATGTGGATGCAGGTTCTTTGCTGTTTGGAAGGGGCAAGAATCGGCATACAGTATGAGACATCTTTTGCTGGTAAGTTGGAACTAATTGTTTTTGACTGATCTATTTACATTCATTATCATGTTTATTTAACTCCAGAGGACGTATGAATGACAGAGGCTGGACCTTTCTGTATCTCCCCATTCTCTTTACATCTTCTTGTCTTCACCTTTGCTGTCAATATCTTTTCATTTATTGCCAGGTGAACCTTGTGAGTTGTACCATTGTGTATTGGAGAGTAAGTCATTTCTTGAAAAGATGACTGTCCTTGAGCACACAGTTCCATTTTTCCTGCCAATACGTGAAACAGAAAATGATCTCCTTTCATCCAATGCTATGGTAGGGTCAGTTATCTGTACTGCCTTTGCAACATGTTTAACTCAACTTTTGTTCTCTAAAACATTGTTTATTTTTGTTTGTTTACTTTCAGAAATTCATAGATCACGTTGGAGATCTTTTGCAGGCATATGTGGATAGACGGGAACAGGTAGATTACCCTGTATGTTATCTTAAGTGAAGTTTGATGCTTTTTTTTTGAACCACATACCTTTCTTATACATGAATTTGCTGCTACATGCGTAGCAAAAGTTTGTACTTTTAAAATCTTGTGTTATTGTGTAGAAGTAGACATATTGAATTGAAGCTAGTCCTTTCCAACTAGTTTACCTGAATATGTACAGAAAACAATAGATTAACGTTTAAGTTATCCCTACTCTGTGAACTGAATTTCATGGAATATATTATAATCATTTACCTGAAGTTCTAGTTTGCCTGTATAATTCTGTTCAAGAAACATAATTTCTCTTGTCTAAATATGATGCAGGTTAGACTTATAAAGGAACTTTATGGAAATCATTAGAGAGTGTATATGCCTTCCTTACACATGGTCGAATTTGTGCTGGACGATTTTGATTGGTCAGTATCTTAGTTATCTTGCTTCTCCCCCAATTATTTTCCTTTAAAATTAGTATTCTTTAGGTTGAAATCACTCTCCCTCCCTCTTCCCTAAAGTAATTAAAAAATTTTGATGAGGTGAAAACTGCTGGTGCTGGTGCAGAAGGTCTTTTCTCCATGTGTTTCAATTTTTTTGTTTAATCTATTTTTCTGTCCAAATAAATAAATTATGGTATGCTAATGTATGATTGGATTCTAAATGGTCATAATGGGTAGGTCAGTGGTGATGCAGCTTCCAATGCTAAAGAAAGCACATATATTAACATTGATTTTACTCTGGAACACACACTACAACTTTGGCTGATTTCAACATTATAGTTATTACATGTGGAATTGAATTACAAGTACATTAGCCAGCAATCATCTTTGCTTTGTTAAGTAATGCAGAAAATTTGTGCACCAATAAAGTATATAGCAGACTTGTTGCTGGCGAGGTTGATTGAAATGACCTATTAAATGGAAAGTTCTTAGTTTAAACATTTTTTGGGATTTCGTACCTTAATTAGGGATAGCTCACTTGTTGATGCTATTTTTTTTGGGTAGATATAAATTCATAATCATCATACCATTCTTTACATATAAAAAAATTATTACAAACATTTCATTTCGTCTAATCTTTCCTCCTAGGGTCATCAAATAGAGGAATGACTGAGTGAAGGAAGAAACAATAAATGTACTGAAGACATCATTTCTTTTTTGCAGTAAGGTAACAGTCAGCCTACGATATGCGGATCTCATTTCAGTGCTTCCAACTCGAATCACAGTGCTAGCCTGGCCAACATTCAAGAAAAACACCGTTAGTTCTGCAACTTTGAACAGGAAGGAAGATGGAATCTCAGGAAATCATTCTGCCCCGGTACGCCTAACCTATGCAGAAGACGCCTTACGAAGCATGAGTCACCAGAAGTGAGATATGTATCACTTAGGTTAATTTCTAAGAACATACACTCGTGCTTCTGTGTTCCATTTGATTGTGAATTGTTTCTCTGTTCTATCTCACCCTTCTTCTAATCTTGCATTTTCTCTTTTCCATTCCAGCTTATGCAGAGATCGTATTAAATCTACCGCAAGAGCTTCGGCAGATCTATCAGCATAGAGGATCCATCTAGGGCTTTGCCTTTTTCTGCAGTCCACATTCATCTGTACAAATTCTTAATAGAGATGTTATCATATATTAGAAAAAAAAAAACTGCAGAAATTATTATTACCTAGGGAAAATGGTCATAGCTTGAGTTCTTTTTCTCCCCCCTGTACTATTGGCATACACGATTTGTATCTTGTCTCCCAATTGTTCTATCTACACTGTTATCTTGTACCATTTGTACAACAAGGGCTAGGATGAGTTGCAATCATTACCCTCTCAACTTTCCTTCCTAGTTCAATTCTTGTATGTGTAATTTGGCTTCATATCATAAGTTCTATCTTTTAAGAGGTTTTCATATCTGTAGAATATTTGTTTTTAAAAAATATTCTTAAAATATTGTTACAATCGAATCCTGATATGATAATCCTCAGGGCATAAAGTTAGAGCATGGATCATATTCGGATGGCATCGTTGTTAGTTGTAGATTAGAATTGCGCATCAAAAATAAAATGCAGAAAGTGAATGACACCAATACTGTGAATTCTATATCATCTTATTCCTTTGGAATCACCTAGACCAACTCAACCAAAGCTACTTTATTCCCCGCGCACCAAAAAAAGAGGAAATTAAATGCCTTTCGGTGTTGGTGATCCATACATAGCATCCAATCTATATGCAAGAATCCAAGAAATTTGTTTGCAGTACAAAAGAGATTAGGAGTCACGCATCGAATTTTATGATGAGTAAGAGCTTATCATACTGTTAATTCAGTATAGAGCAGCGTTAAATGAAGATCCAAAATATATTGAGTAAAGTGACCTTAATGACATGACGATTCTCCAAAAAAAGAAACAAGACGCATGTAACTGTAAAACCCTATCAACGATGTTATTTGGTACCTACAGAGAGAATAGCATCTCCTCCTCCTACTACTGTCAGGGATAGGGGAGTTAACCATTCAAATTTCACCCAAATAGAAAAGACCGTTTTTCAAAACCTAAAAGATGGATTAACTTATGTCTTCTTCTTCATCATCATATTTGGACAAGAACTGAAGCAGGTTTTGGTTGTTCTTCTTGGAAGGTTTTGTCCAAAGCTCTTCAAACAGTGTAATGCTGCTGGATTGTGTCAATGTCAAGCCCCTTCAGCTTCACCACTGACTCAACATGACCCTTTAGAGTGTGAAGCTCCCTGAGCCTGTAATAAACCAAATCCAAAACAATCTCTAAGTCACCTCTTATATATATATATATATAGTATACAATTTATTCAATCATTAATTTCTCAATGTTATAATTAATTAATTAATTACTAGCTCCTAAATCATTCAATTCAAGTGAGATCAAGGCATACCTTGCAACCTCAGCACGTCTTTTTGCTTGCTCAGCAATCTCTGAAAGCTCCCTATAACTGTTCTTGTCGTTGAAAAGGTTGGTTGTTTCCGGTGGCTGAAGACCATGAAGAGTCCTCTGTGCAGCAGCCCATTGTGCTTCCCTCTCTTCTTTGCCATAATCTTTCTTTGTAGTGAACGCAGTCTATCATTAAAAAAGTACAAACAAGTTTAAAAAAAGTTGATCAAGTTTATGGATTGATAAGATCAACAATGGAATAGTACTAAATAATAATAATATATATAACAAAGTTGAAAGAAATTACCTTGTTCTCCAAGAGATTATCCCAAGCTTTTCCACTCAGAACATAGCGGATTGCAAATTTCAGTAAATCAAGGGGAATATATGTCACTAAACTGTAGAGCCAGATTACACCAGCCCAACCCCATCCCATTCCCTTTATTCTTGCAAAGCCCCAATTTGCATACACTGCTAGAAAAGTTGCCACCTGCCAATTACAGAACAAATTAATTTTTGTTACCACAGAAGAAATAGCAAGAGTTTTTTATTAGGGTGCTGAAACTAACACAAGTACACTAACATATGTGTTATATATACTAGGTTGGTGATGGGATAACAAAGAGGAATATAAAGATTACCAGTTGAGCAATCAAGAAAGCACTGAGAAGGAGAAGGCCAGGTCTCTCAACATAGGACCAGCTGCGGGACCTAGTCACAAAAATTAGGGCCTGGCTTATAATACTGACTTGTAGGTATAGGGCTGCCATCATTTCTTCAGGGCTGTGTCTCAGAGGCCTCACACCAAACTTGTCCTGCAACATTGGAAGTTGTTCTTATAGCTCTTACAATTTTCTCTAGTAGGTGATGATATTAAGATTTAAGAGAAACATGAAATATTAATTATTACCGAGAAAAAGTCAGTGTCCTTCATAATCCAGAAAAATACTACTGTCATTAGTGCCATGTAACTACCAAGCACAACACCAGTAGCAAATATCTCCCTCAGTTTCCAGCTATCGGGTAGTGGGGATGGTTTCACTCTGTCCTTGGATATTGTCATGATGGTACCTGAAGGTTAATTATGGCGAAAGGAATTGAATTAAACAATCTCACAGAATAGTCCAAGCAAACGGCATGATAATGTTGGGAAAATATTATCATACCGTCATTTAGTATGGCAATAATCAACACCATAAAGGGTGCAAAATCAAACTTCCAAATCAATGCGATGAACATGAAACCAAACTGCAAAAATAAAGAATGGATCACATAAATGGTATGAACCATGTGTTGTAATTAGGTATGTAGAAGTTTAGGTTCATGTGTATTTTTATGAGTTAACATTGTTTTTGTACTTACCACAATACGAATGGTGATTGACACAGCATATATCTGCAATAATAATGATCAACATTTCACATTAGACAGTTGAATTAAAAAACAAAATCAAGCAATTAAATTGCTTATGCAAGGAAACTAACAGTATAGTTCTTCATCCTTTGGAAAATTGCTCTACTGGTGAGCACTGCACTGATAATAACACTCAGACCAGGTTCAGTGAGGACAATGTCAGAAGCACTCCTAGCAGCATCTGTAGCGTCGGCGACGGCAATTCCAATATCTGCTTTCTTCAATGCAGGGGCATCATTGACACCATCACCTGTCATTCCGCATATATGCTTCCTCTCCTGCAGTCTCTTAACGATTTCATATTTGTGTTCTGCCATGTCATAGAAATAGAAACAGCGATTAAGGAGCTGGTAAATGATGAATGATGATGCATGCTACCATCATTAGTATGATTATCTTTAACCAAACATTGAATTTATAGCTATTTTAAGTTTTGACAAATTTAAGATGAATATACACGCATATATGTAATATAGGACCTACCAGGAAATACTCCAGCAAATCCATCAGCTTTTTCAATCAACTCATCTACTGGAAGAGCTGAAATGGAAGCATCCTTGCTTTGTCCAAGCAAAGAAGATGAAGGGTACATGTTTGTTCCCATCCCAAGCCTTCGGCCAGTTTCCTTGGCAATGGCAAGTTGATCCCCTGGAGAACAAGAAACCCACAAGCAATTTCAAAGCTATATGATTTCAATAATGGTATGAACTTAAAGAAAGAAATAGACTCCAAATCTTACCAGTAATCATCTTAACATTCACTCCAAGGTTCAGAGCTCTTGTGATGGTTTCAGCACTGTCATGCCTGGGAGGATCAAACAGCGGTAGCAGACCAACAAATTGCCATGGTGCACCAGGACTATCTTTATTTTTCTCGGGTATTTCCTGTTATACACAGACCATACATAGAGCAATTAAGGAAAGGTATTCAATCATGTTTGAAACTATGAATGTTGAAATCAGTTTTCTACAAACCTGTCTAGCAACACCCAAAGATCGGAGTCCACGCTCAGCAAACTTATCAATAACTGCATGAGCCTTCTTCCTGACATCCTCTTTGCAGTTACAGAGGTTCAATATCTACAATCAGGAGAAATTTTTTTATTAGTCCTCAGCATAAACATGATGAGATCTTGCCAATACAACACATGTTTACCTGCTCAGGAGCACCTTTGCTAGCTCGGTGCCAATTTCCATCTGAATCAATGTATGTTAGAGCAGTCCTCTTGTCTACAGGATTGAAAGGGAGAAAATGGACCTCCCTGATACCAGCTCGAGCCTGGCCAATTTCACAATACACGTCAGAAACTTGATCTTATATATCTTTTTCCCCCTTTGAATTAATTGTCATAAAAAAAAAACAACATAATTTTGGCATATTTTACCTCCTTTGGGTCAGCAAGCATCCCAACAATTGCAGCATCTATGGCATCCTGATTCTCAGTCCTAGAAGCCCTTGCAGCAAGAAGGATAACATACTCCTTCTCAATACCCTTGGTAAAGACCTCAATCAAGGTTCTATCAACAGTCAGCTTATTAGGGTCAGAGTCCAGTTTGTCACTGCAGAGGACATCCATACCCGCCATTTCCTCAATTGCTGTCATTCTCTTTGTGATTGCACCTTGCTGGGAGAGCCTGTGAGAACCAATAGCCATAGTAACAGACAAGACAGTTGGCATGGCAATTGGAATCCCTCCAATCAAGAGAACCAACAGATTATCAATCCCATCTCTGTACTTGCGGTGCTGTATCGGGTACATGACTATGAGCTCGATCAATATTCCAACAGCAATTGAGCAAATACAGAAGTTACCAATGGCTGTAAGCACTTTCTGGAAGTGACCAACTTGGTTTGTGCTGTCCACAAGATGAGCTGCTTTACCGAAGAAGGTGTGGACACCAGTGGCAATCACAACTGCTTCAATCTCACCCTTCTTAACTGTTGACCCAGAGAACACTTCATCAGAGGGGTTCTTTGTCACAGGAAGAGATTCTCCAGTTAGAGCAGACTGATCAACACTCAAAGCATCACCCTCCAGAAGACGGGCATCAGCAGGAATGATGTCTCCCAATTTGATGCTGATTATGTCTCCTGGGACCAAAATCGCAGCATCTTGTTCAGTCCATCGGCCATCTCTCAGAACCTACAATTTGTGTCAAGAAAAATATACAAAGTTCAACATGATATTAAGCAGCAAATAATGAAATTATTTTGCAGATAAGACAGCATAATTTGAAGCATATCAGATTAAATAGACCTTGGTTTTGGGAGCTAAACCAGCCATAAGTGCAGCAGCTGCATTGCCAGCATTGTTTTCCTCAATGAAACTGATTGTGGAGTTAATCAGCAACAGAGCAATGATACCCACGAAATCCTGCCAATCCGGTGGTCTTCCTCCACCGTTGGCCAGAGCAATGGCCATTATGGCAGCAGCTTCCATGACCCATGATAAGGGGTTCCACATAAAACCCAAGAACTTCAAAACCTTGCTCTCCTGTGAATGAACCAAGAAACATATATCGTTACATGCAAAATTCAAATATGAAGCAATATATATAAAAACAAAGGGGAGCAGAGATTGCAGTGTGGGTGAACAAGACCTTTTTCTCTTCCAACTTGTTTGGTCCAAAGACTTGAAGCCTGTTGGCTCCTTCGTCGGATGATAGACCTGCTCTTGAACATTTCAGCTGCTCAAACACTTCCTCTACTGGAATTCGTTCCTGGATACAAGAATTTTAATGCCTTTGTTATTTCTCCAACAAAACTCATATCTATCTTAATTCACAATTTTACATATGTGAAGCTATAGATTATTCATTTTCTTCTTTTCAGGCCATGAAACATATTTCACCCTCTGCAACTGCTTCTGCAGATTTTGGTCCAAGGGCAGGACAAGAACATTTTAGGCCAAAAAATTAGTGAACAAAATCTTCGGTGTATAATAATAAGTATGATTGATTACTATGATTAGAGTTTATTTTTAAGAATACATCTTGCATTTTTTTAATTATAAATTCTATAACTCTTTAGAAAATAGTAAAACATAATTAATACAGAAAGTCAACATATATATTAAAGAGTAACACGGGATGCATCCCAAATCCAACGAACCACCTCCAATCAAAAAGAAAGAACACAGAGAAGGTTAACCAATTTTAATCATCTTTTTTTGGAGGTACAAAAGGTTAATTTAATTTAACATTTAACATGAAAAGCAAATAATAAAGATGATTTTGCTAGAGAAATAGTAAAATCGCATGCTAAAAGAAGAACAGATTAGTTAGTTACGTATTAATCAAAGTGAGTAGTGTAAGACACGCGTGTCAGGGGCGCGTGAAGAGAAGCATGCAAAGAAAGAACGGAAAGCCGGTAATTGCAGTGAGAGTTGTCCTTTTTGTGTGAGCTCAGTGGTGCGGATTTCACGCACTCCACCCAGAAAAACAGTTATGATTATTATTGCAACACTTTTTAATATATATATATATATATATATATATATATATATTCTGGTTTATTATCATCCTCTTCTTCATCAAGTGCCATAAAACATGGAAGATAGGACAAATCGTGAATGAATATGATGAACAACACTGTTAGCGTAGTAAATAACGAAGAAGGATTTGTCAGCTCACGCCTATTCATTATATCATCATTATCATCATCAACTACTGCAGTATTGCTCCTAATTACCGTGGAGTAGTAATTACTAATTAACACGACGGTTTTGACCTTAATTATAACAATTCTTACCATACATTGTCCTAATTACGTGGAGTAGTTAGTTAAAGTGAGTTTACTACTACTACTACTAAACAATACTAATGATGAATACTCATTGAAGAAATACAAGAGAACAAAGCTTATTTTCCTTTTCAAATTATTAATATAGGAAATTTATTAAATCTGAGTAAATAATTAGTATTAACATTTTTCGATCGATCACAAATTCAAATCTAACTTGTTTAAGAAAAACAAACGTTAGTTCATGACTACGCAAATTGATAGACTCAAAACAACATGCATTTTAATTATTTATGGAAAAAAAAAATCGGTGAGAAATTCTGTTAGAGCTTGGTCCATGGCTCCATGCAAGCTAGCTACCGAACTGTGATCAGCAGTTTTTTTTTGTGTGTTTTGCTATCGAATTCCAAAAATTAAAAAAAAAAGATAAAAAAATGTGGAAATTAAATAAAATTGTTCAAATTCGGTAGGTCACAGTTATGGTAATATATATATATATATACAGATAAAAGAGTAGTATAGTATAGTATGGTATACCAGATCGACGTTCTCGTTTTTGATCTCCTCGAGGCTGATGCCTCCCATCTTGGAAGGAACACAATAAGCACTACCACCACTAGTACTCTCTCTACTACTACTACTTCTGATTGAATCCCGCAGCTAGCAGAACAAACTTGACTACCAGAGAGAAAGAGAGAGAGAGAGAGAAACTGATGCGCTTGGTTCAAATTAAGGGGGGAATTAGAATTACAGTCATTTATAGCTATAGAATGAGAGAGAGAAGTAATGGAGAAAAAAATGAAGCAACAAGGACGATGGTGCAGTCCTTGTTATGAGTGATGGGTGGATGCTATATATACATATATCTTTATATCATGGGGTTGGGGGAAGGGTAATATTGTAATATTGTAATGTAATGGAATGGCCGGTTGAGGAATCAGGGCAGCTGGGCAGGGAAGCAAAAAAGTGTTTGCTGTTTGTGGTGTATGTGCCTGGTTAGTTAGTGGAAGGTGGGACTCACTCCACAACCTCACTCCTTACCCTTAGGTTCGCTCGAGGGAGGTAATACATGTATACTCATTGCCCTCGGATTGTTGTAACGGTAAGGTTGTTGTCTCGTAACTTAAAGGTCATGAGTTCGATTCCTTCTCAAACTCTATAGGGTGGGAGTCTCATGCCCTGGACCACCTTTATACTATATTTACCTATTTATTTTCATATTATTAATCTCTCCTTATTAAATAACACCATTTAAAACACTTTCTAATTATAAATTTTAATCATCGTCGAGTAACAGTTACTAATTTACATATATTTAAATATTATTATTATTTAATAAGTAGATTTATATCCTAGCTAGGGAAGACAACTTTAAAAAAATAAAAGCTAGTGTTGGAGGGAGCTAGATAGCTAGCTTCCCTAATAATATTAGATAGATTTTATTACTGTTCTCAATGAACGTAAACAAATTATTTTTCTTATGATATTATGCGTGCTTGTGAAAGAAATAAGTAAACACAAACAATAACTAATCTAGTTGGACTCACATTACAAAGTGATTGGTTGTAGTCTATAGATTTATTATAGTACAAATAAAATGAAGAATTTCAACTCAAGACGAATTTCATTCTTTTGGTACATTGAGAAGGACTTCATTTTGTATTTTGTAATGTAAAAACTTTGAATTTTCTTCTTATTATGTCAAAAATGACTTGATCTAACTACTATATTCTGAAGTACACAATTAATAAAATGAAAAAAAATTGGGTAGTACGTAATTACGTGACCTTCTCAAATTCAATATCTTTATAAAATTAACGAAGTAGTGTTCAAAGATACTTTTTTCCAATTTGGTCAGTATTTAGGTGGAATATAACAGCTTGTTATGGTTCTAAATCACTCACCCTTCCAATCCAATTAGATCATCGTGCTAGCTTTAATAATAATGCAAACTTAGTATATAAAAATAATTGTATAAATATAAATAAAATTGACCATATGAATATTCGTTAGCTATTGGCTAGCTTCACCACACAAATTGAAACCAAACTTTGATTCCTCGTGTCATTGAAGCAAATAATAGCAAACCTTTCCATTATATACTTTTCTTCTTCTACTCAATTTCCCTGTAGATTAACACACATGCACAGATCCAACAAGTTCTATGTGTGATTACTATTTTGCTTATTCCTTCATTGACCCTAGAATATAATAAAGGGAAGTGAAATTGATTAGGACCCCTCAACATAATAAGAAATTCAAAGCATGTATATTTATAAAGGAAATTTTATATGGTAAAAAAAATTACAAATGGAAGCAAAAGCATTAAACTATTTGGTCCCAATTCGCACGTTCGTTCATGAGCGTAGGAATCACACAAGTTAAAACGCAAAACGCCAAAACACTAGTTAAAGTATAAATTTTTTTTCGTATATTTATTAGGAATTAATTTTCACTAGTTAAAGTATAAATTTTTTTTACACATTAATCAAATCATTCACGCATTCACGGTGATATCAATTATAATTATGTTTTTTCTCTCTCACTATCTGAAAATTCATACAAACATAGTGTTTTGATATTGGATGACAATGTAAAGTCTTTATAGTTTTTACATAATGTCAGTACATTAAAATTAAACTCTATTTATTCTTAATTTCTTTATTTTAATAAAGTAATCTTTTTCACTGATACACCTCTTCGCTATCTCCAATTTTAATGGAAAAAAAATACGTGTCAATTTTCATAACGCACTCACTGTATTCTTATTCTCTAATTGAAAATTATTTGATATTCTTCGTTTATTTTATATATATATATATATATATATATATATATATATATATGACCCCACTCATACTCCTGCGAAGAAGTAGAGATTCTCATGTCTGGCTAGCTATGAACTTGTAAGCTAATTAATTTATCAAATTATCACCATTATGAATTATTAAGCAAATCACTTTCTATGTTGTAGATTATTTAATTCATTCAAATACAATAATGTACAATGTAATTATAACATTATACCCCTAAAAATACACATAGTTGAAATTCCTTTCCAGACAGGCCAAGCCAATGTAGCTTTCAAATACATGTCTTGTTACTTCGTTTGGCAAACAAAGTATATAGTATATATACTCCATCCATACAGATAAAGTGTACAAAATAAAGCCACTTATTGTATACTATACGGTAAAATAGGGCATACATCAATGTTCCTACTTCTATTAAATAAATCAACAATTAATTAATTCATACTGCATTATAAATAAGGGCACCTAATAATATCCGTTGAAGGGTATATCTAATTTAAAATCGAAATAGATATTAAAAAAGATTTTAGTTATGATGCATGTAAAAAATTTTACAATATCAGTCAATCACATCTATTGATTTATGTGACTTTTTAGTTATTGAGTGGTTAAATTAAAGATTTTTACTTATATGTTAACTCATGATTGAATATCTGTAAAAAATTAGGATTGAAATTAAACTTATTAAAAAAATGGTTGAATTAGGATTCCGAAGCATTTAATTTCATGGTGTGGCCACAAAGATTTTTGAAGAGTTAAAGCTATATCTGATCTTATTAAAATGCCCGTGGCACGGAGAAGAGAACTAATTCCAATCCCAAATTTGTAAAACGATGCATTCAAATTAGAAACTGAGAAATTCAAAAGTAAAACAATATATAGCAATTGGATCAGATTCCTCAGAGTTTTATAATTCGAAATTATTACAGGTATGCCCTGAAAAATATATACTTCCATTATTGTCAAAAATACTAAAAAAAACAGTTTAATATCAAGTATTGAACAAATAATAATAATAATATATGTTGTTTCAGATGGCAGGCGCAATAATTTTATCTTTATTAATCTAAACCTAATTTAAAGTATATGCATGTGGTTTGTGCCAAAAAAAAAAATAAAAAATAAAACTATGGCCACAAATAGTCAATTGGAAGCTTTCATCTCCCATGGATATATATTTCCCTATAAATACTTTTATCTTTTATGCTTCATGGAAAGGAAAGAGATAAATTAGCATCTAGGCTTCAAAAGATAAATTAAAAGATGTGGTACTTCTGACAATAGAGGTTTTCCTAATATGTGTTATATTTTTTTCCCTCTTTTTATATATATATATATTAAATTTCATAAGATTTAATAAATACTTACATAACAATTATTATGCAGTTGTCATGTAATATATTATTGTATATATTCTGTAAAGTGGTCCCTTGGGTTCTTGGTACCCTAAAATTACCCCCACAAAGTTCCTTCGGCTCTCTCACTTTTTGACCCACCAAATCGAATAGGCAATGGACACAAATGGCTCTCGAGTATAAAGTTGAATGCGAAAAAAATAAAAAGAACAAAAGTGTTGGGAAAGAAAGGTAAAGATAAGAGATGCCATTAGAATAATTATTATTGCTAGAAAAGTTGAAGGGTATTGTCCAAATTTTATAGGCACACTAACCAAAAATCAATGTTTTATTGCTAATAAACTCTATTATTTTTTATAATTAATAAAAGTTTAGATGAATCCTATAGTTGTCAGTATTGGTTTTACTGGATATTTATAGATGTATTTATAAATTATTTATTAAAGGTAGTCTCATAACAAAAGAAAGAACTCAAACTCACATTCTTGTCACATATGTAAGTTTTTAACCACTTATATTATTTATGTTAATAAACCATATATATATTATTAGGGAAGCAAAGATTCTTAGCAATATATAAGCCTTGCAAAAGGGTAATTAGTTTGGATTGGGATTGCAATTGTATGCTCTCATTCAATTCCTTGCTGGCATGTTGGCTTAGGAAGAATATAGACATAGGTGTAACAATAAAAAATTATTGAACGGTGTAACAATTGCTTAAAGTTACATCGGTATAATTTGAACCCAATATATATATATATATATATATATATATATATGCAAACATTTAGACAAGTGTTTCTATTTGAGGCACTAGAAAAATAGTACCTTTGAAATTACCATCATATTATTGTTACAATTTGATGGTGAAGCACATACAAAGAGGAGTGTATATATAGTCAATTATCCTCAAGTGGCAGGGCATTTTATTTTTTATTTTTTCCTTTTCTTTTGTGATAACTTCGAATTACTTCTCCTTACATGTCAATTCTGATGGGATTGCAGAGACTTCTCTAAACCAACCATATAAAGTGTTTTCTAGTGCTATAATTATATTATCACTACTTAAGGTAGAATAAAATAAAGTACAATATAAATCCAACATTTCACCTATTCCTTTATTTGGTGTAAATTCTTGCATATTTGTTTTAATAATGATTGAAAGAGGCAATCTTAATTAATAATGATAACAATATCCAAAGAGTTAATATCACAAGTCTAGCTATAAGAACACCCTGTTTAAATAATTATAAATAATAATAAAAAAGAAAGGCAATTGCCTTAAAATATTAAGTTGCAAAAGAAGAAAATAAAAACCTTGAACTAGTGACTTCAGAAACATTGATACTAATAATAATAATTAAGTTAATGATTAAAGAATCAACTCATCATTGATATACTAATGGCTATTTTTGACTCTATATTAGATAAAACAAACTTTCTTGTATAGATTATACACTAATGAATCAATAATCTAGTTGTATAATAAAAAACATTCAACTAGTATCTAATGTGTGTTATGTGTCATATGTAATGTGTGTTATATGTATAACACACTTACTTATGACACACATTACGTATAATATATAGCATACATTGAATACTAGTTGAATGTATTTTTTCTGTTGTACAACAAATATTACTTCTAATGAATGAACCTAATGATTATTTAATAAAAGATAATGATGTGTCAATAATGTTGCCATTGGTAGATCTCCGTTTTTCTAGTGTTTCTCTTTTCAGTCATGTCAGCTAATGGAAGCCGTGATAGATAGGATAGGATAATGATGAGGATGATAAGAAAGTAGAGATGAACACTGAAAGCAAGGTTTTTCACGGGAAGAATGGATGGATGGTGAAATTCGTGATGAAGCTCCAAAAGAAAAAGGGAACAACATTTGTTGGATAAGGATTCTATATAAGCTTAATTAATTCAATGATCGATTCTAGAGAAAGGGAAAATATGAGAGGAGGAGTCTCGTGTGGAGGTGGATTATTAACTATTAAGTGAATTCAATTCAAGTGAAGTAAAGTTCCGTTCCCCCATGTGAGAGAGAGAGAGAGAGGACCATTAAGCTTGTGAATGAATGAATGAAGATATGTCCCTTTTTGTTATCCTGTTAGAATCTTATCGAACGCATGTTGTTGGTTTTGGTGGTGAGAAAGACAGAGAGTCATGATGAGTCATGAGAAGCATAAATAATTTCTATCACAATTCAATATATATATATCCCACTATAAAGATAATAATAATAATAATAATATTATAAAGTGAGTGAGTGAGTAGTAGTAGCAGTTGATTTTGGAAAGTGAGTCCTAGTCCTGTTTCACTTGCTATTTTGGCCTTAGTGGGCGGGAATGGATGAATGAAAGAACAAGAGTAGGTCTCTAACCAACCATGTAATATAGGCCTCTTTTGTTGGGTGCCCAAATGATCATGATCTTGAATAATAAGAAGAAAATCATGATCATACATCACCGACTCCAGAACCTGCCTTCCCTCAAACTCATCATCCAATTTTGTTTATGAACCACACATCCATTCTCACATGCATATGTAGCATCACCAATCCATGCGTATCCAAATTCAACACTGCTTTCTTCGATGTTTCATAGTTTTACTTTTACTTACTCAGTTTCTGTCCTTTTAATTATTCTTTCATCCTTTTTCCTTTTTCCTTTTTCGTTGACATGAATAAAACTATTCACTACTTCAGTGGAATAACTGTTTTGTTGTAGCTTGGATTGGTAGCGACTGCCATTAACCAAGTGCCTCTCTCTATCATATATTCCCCTTTGATTTAACACTTCTTCTTGTACCCTCCCTAATAATAAAAAGCTATTATCTTTTTCACATATATTTTTTAATTTTTATTTTCTAAATTACTCTATTACTGTTAAATTCTCTTCCACTAGTTTGCAATCAAATTTATATACAAAATTCACTTTGAAAGGGATGGGCCATATCATTCAGACCAACCAGCCATAAACACAATTCAATATCCGTACGGGACCGTACATAAACGGTGAGAAAATCAGCAACAACTCAGAACCACTAGTAGTGGTTTAAAATACTATAATCCATTAAAAGTGCAGGCAAACAAATAGGCAAATTGTATAGTATACTAACTTGGCTTTGGCTACGGTTTAGTTTTTGTTAGAAGATTTGCGTCTCTGAAGTTGACACTGCCTGGTTGAAACTACAAGCGTGTTCTTGTGACATAAAACAAGAACATAATTGGCACATAGTAAATAAATAAGGAGAAGAAAGGTAAATCGGAAAACTGGATGTACTAGATGAGGACATACAAGAAGAAAAAAGAATTCATCAATGCCTGATGCCGGAATCAACTTTCGATCATCGGCTCAGGGTCAGATGTTTCCGTGCGAGACCTGTTTGCTTGATGAACAGAGTTGAAGAGAATATCCTTGATTACCTGCATAGGAAAAGAATGTGTTAAGCAATTCAAAATCCAGAAGTAAATCCACCACACTATTTAAGCAAAGAACAAACAGAAGGGTTGACCATGTAAATCATCACCTGAGACATCAAACCATGAACTTGCTCCACAGTTATTTTGGCACCATCACGAGTAATCTTAGCAAGTGGAGATTCTTCCTGCAAAATCATCGAGGTATCAGCATCAGGCATGCAGGGAAGACGAATTGAAGGGTGGTGGGAGGAGGATGTTGACACCAACATTGAGTGGTATTCAAGGCTCACAAAGCAGATAGATAATTACAAAAAAAAAAGCATCAAATGAATGGTCAAACATTTAAAGCAATGCATTTGCATGAATCTAGATCGGTCCACACAATCGGCATGGTATCCATCAATCCAATATCATTAAAGGGCAAGATCCACTGAAATGATAAGCACAATGCAGAAGGCTGGCCCCTGAGTAACAAGCACCATTATTTATACCCGTCTATCTTGGAAATGTAGGTGTAGCCAAACAGCGTGAGAATAAGCTAATCAAATCAACAATAGTCCAAGCTAATCAAATCTTTAAAGGAAACACTGTATTTTGACTTCAAACCAACAAGAGGAAACACCCCAGTAGTCCAAGGGAAACCCTCCACACAGTGTTTCTAACAAATAAAAGAAGGAAATTGCTGAGGATTTATAAAGCAACAGTCACTTACTTCCTTCTTTCTAGGAGCAGGTGCGATTAATGGCCCAAAACGTGAGTGCGCCAACTGATTCTCTGCTTGTTCTAGCTTTTCAGCTGCAATAGTTGACATTTCAAATGGTGATGCTCCGTTTCAAAATGTAATAAATACAATGATACGAGAAACAAGGAAATATTGTAGTCCACCATCATGATGAATAGAAGAAATGTATTGCAGTGCACAATCAGTTCATGAAAAGTACCTAAATCTGAGATCTGCCCAGCAACATAGTCTCCATTACCCAATAGCGGAGAAGATGATAGCGTATTCACCCAATATTTGTTCCACAGCAGATCCAAGAGGTGTGAATCAAGAGAAGACTTAAAGTAAGTGATATCCAAAGCATAATACTGCAAAAGGACACAATAGAGTTAAAAAAAAAACAGCGCAAAATGGCTTCCTCAAAGAAAAGAACAAGAATGAAGAATCACCTGTTTACAGTGGACGCCAAAATCTTCAATCTTATTGAGTGGTATGGTTTGGTATTCAGAAATAGGGTCATCTGGAGGCTTATACCCTTCAGGGTATGTCCTGAAGGCCCCAATCTCGACTTTCCCAGCAGAAACAGTCCTAGTTGGGTCAATCACAACAGCAAGAAAGGGCTCCTGAAACTGCTGATTAAGCATCTGTGTTGACACATCTATGCCAGAAAGCCAGCATCCATAACCAGGGTGAGAATGATACCACCCCACAACATTTTCCAACCGCCCAGCCTACAACACACCACACCATGACACAAAAACTACTAAGAAAGAGCCCGAACAGGGAATCTAATCAGGGCATAACAAGAGCATCTCCAATTAACAGGGTTACTAGCTTCATTGATTTCAATTAGAAGATAACTAACAGGGAACCGATCAATCCAATTAGGGTTACATTTACAAGCTGAAAGACCTCAAAATTAAATGAAAACTAGCATAAATCAGGTCAGGATATCTCCAATCAGGTTTACTAAAAGCATTTTGAGTTCAAATTACTTAGGGTTATTACTAACTCCGTCGCCTTCAACTTTTTTTTTTCTTTTTAAATAGAAGGGAACTCACTTAGAACTTGCTTCTTCAGTTAGGGTTTGTCCAATCAGGGTTTATCAAATTAGGGTTTCTGAAAATAACAACAAAATTGAGGATCAGGGGTGATGGAGAACGAAGGAACTGACTTGTTTGTTGGTCTGGGAATACTCAACACTGTATTCGTAGGCATCGGCCTGGGCGTTGACGCGGGTCTCAGTGCCTTCGACGGGGAGGGCAAAAGCGTCCATGACGATGATGGAATCACCGTCGGTCTTGCCTTGCATGAGACCCATGACCTCGATGGTGCCGCCGGAGCGAGCGTGGACCACCATCTTGAGGAGAGCGAGGGCGGAGATTCTGACGCGCTTGAAGAAGTGAGGGTCGTTGGCCCAGGGCTTGTCGCGCTGGAACTCGTTCTGAGGACCCTCATCGTAGAAGAAGATAGAGTCGTCGGCGCCGGTCGACGGAGGAGGAGTCTCCATAGGGATGATGTTGTTCTCGAGCTCCCATGTTTGCTGCGCTATCGCCGCCGATGAGCTGCCAGAGCCTTCCATTCTAGGGAAGCGATGTTTCTGAGCAAAGAGTGAGACAGTACCACCCTTTGCTATGCTTGCTAGTAGTTGCTACCTCTCTTCATCAACTTTTATTTTTTAAAAAATATTTACATTTATTTACACTTGGTTCGATTTTCTTTTTTTTTGTTGTTGCAAAATTATTAAGAGATTGATATATAGTATAGTATTCTTTTTTTTTTTTTATCAAAATAGTAAATACGTATTGGTTTATCAAATAGTAAGAAGTTTTATGCTGATGATCAGTCATATGCATTTGCTTATAATACAATTTAATTAATGAATAATTAAGTTATTTTTTAAAAAAATTCATTATCATTATATCAAAATTAAAATCATACTTAAAATTCTAGTTCGAGAGTTTTGCACTATCTTAATAATCAACATTTGCAACCTATAAGAAATAGTATTTTCGACCATACCTCGTAATAATATTAAGAACAAGTAATAATATATCCAAAAATTAGTCATGACCTTTTAAATAACAATAACATATCTAACTAAAAAACATAACAATAACATAATTTTGAACAAAGAAAACTAATTTGTTTTTTTTTTTGGTATTCAAGAAAACTAATTTTTATTTTTCTGATTTACAGAGAACCGGGATGAGATGCATTCTAAGTGATTAGAGCAGCAACCTTAAACTCAAACCCCTAAAAAAAACATAGGTAAAATAAAATGATGAAAATATAATTCATTCTGTTATTCTTAGTTAGGGGGAGGCATGCATAACAGAAACAATCTAGTGAACGAATCATATCAAGTTAAGTCTTCAAATGACTCAGTACTTGAATTAATCACGAGGCTAATCAAAAGAAAATAATTTATTATGAACCATTCATACAGCCCAATGGTGAGTGATCCTGTTCAGTTAACGATTAGAATGAAAAAAGCATTCATGTCGCTAATCTTAACTATTTCTACAGAAAATACAATCAAATTCCTGAGCCTGATTTCCGAGAAGTAGCAGAATGACAGAGAGCAGATGAAAGAAAGAAAGAAAGAAAAAATACTGCCTAAAGTAACGTGGACTCATTTGTAAATCTTGATCTCACAACAAATTACCTGCAGAATCCCTACTTTCTAAGCTAAAAGTAAATTACAATCAACCATAAATAATAATAATAATACAATCCGGCATCATTTGACACCCCTGCTCTTGCCTCTCCTGCTGTATCTGGTGCTAACTCTCTTGCCCTTTTGCTTAGCAATACTACTTGGCGTCGCTGCCGATTCCGATTCCGGTTCTGGTTCTGAACCAGGCAGATTATTGTCGTACTGTATGCTGGAGCTGTTCTGCGATATAGTCACAACACCGTCGTCTTCTTTGGGAGCAACAACATCGTTTATGGTTGCATCAGGGATCTCCATGCTTTCACTCAACAAATTACACTTATCTTGCTCACGAACACCCTCTGTTGTCCTCTCCTGACCTGAATCAACAGTGTGGGGCTCGTTGTCTGGTGCCTTTGTGTTTTGTTCAATAACCTGCTCTGCATAAAAACTAGCAAACAAGGCAAATGCAGAATTATTTTACTATTTTGTTAACTGAAATAAGGACGGAAAAGTCAAACATTTTTTCCTTACATGAGTGGGAATGGACTTTGATTTCATATTATGATATTTCAAGACAATTAAAAATTATTCATTGCACAATTGGCAATTGAAGTAAGGCTACCAACAGAATGCTATATGCATACATTCAAGGAATACATCCATCCCCTCACATATGGGGAATGGGTCAAAATCCAAATGTTAGTGTGCAGAAAATAAGGTGAGACTTCATAATCAAATACTGAAAATTACAGAGGTGTAAGGTGATGTGCGTACAGATAAAAGTACTCAATGACTAATGACTCATATACTATGATAACAGCAAAAATAAAATTCAAATTTACACTTTGCTGATTAGCAAAAGCCTAAAAGTGAAAGGCAGGATATGTACATAAACTAAAGTAGCCTAAAGGTGAAAGCCAGGATATGTATATAAACCAAAGTTTTACATTCAGAGCATTCGACCAAAAAGATAAAAAGAAAATGTAGTAAAACATAAATTTACCTGGGGCCCGAGTTTCCATTAGCCAATGCAGCTTCTGCACCAACCTTCTCTTTGATTACTGAGCAGTTTCCATCATGTAACCTAGATTTTATAGCTGCATTCAAAAGAAAGATCAGCATCTAAGATGAAACATATCGCTTGAAAATTCTAAATAAAATATTTAAACTAAGCACTAAGGGAAGAAATGTACAAAATCCAATAAAAGGAAACACCACCAATTACCTACACACTAGTGGTGAGTGAGACTACAATAGCCTATGTAAACGCATCTTCAAGGAAATGCATAAAATATTTAACCAAGAAGTATATAAATGGATCCATGATTCAGTCATATCCTCAATAAGATGTGATGATTATATACTAGCAAGGGTGAGCTTTAACTGAGTGCATTTTTTTATCATAAGACATTCAAAGGGACTAACAATTACCTTCTCTATTTTCTTTAATGGAGTCTAGATGATGATTATCCCCATTTGTGTCAAGGATGCCATCAACATTAACCAAGTCACCATCCCTATTACATTCAGAAAGTGTTAAAATTTGAATACAAAAATATATCCACAAAGGGAAAATTTCCTATTAAATCCTGACCATGTCTCTATAAACAGAGACTTTTGGTAATTATAGATATAGGACTTCAAAACCTGAAAAACATTATTGCAGTTGCCATTGTATGTGTTTTGCATAACATAGTGTCTAGAATTATAACCTGATAAAAAACAACCTTGAAAACTATATTTAAAAGAAATGTCAACAAGAAAGAAACACTCTAACCTGTGCATATCATTCATGGACCCATCTCTTTTTCCTGAAGCAGTTATTTCTCTGCAGTCATCTTGTGAACCTATGTAGCAGGATTTTTTCATAAGCATAGTAAATCTTTTAATGGGGATGAACGGTGTAAAGCATGGGACCCTAGGAGTTGTAGCATTACCTTCAGTTTGCTGAACAGATTCAGGTTGAAAATCATCTTGTTTACTCTCCAAATCTGAATGGAAGAAACAAGATAAAAAGTGTTAAACATCCATTTTGATGTATATATTCTAAGGACTAAACCTGAAAGTACATTATATACTAGAATTTGTTGTTTTTTTAAAAGAAAAATAGGCTTCCTAATGTGGTAGCGTCATACCTGTGGTGACCTGAGTACCAACTCCTCTGGCCAAGTTTGACGGCACATATGCTAAATTTGTAACATTGTATACTTTCTCTCCTGAATTAGCTTCAATATTTTCAATAGCTGAAGTGCTCGCATTATTTTTATAATCTGTAGCAAATGCAAACCAATCAATTTTTGAGGAGGGAACTGTCTTAAGCATCTCCTCTGTTGCCCTAGATCTCACTCTTCGTATTTCATCCTGAATACTCCAAGACCCAGTAGTAGGAGAATC
This sequence comes from Aeschynomene evenia, assembly GCA_013621005.1. Taxonomy (NCBI): domain Eukaryota; kingdom Viridiplantae; phylum Streptophyta; class Magnoliopsida; order Fabales; family Fabaceae; genus Aeschynomene; species Aeschynomene evenia. The sequence continues at coordinate 8,061,813 of CM024270.1, forward strand.
TCTTTTCAACTGCATTCGGGAATCAACACATAAACAATGAAACAATTCACAAACAGAACATTTGGTAACAGTAACTCAGTCAATCGAATCGACAACCCAACTGTGTATGTTGTAAATTTGTAATAAGAGAAATATTACATGATTTGCCAAGAGTTAAATAACACATCAAATGCACCTTGGAGGAGGATGTAGAATTGCCACCAAAGAGATGTGGTGTATCGTCTTTGAAGAGTTGAATTCCAACTGGTGTCGGAGGCTTAATATTGTCTAAGGAAGGAGATGCCCATGGAGGGCGTGTGCGCATATACGACTTTGCCACATCCACAGGTGATCCTTCATCCTTGGAAGCCTGCATGGAGCCAGGTATATAGATTAAAACAAACAAATGAAGTTATAGCCATGATATATACAATAGAAAGGATGGTGAAAAGGAGATTGTAATTTGTAAACGTCACTAACTTGTGATTTAACCAAATCCAAACTATGACTTCCATGACCTAAATCCGAATTTGAATTTAATTCAGACTTCTTTTCCTGCAACCATTTCTTTGCCTCCAGAACAGCAGCACTACAGAGATCAGGTGAATCTGCATGAAAGAAATAATTAAAAATTCAAAGTCAAGTAACAGTAAGAAATTAAAAAATTGAGTTCTTGCATGTAGAAAATACCACTTCCAAGAGTACTGTTGAGCATATCCCTTGACCTCTTATCTCCAACATTGTCATTGGCAGGAGAATCTACAATTCTTGATCTGATTATTTTTATCAATCTATCACCTTCTTCCCTGATCAAATATTTTTCTCTTTTAGAACCTTATTCTGAACTAGAACAAACAGTTCAATTGCACCTCTAAAATTCAACACATTGTACACCACATAATAAATGCAGTTCCACTCCTTATAGCTAATACGTTATGTGTTACTTAAGGTCTACAAATATTAGTGCAGGTAGTTGATAGCCCCCAATAACAAAAAAGTAGATAGCCCTAAAACCAGAATGCCTGGATGTGCACTTAGCGTGTCAGTTTTCATAAACTACAGGTTAGTACTAATGAGATTACAATGTTTATGGAAGAGCCAAATCAAAACAAGAAGCAAAACTGTCAACCTAAAAATATATATACAAACAGAAAGGCATTGAAATTCAGAATTACAAAGGACAAATCCACATGTAAACATCGGAGCAATATAAATTATTTTGTACCTTGAGAATGACTCCTCCATAAGTAGCCGCTCAATTACATGCTTGCTTTTGTTATTCCCAACTAATGGTTGGAGCCCCTTCAGAGAGAAATTAATCAGTTCTGATGAACCACCCTTTCATAAAAGAAATCCAGTATTGTATGTGCAATAGTGCAATACCCTTAGACAAATCCAAGGGATTTATGCCGGAATAAACCATTCATAAAATATAACTCTCATTGAATGTAAACATAATCTATAGTTCTGCTACTAACTAACAAATATCTAAAAATTAAGATTTCATGCTTCCAATTTACCGGCCTATGTTTTTCTAAAGTTTACCAAAGGCCATAAGTAAGTATAATAACAGTGTCTACATCGGAAATAAGCACAACTCCATGTTTCTGCAATGAACATGTGAGTGTCTACATACATTTATAAGAAGAAGCAATGGTAGTTCAACCTCCACAACAACAAAAAAAAGGAGAATAAAAACTAATACCCATAATTTATATAAAGCATTAAAGAAAAAGAAAAAGAAGAAGAAGAAACTTAAAAAGGGAGTAACTTTTAGAAGAAACAAGAGAAGCACTACATCCCAAACACAATAACAGAGGGTTAATTACCTTGTTCAATACTTCATCACCTTCAACAGGTTTATCACTTGCATCGTCGAAAGCACCAACTTCCTCTGCAACGTTGGAGGCACATTTTTAAGAAGGGGAAAGCATGGCCCAAAATGGAAAGACGAATAACATAATTCCACAATTGAATAGATAAATTCAATTAAAAAAAAAAAAGTTATTGGTAGAGTATGTAAGCTAAAGACTTACCCGTGAAGTAAGCATATCAATTTACTAAGAATAACTCTTAAGTTTAAAGCATCAAATCCAATTACGAACTTCTAAAACGGCTATAACGTACATCCACGAACAAATCTACCTAAACTAATAACAACTACGACTAAAGCCTGCATGAGGAAGATATGTACTTCTGTACACTCTAATCCACTTAGAACAACTAATTTCCCCGAATTCATCATTTTTCATAGCAGAAAGCCAAAATATACTACAGAAACCCTAGTATTCCAACCACAGCACTAGGTAACTAAAAATTGCAACAGATCTGCTACGTACCGGAACTGGAATGAGCATCCGAGGATGAGGGAGAGGAATCGTCGGAAGAGGATGAAGCAGGCGAAGAAGCATCAAGATCCAAGACAGCGGAAAAGAGCTTCCCGGCGCCAGAAGCAACGAAACGCGTTGGGGAGAGAACGAAACGCGAGAGCCAACTAGGGCTGCGAGGCTGGGACTGTGAGGCTGAGGCGGAAGGAGCGGGGCGGTCGTAGGGGGTCCTGGCGGCGGCGGTGCTCCGGCGGGTACGAAGAATTTTGCCGCCCGATCGAGATCCAGAGACGGAAGCCATGGCGATAAAAGTGACTCACTATCACAAATAACATATAAATAAAAAAAGAAATGGGGGGAAGAAATTAGAGAGCTTCGGGTTTTTAGATTTTCTTCTGTTATCGCATTTTCTTTTTCGCTCTAGGAACAAATGGAATGCTTTGTTTGATAGTAGCGGTTATCTTCAGTTTATTCTATTCTTCTTCTTCTTGCATTTTCTTTCTTTCTTTCTTTTTCTTTTTATTTTCTTTTGCTTTTTAACATTTTTATTCTCAATAACTCACTGGTATTTGGCCTTCATTACTCTAAACCGACTAATTCGATTAAGCCTTATTTAATTCCATATTAGATTTTTTCGGTTTTCTCTTAGAATAAATAACATTTGCTTTTTACGGATGTACATCTATCAAAATGTCTAATAGAGAATTGAATCAATTGGGACAGGAGGAGGTGTCCTTAATCCTTTAGACGGGGTTTATTTTCACTAAATCTAAGAGCAAAATTAAATGAACCATATAGTCAGTCACAATTACTTCAAACTCGATTTTAAACACATCATCACATGTCATATATTTATGTCTTCTTTTCAAACATAATAATTCTAAAGTGAACAAAAGATTATTAATTTTATTTCTGAGTTATTGTAACTTAGTTCTCATCTTCAATAAATTCAATCATTCTCTTAAGCTTTGAGTCGTTTTACTATTGGTTGGGCCCACAAGGACGCTCGGGCTTTTGGGTCACACTGCTCACAAAGGGGAGCGTTACCCGAATCTACTTTCGTTTGGTCATAAAAGGGGACTTTACCGAATATGTCCTATTCTATTTATTCATTTATTTATGCTTATCCTTATGCTTTGTTTATTAAATCTTCACTACTTTAACTTTACGAGATTTATTATTAATTGATGCCAACTCAGACATTTATTATTCATTTAAGACTGGAAAGAATTTTGTAAACAATAACTAATTAATTAATTAATTTTGAGTAAATAATATTGCTTTCATCTAACCCTGCCAAATCTCATGATGATAATAATTGTATTAATTGATAACACTAAATCAAGCCCATAAGCACATCGACACCTAATCACAAATCAGCATTGGTCACAATCATACTCATACAGATACAATAGCTGTCCCTCTGAATATAGTTTAGCCAAGTTTTCAGAGAAAAGCTGAAGCTTTCAAAAGTTCCATGTAACTTCATTTGTTAAAAAGCTTGTCCAAAGCCAAATTGGATCCCAAGTTACGTGTGTGTTAAGTAAACCAAATTAAACAAAAAAAAAAGATGTTTTTCACTGTAATAATTGATATAATAGCATTCCTTAAATAGAGTGGTTCAGAGATGAGAGACATAACAACCAATTAGCTATATGTACATGGAAAAAGAGGAAGACGAAATATCAATTGTTCCTACCATAATTAAGCAGAGAAATATAATACTTTCTTCATTTGAATTTAGTAAACAAATGAGATTTTATGCTAAGCATAACTTGAGCTTTAAGTAATAGACCATATTCAACTGTCAAATTCTTAAAGTTGCTCAACCAGTTTATCTTATTCTTCCTTCAGTTCAGATACTTCCTGCAAAGCAGCAATATAATCCTATCAGCCAGTTTTAAAGGACAGTGGAAGTTATATAAGGCAAAACATACCTAGTTGTCATAGAAGAGCGAACCGCGTCTCTGAGATCTGCGAATGGGCCAGAAAGTATCATCATCTAGCAAATGCTAAAGATATTCAATAATTATTATGATATCAGACTTGGGAAACCAAACATGTCATTATTCAAATGACACTTAACACCCCTGGTTGTAACTCTGTTCAAATACTCTATAAATTTTCAATCACAATGAATTTTGAAAAAAGGGTAATGCATAATCACTTAAAATTTATTTGAAAATTCATCCTTAATGGCTATATAGATGGTAGCCATGGACATTGTTGAAGGCTACAATAGCCAGTAGATAACTGTTGAATGACCAAAAAAAAGTGCTATTTTAAATTGTAGAAATACATCAACATAATTTCGACTAACATATCCTCGTAAGATGATAAACTAGATGAGAAACATCTAAAGTATAAAGACTGATATAAACATCATGGATTCATGGTGGTCTTGAATTATAAAAAAGTGAAAGAAAGGCACTTGCTTAGGATGTTTGAGGAGTAAATTTCAGATCAATTTGGTTTTAGTCCTCAAAATCTAATCATTAAATATCAATAAAAACAAACACAAACTGAAGATCAGAAACAAAGAAAAGAAGGAAAAGTGATATTCACCTGCGAAAGCCACTGCTAGCCCTTGAGGGGCCAAATGTACTAACAAACTCATCATCAATCTCATCCAGCCTATACTCGGCATGCCCCACAGATGTTACAGAACCTTCATCAGAATTCGAAGTATCGTAACTCAAACGGTGACTATCCCTTCTTGTATCACCACCAGCTCTTGTCCTTCTCCTGTTTCTGGAACTTCTCAAATTATTAAAGGCTTGATACAAAATACAGGAGGTCCACCAGTTACCATCGTCTCCCGGGAAGTCCTCAAACTCGTCTCCACTATCACCGTCCCCATATTCAATAACATAATCTCCTAGAATCATACCCCGTGGTATTTCTGAATGAATAGTGCTCAGAACATCTATGATCTCAGAGGACTGTTGAAAATTTTCCCAATCAAGCTGTCGGGCAGGATCAATTCTTGATGGACAAGAATGTGGGTGTTCCAGCTGAGCATGTTTTTGCAGCTCCAAATAACTTCCCGAGAATGCACACTTCTCCTCAGCACAACAACGCTTCTTCTCATCGAGATGCAGACGGGCTTTATCAACAATAACCCACCCAAAAACAACACCTCTACACAAGGGACAACTCAGCTTGTGCTCATAATCAGATACAACTGGCTCATTGTTTTCTATGGAAGCTGCATTAGGCACTGAGGAAGTTGAAGCAGACATTTGGGAAGGTGCATCCTGAAACGAACAGGATGGCATGACACAAACACTTTTGAAACGATCCAAACAATTCGAGTGCAATTGATTAGTGTCACAAAGAAAAGGACGGCACCCTTTATCATGAGAAGAACACCGAAGGAGGACACTATTGTGAGGAAACTCCAAGCATATGGGGCATATTATATCTTCCCAACAACAAGTATCCAATTCAATATCCTCCATACTGTTTACTCTCTCAAAGTTGAATTATACTATCACAAAATCTGAAACCAAGAACAGGACACATTCATCAAAACTAATACTAATATATAGCAATTAGCAAGTCCCCTAATACTGCGTAGAACATAGCAAGCGTTGCAAAAAGCCATTCAAGATGTTATCTATATAAACACTATGCATTTGACTAAGATCAATAAATTATCAAAATGAAAGATGCAAGCATAAAAGAAACTATTCCATCAGAAAAGACAGATACATTTTGCTTCTAACTCATCAAATATACATCAGTTAAAAATCTCAATTCAAATGAATAAGCTCAACAGGAACCCTGATACTACTACTAATTGATTATCAAAGAAACAGATTTACGGAACCCAAAAGCCATAGAACGGTGCCATCTAGGGCAAATCAGTTTACTCACATAACAGATATATCACCAAAATAAAAAAAAATAAAAAAAAAAAAGAACAAAAAATACAAAGAAAAATACCTGTCTGACCCTAAAGTGGCACAAAACCCACCATCAAAATCAAATGAAATTTTCCATCCTCTACTATCTTGACACTAGAAGCCTAAAATACATAAGTAGATAATAAAAATGAAATTTTCAATCTTGGCTAGAAAAAAAAAATGTTTCACATGATGATCAATATTGTACAGCTACAACCAAGTTGACCAATCCGAAACAAAGAGTATTCAACTATTCCCCTGTAGAAACTAATCAAACAATAAGATTGAAAAAAATGAATAATATAATAGCACAAGGAAAGAAAAACTATTAAAAAAAAAAAAAAACTCAACTAGTAATCACAAATTAAAGTAGAAAAACATAAGTTGAAGAGTACCGAGCAAAGCAAATATGAACCTCGAAATTGAAACTTTAGGTGATAAAGATCATTGAGAAGAGGAAAAAGCTCTCACGTTATGAAGGATAATTGATGCGAAATTTTAGAGAAAACTGGTATTGAGGTTGAAGCAAGTAGGTATGAGCAAGCACTCTCTTCCCTCGTCAATGGCTACTCTAGTCCACATCGTACTTTGAGTCTAATGACGGTAATGCCCCTCATGGAGTTCACTGTTCAGGAAAATGTTCGCGAAATTGGGCCGCATCTGGATGTATGGGCCGAGCTTAGGCCCAAATAAGCAATCACTTGGATTGGGGAATGCCGCTTTGAAATCCAATCACAGATAAAAGAAAACAAAAACCAATTTTGAAAGGTCAATGCATTTTTAATATATACATATAGAGTTTAATTTCAATCCACTATCAGTATGTAATTTTATATTAATATTTAGTTATAGATTGACATATCAGTAAAAGTTTTTAACTCAATCATTCACTAATTAAAAATTACACAAATCAATGTATATGATTGATTGACAGTATAAAATTATATATATATATATATATATTGATTATTGTAAACAATACATATTTTTGCCTTTTTTGTGTGAATGTGTGTAATAGGATTAGAAGAAGAAAGGAAAGAAAAATTGACAATTTCATTTTCAAAGTGACTCATGCAGACGTGTTGAAACTCAATTAGGAGCCTAGGATTGTGACGCATTGACGCAATCCAACTCACAACACATTGACTATATATTAACTCTACATATTCTAAAAAATGCATTTATTTAATTTATCCTAATGTTGAATTTATTTATATTTTTTATTAAAAATAACGAAAATAGTAAATCTATAAATTAAGTTATCATATGTAGGCTAGTTTTATCATATATATAAACTAAAATTTCGAATTACAAGTAAAACACAAACAAATGTATATAAGCATATACATTAATAATTTTCTTTTCAATCCTCGTCGATCTCTTCCTTTCAATGTTTCGTCTTTCAGCCTAGCTAGCTTACCATCTTTGCCATCAACAATGCTACATTTAATTAAATATCATTAAATTATTAATTAAACTAGCTATGATGAAGGGAAATTTCCAAAAGTATAATTTACAACAGAATAATGGCCGTTGGCATATGATTGGATCATGTTCATTGGATGCATTATTTGTTAGAAAATGATATTTTAATTTGATATTCAAAATAGATATATATATTTGAGAAAAATGATAGAGAGAAAATAAATTGAAAAAAAAAGTAACTAATAAAAATAGTGAAATCCATATATTTTGTTAATAGAATATTTAGATATTATATTTAAAAATAATAAATATTCAAATAGCATCACTCTAATTATTTATCCCTCTCTAGCCTCTTTTACCAATGCACACAAAATTAAACCAAATTTGAAGTACTCTAACACAAAATTGAAAAGAACAATGAAGAATACTATTTATCTCCCGTACTATATAGTTAATGTGATTAGGCTTGGAGCACACCACATACATCGTAAAATTAAACCACTAATTCCATATATATACAAATAATGAAATGACAATATTAGTTTAACTATTTTTTTTCTTTACTTTTGTGTGTACAAACATCTCATCCCTATAAGTGGATAGTGTATGAACATTTAAAATAAATCATCCATCTCCAATGATATTTTTCATCATGAAGAATAAAAAAACAATAATTCCAATAATATAATTTATCTATCAATAATACTAAGTGGACCATGAAAAACCAGTCCATACGATTTTGACTTTAGTTTTGACCCAAATAATCATTAATATTGTAATGGGTTGAGTAATTATGGCCCAAAATCTCATTTATTGGCTGGTTTTGTATTGTTTAGCATCACCCTTTATCTATACTATTATATAAAGAAAATTCTCCCAAAAAAAACTAATATGAATAATTAAGATTGGAAAAACAATAATTCAAAACGCATCATCATGATCACATATCCCTTACATGAAAAACATTAGGGTTCTTAATGACAATATCGTACATATAGATTGAGTTGAACTTGGAGAAGTGCTTAGGGAGAGAGATCAAGTCAGTGGAAGAATGCTTGTGGAATTGGTAAAGTTGAGGGTCTCCACCATAGTACCTCTCCCACCCTAACTCTATCAATATTTGCTCAAGATTGCTATAGCAAGACACTACTTCACCCGTTGCCAAATGCACTAAAACCTTTTTCTTTGATGATGAACACCTCCCTCCTCCTTGAGGAGGATTCTCCACCAAACGATACACGCCATTTTTAAACACCCAAACACCCGACATTTTTTTATCCTTTATTTTTTTTTTGGGTTTCCCAAGGTATGCACCGGAGCGATTCCGATGACTAATCCCCGCCGGTTTGTGCGTGCACCTCAAGGATGGGACGGCTGGCCAAGGTCTTCTCTGCGTGCACACCGTCCTGGAATCGAACCCGGGACTAGATGCTTAAGCAACCTAAGCCACTACCACTTGTGCTGCTTGGTTTTTTATCCTTTTTTATTTCGCTATTCGGATCACCTACAATTTTCTCTTCAGAATCAAACACTTCAAATCACTTCAAATCATATTGACAAAAAAAAATGGGTCTGTGATGGTTTTATTTTCTGATGATGAGAGGAACTAGTTGTGAGAATTGAGAAATACAGAAAGAAATTGGGGAAGATATATATACATTAGAAAGGGGTTCTTGGTTTAATTGTGTCTTTGTGAAGGAAAGCAAGGGTGGGAAAGGGTGTATATATAATATATATATACACACATTAATTTTCACATGCGTGTGAAAAGAGAAGCAAATAAAACGAGGGAAATCCTCTATGCATTATTGGAAGTGGAAGAATTTAAAAAGTATATATTAACTCAATAATATTTATCGTACAATAGAAATATATCCAACAAAATATTTAACGTGTGCTATATATTATATGGAATGTGTGCTATTTGTATAGCGCATATCTCATATTATGTATAACATATATTAAATAATTGATAGACATATTTATATTATATGACAAATATTATTATATATTAAATAAAGGTTAGGGTATACAGTAGTAGCCTATGTTTGGCTTTGGCACATAATCTATATATTGTGGGGCCTAATTAATGAGGAGTTAACGTATGGGCCATGGGACATGGCCCCTAGGCCTCCTCATTTAATCATTTTGTGGTTTTGATGCATGCTTTGTGGCATTTTGATGTGGGAAATATCTAATTTGTTTTAAGAAAATAGATAAATGTACGTATGGCGCATATGTCATGGAAAAATAAATAAAAAAATCAATAATATTTAGTGAATAATGAAAAATCAGCTCATACAGCCAATGGACCTATTTTAGCTTTAGTTTTGGCTCAAATAATTATTGAAATTGTAATGAGTTGAATAATTATGATCCAAAATCTCATTTATTGGCTGATTGAGCTTGTTTTGTATTGTTCATTTAGCATCACCCTAAAAAAATACATATTTTAACACGCAATATAACATAAATAATTATATACGCAGAGAAATGTAATTATTATTATTATTATAGTCCTATATATGATGTAATATTTAGAAAGTCAATTGATGCAACAAGAATTGATCCCACATAGCTACATGCATCACGAGATGTCCACGTGAAGAAAGTGGGAGTGATTGTAAGTTTCCTTATATATATGTGGGTGGGATTGCTGGTGATGATATCATGATGATCCATGTTCGCTGATATTGTATTATTTTGTTGGCTACTCTTATCATTGGGAAGGAATAATTATATTAGACTCCTTAAAAAGGTGATTCTAGACACTTTTCTCTAGATTTTTTTAAATTTCCCTAATTCACCGACAATATACAATTGAATTGATTATGTATATGCATTCGGAATATATTATGGGCAATAAAAATTAGTTATGAAAAATTAATTGTTATTGATTATATATATATATATTGAAGGTGATCTTGTGATGTTATGTGAAGTATATCATTGGACGACAAAACAAAAATAATGTCTAAATAAAAAAACTTATTCAATATTTATCTAATGGGTGATGCTAAATGAACAATACAAAATCAGCCCAATCAGCCAATAAATGAGATTTTGAGCCGTAATTACTCAGCCCATTACAATCCCAATAATTATTTGGGCCAAAACCAAAGTCAAGGCTGTATGGGCTGGTTTTTCATGGTTCATTTAGCATTATTATTATCTAATACTTATTTTTTATATTAAATTGTAAAATTTTGAACGTAAGAATTAGTTTATATTAAAATTATGAACTTTAAATGAGTATTATTATAGTTACCTTTCCATATAACATTATGTATTATCTGATTGTTTATCCTAAATATTGAGAGAAATACTTTATATACATTATAAAACCAGTAAATAGTTACATATGTAATAATTTAATTTGTAAAATTATTAATTGAACTTCTAATATTATATATTATTCAATATTTTAAAAAATTGAATTAATAATTTTAAAATATTAAAGTATTATAATTAACTTTATGATATACTTATATTATTGTTCAAACATTTATTTAGTGTAAAATATCATTATTTTTCTGAGTCTTCGTCCCTTTCAATTCCTTTTGTTTCAACTTTCAAGCACCCACGTACGACAAAATGCACTGATTTTTAGTTGTCTCATGATCACTGATCAGAACATATATACATCCGGACGATATAAAATAATTTCTTTTATAATGAGAACCTTGGTTTTCTTTTTGTGAGTTATATTGTTTTGATACACTTATTTATTGGCACACATGGTTGACCAATGATATAATAATAATAATAATAATAATAATAATTATTATTATTATTATTATAAGAGTAATTGGTATAATGATTATCTCTCGAATTTTTTACCATGACTCTTTTCTCATCTATCTTATATGAATTTCAATTTATCACCACTCATACGTACTCTACCTCCCTGATCTTCATCATATGTATAGCATTTTTTTAATAATAAAATAATTAGGCACTTCAGAAAATGATTTCAACACAAGCGATCACAAGGGGTTAGTTTGAGGTATCATTATCAATAATGTGTCATACCAGCTTATACAAGATGATGATTATATATGATTAATGATTATGCATACTCATAAGGGAAGGCAAGAAGATAAGACAATTTATTCAATGCTTAAAATAGCTACGTTGATCACATGGCACATCACGTGGGCTTTGTGGGCTTCGTGGTCCTCCCCATCACTCACAAGTCACAATACTTTAAGCCCTCGCTTGTCAAATACTCCCTCAATTTTAAAATATTAGTCTTTTAAGATTTTTACACGCAGATTAAGAAATTCATAAATATTATTAATTTTATAAAATGATATATTAAAATGACTAAACTACCTAAAACATTAATGAGAAAGAAAGATGATTAGTGGTCTCTTGGAGTAATATTCAAGAAAGAAAGAAAAATGATACTAGGGATATAATAGGTATGAAAAAATTAAATTGACATTAGAAGTTGAAAACGACAATCATTGTGGAATTTTTTTTCTCCCTAAAACGACTAATATTTTGGAATGGAGGAAGTACCTCGTCAATCATTCATTTCCCCTAGCTATTTGGATAAAATAAAATATGGGTGATCCTAAATGAACAATACAAAACCAGTCAAACCAGTCAATAAATGAGATTTTGGGCCATAATTACTCAGCTCATTACAATCTCAATGATTATTGGACCAAACCAAAGCTAAATAGGCTCATTGACTGTATGAGCTGATTTTTCATGATCCACTTAACATTATTGAAAAAATATTATTCATATTCATAATTATATTGTATCAATATTTAATTTCTTATCATAGATTTATGACGTAATTTTCTTTTAAATTCTATAACTCTTTTATTTATTATTAATCTTGACAAATATTTTATAAATATTTAATTTTAAATATCAATATAATATTTTAACATAAATATGTATTTCTCGTCTGTATTAGTCCTTCTCATTTGAAACATTTGAAATAATAAAGAATTGTGGTCCTAATAATAATCCTAGACTATTTCAAATTTGATGAATTAGCAGATTATTAAACAAATTTTTGTGCATGGTTTGGGGTATATCCAAATCTAAGGATCAATGGATGTCCTTGTTTCCGCATGTGTGACGTTCTTATTGCAGACAAAGACATACTAATTAATGCTATATATTATATATACGTGCTAAACTCTAGAAAATAAGACCTATAGTATGAAACTTGGATAAACATTGAAAAATTAAATCAACGTATCTTCTCATAGTAATTTCAGACATTAAGTTCATTTATGAATATTTACCAACGCACACCCATAGACTAAACATTTTGCAGTTACTAATTACCAATATCATTAATAAACTACGAGAAAAGTATAAACTACGAGAACCACTTAATTATAGCAGGGACCAATACTTTATTTAGTGGAGTACTTCTAATACAATGACTTAACCACAAGTTCTTTTTGTCCACGAACTAAAACCAAATCATAAACACACAAATAAAATAAATATATAGGCCTGAAAAATGAGTGAAGTATCATCTAGCTTCATCGCCAAGGTGTCGCACACAAAATATTTATATATCTTTAAATAATTTCCTTGATTATATATTTATATTAATTCTCCAAATGGGACGCTCATATAAATTTTCGTAAATAAAATATAAAATTTGTGGATTAACGTAAATATATAAGGACTAAACTAAGAGTAGAAAATTGAAAAATCTTGCTGCACAAAAAAAAATTAGTCAAAACAAATAATAAACTATGAACAATATAAGATGCATAACGCATATTACATATTATACACATCAGGTGATGCTAAATGAACAATACAAAACCAGCCAATAAATGAGATTTTGGGCCATAATTACTCAGCCCATTACAATCTCAATGATTATTCGGACCAAAATCAAAGTCAAAATAGGCTCATTGGCGGTATGAACTGGTTTTTCATGATTCACTTAGCCTTATTGATACACATCATATATAACATGTTGTGTGCAAAACATATTGTAATATTATCTTTCTTTAAACATGTGATATTATTATACATAATATGTAATATATGTTATACAAATTATATGATATTTATTGTGCATAACATAACCCGTTTTCTATTGCAAATATAGCCATGCATGCTCTTATAGAGCGTAACGTTATCAAGCCATATACAACTAGAAGGCACGCGCGCATACATTTAGCAGCGAAAAATATTCATTGCCATATGATCTCTTTTTCATTCAATATTCCATTCAGAGCCGAAAAAATAAAAAAGGTAACAGCATAATTAACATGGCGATTTGCCCTCCACACAAAATTAAACACAACTTAGCTAATTTTAGAACCATCACTTAATTAAGACACAAACCAAGCTTAACCATCCAAAACACCCTCAATTCAATTAAATAGTAAAATCAAGACCCTTGTTTCAATCCTAGGCGACAAAACCAAAATTTCAGTTACAACTATTTTTGACCATACCCCATCACACAATCACCTATATAAACAAACCCCATCACCTTCATTCATCCTCAGACTTGGTTTCCAACATTTGGAAGAGAAGTTACAAACCCAATAAAAAAAAACAAACAAACTCCAAAAAATTAAAAAAAAAATCCCCTAAAAAATTAAAAATGGGTTTGAGAAACTCTTCCGTCCTGTGCCTTGCACTATTCTTGGCCTTATCATCATCAATTCAAGGAATGGACATCGTAAAATCGCTGAGCAAGAATCCAGATTTGGCCAAATTCAGCAAATACCTAGTTGAAACCAAGCTCGCTGATCAGATCAACAGCATGAAAGCAGCCACCGTATTCGTGGTGGATGATGCTGCACTAGCTCCTCTGGAAGGGAAATCGTTGGATGTCATCAAGACCGTCCTTGGGTCCCAGATCATCGCCGATTTCTACGACCAGAGGAAGCTAATCTATGCCCAGGGTGGACATGACTTGGTCCCCACCCTCACCGGGTCAGGCATGTACATTGGACTGATCGGCGAGGGTGAGGAGGCATTCTCCACCGGGGCCAACAGCAACAAGTACGACGCAAAACTCGTGCAGCAAGTGGCTTTGGAAGAAGGCGTTCTTTCGGTTCAGCAAATAACAGAACTCCTCGACGTGTCAGCCGCACGTGCCGCACCATCAGTTGCAAAATCAGTGACAGCAGCATCAATGGGCGTTGGAGGAGGTGCACCAGCACCTGCACCAAGCAGTGGATCTCGCGTGGGTGTGATGGGTTTGGTTGGTGGTGCAGTTATGGCTTTGGCATCACTTTTCATTTCTTTGTAAAACAACAACAACCATATATATAACATCCATCACCATTATTAATTAATTAATTATTGGGAAATGATGTTTTTGTTTGTTTGTTTTATACTATTATAGAGTGACTGAGACTGAGTCGGAGTCATTTTGATGAGTTTGCTTGTTGTCCTTGTTAATGAATATATGAATACAACCATCATTATATGATGATTTTTGTGTTGCAAACTTGTTCATTCGTGCAAACTTGTTCATCAATAATGTTTAATATACTATAGAAATACGTCCAACTTATATTTAACATGTGCTATTCATGTTGTAGGAGGTAATATAGATAACACATGTTGAATGCAAGTTGAACATATTTCTACGTTAAGCGTTATTGTTAATTAATAGGATTATTATTGTTCACTCACCAGATTCAATGTCATAAAGATATATATATTGCCTTCATATCCATGCTCCTAATAAATTAATTAACTTTTATATATATATATATATATATATATATATATATATATAGCATGCATTCATCATTTCATTCTGCTTATATCTATGACCTATAATTCATACATATACATTATAAAATATGAGTATATAATTTAGATAAAAAAAATTTATATTTATTAAGCTAAAATGTCAATAAAAATTTAAATCATGAATAAGTTGAAGTGAATATAATTTTTTTGTGAGCTGGAGCTTGATTTGCTGGAAGAACAAATAGAGTAGTTAATATATTAATTGAAAAAGTTATACTTTTGAGAATGGTGGGGAGCAACTAATAACACTCACTTCATTTTTTTTATTTATCAAATTTAATTTAGATAATGGTCGGTAGAATGTTAATGTTAATAAAAATATATATATACTTTACTAGTATTACCCTTTTTCATTGTAGTTTTTAATGAGAATAAAATGTGTATTTATTATATTAGTTGGTGAAAGGAAAATTAAGTAAGAATAAAAGAGAAATAAAATAATACAGTTTATTTCAAATTTTTAAATAGACAAATATAAAAAAAGTGTATTTTTAGATTAGATAGATAAAAAAAACGGAGAGAGTGATACTCTATTAACTACAACAATAAAAACAATAATTGTATAACAATAGCCTATATTCTGATAAAAGAACGGTGAAAAAACTTTATTAAAAAATTAATACTCATTATTAATAGTAGCAATTTATAATACTAGCTATAATAGTTAAAAAAACAATATTACTCCTATAACAGTAACATGTATATATCCTAATAAAATATAGTAAAAAAAGACTTAAAAAATTAATACTCCATTAACACACCCTAACAGTAGCACTAAATATATAACAGTAGCAATTAATAATAAAAAACAATAGCAATAAAAACAGTAAAAGAGTTATTGAAAAAAACATTTAAAAGAGTATTATGTGTCAAGAAAAAAACATATACTTTCAAAGATTATATACTTTTATGTTGTTGTATTTTTATATTTCAATTCTACCTTATTTATAACACCATATCAAACACAACATCAATTCTAACTACCACATGTATAGATCATTCACAAAATTTTTGTTTAATATCCACAAATTTAGATGAAAATAGAGTTGATAAGAGAGAGAATTCGAATGATAATATAGATGAAAGATGTGAATAACACAACAAAAATTACATTAGTGCTTATGAAAAAAACAAAATAAAAAAATGGCAAAAATATTATTTTAGTTCTTTATCTTTTACTTGATGTTAGTCCAGTTTTTTTTTTTATTTGATCTTATAAATTTACAAACGACATATACTTTGATTCTCTGTCTAAATTCTGTTAATATTTTAAAAATTAAAAGTAGAAGACAAAAATATTTCTATTAATATTTATATTTTACATATCATTGAAAATATAAATTAAAATTTATGAAGAGTAAATGAAAAAATAAGATAAAAATATATTGAAAATTAAAAAATAATTTATATTTTAAAATAAAAAAGTGTTTAAAAAAACTTACATTTACATTTTGAAACAGACGAAATATTAATATTGTGGCTAAAGTAAAACTGTCACTACTTAAAGTGTCTCGGAACTATGCATATTTTAGTGGGAATCGAACAGGCTAGTACAAATTTACTGTATCGAATCGGCATTAGGCTCAACTTAAATTCAATGCATGTCTGTACACAATAAATTCAAATTAGGTTTTTTTGGTAATGTAACTTCAAATTAAATTAAGTTTTTTTATATAATTTAAATTTATATATATTTTATATGCTTTCTATGAAAGTAATAATGAATGAATACGATTAAGGGCCCGTTTGGATCGTAATGTTTCTGACTTTTTTTAACTTTCGACTTATCAAAAGTTATATATGACCTGTTTGGTTATATAACTTATGACTTCTCCTTAAGTTGTTATTTCAGTTCTTTTGAAGAAATCAAAATATATGACTTCTATAGAAGTACTTTTCAAAATAATTAAAATAAAAATTGTTATTATTTTATATTTATATGCAAAATAACTTATTCATAAGTTATTTTTTAAAAATTACTTTTATATAAAAGTTTAAATAAATTATTTACTTACCTTAATTAAATTTTTTATCCCAACTTGCTATTACTTGTCTATTCAAAAGATAGAGGATAAAAACTTATATTATCAACTATGAATCAAATACCCACCAAAAGTCCAAAGGTTTCTAGGTATGTTTGCTTTGTCGTTTGGAATTCCAAACGTGAATTGATGTCTCATTGAATGTATCAAAAGTGGTTTGGATGCCTTCAAACATGTTAACTCCAACATGATTCTTTCTCATAAACGTCAGTTTGTCCAAAGCAATTTCTTTTTGGCTTTTGGGTTAGGATCAATTGAGTTGAAAATTTTAAGACTCTATTTTTAATTAAATTACTATATTAACCTTATGAGAAGATATATATTTATAATTGCATTTATAAAATTAATAATATTTTATAGTTACATTAAATGTATTTAGAGGTGTTATTTTTATTATTTATTTATAATTTTTTAAATTTTATTTTTAGATTTCAAATTGTAACTACTTTAATGGTGTTTAATATGAAATTCATATATATAAATATGTAAACTTAATATTTATTTAATTTTATATATAATAATAATTTTTAAATTTTTAATATTTTATTAATTTGTAATATTTATATAATAATATTAATTTTAGTAATATATATTTCTTTATAATATATAAATATAGTTTATTAATATACTTAAAATAAAAAAAATAATACTTATAACAAAATATATAATCAAATTCATATCCTTTTTGGTAATTACACATTTAAAAGTGGTTTTGGATTCGATCATCCAAACAACATTTATTTAACAAAATCACTTTTAAGATAAAAGTATCCAAACATAAATCACGTTAACGTCAACCCACTTTTACTCAAAATCAATTCTACAGAATTAAGTTCGTCCAAACTTCAATTTGCAAATGCTAATCCAAACACACTATACTAATAATAGAAAACAAAACTTTTGCCATGAAACTTGCTATCTTCTTCACATATATCAATCAAATCGAATCATATCAATCAAGTTATTACTCATAAGAGCAGAAAACCAATAGTTTTATAGGAAAAAAAAATATGAAACTTCTTTCCATTT
The DNA here is from genome assembly GCA_013621005.1 of Aeschynomene evenia. NCBI lineage: Eukaryota > Viridiplantae > Streptophyta > Magnoliopsida > Fabales > Fabaceae > Aeschynomene > Aeschynomene evenia. The sequence goes on from CM024270.1 coordinate 8,080,293, forward strand.
ACAATTTCAATCCTTGCATTCTTTTATCCGTTAGACTTTTTTTAAATTTAATTTCATTTGTCTGATGTGGTCTATCATTTTCAACCAGAATTTCAAGAATATGTTTTCAGAAATAACAATGCTACATATATACTATTTTTCAGCCACCAACACACTTTTTTAAGGTGTGATTCTAAAATTGGCAGCATTTTGATGTACAAGCTGATGGTGACAGCATTTTGGTGTACAAGAAGCATTATTGTTTCAGGAACATGTTTTTCTACTGTTATCAGATTTTCTAGAGACATGTTTCTCCAATTAAGCAAAATTTTGGATCAATCTCTTTGATTGGCAGAGACTGATTCTATATAAATCCATCAGAGTCCCTAATCTAGTATGCATCAGAAAATACCCATTCCATCAATAATGCAATACATAAATTAAAAGAACTTTGTGTTTCTATTTTATTTTCGTGCACATAATCAGAAGCAACATACTAAGAAAAGAAAGAAAAAGAGGCCAACAGAAGAGAAAGAAACTCAAAACGCTAACTCAGACCAAAATCAAAATAGCTATGGCGGGAGATTGGTATTCAGATCCTTTAACTAAAATCAAGTAAATATAATAGATATGAAAAATGTCTTACATTATCTCCAATGTTTTTACTTTAAAAAAAAAAAGAGAAAAGTATTTTTTCCTTAATAAAAGCTAAGCAATGAAGAAAAGATGACACAAAATAGCACCAAAACTATCATAACAGGCTCTCATCAACAATTAGATTAAAAACAATGAAGAATGCAACAAAACATGCCAACAATGTACATCATTGAATCCAATCTGAATAAGCATTAGCTAAACATGTATCAGGTTCCAATCAGATATAAAACAAAAATATCAGTATTCATCTGAAACAGCTACCTATTCCCAAAAAGAGCCTATCTTGAAGAGTGGTCTCTTCTAAGTTCTAACCAAACAACACCTAAGCAGAAATACTAAAAAAAAAAACATAGAAATCACTAACAGGTTTCAATTCAGAAGTTCACCATTCAGAACAACAATTTCTCTGCATAGACCTGAAGAAATCAAGCCTAAAAGCACAGTTGCTAAAAGGTTGACTAGTTATTGTTCACATCTTCATCATTGGCAGGGTCTTGTCCATTGGCAATGTCCTCTCCATTGGCAATGTCCTCTCCGTTGTTAGTGTCTTGTCCATTGATCTTGTCAACAATATCCGAGATGACCTTGTCCATGTCTAGATCCTTCATTGCTTTAAAGGGGCGCTTCATGTTCTGAGGCATTAAAAGATGCCGAGTTCATCATAAATGTTACAATTAGCATAAAAGGAAAGAAACTCAACAGAAACTAATTAAAAGGAGAAATATAGCATAAAACATCATTGGTATTGTTCTCATTTGCTTCATTAAGATTCAGAGGAAAGAAACTCAACAGAAACTAATTAAACAAGGGAGCCTCAGTGTATGAGAAAGACATTACACACAAGCAGCAAGGTTAGAATAAAAATGAACTCTTAAAGGGATAGGTAGAGAATAAACTAAGAAAATTGGAGCTTGAATTTGGATCAATATAAATGCAAAAACCTTTCTTCAATCAAATACAATCATTCATACTAGTAGACTTCATAGTTGAATTAATTAAGAATGGTGGGTACTTCAACAGATACAAAACACAGCTACAATAGAATCTATCAGAAAACCAAAATGAATAAACTCCTAGAAAACCTGAAAAGAATTGCTTAGGAAAGACACAGAAATTATATGTTCACCATGGTTGAAAAATGATATCTAATATCAATATGGGCAACTCTTAAATCTCTAATCATGCAAAAATGGAGAAATACTGTTTTATGGCTAACAACCTAGCATCATAGTGTTTGTTTTCAGTGACTCTGGAGTCAGAGTCAAGAGAGTCATAGAGTCAGTGTCACAGGAGTCAGAGTCATAGTGACTCTAAAATTGGCTTCGAGCACACCCTCACATATTTGTACCTCTTTTACTGCATACAATGACTCTCTTCCAATACACAGTCACTCTGAAATTGGAGTGAATAAAAAATTGACAATTTTGTTCACTAGTTCACTGTGACTTTGTTCATTGAGACACTGTGGGTAGGACTTACCAAGAGGCTGATGAACTTTTCACCTCCTTCTTCACGTATCTCAAAGCAACCCTTTCTTGGCTGTTCAAAGAAAAAGTGTGTGTCAAAGTTGATTTATCATATGGACACAAAAAATAGATTCTCAAACAAAACAGAGCATTTTCAAAGTTAAAAAACCAGAGCATACCTTTTCAGGGTTCACTTTCACAGTGATACCAGAAACTTTCTCCTCCAAACCGTCTTTCACCATAGTGGCTCTCACTTTGAATGATTGGCATTGGTTGCTAAAAGCCATTAAAATAAGCCATTTAGATACATAAACACAGAAACAAAGAAAAGAAGAAAGCTAAGCATAACAACTAATGAACACCCAACAAATGCTTCATTTCCCTACACATTCAAGATCATGAAAAGCCACATTCAATTTATTGATTTCAACAAAGCACCATTTGAGGGTGCAAAAAAAAAAAAAAACAAGAAAGAAAGGGAAAAAAGAAGCAGAGACAATGTCAAACCCTACATTCATTCTTGCCCAAGATTGAACCTTTATGCAACACAATCACCAGATGAACATCCATTGCACACAAACAAAACGACCCACTTTCATTTCCCTCTCATTTCTTCATATTTTTTAACCAAAAACATGATAATAATAAAGAAAAAAAAAATCTGAGGAAACAAAAGAAAGTTGAAACTAGCATTTACCATCGCTCAATGACAATGGTCTTGCCGGGTTCAGAGGAAGAAGCACCACCTTTGTCTTCTTCTTTCACCTTCTTCTCAGGCTTCACCACATTCTTGCTCTGTTTCGCTTTCTTATCTTCTTTCTTCTTAGCAGCTCCTCCTTTCTCTTCTTCCTCCACATTCTTCTCAACCTTCACATCTTCCACCTCGTCCTTGCTCTGTTTTGCTTTCTTATCTTCTTTCTTCTTCTTCTTCTCAGCACGCTGCGGGCTTGGTCTTGACCCAGACCCAGACCCAGAACCCGACTCGGATATGGGTGCAGACCCGTACTTCGACCCGGAACGAGTGAGCCTCATCGCCGCGAGCGTGGCGGAGCGAGTGACCCTTTTCGCCGGCGGCGTAGAAGGTGGCTCCTCAGGGGCCTTACGCTTTCTTGGAGCCATGGTTTCTTCGGTTTGTTGCGTTGATGACAGAGAAAACTTGCTTCGCAAGCAAGCTAAGTTAACAGAAAACACCAAAATGAATCACAGTATGTGTGAGCTTTCTCTGTGACTGAGACTCTGTTTTTTGTTTGTGAGCGAGCGAGAGAGAGATTTAAGACTCTAGGTTGAATAAAAGAGACTGTTATGACATGATGGATTTTTTCTTATTTAAATTATTTGTCTTTTTATTTTTATTTAATTATATTTTTTAGGGGATAGAACTTGGCCGTTGATGGAAAGAATCGAACGGACTGGTTTGAAAAAGGGAAAATGCTTTTTCGTTTCTCTGTCTCGGACCAGAATCCAGTGCTTTCGGGTTTTAATGCTTAAAATAATGGTAGTTTTTAGTAGTAGAGTTCAGTCATAGGTATACTAGCAATTATCAATGAATTGATGAAAAAAGAAGAAATATTTTTTTTTCTTCAAGCAAATGGTTTTTTAAGATTTGGTCAATGAAGATAAGAGGTCAATTTGAAAAGTTGAATATAAGCGACCTAATTAAGAAAATAAATGAAGAGAAGTTAAAGTAATTTTAAAATTAGTTGTTTCATTGACTTGAATATATTTTTAATCATTATAAATAGGATTTTGGTCAAGAATAATAAAAATGATAAGTTTTAAAAAAAGAGTTTAATTTTGATATATTGTATTTTATACAGTTGTCCAATCAAAACGCTTCTTTTGTATAACTTTTCAGATAATGAGAGATAAGACATAATTATAGCTGACATGACAACACATGATAAATGACTGTGTAAAATGTCGCTTGATGAAAATTAAATCTTTAAAAAAATTTAAAATATTGTGGTATCTCCATTGAAAATACAAAAAAAAGTGTTCTAATATAAATTTTTTTTATTACCTTAATTAGCTAGTGGCCTTTAACGAGTGCTTAAGAGTACTTGTTTACAATAATTTTATTATTTTGGCAAGCAAATATATGATAGTGTTTAAGAAGCATATTGTATATGTTGGCTTTTAAATGTGAGAGGTGATGTCTCACATATGTTAATAATGGATTAAGTGAGATGTTTATAAATTAAGAGATCTATGAAATATTGTCTTAGGATTTTGAGTTAGAATGCGACATCGAATATGCTTACGTGGTACTCACTTGATCCATTAGTTGTGATATCCTCTATCGTTGGGCTTCCTCAACCATTATAGTGTAGTTGTTAATAAATATGTAAATGTTTGACCCAAATATCAACTTAACTTTATTGATAAATTTTTTTTTTAGACAATGTTTATTTTCATCAACTCTTATCATGGAAGATCTTATCGACGGATCCTTAGGCTCACGGGTTGAAGATCACCCTTTGTTTGTGTCTTTCACCGAGGCGGGGAGTGGTACTTGCAATGTCACTCTGCTATCAAGGTAGTCAAAGTGCAGAGAATGTTGTGGGGCGGGACTTGAGCATATGGGCCATCTTTCTCTGCTGCTCTCGTCCCGACTCATTGGACCTTGTTAATAATTAGGAGCCCCATAACAACTTTGTTAAGTGTTTGGTGTGGATCACAGTGAAGATGAATATAAAGTTACAATGACTCAATGAATGAAATTGACTATTTTTTGTTCATTTTAATTTTGGAGTTATTATATATTAGAAGAAAGATACATATATACGAAGATAAATTTTAAAGTCATTATATGTGTAACTTCTATGATTTTGACTCCATAACTCTTTTAACTTTTTACTCAGTGTAAATGAAAATAAACATTACCTTGATAAAACATTTTTTCAGACCAAAATGATTTTAAAAATTATTAAACTATTTTAATTTGAGATAAATTTATTCAACTATATCAAGTTATCCCTATTTATTATTATGTTTATTGTGAACAAAGGTAAGTAGATATGCAAATAAAAAATTGGGTGAATAAACCCATTTACTCCTCAGCCTTACCTACCCTAAGTCTCTAACCTACTAAGACAAACAAGAGGTCTTCTTATTTGAACACATAAAAATGAAGAATAATATTATTTATATAGAACTTTCTCTACTTTCATATTGATAAATACTTTACTACTGTTAGATAAAGTATGAATACGATTCAAATAAAACTTACAATCTATACGATGATAAATAAAATATTTGTCAACACAAAAACAAAAAATTTTGAGTTTAAAAATCATTTTAAAAAATGAAATGTCATCAAAGAACATTAAAAAAAGATATGAGAGAAAGAAAAAATTTAAAACCACATGTCTATACACCTATCACTAATTATATTACAACTCTTTTATGACTCAATGAATCTAAAAAATTGTGTACAAATAACATTTCTAATTCCAAAAATAAATAATGATCCACAGTAGTAAAATTCCACCTAGACAAACTTAGCTTAAATTTGTCAAGCCCCATCAGCCAAGAAATAATTGTTAGAATGAATCAGCTTCATGTTCTTCCTTCCTATTCTGTCTCTTGATTATGTCACTTCATGAAATTAAACCACATATTATCTGCAAGAGGGTGAGGCTGTGGAATAATATGTGTTGTTCTTGATTATCATTATCAAAGAATGATGATAAATTTAATTCTCCAATGTTGTATAGTTGTCGGATGTTGAATAACTAGGGAAAAGTTTCAACAAATTATCCACTGCCTCTGCCTGAAACTTCCTGGCAAATAGATAACAAGGTCTTCTTGATCCATTCCACATGCAAGGTGTTAGCAACACTGTCCTCTGCAAAGCCACATCAAAATTTGAAACACCAATAATGATGATTCATTCAGAAAAGAGTTATGCTATTCGTACATACATTTTAGGTCTACACTTATTTCTCTGCTCATTCAGTTGCCAACAAATTAATCAAATCTATCAACATTTGAATGAGTGGAAAAATGAGTGTATGACTCAAAACATATGTACTAGTAGCATTTCTGTTCAGAAAAAAATATATAACAACTCAACCTTTTAGAGCCATTTATACCTTTTCATCACTTGTAATATGTGGACATACATTAATACCCTGCAGCAAATGAAACCTTATGATTCAAAAATAGAGCAATGTATAACCTATTTATTCATCCAACAGATACTATGCTTAGATATTTTAAAATAATCTATACATATGTAGATATGTATTGTGTTCAATAGTCAATACTTGATCAATAAGTTTACTTATATTTACATATTTTAAATTTGATGTAAACTATATCTCTTTACCATATTTGTGTGGCACAAGATACTCAGAACACTAAACAGTATTCGTGTACATAGTTCAGAAGTTAATAATTATGTTATAACATGATAATTAAATTACTGATACAGATTTTGAATCCCGAATTGAAGGATGATATCATAACAGTGAAGTTAGAATCACATACTGTTAAGACTCGTAAGAGGTCTTTAGTAATATCCTTAGGACCGAATGATCTTGGATGCCATTTTCCTTCAGACCAATCGACAAAGGTTACTGACCAATTTGAAATTCCACCTGGATCAATCATCTAAACACACACCAAATGATGAGTTAGCAGTGAAAGAGATACTGAAAATTTCCACCATTCTAAAGAACATATTTGATTAGAGAAATGTTAGTTGAACTATTTTTTTCTCAACTTTCATGTCGATAAACATTTCATCCACCATTGGATGATGTGTTCCTCGACATGGAGACCGAAAACAAAATAGTTCACATAACGTAACTCATTTCATTACCCACATGGAGGAAGGTTGGTAAGTAGTGCTCATCAGCATAGCAGTTGCGCCCTCCCTCCATATTTGGCTGTGTTAAAGATTTACAGTTGCAAGTTTAGCAATCAAATATTTTGCTTTAATACACATAATAATCCATCAAATTAGGCAAAAATCAATAAGTGATTAATTATAGGTAGACATCATATAGTAGAATACCCTGCAGTGTTCCCTAAATTTTGTAAAATACAGATTGTCTGCCATAACTATTAATGCATGATGTCGCTTCATTGTGAACCACTGCAATATATAAAATGTGATCCAAATCAGTAATGTTTCAAATCAAAATATTGATCAGTAATGCTTGTTGTATATCGAAAATACATCTATCAAATATTTGATGTGTGTGCATTATAAGTATAACACATTACATATAGCACACATTACGTATGACATATAGCACACGTTGGATATTCAATAAATATATTTTCGATGTACAACAAACTGAATATTGATTTTGATGAATGAGAAAAAAGGAAGAATTAATGTTGTACCTGTGAACCTTTTCGGAAATCCTTTTCCTCTACTTCAGGCAACATATACTCTATATACCTTCCATTTCCATGAGGACCAAGATCAATGTAGCTTTTTTTATTATTATTATTTCAAAAAAGAGAAATCAGTTAGAAATTCCATGAAGCAAAATCCACATAACAAGAAAATTTTTGTGCAGTGATTTACCATTCAAGGAAGCTGACATTTGAAAACAATAAGTAGTTATACACGTATTGAAAGGGGCGCACAGGTATACAACTGAAACAGAATTTGAACATTTGATTAACTAAGATTAATATTCAATAAACCAATCATGTCTCCTTCATGTTCATATCAAAAAGAAAAATCACAAAACTATATATATAGACCTTTCAGATAGCAGAGCAAAATGTTGGTTATCAGAGTCTAATAGTGCATTTGCCAAAAGTCTTCTTTCTGCCTCAACCATAGAAATTCTCCCCCAAGATACCTGTAAGAATATTATTGCAGAACAATTAGTACTATGAAATTCATGTACAATTGTTAGTTCAACAACATTTGGTGAGGTATACAATACAAAAATACAAGAACAAAAATACAAAAGGGACAATTAGTACATCCTCCTTTAGGTAGCATTTGTTTTGGTGTACAGGACAATACAATACAATACACAAATACTGATTCACTGTGTTTTTATGCAGTACTTACCGATTCACTGTGAATGTCCCGGCCAAGAAAATAAGGGCTTACATGTGTTGGTTTTTCCTTGGATGCATGTACATAAACCGAGAATTTCCCCTCATGACCCTGCATTTTGTTATGAGCAGAGAAAATAAGGATGGTTTTTCTTCTGCAACTATCTCATCTTAAACATGATTCATTCAAGCATGATCAAGATAAAAATGTTGACTCACACACAACATAAATGTCATTGCAAAAGTGTTCAAGAATTAGATTTGTATTCTTCACAAACTCAAAAGAGAAGAAAAATGAATCATATGACCAGGAAAACTATTAATAGCCATGTATTGGAGGACAAATTTACCTCTCAAAATTTTCTAAGTCCTTTGTCTATTAGTCTCTCATAATTCAGCAAAAGGGCGTACGAACACATCCCATTTTCTGAATTGTGAGGACTAATAGAACTTTCAAATCTCTGAGGGACCAAAAATGTAGATTTTTCCTAAAGAAAACAAAACTTGAAAAATTGTAAGGAAATGGGCATACTTCAAAAAAGGTGTGCCAGAGTCTCTCAAAAGGCAAAGAACCAGGGGTCAAGAACAAGAAAGCAATTTTGGGGGTGGTGATTGGAGAAAGGTGAATATTGAGCAAATCCGTAATGACAGCCCTGGATTCAACCTCAGCATCAGACAGAGCCCTTGAGGAGTCATTGAGTGGTGGCAGATCATATTGGCGACAGAAGTAACATTTGTTTGTTGAATAAATGAAGGCAACAATCATAAAAAGGCACAACACAGAAATCAATGCAATGATCCAAACAGGCCTCCTTAGTGCTTGCCTCCTTAATGTCCCTACCATCATCTATGCAGATTTCTTTTCTTGTGCTCATGCAACAACTACTATTTATGATCTCTTGACATTTATGAACTTTTTATATCTATCCAATTCTGTCTCACTGTACATGAAAAATCAGAAATAATACAAAATAAGCATATCAATTCATAAGAATTCATAGTTGTATTTGGTACGACATGAGTACGATACAAAGATATAACACACAATATAAATCAAACTAAAAACACGTGTAATATGAGTAATTATATCAATAAATGATCTAATATATTATCTGATATAGATCGCATTCATGCATGAAATTGTAAAACAGACAAATAGGAAACAACAGAACTAGAAAGATACGTGAAAATTAATAGCAAGGAAAGGGCATAAACACTAGCCATAATGAAGAGCGCATGAAGAGATGGTGAAAATGGCTTTGATGCAACGAATTAGGGGATCCAAAATGGGATCTAAGATCCCAGAAATTAAAACGATCAAATTCAAAGGTGTAATTTCAGGGGCGTGTGAATTGGAGAGAACAGTGTGAGCGTGCGTGGCTTCTTCAAAGGGTTGCTAACAGAAATTCAATATAGAGTTCAGCAAACTACGGGGTTCCTCTCAAAATTTTTCTATAACAATTAATTAAGAGGTATCCTAAACTGTAAAAAAATAAACAATGTGTTATTTTTTACATCTATTTTTTCGTGACAATCTCAATTTTATCACTCTTATATTTTTATTATTTGGTCCCTTATTTTGGCAGATATCCTACTAAAATTTAATTTTGAATATCAATATGTAACATTATTCAATCAAGTATCTGTATGTAAATTTCTATTTTTATTTCACGACAAGCTATGCATGATGATAATAATAATATAATGAAAAAGTAATTTAAGCATTATAGTTTTTTTTTTTTTTTTATGATTTGTCATTGTGATGTGCTGGTTATAATTTACAAACATAAAAAATAGTATGACTCCTCCAAATATAGTTTTGAACAAGAAATAAAATAAAAATACGAGTAATTATATTAGTATTATGACTGCATCTTTGTCAAGATTACAATTTTTAATTAGGGAAAAAAACATTTTACCTCCCTGAATGTTTAGGTCGTTGCAATTTAGCCCCCGAACTTTCAAAACGGGCAATACGATTCCCTGTATGTTTTAAAACGTGCATTCTGCCCCATCCGTCACAACTCCATTCATTTCTCCGTTAAATAAGCACATGCACATGTCATGTATTAAATGACTAAAATACCCTTTTTACGGGGAAAAAAGTGCACAATATGCTTTTTCCCCGTTAAAAAAAAAGGGTATTTTAGGGGGTAAAGTGCTTTTTTTCCCGTAAAAAAAAGATATTTTAGTCATTTAATAAATGACATGCGCACTACATGTGCTTATTTAACGAAGAAATGGATGAAATTGTGACAAATGAGGCAGAATGCACGTTTTAAAACATACAGGGAATCGTATTGCCCGTTTTGAAAGTTCGGGGGCTAAATTGCAACGACCCAAACATCCAGGGAGGTAAAATGTTTTTTTCCCTTTTTAATTATTAAAAACAAATGATCATACAAATATAGGATAATTAAAGCGATTAAGAACTTTTATATGTATTCTTAAAGAACGTTTTACTTTAAGCATTTTGTCTTTAGAGTTTTGAGCCTTTTGACCTTAATTAATCATACCCCTTAAATTTATTGATTAACGATGTAATATACTTCGGTAAATAGATAACAATCCAAATCATTCAAACAAATTAGAAAATAATAATTATATATGTGGTTCGTGTAAATTCAATTTACACAATTAACCTATTAGAATGCTACACATCACTTGTTTTAAGTATCAAATAGAAAGCCAAAAATATAGTTATAGTAGTTTTAAGAACTGCCAATTTCACCACGTTTTAATTGGTTATTAATGCAAAATGTGTGTTATACGTACGTGTGTTATACATATATCACACATTACGTCTTATATATAAGACACGTTGGATGTCGTTATACTTATTTATTTCTGTTGAACGACCAACATTATTGATTTTTATAAAGATTACTCATAACTAGTGTATATTGAATGTTCTCATTTGCTTCGAAATATCATCAATTATGGTTTTCCTTTTACGCGAGAATCAATGTTTCTTCAGTTATAGTTTCCTTCAAAGATTCAATCACAGAATGCAGGTTGCATCAATGTAACAGTGCAAAACATCAAACAGAATTAAACAAATTGCATATATTAGCCAGGCCCAACTTTTGGAATATCATAGTGCTCACTAAGATTGGCAAGATATTGGTTGAATTGCTGAATCCTATCTCGATGAGACCTGCTTGCCATCTTTGCTAACCTTTGAAGCTCTAGTTTCTCTGTCTGCTGGATATATCGCCTCTCCGATGGTGTTAGATGATCATCATACGATGCAGCGCTGCCACCCTTGCTGCCGCCGTAGCTCTCAGTCTCATTTATGCTGCTATCTTCATGCTGATCCGTTAATAACATGTTTCCACCTAACATTCTCCAAAGTGAAGAAAACACCATTAGAAATAGAAAGTTAAGACTAAAGATGCAGATGAAGATTGTGAAATGAGGTATAATCCATCTATCTTCAATTTTTCATGACACAACGAATGTATCATTAAACCATATTATCAAATCACTATAACATTATGCATGTAACATGAGTGAAAGAACTATCTAGAGAAATTGAAATAGACAGCAGAAAGGTAATATTTAAGGAGAACCTAGCTAGGTCTGTGATTTCTTGAAGACATATGGAATCAAATCTCTGTCAACAACAAAAGAATAGGATTTAACTGTAACCAATATAAACCAGTAATAAATATCAGGCACTGAATCAAATATTGACCGTATTTCAATGTTTCTTTCTTTGCCCTCTTTGAGTATACATTTTCCAGAACTTTAGCAGTCTTCATGACTCCATCCTGAGACAATTAAGAAATAATTTCCAATAACCCAGTTCATTGACTGAAGAAAAAATTCACGTGAATATTCAGAGACACATATAGATAATTATAAACCCCACTACACTAAATATTTCTCATGCATCATGTAGCTATGTGATTCTTGCTTCCCTCCCTCTCCCATTAATGCAGTTACAGCATTCTTAAATATTCCAAGGTTTAGCTTGTCAATAAGCAGACAAATAAATAGAACCACCTCTACTAATCACTACTCCAAAGTATAAGCAAGTTTATTTCATACACTCACTAGAGAACTCTGAATAGCAAGTTCGAAACTAATTTAAAACTACTGAAACCTACAGTAAGTATATACAACGAACAGAATAACTGCTTAAAATGAACACCAACAAACATAAATAATTCATGTTCTCTGGAGACATTTGGTGCTCCCATAATATAAAGTCATAATCCATTCCATAATCTAAAAACATGCAATCATCATCAATCCTAATCAAATTTCAGTCTCTAAAATATGGAAAAAGAAAGCAAAATTATTGGTGTACAACAAAATTATTTTACAACACTCATCTCTACCATTGAACTGTAACGACTTGAATGGAAAAACGGATCCGTCAGCGGAGGTGTTGTATAACTTTTTGTTGTACATGTAGGATTGGAAGTGGAACCTATAAGCCTAGAACAAGCAGAATGGAAACAGTTATCGCGGCGCAACGATAATCCGTTCCTCTACACAGCGATGACAACACTAAAATAAATAAAAGCATAAAAAAGATGAAAATTCACCTGAGCTGAATTCAGCCAAGTGATGGTAACTCTTATCTTGCTTCTTCTTCTTCTTCTTGTTCTTCTTAATCCCACCAGCTTTCACATCCAACGGTTTCCCCTTCAGCCTCAACTTCTCAACCACGACGCTATCGTACGCCGACATCTATACGATTAAAACCTGAATCGATCTTCCTGATTCAAATTCCAACACAAACGTTTAACGACCTTCAATCAACACTCGTTGGTCAAAATCAGCAGAGAAAAAAAAACCACGTATTGAATCAAATCGGCGATCGGGAAGTGTAATCGTTCGGAAAATTTAAATGCGATAATGCATAATAATCGGATAGTAATACTCACTGATACAAATTCGAACACAAAACTCAATGATCACTGACCTTCGTTCAAGCCTCAGGGGATTCAAATGATACTTGCTAACAATGGTAGCTTCCAGAAATAAGTCGAGTCTTCTGTGTTTTCCGCGCTTTTTCTTTCTTTCTGTTCTTTTATACTTGATTACTTGGGCTGATTTTGATGGGCCCAAAATTTAATTTTGGGCTTCTTTCGAGCCCATTATAAAAAGGTACATGCTATGGTTGGTTGCACATGCACTATTAAATACAAGCATATAATTACCAAAAAAATAAAATAAAAAAAATACAAGCATATAAATATAAATGATTTTTTTACACAATAAAATTAGTTATTATTTATTCTAGTCTAATTTTAAATAGTTTAATTATGATGTATTGATAGTAATTTTACATTGTTAGTTAATCACATGATTTGTTTGATTTTTTGGTTAGTGTATGGTTAAGTTAAAGATTTTTGGGCTGCGTTTGTTTTTTCTGAATCTGTAGTCAGAGTCAGGGAGTCATTGTAGTCGGTGTCACTGGAATCAGAGTCAATGGAGTCACTGTAATTAATTTTATGTTTGGTAAAATATGTAGAGTCAGAGTCACAAATATGAATACAGTGTCAAAATTACTCAAACTACCCCTTTATTCTAAAAAGTCTGGCTTCTGAAGTTCCAACATTACTGAGCAAATCGCTATCGCCACCAACAGCCATTGTCGCCTCCCTCCACCGCCTCCGCCGCCTTCAGCCAATGCTTCCTCTGTCGCCTTCAACCGCCGCCTCCCACCGTAGATCTGCTTCACTTCAGATCTGGTACTCCCTCTAACGTACTCTCTTTCTCACTGTGTTTCTAAGGTGGTGGCGATGTCGGCGCTGTCGCGGCTGTTTCTCATCCCTTGTCGCAGCTTTTTCTCTCTCTCTAACTCGCACTCTCTCTAACTCCCAATTTGATCTCTAACCCGCCTTGGACAGAGATGGAGGTCGATTGGGCAGCGGCGACGAAAGCTTGAAGGGCGGCGTCGGAGGCTGGAAGGGCGGAGATGACGGCATAAGCTGGAAGGTCGTTTTGGTGTCCATGGTTGGAGGCTTGAAGATTAATGGTGGAGGTGGGTTATGAGTGAGGGATGAAGATGAGAAATTTGGAATAATGCAACAAATGTAAGGGTAAAAACAGAATAATATTTCATTAAAAACCATATCTATTCCGTGACTCCTTGGTTAGAACTAGTGACCTTGTATTTAGAGTGAACAAAAATATTGAAATTTTGTTCCCAAAGTCACTATAACTCAGACTCATTATCTCAATGACTCTAAAAACAAATGCTCAGCAGAGTCACAAATGATGTGACTCCCTGACTCTGTAGTCAGAGTCAGGAAAAACAAACGCAGTCTTGCTGATGTCAATTCATGATTGAATATCTGTGCAAAATTACTTTACTCTGACAATTGATTGAAATTGAACTTATTTTTGTAACTATTAATTAAAATTCTAATATTATACATTAATATAACATTTTAAAAGATAAATTAATAATTTTAAAAAGTTGAATTATTGCATATGATAACTAATGAGACTGATCTTATGGTGTATGTAGCATTGCTAATACATGCATCAATGGGGTTGACACGAGTGATAAACGACTCATTGTCCGTTAAATAAATGTCTAGAGTTCGAGCCTTGATAATGCAAAAATTTTCTGTTAGGAGTCTCACTCATCATTCTCAAGTACACGATTTGCGATGACGGATTATTCACAGCAAAATTTTGGATAAAGTGGAAAAAGAAAATACATCCATTGGCTAGCAACGGGCCATGTCACAGCTCTCTTTGCTCGACACTTGTCATCTTCTCAACTGCGTGATGTGTCTTGCTGCTTCCCCTCTCACTCTGCAAGCAAAACCAAACTAACAACATAACATGGCAAAATTTCATCTCTGCAAAACACCATTTCCATATCTTTACCCCAAAACCAGCATCACTATAATCTTCAGAAAAATCCCAACAACAACAAAAGGAATTCTGCTCCGGAATCGATTCTCGATCTCAGCCACCATGACTTCAGCCTCTTCATCATCGATACAGGTGCCGCAGCAAGATTCCAACGAAATGGAGCGCATTGTAGACCATACATTCCGAAGGTACACGTCAGAAAATGCCAAGAGGATTGCTAAAGGAAAAGGAACCGCCATTGTTTGGTTCAGAAACGATCTCAGAGTGTTGGACAATGAAGCTCTCTTTAAAGCATGGGTTTCCTCTGATAATGTTTTACCTGTATATTGTATTGATCCTAGACTCTTTGCCACCACTTATCATTTTGGATTCCCAAAAACTGGAGGTATACTCTTGCGACAAATTAGTCTCTCAGAATTTAAAACTTTCTGGCCATTTGGGTTTTATAGAGTGGTATTGTTTATTTGGCAGCACTGAGAGCGCAATTTATCCTAGAATGCTTGGCTGACTTGAGGAAGAATTTGATGAAATGGGGACTTAATTTGCTTATTCAACATGGGAAGCCTGAAGATATTCTTCCTTCTCTAGCGAAATCTTTTAAAGCTCATACAGTGAGTAATTGAATTCAAAACATTTTTTTTTAAACCCTAAATCAAATTTGTGGAATTTCAAGAATTTCTGGTTATTGTAGCTATAAGGCTCACTGATGAGTAGTGTAATATTGTTAGGTTTATGCCCAGAAAGAAACTTGCAGTGAGGAGTTGAATGTTGAAAGGTCAGTTAGCAAAGGTCTTAAACAAGTAGAGATACAATCTGACGAATTTGCAAAGTTGCAATTGATTTGGGGTACCACCATGTATCACATTGATGACCTCACTTTTGATGCTGCTGATTTGCCTGATGTGTATACACAATTTCGTAAGGCATGATTTTCTTGTTTGGAATTTGTACGGAGAATGAATTGTAGATATAGCTGGTTAGAACTTAGAACTTTGAAGTGGCTTTTAGTGCTATTTACATGAGTTATGATGTCTGAACTTGCAGACTGTTGAAGCCAAATGTGTGATCCGCGAATGTATCAAACTCCCTGCATCTCTCGGACCGCCTCCACTAGTTGAGGATTGGGGATGTATTCCTTCATTAGAGCAGCTGGGACTTAGCTCACAGAATGTATGTAGGTTTTGGCTTAAGTATTTTGGTGACTTCATTAAGGATTTCTTTCTGCATGCGTTTACCGGAAACTTGAGTCTTTTGAGCTCCACAATTCAATGATAAAGAATTTTGTTCGTTTTGCTCCTCTCGATGAAGGTTAGCAAGGGGATGAAATTCGTGGGTGGTGAAAGTGCGGCACTGAGCAGAGTATATGAATATTTTTGGAAGAAGGTCAGAAGCTATCTCAACTTGTCAATGTAAACCCAATTTATGGCAAATCACTGTTGCTGCATTTAGTTATTTTCAAACAGAAAAATCTTATATTTATTCATTTCAAGTGTAGAATCTGTCACATGGATCATGAAATGAATGTGTCACACAGATAGAGGAAAGGCTGAACTTTACCTTGGGGGATTCTAGTTAGATTTTTGAAACATTAGTGCAAGCCTTGTTTGATTATATAACATATTCTTTTGCACATGTGTAGGATTTGCTAAAGATTTACAAAGAGACCAGAAATGGAATGTTAGGGCCTGATTACTCTACTAAGTTCTCACCGTGGCTCGCCTCAGGAAGTTTGTCTCCTCGTTTCATACATGAAGAGGTTAAAATTTCAATAATCTCTGTTTTGTACATTTCATGGTATCTAAAGATGAGAATGCTCTGACAAAGCTCAGTCTGTTCTTTATAGGTGAAACGATATGAGAACGAAAGGCTGGCAAACAGTTCTACATACTGGTAACACTGCATATTTCTCATTAATTTATTACTATAACGTTTTTTTATGGCACTCTTGTTTCCAGATTCTCAATTTTTATTTCATAGAGAATTAACTAGTCTTTCAAGTTGGATTTTACTAATGGTGATCCTTAAGAAAAGTAAAATAATTAATAATAAAATAAAAAGATGAAACCTTAGTTCCGTTAATAAAGACTTCTGAGTTTACTTGAAATTTAGTACTGTTAAGTTGTTATCTGAGTTGAATAATGACAGGTTGACATCTTGCCCCTTCTTCTAAACCCATCTTTGTTTTACAGGGTTTTGTTCGAGTTGATATGGAGGGACTACTTCAGGTTTTTATCAGTCAAATATGGGAATTCCCTTTTCCATTTAGGTATGGATTGGTTTTGATGCCTCTGGTATAATGAAGTTATGGTTCAAAAATTGTGCTAGTTCTATACCGAGGCATTATTAACATATATTTAGCAGTTGTGAAGTGCAGTGTGATAATGCATGTGCAGAACATA
The DNA here is from genome assembly GCA_013621005.1 of Aeschynomene evenia. Taxonomy (NCBI): domain Eukaryota; kingdom Viridiplantae; phylum Streptophyta; class Magnoliopsida; order Fabales; family Fabaceae; genus Aeschynomene; species Aeschynomene evenia. The sequence goes on from CM024270.1 coordinate 8,097,670, forward strand.
TTTGTTTGAACCAAATTATTTAGAACATGCTTATAATCTGTTTTACTTTCTAGGTGGCCCTAGGAAAGTTCAGCGCTATTGGAGCCAAGACAAGATTTTGTTTGAATCCTGGAGGGACGGTCGGACAGGGTACGGTTTCTATAGTGCTATTTCTTGGTAGTTTGCATGTTGCCCTTCAACTTCAAAGTGAAATTTTAACACCTCAAACTTTATATCTTCAATTAGACAGTTTATAGAGTATCATCGAGTTCAGAACTTTTTCCATCAGATGACAATGATATACAGAAAACTTAAACAGTTAAATACTTACATCACAATTTGGTCATGTTTTCATTGTTTATTGCATAATTATTGATCTGTGATGGCCAAACAAATAGTCAGATCATCTCTATTTCTGAAGTTATTTACTTTTACTTCACTCTTTTTTTGTTGGTGCACAAACCTTTAGGTATCCTCTAATAGATGCCAACATGAAGGAACTAAAAACTACAGGGTTTATGTCGAACCGAGGACGGCAGGTGAGACGGAGTCTATTATGGTGTTTCTACAGTATAGTAATCGCTAGTAATTCACACAATTTCATTCATGATGTTATATTTTCCTGTGATTTTGCATGCCTTTATCACTGAACTGAAACACGGAATCCGGTTATGTTTCCGACAGATTGTGTGTTCCTTTCTTGTTCGTGATATGGGCATAGACTGGCGCATGGGAGCAGAGTGGTTCGAGACGTGTCTTTTGGATTATGACCCGTGCTCTAATTATGGAAACTGGACTTATGGATCAGGTAATCATATACATTTTGAATATTCCATGCCCAAATTGCTCTTCATATACATCATTTATACGCAATGAAATGATAATTAAGAATCCTAATCGAGTTAACAAGAAACTTGTATTACCAGTTTGACTTTACGATTCAAGTTTACCTAAACTCGTGAAAGCTCTACCAGTTTAGGTACACTCCCGAGTTTGATAACGTTGATAATAATAAATACTCTTTCTTTGTCCTTCCTGTTTAGGAGTTGGGAATGATCCTAGAGAAGACCGATACTTCAGCATACCGAAACAAGTAAGTGGTTATAAACTTTGCTTATATATTTTAACGAGATTTGCTATGGGTACAAAATTGTACCAGTCGAAACAGTCAAAACTGTAAATTTGGACTTAAATCACTCAACCATTGAAAAAACACACATGATTAAGAATGTTATTTGGGTCAAAAGTATTGAACTTTTTTTGACTGTTTTGACTGGAAAAATGCTGTTATCCAAGATTTTGTATATTTTAACAGCAATTTAGGAGAATGAACTTAGAAGTTTGGAACTAATAGGGAACCACAATATATTGATACTTTAATTAATGCAGGCACAAACATATGACCCTGAAGGTGAATATGTTGCATACTGGTTACCACAGTTAAGAACAGTTCCAAAAGAGAAAAGGAACTTCCCTGGGAATTTATACATACGTCAAATTGTGCCTCTCAAGTTTGGAACAACTAGTAGACACCATAATCAGGATAAGTCCACTGGTGCAAGAAGAGCCAATGATAGAGGGAACCAGAGAAGATGGAACCCGAGATAAGATCGGTTATTAAGAGAGAAAATAAATAAATTAAAGTTTGTTGTATAATTTGTTGCATTGTTAACTTGTTATGTTGTTAAAGTTTGATATTGTATAATAATGAGTAGGAACTTAAAGGTGAAGATATCTTTGAAACTCCTATATAGAAACATTGATTCTTTTTATGTGCTTTAACTCCTACTTCCTAGAGTACTTGCATTAATATAGCATTTTAAAAAGAGAAATATTTTTTTTACATCATAAAATTAGTCTTCATTGATCATTAAATATAATAATTCAGTTTTTTAGAATTATTAATTCAATTATAATATTATATATTTATTTCAATTTTCATGCGTTGGCAATGATGAATATTGGGGTGGTGACGTGTCATGTATGAAGCTTTGGGAGGTGAAGAGGAAGGTGAAGCCTCAATGTGCGTGTCTACGTCGCGTTTCTGAATAAAAGTAGAAAGTAGAAAACCCGAAACGCGAAGCGAAACTCCCAAATGCAATCGTGTTAAGCTTTCAATTCAATTCAATCACAAATTTCAATTCACCATACCGCGGAAGATCTAACGGAATCGCGATCCAACAAGGTAGCTAAAATTTCTCCAAGCTTCTCTGATTGGCGTTATTCCTTCGTTGATCTCGTATTTTTCGTTCTTATTCACCGTCATCGCCTTCTTCCGCCATATTAATCACTTATTTTTCCGATTATTCTATTAATGGGACAAAATTGATGATTGAATGTGTTACAATCTGAATTGTTCCAGCTTAGCTAAATGTTAAATTGAGGCATTGTGAGGTAGTGGAAACTTGTTTAAACGTGGCTTTTGACTAGTGATGATTTGAATTCTTCGTCCCTAGAGAAATTTGTTCACTTGTGTTAATAGTGAATACCCTAATTGTATTGAATTGAATTGAATTGAATTGAACTGAGAGAATCTTTTTTGTAACTGTGATTGTTGATGATATGTTATGAATGCCACTTGCTTTTTTCCAGGAAATAGGAAAGGTATGGCTGATGACAAAGCAGTTGGGGAAGGTGAGAAGAAAGAGGCAAGTCCTACTACAGCCACTGAGAATGTAAAGAAGAAGCAGAAGGGGTTCATTTCCCGAATGTGGAATGGTATATTTAGGTCACATAGGGATGATTTTGAGAAGAGGCTCCAGTATATTTCCAAAGAGGAAGCTGCAGTTCTTTCTAGATTGAGCAAAAGGTCCCGATCATGGAGGCGGATATCATGGAATATTATTATATTTTCTGTTATATTTGAGGTGTGGTATATCTGTTATATGATGGTTAACTATACTCTCCAATTTGCACTTGTAGTTAGAGTCTTAGTGATGCATGCCATGCTACATTTCATTGTAAGATTGGCATGTCTTTTAGGTTATCATGCTTTATGGTTTAGACAGGGTATTTTAGTGGTTTCTGAAGAAGCCTTTAGTTGTGAAAATGTTTGACTTCTTCAAAAGAAAATTAATTATATCCTTCTTTGTTTGTTTGTTATTTTTTTATTTTTTTGGATAGAATTGCATTTTTATGACCATAGCCATAGGAGCAACTTATTGACACTTTTGTAAATATAGGAACCAAATAATCAATCACAGTGGTTATTCAGGTTAATTTATTATTTCATTTTAGCTATTCATTTTGAACTGAACAGCTAATTAAGTGTTTATTTGGTCTCTTGATGTAGATAAGTTGCTCTGATGATCCTAAACTGTAACTCGTTTCTTTTGTCTATGCAAAAGGGGGATATTTTTTTTTTTTTGCTTACAGTGGTTTCAACTTTCAGGTCATTGCTATAGTCTATGCTATCATGACAACAAGATCAGTGGATATGAATTGGAAAATGAGGGCTTTCCGGGTTTTGCCAATGTTTCTTGTGCCTGCATTGGCATCTGCTGCATATTCAACATTTGTCAGCTTCACAAGAATTTGTAAGTGTCATAAGATTTACAACTACAATACACCACTTGCGGAAACTAGTGTGTGTGCGTACATATTTTCTTAACAAACAAGGCTTCAGATGTATAGCGTGTGGTCTACTTTGATTGTTTTTACGTAAGTGTGCTTAATTGGCAGTTATATTCTATGGCAATGGAATCGTAACTGTCGTGTGTTGTAATTCTCAAATTTGATGTCATCAAGTGGTTTTAAGCATGATACAGTTGACAATCAGAAAAAAGTTCTAATTCATCACTTTCATTAGAATTTGTGCCATTTTTCTTGTTTTTTTCAAACAAGTTAGGATGGGAATGCTTCAGACATCTGCCAATAAATACTCTGACCAACTTCTCTATGCAAATAACATAAAAAATATCTGATCTTGTAGGTGATCACAGGGACCAGAAACTTCTTGAAAGGCTTCGTGCTGAAAGGCAAGAGAAAATTAATGAGCTAAAAGAGAAGACAAATTATTACAGTACACAACAGCTCATTCAGGTGATTGTTTGTAGCAAGGCTTGATAGTTTTTCTTACACGAACATTCATTATGTTACCTTAGAGAGAAGCTAATGAACAAAGTCACGTTCAAATGACTATTGGAATCAAAGTTCTTTTATTTTCACAATTAGCTAAGCCCAGACATTTGTTTGCAATTGCTTTAACATCATTATGTATCCTAATTGTGATCTGCACAGAGATATGACCCAGACCCTGCTGCAAAGGCTGCTGCTGCAACTGTTTTGGCATCTAAGTTGGGTGCAGATTCAGGTTTGAAACTGTACATGGGAGATGAATCTTATCTCGGTGATCCAATGGGGAAGAGCAATGATGTTGAACTTGTGAAGTCCAGTGGACTCCGAAACCGAAAGCAAGTTCTCTCTAGATCCGCCAGTTCAGAGACAGTTATTTCAAATCATCCTGATCAAAAGTTTGTTGGGCCAGGGGCAATTGACCAAACTGAGGCTACCGAGTATAATCAGCTTGTTGTTGAACACCAGCCCCAAAGTTCCTCCGCACAAGATGGAGGATGGATTGCTAGAATTGCAGCAATGCTTGTGGGTGAGGATCCAACCCAGTCTTATGCTCTCATATGCGGCAACTGTCATATGCATAATGGTAAGTGGACCGAATTGGATTTAATATTTTATGCTTCTGTCCTTTCGCATTTACCGCAGAGAAAAGATGGCTTTGCGAATTACTAGTGCCACTTCTTTTTTTAATATTCATCCAAGTTCATAGATGAGTAAAATGGCACTATAACTGTGTTTCTGTCTACCTATTTCCCTCCAGGTCTAGTTCGGAGGGAGGATTTCCCATTTGTAACTTACTACTGCCCGCACTGTCGTGCCCTGAACCAACCAAAGCATTTGGATGAAAGTAACACTACTCGTAATTCCCCAAACATGGCATCTCCAAAAACATGCGATAGCGAGGCAGTTAGAAATGTCAGCACTTCTGATTCTGCGGCTGAGAGCATAATCACTAGTGATAGTCCCGTAAATGCTAGTGCTTCTGCAACTGGGAGCATAATAGAAAGCAATAGTCCCATAAATGCTATCCCTGAGATTGAGGAAGAAACAGAAAAGGAAACTTTGGAGGATAAAGCTAGTTGAAAAGGAAGCCTCTTTTTTTGGCGATTGTGTTGTTTGGATGACATTTCTTGCTCCTTTGCTCAGGGCTGCGGCTGATGCTTACAAGGAGAACAATTCTGAAAATGGTTTCTTTGGTCTGTTCTTGTAAAAGGACAAGTGCTGATATACTTACAGTTTGATACTTCTTGTGATTGTGATACGTAGATTACTTGTATTGCTTGTGAGTTACGGAAGTTTTGGTAATCTTTTTCTTTGTTTTGTTTTGTAAATTCTATTCTCAGTGTTTCAGGTTAAAGCTTGGATTGTACTTGAAAGAAATTTTGAAAACTATATTTCTATTCCAAATGTTTGCATTTGGTATTCCCATAGGCTTGTATTTCAACAGAGTTAAATTCGTCTTATTCATGTGTGGAAGTGACAATAATTGTAATTTTGCAAAACAATGATAGTACTTTTGCTGTGTATGGTGAGATCTGAGATGTACAGAAAATGATAGAAATACAATTATAACGTATTTTTATTATAATAGATTAATGTATGGGTCATTCTCACATAAAGACAACAATTTTTGTCTGTATGATGAAGGGCCATTGGATGACAACCACTTGGAATAGAATATGATACAACCATTTAGATATGGTGTCCCCTATATAACACCTCAACCATTTCATTTTGCCTGATTTGTCCTTGCCGTCAAGACTCTCTTTCTTTTCCGTTAATCTTTACCAAAAACCTTGCTTGAACTTCCATTGCTCATATTACTAGCAGTACCACTAACATTGGTAGACCCCTACCTTCACCCTCCATAGCTTCCTCTCTCTTCCCATTGCCACCACACCATCTCAGACCTCATCAACGACGGCGGCGGCAACGAATCCTAGTCCACAGACGAAGACGATAGAGACCATAGACGCCTCGAGACCGCTGACCACGTCATCCTTCGATGGGACTCCACGGTCTTCAGCGATGGCGGCAAACATTTTTGGCGACGGTGATGTTATTGACGAAGAGATGACGTTTGCCGGATCTGGAGTTGGCGGTGACGGTGAGGAAGTAGAATGGAGAAGGGTGGAGTGGAGATGTCTGCAGCAAAGGGGAGGAGGGGAGGCTATGGAGGGAGAAAGTAGGGGAGAGGGAGTAGAGAAAAAAGAGTATTATTTAGGATACACCATATCTAAATGGATGTATCATACTCTATTCCAAGTGTTTGTCATCTAATGGCCCTTCATCTTACAGACAAAAATAGTTGTCTTTATGTGAGAATGACCCTTAATGTATTTGTGTCTTATTCAGCTTTATTTAATGTCATTCTATCTCAACTTTTTAAAAATACATAAAATATATAAATTTTATCTTAGAATACACATTTTTTTGTTTTTGGTCAAATACCTCACTTCTTTATTTTTGGTGTCCACCAAATGCAACCTTTGATAAAATATTTATTAGTTATTAATTTAAATAAAAAATATAATAATAAATAGCCATAAATGATTGAAGTAAAGCATATTATGTCACATTGTCATAGAAGAATATTGCTTATCTTCTACTCATTAAAATATAATAACTTAAGAAATAATAAATATTTCAAGCTTATCAATAATTCTTTGTTTTACCAAACTATCCCTATAAACAATATAATAAAAAACTAATTTTATATACAAGACAAACCTTAATCCTAATTTTAGACTGTAGCTCACTTTCTATTTCACCAAATTATTGAGAAAATTTTTGTCAATAGATATCTATCTATCTCATTCATATGACCTAAATTCGATCGAAAAAATTAGTTGAATTTCAGACAATAGGATATTGAGAAAGAGAAAAAAAAGAGGTGTGTCTGGCAGAGAGGAGGTAAGTCCAGTCCTGGCTGTGATTCAAAATTGACCCATCATGATCAGTTTTCAGGTTCACCCCTTTCCTTCTTCTGACATTCATCCACCACCCAAACAAAGTTCTGTCAATGTCCCCCACTCTATCCATCTCTCTAACCCCATATATATATTTATAAAAATAAAAAATTATTTTATTATCTATTTTTCATATTTTGTGACCATATGGATCCTTATTATTCTTAAATTTAAATGTGATAATATTTCAACTTTTTAGATTTTTATGTATATAAATATGGATTTAATTTTTATTTATTTACGATATAAAATGTTTTTATCTAATAATTTACTATCTAAAAAGTAATTCAAATGAAACCATTTTTATTGGATGATAGTGTATCAAAATTATACTCTATAAATATTTGATTAATCTAATATCTTTTCATGATAAATACTTTGTGTAGAATAAAAAATCAGATAAAATAACTAATATATTAAGTACAATATAATATAAAATATATAATATATATTATATATTTTGCACATTATATATTATGATATTCATTAAGTATTTTATATTATATATAATGTGTAAAATATATTCACCTAGATAATTTTGTTTTACATATCAATGCTCATCTCTTCACTGTATGTGTCCTTTTCTGACTCCCACTCTGCAACCTCCTCTTCCTTCTATTTTCAATTTCATTCTCCCTCACACAACTCACAACACAAGGTATTTTTTTTTTTTAATAATATTCACTCGCTACTTTATCATCACAAACACTAATTCTGGGTTAAAGTTATTAACTTATTATAATATAACAAAACAATATAAATAATAATTAAAAACCATTACTTTTTCTTTATATTGGATATTTATTTATTTACTTTTATTTTTCTGTTTTCACCAGAATCCCAAGTGTTTTTTTGATCTAGCAGCTGAAAGCATCTTCTTCTTCTTGTTTCCCTCTCTGTTCCTCAAAAGCTGCACAACAAACCATTCCTCTGTCCTTTTCCCAATCGCTCGTTTCGCAAATTCTCGGTAAAGTTTTCAACTTCGATCAACTTCTTCAAACGTGCGTGTGTTTCACATTTCTGGGTGCCTGTGTTTTCTCAATCGATTTTGTTGGAATATTTTACCTTTTGGAAATAAAAAAAAATCTAGGGTTCTCTTTTCAGCTCAGCCTTTGATTTATCTAATTTAATTCGTGGTTTTTCTTCTTTGAAATGATGGCAAAAAAACGTGACTTCCGTTAATGTCCTTGTATATACGCAATATAGCCACTACTTCGTTGAAAGTTTTCTGGTAGTGATTTTTCGCTTGGTTAAATTTAATCTTTTTTGTTCAATCGTAGTTCTTGCATAGAGCCTTTAATTCCGAGTTACATTGCAACCATAGCTCACGAGTTTCATATAGTTGTGCTTCATATAAACAAAACCATGTCTAAATGATAACCTTGCAATGTTTTACCAGTGATATTTTCATATGCTTCATTCTTTTCCTTTCTAAATTTTATAATGGATATGAAGATTTTGAATTGATATGTTTTTTCGGTTGTTTTTGGCCCCAGAAAGTTAAGCTGTGCTATTGTCACGGTTAGGTGGTAGTGTAGAATGAGTAGACCAACAACGCGAAGTAAAAATAAGAGACATCGACAGGGGGATGATGGCGCAGGCACGTCCGAAATATGGAGGTACTAGAAGATGTTTATTTGTTTTATGCTTGTGTAAATGAAATGAAATTTATTACTCATTGCTTCTTTTCATGTTAAAGTTAAATCTTTTGTGTGCTCCTTGTTCAGGAGAATTCATCAAACAGGTGTGGTTACTGAAGATGATATGAATCAATTGTATATGATTTGGAAGCCGGTTTGTTCAGGTTGTCGTGTAAATACCAAAGATAACCCGAATTGCTTCTGTGCATTGGTTCCACCATCGAATGGATCCAGGAAGTCTGGCCTATGGCAGAAGATGACGGATTTTATTGAAAGCCTCGGCCCTGATCCAACCAAGGATCTTCGTGCCTCCACTAATTCTCCTGCAGGTCTGACTAATCTTGGTGCGACATGTTATGCTAACAGTATACTCCAATGCTTATATATGAATAAAGCTTTCCGAGAAGGTATATTTTCCGTAGAACCAGAGGTTTTACAACAGCAGCCGGTGTTAGATCAACTGGCTCGACTTTTTGTGCAGTTGCATGTTAGTAAAAGGGCTTTCATAGATTCTTCTCCATTTGTAAAAACACTGGAGTTAGATAATGGTGTTCAGCAGGATAGCCACGAGTTCCTGACCTTGCTTCTGTCATTGCTTGAGCGTTGTCTGAGCCATTCCAAAGTTCCCAAGGCAAGAACAATAGTTCAGGATCTTTTCCGGGGAAGTGTGTCTCATGTTACAACGTAAGAAATAAGAGTCATTGAGTCCGAGCAACTTGTTTACTTGCATGCAATCATTTTTTTCCTTCCAATATAATAATTTATCTTTTGGTGGCGTTTTGTAGATTTGTCTAGTATCCTGTAATTTTCCTTTTTTAGTTTTAACTCAACCGACGTCTGCCCACCAAAAGTACGTTATTTTTTTGTCTTTTTATAATAAAAGTTTATAGAACAATCATCTTTGTAGTAACGCTAATGTTGCTCACGTGCGTTATTTGGTGAGTGTTGTTGAATCTTGCCGCAAGATGCATATTTTCATTCTTGAATTCTTTGTTGACCACTTTCTTTTGTTTGTAATATAATTCATGGCACCGGATGTTCAAAATCTGTCTTTTTGTAATTGGTTAGAAGTCAGAAGTAATTCTCATAATTTATGCTCAAATTATATCAAGCATTTTCACCTTAATATTTAACTTTCATGTTAGATGTATGTGTGATCAGCAGTAGCAGCTATGTTTTTGACAAATACATACTCTCATAATTTTATCACTTTTTATTCAGGTGCTCAAAATGTGGAAAAGACTCTGAAGCCTCTTCAAAAATGGAAGATTTCTATGAGTTGGAGTTGAATGTAAAGGGATTGAAAAGTTTAGATCTGAGCCTGGATGATTACCTCAGTGTTGAAGAGCTTCATGGAGACAATCAATATTTCTGTGACTCATGTCAAACAAGAGTTGATGCTACTCGTAGCATCAAGCTGCGTACATTACCTGAAATACTTAATTTTCAACTTAAACGCTGTGTCTTCCTTCCAAAGGTATTGTGGTTTTATGAGGAATTTACATCATGCATTTTTTGTTGTTATTTTCTTTCTTTTTCTGTTTGGTAAATTGGAAATTACTTTGTTTGCAATGAAGTTTGAACCTAGAACCTTATGCATACTACTCAACTCTCCTCACCACTAGACCAATCTAGTGCCTTATTGTTTAATACAGTTTTGATGGATAAAGGAGGAAATTAATTTTAATTAAAAAAAAAAAAGTTATGGGTATCAGCCAAAGAATGATAAGAAGTTTTCTAGAATATCCAAAACCACAGAATCCATATGAAGTAATGAGTATCAGCCAAAGAATGCAGTGATGGTTTTCATAGAGTGTAAAGTTTGATTTTATATGGCACTCCATTGTATTCTGAATTTCTGATAAGTGTATTCCTTTTTTCTGTTGGCAGACTACTACAAAGAAGAAAATTACTTCTACATTTTCATTTCCTGCTGAACTTGATATGCGGCATAGATTGTCTGAGTTGTCTCAAGTTGATTTGATATATGATTTGTCAGCTGTACTGATTCACAAGGGAACAGGTGTTAACAGTGGCCATTACATTGCTCACATCAAGGATGAAAACACTGGGCAGTGGTGGGAATTTGATGATGAGTGTGTCACTAATTTGGGTAACCATCCCTTTGGTGAAGGTTGTTCAAGTTCAACTTCTAAATCTGTTAAGACTGATGCAGTTCACTCTGATTGTTCCAAAGCAAGGATGGCTGACAGTAATGGAAACAATTTGGATGACACTTGTTCACAATCATCACTTCTGGGGACATTTTCTTCTAGTGATGCATACATGTTGATGTACCATCTTAAACATACAAAAGATATACATGGAAATGGGGATATAGTTAATGGTGCTAACGAAGAAACAAGAGAGGATATTGCACAAGACAGTGCTCTTCCTTCTCATCTTTTTGACGAGATTGGAAATTTCAATGCATCATATCTTGATGCGTGTGAGCAGTACAATCGTAGGAAAGAGTTAGAATTGAGTCGTATTAATGAGAGGAGACAGGAAGTCCGATCTGTTATAGCTGAAGCTCCTGTTCAACCACTAGAGCAACCATTTTATTGGATTTCTAGTGATTGGCTTCGCCAGTGGGCTGACAACGTTATTCCAATGTTAGTGCAAATTTCTTATAGTATTTGGGTTACATTGTCTATTATTAAGGTAGGATCAGTTGCCATATTTTTTGTGGTGCTTACTTTGTGATGTTTATGCAGTTCTCTTGATAACACATCCATCCAATGTTCACATGGGAAGGTCTCAGCTTCGAAGGTTGCCTCAATGAAGCGATTGTCAGCTAAAGCATGGGATAAACTGTTCTCTAAGGTATCTTGTTCCTCTACTTCTAATTAAACATCTTGATGAGCTTATCCATGACACTTTTCCTTTATTGCCTTGTGAAATTCAGTATGGTGGGGGGGCAGCACTGTCTAATGATGACCACTGTTTGGATTGTCTGATTCTTGGGGCTCACACGGTGGTGTCAGCTGACACCTATCGGGATAGAAGAGAATCAATGAAGTTACTTGCACGGGACATTCTAGATGGAAACTGTATAGATGGAAAATACTACATATCCAGACCATGGTATGCCAATGAATCTTCTCTCATGCTGCTATTCATGCTGCCACAGAAAGGGGAAGGGGTGTTTGTGGACTAGGGTTCTAATTTGTATGTTTTGGAAGTAGTAAATGTTGAGTGGTTTGGTTATAGAAAAATCATCACTTTTTTTATTAGTTCTATTTTTTCCCCCTTCACTATGCTATTAAGATGGTTTAAAAGCAATGGTTTTAGAAACTGTGCTGATGAGATCACTTCTGTAGGTTGCAGCAGTGGTGGAAAAGAAAAGTTCTTGATGCTCCATCTGAAGCTGATGCTGGACTAACAGCAGCCATCTGTTGTCCACATGGGCAACTGATGCCTGAGCAAGCTGCTGGTGCCAAGCGGGTTCTTGTTCCTGAGTGTTTTTGGCTCTTCTTATATGAAGATGCTGTTTCTGTAAAGTCCGATGATCCCTTGGGTGGTCCTACTTTTCCTTCTGACTCAATGGAGTGTTCCCAATGCAGTAATGAATTATCTGAAGTAGCATGCTTGGAGGACTCCTTAAGGTTATTTCATTTGCCATTACTGTTAATATAGAGCTAATGAGAACAAGTTTTGATGTGACTTCTGTATTCATGTATCAGATTAGTTAAACAAATGCAGCGTCAGAACCATGACAAATTATTCCAGGCTAAAAGTTTGCCACTGTCTGTTCAGTGCAAGTATTTCTTGGTGCCTTCTTCATGGATCTCAAAATGGAGAAATTATGTTAGTCCAACCCTCAAGAGTTCAGATAAACCTGAAACTTTAGATGGGGTAATTGACTCACTATTGTGTGAAAAGGTACATTATTACATCACCTGGATATTCTGCCATATTTTGCCTCATACTCTGTACATTGTTTTGAGTGCACCTGTCATGAGAAAATTTAATGCTAAAAGGTACCCTATCCATTATACCATCAAGGGGACTTTTGCAGCAGGAATTATTCTTCAATTGATGACATGATTTGATCTACACATTTAGTTTTCCATTCTTTTCAAATTTATCCTTTGCAAGTTTTCATGATCAATATTGTGCCTGATTTGTCTCAGCACTCGCAACTTGTTGAAAGACCTCATGAACTGGTTTTCAGACGCGGTGCTATATTCCAGAGAGAATCTTCTGTAAGTTTTATTTTAAATTTTTTTTTAAAGAAAAAAAACAAAAGGAATTTCTTTTTTCTTGTAGTTGCAAGTCTTTTTTTTCAGCCTCACAATCTTAATTGCATGCAATTTTTGGATTTTAGGCTGGTGGCTTAACCATCATATCTGATAATGATTGGAAATGCTTCTGTAAAGAGTATGATGGTATTGAGACCAAAGGAATATCTGCAACAATTGAGATCATTAATGATTCAGAGAATGTTCTGAATGGATCGGGTGAAGAGATGCCAATATGTGAGGATCAGTTGGTCAATGGGGATAAAGTGAGTAATGAAAATGGGACTGGACAAATTCTGGTCAAGACATGTCCTGAGGTAATCCAAAACTCCATCTTATTCTGTTGGGTATACTATCTAGATGGCCCCTACCTGCTTCTATTGCACTTTAGGCTTTTAGAAGTTGAACGTTGGAGTTACCACATTATATACATCATATTTTGAGTAGAAAACACAATATGGGATTTCTGGTCTATCTTTTTCGCTATGAAACTACATGTTCATTTTTTTCAAATGTTCTTGAAAGCCATGTCCTTGGTTTTCTACTTTTCTCATGTTAGCTCTTTCAAGCACATGCATCAACTACTATAACCTTTATCAGAGGGAATTTTGTTGTTGTGTTAACATTCCTTAATGAATGCATCACATGCTGAAAAAGCTGATTCCCGATTTGTGAATATTACTTGACTGAGGAAATATTGGCGTGTTAACAATTGAAGTGAAATTTGAAAGTTATTTGCATTTTATTCAGCACAATAAATTGATATCCTCTTTGCCTTGTTCTCTACCAATGTTCATCCTGATATTTGTATATCAAATTTACTGGAAACTTATCATTCTTTAAGTGGATTATATATTTTTAATTTTAACTCTAATAATTTCAACTCTAATTTGAATTAAAATTTTTCCCATCTTAATATGCAGGTCTGTGAAAGTTGCATTGGGGAAAGAGAAAGTTGTGAGTTAATGCAGAAACTTAATTATTGCAATGAGGACATAAGTGTAATTCTTGTTCGTGGTAAGGAAGTACCTAGATCAATCTTGGAAGCCTCAAAGGGATCTGTTGAAACAGACCGTCGAGTTTCCAAGCGCTCACGGAAGACTAGGAATGGGAGTTCAATTAATTTGAAAGTTTCTGCTTCAACATCTCTATACCAACTGAAAATGATGCTATGGGAATCCTTTGGGGTAAGATATTCCTATTATGCTGTATGTATATGCTTAGTTCAGTTTAAATGTTGTTGTCTAAGCACATGTCAGAAATTGGGATGGAGATCTAAATTTAGGAGAGTTGTAAAGTGAGAAAGTGAGAGGATGACCACCATGGGTGAATTTTGGTATTTTTGTTCCTGAATCTTAAAAAATTGGTAATTCTTTCTTCCCAGGTTGTCAAGGAAAACCAGATACTACAGAAAGGCGACAAGACAATCGATATCGATGATGAATGTGCTACTCTTGCGGATGTAAACATATTTGCTGGAGATCAGATTATAGTGAGGGACTCTGAGATCCACGAAAATCGCGATATCGCTGGTGAGCTATTTCATAGTTCACATGATCTATATATATATATAATCTTTTACCACCTTTGGTGGAAATTTATGAGTGCTGAAACAGGTTATGTTCATCTTTTGCAGATGAGCTTTGTGATGAGAAAATGGATCTGCAGCATACCGAGGAAGGATTTCGCGGAACACTTCTGACGGCGAACTATTCATCGCAGGTTGTCTAAGAATAAGAAGTGCGCTTTCAGTAGCTAAATTTTCTGTATCGTCTCTTTTTGCTGGTGTGTGTATATATATCAATGATGCTATATACATTTGTCAATAGAAAATTGGGTTCAAAAGAAAATGTTTGGTACTATACAGCCATGTAGATCCATAGATTATTGAACGCTATTTGTCAATCTCGAGCCTTGATAGATAAAAAGGCAAATTTTGGAATGTATTTCCTTATTAGTCACTATTGGAACATGCATATCTATGAAGGGAACGTTTCACAAGTTTTCTTGTATCATTGTTATAGCTTCGTTACTTTATTAAATCCATATGTTTTTTAAGGAACTTTATTGGAACATGCATTTACTTACTTGTGGTTAATCTTGTTTGGGCGAATCAATGAATAACTTCTTTAAACAATGAAAGTACTAGTTAGCCTTTTATTGCCATTAAATTGAATAAAAGAATCATTTTACGATACTACTTTATAACATCTTCTATGATTTACGAGAGAAATAAAGCAGCTGAGGTTAAAAATAAAATCAGAAGATAAAAGGGAATTTGATTATGTCATCATTTTAGTACATTTGAATCAACTTTTTATTGTTTTTTCAACATTTGCATTGAAGGGATATTGAATAATTATTAGGCTAAAGTAAAAATTTCTAAATCCAACGTTTATGACTTCGTGGATTGTTGGAGGCTCCTCCGAACCACCGATCCCATCCAGCATCAACCGGACCTTTACTCCTGCTAATACACATTTCAATTAATTTATATTGTTCATTCATTCATTCTTTAATTATACTAAATTTAAATTAAATTAAATTCACATAACATACACAATATATAGACCGTTAGATATAACGTTGCAATCAATCAAGATGATGGATCACTTACAGTGGAAGCAGTGGGTCAGGAATGGATTCAACACTTGAAATAACACTGCACAACCACAATGAATTATCCATCTAATTTAGATAGTTAATGATGACTTAATTGAGAGATTATGAAAATAAATGAAAGACCCTTGTTTGTGATCATTAAGCTAAATAAATGAGAAATAGTAGCTAGCTAGTTGTGTATTTTTGCTTACTTTTGGCACACAGTGGATGATTCACCTATTGTTTCAAGTTCTTCCAATTCTTCCTGCATCATAGCAAACAATAATAATCATCTTATTATAACAACACCATAGGAAATCTAAAGAAAATTGATCACTAGATTAATAATTGAGACAAAAAAAGAGAGAGAGATCATGTATGTTGACCTGGATGATATTGATTTGGTTATTAAGGTTGTTTATGGCAGCTTGCATCCTATGTTTCCCCAAAAAGGCAGGGAAAGACCAAGATCCTGCTGCTTGTGACAGAGGATGATGAGTACTATAGTTTCTACCTTGTTTGTGGTCATTTGTTGAGACTACTCTTCCATTATTTTCTGTTGATTCCATTACTATTTGTGCTTCTTGTTCTTGTTGTTCATCCTCCATGGCACCAATTGGTTACCAAGCTCATTCATTCATTCATTCAAAGGAAACTTCCAAATTCATATAACAATTGGGAGAGAAAAAAAAAGATCTAATTAGATTGGAGTCAAAAAAGGAGGGAGGAACATGACTTAAAGTGGTACTGGACCACATATAATAATATTAAATTAAATTAAAATGATAGATACAAGAGGGGTCCGGTCATGTATTTGTGTGAAAACATGTTAGGCTAATAGTTTAATTTGGATCTATTGATTTTACACTTTTCTTATATTTTTCTAATCTTTTATATCTATGGATTTTCAAGAAGTGAAACAAATAATTTATTATTATGATTGATGTGATAATATATAATACTCCCTCTATTTTTTTATCCGTCTAATCTAGAAACACATGATTCTCTTTTATTTGTCCATTTAGAAATTTTAGGTAATTATTATTAATTTTTTTCAATTATACCCTTAATTAATATAAAGAGAGAATATATTTAGTGAGTAATTAAGAAGAGAGACAATGGATAGTAACATTAATATTGTAAAATATACTTACATTTTTCTAAATTTTAGATATTATAAAATGCATTCCTAAATCTATGTGTGCAACTAAAAGTAGACAAATAAAAAAAATTGAAAGAGTATATTATTACAATGATATACGAGTGAGTGAATGCATAAAAAATTATTCTATGATTATTGTACATGAAAGTTAAATTCATTAAATATTGTGTTTACCCTAAAGCTAGAGCTAACATAATAAAATAAGCGGATTAGAATAATTGGTGGGTCAAAAAGGAAGAAAATGGGTTGTGAGATATGGACAGTGAACAACAAGCACTGCCCTCCATAGTGGTGGCAAAGAAACATCATTTGGTGAAATGAGAAAACCACTAATAACAAAAAATTGTTGCATCTTTTGTTTTTGAGTGACATCAAATCAAGGTGTGCATGTTAAAAGATAATATGAATAATCAATGGATTTAATTTCAAGTGTACAATTTTTTTATACAATCAGTTAATTATGTATTGCCACATTATTTATAATTGTGTTTTTTCTCTTTTGTTACCTAAAAAGTCATAAAAATGAAGTATTTTAATTGAATGACAGTGTAAAATAATTTTACACTGTCAGTGTATCAAAATTAAACTCATAATCAATATAAAAAATAAATAATGTGAATAAGGAAGTGATAAATATATTTATCATATAGATGTGATGATGAGAATAATTGTTCAGACAAATAAAAAACATGACACCATGGGCATGACAATTAGAAGGCAATAATATCTGTTTTTTTTTTTCTTGTTATTTATTTATAATTATTATTTATCTTTTATTTTTCTCATAGGTGTATATATATTGTACAGGTGGCTTTGCCAGCTGAGATTTTGGGAAATGTTATGCGAAAGAGAGAACATCACACGAGCTATCATTATCACTCAATTTCATTTCATGTAACAATAGATGATGATAATTCTATAAAGTTTAAATCAAATGAAAATAAATATAAAATACCTACTTACATTTTAAATTAGTTAGTAATTTTAGTCCTTTGTTTTTTTTAATTAAATAATATAATTTTTTCTTGATATTCTTTTTTGATAGACTTTTTCTTGATATTCTTATGAATTTTTGGATAAATTAAATATAAAAGTAGTATTAATAAGAATAATAGAGTAAATACACTAAATTTTATCTATTTTAAAATTATTTAATTATTATTTTATCATATATAAATAAAAATTAACAGCAATTATTAAGGAATAAAAGTAGTATTACTATGGAGTTATTATTGTCATTCCTGAAATCGCTATTTAGTTAGGGTGCATAAAATGCCTTTCTATCTCTTTTATAATTAAAATAATAGTATTTTTTTGTAATTTAATTGTAGTAAATATTATCAACCTAATCAAAATGTTTTTTTAGCATAAGTTATTTTTTTAATATACATTACAGAAAAAGTTTTAATACTTTTTTACTTGTCAATTTTTAGTTGGTGATTTTTTTTCATTTTTATATGATAGAAATTAAATTTGACATGCATTGTCAAAAATAAGAAAACTAAATTAATGAATAAGTTTAATTTGATTTTTCTTTTCTACAGCTTTAAAAACCATATATAGTAATTTCATTTATTATTTATTTTTTAAACTGTCTAAAAAAATAAGGAATTGCAATAATCCAAGTTATAATATCTCTAATTAATTAATAACAAAGCATGGGTATTTAATCAATCAATCTCTAATAAATAACACACTCTGTTATCATATCATATCATATCAATCACACTCTTTCTTCCTTTCCCTCTCTTTTCGTTATTGTTGCTGTGAGTTGCGAACTGCGAATCCCAATCTTCCTTCAACTCTCGACGCTGAGATAGAAATAGAATGATTCAATCTGATTCAACTGCTAACACCGTCACTTGGACAGACCAAGATCAGAAAATTCTTGAACAAGGACTTGCTATGTGAGTCATCCATTCTTTTTATAATAATAATAATACACTTTTTTTTCAATTAATTATTCATTATCATTGTCACTGACGGATCTATGAAGATTGAAGAGTGTTGAATTTGTGTCCCACTAAATTTTTAATTTTTTCCTAAAATATATAAATGTGTATATGTTTTGTCCTCTATTGTATGACTTTACAGTATAAAAAAGTAATAAATATCATGTTATACTTATATAGATTTTGTTAACATGTGCTCTGAGACACTTATTAAGAAATTAAAAATAAAAATATTGATGTTAAAAATATATATTTTTATGTATGTGTGTCTGTATACTGCAGCTTACTTTTGTTGTGCTGCATAAATCTCTTTGTATTGGGGCTGCAATGCCCTATCTACCCTTTGGGGCTTCAAATAATAATAATAATAATAATAATAATAAATCTACTGTGCACCAAACTCATCCTAAAGACTTCACAGTTCACACCACTATTCTTTTTTTGTTTTTCTTGTAAGTCTTACTTTTGACCCGAACCTCTATTTTCTTGGAGTATATTTTACAAACTAAAATAGTATTTGTTATGTGAACTTGAGTAGTGATGGAAAAAATCCATTCATCTTCAATTTCAACATAGGAGGTTAATGTTTTAATAATGATTAAGTTGAAAAACTAACTGATGATGAAATAAAAATATTTAATTGAAGATGATGATTTAACTTGATCATCATATCATATGGCGTATGTGATGTGTTTGTTATGGCTTGATGGGTGTAATGTAGGTACAGATCAGGATGTGCTGCTCAACGCTACGCCAAGATAGCACTCATGCTCCGCAATAAGTCAATCCGCGACGTGGCTATCCGAGTCAAGTGGATGCTTAATTACAATTACTTACATAATTACAACAACAATATGATTTAATGAGTGAATATTATATATGTTTTACTCTTAATTAACTGTTGCCAAGTTACTTAGTAGTGTTTAAGACGTTATCAATTGTCATTAGAAGTAACATCTTCACTATTTCTCACATATCGACACTGCCTATATTTATGTTATGTGATACATCAGACTATATGCTAAAGTAGACATCATACAGATTCTAGGAAGTATAATATATTATTAAGACAAAAAAATTAACCTTTCTTGGACTGATGAATTCATGATTCGCAACTCTTGTTTTTACGGATGATTAATTGGTTAATTATATGTAGAATAACGTGAGATGAAGATCAATTTGATGAGTGACAAATTAATATCAGAAATCTTGTTCTATAATTCTACTCTAATTTAAATTCCACAGCAAAAATACGTTATGAGTACTCCATGTTTAACATGATGTTTTAACTATTGCTTCTTTTAAGGTTGAGAAACATGACAGAATTTCCTCTGCAGGTATTTTCATCAGAGAAAAAAAAACATATCTGACTTTTGAGGTAGAATGTGAATGCTGTAAACTAATTACATTATCTAATCGTACAACATGATTCCCTAACCTGAATTGGAATGATTAGATTTCACTAAGAACAAACAATTTGTATTGAGCTGTACTTTAAGATCATGAAGTATTTAACCACCAAAATAGCACCAGCATTTGGTTGACCCCTGATGAATATTCCTTCCACTAGAGCCCAACCCAGTATGAGCGTCCATTGCTGTTGTGAATCGGAGATGAAGTGGGAGATGTAACACCCCACTCATACCAAACCTGGTTCATATTCCATAAAGAAAACATCAATAGGGTGGGTGATGAAAATAAATAGAGTTTAATTTTGATGTACTGACATTTAAAAGATATTTTACATTGTCATCCAATCAAAACACTTTGTTTGTATAACTTCTTAGAAAATGGAATAGAAAAACACTATTATGACTAACATGACAATATATGATTGGATGATTGTATAAAAAAGTTATACACTTTTAGTGGATGAAAATTAAATCCAAATAAAAATCATCAAGAAATGGCAAAGTAGCAACATATAAAGAGGATCTATCTACCTTTGTAGAACCACAGCAACGCCAAAAATGTACTTCAAGAGTGGAACCAGGACTCACACAAATAGGTGTCCTTAGAGGGAAAAATATTGCAAACCTGCATCAGATAAAATCGAACAAGAAAAAAGGGCATGAGAAATTTCATTTCATTTTTACCATTTCTAGAGTAGGGTATGGGAAACGTATCAATACCAACTGAACATGTTTGGTGTCGCAGTCGAAGGTTCAATGCCAAGATGAACATCCTTGTATAGAGTCGCGTCGAAGTATCCGGCAAAACCTAGGACAGAGGAGGACAAAACGTCAGATTATGGAAAACAAAAACAGGGCACAGTAGCAGCCAAAAAAACCATCAAAATAGCGTAGGATTCAAAAAATTGGAAGATGTATTGAAAGTAATAATAATAAAAAAAAACACCACATACCATGTACCATTGCTGAACCAGTGTCATTAGGAATCACAAATTGCAACTTCTTATAGCGCTGATTGCTTTCTTTATCAGAGGGTTTTGGATGAGTGAAGGTAAAAACCTGTGCAGATCAAATTAAAGTCAACAAAATGGGCAGAAACTAATACACCTTAACTTTCTAGGACAGAAACAACAATTAATGAATGTAATATAAAATCCAAAACAAGGCATGGATGGAAGGTCCTCAACAGTGTTAATATCAGATGGGTACATGGGTTGAATGAAAACAGAAAAATAAACTGCATGAAAAGCAACTCACAGGTTGAGTTGGTGCAAGTCGGGCTGCATTGTGTATTTTCACAACATAAGCAGTTTCAAAGTGTACAAGGTCTTTATGTGCCTTCACCTGAAAACCACAAGCAATACAACATACATTACACACACACACGTTAATTTTTAAAAAAAGTATTACATCAAGTTTAAGATATGTACATCATTGAATAACTTTGAGGCAGTCACTGGTTGGAGGAAACTTGTGTACCTGAAGGCAATATTAAATAAGAAATGATTAGTAGAAAACTAAACAAGCAAAACAAGAAACTAAATCTTAAATACAAGTTGTTACTCAATGATGACTCCTTAGAAACAAACAATTTTTTCACCCAGTCAAAACTTAAAATTCTGATGTCCATCTATATCTAAGCTACTGGTGAAGAAAATTGTCTCTAATTTTGAAACTTGAATAAAATCATGGCAGTACAATGTCCCAAAAAACAAAAATAAAAAACATATGAAGTGAAAGGAATTTACATACGAAGATGGTATTGATATTCCATCAGGCTTTAGAAAGCGCTGGGCTCCATCAAGGCATTCAGGAGACAGTTCATTGTCACCAAAAGAACCTAGCAATTCACTGACCTAAATACAAGACAAAAACAAACAGATACATGAGCGCAAACGAAAAAAGTTAAGGAATTTACCTAGTAATTAGAGATACATACCAATATGTCTGCTTTTTCTGGTGCATCCCAGTAACGCATGTCACTTGAGATTATGGTAACACAATCCTCCCAGCCTTCTAACTTAACCAAAGCCTGTTGCAACAAATAAGTTGTCACTCATGTCAATCTTTTGGGCACATGAATGTGTCCCATGCCTAAAATAAATTCAATAGTTATATTCAAAAGATAATAGCAATGATCCAAAAGTTGTGCCAAAAGAGTGCCATTGAGAGTGTTCAAAAAGGCTTGCTCATTGTTGCTACTGTCAGGAGTGTTCAAAATATTTTAGTCAATCACAAAATAAAAATAAAACTCTACTTCAAATGAAACACTAATCAAACAAAATAAATATTTTGTTTTGACTAAAAGGCTCTAGAGTAACAGCCCATTAAACAAATACTTACAGATGTTGTACATTCATTAGAAGTTTAGTACAAAAGTCCACAACAAAGATGTTTTAGCACAACATTCAAAGCATGTAAAAAGTATTTTACTAAAAATAAAGAACTTTTTGAACAATAACCAATGTATTTGAATTCAGGTATTTCTTGTAATATACGAAAATAACATTAAAAGTAACAATTATATTTATAATGGCAAACAAATTCATGGAATCATTGTAAATATTAAATATCAAGAACTGACATGAAGAGTAACAACTGCATTTGGATTCTTTTCAACAGCGTAAACTTTTAGCTTCCTCCCTGCTTCTTCAGCAGCCTACAAGTGGGTGTAAAGAAACACACTAGAGAATGAGAAATATGAAAATCTGCATTGAAAAAAATGTGGACCACCGTGCATTAACAAAAGCAAAATTGAAAGAACGTACAAAATCACACCTGTAATGATGCCCTCACAAGAGGCCCACGTCCTGCACCAACAACCATCAATACCTATTGACAGCAAATCAATAACCTTCATTTCTCTACTGGGTAGCATAACCAATGCGGTGCATGTTTATCATGAGAAAAACATAGAAATGAAAAACATTGAAACAAATTCTACCGTGGTTTTTGCAGATGCTTCTTCATCAGGAACCCGGTCCAACAAAGCTTTACAGACTGCCCTTTGGTACTGTCACAAGTAAAGCTACAGGTTATATTACAAGCAGCTGATTGACCAACCCACTAGTTGTTGTGGGTCACATACATGAGCTCCAAGTCACAAACAAGATGCCAAATAATATTATGTCCTTATCAAATATTAATTACCAAGCAGGCATTAACAGAGCAATAATATGTTTCTAATACATGAAAAATACAATTATGTTTGAGAAGAAGGATTTCAGTTACATTCAACTTTATCCCAAGGAACACTGATAGTGAAATCATTACTAAAAGATGACCACATTAAAGAAAACATATTAGATTGCCCTAAAAATTTCAAATCTCTTTTTTTAAAATAAAATGAAAGGACTTAAATATTTTAATGAGTACCAAAGCACTTCAATTACTTGAGTACCATGTGGTGGACAAGCTGATGATTCACACCCATTAGGTACAAAAGTTTCATAAATTGGAATCAAGAGGGTCAAAGGAAAGATATACTTAAACGGCTGCATGAAGTTGAGAGTAGTGTGCATGAATTGCCATACCTGGATGTATTTCACTGCATCTTTCTCAAAAGTCTCATATGTTTGAGCCTCTAAATTATCCATCAGAGGCTGCATAACATTTAGTAAATATTTTAAAATTATTCATCAAAAAGTGCAGAGGAAAAAATATCATAACTGAGCAATGAGAAGCAGTACAAAGAATACTTACTTGCAAGGGTGACTGCAAAAAATCCCTGTAACCAAGCTGGAATAAGATACTGAGAGGGTCAAGAGAAAGATAACAACAGATAATAAAATGCCTATCTATTAAACAGAACAACATCTAAGACTTTTCCTAATAGGTGGGGCCTATCAATTTGACACAGGAAAAAATAAATACCTCAAAGCGTTCTTGCTCAGGAAGAGGATCCATTTTTTGGTATAGATAGCCAACATAGTCCAGATATGGTCGCAAGGAATGTCTTTGCAAATCTGAAGTACAAAAAACTCACTTTAATGTTAAAAAGGCAAACTTTTGGCCACCGCACCAAACCAGGAGCAAAATAGCTGACACAAAAGAGTGGAACACAAAACCACAACTTCTTCCCATCATCTACATGAAGGCATAAAGCACATGGGGTGTACACAAAGAGAGACAGAAAGAGGAGAGAGCCATCTAAATATGTATAATATAGGCAACAGAGACAGGACAAATAGAATAAGAGGCAAAAAAATAAGGTAGTAGCTCAAGAGGAGTAACTAGCTAAACACCTAAAAATCATTTTTAGAAGGAAAACTAAGATATTGACAAATACAAAAATCAAGCCATTTCAAAATAGTCGGAGCCAGATATTAAAATAAAAACTTATATGCACTAGAAAATTATCTACAAAAAGAAATAGCAAATCCACAATCAAATAATAGGAACTTACCTTCAACAGAATGATTCTGTGAAGCACCTGCAGCCACACTTGCTTTGGGATGAACTGATTTTCCTGATATGATGATCTAGATAGATGTTTGAAACAAACTCAGTGTCTTTTGAAGGAAGAAAATACTTATTGAAACAAAATTCCAAAACAGTGAAGAAGCAATAGGAATAAAACATTTAAAGGAATAATTCTCCATTCAATCTTAATAAAGACTCCATATTTTACAAGAGTACAAATTTTAAATTATCTAAATGGTTTACCTGTATAGAGTGATTAAAAAAACCAGTGATTAACCTCTGATGGCGCTTTGAGAGACAAGGGTAACCGCGAGCATTAGTTAAAAAGGACTGAAAAAAATAAACAAACCACATTTTAGATTTTAGACAAGAATCAGCACCACAAGACTCGATATTAGAAAGATACATTATAAACCAAAGAATGTACTTACATCAGTATTTAGTATAGCAGCTCTTACAGACTCTCCAAACCAGCGCCCCAATGAATTTGCTGAAGGTAGAGTACTCCTAAAGAACAAAAACAATCATGATGATTCAGCATTTTAAAGATGACTCAGTTATAAAATGGGTTTAGGAATAAAAACAACAAAGAAAATGGAAGATCAAAGCATAATGAATTGAAGGACTACAGTGTAAAATACTCACAGAATATCAAGTGCGACGGACAATTGACTATGATGCTCACATAGTAGTCGAAATGTATTCCATGTCTCCCAGGAATCAACCTAAAAAGTTCAGGATTAGAATGTTTCTGAAAAATATTTGGCATCTTAAAATTTCATCTCTACAACAAGCTTAAGTTTTCATGAACGAACTCTTTAACCCTCAATTAGAAATTTGAAAACTCCTATTGCAACTCAACTCAAACACCAAAAAAAAAAAAAGAACAAAACTGCTTGTTTTCAAATTTGAGGCCAAATCAATTTTAAACCTTGGCAAATAAATTTACAAGAAGAACCAAGGTTTCAACATTTATGTTAGTACTTATGTATATAAAATAAAGACAAAATGACACAATGATGACTGCACTCTAGCTACACATTCTCACACACGAAACCTTCACAGCATGAATTTAGCATAGTTACTCACCAAAGTATCGTTGTTTCCATCCATGGACTCATCATCAGGCTTCACCAAAGGAATCCTAAGCCACAACTTTATTACAAAATTAAAGAAACAGAAGAAATATAAGAATGGATAAATATAAATTATGAGGGAAACACAAATGAATTAGTATAAAGCTTGAATTTAGTATGGCACCTGCATATTATTTAGGCCCTGTAATATTTGATTCACACACCTAGCATAATTAGCACAAGATGTTCCCTTGGGAGCCGGAAGAAGGCAAGCCTACATAGAAAAAAAAAATTATTTTTGTAGATAAATACAACAGGTCATAGTATAACATTAGGTCATGCTTTGCAAATAACTTCATAAATTAAACAAAGAGCAGTGACCAGTGAGGCATGCCATGAGAAGTGGCAATGTAGACAGCAGCACTACAATTAAATCTTACTAAAAAAACCAAAAAAGAAAACACCCTTGGTTGTTAATTTTAAAGTAGTTCACCAAGTCAAGCATACAGGACAGATTTTTTAAGTCAAAACACACGAAGCCCAAGGGTTGCAATTTATATCAAGAATCAAGATCAAATAACACACTATAAATTTCAAATTTCATCCAGCATGAGCACACCTGTAAAGAGAGATGAGAAGCCCAAGCTATTTCTTGCTTAAGAGTGGTCTCCGAATCCATCCTAAGGGTTTCATCTTCTGAATCAAAATCTAACCATGAGCTAATTTTTCCTGAAAATAAAAAGAACATGAAAAGTTTCACAAAATTGTAAATCCCACAACCCAATCACCTAACAATAGAAACCTTGCTACCAGAAAAGAGAAAAAACAAAAGAAAGAAAGGACAGCAGACCAGGCCCATCTCATGAAATACTTGACAACTTAAACCGAACCATACCTACGACATGACTGCTCCATTGGGATGGGCTCAAGACCAAGTCTGACCCAGCAAACGGCAGAGGTGCAGATCCGACACTATCCTTTTGCACTAAGCTCGGCCGATAAGCAGGATCCATCTGAGTTGCATCATAAAATCATATAAGCCAAGCTCACAACAAGGGTCTCAGCAAAATCAAGTTACATCCCGACAATTTATATGATGTTCATTCATGACAACTTTTATTTAAAAAATAGTTGAAACATAGACTGTGTACACTCCAGATATAGTTTGAGAAAAAAGTAAACATATCCATTAAGCAGATAAAAATAATATCCTAATTAAGCTCCAATAGCAGGCACAGGGTTCTAACCAAGAAGCTTAATTACATGAGTAAATACAACATCTTATAAATGTAGTCTAAGAAACTCTTCAAGTGAAACCAGATTGAAACAGCTTCACAAATAAAGCCTTAGACATTGTTTCTTTTGGTAAGCATACTGACCAGTCACATACGAAATGGCAGCAACACACTGCTATATGACTGGCTAATTGGCTACCATACTAGCAAAGAAAACACGTCCAGCACAATGCTGCAACCCTACTTGACATCAGAGTGTAAGACACAGTTAAAATAATTTTCTTCTTCTAATGCATAGTGACAGCAAACTTTGATGTTAGATATCATATTATAATTTATAAATGCAAGAAAAATTAATATGGTACCATGAAACCATTTTCCATCAGATTTCAATATCACAGACATACAAGGAAAATTAGCTTATCTATACTCCTACATGGTGTGAATATTAAGTTTTAACTGACTTTGATTTATTGACATTTTCTTAACAGATTATGCACCCATCATTTATTTACACTGCAAAGTTATGTGTTATGTGCACTGCTAGCTTGGAATCAACAACACCCCTTTTTTCGCATTGTTCTGTGGCTAACTCTTTATGGAGTGCTTTGTCTAGGATGTCTGGAGAATATTGTTTGAGCCTGGTGCTGTATTTGCAGTTGTTTGGTGTATTTGGCTAGAGTTTTATAACACTTGCATTTTGATGGAGATAGGAGTTAAGCGCATGAAATTTTTCATAGAAGTTTTGGTATCTAATATTCTAAGAGATTGGAAACCTTTCATATTTTTTTATATCCTCTAATGTTTATTCTTCTTGGATTGAGAATTTCTTGTCCTCTGTGCAATATGTATTATTATTCTTTTCTTCTTGTTAATAACATTTTTCCTTTATCCCCAAAAGAAAAAGAAATGCTTAGATGTTAAGCGCATTGTGAAATGTAGTTCATGAAACCCATTCAAATGAAACCACAAAAGCTCTCAGTGGAGCAAGCTTCACTGTAAAGGGCTCAACGAACAGTTTCTTCACTCTAGGTGATCTTACTGACCATTCACACACAGAAATGGTGCAACACTATGGTTGCTGTGTGACTGGCTAATTAGCCACCATAAATTCATTATACAGAGAGCGAAAAAAAAGCATGTAATCGTTATTCTCAATCTCTTATTCTTCTGTGAATTAACATTTCTTGATCTGTTGATTGAAAAAATTAAAAAAATGAGGCAAATAAGACGAACCAGAGGGGCAACAACGAAATCGAATCCCCCGGAAGAGAGATTGAAAGCGAGGACGTGCGGCATGTCATCGTTGAACTCCGTTTCAACGCCGCAATACCGCGACTCGCACTTATCACCTGGCCTTTCTCCCAGAGGCATTTTAGCTTATGAGGTTGGTTTGAGCTTCAGAGAAGTTTTACGCACAGAAGGTGTTTGAAGAAATGAGTCAATAGAGTGGTGAGCTAAAACAAGTAGAAGAGTTTTGAGGCATGAAAAATGTTTGAGAATGGAGAAAATGGAGCTGAACTGTGAAATGGTAAGAAAGGGTTTTGGTAGGGTTTTGTAGGAGCTGAAAAAAAGAGTAGATACCGCCACCACCGCTAATACCCACTACACTAGGGTTCTGATTCATTCCGACTCGGTTTATGGGTTTGGCTAAATGGGTGGCTTTGTGGGCTTTTTCATTTAATATTTCTTGATCTTTGTTTTTGAAGGACAAAACTGAAGCTAGGCCCAAAACTCTATAATTTATTAGGCTGCGTTATGTTATTTGTATAAAAAATTATTGACCTACTTGTCAAAGAAAATTTCATTCATTGTTAGATGAAGTGTATGAAGTATGGACCTTATTCAATTAGAACTCACCGGTAATAGATATTGATATTGAGATCAATCAATTTGCAGTAAAAAAAATCATTTGTCTATTTATTTTGGGTATCTTTTTTTTTGGATTTAGGGTTTAGACCATTCATTTTGCTATTACAAATGGTGAAAGTTTCATTTTGCTGAAGTGAAGGTAGTATTGCATAGTAAATGATTATGTAAAATGGCACTCACATTAAAGAAAATAGCAATATTTGAATAGTGAAAAATAAAACAACGATAGTACACATTTTGCATTTCTTGTGGTTGCTTTTATAGTTTAGGCCTTGTTATGACTTGAAAGTATTGCACTCATGAGCTGAAGAAAAATAGCTATGGGAGGATGATATTGTATTTGTACTTGATAACTTTGAATAGTAAAGAAACATTGCCTCTCATTAGGGTATCATTCGATCTATAATAGAAGTCTATGAAGTTGTACCTTGCATAACAATGCTTTCATTGGGTGGTAATCTTCAAGTTGATTAATGTGTTAAGAAGTCTAAATATTTGTTTAATATTTGGGATACAGTTGTTGTAATGGATTGTGTTTATCATTTGTTCTTTTAACTTCTTGTTGCTGCAAATAGATTAAACCCAATTAATGGTTCTTTGTAATAAAATGAAACTCTATGACAAAACAACTAACTTTAATAAAAGAAATATAAAAAAGAACTGGCCTATAGAACCTTGATTCAAAAGAGGGAACCATCCCCTATTCCCCTTTGCCAACATGTTTCCTTGAAACTGTTCTTACTTATTAGAGGAATTAAGGTAGAAAATAGAAATCAATTACCAGGAAGCCATTTCAAAAAAGTCCATATATATATATATATGAAAACACATTGCATGTAAACAATGTAAAGTTTTTACAATCATTTCATCTTATACTTCATCAACACTTGCAAAATCAATGACTTAGTAGTACCTATGCAGCACATTATGTTTCTAGTTTTAGTAACACTATTTCTAGGCACTTGCATTGACCCCTACATGTGCATCATAAGCATTTGAGGAGACTACAGCATTGCCATCATCCTTCTCTTCATCAAAGAAATCCTCCCTTGCATTGTCAGCTAACATAAGTGCAACCAACCAAAACAGGCATGAATCAAGGGACAGAAAAGCACCACCTCCAAGGAGACCGGTTTTGGCTGTAGGGCAAGCATAGCTGAGATCGTCATGTACATTGTGTGTTCGGTGAATCTGTTCAGTGATTGTTGGCCATAACAGCATAGTTATGGCTAGTCCAGTTGTAAACCTATGGAAATTCATCATTTCAGGAAGAAAACACTCATTAGAGATGATAAAATGAAGCTGGCAGAAATACTATTATAGAGTATATAAATTATTAAGCTACATGTGTGGTTGTTGTATCATCATATAATCATCTGAGACAAATTTCTTTTTATATTTCTATCAACAAGTAAAAATAATGGGGAATATAGATTACTTGAAAACTTTTTAACATGAGAAAATTAATGGGGAAACAAAGATAAGGAAACAGTACTTACACTGCAATGTTGAAGAATACCATGAAGCTAGTGCTTTTAAACAGGACTCCTTGTGGAACAGATTTTCCCTTGTAAGGGTAAAATAGAGACAGGTATCCAGCAACTGTGGATGCAATAAGGAATGCAAGAGAAAGATATCCAAGTGCAATTGTTGGATCAGATGGGAACTTGCAGGTGACACCACCTGAACCAGTTACCGGGGTTCCAGACGCTGGCTGTAACAACAAACACAAAACACAATATCAAGACCCAAAATGAGAGTGCAAAAGTTGTTCTCATTGAGTGACTCATGAGGGTTTGTTACAGAGGGCAGAGCCTAAGCTCTGTGAGAGGGAAAAGTGAGAGTGCTTACTTATACAGAGTGGTGATTGAGAATATATATAACTAACAAACTCTTAACTACACACTAACAGATAAATAACTAAACACATATTTGACAACATAACACTTGTCTAAATCTAAAGTACCAAACTTGAACTAGCTTTGTAGACTTGTTAAAACCAGCATGTATCAAGATTCTACAGAATTTATATAACCATTGTCTTGAGGCTTGCCTTAACCCATAGGCAATAGATAGACTTATTAAGTCTACACACTAAATTCTCCCCCTTTCCATGTTCATATTAACTTCACATAAATCTCCGTACAAGAAAGCATTGACAATATCCATTTAAAGAAAAATACACAAGAACACAGATTTAGAAGAGGCTACAAAAAACAAAAAATACAAGCAGAAATTTCCAACAACACAGATTTTAGATGAGGCACGAGAAAATATCCTCTTTATTTCAGTCACAACAGAATCTTCAATACCATATCACCAGTTCACTAGAACCACACCATAAACTAAGGTAAAAGTGCCTGAATACAATAGACTATAGATGAAAGATGATAAGTGGGGTCTGGAAAAGTAGATATATACAATGATGAATAAAAAAAAAAAGAGATATAGAATCTCGGCTTTATTATTTAATTCTCACCTAATCAAAGTCTCAAAATAAAGCAGAACTATATTTTATTCCCTCCATTCAAAATTTTCATTTTTTTTAATTGAAAAATCAATGAATCCTGATATAATTTGAGTATAGATACATCCACTTTTTCATGAACCAAAAAAATGTAACTGACTTGTGGAACGAAAGGAGTAAGCTTCACCAAGTGTTCATATTTACTTGTCCAAACAATAAAAACTAAGAATTTTAAATTATACATATCATCATTTCATTTACATTACAATTTGACTAAATTGTTAACAGAAAATTCTCCTGTATGCAAATTTCACCCAATCCGGCGATGTAATTATGAGAAATTACGAAAGGAGCTAGGTCAACGCTCAAGATCTGCAATATTTACAGGATCTGTTCCTAATTGTTATATATAATCCATAATAATTCATCAAACACAAAATTACCTTCTTGTTTTCAGCTATAACTCCCAGAATGAAAGATATGAGACCGAAAAGGGAAACAATCAGAGCCATCTGTTTGACAGTGGCGGCCATGGTTCCCTCTGCAAAATGAGAGGAAACGAAAATTGGAACAATTTCAGTAACAAATTGAAGAAGAAGAAGAAGAAGAAGAAAAAGAGTGAGAGAGAGAAGAAAACTGAAAATACCGTGTTTGACGAATCAACGAAGGGTGAGAGCGAAGACGAAAGAATGAATGAACGAATGAATATAAGAATGGGAACGGGAAAATAGGATAATCTTAACGTCTTATAATCTTGTTTGGGTGGCACCGAAGAATATCCCGAAAGGTCAACTTTGAGAAATTAAATGGAATCTCCGATGATGGAAGAGGAATCTAAAGAATTTAAAACTAACCTAATACAGTATCTTGATATGGAATTACTCAAAATTTTATATTATTTTATCGTTCTAATTTTTCGGTTTATCTGAATATGAATGTATTTAAACTTAATTACCGCTAGATACATTGAAATTTAAATATAGTAAAAAATAATAATGATAAATATAATATGGAATAGAAAAACTAGTAATTAGTAATGGTAATTTTACTAATGAACAGTATTCTTTTTTATAAAAAAGTTTAAAAGAAGAATAGTGTCTCATTTTAAGGTGGGTTTGATATTGGTTTGTATTTTTTAAAAGTTAAATTAATATTTAATATTCGGTAAATAAAAAATTTTAAGTGTTTATTCTTTTGGTTTTAGCTATGAGTATTTTTAAAAGCATCTATGGAGATACTTTTCGAAACTAGTTTGTATTTTTTCAAAAGTAAAAAGTCTAATATAACATTATCTATTCATGAAACTCTAATAATTTATGTCTATTATAGTCATTTATTAGTTTAGAAACAATTTTACCAAACTTTATTATTGTAATTTGTACTTATTAAAAACAAAATTTATTTTATTTTACCGGTCATAGCAAGTGTCACTCCCTCCATTCTAAAATAATAGTCGTTTTGACTTTTTTGATTCGTTGAAAAACTAATGTACCTAGATGAAATTTGTGTCTAGGTACATTAGTTTTCTACTGAACCAAAAAAGTTAAAATAACTATTATTTTGGAATTGAGGCAGTGTAACTTTTGAAAAACAACTTTTTTAAAAAGATAAAAAATAACAATAATACCAAATTCATTCTAATACAAAAATAAAGCTATAAGGGGGATCTAAAATATTGTGTCAAATTATTTGTATAAAAAATATAAAAGTGTACGTTTTTTAAAGATGAATATTATCTGTTTTTTATATGCATGGCAAAGATTGAGTAGAGGATATTTATCAAAAAAATAAGATTGAGTAGAGGATTCTAATTTTCTTTAAACACAAACAATGCAAGAATCTTTACATTAATTGCATTTATTATAATGGTTAAATAATTAGTTCGACAGACCTAGCACAGACCTTTACCCTGCTGGTATTTTCACATGTGTAAAATTATAATTGAAAAAACATAATATCAAATATCATTAATATAGTATTAATTAATATGTTTTGAAAAATTCCTAAATTGGTTCTTGAGTACTAAACCTTATTACACCATTACTTGTGTGTTAGGGTTCGTAGTTCAAACTACAAATGTAAATTTAACGAGGTTAAACTCTAAAGTTAAGGTTTACATACTATATATATATTGAAGTGAAATTTGCTAAATAAAACACAAGTTGATGCTGAAATTTAAGGTTTACACACACTAAATACATTTAACAAACTGCAACAAGAAAGGGGAAGCTGAACAAATTTTGATGAACAATAAAAAATCAATATATTATTATGCATGTATATTATATATTATGTACATTATATATATTATATATTATGTATAATATATAAGATTTAATTTTCATCTACTGACAGTGTAAAACTTTTTTACACAGTCATTCAATCATGTACTGTCACGTCAATCATGATTGTGTTTTCTCTCTCCCACTATCTAAAAAATCATACAAACGGAGTATTTTGATTGGACGACAGTATAAAATATATTTACACTGTCAGTATATCAAAATTAAACTCTAATATATATAAAATGTTGTAATATCATTTTTCTTTATACAAATGTGATAAATAATATGCACAATATATGATATATTAGTATAACATGTAATATATTGTGTGCATGAAACACTATCCTAATACAATATATTGATATGGAATTACTCAAATTTTATATTATTTATAGTTAAATTAATCCTAAAATTTTAAAAAATTGAGTGATGAAGTTAATTATTTTAGATAAACTAAATAAAATAATTACAATATTTTTAATCTTTAAAATTATATTTTTAGAGTCCAACTTGATAATGATTTTTTTCATAATTCTTTTATAGATAGTATATATTATATTTATACGAGTAGAATTAGAAGGAGGAAAAGGACTACCTTAAACATTAAGATTAGGATTCTGAACGCATGACGTCTCCACTGTTTTTGGGTCCACATTTAACAACTCTGTGTACTGCTACCACTATGCTTCAACCTTTATCATTAAGATTGATGCTAAATGAATAATTAAAAACCAGTTAAATTAATTAATAAATGAGATTTTGGATCATAATTATTTAGCTTATTATAATTTTAATGGTTGTTTTGGCTAAAATTAAAGTCAAAATAAATGCTGATTTTTCATTGTTCCCTTAACATTATTGTATCACTATTTTTACCTTTCCATTCACACCGTATGTTTAGGCTGCACTAAGCTTCCGGGATTAATTAAAAGAATAAAGACAGCGAAAAACTAAATTTATTATATTATTGGTGTAATTTTTTTATATTAATGAACACTATATTTATTGTAATATGAAATCCAAGAAAATATAATTTAAAAATATTTCTTATAATAAAGACAAAGTCAAAACTGCGGTTGACAGTAATATATAAGAAAGAGTGATTAATCAAAAAATAATAAAAATTATGCATAATTTAAATAAAAAATGAAAAGTGGACAGGACAAAAATTTAATATAAAATGTTTAAAAGGAAATTTAAATTTATTTCCTGAATAAATGAATTTTTATTTCGGTCTAATCTCCAAATACAATTTTGTGTGTACTGTCTATGTATTTTTCATCATGACACATAAACTAACACTACTTTAATACTGCAAAAGCGTAAGGAAAATTATGTTAGTATATTTATTTGAATATATATTTAAAATGAGTGAGAAATAATAAATATATAATTAATTAAAAGAAAAAAAAATTATAAATGTAAAAATAATATCATCCAAATCAAAATGTTATAAAGGGGATATATATATATAAAAGTTGAATAGGACAATACACATATAAAGTTGAATGTATTTAAGATATTTATTAAGAATTATGATAAAAGAAAAAGTTATAAAATTTATATGAAAATTATATTATAAATCAAGAATAAAAAATTAAATATTGATACGGTGTATAAAATTATGAATGTATGAATATATTTTTAAGATAAATCATAAGACCTGGGAGTTTAGACCGAAATTATTTATTTGCGAGGGACATTTGGCAAATGGCACTATTATCCCAAAGCTATGGAATGAAGGAAGGTATACATTTTTCTGGCACCTACGATACGACAATATCCTTAACTTGCTGTAGCTAACAACAATTGAATTTTATGTATCATGAGAATAACATAACAATAATAATAATAAACAAATAAAACTTTATTTATGTATTATACACGTAGCCATGTGTTCTGTTCTAGATTGATTTTATTTTCTTTTTACGATAAAGTAGAACACCACTCTCTTGCTGTCTAGTTACTTCAGTTCACTCCAAGAGAAAGATTCTCCCTCAATCATACCTTCTTTCTCAATCACTCTCTATTATATTCACAATAATAATATTTATCATACAACAGAAATACGTCCAACTAGTATCCAACGTGTGTTATACATTATATGAAATGTGTGTTATACGTATGTGTGCTATATACATACAGCACACATTTCATATAATGTATAACACACGTTGGATACTAGTTGAACGTATTTTTGTTATACAACAACCATTTATATTAT
The DNA here is from genome assembly GCA_013621005.1 of Aeschynomene evenia. Taxonomy (NCBI): domain Eukaryota; kingdom Viridiplantae; phylum Streptophyta; class Magnoliopsida; order Fabales; family Fabaceae; genus Aeschynomene; species Aeschynomene evenia. The sequence continues at coordinate 8,133,284 of CM024270.1, forward strand.
ATTTATATGTTTCTTCTTCTCTATCATCTTCGTATCTTTGTAGATATGCACTAACCAAACCAAACTTAACCAAAAAGCAAGCATGTTTCCAATAAGTTCAGATATATATATCCAAAGGGATCTATCTCTCAACATTTTGTTGCTTTCTGATAAATCCTTCATGGCTTTCTTTTTCCCTTTGTGATTGTATCACTAGTTTCAGTGTGTGTTTTTCCTCTCTAACTTTTGATCCTTACTTGTTCATTGTTCTGTATTTATTGTTCCTCAAATTAAACCATCTAAACCAGTCATGTGTAAGCTTTGAATCATTATTTTACTCAAGACTTGCTTTTTGACCATACCAGCTTTTTTATTTAAGGTATAGATCAACAAACATCCTTATGAGAAATCAGCTCTGAGCTTCAAATTTTGCATACCCTTTAAGCCAAAGGTTAATTTGATTTGTCTACTAGTTCTGATTTTTGGCTCTCTGGGGTGTACCATTTTATGGAATTGATGGAAGGTGAAAAATTCAGTAGGTTTTTTGTTATAATCTTCTTGTTTTTGAATGTGACATTATTGGGTTTTGTGAGTGGAATTGGTGTTAACTGGGGGACACAATCAACACACCCTTTACCACCATCAACAATTGTGAAAATGCTACAAGACAATGGAATTCAGAAGGTTAAGCTTTTTGATGCTGACCCCAGAATCTTAGATGCTCTGAAGAAATCTGGGATTCAGGTTATGGTGGGGATTCCAAATGATATGCTCTATACATTGGCTAATAGTGTTCAAGCAGCTGAAAAATGGGTTGCCAAGAATGTTTCTAAACATGTTTCTTCTGGAGGAGTTGACATCAGGTACACCCTTCTTTTCTTTCACTGAGAGATTCAATTTTTTGGTTTATGTAGGTTTGGTTGATGCTACTTATTAGTTATAACTAGTTTATTACTACTTTTGTTGTGTAGTTGCAGAATATAGAATTGAATGAGAATCCAAAATTTCTAATTGTCATAGTTTGATGGTACATAAGTTCATTAATTTCACAATATCCTACAAGCTTTGTGTTGCCACTGATGTATGATGCTATTGCTCTGGTTCCTCTGCTATTGTAGATTCACTAATATTAAACATCACAGTTTTTCTTCATGGGACAAATGCATGTCTAATTGTTTCACAAGTCTACTATGATCCTTGGCTCCTTATCCATTTTCAAATTTGCTTGAAACTAGCCATAGTGAAGAAAAAAAAACGTAGAGAAAATAAGATGTGAATTTCAATATATTGTATACAATCTGCCTCTGCTATTGCATGATTCAATATATTCACACTGGATCCACTTGTTATCCTCACCTATGTTGATTTGGGGGAAGCTACACTCAATGGTAGAATATGAAATTATTAATAAATTTTGATATATTAGATTAAATTTTTAGGTAATATAGTTTATTAACATGTCAAACCTCAATTTTGATAAAACTAAGAACAATTAAAAAAACTTTCATTAATGGGTGCCTATGGGCTAGACGAGTCGTGCATTGTTCACGTTTCAAACTCAAAATAGACTTTTGCGTGAATAAACGTAATAGAATATAAAATCATTAATATATTTCAATCTAACAACTTAAACTTTAAGATTAGAAGATTCTTTAACTAAAATGGACATAGAAGACAATTATGTCCTATGTCCCTTGTTTAACTTCTAATTTAATAAGCCCAATATAATACCCTTAATTTCACACTCATCTATGTTTCTAAGTGTTCCTAGGTTGATATATCAGAAAACAACCTCCTTTCTTATTTGTCAAATTGGTCCATTCTTAGGTGAGAACATTATCATAAAATAATCTCCTTTCTTAACTGTCAAATTGGTACATTCTTAGGTGAGAACATTGGATTTGAATACCATTGTCACGTACTCTGTAAATAATTAAAGAATTTAACTGTGATTCATCAATGACATCTATGTGTTATCATATCAGCAAAAAATAGTTTCTTTGTAGTTTTTCTTTTAAGATAATAAATTTAAATATCAAATTTATTTACTTACGTAATAATATAGGATTAAAATGCTAATGTAAAACTGTTTTATCGGTAAATCACAATTAAATTCATATTAAACTTGAAAATATTTATTTTGTTCTTCTTTCTCGCACATTATTTTCTGTTTCTTGCAAGCAGGTATGTTGCAGTTGGAAACGAACCATTCCTATCGACATACAACGGAACATTCGAATCAACAACACTACCAGCACTCCAAAACATCCAAGCAGCACTCACAAAATCAGGTTTAGGCAACAAGGTCAAAGTCACCGTCCCCCTAAACGCCGACGTTTACCAAAGCTCATCGGAAAAACCCTCCGACGGCGATTTCCGACCCGACATTCACACCCTCATGCTCCAAATCGTCAAGTTCCTAAACGACAACGCCGCTCCATTCACCGTCAACATTTACCCTTTCATAAGCCTCTACTCTGACCCTAATTTCCCCGTTGACTATGCCTTCTTCAATGGCTTCCAGCCTGGTATAAACGATAATGGCAAAACCTATGACAATGTGTTTGATGCTAATCACGATACGCTTGTTTGGGCGCTTCAGAAGAATGGGTTTCCCAATTTGCCTATTATTGTTGGCGAAATTGGGTGGCCCACCGATGGGGATAGGAATGCTAATCTACAGTATGCGCAGAGATTCAATCAGGCTTTTATGTCTCGCTATTATATCTCTGCTAAGGGTACTCCTATGAGGCCTTCTCCTGTTGATGCTTATTTGTTCAGCCTCATAGATGAAGACAATAAGAGCATTCAGCCAGGTAAATAAATAAATTAATTGCATATCATTCATACTTCATAATCTCATTTTTGTTTTTATTAGTATTGTTACAATGATGTAAGATTGGTAGAATCATAGAAAAAATGGAGGTTGATGATTAGATTAGATAGGTTATGGAGTAAGACTTAATGAAGGTTAATATAACATTTTTTTTATCTTTATGTGATAATATAATAAGTTTATAAGAGTTAACTTGATAGAGAATTTAATAATATTTCTGCTGGCTAAAGAAAAATGTGTACAATCAAATAAAGTCAATCAAATAATGCTTCTTGTACAACAGAAATATACTAACTAGTATCAATGTGTGTTATATACCATACGTAATGTGTGACATATGTATAACATGTTACGTATAACACACATTACATATGATATATAGCATATGTTGAATACTAGTCGGATGTATTTCTGTTATACAAGTATAACAAACATTATTGATAGATGGTATAAATGATTTGTGTATTTATTGTATCACAAATGCTTGGAACACAACAACAAAAAAACTAGCCAAAACAGCCAACAAAGCCCATTTAATACTTTATGGCCCAAATAGCACTTTTAGTCATGTGTTTATTTTTAATGGGCTAGGTGATTGTGGCTCAAATCCCTATTTATTGACTGTTTTGGCTGGTTTTTTTGTTGTGTCCTCTAGCAATACTCTTATTGTATTAAATAGGTTTACTTGACTCTTTCACTCTTATTCGGTGTACATGTAGCAGTTATCAGTATGAAAAGAATTGACTGTATTGTATTTTGTTATTTCATCTCAGTTTAAGATTTATGTGAAATCAAGCCCAACAAGAAAGTGAGGGCAGAAATGCCAATATATATATATATATATATAATTGTCAACAAAATTTCAAAATTGTTAACCCACTTCTATATGTAAACATGGATAAGTCCTACTTGTAAGATTGCAAATTTTAAAAAATTAATAATTAACTCCAGAGTTTAATAATTATGCAGGTAACTTTGAGAGACATTGGGGTTTGTTCTACTTTGATGGACAACCTAAGTACCAGCTCAACATTGGCTCAACTAAGGGCAGCAATAATAATGGGTTAGTGGCAGCTAGTGGTGTTGATCATTTGGACAAAAAATGGTGTGTTTTGAAGCCCTCAGCTAACCTAAATGATGATCAAGTTGCCCCAAGTGTTGCTTATGCTTGTCAGAATGCAGATTGCACTAGCCTTGGGTTTGGTACTTCATGTGCAAATTTGGATGCTCATGGAAACATTTCTTATGCATTTAATAGCTATTACCAAATACATGACCAGTTGGATAGTGCTTGCAAGTTCCCTGGGCTTTCTATGATAACTGATAAGGACCCTTCTTTTGGGACTTGTAGGTTTAGAATCATGATCCAGACTGATTCTGCTGGACTAGGTCATGGCAGAGTTGGGTTTACTATAGGATTAGTGTTCTTGCTGCTGGTGTTTTTAACCATTCTGTAATTCTTTTTTGTTTTTTTAATTTTGATTTGTTAGCTTTCTAATTTATTTTTTTTCTAAGGTAAACTGTGTATTTCAGATCCAAATTATGTGGAGTATAAAACAAAAAATTAACTATATGGGTTAGATAGCACTTGAACACACTACTTAGGGAGGTCACAAAATTAACTCTCATATCTATTTATATTTTGTGATATTTTAACTGAAGAAAATTTAATATGGAATCGACAAGATATAATTAATCATGAAAACTAAGGCATGATAAAATCATGTCAACTTTTTACATGAGAGAATATATTCACAATTAATATGGTTTATAATGCACTAAGTTATCCTTTTTTTTTTTTATACTCAACGGGGTGAAACACACCCAAAGAAGGAGCAAAAGAAACAAGAAAAATTAAAATACTAACAACTAAGCCCTCCTATGGAGAGCAACTCCCATATTATCCCAAGACAGAAGATCAATAACACTAGCAAGAGGCTCATCAAACACCACCAGCTCAGCATCCAAGGAGTGACCCATATTTGCAAGCTTATCTGCCACATGATTTGTTTCTCTAACAATATGACCAAAATCCAATTGCCAATCCCGATCAAACATATCAATAATGGCCAAGACAAAAGAAAAAGCCACATGAGTTGAAGAAGGAGGATTAGCAATGAACTTAATACAAGTCATTGAGTCAACATTCACGGACAATTTCTTGATTCCAAGGTCCCAGGCAATTTGAAGACCAAACAGAATACCTGCAAAAATATTTTTAAGAAAGAAATAGCAAATAACTTTTTTACTTGAACCCGAATAAATTGGAAATAATTGATTATTGTGGATAATATTTTTTTTTGTTGTCTACGGTATTCGGAGTTTCACTCCAACTAATCCGTTGTTCCGGATCGTGTATCTGAGAATGACAAGTGATGCTCGCAACGAGAATTTTTTTTATCCACAAGACTCGAACCTGAGACCTTGGTTAAGGGATAACAAATCACTTATCACTTATATCAACCCTGTTGAGATTAGGATAAAATTTTATTAATAAAACTAAACATTAAACACACAGAGTTAAGTTGAAATCCTCCAATTACTATTGCCTTTTTTTTTGAAATATTCTCTCCCCATTAATTAGATAATATGTTTCTATTACAAAAGATTTTTTCTCTTTTATAGTAGGGTTTAATTTTTTTTTTTTTGGTACACGACCGGGTATCCACTGTCGACCACAGTGACTAATCCCTCGTTGACTTGTAGGCACCTCTAAGGGTGAGACAACTGGCCCGGAGTTTTAATTACCCAAGATGAGGATCGAACCCTCGACACTTGGTTAAGGGAGGATGAGCCCCTACCACTCAACAATGTTAATGGGCTGGACTGGGCTGAACTCTCAGTACTACCAAGCATGAGGATAATGGGCTGGGCTCGTAGTTTGGGCCTGATAGGGTAGGGTTAATAAACTCGGGTCGGGTTATATCGCGAAGCTTCCGACCCAAGAATCATCGTGTTGTTGTTTGGTATCGTGCACTTTCTCACTTGCTCTATTTTTCTTTCATTCTCGGTTTATACCAATATATGCTCTTTCTTCTTCTTTCGTACTCTGCAACTGCAAAACCCCAGAAAACCAAAACACCTTCCCCCACCGTATCTATCTCTATCCTCATTCATACATATATATATATATATTTATATTTGTAAAAAAAGAAAAAATTACAATTATTACAATCTCATAATTTTCGTTACACTCTTCTCTCTCTCACACGATTTTCGTCGATAGCTTAATAAACTCTATGGAGGACCAAGCTAATCAGAGCCAGGGCCAAGCTCCTCCACCGCCACTTCCTCCGCCGGAATCTCAGCCTCCGCCGTCGACGGCGGAGGAGGATGAGGAAGAGGAAGAAGACGATTCTAAGAAAGAGGAGGAGGAACTGGTCGCGAAGGTTAACAGGCTCATGGAGAAGATCACTTCCGCTCCTGATAACCCTAAACCTGCTGTTCTTCACGCCATCGCATCTATTCTCGAAAAGCAAGAGTTGCGGTATGTGTTTTCTCCCTCTTTCGCTTTCTCTTCGTGCTTGATTTTCGCTGCAGTGAAATTCGCTGTGTTTTTTCCGTTTTGGTTTGATTTATACTTTCGGAATCAATTGTTAGGTTTTGATACGTGCTTCTGAAAATGAAAATTCAATTGCGTGGATGAATGTTAATTTTGTTGTTTATGTTACTTAGGTTCTGATCACAGTCATTAACGTTCCGTTGATAATTTATTTTGGCAATGTAGATACATGGAAGAGAATGGCCATTCGTCCTCGAGTAATGCTCGTGCTGCCCACAACATTGGGCGCCTTGGGAGCTTAATTCGGGTATTTTGAGTTACATGGTCCTTTTTTTTTGTGTCAGTGTTTTTGTTTTAGGTAAACTTTGATGTTAAATTACGAGATAATAATCTAGCACATCTGTTTTCTGTTTTCCTGCTGCAGGAAAACGATGAGTTCTTCGAGTTAATTTCTTCTAGGTTTCTGTCAGAATCGACATACTCAACTGCCATTCAAGCTGCTTCTGCAAGACTTCTCTTAAACTGTTCGCTAACTTGGATTGTAAGATGTGTTTTCCAGCTATCCGAGCCTGCCTTTGTTGTCCTTTTATTTTTAATATGTATGTTTCACCTAGCATGCATTGTTGTATCTATCTGATCATTCTGATGTAAGTTTAATTTGACAGTATCCTCACGTGTTTGAAGAGCCTGTGATAGACAACATCAAAGAGTGGATGATGGAAGATTATTCTAGATTTTCCGCTGAAGAGCTTAATCTGAAGCATAGTTCAGGTAGAAAGGAAGCATCAGATTCCGAAATGTTGAAAACCTATTCTACTGGACTCCTTGCTTTGTGTTTGGTTGGGTATGTTGAGCAACTATATGCTATTTTTTTAGTTTTTTTCCCCTTAGAATTTTCACTTGGTTTTTTTGCATCAATTCTTAATACTAGTGGATGCTGGTGATTCTCTTTATTTCTCACTAAATTTTGAATGGTCGGTCTCAGAGGAGGTCAAGTTGTTGAAGACGTATTGACATCTGGATTGTCAGCGAAGCTTATGCGTTATCTACGCTTGCGTGTGCTGGGAGAGACAAGTAGTAGCCAGAAGGAAACTAGTCATTTGACAGAGAGTAAGCATGCATCTGGGAATACATCAGTTAGAGGTAGAGACGATGGTCGTGGAAGATTTCGCCAGCACCTGGAATCAAGTCATTTGGATGATTCAAGGATGGCTGATGAGAGATCTTTAGATGACCTAACTCTTGAAAGGGGTGCTGATAGAAGCATTAGTGGGCAAACTTGCCAGGAAGATTCTTGGATTGATGGTGAACCCCCTGATGTTGTCGGCGAAGGTACTAATATCTGTGAGGCTGATACTGAAGGGGAGGATAGATGGCGTGGTAGAGATATCAATGATGGAAGGATGAAATATGGTGAGCATGATGACAATGTGAGAGATGACTCTTCAAGGCGGCGTGCAAATCGTGGATGGGGAAGGTCCAAAGGGAAACGAGTCAGCGATGGGACTGTAGAAAGTGAAACTATTTTGTCATCTCCTGGATCTGGTAGTCGGTTAGGACAGGGACGGAGTGTCAGAGATAGGAGCATGTTGAGGAATGTTGACAGTAGAAGAGGGCCTGATTCTAAGAAGAATATTTCCAGGAACACTTCTGATGCTTCTGTTCTGGAGAGAGGAGATAATGATGATTGCTTCCAAGGGTGCCGTATTGGAAGTAAAGATATCTCTGATATTGTTCGGAAAGCTGTCCGGGCTGCTGAAGCTGAAGCTAGAACTGCCAATGCACCTGAAGAAGCTGTCAAAGCTGCTGGTGATGCTGCTGCTGACCTTGTCAAAACTGCAGCTTCAGAGGTAGGCTTGTGCTCATTCAATCCCTCAAACCTATGAGCAATTAATCTTGTTTTGTGCTATATATATATATATATATATATATGTATATATATATATACAATTTATGATTTAAATCCAAATGGTCAAATTGTTAACTTCTCATGTGTATATATATATTCAGGAATTTAAGTCCACTAATGACGAAGACGCAGCTATTTTGGCTGCTTCAAAAGCTGCATCAACTGTTATTGATGCTGCATCTGCAGTTGAAGTTTCAAGGTACGCTACAATGCTTTTCATTATTTTTTGTTATTTTCATGAACAATATCTGAGTTCTTCTTGACTAGGACAATTGGTAGAGTAGTTCTTTTAGTTCTGGTGATTAGTAATCATGTTGTTATTTGGTTGGTAGCAGGAGCTCCATCAGCACTAATGCTGAGGCAGAGAATGTGAGTGCTAAAGAAACAGAAATTGTGGAGGATGCTGAAGATTATTTCATTCCAGATACTCAATCCCTTGCACAATTGAGGGAAAAGTATTGCATTCAGTGTCTTGAGCTACTTGGAGAATATGTTGAAGTTCTTGGCCCGGTGTTACATGAGAAAGGGGTAGATGTGTGTCTTGCACTTCTGCATCAGAATTCTAAACATCGGGAGGTATCCAAGGTTGCATTTCTGCTGCCTGATGTAATGAAGCTGATCTGTGCTTTGGCTGCTCATAGGAAATTTGCTGCTTTATTTGTGGACCGTGGGGGAATCCAAAAGCTGCTTGCTGTTCCTAGAATGGCACAAACTTTCTTTGGTCTTTCTTCTTGTCTATTTACCATCGGTTCTCTTCAGGTAATTATTTTTCATTAATAGTCATCATTCTTGAATTGGATCCCTAATAATGTCTGCACTTCAACCCTCTATGCATATCTAATCAATCTTATCATTAATCTTTCTGCATTACATTTTTCTTACTTGAGGTTATTATTTCAGGGCATAATGGAACGGGTTTGTGCTCTTCCATCAGATGTTGTTTATCATGTTGTTGAGTTGGCTCTCCAACTCCTTGAGTGCAACCAAGACCAAGCCCGGAAGAATGCAGCATTGTTTTTTGCTGCTGCATTTGTCTTCAGAGCTGTCCTTGATGCTTTTGATTCCCAGGATGGATTACAGAAATTACTGCGTCTTCTGAATGATGCTGCTTCGGTAAGGTCGGGAGTAAATTCTGGAGCCTTGAGCTTACCTAATACAGGATCACTTAGAAATGATCGATCATCTGCAGAGGTCCTTACATCATCTGAGAAGCAGATTGCCTACCACACCTGTGTAGCTTTACGGCAATATTTCAGAGCACATCTTCTTTTATTAGTGGATTCAATTCGCCCAAACAAAAGCAACCGTGGTGCTGCTCGTAATATTTCAAGTGCAAGGGCTGCGTACAAGCCACTTGATATTAGTAACGAGGCAATTGATGCAGTATTCCTACAATTACAGAAAGACCGGAAGCTTGGTCCTGCATTTGTGAGAACACGTTGGCCAGCAGTGGAGAAGTTCTTGGCTTCTAATGGGCATATTACTATGTTGGAATTGTGTCAGGTATGACTTCTTAAGTTTGTGCATTCACTATATATTTTAGTTTATTTATTTATTGCCCTTGCGGTTGTTTGTAGGCCCCACCCGTGGAGCGGTATCTGCATGATTTGCTTCAATATGCACTGGGTGTTCTGCATATCGTGACATTGGTACCTAACAGCCGAAAGATGATCGTTAATACAACATTGAGTAATAGTCGTGTTGGTATTGCAGTGATTTTGGATGCTGCAAATATTGTTAGTAGTCATGTGGACCCTGAGGTAAGTGTATTATGGTAGGAACTGTAGTGTTTACATCTCTAATTTTAAGTAAAAGAAGTCTTTTATAATTTTGACCAGCCAATTCTCTCTATACTCTGTATCTCATTTTTTTAAGTATGCGCTTTTCATTTCAGATAATTCAGCCAGCATTGAATGTTTTAGTCAACCTTGTTTGCCCCCCTCCATCAATCAGCATTAAACCTGCTTTAGTTACACAAAGTCAGCAGTTTGGTTCTTCCCAGACCTCAAGTGGTCCATCCTTGGAGACTAGAGATAGAACTGTTGAACGTAACATCTCAGATCGAGCTGCTCCTGGTACCAGCCAGACTGATACCCGGGAGAGGAATGGGGAGTCTAGTGCTGTAGATCGAGGCAACGCTGCAGTACCTAGTGCACAGACTGTTAATAGCACTCCGCAGACTCCAGTTGCTGCTGCAACTTCAGGATTGGTTGGTGACCGTAGAATCTCCTTGGGTGCAGGAGCAGGTTGTGCTGGCCTTGCTGCGCAACTAGAACAAGGATATCGTCAAGCGAGAGAAGCTGTCCGTGCTAATAATGGCATCAAGGTTCTCCTGCATCTCCTCCAACCACGCATATATTCACCTCCTGCTGCACTAGATTGTCTTCGTGCTCTAGCCTGCCGAGTCTTGCTTGGATTAGCTAGGGATGATACTATTGCACACATATTGACAAAGCTTCAGGTGAACAATACTCTCTTACTCAACACATCCTGGTGGCTTGGATTGAGCAGTCTGCATCATGTTCATTCCTGAAAATTGTGACAACTCTGTTTAGCTTTTTACTTGTATACTAGTTGAACTCTTTTCTTATAGATGTCTTTAGAAACTAGTATTCAATATGCGTATTTTGTGGATGTGCGTTTCTAGGTTGGGAAAAAGCTGTCAGAACTAATTCGGGATTCAGGTAGCCAGACGTCTGGAACAGACCAGGGTAGGTGGCAGGCGGAGCTTTCCCAGGCTGCAATTGAGCTAATTGGGGTGAGCATTTCCACTCTTGCTTAAGCTGATGTTTATGTTTCAGTGCATCACTTGTTTTGAGTAAAATTGTTCAGGACCTACGTTGTGATTGCTGCAATGTTTTTCTTGTGTATTTATTTCTGTTTGCTACAATTGCTCCGTTTTTTGTTTTGGATCTCAACTATTGGCTGAGAAAATGTAGGGTGGTGAACATTGGTTTCCCATTGATGGTAAACATGTGAAACAAATAGAACACTTGCAGTGTCCAAGTCTTCACTTACCTGTGTTTACAAAAGATTTGTATTCCATAGAATATAGGTTTAGGGTCTGGTTGGAGTACAATGGCAGTGCACCAAACCCACTGGAGTTAATTGTACATTCAAATTTAGTGTTTTTGGTTCCCATGCAAATGTTAATTTATTCAAGTTGGTTGTATGCTCGCTTGAATATCATATCGTTAGCTGCTTTATTTTCTCTTTCCAATTCAAACTAAAACTTCATCTAGTTTCTCTGGTGTTATAAGTTTGTGGTTACATTCTTGATATGTAATGGATACAACTAGGGGACAGTTATGTTATTCAATATTCAACAATCCTGATTAACAGGATACATAATGGAAGCTGCAACTCATTAAATGATGCTTACATTGATGTTTTTTCTTTGGTAGATTGTGACTAATTCAGGGCGTGCAAGTACATTAGCTGCTACTGATGCAGCTACTCCTACCTTAAGGCGCATAGAAAGAGCAGCTATAGCTGCTGCGACTCCTATTACTTATCATTCAAGGTATTAATTTTGTTTTAGTTGATTATTCTGGACTTTTGCCATACACATTAAGCCTGTTCTGATGTCTCTGTTCTGTGTGTTTTTTTTTTGGAAAATAATTATTCAGGGAACTGTTGCTCCTAATTCATGAGCACCTACAGGCATCTGGATTGTCCCAAACAGCTTCTGCGTTGCTCAGAGAGGCTCAGTTGACTCCTTTACCATCATTGGTTGCTCCATCTTCTCTAGCACAACAGCCCACCACACAGGAAACTTCTTCAACCGTAATTCAATGGCCCTCTGGTCGTACCCCTTCTGGATTTCTCACTAATAAATCAAAGATCAATGGAAGGAATGAGGATGCAAACTTGAAAAGTGATCCTGTCTCTGCAAAGAAAAAATCACTGACATTCTCTTCATCCTTTGGCTCACATTCAAAACGTCACCTAGTTGATTCTCAGCAGTCTTCAGTCAGAAAGTGGCTAAGTACTGGAAAAGAGGCTTCAGAAACTAGTAATGTAGAGACTCCATCCGAATCTTCTGTGAAACATAACATTGACTCTGGTTCTCAGTTTAAGACTCCAATCAGCATGCTAACAAAGCGTAAGTTCTCTGATTTAAAGGATACTTCTGGATTGTTATCACCACCTGGAAAGCGATTCAATGTTTGGGATCAAGGACTTCGTTCTCCTATTTTTTCAAGTTCACTTCGGAAAAGCAGCGGCCATATTGATGCTTTTGGACTTTCTACACCAATCTCTAGCTTGAGAGGTCAACAAGGTCATTGTACAACTGACTATGGGGATGAGAGTCAGTTTAGTGTCTCGAATCCAGTTCAGATGACACCATCCTCCCAAGTATTAAATGACCTTCAACCCAACAACCAGGAGCGTATAACACTAGATTCTCTAGTGGTTCAGTATCTGAAGCATCAGCATCGCCAATGCCCAGCTCCTATTACCACTCTTCCTCCACTATCTCTTCTACACCCACACGTTTGTCCTGAGCCAAAGAGATGCCTTGATGCCCCTTCTAATGTAACTGCTCGGCTTGGCACACGTGAATTTAAACTTTCATATGGAGGAGTTCACGGCAATCGCAGGGATCGTCAGTTTGTTTACAGCCGGTTTAGGCCATGGCGCACTTGTCGTGACGACGCTGGTGCCTTGTTAACATGCATTACATTTCTTGGGGACTCTTCTCGTATTGTCGCTGGGAGCCACAATGGAGAGCTCAAATTGTTCGACTCCAACAACAATAGTGTGGTGGAGAGCTTCACTGGTCACCAGTCTCCTTTGACGCATGTTCAGTCTTATGTTTCTGGTGAGACCCAGCTGTTGCTTTCTTCAAGCGTTCTCGATGTCAGGTTGTGGGATGCGACGTCAATATTAGCTGGTCCTACCCATTCATTCGAAGGATGCAAGGCTGCTAGGTTTAGCAATTCTGGGAATGTTTTTGCAGCACTGTCAATTGAATCTGCCAGGCGAGAAATCCTTCTGTATGATGTCCAAACATGTCAGTTAGAATCGAAGTTGACAGATACATTTGCAGCTTCTACAGGGCGTGGTCATGTTTATTCTTTAATCCACTTTAGCCCTTCTGATTCCATGCTGCTTTGGAATGGTGTCTTGTGGGACCGGCGGGTTTCTGGTCCTGTCCATCGCTTTGATCAGTTCACTGACTATGGGGGTGGAGGCTTTCATCCCGCTGGCAATGAGGTATGCAGATACTCCATGTCTTGAACGATAAGATTTTAACATTGTAGGAAAGATTATCTTAACACAAGTAAAAAGCGGTAGAATAGTCACATAAACTATAGAGAATATAGGTATACTCCTCATGTTTGTCTCTATGGAAGTGCATGAATAGACATTTATAAGGGTCAAAATTCAATTTCCATATTAGAGTCTTATCTCGAAAGTTTTAGGATGATTGATTTTGACTCCAAGGCATGATTTTAGTGAGCGTATAATTATTTTAATTACTAAATTATTTAAGTTGCATATATTTTTCTCTTTTCAAGTGGTATTTCTGATCTTCTCCTATTGTTTTGGAAAATTTTGATTTTGACCAGGTCATTATAAACTCCGAAGTCTGGGATCTGCGCAAGTTTAGGCTGTTACGGAGTGTACCTTCGTTAGACCAAACATCAATAACATTCAATGCACGTGGTGATGTGATGTATGCAATCTTGAGGAGAAATCTCGAGGATGTGATGTCGGCAGTCCACACACGACGCGTCAAGCATCCTCTTTTCGCCGCTTTCCGAACAGTTGACGCGATCAACTATTCCGACATTGCTACTATACCTGTAGATCGCTGTGTTCTTGATTTTGCGGCCGAGCCAACAGATTCATTCGTTGGGTTGATCACCATGGACGATCAAGATGAGATGTATGCATCTGCCAGAGTCTATGAAATTGGTCGTCGGAGACCAACTGACGATGATTCCGATCCTGATGATGCTGAAAGTGAGGAGGAAGATGAGGACGACGACGATGACGATGGCGATGTTGATCCTCTGTTGGGCCCTGGTTTCCGCGGTGACAGCGACAGTGAAGCTGATGACTTGAGCAATGACGATGATGACGATGAAGATAGCTTAAGTGACCTTGACGATGATGAAGACGGAGACTTCATCCTGGATGATGTGGACTTTGATGGAGGACAGGGCGTATTGGAGATTGTGACAGAAGGCGATGAGGATGATGATGATGATAGTGAAGTACTTGAATCTTTTAGTAGTAGTGACGAAGAGGATTATGTGGGTAATGGCTTTGGTTATTAACTTTTAATCAAAGAGAAATTGTAATTATTATTTCTTTCTTCATTATATTCCATTTTTGGGCAAAAGGTTTTTTTTTTTGTTTCTATAATTTTTGCCTCAAAATTTTGCTTCTCTCACATGGTGTTCTCTACGAATTGAATATTATTATTACCGAGGTCAAGAAGCGCAATTTGTATATCTTCTCAAACCGCAGTTTTCTATTTTATCAAATTATCTTTTATTAAATTAAAAATTACAATTAAAGTATTTTTAAGTTTCTTTGAAATCAAGTTCTAATAAATCAGTTCACTTATATATATAGCCTAACACAATTTTTTTAAAGATAAGCCAAAACGGGTGGGTAAAAAATAATCAACAAGCCCACCTTGTTTTCACAAAAGTAAAACCTGCTCTACTAGACGGAATTTCTAAAATTCTCCATGGGAAAAATGGAATGCTCCGAATGATAACCATCCATGCCGTTTGAAAAGCAAAAAAGATTCAGCGTGTGCAATCTGCGTTTTTTGTTTGTTGTTTGCAAAAAGTTGTGGTCATGCATGGATGCAGCAAAATAATAATAATTACATAAAACAATAATTTGATTTTTAAAGAGAAAAAAAAATTAAATGCATCACAAGTTGTATGTATGGCTTTAAATAGTTCCATTAAATAAAAGTGAAGGCTAACCTTGACCTCTGCGAAATTCTTGTTCACTTCACTATGCATCACACTGCACTGCACACACAACACAGCACAATGTTAGGAGTAGCAGCACCCAAAACCCTAACAAATGTGGCATCATCGTTCCAATTTTCCTCCAAAACCCAAATCAATGCTCCCTCTAACCTCTCTCTCCCTTCAAATCGATCGCTCTCTACCAAATATCCTTCCATATCAGCAGTCGCTAACCCGGTTCAGCTCCCTCAACTCAATGAGTCACTCACCCCGGGTCAGTTCCGAGTCGACATCCTCTCTGAATCCCTCCCCTTCATCCAGAAATTCCGCGGCAAGACAATCGTCGTTAAGTACGGCGGCGCTGCCATGAAGTCGCCGGCGCTGCAGGCTTCGGTGATCAACGACCTCGTCCTCCTCTCGTGCGTCGGCCTCCGTCCAGTCATGGTCCACGGCGGCGGACCGGAGATCAACCACTGGCTCAGCCGCCTTAACATCCAAGCCGTTTTCCGTGACGGTCTCCGCGTCACCGACGGCGAAACAATGGAGATCGTCTCAATGGTGCTCGTCGGAAAGGTAAACAAAACCCTAGTCTCGCTAATCAACAAGGCCGGCGCCACTGCCGTCGGCCTCTCCGGAATGGACGGCCGCCTGATCACAGCGATCCCTAGTCCCAAGGCCGCAGAGCTAGGGTTCGTCGGGGAGGTTGAGCGAGTGGATCCAACAGTGCTACGGCCGCTCATCGACAGCGGACACATCCCGGTGGTAACGTCAGTGGCGGCGGACAAGTTCGGGCAGCCGTACAATATAAATGCAGACACGGTGGCGGGAGAGCTAGCGGCGGCGCTGGAGGCGGAGAAGCTGATTCTGTTGACGGATGTGGCGGGGATATTGGAGGATAAGAATGATCCAAAGAGCCTTGTGAAGGAGATCGATATAAATGGTGTGAGGAAGATGATGCAGAATGGCAAAATTGCTGGCGGAATGATTCCCAAAGTGAATTGCTGCGTGAGATCGTTGGCGCAAGGTGTGAGGACTGCCAGTATTATTGATGGCCGTGTCCCTCATTCCTTGCTGCTTGAGATTTTGACTGATGAAGGTGCTGGCACCATGATCACTGGTTAAATACATAAAACCAACCAACCTTCTTTGTTTCTTCTTCTTATGCTCGTTCCACTTGCAATAATGCAGGCTTCTTTTGCTTTTTGCTGTACCAATTTGTTTTAAGAATAATTTATTAGTGCCCACCCAGTTTAAGTTATATGAGCCTTTGAATTGCATGCAAGTTCATAATTTCACCTGTTAGGTGAGGAAAATATTCATCAGGTGGATATTTGCATTCTGTTTTTCAAGTTTAAGCACTAACCTAACAGGAAAAATACATAGCTGCTTAAGGAAACTAATACACCTCAGAACTAATAGTAGAAATTAATAGCTTAGAGGAGTCATTACCCATATATATATACCTATATATTAAATCTATATTTGGAGACAATACTTGGAGAAGCAAAAATATGTATTATCCTAGACACAGAAACTCTAGTGCTAGTGCTGGTGCTAGTGCTAGTCTGCTACTATTTTCAAAATCCCCAAAATGTGATGCAAGCATTCCAAAACACTGCTAGGCATTCATATACTTCGGCAACCTGCAAGTTGATACAATTACTGGGCCTAATTGGACTCCGATAGATCTTCCTTCCCTTGTTCATGTGCTTCATCATCTGAGTCTGGAATGACTACGGATTCTATGGCAGAATTACGGGTTGGTCTCTGTCTCAGTCTCTGCTTTGTAGCCAAGCCTCTGCTTTCTAGAATGGCATGGCTCGGGACTCCGGCTATCCGCTTGCTGTGGCGAACTCCCTTCGGATAAGAGACTGCACGGCTTGAATGTGCTTCTGAATTGCCCTGCTCGTTGTCAGCTTCAGCAAGATCATCATCATCATCGTGACCATGATTCTCCATTTCATAAGCAGTGTCATCGCTATCTGACATCTGATGCGCATCCCTGTCGGAATCACTGTCTATCGAATCATCCTTTACGTTGGGTTTATCTTCTGATCCTCTGTTCTGATCTTGGTCAGTGCTTGAAGATTTTTTCCTTTTGGAATCACTGTCAGTACCTTTAGATATGTTCCTCTTCCTGCTGACCATCAGATTAAAAAATGAGCACATCATCTAGCAGAGAATATGAATTATCAAAAGAAATAATAGCATAAGTCTTATCAAAGAACATGATATCATGTCACATAAAACATACTCTGCTAACTGTATAGCTTCCTTCATGGTACGATCGTAATCTTCTGCAATATTTCCCAGACAAAACTTCATTAGTGTTAAGTATCCAATTGAAATAAAAAAATGCAGATAGAGGAAATAATTCGAAACTACTTAGATGCAATCTTAAAACTATTTTACAAAGTCAGATCTAATATGCATCAGAATTTGAAGCACTATATTGATTAACATGACGAATCAAACAAATGGTGAATACAGCATGTAAGGACATATAATGCATATATTACCCAATGAGTAATTAACAGGCCTACGAAGGCGACAAGAGCGTGTATTTCCAGAACAATAGGTATTCCGAATATCGTTTAAGAGCAGAGTTTCCTGCCTTTGCTTTTGTTTTGCCGCTCTTTCTTTCTTCTGCATAATTCAAAAGCCATATTACTTACTTTTAATCAACATGAAACAAAGATGAGGCTGTTCTGTTCACTATAAAATAGAAGCCTATAATACATTAAACAAAAAGGCTCTCATTGTATCATACCATCCGAAGCTTTTCAAGAACAGGTATGGCATCACTTTTAAGCTTCTTGCCGACATCAAATTCTACAGCAGATGTGCTGCGTGAGAATTTTTCCTACAATCAATTCGAGAAGAAGTGAATTACAAACTCGAATCAAGGTGGGGCAGAACTCAGAAGAAGAGAAGGCAATGAATGAACTTGATCTTACTGCTGCTTTTGAAAATTCTTCATGATTGGAGGCGAGTGTTTCCCATTGAACATTGATATCGGGAAGTGATGAACATCCATTAACCTTTGGATTTGAGTCTGGTGTGATTATTTCCCTGTACAATCTGTGACTCTGACATTTTGCATTTGCATCATACCTATGATCAACAAAGTACAATATATCAGTAATGAGAACTTCAAGATCTTGAGAATCTTAAAAGACATTTGTGTGTATTTGAAAATTTACCAATATGAAGTTCCTGTTCCATCTCTTCCTAAGGCATCTTTGCGAAAGGAAGAAAGTTGTGTTCCTTCTTTTAAAGCATCATTGATGTAAGACACTGCATCATGTTGCTGAACACAAACAAACAAATCACATCAGACAAAATTGAAACATACACTTGGAGGATTATTAGTCATCAGATTCAGGACAATGATATCAAT
Organism: Aeschynomene evenia; assembly: GCA_013621005.1. Lineage (NCBI taxonomy): Eukaryota > Viridiplantae > Streptophyta > Magnoliopsida > Fabales > Fabaceae > Aeschynomene > Aeschynomene evenia. The sequence continues at coordinate 8,151,854 of CM024270.1, forward strand.
ACATCAGCTCGAACTTCACAAAGTGCTTTTAGCAGTAGTAAACGATCTGATGGATTAAGTTCCTTGTACTTGGATATCTCCTCTCTGCATAACCATCAATGACATCAATTATTGAAATGTTACAGCGAATATTGTCAACATAACACTATAGATGGGTCTCAAGTACCCTTTAGATGGCAAAAGTGGAATCTTCCCCTCTGCAACCTGCAAAAAAGTGGCAACAAGAACAAGTGAGTAGTATGTCCAACCAGCAATGTGAAGAAAAAACGACAAAGTAAACTCAAAATCAGTTAAGCAGAAACTCACCCATGGCCACCACTCAGTCAGTTTCTTGCAGAGCACAGTAACCCATTTATCAGATTCGGCAAGTGCTTTACTCACAGGTGGTATTCCCTGGGAGGAATACGAACTTATTTTAAAAACTAGGGATGAACAAATATAAGATAGGATTGGAAGCTATCAGCCTAAAAATACAAAGGGTAGGGTAGAATGATAGGATATGCTAAAATATGCACATTTTTCCTATATCACTGTTGAACTTTAAGTACTTTGGACAATGATTTGGTGCACTTCTAGTAATAAATATTTCAACACATTATTTGCTACTCTACACTAGTCCTGCCCTGCTGTTCATGAGGATGATTCATAACAAATGTGAGTCTGTTGAATACAGTGTGAAAATGAAGTCGTTGATACATTCCTACTTGTAGAAGCTTATATATTGGACAAAATACTTAAAATACTTCGATATTCGACCCACAAAATTATTACTTCTAAACTATACCACCACATATATATCCTTCCAGTAATCATATATTCAAAACAAAAAAACACATTTGCTCAAATACTGTTCCCTGAATTCACGTATAAAACTCAAACCAAATGAACAAAGCCATATTTTTACAACCTAAAAAACACTGTCCGACAAAGACAAACACTCTATGAACCAACTGCGGAATATATAAGTATATAACCATTCTTGGTTAAAAAAAAAAAAGGATTTTTTTTTTTTGAAAAAAAAAATGAAGTGAAGATTTGCGAAGAGAATAAGGTACCTTCAACAATTGTACATGAAGCTGAGAAAGGGCTATGTCAGGCTTGACAAGTCCAATCTCTAGTTCTTCAGCTGAAACCTTCAAACTTTTATCAAATATTGGCTTAAACACCTGAAATCACAAAAAACCACCTTCACTGATCGATTTACACTACCAGAAGAACAAAAAAAAACACAACCAGAAAAATCGTACAATCTCGTGAACAAAACAACAACAAATAAGAGATTTCTTACGTCCAGAAAATTGAGAACAGAAGCTAGTTCCCAGCGTCCACGCAGCTTCAGAATCTCGGCCTCCAACGTATTCTCCTCGACCCGCGAGTTTCGCTCGTCACCGCCACCACTTTCTTCTGCGGTCTGCATTTTCTCTTCCCTCTCTCTCTCTCTCTCTTCGTTGCGACAGAAACTGCGAATTTCGCGTAGAAGAAAAATCGAGAGAGTGATTGAAGATTGAAGAAGAGGGAAAAACGAGTTACGAAGTGTGATCAAAGAGAGGGAAATAGTGAGTTTATTTCCCGCCCAAATCGCTTTTTTACTTATTACCAGCTGAGAATCGCACTGAACTGGTGTTCTATGTTCAAATTAGGATTTTTTTTTTAATTATTATTATATTCTAGGGTTAATTGATTTCATGATCGCGCCTTTTGCATTTTGCATTCCCTCGCGGATTGAAACGCAGCGTTTTGTGTTCATTTTGAGTGTTTTTGGTCTGCGAGCGCTGACCCGCTGTAAAATGCGGTCATTTTGGATCTTCAAATGGATGAGGTGCGATAAGTGTGAGGAGTTTTCGAAAATATAATTTAAAAAAATACTAATAAAAGTGTTATTATCTGCAGTTTAATTTCAAATCCGGTGTAAAGTAATTTACACTCACATTTAAGACATATCAGCAGAAGATTTTAACTTAACAATCAATTAACTAAAAAGTTATACAAATCAACGGATATGATTGGATAACAATTTTCACAATGTGTATCATAATTAAATTCTATTATCTAAGTGTAGTTTGAAATTCGTTTTTATTGTATTTTTTGCGGATTTAATATAATTTAGAAAAATCGAATTGTTAAAATAATTTAATTTGTATGTATTAGTGTAAAGGTAAGTCAATTTAAACATTTTATTTGATTCATAACTTTTCACGTAGTGATAAATAATTAATTATTATAATTGATGTGGTAAAACTAAACTAAACTCTTACAAAGATATTCATAACCTTTAATGGACTCAATTCTGATTCCACGTTATGGAGTGGGACTTAATAAATTATGATGCAAACATTTATAACTAACTGTGTGTTTGGATTGACACTTGAGTCATCTAAACTTATTATTATTAATCTTTTTAAAGTAGTGAAATGTTATTTGGGGTCTTTTAGAGAAAAATTTTCAATTGGATTTGAGAGATAAAACTAAAGTTTTTCTCTAAGCAATTTGGAGTTGTTTTTATTTTCACTATTTTCACATTACACAAATAACAGTGCACCTTATAAATAATTTTCTTACTTTATCTTTAATTACTTTTATATAATATTTATATTTTGATTGTTTCTCATATACTTTCGTAGTTTCATAATAAAAAGCAATTTTAATGGATGATATTTGAATAATATTCATTTCATCAAACTCATTTTTAAATATAATTTTTAAAATATAAATTATATTGATATCAACTCAATTTTAATCAAATTTAATTTTCAAACTTTCATCTACAAACTTTAATGCAAACACACCCTAAAAAGTCAAATATTACACTTTCTAACTAAGGTCTAATTGAACTCGCGAGTTTAGATAAGGGTATAAATTACTTTTTTTAATTTTTGAATTATGGAAAGTCATTTTATTAGTGTTTGACATAACTTTCACAATTAACTTGTGACTTTCGCAAAAGTTGTTTTAGATGCTTATGGAGAAGTTAAAAAAAAATGACTTATTCTTCTATAAAAGCTCTTCCTCATTGTTCCTTCTTTATTAAAAATAAAAATAATTTTATTATTATTGGTTCACTCTCACAAAAATGTATATGATTTTTTTTATTAATGTTTAAAATTTCTCTTCTATAAAAAAATTATACCTTTTGAAGTTATTTATGCAAACACTACAACTTAAAAATAAACACTTTTGTAACTAAAAATCCAAACACAAAATAACTTATTTATAATCTACTTTTACGGTAAGCACTTATATTATAAGTTTCTTCTCTAGAAAAGCTTAATTAAACTCTTTATCCAAACTGACCCTAGGTCTTGTGGCTCTTGGTTTGCGAATTCAAAATTTATTTACGAAAACAATAAACATGAGAATTATTTACTCAAGAATGTATTCTTCAAACATTTGGTTTATATGTTAAGTTTCTTGAAAATTTTGTACAATATTTTTGTTAATAATTTATTCTTATGTTTAGTTTGTATTACTATTCTTGAGATAAAGTTTTTTCATTTATAAAATCACCTTTTTCATACTGAAACATATATAATATCAAAATAATAAATGAGGTCATAATATATTTAGAAATAATTTTATGATATGAAAATAAAATTTAGAGCTAACCATCACTTTAGTCCCTCACATTACATATTTGTTTCATTTTAGTCATTCATTTTACTTTTTGTTCAATTTAGTCCCTCACATTGCATTATGTGATTCACTTTAGTCCTCTGTTAATACTCCGTTATTACTATCTCGGTTATTACTTTGCTGATATGTACTGTTAAATGCTAAGTGGCAAATGACGTGTACAACTAAAGTGAGTAGTTCGATTTAGTCATTCATATTACACTATTTGTATCAAATTAGTGAATAACGGAATGCAATTTGAGGGACTAAATCGAACAAAAAGTAAAGTGGAGGACTAAAGTGAATCACAAAATGCAACGCGAGGGACTAAATCGAACAAAAAGTAAAATGAAGGACTAAAGTGAATCACGAAATGCAATGTGAAGGACTAAATCGAACAAAAAGTAAAGTGGAGGACTAAAGTAAAATAAATATGCAAAATGAGGGACTAAAATGATGATTAACTCTAAAATTTACTTATATCAATATTGAAAATAAAAATTGGATAAAAAGTTTTCGAAAAACCCAATTTTCTCATGAATTAATTTAGCACTTGTAGAATCGATCATTAAAAAATATTTTTTCAACAAATAAATTTTTGAGAATCTTACAATATTTTCTCAGCCAAACATTCCTAAGATTGTCTTTAATATTATAAATCAAAATGTTCCAATCTTTTCAAGATGTCATTTCAATTCGGAAATTCTAGTTGTACAACGCTGTGTACTAACAACGTATTGTACAACGTAGAAGTGATGCACATATATAGAATTAATGCAAATAACGCCAATGCGCTACTGTTCACATCCCGTTTCTTTCTTTTCTTGTTTGTTTTCTTTCAAGTTTTTTTTCCTGCATTCTTCTTCTTCTTCCTCATTCTTTTTCTTGTTCTTCTTTTCCTCCTCTCAATCAAGATACCCACTCTTATTTTTCTCTCAATCAAGATACTCACTCTTATTTTTCTCTCAATCAAGATACCCACTCTTTTTTTCTTGTATGATTCTTGTTTTTATTTTATTTTATTTTTAGAATATTTTTTTTTGTAATTCTTCTCTGCAACTTGCTCTATGGCATTATTGATGAAGAAGAAGAATTGAATTTCATATATTCATCAACTAAATTCATTTTTAACAATGATTCTTGTGATATCTAATGAGATTCTTGATTTCTTTTTATCATACAACTCAATCTTTGTTTATATCATGTTGTTTTAGTTTCAAACAAGAACATTATTTTTATTCTCAGATTAGAACTAATTCTGCGCGATGAACACATTGTATAGGATTAAATGAACACACATGACAACCTAAAATGAACACATCAGGTAATACTTCGGTCATAAAATTATTTATTAGCAAATGAATATATATATATTAAAGTTAAGTCACAATAAACACATAATATATGAAATAATGAACACACACATATTCATATATACTGCAATTGAACACATAATACAATGTAATGTGAACACATACTTATATTGTAACTGAACACATAATATAATGCAAAGTGAACACATACATAAATATACTGCAACTGAACACATAGTACAATGCAAAGTGAACACATATTTATACTGTAACTGAACATATAATACAATACAAAATGAACACATGTATACATCTTAACTAATTACACATAATATAATGCAAATAGATAAGATTAATGGGCTTGAGATGTTTTTTTAAGTAAACGTGTTCATTTTTTCTACTTAAATGTGTTCATTATAATGAATAAATGTGTTAATTTCTGATAATCAAATGTGTTCATTTTATGTGTTGGAATGTGTTCGTTTACGCGCGTACTGTACACGCACGCGTCTGTGAGAGTAGGTATATAAAACACACGTTTTTCAATCTTATTGCCTAATTTCCGTACTGTACGTTATTTTATACGTTGTGTGTATTTTATGTTGTACACCAAGACTCATTCCAATTGATGAACAAGATGACATAAAATCCATCCTCTAAGAACAATCTAAGTAAGATGAAGATAGACAATATATCCTTCAGATTTCTGACCTTACAAATAGATGCTAACGATACCTTCTATCAGAGTTGTTCTACTTGAAGAGATTGTTACATGAAGGTCAATTTATTATTTCAATAATATCTTTCTTAGCTTAAAATTTTTTAAATTCATACTAACTTAATCATTGGAATCATTATAATAAAATGTTCAACATCCAATCAACAACATTAGGTTTTAAAGAAGATCAACCTCTCAAGATTAAAAACTCAATGATTAAAGCACGAATTTGCAACCATATAACCTTTGTCCATTTACAGTTTATGGAAGTATTCCATAAAACTCAAAAGGAATGGACTCTTTACAAAATCTCCAATAATCATCCATTATTTTCATAATTTTTGGCAAAATAATACTTATTTAGAAGTTTTATTATGACACTCCTTAATAAAATTCTTATCATAAAAGATTGATATTAGTAATAAAAAAAGAATTTTATCACAAAAGATTGATCTATTTTAAATTCTAAATTTTAAAAGAGTTTAATTTTGATGCAATTTTATACTGATGTCCAATTAAAACACTCTATTTGTATGACCTTTCAGGTAGTGGGAGAGAGATACAATCATGACTGACGTGACAATATATGATTGGATGACTATGTAAAAAAATTTTACACTGTCATTAGATGAAAATTAAATCCAAGTTAAAATATTATTATGCATTTTTATATAAAAGTTATAAATATATATTTAAAAATAAATATTTTATCTTTTATTACATTAGCAAATCATCTTAAAAACAAACAATTATGATTCTATCACTCTATGGTAATTTTGGAATTTGGTGTAAATACGGAACAAACAAACTGAAAATACAAAATTGTGCGAAATGACCAAACTCGTCTGATTATTATGCTGATGATTCAGCGAGGAAAACACTGAATCCATCAAGTTAATTCTTTTCATTTCGTTAATTTTTCTTCTCTCTCTCACTTTTCACTCCATTCTGCATTTCACCAATCATTAATTAATAAATAAATAATAACAATATCCCTTTCCTGCACTTTCCACCCATAATTCTTCTCACTTTCTCGGGAGCCAAACGTCCAACCTCAGCTAAGAAAATCACTCACAAAGCAAACACACACACACACAAGCAAAATTTCCGATCAGCTAGCGATGCAGTGATAGATAGATAGATAGATCAACAACCACTGAATCCAGCACCATCATCGTTTCTCGCTCGATGATGATGTCGAAGGAAACCGAAACCCTCTCTCGCCTCGCCGCGAACCACCTCCACCTCGCCCAATTCGAGCCCCTCCGCGCCGTCCTCCTCGCCCTCCGAACCCGCAACCGTGATCTCGCTTGCGCCATCCTTCAAACCATCGTCGCCCGATCGGGCCGATTCGGAAACATCCTCTGGTCACCATCGTGTCCCTCCCCTGCTCTCCTCACATACCTATCGACGCTCGAATTGCTTCAATTCGAAAGCGCTTCCTCTGTTTGGGAATTCGATGATGAAACGCTGCGTTTTCGCGCGGAATTTCTGTTACTCGTTCAGGATTTGATCGACCTGGTTACAGAAAGTTCGGAGGAGCAGGAGGAAGCTGGTAACGAAGAATTAGGAACGTGTAGGAGTGTACTGGATAGGGTTTTGGAGCTTGGTGTGAAGAGGCTTAGAGTTGATGGTGATGATGATGATAATGTTGAGAGAAGTGAGAGTGGTGTTACCGCGAGTGTTGCGACAGTTGAGGAAGGAGAGTTGATGAGTTTGAAGAGGTTGGTTTTGGAACATGGTGGTGTTTTTGATGCTCTGTGTGGGAATGTGCACTGGCAGATTAAGAAGTGGGAGTGTGAGGATCGGGGTTTGGAGGTTATTGTGAAGGAGGGTGGTGGGGTGGTGGAGGAGGAAGAGGTAGAGGAAGGGGATGTTAGGGTTCTTGGTGGGATACTAAGGACTGTTCAGGTTGTTCATTTGGATGCTATGAAGCAGAGGGTCAAAGATGGTGATGCAGATGGGGCGGTTTCTCATATACGGTTTCTACATTTTGATCATGGAGTGGAGCAATCTGAGTACCGGTATGTTCATCTTTTCTTTTTGGTTTCTTTTCGCAAATGGAAGCTACTTGTGAGGGATTTGATGCTTTTGTTATGTATGCTCACTTGGATGAGGAAATTCAGTGTGTGGAATCTGTTTGTGTGTGTGTGTGTGAGATGACTAGCATGTGTATCTTTGCTTTATGATAAGACACTATGGCGTCGTTTGATGATTCCATCTAGTAAGACAAGCCTTAGTTCTCGAAGTTGTTGATGGTGAGGGATGGCAGGCATTGCAGGTTTGCTTTATGATAGGGCATTATGGTTTCATTTTATGTATGTAGTCAATGCCACATAATGGGACAAGGCTTAAGGGTTTTAGCTACTTGATTATTACTTGTTTTCATGCTTTATCTTCCATCTTGATGCATTCGTTTGCGTAGGATTTCCTTCTTTATCTTGAATGTAGAAATTAAGCTTCCCTTTCTATGTTCGATGTAAGAAATGGAACTTCCGGTGACCACTTCACACTGTGGGACTTAACAATGTTTTTATTGTGTACTTTTGGAAGCCGGAGATCTATTATAGAAATCTATAAAGGTTTGGTTTCTAGGTTTTATTTGAACCATGGACTGTCTTCAATATCAATAACAACCAAGTCTCGTCCTACTAGGTAGGGAAATTTTGTTTTGGACTATGGACACTTGACTCTAACAAACATTTCTTTTTGGGAAAAGATCAATCTTATTTCTTGTAATTTATATTCAGTGCTATGATTCACCATTTTCTTAAATTTATTATTATGCAGATATATAGATTAAATAACATGATAGTACAATGAAAGGAGTGAGTGTACTCATGGGCATAAAATGAGATACCTTACTGGAAAGGAAAAAGAGAAATGGTAAAGTGAGGCAAAATGACTCAAAAAAACTGTAGGTGTACGCCTATCTCTGTGAATTTTTGTATTTTAAGTTCATTTATAACAACAATAAGTTAGCATTCTTGAAGAATCAATAGCCAAACCCAACTGTCAAAATCAGAGGATATGAAACGTTTAGTACATTCCTGTATTTTTCCTCCTTTTCCTCATCTTGTCATGGATCAGTATGTATGCCACCTTCAAATTTGAATAAATAGTATGTACGAGTCTTTTATTTGTTAGATAAGTAGTTGAAGAACTTTCTTCCTTTCTCCCTTAATTAATTACCTGTCTATTTTAATGCAACACTTTTCCTGCCCTAGATGTTCATATCTGTATGTTTTCTAATTATTTTGTAGCATAGTTTTGAAAGATCTCCTGAAGGTTGTTTTATCAAGAACTGAGGAGTTTGGGCACTCTTGGCATATCATGCGTAACCAATTGCTACAAATTTATAGTGAAGCTCTTTCATCAAATTGCAATGATCTTGTTCAAATGATCCAAGTATACCCTCTCTCTTCTTTTTCCAAATTTACTTTGTCGTTATATGTGGTTCTTTCTTGAAGTATTATCTTAACAAAGCTTTCAGTAAGTAGCATACTTTGATTGCTGCATTATTATTCGACCGCTTTGTCAAATTGTATTTCTTTTATGGGTAAATTACATTGACCTCCATTGAGATTTGATGAAATTCAGCTCGACTCTCCTCTATTTGTCCAAGTGACAATTACATTGACCTTCCCTAATTGTATTGTTCACGTGCGGTAGAGGGGAGATTAGTGTAATTTACCCTTCTTTAATTGCTCTCAAATTTTATCTCCTTAGTTTGTTCTCATGTAAAGGAGTTAATATTCAAGAAGAGCCAAAATAGCTCAATCAAGCCTGTAGAGTGTATGCATGACAATACCTTACTTTAAAAAAGATGCATGGAAATAGAAAGCAGCAAATAATTAGGATTTTAAGAGACTTACAATTTTGAGACTCTTCATTATAAAGAAATCAGGTAAATCATTGCTCAGAGAAACGGAAATTGCTTGGAATGCTTGTTTAATCTTTGAAGAGACACTCTGACTATTTGTTATATAGCATTCTGACTTCTGATCAATAAGATCCTTTACATAAAATCATCAATACATTTTTTGTTGTAACTGTCTTCATAAAACCAACTAGTACAATCACTGAACTTTATCAACTTGGCTTCGTTATTTTATTAGTTTGTGTCAGTATTATTCCCTTCCTTTTATGTAAAGTGTCTATCAGTTGATAAAATAAGTCTATAATATAGCATTTTTTTTCTAAAGCATTTTGATGTAAATGAAGATTTTGTTTCTCCTAACTATCTTAAATATCAATGGTTCTCTAGAGCATTCACAACGAGCTATTATCTGAAGAAGTCGAAATGGATAGAGTGCAAACTGACAACTTCATACCATGTCCTCTTGTACGACTTCAAAGATATCTGGCAGAATTGAAGTCTATTAGGAATTTAGATGATGAGGCATTACTACTTAATGAGGTAATCAGATCTTGCAAGACAGAGATGTATCATTATGCTCGTGTTTCTGGACTGCATGTTCTTGAGTGTATTATGGATACTGCCCTGTCTGCCGTGAAGAGGGAGCAGCTGGAAGAAGCTAGCAATGTATGTGTCTAATTTTTTGTTATTTTGTTAATACGCATGCATACCATTTCATATTTTATCAAATATCATATTAACTGCTAACTTAGAAACTTCTGCTTCTTGTTTGTGTCAGGTCCTCCAATTGTTTCCCCTACTTCAGCCTTTGGTAGCTGCCATGGGTTGGGATTTATTGGCTGGTAAAATAGCAGCACGGAGGAAATTAATGCAACATCTCTGGACAAGTAAGTCACAAGTAATTCGGCTTGAAGAATCTTCTCTTTATGGTAATAAATCAGATGAGGTATTTTTCGTCTTTCATGTTTCAAAGTGTGCTTTGTCGGTGCTAATTATATAATGAATTATGAGGTGGAACTCTGCTGAAAAATTTGATTTAATTTTCTTATAGGTGTCTTGTGTGGAACATCTGTGTGATACTTTGTGTTATCAGCTTGATCTTGCCTCTTTTGTTGCCTGTGTGAACTCTGGAAAGTCTTGGAGTTCAAAATTCTCATTAATGCTTTCTGGAAGAGAACAAGTGGAATTTAGAGATGAAGATGCTTATTCTGATCCTTTTGTTGAGAACTTTGTGTTGGAAAGACTTTCGGTTCAAAGTCCACTTCGGGTAATACTTTATGCTAAACATATGACATTATAGTCAGTGAGATTGGAGTTCTTGCCACCTTTGGAATGGTTACAAAAATTGAACATTCTTATTTTTGATGTAATTGGCTTATAGCATATGTAATTTTATTCCTATTCTCACTTAAAAAGGTCATCCTTTACATGGTGCACTTGAATATTTGAACTTTATGTTTTCCATGATATATGATGCTATTTAGGGTAGTAGTTGCTGGTGTACTTTGTCCTTAATTTTTTTTAGAAGGTAGAAGTAGTATCAATTGTAAAGTAAGCATTAATGTTACTTTATTGGCTTTATGCTCTAAAATGATAATATTTCTTCTTTATTTTTGTGGCAACCTGTAACACCATTTATTTAAGTGCCTCTTGACAATATATTACTCTGGAGTCTTCACTTTTACTTGGTGGATACACATTTTGTGATGTGAAAATTGATTAGGAAACAATATGATTGTTAATGTGAAAATTCATAAATTATAAACTTCAGATTGAGATTTTTTATAGTTGGGAATATGAATGTTAAATATACAAGCATCATCTTCTGTTGCACTGTCTTGACCTGAAAGTTTTCTGTAGGTACTATTTGATGTTGTTCCAGGCATAAAATTCCAGGAAGCCATTGAATTGATCAGTATGCAGCCAATTGCTTCTAGTCTGGAAGCCTGGAAGAGGTGTGCTTATGGTTTTCATTTCTCTGAATGGTCTTTGGAGTTATCTTATTGTTATGAAGACAGATATTAACACCAAAGAGGCTGACTGCGTTGCTAGTTTTTGTAAATTAATCAGGCCGTAAGCCCTCTTCATCATAAGGGCTCATTTGTCACAAAATTACAACAAATGAAATTATTGGTAAAAAACATTTACATTTCAGGGACATCTAATCTAACAACTCAACTGCTTAATGGTGTTGGAAGAGTATAATAATATTTGGAGATGGGATTGTTAATACAAGTATAATAATTCTGTCCACCATGTAGTAGATGCACATTTTTTATCAAAGAAAACTACAGTAAATTATGTTGACATATTACATTTAAACTTTTAAGGAGTAATATTTGCAGCACACCTATTTTCTGTTACTTGCCAGTCACCTTAACACCCTGTTGTACACCATTGGATTTTTGCCTTTGGTTTGTTTCAGTTACATCTACACATTTTTGCACATATCAACATGTAATCTAATGGCCTTGGGCTTGGTGAGAGCCGAACCTGTGTGGCTTGACTTTCATGACATGAAGCTTTTAAATACCTAGTCTATTCTTATTTCTCAGCAATGCCCATTTTCTTCTTTGAGCCTGCTTGTGTTCCATACTATTCATGATTCTTTATGTACAGGAAGCAAGATATGGAACTCATGCATATGCGTTATGCTCTAGAATCAGCTGTTCTTGCTTTAGGGGCAATGGAAAGGAGTATGTCCGATGAAATAGAAACTCATCAAGATGTGCCATTATCCCATTTGAAGGGCTTGCAAAACCATTTGGAGGCAATTAGTAATCTTCCACGCAAGGTTATTCCCTTTTTAGTGATTTTATCAATTTATTGACTCATTGCTGGCTTCTCAAGATGCTAATGATTGTAAGCAGTTTTCTTCATGCAGTTGGGGTATAGCAAATTCTGTTAATATATCTTATCCTGTTCAATCTGCATATGTCATTTTTCTTCTTTTCCTTCTAGTCAAATTTCTTTTTTGATCACTTTTGTCCACCTGACTCATGAAACATATGACCAGTGACTATAGCTACATGTCTTTTGTTACTTGATTTTTTCCCTTTTATCTTCAATATTCCATCCAGTATTTAAAATTGGAAAGTTATGTCATGTATGGATCCTTGTTAATTGATTCTCACAAAATAACTGAGGAAAAAGCTTACGCAGGATGTAATATGCTGTGTATCACAGTGTCTAGATGTTGTAACAAACTAACAATTGTCAAGTAGTATCTATGTAGTAAGATAAGATAAACATATACCATAAAAGGGTCCATGTGCTGACATTTTGAACTATCTGTGATTCTATCATATTTATTCAAATCATGAATTTGAAGGTTTGGCATCAAATGCTTGAAGACTAATAATTTTCTTTTCAAGCACCCTTATCTGACATAATTTTTCAATGATGCAGATTTTGATGGTGAATGTCATAATCTCGTTATTGCATATGGATAATATCTCTGTTAACTTGATGCATTGTGGATCACCATGGAGCGATTCTAAATTATCCAATGCCTGCTCTTCAGAAGATGGTTATCCAACTAGAGGCGAAGGAGGAAATAAAATGGTTATATCTTTCACTTCTTTGCTACTTGATATATTGTCTCACAACATCCCATCATCTGTGGTTGAATTAGAGAACACACGAGATGATGGTGTAAACTCAGCCAGCAGACAGGCACTTGAGTGGAGAATCTCAATTTCAAAGCGCTTCATTGAAGAGTGGGAATGGCGTTTGTCAATTTTGCAGCATCTCCTACCGTTATCTGAACGTCAATGGAGATGGAAGGAGGCTCTGACTGTGTTACGAGCAGCTCCCTCCAAGCTACTTAACCTGTGAGTTTTAACCTCCTAATGCTTAATAGAACAAATAATGTGCAACTTCATTATTTGATAGACTACATAAAAGGCGTTTGTCTTTATTAATTTGTAGTTCCCTTTGTCCCTTGTTAGTGAGATATACTTGAAAAGCATAACCACCATAGTTTGATCAATTCTTGTTAATGAAAAAAGGATTTTGTTACCTTGTGCTCTAAGGGCCTGTTTTAAGAAATAAAAATAGCTTTATTAAGAATCCTTCTCGGTCAATGAAGAAGACATTAAAAGCTGTCAATAGGGGTTGGCTCATCTAGTCGGCCTTTCACTCATGGAAAGCTATGACTTAAGTCTGATTCCTGAGTTTTCCAGTTGATTTGTAGATACTTTTATAACTGCTTATTGATGCTAAAGGCATGCCCTGATCTTAGACAGGGGTAACAACAGTAAATGCTTTTTTAAATTTTCATGATTAGACATGTTTGTACTTTTCTGTTAATGAATCCTATTTTTGATTACTTCAACAAAACCCACAAAATTTAACGTTAAACAAATTTATGTTTAGCCTGTGTTAGAAGTTTTGGCATTGCATTTTTAAAGACATAAGTTTGCAAAGAGATAAGCTTGCTTGTTCTTTTGCTCTTCTCTTCTGGATTTACTATGGAATTGTTCTTTTTCAGGTTTTCTGTATTTTGTTGTTATGGCTGTTCTCTGAAAATTTGTTGTCCTCCTTTTCTGTAATTCTTTCTCTTAATTGTGTTTATTGGTACAAATATAAAATCTGATATTGTATTTTCTCCTGCAGTTGCATGCAGAAGGCAAAGTTTGATATTGGAGAAGAAGCAGTTCATCGATTTTCATTATCTGCCGAAGACAAAGCCACCCTCGAGTTAGCTGAATGGGTAGATAGTGCCTGCAAAAAAGTATCTGTATGCTCTTCTTTTCATCACAATCTCTTCACATTGTTGAGCTAATGGCTTTGACCAATTTTGTCTGTCATATCATGTGATGTTGATGTGTCCAGAATGTAGTTATTGGTTTGTAGATATTTGTGTTATATGCTCCTTTACTAGATACTATTGCTGTCTCTAAGGTTATTTTGTTGTATGTTGCCATTCGTTTAAGTGGTAATAGAAGAAACTTAATGAGAAAGAAAGGAGAATAAAGCTGGGGAGGAGTACAAATTATTCTCAGAACCAGAGAGAGAAATAATCAAGGGTGAAAAAGGCTTAAAAAACTAAACAAAGCTTTTCAATATCTATGCATAGAAGACTTGGAAGCTTCCTTGAAAACCGTTGGTTTGAAAACCAATGGCAATGAGGTATCTTTAACAGAATTCCCAGAAAGTGGAGAAAATGAGCAATCTTCCAAACAAAATAATTTCAGAGAACCACATAAATTGCACAATGCTACTGAGGTGTTCTTTTTTTTATTCTTTTATGTTGATGATGTCACAACATACTTTATTATTTTTTATCAATTCCTCTCCTGTGATGAGGTCCTTCTATTGATTTGATGGATGGGTGTTTTTTCATTGAATTGTTTTTCTTTCATAGTTTCTTCTCATGTTTGTGTATGTAACTATTCTAGTTTTCTTTAGCAGTGCTCCCTGGTCATGGTAAACTTACTAATTATTATAATCCAAGCTTATGTTGCTTTTGACATGCTTTTATCCCCCAATTTTGTCCTTTCCATGGTTGTTATGGTCATGAGTTGTAAGATGGATTCATAGGAAAACCCCTCTCAGATCTTTGGCCTGCATGATTTGTCTCCCCACCCTGTCTTCCTTCTCTTTCATGATGTTGGGAGCAATTTGACGAGTGTAATTCTTATGGGTTTGTACTTCATCCCAGGATATGTAGATGCTTTTATAATTTTCAAAATACCCGTTCCTTATGTTTTATGTGACAAATGTTCTTTTTGGATGAGTATTAGTCTATTACCTGCCAAGATTGGAAGTCATGGTTGCAATTTTTTGTATGCATTTCTTGTTGGAATTGCGTTGCTGATTTCTGATTGCTTGTCATGCAGGAAGATGATGTGTTATCCCGTGTACATGATCTTGATTTTTCCTCATTACGCTCCCAATTGGGTCCCTTGGCTACAGTAAGTGCCTAAAATTATAAGAGCAATTTAGACTTTGTCATCACAACTAATGGGGAAAAGAATGCTTATATGGTTGGTTCTGAGAATGTGCATTTCTTGCCAGATTCTTCTTTGCATTGATGTTGCCGCAACTTCTGCGAAGTCTGCAAAGATGTCACTACAGCTACTGGATCAGGTGGTGCTCTTCAATAGATTCTAGTCAACTATTTTTCCCCCTGACCCGAGAAATTAGATCATTGAGAGAGAGGGAAGGAAGAAAGATAAAATAATAAGATGTTGAATAAAATATTTTCCTTTACAGAAGTATGGAAGCAAAAAACAGACTGAAATAACTTTTTGATTAGCTTAAGACTTTGTGAAAATTTTTGTTGTAGATGCTTGTGAGATTGTTAGAGTAAAGAAAAAATGATATCCAGTAGGCAAGTTTTCCTTTCATCAGGAGCTATTGAATATGTTAACCTTGAACATTCTTCTTCTTTAATCTTACAAGTTTTTGCTTTGTTGACTAGATGCTATGTTCGTTGTTCTTGAATAATTTACAGGCACAAACTATGTTATCTGAGATATATCCTGGAGGATCTCCCAAAGCTGGTTCCACTTATTGGGATCAGATCCTTGAAGTGGGAATCATCTCTGTGTCACGGCGTCTTCTAAAGCGCTTACATGAGTTCTTGGAGCAGGTCAGGACTAGAATACTATTTATTGGTATAGGAATTATTTTCAAGTAGATTAGTATGTCCCCTGAAATCTATAATTCCCCTTTCTGATTTTAAGCATTGGCATAGGGCAACTATGCTTCTGAGAAGTTCTTCCTACAGTGTTCTAGCTCTGTTATCTGGTCTGCCAGACTCAGAAAAGTCAGAGAAGTTCCAAGTTCCTCTTTTACATCTACAATCTTAAGTCCAGTACTCCCAAAACTAACTCCTAATATGTTTCCAGTGCTTCATTAACTATTTTATCACAATATCAACCACCTGTACTTTTGCAATTCTATTAGTACTGCGAATTCTACAAAGAAGGATATGATCTTGGTTGTTAAGTCCTGTATTCCTTAAGGATATAGCCAAGATAGCCTTACAAACACATGGACATCCCTCCCCCATTGAGCTAGCTTTTGGGGTGGGGGTTGCACTCACAATTTATGATGATACGAGAGCTGGTTCTGTGATTAATATTTGACCATTGGCAGATATTTACTCTTGCAAATTTCTAGTTGTGTGCATGAGGGAGCTGTGCTTAGTCCTACGTCCCTTATGGATTGGTCAATATAGCATTTTATGGACACTTGGGCATACCTTTCCTCGTTTGCACTAGTTTTTGGGGTGGAGTTAGCCTACAATCATAAGGCTGGTAGTGATGTTTATATGATCTGCTTCTTCAGGACAAACCTCCAGCGCTTCAGGCAATCCTATCTGGGGAAAATGTCATCACATCATTGAAAGAGTCTCAACGGCACGAGCAGAGGGAGCGTGCTCTTGCTCTGCTGCATCACATGATTGAAGATGCTCATATGGGCAAGCGACAGTTTCTCAGTGGTATCGTTTTACTTTTTCTGTTGGCATGCTAATGTTATTGTTATTTTAAAAGAGATGTATACTTTTATCTATTGCTTTTTTCTTGCTTTTTTTTTTTTTTGAGAAGTCAAGCAATTGGGTAGAGTCTATTCCAGCCAAGCACTACTTTGGTTACATGTTTTTGTACATAATCATAGGTAAGCTTCATAACCTTGCAAGAGCTGTTGCCGATGATGAAACTGAACCAAGTACTACTAGAGGTGAAGGATTGTATGCTGATCGGGGTGTTGTTTCCGCGAACACTGACAAGGACATTGTACTTGGGCTTGGTTTAAGGGTTAAACGAATTCCTTTGAGTTCAAGTGGAGGAGAAACAGGCCCACAGTCTGCTGGTTATGACATCAAAGATACTGGGAAGAGAATATT
Source organism: Aeschynomene evenia (assembly GCA_013621005.1). Taxonomy (NCBI): domain Eukaryota; kingdom Viridiplantae; phylum Streptophyta; class Magnoliopsida; order Fabales; family Fabaceae; genus Aeschynomene; species Aeschynomene evenia. Next base: position 8,169,232 of record CM024270.1, read on the forward strand.
TACTCCCTTGAGTGCCAAACCTATGACATATCTTTCACAGTTCATTCTTCATGTTGCTGCAATTGGTGACATAGTTGACGGAACTGATACCACTCATGATTTCAACTTTTTCTCAGTTGTGTATGAGTGGCCTAAGGATGTAAGGCTCTCAAAATATTTGAATTATAAGACTCTGTTTAGTTTTAGTCATAACAATTGCCACAATTATGAGTATCTTAATTCAGTATCTATTTTAAATGACAGCAGATCTGTTTAGATAATCAGATGATGTTTGTGTATCTCTTTTGCTCCTCCACATTGCAATTGTGGAAACACATCAGAATATTGCAAATTTTTGGAAAATTATCTGTTGTTACTTTTAGTAAAGCAAAAAACAGAAGCTTTTACTATTACATTGTTCAATATTGAAATATGCTTGTAATTGCCTCTTCCCTACCATTAATAAAGTCTGCGATCTATTTAGATTAGTAGCTAGCTACTTTATTTTAAAATATAGTTAGGGCTTTGGTTCAACAATAAGTTTGATGTCTTGTGACCTTGTGTAATGTGTCTACTATCTTGTTTTTAGCCATTTGAAACCGGTCATAATTTTTCTTTTGTTCTAGGCTATGGACATATATGGCTTTCCTTTAATCTCCTATACTTATTTTACTGCTCTAATGTGCAGCTTTTGACCCGGCTCGTTTTTGAAAGAGGCAGTACTGATGCAGCTGGGAAGGTAGCTGAAATTATGTTTGCTGATTTTGTACATGAGGTGATTTCTGCATGTGTGCCTCCAGTTTTTCCTCCACGGTCTGGACATGGATGGGCATGCATTCCAGTTGTTCCTACATTCCCTAAGAGCTGCTCTGACTATAAAGCACTGTCTCCCTCATCTAGAGATGCAAAACCTAGTTGCTATTGCCGTTCATCAGCAACACCTGGAGTTGCTTTATACCCTCTCCAGTTGGATGTGGTGAAGCATTTGGCAAAAATGTCACCAGTGAGGGCAGTCTTAGCATGCGTATTTGGTAGCAGTATACTTTACAGTAGCAGCTGCTCTTCAATTTCAAGCTCCTTGAATGATGGATTACTGCAGGCTCCGGATGCTGATCGGTTGTTCTATGAGTTTGCTCTTGATCAATCTGAAAGGTTGCATTTCCTATTCTGTCTACACTGATTGGCTTATGGCAGTTTCGTAGATGTGTGTGTTTCTGTGTCTTTAAAGTATTTAACTGCAAACAGTAAGTTAGTTTTTGAACTTGATTGTTAATTTTAAAATTCCATTCATATTGTTATCTTTCTTTTTTCCCTCATCAACATGTATTTTGTTACGTATGCCTAGTTATCTTGAGATACATATATACTATTTTTTGTAATTTCAAAATTGATATGCTATGTATTTAACCTTCCTTTTGCTTAGATAGTTTAAGCTGCAGATCAGCCAGTGTTGCATGCCATCAGCTTGTCTGTATTATTAATTATTAGTTTAATCTTTTTCCCTCTTTTGCAGGTTCCCAACTTTGAACAGATGGATACAAATGCAAACTAACCTCCATCGAGTTTCAGAGTTTGCAGTAACTGCTAGTCAAACGGCTGATGATAGCAACCGGGAAGCAAGAACCTCTGTTAAGAGAATTCGTGAACAGGACACTGAGACAGAATCAGATGTTGATGACATTGTTAGTGGCAGTACTATCCCTGTTACTCTGACAGACCTAAATAGCCAAGGAGTTGAAGCCACAGACTCGTGGCATGATTCTGCAAAATCTGAAGCTGCTCAACTTGACACCACAGCGTATCTTTCTTTTGATTGGGATAATGAAGAACCGTATGAGAAGGCAGTGGAACGGTATTATAGTTCAAATTCTTGTTCATCTTTTTCTCCGTTGTGTTTCATTATTCTTGCAATAGAATGTTGTCTACATCTCTACATGTTGTAATCAAGCAAGCAAGATGTATACATACACTTCTTCAATTTTCTCCATTTTAGTTATTAATAGTTGTTTGTGATTGTAATTTAGCTTCACTCATAGTCATCTCAACTTTGCATTGTTAAACATTGGCCTATTACTATGTGTGTTTGGGAAGCTGAAAGATTAAAATTATTTCAATAACCACTTCATTATATAATCATTTTCTTTATATATAATCAATTATATGAAAATCAATTTATGTTTGGACACTAGCTAAAATATGGCTGTAAATATATTTTGTTTGGATAGTTTGAAACACATATTGCTTTTGTATACTATATAACTAAACAAGGTATGGAATGGTTTGTTTATATTGTATAATGTTTGATACTTAAGGTTAATTTGGTAAAAATACAATGATTCTAAAATAATCAATTTCTATTTGTATTGGCTTTCGATTGTAAGATGTTTTTCATTGTAAAATTATTAGCTTTAGATTATAATCTATTTCAATCAAACTACAAAATATGATTTTTTGTTTTTGCATGCTATAGTTCAGTTGCATTGGCATTAAATCAGGCTGCAATTATTAGATCCTTTCAATCATATATGGTGTTATTTCAGATGGATAGTGGGGAAGAGTAGAAAACAGCATTTCTTTAAATTATGATCTTTGTTTGGACTGAATTTCTTGATATTATTGGATGCTCTTGATTTTTTACAGGCCTTTAAATTTATTCTTGAGTTACAACTTGTCTTTTCTTTAGCAATTAGATGTTACACAGTGTTCTTTCTGCTTCTGTGATAGACTAATTGAGGAGGGAAAGCTAATGGATGCTCTTGCACTCTCGGATCGATTTCTACGTAATGGGGCCTCTGATAAGCTTCTTCAGCTACTCATCGAACGGCCAGAAGAGATTCACTCCAATTCTGCACAGCATCATGGATATGGAGGACGTAATATTTGGAGTAATAGTTGGCAGTATTGCCTACGGTTGAAGGACAAACAGCTGGCAGCTAGACTTGCCCTAAGGTGTGTGAATAATTTCAATTTTAAGTCTATGTATATAGTAAAGAATGTAAAACCATTTACGTGACTATCTCTTCAATTTTAAGATCGTTGTTTATAATGTCACTCTTAAATGTCAAACTCTTATATTAGGTATGTGCACACTTGGGAATTAGATGCTGCTTTGGATGTTCTCACAATGTGTAGTTGCCATCTGCCACAGAATGATTCTATTAGGCAAGAGGTGCTGAAGTTTTCCATTTATTCTTTCTATTAATAATTTTTTTTTACATCTATGTCACCACTATGGTATGGTGCTTGGGTACTCTCAAAATGGTTGTCAAACACTCAAACCTGTAGTAGGTGCATATTTGTTTTAAGTACTTGGTGAATTAATCTGGTTAAATACATGGGTGTATCTGCATGTGGTTTTGTGTGTTTGTGACTATGTACATACAAACATAGTTATCCAATAGGTTAAGGTACATCCTAGTCAAGAACTATAATGAATGGATATCATTCAAATACAAGCCAATCAATTCAAAAAAACCTTTTTGTTGGACTTTCTACTAATTCAAACTGCTTTTGCATCCCTTCAAATTATGTCTGCACTTAGTAAGTTTTGCTTGCTTGATGTATTTTGGGGAGTACTGTTGAAAACTTGGAGGTTGATCACTATGAGAATTATGTATCTTATGGTTTAATTATGCTATTATGTATGTTTTTGTATTTCTTTTCTTGATCTACCCATATGAGTTTTAGAAAATTCTCAATACCCCATATGGCACTAAACAACATTATTCTTTGTAATGCTTAGATTTTGCAAATGAAACAAGCTTTGCAGAGGTACAGCCACATAATGAGTGCAGATGATCGTTATACAAGCTGGCAAGAGGTTGTATTCTCTTCTATGAACTGTTAAATGGCTAATGCACAACTGCTATGCCTTTTTAATCATTTTTATTTAGAAGTTTATATTGTCCTTAAATGAAAATGCCAGTTAATGATATATTAGCAGTATATTTGTACATAAAAATGTATTTTTCATTTTCTATGCTCCCTTTCTGTATTGTATGTCCTGGTTCTATTAAAAAGATTGTTTGTATTGCAGGTTGAAGCAGATTGCAAGGAAGATCCAGAGGGTTTGGCACTTCGATTAGCTGGAAAAGGAGCTGTATCTGCTGCACTAGAAGTGGCAGAAAGTGCAGGATTGTCAATTGATTTACGAAGAGAATTGCAGGGACGGCAGCTTGTTAAGCTTCTAACAGCTGACCCTCTCAATGGTGGAGGACCAGCTGAAGCCTCACGCTTCCTTTCTTCATTACGGGATACAGATGATGCTTTGCCAGTTGCTATGGGTGCAATGCAGCTGTTGCCCAATCTGCGGTCAAAGCAACTTCTTGTAATCAATTATATATTTTGCATCTCTCCCTTGTTTGATGATATGAATTGCTTTAAGCTGTACTTTAAGGATTTTTTGAATTGGATCCTCTCATCCTCAACTTTGTGAGTTGTGACTGTTTCATTCTCTGTTCATTGTTTAAAGGTTCATTTCTTCCTAAAGCGGAGAGAAGGGAATCTGTCTGATGTTGAGATTTCTCGACTCAATTCATGGGCTTTAGGGCTTCGTGTGCTGGCTGTTTTGCCGGTACCATGGCAGCAAAGGTGCTCTTCCTTGCATGAGCATCCTCATCTGATTTTGGAAGTGCTGCTTATGAGGAAACAACTGCAATCTGCTGCATTGGTATTGCAATTTAACTTTTGTTAGATGCTTTCATTAACATGCATTATTAATAATTTACTCATTTACTTGGAAGTATTTATTGTGAAGCGTTAGGGATGCTCTTTGTTTCATATATAGCTAATTTTCATATATTCTTTTTACATGGCATGAAGTATCCTTTTTCTTCTAGACTTCTAGCTTACGTTTCAGTCACATTCAATGTGATGTTTGCCTTTGTGTCTGTAGATATTGAAGGAATTTCCTTCTTTACGAGACAACAGTGTAATTACTACATACGCGGCTAAGGCTATCAGTATCAGCATCAGCTCACCTCCTAGGGAACATCGCATATCTGTTTCAGGATCCAGACCAAAGCAGAAGGCAAGACCGGGTGCCAATCCGAGGATGTCTTTTACAAGCAGTCTAAGTAACTTACAGAAAGAAGCTCGAAGGGCTTTTTCATGGGCCCCAAAAAACACTGCAGACAAAAATGCACCAAAAGATGCTTATAGGAAAAGAAAGAGTTCTGGATTGTCTCCTTCTGATAGAGTTGCTTGGGAGGCAATGACTGGGATTCAAGAGGATCGATCTTTTTCTACAGATGGGCAAGAACGGCTTCCTTCCGTTTCAATTGCTGAGGAATGGATGCTGACAGGTGACCGTCTAAAAGATGAAAGCATCCGATCATCTCACAGATATGAAAGTACCCCAGATATTACCCTGTTCAAGGTAGATTGATAGTTGATATTTGGACTTGATTTTTTGTTGAAATCCTATAGCTGCTAGGATATCATATTAAGAATTTGGTGCTATTGCTTTCTGGTTTTGTTGAAATTTATGCATTTGTAAGTTCTGATAGTTGGGTCCATCATTGATGTAGTTCAGTTGGTGGTGTAACCAAAGCCATTATAGTTGCTTTGTGGTTCCATAGAGTATTTGTGTCCTGTTTTTATTGATGCAATTTTGCCTTTGCTGAATGCTTGGGTTGTAGGCACTTCTTGCTCTTTGTTCTGATGAGTCTGTCTCTGCCAAAATTGCCCTTGAATTGTGCATTAATCAAATGAAGAATGTCTTGAGCACCCAGCAGTTGCCAGAGAATGCATCTATGGAAACAATTGGGCGTGCATATCATGCCACAGAAACATTTGTCCAGGTATTTATTTCAAAAGGGTGATTTTATGAGTATATTGTTTGGCAGTGGTCATTTTCAGCAGTACAGTTATTTGCAATACTTCAACATGTAAGACTGCAGCATCTGTCTGATTGCCATCATTAGAATTTTGCTTGCAATGAAAAGTGCAATTTTTCTAATGTTTTATTTGCAGGGTCTACTATATGCGAAGTCCCTGCTAAGAAAGCTCACGGGTGGCACTGAGTTGTCAATCAATTCTGAAAGAAATAGAGATGCTGATGACACATCATCTGATGCCGGTAGCTCTAGTGTGGGTAGTCAATCCACAGATGAGCTATCTGAAATCTTGTCGCAGGCAGATGTATGGCTGGGACGTGCAGAGCTGCTCCAAAGCCTTTTGGGATCAGGGATTGCTGCTTCTCTTGATGACATTGCTGATGCGGAGTCATCTGCCCATCTCCGTGACAGGTTGGTTGTTGAAGAACGGTATAGCATGGCTGTGTATACCGGCAAAAAGTGCAAGGTAACAAATTGCCTGTCAGTCCTTTAGTTACTGGAACTGCTACAGTGCCTTTATTGTGGGTTTTAAGAAAAGATTTTTGCCCTTCTTTAGATTGATGTCTTCCCAGTGTGGAGTGCATGGGGACATGCGTTGATTCGAATGGAGCACTATGGACAAGCTCGTGTGAAGTTTAAGTATGTGAATTTATCATTATTATTTTTTTCTTGTTAGTTCATTTTAAAGCTTGGAGGCACATTACTCTGTGACATGCATGAGCATGGACTCCTGCAGTTTCATACTGGGTATTTGGGATTGGATTTCACATGTGACTCATTAAGGTATTATATATTTATTTCATTTCAGGCAAGCTCTTCAGTTACACAAGGGTGATTCTGGACCTATAATTTTAGAGATTATTAATACAATTGAAGGTGGTCCACCAGTTGATGTTTCGGCTATTCGTTCCATGTAAGATGTTTTGCAATTATTATTGTTGGCTGTTTCTGGAAGCTAGTAGGGCATTTCTTGTTATAAGCTTGGTAAATGGTCTCAAGAGTCAAGAAAGTCTCTATTATCTGTAATGAATGTCTGCACTGTTCTTCCTATTCTTTTATTATTATTTTTATTATTTGTTTTTTCTTTGTTGTTTTGTTGGGGGCCTTGTTCTGATTACTAGATAATTAACTTCCTATGATGACATTTGTTATCATGGTTATGATTATGATGGTTGATTAATTGAATTTTTGCTGGAAGTGCTGCTGTTTCTGTACCTGAATGGGGTGGGCTGGGGTTATCTGATGTTGAATCACATGCTTTCTTGTGGTTTGCTAAAACCCAAATATATTGATTGCTTGACCACTAACTGGTCATGCTGGTTTGTTTTCCGAAAGTAGTACTTGCACTTTTTTTTATTGATTTAGGGTTAAAGGAAGAATGACAAGGGGGAAAACAAGTGAATGATGCCTTTAGATTGTGGTCATTTCATAGAAAAAACACCTAATTATGGTTTCTGTTTCAGGTATGAACATCTGGCTAAAAGTGCACCCACAATCTTGGATGATTCTCTCTCCGCTGATTCATATCTCAACATCTTATACATGCCATCAACATTGCCCCGTTCAGAGAGATCAAGACGATCTCAAATATCTGCAAATAACAATTCTACATATAGTCGAGACTTCGAAGATGGTCCTCGGAGTAACCTGGACAATGTTAGATACACTGAATGCGTCAATTATTTACAAGATGTGAGCATTAATGTCCTATATCTGCTAATAATTGACTCAGGAATGCTTTTCACAATCTAAATGTTTACTTTAACTTTGTTAAATTAAAGTGGAGGGTTGTGTTAGGCCTTTGTCTAACGTAAAACTTTGTCGAATCCTTTGGCATGGACCAAAGCAAAAACATGGCGCAATGACGTTGTTTGATCCATGTAGCCGACCCCACCTAGTGGGATAAGGCTTTGTGCTTTGGTATGATATGGTATGGTAAATAGCTATGAAGTAGTTTCACAATGCATATCTACGTTTATGGACTTTTCTAGCAAGTCTGTCTATTTTTTCTGCTCGTCCTTATTTTCTATTAGTTTACTATTATATCTAAGTATCTTTTTTTATTTTCTTATAACTTTAAGATCTCCTAATTATCATTTAAACTATGCAGTATGCACGTCAGCATTTGCTTGGCTTTATGTTTAGGCACGGTCACTACCATGATGCTTGCCACCTGTTCTTTCCTCCTGATGCTGTCCCCCCACCACCACAGCCATCAACCACAAGTGGTGTGTCTTCTTCATCTCCCCAAAGACTAGATGCTTTGGCGACTGATTATGGGACAATTGATGATCTGTGTGAATTGTGCATTGGTTATGGTGCTATGCCTATTTTGGAGGAAGTCATTTCAACTAGATTGTCAGCAGTTGAATCACAGGATGCAGTTGTGAATCAGTATACAGCTGCAGCCCTTGCCCGTATTTGCCTTTATTGTGAAAATCACAAGCATTTCAATTATTTATACAGGTTTCAGGTAATTGTTTCGCTTCTGAGTTATTTAGTTGTTAAATTATAGAGTTTTATATTTGATTGCTTTGTGGCTTTTACAGCTATTGGATCCTATTGATAGGTGTTTTAAATTCATTTGCAGACTTATGTCTTTCCTGTGTCCTGTTTGTTTTGGGATGCTTTTTTACTTTTATGTAGTCATTGTCATTGCTCGTTAAGTTTTTCTCCTTCTATTAGTATGCTCTATTATTCAAAAACACAGGTTCAGGCATTCAGCCAATTTTCAGCCTAAGAGTGTAAACAAAGGTTTCCATAATTTTAGAATTAAACTATGCTCCAAATTAATTTCTTACTGATTCTAACCACTTCTTGTAAAATACGGTCCCTCCCAGCTTCATAACCAGCCTATTTCTTTCTTTTCCTGGAAATGAGTGACCCCATGACCTTATCATTGCACAAAAGCTCATCCTCTAGACTCAACTCAGATTTTCCCCGAAGTCCCATTCTGGAAATAAAAGCTGGTAGGCAATGCAAAAAAAAAAAAAAAAAAAAAAAAGAAATTTCAGAATCCACGTTGCCAAAGTCACATTTACAAAGGAGCTTGTATCAAGCACTTTTATCTGGCCTTTGATATTCATATGCTCCATTCATTAGTGTCAATCCTATATAGCTAGAGTGCCATTGGCCAAATGTAAGAAAGACTCAACATCGAGAGGACTTCAATTTCCAAATTATCATGAACCATCATCCCCCAAAACTTATGCTTTTGGATAGAAACACACGAATGATTTTATATCTAACACAGCCCCTCACTTGAATGCCTCTTTTGAACTTGAAGCCTAGACAATGCATAGGCGCACCTTACCTTATGCTTAAATTTTATTTTATGTAGAAGAGTGGGCCATCAAGGATCAAACTCTAGAGCCTTTTTGTCATAGAGGCTCTAGTAGCATATCCTGAATCATCTCTCCCAAAAGCTAAAACTAGTGGGTAGAAGTACAAAATTGGTTTCACATTTCTATTTCCTTCATGGAGGAAAATGCTTCATGCCACAATTGATGGCCTTGAGTATAATTCTCTTGTTAATTTTTCTTTGGGGGTGATTTTGGTTTTCTAATGATCTACAATATTCAGGTAATTAAAAAGGACCATGTTGCCGCTGGACTCTGCTGCATTCAGTTGTTTGTGAATTCTTCTTCACAAGAGGAAGCAATTAGACACTTGGAAAATGCTAAGGTGTGTCTGTAATGTGAAACGGAAGTTCGCAGGATTAATTTTGAGCCCACACAAGACACCAATATGTTTATTTTGTTATTGAGAAAATAACTGGCTAAGTTATTCAACTTCAATTCTTTTTACGCCATTCTTTTGGATTTTTTTTTTGGGGTGGGGGAGGGGTGGTGAGAGAGAGACTAAAATGTTTAAAAGAAAGTATTTTAATACCCTTATTATTGTTCAATTATCATAAAATTTTTCACATGCTCTATTTTTTGTTAATAATTCTGTGTCTGCTTTGGTTATTGATATAGATGCATTTTGATGAGGGATTGTCTGCACGGCACAAAGGTGGGGAATCTACCAAGCTTGTTACAAAAGGTCTTAGAGGAAAAAGTGCCTCTGAGAAGCTTACTGAAGAAGGTCTTGTTAAATTTTCTGCCCGTGTATCAATTCAGGTAATTCAACATACAATGAGATCACTAATACTAAGCCTTATTCCACTATATGGGGTTTAATAAATAATTTCTGATGACAAGCTTAACAAAGCAAATTTGGAACTCAAAATAAGTCTTTTAAATTTTCTATTGGATAAATATTATCATATGAATTGTTTGTGAAATCCTATTTTTATTTCTCAAGATTTCTGTGGATTTATTATTGTAGGTTGAAGTTGTTAAATCCTTTAATGACTCAGAAGGACCACAATGGAAGCATTCACTTTTTGGGAATCCAAATGATCCAGAAACTTTTAGGTTTGTTTAACTGTTAAGCTTACTTAGTAAAGTTGACCATCCATTTCTCTTGATTTATTTTGCACATCTTTTTGTCTTAAAAAAATCAAGTGTATGAAAGTATTTAGATGTTGGCTTCTAAAAATAGTCTAAAGTTTTAATTTGGGTGTTTAAGTATTTTTTCATTGGACTAGGTTTCAGAATTTGAGTAATTTGATAATTTTGGGGTTAATTATCATTATATCCTCTTAACTACTAATTAGCTGTAGAATGTCTTAAGATTTCTCTGCTGTCCTTGTTGTTTGCATTCAAATGTTTGAAAGAATTGGTAGTTGTATTTCATGGGTTATATGCTGATAATTATTGCAAATAGTAAATACTAATGATATTCTCTAAAATTTCAGACGACGGTGTAAAATTGCAGAGGTTCTTGTTGAGAAAAATTTTGATTTAGCATTCCAATTGATATATGAATTCAATCTTCCTGTAATTCTAATTTTCCTTAACAGTTACAATCTCATTTGGCTGTCTTTTTTTCTTGCTTCTTGAAAAGTTATTAGCATATTTAGCCATGTCTTTTCTATTGTCTCATGCAGCTGTTGATATATATGCTGGTGTTGCTGCATCTCTAGCTGAGAGAAAAAGAGGCAGCCAATTGACAGAATTCTTTAGAAACATTAAGGGCACAATAGATGATGATGACTGGGACCAGGTATTCTAATCACATGTTTGTTTTCTCTTCTACTTTAACTATTGTTTTGGTAATTGTAAAACTTGACTCTATAAACTGGCATCAATATGTTGCAGCTTGTAGCCATGGGCTTTATATCCTCAAAACAATTGAGGAAATTAATATATACATTTTCTAACATGAGTTATGGTGCATTATTAGTGACTCTTGATCCTGTTACAGAAGATTGTCTTAATGTAATAACAAAATGAGCTTATCTTTAAGAAATTTTGATCAGCTATTGTTTTGAATTGTGTAGGTCCTGGGTGCTGCAATAAATGTATATGCCAATAAGCATAAAGAACGCCCAGACCGTCTAATAGACATGTTAACTAGCAGCCACAGGTGAAGACTTTATCTTCATGCATGTTCATTTATGTTATTTTGGGTATAGAAAATATTTTGATATTTTTTATACACCTACCACCATTATAACCTCATCAGTTCATCCACTAACTATTTGGTCATCTATGATCAGGGACGGATTTAGGTTGTAAGCTATGGGGGCATATGCCCCTACTGAATTTTAATTTTTTTAGTTTAAATATATATAAATGTATATATTTTGCCCCCATTGTATTATTGAATTTGCCCCCACACTAAAGAAAATTAAAAAAACATTATCTTATATTTATATATATCAACGATGTAATATTTTCGCCCCCACTATTAAAATTTTTTGGATCCGTCACTGTCTATGATCATTTGTTTTTGTGTATTCACTTATTTATTTAGTAACCACAATAACATGTTTATTTTATTCTTGATTTGGGTACGCAGGAAAGTTCTTGCTTGTGTAGTTTGTGGTCGTTTGAAAAGCGCATTTCAAATTGCTTCTCGGAGCGGTAGTGTTGCTGATGTTCAATATGTTGCTCATCAGGTTAGCTTCTTTGATTTTTTTCGCTTCAACTATTCGATTCATTCTATCATATGATTTTCCAAATGCACGTAATTAGCATATGATAAGTGTCATGCGCCATTAGAATGTAAGTTGAAGTTCCCAAATACAACTCAAGCTTGCGAAAGAGCGATTCACTATTGCTGCCACGTTTATCGCCTGCAAACATGATTGTTGGCTATTAAAATGATAAAGTTTTCATATCTTATTATCAATCTTCTTGCAGGCACTGCATGCAAATGCGCTCCCGGTGCTTGATATGTGCAAGCAATGGTTGGCTCAGTACATGTAACTCATTGCTGGAAGAAACCACAGGTTATGTGGATTTTCCAATGTACATCTTTTGGTCAATCGATGCACTAGATTCCCTGGAAGCTGGAATTAGAACCATAACATTTCTCATGGGAGCAGTGGAAAAATCAAGAGGTGTCTTATTTTGTCTCATCGATTTCACAGTTTCTGGATTTTTTAAGCATGTTACTGTGATCCCAGGTATACAATACGAACGTCCAAGTTAGTCCATCCTACGTTTCTGCTACGATCGTTGTCAATTTCATATATCTCTGTCTGAAATTGTCGCCGATGATACCTCAAGTTCTTAAACAAGCGATAACATTGGATAGGAGAAATCATAAACTGTAAGCACAATAGAGATGTTTTTTTACTAGGATATTTTTGTACATGAATTTTGAGCATGTCAATGTATTATGGTTTTAGCTTCCGAGTGTTTTTTTATGGAAAAATTAGCGCTAGGAGAGATTTACCTATGTAGCGGAGTGATTCGGTTTGGGCATATTCGACTATTAGTTGAAGTCTAGGGGACTTAAAATAGTGGTTGTTCTTGTCTAAGGAAAATTGTAAAGATGAATCTTACTCTTACCATTAATGTGATTTAATACCGATTGATAAAGGTTTTCGATATCTAGAGATAAAAAATTCCTAAGGTGTAGTGTATATCATTTTTTTTTTGGTAGGATAATGTATATAGTTTGATAGAGGTTTTCCAATAGCTAGAGATGAAAAAAATTTAAATGCTACGTACTAGCGACTCGATAGACACGACTTTTCTATTAGTTTAACGAAATAATAATGCTAGGTAAATATAGATTGTTAATTACGAAGAGATACAATGTTACGTCGTAATAGTGTCGTAATAGAGTTATGAAAGAATAGTCACATGATTTTTTTTCATATACTACAAATTGAAGGCTATAGACTTTAAAATGAGATTTTTCTATTTTTCTAAAAACGCTATAAAACAAAGATTATAAACTTTAAATTATAAAATTACATGCTTTTTTTACATATACCACAAATTGAAGGCTATAAACTTTAAAATTTGAGATTTCTCTATTTTTGTTAGAAACGCTATAAAACAAAGACTATAGACTTTAAAATATAAAATTACATGATTTTTTTACAAATAGTAAAAAATGAAAACTATATACTGTAAAATATGAGACTTTTTTTATTTTTCTAGAAATATTATGAAACAAAGACTATAGAATTTAAATTGTAAAATTACATAATTTTTTTTATATATACTACAAATTCAAGACTATAGACTTTAAAATGTGAGAATTTTCTATTTTTTTAGGAACAATATAAAACAAAGACTATAGACTTTAAACTATGAAATGAAATAATTTTTTACATATACTACAAATTGAAGATTATAAACTTTAAAATGTGAGTGTCTCTATTTTTTAGAAACACTATAAAATAAATATTATAGACTTTAAAATATATGATTTTTTTAAATACAGTAGAAATTGAAGGCTATAAACTTTAAAATGAGATTTCTCTATTTTTCTAGAAATACTATAAAACTAATACTATAGACTTTAAAATATGAAATTACATTATTTTTTTTACAAATAATAGAAATTGAAAGTTATATACTTTAAAATGTGATATTTCTCTATTTTTCTAGAAACACTATAAAACAAAGAATATACACTTTAAATTATGAAATTACATAATTTTTTTACAAATAGTAAAAATTGAAAGCTATATACTTTAAAATGTGATATTTCTCTATATTTCTAGAAACACTATAAAACAAAGATTATAGACTTTAAATTATGAATTAAGTGTTTTTTTTACATATACTACAAATTGAAAACTATAGACTTTAAAATGTTAGATTATTCTAGAAATACTATAAAACAAAGGCTATAAACTTTAAACTATAAAATTAAATTTTTTTTTACATATACTACAAATTGAAGGCTATAGACTTTAAAATGTTAGATTTCTCTATTTTTCTAGAAATACTATAAAACAAAGACTATAGATTTTAAAATATAAAATTACATGATTTTTTTTACACATAGTAGAAATTGAAGGTTAGTTATTCTCTATGTTGACAAACCCCAGGATCTTTAATGTCTACCCTCCATAAATTATCTTATCTTTATGCTTAATTATGGAATTATTATATAGAAACACTACACGTACAATTAATATACATCCAACTCATCCAACAAAAATACGCATTAATTTTATTTCATTAATTTCACATACATTTTAACTTTCATTATAATTGCAATTAAATGCCCACTATCATATTTGTGTGAGTTGGATGGAAGATGAAAGTATTTAAGTTGTACCACCAATATTTCTCATTATTATATGCTATATCGAAAGCCCTCTACTCTCCAAAATATTATTATAATACTTTAGGGAACTCACAAAACAAGAAGCTGATTAACTTTGTTGTTATCTCAATAAGTACCCAAAGTCTTGCCGCTTGTGCATGTATGTATTATAAATTTATAACACAACAACGTTGATAACAAGAATTGCTAAACTCTCTACCAATCTTAGAGGAAGAACAATGTCGTTGCAATTCCTAGCTAGAACTCATTCTAGTCACGAAATAAGGAACTTGGCCTCAGTTTCTAGTAGCATCTTACCAGCATTTGGAACAAGCTTTGACGAAGGTTACTTGAACCTCAGAAAATATGTCATCACTCCCTATGATCATAGATATCGGTATGACTACATTAATTCCTTCACATAATTAGTTAGTTTAATTCATTTGTGCATTAATATATGTGGAATTATTAAAATTTTGTCACGAAGGTTATGGCAAACGTTCCTAGTGACACTAGTGGTGTACTCTGCATGGGCATCTCCATTCGAACTAGCCTTCAGAGAACTATCAATTGGGTCATTGGTGCCAATTGATCTCGTTGTCGATGCCTTCTTTGCTGTTGATATAGTCCTTAGTTTCTTTGTGGCTTACTTTGATACTACAACTTATCTCCTTGTTGATGACCATAAGAAGATTGCTATCAGGTGAGTTAATTTTAGAATCTCTCTTGTTTAAAATGCATGCATGAGTCCTACGTTGCGAAACCAAGGGTCCAAGCCCTATATGCTTCCTTATATTTCTTTTTTATTCAAGATTTTTGAGATTTCAAATTCAACAGATACGTCAGAAAGTTACACTTTGCCATGGATCTAGCATCCACTCTGCCATTTCAGCAGATATTCCAACTTATGACAGGCAAACCACACAAAACCGAGGTCTTTGGTTTCCTAAACATGTTTAGACTATGGCGATTGAGACGGGTTAGCGAACTCTTCGCAAGGTACATACATACGAATGATATCAGAACAAGAACAAAATCAATAAATGAAAATCAAAATAAATGAATATAATATATAGGATACTCTTATTTTTTTTTGAACAAAATACTCGAGTATTCAAAATGGATTTGACTATTAAAAAACCTATGAAAGAAAAAGGCATAAGCCCATAATACGAAGCCATGATATCAGTGAACACTGAACAGGCTCTAGGAAAGGTTAAACCTAAAGGAAATGGACCTAAGAACCAAAACCAGAAGGAATGGGCTTGTGTGTAAAATTTGCTACATGTTTCCGTAATTGTAACTAATACTGCTAGTTATTTTCCAGGCTAGAGAAAGACATACGAATTAGCTACACTGCAACAAGATTTTGTAAACTCATATGCGTAAGTGACATTTTAGGCATAGATCCAAACAAGAAATAATCACTGAAGTGGCTTATGGAAGTTCATTCATGCTTTCACTGTTCGTTGGTTTTTCATAGGTTACGCTATTTGTGGTGCACTTCGCAGGCTGCATGTATTTTTGGTTGGCTTTTTATCACAAAACACCCAAGAGTACATGGATTGGGAAGCATATAGATGATTTCAAACAAGAGAGTGTATGGTTGTGTTACACCTATTCCATGTACTGGTCTATTGTAACTCTTACCACTGTCGGATATGGAGATTTTTATGCAGTGAATTCAATGGAAAAGGCTTTCAGTATTTTATATATGCTGTTAAACATCGGTCTCACAGCATATATAATCGGAAACATGACAAATTTGGTTGTTCATAGCTCCGTCCGAACCTTTGCTATGGTAATATTTTGTAACATTGCCCTTGATTCATGCACTATATTTGATGATATTATCACTACCATATCAATCTTAAAAAAAAAAAAATTGTATCCTCCTGGAGGAAGGATTTTTCTTCCTCCAAGTGAGTATTGCCCCATCTAAATAAACGTGGAAGTTAGAAAAGCAGTGAAACCCAGTACAAATGAGAAGTTGTGATGAAATGTGGAGGAAGAAAATATTTTCTCCAGGAGGAGAAAAGAATTTCTCAACAAGGAAGATAGAGAAATGCCTAGATTTGAGCAAACGTACCCAAAGAAGAATTCAGAACATCTTATATCCTAAAAACTTACCTAAAGGTCTATACCTAAAAGAGAGATGATATATTTACATCATATATTCTGTAATCAAAGTAAATATCCAATCTACCACTTCAAATTTTATGGGACCCAAATTTTTAAACGTTGTTCATCTTATTCTTCACACTTATATAATCACTGCCTATTGCCTAAAACTAATTTAATTTGCACCTGTGTGGGCTTGACAGAGGGATGCCTTTAACAAAGTGTTAATATATGCAAGCAAAACTAGACTCTCAAAAGGTTTGAAAGAACAAATGTTGGCACACATAGAATTGAAATACAAGACAGCAGAGTTACAGCAAGAAGAAGTGCTACAGGACCTGCCCAAAGCAATTAGATCAAGTATTGCCCGGCATCTTTTCCGCAACGTAGTTGAAAAAGCATATTTATTTAAAGGAATGTCTGATGATTTCATCACTCAGCTGGTAAATGTTTTCTTTTATTATTATTATTATTTATCTTCCTCGCAGCAATAGAGTATATTCTAAACATCTCAACTGCAACTAGCAGATGATGACTTGATGAAAATTAATCACACAGGTGTCAGAGATGAAAGCAGAATACTACCCACCTAAGGTTGACATTATCTTGCAAAATGAGATGCCCACAAGTTTCTACATTTTGGTATCTGGATCGGTGGTAATTACAACATCTGTATCTTCCTCAAACCCTATCCTTATAGCAGGCTTAACTGCAAAACTAAACTAATTCTCTAACTGCAGGATCTATTCACATGCAAGAACGGAACCGAACAGGTAAGATGGAACTCCACCAACAGTTTCTCCAATGGAAGAGTGAAAAAACATATTCTAATGAACGTAAAATGTAAAATAGCGCACACTTTTAGACGTTAAGAAAGAGTACTACGTAAACCATAACAAACAAGGAGGAAACAGTGAAAAGAAGGAAAAGGGACAACAAAAAAGAGAATGAAAGTGTCTCACAGACCTGCATGACAACATAATGCATCAACCTGAGGTAGAAATCGTTTTGAAAGATCATGTTTTCTATACTGATGAAGAGTTCTTTACTTCAACCACTTCCTGGTAATAAACCTGTGGAAGCAAATATATAAAACTAAGTTGAACTCTTTGAACAATGTCTAGAGAACACCTTAATCATAAATGCAAATTGAAAATATGATGAGGTAGGAATTACTATACACAACTATACATTGCAAGATATTCAGCGTACTAAAAAAGAGGTTAGTACAAGGAATTATTAATGAGTTAAAACAACTATGATGGTTCCAAGCTGACAAATGTCTTACATTGCTTGACTGAGCTCATAAAAGATTATTTTTTCAGTTTTTGTTCAATCTAGAATCTGGAGGCATGGTAGGAGAAATAGGCGTCATGTTTAATATTCCACAACCTTTTACAGTGAGAAGTAGGAGACTCTCCCAGGTCATACGAATAAATCATCACCATTTCAAGCAGATGGTGCGACCATTTAGTAACGATGGGAAGGGAATCATCAGCAACTTTATCAAGGTTTGGAGATTTATACACAAACATTTCTGAATCAATTTGAAAGTTAACTACAATTTACACATTTCAAGTTTGAGAGCAATAGATAACTCAAATCCCTAGTCTTTGCTGAAACTTCTATTTATAAGAAGATATTAAAAGTTGGACCAAAAAGCATTGTGAGCCACCAATAATGATTGAAAAGTAAACCTGCATTCCCTTCATCTCCAAACCTCAGATCTATACACTGTCCCCAAGTCTACAAGCCCATATTGTTTTTTTAGTTTAATGCTGGTTCTTCTATGCCCAGTATTTGAAGAGCCTAAAAGGCAGGGTGCTAGAAGAAATACCTAACGTAGCAGAATTGCTGGGTGACCTGCATGTCGAGGTAATGTCTTGTATCTCTAAATCTCAACCACTGAAACTTCTGACTACTGTTCTATGCAATTAGCATAAACTATTTATTAATGCACCACTTAGTACAAACTTCTGACTTTTCTATATGGCTAATGTTGCATGGTCATAGCTAAAACATTAGTCGTAATTTTATGGCATAGACAACTATTATATTTATGGCTGCAAAGGAATCGTGTCATGTATGATGATCACCGTGCTTCTTGCAGCAACCAACACAAAATGAAGGCCCACGGGATAAAGTTTCAAGTTGCCATGAAGATGATCCATACAAAGAAGGTGAGCTTAATTCTGTGTCTAATAAAAATAATAATCATAACAATATGGCAAGTTAACTGTCCTTAATCCAGAGCCGGTAGACACTCTGCAGAATCATTAAGATAAGGACTAATAGACATTCAGGGTTCCGAACACAGCACCCTGAAGCATTAGATATGCATGTTGTGTTTGAGAGAGAGAGGAGGGAGCAGGGAGGGAGAGGGAGAGGAATTTCAACTGAACATTGGATAACTCATATCAATGATTTACATATGGTTTTAATGGTATGTGGTAAAGAAAAGAGGCACAAAATCAATCCTGTGCTGTGCACGAAAGCAACATCAAGGTAGTAGCAACTAACAGGCTAACCATATGTCCATAGTCCGCTATGAATAAAATAAATCCATAGCAATCTTAGTTCACTTTGACAGACAAATCTACCTCTTCCTAACTTGAATCTTCTCTTATGAAAATGTTGTCAAGATTGATTTCTTCCATTTCTTTGCTAAATCATGAGTTCAAATTTGATATACGCTATGGAATTGCTATCTGTTTTCACCGAGACTTTCTTACCTAATTTAGCACTGGCAGAATAGACTCATGCTACTGATTGCAGGAAGAACAAGAAATTCCAATCCACTGTCAAGCCCACTCTCCATCAGAGTTAAAATCCACGGACATCATCCCAGTGACAACAAAATAGGAAACGGGATAACACAAAAGCTCATACTTCTCCCAAATTCAATAGAGGAGCTTTTCAGAGTTGCAGGTATGGCTACATTCAAATGATTCAAGATATATGCACGCACGCCTCCAAAAGATCTAGGTGGTTTTAAAAATAAAATATTATTTAAAGCATTTTCAAGACGACAGGAAAAAAAATCATCAGAATCAATACAAGTTACTCCACAGTATATGTCAAAATTGATCCACAATGTTCTGCAATGAAAATTTTAGTACAGACCATATCCATAATAACAAGAGGACTGAGATAAGTTTGTGATGTGTGTACGCAGAGATAAAGTTCGGTAAAAGAGGAAGCAAAATTCTTATGGCTGACGGCTCAGAAGTAGAAGAACTAAGCGCCTTAAGAGAGAATGATGAGTTATATATCCTCTAATGATAAAATCTAACAGATATTGTCATTTGTTGCTCGTTTTGAGTGAGAACTTTCACCAAACAATACGATGCACTGTAGCTGAATTACAATGAGAAAGCATGCGTGGATTCAATTATGAGGAGATTAAATTTTTGTATAAGAAAGAAAATTCTAGAGCGATACCTTATGATTATAGCGTTTTAGTCTCTGTTGAGCATGTCAAGAACAGCATAAGCAGCTTTCTGAAAGTGATCCTTCTCTTCATCCAAGGCTCTTTTCTTCTCCATAGATGAACCTTTACTTTTCTCAATCTCTTCCTCTATCATAATAGAATTTTGGTTAATTTCACTGCAAACAAAAACAAACAAATAAAATCAAAATTAAGCAGAACGAAAAACATATTGATAGTTAATAAACAAGTTATTAGGCATCTCACTTAATCATCTTAAGCATGTTCTCCATGATCGCTTGTACTTCATTCGATATGTCTTCAAAGTTTTAGCAAAATAACCAGAATCCAGATCAGAGAGAAATAAAATCAACAAATCGGAAAAATGAAAATTAGCTTATAATCGCTATTACATTACGCACGCGCAATTATTCCTCCAGAATTTACAAATCGAAGATCTCGTGCCTTGTGATTTGAATGAATGAACAATTCAGTTTAATAATTTGAAGCGATTATTAGCCAAAATTTAAACTCGAATCACGGCCAGTGTAGATGAATGGCTCACCGTAGACGAGAGAGCAAAGGTGATTTTCCGGTTCTGGATCTTGAAGCTGAGGAGGAACTGAATCTGAATCCGCCATGACAATCGATGTGAAAATCTCGCTCTGCTTCCACTCTTCGCTTCCGATGGATTGAGATTCAAATAGAAATCGACGCGCGCTTTGCTACTTTTTTTGAATTTACGATATTTATAGGGGGAAAATGAACTGTGGAGTCTATTTACCATTTTACCCTCAATTCGTTTTTGTTTCGCTAACGGCCCAAACTGTTTTTGGGCCACAGCTTGTACAGTTTTGTGGTGTGATGTGTTGGTGGTTGTTCCTCTCGTTTTCAGCATTTATTAGGAAATTATTGTAATAATGTAGTTAGTGTATGAGTGAAATTCTTTTACACATTATGTTGTTGGTTGGTCCAAACATTTTCCCTACTAGCTAGCACCTAAGAGCTATACCTAGCTAGCTATATTAGCAATAGCCAACATAGTGCACATCATTTTACTCCATTTGTCAATTAGGTCGTACACAATCCACTTGGGTTAAGTAAATAGAACCTTTCCAAACCCTTTTCCCCCAAAAATTATAGATACATTACACACTAGTTTTTTTTTAACAAGACATATATAAGTTTTGAGAAATGATTTTCTTATTAGTGAACACTAGGATAAATAAATTTTCATTCAAATAATATTACTTATAAGTCTTTGATAGACAATAATAATTAATCTTTTTGAGGTGGAAGATCCTCATAAAGGATAAATAGTTGGCTACAAAACTCTCTATATATATTGTCGGAAATCAACTCTCTTACTAGACACTAAAAAAGTCAAATTAATTATTAGGAGTAATAGATCTCGTAATTAAAAATGAGTATATCATAAAAAGAGTTAATAAATGGCAAGTAACTTTATTTAGGGTAAGAGTTGGAGGGTAGCTTATGGCTAGGGCCGTATATGTTCGCTGACTAACTCATCCTATTAACCCAATCACCTATACTTCAAAGGTGAGTTAACTAATAATAAGGATTTTGATGTATATGCCAATGATTTTATATTTTTCATCGCTTAAATTGTTAAATAATAATATTTGATGAATAATATAAAAATAGTCAAATCAATCAATATCAATAAGTTAATTTAATAACTTTTTAGTCAAAAAAAAGTTTTAGAAGGAAGGTTACGTTCACAATGAAAATTGTATAATATTTGTACAACAATCATAACTGTCGTTAGATTGCATTAGTTTGTAAATTCATATTACAATTCGGGACGGATATGATTGTTGTACAAGTATTGTATAATTTTCATTGTACACACAACATTAGTGTAGTTTTAGTGGGTTGAGTGATTGTGATCCAAAATTTCTATATGGACTGATTTTAATTTACTTTGTATTGTGTAAATAACAACAATCATTCTTAAAATGTAATTTCAAACTAAATTAACAGATAAATACCAAAGCCCCTATAAATCTTCTCAACAAAATGTACGCATGACCATTTGGTGGTGTAATCTGATCTGCTTATTATTGTTACAAGATATGCTTTCCACTATCAACACTCACAAGAGCGAGCACTATCTTTTTTATAATATTTTTATCTAAATCGGTCAATTAAGACTTACAACACTCGAAATACTAGTGTCCTCAATGAAGCTGACATAAAGAACTTAAAAAGAAGTGTGAGCATGTGTGGTTATTGGTTTCTACAGTTAATAATCTTCTTTTTTACTTAACGAATAAGTTGTATCCACCTTCTTCCACGCACTACCCATCTAATTCCTCTCAATATTCAGTTTCTGATTTGAATACCCCCAAAACAATTTTCATTTCTGCCACATAAATCTTCCATTTGGAATAAAATCTAATAAACTACTATATATTTAAATATACCAAGATTATTAATTACTTGATTAGTGGCTATATATATATATACACACATACTTTAATTTAATGTTCACGTGTATTCATCACTAAACCGACGGTCCTGGTCACGAAAACCATACAAAATTGCATAATAAAATAAGAGTAAATACCCAAATCCGTCCCTGAATTTTTTTTTCGGTGTCCACTTTCGTCCCTGATCAAATTTTATTAGTCTCGCAGTTCCTGAATTTGAATTCCGTGAGACATATTCGTCCTTCCGTAAACTCCCTGTTAATGAGTGACGGAGTAGTCCTACGTGGACGTTAAGTGACATGTGTGCAATAGAGTTTCCAATAGGGGACAAATCAGTCCCCGGAGTTTCTAACTTTGTCCTCTATTAGGAACTTCGGGGACTGATTTGTCCTCTGTTAGAAACTCTATTGCACACGTGTCACTTAACGTCCACGTAGGACAAAGTTAACGGTCCACGTAGGACTACTCCGTCACTTATTAACGGGAGAGTTGACGGAGGGACGGATATGTCTCACGAAATTCAAGTTCAGGGACTGCGGGCCTAATAAAATTTTATCAGGGACGAAAGTGGGCACCGAAGAAAAGTTCAAGGACGGATTTGGGTATTTACTTATAAAATAATGCTGCGTTACATAATCCCCCTGCAAGAATTTTTGGGTACTTGGGAACATAGGAAGCCACATATATACATAAAAGAGACGTTAAAGAGGAAATGATAGCACCAAAAGAATACTAATAAATTAGGGAAGATGATGACGACACAAAATCATTTTTACTTTTCTCTTTTTTTAAAAAAAAAAAATTGATTAAGTGGTTGATCATTTGTTATTATATTTATTTTATGTCGTTTAACGCATGTGTCTGGCAAATGCCCAACAAGTTTATGTTTGTTTATTTAATTATCGATGCTAGTATAATGGGTTTATGAACAACTGTATTGTAGAAAGAGGAGAAAGAGGAAGAAGGGGGTGGTGGTGGTGTTTATGAAAAAAGATTGTGGGAATAAAATATAAAAGTAGGGATAAAATTGTAATCTCCTATCAACATTTTAAGACAACTTTACTCTATTATTATAAACAACTGTATTGTAGTAGTTGCCTAAAAAATATATTGTGCACTACCGGTTAGTATATAAAAACTGCAGCTGCAAATGATTTATTATATAATTCAATTTATACAATATATAATGTTCCATTGCTCCAATTATAGTTTGAATATATAATGAAAACTTAACGGGGAATGAAGAATGTGAATATAAAATGTTAATTGATTCCATTCGTAATAGTTAGATAAAGACGATTAAATAAAGTATATATCTTACCAATACGAATAAAACACAGCACAGGTAATAATAATCTTAGCATATTCTCAATTATTTAGATAAGTCAAACTTTATGTGTTTTTAAACTTATTTTTAATTGAACAGTTTAAATTAAGAAAAAGAGCATATTTCTAACAATTATTAGTTCAATCCCCTCCATTCTTGTGTGTTTTGGTTCTTTGAAACGTTCCAATTAATGTTGTTTCCGAGACAGAAATATGTACACCAGAATAATAAAAATATGTTTTATTTGAGAGACTAAGATAAGAATATTTTTTTCCTTTTTGTCTTTAAGATGAAAAAAAAATTCATATTTTTTTGTACTTTCATGAAGTAGGACAGGGGAGATAAAGAGGAAAACAAATTTTTTTACAAATTTTTTTATATAAATTTTATCTTTATATATATTTATATCCTTAAATTTTATAGGGTCCAGCAAGACTAATCTAATGGAAATCTAATAACAAATATCAATGGCCCGATCAATAGTAGTATTTATTTACTTTATTCTATTTGAGAAATAATTTATTACACTAAAAAATAGTTATAAGCTATTATATATAATAATTAATTTTTTTAAAATTATTAATTCAAGTTTAATATTATATATTAATATAATATTTTAAAATTGTATTAATAATTTTAAAATATTAAATTAATTATATATAATAATTAATATAGTAAGTAAATTTTATAGTATACATATATCATTACTCATTTTATTCATCTTTACTCCTACTCTCAAATGATTTTTATTTCAATTGTTTTTTAGTTTTGCTAATAGTGTACTTATTAAAAAAGTAGTATAAAAAAAGTTTTATCTTCAAAATATTTATTTTTATACTTTTTATGTAATAAACTCACTGTAATATTTTAAAATTTTTAAAACTAAGTTAATAGCACTGATTAGAAAAACCCATTATTTTTATCACTCTCTCTGTATTTCTGTCCAACTTACGACAGCAAGATAGAATCCAATGGTTGTGATTTATCTAGTAACAAGTACGGAATTGTGGTTTTCCATCTAATAATTTGTTTAAAATAGAAAATCTCTAATAAATAACCACCATTTCTTGTAATGATAATTTCTTGCAAAAGACGGAGCAGATACTATATATATAGACTCATATAGCATAGCATAGCATAGGTAGCTATGTATATACAACTAGAATTTTCGCTTTGGCTAGTGGTGGATTATTGACCGCGTGCATACATATGCAATGTAGTAGATGTTGATTGAACCCTACACTGTTTTACATTGTTGCTTCTTGGATCAATAAAACCCTTTTCCGCATACACACTCACTCTCCCTTTGCCAATTAAATTCCTGCCACATTCTATAAAGGCCTTCATAGAAAATACTAACTATCTAGGAGCATTTAGAAAATTAAGGGTACGATTGATTTATTTTCTGTTTTCATTTTTTATTTTCACTATTTAATGAGATAAAATCAAACATTTTCACTTATATTTTTTAATTACAATGAAAATGAAATTAAAAATAGAAAAATATCAAATTCTTGTTTTCTATGTTTTCAATCAAAAGTGTGAAAATAGAAAATAAATTGAATAAAAATATCATGGCTACTACCCACTACAACAAATAAACAACCTCTATACCTATATAAAAATAGAAAATGAAAATAGAAATCAATCAACACCTAATGTTTTTTTGAGCTCAACGTTCGAAATTTTAGTGTTAGTAGTATTTATTAAGTAATGCTTGTTTTTACATAAAAAATACATTCATAGAATATTATAAGTAATATGTACTATAAATATAACACATATGACATATAGCACACGTTGAATATTCGTTAAATGTATTTTCGATATACAACCAACATTATTGGTATTTATTTGTAAGATGGCCGGTATTATTTAAAGGGTTTTGCTAACAAATAAGGGCACTTGTTAAGGATACTACAAATAGGAAGTTTTAGAAAAAATTAAAGTATTATAGTGGGTCAAATGCATAAAAAGTATAAATATGAATGTTTCCAAGACAAAATTTTCCACTTTTAATACCTTAATAAGTACCCTTTTGACCGACGATGTCATACCGGCGAGATGACTCCTATATCATCTTCTTTGAGGAGCGATTTTTGATCGATTGTGTTATTCGGCGAGCCGACTCATTTTATGATTTTTCATCATTTTAATTGTATTTAATCATTTTAGATGTATTTCTTTGATTTTAGATTGTATTACACTCTCATCCCAAGCCGGACATGATAGAGTTTGCATGTTCCGGCTTGCGGGGAGTGTTAGAGGATATTTTTGTATTTTCACATTACCTCTCTTGCCTATATAAAGACAAACTATATGTCATATTTTGTATCTCTTGTTTTTTACATCTTTGTTATTTTCTATTCTATATATCATTTTTCCCCAATATTGATGCTTCTTCGTTATCATTTCTTTCTTTTATTTTTGTTGATAATTCTCGAATCACAATAAATTCAACACTCTTAGTGCACTTCTTAGCAAAACCCTTAATTAAATAAACGGATATATTAATAGATCAATTTCAGCAATATTGATATTATTGTAGAACAGGCCATGCGAAGGAGTAGTACAATGTTATAAAATAATCGTATTTTATACTATTATTCAGTTGTAATCCTAATTTATTAAATAGTTAATTGTTAAATTACTTATAATATCTGATATTATAATATAATTAGATAATCATGTAAAAATATAAAAGAAATAAAGAAAAAATGGAAGAGTGATATTTGTAATTAATTTCCTGAGAATGTAAGAAAGGAAAAAAGGTTGAGTGCAGAAGTAATTGACAGATTGAGAAAAAAAAAAGTGAAAAAGTAAAATAAAAGTGAAAAAATTATTCACAAGACTCAACCAACACGCCACTCATCTTATAACACGTGCACAAGGGCACTGGATCCGGACTTCCATAAAAAGAAGCATAAATAAGATTAAAAAACACTCAGTACCAATAAAATAAAATAAATTAAAACAAAAATAAAAATTGTACTACTACTAGTTCTACTCATTGTGAAAGAATCTTGCAATAAGGACCGTTGGATTATATAGAGATCGGCGATGAAGCGCACACGTTCCTGGCCTCATCTAACTCTCGTATAGTTATTAGTATTTCTGAGTACTAAAAAATAATGAAAAGCTGAGACGCAGAAAACGACAATAAGTACTTGGAGCACATAAAAATTTACTTACTCCCTCCTTTGGTATAAGGAAGGCACTTTGGGGGTTAAACATTGTAGGGTTAAATTTCTCTCACTACTCCTATGCTTGCTTGTATACCAAGAGTACATTTAATAGGCTTTATTAACGAGTGCACTAGTTAAAAAATCTACTAGTAAGAAAATAAAATATATTAGTAGTTAAAAATAATAAAATGTTATTTCTATTTGTAGTGAAATATTTTATTTATTTGTGTTTATTTATTTATTTGTTTAAATGTGTTGAATATGTTTAAGATTTTAATTAATGATCATATATTATTAATTTAAAGTTGATAATGATGCAAAGTAGGTCTGCTCTGCAAAAACTCTTGGTTATGGGTCTTTATAATTGAAACTTTGAAAGTAACTTGAATGTTAATGCTATTGTAGGGGTGGCAAACGGGATGGGACAAAACGGGATATCCCGTCACAGATGAAATAAAAACGGGATGAGATGTCCCGTTTTTATAAAAGGGATGAAAATTTCATCCCGTCTCGTTTTATAACGGGACAGCGGGATGACGGGACATCCTGCTTAAAATTCTATTTTGTTTATAAAAAAATAAAAAATTAGAATTTCATTTTTAAAAAATTAAATACATAAAGTAATTACAATACATATACCATAAATCCACATAAAATCATAATTCATAAATTTGGGTTAGGTTCTTGAAAGTTGTTGAAATCTTCATCTTGTTGTCCATCTCCATATCGTTACTAAAACGAATAACTTTTTGATTCCATTTGCTACTGCGAAGACAAAGTACATACAATTTCATTTCATTAATTTACATTTAGCAAAATACATTCAACAAAATACATTATAAAATTATACAAAATTAATTTCATGAACAGATTCAACATAATCTAGAAATTCAAAAACATAAAAAACATATAAATTAATTTTAAAAACAGAAACCCTAAAACAGCAAAATACATATTTGTTAAGCAATTTGAAGGAATAAAAAAAGGGACCAGAAACAAATTTAAAAAATAGATAATTTAAACAAACCCTAAAACACAAAAAAATAATTAAAAAAAAACAAGTAATTTAAACAAATCTAAAAATTAAGAAAATGAAAAAAAATGGAAAAAAGAATTACCTGCAGTAGCGGCAGAGACCGAAAGACGAGATTGGCTGAGGCGTCGATCGAGGGAGGGGAGGGGAGGCGTCGGCGAGGGCGAGGGCGAGGCGAGGCTGAGCCACAGAGGTCTGAGGGAGCCGCAAGTGCAGGAGCCCGTGAGTGCCGGAGCCACCAAACGCTAGCTGGCCGCCGGTGAGTGCAGCAAGCCGCAACCCTTTCTTTCTGTCTTCTCTTCTGCTGCAGTTCGGTGAAGAAGCCGCCAGCGCCATGAGTGTTGTGCTTGTGACTTGTGAGTGAGTGTATGGTGTGAGTGCTGAGAGCCGAGAGAGTGAGGGGAGCCGCCGTTGAGAGAATGAGAGAGAAGAGAGGGTATAGAGAGAGAGAGGCTGAGAGTTAAGAGAGAGAGTTTTAAGATTTGAAAATTGAGAGTGTGAGTGAAAAATTTTTAGGGTTAGATTAGTGGTGTTACTTTGGGTAATTGGGCTGGACTTGGGTTAATATTAGGTTGGCTGTAGTCTTTTAAATTTTTCATCCCGACGGGATATCCCGTCCCGTCCCGTCACGGGATGGCGGGATGTCCCGCCTCATCCCGCTTTTAGTATTTGAGATAAAAAACATGTCCCATCCCGCCACGGGCAGGCGGAATTGCGGGACATCCCAACAGGATGATCCTGCCACTCCTATGCTATTGGCAATAGATACAAAAGAAAAGAGTCTAGCATGAAAGTAACATTTATTTATTTATTATTATTTACATAATTAGATTGAGGTGCAGTTCTATATTGCAACCACTAAAATTCCTTAACTCTACTTACTTTGACTGTGTCCCTAACTCTAGGCTAACTCTTTTTAGTTTCAGATTATTAATTTTTCTGAAAACTCTTTAGATTTCGCTTTACCCCATATGAATCAATTATGACGTGAATTGTATAAATTGCATTAAAATTAATATTTTTTTCACCACGATTTTAGAAAATGAAATAAAAAACTTTTAACCCTAATACGGCTTTTGTTTGAGAAATACTCCTCGCACAACAAAATTTCAGCTGATATATAGTGCATATTTATATACAACGTAAACATGTATAATATAAAATACACAACGTAAACATGTATAATATAAAATACACAACGTATATCATATATACTGCACAACATATATCACATGTTTTTAGCATCATTTTTTTTTATAACATGTGACATATGACGTACACAACATGTAATATTTGTTATGCAATTTATATTATATATATTTTGTATAACTTATTGACTGTTTTGACTAATTTTTTGTTGTACCAGTGTTTTTTTTCTTTTTGGGTAAAGAATCCCAATGCCTTTTTAAAATAAGTGTTTTTACTAATTTAGATATTCTTAATAAGTGTTTTCAACCAATTTATTAACAAATAATTAAAAAAAAACTATAACAGATTCAAATATAATCACATTGAGTAACTCATTCTTAGTCAAAATTTAGGAAACCAAAAGTAAAAGAAAAAAACTTTTTAACTTGAAGAAAGAAAAGGATTGAAATATACTGAAAATCCATTTGTCAAGGTGTGTTCCTCCCTCCTCCATTTCTTGCGGTACAGGATTTAAAACGGTGCAGTACTCTCTCAGCAGTGGTGAGTAGTAGTGAGTGTATGTAATTTGTGGGCATCACTTTTTTTATTTTTTATTTTTTTCTATTTGTTTTATTTATTTATTTTATTTTTTTCTTCTGTGACAGAGTTGTGGGGCCCACTTAACTCAGTCAACTGACCAGGACCCCATGGCCCCATTGTCAGTTTTATTCAATCATCACACCCTCTCTTTTGTCGTTTTGTGATCACTCACTCTGAAAACTTAATTAAATAAATATAAAAATAAACAAAAAACAAAAGAAAAGCCTCTAACACTGTTATAGTGTTATGTTCATCACACACACACTCTCTCTCTCTTTTCTGTTCTTTTCTTCCCTTAGATGCTGACAAATGGTTACCGATTACGTTGCCACGTGGACACCAAAGGCTATTCTCACACAAATTACACGCTAATTATATTTATTGGAGTCGGTAATAAAGGGTCTAGATTCTTAATCATTGTCATCACTTCCCTCTTCCTTTATCATAATCACCTAATTTCGTACTTAGCTTGGGATTCTTATTTTATTTATTTAAAAAAATATTAATAGTAATAGTATACGGACTAATTAATACTCCATTTATTTTAAAATAATTTTTTTTGAAAATTTATGTATAAATATTAAAAAAATATATGAACAATCTTAATTTGTATAAAAAATATATTAAAATAATTATATTATCTTTACACTTTTATCAACCTACAAATAAATTACATTAGGAATAAAATTGATATATTAATAGTAATATAGATTAGAAAGTTAAAAGTGATAGTCAATTTAAAATGAATTTTTAAATTTTTAATGACTATTATTCTAAAATAGAGGAAGTGATAATAATTCAAAAATTACAATATGTTAGCAAAGCTACCTTACCTCGACTATTTAATTTAATAGAATATTATTATTATTAGACATTGTTTACTACAAAGAGTGGATTTAATCATAAGTATTATTGAGTCAATCTCACTTGATGGTCTTAATCTTATAGCTAGAGAGTTTTTAATTATATTTCATGAAAATGATATCCGGATTATATTGAGTGATTTTTTTTTTGGTAGGCCATATTCAGTGATTATTATAATATAATGGCACCAATTATGATAATAATCAACCTTAAATCTAACAAAATGTGCACAAATTTTGTTTTAGTAAGATAACAAAATGATTTGAAGTGCTCATGCTAATTTTATTTTACTTAAAGTAATAATTACAGTTGTACATTATTATGTTCTTTCTATATGCAATTAGATATTAATTTTTCATACTTGTATGATGATCAAATTATTCTTCTGCTTTATTTATACACTTCCATAAATAATTTGTGAAGCAAAATTAATTATGAATATCTTTTTTGTAACAACATCCTAAAACTGAGTGGTCAACATTAACTAAACCGGCATTAATTATCTATATGTATATGTATCGAGATTTAAGGGTGATTCAGACACTCTGAATAAATTAAATTCAGCAAATAAATTTATTTATTTACTATATTTATGTTTTTTTTTTCCTGTTCAGACAATGGTTAAAACAGTTGTCTAAAACGAAACTACTAGCTAATTCATTACCAAAAATACTAGAAGAAAAACAATTAACTACTGTAGCTAATTTAATTAAGATGGTAACCTTTCACCTCAACCATGAATTAATATTGCTAATTCAGTCTCATTACCAATTACTGCTATGTACCCCCAAAAGAAAATAAAGAGAGAGATAGAGAGCACCGTTTTGCAATGAACTTTTGAGCAAAAATGGGGAAAGTACAAACACAAAAACAATTCTGTGGGCTGATACAAAAATTGAGCATTGTTTAGTACATTTATTCTAGAGAGAGAGTGAGAGGAGTATTTCAGAAGCTCACTGCTTCGCTGATTTTGAGGCATGCAATAGAGAGAGAGAGAGAAGAGGAAGAAGAAGAGAGAGAAGAGTGAATGAGTAGTACTGCACAAGTTTCACACACACTTTGTCATTTTTCCTATTTTTACTGCATTTGAGTCTCTTCTCTTCACAGCATCATCTCTCTGAAGTTTCCATAGCCCATCAGAAGAAGAAGAAGAAGAAGAAGAACCCCCCAGGTGGGTTTTTTCATTTTCTTTCTTTTTTCTTTTTTTCTATTTTTCCTTCATCTGATTGTTCCATTTCCGTTTCATCATCTGGGTTTGCATGCCTCAGCCACTGGTTATGCCTTGTTTGTCTATCTTCAATTTGGGGTTTTTTTTTTTTGGCTTGATGGGGTTTTTTGTTTTTCTGTGCTGTCTTTCAGTTGTCATCAATCATCTTTCTCTGTGCTCTAGTGTCTATTGGCATAAAAAAGGGTTCTTTTTTATATTTTCCCATTTGCATTTTTGGGTCTCAATCTGTGAAGTGAATGTCTACCATTTTTAGCTCCTTCATTCTTGTTTGTTTTTTCCTTTTCTGGGTCTCCACGGAATCTACCAATTTCAGTGGCACCCAAAAGAAAAAAAAAACCCCTTTGATTTCAGCAGCTGGATATGGATTCAAAGTTTCAATCTTTTTGTTTTTTCCCCTTTCCTTTGTGTAGCATCATTTATTAGTTTTTAGATTGCTTGATTTTCATTTTCATTCAATATATATGTTTGTTTGTGCTGTTTTTGATTTATGTTGAGTATTTAGCAGGGTTTATTTATTTTTGAGAGAATGCTGAGGAAGAGGAGCAGGTCATTGCAGAAGGAACAACACCACATGGTTCACATGACAAACTCTGATGCCAATTCAGATCACCATTCTCATCAGTTCCTTGTTTTGGGGCGCAACAACACTCATCAAAGCCACTCAATTTTCAATCCACCTTGTCTTTTTGTGGGGTTGGGTCCAAAGGGCTTGTTGGATGCTGATTCAGTTAGGAGCCCCACTTCTCCACTAGATGCTAGAGTTCTTTCAAATCTAGGCAACCATGTTAGGACCCCAAGATCAACATCATCCTCACAATCACAATCTCATTCTCATCCCCATGAGGGGCACCAGAGGAGTTGGGATTGTTGCAAAGTTGGCCTAAGCCTCATAGATTCTTTGGAAGATTGTTCCAAGTTCTCTGGGAAGATTCTAAGGTCTTCAGAGAGCAAGAACATTTGTCTCAGTCCTAAAATGATGATCAAGACCCCAAATTTTCCAACCTATGTGGATGATTCCTTTGAGTCATCCAAGTCTTTGCCTAAAGATTTTTGTAAGGCTCCTCGTGTTCCAAATGGACCTGGGTTATTCCATAAGGGTGAATCTAGTGTTCTTTTTGAGATTGGAGATAGTGGTTTAGATCATGAAATATATGGGAAGACTAGGTCATGTTCATTGGACTCTTGTAGTCCATTGAAAACCCTCTCTGGTTTAACTAGCTCCAACACTGATGATCCAATCAGTGATGATTTTGCTTTGAAAGATTTTAGCACCATCCAATTGATGAGCTCTCCTCCTCATTTTATTGGAGGAAGCAAGAACTCGAATACTTCGACAACTGTTGAGCTGAGTTCTTCAAACACAGTTTCCATAGGCTCTTCTAGTGAATTCATGAAATCTCTATCAGCTAGTGAGATTGAGCTCTCTGAGGACTACACATGTGTGATTTCACATGGCCCCAATCCCAAAACAACTCACATTTTTGGTGATTGCATCTTGGAAACTCATTCCAATGAATTTATTAAAAACCATCTTAAGAATGAAGAGAAGGATAAGGGTGTGTCCCTTGTAAGTAATAGGTTACATGCTCCAATCCACTATCCCTCTAGTGAGTTCTTAAGTTTCTGCCACCATTGCAACAAGAAGCTGGAGGAGGGTAAAGATATTTACATTTATAGGTGAGTTAGCATGTAGCAATAGCAGAACTATTGCATCATCTCTTCTATTTCAACTCATAAGTGTCTTTTGAAGATTGAACTTGATTCTAAGATTTTCTGGTTTTTCTTTTGCAGGGGTGAAAAAGCATTTTGCACTCTAACTTGCCGCGCCTTAGAGATCATGAATGATGAGGAACTTGAGGAATCCAACAACACTCCTTCTGAGAACTCATCATCAAAACATGAAGTTGGTGAGCTAATTTTTGAGACAGGAATCCTCACAACTACATAAAAAGAAAAAGGCTTATTTGAGCTGCCACTGCCACCACCGGGGTCGCGATGAAAGGCGTGGACGCACCTGATCATCTGTTTCACAGTGAGCTGTTTTTGTGTGCATCTGTTAGCAGCCATGGATGATCATTTTGTACATCACTGCGGTTTTCGCTTCATCATGATCTTGGTGGATTGTGGCTCTTATTAAGCTTTTTTAGTTTGGTTTTTGCTATATATGATGAAATAGAGAGAGAGATATGTGTTAATTATTTCAAAACTACTATTGGTAGTAGCATGCTGAAATTAAAGGGTTGAGGCCGATTTTTCTGGCTTCCCTTTTTTTATAATTTTCTTGCATTATCTAAATATTAATATATATGTCAATAATGATTTAGTGTATACAGACCCAAAACAGAGTTTTTGACTTGAATGATATATATTATTATTACTATTGTAGTTAATACAATCTATTGCCTTTTTCCTATGAATTTTGGGCAAAATAAGGGAAAAACTTAACAGTGTGTGTTGGTTCCTTTTTGCATTGATTCTGGTTTCACTAGTAATATCTTTTTTCATGAGCATAGCCCCATTCTGAACTGGATGGAACATGCTTCGTGTTTATATGGTTCCTGTAATTCTTATTATGGTAAAAAAGTGATTCTATTCGACTGTCTAGAATTCCTCTTTTTCCTCATTAGTTGATGTTCTTCACGTGCAATTCTTGTATCCTAAAAATCAGAATGCCCATTGTTCATAGGACTAGGAAGGAAGAAGAAACACAACCCGTGAGTCTCCTCCATTCAATTTTTTTGTTTTGTTTTTTCTAACTAAAAAATGTTACAATCATAAAACTTCAGATTCTTTTGTCTAAAAATAACATCGTAATCATCATTCTTCTTTAAATAAATCAATAATTTTAGCAATTTTATGCTATCCAATAATTATAAAAAGGGTAAAAACTCAATTGTTCCTCATGATAATAATTTAGATAAAATATTATCTAAAGAAAAGAAACATGTTATTAACAATCTTAAAATTATAAAATATTTTGAAATTTTTATTTGCTCAATTTCTATTTTTACAGAGCATCATCCTGCTTTTAAAATTATGAAGAATCAATATATTTTATTTTAATCCTAAGAGACTAATAACATCTATCTCACGTATCAATCTATCCGGACATATAGTCTCTATTTACTATTATAAGAAATTCTATTTTCTTAAAATGTGGACGAATACCTAAATAAATTTGTCACAATTTGTAAATAACTCATTGTCCCTTAAATATTTAAGATCACAAAGTTCGAATTTTATGGATGAAGAAAAACTTATTAAAAGCCTCACGTATCATTTTTACATACGTA
This sequence comes from Aeschynomene evenia, assembly GCA_013621005.1. NCBI lineage: Eukaryota > Viridiplantae > Streptophyta > Magnoliopsida > Fabales > Fabaceae > Aeschynomene > Aeschynomene evenia. The sequence continues at coordinate 8,204,332 of CM024270.1, forward strand.
ATCCAAAATGACAGATTAATCAGGATAAAACTTCGGATACTATGAAAATTAAAATAAAAAACTAGATAGGGTGGATGGAAATCACATAAACCCAAATATCACAAAACCACGGTACAACATTCATCACTGTCCTTGTACGATTCTACTAGACAAAGCTTATAAGTCTACATTATTATTCAAATCTAAGTTGAACAAAATACATAGAAAAGAAAGGGTAAATTGAATTCTGAAACAACCAACACGACAAGTTACATCATCATCAACAACTGCCCCGACAACACCAAATCAATGGTGAAAAGGGCACTATTCCTTTTTCCCCTTGGATTAATGTGGTTGCAGCGCCCTGCATTGACACTGGGGTCTATTGCAGCAATTCACCTTCACTAGACTCGAATCTAGTGAAAATCTAAGGACAAACAACCTTTGGTGAAACCAAATAAATGAAATGGAGAAACCATTGCCTCTTTCTCGATCAGGTTCTTGTTTGTCGTGTGTTGTATGATTTGCAGTTCATGCACTTCTGAGCAACTAGATGGTACTTTACGTGAGAAGTTCTACCACAATCATTGCAAAGAATCCAAACCTGTAGAAAAAAATCACCATTTCAATGAACTCTCTAAATTCACCATACAAATTGCAACGATCAGATACCGGTACGAGTATTCAGTATGACATAAAAAACATGTAAAATTATATATTAATGCAGGAATATAGTAATGTTTGTTCTACATCGAAAATACATCTATCGAATATCCAACGTGTGCTATATGTCATACGTTATATATGTCATGCGTAATGTATGCTATAAATATAACACATTACATGTATCACACATTACGAATGACATATAGCACACGTTGGATACTTGTTGGATGTATTTTCGATATACAACAAGCATTATAGAAGGACTGAATATTTGCTGTTGAATTTTGATCATGATGGCGTAGAATACTCGAATGAGAAAATGAATGCTTACCATTTTGTTTTGATATTGTTCAGGCATTGGTGTAGCAGCAATCTCCAAGTCGAATTTCTCCCAAACCTTGGACATATCACAAACTGATTTCGAGCAGAGAGGGCATGTGTACCTGATGAAGAATCAAATACAAACATCAGGACAAATGTTTTTTTTTTTTGCGGTGAAATAGATGAATGAGGAGGCAAGAAGAAGAGATCAGAGATACTCACTGGAAATGTTCCCTCATTTCCTTCAGGCAGCTCTTGTGGATTGTATGTCCACAGGGCATGACAGTGACATCATTCATGGATTCAAACAAATACTGCAATTTTCAGGCTGCCTTGTGTCAGCTTCGAGAAATTCAACGAATCGGTAAGGAGGAGTCGCGATGCAGAATTAAGAAAGCGCAAAAAATTTACCTCAAAACAAACGGGGCAATCGTGATGCATTGCTCCTTCCACGCAAGGGTGACTGTTTTTCAGCAGTGTTGTGTAGCAACAACCTATTCAAAGAATAACATAAATCATGAAAAATATGATCAAAGTGGTAAACTGTTTTAAAACAAAATGGTGGGGAAAAAAAAAGAGTTACCACACTTGTTGCAGTGGAAGAAATTTTCGCATCCTCCGGTTCTGCATAATAACATAGCAGAATTAATCAGTCTGAGTTTTTGCATAAGTTACAAAGCAAAGTACACTGAGCAGAATGCAAAAGCATTAGAAACAAATGGGATCAAATATGATGGTGTTCACTTTAACCAAGTTATACAAAATTACAAATCATTAGCATTTCATACCTGCAAATTCCACAACCATTGCAATGGTATTGCTGCTTAGATACCTGCAGTAGATAAAATGAATAAAGATAATAACAATTATCAACACCTTGCATATTCAATGTGTTAATTTTCTGAAGAGACCGTCATCGATACAGATCATGTTACATGATTTAAACCTCATGGTTAAACATTTGTTATAATATCTCCATCACTAAAAATAAAATATATATAATATGAAAAGCCAAAATCTTGATTTCTAGGATTAGGTACTTACATCATCATCAAAGAGCTTGCATGTCTCACAGAAGTACTTTCCCATACAAACTCCACAATTGATACAGTTTTGCTGAACCTATAAGCAGCAAAAAATAACACAAGAAAAAAAACTACTAAGTTCAAGATGGGACCTAAATTATGTGTGTGGTCTTCTAAAGTATTTAGATCTTGCCTTATAATTAACATGACTTACCTCTTGTTCAGTCCCACAAAGTGAACATATCACCTGAAAAAAAAATATGTAAATTATTCATTTGCATTGCTTCAACAGTGAATTAACAGAAAGGAGAGGAAGCACAATTAGGTACACAAATTAGTGGTATTCCAGATTAATGAGCAAACCTGTTTGACTTGATGGCGGGGAATATCGTGTCTAAGCTTCCGATCAATGCTGATATCATTCTGCAGAATCACAGGATAACAAAAGTAAGTTACATAAAAAGGAACACTACAACATAAGAATTATTCAGGATTTGTAAGGCCACAATGAGTGAGAGCGAAGAATAAATTCCTGGAACTAAAACACAATCATGTGCGAGAAAATTGGACTATTAAGGGAAAATTCTTCATACAAATCTTCGATCTTGAATATGAGAGTACTAAATAAAAGTCTCATAGTACTAAATAACAGTAAATGCAATGCAAAATTCTTCATACAAATCAACCATCTTGAAATACACGACTGGGAAATTAACTCACTTTTGCCTCATTGTGACAATGGCGGCAATCAAAAATCTCATTGCAGCAGGGTGCCCTAATTCGGCATCTTCTCCTGTAATGTTGGCACCTGCAAAGAAAACACATGTTTTTAACCCAACAACAACAGCAGCAACAACACAAAGTCGAAATATATTAGTACATGATGAAATTTACCCATGTTCCATGTATCCTCTCTCTCTCAAGTCATGGATCGTTTCATGTTCGGTCAATTGACTCGATTCTTCTCCACACATGTGGTCTGCATTTGAAGGTACATTGTACACATCTTTCTCAGTCATATGCCTCATGTCATTACACTCAAACTGCAGAGGCTCAGAGTGCATTACTGCCACCTCTCCCATGATGCTCTTGCTATCTTCAGATCAGATTATAAACTATATGGCAATAAAAGCCTATGGACCTGCATGTATGAACATAGTTAGATATAATCCAAAAAAACTTCTAAGGACATAGTTAGTCACTCCATCAAGCCATTCAGTTGAATTCCTAATAATAAAATATCAGAATTACTATGAGAGGGAACACATAATTCCACATAAATCACTCACTCAAATGAATTCCTAATAATGAAAATTTTTTCATGTCTTGATTTTATTGTGAATGAAGGACTAAACTGGGAAGTTATGCATTGAAACCTTAAGGAACTGTAACTAACAAATAGCAAAGACTTTTAAGCTTAGCAAAATCTGCACCTTGACATACTATGTCAGATTAAATTATATGGTCCCTTATTAAATACATTAATAAAAATACAAAAAATAAAAAATTGAGGTCAAATACAATTGTAAATTTTTAATATTATTTGCCATAAACCCAATCCCACTAAACAATAAGACTCCTACACCTAATAATTTAATAATAAACTACAATTGATTTCGAAATAAATCACTGTATAGATTTTCTGATATATTTTAAATAGAACATAAAAATATTTTGAAGATATTCAATTATACCACGTAATGCAATAGCAAAGGCTTTTTTGTGAGATTTATCACATTGGTATAACACTATTATAGGAAAGATGATTATGAAATGATATATATCATCGAATGATATTTTGTTATCGTCATGCTGATAAATCGTTCAGGGTTCTAGCGCAGAAGAGTTAATCGTTCTCATCATCTTAAGATTTTTGAAAAGTTATAGAAGCCAAAACCAGATAACACAAATGCACGCATTTTGCTGCTCATAACATCAAACCACATTCTGTAAACGCAGAATTTAAGACCTCAAGATTCTGCGCTAGTAAGAACACAAACAAGAGAGAAGAACCAAAGTTATATTACCAAACAAAAGAAAAATCCAAAGAGAAACAAACCAATCATTCAAACACTAACACTAACACAATCACAATCACAAGCAAGAGCAAATGGTAAGCAAGAAGGAAGAAGAATGGAACACATGAAACTTAGTAAAACAGAGCAACTAACTTTTCAGCTTAGGAAGGAGAAAGAGAGAGAGGGCGATCCAATCCAAACCAAAAACAAAAACCAAAAACCAGGTTCGGGTCTAGGTTCGGAGCTCCGATTCGAATCTTCCGTGACCCGGCGTAGATACACGGAAGAGGATCACAAAAAGGGAATTAGAATCGGAAAACAGAGCCGAATTTATAGTCATAGCTTCCTTCCCCTGTTTCCAGAGTCTTCGAAAAAAAAAGATCTTTTTTTTTTGTTGCCTACACGAAAACGAAAGATGTCACTGTCATGGGTTGGTGACAGCTTTTCTGGTTCCGTCATTCCTAAATTACCCTTTTTCCTTCACTTCTTCTTCTTGTTCTTCTTACTCTGCTTCACAACAAAAACAAATATCTGCTAGTTTTTTTTTTTGGAACCGGCACGTCGCATGTAAGATGGGTTACGTGTCGGTACTAGGTCCCTCTGGGTAGAGTTAGATAAGGACAAACAATCATAATGTTTTATGTTTTGTGATGTGATGCTGCACCGTCCAAAATCACATTTACACAATCTTACAGACACTTGGTCGGTTATGCTATGTTGAGTATATGAATATATGATATGATATAAGTAAATTAATCTGTAAATTAATCTGCACGTGCCTTATCTCTATCAACTTGTGGAAGCAAATTCGAGTCTTGTTAAGGTTAATTGTGTTAGTTTAGGTCATTCATAATTGAGAATCTGAACTTCAAGGGTATTGGAGTGTGTGTGTTTTGAGGGAGGAGAATAACTTGTATCTGAAGGAGCAATCAAACAGAACAGAATGAAAATGCACTGAATTTTACGTGTCAAAGAGTTTATAGATTACGTGGCAAACGTGTGAGGTTTATCTGGTTTCGTGATTAATAATAATATTAGGTTAATGTACATGATTGGTGTTAATGTTATTAACTTATTATGATCAACATAGTTGCTTTGCTTATATTCGTTAATAATTGAAGTTTAGCTTTATGACGGGCTAGTGCTACGTGTCGGGTAGAAACTAGATAGAAAGCTTTGGTTTATCGTGTTCTGTCTGAGTGATGCGTTACGTGGTAAAGATGGCTTTGATAGTAAATAGTACAGTGTTAATCATTGTAAGATTAATTGAATATGTGATTAGATATATAATATCTGTAAACCTAGGTCAAATCAATATGCAGACGCATTCTTACTAAATTTTCTAAACATTAGTTATTTATTTGAAGATAATAAAATCAAACATTTTTTTTTATTGTTACGATCTCCTTTTCTAAGATATACATCAGGTCATTTTCTTTAACAAATGATCACAAAAAGGAACAAAAGATGCATCAATGAAATAACTCAGTAAAATGAAAGGAACATAGCTATCTTAGCTTAGCTTATACAAGTGGTTGATACATCAATAATTGAAATCTTAGGAATCTAATATAAGCTAAGATCATCAATGCCTAGGAACATGTCTTACGTGGCATCATCTGACAACAATATCACCCAAGGATCCTACATCAACATTCAAGAGACAACAAAATTGACTTAAAATAAAGTAACTTCAAGCTTAGGGGGAATTGCAACTAATAATAGAATATCGACAAAACCACATAATCAACTATGACTTGGAAAAATTAAAACAATCACCATATGTGGTGTCAGCTACATAGATAAAATGATGCCACTGTGTCATGTCATGCCGTGAATCATGTGTGGACTTAATCCATTAACTCTTAAATCTTTTTTTGATAATCTCTTTTATTATTTTCTTGAGTCTTCTTCTACCTGTAACCATCAGTAATCCTTTTTCTTCTGATCCACCTTCGTGACTGAATATTCTTCTGGTTATTTGTTATCTCCCAACATAAACATACTATCGAAGGTGGGATTCCACCATTTTTAATTGGGAAATTTTTTTAAAAAATTTAAAAACAAACAAAATCTTGTAATTACCTGTTGTTGGACTGCAAGGTATGCTGATACAGAGAACAAGATCACTGCACTGCAGCCAGAAGATCAAGATAATTCAAAATATATAGTTGAAAGGAACAATGGCGAGGAAAGATTGACTAAAATGATGAGAAGCATAGTGAATATAAAAGCAAAGCATTGACATGAACTTATCAGATTCAAATTACACACTAAATGTATGGTGAATTTATCTGCAAATGGAACCTTAAAGTCTCGACACATTTCCTGTTCCTTCCCTTGTCGTTCATTTCGGCACCTTGGAGCTCATCATCTTCAGTAAGTGGCGAAAGAAACCGGTGCTATACTGTGTTTACCAGAAAATAGTCTCCAATATGCTTCGGAGAAGCAGCCTCAAATAGAATCATAGGTCATCTCCAAATATTCTGTATTGGGAAGGTCAAGAACCTTTTAGCAAATGCATAAGAGAAAAATTCTCATGACACAGATTCTGAAATGAATGAAAAAGAACATGCGAAAATAGAAGAAACAAACAGAAAGTCAGTGACATGAAAATAAAGGTGAAGGTTGCACACTTGCACCTCAAGAAAGTTAATTCTTGCAAATGTGGTTTCGCTTCAGGAACCGAGTAGTTGCAGAACCTTAAAAGCAGAACAATGTCCTTTTTTAATTCTTGCAAATGATTCCTTCAGGATAACGAAGCAGGATCAACTGCAGAAGCACAAAAATGATCTCTAACCTGAACATATCCATTTTAGTCTCAAAAGATGCCAATCATTGCAGGCGGTGAAAAAGGAGAGGATTTTCAGCCATTTGAGAACTTAAACCAGGGGCTAAAGGTTGGAGCAATCCACTATTGGACAATTCTTCCAAGTCTTTAATGTCTTGTTGCAAACGACCCACATGAAGAATGGAATGATCAAGAACCAAAGGATCATCTGGAAGACCATGGAGAAGGGTGAGCAAAGCCTGTTTGTAAACTTGAGCAGACAATAATGGCCTCGCGACCTGCCGGCTTCTGCAGAAAGTTGCGACCTTGATGACATGTTTACAAAGGTTTCCCAGCCTAGACCAAGAACAATCACAGAGTGAAAATTCAGAACCAGGATTCCAAACAGTATAGACCAAGTTTCTGTCAGTCTGAGATAAAACTTTTGTATTATGGAGATTTTGCTCGTCCAATATCACATCAACATCTGGAATATGAATAGCATGACACCAAGCGTTAGTGGAGAAAGATTTGTTGCGTAGGTTCTCGAAATACCCAGTCTCTAAACTGTACTGGTCTAGCCAGTAAAGGGAGTGAATTTCAGTAGTTAAAGTGTGGATTAACCAGTCTACTCTTGGCCAGAGATTGGCATAACTCTCCTTCAAGAGCGTGGATTTTAATTTTACGTGATAGGATTCCATCGCAGCATGCGGCTCAGGAGTTGTCGCAGGGAGCGACTTTATGCCATTAATCCACATATCTGCACCAGAAAGCATAGCAACGCTATTATTTCAAGAAATACTATAAAGACACTCTTCAGGATGTGGGACAAAATATGAAATGTATATGATATTAAATCTGGATCAAAAAGAGTGCAGATCAAGAATTATTATGATGTAAGACTGCTATGGCAAGAATAGATGTTTCTTCAATAGATACAAAATTAATCATGGATCAATTGAAAACTACCTATACTGGCTAGCCACTGGCTCTTGAAATAGTCCATGAAGGCACGTTGATCGACAAAAATTTCCATAAACTCTTCAACTGCATCCATAGCATTTGGTCCACACCTTGTGCAGTACAGAATCCATCCCAAGTGCCTAAACATCTCCCGTTGAACCTCAAAATTGCAGCATTTCTTAACAAGCTTTTTAATCCAAGCACGCCGAACATGCCAAGCACATAATAGGATGCGACATTGGAAGGCCTCTCTGCAATAAGCAAGATTTCATAAAACTTGCCAATGAGGTGGATTCTTCGAACTCACACAGAAAAACTGAACAGAACTAAAATGAGCTGCACTAATCTCTTTACCTTATGATACCATAGGCCAAAGATGGATCATCCAAAAAAATAGCATTAGGCCTCCATCTAGGATCCTTAGTTCTTATTCTTTCGGATAGAATCCCAATCCATTTATGAAGATCTTTACCGACAAAGGATGAGGTGATGATCCAAGCAACTGGAATTGCATTTTGTGATGAATCGAAAACAAGTAAAGAACACACTGGATACTGTCGGGGACAAGAAAGGAAAATATAAGTCATTCTAAAATCCTGCAACATTGCTGAAATGATTAATTTAACAGCTTTTAAATGTAAAACATATGTTTCTTCTAAACAGGATTTTTTTCCTTCATCAGAATTCATAACAAAAAAGCTAAACATTATATAGCCTTTGGCTAGTCCTGGCTTCACACATAACTAACTTATAATAAATTGTAAGGACATAGTTCCTTTTTGAAAAGGTAAATACAAAAACAATGTCCAATACCTTAAGCTTCTTCAAGCCAAATGTTGAATGAAAGGAAATAAAACTATTATTTCCATAACGGATCATCTGCTGCAGCTGCCAATCTGTCTGTATACCCAAAACAAATGATTCTGAACTTGAATTAACTTGGTAATAGAAAACATGCTTCTGATGGCGCTGGACCCATATCTTTACACTGCATTCGTCATTTTCCTGCAGCTCGTGCGAATAGTTGCGGACACTCCTTTCCATGTTACGCACATCATTTCGAGTGAGAAAATCATCACGGTTTTGCGGTCCACCTTGCTTCTGCATCACCTCTACATGGTGCTGTATTATATTGTCCAGAGATATTCCAACATAAAGCATAGACATCACCTTTTGGCGTAACTCATCTGAAATTCGTGGAGCATACATAGCTCTTGTCCCTATTGCATCCCTGTCAAGTATTCCATGACATGGTGCCCCTGTTTTATCTACATGCCTTCTTTGGTTATATATAATCAATGCGAGGAGTGGTCGAATATATAATCTTTTAACAGTGAAATGGCAAAGGCATCCTCTCATCATGTGACGCCTCCCTGGCCTGCTTCCCTTCCCTGAAGCCGGTTTGGTGCTTGTGCCATCCCCTACGTCTGAGTCACCCTCTCGATAGTCTTCAGGACCATAAGAACACCAGTACCTAAATCGATGTATAGTCTTACACTGTTGATTAAATGAATCTTTTCAGATATAAAGACAACTTATCAAAAAAAGATACAGGATGTAAATTGCAATTTAGATCACTTCAACATTGTATTTACTTTTTACTCCCTCAATGTTCTCTCATTGTCATCACAATATTAGACTACTGAGATTGGAATTACGTAAAATTTTCACATGAAAAAGACCCATACACTAAGATTATAAAAGTTCAAATATCAACAATATTTTCTAGCATAAGTTTTAGTTAGTTAACAATCACAACACCATTAAACAATTTTAATCAAGGGATAACATACAGTGTATACTCAAGATAGCCATCAACCCTTGGTTTAGTGATGCTCCCTTCAGGTCTCTTCCTTCTTGATTCTACACGGAAGCTAGCAGGGCATTCAGGATTGGAAGATTCCCCTTTTACAAAATCATCCACTCTGGCAAAAGGAATCAGAGCAATATCGTCGCCCCCTTGACGACCCCCTTCTAATTTCACCCAATTTATATGAGCAGCAGAAAATTCAGGACATGGGGGGTCCTGAACTGGAAGGTTTAGAATGTCCTCCATTCTCGGCATCTACAGTTCCAAACAAAACAGTTAAAACACACACACATATACATTTTATGAACTTATGAGAGAAAATGTGATCATGGTGAATTGCCATTTCCCACCTCTCACCAAAGGAAAGGTGCAAAATACGTGCCTTACATCAAACAATGCATATGAACATTTCAACTATATCTTCAAAGTCTAAATCTTCAACCCAATTATAAGACCTAGTACCTACCATTCATGTCCCATATTTTCATCATATCGGTTCTTAAAAAATAACCCCCTCTCCTAAATTCCAACCATAGTGGATAAATTATGAACCACAGTAATTAGAGGTTTTTGGCTTCCGAAAATTTTCCACATCCTTTAAAATTACTGACCTCAGCAAAGGATATTGAAGTTAGAACAATCCCAATTTTCTTACTTAGTAATAATTTAGCAGTGAGAGTAAAAATGAAGCATCAAGTGAATTCAGGTAGCGAGTATTGACTACCATCTACTCACAAAACCGATCATCTCAATGCAAGTTCTTGATATTATTATACAATTTCTGAGCTAAATTCAAGTAACAGTGTGAAACTCCGCATTGGTAAAATTGTACCTTGGTTGCATTCGCCTCAGCCAAGAAGAACAAGAAGAAAAAGAAGAAGAGAAAGAAGATGAAGAAGTCGCAAGAAGCGAAGAAAGAAAGTGAAAAACAGAGAATGAGAGAGAAATGGATGTTTTTTATTTATTTATTTATTTATTTAGGAAATGGATGTATTCGTCTTCGTGGAAAGACCGCAGAAAAACAATTCTTGGTTTTTAATTTTTTTCTACCGTCCCACGATTTTTGGGCCTTGATTGGGCTGAAGCCCATTTACAAGGCCCATGATAAATTTGGGCTTTCATACGTAAATCACTTTTCGTATAGAAAAAAAAAAATATATATATATATATATATATATATATATAATATATCAAGGAACCTCTATAAAAGGGAATTGTATGACGTTAAAGATAGATGCTCAATGTGACACATCATGAAATGAAAGATGAATGGAAGATTGTGGTGATTCTGCATACATCATCACAACAAGGTAATGTTTTATGAAAAATGATTGTTGTACAACAAAAATATATCAAACTAATATTCAACGTGTGTTATATGTTATACGTAATATGTGTCATATGTAATAAATATTACATATGATACACATTAATACATTATGTATGATATATAACATACGTTACATACTAGTTGAATATATTTATATTGTACATACGAGATTTTATTGACTATAAAGTGAAAAATTGAGTATGGAATAAAAGAAAATGTTCAAATGGAGAATAGATTGAACATCAAAAGGAAATTAAGGACGCATAAGTCTTAAATCCCACCACAAAATAGGAGAAGAATAATCTCTCAGTTTCTAAAGTGATGAGATTGGAGGAATTTATGCTAATGTGTTTAAGACGTTTAGTAGCATGAAGTGACTTAAGGCATGTCTTGGTGAAACTTGGAACCACAAATTGATTTATTTAGATATAAAAACAAGTTAACAATTATATCATTTTTCTTTTATCTCTCTCTTTTAATACAATATTTTTGGTGGCCAGTTTTTCTTTTTTGGTAGGCAGCTATTTCAATACAATTTAAATATGTGTTGTCTTGTATGTTTATTAAAATAATATTGCTATTTGTACAATAAAAATCAGTCAAAATCAGTCAATATAGAGATTTAAGTCACAATCACTTAGATGATTAAAAACTAATTTCTTAAAGAAAGTTTTTTTTTTTTGTCAAAAGGTTGTCAAATAGGTTCAATGGTTGATTTAACTATTTTTTATTGTTTATCAAGTTTTTTTCTTATTAAAATTATTTATTTTATTTGTATTTAAGAAGGCATTGTTTAGTATTTGCATTGTGCATTGATATACATAAAATATTAGATATAAATATAGACTCAGTGAAGATAAAAATAAAAAAATATTGTGTCTATTTTTCAAGAATACATTTGTTATGAAATACATGACAAGATAGAAATATAGAAACAAAGATATAAAAAATATGAAGTTCTTATATTATATTTAAATTAGTATAAAAAATAATAATTTATGTGTCACTTTGTTTATTTTTGTGTTAACTCTATATCTATTGGTTAAGAGTAGAGAAAATATACAATCTTAAAATGCAAAAAATCTGTCTCGTCTAGATAACCAAACACTCTTTAATATATTTATATCTTGTATATCTTATCAAATCCAACTTTAAGAGTATGAAAATACACAATTTTTTATTTTGAGATATCAATTTTTTTTAATCTTATCTCCATTATCTTTATATGTTTATGTCTCTATATATAATATATATTGTATTAAACACTTTCTAAGTGACAAGTATTTTTTTTAAATGGAATCATCAAAAGAGGCATGGATGTGCACGGTATAGTGAATTACCAAAAGTGGTAATTATTATTATCATTTCGAGGCTGGCTGATGAGTATTCATGGTGGTGTCGGATCTGTGCATGATATTAGTGCTTGGGATCAGATAAATGGAGCAATGAGAGGGATATGATAATGTAATCAATTAAATGTAATAGTAAGGCATGATTCAGACAATACTTGATCGCTGGTGACCCTGAAATTAAAATACATATATAAGGTGCTTAATTTGATGGGACATTAATGGAGCTCTGTGTATAAGATCGAATGTGACGTTTCATGTAAATTTTGGTGATGATTAGTGTTATTTATATGTTAGACTATGGTACTAATGGTTAGCTAGGTTGGGTTGGGTTGGGTTAGTTGGTGACATTAAGTTTGATGTGAGAACTACTCATCACGCTTAATTTGTTCAATTAAAACTTTACTTGTGTGAATATAAAAGGTCAACCATAGGTATCATTAAATGCATTAATTTGTCTGTGTTTCTTTCAAACTTTACCCTTTTTTTTATTTTACTAACATTTATTGTATTACTTTAAGTAAACTCTATTTTTTTAATAACTTTTTTTAGTTTAGATTAATGGAGGATGGAAGAGAAATAGGAAAATAATTTACTATGTGATCCTCATTAGGCTCTTTTCTTTTATTCTAACCACATTAATTAATTCACAATATTAATGTAAGAAAAATGCTACTATTTATATTTCGTGACAAACTAACTTGTATGAATTTCTTCATCAATCAGTCAAAGAAATATGTGTGTAAAACAATAGAGAAATACTATAAATCATGATAATAAGTAGTGGGGAAGGGATACACATATATCTAAAAAATAATTTACACGTGAAGTCAATCACATTGGTTGTGTGATTTCTTATTACTAGGCGATTGAGTTAAAGATTTTTATTGATATGCAATGTATAATTGATTGTATGTGTAAAATTATTTTACACTAATAGTAAATTGAAATTAAACTCTATTTTAAAAACTAACATTTTTATTTTCAATAATATTTATCATATAAACAGAAATACGTTCAACTAGTATCCAACGTGTGTTATGTATAGCACATATATATATATATATATATATATATATATATATATATAACACATATTCTATATTACTATTATGTATATCATACTTATTAGATATTAGTCAATCGTATTTATATTAAAAGATAAACATTATTGTTTCTGTTTTTGACTCTATCAAACATTTAAGTAATAAAAAAAAATCCTTAGAATATGGATCCCGAGAATCTCTAAAAAGAAAAAGATTCTGGTTCTCCAAGGAGTATATATACACTACTACTACAACATTCTCTCAAATCTCACTCACCAATCTTCTCTATATACCTATAAACCCTCTCATCATCAATCCTCATGGCAACCCCAATCCCTCCTCCAATGTCGCCAATCCTATCCACAGTCCTCGAAGCCGCCGCCACTGAAACCACCACCTCACCCTCCACCACCACACCAACCACCGCCTTCTCCGCCATGCAAAAGGTGAAAACCAACCTCATCCTCCGCTCCAAATGGTCCGAGCTCAACGGCGCCATGGGCGACCTCGGAACCTACATCCCCATCGTCCTCGCACTCACCTTGTCCAAGAACCTCAACCTCGGCACCACCCTAATCTTCACCGGAATCTACAACATCGTCACCGGCGCAATCTACGGTGTACCCATGCCAGTCCAGCCCATGAAGTCAATCGCCGCCGTCGCACTCTCCGACCCCTCCTTCTCCGTCTCGGAGATCATGGCCGCCGGAATCCTTACCGGCGCCGTACTCCTCATTTTGGGCCTAACGGGCCTCATGCAGCTCGTTTACAATCTCATTCCTCTTTCCGTGGTTAGAGGGATTCAACTTGCACAAGGCTTGTCCTTTGCAATGAGTGCTGTGAAATACGTTAGAAAGGTTCAGGATTTGCCAAAGTCCAAGTCTTTGGAAAATAGGAATTGGTTAGGGTTTGATGGGTTGGTTCTGGCAATTTCTTGCCTCTGTTTTATTGTGATTGTTAATGGTGCGGGTGAGAAGAGTAATGGTTGTGGTGAAGATAATGAGAGTGAAATTGTTAATGATGTTGAAAATGGTGGTGGAATTGGGAATGGAAATGGAATTAGGAATAATAGTAATAATAATAATAATATTGGTGATAGAGTTAAGAGGGTTCTGTTTTCTCTTCCCTCTGCTTTCATTGTGTTTGTTTTGGGTGTGATTTTGGCAATTGTGAGAAGGCCTAATGTGATTCATGAGATTAAATTTGGACCTTCTCCAATTGAAATTGTGAAGATTACAAAACATTCATGGAAGGAAGGTTTTGTGAAAGGCACAATTCCTCAGCTTCCATTGTCAATTCTGAACTCTGTTATTGCTGTTTGTAAGCTCTCAATGGATTTGTTCCCCGGCAAGGACTTGTCGGCGACATCGCTTTCGGTCACCGTAGGGCTAATGAACCTTGTTGGGGGTTGGTTTGGTGCCATGCCAAGTTGCCATGGTGCTGGAGGACTAGCAGGGCAGTACAAGTTTGGAGGGAGGAGTGGAGGGTGTGTGGCACTTCTTGGTGCTGCAAAATTGGTCTTAGGCTTTGTTTTAGGGACTTCTTTGGCTCATATTTTGAACCAATTCCCTGTGGGGATTTTGGGGGTTTTGTTGTTGTTTGCTGGTGTTGAGCTTGCTATGGCTTCAAGGGACATGAAGACTAAAGAGGACTCTTTTGTGATGCTTATTTGTACTGCTGTATCACTTGTTGGATCAAGTGCCGCACTAGGTTTTCTTGTTGGAATGGTCATTTTTGTGCTTGTTAGGATGAGGGATTGGACTAAGGGTAAGCCATTTTCAGCTATTTGGAAGCATGGTAATACCCCATGAGATAATCTTGTTATGAAGAAGAGCCAAAAAAGAAGTGATGAAAACTCTAAGAAGAAGAAGGAAATTTGATGGTGTATGTCTTGTAATTCAAGTAACTTGATTATGGCACAAAATGTTTTAGTCTCTTGTTACTAGGTTTTTTTTTTTTTTTTCCCTTAAAAGATATATTTGTGAATTTTGATTTTAAAAGGGAAATGGAGGGCTTAAAAGTGTAAAATTCTAAAATTTTACGCAATAAGCATTTCATTTTTCTCTTATCGCTAAAATTCAAATTCATAAATATATCCGGAAGAGAATATCTACATGGTATTATTAACTGTAATTACTAGTCTACTTTTTGTGTGTGTGTGTTTTGTATTTTGTAAGATGTGCATAACGTAATTATTGGTAACTTTCAGTAATTATTATTATTCAGTATTATTTATTATATAATAGAAATATATTAAAATAATATTCAAAATGTATTATGTATTATACATAATATGTATTATATTTAATATTATACATATCACATTGAATAACTAGTTGGATCAATATTATAAAACATTATTGTTGGCTTTGTTTACTATTGCCTGCGTACATGACTACATGATAAACGTGTACGTAGTGAACTAGTGTTTGTTCCTATTAATAAATTATGAAGAAATTCAAATATTGCTTACGTTACAGAATCTCATAGAATATATATATAATAATATTTTGGTGAAAATAGATTCTCTCATAGCTTTTGATATGACATTGCTATGTTCAAGCAATCACATAAATGATAAAGACAATAAAGATAGATTATACCTAATCTAATCTTTATAATGTGAAACATTAGCATAGTTAATAGCTGAATTTACATGTTGTTTTATATTCATTAATTATGCGTGTTGGTAGATTAATTGCTGCTTTCTTACGACAGAAAAGTAACAACAAAAAGATTAATTATGCCTTTTCCTGAGCCAATCAATAAGATCAACTTTTGCAATTTTGGACGATTTGATGCTTAAATGATTCTGGCTTGACAAGGGTTTCTCCTCAATAAAAATATAATTAGGATGCCATAGCATTGCGTGGGAATAAGAGTTGAATTTACATTCTTTCGTTCAGAAATAAAGCTCATAATCACAATCAATTTTATAAAATAAAGTACGTGTCCATCATTTATACTTAAAGTAGAAATTGAGATGTACATTTTTAACACACTTAATATGTACATACCCTAAATAAAATATGTATAATTTTTCAATGAATAATATTGTACACTAAAAGTAACACTAAATTAATTATTATTAGTAAAAAATTTGATTAAATAAGTATAAATTTTGAATTGTATAAATTATTATCTCAATATAAAAGTTTGAATATAATGTTGAATTGAGTTAAAATATAAATTAAATTGAATAGTTATAAATATTAGATTGAATTAAAATTAAATTAAATAGTTAATTTAATATCAAATTTAGTGTACATAACCTATTTCACTTTTTCAATTTATACACTTTTGCTAGCCATTATCTGAAAATTTTGAAAAGAAAACAATCACTATAGCGAGTCATTTACTTGCGTCAATAATGTTAATTTGTGTGCATTGACACCGAGGCTAAATTATTGAATGACATTGGCAGCAACTATATACTGAATTAATAGAAACAAGTTTAATAAATTATAAATAAGTTTTATATGCAATTTTTCGTATAAAAATTTTCACCTTTCACTTAAACCTCTAATTAAGTCATAATTTTTATTTTTATTTTATTTTCAGAATTTTATGAAAGAGATATGAAAAGAAAATAATACGTTTTTTATTTTTTAATATTTTTTTACAAAATTCGAAAAAACAAAAAAAATATAAATTGAAAATAGAAAGTGACAATAAAAATCAAACAACACCTAAACATTACGTTTTTCTCTCCACATCCTCCATTGTATTGTCATGTTTTTCTACATTTTTTTATTCTTCAAATTTAAAAGAATGTGATCTAACATAAATCACCTGCCTGATATCCAAACAATAGAATAAAATTATGTCATTCAATCCACTCCATTACTCTTTCAATAAAAATTAAAGATACATTATTTTATTTTGGGTTTTTAGTTTTTACTCTATGTAAGAATTATGAAAGATATATGATGCTTAAGGGTATATGTTTGTTTTAAAGTTTGTATAATGAGTCAAACTTTGGATAAAAATTAATTACCCTAATTTTTACTAAAGTAAGAAATTTTTGCTTCGGAAAAAATACATTGAGAAAAGTATATATATATATATATATATATATTTCTTTTTTGAGTTCTTCAAACTTAAGTTTGGGATTCCAAACTTTAAAGGAAACACACACTAAATAATTATAAATGATTATGGTTTTGACAAGGGCTTGCATCATGCCATTCCTAGCTAGATTCTGACTTTGCCCAACAAAAATGGAAATCACCATTACTAGCAGTAGTGTCAATATGCTAATTCCTTTAATTAATTTCCCCTTTTACCGACAAGGATTGACACAAGTGGTAAGCGGCTTGTTGTCCCTTAAGCAAGGTCTCGGGTTCGAACCTTGTAGATGGAAAAAATCCTTGCTGGGAGCCTCACCTGCCATTCCCAGGTACGCGACCCGGGACGACGGATTAGTCGGGACGAAGCTCCGGATACCGTGGGCAACCAAAACAAAAATAAATTAATTTCCCCTTTTCAATTATAATAATCACTTAGTTATACTCTCCAAAAAAGATAATTAGAAACAACTTTAATAGGATATCATTGGCCAAGAATAAGCCTTTTTGCTTTCACCAACATATACACTATCACCACTTGATGATCCTCTAGGGTCATAGCAAAGGTGAACACGGGTGATGGTGAAGAATAAGAATAAGGATTAAAAGCTTATCACAATAATGCTTTGGTTTTTGATATGGTCTGTATCCAAATCTTAGCCACTTAACATGCTCTCTCATATCCATTTTTTTTTAAAAATCAGATTTGTACATTTCCCACTTAGCCACATTACCCTAGAGTTCTGTACATCCACTTTATATTCCAATAATGTTCGTCGTACAATTGAAATGCGTCTAACTAGTATTCAATGTGTGCTATATATAAGATGTAATGTGTGCTATACGTACGTGTGCTATACATATAGCACACATTATGTCTTATGTATAGCACACGTTGGATCCTAATTTGACGTATTTCTGTTGTATGACAAACATTATTGCTTTATATTTTAAAGCTCCGATAAAAAAATAAATATTAATTAATGAGATAGAACTGTAAATAAGAAAGAAAATGACCAACTTGATAGACCTTCTACTCATGTATAGTTATAATTTGAGTTTAAATTTTAAAATTTTCTGTATTGTTGAATATAAAGATGTGGAAATACATATGTAAAGTTCCATTATACATCAGAAACACAAAAATAACTGAAGGGATAAAGAAGGAAACAATGCCTATAGGGTAGCGAAATCAATGAACATGAACTAAAATACTCAAATTGATTTAGAAATATATGCCTGAGTGTATGATCACCCACCTACACTTACTAGTGAAGTAATAAAACATGGATCGTTCTTCATGCTAGCTAGGTTGAAAAGAGTTAAAAAATGATTATTTTTTTTAATCAAATTCAAGAGCATTTCCCCTTTGTTTCACCCAAGAGGCAATATAGGTTGAAAAGAGTTAAAAAATAATTTGAATCACTTATGAAGCATTGAGATTTGAGTGGTAAGCATGATCACTTAAATTATCTTGATCACAAGGTGAAGTAAAGCATATTCTCTTAACAACATTCACTCAAGTTATCTAAGTAAGTAACTTTAGTTTTTAAGTAGCACTTCATTAATAGAATTATGGTATATAAACTTATTTCGACTTCGTCTATTGATGAACATTCTATCTATCATTAGATGAAGTGTGAACTTTATTCAAGTAAGACACATACATTATCCAAAGATTAATAGAATATTCTTTACATAAAATCGAAAAAAAATGAGTTAAAAAATTATTTCAGTCGCTAATAACTCCACAACAATATACTCTCCTTTCAATTGGGATTCTTGTGACCCAAAGTAGTAATATTAATTGAAGAATGACTCATTTCTGACAAAATCTTATCTCTCTTTAATTTCCCCTTCATTATATATTCTCTGTTGAGGTCAAATGTTGGTATGTTACACAGCTAGCATAAATTACAAAAATAAATAATGGGTAGTGATCAGATGAAATGAAATGCTATGCTATGCTCTACTTAATTATTTATTAAAAAGTCAACAAGAATGCCAATTTAGTGTGTCAATTAAATTGCATTCTAGTGAAACTTTGTGTGAATAGCACACACAAGATTTTTTAAAAAAAGTTACCAATGCTAGCTAGTACTATATATATCACAAGAAAGAGGAGAAGATACCAGAAAACTTCCACCAATATTGAAACCTCTTTGGTTAATTTTTAGGTGCTGGTGGTGTTAGTGGAGGGTTACTGTAATAAGGGAATATTGTATTGTATTTACAATAATGCTATTATTCGTACGTACATTTTTCTCTTACATATCTTCTTCACCCACTTTATTATCATTGGATTTTGATGTGACATTACTCCACCACTTCAACTTTTATTCTCCACCATTGAATTTAGATGTATGTTTATAATACATACAAAAAAGTATGTACAAATATCATAGCTCTTCTATTTAAGGGTATATATGATGTGTCAGGTACACTGTGGCTGTGCTGTGGTATGTGTTTTTGCAGAATCTGAAATCTTTTATATCTGACATTATGATGTGTGATGTTCTTTCAGAAGAGTTGATTCCAGTTGTAATAATAAAAGAAAAAAAACTAATAATAAACCTTCAAAAACAGTTTAGGAGACAGAGTTGTATACTTTTTTTTTTTTTTTTAATTGCAGGGACTAAAGTGTATAATGGAAACTGTTTTCATTGATAACACTAGTAGCTGAAAACTTGAAAAGAATGATGAAAAATGTACATTCAGAATAATTTTGAAGTTCACATTGACTTTTTCTTTTGTCATTTAAAAATAAGTGAGTACTAAGTTAACAAAAGTATCCATATAAATTTTTGTGCAATACTTATTATGAGAAGTATGCAAGATAGGAGTTTCTTGAAACTCTAAAATAGATAATTTTTGACAAATTTTATTTTCTATAAAGACAGATGATTTTGGAGGAAGGAAGAAGAACTATGTCACTGCCAGCAATTTTTGCACTCTTGTTAATTCATTTATGAGACTAATTAATTAACCAAATTCATCTTTAGTTCATTAATTGGCCTCTGAACCAGGATATATATATCATAATTGATCATTCTCCCAACAAATTGAAGGGCAAAACAGGACACAGAATTAAGAATGTTTCTGACATTTTGCCAAATCAATATTTAGTCATCTCCAAATGGGTTTCCTCCCTTCTTAGAAAATGAATTTGGAGTGGTGGGTGTCATGTATTCTCCACCTCCTGAAGCCTGCATTGTGCTTAGGGATCCAAAAGTGCTTCTGTCATTACTGAAGCTTGAAACTCCTTCAGGCCTACAAAACAAAATATTTGAAAGCAATTAATTACAATAGGAATGAGTGAGTAACATTTTCAACTCTTAGAGCATAGCATCAGCATCAATCATTAGTATATAAACAAACTGAGTGAGGGGCATCTCTTAGAATCTTTTAGAATTGTAGTAAAAAATTATCAGAATCTTAGCAGAAATGATTTTACATTAGAAGTGGTATAGGGTTTACCTGGGAGATTGCATGTTGTTATTAACTTGTCCATAGTATGCACCTGATAGGATTGAGTTAGAGACAGACTTGACTAAAATTAATCAAGAAAAAAAGTACATTTGAGAAGAAATGGGAAATACCAGAGGGAAATCCTGAACTGAAGGTAGATTGTGAATGAACTGCAGGAGGTCCATAACTTGGGGACTGAGGCATCATTCCTAAAGCTTCAAAACTTGAAGCATGCATTAATCCTGTTCTTGGTGATGCAGAAGGTGCACTTTGCAAAGATGTCATAGCTGGAAGCTACAGAAAAATAACACCAAGGTTACAATAATATCTATTAACTTAATTCAAGGATGTTTAAAAGGTTAAAAACCAAATCTATATTAGAAAGGAGTCAAAATTTGCAACAGAATGTACAGAAAGGTTTTCATCAAATTAGTTTATTGGTGTTGCACATACTGATGAGGTGTGTGTTATAGTTCTCCCTTGAGTTTCATCAAATGGGTTTCTAGACATAGCTGAAATGGGAAATGCTGAGCTAGGCTGCCATTAGAAACATCATATCAATCAGTATACACACGAAAAACCAATAGAAAAGAAAAAAACAGATAAAACATGATTTGCATAAAATATACCACTGAATTAGGATAATACTGCATGCCAAATCCCATGTCATGAGGTTGAACATTTTGCCAACCTGCAAGTGGTGCAGCAGGGGCAGGTGAGTAGCTTGAAGTGAAAAGGTCCTGCATAGATTTCACTTGTGACTTAAGGTTCTCTTAGTTTTTGAGGGAACTAAAACTGATATAACACAAGACTGTATATCCTTACTTCTGGAAGTTCCTTTCTTCCACTATACTTGGTTTCCACTGCAACATCAGGTTTAGTGTCTTGAGCAGGTATAGCTGTGGACTGAGGAGACATTTCAGAAAAAGCATTGGACGAGTCGTGTGAATTAAGAACATATGATGGCTGTATGAAACAAATTGAAAAACATGAGTAACTTTGCAGGCACACAAGAAGGCCTAAAATAAAATCAAGGCCCTCATATAGCTAGACATATAGTTTCCATTTACATCAATATATAAAAAGATTCAAGTCTCTCACCGTGTCTTTCGATGCTGCAGGTGTGATTGGTGTGATTGGTTGTTGTGTTGTATAGCTACTACCTACTGATACAGAAGGACAAAATTGCAGGCTTGATAGTTTCTTCCCATCTGATACTTCATTCGAGTAGTCTTCCTCATCGAATAGGTCAACATGTGAATGCACTGCATTAGAAGGTTGTTCCATCTCAATGGCAAGGGTTGGTGTAATTGATAAAGCATAGCTATTTTTGGGTGATGGAGTTGTCTGCCTTATTGGGGTAGATGGAAACTGCTGGAAATCGCCACTAGTACTCGCATTTTCTACGGTTGCAGGTGTTGGATCATTGTTGTCACCAGTTGAGATCTCAGACATGACACCAGTTGTTGGAGTCAACGGCGCGGACAACTCAAAAAGTAAAAGATCTAAAGAATTTGCATATGTTGTTGCTTGAGGTGTTTTCTCTGTAACAGAAGATATCCAGGTATTTGAGTTTGAGGTTTCTGCAGCATTGTTCACTGAATGATTAAAATCATCAAATATGGCCCAGTTGTCTTCAGCAGCAGCATTGGAGGCCTGAGATTAAGTAACCAAATCTATGAAACTTGCAAAAGGATTAACTTTTTGGTTCAGATGAATTTTTTTCGACGAAAAACCTTTAGCAATTAACATTCATCTAGGATTTATTTCAAAAGGTCACATTCACAATGATAAAGAAAATATGCAACACATTAGTACTTCCAATCCTTTGAAAGAAATAATATGAGAAAAACAACTTGGGAAATGTTACAGTTTGATGAGAAAACAAAATATCCAAAAAGATATGGCAGTGATACCTTATTCTGTTGAACATCATGAGGTTCCCTATTGCATGCTTGAGAAGTTTCACCTACTTTCGGAGATGGACCTACTAATACTTCTCCAACAGAGCGCACGACCGGCGATTGCGGTTCCTCTACATTCTTCTGGAAACTAGGTTGAAGCTGTCTTAGCTTCGATTCCAAATTTGAAAGCTTTCGGTTTCTAATCTCATCATCTTTGAATCTGTCATCAACAACCTCAAATTTTACCGGCTTTCGGCCATGGCTGGCATTGGCATGCCTGGAGTAGTTTTGAGCATATCTTGGGCTTCTTCTGTCATCAAAGTAAACTTTGACAATGTTGTCTTCACTTCTAAAACTAGGACTGGATCTTTCACTGGAATGTCTTTCAAATCTATCTCCACTATCTGAACTTTTAGGCTCAATACGAAATGAAGTAGTAATGCTCCTACTTTGGTTCGGTTCCTCCTTCTCACTCTGTACAAATAAATTGATATCTCTTTTACAAATATGATTTACTGAGAAAAGAAACTCATTTTCTGTCATATCTTAGTATGATCATATAATTAGGATGGTCATTGGACAAAATAAACTAGTATGATCCACAAACTCAGACTAAGGATCAGCAAGTATACATTATCATTCTGGTAAACAAATTCTGACAAAAAATTGAGATATATTATATCTAGCATTTTGTTTTCCTGAAGTCTAAAAGGAAGTAAAAAACTTACCAGCCTAACCCTGGGAAGCTCTGCAGAACTCGTTTCGCCAGCGAATCTTTTGTCGACATACACACGCTTGATGAAATCCCTAAGTTTGAGTATATTGCTGGATGCATAGATAGAGGTGAATTAGAAGAGTTGCTGCATGTATACTACTGAAAATGAAAAGGATAAAACATGAGATGATATGAGATGCAAAGTTACTTGGAATCGGGGAAAGAATTCCGCATAGGGTCCCATAATTTGAAATAAATCTGCTTGGCTTTCTGTTCATGAATGAATGATAATAGATTGGTATGTTGATGAATAAAAAAAATATAATAGCATGATCAATTCATGCAGACCTCATTGCCACCTGCTTGAAGAGCTTCAACTTCATCAGAAGTAAATTTTGCCATGGATACTGATTTTACTCTGTGAGTAAACTCTCGGCTGCATTTTGTAGAACACATGGTGAGCAAATATGAAAGAATCTAAGTATGAAATTTTGGATCATCTCATTTTTGCTTATGAGCGCATACAAATATTGCAATTTCTTTGTTGTGTCTTATGAAATCATCATGTTTAGGAAAAAGGGCATGATCCAAAACCATAAAACTTGCCTACAATTTGAAGATTAAACAGAAACAGAAGATTTTGTAAAATTCTTACTGTATTCCACTGCAATTTGTGCAGACAAATGTGGAGAAAGTTGTGCACACATATTGAGGTCCCTGAAATCATAGAAGAACATGTCATAAAACTTTTTTCTTTTTAAATTTTTTTTTTGCAAATGTTTAATATTTTTTATCATTAATGATTAACTAATAATGCATAATTTTAATATAGCATACCAAGAGGTTGCAATTGATGCATCTTCTATTTCCAGGGAGTTTCAAAAGGGCACGTATAAGTTTTTCAATTCTGGCATCTTCTTTCTTTACACTCGCCATTATTATTTTTCTCTCTTCAAATTTTCAATACCTTAACAACAATAACAACAACAACAAGAAACATATGAATGATATTTAATCATTTAATGTGAAGCTAGGACCAAAGAAAACATAGTGTTCGAATAAAAATGGACCTGCTCTCTATCATCAAGAGAAAATTAAAGGATGAAGATGATGATGATGGACCAAGGAAGGAACATCATAGCAAAATTGACTTTGCTCAAAATCTAAGGAAGGAAACTTACCGGTAATAACGGTTTCCATACCTAAATTTTGGGCTAAATTAGGAACATAACTTTTTTTATCATTAACAAAATATTTATACCAAAAGGTGATAATAGAACTAAAGTTACCACGATACATGAGCAAAATGTTAATTAGATGAGATAACATATACGTATTGGTTTTTCAATTAATTGTCTAACTATAAGAAATGCAATTTTAACTTATATATTAACATCAAGAAGAAAATACAACGCATATATTCCTTTTTGTATCCGCATTATCGGTGAAGAGCATGTACAATGAAAAATTAGTCAAAACAGTCAATATATTATATATTATAGGTAATAATATATATCATGTATCACATGTTGAAAAGAAAGATGATATTGTAACATACGATATATGTTATGCACAATATGTCATATATGATGTGCATAATATGTAATATATGTTGTGTATATTATATATTATATATTTTGCATATTCTATTAGCTGTTTTGGCTAACTCTTTATTATGCATTAAGATTTTCCCCTTATTAAAGAATGTCTCATTAATCAATACATTTGTAAATGGCTAATAAGTCCCCAATAATATGCATTGAGTGATTTACTAATTAATAACAAAATGTTAGGTTATAAGCTAGGATTTTACTAATGATTATTCTTAGGACAGGAATTAAAAGTAGAAAGATTTAAAGATATTTTGAGTTGTTTATTGTATTCAATGTATTAGAAACTTCAACGTCTCTCTTTTCTATAAGAAAATTTCTATATTTAAATTCCTAAAGAGTACCCTTAATTTATAACAAATACGAATTATTCTAACAAAGATTGATACAAAGAACTTGTTTGAATGTGATTCTAGAAAAAGATCTTTTTTTAATTGATGTTTTTAATTAAGATTTTTTTGAAGAAGTGGAAGTAATTCTAGAAAAAGTAGTAAGCGGTTTGTTGTCTCTTAAATAAGGTCTTCATGAGAAAAAAAAAAAAAACTTGTGAATTTCTTTTATTTCGAGCTATCTATTGTTGGATCAAACCCTAAATATTGGATAGAAAAGAGAATAAACTCATATAGCTCAATTATCCCGAACATTTTGTTAGTTATGTATAGTTAACCTTTTAACGGCAGAAAAATGAAAAAGAAAAAATTAACATTAAAAGAAGAATAAATTAGTACAAGTACTGAGAAGAGTGCAACAAAAACCGAAGCAGATTCATGCAAATTCCAAATTTGATGTTGAAAACAACAATTTCTGTTATGATGAGATTGCACCTTCTTCTTCGCGCCCATGTCTCTTCCTTCTCAGCTTCACTTCCCTCAACACAGCACAATACATTTACTTCCATTCATGATATATATATATACTAAATTAGTATATATATATATATGCAATCCAATCCGATTCAGATCTAGGGTTTCACCCTTCCACGGATCTCGCATTCGCCGGACAACATGAACGCGCATTCATCCATTCGTGATCGCACGCATGAATTCCACAGCATTGCGGAGAGGTTGAAGAAATCTAAATCGGCCCCGAACGGGCCCAGTAGTAGCAGCAATTCTTCTTCTTCTTCTTCGAGATCGGAGGAACAGCGATCCGCCATTGCAATTCAGTCAGAGTTCAATCGCAGGGCCTCCAAGATTGGCTATGGAATCCACCAAACCTCCCAGAAACTCGCCAAGCTCGCCAAGTGTAATCAATTTTCCGTTCAATCCATGTGAATTGCTAAAATGAGTTATTATTAGGTTTTTGATTGATTGTTATAGCTTCGGATTTGTGTTTGTTTTTATATTTTGCAGTGGCGAAGAGGACTTCGGTTTTCGATGACCCTGCCATGGAAATCCAAGAGCTCACGGGTGTTATAAAGCAAGACATTACTGCTTTGAACTCTGCGGTTGTGGATCTTCAGTTGCTCTCCAACTCCAGAAACGAGAATGGAAGTGTTTCTGCGGACACCACAAGCCATTCGACGACGGTTGTGGATGATCTCAAGACTCGATTGATGAGCACCACCAAAGAATTCAAAGATGTTCTCACCATGAGAACTGAGGTATTGTATATTGTATTGTAATGTATTTGTGTGCTTTTTGTTCAAATTTTGTATTGCCATTGCTTAGATTTGATGTTATGCTGTTGTAATTTGTGAAGAATTTGAAAGTGCATGAGAATAGAAGGCAATTGTTTTCATCCTCTGGCTCTAAGGATTCTGCTAATCCTTTTGTTCGTCAACGGCCATTGGCAACGAGGACGGCTGCTAGTGCTTCTAATGCCCCCGCCACACCGTGGGCTAGTGGGTCGCCATCTTCGTCTGAGTTGCTTCCTAAGTAAGTTATTATGCTATAGTGTATATGTCTTATCTCTTGTTGTTTCTCAGGTTGTAGACTTGTAGTTGAGCTTGTGTTTTGTTGTTTTATTGCTTACTTCTCTGTAATGTGGTTAAACGGATTGTGTGATAACTTGAATTACTATGTGTTTTCGTTGATCATCGCGTAAATTTGCAGTAATATGCTTGACTAGATCAATAAGTGTGCGATATCTGTTTCAATTAACAAAATAGTGATTCTTAATATGCCTTATTTTGCATATAAACCTTTCTTTTATTTGTTTTCCCTGGACTTTTATTCGAGTTTAGCTCAATTTTTTGAAGTCAAGGTTATGTTGGGCGGGGTAGAATATATATACTCATCTTTGGTCTCGTACACTGTTATTTTATTTTTTCATAGCCTTTAAATTCACAGGAAGCAGGTGGATGGGGAAAGTCAACCATTGCTGCAACAACAACAGCAGCAACAGCAACAGATGGTTCCATTGCAAGACAGTTATATGCAAAGCAGAGCTGAAGCTCTTCAGAATGTTGAATCCACGATTCATGAGCTCAGCAACATCTTTAATCAACTAGCAACTCTTGTTTCCCAACAAGGAGAGGTTGCCATAAGGTTATTATATGTCTAACTTGAGAGCCGTATAGAATAATACATACATTTTTATTGCCCTTCATTACTGTGTTCCAATATATTATAGTATGTATGTATGTATGTATGTATGTTTCTCCAAGATCCAAACTTAATTGATTTTTCTGTAATTCTCTTATCAAATGAGCTTGTACTTCTTAAATTGTGATTTGGCGGGAAACAATTGCATGTGTAGGCTTAGATTTCTGACCAGTTGAATCAGCTTTGTGCTTGGTTTTTGTTTACAAATTGTGAAATGAAGACATTGGTGGGGTTGATAAGGTACTGTTTTTTTTTTCTTTTTTTTTTTTTCGGTTTAATGATAGAGGTACATACACAATTTTGCAGAATTGATGAAAACATGGAGGATACACTGGCAAATGTTGAGGGAGCACAAGGGGCTCTGTTGAAGTATCTGAACAGCATATCTTCTAATAGGTGGCTGATGATCAAGATTTTCTTTGTATTGATATTTTTCCTTATGGTTTTCTTATTTTTTGTGGCATAATCATTCCAATGACAGAGAAACTAAAGGGAGGACACAAGCACCGCCCTTATTTATGGTGATTTGCCTTTTGTATTTCATATTTATATTTCTTTCTTTTAATATATATAATATAAATTCATTCCTGCAGAATTTATCTCAGAATCAAGTTTGTCGATTGTTACATACTTGTATTTATTGTTACATTTAAGTTTTATAAGGTTAAGAATTATGTGTATTGCCATTACATATTATTTCCTCTTATCCTTTTGTGATTTGTGATGATTAGGCTTTCTGCAATGTTTTTGATTCATATGGATATTTAGGCTAAGAAAAGCATGGCTAGATATTATGTTCCTAAGCTATTCACAGGAATCGAGTGTACACAAAAAATCACAGTTATTAAAGTTTTTCAAGTCTCTCAAACATATTTGAGAGAAATCTCTAAAATGTTCAAAATTCTCTCATTACAAAAAAAATGGAAATTACGTTTCAACTAAATTACCAAATAGTGGCATAAATTGCATACTGCATTACTGATACAAGGCTTTTCTTTACCCCTTATTCTTCGAGACTAGCTAAAATTACCAACACGATAGTAGTCTAGAGCTTTAGGACATTTTAACACTTTTAAACTTACCCAAAATATCAAACCAACTATTTCATAAAATCGCTACCACAGAAGTGAATGCTGACCTAAAATAGATATGAAATAGAACAAATTAGTATAATTTATTTATCACACATCACTTTATTATAAAATAATTTAAAATTCATATAATACTAAATAACAATAAACATTAACATTTTTTCATTTATATGATTTCACATGTAATGTGTTCATTTTAAAATAATGGCCATTTAAGATTTAACATTTAAAATTTCATTCATATTATTTATTATTCTTAACTTTACAATACATATTTAATGATGATATATTAATTTTATCTCAAATATAATTTGTTTAAAAACTACGTTAGTAAAAATATAAAAAATAATGTAATTATTTTAATAATTTTTTATATAAATCAAGATCATTCATACATTTTGTCAATATTTATATAAATTTTAAAAGACTACTATTTTAAAATGAAGACTAAATACATATTTTAGTCCTCCAGAAATATCATCACGGGACAAATTGGTCGATCAGAATTCTAAAATCCAATTTGATCATTCACATTTTAAAAAGGAGGATAAATTCGTCATTCCGTACATGTTCGTACAACAAAGAAACTATTGTACGAATATGTACGGAAGGACGAATTTATCTCATTTTTCTGAAATGTGAAGGACCAATATTAAACTTTCAAATTCTAAGGGACTAATTTGTCCCGCGATGTATTTCTGGAGGACCATTTTAGTTATTTAGTCTAAAATGAAAGTAATATTAAATTACTAAGGTATCCAACGGACTTTATTGCTAAGAAAAGATGTCAACTTATTTATTTAGTTTGGAGTTAAGCACAAACAACACAAGGACGTCGGTGTGAAAGACAAAAGGAAAAAAAAGCTCAACAGAGCATAATCACGCTGCTGCAATTTCAATTCCATTTCATTTCCAAATTCGTTACTAAGACAAATATATTCACATACATTAGCGTCTTCTTCGATCCCATGTCTTCGTAACAATTCATCAACATTTCAATTCACTTATTATATTCATTCCCAATTAAAATCCCAATTCGAACCAGATCTAGGGTTTCCCTCTCCCGGATCTCGCATTTGTTATAGAAACCAAGAGAACCGGGATCAACAAGAAGAAGAAGATGCACGGGGCCCACTCATCCATTCGTGACCGTACCCATGAATTCCACAGCATCGCCGACAGGTTGAAGAAATCCTCTTCTGGCCTTAACGGGCCCACCACCACCAGTACCGCTTCTTCTTCTTCGAGATCGGAGGAACAGCGATCCAACATTGCACTTCAGTCAGAGTTCAATCGCAGGGCTTCCAAGATTGGCTATGGAATCCACCAAACCTCCCAGAAGCTCGCCAAGCTCGCTAAGCGTAAGCAGTTCCCTTCAATTCTCACGAATTGTGAAATGGATTAGGTTTTTTTATTTTATTTTATTGATTTTAGGTTATGGATTTGTGTTTGTTTTTTATTTTATAGTGGCGAAGAGGACTTCGGTGTTTGATGATCCTACCATGGAAATCCAAGAGCTTACGGGTGTTATAAAGCAAGACATTACTGCGCTGAACTCTGCGGTTGTGGATCTTCAGTTGCTCTCCAACTCCAGAAACGAGAATGGAAGTGTTTCTACGGACACCACAAGCCATTCGACTACGGTTGTGGATGATCTCAAGACTCGTTTGATGAGCACCACCAAAGAGTTCAAAGATGTTCTCACCATGAGAACTGAGGTACTCTATATTGCACTGCAATGATTTGCTTGTTATTCTTAGAAGCATATTTTGTGTTGTTATTGCTGAGACTGGTGTTATGTTATTGCCTTTTCTTTCTTTGGGTGTAGAACTTGAAAGTGCATGAGAATAGAAGACAATTGTTTTCTTCTACTGCTTCCAAGGATTCTGCAAATCCTTTTGTTCGTCAACGGCCATTGGCTACAAGGTCGGCTGCTGCTGGTGCATCTAATGCCCCTGCGCCCCCGTGGGCTAGTGGCTCGCAGTCTGCCTCTCAGGCTATTCCTAAGTAAGTTGTGCTTTTTTCGCCTTCTTTATTGGTTATGGGATTGTAGTTGCCCCCTTTTATTCCTAAGTAAGTTGTTGTTTTCTTGCTAGTTTTTCGGCAATGCATGGAACTAATTCGTGAGATAACTGATATTGTTGTTTTGTAGTGTCATGCATGATTAGATTATGAAGTGCACTATATTTATTCTAACAAACTAGTGATTCCAAGAACATTCTACTCATGGAAGGGAATAGAGGCAAAGTGTAGTTGTATACCCTTCTTTTTATATGTCAAGTCATGAGTATTATCCTAATGTCCTTGTTATCTCTCGTGTGATAGTATTTCGTGGTTGCATTATCAGTGTTAATCAATTCATTTGCTTGATTTAATTTGTCGATTTCAGTTACTTGTATGGTTACAAGTAGGTCTGTTAAAAAAAGGCTAGCTTGTTCAGTCCCCCCTTGTTTTTTTTTTGTGTGGCTAACGCATTTTTTATTGTAAGGTTGGGTTTAGTTATATCTATAACTCTGGCCTTATACACTTCTATTTTGTTTTTATCCGTGACCTTTTGAAACCAAAGGAAGCAGGTGGATGGAGAGAGTCAACCCTTACTGTCACAACAGCAACAGCAGCAGCAGCAGATGGTTCCATTGCAAGACAGTTACATGCAAAGCAGAGCTGAAGCTCTTCAGAACGTTGAATCCACTATTCATGAGCTCAGCAGCATCTTTAATCAACTAGCAACCCTTGTTTCCCAACAGGGAGAAGTTGCCATCAGGTTTTTATACGTCTCACTTATATGTTACTTTTTTTATCCAAGCTTAGTTGTTTCACCAGGGATTCTCTTATCAAATGAGCCTGTGCCAATTATGTTGACTATGAAATAACTTTGGTCGTCAACTTCAATTAGCTTGCAGCATGTGTAGCAAACTACTGCTTTTTCTTTTGGTTGTCTGTATGAAATGATTGGATTGTTTACCAGTTATTGACTATATGGTTCTGTTCTTGTGGATGCCATGCTTTTTGAATAGCATTGCTATTTACTAACTAAGCCAAGAAATGGCTTGCATAAAAAATTATCTTCTAGAAAATGCAAGGCGAACAATGTAAAGGATATTTGGGTAAGGTTGCTTTTTTGTGGGAGATGATTGTTTCAATGCATGTTGACTATAAGGTTGTGGATGGCATGCCATTTAGAGAATAATGTGTAGTTAGATATCTGTTGATGCCACATTTAGCGCAAATCAATTCCATATGTATACTTTGATCGTCGACCAAATGAATCGGCTTTTGCTTGATTTTTGTCTTCTAACTAATTGTGCAATTGAGACATTGGTGGTGTTGATTGATAGATGCTTGTTTTGCAGGATTGATGAAAATATGGATGATACATTGGCAAACGTAGAGGGGGCACAAGGGGCTCTGTTGAAGTACCTGAACAGCATATCCTCTAATAGGTGGCTGATGATCAAGATTTTCTTTGTATTAATATTTTTCCTTATGGTTTTCTTATTTTTTGTGGCTTAGCCAATTCCAACGACAGAGAAATGAAAATGACGGCGTTCTTCTTAGTCTTACTGGTGATAAGCCAGCTTTGTGTATTTTCATGAACATTTTCTTCTATCTTCAAATATATATATATTCATTTCCAGCAGAGTCTAGCTTAGCACCAAGTTTGAAAAAAATTATACTTGTATGTATTTGATACATGTAATAACAAGGTTGAGAACTATGTTCATCGCTTACTGTCCATTTATCATTTTGTGATTTCTGTTGATTATTATTATTATACACTGGATTCTCTATGTAATTTTTCATTGTTGTTCTTGAGATTGGGAACGAGGGGAATCAATGGCTATATACATGCAAATTAAACTTTTATATATACAATAAAAAATAATGTCTTGAGCAAACTATGAAGCAGTTGCTATAAAGAGTTCTACGCTTATATTATAGTTATTCATATTAACGTAATTAATTACATACATGTTTATTATTTTAAAAGTAATATAAATAAATAATTGATTTAAATGCATTGTTTGATGAAATAGAATTTCCTGAAAATATAGGGGGGTCCAAAAAGAAAAAACATAGCGGCTAGGTTGGAGAGACATAACCATAATCACATTTTCCATCAAACAAAGCAAAGAAATATTCCTTCTTTCCTTGTTTCATTCCTCTTCCATTTCCAGACACTGCCAAACAGTTACCCTCATAAATAGATTATAATTATTAATTAAAACAAAAATAAAGAATAGTAATAATAATAGTTGAACCTCTCAAATCAAGACTCAAGCAGAGAGAGTCCCACAAGCAAAGTAGAAAGAAAAAGAAGAAGAAGAAGAAACTCCATATCATAACCAAATTACCTCCATCACTCACTTTCCGGCTTATATCTCCTTGCCATTGAAATCCCATCTTCAAATTCCTTATTACGCGCGCCCACCATCAAAAAAAGATAACATTGATTGCATTCTTTATATGCACAAAACAAAACAACGTTAATCGTTGTCTACTTCCCAATTCGCAGGTCTCGAATGCCCCGCCACTGCTGAATTCGTTCTAGGGACTGAGAAGAGAAACTTCTTGGTCCCTCGCGTTAGGTTTGTTTTTATGAGAGCAGATAATTGATAATGAGTGTGAGAAATCACACCCCATTCTTCGGGACTGACCTCAGCATCAGCATCACCAAAAGCCATACGGACCTTTTCCATTTCGACAGAAGAAGGAACTTCCCCAAAAGGGGTCTTCGTAGGTGCTCTGTATCTGCAAAAAAACAGGGTGACCCGGTAAGCCAATCTCTCAGGTTTCCTCAATTTTGTGTCCAAAATGTGAACTTTTTGAGGAGGAACCTCGTTTCCACTAGTGGGTCGAGGTTGAATTGCACTAGGGAACCCTTTTATAAGAACAAGGCTTTGGTTAGTTATTTGAACCCTTTGTGGAATGAAGGGCTTCTTTTGATAAGGGCTTCTGTTTACACTGCTGTTATATCTGGTGTATGCCTTTTGGCTTGGTATGGTAGGAATAAGGCTAAGGCTTTTGTTGAGGGCAGTTTGTTGCCTTCTGTTTGTTCTGCAATCAGTGAGTACATTGAGCGTGATATTCAGTTTGGTAAGGTTAGGAGAATCTCACCATTGAGCATAACTTTGGAGTCGTGTTCATTTGGGCCTCACAAGGAGGAGTTTTCTTGTGCTGAGGCACCAACAGTTAAGCTGAGGATTCATCCTTTCTCGAGCTTGAGGAGGGGGAAGTTGGTGGTCGATGCGATCTTGTCGCAACCAAGCCTGTTGGTGGTACAAAAGAGAGACTATACTTGGTTGGGAATACCGTCGCCATCTGAAGGTGGCTTGCAGAGGCACTTGTCGACTGATGAGGGGATTGATCATCGTACTAGAACTAGGAGGATTGCTCGGGAGGAAGCAGTTGCTCGGTGGGTGTTGGAAAGGGATGATGCAGCTAGGGAGGCTGCAGAGATGGGTTTCTTTGTTTCTGAGTCAAATTCCGATGATTTAAAGGAGATTGCAGACCACTCCGTAAAAGAAACAGAGTTCAAGTCCTTTTCCTGTACGAATGAGGGTAAACATGATCATCATTGCATGGACACAGGTGTTGACTATGATACGAAACATGCAGATTTGGAAAAATCATTTGGAGTGGAATTTCCTCGTTCCGGGCTTGGATTTTGGTCCGCAATAATAAATGGGCATAGGAACCACAAATTTAAGAGGAAGGCTAATAGGAGGGATGTTTGTGCTTCTGGTGTTGCTATTAATAGAAGAATTCTCGAACGCAGTTCATTGGCAGCACAATCGTACTTTCATGATCAATCACATGGAAAGTTTGGGGAGCCTTCATCATCTTATAGATGTTTTGATTTTGTGAACCATGATATGCATTCAATGAAAACTGAGGTTGAAAAAAATGCAGAAGCTGTTGTCAGTGGTGTCGATAACCAAAATGGAACACAGTTCAGAGATTCAAGAAGTCGGTCACCTTTGTCAAATGAAAATGTAAATGGTGATTCAGAATATTTAAAATTTGTCCGTGATCTGACATCACACACAAGAGAGAGTAAACATGAGAATTTTCAATCTAGTAAAGATGTTGCAGAACCTGCTAATGCTAATAATAGTACAGAGAAAAATGAGGAGTTTGGAATTAATGTTTTAGACAGTCAAATCAATAATAATACCACTGGGGTCCAAAGAGATTTGGTTCCTGAAGATGTTGATTCAATGCAACCTAGGTCTCAATGGGCAACACATTTTCAAGTTCCATTTGAGGCTTTGATTGTGAAGTTGGGCTTAACCTCATCATTTAGAAATATTGAGGAGTTGATATCACGTTTCCTTTCTGGCCCCATTGAAAACTTGAAGTCCGATGCAGGTGTAAAAGTTGAAGATATTGTTGCTGAACCTGTTGATGGGGTTGATGTTTCGCAATCTGATGGCCTCACTAAGATGATTCCTGTTACATTGGATTCTGTTCATTTTAGAGATGCAACTGTGATGCTACTTGCATATGGTGACAGGGAAGCCAGGTGAGAGCTATTCTTATTCATTAGTTATTACTTAGTAACTCAGAAGTTAAGTGATGAACAGCCATCTTGATCGGCTTTAATATTATATAGGTGCTTAGGGAGTAGGGAGATAATGTATGTTAGATCCTCTTCTAAAAGTGTACAGCAGTTAACCAGCTAGTGCTAATAGCTCTGTTATTTGATAGTATGAAAACTGAAAAGTAATTGTTCTAAAAGTGTGGATGTGCAGTTGACATGTTTGGTTTTGGTAGGGTTCCTTAAAGGAGTTCGATCCAGATATTAGAAGAAAGCTAGAATCAACAAGAATTCATGTTTTATTTTATGTGACGGAAAACCCTCGTAATCTCTGGCATAAGTTGCTCAAACCCTCTATATCTATCTGCTTTAGAACTTTATTGCTTCTTGCACCTAATTTCCTCTTTCAAGAGTTTTTTAGGTGTAAGATTAAGGTGGACATACTAATTTTATCCATGTAGAACTTGTTTATTTATTAAATATAAGGCTGACTTGAGGCTGGGTGATGAAGTCATAGAGATTGTAAATGATAAAAAGATGTTTTTTATATTAGAAACTGTCTATTTTGGAAACGATGATCTGCATGAGTTTAAGTGTTCTCCGTTTATCTTTCAGGGAGATGGAGAATGTCTATGGTCATGTGAAGTTTCATAACCACTATAGCCGTGTAAATGTACAACTGAGTGGAAACTGTAAGACTTGGAGGTCTGATGTCATATCTGAAGATGGTGGCTGGTTGTCTGCCAATGTTTTTGTTGACATTATTGAGCAGAAATGGCATGCTAATTTGAAAATTGACAATCTTTTTGTCCCGGTAAGGTATATACTGACTTGATGTTCCGATATCGTCTCATCATCCTACTTTTCACTTTTTGTTTTATAGGATGCTTAATTAGTTCCTCTCTCTTTTGAGTTCTATGCAGCTGTTTGAAAGGATCCTAGAAATTCCAATTACATGGTCTAAAGGCAGGGCCAGCGGTGAGGTACTTCTCTACCTTAATTCAGTTACTTTCGAATTTCATTTGGAACCACTGCAAGATTGTTGTTAGTTTGAGCTGTGGGAAAGACCACTAACTGAATTTGATTAAAATTGTATTTCTGGCCTTATATTTCCAGTCATGTTTGACTAGACAACACCCATATGTATAATTCCTTTGTAATTTTTGTTTAGATATGTCAATGGAACATTACTCATGATAGAGTGCAATGACGTCGTTTGATCCTTGTAGCCGACTCCACATAGTGGGATAAGACTTGTTGTTGTTGTTGTATATGTCAATGGAAGCTCCTTCCCCCACTGTTTCTTAGATTCATCTAGATAGTTGGCTACTTGATATTGAATTAATAGATTGTTTCCTGGGCACATGAGTGCTATATCTTTTGGCTTTGCTTCAGCTTCAGAGATCTCATGTTATATCGAGTTCTTCAGATCGTGTTATCATTATCTTGGCAATTTCATTGCTATTTGCCAGTTGTTCTTAAGAATTGATATAACTTCAACTGTTTGGTATTTTGTTTCCTATGTTAGGTTCACGTGTGCATGTCAAAGGGCGAAACTTTCCCAAACCTTCATGGACAGCTTGACGTGACAGGGTTGAACTTCCAACTATTGGATGCTCCATCATGTTTTTCGGTAGGTCTTTCTTTCATATACATTAGAATGCCTTTTACAATTGTTGCCATTTTTTAATTCTTGAAGTTTCATTTGCAATATATTTGGTTTTGTTTCGAAAGGAAATTGAGACATTGCATGCATTCTATTTCATATTGCTCATTGAAAATATTTATATTCAGGGCAAAAATAACTTTTTGGTCTGCTACCTTTATTTGCTTTTTGGTTTTAGTCCCATACCTTTTTTTTTTATGGTTTTGGTCCGGAACGTTACAAAACGTTAGTGGTTTTAGTCCTCCGTCTCAACTCCGTGAGTGACATTAACGGAAAGCACTGATGTGGACTAAACGGTGCTTAGGTGTAGGCTTATGTGTCATCTAACGTGGTTGTGACCTCTCTCTCACTCCAAAATGACGTCGTTTTGGGCCAAAGAAGAAAATTAAAAAAACTATCACACCCTTAATTGTCCCCTTCTTCTCATCATCTCCACCACATCTTATCAGCATCTTCACTATCACCTTCCTCTCATCATCTCCACCATATCAAATTTATCACAGCAATATCATCACAAAAACTTCAAATCAAACCAAAAAAATATAATAGAACTTCATCACCATCTTTACCACCAACATCACAGAAACCAAAAATCAAACTAAAATATAACAGAAACAACAAAAAAAATCTCTTCACCTAACCATCTTCATCAACATCAACAACAGCGGTCATTAGCACCACCACCACCACCTTGTAGGTGAGCCGTCCACTGTCATCACCAGCGGGACCACCTTCGTCATGGCCATACTCCTCCATCTCCTTCACCTCGGGCCTAACCCGACCCCAATACCCAGTAATCGCGTGTCTGGATCCAAGCGGCGATAACGACGAGCGACTAGATCCTAGCCTCCACGCCTTCCTGGTGCAGAGCTCGAGCTCGTCATGCTCGTTCCCTTGAAGGCATGCCCTGAACGGGAATGGTTACGACCCTCCATCACGAGTTCCAGATCTGGCCACGATGCGCAAAACCGTCGCGACCTTAAGCTCATCTCCTTCCAGCCGTGAGGTGAGAAACCGAATGGATGGAGGTGCGAAACAGAGCCAAACGCAGAAAACAGATTTTGATGGAGAACGCGAACCAGAGAGCGTCACCACCGCGCCGGAAAACATGCACAAACTCAAGCTCAGATCTGAGCGATGAGATAGAAGCAAAAACAGGGATGATGTATTGTGATTTTTGTGGATAAATGGATGAGATTTGAACCAGATTTTTGTGCAAAAAATAATGTATGAAATTGGGGATTTAGGGATTTAGAATGTGAGTTGGTCTGAAACGACAACGTTTGGATGACATATATCACTTAGATCCACATAAGCCTACACCTAAGCACCGTTTAATCCACATCAGCGCTTTCCGTTAATGTCACTCACGGAGTTGAGACGGAGGACTAAAACCACTAACGTTTTGTAACGTTCCGGACCAAAACCATACAAAAAAAAGGTACGGGACTAAAACCAAAAAGCAAATAAAGGTAGCGGACCAAAAAGTTATTTTTGCCTATATCCAGGCACATGACTGACATGCTTTTATATACATAATACATTTGTTCCATATATATCACCAAGGAATGACAAATATGAAGCATTAAAAATTTTATTTATGTGTTGTGTGATTGTTGTACTAAACTCAACACTTCATCTCTTTATCCTTTTCTAAACAAGAATTTACACTGTGAAGCCTGGGAAAAAGTAGCAACATTTGTAAGGATGATCACATATAGACTAGTACTTAGGCATATTGATTTGCATCCATACTCAATATTGCTCTGAATGACACATTTCAAATTAAACTTGAGGTGTTCTCCTCTTTTGCAGTATGTAATTTGTATTCTGTTTTTGCAGAACATATCAACAAGTTTGTGTTTTCGTGGTCAAAGAATATTTTTACACAATGCAAATGGATGGTTTGGCAGTGTTCCTCTAGAAGCATCAGGAGATTTTGGCATTAATCCTGACGAAGGAGAATTTCATCTTATGTGTCAGGTACTTGTATATATGTGTGACTAGTGAGTGTCTGCACATGCTCGCATATTTACTCAATTTATTCCTTGGTATAAGTGATCTCAGCTTGGTTAACTATGATCTCCATTTTTGTAAAAGTTTATTAGATCTGTCTAAATTATTATTTCTTCAAGAAGTCATCTTTCAATGTTGGATAGTTTGTTTGATCAATTTTCCAGGTTCCTGGTGTTGAAGTGAATGCATTGATGAGAACTTTCAAGATGAAACCTCTACTGTTCCCGGTATATTTTCTTGAGTTCAGTGCATTAACTTAATGATTTGAAGTTTGGAGTAAAGTGGCCAATTTCAACTTTTGTGAAAAGCATTTCTCATTTCCATTCTGCTTAACTAAGATTTGTCGATTGCAGCTAGCTGGATCAGTCACTGCTCTATTTAATTGTCAAGGCCCGCTGGATACTCCAGTGTTTGTGGGCACTGGAATGGTTTCTAGGACATTCTCTTCTTTAAATGTTGACACTCCTGCTTCTGTAGCATCTGAAGCACTTACTAAAAGTAAAGAGGCTGGTGCACTGGCAGCATTTGATCGTGTTCCATTTGCATATGCATCCGCCAATTTTACTTTCAACACGGATAATTGTGTAAGTTGAATGGGGTAAAAAATTTTCACATGGTGGTTAAAGTTGTTCCTCATTGTTAAATTATAACATAATATTTTGGTCAACTTACAATGCATATCACAGGTTGCTGATTTATATGGAATTAGAGCAACTCTTGTGGATGGAGGTGAAATTCGAGGGGCTGGGAATGCATGGATATGCCCAGAGGTATATAGCTACCTTTAAGTTTGGAACTTGGGAAGCTCATTTTTTTTTCTTCACCCATGATATTTTCTTTTGTGAAGCAAGTATTAACGTTCCATTTTCTGGTTTTCTCGAAATACTTGGAAGCATTAGCATGGTCATTCTTTGTTGGAACACCTAAATATATACTGACTTTTGTGACCCCTTCTTTTGTGTTATGGTGTTGGGGGTGGGATAGGAGGAAGAAAATACTTGAAAGCATTATCATAGTTTTCTAATTTTTGAACTCCATTAGGCACAGTCAGTTTATTACCCTCTTTTGGGGTAGGGTCTAATTTATTCCTTTTCATGGGCTGGAAACGTATTTCATAATCCATACAACACAGCAAAGTAATTATTAAACACTCACAAGTCTGGAAATTAGTAGGTTTCAGATTGTGAATATCTTTTCCAATTTGTTTACATCTCTGCCATATCCCTCTAGAGTTTGTCTGCAACATTGCTAACGTTTTGATCTCAGGGGGAGTTGGATGAGACAGCCATAGATGTGAACCTCTCTGGAAGTTTGGCCTTTGAAAAAATCATGCTTCGTTACATTCCCAGTTATCATCATCAGATGCCACTCAAATTTGGGGTTTTAAGTGGAGAGACAAAACTTTCTGGAGCTCTTTTAAGACCGTAAGATTTACCCTTGCTCAGTTTCAATTATTTGTTTTTTTCCAAGATTCAGCAATACTGGTGCTTATTATTTATTTATATTTTCTGCTTTGGCCTTTTCCCCCTTCCTTACTAGATACCTCTTATTCTTCAAGTTGGCTTCTGCCAATTATTTTTATTACTTCTTTCATGTTTAATATGCTTTCTTTTATCAGAAAGTGTTTTCTTATTTTAGTATATTTTATTGCAGGAGGTTTGATATAAAATGGACTGCTCCTACAGCGGAAGGATCTTTTGTGGATGCTAGAGGCGATATCATAATCTCACATGAGTTCATCACCATCAATTCTGCTTCTGCAGCATTTGATTTGCATATGAAAGTTCAAACATCTTATTCTGATGATTTGTATCTAAAAAGAGATGAGTCTTATGCTCCAAAAGCCATTCCATTCACTGTTGATGGAGTTGAGTTAGATTTGCGGATGCGTGGGTTTGAATTCTTCAGTTTAGTTTCTACTTATACTTTGGATTTTCCGAGGCCTTTGCTTTTAAAAGCAGCTGGAAGAATCAAGTTTCAGGGAAAGGTTTTAGAACCTAGTATCACTAGTGAGCAGAATTTTGACAAGAATAAGCATGATGCGCAAACATTGGAGAAAGCAAATGGGAAAAGTCTTGTTGGTGAGGTTTCAATTACTGATCTCAAACTGAATCAGTTAATGCTTGCACCTCAGCTGTCTGGGTTGTTGAGAGTTTCTCCTGAGTATATCAAGGTGATGAGTGAATCTTTCTCTTTCTAAAGTTTGTTTCATTTTGACATATTATGAATTTGTTTAATACATGGCTTTGCTGTATCACTTCATGGTACAATCATGGAGATGGATTATTTTTTGGGTGAAACATCATTGACCAATATTCAAAATAGTACTTCTCGATTTGGCTAACTTCCAGTTTTTTTATTGTAATATAGTTGGATGCGTCTGGAAGACCTGATGAAAGTCTTGCAGTGGAGTTTGTTGGGCCACTACAGCCCAGTAGTGAAGATGGTCTGATAAATGGAAAACTTCTGTCCATTTCGCTTCAGAAGGGGCAGTTGAGGGTTAACCTTGGTTTCCAACCATCTCATTCTGCTAACTTGGAGGTAGATATATATTTTAATTTTCGGTTCAATGATTGAAAGAGATGTGTTAGTTCTCTGCTGGGATATTTCTGGGGCCTTACAAACTTAGCCAAAAATTAATATTAAAAACTCACTTCCTTTTCTTTTTCCATGCTTCTGTGGGGAATACTTATAGGTACGGCATTTTCCACTTGACGAGTTGGAGCTTGCTTCTCTCAGGGGAACTATACAGAGGGTAAGACATCATATTTATATATTTGTCTTCATTGTTTCCTTTCTTGGTTGTCCTTTGTTGTACCCTTCTATGCACATCTAAATGACAATAAGTTGACCCAATTATGTCAGGGAGAGTAGACAATGTTTTCAGTGATCTATTCTTTGTGAGAAATTCATTTAAAGGTTTCACCCTGAATTGTTTATTGGGAATGGATGCAAGAGGTGGGCATTATAGACAAGCTATGATTGTTAATAGTTAATCTCAAATTCTTCAACTGCTAGGAGTCTAATATAATGCATAGCAAGATCTACATAGAGGATAGAGGACAGTTTACATAAAATTCGTAGTAGAACGATTTTGATGCACAAATATGACTTCCTATTAGCTTTTTTGATTTCCACTTCACCTCTCCGTTCTCTTTTCTGTCCTGCCTGAGTCTGATCAAGGCATTATTGAATGGTCATGTTATGAAAAGAGTACATGGTGTTTTTCAGCTGGTAACTTCTTTGCTTTCAGGCAGAAATCCAGCTTAACCTTCAAAAAAGAAAAGGGCATGGAATCCTATCTGTACTTCGGCCAAAGTTCAGTGGTGTGCTTGGTGAAGCCCTGGATGTCGCAGCTAGGTGGAGTGGAGATGTTGTAAGTGCTCTAGATCATCCTCTAATTTTCTTCACATGAAGATATAGCATTTATTGATCTTGAATATATGCAGTTGTAGGGATGAGGTGCATGTGTTTACTACTTGAGACTGTCTATGATTATGATGTTAGCAACTGTCTAGTCTTGTTGTTTACCTGTAATTTATATGTTCTGGGTTGTAATCGTTCAAGAAATTGCATATTTTAATTACCAAAGCATTGCAATAGCCCTTTAATATTACCAAAGCATTGTTCAATGACTTCAACTATAATGAACCTCAAGCTCCTCGTCAAACATTTGGTTGTCAAAATGCTCAGTTATATTACAGGGGAAATGAACTGTTATGCAACTAGGCACTGTATTATGTATGATACTGATTGTCACTTTATGCACTATTGTTCAGATCACTATTGAAAAAACTGTTTTGGAACAAAGCTACAGCCATTATGAGCTTCAGGGTGAATAT
Source organism: Aeschynomene evenia (assembly GCA_013621005.1). Classification (NCBI taxonomy): domain Eukaryota; kingdom Viridiplantae; phylum Streptophyta; class Magnoliopsida; order Fabales; family Fabaceae; genus Aeschynomene; species Aeschynomene evenia. The sequence goes on from CM024270.1 coordinate 8,247,075, forward strand.
GTGTTGCCTGGATCCCGAGACCGTAACCCTGTTGACATAAAAGGGGATGGCTTTCTGAAAAGGCTAATGTCTGGGCATCTTGGTAGTGTTATATCCTCAATGGGCCGGTGGAGAATGAAGCTTGAAGTTCCGAGAGCTGATGTTGCTGAGATGCTTCCTCTTGCAAGGCTTCTTTCTCGAAGTACAGATCCTGCTGTTCTTTCAAGATCAAAGGTATCGTGATTTATATTGGGAAATTACTTATAGTCATAATTAACTCTCAGAATGTATACCAGTTGATTAAGATAATATGCTAATGACTCTGTCTTTATATAGTGAGTTGATTAATTCCGGAGTCTAGCCATAGAATATGATTCTGTTGTTTTTCTAGTTTGTTTCAGTGATCTTAGACTTCCCCCTCTTCCCACCCAAGAGCCAACTCACCACTTCTACGTGTCCTCCTATTTATTTCTAGCGTCTTCTTTTGATTTTAAATAAACTTACATAAAAAATAAAATAAAAACTGTAGTTCATCATCGTGCCCTGTAAACTTGTTCCTTTTTTTAAAAAAAAAAATATAATACTGAATATGCTGCTTGTTATGCCACATGTATGCAGGATTTTTTTGTTCAAAGTTTGCAGTCGGTGGGGTTATATTCTGCGAGCACCCAACAAATGCTTGAGGTATTATGAAGGGATCAATATATATTATTTTCCTTTCACAAGCCTCAATACTTTATGCATGTATAATGTTTTTTGATTCCATAATATTAATAATATCCTATTGATATTCATGTAAAAAGAAACAAGTTCTTTTGTCCACCATTAATGGATAATAATGACCTGCAGTTAATAAGGGGGCATCATGCTCCATCAGATGCTGTTGTTCTTGAAGATTTAAGCTTACCTGGTTTATCTGAACTCAAAGGTCGCTGGCGTGGCTCTCTTGATGCAAGTGGTGGAGGGAATGGAGACACCCTGGTATAAATTTTTCTGTCTGTAATCCTGGGAATAGGCTTTATTCATCTATTTTTTGAAGATTGGTTTTCTTATACTGCGTCATTTCAGGCAGAGTTTGACTTTCATGGGGAGGATTGGGAGTGGGGAGACTACAAAACTCAGCGTGTTCTAGCTGTTGGTGCTTACAGTAATGATAATGGTCTGCATTTGGAGAAAATATTTATTCAAAAGGATAATGCCACCATTCATGCTGATGGAACTTTGTTAGGGCCTAAAACAAACCTTCATTTTGCTGTTTTAAATTTTCCTGTTAGTCTGGTTCCTACGGTAGTTCAAGTTATTGAGTCTACAGCAACAGATCTTGTTCATTCTCTGCGGCAATTGTTAGCACCCATTAGGGGTATATTGCACATGGAAGGAGATCTTAGAGGAAGTTTAGCAAAACCAGAATGTGATGTGCAAGTAAGGCTCCTGGATGGTGCCATCGGTGGAATTGATCTTGGACGAGCAGAAGTTGTTGCCTCTCTAACCTCAACTAGTCGTTTTCTATTCAATGCAAAACTTGAACCTATAGTCCAAAACGGCCATGTATTAGTTCAAGGAAGTATTCCTGTTGCTTTTGCACAAAATAGCATGTCACAGCAAGATGTAGAGTTAGATAAGAGAGGGGCTAATTGGGTTCCTGAGTGGGTGAAGGAGAAGAATAGAGGGACCACCGAGGACTCTGACGACAAAAAAGCTTCTAGAGACAGAAATGAAGAAAGTTGGAACAGTCAATTAGCAGAAAGCCTTAAAGGTTTAAATTGGCAAATTTTAGATGTTGGAGAAGTCAGGGTTGATGCTGATATAAAAGATGGGGGAATGATGTTGGTGACAGCTTTATCTCCTTATGCCAATTGGCTTCATGGCAATGCTGATGTCATGCTTGAGGTGGGTGAGTCACTATAATTATCAAATGATTTTCACATTTGTACTTCTCTAAGTTTTTGTCATATGGCTTGACTTAATAGGTCCGGGGAACAGTTGATCAACCGGTGCTTAATGGCCATGCATCATTCCACAGGGCATCGATATCTTCACCAGTGTTGCGAAAGCCATTCACCAACTTTGGTGGGACTGTTACTGTGAAATCAAACAGGTTATCCATCACCTCAATGGAGAGTAGGGTAAGCAGAAAAGGGAAGTTGCTTGTAAAAGGGAACCTTCCTCTCAGAACTAGTGAAGCAGCCCCAGATGACAAGATCGAGTTGAAGTGTGAAGCTCTGGAAGTGCGAGCAAAAAACATTTTAAGGTTGCTTTCTTAGCCTCTGGATCAAGGGCTCTTAAGTTGTCTTGGCGTATTAATGGGTTTATGTAGCTTACATGACCCTAATATGTTATTGACTTTCGTCTCTATTGTTTTCTTTTATTTTATTTGTCTATACATTATTCTTACTAAAGCATACCTTACTTCTGTTAGTGGTCAGGTTGATTCCCAGGTGCAAATAACTGGTTCCATTTTGCAACCAAACATATCTGGGAATATTAAACTTAGTCAGGGAGAAGCATATTTGCCACATGATAAGGGTGGTGGTGCAGCTTCCAATAGATTCCCATCAAATCGGTCTATGCTTCCTGCTGGCAGTGTTAGTCGATCATTAGGTTCAAGATATGTTTCACGGTTTTTCAGATCAGAACCTGCTTCTTTAACGACCCAAATTTCTCAATCCTCTGGCTCTGGTAATTCTTTACACGGTCATCAATTTAGCACATGATTTCCTTCTTCCTTATATCTAATGCTGATTGCTTAATGCTTTACAACAGAACCAACTCCCTTATTATTCAAAATGAAACACTCACTGCCCTTTCTAGACCATTAGAGTTGCCTCTTGGTTTTCTGCACTGATCCATTTTCAATATTTGAATTTAATGACTCTGTATGATACAAAAAACACGATCTCTATGTGCAAATTTTATCTTTCTGTACCTCCCAACTAGTTCTGCTCTTTAGTATTAGTTCTGTGAAGATTTGCAGTCTAAACCCCAAAAAATTGCTTGATACTGTTTTTTTCATGTTATTCTCATACACCTTAGGAGATGCCACAATCAAACATTGTTATAGCTTTATCTTATATGTGTGCTTAAGTTGTTTATTAATTAGTTGTGTTCATCATGTTATATGTTTCAAAATGGCTTTTTTTATGATATTTTTCTTTGGAAAAAAAAACATAATGGCAGTTAGTAAATCAAGTCAGGTTGAAAAGGACATTGAGCAAGTACAGATAAAACCAGATATGGAAGTATACCTCAGCGATTTGAAGCTTGTGCTTGGACCAGACTTGAAGATAGTTTATCCTTTGATTCTTAATTTTGCTGTTAGTGGTGAGCTTGAGCTGAATGGTCTTGCCCATCCTAAATGTATAAAACCCAGAGGCATACTGGCATTTGAGGGTGGTGAAGTTGATTTAGTTGCGACGCAGGTTAGTGTGTATGCAACTTTCCATCTTTTGTAGGCTAGTTTTATTTTGGTTGGTTTGTAACTCTCTTAGCTGTTTATGTTCATAACATCCATTACAAATGCAGGTGCGGTTAAAAAGGGAGCACCCGAATATTGCAAAGTTCGAACCTGAGTATGGACTAGACCCAATGCTAGATTTAGCACTGGTTGGGTCCGAGTGGCAATTTAGAATTCAAGGTCGCGCGAGCAATTGGCAAGAGAAGCTAGTGGTGACCTCAACACATTCGGTGGAACAGGATGCATTGTCACCTACTGAGGTAAAAGATACTAATGTTATCTTTGATAGATTAGGAGCTTACTGTAATATGTGCTGCCACTGTCAAAAACAACACAAATCAGGTGTCTGAATGCTTTTTTTTTTCTATCTTAATGAAATATGATTCAAATGACTTAGTTGAAACAAATCGAGGATTTTGGAGTCTTGGACAATGCTCTTGGATTTTTTAAGCACTTTGTTGTGGCCACATAAATTCTCCATGTTTGCTGGATCTTGACATTGCTCTAACTACTTTTAGTCTATGAAGTCAGTTAATAGCTTCACCTGTGAGAAGATGAACACCTTTTATGATTTGATCTTGAAGGAGCATATTCTTATCAATTTATTTATAACCAATGCAGGCTGCAAGAAGATTTGAGAGTCAGTTAGCAGAATCAATTTTGGAAGGCAATGGTCAACTTGCATTTGAAAAACTTGCAACGGCTACTCTTGGGAAATTAATGCCGCGAATAGAAGGAAAGGGAGAGTTTGGCCAGGCCAGGTGGAGGGTCGTGTATGCGCCTCAGATCCCTAGTTTGGTTTCTGCTGATACTGCTGTTGATCCTGTCTCATTACTTGCCAGTAATATATCGTTTGGTGCGGAAGTTGAAGTCCAGCTCGGGAAACGCCTTCAGGCAATTATTTAAAATCTAGTTTACCTTTTGAAAATGGAGGGAATATGAAGCATTAGATGAAAAAGCTCTATAATATTCAAATAAAATGGAGAAGTTTATAATAAGATTCATTAATAAAATTAGTTCGAGTTTAGGAATTACAAGTGGTTACTGGTTAACCATAATTGTGTCACTACTCACTACTCACTACCAACTTGGGGTTGGTCAAGGTGGTAAGACTTTTGGCCCCTTAATTAGAGGTCTCGGGTTTGAGCGTAGAGAATGGAAAAAATTCCTTGAGACACCTATCCCGTTTCAAGGACCTTCGTCGAGTTGGGTAGGGTTAGTTGAGTTCCTTATAATAGAACCAAGATACCAGTAGACATATCACTTAGTTCTCACATTGCATGTAGAAACATCCACCAGTAACCAAATCATTTCAATACTGAAACTGAATATTCTACTATTCTACTGTTGCTTCCTAGTGAATTTGCTCAGCAAGTTCATTTTTTGTCTTGCAGGCCTCGATCGTCAGGCAAATGAAGGAATCAGAGATGGCGATGCAGTGGACGTTGAGCTATCAACTTACAAGCCGCTTGCGTGTGCTCCTACAATCCTTGCCATCCAAACGCCTTCTTTTCGAATATTCTGCTACATCCCAGGATTAAAAAGCTTCCTTTTGCTCTACTGTTTCCAGCAGCTGTATGCAGAATAGCTCTTACAGCTATTAAGTACATTCCACATTGTATTCAAGTTTTTTTGTTCAAGCAAAAGGGAAAATGTTTTAGGGTACTCTATGTCTCTGTAAAAGTAGTGTAGAAGATGTTGCATATTATTCTTTAGCTCAGAATGAGCTTGTTAATAGGTAAGTGCTGAATTCATGAATAATCCAGCCTTAGCTTTTGTACAGAAACTAGTTCAATACGTAATTAAAGAAAGTGCAGCACCATTAAATTGTTTCTCTCAGCATTAGAACTCACTGATAAGGCATTGCATTCTTTGGTGAATTGGAATTTAAATTTCATAATGCAAAACATCAAAGTATTTCAAATTTGCTTTTTGCTCATTTTTTGAGGGAGTAATTTTGGAAAGAGATATGTAAATCTAACAGTTAACATTTCAGATTTTCTTTCTACATATTACATTCAACGAATACATGATTTTTACCTCTAAAGAATTATAACATGAATACAATAAAAACAAAATTGAGTTTTTTTTTTTTTTTCCTTTACCAAAATCTCCAAGGATCTTTATAGGGAGGAACATAATCTTCAGTTGGGCTGAGAAGGCGAAAAGAACTCACTGTTTTTTCAAGGAATGATCCCACCTGCATCAAATGTATTTTATGACATCAATTTCCATGTCCCACAATTCCTTTCATAGATGAATAATTCTTTAACTTAATTTGTTTTTTCTACATGAAAAAGTTAACTATGACATGTTATGTCATTCAGCAATTATATGGTTGACCAAAATATAATCAAGTCAACCTAAGAACTAGCATGACTGTGTTTTAATGGTCTGAATCTACAAGTTCATAACTTCATTTATAATTATTCAGATGACAAAAAGAGAGAGAGAGAGAGGTACTTTTTGCCACTGTGGGCTGAGGGTTGAAGCACTGATAGAGTACAAATAACCTGCAACCAAGCATAGATGATGGATCTCAAAAAAATATAAAAGTACAAACAAAACAAGCATGACTGTCATTTAATGGAAGAATTGGAGACAGAACAAAATCATTTCCATCAGGAGCATTCAAGCATTTTGTATGCATATGCAGGACATTCTCATATCAGAAGTATAAAATTAGAAATAATCTTGATATGCATGTTTAAAATAGAACTAAAAGTGAGAGGATATACCATCTCTTTCAGCTGTTGAAGCGAGATAATGCCGAAAAATATTTGAATCTTGGGTCTGTACAATCATAATGTGCAAGGCAAAGGTGAACAATCACACATACCACATCTTTCCATGATAAAAGAAGTATCAAAAGAAAATACTTACAATTTTTGTTGGCGATTTGCGAACAAGGTATTCATAATACCAATAAGGCTCACCATCAATCTGCAAGGAGAATTCAGATAAGCTCCACTATGTAATAATTTGAACTTAAATATGTACATGTACATACACTTTTTTTATCTCTAGAGAGTATTCACTTCCATTTACAAACAAACACATGTTTGGAGATTTCCTCTTCTCCTTTGAAGATATCTTTTACTTTTGGCTATTTAACTAATTCCTTGTATCATCCATCAAATAGTATGGGAAACCAAGAAACAAAGAATATTCATAAAGCTTACTTCACCAGTATGTGTATCAAGAACTGAACTCTCAGCTAAGCGTTGACTTGAAGTAACTCGCTGCAAAAGATTGTAATCATTAGTTATACACCTTTGTGATTCATATAGATAAATATAAGTCCAGTCTAAACCCAAAAAAAAAACCTTCAAAAAGCCATGATTCATTGCATATTTAAGTTCCCAAATAATCCATTGGAGAATTCATTTTGGTCTCAACAACAAATTTGGACATGACATAACTATCAACCATATTTTGACTCCTAGATTTCCATATCAGAAATAATCTTTAGTGAGAGGGATGACCAAATATCAGAATTCTATTTAATACTTCGAGCAAAAATGAATTGAAGTTTTACAGCATTGAAGTTTTAAAACAAACATGAATATCATGAGCACAAAGATCAATAGGTTATGAGTGAGTTATGTGTTACCAGTGCAGATTTGTCAGATAAAACTGAATCAGCAACATCTTTTGCAGTCCATGTACTCTTATCCTTCGTTTTTATAATGTTTGAATTTGGAGGACCTATCTGAATTCAATACCAATATAACTGATAAAGCTTTGAATGGATGACTAAAACACCATGCAACAAATATGAGGTTGAGAAAATACCGTGACAGAGATTATCAGATTATCCGTAATATCAACACGCTCAGAGACAATCCGAAGGCGTGCATCCGCTGTACAGAAATTACAGAGCAATGTTTTACAATTCTTTATCAAGAAAAGGAAATTACAAATCAACCATCATGCAGAAAATCAGTACTATGGACTAGTGACAACCGAGTTCATGTACATATGAAAAAGTTAAATGGCAGCAGTGACATGTTCAAGAAGTAACATAAATAACCTCAATCCATAAATTCTTTGATAAGATAAACTTGTGCATTGCAAAGGGAAAGAACAAAACTTACGAGAAAGTGGTGCAGCTGAAGAGTATCGTTCCGGCTTTCGAGATTCTACCCTTTAAATACATGGAAAGAGTTAGCTTCCTACAATTTAAGGTTATCTATAAAACAAAGAACGAAAAGTTTCCAGGCAACAGGTGGATTTGTAAGCAAATTATAGTCCCATTGAGTCAATATTACTGTTGTTGTTGATACATGTAAGCATATTACTGATATTGTTGAAAGGTTCAAAATTCATTAACATTTATAGAGTTGAAAATTGAAGCAGACCCTTTATCATGTGAATTGCTATGAACTAAGATAATTAAATTTTCATGTAGTTGCATTGGCATACCATTTGAAGACAAATTTCTTAGAGGGCAACTCAACAGGGTAGAGATAAGAGTAAGCATTTATTTCATCTTGAAACGAAGCCATTTTGGGTTCTTTTTCAGCAAGTGTCACTGCAAGACAGAACAATGATTAACCAAATTCATCCCCAATTTGCATTGCAAGCATTTTTTTCACTGAATAAAAGACAGAAAAAAGAAGGGTACCAGAAAGTGGTGATGTTAAAGACAGAGAAGTTAGGCCCAAGAGCACCAAATCCCTTCTAAAAATCCGATTTTGAGAAGTGGGTTTTAGAGCACAACATGAAAACTCTGGTTTTTCCTCAGATACCTGGTTAAGGATCACCCTTTTATTGTTTCTGCTTCAAATAATAAAAGGCAAAAATAATGGTTTTGCTTAGAAATTATGAGATGGAACAAGAGAATTGAAAGAGGGGTTAGAAGGAATACCTGGAGATAAGGTTATTAGGAGTTGGGAAGAAGAATAGAGAGAGTGAAGGAGAATGTAAAACCATTGTAATGGAATTGCACTGAACTGAACAGAAATGGTTTCTGAAAGGTTAAGGTTAAGGTAGTGTTATCATCCACCACCACAGTGTAACATTATCTCTCAATTTCTTTCTCAAAACACTTTATTGTTTTCCAAATCTTGCTCTTTAATTTGACATCATTTAATCTCAGAAGCATTTTTTTTTTCCAAAAGATAAGATAGATTTTATTTTAAACAAAAAAAAAAAAGTCCCTTAGGACACTTAGCATCACAGAAGCGGGCCTGAGCCCAATTACACTTAGGAAAAGAAAACAACAACGATAAACTAAGAGAGTACATCATCTTCTAGAACTAGGAAGAAGCATGGTTCTACTTCGCTGAAGCTCATCGGCCATGGCGGACACTTTACGCGCAATCTCTTGAGAAGGTATGTCTTCGTTCTCAAAAATTCTTTTGTTCCTAGCCTTCCATAAGTTCCAACACCCCAACACAATTTCTTCAAGCTGATTAGCATGACATCATCTAATCTTGCTTCATTATATTGTATTGTACAAAGTAAAACCCCAAAAATGGTCCTATCAAATTTTGGTGTGTCATGAATTAGTTCTTGAAAAAATCAAATTAACATTTTGTTCTCTAACCTTTTAAATCATGAGATAATATTCAATTATTAATATTATTCTCTATATCATAGTCTTTATTTTATAAAATAACTAAAAAAAATTTAAGCTCTCACATTTTAAAGTATATAACATTCAATTTCTACTATGTATGTAAAATTCATGTGATTCAATATTTTAAAGACAATAGTCTTTATTTTATAATACAACCAAGAAAATTATGAAATCACATTTTAAGCTATATAGTCTTTAATTTCTACTATATGTGAAACACTCATGTGGTTCAATATTTTAAAGGTTATAGTCTTTATTTTATAATACAACCAATAAAAATTTTGAAATCTCACATTTTAAAGTATATAGTCTTCAATTTCTATGATATGTGAAAAATTCATGTGATTCAATATTTTAAATGTCATAGTTTTTATTTTTAAATTCCATTTAAAAAAATAGTGTTATCTCACATTTTAAATTATATAGCCTTCAATTTCTACTATATGTAAAAAATTCATATGATTCAATATTTTAAAGGTTATAGTCTTCGATTTATAATACAACTAAAAAAATTGTGAAATCTCACATTTTAATGTATATAGCCTTCAATTTCTACTATATGTAAAAAATTCATGTGATTCAATATTTTAAAGGCTATAGTCTTCATGTTATAATACAACCAAAAAAATAGTGAAATCTCAAATTTTAAAGAATATAGCTTTCAATTTCTACTATAAGTTAAAAAATGATGTGATTCAATATTTTAAATGTTATAGTCCTTATTTTATAGTATATTTAAAAAAAATAGTAAAATATCATATTTTGTAGTATATAGTCTTCAATTTCGACTATAGGTAAAAAATTCGTATGATTCAATATTTTAAATGCTATAGTCTTCATTTTATAATACAACAAAAGAAAATAGTGAAATCTCACATTTTAAAGTATATAGCCTTCAATTTCTATTAAATATAAAAAATTCATGTGATTTAATATTTTAAAGACTATAGTCTTCATTTTATAGTACAACAAAAAAGAATTATGAAATCTAACATTTTAATGTATATAACCTTCAATTTCTACTATATATAAAAAATTCATATGATTCAATATTTTAAAGACTATAGTCTTCGTTTTATAATACAACAAAAATATCATAAATCTCACATTATAAAGTATATAGCCTTCAATTTCTACTATATATAAAAAAAATTCATGTGATTCAATATTTTATAGGCTATAAAATTTATTTTATAATAAATCAAAAAAATTATGAAATCTCACATTTTAAAGTATATATTCTTCAATTTCTACTATATGTAAAAAATTAATATGTATCAATATTTTAAAGGTTATTGTCTTCATTTTATAATACAACAAAAAAATTGTGAAATCTCAAATTTTAAAGTATATAGCCTTCAAATTCTAATATATATAAAAAAATCATGCAATTCAATATTTTAATGGCTATAGTCTTTCTTTTATAAATCAACCGAAAAAAATTTTGAACTCTCACATTTTAAAGTATATAGCCTTCAATTTTTACTATATGTAAATGTAATACCTGTGGTAGTTTGAGTTAGATTGAGTAAGAGATTACGGTACAACCGGGAAGATAGGACCACGTGGGACCCACCTCCCCACCCTTTTTCCTTCCTTCCCTTCCTTTTCCCTTCCCCATTCCCGTATCTTCTCTCTCTCTTTTCTTTCTCTCTTTCTTTTCTTCTTCTTCTCTACCCCTCCCTCTCAAATCTCTCTCAAACCCCAACCAAATTCCATTAATCATCAAAGATCAAGTTAGTATTGCTCATCTAGTATATTGAAGGTAAGTGTAGAGTATTTCTTTTTCTCCATTGATGTCTATTTTCTCTAAATTTCGGATTTGGGGGTTTAGGGTTCCTAATTGGGGTTTTTGATTTTGTTGAGAGATTGAGGTTTGTGATGTGTTCTCTAGGGTCTCAACCATCTAGGGAAGCTCCGGGGAACTCATCCTAGCTCCGGGTGGAGTCTTGGAGCTCTTTGGAGTAATTGGTGAGTAATGGGTTATTTGTAGTTTATGTATGATTTTGATTGAATTTGTGAATATCTTGCTATGATAGTTGATAGGGACTGAGATTGGTTGATATATAATTGATATTGCATGTTGGTTATGTTTGATTTGGATGGGTTGTAGTGAAAATGTGGATTGGAGGATGAATTTTGCGTAAAAAACGCTGTTGTTTTTCGTCTCTGGACTGGTTGTAATCGACTACCACGCATTGGTAATCGATTACAATGTTTCGAAACGTTAAAAATTGAATTTTTGAGGTCTGTAATCGATTACACGTATTGGTAATCGATTATAGCTATCTGGTAATCGATTACAGTCTGGAAAATTTTGCGAAAATTTTATTCCAGGACGAAATTTGACACTGGTAATCGATTACAGACCTCTGTAATCGATTACACCAGTATTGAAACTCCATTTTTAAGACTTTAACTCAATATTTTCTTATTTTAAAGTTAATTACTCAAATCCATTCGTTCACCACTACTCCAAACTTATTACATGAATGTTTATAAGGTCATGGGACTTATGATATGATGTTGATGATGTGATGATGAAGTGATGAGTACGTAGACTGTGATTGTGAATGATGTGTGCCACTAACAGCGCTAAATAAGATAAAATATTTGAATGAATTAAGAGATGGTAAAACGACCTGAGGAGGGGCATAGCTCGCGGGGTCGTAAATGGAAACCTGAGGAGGGGCATAGCTCGCGGGGTTTCGCAGTATGGTGTCTGAGGAGGGGCATAGCTCGCGGGACATCCATACTGCCTATGAACATGAGTCGGGGCCGCGATCCAGGTGTTCATAGATTAAAAGCTACCAAGATAAAGAGACTGTATAAGAACGTTTGAATTATATATCTGTTGTGTTGGTGTATCTTTATGCTTGTTGATTCATGATATATCTGCATACACTGCTTATAACCTGTTTATTCACTGAGCGTATGACTCACCCATTCATACAATATGTTTTCAGATCAAGGTGCAGATCAAGGGACGAGTTCATCTGTTCCTCCGAGTTCTTAGATTTGGTGAGCCTCATGTGTAGAGGCCTTATGTATTTCCTTTCTAGTGTATGCTCCTAATGTTACAGACAGGAATTCCTTGGACTAGGATAGTGGATGGATGTCGTATAAGTCTATGTAAGACTTACTATTGTTGTGTTATTGTTATTAGAACTCCCTTGAGAGTATGTATGATGTTTTATATATATTTGGACGTATGGATTGTGTATGATGGTTTATGGATTAAGTAGAATGTTATGACCAGGTTATATATATATATATATATATATATATATATATATATTTGGATATCATGTATGCTAGTGTGATGGATTATTGTATGAAATACAGGTTAAGGCTGACATGGGGTTCGGTGTCCCATGTGCCGGTCACGATCCGAATTGGGTCGTGACAGTAAAAAATTCTTGTGATTCAATATTTTAAAGGTTATAGTCTTTATTTTATAATACAAACAAAATTTGTTTGAATTTCATATTTTAGTGTATATAGCCTTCAATTTCTACTATATGTGAAAAATTCATGTAATTAAATATTTTAAAAGCTTTAAGTCTTTATTTTATAATACAACCAAAAAAACTTATGAAATCTCACATTTTAAAGTATATAGCCTTCAATTTCTACAATATGTGAAAAATTCATGTTATTCAATATTTTAAAGGCTATAGTCTTCATTTTATAATACAACAAAAAATTTGTGAAATCCCACATTTTAAACTATGTAGCCATCAATTTCTACTATATGTGAAAAATTAATGTGATTCAAGATTTTAAAGGCTATAAGTCTTTATTTGATAATACAACCAATTCCTACTGCTTTTTTGTTTCATTAATAAAATAAGAGATCATGATTATCTCGTTCTATTAATGGTTGTTAATTCGGTCCCAGCTATAACCCGGCCACCATTCCTCGTGATCGGTTCCCCCAATTCATGCTTAGATTACGACAGATAACCTGACATTATGACCATGATGAGCTAGGGCCCTTGTATCCCGGCAGATCGAGTAGAATGAAATGGGCTTATTCATCCTAAACTTAGACACAAACATATTGTACTACGCCGAGAAAAGAACATTTTCACCCCTAGCAAACTTTTTAATTGTGTCAAATTCTCCTTAAAATAGATGTTTGTAATTTAATTGAAAGAAACACAAATTGAGTAGTGAATACTAATTTCAACCGGACACCGATTTACCTACATCTTAGCCAAACACCATCTGAAATATAAACAATCTAATTGATAAAAGATAAATTTATAAGAATGTTATTCTTCATAATTTCAATTCTTTTCTTTTACTTTCCAAATTTTCAACCTCAAAACAAAAACAGAGCTTAGGCTTTTGATCATGAAAATGGATTCAACAATCACATGCAGTCAATAAAGGTAAAGTGAAAAAGAAAATAAAAAAAGCTCCCATCAAATACAAAAGGAATAGGTTGAGGTCATTTACAACTGAAGCTGAAACCAGAAATAAAGGCAAAGAAATGACACAAATCAAATGATCAAGAATGGTATCTCCTCTTATTCGCAATCGCCATTATCACATTCATCATTGAAAAAAATCCAATCAGAGAAAGTCAATAAATAGACAAATTATGCTACCATCATTGAAGAGCTAAATATATGATCAAAAAATAATTCTATGGTGAAAAAACAAGAAATCGAACCAAGTAAAAGAAAGCATAAAGATTCTACATAAGCTAACATGATAAACAGTAATAGCTACAATGAATCAAAAAGAAGAAATTTGGAACTAAGAATTTTTTGAGTAGTGTATGGTAAGCTCTACGCAAGAATGACGGTGTGATTACTGAGGCTGACTAATATATAATAGGTGCTAAAATAAGGGGCCCACAAATATGATATCTTATATGATAAGTGTTTTCGATTATCTATGTTGGTCCAATTAGGGAAGCTGGCCCCCCACAACGACAAGTGTTCTCTTATAAGTGGCTCGATCTAGGGAGCGTCAATGGTACGCAGCCACGTGTCCTACACGATTTGAAAGCGTATACTTACATGATACACGTGTTTGACACACTTCAAAATCTTGCACGTACGTGTTTTTGATACTCGAGTCTGACACGTAAGCTTGATTAATACACTTGTTTGACATGTAAACTTGATTGATACTCGTGCTAGACACGTAAACTTGATTAACACACATGTCCGACACGTAAACTTAATTGATATACATATCTGACACGTAAACTTGATTAATACCCACAAGGACATGTGTTCTCTTATAAGTGGCTCGAGTTAGGGTGCGTCGATGGTATGCAATCGCGTTTCCTACATGTGTTGAAAGTGTATACTTGCATGATACACGCGTTTGACACACTTGAAAATCTTACACGTAAGTGTTTTTTATACTTGTGTCTCACACGTAAGCTTCACTATTATACTTTTTTGAAATGTGAACTTGATTGATACACATGCCTGATTCGTAAACTTGATTAATACACATATCTAACATGTAAACTTAATTAATACACATCTGACATGTAAATTTGATTGATACACGCACTTAACACACACATATATATAGTAGAAATTGAAGGCTATAGATTTTAAATTCTGAGATTTTACAATTTTCTTGGTTGTTTTATAAAATAAAGACTATAGCCTTTAAATATTGAATCACATGATTTTTTCACATATAGTAGAAATTGAAGGCTATATACTTTAAAATGTGAGATTTCACAAATTTTTTGTTTGTCTTATAAAATAAAGACTATAAACTTTAAAATATTGAATCAAATAAAATTTTCACACATAGTAGAACTTAAAGGCTATATATTTTAAAATGTGAGAACACATAATTTTTTTGGTTGTCTTATAAAATAAAGACTATAGACTTTAAAATATTAAATCACCTGAATTTTCACATATAGTATAAATTGAAGGCTATATACTTCAAAATATCATATTTCACAATTTTGTGGTTGTATTATAAAATAAAGACTATAGACTTTCAAAAAATTGAATCATATGAAAATTTTCTATATAGTAAAAATTGAAGACTATATACTTTAAATGTGAGATTTCAAAATTTTATCGGTTGTCTTATAAAATAAAAACTATAGACTTTAAAATATTGAATGACATGAATTTTTCAAATATGACAGAAATTGAAGGCCATATACTTTAAAATGTGAGATTGCACAATTTTCTTGGTTGTGTCTTATAAAATAAATACTATAGACTTTAAAATATTGAATCACATGAATTTTTCATATATAGTAGAAATTGAAGGTTATATACTTTAAATTGTGAGATTTCACAATTTTCTTTATTGTATTATAAAATGAAGAATATAATCTTTAAAATATTGAATCACATGAATTTTCAAATATAGTAGAAATTGAAGGTTATATACTTAAAATTGTGAGATTTCACAATTTTCTTGGTTGTATTATAAAATAAAGACTATAGCCTTTAAAATATTGAATCACATGAATTTTTCACTTATAATAGAAATTGAAGTCTATATACTTTAAAATGTGTGATTTCACAATTTTCTTGGTTGTATTATAAAATAAAGACCATAACCTTTATATATTGAATCACATGAATTTTTCATATATAGTAGATATTGAAGGCTTTATAGTTTAAAATGTGAGATTTAACAATTTTTTTATTGTCTTTATATAAAATAAAGACTATAAACTTTAAAATATTGAATCACATGAATTTTTCACACATAGTAGAAACTATAGTCTTTAAAATAATGAATTACATAATTTTTAAAAGTTAGTAGAAATTGAAGGCTATAGATTTCAAAAATTGAGATTCCAATATTTTCTAAAAACACTCGAAAAGTAGAGACTATAGTCTTTTAAATAGTGAATTACATAATTTTTAAAAAATAGTAGAAATTGAAGGCTATAGACTTTAAAAAGTGAGATTTCACTATTTTTCTAAAAACACTCGAAAAGTAAAGACTATAGCCTTTAAAATAGTGAATTGCATAATTTTTAAAAGTTAGTAGAAATTGAAGGCTATAGGCTTTAAAAAGTGAGATTTCCCTATTTTTCTAGAAACACTCTAAATATGAGGTAATGTGGATAGATTACCGGTAATCTTGCAATTAAATTACCTAGTAATCCAGATTGATTCGTTTGGTTTCACAAAGATATTGGTAATGTGGATTACCCCATATGAGGTGGCAATGTGGATTACCACCCCTAGGTAATCCTCTAATTTATTTTATTACACAATTATCCCTCTAACAAATTATATTTCTATTCCTAATTTTATATTTTTATAACGGACTGTGACAAATAGTAAACACTGTAACACAAATCCTATTCTTTATAAGAATAATATAATTATTTTATTGAATTTTTATTTTTGTTAAATAATTATATTAATGTCAAAATAGAAAATATTGATATTAAATTTAAAATATAAAGACTAAAGTTATTATTTACTCAATAATTTACTGTTAAAATCAAAGAAAATTAAAAATTTATATATAACATGTTATGTATTATAGTATATAAATAATTAATTAAATATAAAATTGTTAAAATTTTACTTAATAAAAAGTGTTTAGAGAGTGAAACTAAAAATTAGAGGGCATTATAGTCATATGTGTATTTTATAATGTATTTTAATAATATATGTAATATAATTATATTTGATTAATCTATTTTATAATTATTTAGAGGACATTATAATAATATACATACATTACCTTGTAATCTTTTTAATATACCAAACAAGATAATGTGGATGACCGGTAATGCTATTTGTATATACCAAACAAGGTAATGTGGATTACCGATAATTTAATTAGAGGTAATTTATCTACAAGGTAATCTAGATTACCGGTAATCTTCCACGGTAATGTGCCAAACGCCCCCTAAGTTTTCTAGAAACACTATAAAACCAAGACTATATGCTTCAGATTATGTAATTTCATAACTTTTTTTAAATATAGTGGAAATTGAAGGCTATAGGCTTTAAAATATGAGATTTCTCTAATTTTTTTAGAAACACTATGTAATTTCTTGATTTTTTTACATATAGCAGTAGAAATTGAAGGCTATAGGCTTTAAAATGTGATATTTCTCTAACTTTTCTAGAAACACTATAAAAGTAAAGACTATAGTCTTTAAACTATTGAATTTCATAATTTTTAAAACTTAGTAGAAATTGAAAGTTATAAGCTTTAAAAAGTGAGATTTCAATATTTTTCTAGAAACACTATAAAAGTAAAGATTACAATCTTTAAACTATTGAATTACATAATTTTTAAAACTTAGTAGAAATTGAAGGCTATAGGCTTTATAAGGTGAGATTTCACTATTTTTCTAGAAACACTATAAATATAAAGACTATAGTCTTTATAATATTGAATTTCATAATTCTTAAAAGTTGGTAGAAATTAAAGGCTATAGCCTTTAAAAAGTGAGATTTCACTATTTTTGTCACGACCCAACTCGGATCCGTGACCGGCACATGGGACACCGAGTCCCATGTCAGCCTTAACCTGTAATCCACACAACAAACCAGCTAAACAGCAATAACCACAACTACTGTAACATCACACATCATATAATATCCATACATAAAGATAGGGTTTTCGAGTATCATCCCTATACCCCTAACCCATACAATCCAAACATAACATCCTTCGTAACTCAGAATCAACATAATACAACAAGTCTTAACTAGACTATCTCAATTACACCTAACATAGACAATCTTGTTTGTAAACTTATGGAGCATCTTACAGAGACAAAAGACAAAAACTTAGCGCCTCTAACATTGAGGCTCACTGAATCTAAGAGCTTGGAGGAACGGAAGGATTCGCCTCCGGATCTGCACCTGAATCTGAAAATGTTTTGTATGAATGGGTGAGTCATACGCTCAGTGAATAAACATGTTATAAGCAGTGTATATATGAAGCATATAACAGTACAACACAATTACAACATAAACCAATAACATATATGTATCAATTCCATCGTTCTTATACAATCTCTTTATCTTGGTAGCTTTTAACCTATGAACACCTGGAGCTCGGCCCCGACTCATGTTCATAGGAAGTATGGATGTCCCGCGAGCTATGCCCCTCATCAGACACCATACTGAGAAACCCCGCGAGCTATGCCCCTCATCAGGTTTCCCATTTACGACCACGCGAGCTATGCCCCTCCTCAGGTCGTTTTACCATCTCTTAATTCCTTCAATTTTTATCTTATTTAGCGCTGTTAGTGGCACATATCATCCATAATCACAGCATAAGTAATTCATCATCATCTTCACAACATTTACATAGCACTCATGCATCATCGTTTCATCATCACATCATCAGTATCATATCATAAATACATCGACATCATAAACATCCAAGTAATAAGTTTGGGGTAGTGGTGAACGAATGGATTTGAGTAACTAACTTTAAAAGTATGAAAATTTTGAGTTAAAGTCTTGAAAATAGAGTTTTTGTACTTATGTAATCGATTACAGACGATTACCAGCTTCAACTTTCATTCTGAAATTTTTTTTTGCGAAAATAAGCTGTCTGTAATCGATTACAAACCCGCAGTAATCGATTACAGCCTGGGTCAGAGACGAAATTCTGGAGAAAACTTCGCGAAAATCATCTCCAAATCCACATTTTCACCACAACCCATCCAAATCAAATACAACCAACATGCAATATCAATCATATATCAACCAATCTTAGTCCCTATCAACTATCATAACAAGAAATTCACAGATTCAATCAAAATCATACATAAACCACAAATAACCCATTACTCACAAATTACTCCATTGAGCTCCAAGACACCACCCAGAGCTAGGATGAGCTACCCGGAGCTTCCCTAGTTGAATGAGACCCTAGAGAACACATCATAAACCTCAGATTCTCAACAAAATAAAAAACCCCCAATTTAAACCCTAAAACCCCAAAACCGAGATTGAAGAGAAATAGACATCAATGGAGAAAAAGAAATACTCTACACTTACCCACAATATACTAGATGAGCAATGTTAACTTGAATCTTGAAGTTTAATGGAGTTTGGGTGAGAGTTGAGGAAGAAGGAGATGAGGAAGAAGAAGAAGAAGAAGAAAAGAGAATGTGAGGGAGAGAGAGATACGGGAAGAATGAGGGGGAAAGGGAGAAAAAGAAAAGAAAAAGAAAGAAAGGGGTGGGGAGGTGGGACCCACGTGGTTCTATCTCCCCGGTGCACCGTGATCTCTTACTCAAACTAACTCAGAATACCCGAGGTATTATGTAACACCCCGCTACTTAGGGGTGTCCGTGCGAAGGGCTCTATCCCAACGAACACGCTACTATGGCATAACTTAAGGGCTAAACAACATGCATAAACCATTAAATAAACTGAATAACCGAAATAACTGAAATAATTGTTTAACTGATAATCATATATAACTGTATTAATCTGAAACTTACATACTAGTTCAGTATATTGAAACATAACTTAACTGATAAAGGAATCCTACCTCTAAAGTCTGGAGCAAAACTATTGATTTGACTGTGGAATATACACTAAACCTAAACTAAACATAGACTGCTAAGACTCCACGGAAAATGCGGAGCTCACCAAGGAAATCAACTGCAACCGACCTCTACTGGATCAACGGTTCCTCGTCTGCCTCTTGATCGAACTCTGAAGCAAAAATGCGGGGAGTGAGTCGCAGCTCAGTGATGGGGTATCATGCATGTCATGCAACACATACTGTCATGTTATCAATCATGTATACTTGTCCTATCTACGTAGCTGCACCTCTCTAACGACGGACGCGTACCGCCGGAGATATCCGCACTCGAGCCCCCATACTAAACTGATAAATGACGGAACACGAGCCGCCCTGCTGTAACTTATAACTGTGACTCGCTACCACGAGGGTGCGGCCATATGACGGAACACGAGCCGCCATGCTGTAACTTATAACTGTGACTCGCTACCACGAGGGTGCGGCCATATGACGGAACACGAGCCGCCCTGCTGTAACTTATAACTGTGACTCGCTACCACGAGGGTGCGGCCATATGACGGAACACGAGCCGCCCTGTGATCTGGACCTCTACAACCACGCAGGTGAGACCAGTCATACTGTATCTGGGGTGGGACTTGAGGCGCTTCGTGGCAGTATGTCACGGCTAAACTCGACCGGGAGCTACATCCGGGCTATAGCGTTGAAATACATACTACGATGGTTCGCAGTCTACGTAAACAGTCATCACACAATTCTACAATCATTCTACTCATACACTGCATGTTATCATACTGATCATATATCATAGGATTCTAACTTGCTTCATATCATGGCGTAGCATAGCATAAATCATTCAAGCTTATAGGAATAATCATAACGTTTATAATAATTATAATCATAGCGCATAACATCATAACGCATAACATAAATACAAATGGATCTATAAGTCATCCACTCATTCCTCTCATGTTATCTATTAGGGAACTTATCTATCTGAGCATTATCCTCCATTAAAATCTGTTATCCTCTAAGGCACGTTTCTATTACGGTATGTTATCTTACTAAAGTATATTATCTGTTTAAGACGTGTCATCTTACTGGGGCTTACTAGGTCACGTTATTCTTCTAAGTTATATTATCTTACAGAGTTATGTTAACTTATCATGATATATTATCCTAATAGGTTATGGTGTTTTACTCGATTACATTAATTACTAGGTTATATTAATTACTAAGTTATATTAACTCACTAGGTGGTATTAATTAATTGATTATATTAATTTCTAAATTATATTAATTACTAGATTATATTATCTTATCATGTTCTCTTACCATTTCATGTTTTCTTATCACGTGAGGTTATCTTACTAGGTTATGCTGTATTACTATGTTATATCATCTTACTATGTTATATTATGTTACTATGTTATATTATCTATCTATGTTATATTATCTTACTATGCTATATTATGTGATCTATCTAAGCAGGTTATCTTCCTAATCATATTATCTACCTAAGCATGTTATCTACCTATCATATCAGCTACCTAAGCATATGAACATAAATATAATTACATGAACATAAACATGAACATAAATATAACTATAAACATAAACATAATTATAAACACATAAACATATAAACAAAATCATAATCATATAAACATATACAAATGCTACAATGTGGCAGCCACGGCATATCCACCCTAAAACCTACACTCACCTGGAAAGTCCTGAGACTGGAAGACACCGCTAGCTCCGGCTCCAGCTATCGGCACCGCGTTTGCACCTGGCGTGCAAAAGACCCATCAGGACCGCACAAAAGAAAAGAAAAACTTGAAATAGGCTGCGCACTGAACCTTCGCTAGCGAGCAACACCTTCTCGCTAGCGACGGCACACTCGCGACCAGCACGCTGACAGGGGAAAAAACGTCTTTTCACTCACCGTCGGGAACTTGCTCTAGCAAAGTATCCCCAAGACGTCGAGCTCACACTATCCTCAACAACGAAGGATGCCCCAAAGCACTGCTTTGAAAAAATGCTGAGTGTGAGATGTGAGGTGTGAGGTAACATAACCTCTCATATATATAGGGTGAGGGGGGGAAAGGTTGAACAAGCTGTGACCGATGTGGGACTTCGGTCCGGTCGCTAGCGACTAACACATGGTCGCTAGCGACTAACACATGGTCGCTAGCAACAAACTCTTCGCTAGCGGGCAGTGGCTGCTCGCTAGCTAGCACCTTCTGTTAGCAACGTCTTGACGTCCATTCTGAACGATGTGGGACTTGATCCCATCGCTAGCGACTTGACTGCGGTCGCTGGCGACCAACGGCTCGCTAGCGGGAGCTGACTGCTCGCTAGCGAGTCCCTTCTGACAGGAACTTGCTGGCGTGTTTCTGACGCGTCTTGAGAAAAGTCCTTCCTAAGGGACACTATGATACGAGGTATCACATATTACAATTTTTTTAGAAACACTATAAAAGTAAATATTATAGGCTTCAAATTATGTAGTTTCATGATTATTTTACACTTAGTAGAAATTGAAGGCTATAGGTTTTAAAATGTGAGATTTCTCTAATTTTCCTAGAAACACTATAAAACAAAGACTATAGGCTTCAAATTATGTAATTTCATGATTTTTTTACATATAGCAGAAATTGAAGGCTATTGGCTTTAAAATGTGAGGTTTCTCAAATTTTTTTAGAAACAATAAAACAAAGACTATAGGCTTCAAATTATGTAATTTCATGATTTTTTTATATATAGTAGAAATGGAAGGCTATAGGCTTTAAAATGTGAGATTTCTCTATTTTTTCTAGAAATACTATAAAACAAAGACTATAGGCTTCAAATTATGTAATTTCATGATTTTTTCGCATATAGTAGAAATTGAAGGCTATAGGCTTTAAAATGTGAGATTTTTCTAGGAACACTATAAAACAAAAGACTATTGACTTTATATAATGAAATTACATCATTTTTTTAAATATACTACAAATTGAAGGCTATAAGCTTTAAAATGTGAGGTTACTCTAAGTTTTCTAGGAACACTATAAAACAAAGACTATATGCTTCAAATTATGTAATTTCATGATTTTTTTACATATAGTAGAAATTGAAGGCTATAGGCTTTAAAATGTGAGATTTCTCTAATTTTTCTAGAAATACTATAAAACAAAGACTATAGGGTTCAAATTATGTAATTTCATGATTTTTTTACATATAGTAGAAATTGAAGGCTATCGGCTTTAAAATATAAGATTTCTCTAATTTTTTTAGAAACACTATATAATTTCTTGAGTTTTTTACATATAGTAGAAATTGAAGACTATAGGCTTTAAAATGTGATATTTCTCAAATTTTTTTAGAAACACTATAAAAGAAAGACTATAGGCTTCAAATTATGTAAGTTCATGATTTTTTTACATTTAGTAGAAATTGATAACTATAGGCTTTAAAATTTGAGTTTCTCTAATTTTCCTAGAAACACTATAAAATAAAGACTATAGGCTTCAAATTATGTAATTTCATGATTTTTTTACATATAGTAGAAATTGAAG
Source organism: Aeschynomene evenia (assembly GCA_013621005.1). Lineage (NCBI taxonomy): Eukaryota > Viridiplantae > Streptophyta > Magnoliopsida > Fabales > Fabaceae > Aeschynomene > Aeschynomene evenia. The sequence goes on from CM024270.1 coordinate 8,270,146, forward strand.
GCTATAGGCTTTAAAATGTGAGATTCCTCTAATTTTTCTAGAAATACTATAAAACAAAGATTATATGTTTCAAATTATGTAATTTCATGATTTTTTTACATACAGCAGAAATTGAAGGCTATATAGGCTTTAAAATGTGAGATTTCTCTAATTTTTTTATAAACACTATAAAACAAAGACTATATAGGCTTCAAAATATGTAATTTCATGGTTTTTTTACATTTAGTAGAAATTGAAGGCTATAGGCTTTAAAATGTAATATTTCTGTAATTTTTCTAGAAACACTATAAAACAAAGACTATTTATTGGCTTCAAATTATGTAATTTCATGATTTCTTTACATATAGTAGAAATTGAAGGCTATAGGCTTTAAAATGTGATATTTCTCTAATTTTTCTAGAAATACTATAAAACAAAGACTGTAGGCTTCAAATTATCTTATTTCATGATTTTTTTTAAATATACTACAAATTGAAGCTATAGGTTTTAAAATGTGAGATTCCTCTAAGTTTTCTAGAAAGACTATGTAATTTCTTGATTTTTTACATATAATAGAAATTGAAGGCTATAGGCTTTAAAATGTGATATTTCTCTAATTTTTTTAGAAACACTATAAAACAAAGACTATAGGCTTCAAATTATGTAATTTCATGTTTTTTTTTTACATTTACTAGAAATTGAAGGCTATAGGCTTTAAAATATGAGATTTCTCTAATTTTCCTAGAAACACTATAAAACAAAGACTATAGGCTTTAAATTATGTATTTTAACGATTTTTTTACATATAGTAGAAATTGAAGGCTATAGCCTCTAAAGGATTTAAAATGTGAGATTTCTTAAATTTTTCTATAAATACTATAAAACAATGACTATAGGCTTCATATTATGTAATTTCATGATTTTTTTTTTAAATATACTACAAATTGAAGACTATAAGATTTAAAATGTGAGATTTCTCTAATTTTTTTAGAAACACTATGTAATTTCTTGATTTTTTTACATATAGTAGAAATTGAAGGCTATAGGCTTTAAAATGTGATATTTCTCTAATTTTTTTAGAAACACTATAAAATAAAGACTATAGGTTTCAAATTATGTGATGCCATGATTTTTTTACATATAGTAGAAAATGAAGGCTATAGACTTTAAAATGTGAGATTTCTCAAAATTTTTTAGAAACACTGTAAAACAAAGACTACAGTCTTTAAACTATTGAAATTTCATAATTTTTAAAACTTAATGAAAATTGAAGACTATAGACTTTAAAAAGTGAGATTTCACTATTTTTCTAGAAACACTATAAAAGTAAAGAGTATAGTCTTTAAAATATTAATATCATAATTCATAAAAGTTAGTAGAAATTGAAGGCTATAGGCTTTAAAAAGTGAGATTTCACTATTTTTCTAGAAACAATATAAAAGTAAAGATTATAGTATTTTTATATGTTGAATTTCATTATTTTTAAAACTTAGTAGAAATTGAAGGCTATAGGCTTTAAAAAGTGAGATTTCACTATTTTTCTATAAATACTATAAAAGTAAAGATTATAGTCTTTAAAATATTGAATTTTATAATTTTTGAAAGTTGGTAGAAATTGAAGGCTATAGGCTTTAAAAAGTGAAATTTCAATATTTTTCTAGAAACACTATAAAGGAAAAGATTATAGTCTTTAAACTATTGAAATTTCATAATTTTTAAAACTTAGTGGAAATTGAAAGCTATAGGCTTTTAAAAGTGAGATTTTTCACTATTTTTCTAGAAACACTATAAAAGTAAAGACTATAGTCTTTAAAATATTGAATTTCATAATTTTTGAAACTTGGTAGAAATTGAAGGCTATAGCCTTTAAAATATGAGATTTCAATATTTTTCTAGAAACACTATAAAAGTAAATATTATAGTCTTTATATTTATTGATTTTCATAATTTTTTAAAATTAGTAGACATTGAAGACTATAGGCTTTAAAAAAGTGAGATTTCACTACTTTTCTAGAAACACTATAAAAGTAAAAACTATAGTCTTTAATTAAACTATTGAATTTCATAATTTTTAAAACTTAGTAGAAATTGAAAGCTATAGGCTTTCAAAAGTGAGATTTCAATATTTTTCTAGAAACAATATAAAAGTAAAGACTACAATCTTTAAACTATTGAATTACATAATTTTTAAAACTTAGTAGAAATTGAAGGCAATAGGATTTATAAGGTGAGATTTCACTATTTTTCTAGAAACACTATAAATATAAAGACTATAGTCTTTATAATATTGAATTTCATAATTCTTAAAAGTTGGTAGAAATTGAAGTCTATAGCCTTTAAAAAGTGAGATTTCACTATTTTTTTAGAAACACTATAAAAGTAAATATTATAGGCTTCAAATTATGTAGTTTCATGATTATTTTACACTTAGTAGAAATTGAAGGCTATAGGTTTTAAAATGTGAGATTTCTCTAATTTTCCTAGATACACTATAAAACAAAGACTATAGGCTTCAAATTATGTAATTTCATGATTTTTTTTACATATAGCAGAAATTGAAGGCTATTGGCTTTAAAATGTGAGATTTCTCAAATTTTTTTAGAAACAATAAAACAAAGACTATAGGCTTCAAATTATGTAATTTCATGATTTTTTTATATATAGTAGAAATTGAAGGCTATAGGCTTTAAAATGTGAGATTTCTCAAATTTTTTTAGAAACAATAAAACAAAGACTATAAGCTTCAAATTATGTAATTTCATGATTTTTTTACATTTAGTAGAAATTGAAGGCTATAGGCTTCAAAATGTGATATTTCTCTAATTTTTCTAGAAAGACTAAAAAACAAATACTATAGGCTTCAAATTATGTAATTTCGTTATTTTTTTACATATAGTAGACATTGAAGGCTATATACTTTAAAATGTGAGATTTCTCGAATTTTTCTAGAAAAACTATAAAACAAAGACTATAGGCTACAAATTATGAAATTTCATCATTTTTATAAATATCGAATAAATTAAAGGCTATAGGCTTTAAAATTTAAGATTTCTCTAATTTTTCTGGAAACATTATAAAACAAAGACTATTGGCTTCAAATTATGTAATTTCATGGTTTTTTTACATTTAGTAGAAATTGAAGGCTATAGGCTTTAAAATGTAAGATTTCTCTAATTTTTCTAGAAACACTATAAAACAAAGACTATTGGTTTCAAATTATGTAATTTAATGATTTTTTTACATATAGTAGAAATTGAAAGCTATAGGCTTTAAAATGTGATATTTCTCTAATTTTTCTAGAAATACTATAAAACAAAGACTGTAGGCTTCAAATTATCTAATTTCATGATTTTATTTTAAATATACTACAAATTGAAGGCTATAGGCTTTAAAATGTGAGATTTCTCTAAGTTTTCTAAAAACACTGTAATTTCTTGATTTTTTACATATAATAGAAATTGAATGCTATAGGCTTTAAAATGTGATATTTCTCTAATTCTTTTAGAAACACTATAAAACAAAGACTATAGGCTTCAAATTATGTAATTTCATATTTTTTTTTTTTACATTTAGTAGAAATTGAAGGCTATAGGCTTTAAAATATGAGATTTCTCTAATTTTCCTAGAAATATTATAAAACAAAGACTATAGGCTTCAAATTATGTATTTTAATGATTTTTTTACATATAGTAGAAATTGAAGGCTATAGGATTTAAAATGTGAGATTTCTTAAATTTTTCTATAAATACTATAAAACAATTACTATAGGCTTCATATTATGTAATTTCATGATTTTTTTTTAAATATACTACAAATTGAAGACTATAGGCTTTAAAATGTGAGATTTCTCTAAAGTTTTCTACAAACACTATAAAACCAAGACTATATGCTTCAAATTATGTAATTTCATAATTTTTTTAAATATAGTGGAAATTGAAGGCTATAGGCTTTAAAATATGAGATTTCTCTAATTTTTTTAGAAACACTATGTAATTTCTTGAATTTTTTACATATAGTAATTGAATGTTATAGGCTTTAAAAATTGAGATTTCACTATTTTTTTAAAAACAATCGAAAAGTAAAGACTAGCGCCTTTAAAATAGTGAATTGCATAATTTTTAAAAGTTAATTTAAATTGAAGGTTATAGGCTTTATAAAGTGAGATTTCACTATTTTTCTAAAAACACTCGAAAAGTAAAGACTATAGACTATAAAATAGTGAATTGCATAATTTTTAAAAGTTAGTATAAATATAAGATTATAGTCTTTTAAAAGTGAAATTTCGTTATTTTTCAGAAAACACTCGAAAAGTAAAGACACAACCTTTAAAATAGTGAATTGCATAATTTTTAAAAGTTAATAATAATTGAAGGCTACATAGCTTTAAAAAGTGAGATTTTACTATTTTTCTAAAATCACTCGAAAAGTAAAGACTATATAGTCTTTAAAATAGTGAATTGCATAATTTTTAAAAGTTAGTAGATATTGAAGGCTTTAGGTTTTAAAAAGTGAGATTTCCCTATTTTTCTAGAAACACTCTAAGGGGGCGTTTGGTACATTACCGGTAATCTAGATTACCTTGCAGATAGATTACTTCCAATTAAATTACCGGTAATCCACATTACCTTGTTTGGTATATACAAATAAGATTACCGATAATTCATGTTATCTTGTTTGGTATATTATCCACATTACAAGGTAATCTATATATATTACTATAATACCCTCTACATAATTATAAAATGCATTAATCAAATATAATTATATTATATATATTATTAAAATACGTAAAATACACAAAATGAATTAATCAAATATAATTATATTTTGAATTTAATATCAATATTTTTCAGTTTTGACATTAATATAATTATTTACTTAAAATAAAAATCCATTAAATAATTATAATATTCTTGCAAAAAGTGCAACATAGAAAAAGCAAATATAACACAATAAATTAAAAAAGAACACCAACAAGAAATATTCTTGCAAATAGTTTAAAATAGAAAATTAAATGCAATAACTAAAAAAAATTGCAAGCATAAGCAAGAAGATAATTAGACATCTTAACATCAAATTTAAACATACCAGTACATTACTTGGAACACTATCATCACACCCCATCACGATAGATTTGAATTTTAAAAGAGGAAAACATAAGCAAGAAGAAAAATGAGGATGGGAAGGAAGAGAGGGGAAGATAGATAGGCTACAAAAACTGAGCTTTCATGATGTAAAAATTGAATAAAGACTCATTTGAATGGTGTGATGTGAAGGACTAAATTGACCTATTCACTTTAGTTGTACACGTCATTTGCCACTTGGCACTTAATGGTACAGCAAAACAATAACGGAGTTAGAAATGGAACATTAAAGTAGGATTAAAGTAAATCATGAAATGCAATGTGGAGGACTAAATTGAACAAATAGTAAAGTGGATTATTAAAGTGAAACAAATATGGAACGTGGAGAACTAAAATGATGATTAACTCGTTTTAACAAGGTGCAATAATAATGTCGCTAGTCATTGGAAGCTGTGGATACTTTAAGTCACAACTCATAAGCAAAGATAAAAATATCTACAGTAAAGAAACCGGTGCCCCTATCTATTAATTAAAATGTTTTATAATTAGTGAAGGGACGATTAAAATATGTTGAGCACAATCCTCATTAATAGTATGCAACAATGTTTACCTCCATTGTGACTCGGAAAGTGGCCTTTGCACAAATGGATGGTTTATAGTTCAGGATTAATACCTCCATTGAAGGCACTGCAATTCTAAATAATGCTTGCATTTGAGCTGCAGGAGGTAATTGGAGGCAAAATAGTAATAATGCGACAAATACATATCAGCAGGAAGCTCATAACCTCGGTTCTTTCCTTTTACAACTTGCATATTCAGCTTAATGATCAATAATTACAGAAAACAGAAAAGTCAAATGGCACCAATTTTGGCATGATCAAGGTTTCTAGTTTCAAAAGCAAAGGGATATTTCTTTTCAAACATATACCTGCAATTAATAGTCAGACCAAAATATGCACCGCCACTACTACTTTATGATAACATCTATATCAGCTACTCATTACATTGATCAAGATTATGGCAAAGAAATAGTATGCAAGCAAAAGAGAAATTAATTATATGGAATTTTGTACATACGTGCAGTTTCCTTAACATCATCAACAACAGCAGGTAGTAATAATAATAACAACACCACAACAATCAAAATCATCACATTTCTAAAAACAATGAACTCAATCAATACATACATAATAAAAAAATCCAGATAGGTTCAACTCTCATTTAAACAAATTTATCACCACATCGCAAAAGAATGCACATCTTTCCAGCACCTGCAAAAAAGGATAAATTTGTACACCAAAATTCACAATTCCTTCTTGCTTTTTCTATTTCCAATAAAAATCTTATTCATGCGTAGTCTACTGATAGAGATCAGCATTAAAAGAGTTTCAATGGAGGAAATTGGTTGAGAGCTCTCACATTTTCAATGGAGAAAATTTTTTCAGAAGTTTAGTGAATGAATGGATTTCTATGGAGATATTTCAGAATGAATGAATGAATTACTAAAATCACAATACTACTACCTTTGGTGCTCCACACTCAGTAGTGAAGCGTGGTTAATACACTGGTTTTCATCTCTTTCTTTTTAGTGATAATTATAAGGCAAAATGCAGTACATATTCATAAATTGAAAAATATCCTTACACTAATTCCAGAAATGCAGCAACATACACTAAATCCAGAAATGCTGCATAATGCAGCTACAAATCTGTTCTCCTGTTTGCTACTGTTTAGGGTATATAACATAATGTTAACTAAATTAAGAAATATATAGAATAAAACAAATATAAACAATAAAATAATAAAAAGATCTAGCTATCAAGGGTATATGTATGTGCTACCTGTTTAGTGAAGTGCGGCTGCGAGTGAGTGAAGCTCTTAGTGAAGTAAGGAAAGCATCATTTTAGAGCAAGCAAGAAGGGTGACAAAAAAGAAAGTGAGGTGCAGCAAGAGAGAAAAATTAAAAGAGTATACATGGTCCTAGTGCACAAGTGTGTTAAGTGTAATTGTGCTTGAGTGTAAGTGACAGCAAGAGTACATTAACATGAACATGATGAAGAAGGATAGAGATATTGGCAGAATTTTGTTTAGCAGAATGATAAAGACACAAGAAGAACTGATATATAGCAGACTTTCGTATAGAGTACATAAAATTCCAAATGGTTTGAGCATGAATCAGAATGACAAAGACACGGGAAGAACAGGTATAACAGAATTCTACAGTGGGATATAGATGTTGAGCAGAATTTTGTATAGCAAAATTCTATATATAAGATTGATGCTTTTTTATAGCAGAAACATACACAACAGAGCATTGCTGCCATCAGCAATAACAGATAGAGCTGCTGAGATGAATTGTTATGCAACCAAAATATAACAACCATCCAAAAAACAAGCCTAGATAGTATAGAACTAGTCATCATGACAGATAATCCATAACAACATCAGCACAACAGCAAAAAACTTATCCTATTTGTCTTGATGACAACATCAAGAACACTAGATAAGGTAGGAAATCCTATTTCTAACACTGCCACCAAACACCATTGGACCACCAATCAAACTTAAGCACCAAATATAGACACAGAGGAATACAATCATTAAAAGACAAAGAAAACCCACACACACAAACATGAAGGAAAACAAACCAAAAGGAATTCTTTGTTTATTTTTAGTCCAAGTTGAATTAATGCGTTCCTAGCACTCAAAGTACGGAGGGAGGCTCGAGCTATTGGCCGTGAGCCCAACCCCCACACCAATAGCCGTTGCACGAGGAATCAAAGCTCTTGACCGTGAGCCCAACCCCCACATCAAGACACTTGTTCCCTCCTCATCCATACACAAGTACATCGACACACTACACTAACACAAAGTAAAGCAGCAAAGACAGAATCGCACACACACACACAAGTACGAACATTATGCAAAATTCAAAATATGAAAGTGAAATACAATTATCTTCTGAACAAAAGATAGCACCAATGATCAGAATAAGCAACAAGTTGGAAGAAAAGAAAAGAATGAGAGAATACCCATTCAAGATTCGCCTATAATATAATTATCTTCTATACAAAAGATAGCAGCAATGATCAATGGAAGAAAAGAAAAGAATGAGAGAATACCCATTCAAGATTCGCCTATAACATAATTATCTTCTATACAAAAGATAGCAGCAATGATCAGAATAAGCAACAATTTGGAAGAAAAGAAAAGAATGGGAGAATACCCATTCAAGATTCGCCTATATCCCTAAGGCGCTACAGTTCTTGAGAGAGAGAGAGAGAGTTAGAAAGAAGAGGAGGAAGAAAAGAAAAGAGGCGTTGTGCACAGAGCAGAGCACAGAATTCTCAGATAGTTCTTGAGAGAGAGAGAGAGAAAGAAAACGAAGAAGAGAAAAAGGGGATAACCTAAACAGTGCTTTTACTGGAGTGTCGAAGCTGCGGTGGAGATTAGATTAGGGGATACATATACATATAACTCGAAATCGGCTAATTAATGAATATAGTTTCTTAAATGGGCCAACGAACCAATAAGTTAGGCCCATAATATGTATTAGTATAAAAAAACTTTATCATACTAATTTCAAACATCTAATCGTTGACAAAGAGAAACTAACATAGTAAAACATTGCAAATTCAACCAAAAAGGAAACACGATCAAAAGATTCTACCAAAGTGGTAATATAATACAAATTAAAAAAACATCCAATTTGATTTTGAAATTCAGCAAAATCAGAAACAGAAATTCATCCATTCAATTTATAATACAAAAACCAAAAATTCAGCAAATTCGGCCATTCAATTTATAATGCAAAATTACAAATTCTACAAAACCAGAAACAGGCAGCAACGACAACAGCCATTCAATTTGATTTTGAAATTCAGAAAATTCTACAAATTATAATACAAATTCTACAAAAATGGTAATATAAGTTCTACAAACAAAAAAAAACTGACCTTGGGAGATGAGAGAAACGCAGCAGCAGTAGCAGCAACTATGGAGAAGCTCACGAGTTGCAGACTTGCAGCTGCAGGAGAAGCTCGCCGCGACGACGGCTAGGGATCGGAGGCAGCGACCGTGAAGGTAGCGTCGAAGAGTTAGGGTTTTCTCTGCGAAGACGAAACTCCAAAGTGTGAAGCTTTCGTTCGATTAGCGACACTTGGGTTGGAGAACACCGTAGGTGGTGGCTTCGGGAGGCGAAGCAGAGGGTGAAGAACAAGACGACGCCATAGAAGCGATTATCGAAGGTTGGAAGCGACGATCTCTCTATCTCTCTCTCTCTCACAGCAAAAGCAAGAAGATGGAAAGAGAAGTCAAGCACAAATCCCTTTACAACCAACCCTAGATCCAATGGCTGGCTGGCCGGCTGTTAAAGAGATGCAAAAAAGGATTAACAAACCAAATTACAAAACAACAAACCGCTCCCAAACATAAGGGTAGACCACACATTTTACTTGGATCAATGCTAGCCATAATTCTAATAGAACCAAATAAATAATAATAATAATAAATAAATAAATAAATCAAGGACACCGTATCCATACAAATAATAAAGTTAGGCATCTCAACATGTGCGCGCAGCCGGAATTTTCGTGGGGACTGCCGAGATGGGAACCCCCGCCCCACATCAACCTCCTAATATCTAATTACTAAAAAATTCATATACATTAAATTAATATATTATACAAATGGTACATTTTAGTCATTTTACATTTTTTTATATTCTCATTATGAATTTGTGGTTGTATTGCATTTTAGAATTTTTTATATTTTTTAATTTTCATATTTTTATTTTAAATTTTCACAATCCTCTTTTTGAATTTTCAAAATCTTTTTGACTTTTCAAGAAATATATATGGACATGAATTCCCCGCAGGAACATGTGGAGACCCGCAGGAACAGGGAGGGAAAAAAATGAAGTAATTTCATAATATAAAGTCAATAGTCATTGTTTTATAGTGTTCCTAGAAAAATCCCACATTTTAAAACCTATAGCCTTCAATTTCTACTATATGTGAAAAACTCATAAAATTACATAATTTGAAGCCTATAGCCTTTGTTTTATAGTGTTTCTAGGAAAATTAGAGAAATCTCACATTTTAAAGCCGATAGCCTTCAATTTCTACTATATGTAAAAAAATCATGAAATTACATAATTTGAACCCTATAGTCTTTGTTTTATAGTATTTCTAGAAAAAATAGAGAAATCTCACATTTTAAAGCCTATAACCTTCCATTTCTACTATATATAAAAAAATCATGAAATTACATAATTTGAAGCCTATAGTCTTTGTTTTATTGTTTCTAAAAAAATTGAGAAATCTCACATTTTAAAGCCAATAACCTTCAATTTCTGCTATATGTAAAAAAATCATGAAATTACATAAATTGAAGCCTATAGTCTTTGTTTTATAGTGTTTCTAGGAAAATTAGAGAAATCTCACATTTTAAAACCTATTGCCTTCAATTTCTACTAAGTGTAAAATAATCATGAAACTACATAATTTGAAGCCTATAATATTTACTTTTATAGTGTTTCTAAAAAAATTGTAATATGTGATACCCCGTATCATAGTGTCCCTTAGGAAGGACTTTTCTCAAGACGCGTCAGAAACACGCCAGCAAGTTCCTGTCAGAAGGGACTCGCTAGCGAGCAGTCAGCTCCCGCTAGCGAGCCGTTGGTCGCCAGCGACCGCAGTCAAGTCACTAGCGATGAGATCAAGTCTCACATCGTTCAGAATGGACGTCAAGACGTTGCTGATAGAAGGTGCTAGCTAGCGAGCAGCCACTGCCCGCTAGCGAAGAGCTTGTCGCTAGCGACCATGTGTTAGTCGCTAGCGACCGGACCGAAGTCCCACATCGGTCACAGCTTGTTCAACCTTTCCCCCCTCACCCTATATATATGAGAGGTTATGTTACCTCACACCTCACATCTCACACTCAGCATTTTTCAAAAGCAGTGCTTTGGGGCATCCTTCGTTGTTGAGGATAGTGTGAGCTCGACGTCTTGGGGATACTCTGCTAGAGCAAGTTCCCGACGGTGAGTGAAAAGACGTTTTTGCCCCTGTCAGCGTGCTGGTCGCTAGCGAGCTGTGAGAGCTCGCTGGCGAGTGTGCCGTCGCTAGCGAGAAGGTGTTGCTCGCTAGCGAAGGTTCAGTGCGCAGCCTAGTTCAAGTTTTTCTTTTCTTTTGTGCGGTCCTGATGGGTCTTTTGCACGCCAGGTGCAAACGCGGTGCCGATAGCTGGAGCCGGAGCTAGCGGTGCCTTCCAGTCTCAGGACTTTCCAGGTGAGTGGAGGTTTTAGGGTGGATGTGTCGTGGCTGCCACATAGTAGCATTTGTATATGTTTATATGATTATGATTTTGTTTATATGTTTATGTGTTTATAATTATGTTTATGTTTATAGTTATATTTATGTTCATGTTTATGTTCATGTTTATGTTCATGTAATTATATTTATGTTCATATGCTTAGGTAGCTGATATGATAGGTAGATAACATGCTTAGGTAGATAATTGATTAGGAAGATAACCTGCTTAGATAGATCACATAATATAGCATAGTAAGATAATATAACATAGATAGATAATATAACATAGTAACATAATATAACATAGTAAGATGATATAACATAGTAATACAGCATAACCTAGTAAGATAACCTCACGTGATAAGAAAACATGACATGGTAAGAGAACATGATAAGATAATATAATCTAGTAATTAATATAATTTAGAAATTAATATAATCAATTAATTAATACCACCTAGTGAGTTAATATAACTTAGTAATTAATATAACCTAGTAATTAATGTAATCGAGTAAAACACCATAACCTATTAGGATAATATATCATGATAAGTTAACATAACTCTGTAAGATAATATAACTTAGAAGAATAACGTGACCTAGTAAGCCCCAGTAAGATGACACGTCTTAAACAGATAATATACTTTAGTAAGATAACATACCGTAATAGAAACGTGCCTTAGAGGATAACAAATTTTAATGGAGGATAATGCTCAGATAGATAAGTTCCCTAATAGATAACATGACAGGAATGAGTGGATGACTTCTAGATCCATTTGTATTTATGTTATGCGTTATGATGTTATGCGTTATGATGTTATGCGCTATGATTATAATTATTATAAACGTTATGATTATTCCTATAAGCTTGAATGATTTATTCTATGCTACGCCATGATATGAAGTAAGTTAGAATCCTATGATATATGATCAGTATGATAGCATGCAGTGTATGAGTAGAATGATTGTAGAATTGTGTGATGACTGTTTACGTAGACTGCGAACCGTCGTAGTATGTATTTCAACGCTATAGCCCGGATGTAGCTCCCGGTCGAGTTTAGCCGTGACATACTGCCACGAAGCGCCTCGAGTCTCACCCCAGATACAGTATGACTGGCCTCACCTGCGTGGTTGTAGAGGTCCAAATCACAGGGCGGCTCGTGTTCCGTCATATGGCCGCACCCTCGTGGTAGCAAGTCACAGTTATAAGTTACAGCAGGGCGGCTCGTGTTCCGTCATATGGCCGCACCCTCGTGGTAGCGAATCACAGTTATAAGTTACAGCAGGGCGGCTCGTGTTCCGTCATATGGCCGCACCCTCGTGGTAGCGAGTCACAGTTATAAGTTACAGCAGGGCGGCTTGTGTTCCGTCATATGGCCACACCCTCGTGGTAGCGAGTCACAGTTATAAGTTACAGCAGGGCGGCTCATGTTCCGTCATTTATCAGTTTAGCATGGGGGCTCGAGTGCGGATATCTCCGGCGGTACGCGTCCGTCGTCAGAGAGGTGCAGCTACGTAGATAGGACAAGTATACGTGGTTGATAACATGACAGTATGTGTTGCATGACATGCATGATACCCCATCACTGAGCTGCGACTCACTCCCCGCATTTTTTCTTCAGAGTTCGATCAAGAGGCAGACGAGGAACCGTTGATCCAGTAGAGGCCGGTTGCAGTTGATTTCCTTGGTGAGGTCCGCATTTTCCGTGGAGTCTTAGCAGTCTATGTTTAGTTTAGGTTTAGTGTATATTTCACAGTCAAATCAATAGTTTTGCTCCAGACTTTAGAGGTAGGATTCCTTTATCAGTTAAGTTATGTTTCAGTATACTGAACTAGTATGTAAGTTTCAGATTAATACAGTTATATATGATTATCAGTTAAACGGTTATTTCAGTTATTTCAGTTATTCAGTTTATTTAATGGTTTATGCATGTTGTTTAGCCCTTAAGTTATGCCATAGTAGAGTGTTCGTTGGGATAGAGCCCTTCGCACGGACACCCCTAAGTAGCGGGGTGTTACATAATACCTCGGGTATTCTGAGTTAGTTTGAGTAAGAGATCACGGTGCACCGAGGAGATAGAACCACGTGGGTCCCACCTCCCAACCCCTTTCTTTCTTTTTCTTTTCTTTTTCTCTCTTTCCCCCTCATTCTTCCCATATCTCTCTCTCCCTCACATTCTCTTTTCTTCTTCTTCTTCTTCCTCAACTCTCACCCAAACTCCATTAAACTTCAAGATTCAAGTTAACATTGCTCATCTAGTATATTGTGGGTAAGTGTAGAGTATTTCTTTTTCTCCATTGATGTCTATTTCTCTTCAATCTCGGTTTTGGGGTTTTAGGGTTTAAATTGGGGGGTTTTGATTTTGTTGAGAATCTGAGGTTTATGATGTGTTCTCTAGGGTCTCATTCAACTAGGGAAGCTCCGGGTAGCTCATCCTAGCTCTGGGTGGTGTCTTGGAGCTCATTGGAGTAATTTGTGAGTAATGGGTTATTTGTGGTTTATGTATGATTTTGATTGAATCTGTGAATTTCTTGTTATGATAGTTGATAGGGACTGAGATTGGTTGATATATGATTGATATTGCATGTTGGTTGTGTTTGATTTGGATGGGTTGTGGTGAAAATGTGGATTTGGAGATGATTTTCGCGAAGTTTTCTGCAGAATTTCGTCTCTGACCCAGGCTGTAATCGATTACAGCGAATTGGTAATCGATTACCAAAACTCTGTAATCGATTACTGTAATCGATTACTGCGGGTTTGTAATCGATTACAGACAGCTTATTTTCGCAAAAAAAAAATTTCAGAACGAAATTTGAAGCTGGTAATCGATTACAGAGGCCTGTAATCGATTACATCAGTACAAAAACTCTATTTTCAAGACTTTAACTCAAAATTTTCATACTTTTAAAGTTAGTTACTCAAATCCATTCGTTCACCACTACCCCAAACTTATTACTTGGATGTTTATGATGTCGATGTATTTATGATATGATGCTGATGGTGTGATGATGAAACGATGATGCATGGTTATAATCTCTACTTTTAAAATATTGAATCATATGAAATTTTTCTGTATAGTAGATATTGAAGGCTATATATTTTAAATGTGAGATTTCACAATTTTATAGGTTGTCTTATAAAATAAAGACTATAGACTTTATAATATTGAATGAGATGAATTTTTCAAATATTGTAGAACTTGAAGGCTATATACTTTAAAATGTGAGGTTTAAAAAAAATTTGATTGTGTCTTATAAAATAAAGACTATAGACTTTAAAATATTGAATCACATGAATTTTTCGCATATAGTTGAAATTGAAGGGTATATACTTTAAATTATGAGATTTCACAATTTTCTTTATTGTATTATAAAATTAAAGACTATAGCCTTTATAGCCTTTAAAAATATTGAATCTCATGAATTTTTCACATATAGTAGAAATTGAAGGATATATATTTCAAAATGTGAGATTTTTCAATTTTTTGATTGGATTATAAAATAAAGACTATAGGCTTTAAAATATTTAATCACATGAAATTTATATAGATATTATAAATTGAAGGCTTTATACTTCAAATATATGAGATTTCACAGTTTTTTTTTGTTGTCTTATAAAATAAAGACTATAGACTTTAAAATATTGAATTACATGAATTTTTCACACATACTAGAAATTGAAGTTATATACTTTAAATTGTGAGATTTCACAATATTCTTGATTGTATTATAAAATAAAGATTATATTATTTAAAATATTGAATCACATGAACTTTTCACATATTGTAGAAATTGAAGGCTATATAATTTAGAATGTGAGATTTTACAATTTTTTTGGTTATCTTATAAAATAAAGACTATAGACTTTAAAATATTGAATCACATGAATTTTCCACGTATAGTATAAATTGAAGGCTATATACTTTAAAATGTGAGATTTCATAATTTTTTTCATTGTCTTATAAAATAATGACTATAGACTTTAAAATATTAAATCAAATAAGATTTTCACATATTGTAGAAATCAAAGGTAATATACTTTAAATTGTAAGATTTTAAAAAAAAATTGTTGTATAAAAAAAAGACTATAGACGTTTTTTTATCTCGATGTAACACTTTTTTTTCTTCATAAAACTTTTTCTCTACGTAACACCATTTCTCTACGTAACACTTTTCTATACGTAATACTCTTTATCTTCATAACATTTTTTCTTTATGTAACACTTTTTATCTTCATAACATTTTTTTCTTTATGTAATACTCTTTTTATTCGTAACACAGAAGAAATTAATAAATATCGGCTTCATTCATTACACTATTTCCTAGGAAAATTTTTCCTTGCAGAACATTATTTCCCTACGTTTCACTCTTTCTTTATGAAAACACTCTTCGTTAAGCAATAAAAAAGCAACTTGACTGACACGATAATGTCTGTTGAGTCGCTATCTAGTAAAAATAAAGAGTATATACTACACTAATTTTTTATAAAGTAATAGAAAAGTAACTCTTAATTATGATTTAATTTTTATCCACAAACAGTATATGATTTTTTACATAGTTATCTAATTATGTACTATACAGTCATGATATAATTTCTTTCTTATTATTAAAAAATTATATAAACAAAATATTTTGATAGTATTTCATCAAAATTAAACTAATATAATTATTAGAGTTTGGAGTGATTAAATACATATTTTAACTCAATTATTTCTGCTGCTGCTGCTTCTTCTTCGCGCTCTCTCTCAATCCTTTTCTTCTCTGTGGATCTCAATCGTTGTTAGGGTTTTGGTTTCCCATTTAACTGGTTAGTTCTATTTCCCCTTTCTCACTTGTGTTCTCTGTACTCTAATCACGATTTCCTCTTTCACTAATCCTTCTCAACTCCAACAAAAGAAAAAATCCCATTTTTCTCTGAATTCGACTATCCCTTTTAGCCATTTGATTTGAATCCATCGTTTTATTGGATCGGCGTAGAAGCAAATTGCATGCAAAATTCCCTTTTTCTTTTTCTTAAAATGTTTTCAAAGAAAAGAATACATGTTTGATCGAGGTTTTCTGTTTTTTTTTCCTTGATCAAAACAGAGTTACGAAAGAGAATGATTAAAGTTGCCAAGTTTCAATCTTTTTTTTCTGGGCTCTTGTTTTCGTTTATCTTATTGTAATTTCTTATTGCTCTTGTGAAGACTAACATGAAAAGTTTAAGATCAAGGTTTTAGTAGTCACTAGTGAGCATGTAGAGTCGTAATCTAGGTTTCCTTGCAGTTGTTCCTTTCCCCTTGATCTCAGAAGGGTTAAGGAATTACGAAATTTTCCAAATTTCAATTGTTTTCCATGATCTCATCTTAATTTGTAATTGCTTATTAGATTGGTTGAATTTAGTTGAGCTTTGTTGTCTAATTTTTTTTTTTTTTTACCCTCTGGTTGGACGTTGAAAGTTGAAGGAGAATCGTTTTTGTGTATCTGAATCAAAGTCAATGAAGCAGGGAGTATCTACTTTGAATCCTTATGCAGCCTCCTATGTTCCACTCTCTAAAAGGGAGGCACATGGCACACCTTTTGTAGCAGGAAGACAAGATTCCTTCAATTATGATCAACACCACCTTCACTCCTCAAATTCTGCTGCTGAGAAGTTGCCTGAATCCTTTCAAGTGAAGAGCAAGGCAGCATCTAGTTCTTACGGTTCACAGCAGCAGAATTTGACAGGGTTTACAGACAATAACTTGTGGCCAGATGATGATCCTGACATGGATATTGAATTTCTTAGGATGCAGTTTCCTGGTATATCTGAAGAGTCCCTTAGAGATGTCTACACAGTAAATGAGTGTGACTTTGATGCTGCTGTTGAAATGCTGAACCAACTTGAGCTTAAGGTGATGTTTTATATTTATGGGTTTTAGGATTTAAAAATCGTTAATCAATTGATGGCAAAGTTGTTGATTCCTTTCATAGCTGTTAACTGATCTTGATGCTTTGTATTAACATCATTTACATAATAACATAATCCATATGGCTGTGTTGTGCTTTATCTTTTGCTCAGGCTGTGTAAATCTTGAATCACTGGATATGGTTTGAAATTGACAGAAACAACTAATTGATTGCAGTAGCACACTCTCCCTTTCCCCCATTTCTGATAAAACTTTATATGCATTTTCCCCTCGATGCGTCAAAGCAAAGTTTGCAATCTTATGGATGGTAGTTGAACCTGATCAAGTGATTTGAGATTGCCAAAGAAAATGTTTGAATTTTAGAATTCGATTTTCTCATAAATTGTGATGAGCATGTTCTTTTATTCTTCATACTTCACTCTGTTCTTCCCATAGATTGACCTATCTGTTTCTTGATGACATGAACTGCTAGGATTATAACATATTGGTCAATTTTTCAGACATTAGCTTTGGAGCAAACACTTCTACAAATCATACTCATATCTGAGTTAATGTCACTTCATAGATGCATTAAGCAGTAAATCTAAATTTTTAGTAGTTTGCATATATTACTATACTTCTTTATGTTGTTATACATTCTGAAGGGTAATTGTTTTCTCACCTTACAGTTTGATGGTGTTGAGTCTTCCGGTAGTCTTCCAGAGACACTGGATATTGGCGACGTTTCAGAATCTGTACCATCAGCTGATTCTGCTTCATTGAAACTGAAGAACATAGCAGCTGAAGCCAGTACTTCATCCAATTCATCAGCCAATGTATCGTGAATTAATATGTATAACTCACATTGGTGTTTTTACTAAGTGTAGTAGTAATAGAGGAAAAATACATAGTTGGATTTTGTGGTTTGTATAGTTCTTGTTTCTGCCTATACTATGTTTGGCTTCAAAAATTTTACTTTGATGGGTTAAACCTGCGGTGTGCAACTCTGCAGCTTTCAGTTGTATTGTATGACATGGAAGGCCAAAAGAGGTACAAGAAAAAAGTAAGAAAAATATTCAAAAAGGAGGTGATTTTTGCTTTTGATTGCTCAGTTTCTGATTGTCTTCTTGTATTGTACCTTTGTGAGCTACTTTGGGGGTTTTGCCATAGATATAATACAGCAATTTTATTCATCTTTATCTTCCCTTTGTGTGCAATTACAATAATTCAGTGGTATCTTAATGGGTAAGTGTATGTGTGGGAAAGAAAGAATATATATTCTTTAGGATTTATTTTCTATACTGTGTAAAAGATTTTTACGCCATCATTTTAGTCATAATAGTTAATTCAATCACGGATTATTTAAAAAGCCATCGAAACAGAAGATTTGATTGGATGAATATATAAATCACTTCTATATTAATAATACATTAAAATTAAACTATATACTTTAACTAGTGGTTTTTTTACGTAAACGGGTATTTTAAAATAGTTAAATATGTATATAGGTAGTTCCAGAATTAGTTACGTAAATAGGTAGTGTATTTATTTGTATAAAAGTCGATTCAAATCGACTTTACTCTGCAAAAATGTAAATTTTTTTGCACTAAAGTCGATTTAATTTGCATTTTCGCATGCAAAGTCGATTTGAATCGACTTTAGGTTAAAAAAATGTGCAAATTTGTATAGAAAGTCGATTCAAATCGACTTATGTTCATTACATCTATAAATATGGACGCCCAATTCATTTTTCATACATCCAATACTCATTCTAATTTCTCTCTTCTACTCAATACTCATTCTACACTTCTTTCTTCTACTATATTTCTTACTAAAAAAATGGGTGATTGTCATTATATTTTTGTGCATCACAATTGTGATATAATAACAACAGCAAATGGGATCACGTTCACTGCAGATGATCCCCCTTGTGTTATAGTGCAAGACGGCATTAATCTGCTTCAACTGCAAAGTTTAATTCTTGAAACGCTTGATGAGGCGGGGAAGCAGATTAAGAAAATGGTTTATAGAATGCCGATGAGTATGGGTCCCAACGGGCCTTTATACACTAAATATCGCATTCGCAGTGATCGAGATGTGAATATTATGCTGAGTTATCAGACGAAGTTTCCTGAAGTTCGACTTTTTGAGTTGTACGTTGAACTTGAGGAACGCAACTTCAGATCTGGAGGGCCTGATCCTACATATTTTCCGCGAACATCTTATGCAGGCGAGGGTGCTAGTGGTGCTGGAACAAGTACAATGAGGGAAGATGATGACGCACATTCTCTCAGCTTTGCGGATCTGGCAAGGGAAGTTGGTCAGCCTATGGTGCAGAGTGCAAAACCGTTGCAGACAGTTGGTTCGCCTGCTGGGTTTGACTTCACTCCAACTTTCTTTGACGATGCTGATGCAGATGCAGATTCAGATGTCCCAATAGAAGAGGCAGCTGACGCGACACTGTGCGGATCAGAGGAAGATGTTGAAGAAATCCCGGTCACAGGGCCAGCAGTGTCCCAAACACAATCTCAGGCGGTTGCGGAGCACTGCTCATCATTCAATTTCGACTCACTCAGAGGCGATATTGACTTGGATGTTGCGGCGGTAAACGCTGAGCAAGGTTTATGTGTGGGGCAACTATTCCGTACAAAAGAAGCCGCACAGTATGCTGTTAAGATGTACAGCATTCAGAGACAGATACCGTACAAGGTGTATGAGTCAAATGCGTCGAGGTTGCATTGCAGGTGTGTGCAATATGGGAGCGGATGCATGTGGAATGTAAGAGTCATTCTGCGGAAGAAGACGGGGATGTGGGAGGTCAAGAAATTGGAGGAGCCACACACTTGTGTCTTTGCCAATGTCCCACAACAGCATCCACAGATGGATTACCACGTCATCTGCTCAAACATCTGTGACGTGGTACAGAGGGATCCCACAGTTTCTGTTAAGGTGTTGCAAGCTGCAGTTGAGGAAAAGCTGGCCTGTAGAACGACATATAGAAAGGTGTGGATGGCCAAGCAGAAGGCAATTGCACAGATTTATGGCGATTGGGAAGCATCCTACGGAGAACTGCCAAGATGGTTGCTCGGCTTGAAAACCTTTATGCCAGGTACCATTGTCCAGTTTCAAACTAAGGCATTTCCAGGTTTGAATGATCCAAATTTACGCATGTTTCTCCGTGTTTTCTGGGCATTTCCACCATGCATTGCCGCTTTTCCTTATTGTAAGCGTTTCATTACTATTGATGGCACTCACCTGTATGGGAAGTACAGAGGTACCCTTCTTATGGCCATTGCACAGGATGGCAACTCTAACATATTGCCCCTTGCCTTTGCTATTGTTGAGGCTGAGAACAAGGAATCATGGAACTTCTTCCTTACTAATCTCCGTCAGCATGTCACTCCGCAAGAGGGCATTCTTGTAATTTCTGACAGGCACAAGGCAATTACAACCGTGCTTGAATCCGCAAGAAGTGGTTGGGCTCCGCCAACAGCACATCATGCATACTGCATCAGACACATTGCTTCAAACTTCATGGTCCATTTCAAGAGCAAAGAGGGTAAGCGATTCGTGAAGAATGCTGGGTATGCAAAGACACATAATGAATTCTTGTATTGGCATTCCCAGTTGGCAGCGCTGGACCCTCGGTTTACTGCATGGGTGGACAGGATACCCCGTGAAAGATGGACACAGTATGCTGATGAAGGGCGTAGATTCGGGCACATGACCACCAACCTTTCCGAGTGTGTTAACTCGGTAATGAAGGGCACCCGAAGTCTTCCAATTACAACTATTGTGAGGTCAACCTACCTCCGTCTTATGACGCTATTTGTGAATAAGGGAACTGCAGCACAGACCCAGCTTGGTGCGGGTCAAAGGTTCTCGGAGTTCCTGCTGGGCGAAATGGAGAAGCATCGGAGAGTGTTGCATGATATGCACGCCACACGCGCGACTCGAGATTCCATCGAGTATATGATTTTAGAGAAAGGAGAGGTGGACAACACAACACAGAGGACCTTCAGGGTGTCTCTGTCCGAGCGTGTCTGTGATTGCGGAGCATTTCAGAAGCTCCACTACCCCTGTCGTCACGCATTTGTGGCGTGCGTTGATGCTCATTTAGATTGGGGATCCTTTGTCCATGAAGTCTACCGAATGGAATCTGTTTTCAATGTCTACCAAACTGAGTTTGCTTCTATTCGGAATGAAGATTTGTGGCCTGCATACAATGGTCCGATGCTGCGGCCCAATCCTGCGGATATGAGGAAAGCCGAGGGTCGCCCAGTTTCGAGCCGGTTTCGTAATGAGATGGATGAGGTGGAAGGATCTCAGCCTAAAAGGTGTGGGCTCTGTCGTCAGCCAGGACATAGTAGGCGTAAGTGTCCCGCCTTAGCTTCATCGTCCTCCTCCAACAACGTTGCATGATGAGTTGTAGTTTTCCATTTTTGTTTCTTGTACTAGTCTTGTTTTATGTTTTTTGTTGTATTTGAATGCTATGGTTGTTGTAATAGATCATTTGGTTTTATCTACTTGTGTATTCAGTCCATATTATTGTTGAATGTAGTAAATTTGAATATCGTAATGTTTCTGGCCTTACCCCGTATATTTATTACTGCTACTTGTTACTGATGATTTGGTTTTATGTGCTTGTGTACTCATTTGATTTTATTGTCGGCTGTAGTAATTTTGAAATGTCTTTACCGGTGTAGTAATTTTGAAATGTCATTGTCGGCCTGCAAAGATCATTTATTACTGCTAAATTGGTGAGTAGTCAATTCGTGTCAGAATTGTGTACTAAATTGAAAGTCGATTTGAATCGAATTTGATAAGAATTTTTGTCTTTGTATAGTCGATTTGAATCGACTATGATAACTAGTTGGTCTACTGTTTATGTTCATTAGTCGATTTGAATCGACTTTGAAAATTTTCGCTATATAAAGGAATGCAATCTTAAGGTTCGTAGCATAAATCAGATAATAAAAACAAATATGGATCCAAATATGAATCTTGGGTTGGCATTCAGTGGGCCTGACATGCATGAAACATGCATTAAGATCAAGGATGGTAACAAGAATGACGTGGTACGTATTATTTACAATTTAACCTTCAACTTTGTTTTTGTATAATAAGTTGTACAAGAAACCTTGTCATTCGCTCACACTCGTTGTTGCAGAAATTGCCAACAGTATTTGTTAATATTCATGGGCGAAGATTGTCGCGTAAAGTGCAGTTGGAAACACCAAGTGGAAAAACCTGGGATCTTAAGTGTGAGAGAAGGGGTGACGAAATATGGTTTACCGACGGGTGGAGAGACTTTATGTACCAGTACTTGATAGAATATGATTTTGAGATTTGACTGATTTATGACGGTCATAAAAGGTTTGGGGTAACTATTTACAATGAACGTGACAAAGAACTAAATTACGCAGACATGGAACACCCGATTCCCAATCTAGCTGATCCCTGATGACTTAAACTCGTAATCACTGTTTTTAAAATATGTTTATGTTTTTAAGTGTTCTGTTAAGTGTAACATTAAGTGTTTTTTATTTATAATATTTTCATTTGATGTGTTTTTTATTTAGTCATTTTCATATGCAGCTTTATCAATTAACGCGATAATAACAAGTACGGAGATAAGAGTTCACATTCAACTAAATAATCAATAATATAATGTAAAAGTATTTATACAAAACCAAAATCTCAGTCTATATTATACAAAACCAAAATCTATGTCTATATTATACAAAACCAAAATCTAAGTCTATCTACCAAGACGACCTCCGCGTCCACGACCTCTGCCCCTCCCTCGTCGTGGCTCCATCCCCCCAATGCACCCTCCTGTGCCGCATCTCGGCCGCCGCCTCTGCCTCTGCTCCCTATCCTGCTGCGCCCCTGCATCTGACTCTGAATCAGTATCTGGAGGGTCAACTGGATCATCAGATGAGTCCCCCTGATCGTCCGGTGAACTGACATCATCAACCGTGCGAACTGGAGGCTGTGGTGTGACCTCGCGCTGCACCTGTGACGACGAACCTTCGCCTGATCCGCGACCGAACATAATATCCTGCAGCAAAGCCTGTGATCTAGGGGTCCACGAGGGCGATGAGAAGTCATCCAGGTCCAGCAACGCCATCAACCCAGGTGTGCTAATGGGCTGCTGGTCAGCTAGGCCCGTCCTGAACTGTGCCTGCGGGCTCTGATCTGAACAAATGACCGATGGGTCTGGAACATAGTACTGCGGAACATGCTGCGGCGGTGTAACCTCCTGCGGAACATAGTACTGTCCCCATGAGCCCCAGGAGGAATAAAAAGGTGGCGTATGGAACTGAGATACAACATGGTCCCATGGGCCTATAACCTCCTACTGCTGCTGCGGCTCAGTAGGTGGCTGGAGCTGTGGCTCTGCGTCGGTGTCTCCCTCAGTCTGAGGCTCAGTCTCTGCGTCAGTCTGTGGCTCGGTGTCAGCCTCGTTCGGTGGGTCGACCTCTGCCTCCTCCTGTGCACCGCGCCGCCGTCCCCGACCGCGTCCCCTGCGCCTGCGCTCTCCCCCCTGCCCCGCATCAGGCACTCCCACCTGACGAGCACTCGCTCGAGTACCTGCACGACGTTTGGTACTTATGTTGCGCGTATCAGGGGCTCCCGATGGTCTCGGATACAATGAGGGACCAGGTGGAGCATGGAGTGGCACATCATCATCCAAAAGAAACACAAGTGCAGCGTCCTGCGGCGGCCCATCCAAACTAAGAAATCGATGCGGAGACACACTGTACCAGTTAAAGTACTCGAACGATGGGCGGTGGTCGTAAAACAACTTGAAGCGGATGCTCCTACGTCGTCGCTCATCCCATACTCTATGCCACCGCTCGTGCTCCTTGGGCCACCATGCCTCCCTCTTGACGCGTATATCGACACGTTGTAGCCGATCGATGTTGAGCGGCGCATACGGTATGTGCTGAGCTCCACCAAATTGTCGCACCACTCTCTCCGCATAGTGCCACTCTACAGTGGCAAAACAGATGATGCAGGTGTCAAACTGCCACAACTCTCGCTCAGCAAACACCTATTCCGGCGTCAGGGCTCTAACATGATCATCATCGTACGGCCTCCAAATAAACTGTGACAAGTATTAACAAACAAAGATGAATTTCAATATAAAAAGTAGAAATATAAGTTTCAATATCATGACCATTATTCTTCCTTACCCCGTGCAATCCCATGTTGTCTAGTGCTGTCCTAAATCGTAGAAGTCGCTCCTCCAACTTCCTGGTAATGTGTCTAACGTTCTCCCACCTGTTACAATTTATAATCACAAACCAAGGTTAGATAAAATAGCATATAATGTCAAATTTATTAGTTGGTTCATGAATTAAATCTTTACCTCGAAACAAGAGGCCACAAATCATGTCGAATTGCGCCTCCAAATAATGTCGGCAAGCGTGACCATGCCCATGACTGTAATAAGACATGACAGCCTCCTATATCAGTCACGTCAAACTTTACAACTAGGGTCATCTCCCTATAAAGTGTGGCCAACACGGCTGATCCCCAGCTATGTCTACCGATTTCCTCCCAGTGTTCGAGCAGTGGGAGCCACCTCAAATGTACCCTGTTCCCGGACTTATCCGGCAACAAGTACCCACCAAAAATGGCCATCAGCCAAGCTCTGGTCGCTCGCTGTACCTCTATGTCAGTGGGATGGGCCTTCGCGTCAAATGCGCCAACAAGACTCATCACCCACCTCAGCGTAACAGCAAACCCCTTACGCTCAACTGGGGGGGGGGGACAGCACCTAGCAGCTCCTGACAAAAGCCTTCAATGCTTCATCCCAAGTGGTGTCTCTCAAAGTCAGTAGCACAACCACTCACCACCTTTCCATCTACACGAAGGCCTAGATGGAATGCCACATCCTGTAGGGTGATCGTGGCCTCACCATAGGGTAAGTGGAATGTGCTGGTCTCAGGCCTCCACCTCTCGACCAGTGCACTAATAAAAGCACGATCTAACGTCCACACCGGCATCCGGACATGGCTAAACCCCGCAATGTCCAAGTATGGCACCATCAACGGGTGTGGAGGTGGTACGGCATAGAATCGTCTCGTCTCTAAAACACGAGCAGGCTGGAACAAAAAAAAACAGTAATTAATTCCGAGACTTAATTTTTAAACATTAATAACAAACCATTTAAAATTTATTCATGCAGTTAAATCATTCAAAAATTACTTAATTAAACATTCATATGATAAGACATAGGCGTTCCTGATAAGACCTACAAAACTATTGGTTTAAATTTTGTGGAGCTGCATTAAACAGTCGCACGATGATGGTAGTAAACTAATTAATATTACATTTTAGTAACTTAAGTAAAATATATAATCAAAGTTTATACATAAATAAATCTACTGTAATACTAAAATTCCTAACCACCTAAAATAATTCTAACTACACAACTAATCTACCTAACAACCTATATCTATTTTTTACTACATCTTAATTTAAGGTAACTATGACAAAATTTATTATTTTTATTATAAAACAATGAATATAATACCTGGTCTTGAATACGTGCGCCGATGTGATCAACAATGTCCATCCGATATATATGTTCAGTCTCCATAATAAAAAAATCAGAGAGAAAGAGACTGAATTTTAGAGAGAAAGTGAGAGAGAATTTTAGTGAGAGAGAGTGAAATTTAGAAAAATGATGAATTGTGTAAAATGATCACTCGGGACCACTTTTTTATAGTTTTTTTCCTTCTAAAGTCGATTTGAATCGACTTTGCTTAAAAAATTGCAAACAAATTTGCACTAAAGTCGATTTGAATCGACTTTGCATGCGAAAATGCAAATTATTTTGCACTAAAGTCGATTCAAATCGACTTTGGTGCAAAAAAATTTGCATTTTTGCAGAGTAAAGTCGATTTGAATCGACTTTTATACAAAAAAAATGCACTACCTATTTACGTAACTAATTCTGGAACTACCTATATACATATTTAACTATTTTAAAGTACCCGTTTACGTAAAAAAACTTAAAGATACCCGTGCATTGCACGGGATTCTAACTAGTGGCTATACATTTGTGTTAGTTTGGAAACCAATAATGATATGTGAACGAGTAAAATGGACGAGTGAGCGGTTTTATTAATATGCTCTATTCATTCAACATTTCACCTACATCCTCACTCTGAAAAACTCAAAATTCCTAATCTCACTCCATGGCTATAATTTAAATATTTAGTATATATAAATAATTTTATGAATTGTTAATAACATGATTATTCTTTTATTATTTTTTAATATAAAATGATAATTATGGTTATTTTTACATATCTCTATATTCTGTCCACTATTATCAAATACAATACAAAAATATTTTTTATGTCGTGTCCATTGTTACCAAACACTATAGAAAGACACAGTCTCTTTGTGTCCCTGTCAATTTGTATCTATGTGTCTCTATCTTCACTGTCTTAGGACAACTACCAAGCACTACCTAGTTGTGTGTTTTATCGATGCATATTCTAAAGACATACAATATCATATAAAAAACCATCTTACATTCTTACCTAAGAATTTAAGTTATATGATTAAAATTCATTAGTAATTAGAAACAAGCACATGACATAACTTATTCACAGGATTGTCATGTATCAATCACAAAATCACCAATTTGAGTGAGATGTATGACTATATTTTTATGGCGTTGTATGTACCTATTTGATTGTAACTTTGTGAACAACAGTGTAGATTTTATTTCTTATATAGGGGACATGTATGTACTGATTTGAATATAATCTTACATTGTTTGTGTGTAACTTTGTGATAAAAAAGTGTAGACTATGTTTCTTTTCTAGAGTACATGTACTTATTTTAGTGTAACCGTGTATTATTTGAGTGTAACTTTGTGAATAAAAAATGTAGAATATATTTCTTATTTAGGCTACATTTATATACTGATTTGAGTGTTTCTTCACATTGTTTGAGTATAACTTTGTAAACTAAAAAAAGTAGATTTTATTTCTTATCTAGGAGACATATATGTACTGATTTGAGTGTAATCTTACATAGTATGAGTGTAATAGTTGGACTAAATTGGAAAATGTGGTGTAACCTTTAAATCTTTTAAGTGTGCCTAAATGATTGGAATATGTTGTGTTTCACGTAATTTTGATTAAAACATTACTTGCAGCACAAATGATTGAGTCAATTGGTTAAGATCAAATAAAAATTAATAATTTATGTAGGAATCACGAAGATTCATTTACAGTTAACAAAAAAATGGTTATATGGGATTCAATTTTTAATGCTCTTCATCCAACGCGTGAATGCATGTGAACCAAGATTGTGCGCCGCAAGTAAATTGTGCAATATAAGAAATTTTTTTTGGCCCACTATATTTTGTTGTTGGTGGATATTGGGTGGCACCTATATTAAGTGTACACCAAACTTATTTGGTTTTAGATCTCATGACAATTAGAGCAAATGTTATGAAGATCAATCCTTCACTATTCTCCTACCACATCCCTCTGTGTATTGTCACAAATCCATCAAGAGAATAATAAAGCTCCACCAAAGCAAGCCAAGAATTCCAACTTTATTGCATTGATTGTGTGGTTGCCATCATCATATGTTACTACTTACTAGTAATTAGACAATAGCCTAGAGTTGTTTGCATGCCTTGAACAAATTTATTTGCATCAATTTGACTGATTTGAGTGTGTTTTCTTCTTTTCTTGGAGGAATGGTTTGAACAACATCAGTACTCCAAGTCCTTCAACTATGTTAAGGAAAAAGAAGACCATATGGGTGCCTACATGTTAAATGTATAACAAGTTAACAACAATAAGCTTCTAATAATAATGTCTACCAAAAGAATGACAATTTTGCATCATATTCTATTTAGACAATAGTTTATTATGTTGTCACAAACATGTTAACCACTCATAAACATGGCTAGAAGATATTGTCATATTTCTCCTTTTTTTTACTCTATTCTTAAGGTAATGTTAGTAGCACAGACACTAACAAACACACCATCAAGGTGCAAAGAAAAAGTTAAGAGTTTTGAAAGTACATCCCGGATGAAGGATTTTTAGTTACACTATTATATGAAATAGAAATCAATACAAAC
The DNA here is from genome assembly GCA_013621005.1 of Aeschynomene evenia. Classification (NCBI taxonomy): domain Eukaryota; kingdom Viridiplantae; phylum Streptophyta; class Magnoliopsida; order Fabales; family Fabaceae; genus Aeschynomene; species Aeschynomene evenia. The sequence continues at coordinate 8,298,518 of CM024270.1, forward strand.
AAATTAGTTCGGCATCATAATTACCTGGCAGGAAAGAAGCATCCATCCGCTTTTGTGACCAAGTTAATCTACACATTAACCAACATCATAACCAAAACATTAAAGATATATAATTTTCAATATGTCATTTTTTTCCTTTTACGATAGATATCAAACACAACAAGTGTCCTGAAAGGAAACGCTTGTGTCGAAAATACAATTATGTAGCCATAGCACCACAGTTGTTCGGAACTAATCTCATTAAAAAACCTCCTAGCTTAGACAAACTAACCTATTGAGGAAAAAAATGCTTAATTTTCAATATGCCATAGTTGTAGTTAGAGACACATTAAATCTAAATTAGTAAGGTAAATAATTGGTGTACAATAAAAACCAATCAAAACAATCAATATGTTGTACACAACATATTGACTGTTTTTGATGATTTTTTATTGTACATATAACAATGCTCAATTTGTAATTTCTTATTAGAAATAATAATGTATTTATCAGTATTGATTAGTTTGGTTAGTTGGTATTCAGTTTTCATTCTGTTTTGTACAGATAGTTAGTTAGGTGAGGCTGTTAGTAGCAGTTATTTAGTTTGCTGAGCAAGCTTTATTGCTCTGGATGTATCTTGTATATAAACCATTTCTGTTGAATGAATGAAAGCTATGTCATCATTTTCACATCACCTTTAATTTGGATGTCCATAAACATCCACACACATTCAAAGATAGAGATTAAAAGTAAAAGAATATAAGTGAGGGTCTTACAAAAATGCATGATAATAGATTGGATGTCTAAACAGATTACGAAATTATGGATCTTGAAATATCTTTTCTCAATCAACAATGACATGTTTGACATAATAACTAGTGAGTCTAACATAAGGAAATCATATGATATGGATACTCACATTGCACCACCTAAAGCAGGGCCAATCGCTTTGGATAAAGACATTGTAGTCATAGCAATGCCATTAGCTGCACCTCGTTGGTGTTGTTCCTGTATCCAATTCAACAAGCCATGATGTCACAACTCCATCAGAAACTAGTCTTATTAAGCAACCAAAAGTCAATCAAATTATCTGAAAATTTACCACTACTCTGTTTTGTACAATGAATAAACCAGTTGTAATAGTCACCTGTGTCAACCAAAACAATACAATCAATGATGCTTGTAAATTGTAATGAAGATAAACTTTTTCTTTCTAAGTAAAAGAGCTTGATCTTATATATGCACTAGCAATTATGTATTATCATATCAGGACAATTAATTCAATCTTATGCTCATTACTTAAAAAGTAATGTAAACATGATGATTTGATTGGATGACATCATAAGAAAGTTTTACATAATTGACACGTCAAAATTAAATTCTAATGATATGTTTTGTTGAGGAATAAAAGTGTGGTTAAAATTTACTCGAATAAGTTTTATGTGTAAAATAACACATGATAATTATTCAAGTAAATTTTACTTAACCAAACACAACCCAAGTAAGATGATCTCTTAAGGTTTATTGAATCTGATTAAATTCATTTTAATCCACACAATGTCAGTAATCATGAACAATAAAATAAAGAAAGAGGTAAACTTACAGAGAGAATATTCTTTAGAACAGAAGCAATACTTATAACCATGTATAGTGTTAAGCCTGACAACATTGCAAGGAATGGGTAACTTTGCAGAAGTGGAATTGATAACATCTGCATTTGGTAGCAAAGTAACAAATATCATCATATTTATTAGAATAACTAATAAGAGAAAAATTCTTAGGTGCAACGAGAGAAAAAAAAATCATTTACTATGCATCATTCCTTGTATGACATACAATTAAATAAGTCAACTATAGTGGGGATGAAGGGGGTTAAGTTTTAAATATGAGTATAAAATTGTTAATGTGTCAAAATATGAATGTTGCGGAATAAATGAATCTCTTACTCCAACTATCTGCTAATAAGATACTAAGTTGTAGTAATTGCAAAATTAGGTGAAATGAAGCTGACCCCTGAAATTCTAGCAATGATAATAGGCCCACGAGCTTTTTCCACATAAGGGTATATGAAAATTTGATACACCATAAGTGCAGCACCTAATCGTTTAAGAATAAGTTAGTAATTATACAAAATACCTCTAATATAATTGGAAAACAAAGATTAATAATAATAATAATAATAATAATAATAATAATAATAATATTACAATTATTAAACATGATTTTATATTGTCAAACAATCATACTTTACATTTTCTATATTGTCATATATTTTTAATGCTCAACAATACATAATTGAATAAAAAAAAGTAATGTTACATGTACATCATAAAATCAGCCACCATTTATAATAATCCAACTTTTTAAAACTATTAATCCAATTTTTAAAATGTTAGATTAATTTATAATATTAAAAGTTGGATTAATAGTTTTAAAAAGTTGGATTATTACATATGGTGACTGATAGTGACTGGTTTTGTAGTGTACAAAAAGAATTTCTCAATAAAAAAAATATGATATCTAAGATAAATATAACATTTGACATCATGTTGAGATGTGAATCATAACTAGCAAAAATCATAAGAAAGAAAGAGAACATAGAGAAAGATGAAAAACTGATATTGTATATTTTGATATAGAACTTGAATGAATCTCCAAAGGAACAAAGGTGATGTTTATATAAACAGAGAATGGAAAACTGAGCTAAATGTGATGTTTAGATCAATGTAACAGACTTTTAACTAATACATTCTATCACATCAAATTAAAAGATACTTATGTGAAGTTATAAAAATAAGGATTATGCTAATAAATGTTCTAAGTACATTGTTTAAGGTTATTAAAATAAATCATTTAAGAAAATTTATAAGACTCATATCTACAAAATATAAAAATTTCATGCTTTCAAGATTAAACTTAACAATTGTTCTTATCCTAAGGATAATTATTAGCAAAATTCTTAAATTAAAGCAACATTTCATGTTGTGCGCATGAAATAGCTCAAAACAGAAACTAAATCAAGACTTATGAAAATGAAAATGAAACACATATGTCCAACATTAATAAACATCTATTATAGATGCCAAAGTTGTACCTGATATTGCAAGAACATTACCAACATCATTAGTTGTAAAGTTCAAACCCCCTAGCCTTGGAGGAGACACAGCCCATAACGAGAAAACCTAGAGAAAGTTTAATGTTGGTCACTAAGAGATGCATTGATTTTTGGATAGAAACTAAAGGGCAACATTAAACAATCTAACATAGTTAAATTTTATTTAAAATGAAATGTGACTAATGCTAAATTGAGGATTTTTAGATTCTATGATTATGGAATGTATTGATATGTAGAACCAATCTCATGATTTGGTAATAAGATGTTGTACCCCTAGCACTAGCACAATATTTAACAAAATAGTTTAATTCTAAAGACTAAAACCAAGCATTTTTCAAAAATCACAATAGACCAAAATCAAAACAATATAATTTTAAGACATCAAAATCAGCCTATTTTGTAGGGATTAAAAAGATATTTAAACCTATATATAGTAAATGTGATGCATAGATAGATAATTTCTAACCTCTTGATAACCAATATCATGAAGTGCGAAAACACTATAAACAATGACGGCTGACATTAAAGGCCAATTCAGTAGGAGGTTTTCCTTCTTTTGAGTCGTCTCGTCTTTCTCAATCCCATTGTTTGAATTTTCTAAGGCTTCTTCGGACTCATTGCTACTATCATCATGGATGTGAAGTGTTTCCTGCAAAGTTTTTAACTAACATAATGACAAAGAAAAGAAGACAAAAATATGGTAGAACTAAAAAACATAAACAAGCTAGAGATATTGTATTTATATGTATGCAATGAACAAATTTATTTACCGGTGTAAGTTTAAGCAAAGTTACATTGCTTATAACTTTATATAAAATAAATTTTTTTATCGATCCAACTGTTGAATTACAATAACTAATTGTGAAGATCATTTGTGTCAAATTTCATAAAAATTGAACATCGTTAAGAATGAATTTCATACATCTCATTCTTATTTATTTTGAACAAATATATTACGATAATTTTTACATCCATCAAAATTGTACCAAAAGATTTTAGATTAATTTAAAAATGTATAGGTATGATCTATATGATGTGAATTCCAATCCAACTGTTTGTTTTATTAAAAATTAATCCAATCAAAAGTTATTAAGTGGTGTAACAATTATTTAAAGTTATACCAATGTCATTCGATCTCAACTATCTATCTCTCTCTCTCTCTCTCTCTATATATATATATATATATATATATATATATATTCGAAGATATGGATGCATACCGGAATCCAGATACATGCAACAAATACTGCAAATGCAATTCCTGATATTACAAAGCAGGGCAAGAAGTATGGAAACCTGCAAAACAGTGTATGTTTTGAGAAATGAAATGAAAATTCTCACATCTATCACTAAAAGAATAAATAATAAGAGATATCATGGGAGGGAAAGTATATATATATACTTATCCCAAAAGGAACCCCTTGCAAATATATGTGGGTATTTCTCTACCGGCTGCAATACATAAATTCACAAAGCATTAGTGAAAGTGTGCCCTGTACACATACATGCACAATCACAAACAAAAATAACTTAAAGATGCATAATGCCATTTGTTAAAACATGTTGGAATTTCAAGTGTAAGTAAATAGTAAATTTATAAGATGAGGAGCACCCTTCTATCGCCTTATTGTTTTGGGTCAAAAGACGGTGTCCATTCTTGTTTGGTACTCTGTTGTACGGTTTTAAATTGCGGACTGCATCACGTGATTCGGCCGCAATATTGTGGTTGCAGTCCGATCGGACTGCAATTGTAGTATGATGCCTACTCAAATTAATTAACCAAAACATAACCACATCAAAACCGAAACAGGCCACATCATACGCAATTTAAAACATTGGTATGCTGATTTAAACATATTATTGCTTTCTTATCCTTAATTAAATACATAGTCACATACATCATCATGATCAATATATCTTACAATATGGAGAAAATGAACTCATCATTGATTAGAATGGGGGAAAATGTTTATATACATCAGTAACAAATAACTGAATTAACCTAACTATGGTTAAACACTAACAACCTAACCAGTGTTGAGTTAAGTTTAGTAACTAACTAAGCTATGTGTAAAACTCCCCCTCAAGTTAGGAAGTAAGTAAGCACTCTCAATGCCCAACTTGCTCATCAATGAATTAAAAGAGGAAAAGCTAAAGGCTTAGTTAGCAGATCAGCCAACTTAAACTTGGCAGGAACATGGACCAACTTGATAGTTTCTTCACTGACTTTGTCGCGAGTAAAGTGACAGTCAATTTCAATATGTTTGGACCTGTTAGAGTCCTGCAATGGCAGTCTCTCTAAGCTATGTGTAAAATATATATATATATATATATATATATATATATATATATATATATTGCCGAAGTCGTTCAATTTCAAACCAAGTCATTCAATTATCCTCCTCGAGATCAAGTTTAATAGAAACTGGAATGGTAAAGGAATGAATTGGAAGAAGAAGATTGAGGGGAAACGTGGCTATTTTGAGGTGTGGAAGCAGAGCTGTTTGTTAGGGGGGAAGCCATGGTGGTTTAAGGGCTCACGATACCATGTGAAGATAATAGCCACAAGTCATAAAAGCTGAGAAAAGAGAGAAACAGAGGAGATGGAAGAAGAGAAACTAAAACTGAGGGAGCCAGTAACAGAAATAACAAACTAGCTTGAGATTCATACAAGTAAAATAACAAACTGAGTGAGATATATAGTGTGTATTCTATCATATATATACAAAAAAATTCAAAAGCCATGGATTGAATATTTAAATTGTACCTGAGCCAAATAGCCTCCCAAAGCAGGGCCAATGATCAAACCTACAGCCCAAGCTGCACTGACCTATGAACAGATCACAAGCAATTTTGAATTATTATGATGGATGAAAAAAATCTAAGAAATGATATATACGAGACAAGAACTAGTTAGGACGTAGGCTTACAGTTGAAAGGGCTAGACCATGGTGTTCTTCTCGAAAAATCTCAGTAGCATAGGCCTATCAAATATATGAGTTTGTCACATACATATATATGTTAATGAAGATTTGTACCAGAATATATAAGTATGCAAGTTTTCTACCAAGCGAACAATATTGGAATCTTAATTATTCCCTTTGTCTTCCGGTCATATTGGGAAAAGACCAGAAGAACATTTAGTTAGGAAGGTGAATTAGATGGAAGATATTACGGTGATTAAGGATAGAGGTGATTAGGGCTAGAGGGAAACTAAAAAGATAAATAAAAAAAAAAAAGTTATCAAGAAAGATTTGAGGATTAATGGGCTAAAGCTACACATGATTTACGACTGAGTGCAACCACGTCATTTGATCCATATAGCGGATCCCACCTAGTGATATAAGGCTTCTTGTTGTTGTCCTCATCGTCCGGTGGATGAAATAACACAGATGCTTCTAATTATACTTTACAAGCTTATTTTTATACTTATGTTAACATTGAAATGATTCTTCGTCTCTTTCATTTTACGATTTATGTTTCTACCTTGATTCTGTACTAATTTATAGGTTGTTAAGTATAAGAAATTTTAAACAGTATTGTATGTCTTTGTATTTATGTACTATATCATATATCCATATCTCCTATTTGTATCTATGCTTCATGGATTACCTTCACTGGTCCAAGCAAACCATTTAAACTTCCAAGAAGAAATCTCATGATAATGGCCATCCAAAAGCTTGTGCTAAGGCCAAATAATGTGTTGAAAATGACACTGAAATTGAGTAACATTGATAATCATGAGAAACCAAAGTACTGCAAAGATTAAAGAAAGTGTATAACCTCATTGACACATAAATACTTACACTGTCATAACCCCTATAACTAAAACAGGTTTGCGACCATAGCGATCAGATATCATTCCCCACAAAACAGATGTCAAAGATCTGCCAAACATGAATGAAGATCCTACAATATTTTTTTCTTAGTTAAACTTAGGAGGTTTTTAGTGAAGTTGTATGAGTGTGATCCCACTTAACAATAGTACATTATCATAAAAAAAAATGGTGAATGGCAAAGTGTCTTAAACTTTTCATTGAATCAACGTATAAACTAACTACAAAAAGTATGAAACAGATTAGACAGGAAGGAAATTAAGCTCTCGAGTTAACTTGTAAACTCTTACGAGTTTATAATTTTATAATCTTAATTGAGTCAATGCAATTACATGTAAACTCTTACAAGCTTAAAAGGTTTGATTTTACAATTCAAGTTTATCTAAACTCATGAAAACTCCACGAGTCTAGGTACAATCTCGAATCTAATAACCTTTATAGAGAGTAAATTAATTAAAAAAGTTATAGGTTTTACTAACAAGTGTCCTTAGGGCACTTGTTAAAAATACTTAAAATGGTAAATTTAAAAAAAAAACTTTTAAATATAGTGGTGGGTCCATTACATAGAAAATATAAAAATATATGTTTTATTTCTTTTTTTTTTTTATTTCCTTAAAGGACTTGTTAGCAAAACCTAAAATTATGAAGTGATAGAGGAATGAAGGAAAAAAATGGAAATGCTGAGAGTATTTATTCTTACCCACATAACCGGCATAGGAACTAATATCCTCCTCTGATTTTGCAATATTAAAATCCCTCACCTGCCAATATTAAATGTGAATGTCTAGATATACACAATAAGGATGAGATGTTGAAAAAAATCTTAGTCAGAAAATTTCGTTGTGTTATCTCTCCCGTTTTTAATTTTTCTCTCAATAATTGTTCCACCACCAACTCTTTCTCTACCACAATTAAATAAAGGTATTAGTAATACACTTGACAAAAACTTAATCACTAATTAGTGTGAAGCACCTAACACTAATCTCACAAAATCAAAGTATATGGATAAATAAGTAAAGCGGTCATTAGTAACTCACCATGAAATAAAGGAATGGAAACAGAGACGATATAGGTAGTGCTGTATGTAAGAACAAAAGAACAAGTAATTAGAGAAAGAAAAAGACACATTCAACTTCAAGAAAAGACATGATCATTGGTACTTTCTTTAACCAATTTTATTTGTCCTTTTTATGAAATTTTTTAAAATTATTTATCATTTTAAAGTTAAAAAAAATATTTATTATATTTTTCTAATTTTATCCACAATAATTATTATATAAAAAACTTATAAGAATAATTTTATTATTATATACTTATTTATATATAAATTTATATATTTTAGTTATTTTTTTAATAAATATGTGTCATTCTCTAAAATATCAATTATGAACTTAAGATTAACATTCAATCGTACACTCATTCCAACTACACAAACTTTTAGATAACAACACTTTTTTCGGTCAAAACGGTTAGTACACTGCCACACCAGGCGCGCGCCAGGTGCCTTGTGTGCGCGCCCAACCCCCCCACGCACGCACACTTAGACCCATTTGTGCACGTGCGTTGCCCGAGCGAATCTATTCTTGATGTTTGGTCTCGTGCTCGAAAAGTCCGTCCGGCGGCCCGACCGGCGCTGTCCACTGACGTTTGTCCTGCGTTGTCGCGGATATTCTCGTGGACGGTCGAGGTTGGACTGTAGGATAGCATCAGAGCATGTGTGCGATCGGATCATAGATAGCACTGTATCTTCTCTTTGCAGGTTTGTTCTTGGAGTCCCGTCCCATTCTTAGTTATGTGTATTTTTTTTAATGGCATGAGTGATTTAGGCCCAAATTCATATTTTTTGGTTGTTTTTGCTGGTACAATTTTGTACCCTTAGCAAAGCTCTTCCAACTATTATACAATCCAACAGTTACTCAATCTAACTTATATTCCGACTCAATTTAATATTATATTGACTGATTTAATATCACTTCTAGTGTATCCATATCATTGCTAGTATCAATTAATATTGGAGGGAGAGGATAAAAAGTACTCCCTCCGTTTTTTTTTTAATTGTCCAATTTAGAAATGCATGCGTTTGTTTTTATTTGTTCATTTCAAATTTTGAGACAAAATTTATTATTTTCTCCCCCTTTTACCCCTATTTAATATTACTCACTAATCTCTTTTACTCTTTTACCAAGTAAAGTAATAAAGGGTAATTTAGTAAAGTAGGTGTACATTTTATTAATTTTTATACGACACCAATCATTTCTTAAATACTTGCGCGCATTTAAAACTGGACAATTAAAAAAAAAACGGAGGGAGTAAGTAAATTCATAAGAAAAAAAATCTGGAAGTTGACAAAATTTGAGGAAGATCCATCTAATTTACCGAAACACTCACATTAAATGAACATAGTCAGCTTTGTCGGAACTCACAGAAGAAACAAGGGGGAAGGGACCACCCACCCCACGAGGGGGACGTGGTCGCCGGTAAGGGTATTCTTTTAGCCATTAAAATAGACCCACACCACGTGTTTAGGGAAATGATTATTGAATATATATTGCGTGTGTTTGGATTCCCCGTTTGCAAATTCAAATTTGAATAAATTTGATTCTGTAAAATTGATTTTGAGTAAAAGTGTGTTGATATTAACGTGATTTATGTTTAAATACTTTTATGTTAAAAGTGATTTTGATAAAATAAATATTGTTTGGATAATCAAAATTAAAAGTGAGTTTAAATGTATAATTACTGAAAAGTATATGAATATAATATGTTACTATATTATTATGTTTTTATTTCAAATTTAGTTTAAATATATCAATCAACTACATTTAAATTATTATAAAGAAATATGTATTATTAATATTAATAATTTAATATATAAATATTATAAATTAATTAAATATTACAAATTAAAAATATTACTATATAAAAAAATTAATATTTGAGTTTAAAGTTTTGGTTTTTTTTTCCTCAAAAAAGATACTAAGTTTTTTTAATATATATAAATAAATGTTAACTAGTGCTAATATTAAATTATAACAAATAATAATTTATTTTATAAATATAAATAAATATATATATAATTAAAAAATATAAAAAACTACAAACCCAAGTATCTATATGATATTTTTAGTACAATAAAATAAATCCATTTATGAGGGTAGTTATGACTTTAAATATGAAAATTAACTTTGAAAGTATAAAATTCAACTTAAAAGCAATAAAAAGTTGCTTCCATTTGAAGCATGGTTTGAAAAAAAAATCATATTTAAGTTGGAGTGCTAAAAATTTAGCCAAACATGATTTCCTTTGTTCAATGCAATCAAACTGGCGTTGAATCTCTCCTAACGCCAAAACAAACAGAGCATTGTAAATTAATAATTTCTCGTGTATATAGAAATATTTATTCCTATATATACTACTAGAAAAGTAAACATTTTTAATATTAAATATGTCAATAAAAGTGTTGTCAATAAAAATTATTGACAGTTAGTAGTTGTCGAAAATTCATAAAACTAGTTAAAAAATGCTTTCAATAGGCATGTCAATTTTTCCTGCAAAATGAGGATCCCCACGGGGCTGGTTCTTTTCCGTGGGGATGAGGATCGGGACAAAGTCCCCCTAGCCAGCATGGGGATGGGGTGGGAATCTCTCCATGCGCCCCGCAAGGACCCCACGGTGTGTAATTACAAAAAAATTCTTATATATTAAATTAATATTCTATTCAGTTTATACATTTTAGTCATTTACATTTATTTTTTAAAATAAATTAAATTTTATATTTTACACCTCATATTATCAATCCCTAATTTTAACTTAACATTCACAATTCACAAAAACAACTTAGGCCCCTCTGCCTCCCAACAGTCCTAGTTGAACCCTCAGAATCAGCATCACTCCCGCGCGCCGCACCTCTAAGCTCGCCGCCTCGCCCTCCTCACCTCCTCGGTCTTGCAGGTCTCACAACTCGCCCACCAGCGCACTAAGGCCTCGCACCAGCTCGTGCATTGCTCTCCCTGGCCTCGCACCGTGCTTTGCTCTCCCTCGGCCTCGCATCGGCTCGCGCCTCTGCCGCATCATGTAGCTTGACCGCATCTGCTCGTGCTTCTGCCTCGCATCAGCTCGCGCACTGCTCTTCCTGGCCTCGCACCGGCGCAGTGTTATCCCTCGGCCTCGCATCGGCTCGCGCCTCTGCCGCACCATGTAGCTCGTTGTTGTCTCGCCTCATCGTCGCCTCGCCTTGCTGTCGTCGGAGCTCCTAGGTAACTAAGATCAAGCTATAGAAAATATTGCGTCTATAGAATATATTTTAAAGTAAAAACAATAAAAATACATTTCATTTTTTAAATTTTTTTGAATTTTTTAAAAAAAAGCGGATAGGATTCCCTGCAGGGACCTGCGGGCAACGAGGGGGGAAGAAAAATTCCCCGCGGCGGGAGTGGGCGGGGACGGGGGAGGGGTGTAGTCACGGGGCGGGGAATGAGGAAGAACTCCCAGCCCCCACCCGTGCAGGTGACATGGCTAATTTTCAATGGTCATTAATTGTCAAATAATAGTTTATGACTATTTTCAACGGCTAACAAATGTCAATATATCTTTTTTTAAAATACTTTTATCAATATTTTTTTACAATTACATATTAAAAATAACTTTTATTGTTATAGTGATATTCCATACATACATGAGTAAGTAATTAAGTAACTAATTCATTATTTTTCTCCTCCTTTTTTTTTTCTTCTTCTCCCTCTTTTTTTATTTGCTTCTACTTCGAGATTAATTTATTGCATGTGTATTACAGAGAGACTGAACTCGATCATTCTTGAATTTTTTTAAACTCTTTGATGTGATAGACATTCATTTGATTCATTCATGATTTCTGCAAATTTTTCTGTAATATGTTGTTGTTTTATATTGTAGTTCAATATAAATTTTTTGACATTTTCTCATATATATTATTCATTGGCATCCATCAGATGAAAGACGATAACTATAATGAAACATTTGGTGTATACAAGATTAATGAAGTCATGAATAAAGTTTTGTAAATTTAAATTATTTATACTAGCATCTTCAGAGCACTTCGTGCCCGTCAAGCCGCATTTTAAACTTTTCTATCAATTTATATTTTTTAATTTATACTTTTGTTTTTAATGATGATAGATCTAAAAAAAGATATTGTATTGAAGATGATTATAAAAGGAATGATAACTTTTAAAAAATTATAGAAGATGTAGATGTAGAAAGAGAAAAAAACCAAAAAAAATATAGTTAAAATTATTTGAATGGAGAAAGTAGTTATTATTTTAATTTATTTTTTAATTTTTTGAATTTATTTCTAGAATAGAGACCAAAGTAACCAACTCTTTTCCAATTCTCTTTGTATATTTATAGATTATTCAATTACACAGTAGACAATACTCATTCTTTTACAAATGCGTTAAATTATCTGCGCATCTTTTTCATTTCACCGATACATTCATTTATGTGTTAACTATATACATTTTCTATAAAGATAAAGAAAAAATAAAATAAATAATAAAAAAATAATATATATATGAAATTAGAGGTGATTATCTTATATATTTATTTTACTTTTTATATTTTTATATTTTGATTTTAAAATTCAAAAAATAATTACCTAAAAAAATATGAACATCAAAATGAAAGTTATTTTTTACAACCCCTTTATATATAGAATAAATAACATTAATAAAAAATTGCCCCTGTCGCCATGTAATAATTTTAACCAACATTTGATTATCTTGTACGAAATGCCGCTAGCTACAAGTAGCCAGCCGACCTAAGAAGATATCATCACATCCTCAACTTAAGATGAGTCAATCAATATTGCTATTTTAACATTTATAATTTGAGATAGCCCCTTATTGTTTCATGAGAATTTCAGAGTCACCTCCTTTATAAGGATTTTTTACCCTTTTATTAAAAAAAAATCGTATATTATCATATATAAATATATCATATCAATATGTACACAGATGTCCTGATTTGGGACATTGTGTCTCATTTTCGCCCCCCCTAGGCGAAAATAGAGAGCCATAATCGCCCCTTGGGCGAAAATGGATGGGCCATAATCGCCCCCCTTGGGCGAAAATAGATGGGCCATAATCGCCCCCCTGGGCGAAAATGAGAGGCTATATATACCCCATTTTCGCCCCCCCTCCAAGCCGCCTCACTCCACTCTCTCTCTCTCTAATTCTCTCAAAAAAAAATTAATTAATATTATTTTGTTGTGCTGTGCAAGATCTGTGAGAATGGCAGAAAATAATTTTGGACGTGCGACTGAATTCCATATTGCACGAAAGCTCGATATTGTGGTAAGTCAAAATTTTTATAATATTTAAAATATGACTTTATTTTATATTTTTACATATATAAATTTAAATATTCATGTTATATTATATGTCTAGGATATAAACTTGCATATGTGGTTAGGACATAGGCCGATAGAATGTTGAATTTAATTTTTGAAAATCAATTTAGAAATTTAGGTAATTATTTTTTTAATAGAATATTAGTTGAATTTAGTTTTGGTAATTAGATTTTATATTGATGTAGGTAATTATTTTTTTCACTAGAATATTTGTTGAATTTAATTTTGGTAATTAGATTTTATATCGTTGTAGGTAATTATTTTTTTTCACTAGAATATTTGTTGAATTTAATTTTGGTAAATAGATTTTATATCGTTGAAGGTAATTATTGTCTAATAGAATAATTATTGAATTTAGTTTTCTTAATTAGATTTTACAGTTGTCCATAATTATTTTTATTAATAGAATATTTGTTGAATTTAATTTTGGTAATTAGATTTTATATTGTTGTAGGTAATTATTTTTTTTCAATAAAATGTTTTTTGAATTTAGTTTTGGTCATTTGAATTTATATTGTTATAGGTAATTATTTTTTAATAGGATAATTATTGAATTTAGTTTTGGTTAGAATATTAGTTTTGTTGAAATTAGATTTCTTAAATTATTAATTTTCAATGGATTAAAATAAAAAATCTTTTTTAATAGCCGGACCGGGTCCTTAATACTAGACGATGGAATCCACCTGCACCTCATCCACGTATGGAGTATTTGTTGCGCACTGCTGGATTGTGGGAGGTGTCACAGTTGACTAAAGTATTATGGGACTACGACGCAGCACTAATTAGTGCATTAGTAGAGCGGTGGCATCCAGAGACACATACATTCCATATGCCGTATGGGGAGGCCACTATCACACTTGAGGATGTAGCGTACCAGCTTGGTTTACGCATAGATGGTCAGGCTGTTTCAGGGGCCCTAGGTAACTGGACGGAGCACTATCACATGGACATGAAGGACATGTGCCTTGAGTTCTTAGGGGTTGTTCCCCTTTTTAGTCGTCGTTACGGAAATTGTGTCCAACTAGGTTGGCTTGATGAAATATTCCCCGCTGACTACTTAGATCGGCATGATTATGATCAGCAAATGTTGGAGCGTCATACTCGTGCTTACATCCTGAAATTATTTGGAGGATTTCTATTCCCCGATAAGTCTAGTTCGCGGGTTCATATAAAGTGGTTACCTCTGATACGAGACTTTGTGCATGCCGGGACTTATAGTTGGGGATCAGCTGTGCTTGCTTGCCTATATAGGAATCTGTGCAGGGCTGCAAAGTATACAGTCGTAGATATTGCTGGTTGCGTAGCACTGCTCTTGTCATGGGCATACTGGCGGATCCCGTCAGTACGTAGCGAATTCTGTCCGGACATTACATGGCCTTTGGCTGGGAGGTAAAGTTAGTCGTTTCATTTGTAATTTTTTATTTCTTATTTATCTTGTACGCATAACATATAAACATGTTTTTACATATCAGGTGGTGCGGGGTGTCTATTCCGAACATGGAAGACAAACAAAGATTGCTGAGGTGGAGGAGGAGGTTGGATACATTGCAGATTGACGATGTAAGTGAGCTACATTATTTCTTTTTGCAAAAAAATAATTATAATATGTAATATGTCTAACACAAAATTGTTAAACCTTTTACAGTTTCTATGGAGCCCCTATGCTGACCTTGACGTTTTGGTTGTTATTCCGGAATATGTCATGGAACAGAGTTACATATTTCGTTCTGTGACTGCGCTTATTGTGTTCGAGACGATTGAGTGGCACCAGGTAGATCGAGTGTTAAGACAGCTTGGGTTTATGCAGCACATCCCTCAGCCGCCCTTAGATATTGAGAGGCTTCACACAATGAGCGGGCAGGGGTACTATACAGTCTGGTTGGCTGCTCAGTTTCCTGAGTGGCATGCCAGATGGGCAGCTAGGGCAGATGTAGAGAGTATTGTCAACACTATGCCTGCAGGGGAGGACACCAGGTCTTCTGCAGAATATATGCAGTGGTGGTCCACGAACCAATTCAGGTTCATAGCTGGTGGAGGAATAGTAAACCGTGACATGTTAGATGATCTTCCAGCCAGTCAGGTGCAAGACGACGCTGGTATTGTATCACAGCCAGGAGGAGTCCCAGACAGGCGACATATTCAGCGTCGAGCTAGGGCCGGGACTAGGACGAGCCAGAGGACATACCCCATTGGGTATCATGATACTGGAGATCATAGTGCGCAGACACAGTCACAACCTCAGCCTCTGCCACAAACACGTAGGCGACGACCTGCAGCAAATCGTAGGCGATATCAGACGCAGGAGCAGCCAGAGCAACAGGAGCAGGAGCATGAGCAGCAGCAGCATGAGGAGCATCATGAGCACCAACAACATCAGGTGCATGTCCAGCAGCAGGTACAGGTGCTTGCCCAGCAGCACGATATGTCGGGACATTACTTTCGTACATCATATGACTACACGCCTATGCCACCACAGCAGCAGGATGTAGGATCATCACATCTTGTTTCGCCTTTACAGTGGTCAGATGAGCGGATAGATATGTTGCATCTTCAGCTGTCTGCGCAGATGACACCCGAGCAGCCCGAGTCTTCAATTGCCCGACGATTGGACATGAACATTCCTCCATCTTCCTTCCTTACTCCCCCACCTCCACCTATGCCATCCGATGCTGACGATACACATCCACCAGTAGTCCATCAAGTCCTATTAGACCTCGTCCGATTAGACCTCGTATGTGTCAGACTGGTTCATGCTTTTTTCCTGCGCCTCGGAGGGACCGTGGATAGTGTATTTTGACTTTATATTTATTTTATATGCATTTACACTTAATTATTGTATTGTGAAGTTGAATTGTATGACTTTATATTATCAAACTTAATGTATTTATAACTTTTCCTGTTTTGTTGTAAATTTTAACTTCAAATGTCATAATGATTATTATAAAATGATTGTCATAATCGATCTCATTTTCTATTTATCAATTTCTCTATAAAATGATTGTTGGACAACAAACATTCTCATTAATTGTTGGACAACAAACTTAGTACTATCCTTACTGCAAATAAAAGCATACAACAAGATAGAAAACATACAGGATAAAAACTTTTAACAGTATTAGTACGAAACTTAATACAAATAAAATTGAAACAACCTAGCCACGTCGTCCAGATGTTGATGCAATAGTGGTTGGACAATTCTTTCGAGTGTGTCCTGTATTCTTGCAGATCCCGCAACGTCGTGGTTGATTGCCTTCTCTCTCATCCATCTCATTTCTGATCCGAGTCGAGACTGGACGACCCTCGTTAGCCCTTCTGCGTGTCGGGTCAGGTCTGATCAGTGTGCCGGTATATTCAGGCCACAAAAGCGGGCCAGGAACGGCAGTAAACTCCTTCCTGTAAACATTAAATATCCACTCAAGACTGTAGACTGGGTGTGTGTATGTCCCCCAATTAACTCGGGCGTTGGCACAAGCTGCTAGTGCATGACTGCAAGGATAATGTAGAGCCTGAAAACTTCCACAGTCACAAAATCTTTCGGCAAGATTGACCCTGAAAGTGTTTCCAGTTTCTAGCTCTGAAACCATAAACTCGACGTTCTCCCGGGTCAGACCGGTTACATTCATGCGTCCAATCTTCCTACTGCTTTCTTGAATTGCACGCAACAAGTACTGTGACCAAACTTGTCCACCTGTAATCTGCCCCTGAACATCTCTTCCTTTTCTTGCAAACAATTCAGCTAAACGAAAATACGTACCCTTCACAATAGCAGTAATTGGAAGATTCCGTGTACCTTTCAACACAGCATTTATACACTCAGATAGATTAGTTGTCATGTGTCCAAACCGTCGACCTTCATCAGCATGTTGTGCCCACTTTTGAAGTGGGATTCTGTCAACCCAAGTGCACATGGCGGGGTTCTCATCTCGCAAAATCCCCATGTAATAAAGGTAATCACGACGGGTCCTTGCATAAGCAGCATTGTCAGGGCCCGCTTAGCATCCTTGCTCTTGAACTGTAGGGCGAAGTTTGACACAATATGACGAATGCAATAACCATGATAGGCCGCAGGTGCTCTCCACCCACTCCCTTGAGCAGACAATGCAGACTTAATAGCACCGTGACGATCAGAAATTACCATGATTCCCTCCTGTGGGGTGACATGTTGTCTAAGGTGGGTAAGAAAAAATGACCAAGCTTCCTTTGTTTCGCTCTCCACAATAGCAAATGCAACTGATAGTATGTTAGAATTACCATCCTGTGCAATTGCCATCAACAAGACACCATGGTATCTACCATATAGATGAGTGCCGTCAATAGAAATCAACGGTTTGCACCACTTAAATGCCTCAATCAGAGAAGGATAAGTCCAAAAAATCCTTTGGAACATAACACAATCAGGGTGAACCAAATTACCAACATAGTACGGCTTAGTTATTAATATGCTTTGTGTACCTGGCATATAATGTTCAAGAGCCATCAACCACCTAAGAAGTTCATTGTACGAATCTTCCCAATCACCGAATATGCGTGCAATTGCCTTCTGTTTTGCAAGCCATACCCTTCTGTAGGAAACCTTGAAGTTGAATTTTGACTCAACTGAGCCTTGCAACACCGCAATTGCCACCGTTGGGTCAACCTTGACCATGGGAAATATATGGTCGCAAATGACATCAGAGTCCAGCTGTGGATGAGCCTGCAAGATGGAATCAAAAACACAAGTGTGTGGCCCATTGTACTTCCGGACCTCCCACACTTCCTTCTTCACCCGATACGACACACGAATACTCCATTCACATCCATCACCAAACTTAACACACCTAACATGATACTTGATATGATCAGACTCACGTACCTTGTACTGAACACGATTACGAATGCTGCAACTCTTAACGGCATACAAAACCGCTTCTTTGTCTGCAAATGTTTGTCCAACCACAAATTCACTCTCTCCTTCGGCTGATCCTGAAGGTGTTGTTCCAAAATCTGCAGAACTACTTGGTTCCATCGCTTCCAAGTTCAAGGATGTATAATGACTAGGAATCCCCCGCATCAACGCCATAGTTCTGGACTGAGGTTGGGATTGCCTCTGACCCCGTGTAGGTAATGGTTGTGATGGTTCTGGTTGCGCCTCCTCTACTTCTGCTTCACCGTCAGTATTTTGTTGCAGCAACTCATCCTCTGCATCTAAATCATCGAGCCCTCTCACTGCTTCGTCATCAGAGCAATCATCTCTGTTTTCAATATGGAATCCCGAGCCACCAATGGGAATTTATGCTTCTGCGAGTGGTTGTGCTATTTGAACAACTAATTCTGCCAAGCTTTGAGCATTACCAAGTTCCTCTCCGCCATCATCATTGATAGGATCACGAGCGAGATCAAAATTGAATGAGTTCTGGCCCTCTGGAATTGACGGAGGAGGGGAAGCTGACCCATGAGAGCTTATGATGTCTTCTAGATTAACAATGACCTCCATAACTCGAACTTCTGGGAATCTATCAGCAATATCAAACATCGAACACACATCTCTGTTGGTGTTCACAGTTAAGTAACCAAACTTCACAAATCCGTTGCCATAATATACTGGCATCCGGTATGTCATCAAACTAATTCGTTTGATTCCTTCTAACCCCAACCATTGTAAAATCATGTTTTGTAGCTCGTCCAATTTAATGGATCTTCTAACAGCAAAACCGAAATTATTTTTAGATGTGAAATACACTCCGTCATTACTATTTTGTATTTCACCATCGTAATAAATTAGAAGAAAGTAGCTATTTTCTGACATAATGTGGTATATGATTGATTGTGTGAGAGTGTGTTCAATTGTGAAGTGTTTCGAATGAATATAAAGGAAAATATTGTGTGATTTTCGCCCAGGGGGGCGAAAATGGACTGATTTTCGCCTAGGGGGGGCGAAAATAATGCATTTCGCGCAGTGTTACTTATTTTCGCCCCCCTGGGCGAAAATCAGACTGAAATCCCAAATTTAGGACATCTGTGTACATATTGAGGTCATTCATTTATCCTTGAACATATTCATTTATTTTATTTTAAATGGGTCAAAAACCCCCTTTATAATTAGAAACACTATAATTGATTCCTGACAATATAAAAAATCAGACATTATAAAATTATTAGATGAAAAAATTAACATTGTTAACAACAATTTCATTTTTAAATAAATTATTTCATAACAATTTTATTGTTAGAAAAATCAATCCCTAATTATTTTTTAAATTTTTTTATCTTTTATCACTTTTATTAAGTATTAACATATTCAACTATGAACGTTCTTAAATCAAATCTATATATCTTTTATTTGAAAATTATCTTTAATACAATTGTTTTAGTATTTTTTTAAAAAAATATGTCAATAAAGTATTAATAAGTTTAATATCACACCTCCTAAGTTACTTGTTTAAAAAAATAAAATAAATTTCCATTCCTTTTATTGAAATTATTAAAGCACTTATAAAATAATAGATTTATTTTATTTCAAATTTAATATAACTTAAAATAGTTAGTTTTTATATTTAATATCAATTATTAGCATAAATATTAATATGCATAATTTAAAATATGAAGATTTAAATAAGTAAAATTTAATATGTTTTATAAATAATAAAATAAATGCATGAGTAATAATAATCAAATGAGAGATATATAAAATTGATTTAAGAGTGCTTAAAAATACATATTATAATAAAAAAGATAAATGACAAAAAAAATTAAATAAAATTATCGACAAATTTTTCAAACAATAAAATTGTCAGGAACCAATTTGTCTAAAAATGAAATTGTCATTAACATTGTTAACTTTTTCGTCCAAAAACCTTATGATATCCGACTTTTGACATTATTAGAGACTATTTAAGGTATTTTTTATCGTCCATGACCACCTTATCTGATGTTAAAATTTTCAAAGACTAGTTGGGGTTTACTCTTATAATTTTTAAAGGTTCAAATATTTTATATATGAAAAATATACGGTTTCCAGTATTTGTATTGATTACTTTTTTAATATTCTCAATAATTTTTTCTCTATCATTATTTTTCATCTTTTTGAACATCTATATCAAATTTGTGTGGATATAAAAAAAATATGGTAAATGAATAATACAAAATCAGTCAAAACAGTCAATAAATGAGATTTTGGGCCATAATTACTCAGCTCATTACAATCTCAATGATTATTTGGGTCAAAACTAAAGCTAAAATAGACCCATTGGATGTATTGGCTATTTTTTCATTGTCCACTTAGCATTGTATAAAAAATCACTCCCCTTATTTTCCCTTTGACTCGTTCAAACCAAAACAAATGAGCCTAACTCTCTCTGACAGCGGCACAGCCTGAGAAATATGATAAGAACGACTCGATCGAACAACTTTCATACTCCTGGAGTAAGAAATTTTCTTCATACATGGAGAATGTTAGCCCTTGGATTATGGCTGGGAGAAGAGGGAGAATAGGAGAGAGAAATCCAAGGGTGAGATCTATATTGTGGATGAAGAATTTCATTTGGACCAGGAGTAGAGTAAGCTAGAATTTTCCCGAGATGATAAGAACAGAGCAGCTACGAACGAAAACTTTGGGACTCGGAAAATACTCCGAAAACACAAAAAATTGAACAAACCCACTCACTCAAATTGAAATCCCAATTAAGGAATAGCCATATAGCTAGCGCAAGCAAGTAAGGGTGAAAATTCAAACAATTAATTTGAATTTGAATGATTACGTACATAGGTACCTGCAGATAAGACGAGCATCCATATGATGGAAAGATTTCGAAACGAGATACCCGGATTCAGCTCTTTGGCTTGATCAACCTTACAGCCTGGGCAATTTTCATAGTACTGCTCCTTCTTCAACAATGCCTGCCTAGTATTCACCTCTCTCATTTTTTCTTTTGCCAGACAAAGATTCTTCCTTCCGATAATTTATATATATATTTTTCTGCAATCCAACAAAAATACTAAACAGTAATGAAGGGGAAACCGATTGAATTGAAGGAAAAAGAATAGTGAGAAAAGACAGATATGAAAAGGCGGTGATATAGGTGTCGTTGCAAGTTGGAAGCAGAGCGCATCAGAAATTAACTAGGAAGAGGCATTGTGCAAAGTCCAAGTTGAAGGATGACATGTGTATGATGTAAATAAAGTACCTGTGGCTGGGTCGAGAATAAATCAATTAATTATTATTCAGGCACATAACATGCAGCAACGAAAACAGAAGAATCAATGGGAAAAAGGGTAAATAAAAGTGTCTTTGTCGAAGGAAAGAAGTGAAAGGGAAAAAGCATAAACAAGGAGGAATTTGATTCTTAAAAGAAGTTGGCCTGCTAGCAAGTAGTACACTTTTTTTTTTTAGCTCGGCTAGAGTTATAATATTATATCAGGTAAAACAGTTAAAAATAAGATTTTTGGCTTAAATCATTAAGCCTATTAAGAAAAACACACGTAATTAAGAATGTTATTTGAGTCAAAAGTGTTAAAATGAGCTTTGTTGGCTGTTTTAGCTGAAAAATTGTTAACCAAAAATTTGTATTTTTTTGACATGCTGCCAGGAAAATATGTGTCATCGTATATTGATCTTATAAAAAATTTGAAGTAATACGAAATAGAAATACGGTGCTCACGGTGAAAATTATTTGTGAATGTTTTATGTGTGTAATTTTATAATTTTGGTCTGTAATTGTGTATGTTTGATATGTGTATTATGGGATGTTTGATGTGTATATTTGTGTATATTTGGTGTGTACATTGTTGTATGTTTTATATGTGTTACAGGATATGTTTGATGAATGTATTTCTGTTCATTTGCTGAATGCAATATGATGTGTTTGGTGTGTGTATTTTTTATATGTTTGATGTGACAATATGATATGTTTGAATCTTTCAAGTAAAAAATTTAAAATTTTCATTCATTCTTATTTACAAGTTTTTTAAAATAACCCACAATTTTTTCTTTTTTTCTATTTAATTTGATTTTATTATATATTTTTTTAATACATTCTCTTTGTAATATTAAATACTTCACAATTAAAAAAAATGATTTGGAATGTTAATAATTTGTTATCTCTTTCATTAAAAAAATCATACTTTTACACACACCAAATATAAAGAAGTGAACACACCAAATATACACAATTGCACAAATCAAAACATACAGAAGTGCACATACCAAATATTCATAATTGCACACACAAAAACATATAAAAATGCATACACCAAAATATATAAAAATACACACACAAAATACATAAATAATTTTAGTATATAATGTGCGTAGTAAATAGCACGTGGATTGATTTTTGTGACATCTCAGTCTTTTATACAGTTGGGGGTACTAATAATGTACACATATTTTTTTTTTTTGGGTATTATCCTGATTTTTTAATGTATGGTTAATTAATAAATTGAATAATGAATATATGAATAGTATGTGAATATAATAATAATAATGATTATATTTACTTTCAATATATATATTCTCTATAATTAAAGATTTATAAATTTTTTTTATAAAAATATTTATATTTAATACAACTTATTTTATTATATTATATATTTTTATGAATAAATACACTATAATGTAGATATGAAATATAATTCTACTAATAATATTTATAATTTTAAAATTTTTAGAATTATTATATTATAAGTAAGTTACACACGATATATTTTGATGGAGCAAAAACTATAAGTTACTGTACATGGAAAAAAACGTAATTACTTACATTTATTCATTTTAGACCTTCATTTTACTATGTGCAAATAATAAACAAAAATATGCATTATTTTATTATATTTTACTATTTATTAATAGTAACGTACTATGTACCATATTATTATAGGTATCTATTCACGTGTTGACAAAGATAATGTCTTTATTATGAAGGAATTTGGTAACAGCATATATACCCCACACACATAATATACAGTATGACTAGAAATTTTTAGTGAGACGGCAGTTGAATTGAATTCTTATTAGAATTAAATTGAATTTTAGTGTTTAAAATATATTAGATAAAATTATAGAGTTAAATTGAATTCTAGTATTTGGAATACTTATAAAATTAATTGAATTTTTTTAATGGACTATGTTATCCTTTGAAGTATATAAATAAGAGAGAAACAAGTTAAAGAGAGTGTCTAGTGAGAGAGTTATTTTGACATTTCTCGTTACAAACAGTGCAAATCCGAGCGAAATACCAAGATATCTAATTTAAAACATATCTATAACTATTATTACTCGTTATTCAGTTACACAATTGTATTTCAATTATATTGCATTATAATCGAGGACAATAGTTAGACAATTGTTATTATTATAATAAGCGTAAGGTAAATTACACTTATCTATCTTGAAGTTTGGTGGAATTACACTCGCTTCCCTCTATTTTTAAAATCATACACACAGACTCTCTGGATTTATAAAATTTATACTAGTCTCCCCTGACAATGATTAATTGTTAGTAAAACTAATGGTTCTTATGATATACGAGAGATACATGACTTTTAACGACATATTTATAAATAATATACACTCTTTTGAAGTTAAAATGAGCAAATGATTATGTAACGAGTAATAAAACTAAGTATGAAAAGAAATAAGAGAAGTAATTTTTAATATGCATAATGGAACATTTAATCTTTTTGACTTCATAGAGGTGTCTATTATTACAAATATGTCGTTAAAAGTCATGTATCATTCATATATCATAAGAATTATTAGTTTGAATAATAATTAATCATTTGTCAGGGAAGATCGGTGTAATTTTTATAAGTTCAGGGAGTCTATGTGTAAGGTTTTGAAAATAGAGGGTCTCGGGTGTAATTTCGTCAAACCTCAAGGTAGATAAGTGTAATTTACCCTTATAATAATTATATACTTTGTATAATTTTCTAAATAACTACATTTTATATAATATAATAATTTAATTTATAATAATGTCATATATTTTCAACAATGATACTAACATTATTTATCTTAATTATTCTTTCACTTTTAATTATTACTCAAGCTAATAGAAGAGATAAATATCAATTGGAAAATAATATTATTTTATTACTTACATTTGACTTTCACTTTTTCACATTGATAAATATTGTTTTAAGTTTTAATAATAGAACCAACATATTCTTGAATTCAGTTTTACTTTACGTGCATCACAAATACACATTCATCGTATATCCATCGTACAAATGGATGACGTGGCCTGATATCCGATGCGCGTGTACTATTCACGTGGAAATCATTTTCGTATCTTTGGTGTGTGTATTTTTGTATTTTTAGTGTATGCAATTGTGTGTGTTTGGTGTGTGCATTTATGTATGTTTGGTGAGTGTTTTTCTGTATATTTTGCATATGTCACTAATATGTTTGATTTGTGCATTTCTGTACGTTTGTTGTGTGCAATATGATATGTTTGGTGTGTGCATTTTCTGTATGTTTGATGTATACAATTGGGTCATTCAAGTAAAGAATTTAAAGTTATTGTCTTTCATTCTAGGTGAATGATTGGTTGGAACCCCTTAGTTTGACTCTAAGGTAGACCCCATCAAATTATATAACTATGTGATAATAAAATCGAACTAAAATATTAAAAGATATATTTTATTTTTGCATATATAACCCTTTTATTTTATTTTTATAAATATAGCCCAATAATCTTCATTTTTCTCTCATTCCTAATTGTGAATTCTCATTCTTCTTATCACACCCACTTGATTCTATTACTTGATATGATCAAAAAAATAACATATATTTACATAAATTTGATCTATATAATCGAGCATGGATCTTTGACCTCATAACTACCTTAATCTTTAAAACATTGAACCTCTATAATAAAACCTAAAAATGTCAATTCATATTTCAAACAAATCCTTTAGTGCGCGGGTTTTCAATATAAGTAATCAATAGCAAGTATATTCGTATATATGTAAAATGAGTTAGATCATTCCTCATGGATTTAGGGTGTGTGGTAGGCGGATTAAAATTTTAATCCTAGGAATAACTTTCCCAGGAATTATATTCCCAGGATTAACTTTCCTAGGGATGACATATTTGAAGTGTTTGGTGAATGGATTAAACTTTTATGAATATTATAAAATATGCCTAGAAATGAGCATTCCAATGTTTGGTGGACACTTATATTCCCAGGAATATTATGCAATTTTATAAAAATATCCCTAATAATTTTAGTTCAAAAAATTAATATTTTGAACTTAAAAATTATTCTTTATAGAAAAAGACAAAAAATTAAGAATTTTGACTTTTTATTAGGAAAATTTAAAAAAATTTAGGATTAGAGAAAGGGTTTTATTAGTTTTAATATAAGGGTAATTTTGATATTTTATTTAGCCATATCATTTTTCTTCCCATGGAAATAGAAGATTCCCACCTAAGAGATGAGATTAAATTTTAACTTCTTTTCTTCCCGAGATTAACTTATTCCTGGGAGTTTTTTTTCAATCCGCTATCACACATAAGAATCTTACATTTTTATCTACTTATTCCCAGGATTAAAATTTTAATCCGCCGACCACACGCCCTCGGGATAGTTAGGCGGTTGGATTTCACTAGCAGTGGTCATATTTATCTGATTGTGAGTTGCTATGAAGTTGACACTTGTCCTAAGGGTGTCTAGGGCTTAATACAAATTGGCATCTTGGGCGTGATTGGGCCGAATCATAGGTCTTTTGTGCCTAAGTTACCGAGCTTGGATATAAAGTAGAGGTATGATACTTTTAGCCAAACTCTATTGAGTTGTCGCACCTAGCCTGAGATGATTCCTCCGTGATGGTTGATGAGATGGTACTTCAATAAGATTTTTGTGTGGCCACGTGGTGTGTACCACCCTAAGGGGCGTTTGGTACGAGGTAATCTGGATAGATTTCCGGTAATTTTGTAATTAAATTACCTGGTAATCCAGATTGGTTCATTTGTTTTGGCAAAGACAGAGGTAATCCACATTACCTCCAAACCCCAATATCAGGTTGGCAATGTGGATTACCACCCCCAGATAATCTTCTAATTTATTTCATTACACGATTACCCTCTCTAACAAATTACATTACTATTCCTAGTTTTATAATTTCCTAACACAATATTGTAACACAAATCCTAATCTATCAATCGCCCACCCACCCACCCACCCACCCACCGCGCTTTCCCCTTTAACCATCGCGCCCTTCTGCTGCTGCGGCGCGCGACCTGCTGTTGCTGCGGCGCGCGACCTCGCCTACCAAGCCTTCCCGGAGCACCAAGCCCAGCCTTCCCGGAGCACCACGCCCAGCCTTCCCTGAGCACCACCCTGCTGCTGCTGCTGCAAGAATATTTCTTGTTGAGTTTTTTTTTTTAACTTATTGCATTATATTTACTTTTTCTATGTTGTACCCTTTTGCAAGAATATTATAATTATTTTAATAGATTTTAATTTTTATTAAATAATTATATTAATGTCAAAACTGAAAAATATTAATATTAAATTTAAAATATAATTATATTTGATTAATTTATTTTATGTGTATTTTAAAAGGTATTTTAATAATATATATAATATAATTATATTTGATTAGTTCATTTTATAATTATTTAGAGGGTATTATAGTAATATACTTACATTACATTGTAATCTTTTTAATATACCAAACAATGTAATGTGGATTACCAGTAATGTTATTTGTATATACCAAACAAGGTAATGTGGATTACCGGTAATTTAATTGGAGGTAATCTATATCTACAAGGTAATCTAGATTACCGGTAATCTTCCACGGTAATATGTCAAACGCCCCCTAAAAATTAACCATTAATACTTAAGTTATCTTAAGCTAATTATCATTGTGTTACTTCATTCTTGATTTCATAACTTGACATAACTTCTTAAAGTATCATATGCGGAAACTTTGTGGGAGTTTGTTCAAAAATAGATACATTAATCATAAAGATATGGACTTCTTGTAGTGCATAACGCAAAATAGTACCGATACATATGGTCGTAACACTGTATATAACAACTCGCACACTCAATCTCATAAATTCCTAGACATATATCATAATACGATTACATATCTATTATATATTGGCAGCTAACATAAGTCTGGAACTTCTAATCACGCATAAAAGAAATACATAACATTCAGAGCAATAATAATAATAACTCCTAATTCTCATTGGGTCATGCATCTTGGTACCTTGGTTCCTCTATAAAGATAAGAAAGGGGAAAATAGATGAATAACTTGGAAGTTGACTCAGTAGAGGTAGTCACTTCAGGTTTATTTATAGAAAGGTGGAACATGCAAGGTTCACTTTATCACATTATTTTGAGATAACTATAGTCCGAAGCGACTTTAACATATATGTGTCTTATTATTCATTTTAAATCGGACACAAAATTAAAAGTGTATTTATGCTCATGCATCAATTATACTTGATACTTATCCATCATTATATCATATCATCATAAGTTAAACATTTATAACTTATCCATATAACATATATATACTTGATGCTTTGAGAACCAGCTTCGTTTGAAGAGTCCATTGCCATTAATGGGAACAAAGGTAAAAAATGATGAAAGCTTCTATTAATAGAAAAAGAAAGAAAATAAAAGGTTGCATAATGGAGAGAGAATGAAGAAGAGGAAGTTGAGAAAAAGGTTATAAACAGAGTCGGCTCAAGGAGAAAGCTAGAGCTTTAGGCCTTCAAATTTTTTTTAAATATTTTAATAAAAAAAATCTAAAAGTCATAAGGAACATTTATCATTATTATTCATGTTTAATATATGTGTTATGAATTAATTCTTATATATACATTTTTTCACTTTACTTAATTATTTATTTATTTCTCTTTTCTTTCACACAAACCACAAATCATCATTCATATATGTTTCTTGTAATTTTGATCAGTTCTATGTATCATTTTTTTTATTTCTTTAGTTCTTTTCTTCTATTATCATAAGTCGTCTCTAGCTCTCCTCCATCTCCTCCTCATTTTTGTGCTAAACTCAAATTGTGCATATTGTTGTATAGTCTTATATAGTGGTAATTATGTGATATGAAACTTTCTCTTATATTGATATGATAAGTAATAAATATTATTTATATTTTTTATTTCGTTCTAACTTATTCTGTTATTCTAGAATATCTCAAAAAAAATTTCAAAACAAAAAATTAATAAAATCTTATCTAAAATCCACATTGTCTCAATAAAAATTAAATAAACTACTTATATTATCAATTGAAAAAGAATTGTTTAATGAAATCGATTACAATATAGTTTAATAAATGATTTTACATTCTAAAAATACGAAAGATAAACTTTAATATAAAAATATAATAAATTCAATATAATTTTATTATTTGATTTAAAAGGCCTCGGTTTAGAGTTGGCTTTAGGCCTCTAAAAGTGTTGAGCCGCCACTACTTATAAAACCCCTTTTATGAGTTTATACTTTATCGGAAATGTTATTTTGACTACCCCATAGTTGTCCAAATAGAGACAACCCGGGTGACACTCATGCACTCTAAAAAATGAGTCTACCTTAGCAATTACCCCACTCACCGAAATCCCTAAAAATCACACTCTCTCCTTTGGTTCCCACCTTCACTCATCTCTCTCACGACTTCTCCCTCTGTTTCATCTCTCTCTACTTCATCTACTTTTGTCTTTCATCATCATCATCCCCATTGCATCAAAGAGCTTCATTGCAACATATTCCATTACATCTCACTACCATCATCCCCATTGTTGCCGCAAAGAGCTCCCCATCATCCATTTTGCTGCCGCAGAAGAGGTCCAAAAGGAAAACGCTCCACTGGTGTTGGAGAGTTTTGAAGTTGTTGAAGACAAAAGCCAAAAGCCCAACGATTCCCTCTTCCATTTTCCATCATTACCGCAAGTCAGTCACGTTGGAGAGATGTGGTAAGTAATTTTTTCTCATGAGTTTTGGTTTGGGTTTGATTTTTATTTTGGGTGTTTATTTGTTTCAAGTTAACTAAATTCACTCTAGACTATGTTCTATAGTTTGTTGGCTTGTGAAAAAATGGAGTTTTTATGAAAAATATGTTGGTGTATGCCCTAGAGGGCCAATCATAATTGCGTTTTTATTATGATATTATGACATTTTATTTTATATATTTATATATATATACATGAGGCATTGTTTTCATTAATTGTTTATTTATTTTAATAAACATTATGATGTCCTTAGAATGAAATAAAGATTAGGTACATAACCTAATAGTGAGACTTCATTCTTAAATGTCCATAGTCAAGTATTACTGTAAACAACAGGACAATAGTAATACGTTGAGACTAGTATGTGTATGGACTGATAACCTTTTCTCACAGGTTATGGATATGTGATATCAAGTCTGCACATAGGTATATATGGTGATATATATTGGACTGACCCGCCATGAGAACACCACATGGATAGTAATGTGAATGTCATAGGTGATTCTCATAGTGATGATGGTACATGTAGTCCTTTGACTTGAAGTTACTGCGATCCGCTGGGGGGAGTCGTGTGCTTTGATACCGTCAAACGTTATCTGTAACAGGGTAATTATAAAGTCGGTCATTAGGCATATCACGAATCATGTGGGTGGTGCGAGTAACGTAGATAGAATTTGTCCCTCTCACATTACGAGAGATATATCCGTGGGCCCCTTGATGAGTAGGACTGGGTAAATGCATGACCATGCTGAAATGAATTAATGTGTGACATTAATGTCATTTATTTTATCAGTCTACTCGGAGATCAAGAAACTAATGATTTAACTATACAAGATGACTAATTTCATGCTTGTGTTAAATCTGGATATTTGGACAAAGGGACTGAAGTGTACAGTAACGTCAATCACGGAAAGGTTATGTCAAACCGTTGACTTTCTTATAACTTGGGTAACAGTGATGTGTTGCTAGATACCGCTCACTGTTTATATTATTTGAATAAGATTTAATAATATTGCCAACGTTGTAAGAACCTATAGGGTCGCACACTAAAGCAGTTTTTATATTGATGCTAAATTAGAATAAATTAGTGTGACTAATTTAATTGGGCTTCATGAGATGGACCTAATAAAATATAAGATTAAATTAGTATGACTAATTTAATTGGGCTTTCATAAGATGGGCCTAATAAGGATTAAGAGAAGTTAGTGTGACTCATTGGGCTTCCATGAGATGGGCCCAACAAGGCTTAGGTTTAGGTCAAGTGTTGGCTATAAATAACACACCTAAGGAGCCTTTTGTTGGTGGTTGACTTCATACACTTTAGCCTTCCTCTCTAGAAATCCTTATTTCTCTGTTTCTCGCTACTAACATAGTGAGTTTCAGAAAAGCATCAAGGTGAGTGTTTGACACTCACAGCTGCTGTGTGGATATCTCTAGGCCGTTGCTACACTTGCAACGGAAAGTTTGACATAGCTCTTTGTGAAGATTCAAGAATTCAAGAATTGAAGAGTCCAAGAGTTCAAGATTTGAAGAGTTCAAGATTTGAAGACTTCAAGAATCGAAGAGTTCAAGAATTCAAGATTTCAAGAGTTGAAGAATTCAAGAACAAGAACTTTTGAAGAACTCAAGAACAAGTGTTGTTCGCAAATTGTATTGCGATAACGCTTCAACAGGTAATTCATAAATGAATCATGTTCATTCACATGGTCCTTGGGTGGGAATTGCATAAAAAATTTTGTTTTCCGCTGCACCTTTATGCGTGATTTCCCAACAAAATATAATGTAAAGGTTAATTTGAAGTAGTTTTTTGGATTGCTAAAAATATGATAAATGGGTGGGTGGAGTTATTTTGAACTTGTTGAAATTGTTATTTTGAGGATTTGATCTTATTTTTGCAGTTGATTTGCATTGTAAGCGTTAATAATGTAGTTGTATTTGTTGATAACTCTTTTGATAACTGTTGGTTATTCTGTAAAGTTGCTGATAACTGAGTTGTGATGTTATGAATGCAGCAATTATCCAATTGCACTCATTATTAAATAATTGTTGATTTTGTTTTATAGGTGTATAAATTAGTTATAAATAGTTGTTGGTTTATATTCTTTGGGGTATATGTATTTTTTGTTTATTATGTAAGCGTTGGTTATGTCAATGCATATGTTGATTACTTGGTTCATACGAGTTGATAACTTTTAAAAAGCTGATAAACGAATCTGTTCTCAGTAGTTGATTACATAATTGTTGATTTTCAGTGTATGTAAATAGAGATTACTTAAATGAGTAATATTTATTCCATGAAAAAATGATTGTTGAATATTGGATAGTTCAATGGATAGTGAAACAACTAACAAGACGTAGAATATATTTCATAAATATCACTTCCGAGTAGAATATATTTCAATTCCTATGACTTGCAATATAATTATGCAATATAATTAAAGCCTATAGTCTTTGTTTTATAGTATTTCTAGAAAAATTAGAGAAATCTCACATTTTAAAGCCTATAGCCTTCAATTTCTAATAAATTTAAAAAAAGCATGAAATTACATAATTTGAAACGTATAATCTTTGTTTTATAGTGTTTCTAGAAAAATTAGAGAAATATCACATTTTAAAGCCTATAGCCTTCAATTTCTACTAAATTTAAAAAAATCATGAAATTACATAATTTGAAGTCTTTAATCTTTGTTTTATAGTCTTTCTAGAAAAATTTGAGAAATATCTTATTTTAAAGCCTATAGCCTTCAATTTCTACTACATTTAAAAAAATCATGAAATACATAATTTGAAGCCTATAGTCTTTGTTTTATAGTGTTTCTAGAAAAATTGGAGAAATCTCACATTTTAAAACCTATAGCCTTCAATTTCTACTAAATTTAAAAAAACCATGAAATTACATAATTTGAAGCCTATAGTCTTTGTTTTATATTGTTTCTAGAAAAATTTGAGAAATCTCACATTTTAAAGCCTATAGCCTTCAAATTCTACTAAATGTAAAAAAATCATGAAATTACATAATTTGAAGCTTATAGTCTTTGTTTTACAGTGTTTCTAGAAAAATTAGAGAAATCGATCCCACATTTTAAAGCCTATAGCCTTCAATTTCTACTCTATGTAAAAAAATCAAGAAACTACATAATTTGAAACCTATGGTCTTTGTTTTATAGTGTTTCTAGAAAAATTGGAGAAATCTCACATTTTAAAGCCTATATAGCCTTCAATTTCTACTATATGTAAAAAAATCATAAAATTACATAATTTGAAGCCTATAGTTTTTGTTTTATAGTGTTTCAAGAAAAATTGGAGAAATCTCACATTTTAAAGCCTATATAGCCTTCAATTTCTAGTAAATTTTAAAAAATAATGAAACTACATAATTTGAAGCCTATAGTCTTTGTTTTATAGTGTTTTCAAGAAAAATTGGAGAAATCTCACATTTTAAAGCCTAGCCTTCAATTTCTACTAAATTTAAAAAATCATAATATTACATAATATGAAACCTATAGTCTTTGTTTTATAGTGTTTCAAGAAAAATTAGAGAAGACACACATTTTAAAGCCTATAGCTTTCAATTTCTACTATATGTAAAAAAATCATGAAACTATATAATTTGAAGCCTATAGTCTTTGTTTTATAATGTTTCTAAATAAATTTGAGAAATCTCACATTTTGAAGCCTTTAGCCTTCAATTTATACTATATGTAAAAAATTCATAAAATTACATAATTTGAAGCTTATAGTCTTTGTTGTATAGTGTTTCAAAAAAAAATGGAGAAATCTCACATTTTAAAGCCTAAAACCTTCAATTTCTACTAAATTTAAAAAAATCATGAAACTATAAAATTTGAAGCATATAGTCTTTGTTTTATAGTGTTTCTAAATAAATTTGAGAAATCTCACATTTTAAAGCCTATAGCCTTCAATTTCTACTAAATGTAAAAAAATCATGAAATTACATAATTTGAAGCCTATAGTCTTTGTTTTATAGTGTTTCTAGAAAAATTGGAGAAATCTCACATTTTAAAGCCTATAGCCTTCAATTTCTACTAAATTTTAAAAAATTATGAAACTACATAATTTGAAGCCTATAGTCTTTGTTTTATAGTGTTTCTAGAAAAAATTGGAGAAATCTCACATTTTAAAGCCTATAGCCTTCAATTTCTAATAAATTTTAAAAAATCATGAAATTACATAATTTGAAGTGTATAGTCTTTGTTTTATAGTGTTTCTAGAAAAATTAGAAAAATCTCACATTTTAAAACCTATAATATAGCCTTCAATTTCTACTATATGTAAAAAACTCATAAAATTACATAATTTGGAGCCTATAGTCTTTGTTTTATAGTGTTTCAAGAACAATTGGAGAAATCTCACATTTTAAAGCTTATAGCCTTCAATTTCTACTAAATTTTAAAAAATCATGAAATTACATAATTTGAAACCTATACTCTTTTTTTTATAGTGTTTCAAGAAAAATTGGAGAAATCTCACATCTTAAAGCCTAGCCTTCAATTTCTACTAAATTTAAAAAATCATGATATTACATAATTTGAAACCTATAGTCTTTGTTTTATAGTGTTTCAAAAAAAATTAGAGAAGACTCACATTTTGAAGCCTATAGCCTTCAATTTCTACTATATGTAAAAAAATCATGAAACTATATAATTTGAAGCCTATAGCCTTTGTTTTATAATGTTTCTAAATAAATTTGAGAAATCTAACATTTTAAAGCTTATACCCTTCATTTTCTACTATATTTAAAAAAAATCATGAAATTTCATAATTTGAAAGCTATTGTCTTTGTTTTATAGTGTTTCTTAAAAAAAATTGAAAAATTTCACATTTTAAAGTCTATAGCTTTCAATTTCTACTTTGTGTAAAAAAATCATGAAATTACATAATTTGAAGTCTAATATTGATTTTGTTGTGTTTCTAAAAAAATTAGAAAAATATAATATTTTTAAGTCCATTACCTTCAATTTCTGTCGTAAAAAATTCATAAAATTGTAAAAGAAATGTTTTATTGGGTTCCTAAATTTCTTTTGATATTTTTTGCCTCTTCAATAAATAGATCGAAGTTTCTTTTCTATTTTATTTGGTTTCATTTAATCTCTGGCCCAATTTCTTTTAATTTTAATGGGCTTCGGAAAACTCAGGCCGATAACATTCTCTTTTGTTATTTATGGGCTACATCATAAATAGCCCAAAGTTTCCTTCCTATTTTATTGGGCTTTTTGAAATTTAGGACCCATATTTAATTCATTATAGTTGGGCTTCCTCAAATTTCTGGCCCAAAAAACTTTTTATTTGAAATTTTTAGGCTGCTATAACAAATAGCCCAAAGTTACCATTAAATTTTGTTAGGGTTCTACAAATTATTGACCCAATTTCTTTCAATTTTATTGTACAACTTCAATTTCAGGGTAAGAGCGAATAATATATCAGAATATATTACCCATAAGTTGTATACACACTGAAAAAATTGAATGCCAATCAAAGTACTTATCATTGTGGAAATATTTTTGGATGCAAACTAACAAATACTAGAGTGAAGTGTTTCAAGTTTTAACCAGAAAAATTAAGGAAGCTAGTATATTGTGAAAATAATCGAATGACATTTATCAAATAATTCACATAAACATCAACTTTACGTAATTCACATACAAGCAAACTTCACTCGCAGATGAATTTCCATTAACGAAAACAATTTTTAGCCACTCATGTTGAAAAACCAGAAAAATAATGGCGCTCTCATAATGGCAAAAGCGGAATAGATTTGCTATCAATTATAAACCAAATGTGCTAGACTGCAATTCATCAAAACTAAATGGTAAAAGTGAAAAACCAATAAAACCTTACCAAAGTCCTGAAAATGCGCTACTTTCCAAAATTTCAAAAGCGATATAATTAGGGTGTGAAATAGATCTAAAAAGCCAACAAGGAAGATTGATTGCACTATGTTTTAAATAGAATAATATGAGACCTAATTCATTCTCCTGATTAGCTGATTGATGTAGTTCTCCCTGTTTCCAGCATCCCCTCCTTCGACATAGTGGTTCCTGTTTTTCTTTAAGCCACCCAATGGAGCCTTCAGCTTAAAAGGCCAAAGGAAGTTGTTTGCTTCCTTAAAATGGGGTCCAACAGTAATGATCTCATGGATAAGATCTTCAATGGAGATGATTCCAAACTTGCCCAATGCCTGAAGTGTCACCAAAGCAAGGTAGTAGCATGTAGAGAATGAGTACAAAAAAAGTGAATTTGATAATAAAGGTTTGATTATAAATGTGGAGCTCATAGTCAACAGAATACTACCCCTAAACCAAACTAATCAAATGCTATATATCTTATGCACCTGCTCAATAATGGAGTTGTCAGTGAGGGCAATTCTCTGCTTGTCCAGCTTACCATAACCCCTCTTGTAGATGAGTTCTTTGACACTCTTAAGATTTGGGTATCTACGAAAAAGTGTTAGGAGCCAATTAGTTTTAGCAAAAAAGAAAAAAACAAAAGAAAATTAATATGAAAGGGAAGTTTAGGTACCCATAAGTCACATAGGGCTCAACTCTATGAAGCATGTTTATTGTAGCCTTGTTAACCTTAAGGAACACACCATTGAAGATCTGTAGCAGGAAAAATAAAAAACATCAGCACTTAAATGTTGTACTTATCTGTAGCATGAACTATACTTAAATGTTGTACTTAAACATCAGCACACCAATATCAATATATGAGTGTGTACTTAAATGTTGTAAATTGCATCACAAGAATCCAACTGCCAAGACATACAATCATATTGCAAAAACACAGTTCTCTATTGCCTCAAATTGGTTCTAGGGGCAAGGATGATTATTCCTTGACTCTACAAAACATCAAGGTGATCTAGATCCACACAACTTTAAAGTAAATGGAGTGTCTCAAACACTTATGCTAATGCCTAAAAAACAAACATATGTGCTCCAAGTGATCGAAAACTTTTCTTCTTCAATTATTCTTCTTCACTGTTCCACTTCCACCGCTGCACTGCAACTTCAAACTTCCCGGCGGCGGCGGCGAAACCAGCGGCGGCAAAGTGGACCGAAGGCAACAGACATCATTCCATCACTGTTCTCTTTTATTTTTTTTAAAAGAAAAACATACTTTGTTCTCTTTTTTAGAATAAAATTAGGGTTGTTTTATTTCTCATTCAAAATGTTCTGTTCTTTTCATAATACTGCAATATGTTCTATTTTGTTCTCTCATATCTGTTGTTTTTATTTCTTTTTTTTTGTTTGAAATTTTGAATATTGTTTTGAAATACTGCAATCTTGCAAATTTTTTTGGGTTCCATCTCTGTTTTCATTCCAGCAATATGTGCTCTGTTTTATTAATTCTGTTATCATTCCATCTTTGTTGAAAAGAAAAAATTCTCTGTTATCATTCCATCAATCCATCTCTGTTTTCTTTTTCTTTCTTTTTTTTCTCCTCCATGACTCCATCAATCCATCTCTGTTATCATTCTTTCTTTATTTCTTTGTATATTCTAGTTATTTACAATAAAAAATAGCGGCCGGAACGCTATCCGCTATCCCGCTATAGCGTTTTGGGGGTCACCCGCTCCGCGCCGCTATCCGCGTTCGATAACTATATAATGAACATAATGAATATAAAAAATTTCCTCAGTATTCAAAGTTCATCAGTAATACCTGTCTCAATCGCAACAGCTGCAATCTTCCTTGTCTTGGGGTGCATGGCATTAATACTGAAAAACAAAAATTCACATTTGTATTAAAATCAAGAATATGAAAAGACATGGTTCAGAGTAACAATTACACAAAGCACATACCCACGAATGCGGATAATAAACAAGAGCTTAGCCTCAGGATCAACATAAAATCCACCCTTTAGCTTTGCCTCACGCTTCAACTGGATCAGTTCCCTTTCCTACAAAATTGTAAAATCATATATTTTAAAAATTATAGCCTTCAATTTCAACTATATGTGAAAAATTAATGTGATTCAATATTTTATAGATTATAGAGTTTATTTGTCATGTAAAAACTCAATTGCTAATTTGTTTTTTTTAAGGAATAAAAGTCACCATAGGAAATTAAGCTTCTTTTAATTTACAGTGTCTGAATTTTCCAAGCATATATATATATATACAATAATGCTTGACGTACAACAGAAATACGTCCAACTTGTATCCAACGTGTGCTATTCATGTTACAAGATGTGTGCTATAATATAAGTTGGACGTATTTCTATTATACGTCAAACATTATTATATATATATATATATATATATGTATAGTGACTGCTTGTGGCTGCCCTTCCAGAGAAGGATATAATAATACAAGCATCTGGTAGCAATATATATATGAACATAATTCATAAATAGAAACATGAAAACATTCATATATATATATATATATATATATATATATATATATAATATATATATATAGAGAGAGAGAGAGAGAGAGAGAGAAGCAAAAGGTAGAAGTTTATTATAATGTAACAATACATTTATTATTTCAATAAACTGATCACCAGAAAATGCATATGTACCGAATTACAATTTCAGAAATAGAATAAGCCAAAACATTAAAACTCACAACACACACTTACAAGATCATCATAGAGAGAGTGTACATATATAACCAACCGTCTAAACAAATAATACTGTGAATTGCAATTCATCAAACAAGTATATATGAATTTCATTTGCATCACATAACAGAAATTCACAATTAATTATGAACTGCATCATATATCTTACCCACATCCACATACATACATACATCAAGCAAGCGTCAAATTTCGCAACAAGGTCAAGGTAAGGTACTTTGATAAGCAGATTGACACAAACAGGTGATAACAAGAATGTGGTGAAATATACCTGCTCCTGGTACCTTGGAATACTGCTTAGCCCTGTTGTAGATGAGCTTACGGCTCTCGGCTCTCTTCTTCTTGGCAGCATCAAGCCCCTGCTTCTTGGCCAAAGCCCACTCCTCCTCTCTCTTCCTCTTCTTCAGCACAGACTCTGGAACAATTGCCTTAACCTCTTCACTCATCTCTGCCATTCATTCAAAACTCACCATTATAATTTATTCCACAATATAAAAGTTGGCAGAAACATCTTTGAATGAAATCGTAAACTATAAAGAACGATTGGATTGATGAGTTTCGATTAGCGTATTTTGAGTTCAAAAAATGCTTATAATATAAATAGACTACAACAAGAAAAAAGTGACTAAATCCTAAAACAAGAACGCAGATTTAGTGACAGATAAACAATGGCATGATAATGATCGAAGCAATGAGAAGAAGAAAAACGAAGACGAGAGAACGGAGCGTACCGAGCAAAGGCCTGTCTGAGTGCTACTGCAACTGGAATTAGGGTTTTCTCGGCGGCCTTTGTAGTCTTTTGCTTTACTAGTTCAACGGTTCTGATTCGCGTTTTGCCTTGTGTTTATGTTTGGGCCTGTCTTTTGAATTTTGGTCGTGAGCCCAAATACACGAAGATGCAAATTATTTTTTGTGATAAATAAAGGAATATTTTTATTCATTATCCACTTTGGACCAAGAACAAAAAGAAGTAAGAAAAACAACAAAGAAATAAATGTACTCTAGAAATGTAATTTTTGAGTGTGATTCTCTCACTGCTGTCAATGCCGTAAATTAACCAGGGAGGGAGGGCGTCTTTCGGCAACATCTCGAACTTGGTTCATAGGATTCGGGAATTTATGAATAAGCAATGGAATATATGTTATAGTGAAGCATCAATACAGGACAGGGAGGCGAACGGGCTTGCTGATGGTCTCGCGAAGCTGGCGTGAGGACCACCACGATCTTGAATGCTGCTCCTCGAGAGATGTCTGTAATTATGAGAAATGATGTATTTGGGCCTAGGCCCTCGTTTGAATCAAAAAAAATATCCAAATTAAGGAGTAAACCCCCAAACTGGTCCCTGACAATTTTCGCGTCGGACAAGTTGGTCTCTAACAATTAGAAATACCCTACTTAGTCCCTCACAATGTCAAACCTCGGACACGCTAAGGTCCCTAGACGGATTCCGTACCGTTTGTCCTACGTATCAGTCCAGCACAGTGCACCCGTGCTGACTTGGCCGTTTAATGCTTGAAACGACGTCGTTTCGTTAGAAATAATTAATATTAAACATCTTTTACTGAGGATGGGGTGATTTGTGACTCAAATCCAACAACAACATGTTTAATGTTAATTATTTATAACGAAACGACGTCGTTTCAAGCATTAAATGGTCAAGTCAGCACGAGTGTACTGTTCTGGACTGACACGTAGGACAAACGTTACGGAATCCTTCTAGGGACCTTAGTGTGTCCGAGGTTTGACATTGTGAGGGATTGGGTAGGGTATTTCTAATTGTTAGAGACCAACTTGTCCGACGCGAAAATTGTCAGGGACCAGTTTGGGGGTTTACTCCTTAATTTGGATATTTTTTTGATTCAAACGAGGGCCTAGGCCCAAATACATCATTCTCATAATACAGACATCTCTCGAGGAGCAGCATTCAAGATCGTGGTGGTCCTCACGCCCAGCTTCGCGAGACCATCAGCAAGCCCGTTCGCCTCCCTGTCCTGTATTGATGCTTCACTATAACATATATTCCATTGCTTATTCATAAATTCCCGAATCCTATGAACCAAGTTCGAGATGTTGCCGAAAGACGCCCTCCCTCCCTGGTTAATTTACGGCATTGACAGCAGTGAGAGAATCACACTCAAAAATTACATTTCTAGAGTACATTTATTTCTTTGTTGTTTTCTTACTTCTTTTGTTCTTGGTCCAAAGTGGATAATGAATAAAAATATTCCTTTATTTATCACAAAAAATAATTTGCATCTTCGTGTATTTGGGCTCACGACCAAAATTCAAAAGACAGGCCCAAACATAAACACAAGGCAAAACGCGAATCAGAACCGTTGAACTAGTAAAGCAAAAGACTACAAAGGCCGCCGAGAAAACCCTAATTCCAGTTGCAGTAGCACTCAGACAGGCCTTTGCTCGGTACGCTCCGTTCTCTCGTCTTCGTTTTTCTTCTTCTCATTGCTTCGATCATTATCATGCCATTGTTTATCTGTCACTAAATCTGCGTTCTTGTTTTAGGATTTAGTCACTTTTTTTCTTGTTGTAGTCTATTTATATTATAAGCATTTTTGAACTCAAAATACGCTAATCGAAACTCTCATCAATCCAATCGTTCTTTATAGTTTACGATTTCATTCAAAGATGTTTCTGCCAACTTTTATATTGTGGAAATAAATTATAATGGTGAGTTTTGAATGAATGGCAGAGATGAGTGAAGAGGTTAAGGCAATTGTTCCAGAGTCTGTGCTGAAGAAGAGGAAGAGAGAGGAGGAGTGGGCTTTGGCCAAGAAGCAGGGGCTTGATGCTGCCAAGAAGAAGAGAGCCGAGAGCCGTAAGCTCATCTACAACAGGGCTAAGCAGTATTCCAAGGAGTACCAGGAGCAGGTATATTTCACCACATTCTTGTTATCACCTGTTTGTGTCAATCTGCTTATCAAAGTACCTTACCTTGACCTTGTTGCGAAATTTGACGCTTGCTTGATGTATGTATGTATGTGGATGTGGGTAAGATATATGATGCAGTTCATAATTAATTGTGAATTTCTGTTATGTGATGCAAATGAAATTCATATATACTTGTTTGATGAATTGCAATTCACAGTATTATTTGTTTAGACGGTTGGTTATATATGTACACTCTCTCTATGATGATCTTGTAAGTGTGTGTTGTGAGTTTTAATGTTTTGGCTTATTCTATTTCTGAAATTGTAATTCGGTACATATGCATTTTCTGGTGATCAGTTTATTGAAATAATAAATGTATTGTTACATTATAATAAACTTCTACCTTTTGCTTCTCTCTCTCTCTCTCTCTCTCTCTATATATATATATTATATATATATATAATATATATAATATATATATATATATATATGAATGTTTTCATGTTTTCTATTTATGAATTATGTTCATATATATATTGCTAC
Source organism: Aeschynomene evenia (assembly GCA_013621005.1). NCBI lineage: Eukaryota > Viridiplantae > Streptophyta > Magnoliopsida > Fabales > Fabaceae > Aeschynomene > Aeschynomene evenia. The sequence continues at coordinate 8,339,837 of CM024270.1, forward strand.
CAGATGCTTGTATTATTATATCCTTCTCTGGAAGGGCAGCCACAAGCAGTCACTATACATATATATATATATATATAATAATAATGTTTGACGTATAATAGAAATACGTCCAACTTATATTATAGCACACATCTTGTAACATGAATAGCACACGTTGGATACAAGTTGGACGTATTTCTGTTGTACGTCAAGCATTATTGTATATATATATATATGCTTGGAAAATCAGACACTGTAAATTAAAAGAAGCTTAATTTCCTATGGTGACTTTTATTCCTTAAAAAAAACAAATTAGCAATTGAGTTTTTACATGACAAATAAACTCTATAATCTATAAAATATTGAATCACATTAATTTTTCACATATAGTTGAAATTGAAGGCTATAATTTTTAAAATATATGATTTTACAATTTTGTAGGAAAGGGAACTGATCCAGTTGAAGCGTGAGGCAAAGCTAAAGGGTGGATTTTATGTTGATCCTGAGGCTAAGCTCTTGTTTATTATCCGCATTCGTGGGTATGTGCTTTGTGTAATTGTTACTCTGAACCATGTCTTTTCATATTCTTGATTTTAATACAAATGTGAATTTTTGTTTTTCAGTATTAATGCCATGCACCCCAAGACAAGGAAGATCTTGCAGCTGTTGCGATTGAGACAGGTATTACTGATGAACTTTGAATACTGAGGAAATTTTTTATATTCATTATGTTCATTATATAGTTATCGAACGCGGATAGCGGCGCGGAGCGGGTGACCCCCAAAACGCTATAGCGGGATAGCGGATAGCGTTCCGGCCGCTATTTTTATTGTAAATAACTAGAATATACAAAGAAATAAGAAAGAATGATAACAGAGATGGATTGATGGAGTCATGGAGGAGAAAAAAAAGAAAGAAAAAGAAAACAGAGATGGATTGATGGAATGATAACAGAGAATTTTTTCTTTTCAACAAAGATGGAATGATAACAGAATTAATAAAACAGAGCAATATTGCTGGAATGAAAACAGAGATGGAACCCAAAAAATTTGCAAGATTGCAGTATTTCAAAACAATATTCAAAATTTCAAACAAAAAAAAGAAATAAAAACAACAGATATGAGAGAACAAAATAGAACATATTGCAGTATTATGAAAAGAACAGAACATTTTGAATGAGAAATAAAACAACCCTAATTTTATCTAAAAAAGAGAACAAAGTATGTTTTTCTTTTAAAAAAAATAAAAGAGAACAGTGATGGAATGATGTCTGTTGCCTTCGGTCCACTTTGCCGCCGCTGGTTTCGCCGCCGCCGCCGGGAAGTTTGAAGTTGCAGTGCAGCGGTGGAAGTGGAACAGTGAAGAAGAATAATTGAAGAAGAAAAGTTTTCGATCACTTGGAGCACATATGTTTGTTTTTTAGGCATTAGCATAAGTGTTTGAGACACTCCATTTACTTTAAAGTTGTGTGGATCTAGATCACCTTGATGTTTTGTAGAGTCAAGGAATAATCATCCTTGCCCCTAGAACCAATTTGAGGCAATAGAGAACTGTGTTTTTGCAATATGATTGTATGTCTTGGCAGTTGGATTCTTGTGATGCAATTTACAACATTTAAGTACACACTCATATATTGATATTGGTGTGCTGATGTTTAAGTACAACATTTAAGTATAGTTCATGCTACAGATAAGTACAACATTTAAGTGCTGATGTTTTTTATTTTTCCTGCTACAGATCTTCAATGGTGTGTTCCTTAAGGTTAACAAGGCTACAATAAACATGCTTCATAGAGTTGAGCCCTATGTGACTTATGGGTACCTAAACTTCCCTTTCATATTAATTTCTTTTGTTTTTTCTTTTTTGCTAAAACTAATTGGCTCCTAACACTTTTTCGTAGATACCCAAATCTTAAGAGTGTCAAAGAACTCATCTACAAGAGGGGTTATGGTAAGCTGGACAAGCAGAGAATTGCCCTCACTGACAACTCCATTATTGAGCAGGTGCATAAGATATATAGCATTTGATTAGTTTGGTTAGGGGTAGTATTCTGTTGACTATGAGCTCCACATTTATAAATCAAACCTTTATTATCAAATTCACTTTTTTGTACTCATTCTCTACATGCTACTACCTTGCTTTGGTGACACTTCAGGCATTGGGCAAGTTTGGAATCATCTCCATTGAAGATCTTATCCATGAGATCATTACTGTTGGACCCCATTTTAAGGAAGCAAACAACTTCCTTTGGCCTTTTAAGCTGAAGGCTCCATTGGGTGGCTTAAAGAAAAACAGGAACC